>OU342734.1:356052789-360852789 GCA_910589765.1 Avena atlantica | reverse complement strand
ACAGTGCTAGTCCCTAGATCGCATAGCTAGCACCCACAATTTAGGATGTAATATGAAGATACAAAGGTCATATTACATCGCATGATCCAGAATATAAATACTTATTACAATCTCATAGCCATAGGCTATCTTATTACAAAGCAGCGGAATAAAGGTAAAGCACGGAGTCCTTCATCTTCATGTCCCACAGGCAAACATGTTGGGTGCAGACGCGTAACCCCTACTCATCAGACATCACTATCATCAAGTAATCCTGCAACATGATAAGTTACAACCACAAGGATCAATACATTTGAATTGTATTGGAAAGTGTCACCACTATGTGAAAATAAGTTGGAGGCTATCATACATGCATATTTGACTTAGAGTTTAGGCTCATTTGCAGAAAGCAATATGGTTTTATCCTATCTTTTCAAAATAGTTTTGATCTTTCAACAACTTTCTGAACTCCTTGGAAAACTCCAAGTGCTTATAATCCCTTGTTGACACCATCAAGTTTTACTTTGAGAAACTGGATTGTCGAGATCGTCCATTGCTTCAGGCCTTAGTTGTTCAGAGTTGTCCGTAACCGGGGACACGGCTAAATACTTAGATTTAGATCCTCTGCAGAGGTTGTACACTTTACCCACATGACACAATCTCGTCTTTGCGCCACCAGTGGCCGCTGGATAAGTACACACCAAATGGAGTACCGGTAGATCAAGAATGTGACAAAGTCTTTCCATAGAAGTCCTCCCAATACATTATTCTAGCACGTCTACCAGGCACCAATGTAAGGATATACCTCCAATACATTATTCTGGTTAATCTGAATAGGTACCAATGCAAGGGTCTTCCACTATATGAGAAACATGTTCAATCTCTATGTCTCTGGGTGGTATTCTTATAGTGCACACACGAAAAAGATAGCCATAGATATGGTTCCCTTCATTGCCACCTTATTCACAATTGAGTATCCACATTCCACCCAGGTGATTCATTGAGTACTTGTTTTATTATATAAAACATATAATTTTCCAACACTTCATATAATCATAACATGATATTCCACCCTGAATCTATAGCAGGGCTAAGCATACTACAACTACGATGTTTTCACTAAGAAAGATATAAAAGATATCCTAATAGGACATAGCATAGCATAGTAACATAGTAGCCCTATCATGCATACTACAAAAATTCCACTAAGTGTAATGAAAATAGTAGGACATGGATGATAGTGCCACTTGCCTTAGTAGTTGGCGGTGTTGTACACTCTTTGCAGCTACACACTTGGCAATTCACACAATCTATCAAACAAAACAACCAAGACAAACCATACACAAGATCAACACAAATGGCAATACCAAAAATCATGCAAAGTATGCAAGCATGCAAGATGGCAATTTTTATTGTAATTTTTTATAAGGTTTTGAACATTACTAAGTGATTTCTGAACATTTTATATTTTCAAGATTACAAATGGAACCATTTGTGCAATTGTAGCAATTAGCAATATTTTCTAACACATGGAAATGCCGTTCTCACTAAATAATTTCCACGGTATTATTATACTAAAATAAAATTATATTTTGGTCTTACTATACAGAGGGTTCAATATACAATCCATTTACAAAGGATTCAGTTAAAAATAATTTACACAACAATTTTTATGCTAATTTTTTTAAATAATAGATATTTTTTATTCAATTTCATAAATAATACACGAAATGCAAATGTTGCAAATCTAACGGACCGTCGTCCGTTCAAAAGACGATGGACAACGTTCGTCCGTTCAAAAGACGATGGACAACGTTCATCCGTTCAAAAGACAACTCAAATATACCAATTATGGCTCCACTCTGTTTTACTCAAAATACTCCACAAATGGTTCTGTATAAAACATGATTTTAACAGACTCAAAAATACCAATTATGGCTCCACTCTGTTTTACTCGTTTTTTGAATCCAGAGACATATTATTTTCTAAATTTGAATATACATAACTAAAGATATGATTTTTACAAGTTTCTATATTCTTATGTCTAAAAATCCGAAAATTAGAAGTTGATATGAATAGTGGCAGATTTTCATTGGGTCGTACACTTTCGTTTGAGTGATTCAACATGAACCAATCGATCTAAAACCTACAGTTCCTTATTGATTGAATTCTTGGTTCTATTATTAATTTTTTGGACGGATTAAACGATCTGGAAAAATTTCTCATCGGCAGCAATATCACGGACGGCAACGCGTCGAGAAAATACGTTCTACACGCTACATAGGATTGGGGAGTCCGTGGGCTATACCAGTTGAAGCAAAAGGTCGAGGCGGTCTCGGTAATGGAGGCGTCGTCGCAGACGTGCCCTCACTCGTTAGTAAACCCTCGCCGGAGTTCCGAGCACGGACGGTGTTCACAGATAAAGACGGTGGCGACGATCTGGAGCACGAGAAGCACAAAAACAAGTCAAGGGAATACGCCAGGAAATACTAGGAAGGATAGAATAAAAAAGCGGACGCGAGAGTGACTGCCTTCACCGGAGCTGTCGCCGTAGTTCATCGGTTGACGTAGATTGACGAGCTCTACCAAAAGTCCGGTGGCTCTCTGGTAGAGATAGATGAGGTGAAATGGGGAGGGGGACGTGGAGTTTAAGTGGGCAATTTAGTGCAGATTTATTCTGAAAATTAATGCACGTAAAGAACAGGAGTAAAAACGCCATGGCTGCTCAGCTCTTGCAGTGTATATGTTATTTGGACGTGCACGAGCGCACTTGATCGTTGTTCTTCTAGCTAGATAGGTCAAGAATCAGTCTTAGAAAGAAATAAAAGAAAAGAACTAAAAATATTAGGAAAGGGAGACGTCACGGTGGAACTTAGACTTAGACTGGTCGGTTCACACTCTTTTTTTTCCTTTTTCTTTTCTATTGTTTATCAATTCATTTAATTTTCAAGTTGATTAAAATTTGTATCAAACCTTTTTAGAAAATTCATATATAAAATATAATTTGCATGTTTACTCCAATTAGAGTATTTGAAATATTATTTTAATAAAGTATAATTTATTTTTAAAAAATAAGCATGGTATGTATGCTTAGTTTTATTATTTTCTATTTCTTTTTTTATAAAAACCATATCTTTTGACTTAGGACACCAAAGAGGTTCGGACCAATTTTTTTAGCTTTATAATTTTATTCTTTATCACAATCACTCATTTAAGAATACTTTTATTTCGTTTTTTAGTCATTGCCTTATCTTGACTCTATTTTTCTTCCTATATTTTATAAATTTAGCTTCAAATAGAGTCAAACTAATTTCTACGGCTTTATAATTTTGCTCTTTATCTTTTTAGCTCACTTAGGAATCCTTTTGTATATTTTAAATATGGAATATATCCAAAGTCTCATGTTGTTAAGTGGTCATTTCAACTTTGAGAAGAAAGTTATTTCTCTTTAGTTTTAAAATGCAACCATGCATGCTTCATGATTTTGAAGTTATGAAAACATGCATACATCTTCACAAACAAAATTGTTTTATTTAACTTTTGTTTTGAAGGAGTTATATTAAATAGTCAAAATTTTTTTGTTCCCTCTGAATTTCTTTTAATTTTTCACATTTTAAAATTTGGAAATTTTTGGGATGTGACACCATGTATGCTACTGCGCCGTGCACGGCCACACGCGTCCGCTACTGCCCCGTGCACCGTGACACGCGTACCGTGCCTCACATTTCCCCCTCGTGTCTAACCTTGGCCACTTAGTTGTGCTCAGTTATACCCTATGTAGGATTCATTGCATGAAAAACAAAAAATTCTATCGCAAGAACACACAAAACAAAGATCCGATCTATGGAAAATGCAAGATCTAATCTATGAGATCGGTGCAACGAGATTGTAGAGTACTAACCCTCGTATATCCAAATCTTTAACAAGATTAGATCTCTTGGTTAATGTAATCAATCACTTGCCAATCTCAAGATCGCATAGACGATCCTTCCAGCGTCGTGTTCCGGCAGCACTTCTACACTTGGTCACACGTACGGAGTTGATGAATACCTTCCTCCCCCTGTTCCAGCGGGCAGCGGAGGTACTAGATCCCCTAGGAATCCCATCAGCACGACTGTGTGGTGGTGGTGGTGGTGGTGGAGGAGATATTTCTACAGGGCTTCGCCTAAGCCAGATCAGTCAATGGAGGAGAGAGGGGGGTGGCGCCTAGGGTTAGGAGCCGCAAGGACAAGGGGCAAGGGGGTGCGCCCCCACCCCTCATTATATAGAGGGGGCAGAGGCCAAGGGGGTTCCCATCCCTAGCTGAGTTCCCCCTCCCCCAACTCGGCCATAAGGGGAAAAGTTGGGGACTTGGCCCCCAAGTCTCCCCTCTTACCAAACTAGGGTTTGATCCCAATTATTTTGGTAATCGGATTTTCCCCTTGGGCTTTGGTGCGGCTGGACCTAGTGCTACCCCATGGAATGCATCAGCCCAAGTGGCCCCTCCCAGGGTGGTGGACTCACTGGTGGTCCCTCTAGAAAATTCTAGAAGCTTCCAGTCAAAATACCGAAAACATTTTCGAACACCAGAAAATTGCTTTCCTTATATCAATCTTCTTCTCCGGACCATTTCGGATGTCCTCATGATGTCCTGGATCCAATCCAAGACTCCTAAAAACATTCGGTCTCCATCTCATATTCCATATCTACTTAAACAACATCGAACCTTAAGTGTGTCACCCTACAGTTCGCGAACTATGCAGACATGATCGAGACACCTCTCGGATCAATAACCAATAGCGGGATCTGGAGATCCATAATGGCTCCTACATATTCAATGATGAATTCATGATCGAATAAACCATTCACATATGATACCAATT
The DNA here is from genome assembly GCA_910589765.1 of Avena atlantica. NCBI lineage: Eukaryota > Viridiplantae > Streptophyta > Magnoliopsida > Poales > Poaceae > Avena > Avena atlantica. The sequence goes on along the minus strand of OU342734.1, from coordinate 360,847,948 downwards.
CCCTTTGTCGTGTGATACTTTACTTTTCCAAGGTTCAATCGTCGGTATCTCTATACCTAGTTCAGCCTCGTTACCGATAAGTACTCTTTACTCATTTCGTGATATGACATATGAAAGGGCATTTCCTGCCTTAATGAAGTTTTGATGTTTGTTGTCAACACAAGTGAGTTTTTACCGTGTTGTAAGTGTTATAGGTTAATCAGAGAAAAAGCTAGGGACGGTGTTCTATTTTTCCAATTGAGAAGATCTCAAAGTTTATCAAGAAAAAGGCCTGCTGGGGTTTATGGTCTGCAGCCTCCCCTGAGTCCGGAGACTCCGGGGTCTATGCCTGAAGACTCTGGGATCCAGGCCCGAAGACTCTAGCCTTGTCTCCGGGGTAGGCTCTGGCCCTCCCAGGATTAATCTCTGTATCCGCCCCCGGAGTTAGGCCTAGAGTCATGCTTAGCACCGGAGACTCCGGGGCTAGAGCCCGGAGACTCTGGTGAAGTATCCGACACGAACTCCGGGGTTCTTCGATTTACATAATGTATACCCCTCCGGAGAGCTGTCTGGAGTCCATCAACCGCACCGGAGACTCCCCCTAGAGACTCCAGACCTTAAGACCGGAGTCTCCGGGGTTAGTGTTTATGCAATGGCTATTTCTTGAGGGGGGCTATAAATACCCTCCTTCTTCCCCAAGTGCAGCTTGCGGCTTCTACTCTCTCTCTCCTCCATTAATGCTGAGCTCCAACCTCCTAGTTCTCCCTCTCTAGCCACTCAAACTTGATACCCCTTGGGGAATCGAGGGAGCAGACCTAGACCTAGCTTTCCACCAAAGGGATTTGTGTTTACCCACCATTTGTGTAAGTTGTTGTTTCTCTAGGGTTTGAGGAAACCCTAACTTTTTGAAGTTGCCCTCCATATCTCATCCTCGTGTGTAAGAGCTTCGATGTCGTCTTGGGAGCCTCCAATTAAGTTGTGGAGAAGTTCCCCAAGAATTTTTACAAGGTTTTGGTCACCACCTTGAAGGCCACCGTATAGTGGATCGTGTGATTGCCACGAGGCGGGTGCGCGGGAGAATAGTATGAGGCCTCTCGTGGCGCTGGTGGTCTTAGTACCGCCCACCCCTCCAACGGAGACGTACTTCCTCTCAAAAGGAAGGAACTTCAGGATAATATCTCCGTGTCAATTCACGGTGACTTCTATCCTTTATCTCCTTATTTTTATTGCTTTCTTGTTTGTCATATAGGTTCTCTCACTTAGTTGCATATCTAGAGAACTTACTTTGTGTCAAGCCTTAAAATTGAAAAGAAAAGAAAAAATGAGTAGCGCCTATTAACCCCCCTCTAGTCGCTTATACTGATCTTTCAACATCCCCTTGTGACTTAGTCACATGCTTGCAAGCCAATTGCATGACATTCCACTGAGAGGGCCCAGAGTATATCTATCCGTCATATGGATGGACAAATCCCACTATTGATCCATGCGCTTCAATACATACTTTCGGAATACCTAATGCGACCTTTATAACCACCCAGTTACGGAAGTGGTGTTTTATGTCATCAAAGTACTCATCCGGTGATGGTGATTAACATGATCTCATGGTCAAAGGATTAGGTTACTATGTATCTGAAAGCTTGTAGCAAAACGAACTTAATGACTTTATCTTATGCTATGCTTACTATGGGTGTGTGTCCATCACATAAATTCTCCTAATGATATGATCTTGTTATTAATAACATCCAATGTCCATGATTAGGAGACCATGATCATCTATTAATCAACAAGCTAGTTCAACAAGAGGCTTACTAGGGACTCTTTCATGTTTACAAAACACACAAGTATTAATGTTTCCGGTTAATACAATTATAGCATGGGATGTAAACATTTATCATAAACACAAAGATATAATAATAACCACTTTATTGTTGCCTCTTGGGCATATCTCCAACAGTCTCCCACTTGCACTAGAGTCAATAATCTAGATTACATTGTAATGTACCTAACACCCATGGCGTTCTGGTGTTGGTCATGTTTTGCTCTAGGGAGAGGTTTAGTGAATGGATATGCCACATTCAGATATGTGTGTACTTTGCAAATCTTTATGTCACCCTCTTGGAGATACTCGTGAATCGAATGGAGACTTATCTTGATGTGCTTCAGATTCTTGTGTGACCTTGGCTCCTGCCCATTGGTATGGCACCCATGTTGTCACAATAGATAGACATCGGGTCCAACGTACTAGGAACCACACCAACCTCCGTAATGAACTCCTTCATCCATATCGCTTCTTGTGAAGCCTCAGAAGTAGCTATGTATTCCAATTCAGTTGAAGATTTTTCCACAACACTTTGCTTTGCGCTCCTCCAGCTCACCGCTGCACCATTCAAAATAAATACATATCCAGACTGTGACTTCGAGTCATCCGGATAGGTGTTCCAACTAGCATCGATGTAACCGTTTACAACGAGCTCTTTGTCACCTCCATAAGAAAGAACCATATCCTTGGTCCTCTTTAGGTACTTTAGGATATTACTTGACCGATGTCTAGTGTTCCACTCCTAGATCACTTTGATATCTGCTGGTCAAACTAACAACATGTGATATATCTGGTCTAGTACATAGCATGACATACATGATAGAGCCTACGGCCGAGGCATAGGGGATTTTTCTCATCCTTTCTCTCTCTTCTATTGTAGCTGTACTTTGAGTCTTACTCAAGGTCTTACCTGACAACATGGGCAAGAACCGTTTCTTGCTTTCTTCTATTCTAAACCTCTTTAGAACCTTGTCCAAGTATGTACTTTGTGAAAGCGCTATTAAGCATCTTGATCTATCTCTATAAATCTTGATGCCTAAGATGTTTGCTGTTCACCAAGATCCTTCATTGAAAAACTATTATTTAAATATCCTTTGACACTTTCAAGAAGTTCTATATCATTCCCAATCAATAATATGTCATCCACATATAGTACTAGGAATGCTATAGAGCTCCCACTCACTTTCTTGTAATACAAGATTCTCCATAAGTTTGTATAAATCCAAAGTTTTTGACCACCTTATTAAAACGTTGATTCTAGCTCCGGGATGCTTGCTTCAGTACATAAATGGAACGCTGAAGTTTGCATACCTTGTTAGCATCTTTAGGATTGACAAAACCTTTGGGTTGTACCATATACAACTCTTCTTCAATGTCACCACTGAGGAACGTCATTTTGACATCCATATGCCAAATCTCATAATCGGAAAATGAAGTGATTGCTAACAAAATCCTCATATACTTTAGCTTCGCTACCGGTGAGAAAGTCTCATCGTAGTCAACTCCTTGAATTTTTCGGAACCCCTTCATGACAAGTCGAGCTTTATAGACATTAAAATTACCATCAGCGTTTGTTTTCTTCTCGAAAATCAATTTGTTCTCGACAGCCTTGCGGCCATCAGGTAAGTCCACCAAAGTCCACACTTGGTTTTCGTACATGGACCCAATCTCGGATTTCATGGCTTCTTGCCATTTGTTGGAATCTGGGCTCATCATTGCTTCCTCATACGTCGCAGGGTCGTCGGTGTTGTCCACCAACATGACATTCATGATAAGATCATACCAATTAGGAGTGGCATACGAACCCTCATCGAAATACGAGGTTCAGTAGCAACTTTGTTCGAAGTTTCATGATCACCATCATTAGCTTCCTCTCTTATTGGTGCAGGCAGCACATGAACATCTTCCGGAGCTATGCTACTCTCAAATCCGAGAGAAGGTTCAACAACCTCGTCGAGTTCTACTTTCCTTCTAGTCACTTCTTTCGAGAGAAACTCCTTCTCAAGAAAGGATCCATTCTTGGCAACGAAAACTTTGCCTTCTTATCTATGATAGAAGGTATACCCAATTGTTTCTTTAGGGTATCCTATAAAGACGCATTTCTCTGCTTTGGGTTCAAGCTTGTCGGGCTGTAACTTCTTACATAAGCTTCACAACCCCAAACTTTAAGGAACGACAACTTAGGTTTCTTACCAAACCACAATTCATACGGTGTCGTTTCAACGGATTTATATGGTGCCCTATTGAAAGTGAATACAGGTGTCTCTAATGCATAACCCCAAAACAATAACGGTAAATCTGAATGAACCATATCTAGGAGAGTTCGATTATGATGTTCGGACACACCATTACGCTGTGGTGTTCCCGTCGGTGTCAATTGTGAAAGTATTCCACATTTCTTCAAATGCATGCCAAACTCGTAACTTAGATACTCACCTCCACGATCAGATCGCAAAAACTTAATCTTCTTGTTACGTTGATTTTGTACTTCACTTTGGAATTCCTTAAACTTCTCGAAAGTTTCGGACTTATGTTTCATAAAGTAGATATACCCATATCTACTCATGTCATCCGTGAAAGTAAGAACATAACGATATCCACCGCGCGATGCTACACTCATTGCACCGCACACATCGGTATGTATTATTTCTAATAAGTCCGTAGCTCGCTCCATTATCCCAGAGAATGGAGTCTTAGTCATTTTTCCCATTAGACATGCTTTGCATATTTCAAGTGATTCAAGAAGTCCATCGGAATAGAGTTTCTTCATGCGCTTCACTCCAATGTGACCAAGACGATAGTGCCACATGTATGTGGAATTATCATTCAATTTTATTTGTTTAGCATCTATATTATGAACATGTGTATCACTACTATAGAGATTCAATAAGAATATACCATACATCTCAGGCACATGACCATAAAAGATATTACTCATAAAAATTGAACAACCATTATTCTCGGATTTAAACGAGTAACCGTCTCTCAATAAACAAGATCCAGATATAATGTTCATGCTTAACGCAGGCATCAAATAACAATTATTTAAGTTCAAAACTAATCCCGATGGTAGATGAAGAGGGAGCATGCCAACGGCGATCACATCAACCTTGGAGCCATTTCCAACGCACATCGTCACCTTGACTCTCGATAGTATTCGCTTATTATGCAACACCTGTTTTGAGTTACAAATATGAGCAACCGAACCAGTATAAAATACCCAGGCACTACTAGTAAGATACACATCAATAACATGTATATCAAATATACCTTTATTCTTTATTTTGTCATTCTTCAGATATGCCAGGTACTTGGGGCAATTTCGCTTCCAGTGACCACACTCATTGCAACAAAAACATTATGCATTCGGGCTAGGGCCAGCTCGGATCTTCTTCTCAAGTGTAGTAACAGATTTTCCGCCCTTCTTGAAGTTACCCTTGGGCTCAACCTTTTCCTTCATGTCTACTTTAGCAGCCACCCAAGTGACAGCAAGTTCAGTGAGAGATCCAATAGCACCACTTATTTTGTAATTCAGCACAAACTCTTTGTAGCTGGGTGGAAGCGACTGCAGAACTCTATCCATCGCAAGATCAACTGGGATGCCATATCCTAGTATCTTGAGACGTTGAACATAGTGCATCATCATCATGATGTGATCATTCATAGAGATATGTTCCTTCATCATAACACTCAAAAACTCACTAGATATCATATATCTCTCAACATGTGATGGGGATATGTCTACCGGGGTATACCCAGCAGGATGTTTCCTACTGGCCCAAGCGCCAGCGAGTGGGCCTGCAGGACGGCGACTGGATCAAGATGAGGCGTGGACTCAAGCGACTGGAAGCTGAAGGCCCAGAAGCGTAGATATGCCCAGTCGGACTAGGTCGTAGAATCACCGAATCCTTAACTAATTCGGTTGAGATCTATAAACCCTAGGGAGGCGAGTCTATATAAACCTTCCTAGAGGACGCATAGAGGATACGTTCCATCAGACACCCTAGCGACTCGCCCCCTAGCCGCCGAGCTCGCCCCATTGTACTCTCACCATAATACAATCTAGCAGGAGTAGGTCTTTACCCTCCGGCGGGCCGAACCTAGGCAAACCCTTGTGTCTCAGCCCTCATCTCGCACCGCAGATGACTGGCCGCCCTTGCCCCATTTTCTACTACTCGCTGCCGATTGCAGCATCTGCCGTGGTCATTCCCACAACAGTGGCGCCCACCATGGGGCAAGCGATGCATGAAGATGATAATCCGGGCGGGATCCCTCAATGTTGCCGGCGGACAGATCGCGTCTAGCGCAACATCCGAGTACCGGTACCCAATCGCTATGCGATTGGAAGCTAATCGATCTGGTTTGTTCGGCGTCCAATGGCGACCAATTCGAACATGGCACATGTAGCGTCGATTCGTATGGCTGGCTGTTGGGTTGCTATTCAATCCTCTCTCTGTCATTAATTGCTCTATAGACTAAATATTTTATTTAGATTTAATCTCACCTGCACGCTACTTGTGAGCATCTTTTGGAGGACTGATCCGTGAAGGCAAATTGGATCGCTGGTAGCTGTTAATCCATGAGCTAAAGGAAAGAGATGGAGCGCATGTCAGATAGATCAGTCGATCAAGTCCTAAGATGCTACAGATCAACTAAGGCATTAGCGCTGAATTGATTTTACATCCAAACAAATATCTCCGTCATTTGATTTCTTATTTGATTACTATGTTAATTGATTAATTATTTAAATCTAATCTGCTGCATGCTTATTTTGGAAATACACGTATGGCACAACCTGAATCGGCGAGTCTGTGTTTGTTTATGGATGCGAGCAAGCGGCATCGAGGATAATCTGTATCATGCCTTCCGTATGAGGTGCTATTTTTCCAATTATTCGCCTTGAATTGTTAATTTCGATATACAAGTATATTTTTCTGGTTTGTACTATATTTTAGATGCAGATTTATCAATCAAGATATCTCAAAAAATATGTAAAAAAAACAATACGGAAGATGTGGAGACAACTCCGACCGACCCCAACGGGTCGGTTCCGACTCGCTTGTCACGGCCTCGTCCTCGCGGAATTGCCATGCTAACAGCTAAGTTTCTTTACACTTGTATACATCCTATGAATCCAAAACAAACATGCATGTTCATTCATTCTCCAAAGCCGACCATGCAGTCGCATATGACCCTTTCAGGGATAAAATCATATTTGGGATCGGTTTCAGTTTTGTCTACTGTTTATTCGCGTTCGTCGAAGTAGTGAGGCTTGGTACCAAAAGGCCGACCTTGTATCCGGGTTCAATAGTCTGGCATCGCGTCCCTGTTACCCGGCAACCGTTTGATGCTGGAGGTCTACCTACTCATAAAAGAAACGCATAAACCTTACATACTGCCCATCGATCCACATAAAAAAAGGGTTCGATGACCACGACAGATGCTGGTACCCATCGCTCGGAGTCGAAGTAGTGGCGCCATTGGCCCTTGAGGGCCAGATCTTGCCGAGCAGCTACGTCCCGGCGGCGCGACCCGTCACGCATAGCATGATCCTGCCGGTCGGCACGATCAGCCTCTTCGTCGGCCTCACAGATGTCATCATCTCGGAGGACTCGGCTCGCATCCGCGAGTCACCGCCACGCGACCGAATCTCTGAGAGCCAGGTCCGCACGATTCACCGCCTCGCCTCCGAGTACGACTCGGCCCACAGCAACATGGCCGAAACCACCGCAACCGCGGAAGACGCGGCCCTCAACGATGACGCCGATTCGGCGACCCCGGCGTCACTCGCCGGATCTATTGTCGCCGCATCACCCGCGAGCTCCATCACCCAGGTCTCCAACGTTGGAGACTTCGAGGATCCCTCTATCCTCGGGATCTTCGACTTCGACTCCGGGTCGGAGAACTCCGCCGACCTCCGCGACGGAACCGGCCGCGACGCCGCGACCTACATGGCGACTGGCGCCGACCCGCTGGAAGATCCATTCTCGACGCCGATCCCACCAAACGCGACGGCAACAGAGGTCGAGGAACTCCGCCTGAAGCTGGCGGAAGCAGTCCGCAAGGAACAAGCCGAGCGCGAAAAATTTCGCCTCGAGCAGGTGACATCGCAGGAGCTGTCGTGCTACCACCAGCTCCGAATCAGGTCGCGCCTGAACCCCACCGTCCAGGGGCGCGCCCTGAATTTCGACGACGAGAACGACCCGGCCCGCGCGGCCGAGCGCGCGATTTGCGAGAACACGCCACCAGGAGGAAGCACTCGGCCCCCACCAGGGACCAGCCAAGGATCGTGGTCTCCTCACGAGAGCGAGACGCGAACGGCCTCCCGCTGTTCTCCATCCCAATGGACAACCTCGTTGCGGGCCGAGCAGCAGACGAAAACATCGCGGCCACTGGTGAAGGCGCCCTGCAGATCCAATACGCCAAGGCTCTGCTCGCCAAAGCGGTCGAGCAACAAAACACATGCGTCGATTCGTATGATCGGATGTACTCGCGTTCATCGGGCAGCAGAGCGGCCTTAAGCGGCCACCCCATGGCGGCGAACACCCTCAACTGCCCGCCACCCGAACCACTACAGCTCCATCACCGACCCGCGAACGCGGCACTCTCCACCAACGACCCCCGGCCGGCGACCAACTTCGTCGCCGCCAACGGGCAACCCGTCGACGCCCGCACCCACATCATGAACAACCAGAGCTGGCGCGCACGCCAGCCCGACGACCTGCGGCATACCCTCACCAACCCCCGCGACGGTGAGCCGAGGGGATCGCTGAGCCGGCCCGGGCCCCGGCAATGGAAATAGAGAAGTACGACCCTTCGTATGATCCCTCCGTGTGGCTGGACACCTACCTCATGGCAATTGGGATCGCCGGCCACACCGATCTACTAGCAGCCCGCTACCTTCCCCTGATGATGGAGGGGGCGTGCAGGCAGTGGATTAACACTCTTCCCGCGGATAGCATCGACTCCTGGGAAGAGATGCGCGACGCCTTCGTCAGGCACTTCGAGGGTTCATACACCCGCTCCACCACCATCGAGGACCTAGAACGGTGCGTCCAGGGACCCCGCAAGTCGACCCACAGCTGGGTCCAACGGTGGCAAGATCTATGGTACAACGCGGTCGGCATCCACCCAGACACCGCGATGCACTGCATCAAGACCTCGTGCCGCTACGAGCCCCTGGTTGCCAAGATCAAACGAGCGTACCGCACACTCGACAACATACCGGATCTCCTGGAGATCGCAAAAAGGTACGTGGAGGAGGACCCAAACCAGGAAACTGACGACGAGTTGAGAGGACACCGCTGCACGAGCGGCCACGACAATGGGAGACGACCCGATCTACGCTACAGGAACACTCGCCTCACCGGCAAGCGCCGCAGTGACGGGCGAGTCGACTTCGTCGCCAACGCTGGATACGCGCAGCGCGAGCCCAAGAGCTTTCGCCGCGACGGGGGACAACGCCGCGATGGTGGCAACTACAAGGCGAAGCCGAGGTTCGACCCCGCGGCCCTTCTTAACCAACCTTGTGTATTTCACAGCACGGAAGGAAAGCCCGCCACGCACACGACTGCCGACTGCCACTCTCTCAAGGAGATCGAGAAGGCACGACGCGCGCGGGAAGACCCCGACAACAACCCGCCAAATGGCGGAAAATTCGACAGCGTCGCCGGCTCGCTCCACACCTTCACAGGCTTCAACACGAAGCGCGAGAAGAAGGTCATCGCCCGTGCTGTCGCCGTTAACGCGGTGGCCCAGATAGATATCCCCCAGTTCCTCAACTGGTCTGAGCAACCAATCACTTGGAGCCGCGCGGACCACTCGCCACAGATCGAGTATTCGGGCCGAGTCGCCCTGGTGGTCAAGCCCAAGGTGGGAGACTACTGGCTCCCCAAAACATTGATGGACGGCGACAGCTCCATCAATATCCTGTACCTGGACACCTTCAGGCGACTGCGGCTCCCGCAGTCGATGATCGAGACGACCTACACCACGTTCCACGACATTGTCCCCAGTCGGAAGGCGTACCCGATCGGTAAGGTGACGCTACCAGTCACCTTCGGCACACCGACAAACTTCCGCACCGAGCGGATCGTCTTCGAGCTGGTGCCCTTTGACAGCCCCTACCACTGCGTCCTGGGGCGCCAGGCGTTCGCCAAGTTCATGGCAGCACCCCACTACGCGTACAGCGCGATGAAGCTACCCGGGTCGTGCGGCGTCATCACCATCCACGGCGACCCCGACATGGCCGCCGAGTGCGACGCCAAAGGAGCTGAACTCGCCGACGCCGTCATCGCGGCAGAGGCCAACCACGTAGACGAGCTCGCCAAGTGCACGAGTGGGGTCAACAACGATGACCCCACCATACTCAAGAAGCCCAACTCGGAGGGCGGCAACCCCACCACCTTCGAGGCAACAATGCATAACCGCACCGTCGAGCTGTTCCCAGGCAACTCCAGCCAGACGGTGACGATCGGGACGGGCATGAGCCCAGCATAGGAAGGCACGCTCATCGAGTTCCTCCGTGAGAACAGGGACATCTTCGCGTGGAAGCCCTCTGACATGCCTGGTGTCCCGAGGGAACTCTCTGAGCACAAACTCAACGCCGACCCCAAAGTGTGACCTGTCAAGCAGTCGCTTCGGCCCTTCAATGAAGTGCTCCGTTGAGCCATCGCCGAGGAGGTGCAGCGTCTACTCGCTGCAGGCTTCATCCGGCCAATCAAGTACTCCAAGTGGCTGGCAAACCCAGTCCTGGTCGATAAGAAAAAAGGGACCTAGAGGATGTGTATTGATTACACAAATTTAAACAGCGCCTGCCCGAAGGAGCAATTCGTCCTCCCACGGATCGACCAAATCATCGATTCCACCGCGGGCTCGGAGTTGCTATGCTTCCTCGACGCCTATTCTGGGTACAACCAGATCAAAATGGTAGTCGAGGACGAAGAGAAGACGGCGTTCATCATGCCATTCGGATCCTTCTACTACACTGCCATGACCTTCGACCTCAAGAACGCCGGGGCGACATACCAGCGGTGCATGCAGGAGTGCCTTGCAAGACAAATTGGCCGCAATATCCACGTCTACATCGATGACGTGGTGGTGAAGTCCGCTCGCCAGAACGACCTACTCGCTGACCTGGCGGAAACATTCGCCAACCTGCGGAAGTACAAGATAAAGCTAAACCCAGGCAAATGCACCTTCGGTGTACCAGCTGGACAGCTACTGGGATACGTTGTCTCCAAGCGCGGGATCGAAGCGAACCCCACAAAGATCGACACGATCGCTCGACTCAGCAAACCCGAGTGTCTGCGAGACGTCCAGAAGTTGGCCAGGTGAGTCGTGGCTCTCAGTCACTTCATCCCCCGGTTGGGCGAAAAGGCGATGCCCCTCTACCGCCTAATGCGCAAGAACCCCACATTCCAGTGGGACAAGGAGGCATACGACGCGCTCCACGACCTCAAGAAGGTGCTACTCGCAGCACCGCTACTCGCCGCCCCCGTCGACAAGGAACCCATGCTGGTCTACATCGCGGCTTCTGAACGCGTCGTGAGCGCCGTCATGGTCGTCGAACGACCAGAGAAAGGAAAGGAGCGCCCGGTGCAGTGACCCGTGTACTACATCAGCGAAGTCCTCACCGAGTCGCGGCAGCGCTACCCGCAATACCAGAAATTGGTATACGTGGTCTTCAGAGCACAGCGGCGACTGCCGCACTACTTCCAGGAGCACCCGATAACGGTCGTCTCCTCAGCACCGTTGTAGGACATCATCCGCAACCGCGAGGCTACTAGGCGAGTCGCCAAGTGGGCCATCGAGATCGGCGTCCACAACATCAAGTACGAGCCGCACAAGGCGATCAAGTCACAGGCTCTCGCAGACTTCATCGCCGACTGGGAGGAGGCCCAGCAGCCAGAGAAGCTGCCATACCTCCATAACTGGAGCTTACACTTCGACGGCTCCAAGAACACAGACGGTGAAGGAGCAAGGATCGTGCTAACCTCTCCGAAGGGCGACAAGCTCCGCTACGTCCTCTACCTTGACTTCACCCCTGCACCAACAACATGGCCGAGTACGAGGCGCTACTCCACGGCATGCGAGCTGCCAAGGAGATGAACGTCAACCGCCTGCGCTACTACGGAGACTCCGACCTCATCGCCGGGCAAGTCGCTGGCACCTGCGACGCCATCTCCCCCACCATGGCGGCATACCGCCAAGCAGTGGATAAGTTGGGTGGATACTTCGCAGGCTACTCCGTCGAGTGGATTGACAGGCGGAAGAACGAGGAGGCCGACGCACTCTCTCGCATCGGCTCAGCTCGACTCGCACCACCCGCCAGCGTCTTCCTCGACACCATCACAAAACCTTCCGTCTCTCCCCCTAGGGAGATCGACATCGGAATCCCGCTGCAACCAGAAGCAGCCCTGTTCGCTCTAATCACCGAGCCAGACGACTGGACCGCGCCATACGTCGCCTACTTGGAGGGAGGCACCCTGCCAGCGGATGAAACTGACGCCCGGATGATATCACGGCGCTGCAAATCCTTCGTCATCATCAACGGCGAGCTCTACAAGTGCAGCGTGACCAGCGTGTTCCAAAGCTGCGTTCAGCCCGCTGAAGAAGGAAAAATCCTCCAAGACATTCACTCCGGCGACTGCGGCCACCACGCCGGCGCCCGTTCTCTGGTTGCAAAGGCTATGCGGCACGGCTTCTACTGGCTCACTGCACACGCAGACGCTGTCGACATTGTCCAGCGGTGCGTCAGATGCCATAAATACGCCAATCAAACCCACGTGCCAAGATCGACGCTCAAGACAATCCCCATCACCTGGCCGTTCACCGTATGGGGCATGGACATGGCAGGCCCCTTCAAGAAGGCCCCCTCCGGCTTCACGCACCTCCTAGTCGCATTCGACAAGTTCACAAAATGGGTGGAGGCCAAGCCAATCCGCAAATGCGATGGGAAGACCGCCACCAAGTTCCTACGCGAGCTCATCTATCGCTACGGGCTCCCAGACAGCATCATCACGGACAACGGCACCAACTTCGCCAAAGGATCCATGGCCGAGTTCTACGAGGAACACCACATTCGACTCGACCTCGCCTTAGTCGCCCACCCGGAGTCCAATGGCCAGGTGGAACGTGCCAATCAGAGCATCCTCCATGGCCTGAAGCCACGGCTCCAAGTACCACTCGAGCGCACCGCCGGGTGGTGGGTCGAGGAGCTACCCTCCGTCATCTGGGGCATCTGCACCTCCATTAATAGGTCGACAGGGTTTACACCCTTCTTCATGGTGTACGGCGCCGAGACAGTCATGCCCACCGACCTCGAGCACGACTCGCCAAGGGTGGTCAACTACCCGGAGGCCGCAAACGAACTCGCACGACAAGACGGATTCGACTAGCTCGACGAGGCACGCGACCTAGCTCGCTCCCGCACCGCCATCTACCAGCAAGGGCTCCGCCGCTACCATAGCCGGCGAGTAAGGACTCACACTTTCCAGGAAGGTGACCTGGTACTACCTCACCGACGTCCGAGGAGACGGGAAACTCGACGTCAAGCGGCCGTGGAATGTAAACCTCCTACGGAAGTTCGACTCCTAGAACTCCATACATGTACTCTCCACCCGCTATGAAATAAAGCAGATCGGTCACCGAAAATTTTGTTTACTCTCCGTGTATTGTGCTACTCGCACTCGTAATAACAGCGTTATGCTATTCGCAGAAGTCAACCTCTGGTAAAGCGACCGGCACGGCCAAGTAGTTCGGTACGAGGGCATTGGGACACTCCAGGCCTCGTAACGTCCACGAAAAATGCCAACCCGGAGCCCCATTGGAGTCGCCTAGCTCGACTGGCTTACCGAGCTAAGACAACTGCCCTCGCTCCTCACAGCGACCAAGGTCCTCCGCATCCTCGACACAGCGACTTGAACGGCCAAATACCACGCTCGGGGCCTGACGTCCACTCAGATTCGAGCGACTAGGGAAAATGCCAAGTATGAGAGCGTGCCCAGGACTCTCCATGCGACTGATCCTTCGGGTCAGGCAGGAGTGACGCGCTTACTTTAACGCGCTTAGTCCTCACCTATCTTGGAGCTGCGACTAGAACCACCAAGTACCACGCTCGAGGACTCGGCTACCCGACCTCGTTCGCGCACGGGAAAACGGTCAAGTATAGAGCACCCATGGGAGTCGCCCTGCGACTGGCTCTCCGAGCCCTGGAGAGTCGACCTTAATCCATTAAGAATTCATAAACACATAACAAACAAGGTAAACCCCATAAACAGGGCGGACGCGCTCGGGGACTCGTTCAATCAAAATCCGAAATCGCAAAGCAAATGACAAAACAACATGAATCTCCTTGTAGCAGCACAAAGTTGTTCCAAAATACAAGGAAAGTTCAGTAGCTATTTCGTACTAACGCCCAAGGGAACAACGCTTCTACTCCGCAGGTCTTGACGCCGACTCTCCGCCACCCCTGCGATTACGGATGAAGGGCACGTACGGGTTCAACGGGTACGTCGTCAACTTTCCCGCCCTCGCCGCACGGAACGGCTGCTCGACCTTGAAGTCCCGATGCTTCGGTTCAGAATCGTTGGGAGCGACAATCATCTCCTTATAGGGGAGGAGGTCGCCCATCGCCCAAACGCGATCGGAATACACCGCGGCCCGGTCCGTCAGCTTCAACACCTCGGCAATCTCCACAGAGCCTGTGGATGAGGGATAGCCGCTCGTCACACCATCAAGGTCGAAGTCCTCCGGGAAATGATCAAGCCCAAGGCTGAGCGCCGTCGCCGCCCCGCACCGGAAGGCCGACCGCGTCATGAATTCGACGACTGACGGAGCCTTCTCCAAGTAGCGCCATACCTCGACGAGGTCGCTGGGGATCACCTCCGTGGGCGATATCTCATGAAGATATGCTCGAATGCAAGTCGCGGACAACGCGGCCGAGTCGACCAGGGTGGTCACACGCTGCCGCGCGTCGCATGATTGCGCCTCCTCCGAGCTATCAGTAATCCGGACTGTGGAACAGAAGCAGACAGTAAGCACACCAACGATTTCACAATGCAATTGTTACAGGCAGAAGGAAGAGGAAGAAAGGGTTACCAATTAGCGGACGGCAGAGGCCCGTGATGAAGCTTTGAAGAGAGGAGAAGTCGTTCTGCAGCCCAGCAATGAGTGCGTCGGACACTTTCCGCTCTTCAGCGGTAGCCGTAACATCCGCTTTCGCACGCCCCTCCGCTTCACTCGCTTACGCCCTCAGTTCCTTGAGCTCACGCTCCAGATCAGCGACCCGCTTTTCGGCCATGCTCAAAGCAGATTGAGTCGCTGTCAAATCACCCACAGGGACAAGGCCCCGGCGGACCTGCTCCGCCTCGGCTGCAATTGCTTGAATCCCCTTGTTCGTTTCCTGGACGGCAACGAGTTCCTTCTCCAAGCGACACTTTGCAGACAGCCGATCGGCCGATTCGCGCTGCAGGCCCTGCGCATAAACTGCAACGTCAACAACAACCAAACTCCTAAGTGCCCACTCGCTGAAATTCAGCGACTAGGCACTCGGGGACTGGACATTGAAAATCCTAAGTGCCCACCCGCTGAAATTCAGCGAATAGGCACTCGAGGACTGGACATTGAAAATCCTAAGTGCCCACCCGCAGAAATTCAGCAACTAGGCACTCGGGGACTGGACGACCTAAAAACATCTAGAATCCGACCACTGAAATTCAGTGGCCCGATTCTCGGGGACTGGACATACCTGGATGGAAACGCCTAGCATGTCGTGAAGCTCCAGTGCATCCACGGATGCAAGCACGACCGGAGTGTGGCCGCGACGCTGTTCGACCTCCACCTCGGCGACCCCAGGCATCCGGCTCGTTGGCACCGAGCCACTCGCTGCGGCCGCCTTCGCCATGAAGCGAGGGAAGGTTGCTGCAGATGCCGCGGCGCCACTCGGAGCCGGCTCGGCCACGTTGGGTGAGGCAACAGCCTCCTTGGTCTTCGAGGCCACTTTCATCGCATTCGGAGGTTCGCTCGGAGTAACCACTGGGTCATCAGAGACCGTGACAACGTCATCGCCTTTCACCCTCTTGACATCTTCAGCGGGAGCAGCGACTTCGTCGGTCTTCCTCTTCTGGGAGGAGTCCACCTCCATGACGACTGGCGGAACCTTGGCCACGGAAGGATGGCCAATCTTTTTAACACCAGTCTTGTGAAACAACGATATGAATAAGACTGTCCGACTACAATGAAAAATAGGCAGATGAACAACACTCACTTGGCGGCTGGTATGAACCGCAGTCCGGTGCGGATGGTAGCCGGCTTTTCCAACTCGGGCCCCAACCTCCGAGTGAGGCCTGTCTCGAACACATCGTGTGCCCAAGACACTGACGGCCTCTTTTAAGAGGAAGCCGCGGCAGGAGCCTCCGCGATAATTGCCGCGGGAACCTCCCTTGGAGGCGAGGCCGCTGCGGCTGGAGCATCGCCCAAGCCAGCTATTGGGGCGAATGGAGGCGGTAATGACGCCTCGTCCATGGGGGTGGTAGCGTCCGGTGCCACGGTCGCGGGCGCCGCCGCGTCTTTAGCCGAGCTAGTGGCATCGGAACTGGTCGCAGATCGGGACGGAGATGTCCGCTTCACCGGCTTCGCCTTCTTCTTTGGCGGAGCCGCCGTCTTCTTCTTCTTCTTCGACGGCGTGGCCTCACGATGTGAGGTGTGCTCGGGAAGCTCGTCGTCATCGTCTTCGTGAGGCTCGAGGCTTTTACTCGCTTCGATTTCGCGCTGGTGTTGCCCGCGGGTCTTGCGAACTGTGGGGGCAGGGACTTCCACGGGTTCGTCTTCATCGTCATCATCATCACCCTCATAGCTCTTTCGGAATCGCCTTTGATGGGTGACGACTCGCTCCCGTCTTGGACGGACGAGCTCGAGTTCTCGTCGTCTGCGGGTGGAAGCCACCCTTTTACCACTTGGAACAACTGTAATAAAAACAAAACAACGTTAGCACAACCGCGAATGCATTATCTGTGACTGCGAGTGGTGACGAAATGACGACTTACCGTCGGAGCTGGGCGCCTTGCAGTGTAGGGGCGACCCTGGCCCTCGCGTCAAGATACACCGCCTGGGTAATCTTCTTCAGGGTCAGGGTGTAGTCTTCGAGATGCCATTCGGCGAAGGAGGACTTCGTCGGGTCGTCCTTGCCCGTATACTCATACATGTAATGGTCACGGCGAGCCAAGGGCACGAGCCGCCGACCGAACCTGCAGTTGTAGAGGTTGATGGTCTGGAGGCCCTTCTTCAGGCCGTGGATGGTCTGCAGCATTTCATCGACAACCATCCGTTGATCCAGCGGGAGCTTGACGACCTGAAGTCGACGCGGTTCGGGCCGGTCAGCGGAGTACCTTGGAAGCGCCACTTCACCGTCTGGAGTCGACTCGGTGACGTAGAACCAGGACTTCTTCCATTCGTTCACCGCCTTGGCGGGCAGCATCAGGTCGAAGAACGACGCTTTCGACTTCAGCTGGAATGTCAGGCCGCCTGACTCTTCGCGGCTGATTCTCCCGTGGAACAGATCTTGCCACAGGGGGAAGTAGGGCCTGCAACCCAGATAGCACTCGTAGAACGCCACGAAGATGGCGAGCTGCTCGATACTATGCGGACCCAGATCCGATGGATGGATCCGGTAGTAGGCGCAGAAACGCCGGAAGAAGAGGGAGGTAGGAAAGCCCAGCCCCCGCTCCAGGTGGCTGGTGAAGCAAATGAATTCTCCCTCGCGCGGGTTCGGAGTCACTTCTCCGGCCGCGGGGATGCGCCATCTACCGGCGCGGAGGATCCCGCCCTCCTCGAAGGACGCCAGTAGCGCCTTAGTACACTTGGATCTGCCCCATGGTTCGGTGGAGGGGGCCATCGGTTGGAAGTTCATGGAGGTCGGGGCTCTCTGGATTGTTTAGATCGCTATGCGGAGTGGGAAACGGAGTCGAGCGAGATCGGAGGAAGAACGAAGAAGTGTTTCCCCGTTCTCCTATCATACTCCTTATATAGCGGTTGCTACCCGCCAATTTCGAGAGCCGTTACTACGAGGTAATTACGCCGAAGTTACCGTTGGATTACCCCAACGACTAGTTTGACCCCAATTGACGGTCCAATTTCATCATTCGACTCGTCGCTCCACGCGACTCGACGATTCGCCAACCCGTTTGCCGAGCTGCGACCCGATTGGTCGCCGTTATTGCGACTAAAATGACTAGTTCTTCCTTTATTCAGGAGTCCGCCGCCGATTTGACTGGACGTCCGCATTGGACCCGCATACTCCGACTGCCAGCGAACGCCTGCGACAAATCAACGACGGCCTCAGGGACTACTGATGGGGATATGCCTACCGGGGTATACCCAGCAGGACGTTTCCTACTGACCCAAGCGCCAGCGAGTGGGCCTGCAGGACGGCGACTGGATCAAGATGAGGCGTGGACTCAAGCGACTGGA
The DNA here is from genome assembly GCA_910589765.1 of Avena atlantica. Classification (NCBI taxonomy): domain Eukaryota; kingdom Viridiplantae; phylum Streptophyta; class Magnoliopsida; order Poales; family Poaceae; genus Avena; species Avena atlantica. Next base: position 360,829,680 of record OU342734.1, on the reverse strand, counting down.
AACTGAAGGCCCAGAAGCGTAGATAGGCCTAGTCAGACTAGGTCGTAGAACCACCGAATCCTTAACTAATTCGGTTGAGATCTGTAAACCCTAGGGAGGTGAGTCTATATAAACCTCCCTAGAGGACGCATAGAGGATACGTTCCATCAGACAACCTAGCGACTCGCCGCCTAGCCGCCGAGCTTGCCCCATTGTACTCTCACAATAATACAATCTAGCAGGAGTAGGTCTTTACCCTCCGAGGGGCCGAACCTGGGTAAACCCTTGTGTCTCAGCCCTCATCTCGCACCGCAGATGGCTGGCCGCCCTTGCCCCATGTTCTACTACTCGCTGCCGATTGCAGCATCTGCCGTGGTAATTCCCACGACAACATGGATTTGGCTCTCAAACATGGTTTTGAGTTCCTCCACCATGGCAGCAGTGCTGCTAAGTTCAAAGCGTTCTTAGAGACCAGGCTCCATTGACATAAGGATCGCATATTTCACAAGATTATAGTCATCACGCTTTATGTCATACACATTGTGCTCATCCCGAGACGCAATATTTGCAGGTGGGTCGCCTAGCGGTGCATCCAGCACATAGGTCAAATTTCCAGCATCGAGGACAATCCTCATATTACAAACCCATTCTGTGAAGTTGCTTCCTTTGCATTTCAACTTTTCTTTCTCTAGGAACGCATTAAATGATGGTGTAACATCCCTAAAATCATGTTTTCAAAGCTTTGCATATCATCCATGCATTCATGATCATTTTAGGATCATTTTCAAAGTTATTACAAAAATAGAAGCATTTAAATGCTTATTATTTTATGTAAGCAAAGAATTGATCCAATGCTACTCTCTAATGAGAAATTGTGTGTTTTAAAACTATGATGTTTGTTTGATAATTTCCAAATCTTGGTCAAAGATTTCAAAACAAAGAAACAAATTTAAATCATTTCTTTGTCTTTAATAAACAATGGTAAAACATTGTTTATTTTAAAATTCCAAAGTGCCAAATTATTTTAAAGTGTACAACATTGTTCTGCAACCAAATGTGTACAATTTTCACTTTATAAAAATCCAGAAAATTTTTGAACTCAAACACATTTGAATTCATTTGAAAATGTTTCCTAGAAAATGAAACAGAAATTGAAAAAGAGAAAAGAAATGGAAATAGGCCGGCGCTGCCAATTTGGCCCAGCAACGAACCCAGCCCACTAAGCCCACCCGGGGCCATTCCCATCTGCCCTTCTCTCACCCGCGCCGAACCAACCCAACCAGTCGCTGACTAGTGGCCCCATCGCCACGTCGTCGTCGTCCTCCCCAGAAACCGCGCGATGAACACGTCGTCGCCGTGGTTATCTCGCGCAATCAAGCCGAATCAATTCCTTTGATTTCGCCAGTAATTCGCCCAGCCTTCACCTGCTACTTAATCCCCTCCCCACCGAGGTCATTTCCCCTCACACCACTCACTCGCTCCGCCACCAGGCTGCCTCTATTTCGTGTTGCATCGCCGCAGACAGAACCAGCTCCGGCAACTGATTCCGGTGAGTTCCGAGCGCCCCTCGCCTTCAGCTTGATCCTATCGAGTTCGCCATGCCTCTATGCTTCTCCTAATGCCTTTGGTTTGCTCGCGCATGACCCAGGTCTCCGTCCCTGACCACCTCAGCAAGCGATAGAGCCGTCGTCTAACTCCGGTGAACGATTTAGGTAAAACCCGACCACCCCTTGCCTTTTCTCTGACCCTATCTTGATCGCCAGATTGTTGGGCACACTCTGACGCCTTTGGTTTGTGTTAGGGCAGTCCACATCGTCGGCAACGTTGTCATCTGCAGGAATCCGACGTCGCCCGCAACTCCAACGAGCCCCAGTGACCTCCACAGCACGCCCCCGTCCACACCAGCGAGTCGTTGAGCTTTAGTGCGATCTTGCGAGTCCAGTAAGCACCTCTGATAACCCCAGCACCCTCCGTATCCGCCAGAACACCTCTGACCGAGCGCCGCCTCCGCGCCGCCGTCACTGGCGCCGCCCATCCATGGTCACATGCTTGGCCACAGTCGGATCTAGATCCAGCGCATAGGAATATATCACTTATCGAAGGGGTATGTTTTAGATCTGGCCATGCGTTTTCACTTAGATCGTGCGGCCCACGTTGATCGATCCGGCCGAACCGGTACGGGCCAATCAGAACACGCCGCGTGGCCTGAGTTTAGTTTTAAAAACAGAAATTAGATCTATTAGTTGTTCAAACTTGCAAAATTCATAACTTTTGATCCACACGTTCAAATTTTGAAAATTTTATATCATTGGAATCAGGAGAAAGAATGCTATCTATTTATGCAATGTGTTTAATGTTTTTCTTCTGTAAAATTGGTTATTTTTGCAGAGACATTTATAGTCTTATTTTGAGTATAGAAATGTTTTGAAAAATGATTTAAAGATCAAATAAAGTTTATTTACTGTGTCTTGGTCTTGTTTATGATTCAGTACTATATACTTGTCTTGTTTGGTGTAGAAAATCATCACATGGCATTTGCATGCATTCATATATTTTTGCTTGTATATTTTTGATACGTGAATTTGGTGCCATTATTTTATGTGTAGATTTTGGTGCTAATAGTGATTGTGGTTGTGAAGATTGTTGCTACTCTCCAAACTACCAAGGCAAGTGGTGCTTCATGTTTTTATCCCTATATTTTTACCTATGCATTAGAAATATTTTGTATAGGACTTGCATGATTATTTTGCTAAGTATCTATATGTTATGCTTGGAAAATCCTTGTAGTTGTAGCAATGTTAGAATTTCCTCTAAGTTAAGATACATGATATTGCCATGCTTAGACTAGCTAGTAGCAACCAAGAGTGGATTGTATAAGAAATATTTCTAAGTCTTTGACTTATGTTTTGCTTAATAAAAACAACTAATTGAATGAAACACCTGGGTGGAATGGAAAGATTGCTTTGTGTTGAGTGGTTACACAAGGCCCATTTCTATGGTTTACCTTGTGTATCTCACTTGTGGAAAGCCACCCAGGAACAAAGGGATTTGAGATGCCAAATGTTAAGAAGCTTCTAGTGCAGCCACATGGCATTATGGGCTCTGTCTAGATCACATAGGTTGCAATAACTTATCCATTTGGACAGTTGGTGGTAGTGGGATGATAGGTTGGAACGCGTCCATTTGGTCTAAGGGAAGGCTTCTGAAAGGTCCTGTCTTGGTGAAAATCAAGTCTTGTGGGGAAAGTGCACAACCTCTGCAGATGGAAGTATCTAAGTACTTAGCCATGTCCCTTGTATTGGACAATTTGAGCATCAAGACATGGAAGCTATCAAGAATCTCCTCATCCCAATTTTCTAAGTTAAATCTTGTGGTTGAACAAGGGTGAAGGTTCAGCAATTTATATTGGTGGTTCCTTGGGAAAGTTTTGTCAAAGAAAAACTTAATGTTTTCAACTAATAGGTAAAACCTAGTTTGAGCAAAGCAAGCCTAAGTTACACTTAGCCAAATTCATGTAGTATCTAGAAGTTAATATTATACTAAGGTATCACTTGCTAATACTATTCCAATGTATTGACCCACTGTGGCTGTAACTTGTGATGTTGCAGGTTACTCTGATGATGATTAGGGGTTATGAGTCTACACACAACATGCTTGCCTGTGGCACATGAAGATGAAGACTTTATTTATATTGTTATGCTTAAACTCTTGTATTAGGCCTATGGCCATGGAGTTGTAAAAGACTATGTTATCTCTGGAATGACGATGAAATAATGACCTTTGTTTCTATGTACTTCATCTTAAACTGTGGATGCTAGCATTTGATCCAGAGACTAGCATTGCAATCACCGGGATCCTTACCTTTATAAGGGAGGGATCTTACAGATGGTATCAGAGCACTGTGTTGCCTGTAGGATTATAACCCTAGGATTGGATTAGAAACCACTAAGGAAAAAAAATTCAACAATTTCCACACTTGTCCTTTTCTTCTCGTAAACTTTTCTAATCTTCTTTATCATCTCTATTTGTAGATGAACTCCATCAACAAAGCCGTAAGGAAGGGACCACTCATGACCATGACTTTGGAGTGTGAGACTGAATTTCCAAAAGCCCTCAAGAAGCTTATGGTTACCATGGGGATACATGGTGCAGCTGTGTACAAAGGTTTCCCTGTGATGGATGAAGGATATGACTATTGGTGGGTGCAACTTCACTTGTACAAAAACAAGGAAGACAACCACAAAGAATGAGGATTCTGCATGGTCACCAATTCAGTGATGCACACCACATTCTTTGACTCTGCAAGGGATGCATCTTGGAAGGCCATCAAAGAGCTTGGTGATAGACTCATGTGCAGAATGCTTAACACCCAAAATGACCTTAGGGAAGAAAACAAGCATACCCAAGAGTTGGAGGCTACCAACCAACAACTAAGGGAAGACATCATAGACTTGATTTGGGAATCTTGTGAACTAGACAGACACTTTGATAGACATTTTGTCTAGTGAGTGAGAGTGGTAACGTACTTCGTTAGTTGGACCACCACACTTATCATTTTATTTCCAATTTTTTTGTCTAAGTTATGTTGAACCTTGGAATTCTTGTAATGAATTTATGTATGCCATGACTTGTGTGTTTGCCAATGATATGCTTGTGATACTTTTTCTTGAGATTTTCTATTGATGATTGATTCTAACTTTTCTTATCTTATAAAATAGATGCCTAATGTTACTATCAGCATGGTTGAAGAGTTCAAGGGAACTCGTTTTGGCACTCGTCTTATTGAGATCACTAGTGTGCTCAATCTTCCGCTCCCTAGTATCATGATGCTTCCCCTCACCAAGTTTGAGAGGAAGGACCTTTGCGGCTTCAAGGTTACTCAGCCAGGACGTCAGACTGAGCCAGCCACAGAGGCTATCACCTTCAAGCTTATGCATGACGACAGGGAGAGAGGCCTAGAGGTGCTCATGCAGGATTTACTTGGGCGTCTGTTAGGGAGGCACTCTAGGGAGCTTGGAGGTACTCACTTTCACGCTTTCGGAAGACGCGACGAGGATGGTGAGGCTATTGAGTTCGAGGATGCTGCTAGAGAGATGACAGAGCCGATTCGTCTGTACCTCCAGGACCTAGAGGTTGTTCTTAGGCACCTAGATACTGATAGGACCAACGTCATGCTTAGCAGTGACTAACTTCAGGTGCAGCTTCGTGAGAAGGACAAGCTCTTCGCGGAGCAAGACGAGATAGTCAAGGAAATGGAGGATAAGTTTGAGATCCAGGACAGGAAGTTCAAGAGCCAAGAGAAAAGAGTCCAAGATAGGAACAAGAGGATTCGAGAGATGAATGCAGAACTAGAGGCCAAGGACTTCGAGCTCGAGCATCAGCAGGGTGTGATTGAGAGACTTCGTTCACAGAAGAGGGCTCTCAAAGCCAAGATAGAGGCCTTGACTACCAATGTCGGGAAATACAAGACCGCGATGGAGAATGCAGGTCTTACACTTGTTGATGAGGAGGTTGATGCAGAGGAGTAGTGATGACTACCCATTTATCTATCATTTACCATGCTTATGATTATTGAGTCGCAATGACCATCCAACATGTGGATGGCTTGCTATTGGTGTGTTTGCTTTTCAAACTGGTTGTTTATGTCGTTGAACTTTATTTTGATGCTTGTTTGGTGATTGTCTATGTGATATATTGTGCATGTTAAGCATCTATGGGTATCACATTCTTATCCTTATTGAAAACCACAGATGCCTCCTCGACGTGCCAACCCCAACCCGAACAACAACAATGTCACCCCCGAGATGGAGCAGCTGATGACAGCACAGGCACAACTTATGCAGATGATGACCACTTCATGTAGAATCATAATAACAACAACAACAACAACAACAATAACAACAACAACAACAACAATCAGAACAATCCACCAGGATTTGACATGCTCACCAGATTCTTAAGACTGAGGCCTGCAAAGTTCTCAGGAACTACTAAACCCATGGTGGCCCATGATTGGCTACGTGCAGTGAACAAGGATTTGGTGACTGTCGGCTATACGGACGAGGAGAAAGTCAGGTTTGCAGCATACTTGTTGGAAGGACCAGCAGCTACTTGGTGGGATAACTTCCAGATCACCACTCCCATTGAGGATGTGACATGGGCTATCTTTGAAGATGGTTTTCGTACAGCTCACATGTCATCCGGAGTAATGAGTTTGAAGAAGAAGGAGTTCCATAATATGAAGCAGCGCCACCGCAGCGTGGCTGAATATATTGAGGAGTTCAACAATCTGGCGCGTTATGAACCAGATGAAGTTGATACTGATGCCAAAAGGAAAGAGAAGTTCCTCGAAGGACTGAACGATGAACTGAATCTGCAATTATCTGTGGCCTATGTCCCCACCTACCAATCCCTTTGTGACAAGGCTACCATCTTGGAGAACAAGATGAAACAGGTTGAAAGCAGAAAGAGGAAGCACAGCTCTGACAAGCACAGCTCGTGATCGTCTCACAAGCGTTCCCATTATGATGATAGTGGGAGTTCTGGATCCCACAAGCATGGAAAGTACAACAGCCATCACAATCACAACCGCCATCATGACAACAAGCATCACCGTAGTCATGACAATGACAAGCACAAGAACCATAAGGGTGGATACAAGAGCCACCACAATGGAAGTGGAAGTGGTAGTGGAAGCCAGCCTGTCAAGAAGGATCTCGATCAGGTTGAATGCTTCAAGTGTAAGAAGATGGGGCATTATGCAAATGAATGCCCAGAAAAGAAAGTTGAAGGACCCAACAAGCCCAACCCTTTCCAGAAGGGACAGGTGAACCACATCAATTTGGAAGAGATCTACGAGGAACCTGATGCTGTGGCTGGTAAGTTCAAACTCAATTCTGTTCCAGCACTTGTTCTTTTTGATACTGGTGAATCACATTCATTCATATCAAGAGCATTTGTCGAAAGAAATGAACTTCCAGTTGAAACTATTGGGTGTCCTATAAAAGTAAGTTCTCCTGGTGGAGAAATGATAGTGAACTTGGGATGTCATGACCTAGTCACAGAGTTTGGGAAGTATAAGTTTCCCGTTAATCTGATAATCCTAAATTCCCAAGGATTGGATGTCATTTTGGGAATGGACTGGATGACTAAGCACAAGGGAGTGCTAGATTGTGCCAATCATACTGTCACACTCACAACCCCAGAAAATAAAAGGATTAGATTCAATACTAACTTTGAATCAAAAAGGAAGTAAGCTAAATTCTCTTAAGGGGGTTAGCATAGACAATGTGCCAATTGTGAGTGAATATCCGGATGTGTTTCCGGAAGAATTGTCGGGAATGCCACCAGATAGAGATGTGGAATTTTTGATTGACTTGCTGCTAGGATCATGACCAATAGCAAAGAGGCCTTACAAGATGTCAGTTGATGAGTTGAAAGAACTCAAGAAATCACTTGGAGAACAGTTGCAGAAAGGATTTATTCAACCAAGTTCTTCATCTTGGGGAGCACCAGTCCTATTTGTAGAAAAGAAAGATAGAAGTCAAAGGTTATGCATAGATTATCGTTCACTCAATGAGGTGATGTAGAGGTCCCAACCTTTAATAAGATTGATCCCTCCTGTGTTTACAATGCTAGTACCTGGATCAATGGCTAGCATCCACAGTTAAGATGTATTATCAAGAAACAAAGGTCATAATATAACTTTATAACCAGGAATAACATAATTTTATTACATCTTTCATAGCTCATATGGCTATTACATTACATTGCAGCGGAATAACTATAAGCATGGGGTCCTTCATCTTCAAAGTGCCACAGGCAGATGTTGGTTGTAGACTTTGTAATCCTAATCAATCAATCTTCACTAAAATCAATCAAACCTGCAACATACAAGTTACAGCCACAAAGGGTCAATACATTTGAATTGTATTGGCAAGTGATACTATGGTAGTATAGTGGAGTCTTTCTTCTATATGCATTTGGCTAAGTGGAGTTGAGGCTTGCATTGCTCAAAATAGATTTTTCCTTAACATTTGAAAATACTAAGTTTTTGTTTTGACAAAATCATTTTTCTCAATCAAAGATTGAAGATCCTTTACAAGGCATCTCTCAATCAAAGATTGAAGATTTCAAACAACCCTTGTTCAATCCACAAGTTTTAACTTTAGAAATTTGAATGATGAGATTCTTGATTGCTTCCATGTCTTGATGCTCAAATTGTCCTTTACCAGGGACATGGCTAAGTACTTAGATTCTACACTCTACAGAGGTGGTGCACTTTCCCCACAAGACTTGGTTTCCCAAGACAAAATCTTTCAGAAGCCTTCCCTTAGACCAAAATGGACGCGTTCCAACCTAACAAACACTACCACCAACTGTCCATATGGCTAAGTTCTTGCAACCTATATGATCATGGCAGAGCCCATATTGCCAAGTGGTTGCACTTGAAGCTTCTCAACATTTGACATCTCAAATCTCTTTGTTCCTGGGTGGCATACCACAAGTGAGATACACAATCCAAGTCCATGGCCTTGTGAACCACTCAACCAAACACCACCAAGCTATCCCATTCCACCCAGGTGATTCATTAACTTAGTTGTTTTATTAAACAAAACACAAGTCCTTAGACTTAGAATATTTTCCCATAGTGTGAATATATATTTCACCCATGTTTTCTATTAGCTAGGCTAAGCTTGGTAGTAGTAGGAATCTTAACTTAGGAAAATCCTACTAAGGATTCATCTACTAGGTTTTCTTATAGCAAGGTCTATACTTAGCAAAATCCATGCAAGTTTTTACTTAGCAAAATCACTAATGCATAGAGAAAGTAATGGGACGAAGAGTATGAAGCATCACTTGCCTTTTTGGTAGGGAATGGTGGTTCACTCCTTGATCTTGCTAGTCTCACACTTCACTACAAGTCAATCAAGAAAACACACATTCAATTCTCATTCCAAACCAAAGTCAAACAAACAATTTTTCACACACAAAGTAATGGAATCTAAGTCATGCATAAGCATGCAAAGGTTGGTTCTATTGCAAGGATGGTATCCACTAGGCTTCTAAACTTTGTAATTTCCAAATTGGTCATTTACCAAAATGGCAAAGTCATTTGCAAATGGGTTTTATCCATAAACCATTTTTAAATTCATTCATCATTTCATGTGGTGAAAAATGTTTTTATCAAGGCAAAACTCTTAAGTTGTTCACCAAATGAGTTGCTAATTTGCAAAACTTGGTGTTTTGGGTCAGTGGGTTTGATCAAACCATTTTCTTAAAGTTTTCTTTCCATAAACATTTTTATAACAAAAACCATTCTTTTTATTTGGCTATAAAATGGCTAAGTCAAGTAATCCAACCTAAATCTTTCCAAAATCATTTTTAACACCAAGGGTTGGTTCCTAGGGTCAGTAAGGTCACAACAAACCATTTTGCAAAAGTTTTAACCTTAAAATCATTTTTAACAATTTTTATACTCTAAACAAGCATACAAATGTTTCTGCAAATTCAAACAAGTTAACAGATACTATTTGCTAAACCAAGGGCATGGTTGGCTAGGTCTTGTTCTCCTGAATCCATTGATATAAAATTTATAATTTTTGGACGTGTGGTTTGAAAGTTACAAAGGTTTGAAGTTTGCAAATAAATCTGATTCAAAAATCTGTTTTAAACAAGAGCTGGCCACGCGTCCTAATCTCATTCGTCGGTACCGCTTCGCTCGGATCGCACAGCTGCAGCCGTTGGATCCAGTCAGATCGTGCGGCATAGTTCGCTTGATACCCCTTCGCTCACTTTCTTTCCTAGCCGCTGGATGACGATCTAACGGTTCACACGAGGTTGACCAATAGCTGGCGGCGCCGGCGGCGACGAATGGCGGCGCACACTCTGTCCGAGGTGGTCTGGCCGTTCTAGGAAGCGAGAGAAGAGGAGGAGAGGCTCACCGTGATCGCAGGGTCGTGGGGAAGCTCGACGTGGTTTCGAGGAGGCGAGGGGTGCACTGGGGCGGTACTAATCGCTCGTCGGAGTTCGCTCGGCGTCGGGCGCGTTTAGGCGTCGCTGGGGATGTTGCTACAGAGCACGGGAGAGGGAACAGAGATTGTGGTTAGCTTCGTGCGCGGTTCCCTGACAAGCGAGCATCAACGAGAGGAAAGGGGGTGGTCTAGCTTACCGGGGAAGAGTTCGTCGGAGAAACCAGATGGTGGCGACAGCGGTTGTCGTCGTTGCCGACGTTCTGGGGCGCCCGCGGGTGAGTGGAAAGCGCCGGGAGAAGCGCCAAGGCTAGAAGAGTGTGTGAGTGTGCTTAGGAAGGCAAGGGGTGGCAGGACACGGCCGGAATTCTCGCCGGAGCGTCGTCGTACAGTGGCGGTGGTCGAGCGTAATTAGACAGCCTGGGGGCTGCCGAAGAAGGGTGTCTGGGGGAAACGGAAGAGGGGAGGCAGGCGATTTATCCTGCGTGGTCAAGGGGCTGATTTAACGCGCGATTAAGACGAATTACGCCGGAGTTATTCCGTCTGCAACGGCCGGCGAGGGGGATAAGAGGTCGAGCGGGGTGAAGAGGAAGAACAGTGGCAAGTGGGGTCGGTCAGTCAGTGGGAATGGAGCGAGGAGGAGGTCCACTGGTCAGTTGCTCCGCGGGTTAACTAATTGGTGCGAATCGTTTTCTTTCGGGGTGAGGTGCTGGGCTGTTTCTGGGCCTGTTTGGGCTGCTGGGTTGGGTCAGGTCATTTCCATTTTTTTTATTCTGTATCCTTTTCTTTTTCTATTTCTGAATTCTGTTTTGAAATTTCTATCAAACAAACATGGTTCAAATTAATTCAAACAACACTCAAACTTTGTAATATTGAAATTAGTTCTGTTTAGTAACATGAACCAAAATCCAAATTCAAAATAATAATTTTAATAATAGGGGCTATTACTATTTAATTAAATGGATGTACCAATTATTAATTCCATTGGTTTTGATTTAATTCAAAGTTCCTCTTGAGAACTAAATAATTTTAAAACCATTCAGTAAGTTGTATTTGAAATTAATGAATATTTGGAAAGCTTGTTTTAAAATAAAATAACATTTTGTTATATAGGATCCTTTAATAATTAAATATAATTGGACCTTGGTTGTTTAAATCCAAATAGAGTTTGATTTTATTAATAAAATCTTTATTTGAAACCTAAGTATTTTCAAAACCAAATCAGTAGGTTTTATTTGGGAAATAAAAGATATCTTGGAAATCTGGTTTAAAACAAATATCATTTTTATTTTAGGGTCCATTAATAATTAAATACAATAGACCTTTATAAAATCAATTAGGATTTGTTTTATTAGAATATTTATTTTTAAATCTAAAATATAACCAAAACACTTCAGTAGGTTTTAATTAAGAAAATAAAATACTTAGAAAACTTATTTAAAATAATTTAATAAGTTTTGATATTTTAATTAAAATGGTAAAACCTTTTATTTAAATAAAGTTGGATATTAAATCCTTATTATTTTATTTAAATAACCTTTGCTAATTTTATTTAAAATAAAATGTTTTAATTCCAAAGCTTGGCCAAGGTTTTATTTGGCTTTATAAAATAACCCTTATTTGTAAAACTTCTATTTTATTTGAAAACAAATCTTTTCATTTTAATTGTTTCAAAATAATATTTCCAAATGTTTTTATTTTTTCTTTTATTAAATATTTATCTTTTTAATCCCTTTAGGATTTCTTTGTTCAAAATAGGTTTGAAGATTTCCAATTGGATTCAAAAGTTTCTTTTGGCCTTGAAAATCAAACAAAGTTTTATTTTATTCATTTATTTTCACATTACAAGATTTGGAAAATCTTGGGATGTGACAGGTGACTATCAAGAACAAATATCCTTTGCCTAGAATCAATGACTTGTTTGATCAGTTAGAAGGAGCCTGTGTATTCTCAAAGATTGATCTCCGGTCAGGTTATTTCCAGCTTAAGATAAGAGAACAAGACATACCTAAGACAAGTTTCACCACTAGGTATGGATTGTATGAGTACACCGTGATGCCATTTGGTTTGACCAATGCACCATCTTATTTCATGAATATGATGAACAAGGTGTTCATTGAGTTCCTTGACAAGTTTGTTGTCGTTTTCATCGATGATATTTTGGTCTACTCCAAAAGCAAAGAAGAGCATGAAGGACATTGGCGTTTGATACTTGAGAAGCTTAGAGAGCATAAGTTGTATGCAAAATTCAGCAAGTGTGAATTCTGGTTGAATGAAGTTGGATTTCTTGGACACATTGTGTCAGGAGATGGTGTAGCAGTTGATCCTGCAAAAGTATCAGCTGTAACTGAATGGGAATCTCCTAAGTCAGTAAAATAAGTTCGTAGTTTCCTTGGATTGGCAGGATACTACAGAAGATTCATTGAGAATTTCTCCAAGGTAGCTAAGCCAATGACGGAGTTACTAAAGAAAGACAAGAATTTTGCTTGGTCTGAAGGATGTGAACTCAGTTTCCAAGAGTTGAAGAATAGACTAGTGACAGCACGAGTCGTATGTCTGGCAGATTTGGAGAAAGATTTCCATGTGTATTGTGATGCATCTCATCATGGATTAGGTGCAGTTCTAATGCAAGAAGGGAAAGTTGTGGCTTATGCCTCGAGACAACTCAAAAATCATGAGGTAAACTACCCTACTCATGATTTGGAGTTAGCCTCTGTTGTTCATGCACTCAAAACATGGAGACACCATCTTTTGGGAAAACAATGTGAAGTGTTCACAGATCACAAAAGTTTGAAGTATATCTTCACCCAGAAACAAATCAACATGAGACAAAGAAGATGGATAGAACTCATCAAGTACTATGACTTGAGTTTGTAGTACCACCCCGGTAAAGCAAATGTTATAGCGGATGCTCTAAGCCGTAAAGTATTTGTGAATGGCCTTACTAAGGGAGAGTTGCCAGATAATCTGTGTGCCAAATTTAGAGACCTTAGATTGGAGATTGTGCCTGAAGGACATCTCATGTCATTGGATGTTCAACCCACATTGTTGGACAAGATCAAGGAAGCCCAAAAGACGGACAAGGAAATAGAAGATATTAAGGAAAAAATTGGCAAGGGAAAAGACAAAGGATTCCATGAAGACGAACATGGTACCTTATGGTATGGAAAATGTATCTGCGTTCCGCAAGATCCGGAGCTTCGGAAACTGATTTTACAGGAAGCACACAACTCACCATATTCCATCCATCCAGGTAACACCAAAATGTACATGGATATGAAGGAAAGATTTTGGTGGAATAATCTCAAGAAGGACATTGCCGAACATATTGCTTTGTGTGATGTATGTAGTAGAGTGAAAGCGCAACATCAGAAACCAGCAGGATTGTTACAACCACTACCTATTCCTGATTGGAAGTGGGACAAGATTGGCATGGATTTCATCATCGGATTGCCAAGGATCAGGTCTAGATATGATTCTATTTGGGTAGTAGTGGATCGCCTCACTAAAGTGGCTCATTTCATACCCGTGAAGACAACCTATACAAGTGCTAAGTTAGCCAAGATTTATATGAATAGGATTGTATGTCTTCATGGAGTACCCAAGAGTATTGTGTCTGATAGGGGAACTCAATTCACTTCTCATTTTTGGAGGCAACTACATGAGTCATTGGGAACGAGATTGGAATTCAGCACTGCTTTTCATCCTCAGAATGACGGAGAGACAGAAAGGACCAACCAGATTCTAGAAGATATGTTGAGGGCACGTGCCCTAGACTATGGAGGCAGTTGGGATGAAAGTCTGCCTTACGCAGAGTTCTCTTACAATAATAGCTATCAAGCCAGTATTGAGATGGCACCATTTGAGTTTCTCTATGGGATAAAGTGTACTACCCCATTACTATGGAATGGTGTAGGAGAAAGAAACTTGTTCGGACCAGAACTAATCAAAGAGGCTGAAGAGAAAGTCAAGCTAGTTAAGGACAGATTTGTAACTACCTCGGTGAATTACGCTCCTAGATACAAGCCTGGATGAGTGGTAGTGGTTGAAATAGTACGGTGGGGCCCCAAAAGCCACTCACTGGTAGTCCTTTCAGACGTCCCAACCACTACCCTCTCAACGGGACCTGTACGGGCAGCATAATCGGCAGGCGAAGGGATCAACTACGTACACAAGTGGGTATGTACGCAAGCCACCATACAAGAGTACATCAGAGCCATACCATCTATAAAGAAAGAAAATATAGCAACGCCATACGGCAAGATTCAAATGACCTAGATAGATCTATATTTTAGGATACTTCCTCATACAACACACATCAGAGTATCATGCGGAAGCGGCAAACAAAATCCGAGTACGGATAAGAAGCAAATCGGCATAAGATGCCATAGAAATAAGCACATCCCAACTACAGGTCTCACGGATCCCCGTTCCCGGAATCTCTACACCGAACGATCGTTGCCCACATCCTCGGCTTCTTCCACCCAGTATCCGTCCTGTGAAGGTACCTGTTCATCTGAACCAAGAATTTATCGTGTGAGACCCTAAGGGTACTCAGCAAGTCTTAATGCCTCTAAAGGGGACACAACCTGGGGGTGACGCAATTGCAGCGAAAGATAAACCCTAGCAGTTCTACAGATAACGCTAACCATCCGCCTAACCAATGATAGACGGATGTCCATGAGTTAAGTACAACAGTTATAATGGTAATTTCATCAGATCCATCCTCCTCCCTGCTTACCAACAAGGAAGCGGACGAACAACCCCCCCTTCCGTTGGCAATTTTATTAACCATTCCATGAGTGTTGCACTATTTACTAGTCAAGTTACTTAGTCAGATTAAGGCGGTACTTTAGTTATGCTTGTCTATGATCGAGAAACTGTGCTCCAAGTCGTCCATATCCGCGGACACGGCTTTCAGAAAGTTTTACCCGGCCGGGGTGCACCAATAGCAACACACGCTCAATCAACCTCGGAAAAACCAAATCAAAACCCAACGAGGCTTTCACGACTGAACAATCATAGAATTCAGAAATATTTCAGGGGGCCACCCCTTAAAGTAGACCCGCAACGAAGTAAGCAAGCTCCGAGATGGACTCAAGGTTGTGGGGACGGCTGTGAACGACTGGGAACCCAAAACTGGGCTTGTCAACACCGCGGAATCGTGCCACGATCCTAAACAGTACAGTGTGCTATCTGTCGCACAATTTAAATACAGAAAGTAGCATGGCATAAGTACAGGATAGTAAATAAAACCTCAAACTAGTTTGTGGCCCCAAGAAATAAGACATAATCAAGCTCTGGCCCAGGGGGGTCCCATATACCTCCCGGATGTGGATAGCGCGATAAATCAAGGAACAGGAATCAAGTACTCGGGGTCTTACGGGACACAAGTGAGCAGGAAAAACCAAATAGCAGATGTTGCTCACCGGTGCCACTTTCTTTAGTTATCCCAGAACTACTCAGGTTAAGTTGTTTAGGTACCTCGTTATCCAACAGACTCTCACATACCCTACACATGCTGTTCTACGACTCGCATGGCTCAAACAACTCCTATAGTAGTGGCTCATGGGATGGAGGAACAAGCTTGGTGGGGTTTAAAAGTAAAGGCTATGCATGCTTGGGATTCAATTTAATGCAATCGCGACTCAATGATGCAAGAATAAGATAGAGGCAATAGGTACTGTATGTATGCAAGCATGTGGAAGTGCTTGCCTGGCAACTCAGTTGAAGCGAGGGACGGATCTGGGTAGTGCTCCTGGTTCTCTTGATATAGCCCCTGCTCAGTGTCTATCCGAGAAAAACCAAACAAACAAGGCCAACATGAATATAGAGCACAAGCATTGGAATTAGATGCGTCAAGCAAACAATCATGCCATGATGAATGATGCACAATTTACATGGCAATAAGGTAGCATGGCATGGGTGAGGTGTGGAATACAAGAAATAACATTTTTATTGGGTTTTATTCACATTTTATTGTCCAATTAGTTGCTGTACATTATATATTTACATGATGCATGCTTCAATTCAAGTCATGGATAGCATAAACAGAAAGGTCTCGTCGAGCTGATCATTTTAGACATATCATTTGCTTAATTTGGAATTATAAATCAAAAGTTATTAATTATTTAAATTCCAGTGGCATTAGTTGTAATTTACATAAACTTGGAATTTTAATTGTGCAAAAGGCAATATGGATGGCATATTTGGAATCCTCTCATTTTTCTGATATCCAAACATATATTATTTGTCAAATTTGGATTTGTAGTGTAAAAGATATTTTAAAACAGAATTACATTTGAATTTGAATTTGAATTAATTTTGTATATGTTTGAATTTTAAATAGACAGGTAGAAAATACTTTTTGCGCCCAGCCTAACGTACCTACAGACACCTACAGGTGGGGCCAGAGTTTTGCGGCCCCACGTGCCAGCGGCTGAGGGAACCGAGGACCGCGGGTTGACAATAGAAAAACACAGGAGCCTTTTTATAAAACTCCAGCGACACAGACAGGTGGGCTCCTAGGGACCGCGGGTTGGCGTGGCAAAAAGGGGAGGGGGTATTCGCAAAACGACCCACTGGTACTGTATTTCTTCCCTGAAACCTGACGGCGCGCGACAGCCGCTCGCGCGGCGCGCGCGGCGCGGTGGGGAATCGATCTCACGCCCTCTGGCTCGCGCAGGGGTCTGTTGCCACTGGGGTGGGTTAGGTTAGCTGACAGAGAGACGGGCGCGTGCTGGATAAGGTGGCCGCGTCTGGGAGCTAGCAGAAACGTACACGCCGCCGACGCACAGAGAGCGCTCGACACAACGATCTGCTCGAACAGGGCAAGACGGCGATGACGAGGTTGTCTGGGGGGTAGGTAGGCTCACCGTGAGGCCGTTGGAGGGCTTGGATCAGGGCGGGGAGCAGCCGTGCGACGGTGTAGCAGACGCACCAGGAGCTAGGGTTTCGGGGGCGGCGCCGTCGGTGTCCAGCGGGGCTGGCCTTCTCCTCCTTGTCCGCGAGTACAGGGCGATGCAGGGGAGCGGCCTCGGCCTTGCAGACACGCTCCTGCTCGCCTACGCCTCCTGGATCTCTGGAGACAGAGGGGGCCGACGGTGGTGGCCGACGGCGGTGGTTGAAGGTGTGAAGGGAGAAAGGGAGAGGCAGGGCCTCTGGGGATGGATCTGGGAGAGGCTAGGAGGGAAAGGGGAAGGATAAGAACGCCAGGGGGCAGGAGGTGGCGTGGGGGAGGGGTAGATGGCCAGGGTGGCGTCGGTGTCGCCCCTTCCCTTCACGTGCTTTGCATGGGGGCCAGGGGGGGTGCAAGGCAGGCAGGAGGGGGAGAGAGGCTGGCAGGTGGCCCGGGGAACTCGTGGGCAGGTGGGCAGAGAGGGTCCCTTAGACCAGGGAGAGAAAGAGAGGGGAGAAGAGAGGGGCCGGCTCGGGCTAGGATTAGGGCTTGGGGGTAGCTAGGTGGGTCCAGCCAGATGGGTCCAGCAGGTAGAGGGAGAGGGGTTGGCGAGCTGGGCAGGGTTTGGTGTGGTCAAACTAGGAAGTAGGGAAGAGGAGGGTAGCTAGGTTTTGTTTAGGGAAAAGGTGTAGTTTAGGGTTTAGTTTTAGCTAAGATGGGGAGATGGCATGGGTAGATCTTAGGGTTTAGCTAAGAGAGGGTAGAAAGTGATGGTGGTACTTAACTTGCTCAAACATGCTTCATGTACAAGCACACAAGATCAAGAAAAAGGCAAGAAAAGAAAGAGAGGGAGAGAGAGATAATGGGGTTTTTCCTTTGGTCCATGCATGCTCCAAATAATGACCAAGCATGATCCAAGAAAGGAGATAGAGAGAGGAAGGTGGTTTTTGGTTTGGTGCATGCCACAATAGCACATGTGTGTGCATGGAGCATGGGATAGAGGTTTAGCTAGAAAGGATAGAGATAGATGATATGGTGTAGAAACTACAAGACAAAACAAGATTTGAACAAAGGGAAGATGATCCACTTAGAATTCAAGTAAAAACCAAAAACTAGAAAAGGTGGCACTTGCATGGCCCATGCAAGATAATTAATGCCACATTTATCCTTGTGAAAACAATAATATTAATATGGCATTATTCATATGCATTCCCAAAAGGTGGGCAAGGCCAAGCAAAAGAATAGGGGTGGAATCCAACCAACCAACATGAGCTAGAGATAACCCAAATTAAAATGCCAAGCTCATATTAATTGGATGGTGGAATATAAGGTGGTGAAAGAAAAGGTGGTGGAGTCAATAAGATAGATGCCCTCAACTCAACTTGGGCATTTAACAAAATATCAAGAGCCAAATACAATATCAAGAGGCAAATACAATTAATCATGCACATGAGATAAGAACCAAACAAGAAAGGGTTTTATATGATGCTCAAATGCAAGGTGACATGATGACATGAGCATGATATGATGATGATGCAACAATTATATGTTGGAAGTGGCCCATTTTATTATTATAACATGTAGCATTACAGGTGTTAGACAACTGGGATGCTACAACTCTCCCCCACTAAACAGGAATCTCGCCCCGAGATTCTAGGAAGAAGAAGAAGATACAAAGAGAGAAGGATGGTTGGCACGGAGTTCATCTTCACGCTCCCATGTGGCTTCATCAACAGAATGGTGTGACCACTGCACCTTGCAAAACTTGATGGACTTGTTGCGCGTCCTTCGTTCTGCGGTCTCAAGGATTTTGGTGGGGTGTTCTTGATAAGACAGATCTTCTTGGAGGTCGATTAGCTCATGATCCACGGTTTTGCCGGGGTCTTTGAAGCACTTCTTGAGCTGAGAGATGTGGAAAACATCATGGACTTTGAGTTTTTCCGGAAGCTCCAGTGCATAAGCAACTTCTCCTCTTCTACCACGTATCTTGAAAGGACCGATGTATCTAGGAGCCAACTTTCCTTTGATACCGAAGCGGTGTGTTCCTCTCATGGGAGTGACACGAAGGTAGACGAGATCACCAGGGGCATATACCATATCCGTGTGCTTCCTGTCATAGTTGCTCTTCTGACGACTTTGAGCAATCTTCAGGTTCTCCAGAATGATATGCACCTTCTCCTCTGCTTGGGTTACGATGTCAGGGCCAAACCAGATTCTTTCTCCTGCACCTGACCAACCAATCGGAGTTCTGCACTTCCGACCATAGAGAGCCTCGAATGGTGCCATCTTCAGACTCTTCTGGAAGCTGTTGTTGTAGGAGAATTCAGCATATGGAAGGCATTCCTCCCACTTCATGCCAAACGAGATGACGCAAGCTCGAAGCATGTCCTCCAGGATCTGATTGATTCTTTCCACTTGTCCTTGCGACTGAGGGTGGTAAGCAGTGTTGAAGTTCAACTTTGTTCCCAAAGCTTTTTGGAAACTTTCCCAGAACTTTGAGGTGAAGATGCTCCCACGGTCTGAACTGATTTCAAGTGGAACCCCATACAGAGAGACAATTCTGTTGATATAGAGCTCAGCCAACTGAATTCCAGAAATTGTTTCTTTGACTGGGAAGAAATGAGCCACTTTAGAGAGCCTGTCGATGACAACAAAAATTGCATTGTTGCCCTTTTGCGACCTTGGAAAGCCAGTGATGAAGTCCATCTCTACTTTCTCCCATTTCCATTCCGGAGGTTTCAATGGCTGTAGAAGACCAAATGGTTTCTGATGAACAACCTTCACTCTGCGACAGACATCACATTCTGAGACATACTTGGCACAATACCGTTTCAACCCAGGCCACCAGTATTGTGTTTTCAAGTCCATGTACATCTTTGTGCTGCCAGGATGGATAGAAAGAACCGAATCATGTGCCTCCTTGAGAACTTGGTCTCTCAGACCCGGGTAGTTTGGAACAAACATCCGGTGTTCAAAGAAGAGCGTGCCTTGATCATCAACATGGAAGGACTCATACTTCGGAAGGTCAAGCTTAGAGATGAGCTTTTTGGTGTGCGGATCACCAAGCTGACGAGAGCGAATCTGTTCTTCCAAGAGAGGAGTAGCCAGAAGATTCAGGAGATGCCCTTGTTCCACAACTTCAAGGTTGAGCTGACGGAATTCCTCGCACAAGAGAGGCTGCTGCTCTTCTATCATGAGGTTGTTGACATAAGCTTTACGGCTAAGCGCATCTGCCATGACATTTGCTTTGCCTGGAGTGTAGTTGATGGTCACATCAAAGTCATTGATTGCTTCAATCCATCTCCTTTGCCGAAGGTTGATATCAGGCTGAGTGAAGATATACTTCAGACTCTTGTGGTCCGAGAAGATCTCACAACGGTTACCAAGCAAGTAGTGCCTCCATAGCTTCAAAGCAAAGACAACTGCTGCTAGATCGAGGTCATGTGTGGGATAGTTGATCTCATGCGTCTTCAACTGACGAGAGGCATAAGCAACCACCTGTTTCTCTTGCATAAGGACCGCACCCAATCCTTGCAAAGAGGCATCGCAGAATATCTGGAAAGGCTTAGATGTATCCGGAGGAACCAAGACTGGTGTGGAGGTGAGCTTCTCTTTGAGTGTCTCAAAACTTTCTTGACACGCAGGAGTCCACAGATATTTCTTGACCTTCTTGAGAAGGTCGGTAAGAGGCTTTGCTATCTTTGAGAAGTTCTGAACAAAGCGACGACAATAGCTAGCCAAGCCGAGAAAACTCCGCACTTCCTTGACATTAGCAGGAGGAAGCCATTCAACTATTGTCTTCACGGTTTCCGGGTTGACTGCAATGCCCTTGGCAGAGATGACATGACCCAGATAGGTTACTTCAGGCAGCCAGAACTCACACTTTGAGAACTTTGCATACAAGCGGTTCTCACGAAGCTTGTTCAGGACACACCGCAGGTGCTCTTCATGCTCCTCCTTAGACTTGGAATAGACCAGAATGTCATCCAGATATACCACAACAAACTTGTCCAGGTACTCCATGAAAACGGAGTTCATCAGCCTCGAGAAGGTAGCAGGTGCGTTGGTGAGGCCGAAAGACATGACCGTGTACTCATACAGGCCATAGCGGGTGGTGAAAGCTGTTTTGGGCACATCTTCTTTGCGAATTTTGATTTGGTGATAACCACTTCTCAAGTCCAGCTTAGAGAACACCACAGCTCCTGCCAGCTGATCAAAAAGATCATTTATCCGAGGAAGAGGATATTTGTTCTTGATGGTTTTAGCATTTAGAGCCCGGTAGTCGACACATAGCCTATCGGTTCTGTCACGCTTCTTCACAAAGATTGTTGGGCTACCCCAAGAAGAAGTGCTATGTTGAATGAAACCCAACTTATCTTGTTCATCAAGTTGTCGTTTGAGTTCAGCCAACTCAGAAGGACCCATTTTATATGGCCTCTTGGAGATAGGAGCCGTTCCAGGTTCAAGCTCAATCACGAATTCAACCTCGCGATCCGGAGGCATACCCGACAACTCTTCAGGAAAGACATCTGGGAACTCACAGACCACTGGTACCCTCTGAATAGCTTCCATAGCATCATCATTCAGAGCCGCCAAGGAATAGAGCTGGACAGCAGGAGTCAGACTTGGAGAAAAGACTATATGGCCTTCAGGAATCTTCAGAGACACTGAGCGTTCAGCACAATCAATCACAGCTGCATTTGCTGTCAACCAATCCATGCCCAAGATGACATCAATGTCAGAGTTGCCCAGAACAATCAAAGAAGCCAAGAATGAAGAACCACCAATCTCAATTTGATTCCCATGACTGATATATGCAGCCCTCATGTTGGACCCAGGAGATAGGACCATTAGCTTCTTAAGGAGAGGATCCAGAGTTAACACATTCTCATATGCAAACTTGTGAGACACAAAAGAATGCGATGCACCAGAATCAAAGAGAACTCGTGCAGGGACTGAGTTAACTGAAAGCATACCCATTACAACTCCAGGTGCGAGCTCAGCTTGAGAGGCGTTGACGCAGTTGGCGTGAACAACCGCAGACCCGGGCTTAGTGTTGATGTTGAGAGCCCGAGGCGGTGGTGCACGAACCGAAGGAGAGCTTGTTGCAAATCTTGGCGGGGGTGGAGGGAGAGCTTTGTTCTTCATTGGGCAGTTCCAGTGGGAATGTCCAGGATCTCCACACGTGAAGCAGGCACCAGCTGGACGTGGAGCAGAGTAGCCAGGGACTCCGCCAGGCGCTCCAGGGTAAGGGTTGTTGTAGCCCCTGGGAGCCTCAGTGGTGAAGTTTGGTGGCCTTGACGTGAAACTCGCAGGTCTTGGTGGAGCCGGGAGCGACGGTGGGGTGTTAGGAACCCAGACACGCCGCTTAGAAGGAGCTGCCATGACTGCAGAGCTTGATGCATCCCTGTTGTGTTTCTTGGACTCCTCAAACATTTGCCTGCTTGCCTCTTCTTGAAGTGCCGTATGCTGCAGTTCCAGGAAGGTTGCCGGTCTTGCATGCGTGATTGCATACTTGATCGACGCATTGAGCCCTTGCCTGAACCTCTTCTGCTTCTTCTTGTCATCAGATACCTCATCACCACCATAACGGGACAGATTCATGAAGTTCCTGATATATGTGTTGACGTTATCATTTCCTTGCTTCAGGTTGAGAAAAGCCTCCTTCATCCTTTCCATCACAATCTCTGAGAGAAACTGCTCTTTGAATGCTCCAGTGAACCTCTCCCAAGTAGGCTGGAACCCAGTGCAGCTTGCCTTCAAGTAGTTTTCCCACCAAAGAGCTGCATCTCCCTTGAGAAGGTGAGTAGCACACTTTACCCACTCCTGTTCTGGAACATCAGCAGTCTCGAGCAACCTTGAGATCTCGCGCAGCCAATCATCCGCGTCAAGAGGTCGGTCAGACACATCAAACTGACGAGGGTTGAACTTGAGGAAGCTCTTGATGTCTCCGCGCTTGGGAGGTGGAGGAAGTGGAGCAAACTCATTTCTTCTGACGCTCTCCTCAAAGCGCTGCTGGTTCTCTTGCATGGCTGCCAAAGCATTAGCAATGTTTGACAGCGCTGAGCCCAGTTCCGGAGGTATGTCCTCATCAGTCCGGCGTGGGGGAGCCATCCTGTCATTGATATAAAACTCAAGTCAGTACTATAATGGAGAATGATAATAATCCAAAATAGTACCAAGATGGAATTAACCAAGATTAAAGGATACGATTTACTGAGATGATATTAAAATATCAACAAAGTTCATAGCACCTCAAAGATATTAAGCATATCGCACACGACTGAAAAGGAGTGTGGTACACAAATATATCAAAGAAAATTTTTCCACAAATTTCGGCATTAAAATACCAATAGATGCGCAAAATTACTTAACGAACCAAGATTAGTGACTCTACCGATTCAATATACAAAAGCGAATGATAAAAGTAGTGGTATGGTCGCGACTCCATCCCGCACTCAAATCATTACTCCGCACATGAACAAGTGGAACACATATCCTAACCCCCTTATTCTCACGACGAAACCTAAAGATTGGTAACTACGGAAACGAACACCCCAACAAGATAGCGTCGGATACAAAGAGGAAGATAGATTGCGTCGGTTTGCAAAGGCCTGTCGGTATGGAATGTACCAACAGTTGATAACCAAAGGCAGATAAGATAACAACTTGGATGCAACAGATAGACAAGGGATTACACACACACACACACACACACACACACAACCTATGGTACTACGGAAACCCAGAACACGTGAATCCTAGTTTGAACTTGTAGAAGAGGATTGAAAACGTTGCACTTCCTTACCAGAAAAGGGTGGGTGGGAGGGTAAGAAGAAAAGTGGAAGCAGTCCTACTCTCGCGTTTTGTTTTTCCCTAATATACATAACTACCAAAATATTTGCTAGACTGACAACGACCGTTTGGCTGAAACCCTAAAGGTCGGGATGGCTCTGATACCAATTGTAACTACCTCGGTGAATTACGCTCCTAGATACAAGCCTGGATGAGTGGTAGTGGTTGAAATAGTACGGTGGGGCCCCAAAAGCCACTCACTGGTAGTCCTTTCAGACGTCCCAACCACTACCCTCTCAACGGGAACTGTACGGGCGGCGTAATCGGCAGGCGAAGGGATCAACTACGTACACAAGTGGGTATGTACGCAAGCCACCATACAAGAGTACATCAGAGCCATACCATCTATAAAGAAAGAAAATATAGCAACGCCATACGGCAAGATTCAAATGACCTAGATAGATCTATATTTTAGGATACTTCCTCATACAACACACATCAGAGTATCATGCGGAAGCGGCAAACAAAATCCGAGTACGGATAAGAAGCAAATCGGCATAAGATGCCATAGAAATAAGCACATCCCAACTACAGGTCTCACGGATCCCCGTTCCCGGAATCTCTACACCGAACGATCGTTGCCCACATCCTCGGCTTCTTCCACCCAGTATCCGTCCTGTGAAGGTACCTGTTCATCTGAACCAAGAATTTATCGTGTGAGACCCTAAGGGTACTCAGCAAGTCTTAATGCCTCTAAAGGGGACACAACCTGGGGGTGACGCAATTGCAGCGAAAGATAAACCCTAGCAGTTCTACAAATAACGCTAACCATCCGCCTAACCAATGATAGACGGATGTCCGTGAGTTAAGTACAACAGTTATAATGGTAATTTCATCAGATCCATCCTCCTCCCTGCTTACCAACAAGGAAGCGGACGAACAACCCCCCCTTCCGTTGGCAATTTTATTAACCATTCCATGAGTGTTGCACTATTTACTAGTCAAGTTACTTAGTCAGATTAAGGCGGTACTTTAGTTATGCTTGTCTATGATCGAGAAACTGTGCTCCAAGTCGTCCATATCCGCGGACACGGCTTTCATAAAGTTTTACCCGGCCGGGGTGCACCAATAGCAACACACACTCGATCAACCTCGGAAAAACCAAATCAAAACCCAACGAGGCTTTCACGACTGAACAATCACAGAATTCAGAAATATTTCACGGGGCCACCCCTTAAAGTAGACCCGCAACGAAGTAAGCAAGCTCCGAGACGGACTCAAGGTTGTGGGGACGGCTGTGAACGACTGGGAACCCAAAACTGGTCTTGTCGACACCGCGGAATCGTGCCAAGATCCTAAACAGTACAGTGTGCTATCTGTCGCACAATTTAAATACAGAAAGTAGCATGGCATAAGTACAGGATAGTAAATAAAACCTCAAACTAGTTTGTGGCCCCAAGAAATAAGACGGAATCAAGCTCTGGCCCAGGGGGGTCCCATATACCTCCCGGATGTGGATAGCGCGATAAATCAAGGAACAGGAATCAAGTACTCGGGGTCTTACGGGACACAAGTGAGCAGGAAAAACCAAATAGCAGATGTTGCTCACCGGTGCCACTTTCTTTAGTTATCCCAGAACTACTCAGGTTAAGTTGTTTAGGTACCTCGTTATCCAACAGACTCTCACATACCCTACACATGCTGTTCTACGACTCGCATGGCTCAAACAACTCCTATAGTAGTGGCTCATGGGATGGAGGAACAAGCTTGGTGGGGTTTAAAAGTAAAGGCTATGCATGCTTGGGATTCAATTTAATGCAACCGCGACTCAATGATGCAAGAATAAGATAGAGGCAATAGGTACTGTATGTATGCAAGCATGTGGAAGTGCTTGCCTGGCAACTCAGTTGAAGCGAGGGACGGATCTGGGTAGTGCTCCTGGTTCTCTTGATATAGCCCCTGCTCAGTGTCTATCCGAGAAAAACCAAACAAACAAGGCCAACATGAATATAGAGCACAAGCATTGGAATTAGATGCGTCAAGCAAATAATCATGCCATGATGAATGATGCACAATTTACATGGCAATAAGGTAGCATGGCATGGGTGAGGTGTGGAATACAAGAAATAACATTTTTATTGGGTTTTATTCACATTTTATTGTCCAATTAGTTGCTGTACATTATATATTTACATGATGCATGCTTCAATTCAAGTCATGGATAGCATAAACAGAAAGGTCTCGTCGAGCTGATCATTTTAGACATATCATTTGCTTAATTTGGAATTATAAATCAAAAGTTATTAATTATTTAAATTCCAGTGGCATTAGTTGTAATTTAGATAAACTTGGAATTTTAATTGTGCAAAAGGCAATATGGATGGCATATTTGGAATCCTCTCATTTTTCTGATATCCAAACATATATTATTTGTCAAATTTGGATTTGTAGTGTAAAAGATATTTTAAAACAGAATTACATTTGAATTTGAATTAATTTTGTATATGTTTGAATTTTAAACAGACAGGCAGAAAATAATTTTTGCACCCAGCCTAACGTACCTACAGACACCTACAGGTGGGGCCAGGGTTCTGCGGCCCCACGCGCCAGCGGCTGAGGGAACCGAGGACCGCGGGTTGACAATAGAAAAACACAGGAGCCTTTTTATAAAACTCCAGCGACACAGACAAGTGGGCTCCTAGGGACCGCGGGTTGGCGTGGCAAAAAGGGGAGGGGGTATTCGCAAAACGACCCACTGGTACTGTATTTCTTCCCTGAAACCTGACGGCGCGCGACAGCCGCTCGCGCGGCGCGCGCGGCGCGGTGGGGAATCGATCTCACGCCCTCTGGCTCGCGCAGGGGTCTGTTGCCACTGGGGTGGGTTAGGTTAGCTGACAGAGAGACGGGCGCGTGCTGGATAAGGTGGCCGCATCTGGGAGCTAGCAGAAACGTACACGCCGCCGACGCACAGAGAGCGCTCGACACAACGATCTGCTCGAACAGGGCAAGACGGCGACGACGAGGTTGTCTGGGGGGTAGGTAGGCTCACCGTGAGGCCGTTGGAGGGCTTGGATCGGGGCGGGGAGCAGCCGTGCGACGGTGTAGCAGACGCACCAGGAGCTAGGGTTTCGGGGGCGGCGCTGTCGGTGTCCAGCGGGGCTGGCCTTCTCCTCCTTGTCCGCGAGTACAGGGCGTTGCAGGGGAGCGGCCTCGGCCTTGTTGACACGCTCCTGCTCGCCTACACCTCCTGGATCTCTGGAGACAGAGGGGGCCGACGGTGGTGGCCGACGGCGGTGGTTGAAGGTGTGAAGGGAGAAAGGGAGAGGCAGAGCCTCTGGGGATGGATCTGGGAGAGGCTAGGAGGGAAAGGGGAAGGATAAGAACGCCAGGGGGCAGGAGGTGGCGTGGGGGAGGGGTAGATGGCCAGGGTGGCGTCGGTGTCGCCCCTTCCCTTCACGTGCTTTGCATGGGGGCCAGGGGGGGTGCAAGGCAGGCAGGAGGGGGAGAGAGGCTGGCAGGTGGCCCCGGGGAACTCGTGGGCAGGTGGGCAGAGAGGGTCCCTTAGACCAGGGAGAGAAAGAGAGGGGAGAAGAGAGGGGCCGGCTCGAGCTAGGATTAGGGCTTGGGGGTAGCTAGGTGGGTCCAGCCAGATGGGTCCAGCAGGTAGAGGGAGAGGGGTTGGCGAGCTGGGCAGGGTTTGGTGTGGTCAAACTAGGAAGTAGGGAAGAGGAGGGTAGCTAGGTTTTGTTTAGGGAAAAGGTGTAGTTTAGGGTTTAGTTTTAGCTAAGATGGGGAGATGGCATGGGTAGATCTTAGGGTTTAGCTAAGAGAGGGTAGAAAGTGATGGTGGTACTTAACTTGCTCAAACATGCTTCATGTACAAGCACACAAGATCAAGAAAAAGGCAAGAAAAGAAAGAGAGGGAGAGAGAGATAATGGGGTTTTTCCTTTGGTCCATGCATGCTCCAAATAATGACCAAGCATGATCCAAGAAAGGAGATAGAGAGAGGAAGGTGGTTTTTGGTTTGGTGCATGCCACAATAGCACATGTGTGTGCATGGAGCATGGGATAGAGGTTTAGCTAGAAAGGATAGAGATAGATGATATGGTGTAGAAACTACAAGACAAAACAAGATTTGAACAAAGGGAAGATGATCCACTTAGAATTCAAGTAAAAACCAAAAACTAGAAAAGGTGGCACTTGCATGGCCCATGCAAGATAATTAATGCCACATTTATCCTTGTGAAAACAATAATATTAATATGGCATTATTCATATGCATTCCCAAAAGGTGGGCAAGGCCAAGCAAAAGAATAGGGGTGGAATCCAACCAACCAACATGAGCTAGAGATAACCCAAATTAAAATGCCAAGCTCATATTAATTGGATGGTGGAATATAAGGTGGTGAAAGAAAAGGTGGTGGAGTCAATAAGATAGATGCCCTCAACTCAACTTGGGCATTTAACAAAATATCAAGAGCCAAATACAATATCAAGAGGCAAATACAATTAATCATGCACATGAGATAAGAACCAAACAAGAAAGGGTTTTATATGATGCTCAAATGCAAGGTGACATGATGACATGAGCATGATATGATGATGATGCAACAATTATATGTTGGAAGTGGCCCATTTTATTATTATAACATGTAGCATTACAGGTGTTAGACAACTGGGATGCTACAAGATTGAAGATAGCACAGTTCCGACAGAAAAGCTACGCAGATCCTAAGCGTAGAGAAGTCACCTATGAAGTGGGTGATAGAGCTTATCTTAGAGTGTCACCACTTCGTGGAGTGAAGAGATTTGGAGTCAAAGGAAAATTGTCCGCAAGATATGTTGGACCATTCAAGATTCTGAGTCGTAAAGGTGAAGTAGCTTATGAAATTGAATTGCCAGAATCATTATCTGCAGTTCACAATGTGTTTCATGTGAGTCAGCTAAAGAAATGCCATCCAGAGATGGAAGAGACTTCTTTGAAGGATACTAGACCTTTGGAGGAGGTCCAATTGGAAAGTGATCTCACTTATGAGGAAAAACCCATCAAGATTCTTGAGACTGCAGAAAGAGTTACTCGGACTAAGACTATCAAATTCTGCAAAGTTCAATGGAACCATCATTCCGAAGAAGAAGCAACATGGGAAAGAGAAGATGATCTTCGGAAAGACCACCCTCACCTATTTGCTAGCCAATCCGAATCTCAAGGGTGAGATTCACCTTAAGGGGGTTAGATTTGTAACATCCCTAAAATCATGTTTTCAAAGCTTTGCATATCATCCATGCATTCATGATCATTTTAGGATCATTTTCAAAGTTATTACAAAAACAGAAGCATTTGAATGCTTATTATTTTATGTAAGAAAAACATTGATCCAATGCTACTCTCTAATGAGAAATTGTTTGTTTTAAACCTATGATGTTTGTTTGATAATTTCCAAAGCTTGGACAAAGATTTCAAAACAAAGAAACAAATTTAAACCATTTCTTTGTCTTTAATAAACAATGGGTAAAAACATTGTTTATTTTAAAATTCCAAAGTGCCAAATTATTTTAAAGTGTACAACATTGTTCTGCAACCAAATGTGTACAATTTTCACTTTATAAAAATCCAGAAAAAGTTTGAACTCAAACACATTTGAATTCATTTGAAAATGTTTCCTATAAAATCAAACAAAAATTGAAAAAGAGAAAATAAATGGAAATAGGCCGGTGCTGCCAATTTGGCCCAGCAACGAACCCAGCCCACTAAGCCCACCCGGGGCCATTCCCCTCTGCCCTTCTCTCACCTGCGCCAAACCAACCCAACCAGTCGCTGACTAGTGGCCCCATCGCCACATCGTCTTCGTTGTCCCCAGAAACTTTGCGATGAACACGTCGTCGCCGCCGTTACCTCGCGCAATCAAGCCGAATAAATTCCTTTGATTTCGCCAGTAATTCGCCCAGCCTTCACCTGCTACTTAATCCCCTCCCCACCGCGGTCATTTCCCCTTAGACCACTCGCTCGCTCCGCCACCAGGCTGCCTCTATTTCACGTTGCATCGCCGCAGACAGAACCAGCTCCGGCGACTGATTCCGGTGAGTTCCGAGCGCCCCTCGCCTTCAGCTTCATCCTGTCGAGTTCGCCATGCCTCTTTGCTTCTCCTAATACCTTTGGTTTTCCCACGCATGACCCAGGTCGCCGTCCCCGACCACCTCAGCAAGCGACAGAGCCACCGTCTAACTCCGGTGAACGATTTAGGTAAAACCCGACCACCCCTTGCCTTTTCTCTGACCCTATCTTGATCGCCAGATTATTGGGCACACTCTGACGCCTTTGTTTTGTGTTAGGGCGGTCCACATCGACGACAACGTCATCGTCTGCAGGAATCCGACATCGCCCGCAACTCCGACGAGCCCCAGTGACCTCCACAGTACGCCCCCGTCCACACCAGCGAGTCGTTGAGCTTCAGAGCGATCTTGCGAGTCCAGTAAGCACCTCTGATAACCCCAGCCCCCTCCGTAGCTGCCGGAACACCTCTGACCGAGCGCCGCCGTCACTGGTGCCGCCCATCCATGGTCGCATGCTTGGCAACCGTCGGATCTAGATCCAGCGCATAGGAATAGATCACTTATCAAAGGGGTATGTTTTAGATCTGGCCGTGCGTTTTCACTTAGACCGTGCGGCCCACGTTGATCGATCCGGCCGAACCGGTACGGGCCAATCAGAACATGCCGCATGGCCTGAGTTTAGTTTTAAAAACAGAAATTAGATCTATTAGTTGTTGAAACTTGCAAAATTCATAACTTTTGCAGAGACGTTCAAATTTTGAAAATTTTATATCATTGGTTATTGATCCACACGTTCAAATTTTGAAAATTTTATATCATTGGAATCAGGAGAAAGAATGCTATCTATTTATGCAATGTGTTTAATGTTTTGCTTCTATAAAATTGGTTACTTTTGCAGAGACATTTATAGGCTTATTTTGAGTATAGAAATGTTTTAAAAAATGATTGAAAGATCAAATAAAGTGTATTTAGTGTGTCTTGGTCTTGTTTATGATTCAGTACTGTATACTTGTCTTGTTTGGTGTAGAAAATCATCACATGGCATTTGCATGCATTCATATATTTTTGCTTGTATATTTTTGATATGTGAATTTGGTGCCATTATTTTATGTGTAGATTTTGGTGCTAATAGTGATTGTGGTTGTGAAGATTGTTGCTACTCCCCAAACTACCAAGGGAAGTGGTGCTTCATGTTTTTATCCCTATATTTTTACCTATGCATTAGAAATATTTTGTATAGGACTTGCATGATTATTTTGCTAAGTATCTATATGCTATGCTTGGAAAATCCTAGTAGTTGTAGCAATGTTAGAATTTCCTCTAAGTTAAGATACATGATATTGCCATGCTTAGCCTAGCTAGTAGCAACCAAGGGTTGATTATATATTCATGCTATAAGAAATATTTCTAAGTCTTTGACTTATGTTGTGCTTAATAAAAACAACTAAGTAATGAAACACCTGGGTGGAATAGAAAGATTGGTTTGTGTTGAGTGATTACACAAGGCCCATTTCTATGGTTTACCTTGTGTATCTCACTTGTGGAAAGCCACCCAGGAACAAAGGGATTTGAGATGCCAAATGTTAAGAAGCTTCTAGTGCAGCCACATGGCATTATGGGCTCTGCCTGGATCACATAGGTTGCAATAACTTAGCCATTTGGACAGTTGGTGGTAGTGGGATGATAGGTTGGAACGCGTCCATTTGGTCTAAGGGAAGGCTTCTGAAAGGTCCTACCTTGGTGAAAATCAAGTCTTGTGTGGAAAATGCACAACCTCTACAGATGGAAGAATCTAAGTACTTAGCCATGTCCCTTGTATTGGACAATTTGAGCATCAAGACATGGAAGCTATCAATAATCTCCTCATCCCAATTTTCTAAGTTAAAACTTGTGGTTGAACAAGGGTGAAGGTTCACCAATTTCTATTGGTGGTTCCTTGGGAAAGTTTTGTCAAAGAAAAACTTAATGTTTTCAACTAATAGGTAAAACCTATTTTGAGCAAAGCAATCCTAAGCTACACTTAGCCAAATTCATGTAGTATCTAGGTGTTAATGTTATACTAAGGTATCACTTGCCAATACTATTCCAATGTATTGACCCACTATGGCTATAACTTGTGATGTTGCAGGTTACTCTGATGATGATTAGGGGTTATGAGTCTACACTCAACATGCTTGCCTGTGGCATATGAAGATGAAGACTTTATTTATATTGTTATGCTTAAACTCTTGTATTAGGCCTATGGCCATGGAGTTGTAAAAGACTATGTTATCTCTGGAATGACAATGTAATAATGACCTTTGTTTCTGTGTTCTTCATCTTAAACCGTGGATGCTAGCATTTAATCCAGGGACTAGCATTGCAATCACAGGGATCCTTACCTTTATAAGGGAGGGATCTTACAGATGGTAGAGGTTGCCTTGATCTACACTATATTTGCAAAGAGTTTAGACTAAGTTGATGATAAATTGAGTTCAAATTTAATTCTCAAATTAACTGGGTGAACTCCAACTCAAAAAAACATCCCTCATGTTGTTTTAGTGATCACACGAACCAAATCTACTACACCAAGTCTGATCTTCACAAGAGAAGATGTAGCTTCAAAGCGAACAATCAACATGTTAATCATATCATTCATATGACTCATGCTTTACCTTTCGGTATTCCGTGTTCTGAGACCATGTTTGTACATGCTAGGCTCGTAAATATTAACCTTAGTATCCGCATGTGCGAATCTGGCTTGCACCCGTTGTATGCACACGTAGAATCTATCACACCCGATCATCACAAGATGCTTCGTAATGACGAGTCTTAGAAACGGTGCCTATTAAGGAAGAACACTTTATTACTTGATAATTAGTGAAAGGGGTCATGTTATAATGCTACCGTCGTGATCTAAGCAATACAAGATGCATAAAAGGATTAACATCACATGCAATTCATAATATGTGATATGATATGGCCTTTCTTCTTGTGCCTTTGATCTCCATCTCCAAAGCATGAACATGATCTCCATCATCACCAGCGTGGCATCAAGGTCAATGGTGCCGCTTCATGGTTGTCCATCACCAACAGCAACTGTTACAACTACTTGATGAATAGATACGCAGGTCTTAAAAAATTTAAGGACAACCATAAGGCTCCTGCCGGTTGCCAACTTACAATAAGGATAATTGCATGAATCAAATATAATCACAATCACATCATGGCCATATCACATCACATCACATGCCCTGCAAAAACAAGTTAGATGCCTCTAATTTTATTTGCATGTTTTACGTGGCTTCAGGCTTTCGAATAATAACCATTATTACCAATGAACAAGAACCACAATGCTGATATAAGTGTTGTCAAGTGCCCATTGTAAATTGAATCTTAACTATGGTGGGAGAGATAGACACCCGCAAAGCCACTTGTGCAATACAAGTTGCACGTTGAGCATGGAGCAAGTCTCATGTGCGATGACATGTAAGGTTAGCCCTGGCTTCTTCGTCCCACCATGCCGCAAAATGCAAAGTACACGAAAAGTAAGCGACAACAAAAGAATCAACGCCCAAAAAACCATTGTGTTCTACTCGTGCAACAAATCTATGCATAGAGTCAGCTCTAATATCACTGTAGGGTTCGTTGCATGGAAAACAAACAAAATTCTATCACAAGAACACACAAAACCAAGATCCAACCTATGGAAAATCCAAGATCTAATCTACAAGATCGGTGCAACTAGATTGTAGAGAATAAACCCTCGTAGATCCAAAGCATTAACGATATTAGATCTCGTGGTTGATGTAGTTGATCACTTGCCGATCTCAACATCGTGTAGACGATCCTTCCGGCGCCACGTTCTGACAGCGCTTCTGCACTCGGTCACACGTACGAAGTCTGTGAAGACCTTCCTCTCCATGTTCCAGCGGTTAGCGGAGGTAGTAGATCCCCTCAGAATCCTAGCAGCACGATGGTGTGGTGGTGGTGGTGGAGGAGAGATTTCTGCAGGGCTTCATGATACGTTGCAAACGTATCTATATTTTTTATGCTCCATGCTTGTTTTACACCAATTGATTTATGTTTTGCTTGCACTTCGTGGCATTTTTATGCATTTTCTGGAACTAACCTATTAACAAGATGCCACGGTGCCAGTTCCTGTTTTCTGTTGTTTTTCTATTCTAGGTTTTTACCAAAGGAAATATTCTCGGAATTGGACGAAACAAAAGCCAAACCTCCTATTTCCCCCCTACACAAATACGGATTCCAAAGAAGAGACGGAGGAGGGCACCGAGGCGGCTACACCATAGGGTGGCACGGGTCCCCCCTGGCCGCGCCCGGCCATGGTGTGGGCCCCCTGGCGCTCCACCGACCTCGCCTCTTCGTCTATATAAACTCCTTGAGACAAAAACACTAAACACCAGATAAAAATTCCACGAAAAGTTCTGCCGCACCGCCGCCACCGAAGACGAGATTCGGGGGACAGAAGTCTCTGTTTCCGCACCCTGCCGGGATGGGGAATTGCCCCTAAGCCATCTCCGTCGACTCCACCGCCATCTTCATTGCCGTTGCTGACTCCCATGATGAGGAGGGAGTAGTTCTCCCCTGAGGATGAGGGCTCTACCGGTAGCTATGTGGTTTATCCCTCTCTCTCTCCCATGGTGTGATCTTTATGTGATCATGAGCTTTGTAATCTAGTTGAATAAGTAGATGTTACTCTTCATCTATTATGCTACTCAAGTGCTTTTATTAATGTGATCTCTGGAGACACCTTGTCCCATGATGTGAAGGTGACAATGTGCGCATTGTGTGTGGCTCTTAGGATAAAGATTACAGCAATACTTATCATGAGTTATAATTTGAGTTGGATGTCTCTATGAAATTATGGTGTTTGTCTGGAACTATCTAGTGCGCTCAAGGCGATAGTGTGGGGCTATCTAGATTGGGGAATGCGAACTTTAAGGAGTGCTTTTATAGCCCTACGCAATGAATTGGTGTTGGTTATCCAACCAGAGTATAGTTTGGTGTAGCATAGTGAAGAAAATATACTTATGTGTTCAATTATGATATCATTGTTGAGAGTGTCCACTAGTGAAAGTATGATCCTTAGGACTTGTTTCTAAGCATTGAAACACCGTTTACAACCAGTTCTGCTACATGTTTTCTTGCAACCATTTTTATTTCAGATTGTAATTACCACTTATAATCATCCATATTACTTGTATTTCACTATCTCTTCCCTGAAATAGTGCACCTATAATCCTGACAAGTGTATTGGGTGTGTTGGGGACACAAGAGACTTCTTGTATCTTAATTGCAGGGTTGCTTGAGAGGGATATCTTTGACCTCTTCCTCCCTGAGTTCAATAAACCTTGGGTGATCCACTTAAGGGAAACGTGCACGCTGTTCTACAAACCTCTGTACTTGGAGGCCCAACACTGTCTACAAGAATAGAAGCATGCGTAGATATCAAGCCCTTTTCTGGCACCGTTGCCGGAGAGGTAAGGTAAAAGGTACTCACATCCTCTGGCTACTAAGCTATCTTATAGTACTATTGCTAGTGTGTGAGTGATCGAAGTTATTTCCTTTAGATTCTGCAATTTTATCTTTTTGTTTCTTATTTTTATTTACATTAGTTAGGCTTAATGGAAAAACAAAAAAATTATAGAGCTTTATAGTATTTTTCCTGAGTTAGGACATGAAGTGTTTGAAGAGAAAATTAAAAAACCTATGGAACTTTCTTTGCATGATAATAACAATGTTATTAGTATGAATTTTTTGAACCCCATTGTTGCTAATGTTATGGAAACATCTAAGCTTGGGGAAGCTAGTTTTTATGAAAATAACCTTTTTAGTTCCCTAGCTTTAGAGGAGAAATTTTTCTCTGATGATACTTTATCTCCCATATGTGGTAATTCTATTGATGCTTGTGATATTTTAAATCCACATATTGAAAGTGTCCCTTTTAAAATACCAATGAAAATTGTTGAACGTGTTATGAATGCTATTTTGGAGATGGAACTGTCCATCCTGGTGATCATTTACTCTTTATACATGAATTATGTGAGTTGTTCAAGTGTGCAGGTATTTCAATGGACCAAGTTAAGAGGAAGTGATGACCCACAAGTATAGGGGGTGTATCGTAGTACTTTTTATAAATAGGAGTGTCGATCCCAACGAGGAGCAGAAGGTGTTGACTAGTGGTTTAGATCAGGAATTCTCTGTAAAATACTTAGAAAACGGATTTTAGGTTTTTTTTGATAAAGCAAAGAAATAAAATGCAAGTAAATAAAAGGCAACAATGATAATTGCAGCAAGTGGCATAATCCTTTCTTCAGCAAAGGACAAGTCGGTTGTATTACTTATGAGGACCAAACGTTCACGAGGACACATGGGAATACTGTCAAGTGCTTTCGCTTCATATAGTTGATAAATCTTCTTTTGTTGGATAAGTGTTGTGTGGATGAACCTATGCTAATGTACTGACCTTACAATAGTAGAGAAAACCCTACCACCGGCGAACAGAAAAGGGTCATCACCGGCGCTTTGGTGCTCGCCGGCGGTAAGTACTCATCGCCGGCGCCTTCGTAATTTGCCGGTGGTAATATGCATCTACCGCCAGCGAGCACCTACAAACGCCGGGGGTAAGTCCGCATCCCCGGCGCCTTCATTTTTCGCCGGTGGTAATATGTTCCAGCGCCAGCGAGCACCTCCAAATGCCAGGGGTAAGTACGCATCGTCGGCGCCTCCAATATTCGTCGGTGGTAGTTTAGTACATGCGAAAGGTAATTCGCCAGGGATAGAACCATTATTTCGCCAGGGGTAATATTACCAGGAGTTAAAAAATAAAATCGAAATACACACAGGATACACTGTAATATTGATAGAATACACATGATAATGATAGAATACACACAACAGATACATGAAAAACACATATGTTTAAACCATGCATCAATAACATTCAAACAGTTCACAGAAGTGTAGAAAGTGACCATATATGACATGATATTACAATTCTCTGGAGTTGCATGACACATTCAAACAGTTTCAGACATTCAAATAGTTCATAGTTCACACAACAGATACCTACTGGACTCCAACTAGCAAATAGACTAGAGAGGTGGCAGTGGCTGCAAGCATCATCACGACGAGGGGGTCAACCGGCTCCTCCACATCTCCGTCCTCTGCCGCGCTAGAAACCTCGCGTAACGAGTTTCCGTCTCCTCCAAAGTGGCATAGCCCTTGTAACTATTCCCGCAGAAATGGTGGACCTGCCTCCTACAATCCTCCCAATCGTCGTAGACTCCGGGAACCCTGCCCTCGTACAGGATATACCACGGCATCTGCGCACACACACAAGAAAGAAATGTTAGTGTTGTCACCACATATTAATAATATATATATAACATATAGGTATGCAAAAAAGAAAAAAGCATCGGATATAGCTAAGTAATTCTATGACTAACATTTGCATGGAAAGATAGGTATGCAAAAACAAAAGCATAAAATAAACTAATCGTAATTCTATGACTAACATTTGTAGGAGACAAGTTTGTGACTCGATCAGGTTTTCTTCGGCTTCGGAGAGAAGGGATGGATGCCACCTAGCATGGTGAATGTCCTCCCATCAGCGACCACAGCTAAGCGGTCCTCGATCTCTGCACTAGTCAGCGGGATACTGCTATAGTTGAATGTGGCACCTCTAGTCAAGACATCCCTCTCGAGTATCATGACAATATCCCGATGGATGGCACGGAACTCGGCTCCGATGTTTGCATCGGTCGTTTCCGTCATGTCTCTGCCCCTTTTCTCGAGACCGGATGGCATCAAGAGTTTCTCCTCATCCTTTGCGTACTCCCTCATCTATAGGATGGCAAACCAGGGCTCCATCCCATTGTCAGTCGACGATTGCCTAAGGCAGGGGAAATTGGTTATGCGGGAGTTCACATAGATGCCTTTGGATCTTTTCTCATAGTTGAGTGGGCCAACCACGGATCTGAAACCATTGAGGGCTTTATCAAGAGTAGACTTGGCGTCGGTGTAGTCTT
Organism: Avena atlantica; assembly: GCA_910589765.1. NCBI lineage: Eukaryota > Viridiplantae > Streptophyta > Magnoliopsida > Poales > Poaceae > Avena > Avena atlantica. Next base: position 360,791,952 of record OU342734.1, on the reverse strand, counting down.
TCTGCACGTCTCTCCTGGATTCGAGATAGATGACATGGGAATAATATGGTTGAAAGGCGATGAGGACGCACCCATTCTCTCTGTGCAAAACAGTTGGAATAAACCATCATCCTCGGTTATTAAGGAAATTCATGGAAGAATGTAATAGCGGGAAGTTTAGCGACCGAATACTTATTCACCACCAAGAAATCCTTGATATACTTCACGACAAACTCTTGTTCCTTATTGATGGTGCCTATGGTCATGTAGAAGGGGTCCATGATAGCAAGGTGCAGGGTCTTCTCCATGATGATATCGTGAGACATTTCTAGCGATACCAGGCAGACCATGTTTCGATCGAGCCGTAACATGTGGAAGAGCTTGAAGATGTATTCATACGTGTTGAAGAACAACTCGCCGGGGGGGGGGGGGGGTGGTGACGAAACCACAGTTAGTGGGCACCCTTATCGTGAAGAGCGGGTAGGAGGGATTTTTATCTTGGAGAAGCTGCTGCTCTGTTCCGGCGATAGCGTCTTGACAATGTGGTCCGGCAGGATCAGTTCACCAAGATAATGCTTCGTCCTACACTTGGCCGGCAGCTTGTCAAGAACCACTTTCTTGCTTGCTGCAGCGTCTTTCCCATGCTTCGGCTTCCGCTTCCTGCCCTTCTTATGGCACGAAGGGGTGCCGGTTTGTCTTATCACCTCCATGGCTGTATCACGAAGTATCCTCGGAGTAACCTTAGAATGTGGTGGAGCGGTGAAGGCGGTAGCATCTTCCTGCTCAGGCGTTTCTTGAGAAGGGAAGAGCTTCTTCTTCATCATGGTATCATGGTGGGTGCCTCAGAAGGAGCAACATCGATGGGAGCCTCCAAATCAGCGATGAACGAATCTATTGGAGCCTTATCGATGTCCACCACGTTGTCATGCTCATGTGTCTCGGGCTTAGGAGGATCATTGGCAGGTGGAGGAGTGACCCTTTGGCTTTCCTCCGCAGGCACAGACGCTGGAGTGACCCTTTCTTGGCTTGGCGGCGTAGGCACATACGTTGGAGTGACCCTTTCTTGGCTTTCCGCCGCAGGCACAGATGTTGGAGTGAACATTTCTTCGGCGGTCTTCATCTGAAGTAGGGATTTCGGCCATAGAAGGACATGATTCTTCAGTTGCCGAACCTTCAGCTCGTCTGTGGCACCCGGGGGTTGAGGAGGAGGAACCAAGTGTGCGCATCCCAAGAACGACTGATCCACCTCAACCCGATACACACTATCGTCCATAGGCTTGCAGTGGAACGTTGGGTGTGTTGGGTTCATGATGCGTCCCCTCGCAACATCCTTGATCTTGTTGTCCACATACATGAGCATGGTGCAAGGAACACTTTTCTCCTGTGAAGAAACATGCATGTGTTGGTCAGAGAAGGGCGGCGACGAAGTAATTAACTTGCATAGAGGCTTAATTAATTACCATGAGAGCGTCGAGCTCGGCTCGCGTCGAGGGACCGAGGCAGGGCGTGGAAGTGACCGAGGGGCTGCTGGCTACCCCCATGGACGGTGAATCCTTCCTAGCACCTGCATTGGTGTCAGATCCCAAGATTTTCCAAATCTTGTAATGTGAAAAATAAATGAATAAAATAAAACTTTGTTGATTTTCAGGGTGAGAAGAAACTTTTTGTTTCCAATTGGGAACTTTCAAACCTATTTGGATCAAATAAAATCCCAAAGGGATTTGAAAAGTTAAATAAACAAGAAACTTCAAAATATTTAAAATTACTATTTTTGGATCTTTTAATAAAAGGATTTGGTTTTCAAAAGAAAAGGAGGATTTATAAATAAGGATTATTTTATATAGCCAAATTAAACCTTGGCCAATATTTTCAAATAAATGTTTTGTTTTGATTAAAAATAGTAAAGGTTTATTTAAATAAAATAATAAGGATTTAATATCCAGTTTTATTTAAGTAAAAGCTTTTCCCATTTTAAACAAACACTAAAACTTATTTATTTATTTTAAATAAGTTTTCCAAATATTTTATATTCTCAAATTAAACCTACTGAAGTGTTTTGGTTTTATTTTAGATTTCAAAATAAAGATTTTAATAAAACAAATCCTATATGGATTATTAACTAAGGTCCATTTTATTTAATTATTAATGGACCGTAAAATAAAATGTTATTTTATTTTTAAAAACAAGTTTTCCAAGTATCTTCTATTTTCAAATAAAACCTACTGATTTGGTTTTGAAAATATTTAGATTTCAAATGGAGTTGTTAAATAAATTAAAACCCATTTGATTTATTAACTAGTGTCCATTTTATTTAATTATAAATGGACTCTAAAATAAAAATATTATTTTAATTTGGATTTTGGTTTATGTTGTTAAACAGAACCAAATTCAAGTGCAAAGAGTGTTGAATGTTTGAATTGTTTGAATGTTTGAATGTTGTTTGGAATTTCAAAACAGAAAATAGTATTGGAAAAAGAAAAAGGTTTCAGACAGAAAAAAAAGTAGGATCTGGACTCAGCCCAACCAGCCGGCCCAACTAACCCAGCAACAGCCCACCTCTCTCCACAGCGAACCGTTCTTTTCTCACTCAGGAACTTACTCGCGTAGAGGATGGCGACTGGACCCCACACTCACGCTCTCTCTCTCGCCGACAACCAGGACCCACACACTGTTCATCGTCTCCACCCTGCGACCACTTCCTTCCCCCGTTTCTGCATTGATCTCGCGGGAGTAATTCTCGTCAATGCAGCGAGTAATGTCTGTCATCAATCACGCTCAGTAACTCGCCTGCGTTCCCTCTCTCTTTCCCCTCTCTCGCCCGACCCTCTCTGCCACAGAGCTGTTCCAATTCGGAGCCACATCACCTCTGACTCCGGCGAGCTCCGCGGGAAATTCTGGCCACACCTCGCCGCCCCTCAACCTCCTCTGCACGCGAGCTTGTTCTACATCGCCTGGCGTACCTCTCAGCGTCAACTGCTTGGCCGCGGCCACACCAGACGCTCGGCTTCGTCAACTTCTGAGCACCACCGACGTCGCGACTACTCCGGCGAAACCTCCCTGGTAAGCCAGACCGCCCCGAACCCTCTCAATGACACTCCCTTAATCCCCATGCTCGTACGCATCTAATGCTCCCTTCCACTTGCCTCGGCGCGACCTGCAACTCCGTCCCCGACAACCTCCAGAGGCACCCGCCGCCCGCAGCAACTCCTACGAGAAATTATCACTACCCTCGTACGCCCCCTGCTTCCCCGAGAGCACGTTGAGCATCAGCATCATTCAGCGAACCAGGTGAGCACCCTCTCCCTCCTTCTCGCTTCCTGTAACGCCGACGACGCCACTGTCAATCCGCCGTCACCGCGCGTCAGAGTCCCAGTTTCTGGTCGGGGCACTGAGAGCCGTTAGATCCAGAACGAAGCGATATGATAGTTCACTTAAACGAAAGGGTATGCGATGATCTGAGCCGCACATGCCCCTTTTAATCCTGTGGTCTGTTTCGCTCGATCCACACGAATCGGTACTGCCCAATAAGAAACAGCCACGTGGCCTCTGTTTGATTTAAAAGACAGAAAACTTCTATTAGATTTCCAATTTTGTAAATTGCACAACTTTTAAACCACACGTCCAAATTTTGCAAACTTTATATCATTGGAATCAGCAAACAAGCCCTAGCCAACCAAGCCATTTGTTTAGCAAAAAGCTTCTATTAAAATGTTTGATTTTGCAGAAACATTTGTATGCTTGTTAAGAGTGTAAAAATTGTTCAAAAATGATTTTGGGGATAAAATCTTTGGCAAATGGTGTGATTTGAACCTACTGACCATAGGAAACACTTTGTGGATTCAAAAATGTATTTGGTGAAACAAAATAATGATTCTTTGATTTAAAACCATTTCTAGTCAAATAGAAATGTGGTTTATTTATTAAAAATGGTTTTGGAAGAAAACCTTTGGAAAATGTTTTGTTTTAAACTCTCTGACTCCAAACACCAAGTTTTATGGTTTGAAAACATATTTGGTGAACCCTATAGATTAATGCCTTAGTAAAAATATTTTTACACCACATAAAATGATCCTTTGTTTTGAAAATGGTTTAGGAAGTGAAACCTTTTGCAAATGACTTTTCCACTTTACAAAATGACCATTAGGTGTTTTCCAATGTTTATGATCCATTAGGAACCACTTTTTAAAACAAAACAAAGCTTGGCATGCTTGCATGCATTACTTTGACTTTGTCATTTTATGTGTTGTTTTGCTTGATTGGTAGATTGAGTTTGTGCCTTGCTTGATTGAATTGTAGTGACTTGAAGAGTGTGATTGTTGCAAGGACAAGGAGTGAACCTATACCCTCTACCAAAAAGGCAAGTGATGCTTCATACTTTTGTCCCATTACTTTCACTATGCATTAGTGATTTTCTCTAAGTAAAACTTGCATGGAATTTTGCTAAGTATAAACCTTGCTATAGAAATCCTAGTAGATGAAACCTTAGTAGAAATTCCTAAGTCAAGATACCTACTACTATCATGCTTAGCTTAGCTAATAGAAAACAAGGGTGGAAATATATTCATACTATGGAAAAATTTCTAAGTCTGAGGACTTGTGTTTTTGTTTAATAAAACAACTAAGTTAATGAATCACCTGGGTGGAATGGTAATTGCTTGGTGGATTTTGGTTGAGTGGTTCACAAGGCCCATGTTTATGGTTTATCTTGTGTATCTCACTTGTGGATGGCCACCCAGGAACAAAGATATTTGATATGTCAAATGTTGAGAAGCTTCAAGTGCAGCCACTTGGCATTATGGGCTCTGCCTGGATCATATAGGTTGCAAGAACTTAGCCATATGTACAGTTGGTGGTAGTGTTTTGGAGCGCGTCCATTTTGGTCTAAGGGAAGGCTTCTGAAAGATCTTGTCTTGGGAAACCAAGTCTTGTGGGGAAAGTGCACCACCTCTGCAGAGTGAAAAATCTAAGTACTTAGCCATGTCCCTCGTAAAGGACAATTTGAGCATCCAGACATGGAAGCAATCAAGAATCTCATCATTAAAATTTCTAAGTTAAAACTTGTGGATTGGAACAAGGGTTGTTTGAAATCTTCAATATTTTATTGAGAGATGCCTTGTAAAGGATCTTCAATCATTGATTGAGAAAAATGATTTTATCAAAGCAAAAACTTAGTATTTTCAAATGTTAAGGAAAAATCTATTTTGAGCAATGCAAGCCTCAACTCCACTTAGCCAAATGCATATAGATGATAGACTCCACTATACTATCATAGTATCACTTGCCAATACAATTCAAATGTATTGACCCTTTGTGGCTGTAACTTGTATGTTGCAGGTTTGATTGTTTTAGTGAAGATTGATTGATTAGGATTACAAAGTCTACAACCAACATCTGCCTGTGGCACTTTGAAGATGAAGGACACCATACTTATAGTTATTCCGCTGCAATGTAATGTAATAGCCAAATGAGCTATGTTTTATGTAATAAACTTATGTTATTCCTGGTTATAAAGTTATATTATGACCTTTGTTTCTTGATATTACATCTTAACTGTGGATGCTAGCTATTGATCCAGGGACTAGCATTGTAAAACACAGGAGGAATCTACCTTATTAGGTTGAGGCCTCTACAGATGGTATCAGAGCATTGTGTTGCCTGTAGGATTTGTAAGCCTAGGATTGGACAAAAACCCTTAGAAAAATAGGAGTTGTATTTGTTCCAAAACTTATTTACAAAAACACTTGTAAACCCTTTCCTCAACCATTTTGGTTTCAACTCTACATCTCTTCTACTTCAACTTGATGGAAAACCTACCCATGACCAAGGACTACACTATGTGCAAAGGACTTCTTCAACTTCTTCAACTCTAATGACTTCAACTTCTTCAACTCTAATGACTTCAACTTCTTCAACTCTAATGACTTCAACATCTTCAGCATATTCACCAAGGACCTCCAACTTGGATATTACTAAGGACTACAAGTAAGACAAGGAAATCTTGCTCAAGATTTAGAGACTGAGGGAATGCAAAAGTTAGAAGGAGCCATCAACAACTTTGAAGTATTGCAACCAGGAGTTTATCTCAAGGAAACCATGATCTCATGCAAGGAGAATCATGCATGATGGAAAGATCACAAGTGAACCCTATAGATGGACCACCATATTTTAGTTAAAGACAAAACCACCAACTCATGTGGTGTAACAAAAATATTTTGTTGCCTAAGTATGTGCTTGAACTTTGTTGTTTGAGTGAAATGTTTGTTTGTGATTGCTTGAACATTGTTTGTATGATTTTTGATGTGTGTGATTAGAAATATTTCCTTAGAAATATCTTGCCTATTCTAATCCCTACCCAACCCAAACAGATGATTACTCCAAGAAACTCCAACATCAAGGTAGATGACGACAACACCAACCAAGAGGACAACATGAAAGAACTCATAGCAACCCAAAACCAGTTGAGCCAAGAGACAACTCAGCTTTTAGCCAACAACAATGGACTAGACCCAACCATACAAAGGATTTTGAAACTTCAATCCCAATTGTTGCAAGGATTGGTTACTCAAATGATCAACATGAGAGAAAACTTTTCCCAAAGAGCTAATGACAACAAGGATGACAAAGATGTTATTCTAGAAGAAACCCAAGCTAGCAATACTTATGGAGACAAGGATCATGCATCCAAGGAACATGAAGATCAATGCCCCAAGAAGAGAGAAAGATCTCCCACCTATGAAGAACATGAACTAGAAGAACTCTTAGCTTTGGAGAGACCCAAAAAGAAGAAGAAGGACATAAGCCAATTGTAGTGTTACAATTGCAAAGAGATGGGACACTATGCCAGTGAATGCCCAGAAAAGAAGAAGAACCAAAGAAACAAACAAAAGGCAATGATACCAAAGGAAAAGAAAGATATCAGCCAAGTGATGTGTTCCAAATGCAAGAAACTAGGCCACTATGCAAACAATTGTCCAGGAAAGAGGAAGCATAAGATAAACCAGCCTATGAGGGATCTCAGCCTTGTCACATGTTTCAAGTGTGAAAACAAAGGACACTATGCAGATGTTTGTCCAGAAAAGATGAAAGACAAGTTAAATAAGTCTATGAAGGATCTCAACCTTGGTCCATGACTCAAGTATGGAAACCAAGGACACCATGCAAATGTTTACTTAGAGAAATCTTCCCCAGGATCCCAAGAAGGACAATATGTAATTTTTGTTTGAAAATTTTTAAGGGTGGTAGTACCCTAGTTGTTTTGAACTTGCTTGTGACCCTAGCCTCCCCAAATCTCGGGACGAGATTTATTTTAAGGGTGGTAGCCTGTCACATCCCAAGATTTTCCAAATCTTGTAATGTGAAAATAAATAAATAAAATAAAACTTTGTTTGATTTTCAGGGCCAGAAGAAACTTTTTGAATCCAATTGGGAAATAAAAACCTATTTGGATCAAATAAAGTCCTAAAGAAATTTAAAAGAGTAAACATTTGATAAAAGAAAATAAAATATGTTGGAACTACTATTTTGGATCTTTTAAGTAAAAAGATTTGGTTTTCAAAAGAAATAGAAGTTTTATCAATAAAGATTATTTTATAAAGCCAAATTAAACCTTGGACAAACTTTTGAAAATAAAACATTTTGTTTTGATAAAAAAATAGCAAAGGTTTAATTAAAATAGAATAATAAGGATTTAATATCCAAATTTATTTAAATAAAAGGTTTACCATTTTAATTAAAACATCAAAAACTTATTAAATTATTTAAAATAAGTTTTCCCAAATATTTGATATTCACAAATAAAACCTACTGAAGTGTTTTGATTTTATTTTAGATTTTCAAAATAAAGATCTCAATAAAACAAATCCTATTTGAATTAAAAGAATAAGGTCTATTCATTTAATTATTAATGGACCCTAAAATAAAATATTATTTTATTTTAAAACAAGATTTCCAAATATCTTTTATTTTCAAATAAAACCTACTAAATGGTTTTGGTACTATTTTAGTTTTAAAAATAAATATTCTAATAAAACAAATCTTATTTGAAGTAAATGAATAAGGCCCATTTTATTTAATTGTTAATGGACCTAAAATAAAATGTTATTTTGTTTTAAACAAGATTCCAAGTATTCAATATTTTCAAATAAAACCTACTGATTTTGTTTTGAAAGTATTTGAATTTCAAATGGAGATTTTATTAAATAAATCAAACCCAATTTGATTAAATAACTTTGGTCTATTTTATTTAACTATTCAATAAGATCCTAAAAAGAATAAAATATTATTTTATTTTGGAATTTAGGTTTATGCTGATAAATAGAACCAAGTTCAAATTATGAAGTGTGGTGTTGTTTGAATTGATTTGGTTGATATTTGTTTGTTTGGAAATTCAAAACAGAAATTAGATTCAGAAAAAGAAAAGAATACAGAATAAAAAAAATAGAAGTGGATCTGACCCAACCCAGCAGCCCAGGAAGCCCACCAACCAGCCCAACTTATTTTCCCCGAAGAAAACGTTTGGCACCAATTCCCTGACCCGCAAAGCCACTGACTGGTGGAACTTCTCCTCACCCTTTTTCCCACTGACGCAACGGTCCCACTTCGCTAGCCATCGTCCTCACCACGCGACCCCTTCTTCCTCCCTCGAAGCCGTTACCTGCTATGATTCCGCGGAATCAATTCGTCTTAATGCCGCGTCTTTACCTCGCCTTGACCACGCAGGATAAATCGCCAGCGTCCCTTCTTCATTTCCCCTCTGACTCCTTCCCCAATCACGCCCCCAGGCCGTCCCAATTTCTTCCCGAGCACCCTCTGTTCCGACGAAGTCCAGAGCCGATTCTGGCGACTCGACACCACCTCCTGCCTCCCCGAGCACACGAGCACGCTCACCACACCCTGGCGCATATTTCTATGCCATTCCTTCATCCGCGGGTACCCTACAGCGTCGGCAACATCGACGACCCGCAGCACCGCCGTCTGCCCTCTTCTCCGACGACGTCCCCAGGTAGTACCTGACCTCCCCCCTTTCCCCGTGGACACGATGATGATCTCCAGGCTCGTCCGAACCTAACAGCATCTTCCATTTGTCCTAGGACGCCCCCTATCCTCGCCCATGACGACCTCCTGAGCCGCCCGAAGCCCAGCTCGTCTCCGGCGAGAAATCGCAGCTGCCCCCTAACGCCCCTCGACGGACAAGTACCATGTTGAGCATCAGCGAGCGTCAGCGATTCCGGTGAGCATCTCGCCACCCTCCTTTTCTTCCTGTACCGATGGCACCGTCATCGACTGGCCGCTCCGCCGCTAGCCACCGTTGTCGCGCCGCCAGCTTTTGGCAAAGCACTGAGAGCCGTTCGATCTAGTTTGAACGAGTAGGGTTAGATCATTTAGTCGCGAATAGGTACGTTCTCTGTGCCGCACGATTTAACTGAAATCCAACGGTTGTCGTCGCGTGATCCGGCCGAACCGGTATCGACCAATGAAACAGCGACGCGTGGCCAGTGTTTGAGTTAAAACAGAATTTTAAATCAGATTTATTTGCAAACTTCAAACCTTTGTAACTTTCAAACCACACGTCCAAAAATTACAAATTTTATGTCGTTGGATTCAGGAGAACAAGCCCTAGCCAACCATGCCCTTGGTTTAGCAAATAGTATCTGTTTGTTTGCTTGTTTTTGCAGATTCATTTGTATGCTTATTTAGATTAGAAAAATTGTTTAAAAATGTTTTTAAAGCTAAAACCTTTGCAAATGGTTTGTTGTGACCTTACTGACCCTAGGTACCAACCCTTGGTGTTAAAAATGGTTTTGGTAAGATTTAGGTTGGATTATTTGACTTAGCCATTTTCTAGCCAAATAAAAATAATAAATTTTGCTATGAAAAGGTTTTTGCAAATAAAACTTTGAGAAAATGGTTTAGACCAAACCTACTGACCCAAAACACCAAATTTTGCAATAGCAACTCATTTGGTGAAAAACATAAGGTTTTGCTTTGATAAAAAATAATTTTCACCACATAAAATAAATTTAAAAATGGTTTATGGACCAAAACCCTTTTGCAAATGACTTTGCCATTTTGGTAAATGACCAATTTGGAACTTACAAAGTTTAGAAGCCTAGTGGAAACCACCTTTGCAAATAGAACCATCTTGTGCATGCTTGCATGCATTACTTTGACCTTGTCATTTTATGTGTTGTTGTGCTTGATTGGTAGATTGAGTTTATGCCTTGCTTGGTTGATTTGTAGTGACTTGAAGGCTGTGCTTCTTCCAAAGATCAAGGAGTGAACTTATACCCTCTACCAAAAAGGCAAGTGATGCTTCATACTTTTTGTTCCATTACTTTCACTATGCATTAGGGATTTTCTCTAAGTAAAACTTGCATGGATTTTGCTAAGTATAAACCATACTATAGTAAAACCTAGTAGATGAATCCTTAGTAGGATTTTCCTAAGTTAAGATTCCTACTACTACCAAGCTTAGCCTAGCTAATAGAAAACATGGGTGGAATATATATTCACACTATGGGAAAATATTCTAAGTCTAAGGACTTGTGTTTTGTTTAATAAAACAACTAAGTTAATGAATCACCTGGGTGGAATGGGATAGCTTGGTGGTGTTTGGTTGAGTGGTTCACAAGGCCATGGACTTAGCTTGTGTATCTCACTTGTGGAATGCCACCCAGGCACAAAGGGATTTGAGATGTAAAATGTTGAGAAGCTTCAAGTGAAACCACTTGGCAATATGGGCTCTGCCATGATCATATAGGTTGCAAGAACTTAGCCATATGGACAGTGGGTGGTAGTGTTTGATAGGTTGGAACGCGTCCATTTTGGTCTAAGGGAAGGCTTTTGAAAGATCTTGTCTTGGGAAACCAAGTCTTGTGGGGAAAGTGCACCACCTCTGCAGAGTGAAATATCTAAGTACTTAGCCATGTCCCTGGTAAAGGACAATTTGAGCATCAAGACATGGAAGCAATCAAGAATCTCATCATTCAAATTTCTAAGTTAAAACTTGTGGATTGGAACAAGGGTTGTTTGAAATCTTCAATCTTTGATTGAGAGATGCCTTGTAAAGGATCTTCAATCATTGATTGAGAAAAATGATTTTATCAAAGCAAAAACTTAGTATTTTCAAATGTTAAGGAAAAATCTATTTTGAGCAATGCAAGCCTCAACTCCACTTAGCAAAATGCATATAGATGATAGACTCCACTATACTATCATAGTATCACTTGCCAATACAATTCAAATGTATTGACCCTTTGTGGCTGTAACTTGTATGTTGCAGGTTTGATTGTTTTAGTGAAGATTGATTGATTAGGATTACAAAGTCTACAACCAACATCTGCCTGTGGCACTTTGAAGATGAAGGACACCATACTTATAGTTATTCCGCTGCAATGTAATGTAATAGCAAAATGAGCTATGTTTTATGTAATAAACTTATGTTATTCCTGGTTATAAAGTTATATTATGACCTTTGTTTCTTGATATTACATCTTAACTGTGGATGCTAGCTATTGATCCAGGGACTAGCATTGTAAAATACAGGAGGAATCTACCTTATTAGGTTGAGGCCTCTACAACAATTTACTAAACAAAGTACATGGTTGGAAAGTACTCTTATTGCTGATTCCATTGATATAAAATTTGCAAAATTTGGACGTGTGGATCAAAAGTTATGAATTTTGGAAGTTTAAACATCTAATAGATATGTTTCTGTCTATTTAAAACAACACAATGCCACGCGTCTAATTCTGATTGGGCGATACCGATTCGGCAGGATCGATCAGCATGGAGCATTGTATTTAAAGTGGATCGTGCGTCACAGATGAGCGTACCGGTTCAATTTAAGTGAATCTATCCTACTCGCTGGATCCAGATCTAACGGTCCTGAGTGGCTTGACCAAACTCTGGCGGCGCTCGACGGCGGTTAGCGGCGGCGACGCTCGGCTAACGGCGGTTCCAGCGATACAGGAAGAAAGAGAGGGAGAGAGATAGATCACAGTGATCGCAGTGCGTTGCTGGTGCTCAACTTGATCGCGGGAAGGCAGGGGGCGCTTGGAGTTAACGACAATTTCTCGCTGGAGAAGCTTCTAGCGGCGGTGTGCTCGGGCTGTCGTCGTTGGCGACGTTTCAGACCGTGCTAACACAAGACAAAGGTTGCATTATCTACACACGAGGTTGGTGATCAAGCGTGTATCAACGAGAGGGAGAGGGGAAGACGGGGCTTACGGGGAGACGTCGCCGGAATCGAACCAGGTGGCGGCGGGGTACTATCTATGTTGTTGCGGAGCTTCTGGGGTTTGCGCGCGCGAGTGGGAGACACTGGCAGGTGCGTCTGAGGCTGGAGATCAAGCTCGTAGAAACTGGGAGGCAAGAGGAGGCGAGGTCTGGCCTGAATTCGCCGGGAAGCTAGTCGGGGTCAGAGGGAGTTTAGGTTGAAATTCGAGCAGCCTAGTGGCTCTTTGGCGACGGGGTGTGAGGGAAATGGAAGAGGGGGAGGAGGCATTTAGTAGGGTGTGATCACGGTGAGTAATGGCCTCGGTGTTAAGGCGAATTAAAGCTGCGAAAATCAAGCCAGAAACCGGCAAGGGAGGGAGGAATTGGTCGTGGCGGGTGAGGAAGACGGTCTGGCAGGTGGGGTTCAGTGGTCAGCGAGAGAGAGAGTGTGCGCGTGGGTTCGGGGAGTCGGTGACTGCGCGGGGTGAGTTACTGAGTGATAAAACACTTTGCTCGGGGTGGGTTAGTTGGGCCGCGAGTTGGGCCTGGTTAGTGGGTTGGGTAGTTTCCCTTTTTTTATTCTGAAACCTTTTTCTTTTTCCATTTTCATTTTATGTTTTGAATTTGTTTAATAATTTCAAACAACCATTTCAATTCACATCTTTACCAAACTTTTAGTAAGTTTTAATGATGTTAAAACATGTATTTTAAATACCATTTTAGGAATAATTCTTTTATTCTTTATGGTTTATATTTTTTTAAATGGGCACTTGTCTTTTATTCAAATAAGTTTTTATTTAATTTTTCAAACTCTTATTTGAATCTTATTTTTTTACCAAACCTTTTAAATAGGTTTTATTTAGTGCAGATAATTCACTTTGAATTATTAGAAATATTTTTAATATGATTTATTAATCATTTAAATTGAGCATTTGTCTTCATTCAAATAAAATCCAATATGGTTTTAAATTCATATAAATTCTTATTCAAATGATTCTTTTATTCCATTTAAGTTAATTAAATAACTTTTATTCCCACCTTGGGAAAATCCACTTTATTATTTTACCATGATTTAATTAATCATTTCTATTAGGGATTTTATCTTTATTAAATTTAATTAGAATAGGGTTTAATCCCATATACTTTTATTTGCTTATTCTTTATCCATTTATTTTATTTGGATTTGGATTATCTTTGTTTGATTATGGATTTGGCCAAGATTTAATTTGGCTTTTAAATATTCCCTATTTATTATTTCTTTCTTTACCTTATAAAATCCATATCTTTTTATTTATAGATCAAAATTTGGTGATTCCAATTTGTAAATTTTTATTTGATAATTGTTTACCTTTTCAAATCCTTTTAGGATTAATTTAATCACAATCTATTATGGATTTTAGATAGGAGCTTGATTAGCTTTGAAAATTATTTCCTTTCATCTTATTAAATTCATAAGTTTTTATGCATGGTTCCAAATTAAGTGAAACCAATTTCTATGGTTTTATAATATTTTTATTTGTCATTCTTGATTATTTATAAATGTTTGTTGACCAATTTTTATATGGATCAAATCCATAGGCTTAGAGTAATCTTTGGAAATGATTTTCTTCCTTTAGGGTTTTAGAGTTTTGGTTTAACTTCTCCAAGTGTTTAAATTTCAAAACACATTATTGATGAATGCATTTCTCTTGATTGAAATTTGTTGGATTCCATTTTATTCAAAGTTTGTTCAAGATGGGTTAATGTTTCCATTTGGAATCAAAAAGTTTCTTTTCACCCTAAATTTCAACAATTATTTATTTTATTTATTTTTCACATTACAAAATTTGGAAAATTTTGGGATGTGACACTATCTTTCCAAAACTCACAAATCACTAACTAAACGTAATAAAAAACTTTGGTAAAAATAAAAGAATAAAGCTTGCAAGTATAACTGGGATTTGGAATGATCAAGGTTGCATAACCAGAGCATGCCTAATGCATCTTACATGGGTTAACTTGTAGTGTGGGGCTTGCAAGTATTAGGATGCATAGGTAACATGCAAGTGGTAGCTTGCCTTGATTGGTGCAGTGGTTGAAGTTTTCTTCTTCTTCATAGTACTCCTCCTCGTAGCATTGGTCGGTACTAGCGTCTATAAATACATACGAGGTACACAATCACCAAACAATACTTAACTATCTCTATTTGGCACACAAAGTTTCACACTAGATGATCTAGCATCATCACAATCATCACATGAAATAAAGACCTAGTCTTGTTTATTTTATTTTGGAAAAGTAATTTCTACTCATTGAAGATTTAATATTCTCCAATTAAAATATGGGATCATGTTGACACATGTCATCACCACATATTCTAATACTTGGGAATGTGATTTAAAGTGGTGGTCATATTTTATAAAGTTTAAAATCACTATTTTGTACAATTAAAGTGACTAGAAATGCCTATATAGCATTCCTTTAGTACTAGTCCAAGATCACTGCATGTAAACCTAAATGTTTTTACATATTCAGTTAGATCTTATCAAATGTGATTTTTGAGAGTTGCAATCAACTCAAAAGCATTTATGGTTGATTTTTGAAAAATGTTTGAATGTGGAAAAGTCTCTGTCTTGTTATTTTTACTATAGATGATCTATAATTTTAAATGGTTTGAATCCAATGGGCTTGGATAGATAATTTCAGTACCTTTCTAGCAAATTTGGAATCATGGAATTTGGTTCAATACATCTCCTTGAATTGATTTTTGAATCTACTGACATAACTAAGGTTTTAATAAAATGGAAAATCTCTATTTGAATTACTGGGCTACGCGCGGGAAAAGAAATGGGCCGGCCCAGCTGCATAGCACGCGTGCAGCGGGCTGCTAACAGGGGGTCCCAAGCATCAGCGGCTCTATTTAAGTGAAGAGGTAAGTTTCAATATGAGCCGTGCGATTAGACTAGGATCTACGGCTGTGGTGCGTCGTCTCCGTCGAACAACTCCGACGAGACCGAACCCTAACGGCGACGGTGGGGATACGCGGTGGCTCACCTGGGCTCCAGCTAGGGTCACAGATGGGGGCGAATGACATTGTCGACGACAACGGTTCAAACAGTTGTCGCGGCGGCTCCTAGGATGGCTCCAATCAACGGCTCCTCTCCTCCTCTACAGCGGCGGACTCTGGTGAAATTCCGGTGGGCTGGTGCTCGCCTTGCTTCGGGGAAAGGTGTGGGGTGGTTCTAAGAGAGAGGGAAGTGAGATGCTATGAAGAATTGAGGCGGGGGTGGCCTCTATTTATACACCGGCGAGAGGAGCAGTGCGGCATGGACAGGGCTCGTCGGTGACAATGATACATCGAGCTACGGGCATGGCGGTGGGCGTAGGACGGTGCGGTGTCTCCTGGCGATCGTCACTGGCTTAATGGCGCAGCAAGGGGTGGTCGAGAATGGTTGGGCGCGGTCCATGCTCTACGCAGGAACAGCGGTGTTCGAGACGGCGTACAGGTGCTTCGTGTCACGCGGCGGCGAACGGTCGTGTCTGGGAGGTAACTAGGGTCATGGCGAGTGTAGTTATGCATGGTGAGGGCGAGGCGCGGCGTGTGCGAGCGTGTCAGCTGCGGTGTTCTCGTGCGCTCTCGGCATGGCAGACAGAGAAATGGGCGCGGAGTTCCTCGGTGGTCCATGGCTTGGCTGATCTCGAGGGGTGGACATGGAGTGGTGGTGGACGTTGGCCTGCCTCCTAGACATCATGGACGGGCATGGCGCTTCCTGCTGCGGGCTGTCCATGGTTGGCCGGCAATGGTGGCTCGGTGGTGCGGCACTGGTGCAAGCAGTGAAGGGGGTGGGCTAGTTCAATGCATTGGTGGGCATTGGGGGAGACAAGGGCTAGTAGTGGCGAAAAGTAGTGGACAAGGCATTGATCAAGAATACTAGAAGTTAGGCAAGCTTGATCTGTGCTCACCATGTGTTTGATGAAATGGCCGCATGAATTCAACATTTGAATTTTTGGATGAATTTTGGTGAGTGCTCTGGTCACATGCTTGGTATTCTCTGGTTTCTTGGGTTTGGCAAGGTAAAGTGGTTTGGTTGGTTTTTGAGAAATGGTGATCTTAGTACCTATTAAGGATTCAATTTTGAATTGTCCTTTAAATAGATTTGGAATTTGTTTTTGTTGGTTTGTAAGCTGGGCTTGGGTTCACTTTTACTTGGTATAGCAAGGGGTGAAAAGAATTGGATTTGTTTCTGTTATAAATCTTTGACTAGGAACACCCAAAGTGGTCTAATGAACAAGTTTGGCCAAAATGACCATTTGCTCATATTTCTTATTATTGATTTTCTCTTCATTTGATTTTGCTTGGAAATGATCTAGATGATATTGTTTTTCATCTTTAAACCAATCCTTAACATTCATAGCAATCAAACATGGCAATTGCACTCATTCATGCATTAATCACTCACACACATGCATTCATATTAATTTTAATAATAATTTTTTTGTTAACCTTAAACTTGGGTGATTAGAAGTTGATAATCTTGTTTAATATTTTTGAGGTGTTACAAACCTTCCCTCCTTAAACAAAATATCGTCCCGAGATTTAAGAAAAAGAAAACTAGGAACTAAAGAGATCTGGAAACTCAATCCTAATGTAATCTTATCTTTCCCAAGTAGCTTCTTCTTCAGTATGGTTACTCCACTAGGTGTTGAGAAACTTGATACTCCGGGTTCTGGTTGTTCTGAAGGCTTCTTCCAAAATACGAATGGGTATTTCAGGATATGTTAGGTCCTTGTTGATCTCTATGGTTTGGCGATCAATATTCTTGAAAACTTCGGTCTTCTCTAGGACTTCTAGGCATTTATGAAGTAATGAGATATGAAACACATCATGCACTGCTGACATCTCCTCCGGCAGTTCCAGTTGATATGATACTTCTCCTCGGCAATTCAAAATCTTGAAGGGTCCAATATTTCTAGGGGCAAGCTTCCCTTTAAGTTGGAAACTTTGCATTCCTTTCAAGGGGATACTTTGAGATACACAAAATCTCCGATAGCGAAGGCTAGATCTCGACGTCTCTTGATGGCACAATTCTTCTGTCTGGATTGGGAAGTCTTGAGGTGCTCACAGATCTTGTGAACTTTCTCTTCGGCTTCTCTTAGGATGCCGGGTCCGAAAATCTGACTCTGTCCTACTTGCGTCCAATTCAATGGGGGTATGTCACTTCCTTCCAGACATAAACTCAAATGGGGACATTTGCAAACTGGCTTGGTAACTGTTTTTGTATGAGAATTCTGCGAAAGGCAGACAATACTCCCATTTAGATCCATATTCCAACACACAAGCTCTCAAAATATCTCCGAGTATCTGGTTTACTCGTTCCTTTGTCCATCAGTCTACGGGTGATAAGCTGTGCTGAAATCCAGTTTGGTTCCTAATCCTTCTTGGACTTTCTTCCAAAATCTCGGGGTAAACTGGGTTCCTCGATCCGACAGAATGTTCTTGGGGATTCCATGCAAACTGATTATCCTAGCAATGTACAACTCTGCTAGCTTCGAGCTCTGATAAGTGGTCTTGACCGGTAAGAAATGAGCTACTTTAGACAGTCTATCCACTATGACCCATATAGAGTCATTTCCCCTACTAGATATAGGTAAACCGGTGATAAAATCCTTTCCTACAGAATCCCATTTCCATTCCGAAATCTCCAAAGGTTGCAAAATTCCTGCGGGTCTCTGATATCCCGCTTTGACTCTCTGACAGATATAACATTTGGCTATGTAGCTTCTGATTTCTCTCTTCATCTTGTGCCACCAAAATTTCTCCTTCAAATCCTAATACATCTTCGTTCCTCCAGGGTGGATAGAATAAAGAGTATCATGGACTTCTTGCAAAATAGCTTGTTTCAACTCTAAGTCTGCTGGTACACAGATTAGTCCTTTGTATCACAAAACTCCTTCTTCATCTTCGGTGAATCTAGGTACCTTCCCTATACCGATACGATGTTTGATTCCATCGATACTAGCATTTCCTTTCTGCGCCTCCTTGATCTGACTGACCAAAGTGGGTTGAAGTTCTATTCTAGCCAAAAATCCTCCACTCACTAGCTCCATTCTGAAATTTTCCATCTCCTCATGCAAACTTGGCTGGGCTTCTTTTATCACATTGGCAATCTGCTAAGAGCATCTGCTACCACATTGGCTTTGCCGGGTGAATTTCAAGGTCATAATCCTCTATTAACTCTATCCATATCATTTGCCTCATATGTAGCTCCTTCTGGGTGAAAATATACTTCAGACTCTTGTGATCCGAATAAATCTCACAGCGGTTACCCATGAGGTAATGACGCCATGTCTTCAAGGCTAAAACTACGACTGTTAGTTCAAGGTCATAGGTAGGGTAATTTTGCTCATGTTGCTTCAGTTGTCGGGATATATAGGATATGACTTTGCCTTATTGCATCAACACACATCCGAGAACAACCTTGGATGCGTCACAATACACATCAAAAGGCTTCTTGATATCCGACATAATCAAGATTGGGGCTGAGATCAATCTCTTCTTGAGCTCTTGCAAACTTGCTTCACATTTGTCCGTCCATTCAAACTTCTTATCTTTCTTCAACAACTGGGTCATGGGTCTCACGATGCTCGAGAATCCTTCTATGAACTTGCGGTAATATCCCGCTAATCTGAGAAATGCGCGAACTTGGGTTTGAGTGGTTGGGGCTTGCCATTCTTCAACAGTCTTAATCTTGGCGGGATCGACAACAATTCCTCCCGCCGACACGATATGTCCTAGGAATCCTACTTCCTTTAACCAGAACTCACATTTGCTAAACTTGGCATACAACTGATGCTCTCTAAGGGTTTCAAGGATGGTCCTTAGGTGCATCTCATGGTCTTCTTCTGATTTGGAATAGATCAGAATATCATCGATAAAAACAACGACAAAATTATCCAGTAAGTTCATAAAAATATTATTCATGAGGTTCATGAAATAAGCGGGGGCATTGGTTAATCCAAAATACATGACAGTGTACTCATACAATCCATATCTGGTGGTTACTGTAGTCTTTGGAATATCCGTTGCGCGAATCTTGAGTTGATGATAACCACTTCTAAGGTCAATCTTAGAAAACACTCTGACACCGGTCAACTGGTCAAACAGATCTTCTATATTCGGTAGTGGGTACTTGTTCTTAATGGTGACATCATTCAGCTTCTGATAATCCATGCACAAACGGTTACCTCCATCTTTCTTATCCACAAACAAAACAAGTGATCTCCATGGCGAGACACTTGGTTGAATCAAGCCTGTCTCCAGCATAGCATCCAGTTGATTCTTTAGCCCCACTAATTCAGACGGGTTCATCCTATAAGGTCTCTGAGCTATGGGTCCAGTTCCATGGATTACTTCAATTATAAACTCGATATCTCGATCTGGGGGCATACCGGGCAATTCATCTAGGAATACGTCGGGGTATTCACAGAATACTCTGACTTGGTCAATGGTTGGTTGGGCTAGACTCTTGTTGCACTTGAATTGACGGGGCAAAGTCTCAGATACATGCTCTAATGATACTCCAGTGGTACTAGTCATGGTTATGGATTCTTGGCACAGTCGATTAATCCTTTATGTTTCGACATCCAATCCATTCCTAGTACTACTTCCAAACCTTTGATTCCAAGTACTATTAGATTAGCATAAAAATCTATCCCATGGATTCTGATAGGTACGGCCTTGCAAATTTGTCTAGCTTTGGTGGTTGAACCAGGTATTTGAACTACCATAACATGCTTCAATTTTGTTGGTTGAATCTTACTAGTGCATGCAAATTCTTCTGTAACAAACGAGTGCGATGCTCAGAATCAAAAAACACTCTTGCAAGTACTGAGTTAACAGAAAACATATCCAACACGACATCTGGTGCTTCCTGTGCTTCTTCAGCATTCATGTGAAATAGACGGACATTGCGGTTGAGTGAGTTCCCTGGGGCAAATATCCTTCCAGGCTGAACACGGCCCTGATGCTGAGCTGGTGCATTCACATTGGTGGCTGCTGCAAGCTTCTTGGGGCACTCGTTGGACTAGTGACCCTTGACTCCGCATTCAAAACAAGTAATTGGAGACTTGTCTTTTCCTGCAACAGGCACGACATTGCTTCCAGTCCTTGGGGCAGTGTTATTGTTGTTGGTGTTGTTGTTGTACTTGGGCGGTGCACGATTGAAATTGTTGGAGTTGCCGGGGTTGTTGTTGTGGTTTTCTTCGGTCCTTTGGTTTCCTCCTCCACGGTTGGGATAGTTCGGACGGGACATAGGGGGTAAGGATGGGATTTGGTTAACCATTTACTTTTCGGACTCGAACCTATTTAACCATTTCATGTAAAAGGTAAAAAGGATTAACCATTAGGTTACTAGGTTAGAAATGGTTAACCAATGGTTATTAAGGTTCAAAGCTTTTTAAAACTGGTAGCTCAGCCCGCTCGGTGCAAATTAAAAATTGGCATAACCTTTATTAAAAATCAATAATTTACAATTATATTCATAATTTTACAATCATATGACATAAAATATGCATGAGTAGGCAATAATAAAATAGTGGTCTAAGAAACGTTCATTTCTTGTTGCCATTAGAGTACTATAAAGAGATGGCATATGAAATAATTTTGACATTTCTATTTGTCATGGAACAGGATGAGCTGATGTAGATAATTTTAGTAGTATTTCGATCATGAAATGTACATGGGGATAATTTGAGATATAGAGAATTTGAGTAGATAGTATGATCAGTGTACTTCACTACTACTCTGTCCATTGCATTGTTGTTGATTGATACTAGTACTACTACACGTGTATTTCCCTTAACTTTTAGATCTGTTCATGATTCAGAAATGAAAATGAAGCTGCTTTTAAATCCTCAAAAACTGATCTAGCTGAGTGGTCATCAGAAATTTAGAAGCAAGCTAGACAAGAGCCAAGAATTGAGCCAGAACTAACTAACACAAGCAGCAACGAGTACAACATGCCAGCTGCACCCGGCTCTGACCTCTCTTTAGCTGCAGACGCTGGTATACTCTGCAGCCTACTCTTTGTAGTACTCTCAGTTGGGGTAGAAAGGAGCGATGCTGTGATGGCTATAGCCTGTAGCCTGTAGGTTCACGTGAGGTTAACCTTTGGTCTATTTGGATCGAACCTAAAGAACCTAATCAGTTTTGAGGTTAACCACATGGACCATTGGGCTCTTATTTAGGTTAGGTTAACCTAACCAATGGATAAAAGGTAACCAAGTCCCAATTTGAATAGGGGGTCTATTGTTTCTTGGGGCATATCCTGCAGACGGGTTAGGGCGATACTTCGGGGTATGGTGGGATCCTGGTTGATGCATCATTCAACGCTTGCGATTCTCGTTGGCTTGGTTGATCTTGCCTTCCATCTGGATTGTAGAATACACTAAGGCTTTAAGGTCAGCGAAAGGAATGTTGACCAGCATTGTCTGCATCTCATCATGCAGACTGTTCAAGAATCTCTCCTTCTTCTTGGCTTCAGTACTAATCTCATCAGGGGCATACCTACACAGAGACATAAATATGTCACGGTACTCTACCACGGTCATCCTTCCCTGCTTCAGCTTCTTGAATTCATCCCTCATCCACAGAATCAAACCTGGTGGCACATGGGTTCGGCTGAACTTGAGTTTGAATTCATCCCAAGCCATCATATGTCCTTCATTCATGGTGTGAATGCTATTCCACCAAGCTCTTGCATCACCTTCCATATAATGGGTGGCAAACAGTACTTTCTCATTGGCCTCCACTCTTGCGACTTCTAAGTTGTTCTCCATGGTCTGCAGCCAGTCATCAACATCTAATGGCTCTTCAGACTTACTAAATATGGGTGGATTGGGGTTCTGAAAGTTCTTGAGCTTGGATCCATGGTTGTCCGGGTTTCCATGGCCTTGATTATTATGGGCCATCTGAGCTATCTATTGATGGGTGGCTAAATGAGCTTGACGTTCAGCTCTTCCAGCTTCACGGTAAGAAACCAAGATTTGCAAGATTTTCAGCATTAGGTCTTGAGATGAACTGCTCCCTCCGCGAGGCATCTAAAGATTGAGATAGATCATGAGACAAGAGGAAACTTTCTAAGGTTCATGGATTTGTTTTTGAAAATCGTTTAACCTTTGAGTTTGACTCTGGTTTTTCCAACTAGCAACTTGCTTTTCATTCATTAATTCATAGCACCCAATACAATCACACACCACACTAGGGTAACAGATGGTTTTAGGAACCATTCTGTGAAGCTACGATATAGTGGGACCGAATACAACTCACACCTACGATAGTGCTCAAGTTCTACTGGTCATCAGAACCGGTGGCTTCGTCATCATCAATGAAGGCGGAATCATCATCAATGTGGAAGTCCATGTCGAGGTCCTCCAGGTAGTCATCATCATCACTGGGGTAGGAATAGGGATCTCCACGGATATCTTCCCCTTTGTTCTCCCTCTCCTCAACCTGCATGTCCTGCTCATGGATGGTCTCCTCCAAGTCTGACACTTTGTGATGAAGGCGGGCAATGATGCTATCCTTCTTGTCACGCAGACGGTGAAGTGACTTGTGCTCCTTCACGAGGATGGCAAGGGTCTGGTCCTTCTTGACTGCAATGACATAGTTGTGGTTGGCCTAGGCGCCGGCATTGTCCAACTCCTTCTGCCTGTCATACAGCATGAAGTCGAGATGATCCACCCGATGCATCAGCTCCAGATGGCCTTGTACTTCCAATTTCTGTCCCATAGCATCACGCCTGGCATAGTAAGCAAAGCGAGTGCCATTGATCTGGTTGATGCTTTGCCCACACAGACGGGCAAGAGCCTCCTTCATAGCCCTGGCGATTCCGTCTAACTAGTTGTTCTCCCTCAAGCTGAATTGGATCCCCTCTGAGGTGGGTGCCTCCATCTTGCCTCTGAGATTTTCAAATATCAGCCATTGTAGTTATCCTCCTTGCTGATCATTGAGCTGTGCTCCGAAGAACTCGGGGTGCGGACACTCAAGAAGTTCCGAGAGTTGTCTTAAGTCACGCTCGAAGATGAGCTCTCCTGCGTTGCTAAACTGGTAGAACTTGGTATACTTGACTTCCATCTATAAGAATGTAGGATGAGTAAGTTAGTGAGGTGATCAAGTGTGTCAAATTTTATGTAGGATTGCAAGAATTTTTGAGGAACATAAATTTTCTTGAAAGAATCTTAGTGATAAGAAAGAGAATAGGTTTTCATAAATACTCACTTATTTCATTTTGAAACTAAGTTTTTGATTCAAGCGTCCATTCTAACTAGGTTATCCTATGGTCAGGATGGCCTTGATACCAACTTGTCAACACTCGGATTTTAAATCCCAGATGCCTGTTATACCATACATCGCAATCCCAGGATTACCATTTTTCTGAGACATAACAGATTGGTACCATAGTTCATCATCCATTATAAACCATAATAAAGGTCTTACAAATATAGGATCTCATGATCAGTCTTAATATAATTAGCAAAGAGGAATAATACTAATAGTAGCATGGTCGAAGCTCCATCTTCAGGGTCACAGGCAATGCTGACGATGGGAGATGATCCTAGTTGTCATAGAATTCCTGCTGTCCATCATCCTAGTAGTCCTCCTGTCACATCCCAAGATTTTCCAAATCTTGTAATGTGAAAAATAAATGAATAAAATAAAACTCTGTTGTTTTTCAGGGTGAGAAGAAACTTTTTGATTCCAATTGGAAACCTTCAAACCTTTTTGATGATTTGAAAAGTTAAACAATTAATAAAGAAAATATTTTGAATAAGTGGAATTACTATTTTTGGATCTTTTAATAAAAGATTTGGTTTTCAAAAGAAAAGGTAGAATTATAAATAAGGATTATTTTATGGAGCCAAAATAAAACTTGGCCAAGCTTTTGAAATAAAATATTTCTATTTTGATAAAAATAATAAAGGTTTATTTAAATAAAATAATAAGGATTTAATATCCAAGTTTGTTAAAAATAAAAAGGTTTTACTATTTTAAATAAACACTAAAACTTATTTATTTATTTTAAACAAGTTTTCCAAGTATTTTATATTCCCAAATAAAACCTACTGAAGTGTTTTGGTTTTATTTTAGATTTCAAAATAAAGTTTTTAATAAAAGTCAAATGTTGAGAAGCTTCAAGTGCAGCCACTTGGCATTATGGGCTCTGCCTGGATCTCATAGGTTGCAAGAACTTAGCCATATGGACAGTTGGTGGTAGAGTTTGATAGGTTGGAACGCGTCCATTTTGGTCTAAGGGAAGGCTTCTGAAAGATCTTGTACTTAGCCATGTCCCTGGTAAAGGACAATTTGAGCATCAAGACATGGAAACAATCAAGAATCTCATCATTCAAATTTCTAAGTTAAAAACTTGTGGTTTGAACAAGGGTTAAAGGATCTTCAATCTTTGATTGAGAAAAATGATTTGTCAACAAAACTTAGTGTTTTCAAATGTTAAGGAAAAATCTATTTTGAGCAATGCAAGCCTCAACTCCACTTAGCCAAATGCATATAGATGATAGACTCCACTATACTACCATAGTATCACTTCCCAATACAATTCAAATGTATTGACCCTTGTGGCTGTAACTTGTATGTTGCAGGTTTGATTGATTTAGTGAAGTGTGTTGATTAGAATTACAAAGTCTACAACCAACATATCTACCTGTGGCACTTTGAAGATGAAGGACCCCATGCTATAGATATTCTGCTGCAATGTAATGTAATAGCCAAATGAGCTATGTAAGATGTAATAAAATTATGTTATTCCTGGTTATAAAGTTGTATTATGACCTTTGTTTCTTGATATTACATCTTAACTGTGGATGCTAGCTATTGATCCAGGGACTATCATTGTAAACACAGGGGACTCTACCTTATTAAAGGTTGGGTCCCTTACAGATGGTATCAGAGCATTGTGTTGCCTGTAGGATTTGTAAACCTAGGATTGGACAAAAACCCTTAGAAAAATAGGAGTTGTATTTGTTCCAAAACTTATCTACAAACAATCTTGTAAACTCTTTCCTCAATCATTTTTGGTTTTGACTCTACATCTCTTCTATTTCAACTTGATGGAAAAACCTACCCCATGACCAAAGATTTCACCATATGCAAAGGACTCCATCAACTCTAATGACTCCAACTTCCTCAACTCTAATGACTTCAACTTCTTCAACTCTAATGACTTCAACATCTTTAGCATATTCACCAAGGACTTCAACCATGGTTATCACTAAGGACAAGTGAGACAAGAAATCTTGCTCAAGATTCGGAGACTAAGGAAACACAAGTTAGAAGGAGCCTACATCACCTTTGAAGTTTTTGTGACCAAGAGTTTTTCCAAGGAAACCATGATTTCATGCAAGAAGAATCAACCAAGAAGGAAGGAAAGATCACAAGTGAACCATATAGATGGACCACCATATATAGTTAAGTCTAACACACCAACTTATGTGGTGTAACAAAAATATTTTGTTGCCTAAAAATGTGCTTGAACTTCATTGTTTGAGTGAAATGTTGTTTGTGATTGCTTGCACATTTCTTGAGTGAATTGTGATGTGTGTGATTAGAATTATTTCCTTAGAAAATCTTTTACCTATTCTAATCTCAATCCAACCCCAAACAGATGACTTCTCCAAGAAACTCCAACATCAAGGATGGTGACAACAACAACAACCAAGAGGACAACATGAGAGAACTCATAGCAACCCAAAACCAGTTGAGCCAAGAGACAACTCAGCTTCTAGCCAACAACAATGGACTAGACCCAGCCATACAAAGGATTTTGAAACTTCAATCCCAATTGTTGCAAGGATTGCTTACTCAAATGATCAACATGAGAGAAAAAACTTTTCCCAAAGAGCTAATGACAACAAGGATGACAAAGATGTTATTCTAGAGGGAACCCAAGTTTGCAATAGTTGTGGAGACAAGGATCATGCATCCAAGGAGCATGAAGATCAATGCCCTAATGGTGAAGAAGAAAGTCATATCTCTAGTAACTGCCCCAAGAAGAGAGAAAGATTTCCCACCTCTGAGGTGATATATGAAGATCATGAACTAAAAGAACTCCTAGCTTTGGAGAGACCCAAGAAGAAGAAGAAATGCCCCAACCCTAAAAAGAAGGATATTACTCAAGTGCAATGTTGCAATTGCAAAGAGATGGGACACTATGTCAATGAATGCCCAGAAAAGAAGAAGAACCAAAGAAACAAACAAGAGGCAATGATACCAAAGGAAAAGAAAGATATCAGCCAAGTGATGTGTTTCAAATGCAAGGAACTAGGCCACTATGCAAACTTCTGTCTAGGAAAGATGAAGCACAAGATAAACCAGCCTATAAAGGATCTCAGCCTTGTCACATGTTTCAAGTGTGAAAACAAAGGACACTATGCAGATGTTTGCCCAGAGAAGTTTCCCCAGGACCCCAAGAAGGCCAATATGTAATCTAGTTAGAAATTTTTTAAGGGTGGTAGTACCCTAGATGCTTTGAGCCAATTTGTAACCCTAGCCTCCCCAAATCTCGGGACAAGATTTATTTTAAGGGTGGTAGCCTGTCACATCCCAAGATTTTCCAAATCCTGTAATGTGAAAAATAAATGAATAAAATAAAACTCTGTTGATTTTCAGGGTGAGAAGAAACTTTTTGATTCCAATTGGAAACCTTCAAACCTTTTTGATGATTTGAAAAGTTAAACAATTAATAAAGAAAATATTTTGAATAAGTGGAATTACTATTTTTGGATCTTTTAATAAAAGATTTGGTTTTCAAAAGAAAAGGTAGAATTATAAATAAGGATTATTTTACGGAGCCAAAATAAAACTTGGCCAAGCTTTTGAAATAAAATATTTCTATTTTGATAAAAATAATAAAGGTTTATTTAAATAAAATAATAAGGATTTAATATCCAAGTTTGTTAAAAATAAAAAGGTTTTACTATTTTAAATAAACACTAAAACTTATTTATTTATTTTAAATAAGTTTTCCAAGTATTTTATATTCCCAAATAAAACCTACTGAAGTGTTTTGGTTTTATTTTAGATTTCAAAATAAAGTTTTTAATAAAACAAATCCTATTTGAATTAAATGAATAAGGTCCATCTTATTTAATTATTAATGGACCCTAAAATAAAATGTTATTTTATTTTAAACAAGTTTTCTAAGTATCTTCTATTTTCAAATAAAACCTACTGATTTGGTTTTGGTAATATTTAGTTTCCAAATGGAGATTTTATTAAATAAATCAAAACCTATTTGAATTAATAATTAAGATCTATTTTATTTAATTATTAAATAGATCCTAAAAAGAATAAAATTATTTTATTTTATTTTGGGAATTGGTTTATGTTGTTAAACATAACCAAATTCAATACAAGTGTGGTGAATGTTTGAATTGATTTGAATGCTTGATTTGTTTGTTTGAATTTCAAAACAGAAAAAGAAATAGAAAAAGAAAAAGGTTTCAGAATAGGAAAAAAATAGAATTGGACTCGACCCAACCCAGCAGCCCAACTAGGCCCAGCGGCCCAATTCCCTCTCTCCCCCGAAGCGTTTTTCTCTCACTCACCAGACGACCCGCTGAGCTAATGGCAGGTGGACCCCAACTCCCTCTCTCACTCCACTGACGAAACGGCCCCACACCCAAGCCTTCTTCCTCACCCGCCGCGACTTCTTCTTCTCCCCAAACCACGTCGCCGTTCCTGCCGTTGAAAGCTCCTTCAATCCCCGTTAATTGCTGCATTAATTTGCCCAGCCATCACGCAAGGTAAAAGCGCCTGCCTCCCCTCTTCCGTTTCCCCCAGACATCGCCCCCTCTCTGCCCTCAGGCTGCTCGCATTGCCTGCGACAACCCCAGTCTCCGACGGACAACTACGGCAATTCCGGCCAGCCCACGCCCCCCTTGCTCTCTGGCGCACCCAAGCTTTCTCCCCACCTCCAGGCGAACCTCCCCATAGCGCCAGCTTGCCTGCACATGACCTGCAACCTCGACTCTGTCCATGTCTGAGCGCCACCGACGATAAACCCAACTCCGGTGAGCCATAGCCGACGACCTCGTGCGCCCCTTGCTCACTGGTGAGTGTTTTCGTGAACCTTGAACTCGCGTGCATCTTCCTGATGCGTTGTTTCTCTCGCTTGCGCCCCAGACGCTCGCCTCCGACAACATCTGACCGCGCCCGAGGTGAAGCACAGCTCCAGCGAGCGAAGCAGGACTACTCCGTGCACCCCTTCGGCAACGACAACCACCTTGAGCTTCCCCACGATGCCGCGATCACTGTGAGCATCTCCCCAGCCATTCTAGCTTCTTGTATCGCTGGTGCCGCCACCGTCAGGCCGCTCCGCCGCTAGCCGCCACCGCAGCGCCGCCCATCTATGGCTGGCACGCTGTACACCGTAGGATGTAAATCCAAGCGCCACGATAGAACAGGATCGAAGGGGTATCGAGCGATCTGTGTCGTGCGATCAAGTTGGATCCTGTGGTCTGTGTCTGTCGATCCGACCGAAGCGGTATCAGCGAATAGAAACACGCCACGTGTCTCTGTTTAGTTGAATTAGAACTGAATTGATCTATTAGATTTTCAATTTTGTAAATTGCACAACTTTTGATCCACACGTCCAAAAATTACAAATTTTATATCAATGGAATCAGTGGAACAAGCCCTAGCTAACCATGCCTTTTGTTTAGTAAAAATTTCCTGTTAAAATGTTGGTTTTTGCAGAAAGATTTGTATGCTTGTTTAGATTATAAAAGTTGTTCAATAATGATTTTGGGGATAAAATATTTGGCAAAAGGTGTGATTTGAACCTACTGACCATAAGAAACACTTTGTGGATTCAAAAATGTATTTGGTGATGCAAAAGAATGATTCTTTGATTTAAAACCATTTCTAGTCAAATAAAAATATGGTTTATTTTTTAAAAATGGTTTTGGAAGAAAACTTTTGGGAAATGTTCTGACCCTAAACACCAAGTTTTATGGTTTGAAAACATATTTGGTGAACCCTATAGATTAATGCCTTAGTAAAAATATTTCTACACCACATAAAATGATGCCTTGTATTGAAAATGGTTTGTGAAGTGAAACCTTTTGCAAATGACTTTGCCACTTTACAAAATGACCAATAGGTGTTTTCAAAATGTTTATGACCCATTAGGAACCACTTTTTCAAGTAAAACAATCCTTGGCATGCTTGCATGCATTATCTTGGTTCTATGATTTTATGTGTTGTTTTGCTTGATTGGTAGATTGAGTTTGTACCTTGCTTGATTGAATTGTAGTGACTTGAAGAGTGTGATTGTTGCAAGGACAAGGAGTGAACTTATACCCTCTACCAAAAAGGCAAGTGATGCTTCATACTTTTTGTCCCATTACTTTCACTATGCATTAGTGATTTATCTAAGTAAAACTTGCATGGAATTTTGCTAAGTATAAACCTTGCTATAGGAAAACCTAGTAGATGAAAACTTAGTAGAAATTTTCCTAAGTTAAGATTCCTACTACTATCAAGCTTAGCCTAGCTAATAGAAAACAAGGGTGGAATATATATCCATACTATGAAAAATTTCTAAGTCTGAGGACTTGTGTTTTTGTTTAATAAAACAACTAAGTTAATGAATCACCTGGGTGGAATGGTAATTGCTTGGTGGTTTTTGGTTGAGTGGTTCACAAGGCCCATGTTTATGGTTGACCTTGTGTATCTCACTTGTGGATGGCCACCCAGGAACAAAGAGGTTTGAGATGTCAAATGTTCAAAAGCTTCAAGTGCAGCCACTTGGCATTATGGGCTCTGCCTGGATCACATTGGTTGCAAGAACTTAGCCATATGGACAGTTGGTGGTAGAGTTTGATAGGTTGGAACGCGTCCACTTTGGTCTAAGGGAAGGCTTCTGAAAGTTCTTGTCTTGGGAAATCAAGTCTTGTGGGGAAAGTGCACCACCTCTGCAGAGTGTAAAATCTAAGTACTTAGCCATGTCCCTGGTAAAGGACAATTTGAGCATCAAGACATGGAAACAATAAAGAATCTCATCATTCAAATTTCTAAGTTAAAAACTTGTGGTTTGAACAAGGGTTAAAGGATCTTCAATCTTTGATTAAGAAAAATGATTTTGTCAAGCAAAACTTAGTGTTTTCAAATGTTAAGGAAAAATCTATTTTGAGCAATACAAGCCTCAACTCCACTTAGCCAAATGCATATAGATGATAGACTCCACTATACTACCATAGTATCACTTGCCAATACAATTCAAATGTATTGACCCTTGTGGCTGTAACTTGTATGTTGCAGGTTTGATTGATTTAGTGAAGTGTGTTGATTAGGATTACAAAGTCTACAACCAACATGTCTACCTGTGGCACTTTGAAGATGAAGGACCCCATGCTATAGATATTCTGCTGCAATGTAATGTAATATCCAAATGAGCTATGTAAGATGTAATAAAATTATGTTATTCCTGGTTATAAAGTTGTATTATGACCTTTGTTTCTTGATATTACATCTTAACTGTGGATGCTAGCTATTGATCCAGGGACTAGCATTGTAAACACATGGGACTCTACCTTATTAAAGGTTGGGACCCTTACACCTCCTCATATTCTGGCCATAGGAATAGCCAGGGACAAAGCCATGAGTACTCTTTAAGTACTCGCAAACTATCACTAACAAGTAAAGTAGTTTGAGTAGGAATCCTAAGCTCTAGGTTGTTTTGCAAAAGCCAGGTTTATCTCTAACTGAGTTTAGAAGTAAAGAAAACTAGCTTAATGTTTTACAACACCTTAGTGGGAACTTAGTTTTCATGTCCACAACCCTGTTGTGGTCAATTCAAAGTCATTTTGAAAACATCTGACGACGGAATAGTATGGCCACTCCAACTGTCCATGACCGCTGACGCGGCTATTCGAATAGTTTGACACTCTGCAGAGGTGGTACACTTTCACCACAGCATTTGATACATCCGTTAGGGATAATCCTGAATCATCATACTTAGTATGTGGATAATCAATCCTAACCTTTCAATTACACACCCTAGTATAGGCACCTCCCCTATGAGTTTGGCCTCCCAACCATGACCATCTATCATCTTGGAACTGCACAGGTGGACATTCATCACGAGGTTGCCTCAGCTCAAACCTCTTCCGCAAGGGAATTGTCAACACCCGGATTTTTAATCCCAGATGCCTGTTATGCCATACATCGCAATCCCAGGATTACCATTTTTGCGTGACATAACAGATTGGTACCATAGTTCATCATCCATTACAAACCATAATAAAGGTCTTACAAATAAAGGATATCATGATCCAGTCTCAATATAATCAACGTAGTGGAATAAGATAATAACGGTAGCGTGGACTGATACGCCCAATTTGCATCACCTTTCTATATCATAATTTACATCTATTCATTGATATTTTTCTTATTATGAGGTATTACTTATGGCTTTTCATCTGTTTATGCATGTTGGATGATTCTTGGAGGATGGACTACCGGAGTCTGGATTCGGATGGAAAAGAAGGCATTTCGGTGCAATTTCGCAAAGATCAGAAAAATACCAGAAAAATAAGGAAACATATTATTTCTCCAGAAGAAAGAGGGATACAGAAGGACAGACGAAGAAGGGCCTCAGGGGGCCCACACCCCTAGGCGCGGGCCCCCGCGCCTAGGGCAGGTGTGGCACACCTGCCCGGCCTCCGACACCGCCCCTTTGCCTATATCTTCCCTAGTAAACCCTAAGCCTCAGGGAGCGACCACAGATAGATTTCCGCCGCCTCTAGGGGGCGGAAAACACTGAGAGAGAAAGATCTCTCCGGCAGACAAATTTTAGCCTGGGGAATTCCTTCTCGAAGAGGGGAGACCATCGCCATCAACACCGTCATCAAGCTAGGCTTCATCGGGATCATCATCACCATCATCCACACCATCATCTCCACCAGCACCATCACCACCACTCTGTCCCGCTGTAACAATTGTCTTGGATATTTCTTTAGTTCATTAGGGGAAACTTTCCTGGTGTTGATTACTATTGTAGTTGATGCTTGTGAGTGGAACATTGGATTATTGTTTATGTTTAGATTGTTATCCATTACCATATCATCTTGTATCTTGATCCATATGATTTCTTGTGAGTAGTTCGTTTAGTTCTTGAGGACATGGGAGAAGTCATGTTGTTAGTAGTGAATCTGTGATGAGTTATTATTCAATGGTTTAGTATTTATGGGCCTAGGGGGATGCATTGTGTATTTGGCTACTAATTGTGGGGTTGCCGGAGTGACAGAAACCCGAACCCCCGTTAGGACACCTTTGCACAAGGGAGCGTACGATCTCAGAGTTTAAGGCTGTGGTTAGATTTATATCTTCATTACTTTCCTGTAGTTACAGATGTTTGCAGGGGGTTTAATCACAAGTATGTATTAGTCCAAGTTTGGTCGATACATTAGCACAGGTTCACCCACACAACACTTACAACACTAGAGAAGAGTACTCAGCTATTTGAAGCGAAAGCACTTGACAGAATTCGCATGTGTCCTCGAGAAGGTTTAGTCCTTATAATTATTTCCACCGGCTTGTCCTTTGCTAAGAAAGGATTGGGCCACTTTATCCGTTTGTTCGTTACCTTTTTTACTTGCTCTTTGTTTTGTTGCCTTGTCAGAAAACAACTAAAATTTTGTTTTCTAAGTATTCATAGGGATTTCCTGCTCCGTACCACCGTTCAGCACCTTATTCTCCTCGATGGGATCGACACTCCTATTTATCGAAAGTACTACGATACACCCCTATACTTGTGGGTCATCAAGACTATTTTCTGGCGCCGTTGCCGGGGAGTGAAGCGCTATTGAAGAGTGGAACTGGTAAAGGAAACTTTTACTGTGAGTATTGCTTTTGTTAATGCTTGTTACTTTGTTTCCAATATCGATAACCCACTTGGTTTCCTGTTTGGGAAAACTACTACCACTTCTAGGGTACTAGATGAACCACCTCCTGTTGAGATATATCCTTTTAAGATACCTACAAGTATTGTTAATCGTGTTATGGATAATTATTATTTTGATGATGGAACTGTTCATCCTGGTGATCAATTGCTTTTTATCCATGAATTATGCGGGTTGTTTAAGTGTGCAGGTATCACAACTGAACATGTGAATAAGAAGTTACTCTCCATATCCTTGAAAGCGAGAGCTGAAGAATGGTATAAGCTGCTGAAGAATGGACAATCCATGGAGTGGGAGGAGATGGCATCTCTCTTTTACTCTAAATTTTATCCTCCCAGTGAAATTCATAAGGATAGAAATCTTATATAAAACTTTTGGCCTCTTGATGGAGATAGTACAACTCAAGCTTGGGGGAGATTGAAGTTACTAATGCTTAAATGTCCTATTCATGAACTCCCTAAAAATATTATTCTCAATAACTTTTATGCTAGGCTTCCTCTTCATGAAAAAGATTTACTAGATGCTTCTTGTGCTGGATCATTCACACGTATCTAGGAAGAAGCTAAATGGGATCTCTTAGACCGTATTCAAGATAACACTGAAGCTTAGGAGAATGACAAAGGAAGAAAGCCAGGTATAAACTATGATTATGAATGCATTAAATCTTTTATGGGAACTGATGACTTCCGTGATATTAGTAATGAGTTTGGTCTTGATCCTCAAGTTCTTGTAAAATGTTTTGATGCCTTTGCCTCTTATATTGAAATTCCCAAGAAAGAGTGGGACAAGTACCATGCTCCTTATAAATACATTGTCACCCATGTTCCTGCTAGCACAGAGGTTTGTACTGTCGATCCTGTTTTGCCTGAACCTTATGTTGAGAAAATCCCTTTTCCTCCAAGGTAAGGGAGAATTCTATTATGGCTAATGTGGTTAGCAAAAGAGCAAATAAAACTGTAGGGTCCAACGAGCTTATTGATATTGAGCCTGTGGTAGCTATTGTGAAAGATCTTGTCACTAGAAATATAGAGGGTGAGGATATTGTCTTCTGTGAAAATGCTACTAATATTGTTTCTCATCCAAAGAAATTTAGAAAAGCTAGAGTTCATGTTCTTTCTGTTAAAACTGGTAGTCATAGCTACTATGTTTTATGTGATATTTGTGCTAGTTCTAGTGCTATTCCTTATGAGCTTTACAGGGAAATTATGCATGAGATTGGTCCTTGTGAGCTTGAGGACATTGATGTGGTTATTCACCTTTCTAATAGAGATCATGTTTGCCCCATTGGTATTGTAAGAGATGTGGAGGTCCTTTGAGGTAAGATTAAATAT
Organism: Avena atlantica; assembly: GCA_910589765.1. Lineage (NCBI taxonomy): Eukaryota > Viridiplantae > Streptophyta > Magnoliopsida > Poales > Poaceae > Avena > Avena atlantica. The sequence goes on along the minus strand of OU342734.1, from coordinate 360,757,468 downwards.
CCTGCTGATTTTCTAGTACTTGGTAAAGAAGCTAGTAAAACCTATCATATTATCTTTGGTAGACCCTTCCTTAATACTTGTGGGGCTATCATAGATTGTAGGAAGGAAAAAGTTTTGACTAAGTTTGCTAGATAATCTTATGAGTTTAATTTTACCAAATTTGCGAAAACTCCTTATGTAACATCCCAAAAATCATGACTTTATAAAAATATATCATATCATTCATGCAATCATAGCATTTGGTTTGCACAAAATCTTCCAAACAAAATTTCAAATAAAACCACCATGTGATGCCTATTATTTCATTCAAATAAGGCAATGGTTTTATTTTATTTTTCAAAATATGAAAGTGCATTTGTTTGATTAGTGTTGTTTTATACACAAATGGATGCAAGGCTTGCACTAAAAAAATGTAGAATTGATTTGATTCAAAACCATTTGAATTTTATTTGATTTGGTTTCCTGAAAATCAAAGTAGAAAAAAAAGAGAGAAGAAAAGGAAAAGGGCCGGCGCCACCGTTTCAGCCCAGCAGCAGATGCAGCCCATGAAGCCCACCCGGCACCTTCCCCTCCCCTCTCTCTCTCATGCACGCAACCTTACCCGCGGTCACTGACACGCTGGCCCCGCACGCCACGCCAGCATCTTCCCCAAATCACGCCCGCGGACCAGGTCGTCTCCGCTGCCGTTGTCGCCGTTGATGGTGCGGCCTAAATTCCTTGATTCTGCAGGCGTTTCTTGTCGAGCTGCTGCCTACTTAAGCCCCTGCCCCGCGAGTCTTTTCCCTCACTCAGCGCACTCTCTCCGCCACCAGGCTGCCGACAATTCGCTCTGCACCTCTGCTGGCCGACCCGCTCCGGTGAGCTATTCCGGCTAACTCCGGCTGCCCCTTGCCCTCTGTTGCCTACAGTTGTTCTTCCCTTTCCCCGTACGCTTCATATCATACATTTAGTTTGTCTGCTCATGATCTAGGTCGTCGGATTTTTCCACCACCGCGAGCACCCGAAGTCGCACTCGTCTCCGGTGAGGAATTCTGGTAAGGTGAGACCACCCCCCAATCTCTAGACCAAACGACGATGACCGCCTTGTCCTTGCGCACATGTTGATGTGGTATGTTTGTCTTAGGGAGGCTGGGACGTCGCGGTCGTCGCCGTCAAGCCGTGCCCGACGCCAGCTAGGCTTCCGACGAGCTCCTTCGGCCACCACAACACGCCCCCGCCCACGCCAAGCACACCTTGAGCTTCAGCATGACCTCGCGAGTCTGGTAAGCACATCCGCAGCCCCCAGCCCCCTCGGTATTCGCCGGAGCATCTCCGTCAGAGCGTCCTCGCCGCGCAGTCACCGCCAACGCCGCCGGGCTTTTGTCGTTTGAGCTAGCGCCGTTAGATCTGGATCGTAGGGCATAGATTAGATCTAGAGCAAATCGTTTTCTTTAGATCTGGCGCATTAAATCTAACTTGATCCAACAGCGCAGAGACACGATCCGCACGAAGCGGTATAGACCAATCAGACGCCGCTACACGTCTGTGGTTTGATTTATAAATCTATTTTAAATCTTTTAAATTGTCCAAACTTGTAAAATCTATAACTTTTGTTCTATTTATCCAAAAAATACAAATAATATATCAATGGATTCAAAAAAATCAATCCTACACTACTGTGGGGTTAGTTTTGAATTTTGCTTCAGTAAAAATGGAATTTTATGCAAAGAAAAATATAGGCTTATTTTGACGATATAAATTATTTATGAAATGGTTATAAGACTAAGTTTATTTAGACTAAATTTAATTGGTTTTGTGTTCAGTACTGATTGACTTGTCTTGTTTAGTTTAGTAAAAATCATCACATGGAATTTGCTTGCATTCATAATATTTTTGCTTGAATATTGGAATGTGAATTTGGTGCTATTATTTTATGTGTAGATTTTGGTGCTAGTGGTGATTGTGATTGTGAAGATTGTTGCTACTCCCCCAACTACCAAGTCAAGTGGTGCTTCATCTATTTGTACTAGTATTTTGACTATACACTAGTGATATTGTGTATAGGGCTTGCGTGAAATTTTGCTAAGTATCTATATGCTATGCTATGGGAAAATCCTAGTAGTTGTAGTCTTGGTAGAATTTTCTCTAAGTTAAGATACTTGTTATATTATCATGCTTAGCCTAGCTAGTAGAAAACAAGGTTGAATTATATACATGCTATGGAAATTTTGTTAAGTCTTTGACTTGTGTTTTGCCTAATAAAACAAGTAAGTGAATGAATCACCTGGGTGGAATGGTATGTTTGGGTTATGTTGAGTGGTTACACAAGGCCCATATCTATGGTATACCTTGTGTATCACACTTGTGGAAAGCCACCCAGGAACAACGGGATTTGAGATACTTAGTGTCTAGAAGCTTCTAGTGCAACCACATGGCATACGGGCTCTGCCTTAATCATATAGGTTGCAATAACTTAGCCAGATGGACATATGGTTGTAGGGTGATAGGTTGGAACGCGTCCATTTGGTCTAAGGGAAGGCTTCTGAAAGATCTCGTCTTGATGCATGTCGAGTCTTGTGGGGAAAGTGCACCACCTCTCGAGAAGGAAAAATCTAAGTACTTAGCCGTGTCCCCGGCAACGGACAATTTGAGCATCAAGACATTGAAGCTATCAAGGATCTCCTTATCCCAATTTCTAAGTTAAAAACTTGTGGTTGAACAAGGGTAAAGGTTCACCAATGTCTATTGGTGGTTCCTTGGGAGTTTTTGTCGAACAAAAACTTAGTGTTTTCAACTGATAGGCAAATCCTATTTTGAGCAAAGCAAGCCTAAGCTACAATTAGCCAAATTCATATAGAAGCTAGAAACTAATATTCTACTAAGGTATCACTTAACAATACTATTCCAATGTATTGACCCACTGTGGCTGTAACTTGTGATGTTGCAGGTTACTCTGATGAGGATTAGGGTTATGAGTCTACACTCAACATGTTTGCCTGTGGCACATGAAGATGAAGAATTTACTTTATTTACTTAAGTTTGAACTCTTGTGCTAGCCTATGCCTATGGAGTTGTAAAAGACTATGTTATCTCTGGAATGATGATGTAATAAAGTCCTTTGTATCTGTGTACTTCATCTTAAACTGTGGATGCTAGCATTTGATCCAGGGACAAGCATTGCAATCACAGGGACCTTTACCCTTATAAAGGTGGGGTCTTACAGATGGTATCAGAGCACTGTGTTGCCTGTAGGATTATGACCCTAGGTTGGATTAGACTAAGAAACCACTAAGGAAAACTACAACACTTTGTAAAATTCCACACTTGTCTTTTTCTTGTCGTAAACTTTTCTAATCTTCTTCCTCATCTCTATTTGTAGATGAATTCCATCAACGAAGCCATCAAGAAGGGACCACTCATGACCATGACTTTGGAGTGTGAGACGGAGTTTCCCAAAGTACTCAAGAACCTTATGGTTACCATGGGGATACATGGTGCAGCTGTGTACAAGGGATATCCTGTGATGGATGAAGGAGAAGAGTATTGGTGGGTGCAACTTCACTTGTACAAAATCAAGGAAGACAACCACAAAGAGTCGGGATTCTGCATGGTCACCAACTCTGAAATGCACACAACATTCTTTGACTCTGCAACAAATGCAGCTTGGAATGCCATCAAGGAGCTTGGTGATAGGCTCAAGTGTAGAATGCTCAACACTCAAAATGACCTTAGAGAAGAAAATAAGCATACCCAAGACTTAGAGGCTGCCAATCAACGTTTAAGAGAAGACATCATAGACTTAGCATTAGAATCTTGTGAACAAGATCGATAGGTTTCCTCTAGGGATGCCCCGATAGCTATCATGTCAAGTGAGTGAGAATTGTAACGTACTCCGTTAGTTGGACCACCACACTTATCATATTTTTCACAAAAAAATGTCTAAGTTATGTTGAACCCTAGTGTTGTGATAAACTTGTATGCCATGACTTGTATGTTTTATGGATGATGTATGCTTTTGTTTTCATTCCACTGTCTTGTTTCTTCTACTTGTGTTTTTCTAATATTTTTCTATCTTACCTTAGATGACTAGATTTGAGATCAGCACTGTCGAGGAGTTCAATGGAACTCGTTTTGGTTCACGTATCGTGCAGTTTACTAGTGTGCTCAACCTCCCACTTCCTAGTATCAAGGCATTTCAACTCACCAAGGTTGAGAGGAAGGATATTTGGGGTTTTAGAGTCTCGCAGCCGGGACGACAGACAGAGACACTCACGGAGGAGATTTCCTTCAAGTTGATGCACGATGACAAGGATAAGGGTCTAGATGTAGTCATGCAGGAGATACTCGGACGCCTCTGCGGACGCCACTCCACTGACTTAGAGGCCTCTACTTCCACCCATTCGTGGGACGTGACGAGAAGGGAGAGGCATTGGTGTATGAGGGTGCTACTAGAGATACGACTGAGCCAGTTCGTCTCTACCTCCAGGACCTAGAGGGCCTTATTATACACCTTGACACCGATAGGACCAACGTCATGCTTAGCAATGATGAGCTCCAGGTTCAATTGAGGGATAAGGACAAGATCTTCGCGGAGCAAGACGAGATCGTCAATGAGATGGAGGCCAGATTCGAGAGCCAGGACAAGAAGTTTAAGAATCAATAGAAGAGAGTCCAGGACAGAAACAAGAAGATCAAGAACATGAAGGCTGAGATAGAGGACAAGGACTTCGAGCTCGAGACCCAGCCGAGAGTGATTGAGAGGCTTCGCTCACAGAAGAGGGCCCTCAGGGCAAAGATCGAGGCCTTTACCACTAGTGTATAGGAGTACAAGGCCGCCATGGAGAATGCAGGTCTTGCTCTTATTGTCGTTGAGGTCGACATGGAGGAGTAGTGTAGACTACTCGACTATCTTTTATCTATCATACTTTGATTATTGAGTTGCAATGACCATCTAACATGTGGATGGCTTGCTATGGTGTGTTTACCTTTCCAAAAACTTGTTGTTTACTTTGTTCAAACTCTATGTTATTTTTTGAGCTTGATTTTTATAATTGTTGTTATGTGATGTATTGTGCATGTTAAGCATATATGGGTATCTCATTTCTTATCCTTATTGAAACCACAGATGCCTCCCCGTCATGCCAACCCCAACCCAAACAACAACAATAACGTCACCCCCGAGATGCAACAGTTGATGACCGCTCAAACTCAACTGATGCAGATGATGACTCAGTTCATCCAGAACCAAAATCAGAATCAGAACAACAACAACAACAACAATAGCAACAACAATAACAATCAGAACAATCCTCCAGCATTTGACATGCTCACCATATTTCTAATACTGAGGCCTGCAAAGTGCTCGGGAACCACTGATCCAATGGTATACAATGACTGGTTACGTTCAGTAAACAAGGACTTGGTCACTGTTGGCTGCACTGACGAGGAAAAAGTCAGGTTTGCAGCACATCTGCTCGAAGGACCAGAAGCAACATGGTGGGACAATTTTCAAATCACCACTCCCCTTGAGGATGTGACTTGGGCTATTTTTGAGGATGGATTCCGTACAGCTCACATCTCATCCGGAGTGATGAACTTGAAGAAGAAGGAGTTCCACAACCCGAAACAGCGTCACCGCAGTGTGGCTGAGTACATCGAGGAGTTCAACAATCTGGCGCACTATGCACCGGATGAAGTTGATATTGATGCTAAGAGGAAAGAGAAGTTCCTTGAAGGACTTAATGATGAGTTGAACCTGCAGCTGTCTATTGCCTATGTCCCAACCTATCAATCACTTTGTGACAAGGCCACCATCTTGGAAAACAAGATGAAACAGGTTGAGGGCAGAAAAAGGATCATAACTTTGAGAAGCACAGCTCGGGATCGTCTCACAAGCGTTCTCATCATGATGATAGTGGAAGTTCTGGGTTCCACAAGCATGGAAAGTATAACAATCATAACCACAGCCGTCATCATGACAACACGCATCATCAGTCACGATAATGACAAGTATAAGAACCACAAGAGTGGACACAAGAGCCACCACAGTGGAAGTGGTAATGGAAGTCAGCCTATAAAGAAAGATCTTAGTCAGGTTGAGTGTTTCAAGTGTAAGAAGATGGGGCACTATGCAAATGAGTGCCTAGAAAAGAAAGTTGAAGGTGCAAACAAGCCCAATCCCTTCCAAAAGGGACAAGTGAACCACATTAATGTGGAAGAAATATATGAAGAGTCTGATGCTGTGGCTGGTAAGTTCAAGATCAATTCTTTTCCAGCATTTGTTCTTTTTTATACTGGTGCATCGCATTCATTCATATCAAGAGCATTTGTTGATAAAAATGGACTTCCAACTGAAACTATTGGGTGTCCTATAAAAGTAAGCTCTCCCGGTGGAGAGATGATAGTGAACTTTGGATGTCATGATCTAGTGATAGAATTTGGTAAGTATAAGTTTCCCATTAGTTTGATAATCCTAGATTCCCAAGGATTGGATGTTATTTTGGGAATGGATTGGATGACTAAGTATGAAGGAGTATTAGATTGTGCCAATCGTACTATCGCACTCACTACCCCGGACAAGAAATGGATTAGGTTCAAGTCCAACTTTGAGTCTAAAGGGAGTAAGCTAAATTCTCTTAAGGGGATTAGCATAGACAGTGCTAATTGTGAGAGAGTATCCAGATGTGTTTCCGGAGGAATTGCCTGGAATGCCACCAGATAGATATGTTGAGTTCCTGATTGACTTACTTCCAGGATCAGGACCGATAGCAAAGAGACCCTACAAGATGTTAGTTGATGAGTTGAAATAACTCAAGAAACAACTTAGAGAACAGTTGCAGAAAGGATTTATTCAACCAAGTTCTTCATCTTCGGTTGCACCAGTTCTGTTTGTTGAGAAGAAAGATAGAAGCCAAAGGTTATGCATAGATTACCGTTCACTCAATGAGGTGACTATCAAGAACAAGTATCCTTTGCCTAGAATCAATGATCTGTTTGATCAGCTAGAAGGAGCCCGTGTGTTCTCAAAGATTAATCTCCGATCAGGGAGCAAGACATACCTAAGACTGCTTTCACCACTAGGTATGGTTTGTATGAGTACACCGTGATGCCATTTGGTCTGACAAATGCATCAGCTTATTTCATGAACATGATGAAAAAAGTGTTCATGGAGTTTCTTGACAAGTTTGTTGTTGTATTCATTGATGACTTTTTGATCTACTCCAAGAGAAAAGAAGAGCATGAAGAGCATTTGCGTTTGATACTTGAGAAGCTCAGGGAGCACAAGCTGTATGCCAAATTCAGCAAGTGTGAATTCTGGTTGAATGAAGTGGGATTTCTCGGACATATTGCATCGGGAGATGGTGTAGCTGTCGATCCCGCAAAAGTGTCAGCTATAAATGAGTGGGAATCTCCTAAGTCAGTGAAGGAGGTTCGTAATTTCCTCGGCTTGGCAGGATACTGTAGAATATTCATTGAGAATTTCTCAAAGGTACCTAAGACGATGACGGAATTGCTTAAGAAAGACAAGAAGTTTGATTGGACTGAAGGATGTGAACTCAGTTTCCAAGAATTGAAGAAGAGACTAGTGACAGCACCAGTTTTATGTCTACCAGATTTAGAAAGGGATTTCCAAGTATATTGTGATGCATCTCACCAAGGATTAGGTGGAGTCTTGATGCAAGAAGGGAAAGTTGTGGCTTATGCCTCAAGACAACTCAAAACTCATGAAGTGAATTATCCTACTCATGACTTAGAGTTAGCCTCTATTGTCCATGCACTCAAAACATGGAGACATTATATTTTGGGAAAACGTTGTGAAGTGTTCACAGATCACAAAAGTTTGAAGTATATCTTCACTCAGAAAGAAATCAACATGAGACAAAGAAGATGGCTAGAACTCTCAAGGACTATGAATTGAGTTTGCAATACCACCCCGGTAAAGCAAATGTTGTAGCAGATGCTTTAAGCCGTAAGGTTTATGTGAATGGCCTCACTAAGGGAGAATTGCCAGATGATCTGTGTGCCCAATTCAAGGATCTCAGATTGGAGATAGTGCCTGAGGGACATCTCATGTCATTGGATGTTCAACCCACATTGTTGGACAGGATCAAGGAAGCCCAAAAGATGGAAAAGGAAATAGATGAGATCAAAGGAATAATGAAGAAGGGAAAATCTAAAGGTTTTCATGAAGACGAACATGGTACTTTATGGTATGGAAAACATATCTGTATTCCGCAAGATCCGGAACTTTGGAAACTCATTTTGCAAGAAGCACACAACTCACCATATTCCATTCATCCGGGTAACACCAAAATGTACATGGACGTGAAGGAAAGTTTATGGTGGAATAATCTCAAGAGGGACATCACGGAACATATTGCATTGTGTGATGTGTTTAGTCGAGTGAAAGCGGAACATCAGAAACCGGCAGGATTACTGCAACCACTACCTATTCCTGATTGGAAGTGGGATAAGATTGGTATGGATTTCATCACCGGACTGCCAAGGACAAGATCGGGATATGATTCCATTTGGGTGGTGGTAGATCGCTTAACTAAAGTGGCTCACTTCATACCCATGAAGACAACCTATAAAAGTGCTAAGTTAGCCAAAATCTATATGAACAGAATTATATGTCTACATGGAGTACCCAAGAGTATTGTGTCTGATAGAGGAACTATATTCACTTTGTATTTTTGGCGACAATTGCATGAGTCATTGGGAACGAGATGGGGGTTCAGCATTGCTTTTCACCCCCAAACCGATGGATAGACAAAAAGAATCAATCAGATTCTGGAGGATATGTTGAGGGCGTCTACCCTAGATTATGGTGCTAGTTGGGATGAAAGTCTGCCTTATGCAGAATTCTCTAACAATAACAACTATCAAGCCAGCATTACGATGTCACCATTTGAATTTCTCTATGGAAGGAAGTGTACTACACCATTGCTATGGAGTGGTGTAGGAGAAGGAAATTTGTTCGAACCAAAACTGATTAAAGAAGCCGAAGAGAAAGTCATATTAGTAAGGGAAAAATTGAAGATAGCATAGTCCCGACAGAAAAGCTACGCGAATTCAAAACATAGAGAGGTCACCTATGAGGTAGGTGATAGAGCCTACCTTAGAGTATCACCACTCCGTGGTGTGAAGAGATTTGGAATCAAAAGAAAGTTGGCTCCAAGATATATTGGACCATTCAAAATCTTAAGTCGCAAAGGATAAGTGGCTTATGAGATTGAATTGCATGAATCACTGTCTGCCGTTCACAATGTATTTTACGTAAGTCATTTGAAGAAGTGCCATCCGGAGATGAAAGAAACTTCCTTGAGGGATATTATACCTTTGGAAGAGGTTCAGTTGGAGAGTGATCTCACTTATGAAGAGAAACCTATCAAGATTCTTGAGATTGCAGAAAGAGTTACTCGTACTAAGACTATCAAATTCTGCAAAGTTTAGTGGAACCATCATTCCGAAGAAGAAGCAACTTGGGAAAGAGAAGATGACCTTCGGAAAGATCACCCTCACCTATTTGCTAGCCAATCCGAATCTCGAGGGCGAGATTCATCTTAAGGGGGTTAGATTTGTAACATCCCAAAAATCATTACGTACAAAAAGCTATCATATCATTCATGCAATCATAGCATTTGGTTTGCACAAAATCTTCCAAACAAAATACCAAATAAAACCACCATGTGCTGCCTATTATTTCATGCAAATAAGGCAAAGGTTTTATTTTATTTTTCAAAATATGAAAGTGCATTTGTTTGATCAGTGTTGTTTTATACACAAATGGACGTAACGCTTGCACTACAAAAATCTAGAATTGATTTGAATTCAAAACCATTTGAATTTGATTTTTATTTGGTTTCCTGAAAATCAAAATAGAAAAAGAAAAGAGAGAAGAAAAGGAAATGGGCCGGTGCCACCGTTTCAGCCCAGTAGCAGATGCAGCCCACGAAGCCCATCCGGCCACCTTCCCCTCTCCTCTCTCTCACACACGCAACCTTACCCGCGGTCACTGACACGCTGGACCCGCACGCCACGCCAGCATCTTCCCCAAATCACGCCTGCGGACCACGTCGTCGCCGTTGTCATTGTCGCCGTTGATGGCGCGGCATAAATGCCTTGATTCTGCAGGCGTTTCTTGTCGAGCTGCTGCTTACTTAAGCCTCCCCACGCCGCGAGTCTTTCCCCTCACTCAGCGCATTCTCTCCGCCACCAGGATGCCGGCAATTCGCTCTGCACCTCCGTTGGCCGACCCGCTCCGGTGAGCTATCCCGGCTAACTCCGGCCGCCCCTTGCCCTTTGTTGCCTACTATTGTTCTTCCCTTGCCCGTACGCTTCATCTCATATATTTATTTTGTCTGCTCATGATCTAGGTCGTCGGATTTGTCCACCACCGCGAGCACCCAAATCCGCGCTCATCTCCAGCGAGGAATTCTGGTAAGGTGAGACCACCCCCCATCTCTAGACCAAACGACGATGACCGCCTTGTCCTTGCGCATACGCTGATGTGGTTTGCTTGTCTTAGGGAGGCTAGGAACGTTGCCGTCGTCGCCGTCAAGCCGTGCCCGACGCCAGCTAGGTTTCGGACGAGATCCTCCGGCCACCACAGCACGCCCCCGCACACGCCAAGCACACCTTGAGCTTCAGCGTGACCTCGCGAGTCTGGTAAGCACCTCCGCAGCCCCCATCCCCCTCGGTATTCGTCGTCAGAGCATCGCCGTCAGAGCGTCGTCGCCGCGCAGTCACCGCTAGCGCCGTTGGGCTTTGGTCGTTTGAGCTAGCGCCATTAGATCTGGATCGTAGGGCATAGATTAGATCTAGAGCGAATCGTTTTCTTTAGATCTGGCGTGTTAATCTAACTTGATCCAATGGCGCAGAGACACGATCCGCGCGAAGCGGTATAGACCAATCAGACGCTGCCACGCGTCTGTGGTTTGATTTATAAATCTATTTTAAATCTTGTAAATTGTTCAAACTTGTAAAATCCATAACTTTTGTTCTGTTTATACAAAAAATACAAATAACATATCAATGGATTTACAAAAATAAATCCTACACTACTGTGGGCTTAGTTTTGAATTTTGCTTCTGTAAATATGGAATTTTATGCAGAGACAAATATAGGCTTATTTTGACTATATAAATTATTTTGGAAATGGTTATAAGACCAAATTAAGTTTATTTAGACTAAATTTAATTGGTTTTGTGTTCAGTACTAATTGACTTGTCTTGTTTAGTTTAGGAAAAATCATCACATGGCATTTGCTTGCATTCATAATATTTTTGCTTAAATATTGGAATGTGAATTTGGTGCTATTATTTTATGTGTAGATTTTGATGCTAGTGGTGATTGTGATTGTGAAGATTGTTGCTACTCCCCCAACTACCAAGGCAAGTGGTGCTTCATGTATTTGTCCTAGTATTTTTACTATGCACTAGTGATATTGTGTATAGGGCTTGCATGAAATTTTGCTATGCTATGGGAAAATCCTAGTAGTTGTAGTCTTGGTAGAGTTTTCTCTAAGTTAAGATACTTGTTATATATCATGCTTATCCTAGATAGTAGCAAACAAGGGTGGATTATATACATGCTATGGAAATTTTGTTAAGTCTTTGACTTGTGTTTTGCCTAATAAAACAAGTAAGTGAATGAATCACCTGGGTGGAATGGTATGTTTGGGTTATGTTGAGTGGTTACACAAGGCCCATATATATGGTCTAACTTGTGTATCACACTTGTGGAAAGCCACCCAGGAACAAAGGGATTTGAGATACTTAGTGTTTAGAAGCTTCTAGTGCAACCACATGGCATATGGGCTCTTCCTTGATCATATAGGTTGCAATAACTTAGCTAGATGGACAGATGGTGGTAGGGTGATAGGTTGGAACGCGTCCATTTGGTCTAAGGGAAGGCTTCTGAAAGATCTCGTCTCGATGCATGTCGAGTCTTGTGGGGAAAGTGCACCACCTCTCGAGAAGGAAAAATCTAAGTACTTAGTCGTGTCCCCGGCAATGGACAATTTGAGCATCAAGACATTCAAGCTATCAAGGATCTCCTCATCCCAATTTCTAAGTTAAAAAATTGTGGTTGAACAAGGGTAAAGGTTCACCTATGTCTATTGGTGGTTCCTTGGGAGTTTTTGTCAAACAAAAACTTAGTGTTTTCAACTAATAGGCAAAACCTATTTTGAGCAAAGCAAGCCTAAGCTACACTTAGCCAAATTCATATAGAAGCTAGAAACTAATATTCTACTAAGGTATCACTTTCCAATACTATTCCAATGTATTGACCAACTGTGGCTGTAACTTGTGATGTTGCAGGTTACTCTGATGAGGATTAGGGTTATGAGTCTACACTAAACATGTTTGCCTGTGGCACATGAAGATGAAGACTTTACTTTATTTACTTAAGTTTGAACTCTTGTACTAGCCTATGGCTATGGAGTTGTAAAACACTTTATCTCTGGAATGACGATGTAATAAATACCTTTGTATCTGTGTACTTCATCTTAAACTGTGGATGCTAGCATTTGATCCAGGGACTAGCATTGCAATCACAGGTACCTTTACCCTTATAAAGGTGGGGTGTTACACCTTATGAAAATGAACTGCCTGATGAGGATTTCAGGGTTGAACAACTTTCTGCTATTTCACTTGCTCCTAACAATGCTTTGCAACAGTTGATGGAAGATCATGAAAGTGATGTCTTCATGAAGGAAAGAAATGAGATTGACAAGGTTTTCCTTCATCCGCCGGAACATCTTAAGCATAATAATCTACCTGTGGAAGATTTGGGTACCACACTACCACCTAAAGGGGACCCTGTTTTCAAATTAAAACCTTTACCCGATGATCTTAAATATGCTTATCTTGATGATAAGAAAGTATATCCTGTTATTATTAGTTCTAAAATTTCAGGAAAGTAAGAAGGGAGGTTATTGGAGATATTGAAGAAACACCGAGGAGCTATGGGCTATACTCTTGATGATTTAAAGGGGATTTATCCTACTATATGTCAGCATGCTATTAATATAGAGCCTGATGCAAAACCAGTTGTTGAGCACCAACGTCGTCTAAATCCTAAGATGAAAGATGTGGTAAGAAATGAGGTATTAAAACTCCTTGATGCTGGTATTATTTATCCTATTGCTGATAGTAAATGGGTTAGCCCTGTTCATTGTGTTCCCAAGAAAGGGGGGATAATTGTTGTGCCTAATGAGGATAATGAGCTTATACCCCAAAGAGTAGTGGTTGGGTATAGAATGTGCATTGATTTTAGAAAGATGAATAAAGTTACTAAGAAAGATCATTATCCTTTGCCCTTTATTGATCAAATGCTTGAGAGGTTGTCCAAAAAAACTCACTTTTGCTTTCTTGATGGTTATTCTGGGTTTTCTAAAATTGCTGTGAAAGCACATGACCAAGAGAAAACTAATTTGACTTGTCCTTGTGGTACTTATGCTTATAGGCATATGCCTTTTGGTTTATGTAATGCTCCCGCTGCCTTTCAGAGATGTATGTCTACTATCTTTCATGGTTTTTGTGAAGAAATTGTGGAGGTTTTCATGGACGATTTTTCCGTCTATGGAACTTCTTTTGATAACTGTTTGCACAACCTTGATAAAGTTTTGTAGAGATGTGAAGAAACCAACCTTGTTCTTAATTGGGAGAAATTCCATTTCATGGTTAATGAAGGTATTATTCTTGGGCACAAGATCTCTGAAAGAGGCATTGAAGTTGACAAAGCCAAAATTGAAGCAATTGAGAAGATGCCTTGTCCTAGAGATATCAAAGGTATTCGTAGTATCCTTGGTCATGCTGGTTTATATAGGAGGTTTATTAAATATTTCTCCAAGATTTCAAAACCCCTTACTAATCTTCTTCACAAAGATGTACCTTTTGTTTTTGATGATGATTGTAAGGAAGCTTTTGAAACTTTGAAGAAAGCTTTGACAACTTCTCCTATTGTCCAACCACCTGATTGGAGTTTACCTTTTGATGCTAGTGATTTTTCTGTGGGTGCTGTCCTTGGACAACGTGTTGATAAGAAGTTGAATGTTATTCATTATGCTAGCAAGACTCTTGATGCTGCTCAAAGGAATTATGCTACTACTAAAAAAGAGTTCTTAGATGTAATCTTTTCTTATGATAAGTTTAGACCTTATATTGTTGATTCTAAGGTTACTATTCATACTGATCATGCTGCTATTAAGTACCTTAGGACAAAGAAGGACGATAAGCCTAGGCTTATAAGGTGGGTGTTGCTTTTGCAAGAGTTTGATCTGCATATTGTGGATAGGAAAGGTGTTGATAATCCTGTTGCTGATAATTTATCTCGTCTGGAACATTTCTTTTGACCCATTGCCTGTTAATCATAGTTTTCCAAATGAGCAGTTATCTGCAATAATGGTAAGTCCACATGAAAGTCCTTGGCATGCTGATTATGCTAAATTTATTGTTTCCAAATATTTACCTCTGACCTTTACAGCTCAGCAAAGAAGGAAATTCTTTTATGATCTAAGGCATTACTTTTGGGATGACCCACACTTATATAAAGGAGTAGATGGCATTATGCGAAGATGTGTTCCAGAATTTGAACAAGAAGAGGTATTGAGAAAATGTCATGGCAGTGCTTATGGAGGACATCATTCTGGGGATAGGACCGCACAAAAGGTTTTACAATCTGGATTTTATTGGCCTACCCTTTTTAAAGATGCAAGAAAGTTTATCTTATCATCTGATGAATGCCAATGAGTAGGTAACATCTCTAGACGCAATGAAGTGTCTATGAATTATTCTCTTGTTATTGAACCTTTTGATTGTTGTGGATTTGACTTTATGGGGCCTTTTCCTCCTTCAAAGGGGTATATTCTTGTTGTTGTTGACTATGTTACAAAGTGGGTTGAAGCCATACCTACAAACAGTGATGATGGTAAGACCTCTTTGAAAATGCTTAAAGATGTCATTTTTCATAGGTTTGGTGTGCCTAGATATCTCATGACTGATGGAAGATCTCATTTTATTCATGGTGTTTTAGAAAAACTCTCGCTAAGTATGATGTAAACCACAGAATTGCTTCAGCTTATCACCCCAAACTAGTGGGCAAGTAGAACTTTCCAATAGGGAAATTAAATCTATCTTGTAGAAGACTGTCAATAGATCTAGGAAAAATTGGGCTAAAAAGTAGAATGACGCTTTGTGGGCTTATAGAACTGCTTATAAAAATCCTATGGGGATGTCTCCTTACAAAATGGTCTATGGTAACGCTTTTCACTTGCCTTTAGAATTAGAACACAAAGCTTATTGGGCAGTGAAAGAGTTGAATAGAGATTTTAGACTTGCTGGTGAGAAAAGACTGCTTGATTTAAGTAATCTAGATGAGTGGAGAGGTGAAGCTTACGAAAATGCTAGGCTCTAAGGAAAAATTAAAAAGATGGCATGATAGGAGAATTCTAAAAAGGGAGTTCCATGTTGGTGAGAAAGTTCTTTTGTATAGGTCTCGTCTCAGATTTTTTGCAGGGAAACTACTCTCCAAATGGGAAGGACCTTTTGTTATCTAGGAAGTGTACCGTTCAGGTGCCATCAAAATTTCTTCTCTGAAGGATGACACAACACATGTGGTTAATGGTCAAAGACTAAAACATTATATTTTTATGGACTTGAACCATTGTGAACATCGAAGTTGTATATGCTTGCATCTATAAATTGGAATTAGCAGAACCGTGCTGTCACGGGGAACGTTTTCAACATTGCACTTGTACTTTGTACACAGTTGATATTGTGCTCTTTTGTATATGGATGTCAACGGTGTGAAATAAATAGGGAACTTGTAAGTCCATGGAGTTTGTATCCTGTGTTAGAGAAACTCCTGGGCCGCTAGCCTAAGCCATGCTTAATCATGGTGGAAACTTGCAGCATCACCATAGTGAGTCATCTATGAATCATCCTCAATAAAAAGCTATGCACATAGTAAATAAAAAGATCACTGAGATGCTCATTGTCTGCTTGCCTTGTCATTTTGGTTATGGGAAAGCTCATGTACCATGTGCAAGGGGTACCCCGTTGGCGGTTCTCAATGATATGCAAATACTTACAATGACAAGAACTTACCTGTGACCAAAGTTGAGTATCATGAGGAGTGACCCTCATATTCAAGGGACATGAGATTGCCAACTTATATTTCGTCAAGCATATACTCCATCTTTGTTCACTTTAACCATAATAATCTCAAGATGCTTATGATAGGGGCAATGAGGGATCAAAGCTAGTAAGTACCATAATGTTTTGGAAGCTCTTTATGACTTGTAATCCCTGCTACCCTCTATGAAGGGACCTTTCTCCTAGTTACCAGTTGAGTCAGTAAACCTACTTCCTCTCTATCTCCAGCAAACATTTCAGTTGTTGTGTTTCAAGCATTCATATGCTGATTTATTCAATCATGTTCTTCATCTTCCTTGTTTGCACAAGACTCTTATCTATTCAGTATTACTTTGAAAGCCTTCACTTATGAAAAAACTTTTTGAGCAAAGAGTGCTCCTGTTTTGAAACTTCTACAAAAAGATTTTGTGAAACTGTTTTCCAGGTGTTCTCTGACCTGAACAAGTTTGCCAATTCCAATTATGATTTATCTTTATGCATCTCTATTATGACTGTTGTACTTGGTTGCAAGATAAGTTATATAATGGTAAGTTGCTTTCTTCTACGAGTTGTGCAATGGTAAGTGTGATGCTTCTTGTTCGTATTCTTTTATCGACACTTCACTCCATAAACCTGTGGACATGTTTACTGAGCTCAGTATTCTCTTGGGGACAAGCAAAGTCTAAGCTTGGGGGAGTTGATACGCCCAATTTGCATCACCTTTCTATATCATAATTTATCTCTATTCATTGATATTTGTCTTATTATGAGGTATTACTTGTGGATTTTCATCTGTTTATGCATGTTGGATGATTCTTGGAGGATGGACTGCTGGAGTCTGGATTCTGATGGAAAAGAAGGCCTTTCGGTGCAATTTCGCAAAGATCGGAAAAAATACTAGAAAAATATGGAAACATATTATTTCTCCAGAAGAATGAGGGAGCCAGAAGGAGGGAAGAAGAAGGGCCTCAGGGGGCCCACACCCCCTAGGTGCGGGCCCACCTGACCCCGCGCCTAGGGCAGGTGTGGCCCACCTGCCCGGCCTCCGACTCCGCCCCTTCACCTATATCTTCCCGACGAAACCCTATGCCTCAGGGAGAGACCACTGATAGATTTCCGCCGCCTCTGGGTGGTAGAAAACACCGAGAGAGAAAGATCTCTCTGGCAGACAGATTTCTGCCGGGGGGATTCCTTCCCGAAGAGGGGAGACCGTCGCCATCAACACCATCATCAAGTTAGGCTTCATCGAGATCATCATCATCATCATCCACACCATCATCTCCACCAGCACCATCACCACCACTCCGTCCCGCTGTAACAATTGTGTTGGATATTGCTTTAGTTCATTAGGGGAAACTTTCCCGGTGTTGATTACTATTGTAGTTGATGCTTGTGAGTGGAACCATTGGATTATTGTTTATATTCAGATTGTTATCCATTACCATATCATCTTTGATCTTGATCCATATGATGTCTTGTGAGTAGTTCGTTTAGTTCTTTAGGACATGGGAGAATTCATGTTGTTATTAGTGAATCTGTGATGAGTTATTATTCAATGGTTTAGTATTTAATTTGTGGTGCTATTCTTCTAGTGGTGTCATGTGAACGTCGACTACATGACACTTCACCATTTATGGGCCTAGGGGGATGCATTGTGTATTTGCCTACTAATTGTGGGGTTGCCGGAGTGACAGAAACCTGAACCCCCGTTAGGACACCTTTGCACAAGGCAGCGTAAGATCTCAGAGTTTAAGGCTATGGTTAGATTTATATCTTAATTACTTTCCTGTAGTTACGGATGTTTGTAGGGGGTTTAATCACAAGTATGTATTAGTCCAAGTACGGTCAGTACAGTAGCACAAGTTCACCCACACAACACTTACAACACCAGAGAAGAGTACTCAGCTATTTGAAGCAAAAGCACTTGACAGAATTCCCATGTGTCCTCGAGAACGTTTGGTCCTTATAAGTATTTCCACCGTCTTGTCCTTTGCTAAGAAATGATTGGGCCACTTGCTCCGATTGTTCGTTACCTTTGTTCCTTGCTCTTTGTTTTGTTGCCTTGTCAGAAAACCACTAAAAATCCGATTGCTAAGTATTCACAGTGATATCCTGCTCCATACCACTGTTCAACACCTTCTGCTCCTCGTTTGGATCGACGCTCCTATTTATCGAAAGTACTACGATACACCCCCTATACTTGTGGGTCATCATTGACGAAGCTCCTCCTTTAGGGTCACAAGTAATGCTGGCGATGGGAGATGATCCTAGTTGTCATAGACTTCCTGTTGTCCATCATCCTAGTAGTCCTCCTCATAGTCTGGCCATAGGAATAGCTAGGGAAAAGTCCATGAGTACTCTTTAAGTACTCGCAAACTATCACTAACAAGTAACGTGGTTCAAGTAAGATTCCTAAGCTCTAGGTTGTTTTGCAAAAGCCAGGTTTATCTCTAACTGAGTTTAGAAGTAAAGAAAACTAACTTAAAGTTTTACAACACCTAAGTGGGAACTTAATTTTCATGTTCACAACCCTGTTGTGGTCAAGTCAATTCATGATTCATTTCACAAGTCATTTTGAAAACATCTGACAACGGACCAGTATAGCCACTCCAAGTGTCCATAACCACAGACGCGACTATTCAAATAGTTTGTCACTCTGCAGAGGTGGTACACTTTCACCACAACATTCGATACATCCGTCAGGAACAATCTTGATTCACCATACTCAGTATGCGTATAATCAATCCTAAACTTTCAATTACACACCCTAGTATAGGCACCTCCCCTATGAGTTTGGCCGCCCAACCATGACCATCTGTCATCTTGGGAACTGCATAGGTGGACATTCATCACGAGGTAGCCTCAGCTCAAACCTCTTCCCCAAGGGAACCCATACTAAGATATATAAACTTCCAGTCAAGCCCTACCCAAATTTGGGTATTGTGGTTGTACGGTAAAATTAGATGTAGGGTTCGCAGCATAGAAAAAAAATTCCTACGATGTGAACTATGTACCAAGATCTATCTATTAGATACAAACAACGGGCGGATGTATATCCGTAGAGAACATACCCTTGAAGACCGACAAAGCTTAACGAGTTCAACTCGTGGTTGATGTAGACGATCTCTTGTCGATCTCAAGATCGAGAGGAAGTCCTAGCGCCGCAAATCAGCAGCGCATCCGCGCTCGCACACACGTTCGAGGCACCGAGCAACCTCTGCCTCCTCGCTCCAGCGATGCAGCGGAAGCACAACTCTTTCTTGCCGAATAGCCATCGGGAACATGTATCTCGCTAGTCCGAGACCATGGGGGATAAATTCTAGAGGGGGAGAGAGATCCTTCACGAGGAGGTGTGAGTGAGAAGTGAGGAGAGGGGTGCCTTTTATAGGAGGAGGGGGGCACCCAAGGGGGTGGCCGCCGGCCATGGGGGATTCCCCCTCCCCTCCTTCATTCATGTGGGTGGACACTCCACTCACAAAAATCCATTCATATCACTCCACTCAAAATCCCACTCAAACTTGCCATTAAATTTCCACCAAATTTAATGCAAACTCTCATTAAATAAAACTCTTTTATTTTATTCAGAATTTTGTCAATTACTTTAATGACAAACATTCACAAATAACCCCTTGCTAGAATTCTATTTCACATGCATAACCACTTTATGCAATTTCACCCGAAAACCTGTTTCGGTATCTAGTGAAATAAATTCCTGCGCTTGTTCATTCTTTCGGCATGAAACTTTTTCTCCAATTAGATGTCGGTGTCTCTTAAGTGTGTCACCCTACGGTTCGTGAATAATGCGGACATGATCGAGACCCCTCTCGGATCAATAATCAGAAGCGGGATCTGGAGACCCATACTGACTCCCACACATTCAACGATGACTTTCTTGTGATCGTCGGAACCTTTTACTCTAGTATCTTAATCCCTTTGTTTCACTATATATTACATGTCAGAGATTCGATCATCGGTATCTCCATACCTAGTTTGATCTTGTTACTGACATGCACTCTTTTCTCGTTCCCGTGATATAACATTCTAGTGATCAAATCACTTGCTTGCAAGCTAATCAATGTGATATCACCGAGAGGGCCCAGAGTATATCTATCCGTCATCGGGATGAACAAATTCCACTCTCGGTCCATGAGCCTCAACATAACACTTTATTAGTTCTGAATCCATCTTTATAATCACCCTGTTACGGTGTGACGTTTGATGTTATCAAGAAACTCTTCCGGTGTTAGTGATTGACATGATCTCATGGTCTAAGGATTAGGATCACTTCGTAAGTTGTTATAGAAATATAAACTCAATGACTTTGATCGTAATGCTATACTTCGGATGAATGTTCATCACACCATTACACTAATGTTGTGATCCCGTTATTAACCACATCCAATGTCCATGATCAGGAAACCTTGATCATCTTGTTAATCAACGAGCTAGTTTATGAGAGAGGCATAACTAGGAACTTTCTGTTTGTTTATTAAACACACATGTATTAATGTTTCCGTATTAATACAATTATAGCATGCAAAATAAACATCTATCATATACTTGGAATACACATAATAAACATTTTATTATTGCCTCTCAGGGCATATTCCCTTCAGTCTCCCACTTGCACTAGAGACAATAATCTAGTTACATAGTGATAAATCTAACACCCATTGAGTTCTGGTGTTGATCATGTTTTTATCTAGGGAGAGTTTTAGTCAACGGATCTGCTACATTGAGATCCGTATGTACTTTACAAACATTTATATCTCCATCCTTGACATGCTCGCGGATGGAGTGAAACCGGCGCTTAATATGTTTGGAATGCTTGTGAGACCTTGGCTCTTTGGCATTGGCAATGGCACCATTGTTGTCACAATAGATCACCATTGGGTCCAACGCGTTTGCAACCACTCCTAGTTCGGATATGAACTCCTTCATCCAAACTGCTTCCTGAGCCGCTTCTGAAGCAGCAACATATTCGGCCTCTGTTGTTGATCCCGTCACCACAGGTTGGTTGGAGCTCCTCCAACTAACCGCTCCACCATTCATGAGAAATACGTATCCGGATTGAGACTTAGATTCATCCGGATCGGTGTCAAAGCTAGCGTCAACATAACACTTAGCGACGAGCTCTTCTTCACCTCCGTATACAAGAAACATATCCTTAGTTCTTCGTAAGTACTTAAGGATATTCTTGACCTCTATCCAGTGTTCCGAACCTGGATCCGATTGGTACCTACTAGTCAAACTAATAGCATGTGCCACATCCGGTCTTGTACATAGCATGGCGTACATTATAGATCATATGGCTGAAGCATAGGGGGCCTTGTCCATTATCTCTCTTTCTTCCGCCGAAGCTGGACTTTGAGTCTTACTCAATGTCTTGCCTTGCAACATAGGTAAAAACCCCTTCTTACTTCCGTCCATTTTAAACTTCTTTAAAATCTTATCAAGGTATGTACTTTGCGATAGCCCTATTAGACGCCTAGATCTATCTCTATAGATCTTTATGCCTAATATGTATGACGCTTCACCTAGGTCCTTCATTGAAAATTTGCTGTTTAGATAACTTTTAGCACTGTTTAAAAGATCTATATCATTTCCGATCAATAATATGTCATCCAGATATAATATCAGAAATGCCACATTGCTCCCACTCACTTTCTTGTAAATACAAGCTTCTCCATAAGTTTGGACAAATCCAAACTCTTTGATCACCTCATCAAAGCGGAGATTCCAACTTCGTGATGCTTGCTTCAATCCATAGATGGATCGCTGAAGCTTGCACACCTTGTTAGCATCCTTAGGATCGACAAAACCCTTTGGTTGTATCATATACAACTCTTCTTCAATATTACCATTGAGAAACGCGGTTTTTACATCCATCTGCCATATCTCATAATCGAAATATGCAGCAATTGCTAACATAATCCTAACTGACTTTAGCATCGCTACGGGAGAGAATGTCTCATCGTAGTCAACTCCTTGAATTTGTCGAAACCCCTTTGCGACAAGTCGAGCTTTATAGACGGTCACATTACCATCAGCATCAGTTTTTCTTTGGAAAATCCATTTATTCTCCACGGCCTTTCGGTCGTGAGGTAATTCCACCAAGTTCCAAACTTGATTTTCATACATGGATTCCATCTCGGATTTCATGGCTTCTAACCATTTGTTGGAATCCGGGCTCATCATCGCTTATTCATATGTCGCAGGGTCATCATTTTCATCAACCATGAAATTCATGACAGGATTTCCGTACAGCTCAGGAGCTGCAGGCGTCTTTCTAGACCTGCGAGGTTCGGTAGTACTCTCTTTCGGAGTTTCATGATCATTATCATTAGTTCCTTCTTCAACAGGTGAAGCCAACTCCGGAACAACTTCCGGCGCTGCGCTACTTGCCATACTTTGAAGAGAAGGTCAATAACCTCTTTGAGTTCTACCTTCCGACTACTCACACCTTTCGCGAGAAACTCTTTCTCTAGAAAGGATCCATTCTTGGCAACAAAAACCTTGCCCTCGGATCTGTGATAGAAGGAATACCCAATAGTTTCCTTAGGGTATCCTATGAAGACGCATTTTTCCACTTTGGGTTCGAGTTTATCCGGTTGAAGTTTCTTCACATAAACATTGCATCCCCAAACTTTAAGAAATGACAGCTTAGGTTTGTTTCCAAACCACAATTCATACGGTGTCTTTTCAACGGATTTAGATGGTGCCCGATTTAAAGTGAATGCAGTAGTTTCTAGTGCATAACCCCAAAATGACAACGGCAAGTCCGTCAGAGACATCATAGATCGCACCATATCTAATAAAGTACGATTATGACGTTCCGACACACCATTTCGCTATGGTGTTCCGGCGGCGTGAGTTGTGAAACAATTCCTCACTCTTTCATGTGAGTGCTAAACTTGTAACTGTTAGACCCCTCCTTTATAAAGGAAAGGATCCCTGTGATTGCAATGCTAGTCCATGGATCAATGCTAGCATCCACAGTTTAAGAAGAAGTACACAGATACAAAGGTCGTTTATTACATTCATTCCAGAGATAAAACATAGTCTTTTACAACTCAGGGCCATAGGCCTAATACAAGAGTTTAAGGAATAAGTAAATAAACATAAGTGTTCATCTTCATGTGCCACAGGCAAGCATGTTGAGTGTAGACTCATGACTCCTATTCGTCATCGGAGTAACCTGCAACATCACAAGTTACATCCACAGAGGGTCAATACTTTGGAATAGTATTAGCAAGTGATACCTTAGTATATTTTAAGTGGACTATATTACTATATGCATTTGGCTAAGTGTAGCTTGGCTTGCTTTGCTTGAAAATAGGTTTTACCTATTAGTTGAAATCACTAAGTTTTTCTTTATCAAAAACTTCCCAAGAAACCACCAATAGACATTGGGGTCCTTCACCCTTGTTCACCCACAAGTTTTATTTTAGAAGTTAGAGTGATGAGATTCTTGTAGCTTCCATGTCTTGATGCTCAAGTTGTCCATTGCCTTGGACTAGGCTAAGTACTTAGGTTTTTCCATCTGCAGAGGTTGTGCACTTTCCCCACCAGACTTGGTTTCCCAAGACAGGACCTTTCAGAAGCCTTTCCTTAGTCAAATGGACGCGTTCCAACCTATCAATCCCTTCTACCACCAACTGTCCAAAAGACTAAGTTCTAGCTACCTATATGATCAAGGCAGAGCCCATATTGCCAAGTGGTTGCACTGTAAGCTGTCTCAACACTTGGCCTCCAAATCCCTTTGTGCCTGGGTGGCATACCACAAGTGAGATACACAACCCAAGTCCATGGCCTTGTGTAACCACTCAACATAAACCAATCCTTCCATTCCACCCAGGGGATTCATTGACTTAGTGGTTTTATTAAGAAAACTTTTAGTCTCATGACTTAGAAATATAGCCATTATAGCATGAATAGATTATACCAACCCTTGTTTGCTAGTAGCTAGGCTAAGCATGGCATGATAATTTAACTTAGGAAAATTCCCTAGCAATTCTAAAATTCTACACTACTTAGGATTTCCCAACTTAGCATTAGGCAAAAGTAGCATGCAAGACTTAGCAAAATATCTAATGCTAGTACAAATCATAGGATAGAAATATTCATGAAAATATCACTTGCCTTGGTAGTGGGGAGAGTAGCACTCTTCACAATCACAATCACTAGCAAAATCTACACAAAAATTATAGCATACAATTACACACAATTATATTCAATCAAAAATAATATGAATGCATGCATGCAAGAATTTACCAAGTGGTGATTTTGAAAACTCTACCAAGCATGCACATGTTTACAGAAACTTAACAAGTCACAAGTTTGCCAACTAAACTTATTTGGCACTAATACAATTTACCAAAATAAATCTATACTTAAAATAGCCTTAAACATGTTTCTACAAATAAAGTCATTTTAACTGTTACTATTTGTTAAACACATTGGATATTCAGAAAGGTCTTGTTTCACTGAATCCAACGGTATAAAGTTTGCAAAATTCCAACGTGGCAATCAAAAGTTATAAGCATTTGAAATTTGGATCAAATTCTGGTTTTAAATCTGTTTTTAGTTCTAACACTTGCCACGCGTCGCGTCCCTATTGGCGCATACCGCTTCGGTTGGATCGGGTCCTGCGGACCGCACGATCTAAGTGAGATCTGGCGGCTCAGACGCGCACGTACCTCTTCGTCCTCTTTCTAATCTACGCCATAGGATCTAGATCCAACGTTCCTAATCAACCTAACCATACTCGGGCGGCGCTAGCGGCGTTAACTGGCGGCGGCGCGTCTGACTACGGCGGTGCCGGCGTTCTACATCGCCCCAGGAAGCAAGAAGGTGCTTACCAGATCCGCAAAGGCGTGCTGAGGCTCCACGTGGTACTGGTTTGCGGAGGGGCGCTCGGATGTGGCTGAGAGAGCTCGTCGGAGTCGTGCGCGGCGTCGGGTGGTTGTCGTCTGCGTCGTTGTCGAGGTTCCGTGTCGCCCTAACACAAGCCAGGGGGTTTAGGGGATGCGCAAAAACGTGGCGACAAATCTCGTGTGAGTTAGAAGTGAAGGGGCGCACGGAACTTACGGAATTTGGTCGCCGGAGTCGAGGTGGTTGTCAGATGCTTGCGGCGTCGAGTGGAAACGGCGACCTGGGGCAGTACAGGATGAACTGGTGGGGTCAGGAGGTGCGCACGGAGATTGCGGAATGGCTCGAATGAATCAGAGAGGGAGGGGCGCTCGGAACTTACCGGAATCGAGCGCCGGAGTGAGCTCTGTCTGCGGCGGTGTTGTGTGAGTCGTGGGCAGCCTGGTGGCGTGAGGGTAGAATTGACTGGGGGAAAATGGTCGCTAGGAGGTGGGGATCTTATAGCCGAAGCCTCGACAGGAAACGCTCGCGGATTAATGCCCAATTATGCCGCGCCATTACCGGCCATGACTGCAGCTGCGACGTGGTCGCGGGCGCGGTTTGGGGAAGACGAGGACAGCGTGGGCAGGGCCCGCTCGTCAGCGATGTGCGCGAGGTGAGGGTGGGGTCCGGTCGTCAGTGACCGTCTGGGTGCGCTGGCGCGTGCGAGAGGAAAAGAAAACCCCCGGGTGGGCTTGTTGGGCTCGATTCTCTGCTGGGCTAGATATCTGGCGCTTGGCCCTTTTCCTTTGTTTAATTTTTTTTCTTTTCTATTTCGATTTTCTGAATGAGTTTTCAAATGGTTTCAAAGTCAATTTGAATTCAAATCTTCCTGAGGTTTTGTAGTGGTGATTTGGTATCAGAAATGGGTCAAAACTCATGGGGCTACTTTGCAAGGGTTTGGTCAAACTTGGATTTCAAACAAATAGAGACTTTGCTTCTATTTTGCAAATGTTTAAAATAGGGGTTTTGTGATTATTTCTAAATTATAACTTTGGTTTAAATTTTTCACACACACCTTCCAACAATGGAGGCAAGCAACCAAGTTCCTAAAACTTCCAACTTTCGAATGGTGTTGGCTATTTAAAATAAGACCGACCACATAAAATCATGGTACCATATGTGTTTTCTGAAATGATTTGGGAAAACCCTAAATGATGATGGATGCAAGGATGATATGAATGAGCTTTGAAATATGAATTTTAGGGATGTTACAGTAACTTAGATACTCACCTCCACGGTCGGACCATAAAAATTTGATCTTTCTATTACGATGATTTTCCACTTCATTCTGAAATTCCTTGAACTTTTCAAAGGTTTCAGACTTGTGTTTCATCAAGTATATATAACCGTACCTACTCAAATCATCCGTGAAAGTAACAAAATAACGATATCCACCTCGCGCCGACACACTCATTGGACCACATACATCAGAATGTATGATTTCCAATAAATCTGTCGCCCGTTCCATTGAACCGGAAAACGACGTTCTAGTCATCTTTCCCATAAGGCATGGCTCACATGTATCAAATGATTCAAAATCAAGTGATTCCAAAAGTCCATCTGAATGGAGCTTCTTCATGCGTTTAACGCCAATATGACCTAGATGGCAGTGCCACATATATGCGGATATATCATCATTAAGTTTAATCCTTTTAGCATCAACATTATGAATATGTGTAATATTATCATCGAGATCTAATATAAATAAAACATTCATCATCGGTGCATGACCATAAAAGATTTCATTCATATTAATGGAACAACCATTGTTCTCAGATTTAAATGAATAACCTCTTCGCATCAAACACGATCCAGATACAATGTTCATGCTCAGTGCAGGCACCAGATAACGATTATTCAAGTTTATAACTAATCACGACGGCAAATGGAGAGGCAGCATTCCGACGGCGATCACATCAACGCTTGATCCATTGCCGACACGCATCTTGACCTCACCCCTTGCTAGAGGTCGCTTGTTCCGCAGCCCCTGATTCGAGTTACAAATATTAGCAACTAAACCGGTATCAAATACCCAGGTGCTACTGCAAGCACTAGTCAAGTACACATCAATAACATGTATATCATATATACCTTTGTTTGCCTTGCCGGCCTACTTGTCTGCCAAATACTTGGGGCAGTTGCGCTTCCAGTGGCCAGTCCCCTTACAATAGTAGCACTCGGTATCAGACTTAGGTCCAACTCGGGGTTTCTTTTCAGGCACGGCAACCGGCTTGCCGCCCTTACTACCCTTCCGTTTTCCCTTCTTGTCTTTCTTGAAACCGGTGTTCCTATTGATCATCAACACTTGATGTTCCTTTTTGATCTCCACTTCTGCAGTTTTAAGCATTGACAGAAGTTCGGGGAGAGACTTCTTCATGCCTTGCATATTATAGTTCATCACAAAGCTCTTATAGCTAGGTGGCAGAGACTGCAGAACACGATGGATGCCTAAGTCAATGGGAATCGTTATTCCCAAGGACACAAGCCTATCGGCGTAACCCGACATTTTGAGTACATGCTCACTAACGGAGCTGTGCTCTTCCATCATGCATCTAAAGAACTTTTCTGAAGCGTTGTAGCTCTCTACAGCAGCATGTGTGTCGAAAATCATTTTCAACTCACCCATTGTATCAAATGCATTGCCGTTTTCGAAACTCTTTCGAAGTTTCGGCTCTAGCCCATACAATATGCCGCAATGAACTAAGTTGTGGTCCTCCTGACAAGTCTGATAGACATTTTTCTCCTCGTCAGGGGCATCCTCAAAAGGTGGGGGGCCTAGTGGCGCTTCTAGCACGTATTGCTTTTGTGCAGCAGAGAGGAGAATCCTCAAATTCATGGCCCATTCGGTAAAGTTGCTACCGTTCGTTGCAAGTTTCTCTTTCTCCATGAACACATTGAAATTAAAAGCAGGTGGTGCCATCTACAACAGAATTTGTAAAGTTTAGACTAAGTGTATGATAGATTGAGTTCAACTAATCCATATTACGAATGAACTCCCACTCAAAAACGACATCCCTCATGCCTTTTTGGTGATTACATGAACCAAATCCACTATACCAAGTTCGATCATCACGTGAGTCGGTATAGCTTCAAAGGCGAGCATCAAATGGGCATCATATCTACTATATGACTCATGCTTAACCTTTCGGTCCGTGTTCCGAGGCCATGTCTATACATGCTAGGCTCGCCAAGTTAGAACCTTAGTATTCGCGTGTGTAACTGTTTTACACCCGAAATATGGTCGTGGATCCAAGAACACCCGATCATCACGTGATGCCTTGGAGCGACGAAAATATACTCGGTGCATACTAAAGGAAGAACACATTCTTATCTTGATATTTAAATGAGGGATCATCTTATTATGCTAACAAAGCGCTAAAAAAGCAATATAAGATGCTATCAAACATCACATGTTTATTAGTGAAATGATATGGTTCCCGCATATGATCTCTATCGTGTGCATCGTGGTATGATCACTATCATACCTATATGTGTAAGTCCAAGGTCTATGGAGATTATAGGTTATGTATGTTGTAAGAGTATCATCTCATACTTCTACTTACAACATCACCATATCATAACACTAGCCCAGCAACAATCTAAACTAGACGCCTCTAATTTATCCATTGCAAGTTTTACGTGGCTTAGGGCTTTCGAGATAGAACCGTTCTTACCTACGAACATGAACCACAACGAGGATAACCAAATTGTTGACAACTCGTTGCAAAATAGATATTGACTATATTAGGAGAGACAGACACCCGCTAGCCACTTATGCAAACTAGTTGCATGTCAAGCGTGGAACAGGTCTCATGTGCAAGGACATGTAAAGTTTGTCCGGGCCGCTTCATCCCACTATGCCACCAATATCCAAAATTACAACTAAGGAGCAACAACATGATCATCATCGCCCACATACTCATATGTGTACTACCCGTGTAAAGCATCTACGCATAGATCCGGCTCTGATACCACTGTAGGGTTCGCAACATAGAAAACAAAAAAAATTCCTACGACGTGAACTATGTACCAAGATCTATCTATTAGATACAAACAACGGGCGGATGTATATCCATAGAGAACATACCCTTGAAGACCGACAAATCTTATCGAGTTCAACTCGTGGTTGATGTAGACGATCTCTTGCCGATCTCAAGATCGAGAGGAAGTCCTAGCGCCGCAAATCAGCAGCGCATCCGTGCTCGCACACACGTTCCAGGCACCGAGCAACCTCCGCCTCCTCGCTCCAGCGATGCAGCGGAAGCACAACTCTTTCTTGCCGAATAGCCACCGGGAACATGTATCTCGCTAGTCCGAGACCATGGGGGATAAATTCTAGAGGGGGAGAGAGATCCTTCACGAGCAGGTGTGAGTGAGAAGTGAGGACAGGGGTGCCTTTTATAGGAGGAGGGGGGGCACCCAAGGGGGTGGCCGCCGTCCATGGGGGCTGCCCCCTCCCCTCCTTCATTCATGTGGGTGGACACTCCACTCACACAAATCCATTCATATCCCTCCACTCAAAATCCCACTCAAACTTGCCATTAAATTTCCACTAAATTTAATGCAAACTCTCATTAAATAAAACTCTTTTATTTTATTCATAATTTTGTCAATTACTTTAATGACAAACATTCACAAATAACACCTTGCTAGAATTCTATTTCACATGCATAACCACGTTATGCAATTTCACCCGAAAACCTGTTTCGGTATCTAGTGAAATAAATTCCTGCGCTTGTTCATTATTTCGCCCTGAAACTTTTGCTCCAATTGGATGTCGGTGTCTCTTAAGTGTGTCACCCTACGGTTCGTGAATAACGCGGACATGATCGAGACCCCTCTCGGATCAATAATAAGAAGCGGGATCTGGAGACCCATACTGACTCCCACACATTCAACGATGACTTTCTTGTGATCGTCGGAACCTTTACGCTAGTATCTTAATCCCTTTGTTTCACGATATATTACATGTCCGAGATTCGATCATCGGTATCTCCATACCTAGTTTGATCTCGTTACTGACATGCACTCTTTTCTCGTTCCCGTGATATAACATTCTAGTGATCAAATCACTTGCTTGCAAGCTAATCAATGTGATATCACCGAGAGGGCCCAAAGTATATCTATCCGTCATCGGGATGAAAAAATTCCACTCTCGATCCATGAGACTCAACATAACACTTTATTAGTTCTAAATCCATCTTTATAATCACCCTTTTACAGTGTGACGTTTGATGTTATCAAGAAACTCTTCCGGTGTTAGTGATTGACATGATCTCATGGTCTAAGGATTAGGATCACTTCGTAAGTCGTTATAGCAATATAAACTCAATGACTTTGATCATAATGCTATACTTCGGATGAATGTTCATCACACCATTACACTAATGTTGTGATCCCGTTATTAACAACATCCAATGTCCATGATCAGGAAACCTTGATCATCTTGTTAATCAAGGAGCTAGTTTATGAGAGAGGCATAACTAGGAACGTTCTGTTTGTTTATTAAACACACATGTATTAATGTTTCCGTATTAATACAATTATAGCATGAAAAATAAACATCTATCATATACTTGGAATACATATAATAAACATTTTATTATTGCCTCTCAGGGCATATTCCCTTCATTAGAATGGTATCGCATCCGAACTCAAGCATCAGTTTTCTAAAGGGCTAACGCTCATGCCTCAACATTTTCATCCTCAAATCATATGGTGTTCATAACACATGTCAAAACATTTCATTAGAATGACTCCTCATTCTAAGGTTTTCATAGTCCTTTTCACCAAGTATTCCCATCTAAAGTGATCAAGTTTTATGCTTAGCACTAGCCACTAAAGTTGGGGTAGTTACTAATGAGGGGTGCTAATCAAGTGTGACTTATCCAAATCTAATCTCATGCCTCAGTATGAAATCTAATTCTATCTAACTTAGGCCAAGTTTTATGCTCTTTATGCTACCTATAGTATCCTTCCAAAACTTACTAAATACTAACTAGAAGTAAAGAACTTTGATTAAGAAAAAAAATAATCAAGCTTGCAAGTAAAACTAGGATTTGGTATAATCAAGTGGTATAACAAAATATGCCTAAGGCTTCTAGTTTGCATAGTTATCCTACAAGGGTTAACTTGCTAAGATGGCTTGCAAAGTTGCAAGTGTGAGCTTGCCTTGAGTAGTGCAGTGGTTGAAGTTCTCCTCTGCTTCCTCTTCGTAGGAGTCTCCTTCCTCTTCGTATCCTTGGTTGATACTAGCGTCTATAAATAAATACGAGGTACGCAATCACCAAACAATACTTAACTACTTCTATTTGGCACACAAATTTTCACACTAGATGATCTAGCATCATCATAATCATCACAAGGATTAAAGCATTGGTCTTATTTATTTTATTTTAGAAAAGTAATTTCTACTCATTGAAAACTACTTAAGATTTAATATTCTCCAATAAAAATTTGGGATCATGTTGACACATTTCATCACCACATATTTTAATACTTCGGAATGTGATTTAAAGTGGTGTCACAATTTAATAAGGTTTAACCTTATTGTTTTAATTAATTAAAGTGACTAGAAATGCCTATGGGGTATTCTTTTAATACTTGTCCATTATTACTGCAAGTAAACCTAGATATTTTTATATATTCAGAAAGGTCTTATCAAATGTGATTTTTTAGAGTTGGAATCAACTCAAAAGCATTTATGGTTGATTTTAGAAAAATGTTTGAATGCAGAAAAGTCTCTGCCTTGTTATTTTTACTATAGTTGATCTATAATTCCAAATGGTTTGAATCCAACGGGCTTGGATTAACAAATTCAATACCTTGATAGTAAAATTAGTTTCATGCAATTTGGTTCAATAAAACTCTCTGAATTGATTTTTAAATCTACTGACAGAACTAGAGTTTGATTTCAATTGAAAAATCTTAATTTGAATTAACTGGGTCGCACGGGAACTAACTAGGCCAGCCCAGTGCGCATAGTGTAGTGCACGGGCCGAATTAAGTGATGTCCCCATGCATCAGCGACTCTGGCTACGCGAAGCGGTAAGGGGCAATCTGGACCGTGCGAATAGCATCTAATCTAACGGCTGGGGTGTGTCGTCTCTGTCGGGCAGCACCGGAGAGACTGAACCCTAACGCAGTGGTGGGGGTTGTGCGAGGCTCACCAAGGCTCCATCTAGGGTCGGCGTTGGGGGTGAACGATGTTGTGGACGACGGCGGTTCGAACTTTGGCTGTGGCAGCTCCTGGGGAGGCTCCAATCAACGGCTCCTCTTCTCCTCCTCCGCGGCAGACTCCAGTGAAATTCCGGCGACCTGGTGCTCGCCTTTCTCTGGGGAAGGGTTAGTGGTGCTCTGTGAGAGGTGGGGAAGGAGATGGTGTGATGAATTGGGGCTGGGGTGGCCTCCTTTTATAGCCGAGTGAGAGGGGCAGCGCGGCATAGACAGAGCTCGTCAGGGTCGGCGCTGCAATGAGCTAATGGCATGGCGGAGGGTGTAGGCCAGTGCGTGGTCTCTTGGCGATGCTGAAGGACTTAATGGAGCGGCAAGGGGCGGTCGAGAATGGTCGGGAACGGGCGACACTCTGCACGGCACCGACGGTGGTTTTGATGATGCACTGGTGCTATGGGCCGCACGGAGGCGAACAGGGATGTCTGGGAGGTTCCTGGGGTCGCGGTGATTGCAGGCACGGGCAGCGAGAGCGAGGCGCGGCGTGTGTGAGCATGTCGGGCGCGGCGCTCTGGCGTTCTCTCGGCATGGCGCAGAGACATTGGGCGCGGCTGTGCTGGGGTGGTCCAGGGCCTGGCTGCTTGCGAGGGTTGGACAGGGGGTGGTGGTGAACGTTCAGCTACCTCCTGGACATGGTGGCTAGGCACGGCTATGGATCCTGCTAGCTAGCCATGGTCGGCTGGCAAGGGGAAGCTCGGGTTGGCACGACATGGTGCAATGGTAGGGGTGGTAGCTGCTTCAATGCGAGTGTGATCACTGGGGGAGACAAGGGGAGTGAGATGAGGACACATTTTTGATCAAACACTGCTCCAAACAGTATAGGTTAGGCAGTTTTGAATTGTGTCTCCAGGTGTTTGATGAAATGGCCGAAAGAAATCAATTTTGGAATTTTTGGATGAATTTTGGTGGGTGTACTGGTCACATACTTGGTAGTCTCTGGTTGCTTGGGTTTGTCAAGGTGAACTGGTTTGAGTGGTTTTTGAGAAATGGTGATCTTTGTACCTACACTTGATTCAATTTTCAAATGTCATTTGAATAGATTTGAAATCTGTTTCTGTTGGTTTGCAAAGTGGGCTTGGGTTCACTTTTACTGGGTCTAGGAAGGGGTGAAGATAATTGGATTTGTTTCTGTTAGAAAACTTGGATTAGCAACACTCAAAGCGGTCTAGTGGTTAACTTTGGTCAAAATGACCATTTGCTTATATATCTTATTTTTGATTTTCTCTTCATTTGATTCTGCTGGGAAATGATTTAGATGATGTTTTTTTCATCTTTAAACCAATCCTTGGCATTCATAGCAACAAACAAGTCATGGCAAGCATTCATGCATTCATCACATACACACATGCATTCATATTGATTTTAATAATAAAAGTTTTTGTTAGCCCTAAACTTGGGTGATTAGAACTTGATAATCTTGATTAATAATTTTGGGATGTTACAAAACTTCCCTCCTTAAACAAATTCTTTTCCCGAGATTTGATAAAAAGAAAATGAATTTAAAGAGATCTGGAAACTTAGTTCTAACGTAATCTTCTCGCTCCCACGTAGCTTCTTCGTCTCTTGTCGGCATAACGCTTCTGTCTGGATTGGGCCGTCTTAAGGTGTTCATGGATCTTTTGAACTTTCTCTTCGGCTTCTCATAGTATGTTTGGTCCGAAAATCTGACTCTCTCCTACTTCCGACCAATTCAAAGGGGTACGACACTTCCTTCCATACATAAATTCAAATGGGGACATTTGCAAACTAGCTTGATAACTGTTGTTGTATGCGAATTTTGCGAAAGGCAGATAGTCTTCCCATTTTTATCCATATTCTAACACACAAGCTCTCAACATATCCTCGAGTATTTGGTTTACTCGCTCCATTTGTCCATCAATCTGAGGGTGATAAGCTATGCTGAAATCCAGTCTTGTTCCTAGTCCTTCTTGGACTTTCTTCCAGAACCTGGAGGTAAAATGGGTTCCTCGATCCGACACAATATTCTTGGGGACTCCATGCAAACTGACTATCCTAACAATGTACAACTCTGCTAGCTTCGAACTCTGATAAGTGGTCTTGACTGGTAAGAAATGGGCTACTTTGGACAGTCTATCCACTATGACCCAAATAGAGTCATTTCCCCTACTAGATGTAGGAAAACCGGTGATAAAATCTATTCCAACTGAATCCCATTTCCATTCTAGAATCTGCAATGGTTGCAAAAGTCATGCGGGTCTCTGATGTCCCGCCTTGACTCTCTGATAGATATCACATTTGTCTATGTAGCTTCCAATTTCTCGCTTCATCTTATGCCCCCAAAATTGCTTCTTCAAATCCTGATACATTTTCATTCCTCTGGGGTGGATAGAATAAAGAGTATCATGGGCTTCTTTCAAAATAGCTTGCTTCAATTATGAATCTGCTGGTACACAGATACATCCTTTGTACCACAAAACTCCTTCTTCATCTTCGGTGAATTCGTGTACCTTTCATGTACCGATATGACGTTTGATTCCGTCGATACTAGCATTTCCTTTCTACGCCTCCTGATCTGACTGATCAAAGTGGGTTTAAGTTCTATGCTAGCCAAAAATCCTTCACTAACTAGCTCCATTCTAAAATCTTCCAACTCCTTGTGCAAACTTGGTTGCTCCTTCAGAATCATGGTGTTCAAGCGACACAGCAATCTACTAAGAGCATCTGCTACCACATTGGCTTTTCCGGGGTGATAGTGAATGTCAAGGTCATAGTCCTTGATTAGCTCTATCCATCTCTTTGCCTCATATTTAGCTCCTTCTGGGTGAAAATATATTTCAGGCTCTTGTGATCCGAATAAAACTCACAACGGTTACCCATGAGGTAATGTCGCCATGTCTTCAAGGCTAAAACTATAGATGCTAGTTCAAGATCATGGGTAGGATAATTCTGCTTATGTTGCTTTAGTTATTGGGATAGATAGGATATGACTTTGCCTTCTTGCATCAGCACACATCCGAGACCAATCTTGGTGGCGTCGCAAAACACATCAAATGGATTCGTGATATCCGGCATAATCAAGATTGGGGCTGAGATCAATATCTTCTTAAGATCTTAAAAACTTACTTCACATTTGTCCGTCCATTCAAACTCCTTATATTTTTTCAACATTGGGTCATGGGTCTTGCGATGCTCGAAAATCCTTCTACGAACTTGCGGTAATATCCCGCTAATTCTAGAAATGCACAAACTTGAGTTTGAGTGGTTGGGGCTTGCCATTCTTCAACATCTTTAACCTTGGAGGGGTCGACAACAATTTCTCCTGCCGACACGATATGTCCGAGGAATCCTACTTCCTTTAACCAGAATTCACATTTGCTAAACTTGGCATACAACTGATGCTCTCTAAGGGTTTCAAGGATGGTCCTTAGGTGTAGCTCATGTTATTCTTCTGATTTGGAATAGATCAAAATGCCATTGATGAAAACAACGACAAACTTATTAAGGAAGTTCATAAAAATCTTATTCATGAGATTCATGAAATAAGCGGGGGCATTGGTTAATCCAAAAGACATGACAGTGTACTCATATATTCCATATCTAGTGGTAAAGGAAGTCTTTGGAATATCCTCTGCACGAATCTTGAGTTGATGATAACCAGTTCTAAGATCAATCTTAGAAAACACTTTGGCACCAGTCAATTGGTCAAATAGGTCTTCTATCTTCGGTAGTGGGTACTTGTTCTTAATGGTGACATCATTCAGCTTCCGATAATCCGTGCACAAATGGTTACCTCCATCCTTCTTATCCACGAACCAGACAGGTGATCTCCATGGCGACACACTGGGTTGAATCAATCCTATCTCCAGCATAGCATCTAGTTGCTTCTTCAGCTCCACTAATTCAGACGGGTTCATACAATAGGGTATCTAAGCTATGGGTCCAGTTCCAGGGATTAGTTCAATGATAAACTCGATATCCCGATCTGGGGGCATACCGGTCAATATATATGGGAATACGTCGGGGTATTCACAGACTACTCTGACTTGGTCAATGGTTGGTTGTGCTAGACTCTTGTTGCACTTGAATTTACGGGGCAAGGTTTGAGATACATGCTCTACTGATACTCCGGTGGTACTAGTCATGGTTATGGATTTCTTGGCACAGTCGATTAATCCTTTATGTTTTGACATCCAATCCATTCCTAGTACTACTTCCAAACCTTTGGTTCCAAGTACTATTAGATTAGCATAAAAATCTATTCCTTGGATTCTGATAGGTACGGCCTTGCAAATTTGTCTAGCTTTGGTGGTTGAACCAGGTATTTGAACTATCATAACATGCTTCAATTTTGTTGGTTGAATCTCACTAGTGCATGCAAATTATTCTGTAACAAACAAGTGCGATGCTCTAGAATCAAACAACACTCTTGCAAGTACTGAGTTAACATAAAACATACCCAGCACGACATCTGGCGCTTCTTGGGATTCTTCAGCATTCATGTGAAACAGACGGTCGTTGCGGTTGAGTGAGTTCCCTGGGGCAAATCTTCTTCCAGGATGAACACAGCGATGCTGATGAGCTGGGGCATTCACATTGGGGGCTGCTGCAAGATTCTTGGGACACTCGTTGGAGTAGTGACCCTTGGTTCTGCATTCATAACAAGTAACCTAAGACTTGTATTTTCCTGCAACAGGCACGACATTGCTTCCAGTCCTTGGGGCAGTATTGGTGTTGGTGGGGTTGTTGACTTTGGGTAGTTCACAGTTGAAGTTGATGGAGTTGCCGAGGTTGTTGTGGTGGTTTCCTCCAGGCCTTGGGTTTCCTCCTCCATGGTTGGGGATAGTTCGGATGGGTCATCGGGGGTCTATTGTTTCTTGGGGCATATCCTGCAGACGGGTTGGGGCCATACTTTCGGGTATGGTGGGTTCCTGGTTGATGCATCATTCTACGTTTGCGATTCTCATTGGCTTGGTTGATCTTTCCTTCCATCTGGATTGCAAATCCTCTAGGGCTTCAAGGTCGGCAAACGGGATATTGACTAACACTGTCTGCATCTCATCATGCAGACCATTCAAGAATCTCTCCATATTATTGGCTTAAGTACTAATCTCATCAGTGGGATACCTAGACAGAGATAGAAATCTATCATGGTACTCTACCACAGTCATTCTTCCCTGCTTCAGCTCCTTGAATTCATCCCTCATCCGCAGAATCAAACCCGGTGGCACATGGGTTATGCAAAACTTGAGTTTGAATTCATCCCAAGTCATCATATGTCCTCCATTCATGGTGTGAATACTATTCCACCAAACTATTGCATCTCCTGCCAGATAATGGGTGGCATATAGTACTTTATCATTGGCTTCCACTCCTGTGACTTCTAAGTGGTTCCCCATGGTGTGCAACCAGTCATCAGCATCTAATGGCTCCTCAGACTTACTAAAAATGGGTGGATTGGTGTTCTAAAAGTTCTTGAGCTTGGATCCATGGTTGTCCTGGTTTCCATGGCCTTGATTGTTATTGGCCATCTGAGCTATGTGTTGAAGGTTGGCTTGACGTTCGGCTCATTCAGCTTCACTGTCGGAAACCAACATTTGCAAAATTTGCAGCATTGGGTCCGGGGATGAACTCCTTCCTCCGCGAGGCATCTGAAGATTGAGATAGATCATGAGACAAGAGGGAAATTTCTAAGGTTCAGGGTTTTGTTTTTAAAAATTATTTAAACTTTGAGTTTTGACTCTGGTTTTTCCATCTAGCAACTTGCTTTTCATTCTTTCATTCATAGCACACAATACAAACACACATCACAATAAGGAAACAAATGGTTTTAAGAACCATTCTGTGAAACTACGATACAATGGGAACGGATACAACTCACAAATAGTGATCGCTAGCGTAGGTGTGAGTTCTACTAAAGTGATCTAGTGCGACTACTCATCAGAATCGGTGGCTTCATCATCATCATTAATGAAGGCAGAATGATCATCCTCAGTGTGGAAGTCCATGGCTTGGTCCTCCAGGAAGTCATCATCATCACTGAGGTAGGAGTAAGGGTCTCCATGGATATCTTCCCCTGCATTCTCCCTCTCCTCAAGCTGCATGTCCCTCTCATGGATGGTCTCCTCCAAGTCTGACATTATGTGACAAGGCGAGCAATGATGCGATCCTTCTTGTCACGCGTACGGCGAAATGACTTGCGCTCCCTTGCAAGGATGGCGATGGTATGGTCCTTATTGACTGCAATAACATAGTCGTGGTTGGCGTAGGAGCGGGAATTGTCCAACTCCTTCTGCCTATCATACAGCATGAAGCTGAGATGATCCACCTGATGCTTCAGCTCGGGGTGGTATGGCACCTCCAATGGCTGTCCCATAGCATCACGCCTTGCTTAGAACTCAAAGCAGGTGCCCTTGATCTGATTGATGCTTTTCCCACATAGACGGGCAAGAGCTTCCTGCATAGCCCTGGAAAGTCCTTCTAGCCAGTTGTTCTCTCTTAAGGTGAATTGGATTCCCTCTGAGGTGGGTGCTTCCATCTTGCCTCTAAGTCTTGCAACTATCAGCCATTGTAGTTCTCCTCCTTGCTGGTCGTTGAGCTGTGCTCCGAAGAAATTGAGGTGCGGGTGCTCAAGAAGTTCCGAGAGTTGGTCTAAATCGCGCACAAAAATGAGCTGTCCTCCATTGCCCAACTGGTAGAACTTGCTATACTTGACCTCCATTTATAAGAATGTAGGATGAGTAAGTTAGTAGAGTGATCAAGTGTGTCAAATTTTATGTAAGTTTGCAAGAATTTTTGAGGAATATGATTTTTTATGAAAGAGTCTAAGTGATAATAATGAGAATAGGTTTTCATAAATACTCACTTCTTTTGTTTTGAAACTAAGTTTTTGATTCAAGCATCCATTCTAACTAGGGTCTCCTATGGTCAGGATGGATCTGATACCAACTTGTCAACACCCGGATTTTTAATCCAGATGCATGTTATGCCATACATCGCAATCCTAGGATTACCATTTTTGTGAGACATAACATATTGGTACCATAGTACATCATCCATTACAAACCATAATAAAGGTCTTACAAATAAAGGATCTCATGATCCAGTCTCAATACAATCAACGCAGTGGAATAATATAATAACAGTAGCATGGACGAAGCTCCATATTCAGGGTCACAGGCAATGCTGATGATGGGAGGTGATCCTAGTTGTCATAGACTTCCTGTTGTCCATCATCCTGGTAGTCCTCGTCATAGTTTGGCCATAGGAATAGCCAGGGACAAAGCCGTGAGTACTCTTTAAGTACTCGCAAACTATCACTAACAAGTAACGTGGTTCAAGTAAGATTCCTAAGGTCTAGGTTGTTTTGCAAAAGCCAGGTTTATCTCTAACTGAGTTTAAAATTAAAGAAAACTAACTTAAAGTTTTACAACACCTAAGTGGGAACTTAATTTTCATGTTCACAACCCTATTGTGGTCAAGTCAATTCATGATTCATTTCACAAGTCATTTTGAAAACATCTGACGACGGAACAGTATAGCCACTCCAACTGTCTATAACCACAGACGCGACTATTCAAATAGTTTGACACTCTGCAGAGGTGGTACACTTTCACCACAACATTCGATACATCCGTCAGGAACAATCCTATTCACCATACTCAGTATGCGGATAATCAATCCTAACTTTTCAATTACACACCCTAGTATAGGCACCTCCCATATGAGTTTGGCCCCCCAACCATGACCATCTGTCATCTTGGGAACTGCATAGGTGGACATTCATCACGAGGTAGCCTCAGCTCAAACCTCTTCCGCAAGGGAACCCAGAATAAGATATATAAACTTCCAGTCAAGCCCTACCCAAATTCGGGTATAGTGGTTGTACGGTAAAATTGGAATGGTATCACATCCGAACTCAACCATCAGTTTTATAATGTGCTAAGTCTCATGCCTCAACATTTTCATCTTCAAATCATATGGTGTTCATAACACAGGTCAAAACATTTCATTATAATGACTCCTCATTCTAAGTTTTTCATAATCATTTTCACCAAGTATTCCCATCTAAAGTGATCAAGTTTTATGCTTAGAAGTAGCCACTAAAGTTGGGGGGGTAATCACTAATGAGGGGTGCTAATCAAGTGTGACTTATCCAAATCTAATCTCATGCCTCAGTATGACATCTAATTCTATCTAACTTAGGCCAAGTTTTATGCTCTTTATGCTACCTATAGTATCCTTCCAAAACTTACTAAATACTAACTAGAAGTAAAGAACTTTGATAAAGAAATAAAATAATCAAGCTTGCAAGTAAAACTAGGATTTGGTATAATCAAGTGGTATAACCAAATATGCCTAAGTATTCTAGTTTTCATAGTTATCCTACAAGTGTTAACTTGCTAAGATGGCTTGCAAAGTTGCAAGTGTGAGCTTGCCTTGAATAGTGCAGTGGTTGAAGTTCTCCCCTGCTTCCTCTTCGTAGCATTCTCCTTCCTCTTCGTATCCTTGGTCGGTACTAGCTTCTATAAATAAATACAAGGTACACAATCACCAAAAAATACTTAACCACTTCTATTTGGCACACAAAGGTTCACACTAGATGATCTAGCATCATCACAAGGATTAAAGCATTGGTCTTATTTATTTTATTTTAGAAAAGTAATTTCTACTCATTGAAAACTACTTAATATTTAATATTCTCCAATAAAAATATGGGATCATGTTGACACATGTCATCACCACATACTTTAATACTTGGGAATGTGATTTAAAGTGGTGTCACAATTTAATAAGGTTTAACCTTATTGTTTTAATTAATTAAAGTGACTAGAAATGCTTATGGGGCATTCTTTTAATACTTTTCCATTATTACTGCATGTAAACCTAGATATTTTTATATATTCAGAAAGGTTTTATCAAATGTGATTTTTTAGAGTTGGAATCAACTCAAAAGCATTTATGGTTGATTTTAGAAAAATGTTTGAATGCAGAAAAATCTCTGCCTTGTTATTTTTACTATAGGTGATCTATAATTCCAAATTGTTTGAAACCAATGGGCTTGGATTAACAATTTCAATAACTTTCTAACAAAATTAGTTTCATGCAATTTGGTTTAGTAATACTCTCTGAATTGATTTTTAAATCTACTGATAGAACTAGAGTTTGAATTAAATTGAAAAATCTAAATTTGAATTAACTGGGTCGCGCGGGAACTAACTGGGCCAGCCCACTATGCACAGCGCAGCGCGCAGGCTGATTTAAGTGATGGCCCCACGCGTCAGAGACTCTGGCTACGTGAAGCGGTAAGGGGCAATCTGGACCGTGCGATTAGCATCTAATCTAACGGCTGGGGTGTGTCCTCTCCATCGGGCAGCGTCGGCGAGACTGAACCCTAACGCGTCGGTGGGGGTCGTGTGAGGCTCACCAGGGCTCCAGCTAGGGTCGGCATTGGGGGCGAACGACATTGTTGACGACGGCAGTTTGAACGATGGCTGCGACAGCTCCTAGGGTGGCTCCAATCAACGGATCCTCTTCTCTTCCTCCGCGGCAGACTCCGGGGAAGGGTCAGTGGTGTTCTGTGAGAGGTGGGGAGTGAGATCGTGTGACGAATTGGGGCTGGGGTGGCCTCCTTTTATAGCCGAGCGAGAGGGGCAGCGCGGCACGGGCAGAGCTTGTCGGGGTCGGCGGTGTAGTGAGCTAATGGCATGGAGGAGGGTGTAGGCTGGTGCATGGTCTCCTGGCGATGCTCAAGGACTTAATGGCGCAGCAAGGGGCGGTCGAGAATGGTCGGGAACGATCGACGCTCTGCACGGCACCGACGGTGGTTTTGATGACGCACGGGTGCTACAGGTCGCGTGGCGGCGAACGAGGATGTCTGGGAGGTTCCTGGGGTCGCGGTGATTGCAGGTACGGGCGGCGAGAGCGAGGCATGGAGTATGTGAGCGTGTTAGGCATGGCTCTCTAGCGTGCTCTCAGCATGGCGCAGAGACATTGGGCGCGGCTATGCTGGGGTGGTCCAGGGCCTGGCTGCTTGCGAGGGCTGGACAGTGGGTGGCGATGGACAGTCAGCTGCCTCCTAGACATGGTGGCTAGGAGTGGCGATGGCTCCTGCTAGCTAGCCATGGTCGGCTGGCAAGGGGAATCTCGGGTTGGCACGACATGGTGCAAGGGTTGGGGTGGTAGCTGCTTCAATACGAGTATGATCACTGGGGGAAACAAGGGAAGTGAGATGATGAGAACTGTTTGATCAAACACTGCTCCAAACAATATAAGTTAGGCAATTTTAAATTGTGTCTCCAGATGTTTGATGAAATGGCCGAAAAAAATCAAGTTTGAAATTTTTTGATGAATTTTGGTGGGTGTACTGGTCACATACTTGGTAGTCTCTGGTTGCTTGGGTTTGTCAAGGTGAACTGGTTTGAGTGGTTTTTGAGAAATGGTGATCTTTGTACCTACACTTGATTCAATTTTAAAATGTCATTTGAATAGATTTGAAATCAGTTTCTGTTGGTTTGCAAAGTGGGCTTGGGTTCAATTTTACTGGGTCTAGCAAGGGGTGAAGAGAATTGGATTTGTTTCTGTTAGAAAACTTGGACTAGAAACACTCAAAGTGGTCTAGTGGTTAACTTTGGTCAAAATGACCATTTGCTTATATATCTTATTTTTGATTTTCTCCTCATTTGATTCTGATTGGAAATGATTTAGATGATGTTGTTTTCATCTTTAAACCAATCCTTGCCATTCATAGAAATCAAACAATTCATGGCAAGAATTCATGCATTCATCACATACACACATGCATTCATATTGATTTTAATAATAAAAGTTTTTGTTAGCCCTAAACTTGGGTGATTAGAACTTGATAATCTTGAATAATATTTTTGGGATGTTACAAGAACCCATACTAAGACATATAAACTTCCAATCAAGCCCTACCCATATTCGGGTATTGTGGTTGTACGGTAAAATTGGAATGGTATCGCATCCGAACCTAACCATCAGTTTTTATAAATGGCTAAGGCTCATGCCTCAATATTTTCATCATCAAATCATCTTGTGTTCATAACACACGTCAAAAACATTTCAATAGAATGAACCTTCATTCCAAGGTTTTCATAATCCTTTTCACCAAGTATTCCCATCTAAAGTGGTCAACTTTTATGCTTAGCACTAGCCACTAAAGTTGAGGGTGTTCACTAATGAGGGGTGCTAATCAATTGTGACTATCCAAAACTAATATCATGCCTTAGTATGGCATCTAGTTCTAACTATTTAGGCCTAGTTTTATGCTCTTTATGCTATCTATACTATCTTTCCAGAACTCACAAAGCAGTAACTAAAAGTAATAAAGAACTTTGGTAAAAATAAAAAATAAAGCTTGCAAGTAAAAATGGGATTTGGTATGATCAAGGTTGCATAACGAAAGCATGCCTAATGCATCTTGCATGGGTTAACTTGTAGTGTGAGGCTTGCAAGTATTAGCTTGCATAGGTAACATGCAAGTGGTAGCATGCCTTGATTGGTGTAGTGGTTGAAGTTTTCTTCTTCTTCATAGTACTCCTCTTCCTCGTAGCCTTGGTCGATACTAGCGTATATAAATACATACGAGGTACACAATCAACAAACAATACTTAAATATCTCTATTTGGCACACAAAGGTTCGCACTAGATGATCTAGCATCATCACAATCATCACATGAAATAAAGACCTAGTCTTATTTATTTTATTTTGGAAAAGTAATTTCTACTCATTGAAAACTACTTAAAATTTAATATTCTCCAATTAAAATATGGGATCATGTTGATACATTTCATCACCACATATTCTAATACTTCGGAATGTGATTTAAAGTGGTGGTCATATTTTATAAAGTTTAAAATCACTATTTTATATAATTAAAGTGACTAGAAATGCCTATATAGCATTCTTTTAGTACTAGTCCAAGATCACTGCATGTAAACCTAAATATTTTTACATATTCAGTTAGATCTTGTCAAATGTGATTTTTGAGAGTTGGAATCAACTCAAAAGCATTTATGGTTGATTTTTAAAAAATGTTTAAATGTGGAAAAGTCTCTGTCTTGTTATTTTTACTATAGGTGATCTATAATTTCAAATGTTTTGAATCCAACGAGCTTGGATAGATAATTGCAGTACCTTTCTAGTAAAATTGTAATCATGCAATTTGGTTTATTACATCTCCTTGAATTGATTTTTGAATCTACTGACAGAACTAGGGTTTGAATAAAAATGGAAAATCTCTA
Source organism: Avena atlantica (assembly GCA_910589765.1). Classification (NCBI taxonomy): domain Eukaryota; kingdom Viridiplantae; phylum Streptophyta; class Magnoliopsida; order Poales; family Poaceae; genus Avena; species Avena atlantica. The sequence goes on along the minus strand of OU342734.1, from coordinate 360,712,979 downwards.
TTTGAATTACTGGGCTACGCGTGGGAGAAGTAATGGGCCGGCCCAGATGCACAGCGCGCGCGTAGCGGGCTGCTGACAGGGGGGTCCCAAGCGTCATTGGCTCTATCTAAGTGAAGCGGTAAGTTTCAATCTAAGTCGTGTGATTGGACTAGGATCTACTGCAGTGGTGCGTCATCTCTATCAAATAGCTCCGACGAGACCGAACCATAGCGGCGATGGTGGGGGTACGCGGTGGCTCACCTGGGCTCCATCTAGGGTCGGTGATGGGGCGAACGACGTTGTCGACAACGGTGGTACGAACGGTGGTCGTGGCGGCTCCTGGGATGGCTCCAATCAACGTCTCCTCTCCTACTGTTGGGGATATGCTATATGGGTATCCCTATATAATGTCTCTTATCCGACTAACCCGGGTGGCCCATAGTCGGTAGCATGGACTATGGCCTGCTGGGCGGCCCAGTTAGGTGGATCCAAAAGGGAGGCCCATGCCGGATAAAGGAAGGCTATGGTGGAGTCACCAGCGTACCCGGAGCCTTGGAGTGCAGGATACACAAGTCTAGTAATAGACGGTGTAGGACTCTGTAACCTGTCCGGCTAGGAATTTTCCCTGTAACCCTAGGACCTGGCGACTATATAAGTCGGGCCTATGGGAGCCTTTAGGGCAGACAATAACTTAGACTTTCTAGTCACCTCGCACAGCGAACCTATCTCTGTAACTCGGCGTATTGCCCTTATAATGATTTATAGCAGGAGTAGGATTCCGCCACCATTGTGGGATCTGAACCTGGGTAAGCTGTGTTACCTCATACCCGTCAACCGTCCGCCTTACCCCACGTCTCTAAACACGCACTGTGAGGACCCCTCCATGGCGTACTCGTCTGCAATACCACGACAGTTGGCGCCCACCGTGGGGCAAGAGGCGCTTCAGGCTCTTCAGCGGGCAAGGACCAAGATCTTCGCAGGAATCGGCGAAACCGTAGCCATCGGTCGCGTTCTCTTCTCCGGCAACGTTCCAATCGTCCCTGCCGATGAGTTCTGGATCCCGGCGAAGACGAACCCTACGCGGTGTTAGATCGTTCCTATCGGAGACATCCACCTCTTCATCGGCGAAACCGACTCGGGCACTAGTTCCCTGGGAGTCGGAGGAGCATCAAGACCCGCACGGACCGCCTACGGGCAGGATACGTTCGCGAAAGGATCGATGTCGGATCTCTCTTCGGAGTTTTCCGGTAGAGATCGAAAAGCATCAAGGCCCGCACGGATCGTGTAACATCCCAAAAATATAAAACTTAGATCAACAAAACACTAATCCTAAAGTTTAGGGTTAACAAAAACTTTTCTAAATCAATTCATGAAAGCATGTCTATGTGTATGCATGAATTTTGAAATTCTTTAAAACCACTTTGTTTGTGTGAGCCATTGCTTGTAAAATGTTTCTTAGGTGAAAAGAACATCATCTAAAACATTCCCCACACTTTTCCTAAAGAAAAATAAGTCAAAACCAATATATTAAGTGAATGGTCATTTTGACCAATTTAACTCCCATGCCTACTTTGGCTGTCTCAAACTTTCAAAACCTAACAGAAACTTTTCTGGATCTTTGCACCCCTTGAATGTACTCATAACAAAGTATCAAGGCCCACCTTGTGATCATCCAGAAACTTTCAAATGCATAGTTTAAATGACAACTCAAAATTGAATCTTCTTCATATGGGAAGATCCCACTTTTTCAAAACCCACTTAAACAAGCTCAATTTTCAAAACCCAAGCATCTGCAGACTCACCAGAACCAATCTAGCAAACCCACCAAAAATCATTTCAAAATTCAAAACTTGATTTCATGCGGCCATTTCATCAAACAGGTTGCAGACACAAATCAAACAAAACACAAAACACTATAGTGTGCAGTGATTCTTGCCTAACTTGTTCCCTAGTCAGCTCTCACACACCTCAGTAGATCATCTAGAAAGATTAGCCCAACACTAGCACCCTGTGAGCTTGCCATTCCCATTAATGGTGAACAGCCGAGCAACCCCATGTCACCCCAAAGTGGACAGCATGCTAGGAGCAGCAGCAAGCCTAGCCAGCATGTCTAGGAGGCAGCCCACCGTCCACCGCCACTGCCTGTCCCAGCCGCGAGCGTTGCCAAGCCCTGGACCACGCGCGCAAGACACGCCCAGACCATGCCGAGCGTGCGCCAGAGCGCCACCCTCGACCACCACCCACAGACCGTGCGCCGCCCTCACCGCGCGCACACACGATCACCACCGACCCAGGAGACCGCCAGACATCCCCGTTTAACGCCCCGCGCCATACAACCACCGCCCGCCGTCGAGAACGCCGCCTCTGCCGCGCAGAGCACCGCCCGTTCCAGACCAAACCACACCGCCCCATCACTCGCGACCATGTCGTTGAGCATCGCCAGGAGACACAGCACCGTCCCCTACCCTTGCCCATGCCATTAGCTGCCTGTAACATCGCCTCCGACGAGCTCACCTTGCGCCCCGACGGTCCCCTCGCTCGACTATAAATAGAGGCCACCCCCGCACGATTTCTTCACACCATCTCACTCCCCTCTCCTCACTGATCGTGCCACACCATTATCAGAGCAAGGCGAGCACCACCCTGCCGGAATTTCACCGGAGCCTGCCGCTGCCGGAGAAGAAAGGAGCCAGCGATTGAAGCCGCCCCAGGAGAAGCCACCGGTACCAGGAGGTTCGCCGTCGTCGACTTCGTCGTTCGCCCGCCTCGCCGACCCTCGCCCGTACCCCGGTGAGCCCCCAGCACCCCTCACTGGCCGCGCTAGGTTTCGTTCTCGCCGGAGCTGTCTCGTGTCGACGATGACCCTCAGCCGTTGGATTAGAACCAGATCTAACGAACCACGTTGCCCCATACCGCTTCGCCCAGCCCCGTGTCACTGACGAGTGGGGACACCCACTTAAGCAGCCCGCGGGAGCACTGCGCTTAGCAGGCCGGCCCGTTAGAATTTCCCGCGCAGCCCAGCATTTCAAATTAAAATTTTTCTTTTTAAATTCAAACACACTTCAGGACCCAACTTCAAAAATCAACCCAGATCAATTTAGTGCACCAAATTAGATGAAACCAATTTTGTTGGAAAGGTCTGTGAATGCTTAATCCAAGCCCGTTGGATTCAAGTCATTTGGATTTGTAGATCACCCTTAGCAAAAATGACAAGGCAGAAGCTTTTCTACATTCAAACATTTTTCAAATTTAAACCACAATAGCTTTTGAGTTGATTCCAACTCTCAAAAATCACTTTCAACCATACCTTTCAGAATATATAAAAATATATATAGGTTACTTGCAGAAATAATGTTCAAGGAATAAAGGAAGGCTTCATAAGCATTTCTAGCCACTTTAATTAATTAAAATAAAAGGGTAAAACCTTGTTAAATTGTGACACCACTTTAAATCACATTCCCATGGACTACAACAGGTGGTGATGACATGTGTCAACATGATCCCATGTTTAGTTTGGAGAATATTAAATCTTAAGTAGTTCTTCAATGAGTAGAAATTACTTTTCTAAAATAAGAAGACTTAAACCACTCCTTAACCTTGTAATGTTAGAGATGATGCTAGATCATCTATAGGACCCTTGTGTGTGATGATTGCAAGTAGTTAAGTATTGTTTGGTGATTGTGTACCTCGTATTTATTCATAGACGCTAGTACCGACCAAGGCTACGAAGAAGAAGGAGGATACTACGAAGAGGAAACCGAGGAGAACTTCAACCACTGCTCTGCACAAGGCAAGCTAGTAACTATGCAAGCTTATACTGATATTGATGCAAGCTAACACTTGCAAGATACCCTATTGTTGCCACAACCCATGCTTGTGACATGATTACTATATGCCCTAAGCGTATGTAACCATACCCACTTGCTAAACCAATCCTAGTTTTATGGCAAGCTTTTTTTTTCATTATCAAAGTTTACTTAGAGGCTACCCAAGAAGTTTGGTAGATACTAGACAGTTGTGCTGAAGGTTGCATAAAGAACATTAAAATTTGGCCTAAGCTAGAAACCTTGATATCAGCTTATGATATAAGGTTGGACTTAGTTGCAACTCCACTAGTTACCACCCCTCTATTAGTACTACCCCACCTGTAGATGCTAGTGCTAAGCATAAAACTTGATCAACTTTAGATGGGAATACTTGGTGGAAAAATGGTTATGAAAACCTTGGAATGATGGATCATTCTATGGAAATGTTTTGGACATGTGTTTCCAAACACCTGATGATTTTGGTGATGAAAATGTTGAGGCATGAGCCTTAGCCCTTTATAAAACTGATGGTTGTCTGGATGCGATACCATTCCAATTTTATCGTACAACCACAATACCCGAATATTGGGTAGGGCTTGACTGGAAACTTATATACCTTAGTATTAGTTCCCTCACGGCCAAGGTCTGAGCTGAGGCTACCTTGTGAAGATTGTCCACCTGTGCAGTACCCAAGATGACAGTGGTCATGGTTGGGAGGCCAAACTCACAGGAGAGGTGCTTATACTAGGGAGTGTAAATGGAAGGTTAGGATTGATTATCCGCATACTGAGTATGGTGAATTCAGGATTTGTTCCTGACGGATGTATCGAATGTTGTGGTGAAAGTGTACAATCTCTGCAGAGTGTCAAACTATTCGAATAGCCGCGTCCGCGGTTATGGACAGTTGGAGTGGCCATACTGTTCCCCCGTCATACTTTTCAAAATGACTTATGAACGACCTGAGATTTTGACTTGACCACAATAGAGTTGTGACTGGAAATACAAGATCCCACTTAGGAGTTATAAAATTGTGACCAGCTTGGGAACTTAGTAGTATAAATCTGGCTTTTGCAAAACAACCCTAGAGCCTAGTGTCCTATTATCCAAAAACCCCTCTTTCTTGTTAGTATTAGTTTGCGAGTACTTAAAGAGTACTCATGGCTTTGTCCCTGGCTATTCCCATGGCCAGACTATGAAGAGGAGTACCTGGAGGATGGACCCCAGGACGGTTACGACAACTAGGATCATCTCCCATCGTCAGCATTGCCTGTGACCCCGAAGATGGAGCCTCGCCTACGCTACCGTTATTATGCCGTATTCCGCTTCTTGATGTTGTATTAAGGACTGGATCATGAGATCCCTGTTTGTGTAAGAACTTATGTATCGTTGTAATGGATGAAGTACTATGGTATCCAATTCTGTTATGTCTCGCAAAAATGGTAATCCTGGGATTGCGATGTATGGCATAACAGGCATCTAGGATTGAAAAATCCGGGTGTTGACAAGTTGGTATCAGAGCCATCCTGACCATAGGAGACCCTAGTTAGATTGGACGCTGAACCAAAAACTTAGTTTCAATACTCAAAAACAAAACTATTTACAAAAACTTATTCTCATTCTTACCTCTTAAATTCTTTAATAAACCTCATGTACCTCAAAAACTCTTGCAAAATATATAAAATTTTGACACACTTGATCACTTTGCTAAACTACTCCTCCTCTATTTTTATAGATGGACGTGAAGTACAGCAAGTTTTACCAACTCGGAAATGGAGGAGACCTTATCTTTGAGAGGGATCTGGATCAGCTTTCGGAACTTTTGGAGCGCCCGCATCCCGAGTTCTTCGGAGCTCAGCTCAATGATCAAGGTGGGGAAGATCTACAGTGGCTAATAGTTGCAAGTCTCCGAGGAAAGATTGAACCTCCCACTGCGGAGGGAATTCAGTTTACCTTGAGGGAAAACAACTGGCTCGATGGACTTGCTAGAGCAATGCAGGAAGCTCTTTCCCGTCTGTGTGGGCAGAGCATCAATCAGATCAAGGGTACTCGCTTTGAGTTTTGCCCAAGACGTGATGCAAATGGTCAACCACTGGAAGCCCCATACCACCCCGAGCTTAAGACTCAATTGGACCACCTTAGCTTCATGATGTATGATCGTCAGCAGGAAGTGGACAACTGCCGTGACTATTGTAACCACAAGTCTGCCATCATCAAGACAAAGGATCAGACCATCGCCATGCTAGCAAAGGATCGCAAGTCTCGCCGCCGTCAGCTCGACAAGAAGGAGCGCATTATTGCCCGTCTTCGCCATCGTATCTCAGCTCTGGAAGAGACCATCCATGAGAGAGACATGCAGTTAGAGGAAAGGGAAAATGTCGGAGAAGATCTTCGTGGAGACCCTTACTCCTATCTCAGCGATGACGATGATTTTCTAGAGGACCAGGCCATGGACTTCTTCACCGATGAGGATGATTTCGCCTTCATCGATGATGCGGAAGATGATGAAGCCACAGACTCCGAGCAGTAGTAGCACTGAGCACTAGCGTAGCGAGTAGTAGTCGGTCCCACTGTATCGTAGTTCCCAGAATGGTTCTTAAAACCATCTATTTTGCTTGTTGTGGTGTGTGTTGTACTGTGTGCTATGAGTGAATGAATGAAAAAGCAAGTTGCTAGAAAACTTGAGTCAACTCTAAAAAAAAAAAAAAAAAAACTTTTCAAAGACCCAAAACCTTAGAAATTTCCCTCTTTTCTCATGATCTATATCAATCCTCAGATGCCACGTGGAGGAAGTGGTTCAACCCCGGACCCAATGTTGTAGATCCTGCAAATGTTGACTTCTGACCGCGAAGCTGAACGAGCGGAACGGCAAGCCAACCTAGCTACTCTGCAACTGATAGCCCAGCTAGCCCACAACAACCAAGGTCATGGAAATCAGGACAACCACGGATCTAAGCTCAAGAACTTCCAGAATACCAACCCACCCGTTTTCACCAACTCAGAAGAACCCCTAGACGCCGATGATTGGCTGCAAACCATGGAGAATAACTTAGAAGTAGCCGGAGTAGAAGCCAACGAGAAAGTCTTGTTCGCCACTCATTATCTAGCCGGAGATGCCAGGGCATGGTGGAACAGTGTTCGTGCAATGACCGGAGGCCAAATGATGACCTGGGAGGAATTCAAGGTCAAGTTTAGCAGAACCCATGTGCCGCCAGGTTTGATCAAGAGAATGAGAGACGAGTTCAGAGAATTGAAGCAAGGAAGGATGACTGTAGTGGAATACCGTGACAAATTTTTGTCATTAGCTAGGTACGCCCCAGATGAGATAGACACCGAAGCCAAGAAGAAAGTAAGATTCCTGAATGGTCTGCATGACGAGATGTAGACAGTATTAGTCAATATTCCCTTTGCTGATATCGAAGCCCTTGTCGACTCCGCTATCCAGATGGAAGGAAAGATCAATCAGGCCAATGAGAACCGCAAGCGTCGCATGATGCATCAACCAGGAACCCATCAGACCCCAAAGTATCGCCCCAACCCATCTCCAGGATTTTCCCCAAGAACCAACAGACCCCCTATGACCCATCCGAACTATCACAACCGTGGAAACCCTAGACCCGGAGGAAATCACAACAACCCCGGCAATTCTAGCCCTTTCAACCGTGCCCCACCCAAGTTCAACACCAACCATGCTACCGTCAACCCCAATACTGCCCCGAGGACTGGAAGCAATGCTGTGCCTGTCGCAGCCAAGGACAAGTCCCAAGTGACCTGTTATGACTGTGGAAATAAAGGCCACTATTCCAACGAGTGCCCCAACAAGAAGAACGCTACAGCCCCTAATACCAATGTCCCAGCCCAGCAGCAGCGTCGTGTCCAGCCAGGGAGAAGATTTGCCCCAGGAAATTCACTCAACCGTAATGGCCGCCTTTTTCTCATGCATGCTGAAGAAGCTCAGGAAGCGCTAGACGTCGTGCTGGGTATGTTTTCTGTTAATTCAGTACTCGCAAGAGTGTTGTTTGATTCTGGTGCATCGCATTCATTTGTCACCGAAGAATTTGCATGCACTAGTAAAATCCAACCAACCAAACGGAAGCATGTGATGATTGTACAAATTCCCGGATCAACCACCAAGGCTAGGCATATTTGCAAAGTCGTCCCTATCCGAATCCATGGCATAGATTTTTATGCTAATCTAATAGTACTCGGAACTAAAGGTTTGGAAGTAGTACTAGGAATGGATTGGATGTCTAAACATAAAGGAATGATTGACTGTGCCAAGAAAGCCATTACCATGACTAGTACCGCCGGAATATTAGTCGAGCATATATCGGAAACCTTACCTCGCCAATTCAAGTGTAACAAGAGTCTAGCCCAACCTACCATCGACCAAGTTCAGATAGTCTGTGAATACCCCGATGTATTTCCAGATGTTTTGCCCGGTATGCCCCCAGATAGGGATATCGAGTTTATCATCGAACTAATCCCCGGAACAGGACCTATAGCCCAGAGACCCTATAGTATGAACCCGTCAGAACTAGAAGAACTGAAGAAGCAACTGGATTCCATGTTAGAAATCGGATTGATTCAACCAAGTGCGTCCCCATGGAGGTCACCTGTCTTATTTGTGGACAAGAAGGATGGAGGTAACCGTTTGTGTACGGATTATCGAAAGTTGAATGATGTCACCATCAAGAACAAGTATCCCTTGCCCAAGATAGAGGATTTGTTTGATCAGTTGACCGGTGCCCAGGTGTTTTCTAAGATTGATCTTAGAACTGGTTATCATCAACTCAAAATTCGTGCAGAGGATATTCCAAAGACTGCCTTTACCACCAGATATGGGTTGTATGAGTATACAGTCATGTCTTTTGGATTAACCAATGCCCCCGCTTATTTCATGAACCTCGTGAATAAGATTTTTATGGACTTCCTGGATAAGTTTGTCGTTGTTTTCATCGATGACATTCTGATTTATTCCAAATCGGAAGAAGAACATGAGCTACACCTAAGGACCATTCTTGGAACCCTTAGAGAGCATCAGCTGTATGCAAAATTTAGCAAATGTGAATTCGGGTTACAGGAAGTAGGATTCCTCGGTCACATTGTATCAGCCGGAGGAATTGCCGTTGACCCTGCCAAAGTGAAAGATGTAGAAGATTGGCAAGCCCCAAGCACTCAAACCCAAGTTCGTGCTTTTCTCGGATTGGCGGGATATTACCGCAAATTCATAGAAGGATTCTCTAGTATCGCCCGACCCATGACCCAATTGCTGAAGAAGGACAAGAAGTTTGAATGGACGGACAAGTGTGAAGCGAGTTTCCAAGAACTCAAAAGGAGATTGATTTCTGCCCCAATCTTGATCATGCCGGATATCACGAAGCCATTCGATGTGTATTGTGACGCATCCAAGATTGGTCTCGGATGTGTGCTAATGCAAGAAGGCCAAGTTATATCCTATCTATAGCGACAATTGAAGCAGCATGAACAAAATTATCCAACCCATGACCTCGAACTCGCAGCCGTAGTTCTAGCCCTGAAGACATGGAGACATTACCTTATGGGAAACCGTTGTGATATTTATTCGGATCACAAGAGCCTAAAGTATATATTCACTCAGAAGGAGCTGAATATGAGGCAGAGAAGATGGATTGAGCTAATCAAGGATTACGACCTGGACATTCATTATCACCCTGGAAAAGCCAACGTAGTAGCCGATGCCCTTAGCAGATTGTCGTGCCGCTTGAACTCCATGATTTTGAAGGAGCAACCAAGTTTGCACAAGGAGATGGAAGATTTTCGACTAGAATTAGTAAGTGAAGGATTTTTGGCTAGCATAGAACTTTAGCCCACTTTGATCAGTCAGGTTAAAGAGGCGCAGAAAGGAAATGCTAGTATCGACGGAATTAAACGTCGTATCGGTACAGGCAAAGTACCCGGATTCACCGAGGACGAAGAAGGAGTTTTGTGGTACAAAGGACGCCTTTGTGTACCAGCAGATTCTGAGTTAAAAGAAGTTATCTTGAAGGAGGCCCATGATACTCATTATTCTATCCATCCAGGAGGAACTAAGATGTATCAAGATTTGAAAGAGCAATTTTGGTGGCATAAGATGAAGAGAGAAATCGGAAGCTATATCGCCAAGTGTGATATATGTCAGCGAGTCAAGGCAGGACATCAAAGACCCGCTGGATTGTTGCAACCTTTGCAAATTCCGGAATGGAAATGGGATTCTATAGGAATGGACTTTATCACTGGACTACCTACTTCTAGTAGGGGAAATGACTCTATTTGGGTCATAGTGGACAGATTGTCCAAGTCGCCTATTTCTTGCCCGTTAAAACCACCTATCAGAGTTCGAAGCTAGCAGAGTTGTATATCGCTAGGATCGTTAGTTTGCACGGAGTCCCCAAGAATATCGTATCGGATCGAGGAACTCAGTTTACCTCGAGATTCTGGAAGAAGGTCCAGGAAGGTTTAGGAACCCGCCTAGATTTCAGTACCGCGTATCACCCTCAGACCGATGGACAAACGGAGCGAGTAAACCAAATACTCGAAGATATGCTTAGAGCATGTGAGCTAGAGTATGGATCCAAGTGGGAAGACTGTCTACCGTTTGCAGAATTTTCCTACAACAATAGTTACCAAGCCAGTTTGCAAATGGCCCCATTTGAATTCATGTACGGAAGGAAGTGCCGCACCCCTTTGAACTGGTCGGAAGTAGGAGAGAGTCAAATTTTCGGACCCGACATCCTACGAGAAGCAGAAGAGAAGGTTCACAAGATTCGAGAGCACCTCAAGACAGCCCAATCCCGACAAAAGAGTTACGCTGACAAGAGACGTCGAGACCTCGCCTTTAACATTGGAGACTTTGTTTACCTGAAAGTGTCGCCATTGAAGGGAATGCAACGTTTCCAACTCAAAGGAAAGTTAGCCCCCAGATATATCGGACCTTTCAAAATCTTGAACCGTCGAGGAGAAGTATCGTATCAACTCGAGCTACCAGAAGAGATGTCAGCAGTGCACAATGTGTTCCATATCTCGTTACTTCGCAAATGTCTCGAAGTCCCCGAGAAGACCGAAGTGTTCAAGAATATCGATCATAGGACCATAGAGATCAATGATGACCTGACCTATCCTGAAGTACCCATCCGTATATTGGAAGAAGCTTTTCGAACGACCAGAACCCGAAGCATCAAGTTTCTCAAGATTCAGTGGAGCAACCACACAGAAGAGGAAGCTACCTGGGAACGCGAAGATCACATCAGGATGGAGTTTCCAGATCTCTTCAAATCCTAGGTAATCTTTTCGTCCTTTTTCAAATCTCGGGACGAGATTTTGTTTAAGGGGGAAAGGTTTGTAACATCCCAAAAATATCAAACTTAGATCAACAAAACACTAATCCTAAAGTTTAGGGTTAACAAAAACTTTTCTAAATCAATTCATGAAAGCATGTCTATGTGTATGCATGAATTTTGAAATTCTTTAAAACCACTTTGTTTGTGTGAGCCATTGCTTGTAAAATGTTTCTTAGGTGAAAAGAACATCATCTAAAACATTCCCCACACTTTTCCTAAAGAAAAATAAGTCAAAACCAATATATTAAGTGAATGGTCATTTTGACCAATTTAACTCCCATGCCTACTTTGGCTGTCTCAAACTTTCAAAACCTAACAGAAACTTTTCTGGATCTTTGCACCCCTTGAATGTACTCATAACAAAGTATCAAGGCCCACCTTGTGATCATCCAGAAACTTTCAAATGCATAGTTTAAATGACAACTCAAAATTGAATCTTCTTCATATGGGAAGATCCCACTTTTTCAAAACCCACTTAAACAAGCTCAATTTTCAAAACCCAAGCATCTGCAGACTCACCAGAACCAATCTAGCAAACCCACCAAAAATCATTTCAAAATTCAAAACTTGATTTCATACGGCCATTTCATCAAACAGGTTGCAGACACAAATCAAACAAAACACAAAACACTATAGTGTGCAGTGATTCTTGCCTAACTTGTTCCCTAGTCAGCTCTCACACACCTCAGTAGATCATCTAGAAAGATTAGCCCAACACTAGCACCCTGTGAGCTTGCCATTCCCATTAATGGTGAACAGCCGAGCAACCCCATGTCACCCCAAAGTGGACAGCAAGCTAGGAGCAGCAGCAAGCCTAGCCAGCATGTCTGGGAGGCAGCCCACCGTCCACCGCCACTGCCTGTCCCAGCCGCGAGCGTTGCCAAGCCCTGGAACACGCGCGCAAGACACGCCCAGACCATGCCGAGCGTGCGCCAGAGCGCCACCCTCGACCACCACCCACAGACCGTGCGCCGCCCTCACCGCGCGCACACACGATCACCACCGACCCAGGAGACCGCCAGACATCCCCGTTTAACGCCCCGCGCCATACAACCACCGCCCGCCGTCGAGAACGCCGCTTCTGCCGCGCAGAGCACCGCCCGTTCCAGACCAAACCACACCGCCCCATCACTCGCGACCATGCCGTTGAGCATCGCCAGGAGACACAGCACCGTCCCCTACCCTTGCCCATGCCATTAGCTGCCTGTAACATCGCCTCCGACGAGCTCACCTTGCGCCCCGACGGTCCCCTCGCTCGACTATAAATAGAGGCCACCCCCGCACGATTTCTTCACACCATCTCACTCCCCTCTCCTCACTGATCGTGCCACACCATTCTCAGAGCAAGGCGAGAACCACCCTGCCGGAATTTCACCGGAGCCTGCCGCTGCCGGAGAAGAAAGGAGCCAGCGATTGAAGCCGCCCCAGGAGAAGCCACCGGTACCAGGAGGTTCGCCGTCGTCGACTTCGTCGTTCGCCCGCCTCGCCGACCCTCGCCCGTACCCCGGTGAGCCCCCAGCACCCCTCACTGGCCGCGCTAGGTTTCGTTCTCGCCGGAGCTGTCTCGCGTCGACGATGACCCTCAGCCGTTGGATTAGAACCAGATCTAACGAACCACGTTGCCCCATACCGCTTCGCCCAGCCCCGTGTCACTGACGAGTGGGGACACCCACTTAAGCAGCCCGCGGGAGCACTGCGCTTAGCAGGCCGGCCCGTTAGAATTTCCCGCGCAGCCCAGCATTTCAAATTAAACTTTTTCTTTTTAAATTCAAACACACTTCAAGACCCAACTTCAAAAATCAACCCAGATCAATTTAGTACACCAAATTAGATGAAACCAATTTTGTTGGAAAGGTCTGTGAATGCTTAATCCAAGCCCGTTGGATTCAAGTCATTTGGATTTGTAGATCACCCTTAGCAAAAATGACAAGGCAGAAGCTTTTCTGCATTCAAACATTTTTCAAATTTAAACCACAATAGCTTTTGAGTTGATTCCAACTCTCAAAAATCACTTTCAACCATACCTTTCAGAATATATAAAAATATATATAGGTTACTTGCAGAAATAATGTTCAAGGAATAAAGGAAGGCTTCATAAGCATTTCTAGCCACTTTAATTAATTAAAATAAAAGGGTAAAACCTTGTTAAATTGTGACACCACTTTAAATCACATTCCCATGGACTACAACAGGTGGTGATGACATGTGTCAACATGATCCCATGTTTAGTTTGGAGAATATTAAATCTTAAGTAGTTCTTCAATGAGTAGAAATTACTTTTCTAAAATAAGAAGACTTAAACCACTCCTTAACCTTGTAATGTTAGAGATGATGCTAGATCATCTATAGGACCCTTGTGTGTGATGATTGCAAGTAGTTAAGTATTGTTTGGTGATTGTGTACCTCGTATTTATTCATAGACGCTAGTACCGACCAAGGCTACGAAGAAGAAGGAGGATACTACGAAGAGGAAACCGAGGAGAACTTCAACCACTGCTCTGCACAAGGCAAGCTAGTAACTATGCAAGCTTATACTGATATTGATGCAAGCTAACACTTGCAAGATACCCTATTGTTGCCACAACCCATGCTTGTGACATGATTACTATATGCCCTAAGCGTATGTAACCATACCCACTTGCTAAACCAATCCTAGTTTTATGGCAAGCTTTTTTTTTCATTATCAAAGTTTACTTAGAGGCTACCCAAGAAATTTGGTAGATACTAGACAGTTGTGTTGAAGGTTGCATAAAGAACATTAAAATTTGGCCTAAGCTAGAAACCTTGATATCAGCTTATGATATAAGGTTGGACTTAGTTGCAACTCCACTAGTTACCACCCCTCTATTAGTACTACCCCACCTGTAGATGCTAGTGCTAAGCATAAAACTTGATCAACTTTAGATAGGAATACTTGGTGGAAAAATGGTTATGAAAACCTTGGAATGATGGATCATTCTATGGAAATGTTTTGGACATGTGTTTCCAAACACTTGATGATTTTGGTGATGAAAATGTTGAGGCATGAGCCTTAGACCTTTATAAAACTGATGGTTGTCTGGATGCGATACCATTCCAATTTTATCGTACAACCACAATACCCGAATATTGGGTAGGGCTTGACTGGAAACTTATATACCTTAGTATTAGTTCCCTCACGGCCAAGGTCTGATCTGAGGCTACCTTGTGAAGATTGTCCACCACCCAAGATGACAGTGGTCATGGTTGGGAGGCCAAACTCACAGGAGAGGTGCTTATACTAGGGAGTGTAAATGTAAGGTTAGGATTGATTATCCGCATACTGAGTATGGTGAATTCAGGATTTGTTCCTGACGAATGTATCGAATGTTGTGGTGAAAGTGTACAATCTGTGCAGAGTGTCAAACTATTCGAATAGCCGCGTCCGCGGTTATGGACAGTTGGAGTGGCCATACTGTTCCCCCGTCAGACTTTTCAAAATGACTTGTGAACGACCTGAGATTTTGACTTGACCACAATAGAGTTGTGACTGGAAATACAAGATCCCACTTAGGAGTTATAAAATTGTGACCAGCTTGGGAACTTAGTAGTATAAATCTGGCTTTTGCAAAACAACCCTAGAGCCTAGTGTCCTATTATCCAAAAACCCCTCTTTCTTGTTAGTATTAGTTTGCGAGTACTTAAAGAGTACTCATGGCTTTGTCCCTGGCTATTCCCATGGCCAGACTATGAAGAGGAGTACCTGGAGGATGGACCCCAGGACGGTTACGACAACTAGGATCATCTCCCATCGTCAGCATTGCCTGTGACCCCGAAGATGGAGCCTCGCCTACGCTACCGTTATTATGCCGTATTCCGCTGCTTGATGTTGTATTATGGACTGGATCATGAGATCCCTGTTTGTGTAAGAAATTATGTATCGTTGTAATGGATGAAGTACTATGGTATCCAATTCTGTTATGTCTCGCAAAAATGGTAATCCTGGGATTGCGATGTATGGCATAACAGGCATCTAGGATTGAAAAATCCGGGTGTTGACAGATCGCCTATGGGCAGGATACGTTCGCGGAATGATCAATGTCGGATCTCTCTTCGGAGTTTGCCGACAAAGATCGGAAAAACTCAAGGCCCACCCAAACCGCCCCTGTGCAGGATATAAAGGTGGAAGATCACTGCATATCCGCCGGCTTCGTCCGTGCGTCTGGACATCAGAGATCCAAGTTCGTCGGCGTGGTTACCATCTTCGATCTGGCGCTCTGCGTTCAGAGAGAGGGCTAAAACCCCCGCGACTACCTGGCCAGGTGGCTCCGCATATGAGCCGACCTAGCCCACTACCCTGATGATAACGCTCTGTATCACTTCATCGAAGGACTGGACTGCGACACGCTTCTCCGACATTCTTTAAGACGGCAGCAGGCAACAGGACGCCTTACCCTCGAAGAGATGGTGAGCACCGTCAACAGCTACGCGGCAGCTGACGTGGCAGCCCAGATGGAGCTTGCGCTCAGAGACGGAGAACCTCCGATTCAGCAGCCGCCACCACCGCCTCCTGCCGCCATCGTCGTAGAAGCACCACCACCTCTTGTCATCGTCGAGCCCATTGCACCTCCACCGCCCGTCATCGAGGAAGTCTTGGCACCCTCCGACTCTGTCATTGACGCGCTTTACGCTGATTTCAGTGCAGATTCAGAGGAGATAGATTTCAGTCCAGAAGAGCTAGACTCCGCTATGCAGGAGATGGAGGAGGAGTACTCGCGCGACGAGCAAGCCAACAACGCCGTCGCGTCCCGAGGGGTGTTCTTCACCATTGGGACGGCGATGGATGAAGATCGACCCGGACAAGCTCCGCCTACGGCACTGGAAAAGGGGAAGGGGCCACTTATTGCAGCCGACGATGATCGTGCAAAAGTCATGCCTCCTCCGCCTAACCCACTGCAGCAGCCGCAGGAACTCGGCACCGGCCCGAGCAACAACAACACCGCAAACTTGCCGCCTCCAGCATCTACGTCTGAAGCAGCCCAAGTTACTCCAGCTGATAGAGTGATGTACGGCAACCTCCTCGTCGAGCCACTAACCGTTGCTCATATCTGGAACGTAACCCAGCTTGATGAGAAGCGCCAGCAGCTGCTGGAGGAGGTGCAAGCAATCGCGGAGCAAGGCGCTAAACTAGATCGAGATCTGGTCAACGCGCAGAAGTCCATAAAAAAGCTAGAGCAATGGAGGCCGAGTACAAGACTCTGCTACAGCAGCAGAAAGCTAAGAAAGCTCCGGCTCGCGTCACCAACGATCCTGGCGTACGGCGCAACCTAGGATGGGCTCCCTCTAAGCCGGCACAGGCCAAGCCATACATTGACAGTGAAGGCAAGCAGGTGATGCCCACCCCACTCCTTAACCTCGCCGTCGCCAAGACCCTTTTGGAGCAGGATAGATCGCCAGAGGCAGTGGAACAGGTCTATGACCTAGTGGCCAAGGCGGTGAAGCAGCAGGAAAAGGCCACCCCTCAGAGGCTTGAGTCTAACCCAGCGCTCTACCAGTCTAGCTAGTACAAGCCGCCAAGGGACAGATCTCCTCTTGATGTCGGGTCCCAGACGGGTTCATCAGAACGAAGACGGAGGGATGCACGCAACAGGAAGGATGCCATCCCCATATCCTCCGACCACGGAGAAAAGGCCCGACCTCGTCGCCCATCGCCACCGCCCCGATCTCCCTGACATCGCAAAGATTACAAAGCTCACCATCGTACAGATATGCCCCCACCAAAGCAGTGTGACATCGTCATCCGCCACAACACGGAGCAGACCCGTCATGACGGAGAGCGCAACCAAGGACATAAGAGCAGGTCGCGCCATGACCCTCCGCGTCCGACAAGGAACCGTGACAGGCATCAGGCATCGCAGGAGGGTAACAGCAAGAAGGCTAACCCACCGCCACCTCCGCCTCCATCACCACCAAGAAGTCACCATGGCGGAGGAGGCCCGCGTCGTTCACGCAGCCCATACCCCGTTGACAAGAAGAAGAAGAACCCGGAGCCATACGACGCGCGTTCGCGGATCGATAAGATCCACGAGGCCCGGGAAGAACCATACCTGGGACCACGTTGCTTTGGACCTGCAATACGGTCCGCAACATACCCCAAAGGATTCCGGATTGACAAGACCAACAAGCCGTATGATGGCACCGCCAAGCCAGCCACATGGTTGCAGGACTATGACAACGCGGTGGAGATTGCCGAAGGTAACCCCAACATCGCCGTCAAGTACCTCCCATTAATGTTGGCGGGTACGGCCCGTCAATGGATCGACGACTTGCCGGAGATATTTATATACAACTGGCTGGACATGCAAGAAGCGTTCACCAAGAACTTTGAGGGTACATACAAGCGTCCCTGCACTGTGGGCGATCTACAGCGGTGCGTGCCAGAGAAAGACGAGACATCTCGCGCCTACCTCTCTCGCTGGCTGGACATGAAGAATTCCTTCGCAGGAGTGCACGCTCAGACCGCCATGGCCGCCTTCATCGATGGGTTGGAAAGGGGCATGTTGCTCCGACATAACCTGAAGTGCTTGCAGGACAATCACCAGCTTGACTTGAACCAGATGATTCAGTTGGCTAGTGAGTTCGCAGCTGCCGACGGCAATGCTCGTGGATCCTTGCCGGCAACGGCAGTTCCCACTCAAGCTCGGAGGAACAGCAGTACAAAGCGGAAGACCTCTCCAGAAGAAAAGCAATCTACCAACATGGTCGCTATGACTTTTGCAGGACGAGGAGAGGGCGTACAACATGGCCGAGGAAGGGGAGCTGGTCGTGGGCAGCAACGAGGAAGTGAAACCACCTCGGCGTCACTCCGCGTTCCCCAAACCTACAAGGAGTACCGCGATATGCCATGCCTCGTACACCTCGACGTCAAGGGCAAATCCACCCATACCAATCGACACTGCAAGTTCATCAACGACCTCACCCGGAGTCCGGCTACAAGTGAAGTCGGAAGAACAGACCGCGAGGCAAGGGCAAGGGGAATAAGAAGGAGGAGGAGTCCAAGGATTCAAGTGACATGGACGAGGACGTTGACCCCAAGCACGCCGCCAAGAGCGACGACAAGGGCAAGAACCCCTTCGCAAAGAAGGCCCCATTCTACCACACTTTCCTTGGCACCCCCACCGTCCGACAACAGAAAACCTCTCTGAGGATACTGATGGCTACTCTCCCCCCAGTCCCCCAGTACCTGCGCTGGTCGGAGGTTCCAATAACTTGGGACAGGATGGACCACCCAGACCTTATACCCACGGAGAACCAGTACGCCATGGTCATCAACCCCTTGATTGACGGCGTGGAGTTCACCAAGTATATGGTGGATAGTGGAAGCAGCATCAACATCATGTACCTGGATACACTGCAAAAGATGAACTTGACGGAGGCAAACCTAAGGCGGACTAATACCATCTTCCATGGCGTAGTTCCTGGTCGGGAGGCTCGGTCCCTTGGGTGCATTACACTTCAGGTTTCCTTTGGCGATGTTAATAATTACCGTCAAGAGCGCATGACCTTCGAGGTGGTCCCCTTCAAGAGCGTGTACCACGTCATATTCGGCCGCAAAATATTCCACACATTCATGGCCAAGCCATGCTTCGTCTACAACAAGCTCAAGATACCCGGACCAAACGGCATCATCACCGTATCCGGAAGCTTTACCAAGGCAAGGGACTGCGAGATCAACGAAGCAGCCGTTGCAAAAGTTGTCCTCTACAGCGAAGAATTCAAGGAGATCCAGAGAAAGGTCAATGACTCAGAGATTCCCGCGTCGAAGAAGCAGATCTCCTACTCTGCTCCTGCGTTCAAGGCCGCCATCGAGACCAAGCTGGTGGAACTTGTGGTAGGCGATGCCTCCAAGGTCATTGCCATTGGGACGAACCTGGATCCCAAATAGGAAAGCGCGCTCGTCGAGTTCCTCCGTGAGAACAGGGACATCTTTGCCTGGCAACCTGCCGACATGAAAGGTGTACCTAGGGAACTTGCCGAGCATAGCTTAAACATTGATCCAAAATGCAAACCAGTGAAACAACCTCTACGACGCTTTGGAGATGATAAGAGACGCGCCATTGGCAAAGAGATAGCTAGGTTACTTAAGGCTAGATTTATCCGAGAAGTCCTTCACACCCAATGGGTGGCCAATCCTGTACTTGTCCCCAAAAAGGGAACCAATGAATTAATAATGTGCGTTGATTACACCGGCTTGAACAAAGCATGTCCCAAAGATCTGTTTGCTTTGCCTCGCATTGACCAAGTCATTGACTCGATGGCTGGCTCGGAACTTTTGTGTTTTCTCGATGCATACTCAAGATACAACCAGATTAAGATGAGGAAGTCGGACCAATTGGCCACTTCGTTCACTACCCCGTACGGCATGTTTTTCTATGTCACGATGCCCTTTGAGCTGAAAAACACAGGTGCTACCTAGCAGCGGACAATGCAACGTTGCCGTCACGACCAAATTGGTCGGAACGTTCACGCCTACATGGACGATATTGTGGTGATGTCTAAAAAGTCAAACGACTTAATCTCCGACTTAAAAGAAACATTTGATAATCTCCGGAAATACAACATGATGCTTAACCCTAAGAAGTGCGTCTTCGGGGTTCCAGCCGGCAAATTGTTGGGCTTCATCGTTTCCCAGCGTGGAATCGAGGTGAACCCGGAGAAAATCAAGGCCATCTTGAACATAAACCGTCTGACATGCCTAAAGGACATTCAATGACTAACAAGTTGTGTTGCAGCAGTTAGTCGGTTCGTCAGCCGACTTGGAGAGAAGGCTTTGCCGCTGTGCAAGTTGCTGAAGAAGGCGAACAAATTCACATGGACGGACGAAGCAGATGCAGCATTGAAGCAGCTTAAGGAGATTCTTTCCTCAGTGCCCATCCTTGCAGCACCCGAGCCTGGAGAGCCCCTTTTAATTTACATGGCGGCAACCAACCGGGTTATCAACATCGTCGTCGTGGTAGAACGGAAGGAACCAGGCTATGAGCACGGAGTTCGACGGTCAGTTTACTATGTGAGCGAGGTCTTGACGGAGTCCAAGCAACGTTACCCGCATTACCAAAAGATAGCTTATGTAGTTTTCCTTGCTTCTCGGAAGCTGAGGCATTACTTTCAGGAGCACCCAATCATAGTGGTGAGCAAGACCCCACTGTTCGACATCATCAATAACAGCGACGCTACGGGAAGGGTCGCGAAGTAGGGCATTGAACTTGCCGCCTTCGACATCACCTACAAGAGACGCGACGCTATCAAGTCTCAAGCCTTGGAAGATTTTGTTGCAGATTGGACGGAGATGCCAGATGCTACTCCGTTGCCAGAACTAGAGTACTGGGTGATGCACTTTGACGGATCAAAGCTGCTCAACGGCTCGGGGACTGGTGTATTGCTACAGTCACCAACAGGAGACAAGCTACACTACGTTCTGCAGATCCACTTTGAGGCTACAAACAACATGGCGGAGTATGAAGCACTCAGTCATGGACTACGTGTAGCCAAGGATATTGGCATCAAGCGCATAGTTTGTTGTGGAGATTCCGACTTGGTTGCCCAGCAGGTGGCTGGCATCTGGAATGCACGGAACCCCATGATGGCGGCATATCGAGACGAAGTGGACGAGATAGCCAAGAGCTTCTTGGGCTACGAAGTTAAGTATGTGCCTAGGGAACAAAACGAGGCGGTTGATCTGCTGCCTAAGCTAGGGTCATGGCGCAAGCGAATTCCGCCAGGAGTTTCCCTAGAGCACCTGCGCACACCATCCGTGAAGGGAGCCGACATCGACAACCCGGATAGAGCTGACTCTTTCATCCATATGGTGACTAAGGTTCCTCCGGCTTGGACAAAACCGTTCATGGAATATCTCGAACACGGAATTTTGCCCGACGATGAAGTCGAAAGACGACAAATAGTACGACGAGCAAAGGTTTATACCATAATCAATGGGAAACTCTACAAAAGGAGCACTACTGGCATATACCTAAAGTGTGTTTCCCAGCTAGAAGGTATGGAAATCCTACGCGAAATCCATCTCGGAGATTGCGGGCACCACGCCGCTCCTCGATCGTTGGTCGCGAAAGCCTTCCGGCAAGGATTCTACTGGCTGACCGCGAAGGCGGATGCCGACAAGATGGTTGAGACATGCATGGGATTCCAGTATTATGCCCGACAACCACATGTTCCTTCTGAAGAACTGCGAACAATACCAATAACTTGGTCGTTTGTAGTCTGGGGGCTAGACATGGTCGAAACGTTGCAGATGGCACCTTGTGGGTTTACGCATCTGCTTGTAGCAGTTGACAAATTCACTAAATGGATAGAAGCTAAACCCATTAGAAAGCTTGATGGGGAAACTGACCTCAGGTTCGTCCGAGATCTAGTGGTGAGATTTGGTCTCCCACATAGCATTACCACCGTCAATGGCAGCAATTTATCACTCGGAGAAGTGGAGGCATATTGCTGGGAGGAAGGCATCCGTCTTGACCTTGCATCTATGGCACACCCACAATCCAATGGTCAGGTTGAGCGAGCCAATGGATTAATTCTGCGGGGAATCAAGCCACGTCTTGAGGCACCACTACATAGTGCAGCTGGAGCCTGGGCGGAAGAGTTGCCATCTGTGCTATGGAGTTTATGAACTACACCCAACAGATCCACCGGCTACACCCCTTATTTCATGGTATATGGAGCAAAAGCCATCTTGCCTTCCGACATCCTTCACGATGCACCAAGAGTTGCCGCCTACGACGAGGATGACGCTGAAGAATCCAGACGCCTGGATGTGGACCTTCTCGAGGAGGAGCGCTTTTGGCATGCCAAAGATCCGCCATCTACCAGCAGAAGCTACGCATCTACCATAGTCGCCGTGTTCGGCATCGCTCGTTTAAAGAGGGGGATTTGGTGCTCCGACTTAAGCAGAAGAAGTCACACAAATTATCCCCGCCATGGGAAGGACCGTTCATCATAAGCAAGGCGCTGCTCAATGGGTCTTACTACCTTGTTGACAATCGTGAACTAAAGGATACACCCAATGAGGATCAAAAGCGTAAGCGACATGACCTGGATGATGACTACCCGGAGCTTGATCGGCCATGGAACATAGCACAACTACGTCCTTTTTACACTTAGCATTTTTTATCTAATTGTGTACCTTTTATATGATCAATGAAATAAAGCTCTTTGGTTCACTCATATTTTTGAGTCTTTTACCTCCTTTAGTGTTCATTTTTGGATCATGTAAAACCTTTATGCACAAGTATTGCGTTTTCACTTGTGAAAATTCCGCCTAAGGGCGTTAGCTTAAGTTTTCTAGTCTACACGTTCTTTGTTGTTTTTATGTGGATTCTGGAGTAGTGACTTTCGGCACTTATTGTCGGCGATTTTGTGCTCAGGTTATTGACGGTGCCATTGGGCATCATCACCTAAGCGCATGGTTCCGACAACGAGTTTTCCGACTCACGAAAAGTCAAGCATAAGAACCAAAGTAATGGATAAGCCAGCACTTGCTTAAAAAATATATACATGCTGGGAACTAAGTGTTTAAGTAGCAGGAAATAACAACCATTGTTTTCCGCCTTAAGTTACATCATCAAGTTTTTCCGCGCATATACCAAAGATGAAGCAAATATTACAAAGTGTTTTTCATTCTTTGGGCGCAGGAGACTTGGAAGCAGCACCGTCATCAGCCGAAGAATCACCCTCAGCATCGGCACTTTGGTGAGACTCGGAGGAATCTTGGTTGACGCTGTCGATGGTGTTCATGGGGACGAAGACGTTGATATCCACCAACTCGGCTACTCTGGTGTCATAACCCGCGAGTGATGACAAGATGGCTTCATGATCAATTTCTTTGCCGTCATCGTCAACGTCGGGGATGCCAGAGGTCACCGTGTCGATGTCGGCATCTTCGTAGTGTGCCTTCACCATAGACAGCGCCATCCTTGTGTCAGCCCGTGCACATGAAGCTTTCCAGCTTGTGATATGCTCGGGGGCTCGGCGCAGAATCTCCGAGTACTTCGCCACGGAGTCCGAGGCCTTGAAGTGTATCTGGAGGGGCTTGGCGATCTCTTTGGCTTGGGTGATGGCGGTGTTGATAAAGTTGTCGGCAAGAACCATGCATTCCTTGGCTGGAGGAGGCGATCTGGTTAAACCCATAGGAGTTGCAAATTCCGACAAGAATCGCATGAGTTTAACAATTCAAAGTATCCAGACTACAGAAATACAAGGTGGAGAAATCTTACTGAAGATGCTGGCATTAGCCTGCCAGAGGGTATCCGCCAGGGATTCTTTCTCTTGCTGGAGGAGCTTATATGCCTCGATGTGGCGATGGTTTTGCTCATCAGCAGCTTGCTTTTGATCTTTTAAGATCGCAATCTCCTCCTTCAAGAGATTGGTTTCCGCGGAGGCGGATTCCTGCAGGGCCTTCATGGAATCCTCATGCATTTTCAACAATTCTTCCCTCTCCTTTTTAAGGATCTTATTCTCACTGTCCAGCTGCTGGATATGCTTGGACTTCTCGACAATGTCCTTGGCCTTGGCAACATGTTCTGAAAAGTTGGAAAAAACAAAGTACACAGTGAGTACTCGGAGAATGAAGGAATAAAACCAAGATGGAATGCGCAAAAAAGAAAACAGACTCTTGTTTTTGATGATCTATTCCTTCAAGATGGCAGTTTTACCCTTTTCGGCTTCAAGATCTGCGCGCATCTTCTGGTACTTGTCGTTGGCCATGCCCCTTCGAGCATTCTCGTTCTATGGAACAAAGGGAAAAAGTTAAGACCGTTGTTTAGTCTACTTGGAGCTTCTAGTCGGAATTTTTCCACCTAGACGCTCGGGGGCTACAGCGAGAGTTTTTTAACTTAGCAATATGCTTAGCTTTTCTTTGGGCATCTAGTCGAAGCTATTGCAGTTCTCGATTAGAAGCTTGGGGGCTACAGTATAAAGTTTTAACTCGGAAAATGCTTAACTTTTCTTTAAGCATCTAGTCGGAACTAAGTCATTTACAACTAGAGGCTTGGGGGCTACAGTATTGAAAATTATAAACACTGCGTATGCTACTCTTAAAGCATCTAGTCGGAATAGTCTTTTCCATCTAAATGCTTGGGGGCTACAGTGGGAGTTCTTTCTAACTTGGTCATTCTTAGAGCATATAGATGCAAAACCTATGGTTTTCCGTCTACATCCTCGGGGGCTACAGTGGGATACTCATATGAAATGCAAAAGGCAAAGTAAAACTTACAAGTGCAATAATCTTGAGGTTTGTAGAGCTCTTGGCTAGCAGCTTGCCAAAGGAGATGCTATTTCCTCGCAAGATATCCGCTTGTCGGAGAAGCTCCTCAATACCGCACGTCGGAGATGACGGCACTCCTCCAAGAACCAGAGTTGTGTTACTCGGCGTGAGCGCCAGGTAAACTATCTTCAGAAACTCGAAGGGCTTCTGGGGAGCGGGGGCACCGCCTTCGGCAGAGGTACCAGCTCCCACTACCACCTTGCCGCCACCGATGGCATCCTTAGCCGGAGCTTCAACCATTTGTTGAGAGGTGCTCTCTTGCGTCGCCTGCTCGCCGACAATAGCAAGTTCGATAGAGGCGCCAGAATCCACTTCCATGATGGAAGGGCCTGGTGCCTCCTTAGCCTGCGAGCTTGTCGGGGCAGACGAAGGCTTGACGGCAGGAGTAGCAGGGGAAATGGCGGGGGAGGCGTCGCGATGCAGCATCTCTTTGATATTTCTAGAAGCCCCCAAAGTTTTGGAGGTCTTCTTGAGGCTGGTCGTGGCTTTCTTCCTAAGACGTGAAAAATGCATAAGTACAGGAACAAAACATACAGATAGACAATGTCGGAGAATGAGTAGCTTACACTAGGGGGGATGCTTTGGCAAAAATCCCGGTGGCTTTTCTCTTTTCCGACTCCAGGGCGGCGGTAGTCTTTTTGGAGGCTCCACCCTCCGTCTTGTTCTTCTTGCCTCCGTCGGCAGCGTCAGAGGTGGAGCTCTTCCGCTTTCGCGATAACGGGACATCATCGTCGGACACGACCGTGACTTCCTTCATCTTTGGATCGTAGATTTGGGCAGCCAGGTTTTCCTCATCTAGATCGCTAAGCTATTAAGTAAGAAGTCACCGTGTTAGATAAGATGGTATTGGCAAGACGGGGAAACTGGAGCATATGTCGTACACGGAAAATAAATATCTACCTTTGGGCACTTGCCGTCTACGAACATGTCGTAGGTGATGGTGAAGCCATGCTTCTTATCCTTCACCTTGACGATGTCCTTCAAACGGAGCTTGACGGAGTCGCTCGAGAAGTTATCCACGGAGATCCGGAGGGTATCCCTTCGATCACTGGTATACTCGTTCATGAACTTCGCACGGTGCTGCAGAGGTTGGATTCGCCTGATGAACCAGCACATGGCTAGGTCCAAGCCGGTTAGACCCGTCTCTACGAACCATTCGATCCGCCTTATTGCGTGAGAAGCGTCGAGGTCGGAGGGAAGGGAGGCATGGGATCTCCATGTGGAAACTTCAGCGGCGGCTCCATCTGCGAAGTTCGGGTACGTTACTTCTCGGCCCGCCAAAGGAATGTCAGGGCCGTAGAAGTACGTCTGTTGCCAGGTTTTGCAGGACTCGTGGCCGACGATGTCGGGGAACCGCCGGCCTGGTCGAATCTTGAAGCTTATGGTGCCGAAGTTCCTAAGCTCCTCCTTACTATGTTTGGCTTCACGTTTGACGGTGAAGAAATACACGAACAAATCTAACCTAGGCCTAATCCCTAGGTAACCCTCACAAAGTGCCGCGAAGTTGCTAAGCACTAAGATGCTATTGGGGTAGAGGTTATGGGGTTGGACCTTGTAATGGTTCAAGACGGAGAGGAAGAAGTGGGAGATGGGCAGGGAAACGCCACGTACCAGCTGAGCCTTGAGGTACACCTTTTCTCCTGCTTGGGAAGAAGGTGTCACCTCGCCGGCCGGCGCCGCCCGCCAGGCGAGCCCCTCCGTCGTGGGGAGGTAGCCTTCGGCGACCATCTCTTGGATGTCGCGGTCGGTGATGTCCGAGCCGCGCCAGTCGCCCTTATGCGAGTCTGGCTCTTCGTCCTGGTTCCAGCGCCACCAAATTGTGGTCGTCGCCGGTGGACTCGATCACCGCCGATGCCGGGATGACCAAGCCCTCTAGGGGCACGACGACGGAGCTCGCCGGCTTCGTCGCGGCTTCGATCGACACCGCCATCGATGGGGAGGTGCTGCTGCTGGCCATGGACTGGAGGACGGGTGCGACTAACACAGATGGGAGCTAGGGGTTTCGAGGTTTCTCACGGAGAGCTACAGGAGGCGTGCGGCTGGAGGAAGAAGACGATGACGCGAGAGGAATGAGGTAAAAAGTGGAAAATGCCCCGCGGTTACTATTTATCATCCTCGGCATCAAGATTCGTGCAGCTAATCGGACGGTTTCCGCGTAGACGACGTGTTCGCGAACGTGTGCGGAAATTTCGCCACGTCTCCAACCGCCGCCACCAACGGTTCGTATCACTCGCGCGGGAAAATTGGATATGATTGCGCTCTCTGCATGTGTGAGTTACGAGGTGTCGCTGACCTAAGCCTACGTCATCCTAGCTGACACGGGTAGATGAGCCGTCGCATCGAAGATTCCGGCATCGATGGATTTAATCCGACTACGGAAGAGTACGGTGGAAAATTCAGTATTTCTCTGGCTTACCAGTCGAAGACGGAGCAAAACCTTGCAGGGTTCTTTGGGAGGACTACAAGATGTTGCTTGACGATCTGCCGACACCCATCTAGACGGAGCATTCCACGAGAAGAGGCAAGACGGCGCAAGATCTCGGAGTTCTCCAGGGGCTACTGTTGGGGATATGCTATATGGGTATCCCTATAGCATGTCTCTTATCCGACCGTCTCCGGCCGTCCCATGCACCGTGTAGTGGCCTAGGAGAAGCGCAGCGTCGCCATCGTCTTCTCTGCCAAGCCACGCAAGCCGGAAGGAAGTTGTGTGGCAGGAATCGAGCTTGACCTCAACATCGGCCGCCGCAGTCAAGCCATCGATTCATCCCCCTCTGGCCTCCCCTCGCTTCATCGACCCCACCGACGTGACCGTGGTGAGCTAGCGGTCCTCCTGGACCTCTCCGTTCCTCCCCTCTCGCGCTGTACTGCTGGCCCGACGAGCACCCGATGCTGCTGCCGCTGCTTCTTGTCACTGGCGTAACTCCAGTTACCATATCGAGGTGGCATCGCCACTATAATGTTCGGCTAGGCCTCCTCTTTCGAACGCGGCCAAGCACGCATCCAGGCGCGCACGGGATCGAGAGATCCGTGCTCAACCTGGGGGCTTCCCCATTGATGACGTCAGACAGGCGTCATGCTGGCGTCATAGTTCTTTTCTTTTGTTTCTCTTATTCCCTGTAATTATTTTTGTAATAAATAAAATGCTGACAGGTGGGCCCTGTCTGTCAGGGTTTTAACATTTTCTCTAAATCATTTCTGAAATTAATAAAAATCTGACATGTGGGCCCAAGTTAGAAAATAATTTAAATATTCCAGAAAAAATTAAAATGAATTAAAAGTTGAGAAATTCATAACTAATTCATTTTAAATCAGAAAAATACAAATAATATATCAAAATGTTCAGAAAAATGAGAACTATCTAATAGAGATATAATCATGCATTGTTAATCAACTTACATGACAAGTTTAATTAGAAGAACAAAATAACCCCTCATAGGTGATTCTGGAGTTTCCCCGAGTTAGGGTTTTCACCCCTCGGAACCCCGTTTAAGCTGTCAAGCATGCCTTAGGGTTTCATTTCAATGAAATTTAACTTGTCATATCATCATCCTTGTTTGAGCATTGCATCGATGCCATGTCTTGATTGTTGCCTTTCTTTCCGGTGTTGGTTCTTCGCGATAGGATCCGAGCCCGAAGCTGAAGTCAATAACACCGAAGATCAATACTTGTCTACTGACGGACAAGGCAAGTGTAGCCTCTCATTCTGAACCTACTTTTACAAAGTATATTACTTTCTCGCTATGATGCACATGATTTCAATGTGGTCTTTTGTCAGTAGTTAGGGTTACCTATCTGCTACATAGTTTCCCTGTTGTAGCCTTATACTCCTGATCCACTTCTCCTAGCATACCTAGGTTTGGCATCTGAGCGTTGCTAGAGCTTCTGAGATCGACAGCTTAGCCATGCATAGTATCAATTTCTGATCTATCCGAGCGATGAATCAGTGGTGCCGGAGAATCTAGAAAGGTAGGAGTTGGTGACATTCTCGAAGGAGTTAACTAAATATGCTAAGGCTTGTATGGGAGGCCATGTTGGGTGTGGTTTTTGTAGTCCCATGCTCGCCACCACAAGGAACTGAGTTCTTACCTTTGGAACCAAGACGAGCGTGCAACCACACGGGGCCTGGACAACCTCATGACTAACTAACTTTCCTAGTAGATTCCATGAGTCACATAGTTCGGGCGTTCCATTCGACATATGAATAGAAAATCTTTTGAAAGATTTGTCGGGTGAAGTTGGTGCATTCATAATAGGTAGGTAAGCGTGGCCGAGGTTGCTTGGGGTAGATAGCGCCCCTGGTAAACCAATCTCGCCTCACATATTTAAGTATCGGCTTCGGGATTTGACCCGTTACGGCGGAATCATACTTATTGCATGACTCATGGTCTCAGCGAAAGCAAGGTAAAGGTCGTGGTCTACCACCCTCTGTCGGCCTTCCAAGGAAGAGGGCTAATAATTTGGCATTAAGAGTCGGTTGGTGCGTGTGGGTAAAGTTGTACACCCCTGCAGGGTTAAATCTTTTCGAAAATCCGTGTTCACGGTTATGAACGACTTGGCGACCGGACTTAAGATCATAGATAACTTTAACCACTATAAAACTTGTTGATCCACGTGTGCTTAAGAATGCTTCCTCTGGGTTGAGGGGGTGATCCTAGATAGGAGGTTCTGATGAAGTTGGGGGTTATCGAGGTGTGATGAACAAGATGAAGAAGTCGCTATATTATCCCTTTTTAAAAGATTCTGAGTAGACGAGCCTCTTCTCTCTCTTGTTTACAAATAAAGATTGCTTTCTGCAAAAGAAAATCCAGAGAAAGCCTTTCTAGACAGAGCATGTAGATACTAGGTTATCTAAGTCTTGAGGAGTACATTCTTGTACTCAGCCTTGCGCCATTGTTGTTATTCTACAGAGGATCTGGTTGCAACTGAAGGTGGCTTCTACGTTGACATCGACGAGTAGTTGGGGGTCCCAGGTAGAAGCCTGAGGACTATGGGATGGACATCGCTTTTGTGTATGGCCTCTTAGGCCTTTTGCTAAGTTGTTGTGTAGAACAACATAATTTGCTTTCGCTGTGAGATGTAATGTTGGGTCTATGACCTCTGGTTTGTAATAACTCTAATATCTTACTCTGCTAAGAGTTTAAATTTATGCTGTTGTATCCCTGTGTTCTGTAATGTTACCGATTCATACTGTGATCTTCTGAGTTTGGAGTTGAACTTATCTTAGATGGTGATCTGAGGTTAGTTTAACCCTAACCCCGGGGGGTGCTATAGGTTTTGGTATCAGAGCAGGACTGCCTGTACGAAACCCTTTTATTGGTCGATGTTGAGTCTAGAAGTTGACAAAACTATTTGAAATTTAAAAACTATTTGTAGAAACTCTGACTAGGATTCTTTTTACTCCTTGTCTTGTGTGTTTCTGATGCTGGAGTTTTCTTACCTTATTTGGTTTGAAAAGGTTTTCATCCCTTGTATTATATCTCAAAACTTTTAGGATCGTGGTTTTGGGGTTGTTTCTCTAAAAGTACTCCGTACTTGGTAGCTATTCTCAGAGTTCTAAGATATCTCAGTTTTGCTTGGTGTGTAACATCTTAGAATTCCATTGTCATGGTTTGTAAGTCAGCTGGTTAGTGTATACATTAGATGCTTTGATACTACCATGCTTGATAAGATGATACTTTTAAATCAAGTACTCTTTGGTCATCTTTCCGTCTTGTTCCTTTGAAATCCTTGTCTAACCTTTCCCTTATTCTTTCAGGATGGGTGACACCTCTCATGCCCCTACCCGTGCTCATGCTCGTGGTGCTGCCAATGAGGGTGAATCTTCCAACCTTCCACCACCACTGTCCATGGTTCATCTTATGGCCATGTATGAAACCAACCGTGATGACAACATGAGGCTCCTTGAAAGGATTGAGTGCAACACTGCTCAACACCAGAACAATCAAGTTGGTATCAAGGACTTCACACGTCTCACTCCGCCAGTTTTCAGCTATTCCACTGAGCCACTTGATGCGGACTACTGGCTTTGCACCATGGAGCACAAACTTCAGGTTGGTCATGTTGCTCAAGAAGATTGGGTGACTTTTGTTGCCTATCATTTGGAGGGAGCAGCCAACTCCTGGTGGGAAAATTTCTTGGCTATGCAAGAAGCTCAACATGTTGTTACATGGAAAGAGTTCACTGAAGCCTTCCGAGCTTATCATATTCTGGAGGGCCTGATGGATCAAAAGAGGGAGGAGTTCCTCAAGCTGAAGCAGGGCACCAGTTCCGTGTGTGATTACCAGCGCAACTTCAATCGTCTTGCCTGCTATGCTACTGAAGAGGTCTCCACTGATGTCAAGAAGCAAGCTCTGTTCCGCAAGGGACTGGATCCTGAGGTTCATCGTGATCTGCATCTCATGGACTTTTTTAACTTCCAAGGTCTTGTTAATAAGGCTATGAAAGCCGAGAGTGGAAAGGTGGAGTATGAAGAAACTCGTAAGCGTCATCAGGAGGGGTACAATAAGGCTGGTTCTGGTAATAAGAAGCGTCGTGTCTTCGTGCCTTACAGTGTTGTGCCACGTGCTCCTTATACTCCAAGGACTTCTGGATATGCACCAAGTACGAATGGTACTCCAAACAATGCTGGTGGATCAAATTATCCTGCTGCTGGTACTGGATCAGGCCTCATATGTTTCAACTGTCGCCAACCTGGCCACTATGCAAGAGTCTGTCCTCAAAAGAGTGCAGCTGAGAAGGCACAACCCCCAAAAAAGAATGATAAGTATCCAGGTGCTGGAAAAGGAAGCCTGAACCATATCTCGGCTGAGGAGGCTCAGGAAGATCCAAGCGTCATTATGGGTACACTTCGTATCAATCAAATTCCAGCTAAAGTTTTTTTTGATTCTGGGGCATCGCATTCTTTCCTGTCACAAGATTTTGCTCAAATGCATGGGATAAATTTTGAGGGTTTATCTGTTCCTCTGCTAGTTTAGTCTCCTGGTTCTAGTTGGCGTTCCACCATGGTTAGTCATGGGAATCTAATCGAAGTTGCATTTCAACTTTTCCCCATCTCTTTGATCGCCCTCAAGTCAACTGACATTGACATCATTTTGGGCATGGATTGGTTGACGCGTTATCAAGCCATTCTCGATTGTACAACCAAGTCTGTGACTCTGACTAGTCCTACTAGCATAACAGTCAAGTACTGGACCATAGGGTCACTATCTCCTTCAGCTGTTTCTAGTCCTGAAGCAGAGTTGTATGATCTTGAAGTTCTACCTCCGTTAGAGATCCAAGATGTTTCCGTGGTCTGTGAATTCCCGGATGTCTTTACTGAGGAGTTGCCTGGCATGCCACCTAATCAAAGTGTGGAGTTTTTCATAGAGCTAGTTCCTGGAACTACTCCTGTTTCTAAAAGACCCTATCGTATGGCTCCTCATGAGCTTGTGTAGTTGAAGAATCAATTAGAGGAGTTATAAGGAAATGGATACATTCAGCCCAGCACATCTTCTTGGGGATGTCCTACCATCTTTGTCAAGAAGCGGGATACCAATATACCGCGTCTGGTTGTGGATTATCGCCGACTCAATGCTGTGACTATCAAGAACAAGTATCCTCTACCTAGGATCAACGATCTATTTGATCAGTTAAGTGGTGCCATTGACTTTTCCAAAATGGATTTGAGGTCAGGGTATCACCAGATAAAGATCCGTAAGGAAGATATTCCAAAGACTGCTTTCACCACTCGTTATGGTATTTACGAGTATACAGTCATGTCCTTTGGTCTTACCAATGCTCCAGCCACTTTCATGTGGCTCATGAACTTTGTATTCATGGAGTATCTTGACAAGTTCGTCGTGGTCTACATCGATGATATTTCGGTCTATTCCAAGACTGAAGAAGAGCACGCTGAACATCTTCGTTTGGTGTTAACCAAACTCCGAGAACATCGTCTCTATGCCAATTTTTCTAAATGTGAGTTCTGGTTACAAGAGCTCGTATTCCATGGTCATGTTGTTTCCGCCCAAGGGGTTGCTGTTATACCCGATAAGATTCAAACTATCCTCGACTGGGAGTCTCCTAAATCCGTCAAGGATGTCCGAAGCTTTCTCGGGATGGTTGGTTATTACCGTCGATTCATCGAGAACTTCTCCAGGATTGCAAAGACAATGACTGATCTTCTTAAGAAAGATAAGAAGTTCGAATGGTCTGATAAGGCTGAAGAAAGTTTCCAGATGTTGAAAACCAAGTTAACCACTGCACCGGTGTTAGTTCTTCCAGACACTAGCAAAGACTTTGTTGTCTTCTATGACGCTTCTCACCAAGGTCTCGGATGTGTGTTGATGCAAGATGGGCATGTGGTGGCTTATGCCTCCCGTCAGCTAAAACCACATGATAACAACTACCCAACTCATGATCTTGAGCTTGCAGCTGTTGTTCATGCTCTTAAGCAATGGCAACATTACCTTCTCGGTAGTTGTTGCGAGTTATACTCGGATCATCAGAGTCTGAAGTATCTGTTCACACAACCTGATCTGAATCTCAGGCAAAGAATATGGTTGGAACTCATCAAGTACTATGATTTGGGTCTCAACTATCAACCTAGCAAAGCCAACGTCATTGCTGATGCGCTAAGTCGTAAGTCTTATTGCAACACCCTGATGATCAAACAAGCACAACCTTCTCTCCATAAGGAGTTTGCTCGATTGAATCTTGAAGTAGTTCCTCGTGGATACCTTTCTACTCTTGAAGTGAAGTCTTCTATAGAGGATGACATCAAGCTTGCTCAAAAACATGACTCTGAAATTGCTGAGATCAAAGGGAACATTGCTAGCGCAGTTGCTAAGTGTTTCTCTGTTGATAAACAAGGTAATATTTACTTTGGTGACCGTCTGGTAGTGCCAAAGAGAACAAAATTGAGGGATTTAATTCTCCAATAGGCTCACGAATCACCTCTTTATATCCACCCTGGAGGTACCAAGATGTATCGGGATCTTCGTCAAAGATTCAGGTAGTCTGGTATGAAGAAGGATATCGCTCGTTTCATTGCTGAATGTGACGTTTGTCGTCGCGTCAAAGCTGAGCACCAAAGACCCGCTGGTCTCCTGCAACCACACAAAATACCTGAGTGGAAATGGGATGAAGTTGGTATGGATTTCATCACTGGTCTTCCTAAGACTCAGAAAGGAAATGATGCCATCTGGGTAATCGTTGACTATCTGTCCAAGGTTGCTCACTTTCTACCTGTTCGCGAGAGTATCAATGCTAGTCAGCTAGCAGATCTATATATCTCTCGAATAGTTGTTCTTCATGGAATTCTGAAGAAAATCGTCTCTGACCGAGGGAGTCTGTTCACCTCAAGGTTCTGGACAACCTTCCAAGCTGCTATGGGAACTCGTTTGCCTTTCAGTACGGCTTATCATCCTAGTACCGGTGGCCAGACCGAAAGAGTGAATCAAATCCTTGAAGACATGCTAAGAGCGTGTGTCATATCTTTTGGCAAGAACTGGGAGAAATGCCTTCCTTTTGCTGAATTCTCCTACAAGAACAGTTATCAGTCCAGTATAGAAATGGCACCTTTCCAGTTCTTATATGGAAGAACGTGTCGTACTCCTTTGAACTGGTCAGAAACCGGTGAAAGAAAGTTCTTTGGTCCAGATATGATCCAGGAAGCAGAACATCAAGTTCGTATCATTTGAGATCGTTTGAAAACTGCTCAGTCTTGCCAGAAAAGCTATCATCATCGTCACCATCAACATGTTGAATATGAAGTTGGTGATCAAGCTTATCTTCGGGTCACTCCTCTGAAGGGTGTCCATCGTTTCGGTATCAAAGGCAAATTGGCTCCTCGCTATGTTGGTCCTTTCCGTGTTTTATCCAAGCAAGGTAACCTCGCATACAAATTGGAGTTTCCTGCAAACTTCCCTGAGGTGCATGACGTCTTTCATGTGTCTCAACTCAAGTGTTGCTTCAAAGACCCTGTCCGTGGTGTTGATCACCAAACTCTTGATCTCCAGAAGGATCTGACTTATTGTGAGTATCCTGTTTGTATCCTTAATGAAACCGAGCGCAAAACTCTGAGGACGAAGCAACCTGGGAATGAGAAGATTCCCTTCGATCTGAGTACCCTACCTTCTTTTCTAAAGCTTAGGAATCTCGGGTCGAGATTCTTGTCAGGGGGGTAGAGCTGTAACAACCCAAGTTGTAATATATGTAAATGGTACTTAAGCATTGCATGCATCTGTTTAAATCAATAAAATGTATGCATAAGTTCAAGTGTGTGGTTTACGAATGCAAATTCAAAACCCTAATTTCCTCCCCTCTCTTTGAAACCACATTCAAATAGTTTGAATTTTGAAAATGACAAAATGTTTGGAGCCCAATTGGACTAAAGGGCCCCACAGTATTTTGAATGTTGGCCAAAACCCCTCTGGTATTTTCAAATCACTCAAAACAAATTTGAAATGAAAATACAAAATAGAAGTTGAAAACAGAAAAAAAGGAATTTTTCTGGAAAAAAAATTAGAGCCAGACCGTCCCAGGCCAAGCAGCCCAGCAGCCTCCCTCTCCTCTCTTCCTTGCCTCGGCCCACTTCGGCCCAACTGCAGCCCGCAGCCGGCCCGATACCCTTTCGTCGTATGTTCTCCATAGCCTCCATCGCCGGATTGACGGAAGCAGCTCGGTGGCCGCTCGCCCGCCGCCAGCGAGCGCCAAGATGCACGCCGCCGCCCCTGGAGGCCTACAAGAACCCCCCTTTCCGCCGTGGAGAACCCTAACCTTCTTTTCCCCCTCGCGTGCTTCTTCTTCCTCCTAGGCCAAACCCTAGCTCTCGGGCTCCGCCACGTCCCGCCGTCTCCAGCCGCCCCGTTCACCGTGGAGTGGCCTGGGAGGAGCGCATCGTTGCCATCATCGTCTCTGCCAAGCCACGCAAGCCGGAAGGAAGTCGTCTGGCCGGAATCGAGCTTGACCTCAACGTCGGTCGCCGTAGTCAAGCCATTGATTCATCCCTCTCCGGCCTTCCCTCGCTTCATCGACCCCATCGACGTGATCGTGGTGAGCTAGCAGTCCTCCTGGACCTCTCCATTCCTCCCCTCTCGTGCTATACCGCTGGCCCGACGAGCACCCGACGCTGCTTCTTGTCGCCGGCGTAACTCTGGTTACCATATCGAGGCGGCGCCGCCACTATAATGTTTGGCTCGGCCTCCTCTTTCGAACGCGGCCAAGCACGCATCTGGGCGCGCACGGGATCGAGAGATCCGTGCTTGACCTGGGGGCTTCCCCATTGATGACGTCAACCAGGCATCATGCTGGCGTCATAATTCTTTTCTTTTGTTTCTTTTATTCCCTATAATTATTTCTGTAATAAATAAAATGCTGACAGGTGGGCCCTGTCTGTCAGGGTTTTAACATTTTCTGTAAATCATTTCTGATAATAAAAATCTGACATGTGGGCCCAAGTTAGAAAATAATTTAAATATTCCAAAAATAATTTAAAATGAATTAAAAATTGAGAAATTCATAACTAATTAATTTTAAATCAGAAAAATACAAATAATATATCAAAATGTTCAGAAAAATGAGAACTATATAATAGAGCTATAATAATGCATTGTTAAGAAACTTACATGACAAGTTTAAATAGAAGAACAAAATAACCCCTGATAGGTGATTCTGGAGTTTCCCCGAGTTAGGGTTTTCACCCCTCGGAACCCCGTTTAAGCTGTCAAGCATGCCTTAGGGTTTCATTTCAATGCAATTTAACTTGTCATATCATCATCCTTGTTTGATCATTGCATCGATGCCATGTCTTGATTGTTGCCTTTCTTTCCGGTGTTGGTTCTTCACAATAGGATCCGAGCCCGAAGCTGAAGTCAACAACGCCGAAGATCAATACTTGTCTACTGACGGACAAGGCAAGCGTAGCCTCTCATTCTGGACCTACTTTTACAAAGTATATTACTTTCTCGCTATGATGCAAACAATTCCAATGTGGTCTTTTGTCAGTAGTAAGGGTTACCTATCTGCTACATAGTTTCCCTGTTGTAGCCTTATACTCCTGATCCACTGCTCCTAGCATACTTAGGTTTGGCATCTGAGCGTTGCTAGAGCTTCTGAGATCGACAGCTTAGCCATGCATAGTATCAATGTCTGATCTATCCGAACGATGAATCAGAGGTGCCGGAGAATCTAGAAAGGTAGGAGTTGGTGACATTCTCGAAGGATTTAACTAAATATGCTAAGGCTTGTATGGGAGGCCAGGTTGGGTGTGGTTTTTGTAGTCCCATGCTCGCCACCACTAGGAACTGAGTTCTTACCTTTGGAACCAAGACAAGCGTGCAACCACACGGGGCCTGGACAACCTCATGACTAACTAACTTGCCTAGTAGATTCCATGAGTCACATAGTTTGGGCGTTCCATTCGACATATGCATAGAAAATCTTTTGAAAGATTTGTCGGGTGAAGTTGGTGCATTCATAATAGGTAGGTAAGCGTGGCCGAGGTTGCTTGGGGTAGATAGCGCCCCTGGTAAACCAATCTCGCCTCACATCTTTAAGTACCGGCTTTGGGATTTGACCCGTTACGGCGGAATCATACTTATTGCGTGACTCATGGTCTCGGCAAAACTAAGGTAAAGGTCGTGGTCAACCACCCTCTGTCGGCCTTCCAAGGAAGAGGGCTAATAATTTGGCATTAAGAGTCGGTTGATGCGTGTGGGTAAAATTGTACACCCCTGCAGGGTTAAATCTTTTCGAAAAGCTGTGTTCACGGTTATGAACGACTTGGCGACCGGACTTAAGATCATAGATAACTTTAACCACTATAAAACTTGTTGATCCACGTGTGCTTAAGAATGCTTCCTCTGGGTTGAGGGGGTGATCCTAGATAGGAGGTTCTGATGAAGCTGGGGGTTATAGAGGTGTGATGAACAAGATGAAGAAGTCGCTATCTTATCCCTTTTTAAAAGATTCTGAGTAGACGAGCCTCTTCTCTCTCTTGTTTACAAATAAAGATTGCTTTCTGCAAAAGAAAATCCAGAGAAAGCCTTTCTAGACAGAGCATGTAGATACTAGGTTATCTAAGTCTTGAGGAGTACATTCTTGTACTCAGCCTTGCGCCATTGTTGTTTTTCTACAGAGGATCTGGTTGCAACTGAAGGTGGCTTCTACGTTGACATCGACGAGTAGTTGGGGGTCCCAGGTAGCATCCTGAGGACTATGGGATGGACGTCGCTTTTTTTATGGCCTCTTAGGTCTTTTGCTAAGTTGTTGTGTAGAACAACATAATTTGCTTTCGTTGTGTGATGTAATGTTGGGTCTATGACCTCTGGTTTGTAATAACTCTAATATCTTACTCTGCTAAGAGTTTAAACTTATGCTGTTGAATCCATGTGTTCTGTACTGTTACCGATTCATACTGTGATATTCCGAGTTTGGAGTTGAAATTATCTTAGATAGTGATCTGAGGTTAGTTTAACCCTATCCCCGGGGGGTTCTACAGATATGGTGTGAACAATTGAGGTGGGGGTGGCCTCTATTTATACACCGGCGAGAGGGACAATGCGGCATGGGCTGGGCTCGTTGGTGACGACGATACAGCGAGCTACGGGCATGGCGATGGGCGTAGGACGGTGCGGTGTCTCCTGGCAATCGTCAGTGGCTTAATTGCGCGGCAAGGGGTAGTCGAGAATGGTTGGGCATGGCCCGTGCTCTGCGTGGGAACGGCGATGTTCGAGATGGCGTACAGGGGCTTCGTGTCGCACGGCGGCGAATGGTCATGTCTGGGAGGTAGCTAGGGTCATGGCGAGTGTAGTTACACGCGGTGAGGGCAAGGCGCGTCATGTGCGAGCGTGTCGGCTGTGGTGTTCTCGCGCGCTCTCGGCATGGAAGACAGAGAAATGGGCGCGGCATTACTCGGTGGTCCATGGCTTGGCTGAGCTCGATGGGTGGATAGGGAGTGGCGGTGGACGGTGGCCTGCCTCCTAGACATCGTCGACGGGCGCGGTGCTTCCTCCTGCAGGCTGTCCATGGTCGGCTGGCAATGGTGGCTCGATGGCGCGGCACTGGTGCAAACAGTGAAGGGGTGGGATGGTTCAATGTATTGGTGGGCACAGGGGGAGACAAGGGCTAGTAGTGGCACAAATTAGTGGACAAGTCATTGATCAAGAATAGTAGAAGTTAGGCAAGTTTGATCTGTTCTCACCATGTGTTTGATGAAATGGCCGCATGAATTCAACATTTGAATTTTTGGATGAATTTTGGTGCTGGTCACATGCTTGTTAGTCTCTGGTTGCTTGGGTTTGGCAAGGTGAAGTGGTTTGGTTGGTTTTTGAGAAATGGATATCTTAGTACCTATTAAGGATTCAATTTTGAATTGTCCTTTAAATAGATTTGGAATTTGTTTCTGTTGGTTTGTAAGGTGGGCTTGGGTTCACTTTTACTTGGTCTAGCAAGGGGTGAAAAGAATTGGATTTGTTTCTGTTAGAAATCTTTGACTAGGAACACCCAAAGTGGTCTAATGAACAAGTTTGGCCAAAATGACCATTTGCTCATATTTCTTATTTTTGATTTTCTCTTCATTTGATTCTGCTTAGAAATGATCTATATGATATTGTTTTTCATCTTTAAACCAATCCTTAACATTCATAGCAATCAAACATGGCAATTGCACTCATTCATGCATTAATCACTCACATACATGCATTCATATTAATTTTAATAATAAAAGTTTTTGTTAACCTTAAATTTGGGTGATTAGAAGTTGATAATCTTGTTTAATATTTTTGAGGTGTTACACTCCCTGGCTACATCGGCCCATGGATTAGCATGCTCATGTGTATGTACTTCTTGTTTAGGCATAGCCATGGGGGGAGGTTATACATCCATACAAACACGGGCTAGGTGTTGTGCTTGTTGCTCTGGTT
Source organism: Avena atlantica (assembly GCA_910589765.1). NCBI lineage: Eukaryota > Viridiplantae > Streptophyta > Magnoliopsida > Poales > Poaceae > Avena > Avena atlantica. Next base: position 360,673,642 of record OU342734.1, on the reverse strand, counting down.
GCCGAACGGATTAAGTCTGTCGGTGCTTGCACCCAATCTGATGTTCCTTGGTTCTTTACCTAAATCTTCGTACTCATCGTCTAATGATTTCCACTAGCTTCCATCCGAAGGGTGCGCCAGCACTAGGTTTTCAACCCGCACTGGATCCTTCACCACCACCTCCTTCCTTTCTGCATGCCAGCGCATGAGCTTTGCTTCCTTGGGGTCCACGAAGTACCGGTGGAGACAGGGCCTGAGCTAGAAGTACCACACAACTTTTTGAGGAACTTTTTTCATCCCTCACTTGTATCTAGGCTCGCCGCACCTTGGGCACATGGTCAAGTATTTGTGCTCGTTCTGATAAATCACGCAGTCACTGATGCAGGCGTGGTATTTTTCATGTGGTGAATTGAGAGGGCACACCACTTTCTTGTCCTCCTGTAGGCTACCTGCCAAGGTGTTATCTTTAGGTAAGTGCTTCTTCAAGTATCGGAAGAGTTCGTCTGCGCTTGCGTCATTCCATCTGTATCTTGCCTTCATCTCTAAAGATCGAGAGTTACTCTCAAGCGGGTCTCCTCTATCCTGCGACCTACGTCGTACAACGGAGTTCTCGAGTCTACCTCCAGTTGATCCATATTAGAATTCCGTCTACCAGCGAATCGGGGGTCATTCGATGTGTTGCTGAGAAGAATTTCCTGAACATGAGTGCCGTGCATGGCCGTGGTTAGCGGGGTATTCCTACTCATGTTCTTGTCGTCCGCATGTTCTTCTTCTTCCCAACATTGTTCATCACCGCCGTCGTCGTGTGCGACATCACGTTCTTATCCCTCCTTATCATCTTCATTTTTGTGTTGAACGGCATCCTCTTCCTTATAGTCATCGTCATCATCATCTTCATCATCCATCCACTGAGTGTATCCCTCCATGAAACTATACTTGAGAAGGTGCTCATTCACCGTGCGTGACAAGGGGTCAAACAATGATGATAGTTTGCATTTTCGACACAGACATCTTATTTCCAAGCGGTTATTTCGATACATGCTGGCAGTCGCGCGTTCCACGTATCTATCCACCACGCTTTCCTTCATCTCAATGACCATCGTCGCCTGCACAATAAGAGAATAGATTAGAACTGTCGCCTCGGCTGCTTTCACGGAAAAAATTGGCATGACCTTTACTAAAAATGGTCTTGTCAGACTTCCAGAAATTTGCCGGAACGAAAGTTAATCGACATTCCGGCAAAATATTGGCATCTGAGTGTACATGCACATTCCACCGGCAAAACAACACAAAAAAAGGTCCACAAATGCGTGCAACCACTTTTCACCATCACAAGTGACATCACCGGTGACTTGTTGCCAAGTCATGCACATTCCACCACATTATACCTATTAGTTGACGCGAGGTCCAAGAGCACCGGAGAGATGGCAAACGTCGACCGAAGAGAGTGTGTGTGTTGTCAGGACCTTATGCTCAAGATCTAGATCTACCAATAGAGAGAATTGGGAAAGGTGGTGGGGGAGATAGATCTAGATCTAGATCTACTAATGCATGTGAGGGGAGCGACATCTCCTCAAATATATTAAACTTTTTGGTTGAATTAGCTAAAATAGGTGGGGAGAAGTGGGGGAATGAGCTAGCAAATCTTGGGGTTGAGTTTCCAAGAAAGGGGGGCTAGTGGTGAGTGAGGAGGTGTTAGTAGGTGGCTGGTTCGACCTTGTAATAAGTCCCAGGTTACCACTGGCGAACTATACCCTACACGCCCTTGGTAGTCATTTTCCACCAGCGGAAAGCACCAAAGCGCCGACGGTAATAACACGGCCCAGTGGCCCACCCGTCCCCCCTTGCATCCCCGACGAGTGCAAGAGCTTTCGCCGGTGGTATAAGGATGTATCCCGGCGAGAAAGGTCCATTTCGCCAACAGTAAGTGGTGGCCCATCCGGGGGCACGCAGCCCACCCTATCCCTGGCATGTGCGGGACATGTTTGTCGGCGCTAATTGGGCTAACCCTAGCGAGCAAGGGCCATTTCGCCGGCGGTAAGTGGCGGACGATCCTGGGGGCACGCGGCCCACCCTATCCCTGGCGTGCACATACCGCATTCTCCGGTGGTACTTCTGCTATCGCCGGCGTGAATAGAGCGTTTCTCCGGTGGTAACATTATGTAGGCTTGGAAGCCCTTACCGCCAGCAAGCCCCGGCCCACTTCACCGGCGGTAAGGATTGTTGCTATAAGGTTTTCTCTACTAGTGTTACTTGGACTAATACATACTTGTGATTAAACCCCTTGCAAGCATACGCAACTACAAGAAAGTATTTAAGATAAAACTCTAACCACAGCATTAAACTCTGAGATCCTACACTCCCTTGCGCAAAGGTTTCCTAACGGGGGTTCAGGTTTCTGTCACTCCGGCAACCCCACAATTAGTAGCCAAATACACAATGAATTCCCCGAGGCCCATAAGTGGTGAAGTATCATGCAGTTGACGTTCACATGACACCACTAGAAGAATAACACCACAACTTAAATATCAAACCATTGAATATTACTCAACACAATTACACTACTAACAACATGACTTCTCCCATGTCCTCAAGAACTAAACGAACTAGTCACGAGACATCATATGGATCAAGATCATATACGATATAATGATGGATAACAATCTGAACATAAACAAAGATTCAAAGGTTCCACTTAAAAGCATCAACTACAAAAGTAATCAACACCGGGAAAGTTTCCCCTAAGAACTATGAAAGATTCAACCCAATTGTTACAGCAGGATGGAGTGGTGATGATGGTGCTGGTAGAGATCGGGGTGAGGATGATGATGATGATCCCGGTGAAGTCTAGCTTGATGATGGTGTTGATGGCGATGATCTCCCCTCTTCGGGAATGAATTTCCTAGGAGGGAACCTGTCTGCTGGAGAGCTCTTTCTCTCTCTGTAGTTTCCGCCCCGCAGAGGCGGCGGAATATTTTGATGGTCGCTCTCCCGAGTATTAGGGTTTCAAGGAGAAGTTATAGGCGAAAGGGCGAAGCAGAAGGTGGGCCAGGGTGGCTACACCACCTGCTGGCGCGGCCCAGGGAGGCCCATGCCAAGGGGTGGTGTGGGCCCCATGTGGCCGATCTCTGCCTCCCCTTCTGGCTTCCTGCGTCTTCTGAAAAAATAGGATCTTGCATATATTTTCTAGAATTTTCTGATCTTCACAAATATTGCATATGGACACCGCTTTTTTCCATCAGAATCCTAACTCCGGCAGTTCATCCTCCAAAAGTCATCCAACATGAAAAAATAGATGAAATAACATAAGTATCACCTCTTAATAATAAATATATCAATGAATAACAGTAAATTATGATATAGAATAGTGATGCAAGATGGACGTATCAACTCCCCCCTAGACCTCGCTTGTCCCCAAGCGAAAACTGAGCTTAGTATAAAATGACCACAGGTTTATGGAGTGAAGTGTCGATAAAAAGAATATGGACAAGAAGCATCACATTCACCCATACACAAATCATAATAGAAAATAAATCACCATTATATAACTTAACTTGCAACGAGCATGGGAGTCATAATAAAGATGCATAAAGACAAATCATAATTGGTGATGGTAAACTTTGTTCTTGGTCAGAGAAAAGTTGGCAAATCATACTTAGTTTTCAAGCAAAGATTTTGTAATGGAGTTTATAACAGGAATACTTTTGCTCAAACATAAAGGGCTTTTCACACCAATATATTTCAAAGTAATATTCATTCAGATAAGAGATTTGTGCCAAACAAGGAAGATAAGAAACATTATTGAATAAATCATCATATGAATGATTGAATCACAACAACTCAAATGATTTATGGTGATATAAGGGAATAGGTTTACTGACTCAACTAAGAAGTAAAAGATATGCCCTTCACAGAGGAAAGCAGGGATTTCAAGTTTCATAAAGATCTTCCAAAAGATTATGGTACTTACTAGCTTTGAGCTCTCATTTCCCCTATCATAAGAATCTTGAGGTGATTAAGGTTAAAGTGAACAAATATGGAGTATATGCTTAACAAATAATAAGTTGGCAATCTCATGTCCCTTGAGTACGAGGGTCATTCCTCATGCTACTCAACTTTGGTCCCAGGTAAGTTCTTGTCATTGTAAGTATATGTATATCATAGAGAACCGCCAACGGGGTACCCATTGCCCCATGATACAGGAGCTAATAGGTAATAGGTAGATATGGTGGACACAGATGACATAGGTTTAAGTTCAAGGATTGGATGCACGAGAAGCATTCTCTCTTAGTACAGGTTTTTTGCTAGCAAGGCTGGGCAGCAAGCATAACGGTTGAAAGAAACAAGCAAACATACAAGTGATATAAACAAACATGCAATCTTCCTTGAAAACAAAAAGACCTTAAATAACGAATACTAAGCTTATGAGCCAATCAAGAAAGAAAGAAAATAATATAAAATACCTGTAAGTTCTTTTCTCTTTTCCTTTCAAACCTCAAAAAGTGTTGCTACTGACCAGAGCTAGGTTTGCCAAAACCAATTTAGATTTACTTGATTCTTCCAAAGTGATACCAATACTAATCAACAAGATAGATCATATAACAGAAGTTGCAACCTAAAATATGATGTGAAAAAGGTAAATAATGAAACTTCGCATTAATATTCCATAAAGGCACTAACACCAAGGGATACATAGATAACCAAATAGAGGAGAGATACTTCTAAAATGCAAACCATTCTATATGATAACTTATCTATTCATGATATGACTCTAATAAAAAGGTAAAAAAATGAAAGATAATGATGTGATACCGCAGCACTCCCCCAAGCATGGAACAAACCAAGGTGATGCCAAAACCTGATGAAGAATTACTCCTTCGGTGGTGGTGGTGTTCCCATGCACTACAAGGAATCTGGCTATATATGACCCTCCATTTTCGTCACAAAATCGTCATAGTAGTTCGTTTATGACAATTCTATGACGATTTTGAGATCGTCGAAAGCTGGGCGTCGCAAATGAACTATAACGACGTTTTTGGTAAAATCGTCATAACCGTCTATGACGATATAAAATCGTCATAATGTCTATGACGATCTAGTATCGTCATGGACCATCTAGCCAAGCCAGCTCAGATCCTACGTGGCCGATCCTACGTGGCAAAATTGTGACGAAATGAAATCGTCTTAAATCAAAATCAGCCCAATCCATTTTAGTGATCTAAATGGGCTGGCCCAATAATGTTGGACTTTTTCTGTTTTGGGCCTAGGCCATTTGTAGAGCATTTTATTTTATGTCGTGTCTATGGGCCATGGCCTTTTTTTAGGGTGTATTCGACTTTTTAGATCTAGTACGGACCCAAATGTACAAACCAGCCCAACAACATTTCCAAATATATAGTTCACACAAAACAACAGTATATAATCCAGAATTTAAACATAACAACCACGAGGCTAATAAGTAACACTATTACATAACATGATAGATAGATCATCATAATAGATATAGATATCTGATACAACGGATCTAAACATGATAGCAGATACAACATCCAAATTTGAGACACAATAACCAAAAAGATAGCAAATACAACAGATGTAAACATGACAGATTCGCTACTCGTTGTCAGCTTCATCATCAGGTATCTCAAAACCAAATTCCTCTTCCAAGGCCATCACAACCTCCATTGCATCCAGACTATCCAGGACAAGATCATCCTTGAAGTGGGCATCTGGTTTCACATATAGGACAGTAAGTTAGGCAAAGAACAAATGTGCATGTTTCTGGATATTAAATAAAGCACTATCCTAGCCCACATAAACAATACTTCCCTTTATTTTCTGTTGCAACAGGGTTTCAAATGTTTACAACATGAAAAATGGACCTTTTCTATCTATGTTACTATATACATCAGTCCCTAACTATACTAGCATCTGCTTATGAATCCCTGCTGCTTATCATAAATAGCATAGTTTGCTTCCTAATAACTCTAGTCTAAAAAATTAGGAACTACAACAGTAGTTTTCATGTGTCCAAAAAAGAACAGCCAATGTCATCCCAAATAAGAAAAAGAACAGCAGTAGTTTTCTTTATGCTGATTCCAAAGTCTCATAAACAGTAAACACTGGTTAAATACATAGGGATGAGAAACTAAAACAAGTATGTCATGAATTTCCTACAAGAGAGAATATAGAGGACCTCCAAGTCAATTAAAACATGGTTTGCATGTATCATGAAGAAGAAACAGTGGCGCAGGAAGCAAATCAAACAAGTAATAAAGATAACATGATAGACTAAAGACTTATCTAATCCAGAGAGATCGAGAAGCCGGTGCCATGGATAGCAATGGCAATAGGTTTGCCCCCTCAGGGACTTCCATTTCTTCCTTGTCCTTGTGCAATCAAAGTCCCCTATCCCCGTCCCTATCTCGTCGTTGCACAACATAGTGGACATGGTAGATTTTCAAATGAGAAAGGATTTTAGTATAGCATCACACAGTGTACAAATTATATAGGATGTCACATAGCAGAGAATAGGATAGGCGCTTAACTAACTGCATGTGTGCTCTATTACTGAAGCAATGTAGACCCAACAATATAGCAGCAAAACTCATAGAATAATAATAATTAAAAGCTCTGTTGACTGAACAACATGCAAAAGCTCATCGGTTAACCAAGTCTTTTACTTTCTCATTCAGTTTTTCTGTAGTGAATCTCTAAAACAAAATTAATATGCATTCATTCCACTAATACACTCACAAGCAAAACTCTCCAAAGTGAAAAAATGCATCACAATAGCATGGTAGAGAGCGTCCACCTCCAATTCGGCAAGCATGCCCAGTTGCCATTTGAGTACTAAGGAGATGATCTAGTTATTTGAGTGAAGCTGGACAGATTTGCAACATTCTGAGCACATATTACCTTCATCTGACCTTGTTTGTTTCAGTACACACAAATGTTTGTTTCAGTACACTAGCATCTGATCACTAACAAATATTCTCTACGATTTCTCAGGCACAACTAAGATCAAGAATCTAGACTCCAACATTGACTATGTGAAGTTAAAGCTAACGGAAGATAAGCTAGAAAAAAATCAGTGACTCGATACAAGTAAAACAGGGCCTTGAGACCATCACAAGTAAACCAAGCATGTCAATTGAGCATCAAACCAGAGCTAAGATATCTCCACCAGACACAGTTATTCACCAGATGTGAACCCTAGGTTCAGATATGAAATCTAGACAGTGGGGAATCACAGAAAACACACTTGACATGGCAAGGTAGATAAAGCCTGGAGGGAAGCATAGAAGGAGCACCTACCTGGGGCGAGTTCTATCTCGCCGGAGAGGAGGCAGAAGGAGTATCGACGACAACGGCAACACAGAACACCATGGGGAAGGCTTCACCATACACCACCACCTAGCCCAGCATCAATCTCACCACCAAGGCGGCACAGGGAGCAGCCCTGAGGGCCACAGCATCCTACACCGGCCTAGAATACCAACTTCAGTGAGTGGCGACGCCAAAAGCGAACTAGTGCAAGAATAACACAAATCAGTAACACCGTCAACCAAGGCATGCCAGGACAAACACAAGTGCAAGAAGTATACATCAGTAATTAACCCAGAAAAGATACAAAAGCTTAGAGAGCAAAGCACACAAAGGGTACACTATTTGACTAGTATTCAGCACCACATATCGACCTATACTTTAACAGAAAAACAAACTGGACAGTCAAATATAAAAATAGCATATAGTATGATTTGTTACTCCAAGAATTAAAAGTATGACAAACTAGCTACTAAAGTAACATGTAAACAGTTATATAGTAACTAGAGGCTCATGAGGAGAAAACAGTGTCGCAAAGTCTGCTCCCCCTTAGTATATGCCACATTTCGAGACACATGGACACAAATAAGATCACATGTTAGATACCATATGGCACTGAGAACAACATCTATGGAGTTAAAGTAAGCAACCTCAGCCGAAAGATGGTGATTTCATTTGGAATAATCACTTATGAAGCAAATTGGTCAATTTACATCATAGGTTGATTACTGCAAGTTCAGAGATAAAATCTAGTCACATGCGTACTAACTAATTAGTGGCCATCAGCAGATAAAATCAACTGAAGCCCAAGCAACAACTAGCAGAGCACACAGTAGGATACTCTGCCTAAAGCAATCACCACTACCAATCCATACCAACTCGAGAGCCTCGGAAATGAACATGTTGAACTAAGCTAGATCCGCACACGCAACAGAGCCCCAATCGACAGATCTGCAGCGCGGACACAACAGTAATGACAAAGGTGGTGGGGTTGCTCACCGAAAACAGTGTTGATCGGGTTCATGGCGACCTGGTTCTTGGCGGCGAGGTTCCTCGAGGTCATGAAGACGTGGGCGCTGCGCTCTGCCAAGACTCGCATCGTCTCGGCGCCGATCCCGCTGGACGCCCCTGGGTTCTAGAATCGGGTCAGTCAACAAGTGGGCGGCGACGACAAGGGGAAACTAAGGAGGCAGGAGGGGATGGGAGGGGTGTTACCGGTGATGATGGCGGTGAGATCTTGGGTGACCTGGTCGGCGGTGGAGGCCCAGGAGAAGCCCGAGGCGCCCTTGCGGTTGAAGATGGACATCAGCATCTTGGTCGCTGGCAGCCACGAGATCAACATCAGGGGATGGGGGTGACCGAGAGGGAGCAGCCGTCGACCCACATGCACCGAGAGGGCACTATGCTGAGGTCCAAGCGGCCAGATCCGCGGGCATCGATGAGGATACAGCAGCCGCCATAGGGATCTACGGGCATCGAGGTCAGCCACCGGTGGCCATCGAGGTGCGGTGAGGAGAGGAGGATCGGTGAGGAGAGGAGAGGAGGATCTACGGGTGGCCATCGGTGATCGAGGTCAGCCACCGGTGGCCATCGAGGTGCGGTGAGGAGAGGAGAGGAGGATCTACGGGCATCGAGGTCAGCCACCGGTGGCCATCGAGGTGCGGTGAGGGTGGTGGTGCTTTGGATCCATCGAAGGAGAAGAGTGAGGGGAGAGAAAGACCGGAGATGGGCATGGTGTGGCGGCGGGGGAGAGATAACGGTTAGGGTTAGAGGATAGAGGGTCGCGGCTGGCGTGCGCCAAATATTTGCCATTATGCGCGCGCTGGATGCCAGGTCATCGATCCACACAACAAGTTTCCATACTTCACCATCCATCCGTTCATTATGTTTACATCCTACGGCTGATATTGACCTTCTCTAATATCTCAACCTGTCTAGAAATTATGACGATTTTGTCCATAGAAATTACGACGTTTTTCATGAAATCGTCATAGTTTAATAAGGATTTGGCCCTCCCAAATAGCTTACGACCATCTAGTGTAGAATCGTCATAAATTTATGATGATTTCATTCAGGGTCACTACCAAAACGTCATAGTTTGACACATTTCTTGTAGTGATGATCGGAGTGATGAGATCCTCCAGCATCTTGCTAAGCCTGTTATTGTCCTCTTGAAGTATATCCACCTTTCTCCTCAGGAATCGGTACTTATCACAAAACTCATCAGTGGCTCGAAGGGCTTCCACTGCCTTAGGACAGGAACTGAGGTCCGGAACAAAGGTCATCATCCCGAGCATATTATGAGAAAAAGCACGTCCAATGTTAATTGCCCCTACAAAGGTAGGTTTTCTTTCCCTTGATCCTAAAGCAATAATTCCTTCCATGCCTGATGTCATATTCTTTACTTCCTCCTTGATGCTCTGATCCATGTCTTCGTGCCTAGCTGTGATCCTTTCTTCCTCCGCCCATCTAATGAAAGTTCCTTTCGCAAGATCGCGGATGAGCTTGCGTCGGCGTCGTAGCTCATAGTCCTCCGAGAACGAACCCTAGAACGACATCTGAACAGAACAGATCGAAGAAAAAACACGACGAGAACACGATATACGGACCTCGGGGGATCCGGGGGATTATATATTACGAAGTTTTACAACCTAAGGAAGGTATTGGGCGAAAACGGGACTGATACGGGATCTGGGGTGGTCACACCCCCTGGTGGCGCGGCCAGGTGGGGCCCGCACCACTGGGTGGTGTGGGCCACCCGGGCTCCGTTTCCTTCCCTATTTCGACTCATTATCTTCCATATGGAATAAAAACTGCAAAAATATAAAAATAAAAGTTTTTCGTGAACCTTCTATTTTTAGCACTTTTACCTATTCGAAAATGGACTCTGCAGATTCCTTCTCTCCAACACTTGAAGGCTCCTTTCATACAAAGCTTTACACAATCTTCATTAGCAACATTAGTGTATGCAAAGACAATAAACCTTTTGGTTCAATTTAAACTAAAATCCATCAAAACATAAGCTACTGTAGCAACTCCTTTCAAAAGCCCAAAAAGAATTTAAAAGGAAATCGAATAAGAGTCAAATGCAAATATGGCAGAAATCTGTCAAAACAGACTAGCAGGTAAAGATTGACTTTTTCGAAAATCTTCTGTTGCTCAAATCAAAAAGTGCAAAACTAACGAAAGTTGGATAACAACATGGGGCACAAGCAGAGAAAATTACAGCTCTATCCGATGTACTGGAATTTTTCATGAATTTTTGCAGTGAAGCACAAAAATCTGTCCCAGGACAGCAACTTCCCACAACTCTCCTACTTCTCAAAAGAGGCAAATCTTAACATTAAAACCAAAAAAAAGGATAAGTATAGGTTATTATAGGGGTAATAACTTCCAAGACTCAAAGAAAAAAAACCGAAAGCAAACTAAAATGGTTTGTCTCCCAGAAGCTCTTTCTTTATAGCCATTAAGATCGGCTTGAAAATCTAAATGATGCTCTCATAGGAAATATGGATTTGGAGTAAAAGAGACCATCAAGAAGAAAATATGTAACACATTTAAGTCTAACCCACTTCCTATGCCAAGGAATTTTGTAAGAAACAAATTATTGAAACAAGAGGCTACTAGCATAGGAAGGCAAAACAAGTGCAACTTCAAAACTTTCAACATAAAGCGAGGAAACTTAATATAATTGAGATGCATAAAACCATGTTTCCCTCTCTCATAATAACTTTCAGTAGCACTATGAATAAAGTTAAAAATATAACTATCACAAGAAACATTCTTATCATCAGAATGAGCATACTTAAAATCATCAAAAAGAGGTACAAGGTAAAAACTAGATCAATCGAAGCAAGTTGTTCAACTCTAAAATCCTCATTAGGCAATTCATTTTCAGAAGGAGCTTTAGCAAATGTTAAAAAATTAAACTCATAAGATTCTCCATAAAACTTAGTTAAAATTTTATCCTTCTTACAATCTATAATAGCTCCAAAAGTGTTCAGAAAAGGTCTACCAAAAATGATAGGACATGTTTTACTAGCTGCTGAACGAAGTACTAGAAAATCTGCAGGATATTTAATCTTACCACAAAGAACTTCCACATTTCTTACAATTCCAATTGGACAAATGGTTTCGTTATTAGCAAGGTGGATAACCACATCAATGTCCTCAAGTTCACAAGGACCAATTTCATGCCTAATTTCTCTGTAAAGCTCATAAGGAATAGCACTTGAACTTGCACCAATATCACATAAACCATAATAGAAATGATCACCAATTCTAATGTTAAGCACAGGGACACTAGCTCTACTACTTTTACTAGGATGTGAGACAATATTAGAAGCATCTTCACAAAAGATAATGTGCCCATCTTCTGTTGGAGATATGCCCAAGAGGCAATAATAAAGTGGTTATTATCATATGTTCATACTTATGATAAATGTTTACATACCATGCTATAATTGTATTAACAGGAAACATTAATACTTGTGTGATTTGTAAACATAAAAGAGTCCCTAGTAAAGCCTCTTGTTAAACTAGCTTGTTGGTTAATATATGATCATGGTTTCCTGATCATGAACATAGAGATGTTATTAACAACAGGGTCATATCATTAGGAGAATGATGTGATGGACATACTCCTATAGTTAAGCGTAGCATAAAGATCAAGTCATTTAATATAGTTCATTTGCTATAAGCTTTCTGATACATAGTAACCTAATTCCTTCGACCATGAGATCATGCTAATCACCATCACCGGAAGGATGCTTTCATGACATCAAACACCACACCGTAACTGGGTGGCTATAAAGGTGGCATTGAGTGTTCAGAAAGTATGTGTTGAGGCACATGGATCAAGAGTGGGATTTGTCCATCCATATAACGGATAGATATACTCTGGGCCCTCTCGGTGGAATGTCATCCAATTAGCTTGCAAGCATGTGACTGGCTCACAAGGGATCACATACCGCGGGAACGAGAAAAGAGTACTTATCAGTAACGAGGTTGAACTAGGTATGCAGAGATACCGACGATCATAACCTCGGATAAGTAAACTATCGTGAGACAAAGGGAAATTGGTATCGTATGTAAGTGGTTCATTCGATCGCAAAGTAATCGTAGAAATATGTGGGAGCCATATGAATTTCCAGATTCCTCTGTTGGTTATTGTTTGGAGAAGTGTCTCGATCATGTCCGCATAATTCACGAACCGTAGGGAGACACACTTAAGGATTCGATGTTGTTGAGTAGTTATGGAATGATGAGTAAGAGACCGAATGTTGTTCGGAGTCTCGGATGGGATCCGGGATATCACGAGGAGATCCGGAATGGTCCGGAGAATAAGATTCATATAAGGAAAGTCCTGTTTCGGGGTTGGAGAATGGTTCCGGTGTTTTCATCGGGAATGTTCTAGAAGGTTTCGGAATGTCCGGCACTCCGGAGGGGAAGGGTACATGAATGTGTCATTGCAAGTTGGAATGATTGCATCATGTACTAGGTATCATCGCTGTACAAAATAAAGGGTTTAATCAAATCCTAGTTTGAAAAGTCAAACGCCAATTTGAAAAGTCAAACGGCTATTTTGGAAAGTGGAGAAGAAGTGGGAAACCGAGTTGGGGAGGAGTTCCTCCTCCACCGCCGGCCCACTAGGGATCCGAGTTGGGGAGGGACTCCCTCCCCTTGGCCGGCGCCTACCTCCACCTATATAAGGAGGGGCAGGGCTCCCCTCCTAGACACAAGTTGCCTCCCTCTAAACCTAAACCCTAGCCACAGCCTAGGGATTTCTCCCAAGCCGCTGAGTTAGAGCTTCTAATTGCCCTAGCCGATGTTTTAGCCCCTTCTAATTGGTGTGTCTAAACCCTAGATCACCAAGGCTCTCTCATAGTCCACCATACTCGCTCCGGCTTAAGGCGAAGCCCTGCGAGATCTCCCCTCTACTTTCGGTACCATGCCGCCGTGCTGCCGGAATCGCGAGGAGAGTGCTACAACCTCCGCTGCCTGCTGGAACAAGGGAGAGGAAGGTCTTCATCAAGTACCGAACGTGTGACCTACTGCGGAAGCGCTGCCGGAACGCAGCGCCGGAAGGATCGTCTATGCGATCTTGAGATCGGCAAGTGTACGACTACATCACCCACGAGAATCTGCTCTCGTTAACCGCTTTGGAATCTTCGAGGGTGAGTTCCTCTATCGACTCATTGCTACAATCTAGTAGATAGATCTTGGCTTGTTTGTTTGTATGCGGTAGAAATTTTTTGTTTTCCATGCTACGAACCCCTACATCTTCTACATTTTTAGTGACAAGGTATTTCACAATGGCTACTACAGGTTTAATATTTATTTGTTCATCAGGTTCTATAACTTTATTTGTACTTTTTCTAACCACATTATCTATAATAGAATGTTCCTTTACCTTAGAAGGAAAATGTATTTTCTCAATATAAGGTTCAGGCAAAATATGATCAATAGTATAAATTTCAGTGTTTCTAGCAGGAACATGATTAACAATATATTTATAAGGTGCATCGTACTTGTTCCACTCCTTTTTGGGAATTGCAATATAAGAGGCAAAGTGCTTAAAGCAATTTGCAAGAACTTGAGAATCAAGACCATACTCAGTACTAATATTATGAAAGTCATCAGTTCCCATAAATTATTTTATGCAATTTCCAATGCTCAAGCTATGGTAATAGCCTTTCTAATCTGTAACACCCCACTTTTAGTTAAACTTTAATTAGGTTTTGATTATGCATCATGAGCATCATCTAAAAAAATGCATGCCAGAAAGAAATAGAATAAAACCCTAAACCCTACTTCTCCCTCTATTTGAAAACAATTCAAATGGTTTTGAAAATGTTTGGAAAGTGCAACATGTGTGGATCCCAAACAATATAGAGGGCCCCTATGTCTTTCACATAATTTTATACAGCCTCTGGTATTTCTGAAATTATTCAAAACAGATTTGAAAATGAAGTTACAAAAGGGAAATTGAAAACAGAAAAAGAAAAAAACAATTCTGCAAATAAAAAAATAGCAGCAGCAGCTTCACAGGTCGTAGCCTAGGCCGCACAACCCACTTCTTTTCTCCCTTTCTCCCGCGCACTGCGGAACCCCACAGCCCAGTTGGCCCATACACGGCCCACCCTTGGCCCGTACCTCTTCGTGTTGTCCCCGTCGTCGTCTTCCTCGTCGGGAAGCAGCTGGATGGAGCAGCACAGGCCGTTGCCGTGCGCCACGATGCGCGCTGCCGCCGTGATACTCATCGCCGCCCCCTAGTGCCTACAAGTACCCCGTGCCGCCGCTCGTCGAACCCCTAGCTTCTTTCTTCCCCAATTTCCCCTCTGGCCAAACCCTAGCTCCGCCAGGCGTCCTGACGTGTGCCATCTCCGGCCTCCCCTTGACCATTTGTTGGTACCGTCGTGACCCCCTCGCTCTCCTCTTTCATCCTAACCAAGCAGCAAAGCCGGAGAAGCCTCGGATAGGGAGAATCGAGTCGTCATGTCCGACGTCGACCATCGCTTTCGTTGTCGATTCCGGCTGCACCCGACCTCGCCCTACCTCGACGACCTTCCCACGAGAATCCTGGTGAGCTGGTGGTTCCCTAGAGCCTCTCCACCCTCTCCCTCTTTCTCTGTATCACTTCCGCACTCTGTAACTGCCGCCTATCGCCGCGGACAGGTTCGTCGGAGCTCCTCCAGTGGTCAAAATCCAGCGGCGCCCCCTCGTTAGCGTGGAACTCGCGTAGGCAGTTTATCCCGCTCGCTCCCCAGTGCCCTCCCCGTCGATGATCTGGGGTTGTTACCCGATGAATGACGTCACGCTGACGTCTTGGTGACATGAGCAGGCGGGGGCAACACGGTCAAACCTATGGTGGGTCCTGCTTGCTTGCGTGGATGCTAATGTGGCATAGGGCCCATCAGCCAGTCACTGTGGGTAGACTCTGGCTCGGTGTAAAAAGTTTAACAAGTTATTTAATAATTTCAGAAAAGGTTTAATATTTTTCAGAAATTGATATAAACTTGTAAATTCAATATCTTATTAATTATAAGTCAGAAAAATACAAATAATATATCAAAATGTTGATCAACGAGCAATACTTGATCAAATGTAACCAAGTCAAGTATAAGGATCCCGAAGATCTTCTTATCGGTTATCAACTGGCAAAGGCAAGCATAGCCCCACCATGATATATGTAACATCCCTAAAATCAAGTTTTCAAAGATTTCATATCATGCATGCATGCATATAATTTAGGGATCAAATTCAAACTCATTTTGAAAGAAAACAGAACTTGGGAGCTATGATTTTATGTGATCAAACATTAATCAAATGCTACTCTCCAATGGGAGATTATTTGTTCAAAACCAAACCTTGTTGCTCTCAGATTGTTTTTCTTGATTTCTAGTGCTTAAAGCAAAATTTAAAAAACAAATATAGATTTAAAACCATTTTTAGAACTTGTTCAAATCAAGTGCTAAGTCACTGTTTATTTTGTTTGATCTATAGGACCAAGCTAATATAGAGAGACCACATGATTTTATGCCCAGAAATATGAGTATTACACTCTACAAAAAAACCAGAAAAGGTTTGAATTCAAATGGCTTTTGAAATCATTTGAAAATGTTTCCTAGAAATTCAAACAGAAAAAGAAAAGGAATAAAGAAATAAGAAAAGGCCGGCGCCAGACTTTTGGCCCAACAACGAAACCAGCCCACTAAGCCCACCCGGGGTTTTTCCCTCTCTCTCTCATGCGCTGTAAAATCCCTAAAATCATGTTTCAGACTCATGCATATCATCCATGCATCCATGATCATATGAATTTCATTTCAAACAAATCATTTCAAAAAAGAAGCATATATGCTTATTATTTCATGTAAGTTTGCTCTAGCCTTAATGCTATCTTCCAATGAGAAGAGCACCTAGTTTTGTTCAGTAAGGTTTGAATTCAAACTTAGGCACCTTCAAAAGCTTGAGCAAAGTTTTCAAAACAAAATGAGTAAATAAAACCAATATTATGCCTATTGTATATATCACATAAAGGCTTGGTTTTATTTTTATTTTTATTTGGTCAAAGTGTTTTGAATAAACAGTAGTGTTTGACACGCTTTTGAGTGCAAGGTTTGCAGTATAAGAACCTAGAGAAGATTTGAATTCAAACTCATTTGTTTGGAATTGAAAAACATTTCAGAAAATCAAAACAGAAAAAGAAAAGGATAAAAGAAATGGAAAAAGGCCAGCGCCACCTATCTAGCCCAGCGATGAATTTAGCCCACTAAGACCACCCGGGTTCCCCCTCTCTCTCTCACTCGCAGACACACCCACCAAGTGACTGACACCAGGACCCCACCTCCTCTCTGTTTAACTCGCTGACGAGTGGACCCTACGACCACGTCGTCGTCGTCAATCACGCGCGGCCGTGACGCTCGCTCCGCCGTTACCTCGCCGCAGTCACTGCGGGCTTAATTGCCATTGATACCGCGCGCGATCCTCGCCCCGCTCTGGCGATAAGACCACCTCCCCCACGCGGCCATTTCCCCCAACAAATCCAGACAGATACACCCCTAGGCTGCCCGCAATCGCCCTTGCGCCGCCGCAGACAGACGCACTCCGGCGACGAATCTCGGTGAGTACTGACCGCCCCCTGCCTCTAGTTCAAACCACCGTGACCAGCATGACCTTGCGCGTTCGCTAATGCCCTCCGTTTGCTTTCTCATGACCCAGAGCGACGTCTTCGTCCTCACCCGCGAGCACCTGAGCTGCCGCTCGACTCCGACGTGCGATTCAGGTAAAATGAGACCGCCCCTTGCCTCCTCTTTGATACAGTCTTGATCGCCAGACCCTTGAGCATCTCCTAAACCATCTGGCTCTTGCTAGGTAGACGCAAAACCCCAGCAACGTCTTCGACAGCAAGCAACTGACGCCGCCCGCAACTTCGACGAGCTCCAGCGACCATCTCCGTGCGCCCCTTGCCAAACCACCGCCACCTTGAGCATCAGCAGCACACGGCGAGTCTGGTAAGCCCCTTCCCCCTATCCCGCGCGACCTAGAACGCCGGTAGCAACTCTGATAGAGGCGCCGCCACCTGTCGCCGCCGCTAGCGCCGCCACTGGTTGGTCAGGCTGCTTAGGATCGTTAGATCTAGATTCTGCGGTTACGATAGAACCTGAGCGAAGCGGTAAGATTGGACCTAGGCCGCGCGATTAAGTTAGATCCAGCGGCTCAGAAACGTGATCCAACGCGAAAGCGGTACCGGCCAATCAGATTAAGACGCGTGGCAACGGTTAGTTTTAAAAACAGGAATTGAATCTATTAGATGTTTGAATTTGTTTTAGCTATAACTTTTGATTCCCACGTTAGAATTTGACAAATTTTATATCATTGGAATCAGGAGAACAAGCCCTTTATATTTATGCAATGTGTTTAATGTTTTGCTTTTGTTAAAATGGTTTTATTTATAGAAACATGTGTAGGGCTAATATGAGTATATGAATTGTATGAGAAATGTTTTAAGGTTTAAATAAATGTTGTTTCGCAAGTTTTTAACTTGTTTATGAACCAGTACTGTACACTTGCTTTGTTGAGTTTTAAAAATCATCACATATCATATTGCATGCATTCATATATTTTTGTTTCTATATGTTTTGTATGTGATTTGTGGCTATGATTCTTTGTGTAGATTTTGGTGCCAATAGTGATTGTGATTGTGAGGAGTGTAGCTATTCTCCAAACTACCAAGGCAAGTGGTGATTCATGATAATTTTATCCCTATGTTTTCTACTAAGCATTAGAAATATTTTGCTAGTCTTGCATGCCATATTTTTCTTATATGCCATGTTGGGAAATCCTAGTAGTTATAGAATTGCTAGAAATTTCTAAGTTAAAATGCTTATCTATGCCATGCTTAGCCTAGCTAGTAGCAACCAAGGGTGGTGAAATATACATGCTATGATAAAATATTTCTAAGTCATTGGACTTGTGTTTTGCCTAATAAAATAACTAAGTTAATGAAACACCTGGGTGGAATGGAAGGAATGGTTTATGTTGAGTGGTTACACAAGGCCCATTTCTATGGTTTACCTTGTGTATATCACTTGTGGAAAGCCACCCAGGAACAAAGAGATTTTAGAGGCCAAATGTTAAGAAAGCCACCCATGTGTGAGTTACGAGGCGTCGCTGACCTAAGCCTACGTCATCCTAACTGACACGGGTAGATGAGCCGTCGCATCTGATGGGGATACGCCTACTGGGGTATACTCAGCAGGACGTTTCCGACTGGCCCAAAGGCTGGCGAGTGGGCCTGCAGAACGGCGAGTGGATCAAAGCCCAGCAAGGTACCAAGCGATTGGAAGCTGAAGGCCCAGGCGAGTAGATAGGCCCAGTCGGACTAGGTTAAACGATTACCGAAGCTGTAACCGAATCGGTTGAGATATGTAAACCCTAGGGGAGGTGAGCTTATATAAACCTCCCTATTGGGTGAGTAGAGACATGTTCCCTCATACACCCAAGCGACTCGCCGCCTAGCCGCCGAGCTCGCCCATTGTAAACACCTCCGTAATACAATCTAGCAGGAGTAGGTCTTTACCCTCCGGGGGGCCGAACCTGGGTAAACCCCTGTGTCGTTGCCCTCATCTCGCACCGCAGATGGCTGGCCGCCCTTGCCCCTCGTTCTACTACTCGCTGCCGATTGCAGCATCTGCCGTGACCATTCCCACGACAGTGGCGCCCACCGTGGGGCCTGGCCGGTCTGGCCGGTGTTCTGCGGCGAGATCCAATCTGCCTATCAACGAGACGGTCGCCACCGGCCGCATGATAGCGATCGGCGAGATGCTCCAGATCTTGCCGAGTAGCTACGTCCCGACGACGCGACCCGTCACGCACAGCGTAATCCTGCCAATCGGCACGATCAGCCTCTTCGTCGGCCTCACCGACGTCATCACCTCGGAGGACTCGGCTCGCATCCGCGAGTCGCCACCACGCGATCGGCTCTCCGAGAGCCAGGTTCGCACGATCCACCGCCTCGCCTCCGAGTACAACTCGGCCCACAGCAACGTGGCCGGGAACTCAGCGGCCGCAGAAGATGCGGCCCTCACCGACGACGCCGACTCGGCGACCCCGGCGTCATTCACCGGATCCATCGCCGCGGCTTCTTCCGCGGGCTCCATCGCCCAGGTCTCCAACGCGGAAGACTTCGAGGACCCCTCCATCCTCGGAATCTTCGAATTCGACCCCGGGTCGGAGAATTCTGCCGACCTCCGCGAAGGTGCCAGTCGCCACGCCGCGGCTTACATGGCCACCGGCACCGATCCGCCGGAGGATCCTTTCTCCACCCCAATCCCTCCCAACGCCACGGCAACGGAGGTCGAGGAACTCCGCTTGAAACTGGCGGAGGCGGTATGCAAGGAGCAGGCCGAGCGCGAAAAATTCCGCCTCGAGCAAGTGACGGCGCAGGAGCTGTCACGCTACCACCACCAGCGGATCAGGTCACGTTTGAACCCCACCGTTCAAGGGCGTGCCCTGAACTTCGACGACGAAAACGACCCGGCTCGCATAGCCGAGCGCGCGATCTGCGAGAACGCGCCACCAGGAGGAAGCGCCCGGCCCCCGCCAGGATCGACGGCGATGGGGTGCCCCACCACCACCCAACCGCACCCCTCCTAGGGACCAGCCGCGGATAGTTGTCTCCTCACGGGAGCGAGACGCAAACGGCCTCCCACTGTTCTCCACCCCGATGGACAACCTCGTAGCCGGCCGAGCAGCAGCCGATAGCATCACGGCCACCGGCGACGGCGCCTTACAGATCCAGTACGTCAAGGCCCTGCTCGCGAAGGCCGTGGAGCAGCAAAGAGCGGGCGCCGACTCGCAAGGTCGAGTATACTCGCGTTCCTCGGGAAGCAGAGCGGCCTCAAGCGGCCGCCCAGCGGCGGCAAACACCCTCAACTGCCCGCCACCAGAGCCACTGCAGCTCCAACACCGACCCGCGAACGCGGCACACTCCACCAACGATCCCAGGCCGGCGACTAACTTCGTCGCCGCTAACGGACAACCCATCGACGCCCGCTCCCACATCATCAACAACCAAAGCTGGCGCGCACGCCAGCACGACGACTTGCGGCACACCCTAACTAATCGCCGTGATGGCGAACCTATGGGGTCGCTCAGTCGACTCGGGCCTAAGTGCTTCGGACCAATGATCCGAGGCGAGAAGTACCCGCCAAACTTCAAGGCGCCAAAGGAGATAGAAAAATACGACTCCTCGTACGACCCCGCAGTCTGGATCGATACATACCTCATGGCAATGGGGATCGCAGGTCACACCGACTTACTCGCCGCCCGCTACCTCCCACTGATGATGGAGGGGACGTGCAGGCAGTGGATCAACACTCTCCCCCAGGAAAGTATCGACTCCTGGGAGGAAATGCGCGACGCCTTCGTCAGGCACTTCGAGTGCTCCTACACCCGTGCCACCACCATCGAGGACCTGGAACGATGCGTCCAGGGACCCCGCGAGTCGACCCGCAACTGGGTCCAACGGTGGCAAGAGCTCTGGTACTACGCGGTCGGCATCCACCCGGACACCGCGATCCATTGCTTCAAGACCTCGTGCCGCTACGAGCCTCTAGTCGCCAAGCTCAAGCGACACGCCCGCACACTCGACAACATCCCCGACCTCCTCGAGATCGCCAAACGGTACGCCGAGGAGGATCCAAACCAGGAAATCGACGACGAGTCAGGAGGGCAACACCGCACGGGCTGCAACGACGGCAGACGCCGAACCGACCTACGCTACAGCGGCACCCGCCTCACAGGCAAGCGCCGTAGCGACGGGCGAGTCGACTTCGTCGCCAACGCTGGGCACGCACAACGCGAGCCCAAGAGCTACCGCCGTGACGGAGGGCAACGGCGCGATGGCGGCAATTACAAGAACAGGCCAAGGTTCGATCCCGCGGCCCTCCTTAACCAACCATGTGCGTTCCATAGCAGGGAAGGAAAGCCCGCAACGCACACCACCGCCAACTGCCACACCCTCAGGGAAATCGAGAAGGCACGGCACGCGCGGGAGGACACCGACAACGACCCGCCAAATGGCGGAAAATTCGGCAAAGTAGCCGGCTCGCTCCACACCTTCACAGGCTTCAACACGAAGCGCGAGAAGAAGGTCATCGCCCGCGCCGTTGCCGTCAACACGGTGGCCCAAACAGACGTCCCCCAGTTCCTGAACTGGTCGGAACAGCCCATCACCTGGAGCCGGCAAGACCACTCGCCACGCATCGAGTACCCAGGACGAGTCGCCCTGGTGGTCAAGCCCAAGGTTGGCGACTACTGGCTCCCCAAGACACTGATGGACGGCGGCAGCTCCATCAACATCCTCTACCTCGACACCTTCAGGCGGTTGCGGCTCCCGCAGTCGATGATCGAGACAACCCACACCACGTTCCACGGCATCGTCCCCGGTCGGAAGGCGTACCCGATCGGCAAAGTCACGCTACCCGTCACTTTCGGTACTCCGGCAAACTTCCGCACCGAGCGGATTGTCTTCGAGCTGGTGCCCTTCGACAGCCCTTACCACTGCGTCCTGGGGCGCCAGGCGTTCGCTAAATTCATGGCAGCGCCCCACTACGCGTACAACGCGATGAAGCTCCCCGGGCCGTGCGGCGTCATCACCATCAACAGCGACCCCGACATGGCCGCCGAATGCGAGGCCAAAGGAGCCGAACTCGCCGACGCCGTCATCGCGGCAGAGACTAATCACGCCGACGAGCTCGCCAAATACGCAAGCGGGCTCAACCATGACGACCCCACAATACTCAAGAAGCCCAACTCAGAGGGCGCAAACACCTCAACCTTTGAGGCCACGACGCACACCCGCACCGTCGAGCTGGTCCCAGGCGAACCCAGCCAGACGGTGACGATTGGGACAGGCATGAGCCCAGCATAGGAAGGCGCGCTCATCGAGTTCCTTCATGAGAATAGGGACATCTTCGCCTGGAAACCCTCCGACATGCCAGGTGCCCCTAGGGAGCTCGCTGAGCACAAACTAAACGCCGACCCCAAAGTGCGACCTGTCAAGCAGTCGCTACGGCCCTTCAATGAAGAACGCCGTCGAGCAATCGCCGAGGAAGTGCAGCGTCTACTCGCTGCCGGCTTCATCCGGCCAATCAAATACTCCAAGTGGCTGGCAAACCCAGTCCTGGTCGAGAAGAAAAACGGGACCTGGAGAATGTGTATCGACTACACAAACCTGAACAGCGCCTGCCCAAAGGAGCAGTTCTTCCTCCCGCGGATCGATCAGATAATCGATTCAACCGCGGGTTCGGAGTCGCTATGTTTCCTCGACGCCTACTCCGGGTACAACCAGATCAAAATGGCTGTCGAGGATGAGGAGAAGACGGCGTTCATCACGCCATTCGGAGCCTTCTGCTACACCGCCATGACCTTCGGCCTCAAGAACGCCGGGGCAACCTACCAGCGGTGCATGCAAGAATGCCTCGCGAGCCAAATTGGCCGCAACATCCACGTCTACATCGACGACGTGGTCGTGAAATCCGCTCGCCAAGGCGACCTACTCGCCGACCTAGCGGAGACCTTCGCCAATCTGCGGAGGTACAAGATAAAGCTCAACCCAGGCAAGTGCACCTTCGGTGTACCCGCCGGACAACTACTGGGGTACGTCGTCTCCAAACGAGGGATCGAGGCGAACCCAACGAAGATCGACACGATCGCCCGGCTCGGCAAACCCGAGTGCCTGCGCGACGTCCAGAAGCTGGCCGGGCGTGTAGCGGCTCTCAGTCGCTTCATCCCCCGCCTGGGCGAAAAGGCGATGCCCCTATACCGCCTGATGCGCAAGAACCCCACCTTCCAGTGGGACAAGGAGGCGGACGACGCGCTCCGCGACCTTAAAAAGGTGCTACTCGCCGCACCACTACTCGCCGCACCCGCTGACAAAGAGCCTATGCTGGTTTACGTCGCGGCGTCCGAGCGCGTCGTCAGTGCCGTAATGGTTGTCGAACGACCAGAGGAAGGAAAGGAGCGCCCGGTCCAGCGGCCGGTATACTACATCAGCGAGGTCCTCACCGAGTCGCGCCAGCGATACCCACAGTACCAAAAGCTAGTATACGCGGTCTTCAGGGCTCAGCGGCGCCTGCCGCACTACTTCCAGGAGCACCCGATCACGGTCGTCTCCTCAGCGCCACTACAAGACATCATCCGCAATCGCGAGGCGACCGGGCGGGTCGCCAAGTGGGCCGTCGAGATCGGCGTCCACAACATTAAATACGAGCCACGAAGGGCGATTAAGTCACAGGCACTGGCAGACTTCATCGCCGACTGGGAGGAGGCCCAGCAGCCAGAGAAGCTGCCGTACCTCCATTACTGGAGCCTGCACTTCGACGGGTCCAAGAACGCGGACGGTGCAGGAGCAGGGATAGTGTTGACTTCACCAAAGGGCGACAAGCTTCGCTACATCCTCCGCCTCGAATTCAGGCCCTGCACCAACAACATGGCTGAATACGAGGCCCTACTCCACGGCATGCGAGCCGCCAAGGAGATGAACGTCAATCGCCTTCGATGCTATGGAGATTCCGACCTCGTCGCAGGGCAAGTCACCGGCACCTGCGACGCCATCTCCCCTACCATGGCGGCGTACCGCCAAGAGGTGGACAAGCTGGGCGGCCACTTCACCGGCTACTCTGTCGAGTGGATCGACAGGAGAAAAAACGAGGAGGCCGACGCCCTCTCTCGCATCGGGTCGGCTCGACTCGCACCACCCGCTGGCGTGTTCCTCGACACAATCTCCAAACCATCAGTCTCTCCCCCGAGGGAGATCGACATCGGAGTCCCACTCCAACCAGAGGCAGCCTTGGTCGCACTCATCACCGAGCCAGACGACTGGACCAAGCCCTACATCGCCTACCTGGAAACCGGCACCCTGCCAGCAAACGAGACAAACGCTCGAATGATCGCTCGCCGATGCAAGTCTTACACCATCATCGACGGCGAGCTACACGAGCGCAGCGTCACCGGCGTGTTCCAACGTTGCGTCCAACCGGCTGAAGGACGCAAAATCCTCCACGACATCGACTCAGGCGACTGCGGCCACCACGCCGCCGCTCGCTCCCTGGTCGCCAAGGCTATGCGACACGGCTTCTACTGGCCAACCGCACACGCCGACGCTGTCGACATTGTCCAGCGATGCGCCGGGTGCCAGAAGTACGCCAATCAGACGCACGTACCGAGCTCGGCGCTCAAAACAATCCCCATCACCTGGCCATTCGCTGTGTGGGGCATGGACATGGTAGGACCCTTCAAGAAGGCCCCCTCTGGCTACACCCACTTGCTAGTCGCCGTCGACAAATTCACGAAGTGGGTGGAGGCCAAGCCAGTCCGGAAATGCGACGGGAAGACCGCCACGAAGTTCCTACGCGAGCTCATATACCGCTACGGGTTCCCCAACAGCATCATCACGGACAACGGCACAAACTTCGCCCAGGGAGCAATGGCCGAATTTTGCGAAGAGCACCACATCCGGCTCGACCTCGCGTCAGTCGCACACCCGGAATCCAACGGCCAGGCGGAACGAGCCAACCAAAGCATCCTCCACGGCCTGAAGCCGCGACTCCAAGTACCACTCGAGCGCACCGCTGGATGCTGGGTCGAAGAGCTGCCCTCCGTCATCTGGGGAATCCGCACCTCGGTTAACAGGTCGACGGGATTCACTCCCTTCTTCATAGTCTACGGCGCCGAAGCAGTCATGCCCATCGACCTCGAACACGACTCGCCGCGGGTCGTCCACTATACGGAGGCCGCAAACGAGCTGGCCCGCCAAGATGGGCTCGACCAGCTCGACGAAGCACGCGACCTCGCTCGATCGCGCACCGCCATTTACCAGCAAGGACTCCGCCGCTACCACAGCCGACGAGTGAAAACCCGCACCTTCCAGGAAGGCGACCTGGTGTTACGCCTCATCCAGGACAAGAAGGGCATGCACAAGCTCTCCCCTCCGTGGGAAGGCCCGTTCGCTATCGGGCGCGTACTTGGCAACGACGCCTACTACCTCATCGACGTCCGCGGGGACGGCGAACTCGACGTCAAGCGGCCATGGAATGTAAATCTCCTCCGGAAGTTCTACTCCTAGAACCCCACATATGTACTCTCCAGTCGCTATGAAATAAAAGAAACGGTTACCGCAAATTGCGCCTACTCTCCATGCCTTGTGCCACTCGCACTCGTAACAACAGCATCATGCTAAAATGCAGAAGTCAAACTTTGGTACAGCGATCGGCACGGCTAAGTAGTGCGATGTAAGAGCACTGAGTCATTTCAGGTCTTGCGTCATCCACGAAAAATGCCAATCTGGAGCCCCATTGGAGTCGCCTAGCTCGACTGGTTTTACGAACCAAGACAACTGCCCTCGCTTCTCACAGCGACCTTGGTCCTCCGCATCCTCGGCATAGCGACTCGAACGGCTAAGTACCACGCTCGGGGACTGAATACCAGTTCGGCGCGATCGGTCAGGGAAAACGCCAAGTAAGAGAGCATGCCCAGGACTCGCCACGCGACTGACCCCCCGGGCCAGGCAGGAGTGACGCGCTCACACCAACGCGCTAAGTCCTCAACCACCCTCGAGTCGCGCCTAGAACTACCAAGTACCACGCTCGGGGACTCGGCCACCCGACCCCGTTCGCGTACGGGAAAACGGTAAAGTACAGAGCACTCAAGGGAGTCGCCTTGCGACTGGCTCTCCGAGCTCGGGCGAGTCGACTAAACTAACAAAACACATGATAACAACAAACATCATACACGAGGTGAACCCCACAAAAGGGCGGACGCGCTCGGGGACTCGTCCAAAATTAATCCAAAACACACAAACAAATAGCAAAATGGACACGACGTCCCATTCAATCGCATATTGCATTGTCTTATATTACAAATTATGCCCGCGTGGCAGAACTGCTGCTAACACACCCAGGCAAACTACCCTATTCTGCAGGCTTCGACGACGACTCGCCAGAATCCCGGCGCCTACGGATGAACGCGGTGTACGGGTTTGACGGATACGTCGTCAGCTCACCCGCCATCGCCGAGCGAAAAGGTTGCTCGACCTTGAAGTCACGATGCGGTGGCTCAGGGTCGTTCGGTGCGATGACCGTTTCCTGGTAGGGAAGGAGGTCGCCCATCGCCCAGACACGCTCCGAGTACGCGGCGGCACGCTCCTGCAACTTGAGAACCTCGGATAGGTCCACCGCGCCAGTCGACGAAGGATACCCACTCGTCACATCGTCGAGGTCGAAATCCTCGGGGAAGTGGGCGAGTCCAAGGCTCAGCGCTGTCGACGCTCCACGCCGAAACGCCGACCGCGTCATGAACTCAACGACCGCGGGCGCTTTCTCCAAATATTCCCACACCTCAATAAGGTCACTGGGAATAACCTCCGTGGGCGACATTTCTTGAAGGTAGGCGCGGATGCACGTCGCCGATAGCGTAGCCGAGTCGACGAGCATGCTTACGCACTGCCTCGCGTCAAGCGAGCTCGCTTCTTCTTGACTACCAATAACGCGGCCTGCGAGAAGGAGACAACGATGAGTGCGACGGACACCGCAACACCCCAACTAACGGAAAGGGAAGATGCACTCACCAAGCAACGGGCGGGCGAGCCCCGTGATGAAGCACTGAAGCGACGTATGGTCGTCCTGAAGCCCAGCAATAAGGACTTCCGACACCTTGCGATCTTCCTCCGCGGCTGCAACGGCGGCCTTAGCCCGCCCGTCCGCCGAGCTAGCTTCTTCCCTCGCCTCCCGCAGCTCGCGCTCGAGGTCAGCGACCCGCTGCTCAGCAGCGCCCAGAGCAGATCGCGCCGCTTCCAACTCACCAGCCGGGACAAGCTCCTGGCGAGCTTCCTCTGCCTTCGCAGCAACAGCCTGAAGCTCTTTGTTCGCCTCCTGGATGATGGCCAGCTCCTTCTCCGCGCGCTGTGTCGCGGCCAATCGGTCCGCCGACTCCAGCTGCAGACCCTGCATACCATCAAAAAAGTTAGTCAAAACGAAATTCCTAAGTTCCCACTCGCTGAAATTCAGCGAGTGCGCACTCGGGGACTGGCGATCAAGAAATTCCTAAGTGCCCACTCGCTGAAATTCAGCGAGTACGCACTCGGGGACCGGCGATCAAGAAATTCCTAAGTGCCCACCCGCTGAAATTCAGCGAGTGCGCACTCGGGGACTAGCGATCAAGAAATTCCCAAGTGCCCACCCCGCTAAAATTTAGCGTGTGCGCACTCGGGGACTGGATAAGAAAGTAAAAGACGAGAAAATAATAAGAATCAAGCCGCTGCAAAGCACCGACTTGATCCTCGGGGACTGGATATACCTGGATGGCTGCGCCAAGCATGCCATGAAGTTGCATTGCGTCCACGGATGCGAGTAACGCTGGCGTGTGCCCACGACGCTGGTTGACTTCAGCATCGACGCTCCCTGGAGCGAGGCTCGGGGATGCAGCCCCGCTTGCCGCGGCCGCCTTGGTCACGAAGCGAGGGAAGGTGGCGATAGAGGCACCCGCTCCAAAGGAAGTCGCCTCCGCCGTTCCAGGCAAGGAAACACCCTCCTTCGTAGACGCGGCTTCCTCCACCACGGGGCCCGCCGGCGCGACCGCCGTGTCGTCAGAGACAGTGACGATGTCGTCGCCCTTGGCCTTCTTACTGCCATCCGCCGAGGCAACGACCTTGTCCGCCTTCCTTTTACGGGAAGGATCCTCCTCGCTAGCGGTGGAGGGTACCTGGGCCACGGTCGAATGGCCCATCCTTTTCACTCCGGTCCTGCACATCAGTCGAATCAGTAAAGATAATCGAAACAGCTATAGAAAATAGAGAACGCCGAATGCACTCACTTGGCAACTGGGATGAAGCGTAGCCCTGTGCGAAGGCCGGCTGGTTTTTCCAGCTCGGGGCCCAGTTGGCGACTGAGCCCTAGTTCCATGACGTCGCGTGCCCAAGACACGGACGGCCTCTTCGTCGTCGAGCCTGCGGCTGGCGCCTCTGGGATACCTTCGGCAGGGGCTTCTTCGCGAACTGGAGCCGCTACGGCCGGAGCCTCCTTGTGGGGCGAAGCCGCCCCAACCGGAACCTCCTTGCGAGGCGAAGTCACCGCGGCTGGAGCCTTCCCTAGCCCAGAGGCTGGCGCGAATGGCGGGGGCATCGAGGCCAGCGACACTTCCACAGATGGCGCATCTAGCGCGGTTGTCGCCGGGGCCGCGCCGTCACCGGCCGAGCTGTGAGCATCAGAGCTGCTCGTTGAGTGCGGCGGCGAGGCCATCTTCGGTGGCTTCGTCTTCCTCCTCGGGGGGGCCCTCGCCTCCTTTTCCTTCTTCTTCTTCTTCGAAGGAGTGGCCTGGCGGCGCGAGGTGGTCTCTGGGAGCTCGTCTTCATCATCATGACGCTCAAGGCTCCTGCTCGCTTTGATTTCGCGCTGACGTTGCCCGCGGGTCTTTCGGACAAGCGGGGCAATTTCCTCTTCGGACTCGTCCTCGTCGTCCTCGTTGCCCTTCGCGGGTGGCGATTCGCTTATATCCTGGGCGGATGGCCCCGGGTTCTCGTCATCGGCGGGTGGGATCCACCCTTCCACCACTTGGAACAGCTGCGATGAATACGAAACAGAGTTAGAATTACCGCGACTGCATACGCTGCGACTGCGAACAAGATAAAGAAATTACCGTCGGAGCCGGACGCTTCGCGGTGTAGGGGGGGACCCCGGCCTGCGCATCCGTGTACACCGTCTGGGTGATCTTCTTCAACGCTGAGAGATAGTCCTCCAGCTTCCACTCGTCGAGGCAGGCTTTCGTCGAGTCTCCCCGGCCCGTGTTCTGATACATGTAATGGTCGCGTTGGGCGAGCGGGACGAGCCGCCGCCCAAGCCAACAATTGTACAAGTTTATCGTCTGGAGCCCCTTCTTCTTCAGATCACGGATGGCCTGGAGCATCTCGTCGATGACCATCCGCTGGTCGTCGGGAAGCTTGCCGACCTGGAGATGGCGTGGCTCGGAACGGTTTGCCGAGTACCGCGGGATCGCCGCCTCGTCCTCCGGAGTCGCCTCGGTCACGTAGAACCATGACTTCTTCCAGTCGCTCGCTGCTTTGGCCGGCAGCATCAGATCGAAGAAGGAAGCTTTGGACTTGAGATGGAACGTCAGGCCGCCCGCGGCTAGCATTGGGCCGCCCGCCTCCTCGCGGCTGATCCGTCCGTGGAACAGATCTTGCCACAAGGGAAAGTAGGGCCGGCAGCCCAAGTAGCACTCGCAGAACGCCACGAAGATGGCGAGCTGCTCGATGCTGTGGGGACCCAGATCTGAGGGTTGGATCCCGTAGTAGGCGCAAAAACGCCGGAAGAACAAAGACGTGGGAAACCCTAACCCCCGCTCGAGATGACTGGTGAAACATACGAACTCCCTCTCTCGCGGGTTTGGGGTCGTTTCTCCGGCTGCGGGGATACGCCAACAGCCGGCTCGCAGGATTCCGGCCTCCTCGAAGGAGGCCAGCTGCGCCCTCGTGCACTTGGACCTGCCCCATGGTTCGGTGAGAAGGGCCATAGCCGAGAGGTTGGTTGGAGGTCGGAGGATTTCGGGTCGATTGGATCAAGGAGCAAAGGAAAAAGGATGTGCGCACTCGGAAGAAGTGGTGGGCAGTTGGCTCTACGATTGCCTGCCATTCCTCTTATATAGCGGGAGTTACCCGCCAAATCAGGGGGGCCGTTACCGCGCGATGATTACGCCAAAAGTTACCGTTGAGTTACCTTAACGGCTAGTTTGACCACGCCTGACGGTCCAACTCCAGCCACTCGGCTCGCTAGGTCACTCGCCGCGACCGCATCCCGTTGGTTCGACTCGCCCAAGACGCGACTCGGTTCACCGGATTCTCTCCTTCATACAGGAGCCCGCCGACGATTCGACTGGATGCCTACTTTGAAGCCGTATACTCCGACTGCCAGCAGCCACTTACGCCTAATCAACGACGGCCTCGGGGGCTACTGATGGGGATACGCCTACTGGGGTATACTCAGCAGGACGTTTCCGACTGGCCCAAAGGCTGGCGAGTGGGCCTGCAGAACGGCGAGTGGATCAAAGCCCAGCAAGGTACCAAGCGATTGGAAGCTGAAGGCCCAGGCGAGTAGATAGGCCCAGTCGGACTAGGTTAAACGATTACCGAAGCTGTAACCGAATCGGTTGAGATATGTAAACCCTAGGGGAGGTGAGCTTATATAAACCTCCCTATGGGGTGAGTAGAGACATGTTCCCTCATACACCCAAGCGACTCGCCGCCTAGCCGCCGAGCTCGCCCATTGTAAACACCTCCGTAATACAATCTAGCAGGAGTAGGTCTTTACCCTCCGGGGGGCCGAACCTGGGTAAACCCCTGTGTCTTTGCCCTCATCTCGCACCGCAGATGGCTGGCCGCCCTTGCCCCTCGTTCTACTACTCGCTGCCGATTGCAGCATCTGCCGTGACCATTCCCACGACAGCATCGATGATTCCGGCATCGATGGATTTAATCCGACTACGGAAGAGTACGGTGGAAAATTCAGTATTTCTCTGGCTTACCAGTCGAAGACGGAGAAAAACCTTGCAGGGTTCTTTGGGAGGACTACAAGATGTTGCTTGACGATCTGCCGACACCCATCTAGACGGAGCATTCCACGAGAAGAGGCAAGACGGCACAAGATCTCGGAGTTCTCCGGGGGCTACTGTTGGGGATATGCTATATGTGTATCCCTATAGCATGTCTCTTATCCGACCGTCTCTGTCCGTCCCATGCACCGTGTAGTGGCCTAGGAGAAGTGCAGCATCGCCATCGTCTTCTCTGCCAAGCCACGCAAGCCGGAAGGAAGTTGTGTGGCCGGAATCGAGCTCGACCTCAACATCGGCCACCGCAGTCAAGCCATCGATTCATCCCCCTCCGGCCTCCCCTCGCTTCATCGACCCCACCGACGTGACCGTGGTGAGCTAGCGGTCCTCCTGGACCTCTCCGTTCCTCCCCTCTCGCGTTGTACTGCTGGCCCGACGAGCACCCGATGCTGCTGCCGCTGCTTCTTGTCACTGGCGTAACTCCAGTTACCATATCGAGGTGGCATCGCCACTATAATGTTCGGCTAGGCCTCCTCTTTCGAACGCGGCCAAGCACGCATCCAGGCGCGCACGGGATCGAGAGATCCGTGCTCGACCTGGGGGCTTCCCCATTGATGACGTCAGACAGGCGTCATGCTGGCGTCATAGTTCTTTTCTTTTGTTTCTTTTATTCCCTGTAATTATTTTTGTAATAAATAAAATGCTGACAGGTGGGCCCTGTCTATCAGGGTTTTAACATTTTCTCTAAATCATTTCTGAAATTAATAAAAATCTGACATGTGGGCCCAAGTTAGAAAATAATTTAAATATTCCAGAAAAAATTAAAATGAATTAAAAGTTGAGAAATTCATAACTAATTCATTTTAAATCAGAAAAATACAAATAATATATCAAAATGTTCAGAAAAATGAGAACTATCTAATAGAGATATAATCATGCATTGTTAATCAACTTACATGACAAGTTTAATTAGAAGAACAAAATAACCCCTCATAGGTGATTCTAGAGTTTCCCCGAGTTAGGGTTTTCACCCCTCGGAACCCCGTTTAAGCTGTCAAGCATGCCTTAGGGTTTCATTTCAATGAAATTTAACTTGTCATATCATCATCCTTGTTTGAGCATTGCATCGATGCAATGTCTTGATTGTTGCCTTTCTTTCCGGTGTTGGTTCTTCGCGATAGGATCCGAGCCCGAAGCTGAAGTCAATAACACCGAAGATCAATACTTGTCTACTGACGGACAAGGCAAGTGTAGCCTCTCATTCTGAACCTACTTTTACAAAGTATATTACTTTCTCGCTATGATGCACATGATTCCAATGTGGTCTTTTGTCAGTAGTTAGGGTTACCTATCTGCTACATAGTTTCCCTGTTGTAGCCTTATACTCCTGATGCACTTCTCCTAGCATACCTAGGTTTGGCATCTGAGCGTTGCTAGAGCTTCTGAGATCGACAGCTTAGCCATGCATAGTATCAATGTCTGATCTATCCGAGCGATGAATCAGTGGTGCCGGAGAATCTAGAAAGGTAGGAGTTGGTGACATTCTCGAAGGAGTTAACTAAATATGCTAAGGCTTGTATGGGAGGCCATGTTGGGTGTGGTTTTTGTAATCCCATGCTCGCCACCACAAGGAACTGAGTTCTTACCTTTGGAACCAAGACGAGCGTGCAACCACACGGGGCCTGGACAACCTCATGACTAACTAACTTGCCTAGTAGATTCCATGAGTCACATAGTTCGGGCGTTCCATTCGACATATGAATAGAAAATCTTTTGAAAGATTTGTCGGGTGAAGTTGGTGCATTCATAACAGGTAGGTAAGCGTGGCCGAGGTTGCTTGGGGTAGATAGCGCCCCTGGTAAACCAATCTCGCCTCACATATTTAAGTATCGGCTTCGGGATTTGACCCGTTACGGCGGAATCATACTTATTGCATGACTCATGGTCTCAGCGAAAGCAAGGTAAAGGTCATGGTACACCACCCTCTGTCGGCCTTCCAAGGAAGAGGGCTAATAATTTGGCATTAAGAGTCGGTTGGTGCGTGTGGGTAAAGTTGTACACCCCTGCAGGGTCAAATCTTTTCGAAAATCCGTGTTCACGGTTATGAACGACTTGGTGACCGGACTTAAGATCATAGATAACTTTAACCACTATAAAACTTGTTGATCCACGTGTGCTTAAGGATGCTTCCTCTGGGTTGAGGGGGTGATCCTAGATAGGAGGTTATGATGAAGCTGGTGGTTATCGAGGTGTGATGAACAAGATGAAGAAGTCGCTATCTTATCCCATTCTAAAAGTTTCTGAGTAGACGAGCCTCTTCTCTCTCTTGTTTACAAATAAAGATTGCTTTCTGCAAAAGAAAATCCAAAGAAAGCCTTTCTAGCCAGAGCATGTAGATACTAGGTTATCTAAGTCTTGCGGAGTACATTCTCGTACTCAGCCTTGTGCCATTGTTGTTTTTCAACAGAGGATCTGGTTGTAACTGAAGGTGGCTTCTACGTTGACATCGACGAGTAGTTGGGGGTCCCAGTTAGCAGCCTGAGGACTATGGGATGGACATCGCTTTTGTGTATGGCCTCTTAGGCCTTTTGCTAAGTTGTTGTGTAGAACAACATAATTTGCTTTCGCTGTGTGATGTAATGTTGGGTCTATGACCTCTGGTTTGTAATAACTCTAATATCTTACTCTTCTAAGATTTTAAATTTATGCTGTTGTATCCCTGTGTTCTGTAATGTTACCGATTCAGACTGTGATCTTCTGAGTTTGGAGTTGAACTTATCTTAGATGGTGATCTGAGGTTAGTTTAACCCTAACCCCGGGGGGTGCTATAGGTTTTGGTATCAGAGCAGGATTGCCTGTACGAAACCCTTTTATTGGTCAATTTTGAGTCTAGAAGTTGACAAAACTATTTGAAATTTAAAAACTATTTGCAGAAACTCTGACTAGGATTATTTTTACTCCTTCTCTTGTGTGTTTCTGATGCTGGAGTTTTCTTACCTTATTTGGTTTGAAAAGGTTTTCATCCCTTGTCTTATATCTCAAAACTTTTAGGATCGTGGTTTTGGGGTTGTTTCTCTAAAAGTACTCCGTACTTCGTAGCTATTCTCAGAGTTCTAAGATATCTCAGTTTTGCTTGGTGTGTAACATATTAGAATTCCATTGTCATGGTTTGTAAGTCAGCTGGTTAGTGTATACATTAGATGCTTTGATACTACCATGCTTGATAAGATGATACTTTTAAATCAAGTACTCTTTGGTCATCTTTCCGTCTTGTTCCTTTGAAATCCTTGTCTAACCTTTCCCTTATTCTTTCAGGATGGGTGACACCTCTCGTGCCCCTACCCGTGCTCATGCTCGTGGTGCTGCCAATGAGGGTGAATCTTCCAACCTTCCACCACCACTGTCCATGGTTCAACTTATGGCCATGTATGAAACCAACCGTGATGACAACATGAGGCTCCTTGAAAGGATTGAGTGCAACACTGCTCAACGCCAGAACAATCAAGTTGGTATCAAGGACTTCACACGTCTCACTCCGCCAGATTTTAGCTATTCCACTGAGCCACTTGATGCGGACTACTGGCTTTGCACCATGGAGCACAAACTTCAGGTTGGTCATGTTGCTCAAGCTGATTGGGTGACTTTTGTTGCATATCATCTGGAGGGAGCAGCCAACTCCTGGTGGGAGAATTTCTTGGCTATGCAAGAAGCTCAACATGTTGTTACATGGAAAGAGTTCACTGAAGCCTTCCGAGCTTATCATATTCCGGAGGGCCTGATGGATCAAAAGAGGGAGGAGTTCCTCAAGCTGAAGCAGGGCACCGGTTCCGTGTGTGATTACCAGCGCAACTTCAATCGTCTTGCCTGCTATGCTACTGAAGAGGTCTCCACTGATGTCAAGAAGCAAGCTCTGTTCCGCAAGGGACTGGATCGTGAGGTTCATCGTGATCTGCATCTCATGGACTTTTTTAACTTCCAAGGTCTTGTTAATAAGGCTATGAAAGCCGAGAGTGGAAAGGTGGAGTATGAAGAAACTCGTAAGCGTCATCAGGAGGGGTACAACAAGGCTGGTTCTGGTAATAAGAAGCGTCATGTATTCGTGCCTTACAGTGTTGTTCCACGTGCTCCTTATACTCCAAGGACTTCTGGATATGCACCAAGTACGAATGGTACTCCAAACAATGCTGGTGGATCAAATTATCCTGCTGCTGGTACTGGATCAGGCCTCATATGTTTCAACTGTCGCCAACCTGACCACTATGCAAGAGACTGTCCTCAAAAGAGTGCTGCTGAGAAGGCACAACCCCCAAAAAAGAATGATAAGTATCCAGGTGCTGGAAAAGGAAGCCTGAACCATATCTCGGCTGAGGAGGCTCAGGAAGATCCAAGCGTCATTATGGGTATGCTTCGTATCAATCAAATTCCAGCTAAAGTTTTTTTTGATTCTAGGGCATCGCATTCATTCCTGTCACAAGATTTTGCTCAAATGCATGGGATAAATTTTGAGGGGTTATCTGTTCCTCTGCTAGTTTAGTCTCCTGGTTCTAGTTGGCGTTCCACCATGGTTAGTCATGGGAATATAATCGAAGTTGCATTTCAACTTTTCCCCATCTCTTTGATCGCCCTCAAGTCAACTGACATTGACATCATTTTGGGCATGGATTGGTTGACGCGTTATCAAGCCATTCTCGATTGTACAACCAAGTCTGTGACTCTGACTAGTCCTACTGGCATAACAGTCAAGTACTGGACCATAGGGTCACTATCTCCTTTAGCTGTTTCTAGTCCTGAAGCAGAGTTGTATGATCTTGAAGTTCTACCTCCGTTAGAGATCCAAGATGTTTCCGTGGTCTGTGAATTCCCGGATGTCTTTACTGAGGAGTTGCCTGGCATGCCACCTGATCGAAGTGTGGAGTTTGTCATAGAGCTAGTTCCTGGAACTACTCCTGTTTCTAAAAGACCCTATCGTATGGCTCCTCATGAGCTTGTGTAGTTGAAGAATCAATTAGAGGAGTTATAAGGAAATGGATACATTCAGCCCAGCACATCTTCTTAGGGATGTCCTACCATCTTTGTCAAGAAGCGGGATACCAATATACCGCGTCTGGTTGTGGATTATCGCCGACTCAATGCTGTGACTATCAAGAACAAGTATCCTCTACCTAGGATCAACGATCTATTTGATCATTTAAGTGGTGCCATTGACTTTTCCAAAATGGATTTGAGGTCAGGGTATCACCAGATAAAGATCCGTAAGGAAGATATTCCAAAGACTGCTTTCACCACTCGTTATGGTATTTACGAGTATACAGTCATGTCCTTTGGTCTTACCAATGCTCCAGCCACTTTCATGTGGCTCATGAACTTTGTATTCATGGAGTATCTTGACAAGTTCGCCGTGGTATACATCGATGATATTTCGGTCTATTCCAAGACTGAAGAAGAGCACGCTGAACATCTTCGTTTGCTGTTAACCAAACTCCGAGAACATCGTCTCTATGCCAAGTTTTCTAAATGTGAGTTCTGGTTACAAGAGATCGTATTCCTTGGTCATGTTGTTTCCGCCCAAGGGGTTGCTGTTATACCCGATAAGATTCAAACTATCCTCGACTAGGAGTCTCCTAAATCCGTCAAGGATGTCCGAAGCTTTCTCGGGATGGCTGGTTATTACCGTCGATTCATCGAGAACTTCTCCAGGATTGCAAAGACAATGACTGATCTTCTTAAGAAAGATAAGAAGTTTGAATGGTCTGATAAGGCTGAAGAAAGTTTCCAGATGTTGAAAACCAAGTTAACCACTGCACCGGTGTTAGTTCTTCCAGACACTAGCAAAGACTTTGTTGTCTTCTATGACGCTTCTCACCAAGGTCTCGGATGTGTGTTGATGCAAGATGGGCATGTGGTGGCTTATGCCTCCCGTCAACTAAAACCACATGATAACAACTACCCAACTCATGATCTTGAGCTTGCAGCTGTTGTTCATGCTCTTAAGCAATGGCAACATTACCTTCTCGGTAGTCGTTGCGAGTTATACTCGGATCATCAGAGTCTGAAGTATCTGTTCACACAACCTAATCTGAATCTCAGGCAAAGAATATGGTTGGAACTCATCAAGTACTATGATTTGGGTCTCAACTATCAACCTGGCAAAGCCAACGTCGTTGCTGATGCGCTAAGTCGTAAGTCTTATTGCAACACCCTGATGATCAAACAAGCACAACCTTCTCTCCATAAGGAGTTTGCTCGATTGAATCTTGAAGTAGTTCCTCGTGGATACCTTTCTACTCTTGAAGTGAAGTCTTCTATAGAGGATGACATCAAGCTTGCTCAAAAACATGACTCTGAAATTGCTGAGATCAAAGGGAACATTGCTAGCGCAGTTGCTAAGTGTTTCTCTGTTGATAAACAAGGTAATATTTACTTTGGTGACCGTCTGGTAGTGCCAAAGAGAAAAAAATTGAGGGATTTAATTCTCCAATAGGCTCACGAATCACCTCTTTCTATCCACCCTGGAGGTACCAAGATGTATCGGGATCTTCGTCAAAGATTCTGGTAGTCTGGTATGAAGAAGGATATCGCTCGTTTCATTGCTGAATGTGACGTTTGTCGTCGCGTCAAAGCTGAGCACCAAAGACTCGCTGGTCTCCTGCAACCACACAAAATACCTGAGTGGAAATGGGATGAAGTTGGTATGG
Source organism: Avena atlantica (assembly GCA_910589765.1). Lineage (NCBI taxonomy): Eukaryota > Viridiplantae > Streptophyta > Magnoliopsida > Poales > Poaceae > Avena > Avena atlantica. Next base: position 360,636,041 of record OU342734.1, on the reverse strand, counting down.
ATTTCATCACTGGTCTTCCTAAGACTCAGAAAGGAAATGATGACATCTGGGTAATCGTTGACTATCTGTCCAAGGTTGCTCACTTTCTACCTGTTCGCGAGAGTATCAATGCTAGTCAGCTAGCAGATCTATATATCTCTCGAACATGTTGAACTAAGCTAGATCCGCACACGCAACAGAGCCCCAATCGACAGATCTGCAGCGCAGACACAACAGTAATGACAAAGGTGGTGGGGTTGCTCACCGAAAACAGTGTTGATCGGGTTCATGGCGACCTGGTTCTTGGCGCCGAGGTTCCTCGAGGTCATGAAGACGTGGGCGCTGCGCTCTGCCAAGACTCGCGTCGTCTCGGTGCCGATCCCGATGGACACCCCTGGGTTCTAGAATCGGGTCAGTCAACAAGTGGGCGGCGACGACAAGGGGAAACTAAGGAGGCAGGAGGGGATGGGAGGGGTGTTACCGGTGATGATGGCGGTGAGATCTTGGGTGACCTAGTCGGCGGTGGAGGCCCAGGAGAAGCCCGAGGCACCCTTGCGGTTGAAGATGGACATCAGCATCTTGGTTGTTGGCAGCCACGAGATCAACATCAGGGGATGGGGGTGACCGAGAGGCAGCAGCCGTCGACCCACATGCACCGAGAGGGCACTATGCTGAGGCCCAAGCGGCCAGATCCGCGGGCATCGAGGAGGATACGGCAGCCGCCATAGGGATCTACGGGCATCGAGGTCAGCCACCGGTGGCCATCGAGGTGCGGTGAGGAGAGGAGGATCGGTGAGGAGAGGAGAGGAGGATCTTCGGGTGGCCATCGGTGATCGAGGTCAGCCACCGGTGGCCATCAAGGTGCGGTGAGGAGAGGAGAGGAGGATCTACGGGCATCGAGGTCAGCCACCGGTGGCCATCGAGGTGCGGTGTGGGTGGTGGTTCTTTGGATCCATCGGAGGAGAAGAGCGAGGGGAGAGAAAGACCGGAGATGGGCATGGTGTGGCGGCGGGGGAGAGATAACGGTTAGGGTTAGAGGATAGAGGGTCGCGGCTGGGTGCGCCAAATATTTGCCATTATGCGCGCGCTGGATGCCAGGTCATCGATCCACACAACAAGTTTCCATCCTTCACCATCCATCCGTTCATTATGTTTACATCCTACGGCTGATATTGACCTTCTCTAATATCTCAACCTATCTAGAAATTATGACGATTTTGTCCATAGAAATTACGACGTTTTTCATGAAATCGTCATAGTTTAATAAGGATTTGGCCCTCCCAAATAGCTTACGACCATCTAGTGTAGAATCGTCATAAATTTATGACGATTTCATTCAGGGTCACTACCAAAACGTCATAGTTTGACACATTTCTTGTAGTGATGATCGGAGTGATGAGATCCTCCAGCATCTTGCTAAGCCTGTTATTGTCCTCTTGAAGTATATCCACCTTTCTCCTCAGGAATCGGTACTTATCACAAAACTCATCAGTGGCTCGAAGGGCTTCCACTGCCTCAGGACAGGAACTGAGGTCCGGAACAAAGGTCATCATCCCGAGCATATTATGAGAAAAAGCACGTCCAATGTTAATTGCCCCTACAAAGGTAGGTTTTCTTTCCCTTGATCCTAAAGCAATCATTCCTTCCATGCCTGCTGTCATGTTCTTTACTTCCTCCTTGATGCTCTGATCCATGTCTTCGTGCCTAGCTGTGATCCTTTCTTCCTCCGCCCATCTAATGAAAGTTGCTTTCGCAAGATCGCGGATGAGCTTGCGTCGGCGTCGTAGCTCATAGTCCTCCGAGAACGAACCCTAGAACGACATCTGAACAGAACAGATCGAAGCAAAAACACGACGAGAACACGATATACGAACCTCGGGGGATCCGGGGGATTATATATTACGAAGTTTTACAACCTAAGGAAGGTACTGGGCGAAAACGGGACTGATACGGGCTCTGGGGTGGTCACACCCCCTGGTGGCGCGGCCAGGTGGGGCCCGCACCACTGGGTGGTGTGGGCCACCCGGGCTCCGTTTCCTTCCCTATTTCGACTCATTATCTTCCATATGGAATAAAAACTGCAAAAATATAAAAATAAAAGTTTTTCGTGAACCTTCTATTTTTAGCACTTTTACCTATTCGAAAATGGACTCTGCAGATTCCTTCTCTCCAACACTTGAAGGCTCCTTTCATACAAAGCTTCACACAATCTTCATTAGCAACATTAGTGTATTCAAAGACAATAAACCTTTTGGTTCAATTTAAACTAAAAGCCATCAAAACATAAGCTACTGTAGCAACTCCTTTCAAAAGCCCAAAAAGAATTTAAAAGGAAATCGAATAAGAGTCAAATGCAAATAATGGCAGAAATCTGTCAAAACAGACTAGCAGGTAAAGATTGAATTTTTCGAAAATCTTCTGTTGCTCAAATCAAATAGTGCAAAACTAACGAAAGTTGGATAACAACATGGGGCACAAGCAGAGAAAATTACAGCTCTATCCGATGTACTGGAATTTTTCATGAATTTTTGCAGTGAAGCACAAAAATCTGTCCCAGGACAGCAACTTCCCACAACTCTCCTACTTCTCAAAAGAGGCAAATCTTAACATTAAAACCAAAAAAAAGGATAAGTATAGGTTATTATAGGGGTAATAACTTCCAAGACTCAAAGAAACAAAATCCGAAAGCAAACTAAAATGGTTTGTCTCCCAGAAGCTCTTTCTTTATAGCCATTAAGATCGGCTTGAAAATTGAAATGATGCTCTCATAGGAAATATGGATTTGGAGTAAAAGAGACCATCATGAAGAAAATATATAACACATTTAAGTCTAACCCACTTCCTATGCCAAGGAATTTTGTAAGAAACAAATTATTGAAACAAGAGGCTACTAGCATAGGAAGGCAAAACAAGTGCAACTTCAAAACTTTCAACATAAAGCGAGGAAACTTAATATAATTGAGATGCATAAAACCATGTTTCCCTCTCTCTTAATAACTTTCAGTAGCACTATGAATAAAGTTAACAATATAACTATCACAAGAAACATTCTTATCATCAGAATGAGCATACTTAAAATCATCAAAAAGAGGTTCAAGGTAAAAACTAGATCAATCGAAGCAAGTTGTTCAACTCTAAAATCCTCATTAGGCAATTCATTTTCAGAAGGAGCTTTAGCAAATGTTAAAAAATTAAACTCATAAGATTCTCCATCAAACTTAGTTAAAATTGTATCCTTCTTACAATCTATAATAGCTCCAAAAGTGTTCAGAAAAGGTCTACCAAAAATGATAGGACATGTTTTACTAGCTGTTGAACGAAGTACTAGAAAATCTGCAGGATATTTAATCTTACCACAAAGAACTTCCACATTTCTTACAATTCCAATTGGACAAATGGTTTTGTTATTAGCAAGGTGAATAACCACATCAATGTCCTCAATTTCACAAGGACCAATTTCATGCCTAATTTCTCTGTAAAGCTCATAAGGAATAGCACTTGAACTTGCACCAATATCACATAAACCATAATAGAAATGATCACCAATTCTAATATTAAGCACAGGGACACTAGCTCTACTACTTTTACTAGGATGTGAGACAATATTAGAAGCATCTTCACAAAAGATAATGTGCCCATCTTCTGTTGGAGATATGCCCAAGAGGCAATAATAAAGTGGTTATTATCATATCTTCATACTTATGATAAATGTTTACATACCATGCTATAATTGTATTAACAGGAAACATTAATATTTGTGTGATTTGTAAACATAAAAGAGTCCCTAGTAAAGCCTCTTGTTAAACTAGCTTGTTGGTTAATATATGATCATGGTTTCCTGATCATGAACATAGAGATGTTATTAACAACAGGGTCATATCATTAGGAGAATGATGTGATGGGCATACTCCTATAGTTAAGCGTAGCATAAAGATCAAGTCATTTAATATAGTTCATTTGCTATAAGCTTTCTGATACATAGTAACCTAATTCCTTCGACCATGAGATCATGCTAATCACCATCACCGGAAGGATGATTTGATGACATCAAACACCACACCGTAACTGGGTGGCTATAAAGGTGGCATTGAGTGTTCGGAAAGTATGTGTTGAGGCACATGGATCAAGAGTGGGATTTGTCCATCCATATGACGGATAGATATACTCTGGGCCCTCTCGGTGGAATGTCATCCAATTAGCTTGCAAGCATGTGACTGGCTCAGAAGGGATCACATACCGCGGGAACGAGAAAAGAGTACTTATCAGTAACGAGGTTGAACTAGGTATGCAGAGATACCGACGATCATAACCTCGGATAAGTAAACTATCGTGAGACAAAGGGAAATTGGTATCGTATGTAAGTGGTTCATTCAATCGCAAAGTAATCGTAGAAATATGTGGGAGCCATATGAATTTCCAGATTCCTCTGTTGGTTATTGTTCGGAGAAGTGTCTCGATCATGTCCGCATAATTCACGAACCGTAGGGAGACACACTTAAGGATTCGATGTTGTTGAGTAGTTATGGAATGATGAGTAAGAGACCGAATGTTGTTCGGAGTCTCGGATGGGATCCGGTATATCACGAGGAGATCCGGAATGGTCCGGAGAATAAGATTCATATAAGGAAAGTCCTGTTTCGGGGTTGGAGAATGGTTCCGGTGTTTTCATCGGGAATGTTCTAGAAGGTTCCGGAATGTCCGGCACTCCGGAGGGGAAGGGTACATGAATGTGTCATTGCAAGTTGGAATGATTGCATCATGTACTAGGTATCATCGCTGTACAAAATAAAGGGTTTAATCAAATCCTAGTTTGAAAAGTCAAACGCCAATTTGAAAAGTCAAACGACTATTTTGGAAAGTGGAGAAGAAGTGGGAAACCGAGTTGGGGAGGAGTTCCTCCTCCACCGCCGGCCCACTAGGGATCCGAGTTGGGGAGGGACTCCCTCCCCTTGGCCGGCGCCTCCCTCCACCTATATAAGGAGGGGCAGGGCTCCCCTCCTAGACACAAGTTGCCTCTCTCTAAACCTAAACCCTAGCCACAGCCTAGGGATTTCTCCCAAGCCGCCGAGTTAGAGCTTCTAATTGCCCTAGCCGATGGCTTAGCCCCTTCTAATTGGTGTGTCTAAACCCTAGATCACCAAGGCTCTCTCATAGTCCACCATACTCGCTCCGGCTTAAGGCGAAGCCCTGCGAGATCTCCCCTCTACTTCCGGTACCACGCCGCCGTGCTGCCGGAATCACGAGGAGAGTGCTACAACCTCCGCTGCCTGCTGGAACAAGGGAGAGGAAGGTCTTCATCGAGTACCGAACGTGTGACCGACTGCGGAAGCACTGCCGGAACGCAGCGCCGGAAGGATCGTCTACGCGATCTTGAGATCGGCAAGTGTACGACTACATCACCCACGAGAATCTGCTCTCGTTAACCGCTTTGGAATCTTCGAGGGTGAGTTCCTCTATCGACTCGTTGCTACAATCTAGTAGATAGATCTTGGCTTGTTTGTTTGTATGCGGTAGAAATTTTTTGTTTTCCATGCTACGAACCCCTACAGTGGTATCAGAGCCGTGTCTATATGTAGATCTGTTTGCACGAGTAAACACAATGGTCATTGTGGGCTTTGATGCTTTTATTGTCGATTGCTTCTTGTGTACTTTGCATCTTGCGGTATGTTGGGATGAAGCGGCCCGGGCTAACCTTACATGACATCGTTCATGAGACTTGCTCCACGCTTGACATGCAACTTGTATTGCATAAGTGGCTTTGCCGGTGCCTGTTTCTCCTAGCATAGTTAAGATCCAATTTACAACGGGTGATTAACAATACTAGTATCAATGTTGTGGTTCATGTTCGTAAGTTAGATCGACACTTATTGAAAGCCCCAAACCACGTAAAATATGCAAAGAAAGTAGAGGCGTCTAACTTTGTTTTGCAGGGGTGTGCTGTGATGTGATATGGCCATGATTGTGATTATATATGATGTATGCAATGTTCCTTATTGTAAGTTGGCAACCGGCAGGAGCCATATGGTTGTCTTTAAATTCTATTAAGACCCGCTTGTCTGTTCAAAGTAGTTGTAATAGTTGAAGCTGGTGGACGACAACCATGGAGCAGCGTCATTGACCTTGATGCAATGCCGGTGATGATGGAGATCATGTTCGTGCTTGAAGATGGAGATCGGAAGCACAAAGAAGAAAGGCCATATCATATCACATATTATGAATTGCATGTGATGTTAATCCTTTTATGCATCTTGTATTGCTTAGTTCACGACGGTAGCATTATAAGATGATCCCTCAAGCACACAATTTCAAGTATTAAAGTGTTCATCCTTAGTAAGAACCGTTGCTAAAGCTCGTTGTTTCGAAGCACCACGTGATGATCGGGTGTGTTAGCGAGTGTATACAACGTAAGCAAGCCAGATTTGCTTATGCGGAAGCTAAGGTTGATCTTGACGAGCCTAGCATGTACAGACATGGTCTCGGAACACGGATCACCGAAAGGTAAAGCATGAGTCATATAGTAGATATGATGAACATGTTGATTGTTCGCCATTGAAGTTGCATCAACTCTCGTGATGATCGGTTTTGATGTGGTGGATTTGGTTCTAAAACAATGTGAGGGATATTGTTTTGAGTGGGAGTTCAATAGCAATATGTTTAAAAGTTGAACACTATTTATCATAAATTAAATCAAAGTGAATTTGCATAGTTGTTGTAGTCATTGGCATCTGTTTACCACCTTGCGCTTAGTTATAATTGAGATGATAGAACTATAGAATTCTGGTTAGTTACTTTACGAACTGGTATCGTATTGTTTTGAAGTGTTAATCTAAAGTTTAAAAATCCCATTGCAAATTTTCAGTAAGTTTTGATTACTCCATGAAGTTTAATAGTTGGTATTAAATCAAGAGTAACAATTCCAATGTTAGTATATAAGTATCATGTTTGTCTCCATGATTCTTGATATTCAAAGGATTGTCTTAATATCAAGGTTATCTAGGATCTGAAAGATTTGTTTCAGAAACCATGATGTGTGGAAGATATTGTGATATCTGAAACGAAGTTTTGGTTGCAACATGATAGAGTATAATATGGCAAAAGTCATGTTCTCATATTTGATGAGAATTTGCAAAATGTTGGAGACACTAGTTGTCCTAATCCTCCAAAAGGTTTTGGAGAGCAACATTATACTCGCGTTTCACCGTTACAAGCTAAAAGTAGCTTGATCATGGATAAATCCATGATGAGGGTGAATATTTGATGTAGGTAAAATGTTTACTACACCAAGAGATTACTAAAGAAAGGAATTTGAAAGAACACCAAACATTTGATAATGGTGATCTACTTCAAAGTGCAAGTCCAAATACATTGGTATTTAAGTATACACGCTTTGGACTATGTGTCATATGTATGACTCCACTATTGATGTTGATAGATTCTTTCAAACAGAAAAGGAAATACTGAAAGAGAATCTCATAAATATATGGCAGAAAAGAAAAGACTAGAATTGTCCAGTTTAAGTATATAGATGATATACATGTTATGGCTATATTCTTTGCTTATTAAACAATGTGGTTCTTAAGTATTTGATACTGAATTTGTTGGTGTGAATCGTCATACGAAACAACACAATTCATGAACTACAATGGCCTAAGTAACTAGCAAAATAACATGTGATGATGTTCATCGAGAACAAATAAAGGGTTATTGTGTTGCTCGTTAAACATCAAAGCTTGCGTTCAAGATTTGTTTTATCAGGTATTATGAGAACAAAAGGGTTGTTCAAATAATTGCCGTAATCTATAAAAGATGGATGATTCACAAATCTCGTTGGAGAAATCACATCCATAAAACTAGTGCTAAAAAATGTCGAAAGACAAATTGATTGAAAGATCACTTAGGAAGTGACATCGCCGTTTAAATTATATTGGAAAGAAAACATGAAGAAACTCCATGTGGATGGAATTTTGGAGTCTTTTGATTTTGATCACATGACGCTTGTGAAAATTTCCTAGAGATAATTAAAACTTCGTTCTTAGGCCAAAAGGGAACGAGTGACTAGCTTATTGGAACTTGTACATATTGTTGTATGAAGTCCATTATGTGTAGTCAAGAGCGATGGATTTCAACTTCATATGCTTTCTCCGAGAATTTAAGTGAATATATGAATATTTACTTAATAAGGATGAAGTATGAAACATTTGAAAAGTTCAAAGACTTTCAAGATGAAGTGCAAGATCATTGTAACAAGAATATAAATAGTTCATGATAAGATCATAAAGGAAGATATTTTGAGTTACAAGTTTAGCATAATACATAAGATTTAAGGAATCGTTCCGTAGATTTACATGTCCCGAAATACCATAAGAGTATGGAGCATTCGAGATATGTAATTAAACCTTGTTTGACATGGTAAGATCGAAGGTGTAATTCATAAAACTGCCATTATATTTTAAAGATTAAAAACTTTAGTGACTACCGTTTTTTCCACTGAAAAGAGCTCCATCATAATCCGTTGAAATGACACCATATGTTATGGTTTGGGATAAAACCCAAGTTGTCCTTTCTTAAAACATTGGTATGCTTTGCATAAGAAAGATGTATGCAACCAAAGTCGGATGAACCTGTCTTTGTATGTTATTTCGAATAACTGTTAAGTATTCCTCCATAACACCAGAGACAAAAGTGTTTGTCGCTTAGAACGTCAAGTTTCTTTGGGAAGGAATTTTTCGTGAAAAGTAAAGTGGGAGGACAATAGAACTTTGATAAGGTTAAAAGAACCTTAGCTATATGTGCAGAGTTGCGCAGCGCCGAAAAGTGTTCCGGAGGCAGCAACAATGCTCATGGCTCACGTGCCTCAAAGGTTGTGGTCACGGAAATCTAAGTTCCTATTGAAACAAGTAGGTCGGGTAAACAATCAAATACCAAGATTTGAGGGTTGAATCATTATTTGAGAATAATGAACCGACTACATGCGAAGAAGCGATGATGGGCTCTAAGTCCGTAAAATGGCTTGAAGCCATAAAATCCGTGATAGTTCCATACACGAGAAATCAAGTTCTTAACTTGAAAGACCCTCGAGAAAGGTGTAAGACCTTACAGTTGTGTTTGGATCTATAAAGAAATAGACATGGATGTTTCGCATCTATGAAATGGTCGACATGTTAGGAAAGAGTTCACAACAATGTTCAAGGGTTGACTATGACAAGATTTGATCTTTCATAGCGATATTTAGTCTAGACGGATTAATGTAGCAACCACGACATATAATTTTGTTATGTGTTGGATAAACAAAAACAAGTTCTTCTAATAGAAGGGTTACCTAGGACGTGTGCATGACACGGTCCAAAGGGTTTTTGTTAATTCAAAGGATGCTAAAAACATATGCAAACTTCAATGGTTGAAGTAAGCATAGCGGAGTTGGAATCTTCACTATGATGAAACTGTTAAAAGAGTTTAATTTCATCAGAGACAATGAAGATGCTTGCATTTGCAAGAAATTAAGTGGGTGCGCTAAGACATATTTCTAATACATTATGTGGAGGACATATTGTTGATTAGAAAAGATGTATATTTTATTAACACATATTAAGAATTTCATCTCGATGAAAGGCTTAGGCAAAACCCAAATATTTGGCATCAATAGACGCTAATATGGTTGTGCCAAAAGTACATAGATGATATATTGAATGCGTTCAATATAGAAACTACAAGAAAGGTTCTTGTTGCACAGAAAGGATTGAATGAGTTCAAAACTGATGATATATTCAAGTGTATTGACACTTGGTAAGTGAAACAAAGATTCAAGTATAGATTGATACTTGATGTATGAAATCACAAAGACTATTTATATCAATCATACTGTGATATGTACAAATCCAGATATGTCCTGTACTCTAAATGTTATGAGCATATACCAGAATGATTCATAAGTTGATCATTGGACAATAGTAAGGATATTCTTATGATCTTTTGGAAGAACTAAGAGTATATCATTTGTAGAAGTGACAAATAGATGGTTAGTTCATTGTAAAAGTACTACATTGATACTAGTTTTGCCGCAAAGTACAAATTAAGTTTATCTCAGTCTAAACTAAGGGTGGCACAATATAATGGAAAGTAAGTTCCATAATAGATTTGGATGAGTTCCAAAATTAAGACATTGTGACAGATAGTACAACAAAAGGCTAAGTATATAACTGCTATAATAGCAGCTAAAGAGGGCATTTGTGTCAAGTAGTTTGTTATCAAACTAGGTGTGGTTCACAGTGGGATAATACTATGAAGATATATTGTACGACAATATTATCAACATGTTTTTACCCCAAAGAACTAAAGGTCTCACCAAAGGACCAAAATTATACAAAGCCATCTCATTAGAGAATGAGTGATGCGTAGAGACGCAAAGACATGCAATTACACACGGACCTGGAAGTGTCAGATCCGCAGATCAGTTGACCACTAGCAATCGTGTACATACAACACCGGAAAGCCATAGGTGTTGAATACACAAAGGTTTGAAACTAGATTATTGACTCTAGTGCAAGTGGGAGACTGTTGGAGATAAGCCCAAGAGGCAATAATAAAGTGGTTATTATCATATCTTCATACTTATGATAAATGTTTACATACCATGCTATAATTGTATTAACAGGAAACATTAATAATTGTGTGATTTGTAAACATAAAAGAGTCCCTAGTAAAGCCTCTTGTTAAACTAGCTTGTTGGTTAATATATGATCATGGTTTCCTGATCATGAACATAGAGATGTTATTAACAACAGGGTCATATCATTAGGAGAATGATGTGATGGACATACTCCTATAGTTAAGCATAGCATAAAGATCAAGTCATTTAATATAGTTCATTTGCTATAAGCTTTCTGATACATAGTAACCTAATTCCTTCGACCATGAGATCATGCTAATCACCATCACCGGAAGGATGCTTTGATGACATCAAACACCACACCGTAACTGGGTGGCTATAAAGGTGGCATTGAGTGTTCAGAAAGTATGTGTTGAGGCACATGGATCAAGAGTGGGATTTGTCCATCCATATGACGGATAGATATACTCTGGGCCCTCTCGGTGGAATGTCATCCAATTAGCTTGCAAGCATGTGACTGGCTCACAAGGGATCACATACCGCGGGAACGAGAAAAGAGTACTTATCAGTAACGAGGTTGAACTAGGTATGCAGAGATACCGACGATCATAACCTCGGATAAGTAAACTATCGTGAGACAAAGGGAAATTGGTATCGTATGTAAGTGGTTCATTCGATCGCAAAGTAATCGTAGAAATATGTGGGAGCCATATGAATTTCCAGATTCCTCTGTTGGTTATTGTTCGGAGAAGTGTCTTGATCATGTCCTCATAATTCACGAACCGTAGGGAGACACACTTAAGGATTCGATGTTGTTGAGTAGTTATGGAATGATGAGTAAGAGGCCAAATGTTGTTCGGAGTCTCAGATGGGATCCTGGATATCACGAGGAGATCCGGAATGGTCCGGAGAATAAGATTCATATAAGGAAAGTCCTGTTTCGGGGTTGGAGAATGGTTCCGGTGTTTTCATCGGGAATGTTCTAGAAGGTTCCGGAATGTCCGGCACTCCGGAGGGGAAGGGTACATGAATGTGTCATTTCAAGTTGGAATGATTGCATCATGTACTATGTATCATCGCTGTACAAAATAAAGGGTTTAATCAAATCCTAGTTTCAAAAGTCAAACGCCAATTTGAAAAGTCAAACGGCTATTTTGGAAAGTGGAGAAGAAGTGGGAAACCGAGTTGGGGAGGAGTTCCTCCTCCACCGCCGGCCCACTAGGGATCCGAGTTGGGGAGGGACTCCCTCCCCTTGGCCGGCGCCTCCCTCCACCTATATAAGGAGGGGCAGGGCTCCCCTCCTAGACACAAGTTGCCTCCCTCTAAACCTAAACCCTAGCCACAGCCTAGGGATTTCTCCCAAGCCGCCGAGTTAGAGCTTTTAATTGCCCTAGCCGATGGTTTAGCCCCTTCTAATTGGTGTGTCTAAACCCTAGATCACCAAGGCTCTCTCATAGTCCACCATACTCGCTCCGGCTTAAGGCGAAGCCCTGCGAGATCTCCCCTCTACTTCCGGTACCATGCCGCCGTGCTGCCGGAATCGCGAGGAGAGTGCTACAACCTCCGCTGCCTGCTGGAACAAGGGAGAGGAAGGTCTTCATCGAGTACCGAACGTGTGACCGACTGCGGAAGCGCTGCCGGAACGCAGCGCCGGAAGGATCTTCTACGCGATCTTGAGATCGGAAAGTGTACGACTACATCACCCACGAGAATCTGCTCTCGTTAACCGCTTTGGAATCTTCGAGGGTGAGTTCCTCTATCGACTCGTTGCTACAATCTAGTAGATAGATCTTGGCTTGTTTGTTTGTATGCGGTAGAAAATTTTTGTTTTCCATGCTACGAACCCCTACATCTTCTACATTTTTAGTGACAAGGTATTTCACAATGGCTACTACAGGTTTAATATTTATTTGTTCATCAGGTTCTATAACTTTCTTTGTACCTTTTCTAACCACATTATCTATAATAGAATGTTCCTTTACCTTAGAAGGAAAATGTATTTTCTCAATATAAGGTTCAGGCAAAATATGATCAATAGTATAAATTTCAGTGTTTCTAGCAGGAACATGATTAACAATATATTTATAAGGTGCATCGTACTTGTTCCACTCCTTTTTGGGAATTTCAATATAAGAGGCAAAGTGCTTAAAGCAATTTGCAAGAACTTGAGAATCAAGACCATACTCAGTACTAATATTATGAAAGCCATCAGTTCCCATAAATGATTTTATGCATTCATAATCATAATTTATACCTGACTTTCTTCCTTTGTCATTCTCCCATTTTGCTTCCATTTAGCTTCTTCTTTCATACGTGTGAATGATCCAACACAAGAAGCATCTAATAAATATTTATCATGAAGAGAAAGCCTTGCATAAAAGTTATTAATAATGATATTTTAGGGAGCTCATGAATAGGACATTTGAGAATTAGTAACTTCAATCTCCCCCAAGCTTGGGCTGTACTCTCTCCATCATGAGGCCAAAAGTTATATATTTTATTCCTATCCTTATGAATCTCACTAGGAGGATAGAATTTAGAATAAAAGAGAGGTATTATTTCCTCCCATTCCATAGATTGTCCATTCTTCAGCAGCTTATACCATTGTTCAGCTCTTCCTTTCAATGATATACAGAGTAAATTTTTCTTAACTTGTTCCATTGTGATACATGCACACTTAAACAACCCGCATAATTCATGGATAAAAAGCAAGTGATCACCAAGATGGACAGTTCCATCCCCAAAATAATAGTTATCCATAACATGATCAGCAATTTTTATAGGTATCTTAAAAGGATCTATCTCAGCAGGTGGTGGTTCATCTACTACCGTAGTAGTGGTAGTTGCTTTCCCAAATAGGAAACCAAGTGGGTTATCCATATTGGAAACAAAGTAACAAATAGAAATAAAAGTAATACTCACAGTAGAAGTTTCCTTTACCAGTTCCACTCTTCAATAGCGCTTCACTCCCCGGCAAAGGCGCTAGAAAATAGTCTTGATGACCCACAAGTATAGGGGGTGTATCTTAGTACTTTTGATAAATAGGAGTGTCAATCCCAACGAGGAGCAGAAGGTGTTGACTAGTGGTTTGGATCAGGAATTTTCTATAAATACTTAGCAAACGGATTTTAGGGTTTTTTTGATAAACCAAAGAAATAAAGTGCAAGTAAATAAAAGGCAACAATGATAATTGCAGAAAGTGGCCCAATCCTTTCTTCAGCAAAGGAAAAGCCACTTATGAGGACCAAACGTTCTCGAGGACACATGGGAATACTGTCAAGTGCTTTCACTTCATATAGTTGATAAATCTTCTTTGGTTGGATAAGTGTTGTGTGGGTGAACCTATGCTAATGTCCCAACCTTACTTGGACTAATACATACTTGTGATTAAAACCCTTGCAAGCATCCGCAACTACAAGAAAGTAATTAAGATAAAAACCTAACCACTACATTAAACTCTGAGATCCTACACTCCCTTGTGCAAAGGTTTCCTAAGGGGGGTCCAGGTTTCTGTCACTCCGACAACCCCACAATTAGTAGACAAATACACAATACATTCCCCCAGGCCCATAAATGGTGAAGTATCATGTAGTCGATGTTCACATGACACCACAAGAAGAATAACTTCACAACTTAAATATCAAACCATTGAATATTACTCAACACAATTCCACTACTAACAACATGACTTCCCCCATGTCCTCAAGAACTAAACAAACTACTCACGAGACATCATATGGATCAAGATCAGAGATGATACAATGATGGATAACAATCTGAACATAAATAAAGATTCAAAGGTTCCACTCAAAAGCATCAACTACAAAAGTAATCAACACCAGGAAAGTTTCCCCTAAGAAGTATGCAAGATTCAACCCAATTGTTACCGCGGGATGGAGTGGCGATGATGGTGTTGGTGGAGATGGTGGTGAGGATGACGATGATGATCCCGATAAAGTCTAGTTTGATGACGGTGTTGATGGCGATGATATCCCTTCTCGGCGAAGGAGTTTCCTCGGCAGGAATCTGTCTGCCGAAGAGTTCTTTCTCTCTCTGTAGTTTCCACCCCACAGAGGCGGCGGAATCTTTCTGTGGTCGCTCTCCCGAGTATTAGGGTTTCGAGGAGAATTTATAGAAGAAACGGTGAAGTAGGAGGTGCGCCAGGCTGCCCACACCACCTGCTGGCGCGACCAAGGGGGCCCCGCACCAGGGGGTGGTGTCGGCCCCCCTGTGGCCCATCTCTGCCTCCCCTTCTGGCTTCCTTCGTCTTTGGGAAAAATAGGGTTTTCCATATATTTTCTGGAATTTTCTGATCTTCGTGAATATTGCATCTGGACACCGCTTTTTTCCATCAGAATCCTGACTCCGACAGTTCATCCTCCAAAAGTCATCCAACATGCAAAAATAGATGAAATAACATAAGTATCACCTCTTAATATGAAATATATCAATGAATAACAGTAAATTATGATATAGAATAGTGATGCAAAATGGGTGTATCAGGAAGATATTCTCTTTATCACTTAAGGACAAAGCAAGGGAGTGGTATGAGCTACTACATGATCCTCATCATTCGGAGTGGAAGGAACTTGAATCTCTCATTTACTCTAAATTTTATCCTCCTCATGAAATTGATAAAGATGGGAATTATATTTATAATTTTCATCCTCATGATGGAGAAAGTATTGCCCAAGCATGGGGGAGATTGAAGTCACTGATGCTCAAATGTCCCATTCATGAGCTCCCTAGTAATATTGTTATTAATAATTTATATGCAAGGCTTTCAGGACATTACAAGGACTATCTAGATGCCTGTTTAGAGGGATCCTCCACAATTAAGGAGGTCAAAGCTAAGTGGAATCTTCTTGAAACAATTCAAATAAATACCAAAGATTGGGATAACAACAAAGGTAAAGTACAAGGTATAAACTATGAGTATGATTGGATTAAGTTTTTCGCTGAAACTGCTGATTTTCAAGAGCATAGTGCTAAATATGATCTTGATCCTCAAATTCTTGTTGATTATTGTAGATCCTTCGCTTCTCATATTAATTCTCTTAAAAAAATTGGGACATGTATCATGAACCTTTTAAAGACACTTGCATGAAAAATGAAATTATTATTAATGATTGCAATAAACATGCTCAAACCTCTGAAAGTACTATTTCTTATAAGCATGTTAATTTTTTGGATTACTTAGACCTTGTGAAAAGAATTAAGTCGAAGAAGAATATTGTATCCACCACAGGAATGAAAAAACTAGAATGTGGGATAGGGCTCTAAATGATCTTGGTGAAAAAGTTTGTGCCCTCTATCCTTTTATTTGTGAACTTTGCCATAAAGTGGGTCATTTCAATTTCCAATGCTCAAGCTATGGATAGCCTTTCTAATCTGTAACACCCCACTTTTAGTTAAACTTTAATTAGGTTTTGATTATGCATCATGAGCATCATCTAAAAAAAATGCATGCAAGAAAGAAATAGAATAAAACCCTAAACCCTACTTCTCCCTCTATTTGAAAACAATTCAAATGGTTTTGAAAATGTTTGGAAAGTGCAACATGTGTGGATCCCAAACAATATAGAGGGCCCCTATGTCTTTCACATAATTTTATAAAGCCTCTGGTATTTCTGAAATTATTCAAAACAGATTTGAAAATGAAGTTACAAAAGGGAAATTGAAAACAGAAAAAGAAAAAAACAATTCTGCAAATAAAAAAAATAGCAGCAGCAGCTTCACAGGTCGTAGCCTAGACCGCACAACCCACTTCTTTTCTCCCTTTCTCCCGCGCACTGCGGAACCCCACAGCCCAGTTGGCCCATACACGGCCCACCCTTGGCCCGTACCTCTTCGTGTTGTTCCCGTCGTCTTCCACGTCGGGAAGCAGCTGGCTGGAGCAGCACAGGCCGTTGTCATGCGCCACGATGCGCGCTGCCGCCGTGATACTCATCGCCGCCCCCTAGTGCCTACATGTACCCCGTGCCGCCGCTCGTCGAACCCCTAGCTTCTTTCTTCCCCAATTTCCCCTCTGGCCAAACCCTAGCTCCGCCAGGCGTCCTGACGTGTGCCATCTCCGGCCTCCCCTTGACCATTTGTTGGTACCGTCGTGACCCCCTCGCTCTCCTCGTTCATCCTAACCAAGCAGCAAAGCCGGAGAAGCCTCGGATAGGGAGAATCGAGTCGTCATGTCCGACGCCGACCATCGCTTTCGTTGTCGATTCCGGCTGCACCCGACCTCTCCCTACCTCGACGACCTTCCCACGAGAATCCTGGTGAGCTGGTGGTTCCCTAGAGCCTCTCCACCCTCTCCCTCTTTCTCTGTATCACTTCCGCACTGTGTAACTGTCGCCTATCGCCGCGGACAGGTTCTTCGGAGCTCCTCCAGTGGTCAAAATCCAGCGGCGCCCCCTCGTCAGCGTCGAACTCGCGTAGGCAGTTTATCCTGCTCGCTCCCCAGTGCCCTCCCCGTCGATGATCTGGGGTTGTTACCCGGTGAATGACGTCACGCTGACGTCTTGGTGACATGAGCAGGCGGGGTCAACACGGTCAAACCTATGGTGGGTCATGCTTGCTTGCGTGGATGCTGATGTGGCATAGGGCCCATCAGCCAGTCACTGTGGGTAGACTCTGGCTCGGTGTAAAAAGTTTAACAAGTTATTTAATAATTTCAGAAAAAGTTTAATATTTTTCAGAAATTGATATAAACTTGTAAATTCAATATCTTATTAATTATAAGTCAGAAAAATATAAATAATATATCAAAATGTTTAGAAAAATGAGAACTATCTCTCTAAGATATAATCATGCATTGTTCAACAACTTTCAAGACAATTTTAATTAGAAGAACATAGTAACCCCTCATAGGTGATTCCGGAGTTTCCCCGAGTTAGGGTTTTCACCCCTCGGAACCCCGATTAAACTATCGAGCATGATTTAGGGTTACATTACAATACAATTTAACTTGTCATATCATCATCCTTGCTTGAGCATTGCATCGATGCCATTGTTGATTGTTTCCCTCTGTTTCTGGTGTTTGGTACTTTCCGGTATAATACGATATCGAGATCGAGATCGAAGCCCGAGATCAACACCGTCGAAGATTGAAGATCAACGAGCAATACTTGATCAAATGTAACCAAGTCAAGTACAAGGATCCCGAAGTTCTGCTTATCGGTTATCAACTGGCAAAGGCAAGCATAGCCCCACCATGATATATGTAACATCCCTAAAATCAAGTTTTCAAAGATTTCATATCATGCATGCATGCATATCATTTAGGGATCAAATTCAAACTCATTTTGAAAGAAAATAGAACTTGGGAGCTATGATTTTATGTGATCAAACATTAATCAAATGCTACTCTCCAATGGGAGATTATTTGTTCAAAACCAAACCTTGTTGCTCTCAAATTGTTTTTCTTGATTTCTAGTGCTTAAACCAAAATTTACAAAATAAATATATATTTAAAACCATTTTTAAAACTTGTTCAAATCAAGTGCTAAGTCACTGTTTATTTTGTTTGATCTATAGGACCAAGCTAATATAGAGAGACCACATGATTTTATGCCCAGAAATATGAGTATTACACTCTACAAAAAAACCAGAAAAGGTTTGAATTCAAATGGCTTTTGAAATCATTTGAAAATGTTTCCTAGAAATTCAAACAGAAAAAGAAAAGGAATAAAGAAATAAGAAAAGGCCGGCGCCAGACTTTTGGCCCAACAACGAAACCAGCCCACTAACCCCACCCGGGGTTTTTCCCTCTCTCTCTCACGCGCTGTAAAATCCCTAAAATCATGTTTCAGACTCATGCATATCATCCATGCATCCATGATCATATGAATTTCATTTCAAACAAATCATTTCAAAACAGAAGCATATATGCTTATTATTTCATGTAAGTTTGCTCTAGCCTTAATGCTATCTTCCAATGAGAAGAGCACCTTGTTTTGTTCAGTAAGGTTTGAATTCAAACTTAGGCACCTTCAAAAGCTTGAGCAAAGTTTTCAAAACAAAATGAGTAAATAAAACGAATATTATGCCTATTGTATATATCACATAAAGGCTTGGTTTTATTTTTATTTTTATTTGGTCAAAGTGTTTTGAATAAACAGTAGTGTTTGACACGCTTTTGAGTGCAAGGTTTGCAGTATAAAAACCTAGAGAAGATTTGAATTCAAACTCATTTGTTTGGAATTGAAAATCATTTCAGAAAATCAAAACAGAAAAAGAAAAGGATAAAAGAAATGGAAAACGGCCAGCGCCACCTATCTAGCCCAGCGACGAATTTAGCCCACTAAGACCACCCGGGTTCCCCCTCTCTCTCTTACTCGCAGACACACCCACCGAGTGACTGACACCAGGACCCCACCTCCTCTCTATTTAACTCGCTGACGAGTGGACCCTGCGACCACGTCGTCGTCGTCAATCACGCGCGGCCGCGACGCTCGCTCCGCCGTTACCTCGCCGCAGTCACTGCGGGCTTAATTGCCATTGATACCGCGCGCGATCCTCGCCCCGCTCTGGCGATAAGACCACCTCCCCCACGCGGCCATTTCCCCCAACAAAGCCAGACAGATACACCCCTAGGCTGCCTGCAATCGCCCTTGCGCCGCCGCTGACAGACGCACTCCGGCGACGAATCTCGGTGAGTACTGACCGACCCTGCCTCTAGTTCAAACCACCGTGACCAGCATGACCTTGCGCGTTCGCTAATGCCCTCCGTTTGCTTTCTCATGACCCAGAGCGACGTCTTCGTCCTCACCCGCGAGCACCTGAGCTGCCGCTCGACTCCGACGTGCGATTCAGGTAAAATGAGACCGCCCCTTGCCTCCTCTTTGATACAGTCTTGATCGCCAGACCCTTGCGCATCTCCTAAACCATCTGGCTCTTGCTAGGTAGACGCAAAACCCCAGCAACGTCTTCGACAGCAAGCAACTGACGCCGCCCGCAACTTCGACGAGCTCCAGCGACCATCTCCGTGCGCCCCTTGCCAAACCACCGCCACCTTGAGCATCAGCAGCACACGGCGAGTCTGGTAATCCCCTTCCCCCTATCCCGCGCGACCTAGAACGCCGGTAGCAACTCTGATAGAGGCGCCGCCACCTGTCGCCGCCGCTAGCGCCGCCACTGGTTGGTCAGGCTGCTTAGGATCGTTAGATCTAGATTCTGCGGTTACGATAGAACCTGAGCGAAGCGGTAAGATTGGACCTGGGCCGCGCGATTAAGTTAGATCCAGCGGCTCAGAAACGTGATCCAACGCGAAGCGGTACCGGCCAATCAGATTAAGACGCGTGGCAACGGTTTAGTTTTAAAAACAGGAATTGAATCTATTAGATGTTTGAATTTGTTTTAGCTATAACTTTTGATTCCCACGTTAGAATTTGACAAATTTTATATCATTGGAATCAGGAGAACAAGCCCTTTATATTTATGCAATGTGTTTAATGTTTTGCTTTTGTTAAAATGGTTTTATTTATAGAAACATGTGTAGGGCTAATATGAGTATATGAATTGTATGAGAAATGTTTTAAGGTTTAAATAAATGTTGTTTCGCAAGTTTTTAACTTGTTTATGAACCAGTACTGTACACTTGCTTTGTTGAGTTTTAAAAATCATCACATATCATATTGCATGCATTCATATATTTTTGTTTCTATATGTTTTGTATGTGATTTGTGGCTATGATTCTTTGTGTAGATTTTGGTGCCAATAGTGATTGTGATTGTGAGGAGTGTAGCTACTCTCCAAACTACCAAGGCAAGTGGTGCTTCATGATAACTTTATCCCTATGTTTTCTACTAAGCATTAGAAATATTTTGCTAGTCTTGCATGCCATATTTTGCTTATATGCCATGTTGGGAAATCCTAGTAGTTGTAGAATTGCTAGAAATTTCTAAGTTAAGATGCTTATCTATGCCATGCTTAGCCTAGCTAGTAGCAACCAAGGGTGGTGAAATATACATGTTATGATAAAATATTTCTAAGTCATTGGACTTGTGTTTTTCCTAATAAAATAACTAAGTTAATGAAACACCTGGGTGGAATGGAAGGAATGGTTTATGTTGAGTGGTTACACAAGGCCCATTTATATGGTTTACCTTGTGTATATCACTTGTGGAAAGCCACCCAGGAACAAAGAGATTTTAGAGGCCAAATGTTAAGAAAGCCACCCATGTGTGAGTTACGAGGCGTCGCTGACCTAAGCCTACGTCATCCTAGATGACACGGGTAGATGAGCCGTCGCATCGAAGATTCCGGCATCGATGGATTTAATCCGACTACGGAAGAGTACGGTGGAAAATTTAGTATTTCTCTGACTTACCAGTCAAAGACGGAGCAAAACCTTGCAGGGTTCTTTGGGAGGACTTCAAGATGTTGCTTGACGATCTGCCGACACCCATCTAGACGGAGCATTCCACGAGAAGAGGCAAGACGGCGCAAGATCTCGGAGTTCTCCGGGGGCTACTGTTGGGGATATGCTATATGGGTATCCCTATAGCATGTCTCTTATCCGACCGTCTCCGGCCGTCCCATGCACCGTGTAGTGGCCTAGGAGAAGCGCAGCGTCGCCATCGTCTTCTCTGCCAAGCCACGCAAGCCGGAAGGAAGTTGTGTGGCCGGAATCGACCTCGACCTCAACATCGGCCGCCGCAGTCAAGCCATCGATTCATCCCCCTCCGGCCTCCCCTCGCTTCATCGACCCCACCGACGTGACCGTGGTGAGCTAGCGGTCCTCCTGGACCTCTCCGTTCCTCCCCTCTCGCGCTGTACTGCTGGCCCGACGAACACCCGATGCTGCAGCCGCTGCTTCTTGTCACTGGCGTAACTCCAGTTACCATATCGAGGTGGCATCGCCACTAAAATGTTCGACTAGGCCTCCTCTTTCGAACGTGGCCAAGCACGCATCCAGGCGCGCACGGGATCGAGAGATCCGTGCTCGACCTGGGGGCTTCCCCATTGATGACGTCAGACAGGCGTCATGCTGGCGTCATAGTTCTTTTCTTTTGTTTCTTTTATTCCCTGTAATTATTTTTGTAATAAATAAAATGCTGACAGGTGGGCCCTGTCTGTCAGGGTTTTAACATTTTCTCTAAATCATTTCTGAAATTAATAAAAATCTGACATGTGGGCCCAAGTTAGAAAATAATTTAAATATTCCAGAAAAAATTAAAATGAATTAAAAGTTGAGAAATTCATAACTAATTCATTTTAAATCAGAAAAATACAAATAATATATCAAAATGTTCAGAAAAATGAGAACTATCTAATAGAGATATAATCATGCATTGTTAATCAACTTACATGACAAGTTTAATTAGAAGAACAAAATAACCCCTCATAGGTGATTCTGGAGTTTCCCCGAGTTAGGGTTTTCACCCCTCGGAACCCCGTTTAAGCTGTCAAGCATGCCTTAGGGTTTCATTTCAATGAAATTTAACTTGTCATATCATCATCCTTGTTTGAGCATTGCATCGATGCCATGTCTTGATTGTTGCCTTTCTTTCCGGTGTTGGTTCTTCGCGATAGGATCCGAGCCTGAAGCTGAAGTCAATAACACCGAAGATCAATACTTGTCTACTGACGGACAAGGCAAGTGTAGCCTCTCATTCTGAACCTACTTTTACAAAGTATATTACTTTCTCGCTATGATGCACATGATTCCAATGTGGTCTTTTGTCAGTAGTTAGGGTTACCTATCTGCTACATAGTTTCCCTGTTCTAGCCTTATACTCCTGATCCACTTCTCCTAGCATACCTAGGTTTGGCATCTGAGCGTTGCTAGAGCTTCTGAGATCGACAGCTTAGCCATGCATAGTATCAATGTCTGATCTATCCGAGCGATGAATCAGTGGTGCCGGAGAATCTAGAAAGGTAGGAGTTGGTGACATTCTTGAAGGATTTAACTAAATATGCTAAGGCTTGTATGGGAGGCCATGTTGGGTGTGGTTTTTGTAGTCCCATGCTCGCCACCACAAGGAACTGAGTTCTTACCTTTGGAACCAAGACGAGCGTGCAACCACACGGGGCCTGGACAACCTCATGACTAACTAACTTGCCTAGTAGATTCCATGAGTCACATAGTTCGGGCGTTCCATTCAACATATGAATAGAAAATCTTTTGAAAGATTTGTCGGGTGAAGTTGGTGCATTCATAACAGGTAGGTAAGCGTGGCCGAGGTTGCTTGGGGTAGATAGCGCCCCTGGTAAACCAATCTCGCCTCACATATTTAAGTATCGGCTTCGGGATTTGACCCGTTACGGCGGAATCATACTTATTGCATGACTCATGGTCTCAGCGAAAGCAAGGTAAAGGTCGTGGTCAACCATCCTCTGTCGGCCTTCCAAGGAAGAGGGCTAATAATTTGGCATTAAGAGTCGGTTGGTGCGTGTGGGTAAAGTTGTACACCCCTGCAGGGTTAAATCTTTTCGAAAAGCTGTGTTCACGGTTATGAACGACTTGGCGACCGGACTTAAGATCATAGATAACTTTAACCACTATAAAACTTGTTGATCCACGTGTGCTTAAGAATGCTTCCTCTGGGTTGAGGGGGTGATCCTAGATAGGAGGTTCTGATGAAGCTGGTGGTTATCGAGGTGTGATGAACAAGATGAAGAAGTCGCTATCTTATCCCTTTTTAAAATATTCTGAGTAGACGAGCCTCTTCTCTCTCTTGTTTACAAATAAATATTGCTTTCTGCAAAAGAAAATCCATAGAAAGCCTTTCTAGACAGAGCATGTAGATACTAGGTTATCTAAGTCTTGCGGAGTACATTCTCGTACTCAGCCTTGTGCCATTGTTGTTTTTCAACAGAGGATCTGGTTGCAACTGAAGGTGGCTTCTACGTTGACATCGATGACTAGTTGGGGGTCCCAGGTAGCAGCCTGAGGTCTATGGGATGGACATCGCTTTTTTTATGGCCTCTTAGGTCTTTTGCTAAGTTGTTGTGTAGAACAACATAATTTGCTTTCGTTGTGTGATGTAATGTTGGGTCTAAGACCTCTGGTTTGTAATAACTCTAATATCTTACTCTGCTAAGAGTTTAAACTTATGCTGTTGAATCCATGTGTTCTGTAATGTTACCGATTCATACTGTGATATTCCGAGTTTGGAGTTGAAATTATCTTAGATAGTGATCTGAGGTTAGTTTAACCCTAACCCCGGGGGGTGCTACAGATATGGTGTGAACAATTGAGGTGGGGGTGGCCTCTATTTATACACCGGCGAGAGGGACAATGCGGCATGGGCTGGGCTCGTTGGTGACGACGATACAGCGAGCTATGGGCATGGCGATGGGCGTAGGACGGTGCGGTGTCTCCTGGCGATCGTCACTGGCTTAATTGCGCGGCAAGGGGCAGTCGAGAATGGTTGGGCATGGCCCGTGCTCTGCGTGGGAACGGCGGTCACTACTAGGAAAATGGCCTTTAGTGGCGCACCTGGAAACATCATCTGTGGCGCACTAGCAGTGCGCCACGGGCCTTGCGCTACGGCTATCTCTCAGCCGTGGTGCACTGCCTAGTGCGCCACGGTTGTGTAGAGATAGGCGTAGCGCACCTCCTAGTGCGCCACAGAAGTTTGGCATGGTGCGCTACCCCTGGGATCTTCTGTGGCGCACTACCTAGTGCGCCACCAAACTTCCATGGTGCGCTTTAGGTGTAGTGCGCCACAGAAGGTAGACCATGTGCGCCACAGATGTATTTTTTGTTTTTTTTTTAATTTCCGAGCCAGATTATATGCAATACAGATTATATACAACATTACAGCAGATATACACACACAGATACAAGATATACAATTATATATATAAATACTCAATATGAAAAACAAGATTGAAACAAATACATATAGATAAGTCTCATACATGAATACATAGTCTAAGTTACATTGTTTCGATCATGTTACAAAGTAGTAGTTGGTGACATGCTAATACATGTGTCGATCGAACAAGTTAGAGCTCGGAAGCTCGCCTAGACATCTAAACTAACTAGCTAGACACAAACGCGGGATAAATAACCAAAGAAGATAAGCATGATCACCGCCGCGACGAAGGTGTAGGTCTTCATCCGGTTCCTTGTCCTAACTCCCGTTAGATAGCGCGTGTATCTACCTTCCGCCTCCGCCATAGTGTTGTACCCTTTGTAGCTATTGCCGCTGAAACGGTGCACCTGTCTCCGGCAGTCTTCCCAATCATCGTAGACTCCGGGAACCCGTCCCTTGTACACGACGTACCACATCATCTATAAGTTGACAATAATAATTAACCGACTATTGAAAAAAACATATATAATTAAAGTCGCATATGAAGATACACTTATAGAAAGTACTCCTAAATCAAAAAGACCAAACTCAGAAAGCATGCCTCATATATAACTAGGTTGTTCGACACAGGAATATGCTACGATGGAATTGTTCGCCAAGTAGGATGCACAACACCTGGACCTGTGCATAGCACAAGGCGAACAATCCCATCGCAGCACATTCACATATAGTGTGCCACGACATTTCAATCATCGGCATTATTCTCGAAAAAGACCAAAGTAACTCAAAAATCATGCCTCATATATATACATAGGTCGTTGGACACAGGAATATGCTACGACGAAACTGTACGCCAAGTAGGATGCACAACACCTGGAGTACTTGTGCATAGCACAAGGCGTACAATCCCATCGTAGCACATTCACATATATAGTGTGCTACGACATTTCAATCATCGGCATTATTCTCGAAAAAAGAGTAAGGAAAAAAAGAAGGACCAAATTGAGCAAAGGACCAAAGAGTAAGCAAAAAAAACAAGCATTGATTGATATATAATAATAAGCAAAATAAGTTCACTTGTCGTCCACACACACACACAAAGGTCATCTATAGTTTGTAACTACAACTAGGCCAACATCAAGCCTTCTGGCTCGGCTTAGGGAACGGGAGGACGCCCTGTCTCGTCATGAACTTCCTATAGTCACCCTGCATCTCTAGGCGATCTTCTATGTCACGGTTATTCGGGATATTTCCTCCGTAGAAGATCCCCCCTGAAGTCATGACATCACGAAAGATGATTGCCCCAAACTGCTGCTGGATGCGATACATCTCTTGTCTAATATCCGAATCATTGATCTTGGCCTTTGCTTCGGCCCACTGTTTGAGATGATCTGGCAGCGTAGAATTCTGCTGGTCAAGTAGGAACGCCCTCATGTGATGGAGTGCGTAGTAGGCTTCCTTCTTACTGTTTTCCGGCTGCTTCACGCAGGGGAACTCCGTTACGTGGTTGAAGACGTGCCTGCCGAACTTGACCTTCTTACGCACCAAGCTGGTGCCTTCCGTCGAGGCAAAGCCAGTGAGAGCATCATCCAGAACTTCCTTGATCTTGTCATAGTTTTTCTTCTTTTCTAGACTCCCCGAGTCGAAATACGTGGCGTGGGAATGCTTCGGCGATAAGGAGATGAGCGTGCAGTGTTCATCTCTGCGCAAAAAATTCAAATGGAATGTGTTGGAAAAAGAATGATGATGATCTAATAAAGCCAATCGACGGTGGCGAGTGAATAACGACTTGCTCGGGAAAGTAAGGCACGAGAATGTATTCCTTTGTCTTGTTCGCCACGAGGATTCTTGTTAGGTACGAGGCCACGATACGTCGTTCGGCGGGGGAACCCAAGCAGCCGTCACGCATGTAGTAGGGGTCCACTATAGCGATGCCCGGTGTGTTCTCTCTAATGATCTGCATGGACAGGCTGAGAGAAAAGAGACGGACCATGGTATAGTGCAACGGGTATAGGTGGAACATATTGAAGATGTCCTCGAACCGCAGGAAGAACAGATCCGCGGGGGCAGTGTCGACGAAGCCCAAGCCTGGTGGCACCTTAACCACGAATACCGGGTGCGAGGGATCTTTCTCCGATAGAAGGCGTCTCTCTATCGTCAGCACGCCGTCATGCACACTCTGCAGTTCCGATCTGGCGAGCTTCCGCAAATTCTTAGGTAGCATGGGCTCACCCGCCACATGAATCCTCCACATAATACCCTCGGGTCTTGGTGGCCCGTCCCGAAACCTGATCGGATTCGCAGTTGTTGACGCCACCGGCTGGCTCGAGCTGCTAGATTTTCTTTTCCTGCCCTTTTTTCCTTTTGGAGAGCGGGCAGGCACCGCAATCTGAGCACCGGCCGCCCTATGTAGTGTGTCAGGGCACCGCAATCTGAGCACCGGTTGGTTGTATCAGCTGGCTCTGTAAAGGCGCAAGCTGGAGGCGTCTCCTGAGAACCAAACAGACGCTTGGTGATAGTGGCTTTCTCTGTGGGGCCACCAGCTAGGTCTTCTTCGTTGCCAAAATGAGTGCTGAAGAAGTGATCATTCCAGTCTTCGTCGTCCTCGGCCGGATCCTGCGCCATGTGCATATCATCAACATGATCATCCGACCCACCGCGTGGAGGTGATGGCGAGGGCAGTAAGGGGGCTTTGCCACCGCTTGTCGCTGGCACGACAGGCGGTGTTGTTGTCTGTGGCGTGATGGCCCCCGCCGTCCCCAAACGGATCATGATCTTTGGCCATAGCAAGAATAAGCCGAAGCAACTTCTGAGGACATACGGCTCTTCTTCATCCGCTCCTGGGGGTTGAATGGGAGGTTCCAGGTCGTCGCAGCCCCTTAGCACCCGACTAATTTTAACCATGTGCACGCTATCTGGCATCGGCTTTGAGTGGAACATGCGCTGCAAGGGTTGAACGATGGTACCCTTGGCAACATCCCTCAGCTCGTTGTTCATGTAGAATAAGAGAGTGCAAGGAACATCCGTGTGCGGAAAACATGTACGGCGTCGTCAGAGCGAGATGCCATAAGAGTAATATATATATAGATGGCATGAAATAAGGCGGTAATTAAAGCAATTTGTTTACCGTGATGGCGTCGAGATCGGCTAATGTCGACGCACCTCATACGGCGACGGGCGTGCAAGAGACAGAAGGGCTGCTTGATGGCGCGGTGCTGGCCGCCGGTGTATTCTCCCTACCGACGGGTGCTTGGAGCTCCGGTGCCGCCGCGACAATGGCAGGGGGGGCACCAACATGTACTCCGGCGCCGCGGTGATGGCAGGGGGAGTCACCAACACTTGCGGCACCGCGGTGCTAGCGGGCGGAGTCACGAACATGTATTTCGCCTGATTCGTCGGCGCCGGCGTTGTTCGAGTGGCTGCTGACCATGCTTGGAATCGGGCACGGCCCTACTAGACCACCCGCACTCCAGTTCGCTATTGACTCCACCAAGGTAGGCAGGAAGGACGTGAGGGTGATTGCCAGGTTGTCTTGGATGATCTGCGGGATCCGGGCCACTTGTGCCTTAAGTTCTTGATCATCAGGAGTAGTGCGTCCTCCGTGAAGCTCCTTCCTGATCATCAGGAGTAGTGCGTCCTCCGTGAAGCTCCTTACGGATACCCAAGCATATCAGGTCGTGCCTTGCTTTCGGACCATCTTTCGTCCTATCTGGCATGTTGATTATGGTGGCGACCAGAATCTCGCACACGTTTTTCGTGATATGAATGATGTCGAGGCTATGAGGCGTGCGGAGAAACTTCCAGTATGGCAACTCCCAGAAAACAGACCTTGTTTTCCATACCTTCATCAGCGGCTTGTCTTGTTGCTGCCTCTTTCGCTTCTTTCCAGGCTTAGGACAATCTTTCCAGTTTTTCAGCAACTCTTCCACTTCTTCGCTGCTCCTACGCTCTGGGATTCCTCGGGTCTCTGATTTGCCATCGAACAGGTCTCCACGTTTTCTCCATGGATCATTCTTGCCGAGCCACCTCCGGTGCGCCATGAACACGGTTTTCGATGACCCTGGATCTTTCTCTAGTTGGAGATAGCTTGTGTTATCCATGCACCTAACGCATGCGCAGAATCCTTGGATAACCTGCCCCGAGATATACCCGCAACCTGGATAGTCTTGCACCGTAGTGATCAACGTGGCTCTCATAGTGAAATAATCTTGTGCGACGGCGTCATAAGTATTGGCTCCAGATTCCCATAAGGTGGCTAGCTCCTCTTTCAACAGCCCGAGATACAGATTGATGTCGGTACCAGGTTGTTTCGGCCCTTGAATTAGCATACTCATTTGTATGTACTTCTTCTTCATGCACAACCATGGAGGGAGGTTGTACATCCATACAAACACGGGCCAAGTGCTGTGCGTGCTGCTCTGGCTACCGAACGGATTGAGTCCATCGGTGCTTGCACCAAGCCTGATGTTCCTCGAATCTCCACCGAATTCTGGGAATTCGAGGTCCAATGCTTTCCACTGGCTAGCATCTGAAGGGTGCGTCAGCAGCTCATCCTTTTCGGGGTCATCATCATCTCCTGGCTTCTTCCTTTCCGCATGCCATCGCATGAGCTTCGCTTCCTTAGGGTCCGCGAAATAGCGCTGCAGACGAGGAGTGATAGGAAAGTACCATACCACTTTTCGAGGTGCTTTCTTCCCTTTCTTGTATCGACTCACGCCGCACACCGGACATGTGGTTTTCTCCGTGTCCTCGCCCCGATAAATGATGCAATCGTTGATGCATACGTGATATCTAACGTGCGGTAGATCGAGAGGACAGACGATTTTCTTGGCATCCTCGATACTAGTTGGACATGTGTTCCCCTCCGGTAGACGATCGTGCCAGAATGCCATCATATCGTCGAAGCTTGCGTCGCTCAATTTGTGCTTTGCCTTCATCTCCATAGCCTTGAGCGTTACATTCAACCGGGTAGCATCGGGCCTGCATCCTTCATACAATGGAGTAACCGCGTCTTTCTCAAGTTGCGCAAGCTTGGCTTTCCAGCTCTTGCACATAAGGGTCCCGCACCCAGCCTGACGTTGTTCCATCATCGTCTGCTCCTCCGGCATCTAGATCATCATCATCCCGGTCTGCTTCCGCACCTTCACCATCTCCAGTAGACTCTTCATCATTGTGGCATCCCGCAAAACCACTACTAGAAAATCGCGTTGTTTTTGTGCATTGCATCATCATGACCGCATGCTCATGTCATCATGCCACATTGCATTTGAGCATCGTCATCGTCTTGCATTTGCTTGCATAAAATTATTTGCGGAAAAACCCAGTTTTGTTTTCTAAACGCCCATCTTTAATTCAAAACCAAAACCGGGTCTCCGGAATATTTTATTTTGACTGACTATGTTTTGTAATCGGTCCGTTTAATACAAATAAATTTTAAATTATTTTATAGTGGGGCAGTCGAACGGGCCGGATCGACCCGAACGACCACCCCCAGAAAGTAAAACGGTCCAACCTAGACCCTTTTTCTACCCAACCTATTCCTACCCAACCCCTCTCCACCTCACCCCAACCAACCCCCTTCTGACACGTCACCCTGCCCCTTCCCTCCACCCAATCCCCCCCTGCCACATCAGCCCCCCCTCTCTCTTCTCTCTCTCCCACACACCCTCACAGCCTACCCCACGTTCCACTTCCCAGCACACGCCTCACCTCTCCTGGCCCACCCTGCTAGCCGGCCCCACCACCGCCCTGTTCACGCGCCCCACGCAGCCCCTTTTCCCCTACCTCCCGCTCGAGCCGTCCCAGGCGCCCGCCCCGCTGCCGCGTTCCCCCTCCCGCGCGTCGCCGGCGACCACGACGACCGCCTCGGCTCCTTCTCCCGCCGGCCCTCCGCTCGCCATCTCCTCTCTGCTCGCCGGCGCCCCTCTGCGCGAGCTCGCCACCGGCCGTCCTCCTCCCCTCTCCTGGCTGCGCCGGCCTCGCCGTGGTGGCCGCTCCTCGCCTCCTCCGTCCTCGCCGCCGTCGGCCCCTCCGTCTCAGCCTCGCCGTCCCCCCCCCCCGCTTCCCAGCAGCCTCGGCCGCGCTCGCCCGCCCCTCCGGCTCCGCCCCGAGCCGACCGCCGCCCGCGCGTCCTCTTCGGCCCCCGCCGCCGCCGCTCCTCCGAGCTCGCCCTCTGCCCTCCCCTTGCCCCTGCTGCCTGCTCCGGCCGCCGGCGTGCCGCCCCGCCTGAGGCCCTCCCCGACCCGTCCACCCCGCCGCCTGGGCAACCTCGCCGCCAACCTCCGCTGCGGCCTCGCGCCGGCCGCGCCGCCCGTGCTCGCCGTCCACCCCCTGCCTCGTCGCTCCTCCGCCCGGCTCCGTCCTCTCCGCCCTGCCCCGGACGCGGCCGCCACCGCCAGCACCCCGCCTCCAGTCCGTGCACCGCCGCCCCTCTCTCCTCCGCGCGTCG
The DNA here is from genome assembly GCA_910589765.1 of Avena atlantica. Taxonomy (NCBI): domain Eukaryota; kingdom Viridiplantae; phylum Streptophyta; class Magnoliopsida; order Poales; family Poaceae; genus Avena; species Avena atlantica. The sequence goes on along the minus strand of OU342734.1, from coordinate 360,605,248 downwards.
CCGCCGCCAGAGCTCCCCCACGCCTCTGCTCCTTCCCTCGGCCTCGCCCCGAGCCTCCTCCTCGGCCGCGCGTGCCACCGCCCTCGTCGGCCGTCGATCCTCCGTCTTCCCGCGAGCTCCCCGGCGTACTCCTGTGAGCCCGCCTCGCCGCCAGCAGCTTGCCCCGCCCCGCCATGGCCGACCCCAGCCGCGCCCTGCAGCGAGCTACTGCCTCGCGTGCCCGCGTGTTCCGCCCGCTGTCGCCCCAAGCCAAGGCCTCGACAAGACCGACATCGAGCGAGATAAATCCGTAGGACCCCCGGTATCGGGCCCGAGTTCGCCATCGACACCGAAGACGGAACGCTGAGACCGTGCCCGGATCCGGAGACCCGAACTTGAGATCATCGCCACAGATCGACAAGGATTCCACATGGAACGACAAGTACTCCGACATGGACCCGATTGAAGCAAACCCGAGGACGGTAGTTGCGACAAGTACTTCCCCCAGATCCGATGCCCGCGGACCGGCAAGATCCCCGAAGACCGATCCCGATGTACCGGAGCCGGACCCTCGACACGCCAAGATCAACCCTCGGACGCCAAGATCTTCTCCACGGAACATCGGGAATTCCCCCGGACGCCAAGATCAACTGCGCGGGACCGACAAGATCGACACCCACCGGGGGAAACCCGACGCCCCTACGCCAGAACAAGTACTACCTCCCGAGACGCCAGGAACACCGCGTGAGACATCAAGACCTACAAGATGACCCGACCACCGCGGATGCGCCAAGATCGACCTCAGTTATCCGATAACGTTTCTGTCGGACCCTGGACCCCAGATCCGGACACTGAGACCGAACCCCGGAACCCCAAGTCCGTCGAGACCCCTCAATGTGTGAACCCCTTTCCGAGAACCCTATTTTATAAATGGTCAACTATATGAATTGTTGCATATTTAATTGTCATATCGCATGCATATCTGTGGTTTAGGGGCCTTAGGCCGATTCACCTAATAATTAAATATGGGGCCCATATGCGGGCAAATCTAGCCTTATATTGGCCTCATTTAAACTTGTGTAGCGAACCAGTGCCATCTGTTGTCTTGCTAATGCAACATTTAATTTGCGGGGTAGCTAAACAACATGAACCACCTAATGAATTGTTGGGACCCCGGTTCCGCTTAATATAACCTAATTGCACCGCACCTTTGCCATGCCATACATCATACCTGCATCATGCCGATCTTCTGCCTTGTATTAAATATTGCATCCGGTGTTTCTTCTAGTGTTTTGGTTCTTCGCGGATAAGGCCGTTGAGTTGATGTGAGCTTCGCCCCGATCTTCGGAGGAACCTTCGACAATGTTTTTCAGGCGAGCATCTCCCCCTTTCTACCTATCTTACTTTTATAGTATTTATTTCCCTCCGTTGATCTATTGCTATCTGTGTCGCGATGCTCTAGTTTTCGTACCCGTGATATCACTTGCAGCCATATATAGCCTTGGACACATCCTATTACCTGTTGTTTGGTAGATAGTTGGACTTGCGCGCCGTAGTCGCTTGCTCAAGTGCTGTTGCGTGTCGTCAAGTACCACAGTTGTTGGAGAATTGCCGCATGTTCAATGTTGGAGATGATTATGGCTTTACTTATCGCTCACTTTAATTACTGTTTAACAACTAAAATCTAATTAAGCAGAGGCATCGGTGGGTGATAGATAATATTTGGTTTCCGACCGCCCACTTGTGTCCCGTAGGACCCGAGTTCTTGACACCTGTTCCGAGATCGAGCGCGCTAACCATAGGTGGGGAGATATGGGCCCCCCATTGATTATTACCTGATTTCAAAGTATTGTACTGGGGGCCACAAACTAGTTTGAGGTTTTATTTACGATCCTGTACTTATGCCATGCTTTACATCTTTAATTAAATTGTGCGACAGATAGCACCTGTACTGTTTAGTATCGGGCCACGATTTCGCGGTGTCGACAGTCCCCGTTTGGGGATTTGCTGTCGTTCACAGCCGTCTACCCAAACCCTAAGTCCGTCTCGGAGACCGGCCGACTCTGTTGCGGGTGTCGACTTGGTGGGGTGGCCCCCATGTACTTGCTTTGGATCTGGGAACGTCGTGACTTAGGCCCCGCCGACATACCGATGGGTGTATGTTAACTGATCTGGCAAAAAGGGTCGAAGTGCCTGTGGATACTTTGGTGCACCCCTGCAGGGTTAAATCTTTTCGAGAAGCCGTGTCCGCGGTTATGGACGACTTGGAGCACAGTGCTTGATCATAGACAACTACAACTAAAGTTTACTGTTATAAAGTGACTTGTATCCGATATGACTAGTAATCAGCTTCACTACAACGGAATGGCTAAATAAAAGTACCAACAACTGCTGGGTTTTTGGGTTATCTCATGCTAATTGTATCTGACTAGTAAGTGTTGCCACTATAACGGAATGGTTAACTAAAAGTGCCCACTGCTTACTTTATCAGGAGGATTATCTAAACCTGACTAGTAAAGTGCCGCAACTATAACTGAATAAGTAAAACTGCCAACTGTGTGAGTTCCTCGGTTGCCTTCCTCGTTGGGTCTCGAGGGGGAAACGCCAGGATGGGTTTGTTTGTTGGTAATATCAGGTTGGTTCCGAATAGGTCTTTCTCACCCCTCTCTGATAGCCGCCAGTTGTATCGAGTCTCTATAGGTTGTTTAGTGCATGCTGCCGCTGCCGCTTCAGTCCACCATACCTATGTAGGCGAGGACCGCCGAATTCTAGTCTCGCCGTGTACTGGCCTCAGTACTGACGCTCCTCTTTTTCCTTTGCCCTTTGTCGGCACCCCTTTTGTTTAAGCAGGTTTGAGATCGACGTCGTTAGCAGGGTTACCCTTCCGGCTTGGCCTGGGCAGGGTTATGGACGCCATTGGTTATTCTTCAGGGCTCTTAGCCCCATTTGCATCTTGTCCGTAGTCGGACGCGACCATCTTTTAAGGTGATTTGGATCTTTGTACCGTATATCTGTATTCTTGGCTCTTTGAGTCGCTGCTGTATATATATTTGTTCTGTGGGTCCCATCGAGGACTGTTGTGTAATGTTATTACTTCGTTTTCCACCCGCACGAAAGTGCCTGGTGGGCACCTTTGAATCGTTTCTATGCGGGTTTGGCGGGTTACGCTAAAACTTGCATAGGGTCGATTCTGAGGGTGTTACAATCATCTCGCCCGTTCTCGCCGTGATGATGATCATCGTCATGTTGGCCACCTTCTTCACCGTCTCCATCATCTACGTCATCGCTTATCCAACGAGTGTATCCATCCATGAAACCATGGCGGAGCAGGTGCGCCTGCAGATTCCCAGAATCTGGGTCGATCACCCAGTTGAGTTTGCATCTTCTGCACGGACATCTTATATCTGTCTTGTTATTTCGTATCATGTCGGCCATCGCACATTTCAAAAATCTAGCCACAATTCCTTCGCTCATTATGCGGACCATTTTTGCCTGCACGATGTACACGGTACAATTTTGAAGTCTATTAGAACCACATAATGAATGCATGCATGCAATGGTCGATAGAAAATTTCGGCATGACCTATCCTAAAATTAGGACCTTTGCGAAATGCCAAAGTCTTGCCAAAATGGAAATGAATCAACATTTTGGCAAAACAAATGGCAACTTGTTCACATACAAACACAAGAGAGAGAGAGAGACCGCCATACACACATGAACATATCATTATCCTCTCCATACACACATGCATGAGCATCATCGATACTCTCCATATACACACACATATGACCATCGATCCTCTCCACATACACACATCATGAGCATCGATCATCTACATACATATGAGCACATCATCCATATACACATGAACACATCCTTACATGGACAACTTACCGAGATGAGAGACCGATCGCGAGAAAGATGGAAAGGAGAGGTGCGCGCGTCGACCGGAGAAGGATAGATGAGAGACCGGAGACCTCCTCTATTACTTATGTAACATCCAAAGCAAGTTTTACATGCTAAAATGGTGAATTTGTGGAGAAATTGAGGTGGGAAGGAGAAGATCCCGACTAGATCTAAGGAGGAAGAAGAAGGGGAAAGTGAAGTGTGGGGTGCTGGATGTGGTCACACATTTGCACATAAAGTGCTGCCCTAAAGAAATCGAAACATCCGTGGCGCACACGGCCCTAGTGCGCCACAGGGAGTACAAACATCTGTGGCGCACTATGCCACGTGCGCCACAGATGCTCCTACTCCCTGTGGCGCACTAGGCCGAGTGCGCCACAGAAGTTTGTGGCCGTTTCACAGCAGAGGGGGCGTGCGCTTAGGCGTAGCGCACCAGACCCATGTGCGCCACAGATGACCCTAACAACTGTGGCGCACATGACTATAGTGCGCTACAGATGTTTGGCGTGCGGCCAACAGGGCCCTGGCCCACACACATCTGTGGCGCACTATAGTCATGTGTGCCACAGTTGTTCTAGTTATTAGTAGGGCACTGCCCACAGGTGAGCCACGCCTGTTTTAGCCGTGGGGCACTTCAAACATGTGAGCCACGGATGTGTTGATTACCTATAGCCGTTTTCCTAGTAGTGGGTGTTCGAGATGGCGTACAGGGGCTTCGTGTCGCACGGCGGCGAATGGTCATGTCTGGGAGGTAGCTAGGGTCATGGCGAGTGTAGTTACACGCGGTGAGGGCAAGGCGCGTCATGTGCGAGCGTGTTGGCTGCGGTGTTCTCGCGCGCTCTCGGCATGGAAGACAGAGAAATGGGCGCGGCATTCCTCGGTGGTCCATGGCTTGGCTGAGCTCGATGGGTGGATAGGGAGTGGCGGTGGACGGTGGCCTGCCTCCTAGACATCGTCGACGGGCGCGGTGCTTCCTCCTGTAGGCTGTCCATGGTCGGCTGGCAATGGTGGCTCGATGGCGCGGCACCGATGCAAGAAGTGAAGGGGTGGGATGGTTCAATGTATTGGTGGGCACAGGGGGAGACAAGGGCTAGTAGTGGCAAAAATTAGTGGACAAGTCATTGATCAAGAATAGTAGAAGTTAGGCAAGTTTGATCTGTTCTCACCATGTGTTTGATGAAATGGCCGCATGAATTCAACATTTGAATTTTTGGATGAATTTTGGTGCTGGTCACAAGCTTGTTAGTCTCTGGTTGCTTGGGTTTGGCAAGGTGAAGTGGTTTGGTTGGTTTTTGAGAAATGGCTATCTTAGTACCTATTAAGGGTTCAATTTTGAATTGTCCTTTAAATAGATTTGGAATTTGTTTCTGTTGGTTTGTAAGGTGGGCTTGGGTTCACTTTTACTTGATCTAGCAAGGGGTGAAAAGAATTGGATTTGTTTCTATTAGAAATCTTTGACTAGGAACACCCAAAGTGGTCTAATGAACAAGTTTGGACAAAATGACCATTTGCTCATATTTCTTATTTTTGATTTTCTCTTCATTTGATTCTGCTTGGAAATGATCTATATGATATTGTTTTTCATCTTTAAACCAATCCTTAACATTCATAGCAATCAAACATGGCAATTGCACTCATTCATGCATTAATCACTCACATACATGCATTCATATTAATTTTAATAATAAAAGTTTTTGTTAACCTTAAATTTGGGTGATTAGAAGTTGATAATCTTGTTTAATATTTTTGAGGTGTTACACTCCCTGGCTACATCGGCCCATGGATTAGCATGCTCATGTGTATGTACTTCTTGTTTAGGCATAGCCATGGGGGGAGGTTATACATCCATACAAACACGGGCTAGGTGTTGTGCTTGTTGCTCTAGTTGCCGAACGGATTAAGTCCGTCGGTGCTTGCACCCAATCTGATGTTCCTTGGTTCTTTACCTAAATCTTCGTACTCATCGTCTAATGATTTCCACTAGCTTCCATCCGAAGGGTGCGTCAGCACTAGGTTTTCAACCCGCACTGGATCCTTCACCACCACCTCCTTCCTTTCTGCATGCCAGCGCATGAGCTTTGCTTCCTTGGGGTCCACGAAGTACCGGTGGAGACAGGGCCTGAGCTAGAAGTACCACACAACTTTTTGAGGAACTTTTTTCATCCCTCACTTGTATCTAGGCTCGCCGCACCTTGGGCACATGGTCAAGTATTTGTGCTCGTTCTAATAAATCACGCAGTCACTGATGCAGGCGTGGTATTTTTCATGCGGTAAATTGAGAGGGCACACCACTTTCTTGTCCTCCTGTAGGCTACCTGCCAAGGTGTTATCTTTAGGTAAGTGCTTCTTCAAGTATCGGAAGAGTTCGTCTGCGCTTGCGTCATTCCATCTGTATCTTGCCTTCATCTCTAAAGATCGAGAGTTACTCTCAAGCGGGTCTCCTCTATCCTGCGACCTACGTCGTACAACGGAGTTATCGAGTCTACCTCCAGTTGATCCATCTTAGAATTCCGTCTACCAGTGAATCGGGGGTCATTCGATGTGTTGCTGAGAAGAATTTCCTGAACATGAGTGCCGTGCATGGCTGTGGTTAGCGGGGTATTCCTACTCATGTTCTTGTCGTCCGCATGTTCTTCTTCTTCCCAACCTTGTTCATCACCGCCGTCGTTGTGTGCGACATCACGTTCTTCTCCCTCCTTATCATCTTCATTTTCGTGTTGAACGGCATCCTCTTCCTTATAGTCATCGTCATCATCATCTTCATCATCCATCCACTGAGTGTATCCCTCCATGAAACTATACTTGAGAAGGTGCTCATTCACCGTGCGTGACAAGGGGTCAAACAATGATGATAGTTTGCATTTTCGACACAGACATCTTATTTCCAAGCGGTTATTTTGATACATGCTGGCAGTCGCGCGTTCCACGTATCTATCCACCACGCTTTCCTTCATCTCAATGACCATCGTCGCCTGCACAATAAGAGAATAGATTAGAACTGTCGCCTCGGCTGCTTTCACGGAAAAAATTGGCATGACCTTTACTAAAAATGGTCTTGTCAGAGTTCCAGAAATTTGCCGGAACGAAAGTTAATCGACATTCCGGCAAAACATTGGCATCTGAGTGTACATGCACATTCCACCGGCAAAACAACACAAAAAAAGGTCCACAAATGCGTGCAACCACTTTTCACCATCACAAGTGACATCACCGGTGACTTGTTGCCAAGTCATGCACATTCCACCACATTATACCTATTAGTTGACGCGAGGTCCAAGAGCACCGGAGAGATGCCAAACGTCGACCGAAGAGAGTGTGTGTGTTGTCAGGACCTTATGCTCAAGATCTAGATCTACCAATAGAGAGAATTGGGAAAGGTGGTGGGGGAGATAGATCTAGATCTAGATCTACTAATGCATGTGAGGGGAGCGACATCTCCTCAAATATATTAAACTTTTTGGTTGAATTAGCTAAAATAGGTGGGGAGAAGTGGGGGAATGAGCTAGCAAATCTTGGGGTTGAGTTTCCAAGAAAGGGGGGCTAGTGGTGAGTGAGGAGGTGTTAGTAGGTGGCTGGTTCGACCTTGTAATAAGTCCCAGGTTACCACTGGCGAACTATACCCTACATGCCCTTGGTAGTCATTTTCCACCAGCGGAAAGCACCAAAGCGCCGACGGTAATAACATGGCCCAGTGGCCCACCCGTCCCCCCATGCATCCCCGACGAGTGCAAGAGCTTTCGCCGGTGGTATAAGGATGTATCCCGGCGAGAAAGGTCCATTTCGCCAGCAGTAAGTGGTGGCCCATCCGGGGGCACGCAGCCCACCCTATCCCTGGCATGTGCGGGACATGTTCGCCGGCACTAATTGGGCTAACCCTAGCGAGCAAGGGCCATTTCGCCGGCGGTAAGTGGCGGCCAATCCGGGGGGCACGCGGCCCACCCTATCCCTGGCGTGCACATACCGCATTCTCCGGCGGTACTTCTGAAATCGCCGGTGTGAATAGAGCGTTTCTCCGGTGGTAACATTATGTAGGCCTGGAAGCCCTTACCGCCAGCAAGCCCCGGCCCACTTCACCGGCGGTAAGGATTGTTGCTATAAGGTTTTCTCTACTAGTGTTACTTGGACTAATACATACTTGTGATTAAACCCCTTGCAAGCATACGCAACTACAAGAAAGTATTTAAGATAAAACTCTAACCACAACATTAAACTCTGAGATCCTACACTCCCTTGCGCAAAGGTTTCCTAATGGGGGTTCAGGTTTCTATCACTCCGGCAACCCCACAATTAGTAGCCAAATACACAATGAATTCCCCGAGGCCCATAAGTGGTGAAGTATCATGCAGTTGACGTTCACATGACACCACTAGAAGAATAACACCACAACTTAAATATCAAACCATTGAATATTACTCAACACAATTACACTACTAACAACATGACTTCTCCCATGTCCTCAAGAACTAAACGAACTAGTCACGAGACATCATATGGATCAAGATCATATATGATATAATGATGGATAACAATCTGAACATAAACAAAGATTCAAAGGTTCCACTTAAAAGCATCAACTACAAAAGTAATCAACACCGGGAAAGTTTCCCCTAAGAACTATGAAAGATTCAACCCAATTGTTACAGCAGGATGGAGTGGTGATGATGGTGCTGGTAGAGATCGGGGTGAGGATGATGATGATGATCTCGATGAAGTCTAGCTTGATGATGGTGTTGATGGCGATGATCTCCCCTCTTCGGGAAGGAATTTCCTAGGCGGGAACCTGTCTGCTGGAGAGCTCTTTCTCTCTCTGTAGTTTGCGCCCCGCAGAGGCGGCGGAATCTTTCGATGGTCGCTCTCCCGAGTATTAGGGTTTCAAGGAGAAGTTATAGGCGAAAGGGCGAAGCAGAAGGTGGGCCAGGGTGGCTACACCACCTGCTGGCGCGGCCCAGGGAGGCCCATGCCAGGGGGTGGTGTGGGCCCCATGTGGCCGATCTCTGCCTCCCCTTCTGGCTTCCTGCGTCTTCTGAAAAAATAGGATCTTGCATATATTTTCTAGAATTTTCTGATCTTCACAAATATTGCATATGGACACCGCTTTTTTCCATCAGAATCCTAACTCCGGCAGTTCATCCTCCAAAAGTCATCCAACATGAAAAAATAGATGAAATAACATAAGTATCACCTCTTAATAATAAATATATCAATGAATAACAGTAAATTATGATATAGAATAGTGATGCAAGATGGACGTATCAACTCCCCCCTAGACCTCGCTTGTCCCCAAGCGAAAACTGAGCTTAGTATAAAATGACCACAGGTTTATGGAGTGAAGTGTCGATAAAAAGAATATGGACAAGAAGCATCACATTCACCCATACACAAATCATAATAGAAAATAAATCACCATTATATAACTTAACTTGCAACGATCATGGGAGTCATAATAAAGATGCATAAAGACAAATCATAATTGGTGATGGTAAACTTTGTTCTTGGTCAGAGAAAAGTTGACAAATCATACTTAGTTTTCAAGCAAAGATTTTGTAATGGAGTTTATAACAGGAATACTTTTGCTCAAACATAAAGGGCTTTTCACACCAATATATTTCAAAGTAATATTCATTCAGATAAGAGATTTGTGCCAAACAAGGAAGATAAGAAACATGATTGAATAAATCATCATATGAATGATTGAATCACAACAACTCAAATGCTTTATGGTTATAAAAGGGAATAGGTTTACTGACTCAACTAAGAAGTAAAAGATATGCCCTTCACAGAGGAAAGCAGGGATTTCAAGTTTCATAAAGATCTTCCAAAAGATTATGGTACTTACTAGCTTTGAGCTCTCATTTCCCCTATCATAAGAATCTTGAGGTGATTAAGGTTAAAGTGAACAAATATGGAGTATATGCTTAACAAATAATAAGTTGGCAATCTCATGTCCCTTGAGTACGAGGGTCATTCCTCATGCTACTCAACTTTGGTCCCAGGTAAGTTCTTGTCATTGTAAGTATATGTATATCATAGAGAACCGCCAACGGGGTACCCCTTGCCCCATGATACAGGAGCTATCCCATATCAAAATGACAAGGAAACAGATAGTGAGCATGTCAACGATCTTTTTATTTGATATTTTCATAGGTTTTTATTGAGGATGCTTCACAGATTGCTCACTATGATTATGCTGCAAGTTTCCACCATGATTAGGCATGGCTTAGGATAGCCGCCCAGGCGTTTATCTAACACATATACATAACTCCATGGACTTACAAGATCCCCTTTTATTTCACACTGCCGACATCCGCAAACAAACGATCATGATATCAACTGGGTAGATATTTACAGGTGTTAAAAGCGTTCCCTGTGACAGCACGGTTCTGCTAATTCCCAACTTATAAGTGCAAGCATATACAACATAGATGACACAATGGTTCAAGTTTATTAAGGACAGGAAAACAAAGTATGCCATCAAGTTCGTGAGAGCTTTACTAATTGTTTTCACATAACAAAGAATTTTTTATTTGAAAGATAGATGAAACTCGAAAATTTACTTAGAATAGCAATAATTCTAATAGGTAGATATGGTGGACACAGATGACATAGGTTTAAGTTCAAGGATTGGATGCACGAGAAGCATTCTCTCTTAGTACAGGTTTTTTGCTAGCAAGGCTGGGCAGCAAGCATAACGGTTGAAAGAAACAAGCAAACATACAAGTGATAGAAACAAACATGCAATCTTCCTTGAAAACAAAAAGACCTTAAATAACGAATACTAAGCTGATGAGCCAATCAAGAAAGAAAGAAAATAATATAAAATACCTGTAAGTTCTTTTCTCTTTTCCTTTCAAACCTCAAAAAGTGTTGCTACTGACCAGAGCTAGGTTTGCCAAAACCAATTTAGATTTACTTGATTCTTCCAAAGTGATACCAATACTAATCAACAAGATAGATCATATAACAGAAGTTGCAACCTAAAATATGATGTGAAAAAGGTAAATAATGAAACTTCGCATTAATATTCCATAAAGGCACTAACACCAAGTGATACATAGATAACCAAATAGAGGAGAGATACTTCTAAAATGCAAACCATTCTATATGATAACTTATCTATTCATGATATGACACTACTAAAAAGGTAAAGAAGATGAAAGATAATGATGTGATACCGCAGCACTCCCCCAAGCATGGAACAAACCAAGGTGATGCCAAAACCTGATGAAGAATTACTCCTTCGGTGGTGGTGGTGTTCCCATGCACTACAAGGAATCTGGCTATATATGACCCTCCATTTTCGTCACAAAATCGTCATAGTAGTTCGTTTATGACGATTCTATAACGATTTTGAGATCGTCGAAAGCTGGGCGTCGCAAATGAACTATAACGACGTTTTTGGTAAAATCGTCATAACCGTCTATGAAGATATTAAATCGTCATAATTTCTATGACGATCTAATATCGTCATGGACCATCTAGCCAAGCCAGCTCAGATCCTACATGGCAAAATTGTGACGAAATGAAATCGTCTTAAATCAAAATCAGCCCAGTCCATTTTAGTGATCTAAATGGGCTGGCCCAATAATGTTGGACTTTTTCTGTTTTGGGCCTAGGACATTTGTAGAGCATTTTATTTTATGTCGGGTCTATGGGCCATGGCCTTTTTTTAGGGTGTATTCGACTTTTTAGATCTAGTACGGACCCAAATGTACAAACCAGCCCAACAACATTTCCAAATATATAGTTCACACAAAACAACAGTATATAATCCAGAATTTAAACATAACAGCCACGAGGCTAATAAGTAACACTATTACATGACATGATAGCTAGATCATCATAATAGATATAGATATCTGATACAACGGATATAAACATGATAGCAGATACAACATCCAAATTTGAGACACAATAACCAAAAAGACAGCAAATACAACAGATGTAAACATGACAGATTCGCTACTCGTTGTCAGCTTCATCATCAGGTATCTCGAAACCAAATTCCTCTTCCAAGGCCATCACAACCTCCATTTCATCCAGACTATCCAGGACAAGATCATCCTTGAAGTGGGCATCTGGTTTCACATATAGGACAGTAAGTTAGGCAAAGAACAAATGTGCATGTTTCTGGATATTAAATAAAGCTCTATCCTAGCCCACATAAACAATACTTCCCTTTATTTTCTGTTGCAACAGGGTTTCAAATGTTTACAACATGAAAAATGGACCTTTTCTATCTATGTTACTATATACATCAGTCCCTAACTATACTAGCATCTGCTTATGAATCCCTACTGCTTATCATAAATAGCATAGTTTGCTTCCTAATAACTCTAGTCTAAAAAATTAGGAACTACAGCAGTAGTTTTCATGTGTCCAAAAAAGAACAGCCAATGTCATCCCAAATAAGAAAAAGAACAGCAGTAGTTTTCTTTATGCTGACTCCAAAGTCTCATAAACAGTAAACACTGGTTAAATACATAGGGATGAGAAACGAAAACAAGTATGTCATGAATTTCCTACAAGAGAGAATATAGAGGACCTCCATGTCAATTAAAACATGGTTTGCATGTATCATGAAGAAGAAACAGTGGCGCAGGAAGAAAATCAAACAAGTAATAAAGATAACAGGATAGACTAAAGACTTATCTAATCCAGAGAGATCGAGAAGCCGGTGCCATGGATAGCAATGGCAATAGGTTTGCCCCCTCAGGGACTTCCATTTCTGCCTTGTCCTTGTGCAATAAAAGTCCCCTATCCCCGTCCCTATCTCGTCGTTGCACAGCATAGTGGACATGGTAGATTTGCAAATGAGAAAGGATTTTAGTATAGCATCACACAGTGTACAAATTATATAGGATGTCACATAGCAGAGAATAGGATAGGTGCTTAACTAACTGCATGTGTGCTCTATTACTGAAGCAATGTAGACCCAACAATATAGCAGCAAAACTCATTGAATAATAATAATTAAAAGCTCTGTTGACTGAACAACATGCAAAAGCTCATCGGTTAACCAAGTCTTTTACTTTCTCATTCAGTTTTTCTGTAGTGAATCTCTAAAACAAAATTAATATGCATTCATTCCACTAATACACTCACAAGCCAAACTCTCCAAAGTGAAAAAATGCATCACAATAGCATGGTAGAGAGCGTCCACCTCCAATTCGGCAAGCATGCCCAGTTGCCATTTGAGTACTAAGGAGATCATCTAGTTATTTGAGTGAAGCTGGACAGATTTGCAACATTCTGAGCACATATTACCTTCATCTGACCTTGTTTGTTTCAGTACACACAAATGTTTGTTTCAGTACACTAGCATCTGATCACTAACAAATATTCTCTACGATTTCTCAGGCAGAACTAAGATCAAGAATCTAGACTCCAACATTGACTATGTGAAGTTAAAGCTAACGGAAGATAAGCTGGAAAAAAATCAGTGACTCGATACAAGTAAAACAGGGCCTTGAGACCATCACAAGTAAACCAAGCATGTCAATTGAGCATCAAACCAGAGCTAAGATATATCCACCAGACACAGTTATTCACCAGATGTGAACCCTAGGTTCAGATATGAAATCTAGACAGTGGGGAATCACAGAAAACACACTTGACATGGCAAGGTAGATAAAGCCTGGAGGGAAGCATAGAAGGAGCACCTACCTGGGGCGAGTTCTATCTCGCCGGAGAGGAGGCAGAAGGAGTATCGACGACAACGGCAACACAGAACACCATGGGGAAGGCTTCACCATACACCACCACCTAGCCCAGCATCAATCTCACCACCAAGGCGGCACAGGGAGCAGCCCTGAGGGCCACAACATCCTACACCGGCCTAGAATACCAACTTCAGTGAGTGGCGGCGCCAAAAGCGAACTAGTGCAAGAATAACACAAATCAGTAACACCGTCAACCAAGGCATGCCAGGACAAACACAAGTGCAAGAAGTATACATCAGTAATTAACCCAGAAAAGATACAAAAGCTTAGAGAGCAAAGCACACAAAGGGTACACTATTTGACTAGTAGTCAGCACCACATATCGACCTATACTTTAACAGAAAAACAAACTGGACAGTCAAATATAAAAATAGCATATAGTATGATTTGTTACTCCAAGAATTAAAAGTATGACAAACTAGCTAGTAAAGTAACATGTAAACAGTTATATTGTAACTAGAGGCTCATGAGGAGCAAACAATGTCGCAAAGTCTGCTCCCCCTTAGTATATGCCACATTTCAAGACACATGGACACAAATAAGATCACATGTCAGATACCATATGGCACTGAGAACAACATCTATGGAGTTAAAGTAAGCAACCTCAGCCGAAAGATGGTGATTTCATTTGGAATAATCACTTATGAAGCAAATTGGTCAATTTACATCATAGGTTGATTACTGCAAGTTCAGAGATAAAATCTAGTCACATGCGTACTAACTAATTAGTGGACATCAGCAGATAAAATCAACTGAAGCCCAAGCAACAACTAGCAGAGCACATAGTAGGATACTCTGCCTAAAGCAATCACCACTACCAATCCATACCAACTCGAGAGCCTCGGATCTAAACATGTTGAACTAAGCTAGATCCGCACACGCAACAGAGCCCCAATCGACAGATCTGCAGCGCGGACACAACAGTAATGACAAAGGTGGTGGGGTTGCTCACCGAAAACAGTGTTGATCGGGTTCATGGCGACCTGGTTCTTGGCAGCAAGGTTCCTCGAGGTCATGAAGACGTGGGCGCTGCGCTCTACCAAGACTCGCGTCGTCTCGGCGCCGATCCCGCTGGACGCCCCTGGGTTCTAGAATCGGGTCAGTCAACAAGTGGGCGGCGACGACAAGGGGAAACTAAGGAGGCAGGAGGGGATGGGAGGGGTGTTACCGATGATGATGGCGGTGAGATCTTGGGTGACCTGGTCGGCGGTGGAGGCCCAGGAGAAGCCCGAGGTGCCCTTGCGGTTGAAGATGGACATCAGCATCTTGGTCGCTGGCAACCACGAGATCAACATCAGGGGATGGGGGTGACCGAGAGGGAGCAGCCGTCGACCCACATGCACCGAGAGGGCACTATGCTGAGGCCCAAGCGGCCAGATCCGCGGGCATCGAGGAGGATACGGCAGCCGCCATAGGGATCTACGGGCATCGAGGTCAGCCACCGGTGGCCATCGAGGTGCGGTGAGGAGAGGAGGATCGGTGAGGAGAGGAGAGGAGGATCTACGGGTGGCCATCGGTGATCGAGGTCAGCCACCGGTGGCCATCGAGGTGCGGTGAGGAGAGGAGAGGAGGATCTACGGACATCGAGGTCAGCCACCGGTGGCCATCGAGGTGCGGTGAGGGTGGTGGTGCTTTGGATCCATCGGAGGAGAAGAGCGAGGGGAGAGAAAGACCGAAGATGGGCATGGTGTGGCGGCGGGGGAGAGATAACGGTTAGGGTTAGAGGATAGAGGGTCGCGGCTGGCATGCGCCAAATATTTGCCATTATGCGCGCGTTGGATGCCAGGTCATCGATCCACACAACAAGTTTCCATACTTCACCATCCATCCGTTCATTATGTTTACATCCTCGGCTGATATTGACCTTCTCTAATATCTCAACCTGTCTAGAAATTATGACGATTTTGTCCATAGAAATTACGACGTTTTTCATGAAATCGTCATAGTTTAATAAGGATTTGGCCCTCCCAAATAGCTTACGACCATCTAGTGTAGAATCGTCATAAATTTATGACGATTTCATTCAGGGTCACTACCAAAACGTCATAGTTTGACACATTTCTTGTAGTGATGATCGGAGTGATGAGATCCTCCAGCATCTTGCTAAGCCTGTTATTGTCCTCTTGAAGTATATCCACCTTTCTCCTCAGGAATCGGTACTTATCACAAAACTCATCAGTGGCTCGAAGGGCTTCCACTGCCTCAGGACAGGAACTGAGGTCCGGAACAAAGGTCATCATCCCGAGCATATTATGAGAAAAAGCACGTCCAATGTTAATTGCCCCTACAAAGGTAGGTTTTCTTTCCCTTGATCCTAAAGCAATCATTCCTTCCATGCCCGCTGTCATGTTCTTTACTTCCTCCTTGATGCTCTGATCCATGTCTTCGTGCCTAGCTGTGATCCTTTCTTCCTCCGCCCATCTAATGAAAGTTCCTTTCGCAAGATCGCGGATGAGCTTGCGTCGGCGTCGTTGCTCATAGTCCTCCGAGAACGAACCCTAGAACGACATCTGAACAGAACAGATCGAAGCAAAAACACGACGAGAACACGATATACGGACCTCGGGGGATCCGGGGGATTATATATTACGAAGTTTTACAACCTAAGGAAGGTACTGGGCGAAAACGGGACTGATACGGGCTCTGGGGTGGTCACACCCCCTGGTGGCGCGGCCAGGTGGGGCCCGCACCACTGGGTGGTGTGGGCCACCCGGGCTCCGTTTCCTTCCCTATTTCGACTCATTATCTTCCATATGGAATAAAAACTGCAAAAATATAAAAATAAAAGTTTTTCGTGAACCTTCTATTTTTAGCACTTTTACCTATTCGAAAATGGACTCTGCAGATTCCTTCTCTCCAACACTTGAAGGCTCCTTTCATACAAAGCTTCACACAATCTTCATTAGCAACATTAGTGTATGCAAAGACAATAAACCTTTTGGTTCAATTTAAACTAAAATCCATCAAAACATAAGCTACTGTAGCAACTCCTTTCAAAATCCCAAAAAGAATTTAAAAGGAAATCGAATAAGAGTCAAATGCAAATAATGGCAGAAATCTGTCAAAACAGACTAGCAGGTAAAGATTGACTTTTTCGAAAATCTTCTGTTGCTCAAATCAAAAAGTGCAAAACTAACGAAAGTTGGATAACAACATGGGGCACAAGCAGAGAAAATTACAGCTCTATCCGATGTACTGGAATTTTTCATGAATTTTTGCAGTGAAGCACAAAAATCTGTCCTAGGACAGCAACTTCCCACAACTCTCCTACTTCTCAAAAGAGGCAAATCTTAACATTAAAACCAAAAAAAAGGATAATTATAGGTTATTATAGGGGTAATAACTTCCAAGACTCAAAGAAACAAAAGCCGAAAGCAAACTAAAATGGTTTGTCTCCCAGAAGCTCTTTCTTTATAGCCATTAAGATCGGCTTGAAAATTTAAATGATGCTCTCATAGGAAATATGGATTTGGAGTAAAAGAGAAAATATGTAACACATTTAAGTCTAACCCACTTCCTATGCCAAGGAATTTTGTAAGAAACAAATTATTGAAACAAGAGGCTACTAGCATAGGAAGGCAAAACAAGTGCAACTTCAAAACTTTCAACATAAAGCGAGGAAACTTAATATAATTGAGATGCATAAAACCATGTTTCCCTCTCTCATAATAACTTTCAGTAGCACTATGAATAAAGTTAACAATATAGCTATCACAAGAAACATTCTTATCATCAGAATGAGCATACTTAAAATCATCAAAAAGAGGTTCAAGGTAAAAACTAGATCAATCGAAGCAAGTTGTTCAACTCTAAAATCCTCATTAGGCAATTCATTTTCAGAAGGAGCTTTAGCAAATGTTAAAAAATTAAACTCATAAGATTCTCCATCAAACTTAGTTAAAATTTTATCCTTCTTACAATCTATAATAGCTCCAAAAGTGTTCAGAAAAGGTCTACCAAAAATGATAGGACATGTTTTACTAGCTGCTGAACGAAGTACTAGAAAATCTGCAGGATATTTAATCTTACCACAAAGAACTTCCACATTTCTTACAATTCCAATTGGACAAATGGTTTCGTTATTAGCAAGGTGAATAACCACATCAATGTCCTCAAGTTCACAAGGACCAATTTCATGCCTAATTTCTCTGTAAAGCTCATAAGGAATAGCACTTGAACTTGCACCAATATCACATAAACCATAATAGAAATGATCACCAATTCTAATATTAGGCACAGGGTCACTAGCTCTACTACTTTTACTAGGATGTGAGACAATATTAGAAGCATCTTCACAAAAGATAATGTGCCCATCTTCTGTTGGAGATATTCCCAAGAGGCAATAATAAAGTGGTTATTATCATATCTTCATACTTATGATAAATGTTTACATACCATGCTATAATTGTATTAACAGGAAACATTAATACTTGTGTGATTTGTAAACATAAAAGAGTCCCTAGTAAAGCCTCTTGTTAAACTAGCTTGTTGGTTAATATATGATCATGGTTTCCTGATCATGAACATAGAGATGTTATTAACAACAGGGTCATATCATTAGGAGAATGATGTGATGGACATACTCCTATAGTTAAGCGTAGCATAAAGATCAAGTCATTTAATATAGTTCATTTGCTATAAGCTTTCTGATACATAGTAACCTAATTCCTTCGACCATGAGATCATGCTAATCACCATCACCGGAAGGATGCTTTGATGACATCAAACACCACACCGTAACTGGCTGGCTATAAAGGTGGCATTGAGTGTTCGGAAAGTATGTGTTGAGGCACATGGATCAAGAGTGGGATTTGTCCATCCGTATGACGGATAGATATACTCTGGGCCCTCTCGGTGGAATGTCATCCAATTAGCTTGCAAGCATGTTACTGGCTCACAAGGGATCACATACCGCGGGAACGAGAAAAGAGTACTTATCAGTAACGAGGTTGAACTAGGTATGCAGAGATACCGACGATCATAACCTCGGATAAGTAAACTATCGTGAGACAAAGGGAAATTGGTATCGTATGTAAGTGGTTCATTCGATCGCAAAGTAATCGTAGAAATATGTGGGAGCCATATGAATTTCTAGATTCCTCTGTTGGTTATTGTTCGGAGAAGTGTCTCGATCATGTCCGCATAATTCACGAACCGTAGGGAGACACACTTAAGGATTCGATGTTGTTGAGTAGTTATGGAATGATGAGTAAGAGACCGAATGTTGTTCGGAGTCTCGGATGGGATCCGGGATATCACGAGGAGATCCGGAATGGTCCGGAGAATAAGATTCATATAAGGAAAGTCCTGTTTCGGGGTTGGAGAATGGTTCCGGTGTTTTCATCGGGAATGTTCTAGAAGGTTCCAGAATGTCCGGCACTCCGGAGGGGAAGGGTACATGAATGTGTCATTGCAAGTTGGAATGATTGCATCATGTACTAGGTATCATCGCTGTACAAAATAAAGGGTTTAATCAAATCCTAGTTTGAAAAGTCAAACGCCAATTTGAAAAGTCAAACGGCTATTTTGGAAAGTGGAGAAGAAGTGGGAAACCGAGTTGGGGAGGAGTTCCTCCTCCACCGCCGGCCCACTAGGGATCCGAGTTGGGGAGGGACTCCCTCCCCTTGGCCGGCGCCTCCCTCCACCTATATAAGGAGGGGCAGGGCTCCCCTCCTAGACACAAGTTGCCTCTCTCTAAACCTAAACCCTAGCCACAGCCTAGGGATTTCTCCCAAGCCGCCGAGTTAGAGCTTCTAATTGCCCTAGCCGATGGTTTAGCCCCTTCTAATTGGTGTGTCTAAACCCTATATCACCAAGGCTCTCTCATAGTCCACCATACTCGCTCCGGCTTAAGGCGAAGCCCTGCGAGATCTCCCCTCTACTTCCGGTACCACGCCGCCGTGCTGCCGGAATCACGAGGAGAGTGCTACAACCTCCGCTGCCTGCTGGAACAAGGGAGAGGAAGGTCTTCATCGAGTACCGAACGTGTGACCGACTGCAGAAGCACTGCCGGAACGCAGCGCCGGAAGGATCGTCTACGCGATCTTGAGATCGGCAAGTGTACGACTACATCACCCACGAGAATCTGCTCTCGTTAACCGCTTTGGAATCTTCGAGGGTGAGTTCCTCTATCGACTCGTTGCTACAATCTAGTAGATAGATCTTGGCTTGTTTGTTTGTATGCGGTAGAAAATTTTTGTTTTCCATGCTACGAACCCCTATAGTGGTATCAGAGCCGTGTCTATATGTAGATCTGTTTGCACGAGTAGAACACAATGGTCATTGTGGGCGTTGATGCTTTTATTGTCGATTGCTTCTTGTGTACTTTGCATCTTGCGGTATGTTGGGATGAAGCGGCCCGGGCTAACCTTACATGACATCGTTCATGAGACTTGCTCCACGCTTGACATGCAACTTGTATTGCATAAGTGGCTTTGCGGGTGCCTGTTTCTCCTAGCATAGTTAAGATCCAATTTACAATGGGTGATTAACAATACTAGTATCAATGTTGTGGTTCTTGTTCGTAAGTTAGATCGACACTTATTGAAAGCCCCAAATCACGTAAAATATGCAAAGAAAGTAGAGGCGTCTAACTTTGTTTTGCAGGGGTGTGTTGTGATGTGATATGGCCATGATTGTGATTATATATGATGTATGCAATGTTCCTTATTGTAAGTTGGCAACCGGCAAGAGCCATATGGTTGTCTTTAAATTCTGTTAAGACCCGCTTGTCTGTTCAAAGTAGTTGTAATAGTTGAAGCTGGTGGACGACAACCATGGAGCAGCGTCATTGACCTTGATGCAATGCCGGTGATGATGGAGATCATGTTCGTGCTTGAAGATGGAGATCGGAAGCACAAAGAAGAAAGGCCATATCATATCACATATTATGAATTGCATGTGATGTTAATCCTTTTATGCATCTTGTATTGCTTAGTTCACGACGGTAGCATTATAAGATGATCCCTCAAGCACACAATTTCAAGTATTAAAGTGTTCATCCTTAGTAAGCACCATTGCTAAAGCTCGTTGTTTCGAAGCACCACGTGATGATCGGGTGTGTTAGATTCTGCGAGTGTATACAACGTAAGCAAGCCAGATTTGCTTATGCGGAAGCTAAGGTTGATCTTGACGAGCCTAGCATGTACAGACATGGTCTCGGAACACGGATCACCGAAAGGTAAAGCATGAGTCATATAGTAGATATTATGAACATGTTGATTGTTCGCCATTGAAGTTGCATCAACTCTCATGATGATCGGTTTTGATGTGGTGGATTTGGTTCTAAAACAATGTGAGGGATATTGTTTTGAGTGGGAGTTCAACAGCAATATGATTAAAAGTTGAACACTATTTATCATAAATTAAATCAAAGTGAATTTGCATAGTTGTTGTAGTCATTGGCATCCGTTTACCACCTTGCGCTTAGTTATAATTGAGATGATAGAACTATAGAATTCTGGTTAGTTACTTTACGAACTGGTATCGTATTGTTTTGAAGTGTTAATCTAAAGTTTAAAAATCCCATTGCAAACTTTCAGTAAGTTTTGATTACTCCATGAAGTTTAATAGTTGGTATTAAATCAAGAGTAACAATTCCAATGTTAGTATATAAGTATCATGTTTGTCTCCATGATTCTTGATATTCAAAGGGTTGTCTTAATATCAAGGTTATCTAGGATCTGAAAGAGTTGTTTCAGAAACCATGATGTGTGGAAGATATTGTGGTATCTGAAACGAAGTTTTGGTTGCAACATGATAGAGTATAATATGGCAAAAGTCATGTTCTCATATTTGATGAGAATTTGCAAAATGTTGGAGACACTAGTTGTCCTAATCCTCCAAAAGGTTTTGGAGAGCAACATTATACTCGCGTTTCACCGTTACAAGCTAAAAGTAGCTTGATCATGGATAAATCCATGATGAGGGTGAATATTTGATGTAGGTAAAATGTTTACTACACCAAGAGATTACTAAAGAAAGGAATTTGAAAGAACACCAAACATTTGATAATGGTGATCTACTTCAAAGTGCAAGTCCAAATACAATGGTATTTAACTATACACGCTTTGGACTATGTGTCATATGTATGACTCCACTATTGATGTTGATAGATTCTTTCAAACAGAAAAGGAAATACTGAAAGAGAATCTCATAAATATATGGCAGAAAAGAAAAGACTAGAATTGTTCAGTTTAAGTATATAGATGATATACATGTTATGGCTATATTCTTTGCTTATTAAACAATGTGGTTCTTAAGTATTTGATACTGAATTTGTTGGTGTGAATCGTCATACGAAACAACACAATTCATGAACTACAATGGCCTAAGTAACTAGCAAAAGAATATGTGATGATGTTCATCGAGAACAAATAAAGGGTTATTGTGTTGCTCGTTAAACATCAAAGCTTTCCTTCAAGATTTGTTTTATCAGGTATTATGAGAACAAAAGGGTTGTTCAAATAATTGCCGTAATCTATAAAAGATGGATGATTCACAAATCTCGTTGGAGAAATCACATCCATAAAACTAGTGCTAAAAAATGTCGAAAGACAAATTGATTGAAAGATCACTTAGGAAGTGACATCGCCGTTTAAATTATATTGGAAAGAAAACATGAAGAAACTCCATGTGGATGGAATTTTGGAGTCTTTTGATTTTGATCACATGACGCTTGTGAAAATTTCCTAGAGATAATTAAAACTTCGTTCTTAGGCCAAAAGGGAACGAGTGACTAGCTTATTGGAACTTGTACATATTGTTGTATGAAGTCCATTATGTGTAGTCAAGAGCGATGGATTTCAACTTCATATGCTTTCTCCGAGAATTTAAGTGAATATATGAATATTTAATTAATAAGGATGAAGTATGAAACATTTGAAAAGTTCAAAGACTTTCAAGATGAAGTGCAAGATCATTGTAACAAGAATATAAATAGTTCATGATAAGATCATAAAGGAAGATATTTTGAGTTACAAGTTTAGCATAATACCTAAGATTTAAGGAATCGTTCCGTAGATTTACATGTCCCGAAATACCATAAGAGTATGGAGCATTCGAGATATGTAATTAAACCTTGTTTGACATGGTAAGATCGAAGGTGTAATTCATAAAACTGCCATTATATTTTAAAGATTAAAATCTTTAGTGACTACCGTTTTTTCCACTAAAAAGAGCTCCATCATAATCCGTTGAAATGACACCATATGTTATGGTTTGGGATAAAACCCAAGTTGTCCTTTCTTAAAACATTGGTATGCTTTGCATAAGAAAGATGTTTGCAACCAAAGTCAGATGAACCTGTCTTTGTATGTTATTTCGAATAACTGTTAAGTATTCCTCCATAACACCAGAGACAAAAGTGTTTGTCGCTTAGAACGTCAAGTTTCTTTGGGAAGGAATTTTTCGTGAAAAATAAAGTGGGAGGACAATAGAACTTTGATAAGGTTAAAAGAACCTTAGCTATATGTGCAGAGTTGCGCAGCGCCGAAAAGTGTTCCGGAGGCAGCAACAATGCTCATGGCTCACGTGCCTCAAAGGTTGTGGTCACGGAAATCTAAGTTCCTATTGAAACAAGTAGGTCGGGTAAACAATCAAATACCAAGATTTGAGGGTTGAATCATTATTTGAGAATAATGAACCGACTACATGCGAAGAAGCGATGATGGGCCCTGACTCCGTAAAATGGCTTGAAGCCATAAAATCCGTGATAGTTCCATACACGAGAAATCAAGTTCTTAACTTGAAAGACCCTCGAGAAAGGTGTAAGACCTTACAGTTGTGTTTGGATCTATAAAGAAATAGACATGGATGTTTCGCATCTATGAACTGGTCGACATGTTAGGAAAGAGTTCACAACAATGTTCAAGGGTTGACTATGACAAGATTTGATCTTTCACAGCGATATTTAGTCTAGACGGATTAATGTAGCAACCACGACATATAATTTTGTTATGTGTTGGATAAACAAAAACAAGTTCTTCTAATAGAAGGGTTACCTAGGACGTGTGCATGACACGGTCCAAAGGGTTTTTGTTAATTCAAAGGATGCTAAAAACATATGCAAACTTCAATGGTTGAAGTAAGCATAGCGGAGTTGGAATCTTCACTATGATGAAACTATTAAAAGAGTTTAATTTCATCAGAGACAATGAAGATGCTTGCATTTGCAAGAAATTAAGTGGGTGCGCTAAGACATATTTCTAATATATTATGTGGAGGACATATTGTTGATTAGAAAAGATGTATCTTTTATTAACACATATTAAGAATTTCATCTCGATGAAAGGCTTAGGCAAAACCCAAATATTTGGCATCAATAGACGCTAATATGGTTGTGCCAAAAGTACATAGATGATATATTGAATGCGTTCAATATAGAAACTACAAGAAAGGTTCTTGTTGCACAGAAAGGATTGAATGAGTTCAATACTGATGATATATTCAAGTGTATTGACACTTGGTAAGTGAAACAAAGATTCAAGTATAGATTGATACTTGATGTATGAAATCACAAAGACTATTTATATCAATCATACTGTGATATGTACAAATCCAGATATGTCCTGTACTCTAAATGTTATGAGCATATACCAGAATGATTCATAAGTTGATCATTGGACAATAGTAAGGATATTCTTATGATCTTTTGGAAGAACTAAGAGTATATTATTTGTAGAAGTGACAAATAGATGGTTAGTTCATTGTAAAAGTACTACATTGATACTAGTTTTGTCGCAAAGTACAAATTAAGTTTATCTCAGTCTAAACTAAGGGTGGCACAATATAATGGAAAGTAAGTTCCATAATGGATTTGGATGAGTTCCAAAATTAAGACATTATGACAGATACTACAACAAAAGGCTAAGTATATAACTGCTATAATAGCAGCTAAAGAGGGCATTTGTGTCAAGTAGTTTGTTATCAAACTAGGTGTGGTTCACAGTGGGATAATACTATGAAGATATATTGTACGACAATATTATCAACATGTTTTTACCCCAAAAGAACTAAAGGTCTCACCAAAGGACCAAAATTATACAAAGCCATATCATTAGAGAATGAGTGATGCGTAGAGACGCAAAGACATGCAATTACACACGGACCTGGAAGTGTCAGATCCGCAGATCAGTTGACCACTAGCAATCGTGTACATACAACACCGGAAAGCCATAGGTGTTGAATACACAAAGGTTTGAAACTAGATTATTGACTCTAGTGCAAGTGGGAGACTGTTGGAGATATGCCCAAGAGGCAATAATAAAGTGGTTATTATCATATCTTCATACTTATGATAAATGTTTACATACCATGCTATAATTGTATTAACAGGAAACATTAATACTTGTGTGATTTGTAAACATAAAAGAGTCCCTAGTAAAGCCTCTTGTTAAACTAGCTTGTTGGTTAATATATGATCATGGTTTCCTGATCATGAACATAGAGATGTTATTAACAACAGGGTCATATCATTAGGAGAATGATGTGATGGACATACTCCTATAGTTAAGCGTAGCATAAAGATCAAGTCATTTAATATAGTTCATTTGCTATAAGCTTTCTGATACATAGTAACCTAATTCCTTCGACCATGAGATCATGCTAATCACCATCACCGGAAGGATGCTTTGATGACATCAAACACCACACCGTAACTAGGTGGCTATAAAGGTGGCATTGAGTGTTCAGAAAGTATGTGTTGAGGCACATGGATCAAGAGTAGGATTTGTCCATCCATATGACGGATAGATATACTCTGGGCCCTCTCGGTGGAATGTCATCCAATTAGCTTGCAAGCATGTGACTGGCTCACAAGGGATCACATACCGCGGGAATGAGAAAAGAGTACTTATTAGTAACGAGGTTGAACTATGTATGCAGAGATACCGACGATCATAACCTCGGATAAGTAAACTATCGTGAGACAAAGGGAAATTGGTATCGTATGTAAGTGGTTCATTCGATCGCAAAGTAATCGTAGATATATGTGGGAGCCATATGAATTTCCAGATTCCTCTGTTGGTTATTGTTCGGAGAAGTGTCTCGATCATGTCCGCATAATTCACGAACCGTAGGGAGACACACTTAAGGATTCAATGTTGTTGAGTAGTTATGGAATGATGAGTAAGAGACCGAATGTTGTTCGGAGTCTCGGATGGGATCCGGGATATCACGAGGAGATCCAGAATGGTCCGGAGAATAAGATTCATATAAGGAAAGTCCTGTTTCGGGATTGGAGAATGGTTCCGGTGTTTTCATCGGGAATGTTCTAGAAGGTTCCGGAATGTCTGGCACTCCGGAGGGGAAGGGTACATGAATGTGTCATTGCAAGTTGGAATGATTGCATCATGTACTAGGTATCATCGCTGTACAAAATAAAGGGTTTAATCAAATCCTAGTTTGAAAAGTCAAACGCCAATTTGAAAAGTCAAACGGCTATTTTGGAAAGTGGAGAAGAAGTGGGAAACCGAGTTGGGGAGGAGTTCCTTGTCAACACCCGGATTTTTCAATCCTAGATGCCTGTTATGCCATACATCGCAATCCCAGGATTACCATTTTTGCGAGACATAACAGAATTGGATACCATAGTACTTCATCCATTACAACGATACATAAGTTCTTACACAAACAGGGATCTCATGATCCAGTCCTTAAAAAAACATCAAGCAGCGGAATACGGCATAATAACGGTAGCGTAGGCGAGGCTCCATCTTCGGGGTCACAGGCAATGCTGACGATGGGAGATGATCCTAGTTGTCGTAACCATCCTGGGGTCCATCCTTCAGGTACTCCTCTTCATAGTCTGGCCATGGGTATAGCCAGGGACAAAGCCATGAGTACTCTTTAAGTACTCGCAAACTAATACTAACAAGAAAGAGGGGTTTTTGGATAATAGGACACTAGGCTCTAGGGTTGTTTTGCAAAAGCCAGATTTATACTACTAAGTTCCCAAGCTGGTCACAATTTTATAACTCCTAAGTGGGATCTTGTATTTCCAGTCACAACTCTATTGTGGTCAAGTCAAAATCTCAGGTCGTTCACAAGTCATTTTGAAAAGTCTGACGGGGGAACAGTATGGCCACTCCAACTGTCCATAACCGCGGACGCGGCTATTCGAATAGTTTGACACTCTGCACAGATTGTACACTTTCACCACAACATTCGATACATTCGTCAGGAACAAATCCTGAATTCACCATACTCAGTATGCGGATAATCAATCCTAACCTTACATTTACACTCCCTAGTATAAGCACCTCTCCTGTGAGTTTGGCCTCCCAACCATGACCACTGTCATCTTGGGTGGTGGACAATCTTCACAAGGTAGCCTCAGATCAGACCTTGGCCGTGAGGGAACTAATACTAAGGTATATAAGTTTCCAGTCAAGCCCTACCCAATATTCGGGTATTGTGGTTGTACGATAAAATTGGAATGGTATCGCATCCAGACAACCATCAGTTTTATAAAGGTCTAAGGCTCATGCCTCAACATTTTCATCACCAAAATCATCAAGTGTTTGGAAACACATGTCCAAAACATTTCAATAGAATGATCCATCATTCCAAGGTTTTCATAACCATTTTTCCACCAAGTATTCCCATCTAAAGTTGATCAAGTTTTATGCTTAGCACTAGCATCTACAGGTGGGGTAGTACTAATAGAGGGGTGGTAACTAGTGGAGTTGCAACTAAGTCCAACCTTATATCATAAGCTGATATCAAGGTTTCTAGCTTAGGCCAAATTTTAATGTTCTTTATGCAACCTTCAGCACAACTGTCTAGTATCTACCAAACTTCTTGGGTAGCCTCTAAGTAAACTTTGATAATGAAAAAAAAAGCTTGCCATAAAACTAGGATTGGTTTAGCAAGTGGGTATGGTTACATACGCTTAGGGCATATAGTAATCATGTCACAAGCATGGGTTGTGGCAACAATAGGGTATCTTGCAAGTGTTAGCTTGCATCAATATCAGTATAAGCTTGCATAGTTACTAGCTTGCCTTGTGCAGAGCAGTGGTTGAAGTTCTCCTCGGCTTCCTCTTTGTAGTATCCTCCTTCTTCTTCGTAGCCTTGGTCGGTACTAGCGCTATGAATAAATACGAGGTACACAATCACCAAATAATACTTAACTACTTGCAATCATCACACACAAGGGTCCTATAGATGATCTAGCATCATCTCTAACATTACAAGGTTAAGGAGTGGTTTAAGTCTTCTTATTTTAGAAAAGTAATTTCTACTCATTGAAGAACTACTTAAGATTTAATATTCTCCAAACTAAACATGGGATCATGTTGACACATGTCATCACCACCTGTTGTAGTCCATGGGAATGTGATTTAAAGTGGTGTCACAATTTAACAAGGTTTTACCCTTTTATTTTAATTAATTAAAGTGGCTAGAAATGCTTATGAAGCCTTCCTTTATTCCTTCAACATTATTTCTGCAAGTAACCTATATATATTTTTACATATTCTGAAAGGTATGGTTGAAAGTGATTTTTGAGAGTTGGAATCAACTCAAAAGCTATTGTGGTTTAAATTTGAAAAATGTTCGAATGCAGAAAAGCTTCTGCCTTGTCATTTTTGCTAAGGGTGATCTACAAATCCAAATGACTTGAATCCAACGGGCTTGGATTAAGCATTCACAGACCTTTCCAACAAAATTGGTTTCATCTAATTTGGTGCACTAAATTGATCTGGGTTGATTTTTGAAGTTGGGTCTTGAAGTGTGTTTGAATTTAAAAAGAAAAAGTTTAATTTGAAATGCTGGGCTGCGCGGGAAATTCTAACGGGCCGGCCTGCTAAGCGCAGTGCTCCCGCGGGCTGCTTAAGTGGGTGTCCCCACTCGTCAGTGACACGGGGCTGGGCGAAGCGGTATGGGGCAACATGGTTCGTTAGATCTGGTTCTAATCCAACGGCTGAGGGTCATTGTCGACGCGAGACAGCTCCGGCGAGAACGAAACCTAGCGCGGCCAGTGAGGGGTGCTGGGGGCTCACCGGGGTACGGGCGAGGGTCGGCGAGGCGGGCGAACGACGAAGTCGACGACGGCGAACCTCCTGGTACCGGTGGCTTCTCCTGGGGCGGCTTCAATCACTGGCTCCTTTCTTCTCCGGCAGCGGCAGGCTCCGGTGAAATTCCGGCAGGGTGGTGCTCGCCTTGCTCTGAGAATGGTGTGGCACGATCAGTGAGGAGAGGGGAGTGAGATGGTGTGAAGAAATCGTGCGGGGTGGCCTCTATTTATAGTCGAGCGAGGGGACCGTCGGGGCGCAAGGTGAGCTCGTCGGAGGCGATGTTACAGGCAGCTAATGGCATGGGCAAGGGTAGGGGACGGTGCTGTGTCTCCTGGCGATGCTCAACGGCATGGTCGCGAGTGATGGGGCGGTGTGGTTTGGTCTGGAACGGGCGGTGCTCTGCACGGCAGAGGCGGCGTTCTCGACGGCGGGCGGTGGCTGTATGGCGCGGGGCGTTAAACGGGGATGTCTGGCGGTCTCCTGGGTCGGTGGTGATCGTGTGTGCGCGCGGTGAGGGCGGCGCACGTTCTGTGGGTGGTGGTCGAGGGTGGCGCTCTGGCGCACGCTCGGCATGGTCTGGGCGTGTCTTGCGCGCGTGGTTCAGGGCTTGGCAACGCTCGCGGCTGGGACAGGCAGTGGCGGTGGACGGTGGGCTGCCTCCCAGACATGCTGGCTAGGCTTGCTGCTGCTCCTAGCTTGCTGTCCACTTTGGGGTGACATGGGGTTGCTCGGCTGTTCACCATTAATGGGAATGGCAAGCTCACAGGGTGCTAGTGTTGGGCTAATCTTTCTAGATGATCTACTGAGGTGTGTGAGAGCTGACTAGGGAACAAGTTAGGCAAGAATCACTGCACACTATAGTGTTTTGTGTTTTGTTTGATTTGTGTCTGCAACCTGTTTGATGAAATGGCCGCATGAAATCAAGTTTTGAATTTTGAAATGATTTTTGGTGGGTTTGCTAGATTGGTTCTGGTGAGTCTGCATATGCTTGGGTTTTGAAAATTGAGCTTGTTTAAGTGGGTTTTGAAAAAGTGGGATCTTCCCATATGAAGAAGATTCAATTTTGAGTTGTCATTTAAACTATGCATTTGAAAGTTTCTGGATGATCACAAGGTGGGCCTTGATACTTTGTTATGAGTACATTCAAGGGGTGCAAAGATCCAGAAAAGTTTCTGTTAGGTTTTGAAAGTTTGAGACAGCCAAAGTAGGCATGGGAGTTAAATTGGTCAAAATGACCATTCACTTAATATATTGGTTTTGACTTATTTTTCTTTAGGAAAAGTGTGGGGAATGTTTTAGATGATGTTCTTTTCACCTAAGAAACATTTTACAAGCAATGGCTCACACAAACAAAGTGGTTTTAAAGATTTTCAAAAATTCATGCATACACATAGACATGCTTTCATGAATTGATTTAGAAAAGTTTTTGTTAACCCTAAACTTTAGGATTAGTGTTTTGTTGTACTAAGTTTGATATTTTTGGGATGTTACAAACCTTCCCCCCTTAAACAAAATCTCGTCCCGAGATTTGAAAAAGGACGAAAAGATTACCTAGGATTTGAAGAGATCTGGAAACTCCGTCCTGATGTGATCTTCGCGTTCCCAGGTAGCTTCCTCTTCTGTGTGGTTGCTCCACTGAATCTTGAGAAACTTGATGCTTCGGGTTCTGGTCGTTCGAAAAGCTTCTTCCAATATACGGATGGGTACTTCAGGATAGGTCAGGTCATCATTGATCTCTATGGTCCTATGATCGATATTCTTGAATACTTCGGTCTTCTCGGGGACTTCGAGACATTTGCGAAGTAACGAGATATGGAACACATAGTGCACTACTGACATCTCTTCTGGTAGCTCGAGTTGATACGATACTTCTCCTCGACGGTTCAAGATTTTGAAAGGTCCGATATATCTGGGGGCTAACTTTCCTTTGAGTTGGAAACGTTGCATTCCCTTCAATGGCGACACTTTCAGGTAAACAAAGTCTCCAATGTTAAAGGCGAGGTCTCGACGTCTCTTGTCGGCGTAACTCTTTTGTCGGGATTGGGCTGTCTTGAGGTGCTCTCGAATCTTGTGAACCTTCTCTTCTGCTTCTCGTAGGATGTCGGGTCCGAAAATTTGACTCTCTCCTACTTCCGACCAGTTCAAAGGGGTGCGGCACTTCCTTCCGTACATGAATTCAAATGGGGCCATTTGCAAACTGGCTTGGTAACTATTGTTGTAGGAAAATTCTGCAAACGGTAGACAGTCTTCCCACTTGGATCCATACTCTAGCACACATGCTCTAAGCATATCTTCGAGTATTTGGTTTACTCGCTCCGTTTGTCCATCGGTCTGAGGGTGATACGCGGTACTGAAATCTAGGCGGGTTCCTAAACCTTCCTGGACCTTCTTCCAGAATCTCGAGGTAAACCGAGTTCCTCGATCCGATACGATATTCTTGGGGACTCCGTGCAAACTAACGATCCTAGCGATATACAACTCTGCTAGCTTCGAACTCTGATAGGTGGTTTTAACGGGCAAGAAATGGGCGACTTTGGACAATCTGTCCACTATGACCCAAATAGAGTCATTTCCCCTACTAGAAGTAGGTAGTCCAGTGATAAAGTCCATTCCTACAGAATCCCATTTCCATTCCGGAATTTGCAAAGGTTGCAACAATCCAGCGGGTCTTTGATGTCCTGCCTTGACTCGCTGACATATATCACACTTGGCGATATAGCTTCCGATTTCTCTCTTCATCTTATGCCACCAAAATTGCTCTTTCAAATCTTGATACATCTTAGTTCCTCCTGGATGGATAGAATAATGAGTATCATGGGCCTCCTTCAAGATAACTTCTTTTAACTCAGAATCTGCTGGTACACAAAGGCGTCCTTTGTACCACAAAACACCTTCTTCGTCCTCGGTGAATCCGGGTACTTTGCCTGTACCGATACGACGTTTAATTCCGTCGATACTAGCATTTCCTTTCTGCGCCTCTTTAACCTGACTGATCAAAGTGGGCTGAAGTTCTATGCTAGCCAAAAATCCTTCACTTACTAATTCTAGTCGAAAATCTTCCATCTCCTTGTGCAAACTTGGTTGCTCCTTCAAAATCATGGAGTTCAAGCGGCACGGCAATCTGCTAAGGGCATCGGCTACTACGTTGGCTTTTCCAGGGTGATAATGAATGTCCAGGTCGTAATCCTTGATTAGCTCAATCCATCTTCTCTGCCTCATATTCAGCTCCTTCTGAGTGAATATATACTTTAGGCTCTTGTGATCCGAATAAATCTCACAACGGTTTCCCATAAGGTAATGTCTCCATGTCTTCAGGGCTAGAACTACGGCTGCGAGTTTGAGGTCATGGGTTGGATAATTTTGTTCATGTTGCTTCAATTGTCGCGATAGATAGGATATAACTTGGCCTTCTTGCATTAGCACACATCCGAGACCAATCTTGGATGCGTCACAATACACATCGAATGGCTTCGTGATATCCGGCATGATCAAGATTGGGGCGGAAATCAATCTCCTTTTGAGTTCTTGGAAAACTCGCTTCACACTTGTCCGTCCATTCAAACTTCTTGTCCTTCTTCAGCAATTGGGTCATGGGTCGGGCGATACTAGAGAATCCTTCTACGAATTTGCGGTAATATCCCGCCAATCCGAGAAAAGCACGAACTTGGGTTTGAGTGGTTGGGGCTTGCCAATCTTCTACATCTTTCACTTTGGCAGGGTCAACGGCAATTCCTCCGGCTGATACAATGTGACCGAGGAATCCTACTTCCTATAACCAGAATTCACATTTGCTAAATTTTGCATACAGCTGATGCTCTCTAAGGGTTCCAAGAATGGTCCTTAGGTGTAGCTCATGTTCTTCTTCCGATTTGGAATAAATCAGAATGTCATCGATGAAAACAACGACAAACTTATCCAGGAAGTCCATAAAAATCTTATTCATGAGGTTCATGAAATAAGCGGGGGCATTGGTTAATCCAAAAGACATGATTGTATACTCATACAACCCATATTTGGTGGTAAAGGCAGTCTTTGGAATATCCTCTGCACGAATTTTGAGTTGATGATAACCAGTTCTAATATCAATCTTAGAAAACACCTGGGCACCGGTCAACTGATCAAACAAATCCTCTATCTTGGGCAAGGGATACTTGTTCTTGATGGTGACATCATTCAACTTTCGATAATCCGTACACAAACGGTTACCTCCATCCTTCTTGTCCACAAATAAGACAGGTGACCTCCATGGGGACGCACTTGGTTGAATCAATCCGATTTCTAACATGGAATCCAGTTGCTTCTTCAGTTCTTCTAGTTCTGACGGGTTCATACTATAGGGTCTCTGGGCTATAGGTCCTGTTCCGGGGATTAGTTCGATGATAAACTCGATATCCCTATCTGGGGGCATACCGGGCAAAACATCTGGAAATACATTGGGGTATTCACAGACTATCCGAACTTGGTCGATGGTAGGTTGGGCTAGACTCTTGTTACACTTGAATTGGCGAGGTAAGGTTTCCGATATATGCTCGACTAATATTCCGGCGGTACTAGTCATGGTAATGGCTTTCTTGGCACAGTCAATCATTCCTTTATGTTTAGACATCCAATCCATTCCTAGTACTACTTCCAAACCTTTAGTTCCGAGTACTATTAGATTAGCATAAAAATCTATGCCATGGATTCGGATAGGGACGGCTTTGCAAATATGCCTAGCCTTGGTGGTTGATCCGGGAATTTGTACAATCATCACATGCTTCAGTTTGGTTGGTTGGATTTTATTAGTGCATGCAAATTCTTCGATGACAAATGAATGCGATGCACCAGAATCAAACAACACTCTTGCGAGTACTGAATTAACAGAAAACATACCCAGCACGACGTCTGGCGCTTCCTGAGCTTCTTCAGCATGCATGAGAAAAAGGCGGCCATTACGGTTGAGTGAATTTCCTGGGGCAAATCTTCTCCCTGGCTGGACACGACGCTGCTGCTGGGCTGGGACATTGGTATTAGGGGCTGTAGCGTTCTTCTTGTTGGGGCACTCGTTGGAATAGTGGCCTTTATTTCCACAGTCATAACAGGTCACTTGGGACTTGTCCTTGGCTGCGACAGGCACAGCATTGCTTCCAGTCCTCGGGGCAGTATTGGGGTTGACGGTAGCATGGTTGGTGTTGAACTTGGGTGGGGCACGGTTGAAAGGGCTAGAATTGCCAGGGTTGTTGTGATTTCCTCCGGGTCTAGGGTTTCCACGGTTGGGATAGTTCGGACGGGTCATAGGGGGTCTGTTGGTTCTTGGGGCAAATCCTGGAGATGGGTTGGGGCGATACTTTGGGGTCTGATGGGTTCCTGGTTGATGCATCATGCGATGCTTGCGGTTCTCATTGGCCTGATTGATCTTTCCTTCCATCTGGATAGCGGAGTCGACAAGGGCTTCGATATCAGCAAAGGGAATATTGACTAATACTGTCTGCATCTCGTCATGCAGACCATTCAGGAATCTTTCTTTCTTCTTGGCTTCGGTGTCTATCTCATCTGGGGCGTACCTAGCTAATGACAAAAATTTGTCACGGTATTCCACTACAGTCATCCTTCCTTGCTTCAATTCTCTGAACTCGTCTCTCATTCTCTTGATCAAACCTGGCGGCACATGGGTTCTGCTAAACTTGACCTTGAATTCCTCCCAGGTCATCATTTGGCCTCCGGTCATTGCACGAACACTGTTCCACCATGCCCTGGCATCTCCGGCTAGATAATGAGTGGCGAACAAGGCTTTCTCGTTGGCTTCTACTCCGGCTACTTCTAAGTTATTCTCCATGGTTTGCAGCCAATCATCGGCGTCTAGGGGTTCTTCTGACTTGGTGAAAACGGGTGGGTTGGTATTCTGGAAGTTCTTGAGCTTAGATCCGTGGTTGTCCTGATTTCCATGACCTTGGTTGTTGCGGGATAGCTAGGCTATCTGTTGCAGAGTAGCTAGGTTGGCTTGCCGTTCCGCTTGTTCAGCTTCGCGGTCAGAAGTCAACATTTGCAGGATCTGCAACATTGGGTCCGGGGTTGAACCACTTCCTCCACATGGCATCTGAGGATTGATATAGATCATGAGAAAAGAGGGAAATTTCTAAGGTTTTGGGTCTTTGAAAAGTTTTTTTTTTTTTTTTTTTAGAGTTGACTCAAGTTTTCTAGCAACTTGCTTTTTCATTCATTCACTCATAGCACACAGTACAACACACACCACAACAAGCAAAACAGATGGTTTTAAGAACCATTCT
This sequence comes from Avena atlantica, assembly GCA_910589765.1. Taxonomy (NCBI): domain Eukaryota; kingdom Viridiplantae; phylum Streptophyta; class Magnoliopsida; order Poales; family Poaceae; genus Avena; species Avena atlantica. Next base: position 360,570,361 of record OU342734.1, on the reverse strand, counting down.
GGGAACTACGATACAGTGGGACCGACTACTACTCGCTACGCTAGTGCTCAGTGCTACTACTGCTCGGAGTCTGTGGCTTCATCATCTTCCGCATCATCGATGAAGGCGAAATCATCCTCATCGGTGAAGAAGTCCATGGCCTGGTCCTCCAGAAAATCATCGTCATCGCTGAGATAGGAGTAAGGGTCTCCACGAAGATCTTTTCTGGCATTTTCCCTTTCCTCTAACTGCATGTCTCTCTCATGGATGGTCTCTTCCAGAGCTGAGATACGATGGCGAAGACGGGCAATAATGCGCTCCTTCTTGTCGAGCTGACGGCGGCGAGACTTGCGATCCTTTGCTAGCATGGCGATGGTCTGATCCTTCGTCTTGATGATGGCAGACTTGTGGTTACAATAGTCACGACAGTTGTCCAGTTCCTGCTGACGATCATACATCATGAAGCTAAGGTGGTCCAATTGAGTCTTCAGCTCGGGGTGGTATGGGGCTTCCAGTGGTTGACCATTTGCATCACGTCTTGGGCAAAACTCAAAGCGAGTACCCTTGATCTGATTGATGCCCTGCCCACACAGACGGGAAAGAGCTTCCTGCATTGCTCGGGCAAGTCCATCGAGCCAGTTGTTTTCCCTCAAGGTAAACTGAATTCCCTCCGCAGTGGGAGGTTCAATCTTTCCTCGGAGACTTGCAACTATTAGCCACTGTAGATCTTCCCCCCCTTGATCATTGAGCTGAGCTCCGAAGAACTCGGGATGCGGGCGCTCCAAAAGTTCCGAAAGCTGATCCAGATCCCTCTCAAAGATAAGGTCTCCTCCATTTCCGAGTTGGTAAAACTTGCTGTACTTCACGTCCATCTATAAAAATAGAGGAGGAGTAGTTTAGCAAAGTGATCAAGTGTGTCAAAATTTTATATATTTTGCAAGAGTTTTTGAGGTACATGAGGTTTATTAAAGAATTTAAGAGGTAAGAATGAGAATAAGTTTTCGTAAATAGTTTTGTTTTTGAGTATTGAAACTAAGTTTTTGGTTCAGCTTCCAATCTAACTAGGGTCTCCTATGGTTAGGATGGCTCTGATACCAACTTGTCAACACCCGGATTTTTCAATCCTAGATGCCTGTTATGCCATACATCGCAATCCCAGGATTACCATTTTTGCGAGACATAACAGAATTGGATACCATAGTACTTCATCCATTACAACGATACATAAGTTCTTACACAAACAGGGATCTCATGATCCAGTCCATAATACAACATCAAGCAGCGGAATACGGCATAATAACGGTAGCATAGGCGAGGCTCCATCTTCGGGGTCACAGGCAATGCTGACGATGGGAGATGATCCTAGTTGTCGTAACCGTCCTGGGGTCCATCCTCCAGGTACTCCTCTTCATAGTCTGGCCATGGGAATAGCCAGGGACAAAGCCATGAGTACTCTTTAAGTACTCGCAAACTAATACTAACAAGAAAGAGGGGTTTTTGGATAATAGGACACTAGGCTCTAGGGTTGTTTTGCAAAAGCCAGATTTATACTACTAAGTTCCCAAGCTGGTCACAATTTTATAACTCCTAAGTGGGATCTTGTATTTCCAGTCACAACTCTATTGTGGTCAAGTCAAAATCTCAGGTCGTTCACAAGTCATTTTGAAAAGTCTGACGGGGGAACAGTATGGCCACTCCAACTGTCCATAACCGTGGACGCGGCTATTCGAATAGTTTGACACTCTGCAGAGATTGTACACTTTCACCACAACATTCGATACATCCGTCAGGAACAAATCCTGAATTCACCATACTCAGTATGCGGATAATCAATCCTAACCTTCCATTTACACTCCGTAGTATAAGCACCTCTCCTGTGAGTTTGGCCTCCCAACCATGACCTCTGTCATCTTGGGTACTGCACAGGTGGACAATCTTCACAAGGTAGCCTCAGCTCAGACCTTGGCCGTGAGGGAACTAATACTAAGGTATATAAGTTTCCAGTCAAGCCCTACCCAATATTCGGGTATTGTGGTTGTACGATAAAATTGGAATGGTATCGCATCCAGACAACCATCAGTTTTATAAAGGGCTAAGGCTCATGCCTCAACATTTTCATCACCAAAATCATCAAGTGTTTGGAAACACATGTCCAAAACATTTCAATAGAATGATCCATCATTCCAAGGTTTTCATAACCATTTTTCCACCAAGTATTCCCATCTAAAGTTGATCAAGTTTTATGCTTAGCACTAGCATCTACAGGTGGGGTAGTACTAATAGAGGGGTGGTAACTAGTGGAGTTGCAACTAAGTCCAACCTTATATCATAAGCTGATATCAAGGTTTCTAGCTTAGGCCAAATTTTAATGTTCTTTATGCAACCTTCAGCACAACTGTCTAGTATCTACCAAACTTCTTGGGTAGCCTCTAAGTAAACTTTGATAATGAAAAAAAAAGCTTGCCATAAAACTAGGATTGGTTTAGCAAGTGGGTATGGTTACATACGCTTAGGGCATATAGTAATCATGTCACAAGCATGGGTTGTGGCAACAATAGGGTATCTTGCAAGTGTTAGCTTGCATCAATATCAGTATAAGCTTGCATAGTTACTAGCTTGCCTTGTGCAGAGCAGTGGTTGAAGTTCTCCTCGGCTTCCTCTTCGTAGTATCCTCCTTCTTCTTCGTAGCCTTGGTCGGTACTAGCGTCTATGAATAAATACGAGGTACACAATCACCAAACAATACTTAACTACTTGCAATCATCACACACAAGGGTCCTATAGATGATCTAGCATCATCTCTAACATTACAAGGTTAAGGAGTGGTTTAAGAGAAAAGTAATTTCTACTCATTGAAGAACTACTTAAGATTTAATATTCTCCAAACTAAACATGGGATCATGTTGACACATGTCATCACCACCTGTTGTAGTCCATGGGAATGTGATTTAAAGTGGTGTCACAATTTAACAAGGTTTTACCCTTTTATTTTAATTAATTAAAGTGGCTAGAAATGCTTATGAAGCCTTCCTTTATTCCTTCAACATTATTTCTGCAAGTAACCTATATATATTTTTATATATTCTGAAAGGTATGGTTGAAAGTGATTTTTGAGAGTTTGAATCAACTCAAAAGCTATTGTGTTTTAAATTTGAAAAATGTTTGAATGCAGAAAAGCTTTTGCCTTGTCATTTTTGCTAAGGGTGATCTACAAATCCAAATGACTTGAATCCAACGGTCTTGGATTAAGCATTCACAGACCTTTCCAACAAAATTGGTTTCATCTAATTTGGTGCACTAAATTGATCTGGGTTGATTTTTGAAGTTGGGTCCTGAAGTGTGTTTGAATTTAAAAAGAAAAAGTTTAATTTGAAATGCTGGGCTGCGCGGGAAATTCTAACGGGCCGGCCTGCTAAGCGCAGTGCTCCCGCGGGCTGCTTAAGTGGGTGTCCCCACTCATCAGTGACACGGGGCTGGGCGAAGCGGTATGGGGCAACGTGGTTCGTTAGATCTGGTTCTAATCCAACGGCTGAGGGTCATCGTCGATGCGAGACAGCTCCGGCGAGAACGAAACCTAGCGCGGCCAGTGAGGGGTGCTGGGGGCTCACCGGGGTACGGGCGAGGGACGGCGAGGCGGGCGAACGACGAAGTCGACGACGGCGAACCTCCTGGTACCGGTGGCTTCTCCTGGGGCGGCTTCAATCGCTGGCTCCTTTCTTCTCCGGCAGCGGCAGGCTCCGGTGAAATTCCGGCAGGGTGGTGCTCGCCTTGCTCTGAGAATGGTGTGGCACGATCAGTGAGGAGAGGGGAGTGATATGGTGTGAAGAAATCGTGCGGGGGTGGCCTCTATTTATAGTCGAGCGAGGGGACCGTCGGGGCGCAAGGTGAGCTCGTCGGAGGCGATGTTACAGGCAGCTAATGGCATGGGCAAGGGTAGGGGACGGTGCTGTGTCTCCTGGCGATGCTCAACGGCATGGTCGCGAGTGATGGGGCGGTGTGGTTTGGTCTGGAACGGGCGGTGCTCTGCGCAGAAGAGGCGGCGTTCTCGACGGCGGGCGGTGGCTGTATGGCGCGGGGCGTTAAACGGGGATGTCTGGCGGTCTCCTGGGTCGGTGGTGATCGTGTGTGCGCGCGGTGAGGGCGGCGCACGTTCTGTGGGTGGTGGTCGAGGGTGGCGCTCTGGCGCACGCTCGGCATGGTCTGGGCGTGTCTTGCGCGCGTGGTTCAGGGCTTGGCAACTCTCGCGGCTGGGACAGGCAGTGGCGGTGGACGGTGGGCTGCCTCCCAGACATGCTGGCTAGGCTTGCTGCTGCTCCTAGCTTGTTGCCCACTTTGGGGTGACATGGGGTTGCTCGGCTGTTCACCATTAATGGGAATGGCAAGCTCACAGGGTGGTAGTGTTGGGCTAATCTTTCTAGATGATCTACTGAGGTGTGTGAGAGCTGACTAGGGAACAAGTTAGGCAAGAATCACTGCACACTATAGTGTTTTGTGTTTTGTTTGATTTGTGTCTGCAACCTGTTTGATGAAATGGCCGCATGAAATCAAGTTTTGAATTTTGAAATGATTTTTGGTGGGTTTGCTAGATTGGTTCTAGTGAGTCTGCAGATGCTTGGGTTTTGAAAATTGAGCTTGTTTAAGTGGGTTTTGAAAAAGTGGGATCTTCCCATATGAAGAAGATTCAATTTTGAGTTGTCATTTAAACTATGCATTTGAAAGTTTCTGGATGATCACAAGGTGGGCCTTGATACTTTGTTATGAGTACATTCAAGGGGTGCAAAGATCCAGAAAAGTTTCTGTTAGGTTTTGAAAGTTTGAGACAGCCAAAGTAGGCATGGGAGTTAAATTGGTCAAAATGACCATTCACTTAATATATTGGTTTTGACTTATTTTTCTTTAGGAAATGTGTGGGGAATGTTTTAGATGATGTTCTTTTCACCTAAGAAACATTTTACAAGCAATGGCTCACACAAACAAAGTGGTTTTAAAGATTTTCAAAAATTCATGCATACGCATAGACATGCTTTCATGAATTGATTTAGAAAAGTTTTTGTTAACCCTAAACTTTAGGATTAGTGTTTTGTTGTTCTAAGTTTGATATTTTTGGGATGTTACATTCCTCCTCCACCGCCGTCCCACTAGGGATCCGAGTTGGGGAGGGACTCCCTCCCCTTGGCCGGCGCCTCCCTCCACCTATATAAGGAGGGGCAGGGCTCCCCTCCTAGACACAAGTTGCCTCCCTCTAAACCTAAACCCTAGCCACAGCCTAGGGATTTCTCCCAAGCCGCCGAGTTAGATCTTCTAATTTCCCTAGCCGATGGTTTAGCCCCTTCTAATTGGTGTGTCTAAACCCTAGATCACCAAGGCTCTCTCATAGTCCACCATACTCGCTCCGGCTTAAGGCGAAGCCCTGCGAGATCTCCCCTCTACTTCCGGTACCATGCCGCCGTGCTGCCGGAATCGCGAGGAGAGTGCTACAACCTCCGCTGCCTGCTGGAACAAGGGAGAGGAAGGTCTTCATCGAGTACCGAACGTGTGACCGACTGCGGAAGCGCTGCCGGAACGCAGCGCCGGAAGGATCGTCTACGCGATCTTGAGATCGGCAAGTGTACGACTACATCACCCACGAGAATCTTCTATCGTTAACCGCTTTGGAATCTTCGAGGGTGAGTTCCTCTATCGACTCGTTGCTACAATCTAGTAGATAGATCTTGGCTTGTTTGTTTGTATGCGGTAGAAAATTTTTGTTTTCCATGCTACGAACCCCTACATCTTCTACATTTTTAGTGACAAGGTATTTCACAATGGCTATTACAGGTTTAATATTTATTTGTTCATCAGGTTCTATAACTTTCTTTGTACTTTTTCTAACCACATTATCTATAATAGAATGTTCCTTTACCTTAGAAGGAAAATGTATTTTCTCAATATAAGGTTCAGGCAAAATATGATCAATAGTATAAATTTCAGTGTTTCTAGCAGGAACATGATTAACAATATATTTATAAGGTGCATCGTACTTGTTCCACTCCTTTTTGGGAATTTCAATATAAGAGGCAAAGTGCTTAAAGCAATTTGCAAGAACTTGAGAATCAAGACCATACTAAGTACTAATATTATGAAAGTCATCAGTTCCCATAAATGATTTTATGCATTCATAATCATAATTTATACCTGACTTTCTTCCTTTGTCATTCTCCCATTTAGCTTCCATTTAGCTTCTTCTTTCATACGTGTGAATGATCCAACACAAGAAGCATCTAATAAATATTTATCATGAAGAGAAAGCCTTGCATAAAAGTTATTAATAATAATATTTTAGGGAGCTCATGAATAGGACATTTGAGAATTAGTAACTTCAATCTCCCCCAAGCTTGGGCTATACTCTCTCCATCATGAGGCCAAAATTTATATATTTTATTCCTATCCTTATGAATCTCACTAGGAGGATAGAATTTAGAATAAAAGAGAGGTATTATTTCCTCCCATTCCATAGATTGTCCATTCTTCAGCAGCTTATACCATTGTTCAGCTCTTCCTTTCAATGATATACAGAGTAACTTTTTCTTAACTTGTTCCATTGTGATACATGCACACTTAAACAACCCGCATAATTCATGGATAAAAAGCAAGTGATCACCAGGATGGACAGTTCCATCCCCAAAATAATAGTTATCCATAACACGATCAACAATTTTTATAGGTATCTTAAAAGGATCTATCTCAGCAGGTGGTGGTTCATCTACTACCGTAGTAGTGGTAGTTGCTTTCCCAAATAGGAAACCAAGTGGGTTATCCATATTGGAAACAAAGTAACAAACAGAAATAAAAGTAATACTCACAGTAGAAGTTTCCTTTACCAGTTCCACTCTTCAATAGCGCTTCACTCCCCGGCAACGGCGCTAGAAAATAGTCTTGATGACCCACAAGTATAGGGGGTGTATCTTAGTACTTTTGATAAATAGGAGTGTCAATCCCAACGAGGAGCAGAAGGTGTTGACTAGTGGTTTGGATCAGGAATTTTCTATAAATACTTAGCAAACGGATTTTAGGGTTTTTTTGATAAACCAAAGAAATAAAGTGCAAGTAAATAAAAGGCAACAATGATAATTGCAGAAAGTGGCCCAATCCTTTCTTCAGCAAAGGAAAAGCCACTTATGAGGACCAAACGTTCTCGAGGACACATGGGAATACTGTCAAGTGCTTTCACTTCATATAGTTGATAAATCTTCTTTGGTTGGATAAGTGTTGTGTGGGTGAACCTATGCTAATGTCCTAACCTTACTTGGACTAATACATACTTGTGATTAAACCCCTTGCAAGCATCCGCAACTACAAGAAAGTAATTAAGATAAAAACCTAACCACTACATTAAACTCTGAGATCCTACACTCCCTTGTGCAAAGGTTTCCTAAGGGGGGTTCAGGTTTCTGTCACTCCGACAACCCCACAATTAGTAGACAAATACACAATACATTCCCCCAGGCCCATAAATGGTGAAGTATCATGTAGTCGATGTTCACATGACACCACAAGAAGAATAACTTCACAACTTAAATATCAAACCATTGAATATTACTCAACACAATTCCACTACTAACAACATGACTTCCCCCATGTCCTCAAGAACTAAACAAACTACTCACGAGACATCATATGGATCAAGATCAGAGATGATACAATGATGGATAACAATCTGAACATAAATAAAGATTCAAAGGTTCCACTCAAAAGCATCAACTACAAAAGTAATCAACACCAGGAAAGTTTCCCCTAAGAACTATGCAAGATTCAACCCAATTGTTACCGCGGGATGGAGTGGCGATGATGGTGTTGGTGGAGATGGTGGTGAGGATGACGATGATGATCCCGATGAAGTCTAGTTTGATGACGGTGTTGATCGCGATGATATCCCTTCTCGGTGAAGGAGTTTCCTCAGCAGGAATCTGCCTGCCGAAGAGTTCTTTCTCTCTCTGTAGTTTCCACCCCACAGAGGCGGCGGAATCTTTCTATGGTCGCTCTCCCGAGTATTAGGGTTTCGAGGAGAATTTATAGAAGAAACGGTGAAGTCGGAGGTGGGCCAGGCTGCCCACACCACCTGCTGGCGCGGCCAAGGGGGCCCCGCGCCAGGGGGTGGTGTTGGCCCCCCTGTGGCCCATCTCTGCCTCCCCTTCTGGCTTCCTTCGTCTTTGGGAAAAATAGGGTTTTCCATATATTTTCTGGAATTTTCTGATCTTCGTGAATATTGCATCTGGACACCGCTTTTTTCCATCAGAATCCTGACTCCGATAGTTCATCCTCCAAAAGTCATCCAACATGCAAAAATAGATGAAATAACATAAGTATCACCTCTTAATATGAAATATATCAATGAATAACAGTAAATTATGATATAGAATAGTGATGCAAAATGGGTGTATCAGGAAGATATTCTCTTTATCACTTAAGGACAAAGCAAGGGAGTGGTATGAGCTACTACATGATCCTCATCATTCGGAGTGGAAGGAACTTGAATCTCTCATTTACTCTAAATTTTATCCTCCTCATGAAATTGATAAAGATGGGAATTATATTTATAATTTTCATCCTCATGATGGAGAAAGTATTTCCCAAGCATGGGGGAGATTGAAGTCACTGATGCTCAAATGTCCCATTCATGAGCTCCCTAGTAATATTGTTATTAATAATTTATATGGAAGGCTTTTAGGACATTACAAGGACTATCTAGATGCCTGTTTAGAGGGATCCTCCACAATTAAGGAGGTCAAAGCTAAGTGGAATCTTCTTGAAACAATTCAAAGAAATACCAAATATTGGGATAACAACAAAGGTAAAGTACAAGGTATAAACTATGAGTATGATTGGATTAAGTTTTTCGCTGAAACTGCTGATTTTCAAGAGCATAGTGCTAAATATGATCTTGATCCTCAAATTCTTGTTGATTATTGTAGATCCTTCGCTTCTCATATTAATGCTCTTAAAAAAATTGGGACATGTATCATGAACCTTTTAAATACACTTGCATGAAAAATGAAATTATTATTAATGATTGCAATAAACATGCTCAAACCTCTGAAAGTACTATTTCTTATAAGCATGTTAATTTTTTGGATTACTTAGACCTTGTGAAAAGAATTAAGTCGAAGAAGAATATTGTATCCACCACAGGAATAAAAAACCTAGAATGTGGGATAGGGCTCTAAATGATCTTGGTGAAAAAGTTTGTGCCCTCTATCCTTTTATTTGTGAACTTTGCCATAAAGTGGGTCATTTCAATTTCCAATGCTCAAGCTATGGTAATAGCCTTTCTAATCTGTAACACCCCACTTTTAGTTAAACTTTAATTAGGTTTTGATTATGCATCATGAGCATCATCTAAAAAATGCATGCAAGAAAGAAATAGAATAAAACCCTAAACCCTACTTCTCCCTCTATTTGAAAACAATTCAAATGGTTTTGAAAATGTTTGGAAAGTGCAACATGTGTGGATCCCAAACAGTATAGAGGGCCCCTATGTCTTTCACATAATTTTATAAAGCCTCTGGTATTTCTGAAATTATTCAAAACAGTTTTGAAAATGAAGTTACAAAAGGGAAATTGAAAACAGAAAAAGAAAAAAACAATTCTGCAAATAAAAAAAATAGCAGCAGCAGCTTCACAGGTCGTAGCCTAGGCCGCACAACCCACTTCTTTTCTCCCTTTCTCCCGCGCACTGCGGAACCCCACAGCCCAGTTGGCCCATACACGGCCCACCCTTGGCCCGTACCTCTTCGTGTTGTCCCCGTCGTCGTCTTCCTCGTCGGGAAGCAGCTGGCTGGAGCAACACAGGCCGTTGCCGTGCGCCACGATGCGCGCTGCCGCCGTGATACTCATCGCCGCCCCCTAGTGCCTACAAGTACCCCGTGCCGCCGCTCGTCGAACCCCTAGCTTCTTTCTTCCCCAATTTCCCCTCTTGCCAAACCCTAGCTCCGCCAGGCGTCCTGACGTGTGCCATCTCCGGCCTCCCCTTGACCATTTGTTGGTACCGTCGTGACCCCCTCGCTCTCCTCGTTCATCCTAACCAAGCAGCAAAGCCGGAGAAGCCTCGGATAGGGAGAATCGAGTCGTCATGTCCGACGCTGACCATCGCTTTCGTTGTCGATTCCGGCTGCACCCGACCTCGCCCTACCTCGACGACCTTCCCACAAGAATCCTGGTGAGCTGGTGGTTCCCTAGAGCCTCTCCACCCTCTCCCTCTTTCTCTGTATCACTTCCGCACTGTGTAACTGCCGCCTATCACCGCGGACAGGTTCGTCGGAGCTCCTCCAGTGGTCAAAATCCAGCGGCGCCCCCTCGTCAGCGTCGAACTCGCGTAGGCAGTTTATCCCGCTCGCTCCCCAGTGCCCTCCCCGTCGATGATCTGGGGTTGTTACCCGGTGAATGACGTCACGCTGACGTCTTGGTGACATGAGCAGGCGGGGTCAACACGGTCAAACCTATGGTAGGTCCTTCTTGCTTGCGTGGATGCTGATGTGGCATAGGGCCCATCAGCCAGTCACTGTGGGTAGACTCTGGCTCGGTGTAAAAAGTTTAACAAGTTATTTAATAATTTCAGAAAAGGTTTAATATTTTTCAGAAATTGATATAAACTTGTAAATTCAATATCTTATTAATTATAAGTCAGAAAAATACAAATAATATATCAAAATGTTCAGAAAAATGAGAACTATCTCTCTAAGATATAATCATGCATTGTTCAACAACTTTCAAGACAATTTTAATTAGAAGAACATAGTAACCCCTCATAGGTGATTCCGGAGTTTCCCCGAGTTAGGGTTTTCACCCCTCGGAACCCCGATTAAACTATCGAGCATGCTTTAGGGTTACATTACGATACAATTTAACTTGTCATATCATCATCCTTGCTTGAGCATTGCATCGATGCCATTGTTGATTGTTTCCCTCTGTTTCTGGTGTTTGGTACTTTCCGGTATAATACGATATCGAGATCGAGATCGAAGCCCGAGATCAACACCGTCGAAGATTGAAGATCAACGAGCAATACTTGATCAAATGTAACCAAGTCAAGTACAAGGATCCCGAAGATCTGCTTATCGGTTATCAACTGGCAAAGGCAAGCATAGCCCCACCATGATATATGTAACATCCCTAAAATCAAGTTTTCAAAGATTTCATATCATGCATGCATGCATATCATTTAGGGATCAAATTCAAACTCATTTTGAAAGAAAACAGAACTTGGGAGCTATGATTTTATGTGATCAAACATTAATCAAATGCTACTCTCCAATGGGAGATTATTTGTTCAAAACAAAACCTTGTTGCTCTCAGATTGTTTTTCTTGATTTCTAGTGCTTAAACCAAAATTTACAAAACAAATATAGATTTAAAACCATTTTTAAAACTTGTTCAAATCAAGTGCTAAGTCACTGTTTATTTTGTTTGATCTATAGGACCAAGCTAATATAGAGAGACCACATGATTTTATGCCCAGAAATATGAGTATTAGACTCTACAAAAAAAACCAGAAAAGGTTTGAATTCAAATGGCTTTTGAAATCATTTGAAAATGTTTCTTAGAAATTCAAACAGAAAAAGAAAAGGAATAAAGAAATAAGAAAAGGCCGGCGCCAGACTTTTGGCCCAACAACGAAACCAGCCCACTAAGCCCACCCGGGGTTTTTCCCTCTCTCTCTCTCACGCGCTGTAAAATCCCTAAAATCATGTTTCAGACTCATGCATATCATCCATGCATCCATGATCATATGAATTTCATTTCAAACAAATCATTTCAAAACAGAAGCATATATGCTTATTATTTCATGTAAGTTTGCTCTAGCCTTAATGCTATCTTCCAATGAGAAGAGCACCTTGTTTTGTTCAGTAAGGTTTGAATTCAAACTTAGGCACCTTCAAAAGCTTGAGCAAAGTTTTCAAAACAAAATGAGTAAATAAAACCAATATTATGCCTATTGTATATATCACATAAAGGCTTGGTTTTATTTTTATTTTTATTTGGTCAAAGTGTTTTGAATAAACAGTAGTGTTTGACACGCTTTTGAGTGCAAGGTTTGCAGTATAAAAACCTAGAGAAGATTTGAATTCAAACTCATTTGTTTGGAATTGAAAATCATTTCAGAAAATCGAAACAGAAAAAGAAAAGGATAAAAGAAATGGAAAAAGGCCAGCGCCACCTATCTAGCCCAGCGACGAATTTAGCCCACTAAGACCACCCGGGTTCCCCCTCTCTCTCTCTCACTCGCAGACACACCCACCGAGTGACTGAAACCAGGACCCCACCTCCTCTCTATTTAACTCGCTGACGAGTGGAACCTGCGACCACGTCATCGTCGTCAATCACGCGCGGCCGCGACGCTCGCTCCGCCGTTACCTCGCCGCAGTCACTGCGGTCTTAATTGCCATTGATACCGCGCGTGATCCTCGCCCCGCTCTGGCGATAAGACCACCTCCCCCACGCGGCCATTTCCCCCAACAAAGCCAGACAGATACACCCCTAGGCTGCCCGCAATCGCCCTTGCGCCGCCGTAGACAGACGCACTCCGGCGACGAATCTCGGTGAGTACTGACCGCCCCCTGCCTCTAGTTCAAACCACCGTTACCAGCATGACCTTGCGCGTTTGCTAATGCCCTCCGTTTGCTTTCTCATGACCCAGAGCGACGTCTTCGTCCTCACCCGCGAGCACCTGAGCTGCCGCTCGACTCCGACGTGCGATTCAGGTAAAATGAGACCGCCCCTTGCCTCCTCTTTGATACAGTCTTGATCACCAGACCCTTGCGCATCTCCTAAACCATCTGGATCTTGCTAGGTAGATGCAAAACCCCAGCAACGTCTTCGACAGCAAGCAACTGACGCCGCCCGCAACTTCGACGAGCTCCAGCGACCATCTCCGTGCGCCCCTTGCCAAAACACCGCCACCTTGAGCATCAGCAGCACACGGCGAGTCTGGTAAGCCCCTTCCCCCTATCCCGCGCGACCTAGAACGCCGGTAGCAACTCTGATAGAGGCGCCGCCACCTGTCGCCGCCGCTAGCGCCGCCACTGGTTGGTCAGGCTGCTTAGGATCGTTAGATCTAGATCCTGCGGTTACGATAGAACCTGAGCGAAGTGGTAAGATTGGACCTGGGCCGCGCGATTAAGTTAGATCCAGCGGCTCAGAAACGTGATCCAACGCGAAGCAGTACCGGCCAATCAGATTAAGACGCGTGGCAACAGTTTAGTTTTAAAAACAGGAATTGAATCTATTAGATGTTTGAATTTGTTTTAGCTATAACTTTTGATTCCCACGTTAGAATTTGACAAATTTTATATCATTGGAATCAGGAGAACAAGCCCTTTATATTTATGCAATGTGTTTAATGTTTTGCTTTTGTTAAAATGGTTTTATTTATAGAAACATGTGTAGGGATAATATGAGTATATGAATTGTATGAGAAATGTTTTAAGGTTTAAATAAATGTTGTTTCGCAAGTTTTTAACTTGTTTATGAACCAGTACTGTACACTTGCTTTGTTGAGTTTTAAAAATCATCACATATCATATTGCATGCATTCATATATTTTTGTTTCTATATGTCTTGTATGTGATTTGTGGCTATGATTCTTTGTGTAGATTTTGGTGCCAATAGTGATTGTGATTGTGAGGAGTGTAGCTACTCTCCAAACTACCAAGGCAAGTGGTGCTTCATGATAATTTTATCCCTATGTTTTCTACTAAGCATTAGAAATATTTTGCTAGTCTTGCATGCCATATTTTGCTTATATGCCATGTTGGGAAATCCTAGTAGTTGTAGAATTGCTAGAAATTTCTAAGTTAATATGCTTATCTATGCCATGCTTAGCCTAGCTAGTAGCAACCAAGGGTGGTGAAATATACATGCTATGATAAAATATTTCTAAGTCATTGGACTTGTGTTTTGCCTAATAAAATAACTAAGTTAATGAAACACCTGGGTGGAATGGAAGGAATGGTTTATGTTGAGTGGTTACACAAGGCCCATTTCTATGGTTTACCTTGTGTATATCACTTGTGGAAAGCCACCCAGGAACAAAGAGATTTTAGAGGCCAAATGTTAAGAAGCTTCTAGTGCAGCCACTTAGCAATATGGGCTCTGCCTGGATCACATAGGTTGCTAGAACTTAGCCATTTGGACAGTTGGTGGTAGTGGGAATGATAGGTTGGAGCGCGTCCATTTGGTCTAAGGGAAGGCTTCTAATAGGTCCTGTCTTGGTGAAAATCAAGGATTGTGGGGAAAGTGCACAACCTCTGCAGATGGAAGAATCTAAGTACTTAGCCATGTCCCTGGAAAAGGACAACTTGAGCATCAAGACATGGAAGCTGTCAAGAATCTCCCCATCCCAATTTCTAAGTAAAACTTGTGGGTGAACAAGGGTGAAGGACCTCAATGTCTATTGGTGGTTCCTTGGGAAAAGTTTTGACAAAGAAAAACTTAGTGTTCTCAACTAATAGGCAAAACCTATTTTGAGCAAAGCAAGCCTAAGCTACACTTACCCAAATTTCATATAGTATCTAGTCCACCAAAAATTATACTAAGGTATCACTTGCCAATACTATTCCAATGTATTGACCCACTGTGGCTGTAACTTGTGATGTTGCAGGTTACTCTGATGAGGATTAGGAGTCATGAGTCTACACTCAACATGTTTGCCTGTGGCACATGAAGACTTTTATCTATTTACTTATTTAAACTCTTGTACTAGGCATGTGGCCTTGGAGTTGTAAAGACTATGTTGTCTCTAGAATGACTATAATAATGACCTTTGTTTCTGTGTACTTCATCTTAAACTGTGGATGCTAGCATTGATCCAGCGACTAGCATTGCAATCACAGGGATGCGTTTCCTTTATAAAGGAGGGATCTAACACGCGCACCCACTCGACCCCACGCTCAGAGACTGGTGGACCCAAGCGTCACGCAAGCGTCGTCTCCAGCCACGCACCCCCCACGACCCCGTCCGACGCCGCCGTTTCCTCATCACTGCCGCGATTGATGCGGGCTTGATTGCCGGCGTTTCCTCGCGAGATTCTCGCCCCTGCTCCAGCTATAAGACCCCCTCCCCTCGCTGCTCATTTCCCCTAACTCAGCACAGACTCCACGCCACCAGGCTGCCCGTAATCGTGCCCACACCACCGCAGCACCGACGACCTTCGGTGACCAATTCCGGTGAGCCTCGTCCACCCCTTTGTCTCTGCTTCATGCGAGCATGTTCTACATGTCCTTGCGCATCTTCTCATGCATTTCTTTCTCTCTGTATCATCCTAGAACGTCGTCACCGTCCACCACTGGAAGCAACCGAAGCTCGGCGCAACTCCGGCGACCCCTCCTGGTAGTTCCTGACCACCCCTTTTCCCCTTTTCGATACGCACATGTTTTCCTGGTTTGTGCGCATCTAACAGCCTCGCTGGTTTGTCTTAGCGCGCATCAGAACCTCGCCTCCGACAACGCCAAGGCTTGCCCGACGTCTGCCTCTACTCCGACGAGGAATCCTCGCCGTGTCCGCGTGCCCCTTGACAAGCCACTGCCATGTTGAGCTTCAGCACACCACCGCGAGTCTGGTAAGCATCTCCGACGACCCCAACCCCCTCTGTAGCCACCGCGCCACCGTAGACAGAGCGCTCCGCCGCTCACCGTTGCCGCGTGCCGCCAGACTTTGGTAGGTTGATCGAGCACCGTTGGATCTGGATCTGACGTGTAGGATACATCACTTAACGAAGGGGTATGGATCAAATCTGACCGCGCGTTTTAGTTAGATCTAACAGCTCGCAAGCGCGATCCAGCGCGAAGCGGTACCAGCCAATCAGATGTCGCCGCGTGTTTGTGAGTTAGATTTAAAATCAGAAATTTGATCTATTAGATATTAAAACTTGTTTAATTCATAACTTTTGATTCCCACGTCCAAATTTGACAAATTTTATATCAATGGAATCAGGATAGAAAATCCTTTCCATCTATGCAATGTGTTTAATGTATTGCCTCTGTTAAAATGGTTGTTTTTACAGAAACATGTGTAGGCATATTTTGTGTATAACAATTATTTGGGAAATGTTTTAGTGTTCAAATAAAGGTGGTTTGGCAAGTTTTGAACTTGTTTATGAATCAGTACTGTGCACTTGTCTTGTTGAGTATAGAAAATCATCACATATCATATTGCATGCATCCATATATTTTTGCTTGTATTTATTTTGTATGTGATTTGGTGCTATCATTTTATGTGTAGATTTTGGTGCAAATAGTGATTGTGACTGTGAGGATTGTAGCTACTCTCCAAACTACCAAGGCAAGTGGTGCTTTATGATTTTATTCCTATGTTTTCAAATATGCATTAGAAATATTTTGCTAGTCTTGCATGGATATTTTTGATCTATATGCTATGCTTGGGAAATCCTAGTAGTTGTAGAATTGCTAGAAATATTTCTAAGTCTTATCAATGCCATGCTTAGCCTAGCTAGTAGCAACCAAGGGTGGTTATATTCATGCTATGAATAAATATTTCTAAGTCTTTGGACTATGTTTTTGTTTAATAAAACAACTAAGTGAATGAAACACCTGGGTGGAATGGAAGGAATGGGTTATGTTGAGTGGTTACACAAGGCCCATTTCTATGGTTTACCTTGTGTATATCACTTGTGGAAATCCACCCAGGAACAAAGGGATTTGAGATGCCATATGTTAAGAAGCTTCTAGTGCAGCCACTTGGCAATATGGGCTCTGCCTGGATCATATAGGTTGCAATAAATTAGCCATTTGGACAGTTGGTGGTAGTGGGATGATAGGTTGGAGCGCGTCCATTTGGTCTAAGGGAAGGCTTCTGAAAGGTCCTCTCTTGGTGAAAATCAAGTCTTGTGGGGAAAGTGCACAACCTCTGCAAATGGAAGAATCTAAGTACTTAGCCATGTCCCTGGTATTGGACAACTTGAGCATCAAGACATGGAAGCTATCAAGAATCTCCTCATCCCAATTTCTAAGTAAAAACTTGTGGTTGAACAAGGGTGAAGGACCCCAATGTCTATTGGTGGTTCCTTGGGAAATATTTTTCAAAGAAAAACTTAGAGTTTTCAACTAATAGGCAAAACCTATTTTGAGCAAAGCAAGCCTAAGCTACACTTAGACAAAATGCATATAGTATTTAGTCCACCAATATTCTACTAAGGTATAACTTGCCAATACTATTCCAATGTATTGACCCACTGTGGCTGTAACTTGTGATGTTGCAGGATATTCTGATGATGATTAGGAGTCATGAGTCTACACTCAACATGCTTGCCTGTGGCACATGAAGATGAAGACTTATTTATCTTATTACATGTTTAAACTCTTGTACTAGGCTTGTGGCCATGCAGTTGTAAAAGACTATGTTTGTCTCTGGAATGACTTGTAATAATGACCTTTGTTTCTGTGTACTTCATCTTAAACTGTGGATGCTAGCAATGATCCAGGGACTAAAATTGCAATCACAGGGATCCTTACCTTTATAAAGGGAGGGATCTTACAATATAATCCTGTGATTTCAAAAGTATTTCAATTCTGCCATGATGCATGCGATTCTACTATGGTCTTTTATCGATAGATAGAATATCCTATCTATTGCATTACTCCCTTTCAGCTTATATTACCTGATCCACTGCTCCTAGCATAATTAGATTTGGCTTGTGTGCACTGCTAAAGCTTATATCTGTGTCCTGCTTAGCCAATCATAGCTGTCAGTGCTGGTTCATCCAGATGATGTATCATATGCAGAGAATCTAGTATGACAAGAGAACATTATGAGATGATATCAGAGGTGATATAAGTTCAACATGCTAAGGCTTGTATGGGAGGCCACGGTGGGATGTGGTTTTTGTAGTCCCATGCTCGCCACCATTAGGACCCGAGTTCTTGCCTCTTGAACCAAGACGAGCGTACAACCACACGGGGTTTATGGGGACCCCCTGATTGACTAACTTGCCTAGTGGATTCCATGAGTCACATAGTTCGAGCATTCCATTTGACATTCATTCTGGATCTTCTCGAAGGCGGTGAAGGAGGTGCATTCATAACAGGTAGGAAAGCATGGCCGGGGTTGCTTGGGGTGGATGGAGCCCCTGGTAAACCAACCTCGCCTCACATCTTTAAGTACTGGCTTCGGGATTTGACCCGTTACGGCGGAACCATACTTATTGCGTGACTCATGGTCTCGGCGAAAGCAAGGTAAAGGTCGTGTATAACCACCCTTTGTCGACCTTCCAAGGAAGAGGGCTAATGATTCTGGCATTAAGAGAAGGTTAGTATGTGTGGGTAAAGTTGTACAGCCCTGCAGGGTAATAATCTTTCGGAAAGCCGTGTCCACGGTTATGGACGACTTGGGAGCGGATGTGAAATCATAGAGAACATGAACCTAATCATAAAACTTTACAGATCAACGTGTGCTTAAGGATGCTTCCTCATGGGCACGAGGGGGTGATCCTAGTTTAGGTGATGATGATTTGGTGGATATCAAAAGATGATGATCAATATTTTGGAGATGTCTCTCTCTTATCCCCTTTTTAAAATATTCTGATTAGACGAGATTCTTCTCCCTCTCTTATTTTATAAACAAAGATGGCTTTATGCAAAACAACTCCACTAGCCAGAAGTCTTGCGGAGTACACCATGTACTCACCCTTGCTTTGTTGATACTGTTGGCAGAGTAAGTGTTCCCCTGAAAATCGGTTTGGTACTACATAGACACCGATGAGTAGCTTGGGGTTCCCGGTCGGCAGCCTGGAATCTATGGGCTGGGACGTCATCGTTATGCTTCAGGCCTCTTAGGCCATTTGTTAAGTTTTCTATACTTAATAGCATAATTTGACTTCCGTTGTTTGATGTTAATGGTCAGTGACCTCTGCTTTTAATAATTTGGTTCTTTGCTCAGTTATGAGCTTGTTGTAATAAATTTTGTGTCGTAGGGTCACTGCCATGTTACCGATTCTTCATTGGATATTCTCGAGCTCAAGGTTAAGCTTATGTCAGACGGAGGTCTGTGATTTGTTTAGCCGTGATCCCGGGGGTTTCACAGGTTTTGGTATCAGAGCAGTATCGACCGTAGGAAAACCTTGCTATTGGTCGATGTTGAGTCTAGTGTTTTTGAAAACTATTTTAAATCTGAAAAGTACTTGTGAAAACTCTAGTATGCTTCTTTTACTCCTTATCCAGTTTCGATCTAACTATGGGCTATCTTATCTGGTGTTGATCTTGGAAAAGTTTTGATATCTTTTCTAGTCTTTCAAATCTTAGGTGCCTTTTGGGCATGTCGTTTCTCAACCAGTTGACCTAGTGTTGAGTTCTCTAGAGTTGTGTGTGTTGTGAATCCCTTGTTCCCTTGCTCTTGTTCATCTGAGAGATTCCTTTCTATCATGACCTCTCTATCTTTTGGACCCACAATATTATATTGTTGGTTCCACAGCGTTCTGTTCTAGGCTTCGAGGTTTCCTTCCGCCTCGTGTGCCTCCTTTTTCATTTGTTTGGGTACTTCAGAAGTTTTGTCTTCTTTTCGAAGCTACCTTGTGATTATTACCTTGAAGTGTACGCTATGTCACTCAAGTAGTAGTTACTCCTTTCTTTGGGTTTTAACCCTTGGACTTGAATCTAAGATTCCGGATTGTGCTGGATTCTGGTGTTGTGAATCTTGTACATGAAGCTGATCTTTATCCCAAGATCCACTCCTTTGACCCTTGTTGCTAATGTTCAAGCATTACTTCAGGATGGCTAATTTTAAATGTAGCCTTCAAGCTTGTGGTTATTATCGCGGATGAATTGTGACAATTAAGGACTTCCCCTACCACTAGCTATGGCAGATGTTCTTTAATGGAACCAAATAGATCATGACAAGAGTACTCCTCGAGAGTCTCGCATCTATACTTGTGACTCTGCCACACCTTACCCCTTCTCTACATTGGTTTTCGGAAAATTATTGACGTATGCATCCACATCTCGGGATTCTAACCTAAGCATGTTCCTTTCCCCTTGTTGTGTTCTGACCTTTGTCTACTAGTTGGTAGCCAAGTAGTAAATGTGCATTGGTGTCTTCCGATGCAAGATAATCTTGTGGTCCATCAAGACAAACCATTTCGGAATGTCTAGGAGAAACAAACTCCAGTACCTCGTCGTTTCTAGGACCAGGTCAAAGTGTTGTAATCCGCAGATCAAGAAGTGGTATTTAGCTTCTGTCTATTCTACCTTAAAGTGTCACACTCTTTTATACTAAGAGATCGTGCTGAGTTTTCTGACCCCTTAATGAAGTGATGCTCCTACACATAATTACCCACCCTCCCTCGAGCTTTCGCGCTCGTGAGTGATGCGTGTGCGTAATAATGTGGTTATCTAAAGATTCTTAGCAATTATTATTGTTTGGATATCCAAGGACATTTGTGTCACTCTTAGTGTGATTGGTTAACCATGTCACTAAGAAAAGGATGATTGTCCTACCAAGTCCGCTATCCTAGTGCACTATCTTTAGTCAAAGAGTTAGGCTTGTGGCAAAACTCTGAGACTGTGTCTTCTTGCCTTACCAAGCAAGTTTGCTCTCTAACTAAGTGACATATCGGTGGTTCGTGATATTCTGGACGTCTTTCTAGAAGTATCGCCATGTTGCCACATGACCGCGTTGTCAGGTTCTTGAGCAAGCAAGTTCTCTTAATTGCTCTTTTCTCCAGGATCTGTACTAGATACCCCTGAACTAGTTGGTTGAGCTTAAAACAACAACTTGGAGAGTTGTAAGACAAAAGTTCTATCTGACCCAGTTCCTCCAAAAAGGGATGTCTAGTTTTGTTCGTGTCGAACAAAGATAGTATCTCCTTCATGGATATGTTATCTTCCCTACCTTTGATTTGATTTGGGCTATTGTCAAATCAAACTCAATTCCAAGGACTATGTTGATGTTGTTTCTACTTGTGATGTTTCACTTGAGTACATCTTCGTGTCCTTCGATCTGACCAGTATTCTTGCCTTGTTCATGCAACATATGAGTCCATATTAACAGATTGTCTTGATAAGTTTGTTGTTGAGCCCATCAATGGCATTCTTATCTTCTCCATGCTAGACAAGATTCATATGGAACAATTGACATTAATGTTGGAAACTTTCGAGACCATCCTCGAGTCATCTTGAAGTATGTGTTCTGGATGTTAGAAGAAACCTTCTCCGGTTCACGTGCAAATGTTGAAAGATGTCGCCGTGGATTCGAGTAGAGTTATCTTTGTTCCTTAAGGATACATGTGTGTTTTATTGTTAGTACTTTACAGGTATGCAGTTGTCTTTCGACAAGATGCTAATACAGGAGTATAGCAATCTAGCTCATCTTTTGGAGCTTTACATTGCAGTCCCTGTCTTGAGAATCTAGTAACTTTGTCCCGTGGTAAATGTTACAAACTTTCTATTTTGGACATGCTGAGTCTGAAATATCATCTCACCTAACTAAATTTGAATCTCAAGCAACAATGATGGTTGGTGTTCCTCAAGGTTTTGACATAGGTCTCTTTATAAATCTGGCAAGAATGATGTAATGGTTGACACGCTTAGATGGAAAGACCTCTATTCATATTCTCTTGATTCAGCAATAACAAACACTCTTCATGAGGCTCCTTCTATAAGTTGTTGTAGGAGTTGTTCTTATGGTTTCCTTTGTATCTGAAGTCCGACCTTTACTTGATGCTTGATTTCTCAAACATCAAGGAGAACATTTAAAGTAGTGTTGCTAAATGTCTCGGTCGATCCTCCAGACTCTTTTATATTAGCAATCGTTGTTGTGCCAAGTAATTGAAGTCTGAAAATGAAGTTTCTTTCTTATCGAGTCATCAGGAATATTCTCAACTATTCATCTGGTGGTGTAAAGTGATACCATATCTTTGGCAAAGATTTTTATAAACCTGGATGAATAAAGAGTTTCCTTCGTTTTCTCAACCATGTTATAAGAGCAACTATGATTTTGGTAATCTGTAGTTCCTCTTGATTACATGTTTCTTGTGGCTCTCATGAGTCCTCTCCATCAAAACAACTTTCTGTATTGACCTTCTGTTGAATGAAAAAGTAACCCTTCTGTTTCACAAGTAGTTCAACGGCTTGGTTTTGTTGATTCATATCTCTGCAATCTGAAATCTCTACTTAATCTGTTTAGTAGAGGTTCCCTATACAAGTATGTGTTATGTTCTTTCTGTTGGAAACTTCCTCTTCAGAATCTTAAACTCTTCTGTGAGTTTTATGGTCTCAATCCTTATAAAGACCATCTATCTAACAACTTGAAACCATCTCCTCTTGTTTCCTCCGTTACCTTGATGTGTTTCATGTCATCATCTCAGAGTTGTTTTAGAACACTCTATCCACGATTTGACCATGAGATACTCGGTGTGTTGTTTAGTGTGTTTCCCTCTTATCTTTAGCATGACCCGGTTTCTTTCTCTCTCTGTCTCTTTTCCTACCTTTGGAATCTCGAGTCGAGATTCTCGTAAGGGGGATAGAGCTGTAACACCCCACTTTTAGTTAAACTTTAATTAGGGTTTCATTGTGCATCATGAGCATCATCTTAAAAAATGCATGCAAGAAATAAATAGAATAAAACCCTAAACCCTACTTCTCCCTCTATTTGAAAACAATTCAACTGGTTTTGAAAATGTTTGGAAAGTGCAACATGTGTGGAGCCCAAAGTGTATAAAGGGCCCCTATGTCTTTCACATAATTTTATAAAGCCTCTGGTATTTCTGAAATTATTCAAAACAGATTTGAAAATGAAATTACAAAAGGGAAATTGAAAACAGAAAAATAAAAAAAAACAATTCTACAAATAAAACAAATAGCAGCAGCAGCTTCACAGGCCGCAGCCCAGGCCGCACAGCCCACTTCTTTTCTCCCTTTCTCCCGCGCACTGTGGAACCCCACAGCCCAGTTGGCTCGTACACGTCCCACCCCTTGGCCCGTACCGCTTTGCGCTGTCCTTGTCGTCGTCTTCCTCGTCGGGAAGCAGCTGGCTGGCGTAGCGGAGGCCGTCATCATGCGCCGTGATGCGCGCTGCCACCGCGATACTTGCCGCCGCCCCCTAGCGCCTACAAGTACCCCGTGTCACCGCTCGTTGAACCCTAGCTTCTTTCTTCCCCAATTTCCACTCCGGCCAAACCCTAGCTCCGCCAGGCGTCCTGCCGCCCGCCGTCTCTGGCCTTCCCTTGACCATTTGTGGGTACCGTCGTGACCCCCTCGCTCTCCTCGTTCATCCCAGCCAAGCAGCAAAGCTGCAGAAGCCTTGGATAGGGAGAATCGAGTCGTCATGTCCGATGCCGACCACCGCTTCCATCGCCGATTCCGGCTGCAGCCGACCTCGCCCTGCCTCGACGACCTTCCCACGAGAATCTTGGTGAGCTGGTGGTTCCGCAGAGCGTCTCCACCCTCTCCATCTCTCTCTGTATCGCTTTCGCACCGTGCAACTTCCGCCCACCGTCGCAGACAGGTTCGCCGAAGCTCCTCCGATGGTCAAAATCCAGCGGCGTCGCCCTGATTTGGTTCCCGCAGTCGTCCGCGTCGAACTCGCGTAGGCAGTCTATCCCGCTCGCTCCCCAGTGCCCTCCCCATCGATGATCTGGGGATGTTCCCCGGTGAATGACGTCACGCTGACGTCTTGGTGACATCAGCAGGTGGGGTCAACACGGTCAAACCTGTGGTGGGTCCTGCTTGCTTGCGTGGATGCTGATGTGGCATAGGGCCCATCAGCCAGTCAGTGTGGGTAGACTCTGGCTCGGTGTAAAAAGTTTAACAAGTTATTTAATAATTTCATAAAAGGTTTAATAATTTTCAGAAATTGATATAAACTTGTAAATTCAATACCTTATTATTTATAAGTCAGAAAAAATACAAATAATATATCAAAATATTTAGAAAAATGAGAACTATCTATCTAAGATATAATAATGCATTGTTCAACAACTTTCAAGACAAGTTTAATTAGAAGAACATAGTAACCCCTCATAGGTGATTCCAGAGTTTCCCCGAGTTAGGGTTTTCACCCCTCAGAACCCCGATGAAACTATCGAGCATGATTTAGGGTTACATTACAATACAATTTAACTTGTCATATCATCATCCTTGCTTGAGCATTGCATCGACGCCATTGTTGATGGTTTCCCTCTCTTTCCGGTGTTTGGTTCTTTCCGATAGAATACGATATTGAGATCGAGATCGAAGCCCGAGATCAACACCATCGAAGATTGAAGATCAACAAGCAATACTTGATCAACTATAACCAAGTCAAGTACAAGGATCCCGAAGATCTACTTATCGGTTATCAACTGTCAAAGGCAAGCATAGCCCCACCATGATATAATCCTATGATTTCGAAAGTATTTTAATTCTGCGATGATGCATACGATTCTACTGTGGTCTTTTATTGATAGATAGAATATCCTATCTGTTGCATTACTCCCTTTCAGCTTATATTACCTGATCCACTGCTCCTAGCATAACTAGGTTTGGCTTTTATACACTGCTAAAGCTTATATCTGTGTCCTTCTTAGCCATGCATAGCTGTCAGTGCTGGTTCATCCAAATGATGTATCAGATGCAGAGAATCTAGTATGACAGGAGAACATGATGAGATGATATCAGAGGTGATATAAGTTAAACATGCTAAGGCTTGTATGGGAGGCCACGGTGGGATTTGGTTTTTGTAGTCCCATGCTCGCCACCATTAGGACCCGAGTTCTTGCCTCTTGAACCAAGACGAGTGTACAACCACATGGGGTTTATGGGGACCCCCTGATTGACTAACTTGCCTAGTAGATTCCATGAGTACATAGTGTGGGCATTCCATTCGACATGCATTCTGGATCTTCTCGAAGGCGGTGAAGGAGGTGCATTCATAACAGGTAGGTAAGCGTGGTCGGGGTTGCTTGGGGTGGATGGAGCCCCTGGTAAACCAAACTCGCCTCACATCTTTAAGTACCGGCTTCGGAATTTGACCCGTTATGGCGGAACCATACTTATTGCGTGACTCATGGTCTCGGCGGAAGCAAGGTAAAGGTCGTGTCTGACCACCCTCTACCGGACTTCCAAGGAAGAGGGCTAATGATTCTGGCATTAAGAGAAGGTTAATATGTGTGGGTAAAGTTGTACACCCCTGCGGGGTAATAATCTTTCGGAAATCCGTGTCCATGGTTATGGACGACTTGGGAACGGATGTGAGATCATAGAGAACATGAACCTAATCATAAAGCTTGGCAGATCAACGTGTGCTTAAGGATGCTTCCTCATGGGTACGAGGGGGTGATCCTAGTTTAGGTGATGATTATTTGGTGGATATCAAAAGATGATGATCAATATTTTGGAGATGTCGCTCTCTTATCCCCTTTTTAAAATATTCTGAGTAGACGAGATTCTTCTCCCTCTCTTGTTTTATAAACAAAGATGGCTTTATGCAAAACAACTCCACCAGCCAGAAGTCTTGCGGAGTACACCTTGTACTCACCCTTGCTTTGTTGATAATTTTAGCAGAGTAAGTGTTCCCCTGAAGATTAGTTTGGTACTACATCGACACCGCCGAGTAGCTTGGGGTTCCTGGCCGACAGCCTGGAATCTATGGGCTGGGACATCATCGTTATGCTTCAGGCTCTTAGGCCATTTGTTAAGTTTGCTACACTTAATAGCATAATTTTCCTCCCGTTGTTTGATGTTTGTGGTCAGTGACCTCTACTTGTAGTAATTTGGTTCTTTGCTCAGTTATGAGCTTGTTCTAATAAATTTTGTGTCGTAGGGTTACTGCCGTGTTACCGATTCTTCACTGGATATTCTCGAGCTCAAGGTTAAGCTTATGTCAGACGGAGGTCTGGGATTTGTTTAATCCTGATCCTGGGGGTGTCACATAATCCAATGAGTACTGCAACTTTGTATTGTGATGACATGATCACTCCTAATCAGCATGATGAACTTACATTATTTTTGGGTTGTGAAGAGTTATCAAGAAAAACTTCTTTGGTAGATATGAGTGCTTTTGATATGAATAGCGTCCTACATGGTTGTCATATTTACTATGTTGATAATTGCCACGCAAATACTTACATACAAAATATATAAAAGATAATATTTTACCAAAATATGATAGGACTAATATGTGTTTTGCTCTTATTAATTAAAAGGAGGAATCCTCCAAAGTTTCTTCTATTATTTCTAACAATAAACTAGGGTATGTGGAGAAGCTTCCTTTCAAGCCTCCCTCCTAAAGAGGGGAAGAATAAGAAGAAGAAGAAGAAGAAGAAGAAGAAGAAGAGGAGGAGGAGTAAAAGGAGAGACGAAACGGTATTTTCCCCTAAGCATGTTGCTCCTATTATAGTTTTGTTGATGAGTCTGAACTCGATGATGAACCTATGCCTGTTACCTACAGTAGTAGTCATGATTGGGATAAGCACACTACTTTTGATATTTAAAATCTCTTGGGTACCAATTCTGAAAATGATGATGTTAATAATTGTTGTACTATTAGTACTATCCATGTCCCTTCCAATGATGATATGTTTACAAATGAACACACTTTGGAAGATAACTATTCTATTGCTTATGATGGTACTATACCTCCAACGTATGATGATTACAATGATGAATATGATATTTTCAATCCACCTACTATTGAGGAGAAAATTAATTATGATTACAATATGCCTCCTATTATTGATGACTATGGTGATGAGAATAATAATTATAGCTATTTTGTTGAATTTTCTCCCACTATGATTAATAAGAATGACTATGCTTATATGGAGAGTAATAATTATTTTATGCATGTGGCTCATGATAAGAATGTTTTATGTGATAGTTATATTGTTAATTTTATTCATGATGCTACTGAAAGTTATTATGAGAGAGAGAAACATGGTTTTATGCATCTCAATAATATTAAGTTTCCCCTCTTTATGTTGAAAGTTTCAATGTTGCACTTGTTTTGCCTTCCCTATGCTAGTAGCCTCTTGTTTCAATAATTTGTTTTCTTACAAAATTCCTTTGTATAGGAAGTGGGTTAGACTTAAATGTGTTGGATATTTTCTTCTTGATGCATTATTATATGTTCAATTTATACATATGAGAGCGTCATAGAAATTATCATGCATATCTTAATGGCTATAAAGAAAGAGCTTTTGGGAGACAACCCATTATATTTTTGCTTTCAGTTTATTTTTATTTATTTGAGTATTGGAAGTTGTTACCTCTTTAGCAACCTCTTCTTATCCTTTTTATTTCGGCTTTGTGCCAAGAGTAGCCTCTAATAGGAAGAAGGTAAGATTTGGGGAAGTTGCTGTCCCGAAACAGATATGTGCTTCGCTCAAAAAAATCGTGAAAATCCAAGAACGTCATATTTATCTGCAATTTTTTTTGCGCATGCCCCTGGAATTTACCCAACTTTCATTAGTTTTGCACTTTTCGATTTGAGCAACATAAGATTTTCGAAAAAATCGATCTTTACTAGCAGGTCTATTTTGACAGATTTCTGCCATTATTTGCATTTGCCTCTTTAATCGATTTATTTTTTAGTTCTTTTTATCATCTGAGCTTTTAAAAGGAGTTGCTATAGTAGCTTATGTTTTAATGGATGATTTACTTGAGTTGAAACTGAACCTAAAGGTTTATTATCTTGCATACACTAATGTTACTAATGAAGATTGTGTGAAGTTTTGTATGAAGGAAGTTTTCAAGTGTAGGGAGATAATGATGTGATGAGATGAAGTATGGACAAAAGATCAAGCTTGGGAATGCCACCCGTGTCACCCCAAGAAATATTCAAGAGGTACAAGCATCAAATCTTGGGGATGCCCAAGGCATCCCCTTCTTCATCAACAAAAATCTCAGGTCTTCTTTCAAGATACCACATTTGTATTGCTTCATGCACTTTGTGTTGTTATTGGAGCGTCTTTGTTTTTGTTTTTAGTTTTCTTTTTTTGTTTGCTGCAATAATTTGGTTGGATCCCAGCACACTTCTTTTGGAGAAGTCACACCTCGTTCTTCATTACCTAGAACACTCTAGTTTTCACTCTTATTGTTCTGTGAGTGTTCTCTTTTGCAAGCACTGCGTTTAGCTTTAGTTTTCTTCTTTTTTCTTAGAACTTTTTAGTTCTTATTTGTAGTTAGGTGAGACAATCTCTCTGGTATATTATCTTTGTGAGTTTTTTCAAATAAGTTGATTGGTGTTGGAAAAGAGTAGAATGTTTCATGCTTATGGTGGTACAAAAATAAGCTTGTTTTGACTATGGCTTAGAATTTATCATGTCATGTTAGATGTTGCTTTGACCATATGCTTAGTGGTTATTGTTATAGCATGACTTATTTCAAACAATTGAGATTGATTAATGTGTCATGAAAGAATCATGCATTGTTTTAGCATACAAACGCATAATATTGTGGTATTCTCCTTGGATGCTTTATTTGGGTTGACTTGGCACATGCTTATACCATGTTATGACTATGAACCAGTAACCTTAGCCTCTATGATCATTTAGTTTTTTACTTGTAATAACACTTTATGCTTTGATTAATAATATTTTGTCGCTCTGCATGATTATGGCCATTATTGCTCTCTTAGTTGGTCGCTCCCAGTGTTTTGCTAGCCTCCACCTGTACTGAGTATGAGATGTACTCGTGCATCCAACTCCCTTTAACCAAAGTTTGCCATTTGTGTCCACCATATCTACCTAATAGCATCATTTGATATTCCAAGTAAATTGTTTGTTTTATCCTTCTTCCAAATTAAATTTTTGTTATGAGAAAATTAGTTAGTAAATCTCTCATGAACTTGATGGCACATTTTATTTCTTGCACTTAATAAACCCGAACCATTGTGACTATCTTATGATGATTATATGCTTGCAAATTGTAAGTTGGGAGTTACCAAAACCATGTTGTCATGGGGCACGTTTTCAACATTGCACTTATTTCTATTTAGTTGATATCATGTTCTTTTGTTTATGGATGTCGTCGGTGTGAAATAAGTTGGGAGCTTGTAAGTCCATGGAGTTTGTATATGTGTTAGAGAAACGCCTGGGCAGCCAGCCTAAGCCATGCCTAATCATGGTGGAAAATT
The DNA here is from genome assembly GCA_910589765.1 of Avena atlantica. Classification (NCBI taxonomy): domain Eukaryota; kingdom Viridiplantae; phylum Streptophyta; class Magnoliopsida; order Poales; family Poaceae; genus Avena; species Avena atlantica. The sequence goes on along the minus strand of OU342734.1, from coordinate 360,541,288 downwards.
GCAGCATAACCATAATGAACACTTTGTGAAGCATCTTCAATAAAAACTATGCTCATGGTAAATAAAAGGATCATTGAGATGCTCATTGTATGTTGCCTTGTCATTTTGATATGGGATAGCTCCCGTGTCATGGGGCAAGGGGTACCCCGTTGGCAGTTCTCTATGATACACATATACTTACAATGACAAGACCTTACCTGGGACCAAAGTTGAGTAGCATGAGGTCCCGGTACTCGTACTCAAGGGGCATGAGATTTTCAACTTGTGATTTGTCAAGCATATAACTCATATTTTGCCTCACTTTAACCTTAACCATTCAAGATGCTTATGATAGGGGAAATGAGATCTCAAAGCTAATAAGTACCATAATTTTTGGAAGCCTTATAAAAACTTGAAATCCCTACTTCCCTCTATGAAGGGCCTTTCTTTTTTTACTTTTATGTTGAGTCTTCATCTTCTATCCTTATGCACCAATTAAGAGAGCATAGTTGTCATTCTGAGTATAATGTGCATAGTCCCAAAATTTATTATTGATTGATTCATGATTATGGTATTGCTTGTTCTCAAATTATTTGTATCTAGTCACCCTTTGAACTCTGAAGGTGTCCTATGCATTTATGTTTTGGTATTCCATGAAGGACAAGCTGAATACCACTTTGCAATGTTTTCTCTATGCTCAAAACAAACAAGTAACTTTCAATGCATTGTTATTCATGATCTTTTGTTTGTGTTACTTTTCATGTTGTAACATGGTTGCTAAGTTCTATTGTTAGAGTTCTATCTTTTATGCCTATATTTAGAGTACTTTGATCTCAGCTTGCAATGCTTTTATGTTAACTTGATCAAGATTTTGTTGGTGCATGCTTCCTCAAAATTTATTCTTTTTATCACTTACCTACTCGAGGACGAGCAAGAATTAAGCTTGGGGATGCTGATACGTTGCAAACGTATCTATAATTTTTTATGCTCCATTATTGTTTTACATAAATTGCTTTATGTTTTGCTTGCACTTCGTGGCATTTTTATGCATTTCCTAGAACTAACCTATTAACAATATGCCATAGTGCCAGTTCCTGTTTTTTGCTGTTTTTCTATTCCAGTTTTTACCAAAGGAAATATTCTCGGAATTGGACGAAACAAAAGCCAAACCTCTTATTTTTCTTGACACGAAGATGGAGTCCAAAGAAGAGACAGAGGAGGGAACCAAGGCGGACACACCATAGGGCGACGCGGGTCCCCCCTGGCCGAGCTTGGCAATGGTGTGGGCCCCTGGTGCTCCACCGACCTTGCCTCTTCGCCTATATAAACCCCTCGACGAAAAACCTAAACACCAGATCAGAATTCCAAGAAAAAGTTCTGCCGTGCCGCCGCCACCGAAGACGAGGTCCGGGGGACAGAAGTCTCTATTCCGGCACCCTGCCGGGACAGGGAATTTCCCCTGAAGCCATCTCCATCGACTCCACTGCCATCTTCACCGCCGTTGCTGACTCCCATGATGAGGAGGGAGTAGTTCTCCCCCGAGGCTGAGGGCTCTACCTATATCTATGTGGTTTATCTCTCTCTCCCATGGTGTGATATTTATGTGATCATGAGCTTTGTAATCTAGTTGAATAAGTAGATGTTACTCTTCATCTATTATGCTACTCAAGTGCATTTATTAATGTGATCTCCGGAGACACCTTGTCCCACGTTGTGAAGGTGAAAGTGTGCGCATTGTGTGTGGCTCTTAGGCTAAAGATTACAGTAATACTTACCATGAGTTATAATTTGAGTTCGATGTCTCTATGAAATTGTGGTGTTTTTATGGAACCATCTAGTGCGCTCAAGGTGATAGTGTGGGGCTATCTAGATTGGGGAATGCGAACTTTAAGGAGTGCTTTTATAGCCCTACGCAATGAATTGGTGTTCGTTATCCAACCAGAGTATAGTTTGGTGTAGCATAGTGAAGAAAATATATTTATGTGTTGAATTATGATATCATTTTTGAGAGTGTCCACTAGTGAAAGTATGATCCTTAGGCCTTGTTTCTAAGCATTGAAACACCATTTATAACCAGCTCTGCTACATGTTTGCTTGCAGCCATTTTTATTTCAGATTGCAATTACCACTTATAATCATCCATATTACTTGTATTTCACTATCTCTTCGCCGAACTAGTGCACCTATACACCTGACAAGTGTATTGGGTGTGTTGGGGACACAAGAGAATTCGTGTATCTTAATTTCAGGGTTGCTTGAGAGGGATATCTTTGACCTCTTCCTCCTTGAGTTCAATAAACCTAGAGTGATCCACTTAAGGGAAACTTGCTGTTGTTCTACAAACCTCTGCACTTGGAGGCCCAACACTATCTACAATAATAGAAGCGTGTGTAGACATCACTTCTCCTAATCCGGAGAGTCGATGGAGGAGAGAGGGGTGGTGGCGCCTAGGGTTAGGAGGCGCAAGGACAAGGGGCAAGGGGTGCGCCCCACCCCTCATTATAGAGTGGGGGCGGCAACCAAGGGGGTTCCCTTCCCTAGACGAGTCCCCCCCCCCGAACTCGGCCACAAGGGGAAGATCTGGGGACTTGACCCCCATGTCTCCCCTCTTACCAAACTAGGTTTGACCCCTATTCTTTTGGTAGCCAGATTTTCCCCATTGGGCTTTGGTGCGGCTGGACCTACTGCTCCCCTGCGGCATGCCTCAGCCCAAGTGGCCCCTCGCGGGGTGGTGGACCCACTGGTGGTCCCTCTAGAACATTCTAGAAGCTTCCAGACAAAATACCGAAAACATTTCTGAACCCCGGAAAATGACTTTCCTTATATGAATCTTATTATCCATACCATTCTAGATCTCCTTGTGATGTCGTGGATCCAATCTGAGACTCCGAACAACATTTGGTCTCCAACTCATATTTCATATCTACTAAAAAACATCGAACCTTAAGTGTGTCACCCTACGGTTCGTGAACTATGCAGACATGATCGAGACACCTCTCTGGTCAATAAGCAATAGCAGGATCTGGAGATCCATAATGGCTCTGACATATTCAACGATGACTTCGTGATCGAATGAATCATTCACATATGATACCAATTCCCTTTGTCGTGTGATACTTTACTTATCCGAGATTCGATTGTCGGTATCTCTATACCTAGTTCAACCTCATTCTCGATAAGTAATCTTTACTCGTTCTATGATATGACATCCCTTGTGACCTAGTCACATTCTTGCAAGCCAATTGGATGACATTCCACCAAGAGGTCACAGAGTATATCTATCCATCATATGGATGGACAAATACTACTCTTGATCCATGCGCTTCATCACATACTTTTAGAATACCTAATGCCACCTTTATAACCACCCAGTTATGGAAGTGGTGTTCGATGTCATCAAAATACTCATCCGGTGATGGTAATTAACATGATCTCATGGTCGAATGATTAGGTTACTATGTATCTGAAAGCTTGTACCAAACAAACTCAATGAGACTTGATCATATGCTATGCTTACTATGGGTGTGTGTCCATCACATAATTCTCCTAATGATATGATCTTATTATTAATAACATCCAATGTCCATGATCAGGAAACCATGATCATCTATTAATCAACAAGCTAGTTCAACAAGAGGCTTACTAGGGACTCTTTCATGTTTACAAAACACAAAACTATTAATGTTTATGGTTAATACAAATATAGCATGGGATGTAAAAATTTATCATAAACACAAAGATTTAATAATAACCACTTTATTATTGCCTCTTGGGCATATCTCCAACACCCTCGAGTGTAACACTAGCAGTTTGGTTGTACTCGGTTTTTCCCTCTAGTACTGACACTGACGTGTGCAATATACTCCGTTTTTTCCTCTCTTTTAGTCACAAACTCTCACACCTATGCTCATCTTGGATGTTATGCTCTGATTGGTCAAGACAGTTGTCACGCGGATCGTGCCCACCAACCGTTGATCCTCTGTGATTTAGTGGACAGGATAACCCCTATATCTGCCAGGGGCACCCCTCTATCCATGCAAATTAATGAGTTTGTCACCGGTACTTTAACTCCATAAACAAATGATTTTGAATTTAATTTGAAGGAAAACTATTCAAAGGTGTATAATTTTTGTATATGAAAGTTTATGCATTATATTTCACTCCATGAAAATGATAAATGATCGTATATGCAAGTTTATGCATTACATTCCACTCGATGAAAATGGGGAGAAAATTATAATATCTCAAAAACTTTGTTAGCACATCATTATCACGTATTAAGTGCGATTTCATAGTGTTCAAAGGTTTATAATTTTCGTATATGCAAGTTTATGCATTATATTTCACTCCATGAAAATGATAAATGATTAGGATTTAAATAGCACAACATTATCATGTCCTAAGTGCGATTTGAAAGAGTTCAAAGGTGTATAATTTTCGTATATGCACTAGGCATAAATATTTTAGTTTAGGGATCACTTTTCATGCTCAAAAAATGGTAAAATCTCAAGATTTTCTTAGGATAACATTATCATGTCCAAATTGTAATTTGAAAGTGTTCAATATTTGTGAAAATTATAAACACTCATTTACATTAAGAGATGTATAATTTTTTTAATTTGAAAGTTTTCAAGAGTCATTTCAATTATAAATACTCATTTACATTAAGAGTTGTATAATTTTTTCAATTTTAAAGTGTTCAAGAGTTGTGTCAATTATAAACACTCTTTTACATTAAGAGTTGTATAATTTTTTGCAATTTGAAAGTGTTCAAAAGTTGTGTCAATTATAAACACTCTTTTACATTAAGAGTTGTATAATTTTTTCATTTTGAAAGTGTTCAAGAGTTGTGTCAATTATAAACACTCGTTTACATTAAGAGTTGTATATTTTTTCAATTTGAAAGTGTTCAAGGGTTGTGTCAATTATAAACACTCTTTTACATTAAGAGTTGTATAATTTTTTTAATTTGAAAGTGATCAAGAGTTGTGTCAATTATAAACACACTTTTACATTAAGAGTTGTATAATTTTTTTAATTTGAAAGTGTTCAAGAGTTGTGTCATTTTGTTATTTCTTATACATCCATATCCCTAAATATCAAAGTTTCACTTTTACCTCATAGATTCACTTGATTGCAGCCGAGAAATTAACTCGATAAACCAATTAAATCATCAGAACAGCTCGCCGTCACATTCTCCACAGCAAGCGCCCTTGTCTAATCGGAACATTTTGGTGCGAGATCTAACCTTCTCTATGCGCGGTTCTCATTATCATCATTCATATAGGTCAACGGGATGGCACCATACTGTGGTTAAGATGAACGAGAGGCTAAAGTGAAGCTCGACAAAGGGTCACCATCGCCAAAGAAGGGTCGCCATCGCCGGAGAATAAGAAAGGAGAGGAAACGACATGGACGTAGGCGCGGGCCTGGCTCACGTGGATAAGCTGTGGGTCCAACGCTCACGTGGATAAGCTGTGAGTCCCATGTTGATCTGGATAAGTGGAGAGAGGTGTCCACTATGGGAACCACCTTAACACGTCCCCACTTGTCAACATGTAATGACAAGGGTCCACTACAGTACCCGACAGACCGTGGTCCCACTTGTCAGCATGTAACGGCGAGGGTCCATAACAGGACCCGATTGCATGCGGCCACACTTGTCAGTATGTAATGGCAAGGCTAACGGACAGCGATTTTCAGACCGTGTGAGAGTTTCAAAGTAGGATATGGGCAAAAGTGAGGAAAAGTTAAGCGGCTGGGGAAAACTGAGTACAACTAACGAACCAAGGGCACGAAAATAGAAATCCCAATTTTTTATGTTGTATGAAATGCACCTTATGTAAAGCAACCAGCAGGAGCCATTTGGTTGTTCATTTTATTTGATGGCATGTGTGCGAAGATCATGATGTAAAGTAGTGTTACTTTCTATTGCTAAGTTATAGTAGTAGTCAATCATCATGATGGACGACCAACTAGAGGCGTTGTGGACTTGGCGCCATGTTGGTGGGCAAGATGGAGATCATACCGGAGCGCTAGATGGAGATCAAGGTGCATAAATGAAGGACCATATCATATCACATAATTTAATTGCATGTGATGATAATCCTTTATGAATCTTATTTATTTCTAGTATTAGATACTTGATTGTAGCATTATAATATGATCCCTTAATTTAATACCAATAAAAGTGCTCCCCTTTAGTGTGCACCGCCGAGAAAGTTCTCTATTATGAAGCATGCCGTGACGATCGGATGTTACACATCTCGGTGTTCGCATAGCCATGTTGCAAAACAAATACACTAAGGTTAATTTGGCGAGCCTAGCATGTACAGACATGGCCTCGGAGCAAAAGTAATCAAAAGATCAAGCGTGAGTCAAATGAATGATATGATCGATATTTCTATATCCACCATTGCAGCTATGCCGCTGACCATGATCACTAAAACCTTTTAGGGATGGTAGTTTTAGTGGGAGATCATTTGATAATGTGATTTTAATTTAAACTCATATTACGAACTTAGTCTTAATGTCTTTGCAAATATCTTTGTAGATCATGTCATACCCCAATGTTCATGTCGACTTTGACTCTTTAATGTGCGATGAAGAACTTAAAGTTGATGGGTATAACTTCATTGATTCGTACCAATGCCTGAGGAACATCCTCATTAGTAATTACTTTCTCTAAGTGATACAAGAACTGCTAGGAGATTTTCCCGAGGACTCAGCAAGTGAGAATGATTATCGTACTCACGGTGAAATTTCCATAATAGTCCAATGCACCATGCCTCATTCCACGGAGACTAATTTGCAGTTATGCTTTTTCAACACCGGCGCATATGATATGGTCGATGAATTTAAGGCGCTCTTTATATCACAAGTCAGAGTTATGAAGTATGAGTATCTTGACAAGTTTCTTTCAACTAAGATGGAATAAAACACCTTCTTAGAGAGTCACTTGGCAATCATGCATGGGATTCATGGGTGCCTTCTGGATGTTTTGGACTGCTGGATTAACATGAAATAGGTTTGGTTCCTAGCTCTAATCGATCTGAGAAACCATGAAGATTGAGAATGCATGGAGGCTCCATGTTATGTATGGTTTTTGTAATTAATGAAAATATCTATAAAATAATGTTTTTATTGAGTTATACTTGAAGGGTTTGTCCATGGATTCTAGACCATATGTTGATCTTGACTTCTACAAGTGCACATATTATAGCTAGTCTCGAAGTAAGAATATCAAACCAAGGGGAGATATTGGTAATAGTCTTTATGCTTCTTATTATTAATTTATCAAAGTGTACCTTCAAGTTATCTTTGGTCGCACGCAAGAGAGTGTTGAAAATGTTTGTGAACAAGCATAAATAATAGTAAAATAAAGAAAGTGGAAAGTAGGCAAAGAATAATCGACTAAATAATCATGAAACTGCAATAGGGCTAAAAGCGTTCTCATGAAGTGTTGGATCCACCAATAGCATTTATAGAATATGATTAGGAGATATGTTACTTTATTTGTATTACATGTGCACGGATGGAGCCCCACATATAGGTGTGCAAAGAAATCTCGGACATCACACCACTCACAACTAGTGCTAGTGCTCCAAAACAACAATGTTGCAATTGCTTGCAGAAACATATGATCATTTTTATGCATTTGCAAGAGTACACTAGCAATTAATGGTTACCTCATGGTTGTGGAGATCCACTCTTGGATCTACATGCTCTCTCGTTCATGCATGGCTTAGGTGGGAAACATGTTAACTAGTGGAAAACATGTCTTCGGTTTGATCTGAACAAAGCCAGTAGTCCCAGCCTGTCACGGCCCGTGACTAGTGCTAGCACTAGTCCTCGGCCGTGAGGCCTCCAGCGGCTAGAAATGGCCGTAGACACTAGTCTTGGGCCGTACCAGATCTCTAGTCCCGGTCCGTAATACGGCCCAAGACTAATAACCTGGAGCGGGCTAGCTGCTCTTTTCGGGGACTATTAGTCCCGGGTCGTATCACGGCCCGGGACTAGTGGTCCATCAGTATATATACAGCTTCCTGTCCACCTGCCCTAAACCATATGGTGGCCATTTTACACAAAGAAGCAAGCCGAGTTCATGCCATTTTTTGTCAAGATTTACTTTGCAACCCCTAAATCCAAAGTTTTAAAAGGTTAGAACATCATTCTTTCATCTCTTATTGCTACTTTAGCTCTATAATGCTCTAGAAGTATAGAGATATGGATCAATGCATGCATGCTCTAGAAGTAGAAGGATTTTGATATGTGTAACAAATTTTTGATTAGGCACATAGTTACTGAAAATTGAAATGTGTAATTTTAGAGTTTCAGAGCTTAGAATGGAATGAGGTTTTCACTGATAGAACAATAATCAAAAACTCCACATTTATCATGTTAATTGTTTTCTCCAATTCAAAAATTGGTGCTTGTAAATTTTTCAAAATTCAAAATTAATGCTCTAGAAGCTCTGAATATAACTTGTAATAATTTTATCATGTTGTGTAATGGTTTTTGATATACTTTTACTATAATGCAGATGGTCCGGGAATGGATGTACGGTGCTGATCGACGCTCTGGCGAGTTCATTAATGGCGTGCATGAATTCATCTATGTTGCTGATGCAAAAAAGTGCAATGGTTTTGTATTCTGTCCATGTAGTGGATGTAAGAACCAGAAGGATTACTCTGACTCAAAAACCCTTCACAGTCACCTATTGAAGTCCGGCTTCATGCCCAGTTATAATTGTTGGACCAAGCATGGAGAGAGAGGGGTTATAATGGAAGACAATGAAGAAGAGGAGGAGGATGAAAACTATCATGGTTTCCCTGAGTATGGAGATACTTCCATGGGGGATGCTGAAGGGGAGGATGAAGAAGAGACACATTATGAACCCGCTGATGATCTTGGTCGGACCATTGCCGATGCACAAAGAGACTATGGACCTACTTTTAAGGTCCCCTTGTTTCGGTGCGAATGGGTCAAGCTGACAGGAGGAGGGGTTGAGGTAGACAAGAAGTACGGAATGACATGGTTGGATCTCAACAATCTTGGGTACTTAGAGGAACCATTCGTCCTAGCCAATGTTGTGGCTTAGGTTTTCTATGTGAAGGACATGTCTACCAAACCTAGAAAAAGAAAAAATAAGCAAAATAATACATCAGACAATGATCCAAAGCACCACATAGTTCTTTCAGGAAAAAGAAACATCGTGGGAGTGGAGGACAAGACAGACATGTCAGAAGATTGTGATAAGTTTCATGAAATTCCGCCCTTTGCAGTGAAGGATGACCCAAGCATCATGTTAATGAATGAAGATGCTCCATGGATATGGCGGAATCAGAAATGGACACACTCGAAGAAATGATGTGTAATAATTGTAACATTTTATGAATGAAGATGCTCCATGTTCCCATTTTTATAGTGTTGTCTGCAAACCATCTTGAGTGTGTTAGTCCCGTTTTGTGGCTGGACCGGGACTAAAGGGGGGGCTTTAGTCCCGATTCGTACTTACCATTAAGATCTGATCTCCAAACACGCGTCGTCACATATTAGGCAGTGACTCTATGACTAGTTTCTTGGAGATGCCGGAGGATTGGGATCCGGCGGCATCTCCCTAAAACTGGCAGTAGTGGTGTCCCTGCTCTCGCACACCATCTTGCATCTTGTAACTTCTATAACTAGATCAATACGCCTGGGAGCTAACTAGCTAGTTTCACATATTAGGGAGTGCCTCTATGGCCAGCTTGTTGGAGATGCCGGAGGACTATGCTCCGGCGGCATCTCCCTCAAGCTAGTCGTAGTGGTGTCCCTGCTCTCAAAAACCATCTTCGAGATGCCTCAAACTGGTTGGAGGACTCGACTCACAAGGATTCCTATTTATAGTACAAGCAGCTCGGCATAGTGTCAACACTCACGACATAATGTCGTTCATGTCGGCGGTTGGCAAAACGGCCCTGAGATCTGGGACTGGTAAAACATGGGTCCCAATTTGATTTTCCGTGCTTCGCCTTAGTGCCCTTATGAAGACACTCACCCCTATTATTAGTGCTGACTCGTGTTTTGTCTCGGTTGGTGTCTCCAACCGGGACTAAAGGTTCATCTTTAGTCCCGGTTGGTGACACCATCTGGGACAAGGTACAATACGCACGACATAATGTCGACACTCACCCCTATTATTAGTGCTGCCTGGCCCAGTCTGCCGCAATCCCTTCAGTCGCGGTTGGTTTCTCCAACCGGAAATAAAGATGAACCCTTTATTTATAGGCATTTCCCTCTCTTTATAGGCATTTGGCTCTATTTATAGGCCTTTTCCTCTATTTATAGGCTGCTCGATCCAGCCTGCCCGCCCTTTCCCTCTATTTATAGGGCGACCGTCATGGCCACCCACACATACACACATTCCTCGCCGCCTACTTTCGGATGCCCATCCCGCATCCTCGTAGTCGATTCGGCGGCAACGATGGAGTACTGGGATCCGTCGGGCATGTCCGAGATTGGGCTCCACCAGGCTGGCATTGGATGGTGCTACCTTCTGGGATGCGTAGCTTTGTGAGGAATCCGGGTGTCGTCTTCGACCCGGAGCTCCTTTGGTGGAGGTCGCCTGGTCCAGGAAGGGTGCAGAGGGAGCCGGCCACCAAGGAGGTGGTACGGCGTCGTGTCAGGGAGGAGGATGAGCACGTCCGTCACTATATGGCTGTGTTGAAAACCAGGGTCGACGATACATGGTAGATTCTTCAGGGATCTCACCCGAGCTATGCTCGTGTGATGGTTCCGTCTCTTTGGGTTTTCACCTCCCATGGCTTAGGCACTGGGAGTCGTCGTCCAGTTTGATTGAGCAAGATGTATTAGTTTCAATACTACGGCATTTTGATTGAGCAAGATGTATTAGTTTCAAAAAATAGCATTTGATCACCTGAGCGAACTCACAAGAATACAACAACATCTTCATATTTAGTCCCGGGACTAGGTAACACTCAAGACATTTATTAATATTAAAAACCGGGACTAAATCCGCCCCCTTTAGTCATAATCATGCCTAGTCCTATAGTACGCAGCTTTAGGGTATTCTTCGTCATCGTCGTCATCACCTGCCACTACGGGGATCCTCAGCCCAGCCATGGCATATACCGGGGGCACTTGCCACTCCGGCCTCGGATTCATGGCGGGCGAGGGAAGGGTCTCCTGGAAGAAGATGTCGCTACCGCCGGGCGGGGGAGGGGCCTTCTTGTGGCTCTGTGTCGGGTAGACTTGTGGGCACCGCAGGCGAGGATGGTCTCCCCCGGTGATGTAGTCCATCACTCCGATGATAGTACGGTTTGCCCACCACAGACGGCGTCCGGCTTCGTTGTGGTTCACCGAGGGCAGGCCATCACCCTCATACCTGGTGATATCCCTTTCCAGGTTAGCGAAGAAGGCATTCCAGGTGTCGTAGTTGTTGGGATCCCACTGGGATCCATCCGCTGCTCCGGCGTGAGCTCGTGGTAGAAGTGGTTCGTGATGGCCGCCTGGCGTGCGGAACCTTGAGGGACAGGACGGACAGGAACCCCTGGAGCGCTCAGCATCCATCCGGTGGGCGGACGCTAGCCCGGCGGACAAGGGTAGCTGGAGGCGCACAGCGCCTCGGTCTCCTCGAGGGTCAGAATGGCCCAGTAGGCATTGTCCATTGTTGTGAGAGAGGAAGGTGTGGATGTGTGGATAGCCATGGGGCGATCGCCCTAGATATAGAGGGAAAGGGCGGGAAAACTTGGCGGGAAGCAGTGGGAAATGGCGGGAAATATCTTTAGTCCCGGTTAGTGACTACAACCGGGACTAAAAGCTCTGGTAAAAAGGAAAGGGCGGAAAAACTTGGCGGGAAGCGGTGGGAAATGGCGGGAAATATCTTTAGTCCTGGTTAGTGACTATAATCGGGACTAAATGGATATTATATTAAGATTCTTTATATTTTTCTGTTAATAATAGACATATTATTTGTTTTATTTGGATTTTTACAATAGGAGATATGGTTTTCCAAAGTTTTATATTTTATTTGAATTAAAAAAGAAAATTCACAAATGAAATAATTTATATATGATGCAAACAGATGTATGGATATTATATTAAGATTCTTTATATTTTTCTGATAATAATAGACATATTATTTGTTTTATTTGGATTTTTACAATAGGAGATATGATTTTCCAAAGTTTTATATATGATTTGAATTAAAAAATAAAATTTATAAATGAAAGAATTTATAAATGATGCAAACATATGTATGGATATTATATTAAGATTCTTTATATTTTTTTGATAATAATAGACATATTATTTGTTTTATTTGGATTTTTACAATAGGAGATATGATTTTCCAAAGTTTATATTTGATTTGAATTAAAAAAGAAAATTTACAAATGATGCAAACAGATATATGGATATTTTATTAAGATTATTTATATTTTTCTGATAATAATAGACATATTATTTGTTTTATTTGGATTTTTACAATAGAAGATATGATTTTCCAAAGTTTTATATTTGATTTGAATTAAAAAAGAAAATTTACAAATGAAATAATTTATAAATGATGCAAATAGATGTATTGATATTATATTAAGATTCATTATATTTTTTGATAATAATAGAGATATTATTTGTTTTATTTCGATTTTTACAATAGAAGATATGATTTTCCAAAGTTTTATATTTGATTTGAATTAAAAAAAAGGAAATTTACAAAAAATAAACTTGTCGCGGGTCGTGGCTGGACCCAGGACTAGAGGGTGCCTGCGCGCGCAAAAACGAAGCGGCCGAAAAAACACACTAGTCCCGGGTCGTGGCTTAACCCGCGACTAAAGGGAGGTCTTTAGTCGCGGGTTAAGCCCCTTTAGTCGCGGGTTAAGCCACGGCCCGGGACTAGAGACCCTCTAGTTGCGGGCGGTTTCTTAGCCCGGGACTAAAGGTATGTCTGTATATATTTCGCGCGCAACCGCCCATGCCCAGCACTTGGCATTTCTCGACGAAGACGAAGACGAAGCACAAATGCGACGCATCGAAGACGCAGGGGAGATGCTGCCCAGCCGCCGATTCCACCGTGTCGCCGCCCTCGTCTCTGGCCATGCATGCTCTACCGCTCCGCCTTGTCGCCGCTCTGCCATGTCTTGCTGCCGCGCGCCGCCGTGTCGCCGTCCCGCAACGCCGCCGCCTCACCGTGCGGCCGTCGTACGTGCTGCCGCCTGGGTCGGTGAGTCGAGGGTGGTTATTTTTTTACCACAAATAATATTAGCTAGAGTTATCGTAATTAGAATTATTGTTTTAGTTATTAGGATTAGGATAATCATTTTAGTTATTTTTTTGTTTCAGTTATTAGGATTATATTTTTTACCACAAATAATATTAGGGTTATTATAATTAGGATTATTGTTTTACCACAAATAATATTAGGGTTATTGTTTTTTTGTTTTAGTTATTAGGATTATTGTTTTACCACAAATAATATTAGGGTTATTGTTTCTTTGTTTTAGTTATTAAGATTATTGTTTTACCACAAATAATATTAGAGTTACTAATTAGGGTCATTGTTTTTTGTTTTAGTTATTAAGATTATTGTTTTACCACAAATAATATTAGGGTTATTGTTTTTTTTGTTTTAGTTATTAAGATTATTGTTTTACCACAAATAATATTAGGGCTATTGTTTTTTTGTTTTAGTTATTAGGATTATTGTTTTACCACAAATAATATTAGGGTTATTAATTAGTGTTATTAGGGTTATTTTTTTTGTTTTTGTTATTAGGGTTATTAGGGTTATTGTTTTTTTCTAACCTGTTTAACTCTCTTTCTGTTATAGTTAATTAAGTCATGGATCCATCCGAAGATCCTAGTCGCATTGGTGAAGGTTTTCTTCAGGGCATGATAAGAGGTGAAATTCCTCTTAATATTACTACCGGTGAAGATATTTTTCTCCAGGAAGACATTTCCTCATATCTGAATCCATCCGAAGATGGACTAGAGGAAAACCTGATGTACCAAGGGGAAGACCGGATGGACGAAGGGCAAACAAATAACAACAATAATGATGGCCCCTTGACAGGATCCGGCGAGGTACATATATATAAAGCCTGTGTTACCTCTATTCATTAATTGATCTAGATATATCAATATATATATATATATTAATCACTCTCTCTTCTTCTTTTAGCCCACCGGATCGAAGCAATCGACAGCTCGAACAAAACGAGGGCCGAACAAAAAGTTGGATGGTAATTAGAGGTTCACCATCGAAGAAATAGATGATGATGGTGAACCGATTGCTCCAGAGAAGCACCGGAGGATGTTTACAAATCAATGCGGGGTGCTTGTTAGGGACAACTTGCCAATCACCATCCAAGAATGGAATAATTCAAAGAAACCTGGTGAAGAATCCAACAGCTATGTCACTGATGATGCCAAAGATAACCTTTGGCAGAAGCTCGTAGCGCATTTCATACTACCTCTAGAGTATGAAGAATTTGAGGCAAATGGTATTTACCCAAGGCCGGGTGGTCTTGAAAAAAGAGCGAAATTCAAGGAGTGGGCTCTGAGAAAGATGGTCAAACTATACCGGAACCACAAGAAAAGTTTATACGCGAAATATGTCACGAAAAAGAAAACTCCAGACTTAAAGGAGCAAACGAGAAGTTGAGAGAACAGTGGCCCGATTTTGTAACATACAAGCAATCTGATAAAGCAAAGGCAAAGTCGGCAAAGAATGCGTTAAATGCTGCCCAAAAGAAATACCATCATAAAATGGGGACATGTGGCTACAAGAGTGTCGTCCCTAAGTGGAAAACTATGGAGAAGGACATGAGGGCTAGAGGCGTCACTCCTGGTACAGATGGATGGCCCGAGAGGTCAAAGCACTGGTGGTACGGACACGGGGGATCGTTGGACCCAGAAACAGGGAAGACATTATTTCATGAAAAAATTCTAAAACCCTCCGAAGACCTTGTTCAAGCAATGAACAGTGCTCAATTGGGATTGTTCCGTCTCGAGAGAGAGAACGACGAGCTGACACGCGCCCTAGGGAATCCTGAAAAGGGTGGACGAACACGAGGTAAAGGCGCCCGTGTCTCGTGGAAGAAAGGGTTCCTCAGTACGATGCTAGTTACAGAAGTCGTCAGAGAAAGAAGGACCGGGAGGCAGACAAGAACTCCAAGGTAGAGCAGGACCTAGCTGATCTGAAGAACCTCATGCAAGAAATTAGCCAAAGGCCGTCGTCCACTCACCCGCGGGCTGATGATCCTGCATTGGATCTTAGCCAGCAGAGAAGCAGCATGGCTTCCACAGAGGTCCGGGCTGGTGACCAAGCACTGTTGGATGATGCACCGGCTCCTCGCTACCCTGTGGATGATGTCAGGGAGATGGCACAATGTGAGCTACATTAGCCAATGAACAACATGCCCTTCAAGGTGGCGATCGGCACTCCTTTACCTTGTCTACCTGGAGCACTCCACCATTCACTTCTGATTCCACATGGCTATGCTCGTGTCACGGTGGATGACATAATGGAGGATTTTGCGGACCTAGAGATTGACATCGCTACGCCTGAAGGCCTTACGAAACTAGGAGATGTCAAGCGCAACATCATTCTATGGAAGAAGAAGTACATCAAGTTTCTAGGCTCGGTGCCAAGGCCACCGACTCTGAGGAATCCAAGTCCACCCGCATCGAATATCGTCAACCTCCAAGTCCACCCCAACCCGATTATCGTCAACCTCCAAGTCCACCCCGCCCCGCTGACGATCGCCGTAGTAGTAGTACATCAACTCGATCTCCGCCTCCGCGCAATAGTCGATCTCCGCCTTCGCCTCCGTGCAATACTACTACCTCATCGAAGAAACGAAAGGTCGACACTCCCCCGCGCCCCACATCGAAGAAAGGTCAAACGGCGAAGATAGTCGACATCCCGCCGGATCTTCCAAAGAGACCTTATGACAGGACCGATGAGAAAACTAACGCGGATGTGGCTGCCCAAGTTAAGGCGCATTTTGCACCTAAAAAGCCTGAGCCAAAGACGGTATATGATAAAAAACAAAAAGTGGGCTAAGTCCTTTCTTGAGCAACCATCCCAGATATCGATGAATCTGGAATCAGACTATGACCGGGAGATTATTAAGCAAGCAAAGTAGAAAAAAAGTACAAGTGCAAAAAGCGGGAAGCAAGTTTCCCAGCTCGGAGCATAGAAGAATCAATCGGTCCCCCCGCTCAAAGTCATTTCAGACCTCGACAAGGTCTTCAGAGATGAAATGGATATGGACATGCAAATAATGGACCCTAGAGCCCGTACTAATGCTGCACTAATGGGAATCACTATATCGGAGGCCAAAGCATTAAGCAAATATGTCTCTTGGTTAATATTTAGGCTATGAAGATACGCCAGTGGGTCAGATAGTACGGAAGTATTATTCAAGGGGAGCCTCTAGTCAGTAATGAGGAGCTCACGCGTCTATCCACACATATGCGAAAACTGCACGAATGGTACATGTCGCAAACATAAAAAAAGCATCGGAAAGATTGGTTTCCTGTGAACATTAGAAATGAGCATCACTTCAAACCATACTCGATACAGGTTCAAATGATCGTTTCAGTTATACAACCAGCGCGTCATCGACAAATCTATCATTGGTTGCAATTTTTTGTAAGTGATTTATTTCTATAATTAAGTTTGTAGCTCAGCTCGTTCATTGTATTTAATATATTATCCTAACTATATATCCTTTTGTATGATATTATATTCTACAGAATGAAGATGCTTCAATGCAAAAGAGCTAGAAGATATGATGTTGGGTTCATTGACCCATATATCGTTAATGATTATACGTTAAAGAATCACCCCAAGGACGTGGAGGAAGACATGTGTAGGTTCTTAACCGAGAATAATTTTGTTAAGGATATACTATTTCCTTACAACTTCAAGTGAGTGTTTCTATCTTGTACACATTTTATTTTTGCTTACTCGATGAGCTATATAAACGTCCACAGATTTCACTGGATCTTGCTAAACATTCAAGTTGATAAGTCTCTAGTTGAAGTCCACGACTCATTAAGTTGGGACCAAGAGCAGTGGAGCGACATGAAAGCATTGGTCCATAAGTAATTTCAATCAATATAGAATTATATCGGCCTCTTTCGTTCATTTCCTGATATCAAGTAACTAATAACTCCTTTGTTCATTTTGTTTGCCGAGCAGGTGTTAGACACGGTTCAGACAGAAAATATCAGGTCCATTCAAAGAGGAGCTAACTTATAAAATGGTAAAGAGTTTACAGCAGCCACCAGGAACTCATTTATGTGGATACTACGTCTGCGAGTACATCCGCGATTTGACCAGTGAGCGAAAAGTTGACTCACATTTTATTTATAGTTTGCGGGAGAAACTAGAGCCATACCAGCGCATACGAGAAATTCAAGATAAGATGGCGGGATTTATGATGAAGGAGGTCATTGATGTACATGGAGAGCATTATGCGGATGATGTGGAACTCGATATGCCTTAGTGATCTCCATGTAGTTGATATGATCTATATATATCATCAATGACCATATAATTTCAAAACATTTCTTCCTTTTGATATGATTTATTATATGTATGCTTACAAGGGATCGATTAATTATTGTCGTGGGAATGGTCACGGCATATGCTGCAATCGGCAGCGAGTAGTAGAACGAAGGGCAAGGGCGGCCAGCCATCTGCGGTGCGAGATGAGGGCGGAGACACAAGGTTTTACCCAGGTTTGGCCCCCCGGAGGGTAAATACCTACTCCTGCTAGATTGTATTATGAAGGTGGTACAATGGGCGAGCTCGGCGGCTAGGTGGCGAGTCGCTTGGGTGTATGATGGAACGTATCTCTTCACGCCCTGGAGGGAGGTTTATATAGGCTCACCTCCCCTAGGGTTTACATATCTCAACCGAATCAGTTAAGGCTTCGGTACTCGTTTAACCTAATCCGACTGGGCCTATCTACTCGCCTGGGCCTTCAGCTTCCAGTCGCTTGGATCCACACCGGGCCTTGATCCAGTCGCCGCCTTGTAGGCCCACTCGCCAGTTCCTGGGCCAGTCGGAAACGTCATGCTGGGTATAGCCCGGTAGGCACATCCCCATCAGTAGTCCCCAAGGCCGTCGTCGATTGGGCGCAGGTGGCTGCTGGCAGTCGGAGTATACGGCTTCAGAGTAGACATCCAGTCGAATCGTCGGCGGGCTCCTGTATAAAGGAGAAAACTAGTCATCCTGATCGCAGCTTTGGCGAGTCGAGTCGGCGAAACACTGTCATAGTGATCGGGTCGGTGAGCCGAGTGGCTGAAGTTGGACCGTTAAACGTGGTCAAACTAGCCGTTGGGCTAATCCAACGGTAACTTTTGGCGTAATCACCGCGTAGTAACGGCTCCCTGATTTGGCGGGTAACAACCGCTATATAAGGGGAATGGCAGGCGATCAGAGAACCATCTTCTCGCCATTCCCTCCGATTGCACGCACTATCGCCTTCATTTGCATCGCGATCCAACTGACCCGAAATCCTCCGACCCCCCACAAATCCTTCCGCCATGGCCCTCTCCACCGAGCCTTGGGGTAGATCTAAGTGTACGAGGGCGCAACTGGCGTCCTTTGAGGAGGCCGGGATCCTGCGCGCCGGCTGTTGGCGCATCCCCGCGGCTGGAGAGGTGACTCCGAACCCGCGCGAGGGGGAATTCATCTGCTTCACCAGCCACCTAGAACGGGGGCTAGGATTCCCTACGTCCCTGTTCTTCCGGCGCTTCTGCGCCTACTACGGGATCCAACCGTCGGACCTGGGTCCACACAGCATCGAGCAGCTCGCCATATTCGTGGCGTTCTGCGAGTGCTACCTAGGCTTTCGGCCCTACTTCCCTCTATGTTAAGATCTGTTCCACGGACGGATCAGCCGCGAGGAAGCGGGCAGCCCAATGCTTGCCGCGGGCGGCCTGACATTCTAGCTGAAGTCAAAGGCTTCGTTCTTTGAATTGATGCTGCCCGCCAAGGCGGCGAGCGACTGGAAGAAGTCTTGGTTCTACGTTGCCGAGGTGACCCCGGAGGGCGAGGCGGCGATCCCACGATACTCCGCCAACCGGTCTGAACCGCACCGTCTCCAAGTCGGCAAGCTCCCCACCGACCAGCGGATGGTCGTGGACGAAATGCTCCAAACCATCCGCAGTCTGAAGAAGAAAGGCCTCCAGACGATTAACCTGTACAACTGCTGGCTTGGGCGGCGGCTCGTCCCTCTGGCTCGGCGCGACCACTACATGTATCAATACACGGGCCGGGAGGACTCGACGAAGTCCTGCCTCGCCGAGTGGAAGCTCGAGGACTACACCCCAGAACTGAAGAAGATCACCCAGGCGGTGTACCTGGACGCAAAGGCTGGGGTCGCCCCCTACACCGCAAAGCATCCAGCCCCAACGGTAAATCACCTCGCATCATTCGCAGTCGCAGTTTTTGCAGTCGCGGTCATTCTAATTTCATTTTGTGTTCATTGCAGCTATTCCAAGTGGTGGAAGGATGGCTCCCGCCTTCAGACGACGAGAACTCGAGCTCGTCCGTCCAGGACATGGGCGAGTCGCCTCCCGCCAAGGGCGACACCGAGAGCGACGAGAGCAACGGCAACGACGAATCCGAGGAGGAGGTCGCCCCGCTGGTCCGCAAGACCCGCGGGCAGCGTCAGCGTGAGCTTGAGGCGAGTAAAAGCCTCGAGCGTCATGATGACGATGGCGAACTTCCGGAGACCACCTCGCGCCGCCAGGCTACTCCGTCGAAGAAGAAGAAGGAGAAGGAGGCGAAGGCCCCTCCGAAGAAGAAGACGAAGCCGATGAGGCCGGCCTCACCACCGCACTCGGCGAGCAGCTCCGATGCCCCCATCCCGGCCAAGGACGAGGCGCCGCCGACGGGAGCCGCGCTGGACACGTCCACTGTCGAGGTGCCACTGGCATCGATGCCTCCGCCATATGCCCCAGTCTCTGGGCTAGGGGCGCTCAGGCCGCGGCGGCTTCACCTCGCAGGAAAGCTCCTGCTGAAGATGTCCCAGAAGCTCCCGTTGCAGCCTCGACGATGAAGAAGCCGTCCGTGTCTTGGGCACACGACGTCCTGGAGATGGGCCTCAGCCGCCGACTGGGCCCCGAACTGGAGAAGCCGGCCGGCATCCGCACGGGGCTACGCTTCATTCCAGTCGCCAAGTGAGTTCGCTCACCTACTTTTGTATTTAATAGCAGATTGAATTATCTTGCTCACACGATCGATTTACAGGACCGGAGCAAAGAAGATAGGCCACCCGACCATGGCTAAGGTGCCACCCTTTGACAGCGAGGAGGATCCTTCCCGTAAGAGGAAGGCGGACGAAGTCGTCGCCCCTGCGGATGGAGCCAAGAAGGCCAAGGGTGACGATGTCGTCACGATCTCCGACAACACGGCGGTCGCGCCGAATGAACCCGCAACGGAGGCGGCCGTACCTACGAAGGAGGGTGCTCCCTCGCCTGGGGCGTCCGAGCCGGCCTCCTTTGGTGCCGGTGCCTCTATCGCAACGTTCCCGCGCTTCATGACAAGGTCGGCTGCAGCGAGTGGGACCTCGCCCTCGAGCCGTGCACCTGGGGTCGCCGACGCAGAGGTCGAGCAGCGTCGTGGGCACACGCCGGCTCTCCTCGCATCTGTGGATGCGATACAACTTCACGGCATGCTTGGCGCAGCCATCCAGGTATGTCCAGTCCCCGAGGATCAGGTCGGTGTGATGCAGCGGTATGATTCTTTTAGTGCCTTGTTCTTATTTTTCGCGTCCAGTCCCCGAGTGCGTACTCGCTGAATTTCAGCGGGTGGGAAAATTAGGATTTTTTGATCGCTAGTCCCCGAGTGCGTACTCGCTGAATTTCAGCAGGTGGGCACTTAGGATTTTTTGATTCCCAGTCCCCGAGTGCGCACTCGCTAAATTTCAGCGAGTGGGCACTTAGGATTTCTTGATTGCCAGTCCCCGAGTGCGCACTCGCTGAATTTCAGCGGGTGGGCACTTAGGATTTCGCTTTGGTTAACTGTTTGAATTGTGTGCAGGGTCTGCAACGTGAGTCAGCTGACCGATTGGCAGCAAAACACCGCGCGGAGAAGGAACTGGCCACCGTCCAAGAGGCGAATAAGGGGCTTCAGGCAGTTGCCGCGAAGGCAGAGGAGGCTCGCCAGGGACTTATCCCCGTGGGTGAGTTGGCAGTGGCTCAATCGGCGTTGAGCTCGGCTGAGAAGCGGATCGCCGACCTCGAGCGCGAGCTGAGGGAGGCGAAAGAAGAGGCGAGTTCGGCGGATGGTCGAGCCAAGGCCGCTGTTACGGCCGCCGCGGAAGAACGTAAGGTTTCTGATGCCCTTGTTGCTGGGCTTCAGGATGATTACACTTCTCTTCAGAGCTTCATCACGGAACTCTCCTGTCCCTTGATTGGTAAGTGTGTCTGCCCTTATTGCATGTGCCTTTTTGTGATATCCGACGTACTTACTGTTCTCTTCTATTCGCAGGTCGCATCCTTGATAGCGCGGAAGAGGCGAGCTCGTTCGACGCGCGGCAATGTGTGGCCACGCTCGTCGACTCGGCGACGTTGTCGGCGACATGCATCCGAGCCTACCTACAGGAGATATCGCCCACGGAAGTAATTCCCAGCGACCTCGTCGAGGTGTGGAAGTACTTGGAGAAGGCGCCGTCGGTCGTTGAGTTCATGACACGATCGGCGTTCCGGCGCGGAGCGGCGACGACGCTTAGCCTTGGGCTTGCTCATTTTCCAGAAGATTTCGATTGGACGACGTGACGAGTGGCTACCCGTCGTCGACTGGCGAGGTGGAGATCTCCGAGGTGCTCAAGTTGACGGGTCGCGCCGCAGTGTACTCCGAGCGCGTCTGGGCAATGGGCGACCTCCTTCCTTACCAGGAAACGGTCGTCGTGCCCAACGACCCCGAGCCGCAGCACCGGGACTTCAAGGTCGAGCAGCCCTTCTGCGCGGCGATGGCGGGTGAGCTGACGACGTACCCGTCAAACCCGTACACGCCATTCATCCGCAATCGCAAGGGTGCTGGCGAGTCGTCGTCGAAGCCTGTGGAATAGAATAGTTTGCCCTGGGGCGTTAGTAGCAGATCTGCCGTTTGGGCATATTTTGTATTCTGAGATGATTGCAACATGCTATTAATGTGATATCGTGTTTGTTTTGTGACGTGTCATGTGTTTTCCGATTGAGGTTTGAACGAGTCCGCGAGCGCGTCCGCCCTTTTGTGGGGTTTACCTCGCGTGTGATGTGTTTGTGGTTTTTGAATGTTTTGTTATTGTGGTCGACTCGCCCGGACTCGAAGAGCCAGTCGCAAGGCGACTCCCTTGAGCGCTCTGTACTTCACCGTTTTCCCTTGCGCGAACGAGGTCGGGTGGCCGAGTCCTCGAGCGTGGTACTTGGTTGTTCTAGGCGCGACTCGAGGGTGGGTGAGGACTTGGCGCGTTAGTTTGAGCGCATCACTCCTGCCTGGCCCGTTGGGTCAGTCGCGTGGCGAGTCCTGGGCATGCTCTCATACTTGGCATTTTCCCGAGCCGCTCGCGATGAACTGGTCGTCAGTCCCCGAGCGTGGTATTTGGCCGTTCGAGTCGCTATGTCGAGGACGCGGAGGATCATGGTCGCTGTGAGAAGCAAAGGTAGTTGTCTTGGCTCGTAGAGCCAGTCGGGCTGGGCGACTCCAATGGGGCTCCGGGTAGGCGTTTTTGTGGACGATGCAAGACCTGGGGCGACCCAGTGCTCTTGCACCGCACTACTTGGCCGTGCCGATTGCTGTACCAAAGGTTGACTTCTGCGGTTAGCTTGACGCTATTATTACGAGTGCGAGTGGCACAAGATACGGAGAGTAGGCGCAATTTGCGGTAACCGATTCTTTTTATTTCATAGCGACTGGAGGGTACATATGTGGGGTTCTAGGAGTAGAACTTCCGTAGAAGGTTTACATTCCATGGTCGCTTGACGTCGAGTTCGCCGTCCCCGCGAACGTCGACGAGGTAGTAGGCGTCGTTGCCGAGTAATCGCCCGATGGCGAATGGTCCCTCCCACGGAGGGGAAAGCTTGTGCATGGCCTTCTTGTCCTGGATGAGGCGCAACACCAGGTCGCCTTCTTGGAAGGTGCGAGTTTTCACCCGCCGGCTGTGGTAGCGGCGGAGTCCCTGCTAGTAGATGGCGGTGCGTGACCGAGCGAGGTCACGTGCCTCGTCGATTTGATCGACTCCATCCTGGTGGGCGAGTTCGTTTGCAGCCTCCATGTAGTGGACGACCCGTGGCGAGTCGCGCTCAAGGTCGGTGGGCATGACTGCCTCGGCGCCGTACACCATGAAGAAGGGGGTGAATCCTGTCGACCTGTTGACCGAGGTGCGGATGCCCCAGATGACGGAGGGTAGCTCCTCGACCCAGCACCCGGCGGTGCGCTCGAGTGGTACTTGGAGTCGCGGCTTCAGGCCGTGGAGGATGCTTTGATTGGACCGTTCCACCTAGCCGTTGGATTCCGGGTGGGCGACTGACGCGAGGTCGAGCCGGATGTGGTGTTCTTCGCAGAATTCGGCCATGGCACCTTTGGCGAAGTTGGTGCCGTTGTCCGTGATGATGTTGTTTGGGAACCCGTAGCGATATATGAGCTCGCGTAGGAATTTAGTGGCGGTCTTCCCGTCGCATTTCCGGACTGGCTTGGCCTCCACCCACTTTGTGAATTTGTCGACCGCGACCAGGAGGTGGGTGTAGCCGGAGGGGGCCTTTTTGAAAGGGCCTACCATATCCATACCCCACACGTGCGTCTGGTTGGCGTACTTCTGGCACCCGGCGCACCGCTGGACGATGTCGACGGCATCGGCGTGTGCGGTGGTCCAGTAGAAGCCATGCCGCATAGCCTTGGCGACCAGGGAGCGGGCACCGGCGTGGTGGCCACAGTCGCCGGAGTGGATGTCGTGGAGGATCTTGCATCCTTAGGCGGGTTGGATGCAGTGTTGGAACACGCCGGTGACGCTGCGCTTGTGGAGCTCGCCGTCGATGATGGTGTAGGACTTGCATCGGAGTACGATCATCTGAGCTTCCGTCTCGTTTGCCGGCAAGGTGCTGCCCTCTAGGTAGGCGACGTAGGGCTTGGTCCAGTCGTCTGGCTCGGTGACGAGTGCGATCAGGGCTGCATCCGGCTGCAGCGGGACTCCAATGTCGATCTCCCTTGGGGGAGAGACTGACGGCTTGGTGATCGTGTCGAGGAAGACGCCGGCGGGTGGTGCGAGTCGAGCCGACCCAATGCGAGAGAGTGCGTCGGCCTCCTCGTTCTTCTGCCTGTCAATCCACTCGACAGAGTAGCCTGCGAAGTGTCCGCCCAGCTTGTCCACTGCTTGGCGATATGCCGCCATGGTGGGGGAGACGGCGTCGCAGGTGCCAGCGACTTGCCCAGCTACGAGGTCGGAGTCTCCATAGCAGCGTAGGCGGTTGACGTTCATCTCCCTGGCAGCTCGCATGTCGTGGAGTAAGGCCTCGTACTCGGCCATGTTGTTGGTGCAGGGGGTGAAGTCGAGGCAGAGGACATAGCGGAGCTTGTCGCCCTTCGGTGAAGTTAACACGATCCCTGCTCCTGCGCCGTCCGCGTTCTTGGAGCCGTCGAAGTGCAGGCTCCAGTAATGGAGGTATGGCAGCTTCTCTAGCTGCTTGGCCTCTTCCCAGTCGGCGATGAAGTCCGCTAGAGCCTACGACTTGATCGCCTTCTGTGGCTCGTATTTGATGTTGTGGACGCCGATCTCGACAGCCCACTTGGCGACTCTCCCAGTCGCCTCACGGTTGCGGATGATGTCCTGCAACGGTGCTGAGGAGACGACCGTGATCGGGTGCTCCTGGAAGTAGTGCGGCAGGCACCGCTGTGCTCTGAAGACCGCGTATCCAAGTTTCTGGTACTGCAGGTATCGCTGGCGCGACTCAGTGAGGACCTCGCTGATGTAGTATACCGGTCGCTGTACTGGGCGCTCATTTCCTTCCTCCGGTCGTTCGACGACCATGACGGCGCTGACGACGCGCTCGGAGGCCGCGACGTAGACCAGCATGGGTTCTTTGTCGGCGGGGGCGGCGAGTAGTGGTGCGGCGAGTAGCACCTTCTTGAGGTCGCGAAGCGCGTCGTCCGCCTCCTTGTCCCACTAGAAGGTGGGGTTCTTGCGCATCAGACGGTATAGGGGCATCGCCTTTTCGCCCAGGCGGGGGATGAAGCGACTGAGAGCCGCTACTCGCCCGGCCAGCTTCTGGACGTCGCGCAGGCACTCGGGTTTGCCGAGTCGGGCGATCGTGTCGATCTTAGTGGGGTTCGCCTTGATCCCTCGCTTGGAGACGACGTACCCCAGCAGTTGTCCTGCTGGTACACCGAAGGTGCATTTGCCTGGGTTAAGCTTTATCTTGTATTTTCGCAAGTTGGCGAACGTTTTCGCCGGTAGGCGAGTATATCGCCCTGGCGAGCAGACTTTACGACCACGTCATCGATATAGACATGGATGTTGCGGCCAATTTGGCTCGCGAGGCACTCTTGCATGAACCGCTGGTAGGTCGCCCCGGCGTTCTTGAGGCCGAAGGTCATGGCGGTGTAGCAGAAGGCTCCGAATGGCGTGATGAACACCGTCTTCTCCTCGTCCTCGACAGCCATTTTGATCTGGTTGTATCCAGAGTAGGCGTCGAGGAAACATAGCGACTCCGAGCCCGCGGTGGAGTCGATTATTTGGTCGATCCGCGGGAGGACGAACTGCTCCTTTGGGCAGGCGCTGTTCAAGTTTGTGTAGTTGATACACATCCTCCAGGTCCCGTTCTTCTTCTCGACCAGGACTGGGTTTGCCAGCCACTTGGAGTACTTGATTGGCCGGATGAAGCCTGCAGCGAGTAGACGCTGCACCTCCTCGGCGATGGCTCGGCGACGCTCTTCATTGAAGGGCCGCAGCGACTGTTTTGACGGGTCGCACTTTGGGGTCGGCGTTTAGCTTGTGCTCAGCGAGCTCCCTAGGGACACCAGGCATGTCAGAGGGATTCCATGCGAAGATGTCCCTGTTCTCACGGAGGAACTCGATGAGCGCGCCTTCCTAGGCTGGGCTCATGCCCATCCCGATCGTCACCGTCTGGCTGGAATCGCCTGGGACCATCTCGACGGTGCGAGTGTGCGTCGTTGCCTCGAAGGTTGAGGTGTTTGCACCCTCCGAGTTGGGCTTCTTGAGTATGGTGGGGTCGTCGTTGTTGACCCCGCTCGCGTACTTGGCGATCTCATCGGCGTGGTTGGTTTCTGCCGCGATGACGGCGTCGGCGAGTTCTGCTCCTTTGGCCTCGCACTCAGCGGCCATGTCAGGATCGCCGTTGATGGTGATGACGCCGCACAGCCCAGGGAGCTTCATCGCGTTGTACGCGTAATGTTGCGCTGCCATGAACTTGGCGAATGCCTGGCGCCCCAGGACGTAGTGGTAGGGGCTGTCGAAGGGCATCAGCTCGAAGACGATCCGCTCGGTGCGGAAGTTTGCTGGTGTGCCGAAGGTGACTGGCAGCGTGACCTTGCCGATCGGGTACGCCTTCCGACCGGGGACGATGCCGTGGAACGTGGTGTGAGTTGTCTCAATCATCGACTGCGGAAGCCGCAGCCGCCTGAAGGTGTCCAGGTACAGGATGTTGATGGAGCTGCCGCCGTCCATCAACGTCTTGGGGAGCCAGTAGTTGCCGACCTTAGGCTTGACCACCAGGGCGACTCGGCCGGGGTACTCAATGCGTGGCGATTGGTCCTGGCGGCTCCAGGTGATGGGCTGCTCCGACCAGTTGAGGAACTGGGGAACGTCCACCTGAGCCACCGCGTTGACGGCGACGGCGCGGGTGATGACCTTCTTCTCGCGCTTCGTGTTGAAGCCTGTGAAGGTATGGAGCGAACCGGCCACTTTGCCGAATTTTCCTCCGTTTGGCGGGTCGTTGTCGGGGTCCTCCCGTGCTCGCCGTGCCTTCTCGATCTCGCTGAGAGTGTGGCAGTTGGCGGTTGTGTGCGTTGCGGGCTTCCCTTCCCTCCTATGAAACGCACAAGGTTGGTTAAGGAGGGCCGCGGGGTCGAACCTTGGCTTGGCCTTGTAGTTTCCGCCGTCGCGGCGTTGTCCTCCGTCGCAGCGGAAGCTTTTGGGCTCGCGTTATGCGTGCCCAGCGTTGGCGACGAAGTCGACTCACCCGTCACTGCGGCGTTTGCCGGTGAGGCGAGTGTTGCTGTAGCGTAGGTCGGACCGTCGTCCGCTGTCGTTGACGCTCGTGCGGCGTTGACCTCCCGACTCGTCGTCGGTTTCCTGGTTTGGATCTTCCTCCGCGTACCGTTTGGCGATCTCGAGGAGGTCCGGTATGTTGTCTAGTGTGCGAGAATGTCGCTTGAGCTTGGCGACCAAAGGCTCGTAGCGGCACGAGGTCTTGAAGCAATGGATCGCGGTGTCCGGGTGGATGCCAACCGCGTTGTACCAGAGTTCTTGCCACCGCTGGACCCAGTTGCGGGTCGACTCGCGGGGTCCCTGGACGCATCGCTCCAGGTCCTCGATGGTGGTGGCACGGGTGTAGGAGCACTTGAAGTGCCTGACGAAGGCGTCGCGCATCTCCTCCCAGGAGTCGATACTGTCCTGGGGGAGGGTGTTGATCCACTGCCTGCACGTCCCCTCCATCATCAGGGGGAGGTAACGGGCGGCTAGCAGGTCGGTGTGGCCTGCGATCCCCATCGCCATGAGGTATGTATCGAGCCAGACGGCGGGGTCGTACGAGGGGTCGTACTTTTCTATCTCCTTCGGCGCCTTGAAGTTCGGCGGGTACTTCTCGCCTCGGATCATTGGTCCGAAGCACTTGGGGCCGAGTCGACTTAGCGACCCCATTGGCTCGCCGTCGCGGCGATTGGTTAGGGTGTGTCGCAGGTCGTCGGGCTGGCGTGCGCGCCAGCTCTGGTTGTTGATGATGTGGGTGCGGGCGTCGATGGGTTGACCGTTGGCGGCGACGAAGTTGGTCGCTGGCCTGGGGTCGTTGGTGGAGAGTGCCGCGTTCGCGGGTCGGTGTTGGAGCTGCAGTGGCTCTGGTGGCGGGCAGTTGAGGGTGTTTGCCGCCATTGGGCGGCCACTCGAGGCCGCTCTGCTTCCCGAAGAACGCGAGTACACTCGACCCTGCGAGTCGGCGCCTGCGTTTTGCTGCTCGACGGCCTTTGCGAGCAGGGCCCTGACGTACTGGATCTATAGGGCGCCGTCGCCGGTGGCCGTGATGTTGTCGGCTGCTGCTCGGCCCGCCACGAGGTTGTCCATCGTGGTGGAGAATAGTGGGAGGCCGTTCGCGTCTCGCTCCCGTGAGGAGACTACTATCCGCGGCTGATCCCTGGGGGGTGTGCGGTTGGGTGGAGGTGGGGCGCCCATCGCCGTCGACCCTGGCGGGGGCCGGGCGCTTCCTCCTGGTGGCGCGTTCTCGCAGATCGCGCGCTCGGCCACGCGGGCCGGGTCGTTTTCGTCGTCGAAGTTCAGGGCGCGCCCCTGGACGGTGGGGTTCAGGCGCGACCTGATTCGCTGCTGGTGGTAGCGCGATAGCTCCTGCGCCGTCACCTGCTCGAGGCGAAATTTTTCGCGCTCGGCTTGCTTCTTGCGCACTACCTCTGGCAGCTTCAGGTGGAGTTCCTCGACCTCCATTGCCGTGGCATTAGGAGGGATCGGGTGGAGAAGGGATCCTCCGGCGGATCGGTGCCGGTCGCCATGTAGGTCGCGGCATGGCGACCGGTCCCGTCGCGGAGGTCGGTGGAATTTTCCGATCCGTAGTCGAAGTCGAAGATCCCAAGGATGGAGGGGTCCTCGAAGTCTCCCACGTTGGAGACCTGGGTGATGGAGCCCGCGGGTGAAGCCGCGGTGATGGATCCGGCGAATGACGCCGGGGTCGCCGAATCGGCGTCGTCGTTGAGGGCCGCGTCTTCTGCGGCCGCTGAGTTTTCAGCCACGTTGTTGTGGGCCGAGTTGTACTCGGAGGCGAGGCGATGGATCGTGCGGATCTGTCTCTCGGAGAGCCGATCACGTGGCGGCGACTCGCGGATGCGAGCCGAGTCCTCCGAGACGATGACGTCGGTGAGGCCGACGAAGAGGCTGATCGTGCCGACCGGCAGGATCACGCTGTGCGTGACGGGTCGCGCCGCCGGGACGTAGCTGCTCGACAAGATTTGGAGCATCTCGCCGATCGCTATCATGCGGCCGGTGGCGACCGTCTCGTTGATGGGCAGATTGGATCTCGCCGCAGAACACCGGCCAGGCCCCACGGTGGGCGCCACTGTCATGGGAATGGTCACGGCAGATGCTGCAATCGGCAGCGAGTAGTAGAACGAAGAGCAAGGGCGGCCAGCCATCTGCGGTGCGAGATGAGGGCGGAGACACAAGGTTTTACCCAGGTTCGGCCCCCGGGAGGGTAAAGACCTACTCCTGCTAGATTGTATTATGAAGGTGGTACAATGGGCGAGCTCGGCGGCTAGGCGGCGAGTCGCTTGGGTGTATGATGGAACGTCTCTCTTCACGCCCTGCAGGGAGGTTTATATAGGCTCACCTCCCCTAGGGTTTACATATCTCAACCGAATTAGTTAAGGCTTCGGTACTCGTTTAACCTAATCCGACTGGGCCTATCTACTCGCCTGGGCCTTCAGCTTCCAGTCGCTTGGATCCACACCGGGCCTCAATCCAGTCGCCGCCTTGCAGGCCCACTCGCCAGTTCCTGGGCCAGTCGGAAACGTCCTGCTGGGTATACCCCGGTAGGCACATCCCCATCAATTATATAGATGCATCAATGTATACTGTGTATGTAGTAGCGTAGAATATGTGTACTGAAATATATGTTTGAAATTATAGTGAAGCACAAAATGAAAAAGGAACGAAATGGCAAAAAAAAAGAAAATACTCCCTCTGTTTCAGGGTTTAAGGCGTCCTCGTTTTGCGTGTTTTTTCTTTGACCAAAAATTACTCTAAATACGTAAAGAGTTTTGGTATAAAACTAGTATCACTGGAAGTATTTTTCAATACGAATCCAATGGTACTAATTATGTACAATATAATTAAGATTTTGTTGCTCAATTCTTTTAGTCAAACTTTGCTTTGGAAAGCGTGTGCGCCTTAAGCCTTGAAACGGAGGTAGTACACAATCTCTACCATGGTAGAGAAACACACAATTCTCTGCCGTGGCAGGAAACCGTATAGTCTCGGGTGGTGTTACGACCTGGGACTAGAGGGTTTCCGCCCCCCGTCTCGCTGAAACAGCCACGTGGCTGTTATCAGTCGCGGGTCGTAGCGAGCCGGGACTAGAGGGGGGCTCTAGTCCCGTTTTGGCAGTCCCGGGCCCAAAACCGGGACTAGAGCCAGTTGCGGCCCGGGACTGGAGGCATGTTTTCCACCAGTGTGACATTGTTACATCCGTCATCCACCATACACCAGCAACAACTTCCATCAAGTCCCCAAGGGAAAATACTATATATAGTCAACATTCGCATAATATCAAGATGAAAGTTACTACACACTTATACAATTAAAACAAATATAATACTTATTTCAATTCATATATGTGCTAGGATTTCTCCGTCTCCCCAATAAAAAGGAAAGTACTCACACATGGAGGCAATCATCATGGTAATATGAATGGAGTATGAATGATTGAACATATACACATGCAAATCCACACTAGGGTTTGGAATTACAACAAGACGAATGAAGGATTTGTCTATGGTGATGGAGATGGTGGTGTTGATGATGAAGAACAATGTTAAATCCTCCAAGAACCAAACATCAATGGAGATGGATGCATTTTTGTGAGCCCCCCTCCAGATCTCTTTCGAAGGTTAGGTGTTTTGTGGCCTCTCCAAATGGCTATCTTCTGATCTAGTCGTAGAGGGAGAAAATGTTTGACAAGGCGAGTCAAACATCACCTAGTACGGCACCGCATACCCGTACAAGTTCTCGTTAACCGGTTGAAAACTGGTTTCATGTTTTTTCTTACTACGTTTACTCCTAGGCACATGGATAATTATATGAAATATATTTATTGCTTCCAATTATCATATTTGTGTAAAAAACGATATCTTTAATTGATTTGACTGTCAACCTCTTTAAATCTAGGATTGTGTGGAAATCAGCAGAAAAGGTGTGTGCGAGCACAATCAAAATAACAAATCCTAACACTATTAATGCAAAACACAAGGATAAACATGATGCATAATGCACTTATTAACATCCCCAAGCTTAGAATTTTACTCGTCCCCGAGCAACATAGGAACTTAAAAAATAGAGTCATCATTTTAATAAAGCTCAAGTCATCAAAATAATTGAGAGAATTGCGGCAGAGAGTGATAATAAAATATATAGAACCTTTCACGGGTTCTTTCATACTTTCACAAATAAGATGATCTGGAAGGCTTTCACGCCTTTATCACTAAATGTTATGTGAGGAGTAATCATCATTATGATATAAAACATTAAATTCAACCAAACTGAGTTAGTGAGGAGACCCTAAACATATTTAGAGCTATTCACATCCCTTAGGATTCAAAAGTTTGAATGTTTGCTTTTATCCCCTCTCACAATCACCCACATGTTTATTTATTTATTTTCATAATACTTTAACTCATTTTGAGAGTTCTCCAAATGAACTAACATGTTTCGATCTCATGGGAAGGTACAAAAATATCAAACATAGCATCAAGTTCCAAGTCGGGTATGAAGCAATTTATGTTTGTGGTTTAATAAGTATCTAGCTCAACTTGTACTCATTCTAAATATTTAATAGTATCATGGTTTGTACTGGTTTCCTTCTTTCTTTTGTTTTATTACACAATTGTTCTTTCTATATATAATGAACTCAATGATCTAGAACATACTATAAAAATATATACATTTCCAATTAGCATTAGTGGTGTGAAACATCCTATAATCATCATAAAATACACGTTCGTTAAAACATATCCGAATTCATACATCAATTTAAATAACCACAAACTAAAAAACTTTATCTATAATAAAGGCTGGAAGTCCAAATAATATAACGCATTCTCCGATCATGGAGAGCTAAAGTTGCAAATTCTTATGCAAAAACTGTAAAAGTCTAACATGATTGCGATATAAATAAACATGCAAAAACTGTAAAATTACAATGTATTAAAGATCTTCCCAATCTTGAAACAATCAACGCGGGATCAAACAATCCCTCGTGATTATTTGATACTAGGTGGGAATGCGCGCTTCGCCGCGCTGTCTATTGTGTGCTTTGGCACAATGTGGTGTCACATTCAATTTAAACCGCAGTTCCTTCTCGCCCAAAAACTCAATAGGAGCACAAATTCTAGACTTCAGAACGCATCATTGTAAATTTGAGCGAGCATGGGATGTACGACATGTAATAGAAGTTAAGCTGCACCAAGGAGCACGTATCATGTAGAGTAGCAATATATATGCAATCTATGTGGATGCACAAATGCAGGCACCATGGTGACCTGATAAGCTCAATATGCTATAACGCAAAGGAAAATAAACTGAAGTGGATAATTTTAAGTGGAAAACAACAAGTACAAAAAAGGCATATTACAGCTGCAGCTTTTATTTAGACAGAGTTTGCAATGTTTCTCTGTATTTAAGGGCTTGCGATTGTTAGTGCTACTGCGAATAATGCATAAATAATTTGATTGAATAATGTGTTGCAATGTTTTTGGCTAAACTGATAAGGAAGCCCATTACTTACACTGGACATAGCTCCATACACAAAGACTTCCTCTTTTATAATCATACTAGGTGCTATTGTAAAACACATTCCGTCGCCCAAGATCAGATCACGAAATCATTCTACGATCGATCGAGTTATTCTCTGTATCTTTATATCAAATAAGAAGACAGAGAGACTCGGCTTCAAGATGGAGATTGACCATCTTCACCTGCTCATTCTACCACCACCACCACCTCGACCCATGAGGCCTAAAAGTAATAGCGGCCAAGGCTCCTTCCTAGCTTGAGTTTGGTTATCACCACAGCTCGATGAATCGAAAAAACACTCGAAAGGATCTTCTTCTATGGAATTAACACCTAAACTGAAGTTGAGAAATTGGTTTCTGATTTCCGCCTTGTGAGATTGCAAGAAGGAAAGTAATAGTTTCGTTTTCAATAGGTTCATGTGTGTTGTTTTCTTATTTGAGTTTTGTTTCTAGTTGGGATTTTGGATGTATATCTTGGATTTATGTTTCATAGATATCTGTAATTTTTTTGTTGTTAGCGTCTGGGTTGCCATTTGTTGTTTTGGCTGCATAATATATTTTGCAAGTAGGGGTTGTGGTTCTGATTGTTATAGCACATTTAGTTGGGTGGCTGATGTGATATGCAGCAAAAAGAAAAGGTAATGTGCTTTCTTATATTATAGTGGCTTTGGGTGGACAGTGCCGATGCATCAGTAATCTAAAGAATTTTCTCTAACGTTATGCAAATTGTTTCTTTCGAAACCGTGGCTCTACAATACCAATGCTTCTTGGGTGGGTCTCGGGATGGAACATGGAAGCGGTGCAGGCAGTGTTTGCTGTCGTGTGGCATGTGGTGTGGACGTGTGGAGGGATATGTGTCAGCTTGTTGTGCGCTTGGGCTTGTGCTGGGCAGATGGTTATATATTCTCTGGGCAACCGGTGTTTCTCGGTTCAGCTATTAGCTTGTTTTAGCTTTGTGGATCCAGTATCGATGGAAGAAGCTCCTGATCTTGATTATGAGATGGAGTTTTGGAAGGACAAGTTGGAGGAGGAAGGAGCTTTGAAGGACGTCATGCCGCCTCCGTTGCCTCCTCCGATTGGTGCGTATTGATAGATCTGTCAAATTTGATGTTTCTTGCTTGTTTTTTCTATGGTTGTTATCTGAAGCTTGCGGCCTTGTTTGTAGGAAACATGCGAATCATTGGGGTTTCGTCAAAGGCGATGCTGGATGAACTGGTGAAGGAAATACCTGCTCGTGATCCAAGGTTTCAAACATGGTATCGCTATGGTGGTTTTTTTAGTAATGTTCGAGTAGATGTTCCTGATCTGGCCGATCCGGCGAAGCTGCATCAAGAGTTTTGCTCTAGTTTTGAAGAGTTCCGGACGACGGAGGAGGCTGAAGAGAAAGCTGCAGAAAGGATGATTCGGACGCTGGAGAGCAGTTGTAAATTTGAGACAAAAGATTTGAATTGGGAGAAGAAGCGGCTCTATCATGTTAATAGCTACAATTCGTGCGTTGGGTGGCCCTGTGCCCAGGAACAGAATCAGGATCTCAAGACGAAGGTGAAGGAACTTAAGAAAGGCTGGCGTGACACACTTGATGCAGTGGAGAGGTGGTGTGGTTATATGGGTTCTTTCGGTTTTGCTTGTCCAGAAGATGTTGTTCCTTTCGTGTTGCATGAAGGAATCACTGATTTCGAGAGTTTGTGAAGAGAATTACCTGTAGGTGAGCTTTGTTGGTTCTGAATGTAACTTAGGTGATGGCTAGTGGAATGTGGTAGTATGTAAGCTTGTTACTTGTTGCATAACTGTGGTTTTCCTTGTCTCTTGTTGCTCGCTGAGATGTTAAGCCAAATGGTATGTTGTTTGGTGTGTAAACCTGAAGTCTCGTGCTTGGTAGTACTGGTGGCTCGCATGTTCTTGTCGCAATGTATTAGACGTTGATGTTGTTGATTGTGTGTTTTATTTTATATCTTATTATTTTGTCTTAGTGAATGTTCTATTAATTGGTTTTCGAGTTGATATAGATAGAAGAGTAGTAAGCAGAAATCCTTGGTGTTGTGCATTCTTGTTAGTTAAGTGTTGCATGGACTCGTAGGTGATTGCATTCTTGTTCTGTGAATCCAGGCCAATGTATGAATATATGGCAGTCTAGGTTTTCGCGGCAGGGAAAATATATGTAAGATTGATTTTTTCTTTGCTGCATCTGTATATGACAGGAGATTTTCTTGTAGCAAGTTATATGTGTAAGCATAAGTAAAGTAGTGATGGAAACACTAAATGACGGGGAAGTACTTGATAACTGTTCTAATTATACATGCATATGTAGTAGGGGCAGTAGCAACTGATAGCAAGGTACTGAGGGGGAAGACAGGATAGAAGTGTTCTAGTAGCATTTTTACATATGAGTGGAATGACGATAGAAGGCATAGCTAGGTAGCGTTTTTACATATAAGCGGACTGACAACAGAAGGCATAACTCGGTTGTCCGTTGTGGAAGTAATTTTATAGCTGTTGCACCTTGTTTGTTCCTTTGGTGCTGTCTATTGGCTGACAGCGTCGGTGTAGCAGTCATCTTAACTGCGATGGACCAAAGGTATGAGATATCACATCTATTATATATTAAAAGTACATGACGGGTTCACCAGAAAAAAGAGACATGACGGGTTCACCAGAAAAAAGAGAAACATGCTACAAATTCCTAGAAAAATCAGAAACATCTAACCCTCGGTTTTCTATCACAATAAACAACAACCAATAGATTATAAAAAAAATAGAGTTAAGAAAATTACCCACCAATGCCATTCCTTAAATTTCTCTGTGCCTATTCAATCTGGTACCTGTTCGATTTTATTGGATCAATCAACGCTGCCTTCTCATCTAAAAAACGATGGTGCGTGCTCTACAAAAAGGAAAATCAAGGCTCATCTTCTCCGTCCTCATGCGGCCGTCGTGTACTCTATGGGTGCCGTGCGGATGTAGGTACTTGTCCATTAGCCTGATATGCTCTTCTGATGTGTCTATCAGGATCCTCACGTCCTAATATAGAGCTGTCAAATCTATGTATACCAGGTGTACCAGCAGTCCGGCCGACACCGGCAGCCACATGATCCCGGCGGCGACCGGCAGCCACACGATCCCGGTGAACGACGGCCATCTCTTCCACAATAATAGAACGGGCGTCGGTCTGTGATGACCTATAGGTATTTTACATGAATTACCTAGCTATATATCTTACATTAAGGATCTACTAGCCGTGAACGGAGTATTTGACGTGAATCCTCTCACGTCCTAACCTAGAGCTGCCAAATCTATGGATCAAGTAAGGCAGCTGGACCAAGCAGCAGTTTGGCCGGCACCGGCGGCCACACGATCCCGGCGACCGGCAGCCATCTCTTGCACAATAACGTGTCATGCGTCGGTCTATGGTGACCTATAGGATCTAGCTGTGAATGCAGAGTATTACTTCACTGTCGTGGTGACCTGTAGTATTTGACGTGAATCCTCATGTTACAACTACGGGTCTAGGCACTATTGTAGCATTGGATGGCACATCACATCACACCACAGATGATAAAAGAAAATAAAAGATTACCCCTAGCTTGAATTCTTATGCTTTTGTATATATATCGATGCATGCTGTGTGTAGGTATTTTTGCAAAGATTTGGCATACTTTATGGTAGGTCGTGTGGAATTGATGATTGTTTCTATGTCTGATTGAGAATCTCATAATATCAGATTGGATTAATATATTCTAGAATTTCACCATATCAGATTATAGGATTAGAACTCAGCACTCTTCGTTCTACACCATGGAGTTGTGATCCGTTTCACATTAGCTGAGGTATCAGGTTGCTTGAATGTTTTGTTATTCACTTCTACAATCTTATTCCTTAATCTCGATAGAATTTTGTATCTAGGGTGACTTATGGAAATTGTTCCAGTGTGTATTGTAGAGCCATGGAAAAAATCTTTTTTTTGCAAGAAGATCCATAGAAAAATTCACAAACTAGAGAACACAAGTTCACAACAGTTAATTTTAATTTTTTTAACTCCATTCAGATAGATTTTCTTTGGTTCATACAGAATTTATAAAACAACTACCCCGGCGCATTGGGCTCGATAATGTATGTCACTGGATTTTCTTTTTCATCCGATGTTGAGTAAGATCACGAAAGCATGTTGATTCATCTTTTTCTTTTGTTCTCTGTAAGAATGCAAACATTGATTCTATTGAACTTTATTTCAGGTAACTTGGTCTTAATTTTTCTTATTCGAGGGGACACTAAATTGATTTTCTCCTATTCTATGCGAAATTTCAGAAGAAAATTGACAGCTTATGTATTGCCGACTTACATGATTTTGCGGCATATCACCAAACCAAGATGGGCACATCTGCAATGCTAAAGTGTGTCGAGGTACTTGCCAGGCCTTTACATCTTGACATATGTCCAGATGCCGATAAACTAGGATCCTAGAATTGATAACGGAGGTTTTATATCGGCTATAAAACTTCAGTTATACATGCATGTTAAACCCAAACTTTAGTAGTTGCAACTGAGATTACTGAATATGATATGAGAGAATTCCAAGAATAAAACTACAAATTGAGAATCCTATGATATTGACATGTTAGTTAAAGAAATAATGTAATTGAAAATGTGTCGTGATGTGAATTTCTGTTTTTCAAACATAATGCCAAATTATATTCTTGGACATGTGCAAACACATAGTGAACTAATGACTCACTTGGAGATTTTCCAGCTATGTTTCCACAAAAGCACGAGAGGTCATGTTGTAACATTTATCACGCAACACACTTGAGTTTTATATATGCCTTTCATATATTATTAGTTATGTTTATCCGCGGATGATATCAGATTGTTGGAGCGAGACATTGCTTTGTACTATGCTTTTTTGATTTTTTTTGGCAGTTAAGAGTGACATGTATCCATCTGTGTGATTCCATATTTCATTTATAATTGCATAATACTTATAAAACTATTTTTAGATGCCGCCCTCGCATTTGCGAGGGCCACTATGCTAGTTTTTTTAAAGATACATGGGAGATATAATTAGTTTTGTTAGTTCTGTAGCGTCACTTAACTATGCTAGGTCTGTTGATTAGGCTAAAACAGAACTTTAGCTGATCCCTTGGCACCATCGCCTGATATGTAGGCAGTAGAGACCATGAGGTGTTAGTGTTGTGTCAAGGTAATGACTATTAATGGTATTAGAGGAAGAATATACCCTTTTTAAGTGTTCTGCTTCCTATCGATGGGTTCTTCCTTTTCTTTCCGTCGGAAGCAGTTGTGTCCTAATGAGTGCAGAACTAAATTAATTTGTCTGAATATCATGCAAGCATTGCATCAGTCAAAGTCCTGTCTGGTCATGTTTATTACCTCTGTTGCGTCGATGCCGGCTGAATCTATTACGTCTTTCACTGGTGTTGCTTCTAAATCTTTGCTTGTTTCAGACTGGTCTTGAATGGCTGCAAGTGTGTCTATTAGCGTGTGTGTTTCTTCAGTTGCTGGTGGGTTGTGCTGAACTGAAGCCGTTTCTATTGCTGGTGGAGGGGTAAATGGCTCAACTTTTGATACTTTGGAAATTATGTGGCCACGTTTCTTTCGAGAGTCTCTTGATCTACCTCGGCGGTGACAGCATATGTGTTGCCAACAATATTGGCAATAGCAGGAGGTATGTAATCAAGGCGACCTCTGACTTGCGAAACCAGCAAGTTTGCTTCACGGCCAGTGAGAGTTGTGCCTCGGTTGCCAAAGTACACAAAGTCACCGATTACTTCATTGGCAATGTCTGTGGGATTAATATCTTCAGCTCTGACTGAAAACTTGTACCTGCATGTATATAAACTATATTAAGAGGTAGGTCGGCGAATTAGGTGGATTGGTTGGATTATATTTTGAGCAACGGTTTTCACCTTTCATCGTCTTATGTGCCTTTACAGATAGGGCATTTGCGAATGGCACCCGCTAGCACCATCTTTTTGCAGCATCTTGTGCAGGCATAGAACCACCAATCTTTGGGATTGTTTACTTTGCTAACTTTTATTTTGAGATTGAAACTTTTTCCCTGTAGACATGAAAGTTATGTAATATTGTCATTATGTAGAGCTGTAGAATTTGCATTTTGGTGTTAACACTTAACAGCTTGTAAGTGAAAGAATGAACTTACCACTATGTCATCTGTTTTGTGGCTTGCCAATTCAGAAATTGTGGTCTCAGTTGGCTCAGTTGCTGTATTTCCGTGGCCTTCCCATTCAATAATGTAGCGCTCATGCTGAAGACTAGCATACATTAGTTTGTATGTGTTAATACAGGAGATAGCATGATGGCAAGGATATATTCTATATTGTAGTAGGTACTAAACCTTTCACGAAGAGCGTCTGCCTCAGGGATTGGTGGATTAAGAAGCCACCGAGTTAGGTGGGTGCTTTTGAAGGCTAACTTTCCTACAATGTCATAAGCTGGTATATTAGATGCAAGAAGTGTGCATATATGTGTAGGTAGAAATGAATCAATGGATGAAATAGGAGCACCTGAGTAATTGTCGACTATCATTCCCATGAATAGAACAGGTATGTTGTCTTCCAGAGAAGAATCATATAAAGATTTTGCATTAAAGTGTTCAGCTAGTTCTCCCTATAATGTCACAATAGCAGTCGTATCACTTTAAAATGGAAGGTAACGTCAGTGCAAGTATTTCTTCACAATAAGCATATGAATATACTCTTACATATATAGAATGTTGTACCTCTCATTTTTTATAAAGATCTGTCTCCTCGGGTCACCACCTTCTTTGGGTGCAAAGAATAGCAGTGAGATTGTATGCTACTCCGATGACATCTGTGTTTGAAACAGATTAAAGAATTGCCGAAAGCAGCAATAATAAATAAAGCAGTATAGAAAGACGGACGGACAGTTTCTTTTATACCTGATAAAGTTTCAGTTTACTTATAACGCCTTGCAAGAATGTCAAACGGCTTTACATTATATGCATACAAAGGAAAATCATCAGGCTGTGGATCAATTTCTGTCAGCTTAGTTTGCTAGCCAATCTTAATTCTGTAGGCATGATTCACTGTCTTGTTATTCCGAGCATTAGCGACCATATAAGATTCAATTTGATACATCAGGCCTTCTTTTAATTTGTCACCGAACTTCTCTAAATTGTTCTCTGGTAGGCAGCCTTCTATCATGTTTCCCTGAAAAGGCAGAAAGTCATGGATGCATGTCTCATGTAAATGGCGTGTGAGAATGTCTGTTTTTTCAATCTGAACTATACGTGCACATGGTACAGTAGCGCTAGAGAAGAAGGAAAAATGAACACATTCAAGAATAATAACTCTGGCACTGAAGAATAAGAGAGCAAGATTGTCAACCTAGTTTGTAAATGAAAGGAAGACAGATAAATCTACCGCTGTATCTATGAAGGCGTACGTTATTTTTATGAGTACGCAGTAGCCTGGTCTTAAGAATGATACATCCGATACAATCATTAAAAAGTGGAACACGTTTAAGTAGAAGCAGGTGTCAACTAACAGTTAGAAAACTGAAAGAGTACTGACAGACTCGTATTAATGAATGGCAATGTGGACAGGTAAGTACAAAGATTTAAACTCATGGACCCTGAACATGGTGCGAGCGTTCAGGAATTAATCAAAAATTTGCGGCATCAGCTGTTGGCACGTACCAGCTGGTCAATGAAAAGGAGCCCTAGTTCATACATCTGTTTATACTTCGTCTTGTTTTCCCAGATTCTAGTAAGCCATACTATGACCTTGCCTCGTGGTCCATGAAGAGATAGGTTTTTCACTAAGCCGGTATGCATTGTTGTAACAGTGATGTTCCTAAAAAGCATG
This sequence comes from Avena atlantica, assembly GCA_910589765.1. Lineage (NCBI taxonomy): Eukaryota > Viridiplantae > Streptophyta > Magnoliopsida > Poales > Poaceae > Avena > Avena atlantica. The sequence continues at coordinate 360,500,704 of OU342734.1, read as the reverse complement.
ATATTGGATCAGCATTTGTTATCGGTGAAAGAAATACGAACTATATCTTTAGAAGTAGAATCGGTGCAAACAGTTAAAATTAGAGGCAGGAGCCGATCACAGGCAATCTGGAGTGAGTAAGTGCAGCCTACTGGAACAGAAATATAATATTGGGGAAAAGAAACCAATAGATTCGTGAGTGAACCAAGTAAGAATGATAGACAAAAGAGGGGGGAAAAGAAAACGAAATACATTATTGGGGAAAAGCAACCAATGGATTCCTGAGTGAATCAAATAAGAATGATAGACAAAAGATAGGAAGAAAGGAAAGCGCTGAACGAATGTACCTTGGCGGAAAGCCGAAGCTCTGAAGTCAGAAACCCTAGGGAATGCTTTTTGGTGTGAACAGGGAAGAGGAGATGTGAAGCTAGGCGGAGAAAATGAAGAAGAAAGGCTCTCTTGTGATGTAGGAGAAGGAAGGGCGGGCACGTACGGGCACCGATGGAGGACACGTGCGGCGTCGTGCAGCCAGGTGGAGTGTAAGCACGCCGTGGTATGCAAACTGCAACCACCAAAAAAATCTAGAATTGAAGCCCGTTATGATTTAATGATCTAAGGGGCCCGTGTGCAATACCTCTGCCAAACAAAATGGCCTGGGCTAAGTTGGTATGGGTGAGCAGAATTCTATCTGCGCCCCGGGGGCTAATAACGAAACAGTCCTCTCTTTTTTCTGTATTTTTCTTTAAATGATGCAGGCTATGGTTGAGTACTAAGCATCATGGCATCGAACTTCCCAAATAGTTTTTGTTTCGGATTTTCGTGGCGCCGACCAATGGCTCCAACCTACTTGGCGCTGAACTTAGAAGTTAGATATAAAAATAGTGTCAAAAGGGGCAGATGTAGACTTAGTTTTACACATTAGCCAGATTTGACAAAAGCAATATTTTTATGGGAAAAACTCAGAATTGGAATGCTTGAATTATGGACCGGCGTGCTCTTAGAGGTGAAATTTTTTTGAAATTGCTTGGATTTGTTAGTTTTTCATTTTGTTGTAGGCTAATTTTTTTGCATGGGAAATTTGTCTACATGTAGACAATTGTTAGTTTTGCTAGCTGCGATATAGAAAGAAAAGTTGGGCCGGCTGTGTATCTGCGCCACGCGAGAAAGGGCGGCCCGTCTGCGATTTTGCGGCACGCAAGAGAAGAGGAGGATTTCTTTTTTCTGGGAATAAATTAGGACGCTGAACTTTAGCTTAGTTCATTGTTTTCTTTTCAATATTATAGATTAGCAGCAACGGATAGCAGGTCAGCGGGTGTCTATGGAGCTTGTATTATGCTACCTGACAATAAGGAGCATGGGTGGTGATATGAGAGAGGGAACTGTGGTAGAAAGGAAATAACAGGGGAGAAAATGGCATGCAAGCTTGCAGGTCCAAGGTGTGAATGAAATCTCGATGGAGAGGAGATTGCCGTTTAGCCTATTTTTTCTCTCGCGGCGCGCTGCTGGCCGGCGCGCCGTGTTGGAAGTCGCGGCGCAGCAGCCGACGGTGGGCATGGTGGGTGCATGACGGCTGACAGCAAGAGAAGCCATCTGGACTGATATGGAAACATACAGTACGTCTCAGATTTCTGATTTGAAGGGGTTAAAATTAGCTCCGGGCGCACTAAGTATCTGGTCTGGATAAGTTAAATCTAGTTTCATAGACTCAAATTTCGTGGCATCCTCTTTAGATTGCATGCTGTATTGCTTACTTGGCATATGAAATTGCACAAATACAGTAAGTATGAAGCCTAAGATAGGATATCATATATAGACATCGAGGTTTACTGAGCATATATGCTTACAATAGAAACAACTAATTGATACATAACATGGCAAATGAACTTGAAGAAATTCATCTTGGCTGTCCGAGCAGCTGAATGATGTTTCATATGCGTAGTCCGTGCTCCTGCAGATTTACGTGGAACACTCGTTGTCTTGGCCCTGCAAATTTAGTTGGAACACCTATTAGTGAATGTTGTAGCATTAATACCACTTAAACCACAACATTTCGAACTTGTATTAGAATTTCAGTTGGCTAAGCCATTTTTACAGTATTAACAAAAAGTATTCTGCATCCAGAACTTCCAAGAACTCACCATAAATTGATCTAAGTAACGAAGGTTTCGTTGACGGTAGCACTGGCATGCATCGATATGTTTAGCACTGGACATTTGCATTTGCCGTATGTAGAAAGCTGCAATGTATCCGTAAGATATGAAGGTATCACCTTAAGTCGAAGCATGGTAGGTATAGCATCGATGGTGGTGCACCAGGAAGAACACATGTATTTAGTAACAGTGTTGCCTACACCTGAACCTGTGTCATTTGTTGTAGTGATGTGTGTCTTGACTAAAGCAAATGGGCCTAGTATGTACTCAACCATTGGCTCCGTACAAAGGTTACATGGCAAACCTGATATCTTTATGTCAGCAAGTTGAGTAACTGCATCTCCCACTAAACCATACTCTGGTGTCCACTGAATCAGGTCTAGCTCGTCGCTGGCAATCCATTCTTCAAATGACAAAGATAGCATTGCTTGTAAAGATAGGAACAAATTGTCCTCAGCAAAGTACAGCAGAAATGCACTGTCATTTAACATTTTTACATGAATACGGACATGCACATTTTCCTTAACAAACATACACACGTGTCAGAGATCCGCAAAATAAGTGTTAGACTTCGTATGTAAGATGACTACAAAATAATACTTCTTCATAGCTTCTAGGTCAAACATTCTAGAAGAAATGTAGCACTCGGCTGGAGAAACAACATGGGCAGCAGAGGCAGAAGTAGGCTGACTGTTGTACCTGCATCTCTTTGTTACACCATGAATGTATTCTGCTTTATCCAAGAAAATTGTAAATCTGTTAAGGAACAAAGACGTAGCTGTTTTACTTTGGGGTACTTTGACACTAATCTCATCTGGTATAGGTACTGATTTCTCAGAACGTGCAATGCATGTGAAGACGGATAAATCATTCATACCCCTTGTATCCTGATCAATATACTCTATACCACAATATGGTGACAACATTTCCTCTACGACTGGCCTGGTACGCATATGCAAAGGCAAACATCTTAGGGTGAGGTAGACCCGACGGCTGAGAGTAATAGTTCTTGTATGAACTAAGCATCTTTCACTAAAAATGATAGGAGCAACCATTAATAAGAAGAACTTCCTCTGCCCCTTCTAATTTCATAGCCCGTAATGCTTCTCTGTGATGAGTAAATGAAACAACAATCTTGCCAGCCGTAGATTGATGGATGCTCATGCCTTCTGCTATAGCTAGCTTCTGGTGGCAATAATTGTAACTTAGAAACAGGTTCTATAGCATAGCTGCAGTGCAAATATGCGCACGGGCGCGAATTTTGTTGGACATCAGCCATAAATATATCTTTGACCATTTGTTGCCGCTGTGTATTGTTCTGCATCGCTGAGCCCCCTGAATAAACGAAAGACGAAGCAAAGAAATAAGCTTAGAACAATGATGTGGTCATTATCTAAAGTCGTAAAATAGATGTATAAGAAGGGCCAAGAAGAAAACAAAAGAATATAGTTAAGAAGGATTGGTAGTGTTAAGCAAAGCAATCATACAGTGGTTGCTATGACATTTTAAAAAACGAACATATGATGAAGAAGTCTGTCAGTGGATGTAGAGTTATCTGGAATTAAGATAAACATGACGCAGATCTGCAATAAAAATGAGCCACAGAACTTACTTAGCTTAAGGCAACCCAGTAGAATGTCACATCAGCTAACCCGGTGCGCGAACGGACAATTGCAAAACTAAGAAAAGGGGGCAAGGAAGAGGACGATGGAGAGCAGGTGCAGCCAACGGGTGAAGGGAAATGAGAGCAATGTCAGCACTGTGCAAGTTGTCTGATGAGCTTGGTGGGGGGCTTTTACGGTGGTCTGGCCCTCTGTGTTGGCTTGCTGATTCAGTACGATTTGTTTTTAATTGATCAGTGGGTTGCATAGAAGTGGTGCCAGGTGTAAATTGCATGTAAACAGTTCTGTGTGACATGTAGTGTTTTCACAGAGAACAAGTGTTGGCTCTTTCTAGAGGGTTTGTCCTAGAACCCTCTTGAAGGTAGCAGATGAGGACCTTATACATGAGTCTTTATATAGAGGCCAGTGCGTCGGAGGTAGCGATGCACCACAAGAGCAGGCATATCCAGCGAACCATTCATATTTGGTGTAGTACCTGCGTCGAATCGTGATTTAGATGCCTGGCCGTCTGCTTGGAGGGGAGGCAGATTTTGTGCCTCCAGAAAGTAATGTCGTTCAGTTCTGGTTGAAAGAGAGCGATGCTCCATTGGAGGAGACCGTGCGCAGGTTCTTATTTTCTTATTTTGGCAACCCTGTTTTTTATCGTGTAAGAGTTGGCACAAATGGTGTCTCTATTTTTGATCGGATTATGTTCGAAAGTGATGCATGGGATCTCCATGGTAAAATGTTTCCAATAGAAGATGGGATAATGCAATGCGCCAAAGTGTATCAGTCCACAATGTATGATAAAGATCTGCTAGAAGATGAAATGCCAGACGTTGAGTTTCATTTTTAAGCCTACGTAGGTTTTGTTTGTAGATCTGTATTTCTTTGGTAGTGGTGTAAGCAGTTCGTGTATGCTTTATCTTTCAACTTTGTAATCTTGGCCACTGCTGCATGAGTGTATGATCACCTAGTTATTTTATCAATATAAACAGGTTTACTCATATGAAGTGAAGTAGCAGTTTCTGAAGGGCGGGTGTATGGAATGATAGCAGCTTGATGGCATGACGTGAAATAGATGATATCGTCGCAGACTGACATTCTAAGCTAATCTTATGTAGGCTTAAACTGAAAAGGATGAATAGCAAAAAAATAAACTGAGATAAGAAGCAGCAAATTTATCTAACAACATTGAATCAAGTAGATAGAAATGCACCCAGAAAAAGACAGAAAGTAATAGTCTTAAAGCATAGTGTGAAGGGTATATTGGAAAGTTATTTGGAAATAGATACGACAAAATTAAAAGAAAATAGCAGTGTAAAACAGTGCTACAAAATGAAGCATAGAGCACCCATATCAACATTGCTCAAAAGCTTTCAAGTACCTCACGATAAACTATATTCCTCGTCTCTGCGGTTGGTTTTCCATCTTCGTCAAGGGCGAGCTGTAAGATCCCTTCTTTGTAAAGGAAAGGATACCTGTGATTGCAATGCTAGTCCCTGGATCAATGCTAGCATCCACAGTTTAAGATGAAGTACGTAGAAACAAAGGTCATTATTACATATCATTCCAGAGACAAACATAGTCTTTTACTAACTCCATGGCCACAGGCCTAATACAAGAGTTCAAATATATAATAAGATAAGTAAGTCTTCATCTTCATGTGCCACAGCCAAGCATGTTGTGTGTAGACTCATGACTCCTAATCATCATCGGAATATCCTGCAACATCACAAGTTACAGCCACAGTGGATCAATACATTGGAATAGTATTGGCAAGTGATACCTTAGTAGAATATTGGTGGACTAGATACTATATGCATTTTGGCTAAGTGTAGCTTAGGCTTGCTTTGCTCAAAATAGGTTTTGCCTATCAGTTGAAATCACTAAGTTTTTATTTGATAAAAATCTTTCCCAAGGAATCACCAATAGACATTGGGGTCCTTCACCCTTGTTCAACCACAAGTTTTTACTTAGAAAATTGGGATGAGGAGATTCTTGATAGCTTCCATGTCTTGATGCTCAAGTTGTCCAATTCCAGGGACATGGCTAAGTACTTAGATTCTTCCATCTGCAGAGGTTGTGCACTTTTCCCACAAGACTTGATTTTCACCAAGGCAGGACCTTTCAGAAGCCTTCCCTTAGACCAAATGGACGCGTTCCAACCTATCATCCCACTACCACCAACTGTCCAAATGGATAAGTTATTGCAACCTATATGATCCAGGCAGAGCCCATATTGCCAAGTGGTTGCACTAGAAGCTTCTTAACATGTGGCCTCTCAAATCCCTTTGTTTCTGGGTGGCTTTCCACAAGTGAGATACACAAGGTAAACCATATAAATGGGCCTTGTGTAACCACTCAACATAACCCATTCCTTCCATTCCACCCAGGTGTTTCATTCACTTAGTTGTTTTATTAAACAAAAACATAGTCCAAAGACTTAGAAATATTTATTCATAGCATGAATATAATCACCCTTGGTTGCTACTAGCTAGGCTAAGCATGGAATTGATAATACTTAGAAATATTTCTAGCAATTCTACAACTACTAGGATTTCCCAAGCATAGCATATAGATCAAAAATATCCATGCAATACTAGCAAAATATTTATAATGCATATTTGGAAACATAGGAAAAAATTCATGAAGCACCACTTGCCTTGGTAGTTTGGAGAGTAGCTACAATCCTCACAATCACAATCACTATTTGCACCAAAATCTACACATAAAATGATAGCACCAAATCACATACAAAACAAATACAAACAAAAATATATGGATGCATGCAATATGATATGTGATGATTTTCTATACTTAACAAGACAAGTGCACAGTACTGATTCATAAACAAGTTCAAAACTTGCCAAACAACCTTTATTTGAACATTAAAACATTTCTCAAATAGTTAATATACACAAAATAGGCCTACACATATTTATGTAAAAATAACCATTTTAACAGAAACAAAACATTAAACACATTGCATATATAGAAAAGGCTTTCTCTCCTGATTACATTGATATAAAATTTGTCAAATTTGGACGTGGGAATCAAAAGTTATGATTTAAACAAGTTTTAATATCTAATAGATCTAATCCAGTTTTTAAAATTTAAATCCTAGCCACGCGGCGTCTCCTGATTGGACAATACCGCTTCACTCAGGATCATGCTTCCGCACTGTCGGATCAAGTTAGATCCAATGCGCCAGATCTAAAGAAAACGGTTCGCTCCCGTTCTAATCTACGCCCTACGATACAGATCTAACGGTGGCCGATGCTTTGACCAAGAAGTGGCGGCGCGAATGGTCGCTGGCAGCGGCGGCGCTTCTGACGGCGATGCACCGGTAATTCTAGAGGGGTCTAAGGGTCGAGCAGTGGCTTACCAAACTCGCGGAATCACGACGAAGCTCAAGGTGTTGCTGGTGTGGGCGGGGGTGTGCTGCAGAGGCTGCTGGGGCTCGTCGGAGTTGGAGGCAGCGTCAGGTTTGCATGGACGGCGACGAAGGCGACGTTACTAACCACCCTAGCACAAACCAAGGGTATCAGCGAGTGCACAACGCTTAGGCGAACCTGACAGGGCCAAGTAGAAGGCGCGGGGCGGTCGGCTTTTACCTTAATCACTCGCCAGAGTTGGAGACGGCGTCAGATGCCCACGGTACTCGTCGAAGTCGAAGTTCTGGATCACAAGCGGACGAACAAACAGGATCAGGAGGTGCGCAAGGACCAGAGGATCATTCCTGGGTGAACAAGGAGTAGGCGCGAGCACTAGGCTTACCGGAATACCTCGCCGGAGTTGGCTCTGTCTGCGGCGGTGTAGGAGCAAATACTGGCAGCCTGGTGGCGCTCTTGGCTAGCTTTGTTGGGGGAAATGGTAGCGAGGGGGAGGGGTTTAAGTAGGCAGCAGCGCGACTGGAAACGCTCGCGGAATCAAGGCCAATTACGCCGCGACATTATTGGCATCAATGGCAGCGGCGACGTGGTCTGCGGGCGGGATTTTGGGGACGACGGAGTGACGTGGCCGCAGGGTCCACTTGTCAGCGAGGGGGTATGAGTGAACACGGTGAGAAACAGAGGAAGAGGGGGAAACCCAGGTGGGCTAATTGCTGGGCTGGTTCCAGTGTTGGGCCAGATTAGTGACGCTGGCCTTTTTCCTTTTCTTTACTCTTTTTCTTTTTCTGATTGAATTTCTAGGAAACATTTTCAAATGATTTCAAAAGCTATTTGAATTCAAATCTTTTCTGGATTTTTGTAGAGTGTAACACTCATATTTCTGGGCATAAAATCATGTGGTCTCTCTGTATTAGCTTGGTCCTTTTGATCAAAAATAATCAGTGACATAGCACTTGATTTAAACAAGTTTTGAAAATGGTTTTAAATCCATATTTGTTTTGTAAATTTTGGTTTAAACACTAGTAATCAAGCAAAACAATTTGAGAGCAACAAGGTTTGGTTTTTTGAACAAATAACTCCTCATTGGGAAGTAGCATTTGATTTAATGTTGATCACATAAAATCATAGCTCTCAAATTCTGTTTTCTTTCAAATGAGTTTGAGTTTTGATCCCTAAATGATATGCATGCATGCATGATATGAAATCTTTGAAAACATGATTTTAGGGATGTTACAAATCTAACCCCCTTAAGGTGAATCTCGCCCTCGAGATTCGAGTTGGCTAGCAAATAGGTGAGGGTGGTCTTTCCGAAGATCATATTCTCTTTCCCATATTGCTTCTTCTTCGGAATGATGGTTCCACTGAACTTTGCAGAATTTGATAGTCTTAGTCCGAGTAACTCTTTCTGCAGTCTCAAGAATCTTGATAGGTTTCTCTTCATAAGTGAGATCACTTTCCAATTGGACCTCTTCCAAAGGTATAGTATCCTTCAAAGAAGTCTCTTCCATTTCTGGATGGCATTTCTTAAGCTGACTCACATGAAACACATTATGAACAGCAGACATTGACTCTGGCAATTCATTCTCATAAGCTACTTCTCCTTTACGACTCAGAATTTTGAATGGTCCAACATATCTTGGGGCCAATTTACCTTTGACACCAAACCTCTTCACTCCACGAAGTGGTGACACTCTAAGATAAGCTCTATCACCCACTTCATAGGTGACTTCTCTATGTTTAGGATCTGCGTAGCTCTTCTGTCGGGATTGTGCTATCTTCAATTTGTCCTTAACCATCTTGACTTTCTCTTCAGCCTCTTTGATTAGTTCTGGTCCGAACAAACTTCTTTCTCCCACACCATTCCATAGCAATGGGGTAGTACACTTTCTCCCATAGAGAAACTCAAATGGTGCCATCTCAATACTGGCTTGATAGCTGTTATTGTAAGAAAATACTGTCCATCAGTTTGAGGATGAAATGCAGTGCTGAATTCCAACCTCGTTCCCAATGACTCATGTAGTTGCCTCCAAAAATGAGAAGTGAATTGGGTTCCCCTATCAGACACAATACTCTTGGGTACTCCATGCAGACATACAATTCTGCTCATATAGATCTTGGCTAACTTAGCACTTGTATAAGTTGTCTTCACGGGTATAAAATGAGCCACTTTAGTTAGGCGATCCACTACTACCCAAATAGAATCATATCCTGACCGGGTCCTTGGAAATCCGGTAAAGAAATCCATACCAATCTTGTCCCACTTCCAATCAGGAATAGGTCGTGGTTGAAGCAATCCTGCTGGTTTCTGGTGTTCGGCTTTCACTCTACTACATACATCGCACAAAGCAATATGTTCGGCGATGTCCTTCTTGAGATTATTCCACCAAAATATTTCCTTCATACCCATGTACATTTTGGTGTTACCCGGATGAATGGAATATGGTGAGTTGTGTGCTTCTTGTAATATTAGTTTTCGAAGTTCCCGATCTTGTGGAACATAGATACGTTTTCCATGTCATAAAGTACCCTGTTCGTCTTCATGGAATCCCTTGGCTTTTCCCTTGCCAATATTTTCCTTAATCTCTTCAATTTCCTTATCTTCCTTTTGGGCTTCTTTGATCTTGTCCAACAAGGTGGGTTGAACATCCAAAGACATGAGATGTCCCTCAGGCACAATCTCCAATCTGAGATCTCTAAATTGGGCACACAGATCATCTGGCAATTCTCCCTTTGTAAGGCCATTCACAAAAACCTTATGGCTTAGAGCATCTGCTACAACATTTGCTTTACCAGGGTGGTATTGCAAACTCAAGTCATAGTCCTTGATGAGTTCTATCCATCTTCTTTGTCTCATGTTAATTTCCTTCTGGGTGAAGATATACTTTAAACTCTTGTGATCTGTGAACACTTCACATCTCTTTCCCAAAAGATAATGTCTCCATGTTTTGAGTGCATGGACAACAGAGGCTAACTCTAAATCATGAGTAGGGTAATTTACCTCATCAGTTTTGAGTTGTCTCGAGGCATAAGCCACAACTTTCCCTTCTTGCATAAGTACTGCACCTAATCCATGATGAGATGCATCACAATATACTTGGAAATCTTTCTCCAAATCTGGCAAACATAAGACTGGTGCTGTCACTAGTCTCTTCTTCAATTCTTGAAAGCTGAGTTCACAACCTTCAGACCAAGCAAACTTCTTGTCTTTCTTTAGCAATTCTGTCATAGGTTTAGCTACCTTGGAGAAATTCTCAATAAATCTTCTGTAGTATCCTGCCAAGCCAAGGAAACTACGAACCTCTTTCACCGACTTAGGAGACTCCCATTCAGTTACAGCTGAAACTTTAGCAGGATCAACTGCTACACCATCTCCTGACACAACGTGTCCAAGAAAACCAACTTCATTTAACCAAAATTCACACTTGTTGAATTTGGCATACAGCTTATGCTCTCTAAGCTTCTCAAGTATCAAATGTAAATGTCCTTCATGCTCTTCTTTGCTCTTGGAGTAAATCAAAATGTGATCGATGAAAACGACAACAAACTTGTCAAGAAATTCCATGAACACCTTGTTCGTCATATTCATGAAGTATGCTGGTGCATTGGTCAAACCAAATGGCATCACGGTATACTCATACAATCCATACCTTGTGGTAAAAGTTGTCTTAGGTATGTCTTGTTCTCTTATCTTGAGCTGGAAATAACCTGACCAGAGATCAATCTTTGAGAACACACAAGCTCCTTCTAACTGATCAAACAAGTCATTGATTCTAGGCAAAGGGTATTTGTTCTTGATAGTCACCTCATTGAGTGAACGGTAATCTATGCATAACCTTTGACTTCTATCTTTCTTTTCCACAAACAAAACTGGTGCTCCCCAAGATGAAGAACTTGGTTGGATAAATCCTTTTTGCAACTGTTCTCCAAGCTGCTTCTTGAGTTCTTTCAGCTCATCCACTGACATCTTGTACGGTCTCTTTGCTATTGGTCCAGATCCTGGTAGCAAATCAATAAGAAATTCCACGTCTCTATCTGGTGGCATTCCTGGCAATTCTTCCGGATATTCACTCACAATAGGCACACTGTCTATGCTAACCCCCTTAAGAGAATTAAGCTTACTCCTTTTTGCTTCAAAGTTGGTCTTGAATCTGATCCTTTTGTTTTCTGGAGTTGTGAGTGAGACAGTACGGTTTGCACAATCTATCACTCCCTTGTGCTTAGTCATCCAGTCCATTCCCAAAATAACATCCAATCCTTGGGAATTTAGGATTATCAGGTTAACAGGAAACTTATACTTCCCAAACTCTATGACTAGATCATGACATCCTGAATTCACTATCATTTCTCCGCCAGGAGAACTTACTTTTATAGGACACCCAATAGTTTCTACCGGTAGTTCATTTCTTTCAACAAATGCTCTTGATATGAATGAATGACATGCACCTGTATCAAAGAGAACAAATGCTGGAACAGAATTGAGTTTGAACTTACCAGCAACAGCATCAGGTTCCTCATAAATTTCCTCCATATTGATGTGGTTCACTTGTCCCTTTTGAAAAGGGTTGGGCTTGTTGGGTCCTTCAACTTTATTTTTTGGGAACTCATTTGCATAATGCCCCATCTTCTTCACTTGAAACACTCAACCTGACTACGATATTTCTAGACAGACTGGCTTCCACTGCCACTTCCAGTGTGGTGGTTCTTATATCCACCCTTCTGATTCTTGTACTTGTCATTGTCATGACTACGGTGACTCTTGTTTTCATGATGATGGTTGTGGTTGTGGTGCTTGTTGAATTTCTCATGCTTGTGGGATCCTGAACTCCCACTATCATCATAATGGGAACGCTTGTGAGACGATCCCGAGCTGTGCTTGTCAGAGTGCTTTCTCTTCCTACTTTCAACTTGCTTCATCTTGTTCTCCAAAATAGCAGCCTTGTCACAAAGAGACTGGTATGTGGGAACATAGGCCACAGCTAACTGCAGGTTCAGTTCATCATTCAACCCTTCAAGGAACTTTTCCTTCCTCTTAGCATCAGTGTCAACTTCATCCGGTGCATATCGCGCCAGATTGTTGAACTCCTCAATATATTCAGCCACGCTGCGGTGGCGCTGCTTCAGGTTATGGAACTCTTTATTCTTCAAACTCATCACTCCGGATGAGATGTGAGCAGTACGGAAACCATCTTCAAAGATAGCCCATGTCACATCTGCAATGGGAGTGGTGATCTGGAAGTTATCCCACCAAGTGGCTGTTGGTCCTTCCAATAAGTGAGCTGCAAATCTGACTTTCTCTTCATCAGTACAACCAACTGTTATCAAGTCCTTTTTCACAGAGCGTAGCCAATCATTGGCCACCATAGGATCAGTAGTTCCTGAGAACTTGGTGGCCTCAGTCTCAAGAATCTGGTAAGCATGTCAAAACCCGGTGGGTTGTTCCGATTGTTGTTGTTGTTGTTGTTATTGTTGTTGTTATTGTTGTTGTTGTTGTTGTTGTTGTTCTGATTCTGGATGAACGTGGTCATCATTTGCATCAGCTGAGTCTGAGCTGTCATCATTTGCTGCATCTCAGGGGTGATGTTGTTGTTGGGGTTAGGATTGGCACGTCGGGGAGGCATCTGTGGTTTGTTCAATAGAGATAAGAATGAGATACCCATAGATGCTAACATGCACAATACATCACATAAACAATCACCAAACATGCATCATAATAATAAAAGTTCAACAACATAGACAATAAGTTTGCAAAGTAAACACACCAATAGCAAGCCATCCACATGTTGGATGGTCACTGCAACTCAATAATCAAGACATGATAAATAAAAGTAAATGAGTAGTCATCACTACTCATCGGCATCAACCTCCTCCTCAACAAGTGTAAGACCTGCATTCTCCATAGCGGTCTTGTATTCCTCGACATTGGTGGTCAAGGTCTCTACTTTGGCTTTGAGAGCCCTCTTCTGTGAGCGAAGCCTCTCAATCACAGTTTGCTGATGCTCGAGCTCGAAGTCCTTGGCCTCCAGTTCTGCAGTCATGTCTCGAATCCTCTTGTTACTATCTTGGACTCGCTTCTCTTGACTCTTGAACTTTCTGTCCTGACTCTCAAACTTGGCCTCCATCTCCTTGACTATCTCATCTTGCTCTGCGAAGATCTTGTCCTTCTCACGAAACTGCACCTGGAGTTCGTCATTGCTGAGCATGACGTTGGTCCTATCAGTGTCTATGTGCCTAAGAAGAACCTCTAAGTCCTGGAGGTATAGACGAATCGGCTCTGCTGTCTCCCTCAAAGTATCATCAAAGTCAATGGCCTCACCATCCTCATCACGTCTACCGAAGTTGTGGAAGTGAGTACCTCTAACCTGTCGAGAGTGTCTCCCTAACAGACGTCCAATCAAGTCCTGCATGACTACCTCTAGGCCTCTCTCCTTGTCATCGTGCATGATCTTGAAGATGATTGCCTCCGTGGTAGGCTCAGTCTGGCGTCTGGGCTGATTAACCTTGAAGCCCCAAAGGTCTTTCCTCTCAAACTTAGTGAGGGGAAGCACCATGATGGTAGGAAGAGGGAGATTGAGCAAACTAGTGAGCTCAATAATACGAGGGCCAAAACGAGTTCCCTTGAACTCTTCAGCCGTGCTGATGGTAACATTAGGCATCTATTTATAAGATAGAAAAAGTTAGAGTCAACACAATGAATAATTTACAAGACAAAGCATCACAGGCATAACATTGACAAACACACAAGTCATAGCATACATAAAATCCATCACAAGCATCCAAGGTTCAACTTATTTTAGACAACATTTTTGGAAAATAAAATGATAAGTGTGGTGGTCCAACTAACGGAGTATGTTTACAATCCCATCTCACTTGCCAAGTTGGCTAACAGGGCATCCCTAGAGGCAATCTGTTTGTCTAAATCACAGGACTCCATTGCTAATTCTATGATGTCCTTCCTTAAGCTTTGGTTGGTAGCCTCTAACTCTTGGGTATGCTTCTTTTCTTCCCTAAGGTCATTCTAGGTGTTAAGCATTCTGCACTTGATTCTATCACCAAGTTCTTTGATGGCCCTCCAAGCTGCATCCCTTGCTGAATCAAAGAATGTGGTGTGCATCACTGAGTTGGTGACCATGCAGAATCCTGAGTCCTTGTGGATGTCTTCCTTGTTTTTATACAAGTGAAGTTGCACCCACCAGTACTCAACTCCTTCATCCATCACAGGAAAGCCTTCGTACACAGTTGCACCATGTATTCCCATGGCAACCATGAGGTCCTTGATAGCCTTGGGGAATTCTGTCTCACACTCCAAAGTCATAGTCATGATTGGTCCCTTCCTCACGGCTTCATTGATGGAGTTCATCTACAAATAAAGATGAGAAATAAAATTAGAAAAGTTTACGAGAAGAAAAGCCAAGTGTGGAAGTTGTTGAATTTTTTTTCCTTAGTGGTTTCCAATCCTAGGGTCATAATCCTACAGGAAACACAGTGCTCTGATACCATCTATAAGATCCCTTCTTTGTAAAGGAAAGGATCCCTGTGATTGCAATGCTAGTCCCTGGATCAATGCTAGCATCCACAGTTTAAGATGAAGTACACAGAAACAAAGGTCATTATTACATATCATTCCAGAGACAAACATAGTCTTTTACAAACTCCATGGCCACAGGCCTAATACAAGAGTTCAAATATATAATAAGATAAGTAAGTCTTCATCTTCATGTGCCACAGGCAAGCATGTTGAGTGTAGACTCATGACTCCTAATCATCATCGGAATATCCTGCAACATCACAAGTTACAGCCACAGTGGATCAATACATTGGAATAGTATTAGCAAGTGATACCTTAGTAGAATATTGGTGGACTAGATACTATATGCATTTTGGCTAAGTGTAGCTTAGGCTTGCTTTGCTCAAAATAGGTTTTTCCTATCAGTTGAAATCACTAAGTTCTTCTTTGATAAAAATCTTTCCCAAGGAACCACCAATAGACATTGGGGTCCTTCACCCTTGTTCAACCACAAGTTTTTACTTAGAAAATTGGGATGAGGAGATTCTTGATAGCTTCCATGTCTTGATGCTCAAGTTGTCCAATTCCAGGGACATGGCTAAGTACTTAGATTCTTCCATCTGCAGAGGTTGTGCACTTTCCCCACAAGACTTGATTTTCACCAAGACATGACCTTTCAGAAGCCTTCCCTTAGACCAAATGGACGTGTTCCAACCTATCATCCCACTACCGCCAACTGTCCAAATGGCTAAGTTATTGCAACCTATATGATCCAGGCAGAGCCCATATTGCCAAGTGGTTGCACTAGAAGCTTCTTAACATATGGCCTCTCAAATCCCTTTGTTCCTGGGTGGCTTTCCACAAGTTATATACACAAGGTAAACCATAGAAATGGGCCTTGTGTAACCACTCAACATAACCCATTCCTTCCATTCCACCCTGGTGTTTCATTCACTTAGTTGTTTTATTGAACAAAAACATAGTCCAAAGACTTAGAAATATTTATTCATAGCATGAATATAATCACCCTTGGTTGCTACTAGCTAGTCTAAGCATGGCATTGATAATACTTAGAAATATTTCTAGCAATTCTACAACTACTAGGATTTCCCAAGCATAGCATATAGATCAAAAATATCCATGCAAGACTAGCAAAATATTTCTAATGCATATTTGGAAACATAGGAATAAATTCATGAAGCGCCACTTGCCTTGGTAGTTTGGAGTGTAGCTACAATCCTCACAATCACAATCACTATTTGCACCAAAATCTACACATAAAATGATAGCACCAAATCACATACAAAACAAATACAAACAAAAATATATGGATGCATGCAATATGATATGTGATGATTTTCTATAATTAACAAGACAAGTGCATAGTACTGATTCATAAACAAGTTCAAAACTTGCCAAACAACCTTTATTTGAACATTAAAACATTTCTAAAATAATTAATATACACAAAATAGGCCTACACATGTTTCTGAAAAAATAACCATTTTAACATAAACAAAACATTAAACACATTGCATATATGGAAAAGGATTTCTCTCCTGATTCCATTGATATAAAATTTGTCAAATTTGGACCTGGGAATCAAAAGTTATGATTTAAACAAGTTTTAATATTTAATAGATCTAATCCAGTTTTTTAAATTTAAATCCTAGCCACGCGGCGTCTCCTGATTGGACAATACCGCTTCACTCAGGATCATGCTTCCGCACCTTCGGATAAAGTTATATCCAATGCGCCAGATCTAAAGAAAACGGTTCGCTCCCGTTCTAATCTACGCCCTACGATACAGATCTGACGGTGGCCGATGCTTTGACCAAGAAGTGGCAGCGCGAATGGTCGCTGGCGGCGGCGCTTCTGCCGGTGACGTACCAGTGATTCTAGAGGGGTCTAAGGGGTCGAGCAGTGGCTTACCGAACTCGCGGAATCACGACGAAGCTCAAGGTGTTGCTGGTGTGGGCGGGGGTGTGCTGCATAGGCTGCTGGGGCTCGTCGGAGTTGGAGGCAGCGTCGGGTTTGCACGGACGCCGACGAAGGCGACGTTACTGACCACCCTAGCACAAACCAAGGGTATCAGCGAGTACACAATGCTTAGGCGAACATGACATGGCCAGGTAGAAGGCGCGGGGCGGTCGGCTTTACCTTAATCACTCGCCGGAGTTGGAGACGGCGTCAGATGCCCACGGTACTCGTCGAAGTCGACGTTCTGGATCACAAGCGGACGAACAAAGAGGATCAAGAGGTGCGCAAGGACCAGAGGATCATTCCTGGGTGAACAAGGAGTAGGCGCAAGCACTAGGCTTACCGGAATACCTCGCCGGAGTTGGCTCTGTCTGCGGCGGTGTAGGAGAAAATACTGGTAGCCTGGTGGCGCTCTTGGCTAGCTTTGTTGGGGGAAATGGTCGCGAGGGGGAGGGGTTTAAATAGGCAGCAGTGCGACTGGAAACGCTCGCGGAATCAAGGCCAATTACGCCGCGACATTATCGGTATCAATGGCAGCGGCGACGTGGTCTGCGGGCGGGATTTTGGGGACGACGGAGTGACGTGGCCGTAGGGTCCACTTGTCAGCGAGGGGGCATTTGCGAACGCGGTGAGAAACAGAGGAAGAGGGGGAAACCCGGGTGGGCTGATTGCTGGGCTGGTTCCAGTGTTGGGCCAGATTAGTGACGCTGGCCTTTTTCCTTTTCTTTACTCTTTTTCTTTTTCTGATTGAATTTCCAGGAAACATTTTCAAATGATTTCAAAAGCTATTTGAATTCAAATCTTTTCTGGATTTTTGTAGAGTGTAACACTCATATTTCTGGGCATAAAATCATGTGGTCTCTCTGTATTATCTTGGTCCTTTTGATCAAAAATAATCAGTGACATAGCACTTGATTTGAACAAGTTTTGAAAATGGTTTTAAATCCATATTTGTTTTGTAAATTTTGGTTTAAACACTAGTAATCAAGCAAAACAATCTGAGAGCAATAAGGTTTGGTTTTTTGAACAAATAACTCATCATTGGGAAGTAGCATTTGATTTAATGTTGATCACATAAAATCATAGCTCTCAAATTCTGTTTTCTTTCAAATGAGTTTGAGTTTTGATCCCTAAATGATATGCATGCATGCATGATATGAAATCTTTGAAAACATGATTTTAGGGATGTTACACGAGCACTTTGAGACCTTCCCTAGATGTTACCCTTGATAGAGCTACATAAAGCTGCCCATGAGAAAATACAGGTTTTGGTAAATAGACACCAACCTTTTCAAGTGTTTGACCTTGGGTCTTGTTGATTGTCATTGCGTAGCATAACCGAAGCGGATACTGCCGACGTTGTAGAGTAAAAGGCCACTTTCTAGCTGGTATATGCAATACAATCCTAGGTATGCAAACATGATCACCAATATTACTTCCAGTCATTATTTTAGCTTCAAGAACCCATTGCCCTAATCTGGTGACCATAAGACGTGTGCCATTACAGAGCCCAATAGATTGGTTGATATTTCGTAATAATATAACCGGGACTCCAATTTTGAGTGTAAGACTGTGCCGTGGAAAGTTTGGAGGGTCTACTTTATGAAGAAATTCAGGAGGGTATAGTATATCTGCATCTGCTATATGGTCCAGTGTCTTGCAAATACTTTCAGAGCTTTCAAAAACTATGTCTTCCTCAGGAACCATGCTGAAGAGGATTTCATTAACTTCATCAGCAATTTTATTAGTTGGGAAAACTATTGCAAGCTGAGCCAGATAAGATATGCCAGAAAAATTATCTTCAAAAGAATCATATATAGCGCTGATAATAGAAGAAATATAGTCAGAATCAGGCAGTAATACAACATCCGCTGGCAAAGAGAGCCATGAAGGAGTGGCTTCTCCTTCCCGAATCTCCATAGGCACTGTTCTGTCCCCTACACTAAGAACCCAATGTGCAAATGCATCTAATTTTCTCTTCTCGTCTTCAGTTAGAGCAGGATTAGATAATCTCATGTTTTCCTCCAACCCAAGTACAGTGACGTGGTGCCATAAAGGTGACTTGATAAGAGATGAGTTTAGGATTTCACTCCTGCTTGCATCCTCAACAACAGGTAACACTTGCCTGAAATCTCCACCTAAAACCACTGTTTTCCCACCGAAAGGAAGCAATTTCTTGGAACTGTCATTTGAAGACAGAACATCTCTCATGCTCCTGTCAACAGCTTCAAAACATCGCATGTGTGTCATCGGCGCCTCGTCCCACAATATCAACTTTGCCTTCTCCACAAGCTCAGCTAAATTTGTTCCTTGAGATATGTTGCACATAGTCTGATCACCAATGTCAAGTGGGATCCTGAACCGAGAGTGAGTTGTTCTTCCACCCGGGAGAAGCAGAGAAGCCACCCCAGAAGAAGCAACGGCTAGAACTATATGGTCATCAGCCCGTAACGCTGTAATAACAGCATTCCATAAAAAGGTTTTGCCCGTACCCCCGAGACCAGAAATAAAGAACACCTTGCCAAACAAGTTGGTAGCTGCAGTCATGATCTGATCAAATATGTTTATTTGCCCTTCATTTAACCTCTGATAAAGCGATGAAGCCGTCACCCTCAACCTGTCTTTGTCATATTGCATCTCTTCTAGTACTAATCTGTTGCTAAGAAGCCTAGCACCATCCAAAGCCTGAGTTGGAATGTTCAAAGACTCCAGGGAATAACCATTCTTGCCAAACATAATCGAGAGTTCCTGCAGTAACTTGGAGTGCAAATAAGCAGGAGGGATTACCAATGTATTGTCATTCATGGAGTGATGGGTTCAAGCTGCCAGATCATCAGTCATGTACTATGAATACTTTTGAAGAAGCTTATGGCCATCAATCACGCCACAAAATAGCAGAACTGTCATGAACAAATGCCTTAGTTGGAAAGAAGAAGCCCACTAAATCGCCTCATCAAAGAGAAGATACCACTCTCTGTCATCACCTACCAATCCAAGCGCCTGGCAGGTTTCTTTAAATGAACCAAACAGTGTTCCATTGTAAGTCCTGAGGTCATCATAGCCTGTAGCTCCTGGAACAACCGTTAGCAACATCCGTAAAAAGTAAAGTTCATTTGTACTAGGATGGCAATTATAAATTCTCCCAATTGGTGCACCAAATTTGCAGACACGAATTATCCTTCAACACTTTTTAGTTTGTCCGTCCCAGGCCCATTTTGTCAGGAAATCAAGATATGTTAAGGACCGAGCATCAGGGTAACGTTGATTGGCGACAAACCATTCAGTCAACATGGTCTTGTATTTGTTGGGATTGTGAACGACATCAGCAAGCCGGTCACGTTCGCGGTAAATAACTCGGTTCATATTGGGTAAGTGTACTGTCAGCCTCTCAACAAAGGGCTCTCTAACATGAATATCAAAAGAAAATGTCCGCCAACATGCTTCACATGTGGACAAATACCTGCACCAGAGTAGAATGGGAACTTAAACGAAATAGAAAAAACTAAAGGTTAAGACAAAGGAGCAAACGGGAAAAATGCATGATATCCACGGATACATGAGCATGGATTTTATAATCATAAAGGGAAACAATTCAGAGGAGAAAACGAAGTTTGATAGTATGGAATGTGATTACGCAACGACAAAGTGACAGAGGCTGGTAGGAAAAAAAAGTAGTGGGCTCGTACCTGCAACTGGCATACTCGTCAATTTCATTAATCCCTGCTGATTCAGATCCTGAAGACTAATACATGGAGTGTAAACGTGCTCGAGCCTTGTCAGGACCTTAGCTAGATACTTGAAGAGATATTTAAGAAGATTTGTCTTGTTATACCACTCTACGTTGATATAGGCCTGAAATCTTTTGAGCAACGCCATGTTATGTGGTACAATCCACTTATTACTCAGGCGGTGGCCGTTCTTTGTGACAAAACGGTTATTCTCACGACGACGGTAAACTGGAAAACCAAGTCCATCAATCGTCGTTTCCTCATTAAATTCCTTGGGATAGTTCTTAGAACAAACTCCATCTTTCATGCACGGCGAGTTCGGATTATATTTGCCACAAGAACCATGAACCATAAATTCTTCCACAAGTGCATAACCAAGCGGATCTATGGTGTAGTCAGGTATCTCCGCGGAAATATAAGAATCAATCGTTGCCGGTCTAGGATCTTCCGTATCAGCTTTCAACCACACAAGGGCCTGTATGTGCGGAAGGCCTCTTTTCTGGAATTCGACGACATATGAATCTGCAAAATTAGGATACTCTTAGTTAAAAAAGGTAGGAAATGTATTACTTAAGAGGCAAATAAACAAATAGAAAGTGGCTCAGCCAACGCCTTGTATGTAAAGAAAGGGAAAATGTATAAGAATTAGAAAATGTATCTGTCCTAAAGAGATAAGTTATGCGAACCCAAAAAATCTTAAGCTTGTACAGATGTAGAGAAATGCAAATGTTTAGTTTTTAACAGTCGGCGTAACACTAACAGATGTAGAGGCAGGAAGAGCCTAAATAATGAGATATACGTACATGCTTTAACAGGGCCAAAAGTTTTCCCTTTTCTAGTACGCTTACTGAAATGGTTGATCTTCATCTTGAACACACGTGTCACTATATCCGGTCCGTCAGCATGAGTTTGCCCAGGCTCGATAAAAAGAGCCTCAGATATCTCATCCCATTTCGGATTGCACGTAAAGATAATAAAAAGATCAGGAGCATCATGAACACGGCAGATTGCCATTTCGTCCTGATAATTTTGAATCATATATCGAGGACCTCCTGTATAGCTGGAATGCAGAATATATTCAATCCCAATATTCTTTTTAGTGGAATTACCTTCTCCAAGAGCATCAGACAAACCTTGATATGTTTCAGAACGGAGAGTTTATTGATTTAGAAAATGGTAACTAAGTCTACAGGACTCAACACAATAAAAAGAGTCCACCATAATTTGATTGGATGATCGGCTACAACATGTGTAAGGGTTAGGCTCTCCTTTTAGATAATGAAACCTGTAACAATATTATTCAAGCATAGATACGTCTTGCCTTCCTCTAGCAGGGGCACCTTCAACATCCTGATACTTAATCCCAAGGTGAAACCCCATAGAACCATGAGGAAATAAGAGTGGGTACTTCAAAGCCATAAGATATGGACTAAGAGGAGAGACACGCTGAAAGAACCCAACATCTTTCTGAACAATAATATCAAATCTATTTGCTTCTACAGAGAAGTCATCAACTATTAGAGCCGCTAATTCAGGCGCTACAGGAAGAGAATAACGGTTCCCATAATCTGCCCCTTCATGACCAAATAGCCGAATAGCGACATCCGGACAATCAGGCAAAAAAAGCCTTTGCTCAGCCATATGGAAAGTCTACACCAAAGGATTATGGGCATTAAGCATTGTCCGCAATGAATCAACTATGTCACGGTCAGGTTCTTCTCTGCGGGCTCGACGGTGGCGATTTGGACAGCCAGAAAGAGCATCTAACTCACGGCTATGCTGCATATCTCGCCGGCGACGGCGGCCACGAGAAAAGGATAGCAACCTCTCACTCAAAGGAAAAGAATCATCAACATCACCGTCATCAGCAGAAAGTATACCCATCCTATTATCCAATTCATTCAGTGTGTCATAAATATAAAGTTGAGCAAACTTGGGAACAGGATTGTCAGTTGGAGGGAGGAGGGAACCAATCTGATGACAAACAACCCCACATATCTTGAAAACATAAGGGCCACCTCCAATGTTAATACTGTTATCAACATGAACACCAAGCGAA
This sequence comes from Avena atlantica, assembly GCA_910589765.1. Lineage (NCBI taxonomy): Eukaryota > Viridiplantae > Streptophyta > Magnoliopsida > Poales > Poaceae > Avena > Avena atlantica. The sequence continues at coordinate 360,478,308 of OU342734.1, read as the reverse complement.
GTGAAAGCAAACATAGAGTTGTACTCACGAATCAGTCGCATAAAACGATTTGATTCTGGCCCTCCATCAGACCTAAGTAACTGATCTAAAGGAGGCGGCCAATCAGGATAAACAGGAAGGGACACTCTACCACCACGGCAACAACCATTGTAGACGGGCCGGTGGCGTTCTTTGCTGGAACGCTTACACCGCTCCCGAAACCAGAAAGACGCGCCACAATGCACACATAGGTGGTGAGGTCCATTATAGTAAGACCGATCAGGCCATGCACCTAAAAGTGAAAATTAAGAGTCGTCTGGATGGAAGAAAACAAAAAACACAATGCAAGTTTATGAAAGTTTCATAGATCAACACAAGGAGAAAGAATCGAAGAATTTACGTTTCAGCATGCTGATAAAATCAGCCGACAAAGGTAGCTGAACAGAACCCACTTGATATCCTGCCCGAAGGAAGGCACGGTGACGCCGGACAGCCACACGCATTCGTCGGTTCAAGCTGCGTCTAGTTGCAGGAATACGTGGAGTTGGATGCGCTGAAATGCAAAACCAATAAGAGAGTATAGCTAAATATGTCCAAAAAAACATGAGCACAAAGACGGCAAATAACCGCTGTACGAAACAAACTTAAACAGCTTTCTTACCTCGTGCTAAATAATAAAGGCCTACAGTACCCATATCAGGTGAGTCATCATCAGAGCCGACAATTTGAGGCAAAGAAGGTCCAGGCTGAGCCAATGAACCTAGAGCTGAAGAATGAGCCGATGGAAACGGAGCCCAAGCATTCAGATCAGACGGGTTGGAGGGCACATTCACATGAGTCGTAGCATTGGAAGACTCGCCATCCAGGAAGAAACCAGCGGCCAGGGATGAGCGATAAGAAGAAAGCTCATCGTCGGAAGAGTCCGCATACGGCACTGTAAGCAAGTTTGAACATCAACACAGTGCATTAGTGAGGCAGTAATTTAAACTTCATCGGCTTGCTAGCATTAAATGGATTGAGTAAACCCACTCTTCACACATTGGCATAACACTATACTCTTCCACGAATGCTGGCTTTTAAGAGCACGTCTCTGGCGCGTTGGTACATCAATATAATTATTCTAGAAATGTCCTCTATACACAAAGATACAATGAACAAAATATTAAGGCTGCTGTGTTTGCAGATGGAACATGTCAATTTAACACATGTATAAATATTATAAATATTTCTTGTAGTGTTCACTGTCAACACTGTGTTCACTGTCAACACTGCATCATGGACTTGCATGACTCAGGAAGTATAAAATATTAACTGATCAAACCGCTTCACTCTGGCTCAAAAAACGTTGGATACATCTTAATAAACTCTTACATGTTATTGCAGAATGCAAAGTAAAAAGAGATCATAGAATTATGATGTGCTTCTAACCATGGGCCACTTCCTCCAACGAAGATTGACGAAACTATGACAGTTGCGCTTACAACATGAAAAAAGAAGGACATGTGCAGCATCCGGCTTAGTATGACATCCACTATATACCTCAGCAGCAATGTAAATTAGTACTATGTACTTGCTAATCTATCATCTGTATGCAACATAACTCAACTCTATCAGTTCTCTAAATCACGGCAGCACAAACCAGATTCAGTAGGAAGAGATGGCACATCGTCAGCTAGACGCTTGCCTAGTCATATTTCCCGTCGTCTTGCTTCCAGGTCGGACGGCGTAAGCATGGAGACGGATTGATTTGAAACAGCAGGCAATGCAGAGTTCGTGCGCGCCGTAACATCCGAAGGAACCGGCGTAGAAGAGAGGGTACGGAGCGGCAAAGGAGCAGAATTACCGGGAATTTCGTCCAAACCACGCCCCCGGCGGGAGCGAGGCAGAACCAGCGAACAGGTAGGGAAATGAGATTGGAATGCAACCGAAGGAACCTCTTCGACGGGCAAGCTGGGCTGCGATACGACAGCAAGAACGGAAGGAGCATGCGAGAGGCGGCAATCAACCGGAACGCCATGGGGCGAGCCCTCCAACAGGCCAGGAAATCGAGAAGGCATAGAAAATTCAGAGTCGGAGGCGTCGCCCGAGAATAGAACACGGCCACGACCACGAGGACGGCGCGGGAGAGCAGGAATCGATACAAAGGACACATCCGCTAAACCACGCCGACGTTGGGCAGGAGGGGATGTGGCAAGAGGACGGGGACGGCGTGCAGGGGACGGAGATGGAGTCGGCGGGACAGGGGCGGCCGCCTTCGTGGCGGCGCCGCCTTCGTGGAGAAGGAGACGAGGCAGAAGGTGAGCGTGGGCGCCTCCGGGCAGCGGCAGCGTGGGCAGGCATAGAGAACCCTGTGAAGAAAACGACGACCACAACATCAAAATCGTCGGAGAAAAACGGCAATCCAAAAATCTATAGCAAATCGGACAGAAGGAAACGAAGTAACGACGAAGAAGCAGAATGAACTAACCAGGATCGTGGCAGGGCAATGAGGGAGGAGCACCAATTGGAGAGGAAAGCAGCGACGCATCCAAATCGGCGAGGGGAAATAAAGGAGCAGCCGCCGAGGGAGGAAGAAGATAGTGAGGAGGAGAAATAAGCGGCGGCTGACCACGTACACAAAACGACTCGAGTCGTGGCAGGGCCGAAGAGCACGGAGAGATATAAGTACGTGCATCCAAATCCAAACAGCAAAAACGAACGGGAGGAGGCTAGTTCAGAACACTGTGCGTTACTGTAGACATCTACAGTAACCCATCGTACCAGCGCTCAGAGGATGCTAATAACGTGGGCCTTAATATATTTAGAGATGCACGGCCTCGATAGAAAGAAGCATTGGTTCAACCAAATAAAGAAATGGTTACAGAATATCACAAGAGCAAGGGGGCCATCGTTACATACACGGTTTTACAAAATAAGAACAAATAATCGACATAAAAAGCTACTTAAATGGTACCTGGGGTTATCCCCAACGGTGTAAATGCATAAAAAAATATAAGCACCGTTCAAAGATCCAAAGAGAGAGAATTACATACCCTCACAGATTAGGCAAAGATGACACCATTGTCTATGTATCGCCAGGGGCAGATGGACTGGCCCAATGTAAAAATATTTATAATGACCTAGCAATACGCATTCCTCATAACTCGTAAGGGAACTTTTAGTTGTTTAAGAAGGAGAAAATTACATTACTGGTCTGCACCTGGAATTAGAGTTCCATTGGCCATGCTTCAAATAAATAAATAGAATTTTTTGGATATAAGCATACACATATACATCCCCTATAACTTTGAATACCAGAGCCATAACTTTCATCTTGAACACCTCTTCATCACTGCCATACGCTGGTTCAACATTTCCACTGTCTAGTGGACTCACATTTCAGGATGCACAAGTTCGAAAATTTCACCATCCAATATCTGCAAACTAACATTTGGGGTAAATTTTACATAAATTTAAACATAAGACGCGTTTTTGGTTGGATATCGCAGCTCGCTTAAAAATTAGAATATTGAACAGAATGCATATAGAAAATCCTGGTAGCAATTAACTATTAAGTGTTGCTTCAGGATACCAACAACCACTTCTTTTAAACTAAACAAACTTTCGTTGCTTTGCTAAATATCTGGATATCATTGTGCCTAATTTAACGCAATTCAATGCTATGTGACCTAAAAAATCAGAATCTAAATGTACGCCTTCCACAAAAAGAGGAAGTCGCCTGCACTTGTTTCAGCTTTGGGGTACACCAAAAGAAAGTCTAAGTTCATGAATCTATTGCTAATAACTTGATCGAAATAAGCATGTGTTTTCCTGATAACTTATTAAGTTGATAACATCAGAATAAGGATATATGAACTGGCTGACAAAATTAAAAATCCAATGCAAGTCATGTACTCCAGACCGTGAATAAGGTCCTTTGCAAATTCGATATAAAGGGTGTCGATCTGCAGTTATTATTTTATCTAAACTTACAAAAAACTATTAGTAATATATATGATCTGGTACGGAAACGAGAGAGCACTCCAATTCCACAGACACCTGGAGTTTTCTGCTATAGCATATACGTGCACATAGCATAATGCACAGTTTATAGCTTGCAAAGAACGACGTAAAACTTTGAGAAATCATTTTTGTGCATTCCTCTAGTTCGGAAACAGAAATAGAGGACACAATATTTCAAGTTCGCTGCCTCCTCAGAATTTACAGGGAAGAAAGATAAGGAAAAGCCCACCTCGGAAACATAAACACAACATCGTGTGGCCTCGTACACTTTATGCTTTCAACTCCAATTGCCGCTGCACCGCTGAGGTTATGGTGAAGGGCACTGTCGTTGCAATGAGAACATGGTACACTTGCAAGAGAGACCAACATGATCATCTCAACGTTTGGTCATATCAAGAATTTAGGATCATAATCTGCAAAACAAGCTGAAGAAACTCGTCGCAAATGTGTCATGGGTCAAGGGGTAACCCGTTGGCGGTTCTCTATGATATGGGATAGCTCCTGTGTCATGGGGAAAGGGGTATCCCGTTGGCGGTTCTCTATGATAAACATATACTTACAATGACAAGAACTTACCTGGGACCAAAGTTGAGTAGCATGAGGTCCCGGTACTCGTACTCAAGGAGCATGAGATTTTCAACTTGTGATTTGTCAAGCATATAACTCATATTTTGCCTCACTTTAACCTTAACCATTCAAGATGCTTATGATAGGGGAAATGAGATCTCAAAGCTAATAAGTACCATAATTTTTGGAAGCCTTATAAAAACTTGAAATCCCTACTTCCCTCTACGAAGGGCCTTTCTTTTTTTACTTTTATGTTGAGTCTTCATTTTCTATCCTTATGCACCAATTAAGAGAGCATAGTTGTCATTCTGAGTATAATGTGCATAGTCCCAAAATTTATTATTGATTGATTCATGATTATGGTATTGCTTGTTCTCAAATTATTTGTATCTAGTCACCCTTTGAACTCTGAAGGTGTCCTATGCATTTATGTTTTGGTATTCCATGAAGGACAAGCTGAATACCACTTTGCAATGTTTTCTCTATGCTCAAAACAAACAAGTAACTTTCAATGCATTGTTATTCATGATCTTTTGTTTGTGTTACTTTTCATGTTGTAACATGGTTGCTAAGTTCTATTGTTAGAGTTCTATCTTTTATGCCTATATTTAGAGTACTTTGATCTCAGCTTGCAATGCTTTTATGTTAACTTGATCAAGATTTTGTTGGTGCATGCTACCTCAAAATTTATTCTTTTTATCACTTACCTACTCGAGGACGAGCAAGAATTAAGCTTGGGGATGCTGATACGTTGCAAACGTATCTATAATTTTTTATGCTCCATGCTTGTTTTACATCAATTGCTTTATGTTTTGCTTGCACTTCGTGGCATTTTTATGCATTTCCTGGAACTAACCTATTAACAATGTGCCATAGTGCCAGTTCCTGTTTTCTGTTGTTTTTCTATTCCAGGTTTGTACCAAAGGAAATATTCTCGGAATTGGACGAAACAAAAGCCAAACCTCTTATTTTTCTTGACACGAAGATGGAGTCCAAAGAAGAGACAGAGGAGGGCACCAAGGCGGACACACCATAGGGTGGCGCAGGTCCCCCTGGCCATGCTTGGCAATGGTGTGGGGCCCTGGTGCTCCACCGACCTCGACTCTTCGCCTATATAAACCCCTCGAGACGAAAAACCTAAACACCAGATCATAATTCCACGAAAAAGTTCTGCCGTGTCACCGCCACCGAAGACGAGATCCGGGGGACAGAAGTCTCTATTCCGGCACCCTGCCGGGACAGGGAATTTCCCCCGAAGCCATATCCATCGACTCCACCGCCATCTTCACCGCCGTTGCTGACTCCCATGATGAGGAGGGATTAGTTCTCCCCCGAGGCTGAGGGCTCTACCGATATCTATGTGGTTTATCTCTCTCTCTCCCATGGTGTGATATTTATGTGATCATGAGCTTTGTAATCTAGTTGAATAAGTAGATGTTACTCTTCATCTATTATTCTACTCAAGTGCGTTTATTAATGTGATCTCCGGAGACACCTTGTCCCACGATGTGAAGGTGACAGTGTGCGCATTGTGTGTGGCTCTTAGGCTAAAGATTATATTAATACTTACCATGAGTTATAATTTGAGTTGGATGTCTCTATAAAATTGTGGTGTTTTTTTGGAACCATCTAGTGCGCTCAAGGTGATAGTGTGGGGCTATCTAGATTGGGGAATGCGAACTTTAAGGAGTGCTTTTATAGCCCTACGCAATGAGTTGGTGTTCGTTATCCAACCAGAGTATAGTTTGGTGTAGCATAGTGAAGAAAATATATTTATGTGTTGAATTATGATATCATTGTTGAGAGTGTCCACTAGTGAAAGTATGATCCTTAGGACTTGTTTCTAAGCATTTAAACACCATTTATAACCAGTTCTGCTACATGTTTGCTTGCAGCCATTTTTATTTCAGATTGCAATTACCACTTATAATCATCCATATTACTTGTATTTCACTATCTCTTCGCTGAACTAGTGCACCTATACACCTGACAAGTGTATTGGGTGTGTTGGGACACAAGAGGCTTCTTGTATCTTAATTTCAGGGTTGCTTGAGAGGGATATCTTTGACCTCTTCCTCCCTGAGTTCAATAAACCTAGGGTGATCCACTTAAGGGAAACTTGCTGCTGTTCTACAAACCTCTGCACTTGGAGGCCCAACACTATATACAAGAATAGAAGCATGTGTAGACATCACTTCTCCTAAGCCAGAGCAGTCGATGGAGGAGAGAGGGGTGGTGGCGCCTAGGGTTAGGAGGCGCAAGGACAAGGGGAAAGGGGGTGCGGCCCCACCCCTCATTATATAGTGGGGGCGACGGCCAAGGGGGTTCCCTGCCCTAGACGAGTCCCCCCCCCCCCCCCGAACTCGGCCACAAGGGGAAGATCTGGGGACTTGACCCCCAAGTCTCCCCTCTTACCAAACTAGGGTTTGACCCCAATTCTTTTGGTAGCCAGATTTTCCCCATTGGGCTTTGGTGCGGCTGGACCTAGTGCTCCCATGCGGCATGCCTCAGCCCAAGTGGACCCTCGCGGGGTGGTGGACCCACTGGTGGTCCCTCTAGAACATTCTAGAAGCTTCCAGACAAAATATCGAAAACATTTCTGAACCCCGGAAAATGACTTTCCTTATATGAATCTTATTATCCATCCCATTCTAGATCTCCTTGTGATGTCGTGGATCCAATCTGAGACTCCGAACAACATTCGGTCTCCAACTCATATTTCATATCTACTTAAAAAATATCGAACCTTAAGTGTGTCACCCTACGGTTCGTGAACTATGCAGACATGATCGAGACACCTCTCTGTTCAATAAGCAATAGCAGGATCTGGAGATCCATAATGGCTCTAACATATTCAACGATGACTTTGTGATCGAATGAACCATTCACATATGATACCAATTCCCTTTGCCGTGCGATACTTTACTTATCCGAGGTTCGATCGTCGGTATCTCTATACCTAGTTGAACCTCATTCTCGATAAGTAATCTTTACTCGTTCTATGATATCACATCCCTTGTGACCTAGTCACATTCTTGCAAGTCAATTGGATGACATTCCACCAAGAGGTCACAGAGTATATATATCCATCATATGGATGGACAAATACTACTCTTGATCAATGCGCTTCATCACATACTTTTAGAATACCTAATGCCACTAACCACCTAGTTATGGAAGTGGTGTTCGATGTCATCAAAATACTCATCCGGTGATGGTTATTAACATCATCTCATGGTCGAAGGATTAGGTTACTATGTATCTGAAAGCTTGTAGCAAAACAAACTCAATGACTTGATCTTATGCTATGCTTACTATGGGTGTGTGTCCATCACATAATTCTCCTAATGATATGATCTTATTATTAATAACATCCAATGTCCATGATCAGGAAACCATGATCATCTATTAATCAACAAGCTAGTTCAACAAGAGGCTTACTAGGGAGTCTTTCATGTTTATAAAACACACAACTATTAATGTTTCTGGTTAATACAGTTATAGCATGGAATGTAAAAAATTATCATAAACACAAAGATATAATAATAACTACTTTATTATTGCCTCTTGGGCATATCTCCAACACCCTCGAGTGTAACACTAGCAGTTTGGTTGTACTCGGTTTTTCCCTCTAGTACTCACACTTCCGTGTGCAATATACTCACTTCTACCCTCCGGTGGCTGGTCAATAGAGAGTCAACGAATTGGTTTTAGATAGCTAATTTAGTAATTGTATGCACAACAAAACCAAAAAGATCAAAACATATTTGGCATCTATCCAGGGAGTCTTATTATGTGACCTGCCACCATAAGAAATGTATATAAATCAAGTTTTAGCCTAAATCACCACTTCTCAAAACACCTACTATCTATGAAGGTTCACGGCTTTCGACTCAAGCCTCTTCCCAAAATATTCCTCCCCAAAACATAGTTTGTCTGAATGAGGCAATACTTGTCAAACGGATGTATATTTGAATTGCAAATAGTCTGATGTATGCCAAGATGTATTTTATTGTATAAAAGAAGCATTTTCCATTTTTTAAATCTCTTTCTATTTTCTATTTGAATCCCTTTGTCAGTTTTGCCCTTGGTTTTTTAAGTTCATCTTATTTTTTCCCTTGGTTCTTAAGTTCTACTCCGTTTTTTCCTCTCTCTTAGTCACAAACTCTCACACCTATGCTCATCTTGGCTGTTATGCTCTGATTGGTCAAGACAGTTGTCACGCGGATCGTGCTCACCAACTGTTGATCCTCTGTGATTTAGTGGACAGGATAACCCCTATATCTGCCAGGGGCACCCCTCTATCCATGCAAATTCATGAGTTTGTCACGGGTACTTTAACTCCATAAACAAATGATTTTGAATTTAATTTTAAGGGAAACTATTCAAAGGTGTATAATTTTTGTATATGAAAGTTTATGCATTATATTTCACTCCATGAAAATGATAAATGATCGTATATGCAAGTTTATGCATTACATTCCACTCTATGAAAATGGGGAGAAAATTATAATATCTCAAAACTTTGTTAGCACATCATTATCACGTATTAAGTGTGATTTCATAGTGTTCAAAGGTTTATAATTTTCGTATATGCAAGTTTATGCATTATATTTTCACTCCATGAAAATGATAAATGATTAGGATTTTAATAGAACAACATTATCATGTCCTAAGTGTGATTTGAAAGAGTTCAAAGGTGTATAATTTTCGTATATGCACTAGGCATAAATATTTTAGTTTAGGGATCACTTTTCATGCTCTAAAATGGTAAAATCTCAAGATTTTCTTAGGACAACATTATCATGTCCAAATTGTAATTTGAAAGTGTTCAAGATTTGTGACAATTATAAACACTCATTTACATTAAGAGTTGTATATTTTTTTTAATTTGAAAGTTTTCAAGAGTCATTTCAATTATAAATACTCATTTACATTAAGAGTTGTATAATTTTTTTAATTTGAAAGTGTTCAAGAGTTGTGTCAATTATAAACACTCTTTTACATTAAGAGCTGTATAATTTTTTGCAATTTGAAAGTGTTCAAAACTTGTGTCAATTATAAACATTCTTTTACATTAAGAGTTGTATAATTTTTTCATTTTGAAAGTGTTCAAGAGTTATGTCAATTATAAACACTCGTTTACATTAAGAGTTGTATATTTTTTCAATTTGAAAGTGTTCAAGGGTTGTGTCAATTATAAACACTCTTTTACATTAAGAGTTGTATAATTTTTTTAATTTGAAAGTGATCAAGAGTTGTGTCAATTATAAACACTCTTTTACATTAAGAGTTATATAATTTTTTTTATTTGAAAGTGTTCAAGAGTTGTGTCATTTTGTTATTTCTTGTACATCCATATCCCTAAATATCAAAGTTTCACTTTTACCTCATAGATTCACTTGATTGCAGCCGAGACATTAACTCGATAAACCAATTAAATCATCGGAACAGCTCGCCGTCACATTCTCCACTGCAAGCGCCCTTGTCTAATCAGAACATTTTGGTGCGAGACCTAACCTTCTCTATGCACGGTTGTCATTATCATCATTCATATAGGTCAACGGGACGGCACCATACTGTGGTTAAGATGAACGAGAGGCTAAACTGAAGCTCGACAAAGGGTCACCATCGCCAAAGAAGGGCCTGCATCGTCGGAGAAGAAGAAAGGATAGGAAACGACGCGGACGTAGGCGCGGGGCTAGCTCACATGGATAAGCTGTGGGTCCAATGCTCACGTGGATAAGCTGTGAGTCCCATGCTGATCTGGATAAGTGGAGAGAGGTGTCCACTACGGGAACCACCTTAACACGTCCCCACTTGTCAACATGTAACGACAAGGGTCCACTACAGTACCCGACAGACCGTGGTCCCACTTGTCAGCATGTAACGGCGAGGGTCCACAACAGGACCCGATTGCATGCGGCCACACTTGTCAGTATGTAATGGCAAGGCTAACAGACAGCGATTTTCAGACCGTGTGAGAGTTTCAAAGTAGGAGATGGAAAAAATTGAGGAAAAGTTAAGAGGCTGGGGAAAACTGAGTACAACTAACGAACCAAGGGCACGAAAATAGAAATCCCAATTTTTTATGTTGTATGAAATGCACCTTATGTAAAGCAACCAGCAGGAGCCATTTGGTTGTTCATTTTATTTGATGGCATGTGTGCGAAGATCATGATGTAAACTAGTGTTACTTTCTATTGCTAAGTTGTAGTAGTAGTCAATCATCATGATGGACGACCAACTAGAGGCGTTGTGGACTTGGCGCCATGTTGGTGGGCAAGATGGAGATCATACCGGAGCGCTAGATGGAGATCAAGGTGCATAAATGAAGGACCATATCATATCACATAATTTAATTGCATGTGATGATAATCCTTTATGAATCTTATTTATTTCTAGTATTAGATACTTGATGGTAGCATTATAAGATGATCCCTTAATTTAATACCAATAAAAGTGCTCCCCTTTAGTGTGCACCGCCGAGAAAGTTCTCTATTATGAAGCATGCCGTGACGATCAGATGTTACACATCTCGGTGTTCGCATAGCCATGTTGCACAACAAATACACTAAGGTTAATTTGGCGAGCCTAGCATGTACAGACATGGCCTCGGAGAAAAAGTAATCAAAAGATCAAGCATGAGTCAAATGAATGATATGATCGATATTTCGATATCCACCATTGCAGCTATGCCGCTGACCATGATCACTAAAACCTTTTAGGGATGGTAGTTTTAGTGGGAGATCATTTGATAATGTGATTTTAATTTAAACTCATATTACGAACTTAGTCTTAATGTCTTTGCAAATATCTTTGTAGATCATGTCATACCCCAACGTTCATGTCGACTTTGAATCTTTAATGTGCGATGAAGAACTTAAAGTTGATGGGTATAACTTCATTGATTCGTACCAATGCCTGAGGAACATCCTCATTAGTAATTACTTTCTCTAAGTGATACAAGAACTGCTAGGATATTTTCCCGAGGACTCAGCGAGTGAGAATGTTTATCGTACTCACGGTGAAATTTCCATAATAGTCCAATGCACCATGCCTCATTCCACGGAGACTAATTTTCAGTTATGCTTTTTCAACACCAGCGCATATGATATGGTCGATGAATTTAAGGCGCTATTTATATCACAAGTCAGAGTTATGAAGTATGAGTATCTTGACAAGTTTCTTTCAACTAAGATGGAATAAAACACCTTCTTAGAGAGTCACTTGGCAATCATGCATGGGATTCATGGGTGCCTTCTGGATGTTTTGGACTGCTGGATTAACATGAAATAGGTTTGGTTCCTATCTCTAATCGATCTGAGAAACCATGAAGATTGAGAATGCATGGAGGCTCCATGTTATGTATGGTTTTTGTAATTGATGAAAATATCTATAAAATAATATTTTTATTGAGTTATACTTGAAGGGTTTGTCCATGGATTGTAGACCATATGTTGATCTTGACTTCTGCAAGTGCACATATTATAGCTAGTCTCGAAGTAAGAATATCAAACCAAGGGGAGATATTGGTAATAGTCTTTATGCTTCTTATTATTAATTTATCAAAGTGTACCTGCAAGTTATCTTTGGTCGCACGCAAGAGAGTGTTGAAAATGTTTGTGAACAAGCATAAAATAATAGTAAAATAAAGAAAGTGGAAAGTAGGCAAAGAATAATCGAATAAATAATCATGAAACTGCAATAGGGCTAAAAGCGTTCTCATGAAGTGTTGGATCCACCAATAGCATTTATAGAATATGATTAGGAGATATGTTACTTTATTTGTATTACATGTGCACGGATGGAGCCCCACATATAGGTGTGCAAAGAAATCTCGGACATCACACCACTCACAACTAGTGCTAGTGCTCCAAAACAACAATGTTGCAATTGCTTGCAGAAACATATGATCATTTTTATGCATTTGCAAGAGTACGCTAGCAATTAATGGTTACCTCATGGTTGTGGAAATCCACTCTTGGATCTACATGCTCTCTCATTCATGCATGGCTTAGGTGGAAAACATGTTAACTAGTGGAAAACATGTCTTCGGTTCGATCTGAACAAAGCCAGCAGTCCCAGCCTATCACGGCCCGTGACTAGTGCTAGCACTAGTCCTGGGCCGTGAGGCCTCCAACGGCTAGAAATGGCTGTAGACACTAGTCTCGGGCCGTACCAGATCTCTAGTCCCGGTCCGTAATACGGCCCGAGACTAATAACCTGGAGCGGGCTAGCTGCTCTTTTCGGAGACTATTAGTCCCAGGTCGTATCACGACCCGGAACTAGTTGTCCATCAGTATATATACAGCTTCCTGTCCACCTGCCCTAAACCATATGGTGGCCATTTTACACAAAGAAGCAAGCTGAGTTCATGCCATTTTTTTGTCAAGATTTAGTTTGCAACCCCTAAATCCAAAGTTTTAAAAGGTTAGAACTTCATTCTTTCATCTCTTATTGCTACTTTAGATCTATAATGCTCTAGAATTATAGAGATATGGATCAATGCATGGATGCTCTAGAAGTAGAAGGATTTTGATATGTGTAACAAATTTTGATTAGGCACATAGTTACTGAAAATTGAAATGTGTAATTTTAGAGTTTCAGAGCTTAGAATGGAATGAGGTTTTCACTGATAGAACAATAATCAAAAACTCCACATTTATCATGTTAATTGTTTTCTCCAATTCAAAAATTGGTGCATGTAAATTTTTCAAAATTCAAAATTAATGCTCTAGAAGCTCTCAATATAACTTGTAATAATTTTATCATGTTGTGTAATGGTTTTTGATATACTTTTACTATAATGCAGATGGTCCGGGAATGGATGTACGGTGCTGATCGACGCTCTGGCGAGTTTATTAATGGCATGCATGAATTCATCTGTGTTGCTGATGCAAACAAGTGCAATGGTTTTGTATTCTGTCCATGTAGTGGATGTAAGAATCAGAAGGATTACTCTGACTCAAAAACCCTTCACAGCCACCTGTTGAAGTCCGGCTTCATGCCCAGTTATAATTGTTGAACCAAGCATGGAGAGAGAGGGGTTATAATGGAAGACAATGAATAAGAGGAGGAGGATGAAAATTATCATGGTTTCCGTGAGTATGGAGATACTTCCATGGGGGATGCTGAAGGGGCGGATGAAGAAGAGACACATTATGAACCCGCTGATGATCTTGGTCGGACCATTGCCGGTGCACAAAGAGACTATGGACCTACTTTTAAGGTCCCCTTGTTTTGGTGCGAATGGGTCAAGCTGACAGGAGGAGGGGTTGAGGTAGACATGAATTACGGAATGACATCGTTGGATCTCAACAATCTTGGGTACTTAGAGGAACCATTCGTCCTAGCCAATGTTGTGGCTTAGGTTTTTTATGTGAATGACATGTCTACCAAACCTAGAAAAAGAAAAAATAAGCAAAAGAATACATCAGACAATGATCCAAAGCACCACATAGTTCTTTCAGGAAAAATAAACATCGTGGGAGTGGAGGACAAGACAGACATGTCAGAAGATTGTGATAAGTTTCATGAAATTATGCCCTTTGCAGTGAAGGATGAACCAAGCATCATGTTAATGAATGAAGATGCTCCATGGATACGGCGGAATCAGAAATGGACACACTCGAAGAAATGATGTGTAATAATTGTAACATTTTATGAATGAAGATGCTCCATGTTCCCATTTTTATAGTGTTGTCTGCAAACCATCTTGAGTGTGTTAGTCCCGTTTTGTGGCTGGACCGGGACTAAAGGGGGGGCTTTAGTCCCGATTCGTACTTACCATTAAGATCTGATCTCCAAACACGCGTCGTCACATATTAGGCAGTGACTCTATGACTAGTTTCTTGGAGATGCCGGAGGATTGGGATCCGGCGGCATCTCCCTAAAACTGGCAGTAGTGGTGTCCCTGCTCTCGCACACCATCTTGCATCTTGTAACTTCTATAACTAGATCAATACGCCTGGGAGCTAACTAGCTAGTTTCACATATTAGGGAGTGCCTCTATGGCCAGCTTGTTGGAGATGCCGGAGGACTAGGCTCCGGCGGAATCTCCCTCAAGCTGGCCGTAGTGGTGTCCCTGCTCTCAAAAACCATCTTGGAGATGCCTCAAACTGGTTGGAGGACTGGACTCACGAGGATTCCTATTTATAGTACAAGCAGCTCGGCATAGTGTCAACACCCACGACATAATGTCGTTCATGTCGGCGGTTGGCAAAACGGCCCTGAGATCCGGGACTGTAAAACATGGGTCCCAATTTGATTTTCCGTGCTCCGCCTTAGTGCCCTTATGAAGACACTCACCCCTATTATTAGTGCTGACTCATGTTTTGTCCTGGTTGGTGTCTCCAACCGGGACTAAAGGTTCATCTTTAGTCCCGGTTGGTGACACCATCTGGGACAAGGTACAAGACGCACGACATAATGTCGACACTCACCCCTATTACTAGTGTTGCCTGGCCCAGTCTGCCGCAATCCCTTCAGTCGCGGTTGGTTTCTCCAACCGGAACTAAAGATGAACCCTTTATTTATAGGCATTTCCCTCTCTTTATAGGCATTTAGCTCTATTTATAGGCCTTTTCCTCTATTTATAGGCTGCTCGATCCAGCCTGCCCGCCCTTTCCCTCTATTTATAGGACGACCATCATGGCCACCCACACATACACACATTCCTCGCCGCCTACTTTCGGATGCCCATCCCGCATCCTCGTAGTCGACTCGGCGGCAACGATGGAGTACTGGGATCCGCCGGGCATGTCCGAGATTGGGCTCCGCCGGGCTGCCACTGGATGGTGCTACCTTCTGGGACGCGTAGCTTCGTGAGGAATCCAGGTGTCGTCTTCGACCCGGAGCTCCTTTGGTGGAGGTCGCATGGTCCAGGAAGGGTGCAGAGGGAGCCGGCCACCGAGGAGGTGGTACGGCGTCGTGTCAGGGAGGAGGACGAGCACGTCCATCACTATATGGATGCGTTGGACACCAGGGTCGACGATACATGGTAGATTCTTCAGGGATCTCACCCGAGCTATGCTCGTGTGATGGTTCTGTCTCTTTGAGTTTTCACCTCCCGTGGCTTAGGCACTGGGAGTCGTCGTCCAGTTTGATTGAGCAAGATGTATTAGTTTCAATACTACGGCATTTTGATTGAGCAAGATGTATTAGTTTCAAAAAATAGCATTTGATCACCTGAGCAAACTCACAAGAATACAACAACATCTTCATATTTAGTCCCGGGACTAGGTAACACTCAAGACATTTATTAATATTAAAAACCAGGACTAAATCCACCCCCTTTAGTCATAATCATTCCTAGTCCTATAGTACGCAGCTTCAGGGTATTCTTCGTCATCGTCATCATCATCGTCATCGTCACCTGCCACTACGGGGATCCTCAGCCCAGCCATGGCATATACCGGGGGCACCTGCCACTCCGGCCTCGGATTCATGGTGGGCGAGGGAAGGGTCTCCTGGAAGAAGATGTCGCTACCGCCGGGCGGGGGAGGGGCCTTCTTGTGGCTCTGTGGCGGGTAGACTTGTGGGCACCGCAGGCGAGGATGGTCTCCCCCGGTGATGTAGCGCATCACTCTGATGATAGTACGGTTTGCCCACCACAGACGGTGTCCGGCTTCGTTGTGGTTCACCGAGGGCAGGCCATCACCCTCGTACCTGGTGATCTCCCTTTCCCGCCTATTAGCGAAGAAGGCATTCCAGGTGTCGTAGTTGTTGGGATCCCACTGGGGATCCATCCGCTGCTCCGGCGTGAGCTCATGGTAGAAGTGGTTCGTGATGGCCGCTTGGCGTGCGGAACCTTGAGGGACAGGAGGGACAGGAACCCCTCCAGCGCTCAGCATCCATCTGGTGGGTGGCCGCTAGCCCGGCGGACAAGGGTAGCTGGAGGCGCACAGCGCCTCGGTCTCCTCGAGGGTCAGAATGGCCCAGTAGGCATTGTCCATTGTTGTCAGAGAGGAAGGTGTGGATGTGTGGATAGCCATGGCGCGATCGCCCTAGATATAGAGGGAAAGAGCGGGAAAACTTGGCGGGAAGCGGTGGGAAATGGCGGGAAATATCTTTAGTCCCGGTTAGTGACTACAACCGGGACTAAAAGCTCTGGTAAAAAGGAAAGGGCGGAAAAACTTGGCGGGAAGCGGTGGGAAATGGCGGGAAATATATTTAGTCTTGGTTAGTGACTACAATCGGGACTAAATGGATATTATAATAAGATTATTTATATTTTTCTGATAATAATAGACATATTATTTGTTTTATTTGGATTTTTACAATAGGAGATATGATTTTCCAAAGTTTTATATTTTATTTGAATTAAAAAAGAAAATTTACAAATGAAATAATTTATAAATGATGCAAACAGCTGTATGGATATAATATTAAGATTCTTTATATTTTTCTGATAATAATAGACATATTATTTGTTTTATTTGGATTTTTACAATAGGAGATATGATTTTCCAAAGTTTTATATATGATTTGAATTAAAAAAGAAAATTTACAAATTAAAGAATTTATAAATGATGCGAACATATGTATGGATATTATATTAATATTCTTTATACTTTTTTGATAATAATAGACATGTTATTTGTTTTATTTGGATTTTTACAATAGGAGATATGATTTTCCAAAGTTTTATATTTGATTTGAATTAAAAAAGAAAATTTACAAATGAAATAATTTACAAATGATGCAAACATATGTATGGATATTTTATTAAGATTCTTTATATTTTTCTGATAATAATAGACATATTATTTGTTTTATTTGGATTTTTACAATAGGAGATATGATTTTCCTAAGTTTTATATTTAATTTGAATTAAAAAAGAAAATTTACAAATGAAATAATTTATAAATGATGCAAATAGATGTATTGATATTATATTAAGATTCATTATATTTTTCTGATAATAATAGAGATATTATTTGTTTTATTTCGATTTTTACAATAGAAGATATGATTTTCCAAAGTTTTATATTTGATTTGAATTAAAAAAAGGAAATTTAAAAAAAAATAAACTTGTCGCGGGTCGTGGCTGGACCCAGGACTAGAGGGTGCATGCGCGCGCAAAAAAAAACGGCCGAAAAAACACACTAGTCCCGGGTCGTGGCTTAACCCGCGACTAAAGGGGGGGGTCTTTAGTCGCGGGTTAAGCCACGGCCCGGGACTAGAGACCCTCTAGTTGCGGGCGGTGGCTTAGCCCGGGACTAAAGGTATGTCCATATATATTTCGCGAGCCACCGCCCATGCCCAGCACTTGGCATTTCTCGACGAAGACGAAGACGAAGCACACATGCGACGCATCGAAGACGCAGGGGAGGTGCTGCCCGGCCGCCGATTCCACCGCGTCGCCTCCCTCGTCTCTGGCCATGCATGCTCCACCGCTCCACCTTGTCGCCGCTCTGCCATGTCTTGCTGCCGCGCGCCGCCGTGTCGCCGTCCCGCAACGCCGCCGCCTCACCGTGTTGCCGCCTACGTCGGTGAGTCGAGGGTGGTTATTTTTTACCACAAATAATATTAGCTCGAGTTATCATAATTAGAATTATTGTTTTAGTTATTAGGATTGGGATTAGGATTAGGATAATTGTTTTAGTTATTTTTTTGTTACAGCCAGTTGCAGCCAGTTGCAGCCCAGGACTGGAGGCATGTTTTCCACCAGTGTGACATTGTTACATCCGTCATCCACCATACACCAGCAACAACTTCCATCAAGTCCCCAAGGGAAAATACTATATATAGTCAACGTTCGCATAATATCAAGATGAAAGTTACTACACACTTATACAATTAAAACAAATATAATAATTATTTAAATTCATATATGTGCTAGGATTTCTCCGTCTCCCCAATAAAAAGGAAACTACTCACACATGGAGGCAATCATCATGGTAATATGAATGGAGTATGAATGATTGAACATATACACATGCAAATCCACACTAGGGTTTGGAATTACAACAAGACGAATGAAGGATTTGGCTATGGTGATGGATATGGTGGTGTTGATGATGAAGAACAATGTTAAATCCTCCAAGACCCAAACATCAATGGATATGGATGCATTTTTGTGAGCCCCCCTCCAGATCTCTTTCAAAGGTTAGGTGTTTTGTGGCCTCTCCAAATGGATATCTTCTGATCTAGTCTTAGAGGGAGAAAATGTTTGACAAGGCGAGTCAAACATCACCTAGTACTGCACCGCATAGCCGTACAAGTTCTCGTTAACCGGTTGAAAACTAGTTCCATGTTTTTTCTTACTATGTTTACTCCTAGGCACATGGATAATTATATGAAATATATTTATTGCTTCCAATTATCATATTTGTGTAAAAAATGATATCTTTAATTGATTTGACTGTCAACCTCTTTAAATATAGGATTGTGTGGAAATCAGCAGAAAAGGTGTGTGCGAGCACAATCAAAATAATAAAATCCTAACACTATTAATGCAAAACACAAGGATAAACATGATGCATAATGCACTTATTAACATCCCCAAGCTTAGATTTTTACTCGTCCCCGAGCAACATAGGAACTTAAAAAATAGAGTCATCATTTTAATAAAGCTCAAGTCATCAAAATAATTGAGAGAATTGCGGCAGAGAGTGATAATAAAATATATAGAACCTTTCACGGGTTCTTTCATACTTTCACAAATAAGATGATCTGGAAGGCTTTCACACCTTTATCACTAAATGTTATGTGAGGAGTAATCATCATTATGATATAAAACATTAAATTCAACCAAACTGAGTTAGTGAGGAGTCCCTAAACATATTTAGAGCTATTCACATTCCTTAGGATTCAAAAGTTTGAATGTTTGCTTTTATCCCCTCTCACAATCACCCACATGTTTATTTATTTATTTTCATAATACTTTAACTCATTTTGAGAGTTCTCCAAATGAACTAACATGTTTCGATCTCACGGGAAGATACAAAAAGATCAAACATAGCATCAACTTCCAAGTCGGGTATGAAGCAATTTATGTTTGTGGTTTAATAAGTATCTAGCTCAACTTGTACTCATTCTAAATATTTAATAGTATCATGGTTTGTACTGGTTTCCTTCTTTCTTTTGTTTTATTACACAATTGTTCTTTCTATATATAATGAACTCAATGATCTAGAACATACTATAAAAATATATAAATTTCCAATTAGCATTAGTGGTGTGAAACATCCTATAATCATCATAAAATACACGGTCGTTAAAACATATCCGAATTCATACATCAATTTAAATAACCACAAACTAAAAAACTTTATCTATAATAAAGGCTGGAAGTCCAAATAATATAACGCATTCCCTGATCATGGAGAGCTAAAGTTGCAAATTCTTATGCAAAAACTGTAAAAGTCTAACATGATTGCGATATAAATAAACATGCAAAAACTGTAAAATTACAATGTATTAAAGATCTTCCCAATCTTGAAACAATCAAGGCGGGATCAAACAATCCCTCGTGATTACTTGATACTAGGTGGGAATGCGCGCTTCGCCGCGCTGCCTATTGTGTGCTTTGGCACAATGTGGTGTCACATTCAATTTAAACCGCAGTTCTTTCTCGCCCAAAAACTCAATAGGAGCACAAATTCTAGACTCCAGAACGCATCATTGTAAATTTGAGCGAGCATGGGATGTACGACATGTAATAGAAGTTAAACTGCACCAAGGAGCACGTATCATGTAGAGTAGCAATATATATGCAATCTATGTGGATGCACAAATGCAGGCACCATGGTGACCTGATAAGCTCAATATGCTATAACGCAAAGGAAAATAAACTGAAGTAGATAATTTTAAGTGGGAAACAACAAGTACAAAAAAGGCATATTACAGCTGCAGCTTTTATTTAGGAAGAGTTTGCAATGTTTCTCTGTATTTAACGGCTTGCGATTGTTAGTGCTACTGCGAATAATGCATAAATAATTTGATCGAATAATGTGTTGCAATGTTTTTGGCTAAACTGATAAGGAAGCCCATTACTTACACTGGACATAGATCTATACACAAAGACTTCCTCTTTTATAATCATACTAGGTGAATTTTGGCGCGGCGGCACGCCGCGCTGTTTGCTAAATTTTTTTGCTGTTAGCGTCTGGGTTGCCATTTGTTGTTTTGACTGCATAATATATTTTGCAAGTAGGGGTTGTGGTTCTGATTGTTATAGCACATTTAGTTGGGTGGCTGATGTGATATGCAGCGAAAAGAAAAGGTAATGTGCTTTCTTATATTATAGTGGCTTTGGGTGGACAGTGCCGATTCATCAGTAATCTAAAGAATTTTCTCTGACGTTATGCAAGTTGTTTCTTTTGAAATCGTGGCTCTACAATACCAATGCTTCTTGGGTGGGTCTCGGGATGGAACATGCAAGCGGTGCAGGCAGTGTTTGTTGTTGCGTGGCATGTGGTGTGGACGTGTGGAGGGATATGTGTCAGCTTGTTGTGCGCTTGGGCTTGTGCTAGGCAGATGGTTATATATTCTCTAGGCAACCGGTGTTTTTTGGTTCAGCTATTAGCTTGTTTTAGCTTTGTGGATCCAGTATCGATGGAAGAAGCTCCTGATCTTGATTATGAGATGGAGTTTTGGAAGGACGAGTTGGAGGAGGAAGGAGCTTTGAAGGACGTCATGCCGCCTCCGTTGCCTCCTCCGATTGGTGCGTATTGATAGATCTGTCAAATTTGATGTTTCTTGCTTGTATTTTCTATGGTTGTTATCTGAAGCTTACGGCCTTGTTTGTAGGAAACATGCGAATCATTGTTGTTTCATCAAAGGCGATGCTGGATGAACTGGTGAAGGAAATACCTGCTCGTGATCTAAGATTTCAAACATGGTATCGCTATGGTGGTTTTTTTAGTAATGTTCGAGTAGATGTTCCTGATCTGGCCGATCCGGCGAAGCTGCATCAAGAGTTTTGCTCTAGTTTTGAAGAGTTCCGGACGGCCAAGGAGGCTGAAGAGAAATCTGCAGAAAGTATGATCCGGACGCTGGAGAGCAGTTGTAAATTTGAGACAAAAGATTTGAATTGGGAGAAGAAGCGGCTCTATCATGTTAATAGCTACAATTCGTGCGTTGGGTGGCCCTGTGCCCAGGAACAGAATCAGGATCTCAAGACGAAGGTGAAGGAACTTAAGAAAGGCTGGCGTGACACACTTGATGCAGTGGAGAGGTGGTGTGATTATATGGGTTCTTCTGGTTTTGCTTGTCCAGAAGATGTTGTTCCTTTCGTGTTGCGTGAAGGAATCACTGATTTCGAGTGAGTTTGTGAAGAGAATTACCTGTAGGTGAGCTTTGTTGGTTCTGAATGTAACTTAGGTGATGGCTAGTGGAATGTCGTAGTATGTAAGCTTGTTACTTGTTGCATAACCGTGGTTTTCCTTGTCTCTTGTTGCTCGCTGAGATGTTAAGCCAAGTGGTATGTTGTTTGGTGTGTAAATCTGAAGTCGCGTGCTTGGTAGTACTGGTGGCTCGCATGTTCTTGTCGCAATGTATTAGACGTTGATGTTGTTGATTGTGTGTTTTATTTTATATCTTATTATTTTGTCTTATTGAATGTTCTATTAACTGGTTTTCGAGTTGATATAGATAGAAGAGTAGTAAGCAGAAATCCTTGGTGTTGTGCATTCTTGTTAGTTAAGTGTTGCATGGACTCGTAGGTGATTGCATTCTTGTTCTGTGAATCCAGGCCAATGTATGAATATATGGCAGTCTAGGCTTTCACGGCAGGGAAAATATATGTAAGATTGATTTTTTCTTTGCTGCATCTGTATATGACAGGAGATTTTCTTGTAGCAAGTTATATGTGTAAGCATAAGTAAAGTAGTGATGGAAACACTAAATGACGGGGAAGTACTTGATAACTGATCTAATTATACATGCATATGTAGTAGGGGCAGTAGCAACTGATAGCAAGGTACTGAGGGGGAAGACAGGATAGAAGTGTTCTAGTAGCATTTTTACATATGAGTGGAATGACGATACAAGGCATAGCTAGGTAGCGTTTTTACATATAAGCGGACCGACAACAGAAGGCATAACTCGGTTGTCCGTTGTGGAAGTAATTTTGTAGTTGTTGCACCTTGTTTGTTCCTTTGGTGCTGTCTATTGGTTGACAGTGTCGGTGTAGCAGTCATCTTAACTGCGATGGAACAAAGGTATGAGATATCAATTTTTTTTAAAGATACATGGGCGATATAATTAGTTTTGTTAGTTCTGTAGCGTCACTTAACTATGCTAGGTCTGTTGATTAGGCTAAAACAGAACTTTAGCTGATCCCTTGGCACCATCGCCTGATCTGTAGGCAGTAGAGACCATGAGGTGTTAGTGTTGTGTCAAGGTAATGACTATTAATGGTATTAGAGGAAGAATATACCCTTTTTAAGTGTTCTGCTTCCTGTCGATGGGTTCTTCCTTTTGTTTCCGTCGGAAGTAGTTATGTCCTAATGAGTGCAGAACTAAATTAATTTGTCTAAATATCATGCAAGCATTCCATCAGTCAAAGTCTTGTCTGGTCATGTTTATTACCTCTGTTGCGTCGCTGCAGGCTGAATCTATTACGTCTTTCACTTGTGTTGCTTCTAAATCTTTACTTGTTTCAGACTGGTCTTGATGGCTGCAAGTGTGTCTGTTAGCGTGTGTGTTTCTTCAGTTGCTGGTGGGTTGTGCTGAACTAAAGCCGTTTCTATTGCTGGTGGAGGGGTAAATGGCTCAACTTTTGATACTTTGGAAATTATGTGGCCACGTTTCTTGTCGAGAGTCTGTTGATCTACCTCGGCGGTGATAGCATATGTGTTCCCAACAATATTGGCAATAGAAGGAGGTATGTAATCAAGGCGACCTTTGACTTGCGAAACCAGCAAGTTTGCTTCACGACCAGTGAGAGTTGTGCCTCGGTTGCCAAAGAACACAAAGTCACCGATTACTTCATTGGCAATGTCTGTGGGATTAATATCTTCAACTCTGAATGAAAGCTTGTACCTGCATGTATATAAACTATGTTAAGAGGTAGGTGGGCGAATTAGGTGGATTGGTTGGATTATATTTTGAGCAATGGTTTTCACCTTTCATCGTCTTTTGTGCCTTTACAGATAGGGCATTTGCGAATGGCGCCCGCTAGCACCATCTTTTTGCAGCATCTTGTGCAGGCATAGAACCACCAATATTTGGGATTGTTTACTTTGCTAACTTTTATTTTGAGATTGAAACGTTTTCCCTGTAGACATGAAAGTTATGTAAGATTGTCATTATGTAGAGCTGTAGAATTTGCATTTTGGTGTTAACACGTAACAGCTTGTAAGTGAAAGAATGAACTTACCACTATGTCATCTGTTTTGTGGCTTGCCAATTCAGAAATTGTGGTCTCAGTTGGCTCAGTTGCTATATTTCCGTGGCCTTCCCATTCAATAATGTAGCGCTCATGCTGAAGACTGGCATACATTAGTTTGTATGTGTTAATACAGGAGATAGCATGATGGCAAGGATATATTCTATATTGTAGTAGGTACTAAACCTTTCACGAAGAGCGTCTGCCTCAGGGATTGGTGGATTAAGAAGCCACCGAGTTAGGTGGGTGCTTTTGAAGGCTAACTTTCCTACAATGTCATAAGATGGTATATTAGATGCAAGAAGTGTGCATATATGTGTAGGTAGAAATTAATCAATGGATAAAATAGGAGCACCTGAGTAATTGTCGACTATCATTCCCATGAATAGAACAGGTATGTTGTCTTCCAGAGAAGAATCATATAAAGATTGTGCATTAAAGTGTTCAGCTAGTTCTCCCCATAATGTCACAATAGCAGTCGTATCACTTTAAAATGGAAGGTAACGTCAGTGCAAGTATTTCTTCACAATAATCATATGAATATACTCTTACATATATAGAATGTTGTACCTCTCATTTTTTATAAAGATCTGTCTCCTCGGGTCACCACCTTTTTTGGGTGCAAGAATGGCAGTGAGATTGTATGCTACTCCGATGACATCTGTGTTTGAAACAGATTAAAGAATTGCCGAAAGCAGCAATAATAAATAAAGCAGTATAGAAAGACGGACGGACGGTTTCTTTCATACCTGCTAAAGTTTCAGTTTACTTATAACTCCTTGCAAGAACGTCAAACGTCTTTACATTATATGCATACAAAGGAAAATCATCAGGCGGTGGATCAATTTCTGTCAGCTTAGTTTGCTGGCCAATCTTAATTCTGTAGGCATGATTCACTATCTTGTAGTTATTCCGAGCATTAGCGACCATATAAGATTCAATTTGATACATCAGACCTTCTTTTAATTTGTCACCGAACTTCTCTAAATTGTTCTCTGGTAGGCAACCTTATATCATGTTTCCCTGAAAAGGCAGAAAGTCATGGATGCATGTCTCATGTAAATGGCGTGTGAGAATGTTTGTTTTATCAATCTGAACTGTACGTGCACACAGTACAGTAGCACTAGAGAAGAAGGAAAAATGAACACATTCAAGAATAATAACTCTGGCGCTGAAGAATAAGAGAGCAAGATTGTCAACCTAGTTTGTAAATGAAAGGAAGATAGATAAATCTACCGTTGTATCTATGAAGGCGTACGTTATTTTTATGAGTACGCAGTAGCCTGGTCTTAAGAATGATACATCTGATACAATCATTAAAAAGTGGAACACGTTTAAGTAGAAGCAGGTGTCAACTGACAGTTAGAAAACTGAAAGAGTACTGACAGACTCGTATTAATGAATGGCAATGTGGACAGGTAAGTACAAAGATTTAAACTCATGGACCCTAAACATGGTGCGAGCGTTCAGTAATTAATCAAAAATTTGCGGCATCGGCTGTTGGCACGTACCTGCTGGTCAATGAAAAGGAGCACTAGTTCATACATCTGTTTATACTTCGTCTTGTTTTCCTAGATTCTAGTAAGCCGTACTATGACCTTGCCTCGTGGTCCATGAAGAGATAGGTTTTTCACTAAGCCGGTATGCATTGCTGTTACAGTGATGTTCCTAAAAAGCATGATATTGGATCAGCATTTGTTATCGGTGAAAGAAATACGAATTGTATCTTTAGAAGCTAGAATCGGTGCAAACAGTTAAAATTAGAGGCACGAGCCGATCACAGGCAATCTGGAGTGAGTAAGTGCAGCCTAATGGAACAGAAATATAATATTGGGGAAAGAAACCAATAGATTCGTGAGTGAACCAAGTAAGAATGATAGACAAAAGAGGGGGAAAAGAAAACGAAATACAATATTGGGGAAAAGCAACCAATGGATTCCTGAGTGAATCAAATAAGAATGATAGACAAAAGATAGGAAGAAAGGAAAGCGCTGAACGAAGATGTACCTTGGCGGCAAGCCGAAGCTCTGAAGTCGGAAACCCTAGGGTCTGCTTTTTTGTGTGAACAGGGAAGAGGATATGTGAAGCTAGGCGGAGAAAATGAAGAAGAAAGGCTCTCTTGTGATGTAGGAGAAGGAAGGGCAGGCACGTACGGGCACCGATGGAGGACACGTGCGGCGTCGTGCAGCCAGGTGGAGTGTAAGCACGCCGTGGTCTACAAACTGCAACCACCAAAAAAAGCTAGAATTGAAGCCCGTTATGATTTAATGATCTAAGGGGCCCGTGTGCAATACCTCTGCCAAACAAAATGGCCTGGGCTAAGTTGGTATGGGTGAGCAGAATTCTATCTGCGCCCCAGGGGATAATAACGAAACAGTCCTCTCTTTTTTCTGTATTTTTCTTTAAATGATGCAGGCTATGGTTGAGTACTAAGCATCATGGCATCGAACTTCCCAAATAGTTTTTGTTTCGGATTTTCGTGGCGCCGACCAATGGCTCCAACCTACTTGGCGCTGAACTTAGAAGTTAGATATAAAAATAGTGTCAAAAGGGGGCTAGATGTAGACTTAGTTTTACACATTAGCCAGATTTGACAAAAGCAATATTTTTATGGGAAAAACTCACAATTGGAATGCTTGAATTATGGACCGGCGTGCTCTTAGAGGTGAACAAATTTTGAAATTGATTGGATTTGTTAGTTTTTCATTTTGCTGTAGGCTAAATTTTTTTGCATGGGAAATTTTTCTACATGTAGACAATTGTTAGTTTTGCTAGGTGCGATATAGAAAGAAAAGTTGGGCCGGCTGTGTATCTGCGCCACGCGAGAAAGTGCGGCCCGTCTGCGATTTTGCGGCACGCAAGAGAAGAGGAGGATTTCTTTTTTCTGGGAATAAATTAGGACGTTGCAGTTTAGCTTAGTTCATTGTTTTCTTTTCAATATTATAGATTAGCAGCAACGGATAGCAGGTCAGCGGGTGTCTATGGATCTTGTATTATGCTACCTGACAATAAGGAGCATGGGTGGTGATATGAGAGCGGGAACTGTGGTAGAAAGGAAATAACAGGGGAGAAAATGGCAAGCGAGCTTGCAGGTCCAAGGTGTGAATGAAAGCTCAATGGAGAGGAGCTTGCCGTTTAGCCTGTTTTTTCTCTCGCGTCGCGGCGCAGCGGCCGACGGTGGGCATGGTGGATGCATGACGGCTGACAGCAAGAGGAGCCATCTGGACTGATATGGAAACATACAGTACGCCTCAGATTTCTGATTTGAAGGGGTTAAAATTAGCTCCGGGCGCACCAAGTATCTGGTCTGGATAAGTTAAATCTAGTTTCATAGACTCAAATTTCGTGGCATCCTCTTTAGATTGCATGCTGTATTGCTTACTTGGCATATGAAATTGCACAAATGCAGTAAGTCTGAAGCCTAAGATAGGATATCATATATAGACATCAAGGTTTACTGAGCATTATATGCTTACAACAGAAACAACTAATTGATACATAACATGGCAAATGAACTTGAAGAAAGTCATCTTGGCTGTCCGAGAAGCTGAATGATGTTGCATATGCGTAGTCCCTGCTCCTGCAGATTTACATGGAACACTCGTTGTCTTGGCCCTGCAAATTTAGTTGGAACACCTATTAGTGAATGTTGTAGCATTAATCCCACTTAAACCACAACATTTCGAACTTGTATTAGAATTTCAGTTGGCTAAGCTATTTTTAAGGTATTAACAAAAAGTATTCTGCATCCGGAACTTCCAAGAACTCACCATAAATTGATCTAAGTAACGAAGGTTTCGTTGACGATAGCACTGGCATGCATCAATATGTTTAGCACTGGACATTTGCATTTGCCGTATGTAGAAAGCTGCAATGTATCCGTAAGATATGAAGGTATCACCTTAAGTCGAAGCATGGTAGGTATAGCATCGATGGTGGTGCACCAGGCAGAACACCTGTATTTAGTAACAGTGTTGCCTACACCTGAACCTGTGTCATTTGTTGTAGTGATGTGTGTCTTGACTAAAGCAAATGGGCCTAGTATGTACTCAACCATTGGCTCCGTACAAAGGTTACATGGCAAACCTGATATCTTTATGTCAGCAAGTTGAGTAACTGCATCTCCAACTGAACCATACTCTGGTGTCCACTGAATCAGGTCTAGCTCGTCGCTGGCAATCCATTCTTCAAATGACAAAGATAGTATTGCTTGTAAAGATAGGAACAGATTGTCCTCCGCAAAGTACAGCAGAAATGCACTGTCATTTAACATTTTTACATGAATATGGACATGCACATTTTCCTTATCAAACATACACACGTGTCGGAGATCCGCAAAAAAAGTGTTAGACTTCGGATGTAAGATGACTGCAAAAGAATACTTCTTGATAGCTTCTAGGTCGAACATTCTAGAAGAAATGTAGCACTCAGCTGGAGAAACAACATGGGCAGCAGAGGCAGAAGTAGGCTGACTGTTGTACCTGCATCTCTTTATTACACCATGAATGTATTATGCTTTATCCAAGAAAATTGTAAATCTGTTAAGAAACAAAGACGTAGTTGTTCTACTTTGGGGTACTTTGACACTAATCTCATCTGGTATAGGTACTGATTTCTGAGAACGTGCAATGCACGTGAAGTCGAATAAATCATTCATACCCCTTGTATCCTGATCAATATACTCTATACCACAATATGGTGACAACATTTCCTCTACGACTGGCCCGGTACGCATATGCAAAGGAAAACATCTTAGGGTGAGCTAGACCCAACGGCTGAGAGTAATAGTTCTTGTATGAACTAATGCATCTTTCACTAAAAATGATAGGAGCAACCATTAATAAGAAGAACTTCCTCTGCCCCTTCTAATTTCATAGCCCGTAATGCTTCTCTGTGATGAGGAAATGAAACAACAATCTTGCCAGCCGTAGATTGATGGATGCTCATGCCTTCTTCTATAGCTAGCTTATCTGCGACCGCAGCAGTGACACTACTGGTGGCAATAATTGTAACTTAGAAACAGGTTCTATAGCATAGCTGCAGTGCAAATATGCGCACGAGCGCGAATTTTGTCGGACATCAGCCATAAATATCTCTTTGACCATTTTTTGCCGATGTGTATTGTTCTGCATCGCTGAGCCCCCTGAATAAACGAAATACGAAGCAAAGAAATAAGCTTAGAACAATGATGTGGTCATTATCTGAAGTCGTAAAATAGATGTATAAGAAGGGCCAAGCAGAAAACAAAAGAATATAGTTAAGAAGGATTGGTAGTGTTAAGCAAAGCAATCATACAGTGGTTGCTATGATATTTTCAAAAACGAACATACGAGGAAGAAGTCTGTCAGTAGATGTAGAGTTATCTGGAATTAGGATAAACATGACGCAGATCTGCAATAAAAATGAGCCACATAACTTACTTAGCTTAAGGCAACCCAGTAGAATGTCACATCAGCTAACCCGGTGCGCGAACGGAGAATTGCAAAAGTAAGAAAAGGGGGAAAGGAAGAGGACGATGGAGAGGAGGTGCAGCCAACGGGTGAAGGGAAATGAGAGCAATGTCAGCACTGTGCAAGTTGTCTGATGATCTTGGTGGGGGGCTTTTACGGTGGTATGGCCCTCCGTGTTGGCTTGCTGATTCAGTATGATTTGTTTTTAATTGATCAGTGGGTTGCATAGAAGTGGTGCCAGGTGTAAATTGCATGTAAATAGTTCTGTGTGACATGTAGTGTTTTCACAGAGAACAAGTGTTGGCTCTTTCTAGAGGGTTTGTCCTAGAAGCCTCTTGAAGGTAGCAGATAAGGACCTTATACATGAGTCTTTATATAGAGGCCAGTGCGTCGGAGGTAGCGATGCACCACAAGAGCAGGCATATCCAGCGAACCATTCATATTTGGTGTAGTACCTGCGTCGAATCGTGATTTAGATGTCTGGCCGTCTGCTTGGAGGGGAGGCAGATTTTGTGCCTCCCGAAAGTAATGTCGTTCAGTTCTGGTTGAAAGAGAGCGATGCTCCATTGGAGGAGACCGTGCACAGGTTCTTATTTTCTTATTTTGACAACCCTGTTTTTTATCGTGTAAGAGTTGGCACAAATGGTGTCTCTGTTTTTGCTTGGATTATGTTCGAAAGTGATGCATGGGATCTCCATGGTAAAATGTTTCCAATAGAAGATGGGATAATGCAATGCGCCAAAGTGTATCAGTCCACAATGTATGATAAAGATCTGCTAGAAGATGAAATGCCAGACGATTGAGTTTCATTTTTAAGCCTACGTAGGTTTTGTTTGTAGATCTGTATTTCTTTGGTAGTGGTGTAGGCAGTTCGTGTATGCTTTATCTTTGAACTTTGTAATCTCGGCCACTGCTGCATGAGTGTATGATCACCTAGTTATTTTATCAATATAAACAGGTTTACTCATATGAAGTGAAGTAGCAGTTTCTGAAGGGCGGGTGTATGGAATGATAGCATCTTGATGGCATGACGTGAAATAGATGATATCGTCGCAGACTGACATTCTAAGCTAATCTTATGTAGGCTTAAACTGAAAAAGGATGAATAGCAAAAAAATAAACTGAGATAAGAAGCAGCAAATTTATCTAACAACATTGAATCAAGTAGATAGAAATGCACCCAGAAAAAGACAGAAAGTAATAGTCTTAAAGCATAGTGTGAAGGGTATATCGGAAAGTTATTTGGAAATAGATACGACAAAATTAAAAGAAAATAGCAGTGTAAAACAGTGCTACAAAATGAAGCATAGAGCACCCATATCAACATTGCTCAAAAGCTTTCAAGTACCTCACGATAAACTATATTCCTCGTCTCTGCAGTTGGTTTTCCATCTTCGTCAAGGGCGAGCACTTTGAGACCTTCCCTAGATGTTACCCTTGATAGAGCTACATAAAGCTGCCCATGAGAAAATACATGTTTTGGTAAATAGACACCAACCTTTTCAAGTGTTTGACCTTGGCTCTTGTTGATTGTCATTGCGTAGCATAACCGAAGCGGATACTGCCGACGTTGTAGAGTAAAAGGCCACTTTCTAGCTGGTATATGCAATACAATCCTAGGTATGCAAACATGATCACCAATATTACTTCCAGTCATTATTTTAGCTTCAAGAACCCATTGCCCTAATCTGGTGACCATAAGACGTGTGCCATTACAGAGCCCAATAGATTGGTTGATATTTCGTAATAATAACCGGGACTCCAATTTTGAGTGTAAGACTGTGCCGTGGAAAGTTTGGAGGGTCTACTTTATGAAGAAATTCAGGAGGGTATAGTATATCTGCATCTGCTATATGGTCCAGTGTCTTGCAAATACTTTCAGAGCTTTCAAAAACTATGTCTTCCTCAGGAACCATGCTGAAGAGGATTTCATTAACTTCATCAGCAATTTTATTAGTTGGGAAAACTATTGCAAGCTGAGCCAGATAAGATATGCCAGAAAAATTATCTTCAAAAGAATCATATATAGCGCTGATAATAGAAGAAATATAGTCAGAATCAGGCAGTAATACAACATCCGCTGGCAAAGAGAGCCATGAAGGAGTGGCTTCTCCTTCCCGAATCTCCATAGGCACTGTTCTGTCCCCTACACTAAGAACCCAATGTGCAAATGCATCTAATTTTCTCTTCTCGTCTTCAGTTAGAGCAGGATTAGATAATCTCATGTTTTCCTCCAACCCAAGTACAGTGACGTGGTGCCATAAAGGTGACTTGATAAGAGATGAGTTTAGGATTTCACTCCTGCTTGCATCCTCAACAACAGGTAACACTTGCCTGAAATCTCCACCTAAAACCACTGTTTTCCCACCGAAAGGAAGCAATTTCTTGGAACTGTCATTTGAAGAAAGAACATCTCTCATGCTCCTGTCAACAGCTTCAAAACATCGCATGTGTGTCATCGGCGCCTCGTCCCACAATATCAACTTTGCCTTCTCCACAAGCTCAGCTAAATTTGTTCCTCGAGATATGTTGCACATAGTCTGATCACCAATGTCAAGTGGGATCCTGAACCGAGAGTGAGCTGTTCTTCCACCCGGGAGAAGCAGAGAAGCCACCCCAGAAGAAGCAACGGCTAGAACTATATGGTCATCAGCCCGTAACGCTGTAATAACAGCATTCCATAAAAAGGTTTTGCCCGTACCCCCGAGACCAGAAATAAAGAACACCTTGCCAAACAAGTTGGTAGCTGCAGTCATGATCTGATCAAATATGTTTATTTGCCCTTCATTTAACCTCTGATAAAGCGATGAAGCCGTCACCCTCAACCTGTCTTTGTCATATTGCATCTCTTCTAGTACTAATCTATTGCTAAGAAGCCTAGCACCATGCAAAGCCTGAGTTGGAATGCTGAAAGACTCCAGTGAAATGGATCGTATGGGCACCTAGAGGGGGGGTGAATAGGTGCTAACCAATTTTTAATACTTTTTCAATTTTAGGCTTGACACAAAGTAAATTCTCTAGATATGCAACTACGAGAATTTCCCTATATGTAACCCTAACTACTAAGCACGTAAAAGAGGAGCGAGGAAACCGTAGTGGAGCACGCGAAGACACAGGGATTTGTTTTACCGCAGTTCCTTCCTTGTTAAGGGAAGTACATCTGCGTTGGAGGGGTGGGCGGTTCTAAGACCACCACGCCACAATAGGCCTCACCCTATTCTCCGATGGATCTCGCCACGAGAGGCCTGATCCACCTTCTCCACTATTGGATCCCTTCGAGGCGGGAACCGGTGCCTTTTACAACACTATCGGGGCACACACCCACAACCGAATTGGGGGCTCCCGAGATGACAACAAGCTGCCACAAGAACAAGTTTTATCAATATAAACAAAAACGAGGATCTAGATATTTGCAAGAAATACTAGATCGGAGGTTCTCCAAATGAATGGAGAGGAGATGAAGCGCTTGATTGCTGATGATGAAGATCGAGTTCTCCTCCTTCGATTCCCCAAGGGATGGGGCCTTTGGGTGGATCTAGGTGG
This sequence comes from Avena atlantica, assembly GCA_910589765.1. NCBI lineage: Eukaryota > Viridiplantae > Streptophyta > Magnoliopsida > Poales > Poaceae > Avena > Avena atlantica. The sequence goes on along the minus strand of OU342734.1, from coordinate 360,445,428 downwards.
AGCACTCTTGGATGAAGCTTTCAGATCTGATCTGTTCTTTTTCGAGATGAATCAAGAGTTCTGGCAGGAGGGGGATGGCTGGCTTAAATACCCCCTCCCCAGATCTGGCCGTTGCACAACTTTGGGGGCGGATTATCCGCCCCCCACTTGGGGCGGATTATCCGCCCCGTGGGAAAACTCCGCCCCAAGGGCGGATTCTCCGGGGGAAACTCTGCCCCCTCTCTGGGGCTTGCGCCTTGGTGAAGCTTGGTGAAGTTCTTGGGGGGCGGATTATCCGGCCAGACCGGAAAGTCCGGCCAAATCTCCGCCCCCTCTCTGGGGCTTGCGCCTTGGCGATGAGCAGGGGGGCAGATTATTCGGCCCCCCTGAGGGGCGGATTATCCGGCGTGGCCGGAAAATCCGGCCAAAATTCCGCCCCCCTTCTGGGGCTTGCGCCTTCTTGGGCAAAGGAAGGGGCGGATTATCCGCCCCTGGTGGGGCCGGATTATCCGCCCCCAAAGGCAGAGTCATTTTCCCTTTATTCTCAAATAGAGCTGCAACACTTCAACACACATTAAATGATCCTTGGTATTGTTATCTAACACACAAAACACTAGGGATTAAGAAATGTTCTTTCAATCTGCCCCTTTTTGGTGTTAGATGACAATACTAGGATTTGCAATAAACCTGGCAAAAGCCACCTTAAATAATGAAAGACGCTCCCCCTAGATGTGTGCATATTAAAGATTTGCATTTGAATACAAATACACACACTAGGGAGAACACTACTTTAAGGTTTGGGAAATAAGGTCATACCACCGGGATGAGAATATAGCCAAAGCATACATAGATAATCCCATGACTCCATATGCCATCAAATATGCTCCACAATTCCAGAAATCCATGAGGTCCACAATAGATAAATCCAGAAATCCAAGAATACCAAACATAGTGGAGTACGACATAGTCTTACATAGACAAACACAAATAGCAAACAAGTTCACGCTAGAAAAGGCACAAGCAAGCAAATAAAAACGACTAAAAGAGAAAAGCTTGTGCCCAACCCTTGCAAATCCACGAGACCTAATAGAACTACTTCTCCCCCTTTGGCATCGAAACGCCAAAAAGGAAGAAGAGCGATGCTAACGCCCCTGGAGATCACTCTGCATCATCCTCGTCGTAGTCATTCCCGTCCCCTTCCTCTTCATCATACTCATCATCATCGTCATCAGCTGGAGGAGTGGGTGCCCTCAGTGGAGGAGGAAAGAGACAACTCTCGAGCTCGCCATAGTTGATCCCTGAGGTGTTCCACTGAGCATACGGATCCGGAGCAGTGGGAGGAGGTGGATTGCCAGTGGCACCTGAGACATGGTGGAGGATAAGCTGCTGCGTGTGATCCCTCTCATGATCCCTGCGGTACGCCTCATATTGGCCCTTGTGAATGTAAATACCCATGCAAAGAATGTTCCGCTGGAACCAATTAAGCTGCTTGACCTCACGTGCCAGTGGGGACACCGTGGAATGACGACCACTAGCCCGAGCATCACGCATGAAGGTCTCCGGGGCAGTGGAAGGGTGATGAGTCTTCTGAGCCTTGTTGTAGATTTTCTTTGGCTTATGAACACCATCCAGAGCGGTGCCAAAATCCTCATGGGGAAACATATGCTTGACGAGCATCATTATGAACGAAGCATAAGGAATAGAGAGCATGTTGATCATAGCATCCGTCATCTCATGAAAAATATAGTCCATGACATCCAGTTTGTAACCTGTGGCTGATCCAGTGTTGGTGGCACACTCGTGAGCAAACGCAAGGAGAGGAACCAGGTGACCACGGATCCTGTCATTGTTGCCACCACTAGGAGCGATGCAGTCCCTAAAAATGCCAACAAGGGCTGCATACAGGGGAGAGAGACCAGCAAAAGTACCAGCGACTCCATCAGAGGAAAGGCAAGGAGCAAGTGCAGTGTCCTTGGATGGCTTCAATGGAGTAATGATGCGGTGACCAGCGGGAGTGTCACGACCATGGAAAGCATACCCAAGAACCTGCCCAAAAGTGCGAAAGTCTGACTGAAGCATTGTAGTCCTAGTCATCCACTTCATAGTGCGGCGCTCATCACCGCAGATCACAAGTGTGGAGAAAAACTGGCGCACCACAGAAGAGTCATAATTGCATTGAATGGTCATGAGGTGGTGAAGCCCCATCTTGTTGGTCACATCTAGTGCCTCAATGAGCCTTGTCTTAGATTGAGCCTCAGTCAAATTGATGGGACGCATGGGGCGAATCTTGAGAGTAGCATAGACATCATCATGAATAGACCGAAAGTGAGCATTCCAAAAAAATTCGTCCTCGGGGGACCATCGCTGTCAGCCTCATCATAATAATCATTCTGACGAATAGTGGCGTACTAGAGACTGTCCATAGCCTTGTAATTGGGCCGAGACTGTTTGCCCTTGCGAGATGCGGACCTCTTAGTTTTCTTACTTGCCTCTGCCATCCGTTCAGCCTCTCTTGCTGCTCTGCTAACCTCGGTCTCGTCAATGAATTTCCCGTCTGCAGTGGGATTGAGATAACGGGGACGGGGACGACGGACGAAGGTCTTGGTCGGCTTGGAACCACCTGTGAATAGCATTAGAGGGATAGCATGGAGATAAGTATACACACAAGTCCAGGGGAAAAACATGAAGAAAGAGTAGCAGTGCAACCCCATAACCAAGGAAGTGCATTGGCAGAAGCAGAACCAATACAGAAAAAAATTTGCTCTCCAGGCCGGATTATCCGGCCCGGCAGGGGCGGATAATCCACCCCCCGCAAAAAAATTCTGGATTGGCTTAGATCTGCCGTGGCAAAACAGATCGGGTACTAGGGTTGCAATTCTACTGATTCTAGCATGAAAGGAACAACACCAAGAACCTTCTACAACGAGATTTCCACCAAATAAAAGACATCCCATACAAAAGGAGATAGATGAGGGAGTTACCCTCACTCATTGGAGGAAAATCGCGGAGGAGAATATACCCGGAGGCGAGGTGAAGAAGATCCCGGGAGAGCCCGGAGAATCCGGTGGTCGAATCGACTCCGGGAGAGGCGGATGCTCCGGCGGCGGCTGGGGGACAGAGGTAGGGTTGGGGGAGGAATGGCTGCTCTGTTTGAGCCTGCCCTCCCCGACCCAACCTATAAGGGGAAGATTTCGCCTGGGGCGGATAATCCGCCCCCCACTTAAGGCGGATAATCCCCCCCTCCCAGAAATTCTGTACAGAGCAGAATTAGGCCAGAGCAACCTAGCAAACCTCTCGATGGTGTTTTAGAGGACTTGTGTGAAAGAATAGATGGTTCAAGAAGGGAGAGAGAGGCTTGGGATGAGAGCATCAAACTGAGATGGTACTACACACCCCAAATTTGCAAGAATCAAATCAATCAAAAGCCAAATTTGAGTGTGTTTCCCATAAGAACAAGAGATATGCAAGAAAATCCAATGAGACCCATGAAAAACCAACTCTTCTCGAGGAAGAGGGCGGTGGCCGAAGCCACCATGTTGGAGCGCATGGCATGACACCGTGAAGATGTATCTTGAGTTCAAAACCAATGCTCATCGATGACCCACAAATCACAAAATGATATTAAGGGAAATGATTTGACTTGCTTTCGGCATTATGGGGGGAGGGTTGGCCCAATCAATTAGGACCACACTCCCCCTATGTCTATGCCCGCATCTAAACCAAATACATGAATAAGATCAAGTGAGTGTGCAAGGGTAGTCAAGTCAAGCTCCTTGAATCTATGATATTTATCTCATTCCTCAAATAACAAAATCTTGCTTCATCAAGGGGCTTCGTGAAAATATCAGCAAGTTGGTTCTTCGTGCTCACAAAGGATAGAGCAATATCTCCACGAGCAACATGATCTCGAATAAAGTGGTTGCGAATCTCTATATGTTTTGTTCTTGTATGCTGCACGAGATTGTAAGCAATTTTGATAGCACTTTCATTGTCGCATAAAAGAGGCACTTTGTCACAATTGACACCATATTCCTTTAAAGTTTGCCTCATCCATAACAATTGAGTACACGCACTTGCAGCAGCAACATATTCAGCTTCGGCGGTTGAGAGTGAAATACAATTATGTTTCTTTGATGACCAACACACTAGAGACCTGCCCAAGAATTGGCATGCACCAGAGGTTGATTTCCTATCATCTTTGTCACCAGCCCAATCTGAATCAGTGTAACCACATAGAGAGAAACTTGAACCCTTGGGATACCATAACCCAAAATTTGGGGAATGAACCAAATATCGGAAGATTCGCTTGACTGCCACTAAGTGGCTTTCTTTAGGAGCGGCTTGGTACCTTGCACACACTCCTACACTTAATACGATATCGGGCCTAGATGCGCAAAGGTAAAGGAGAGAGCCGATCATGGATCGGTATACCTTTTGATCCACGTCTTTACCCTTGGGATTGAGCTCAAGATGACACTTTGTTTGCATTGGGGTAGCAACGCCATTGAGATCCGTCATCTTGAACCTTTTAAGCATGTCTTGGATGTACTTAGCTTGATTAATAAAGGTTCCCTCTCTAAGTTGTTTGATCTCAAATCCAAGAAAGAACCTAAGCTCACCCATCATGGACATCTCAAACCTGTCAGTCATAAGCTTCGAAAATTCATCGTTAAAAGCTTGGTTAGTAGAGCCAAAAATAATGTCATCTACATAAAGTTGGCATACAAAAAGCTCCCCATTAACCTTCTTAGTAAAAAGAGTGGGATCGATTTGCCCAACTTCGAATCCACGGTCTAGCAAGAGCTCTTTAAGGTGCTCATACCACGCACGTGGGGCTTGTTTAAGGCCATAGAGCGCCTTATCGAGTTTGTAGACATGGTTCGGAAATTTGGGGTCCTCAAAACCCGGGGGTTGCTTGACGTATACTAACTCATGTAGAGGACCATTAAGGAAAGCGCTCTTAACATCCATTTGTTGTAATTTAAAATTATGATGGGCTGCGTATGCAAGAAGGATACGGATGGACTCAAGGCGAGCCACAGGAGTGTAGGTCTCGCCAAAATCAATTCCTTCTACTTGAGAGAATCCTTGAGCCACGAGTCGTGCTTTATTCCTCACAACAATGTCATTTTCATCATGTTTGTTCTTGAAGATCCACTTGGTGCCGATAACATTGCGGCAATCCTTTGGCTTTTCTACGAGCTTCCAAACTTTGTTGCATTCGAAGTTGTTTAATTCTTCATGCATTGCAACAACCCAATCGGGGTCTTCAAGAGCATCAAAAACCTTCTTCGGTTCATCCATGGAGATGTGAGCTTGATGATCACAGAAGCTTGCAAGCTCTCTTCTAGTGGAGACCCTTCGTCGTAGATCACCAACAACCTTGTCAAGAGTGTGACCTCTTAGTTCAAGGTTCCGATCAGCACGAGCCTTGCGACGAGCCTCAATGTCCTTATTGTTTCTAGGAGGAGTGTATTCAATAGTTGTATCCTTGTCTTGATTACTGCCCTGCCCTTGATCTTGGTCACCGTTACTGCCAGAAGATTGTTGCTGAACATTTTCTTCAGGCCCGGATAATCCTCCCCCTGGAGGGGCCGGACTATCCGGCCTGGGAGGTGAAGTACCAGAACCATCTTCCTGAGAAAGCCTGACTGGAGTTGGAGACCCAGGGCCGGATACTCCGGCCCTGGGGGCCAGAGAGTCCGGCCTGGGAGCTTCAGAGATGTTGATTTCTCATTCGGATCCCCTGGAACGAGTTGGAGTGCCAGGGGCGGATTGTCCGCCCCTTGGAGGGGGCGGATTGTCCGCCCCTTGGAGGGGGCGGATAGTCCGGCCTGGGACTACCAGCTTGTCCAGTGGACAGATGGTCTTCAGCAGATTGTGGTGTTGGTGCAGGATTGTCTCCAACAGTAGGAGCTTGTTGATCTTGTGTAGATGAGGGCTCCACATATGTGGAGCATTGTCCTTCCCGATCCGCCACAAGGGGTTCCTCAATGGGGCGGAAAAATCCCACGCCCATTCTTCTTATGGCATCTTGGGGTATTTCAACATCTGCATCACAAACATCAACTTGCCCTACAAAGGAGCCATTATTTTCATCGAACTCCACACTACAAGATTCTACAACAATCCCAGTGAGCTTGTTGTAGACTCTATAAGTGTGGGATTCGGCACCGTAACCAACAAAAATACCTTCTAAAGCCTTGGATTCAAATTTTGACAACCGGACACCTTTAATAAGAAAGAAACACTTACACCCGAATACCCTGAAGTATGAGATGTTGGGTTTGTTACCGGTAAGTATTTCATATGGGGTCTTGTCCAAGATCTTCCGAAGGTAGAGCCGGTTTGATGAGTGACAAGCAGTGGATATGGCTTTAGCCCAAAAATTATAAGGAGACTTGAATTCGGCTAGCATAGATCTTGCCATATCCATCAAAGTCCAGTTCTTCCTCTCGGCTACACCATTTTGTTGAGGGGTGTACGCAGCGGAATATTGGTGTCTAATCCCCTCTTCGCTAAACTCGTTTAAAGTGTAGTTCTTGAATTCTGAGCCGTTTTCACTTCTAATTGCCAAGATGGGAACATTGTGTTGATGTTGAACTTCATTGGCAAAGTCGATGACAGTTTGTTGGGTCTCACTTTTCAGCTTGAAAAAATATACCCATGTGTATCTTGAGTAATCATCGATGATTACCAAGCAATATTTTTTCCCACCAAGACTTGCATGAGAAGGAGGACCAAATAAATCCACATGAAGTAATTCCAAGATCCTCTTTGATGAAACAATAGTCTTCCTCTTGTGGGGAGAATCATGCATTTTTCCTTCAACACAAGCCCTGCAAACACGATCTTTGGCAAAAGAGACATTGTCTTTTAGTCCAAGGATGTGGCCACCCTTTTGGAGACTTTGCAAAGTTCTCATGTTGACATGGGCTAAACGGCGATGCCATAGCCAGCCCACGTCGGCCTTTCCAAATAGACACATCGGACCCGAAATGGTTTTCCCCGAGAAGTCCACCACATACAGGTCATTTTCGACGTATCCAACGAAAGCGACCTTTAGAGACTTGCTCCATAAGAGTACCACCAAATCATCATCGATAAAAACAGCAAAACCCATCTTGACAAGGGCACGAACAGAAAGAAGATTGTAGCCAAGGGTCTCAACAAGCATGACGTCCACGAGAGAGATATCGTGGGCAACCACAACCTTGCCAAGACCCAATACCTGAGATTTAGACTTATCACCATAGGAGACTGTGATATTATCAAGATTTGGACGCATCTCCGTGATGATCTCCTTGCTTCCGGTCATATGACTAGTGCAGCCACTATCCAGCACCCATTTCGACCCACCGAAAGCATAGCCCTGCAAGAAAATTACTTCTTGGTTTTAGGTACCCATTTTTCAATGGGTCCTTTCATGTTAGTAACAACGGTCTTTGGGACCCAAATAGACCAAGCAATATATTCATCAAAAGGACCAACATAATAAGCATAAACATCGCCATAGTCATCACAAAAGAGTTCATAATTCGGATTGTGAGACCCTGCAAAACCAATATCATTAGTCTTATCTTTTGTGACAACCTTCTCAGCAATGCTTGTCTTTAATTGTACATTCTTGGTCTTGTTCTTCTTGGTTTTCTTCTTCTTGGACTTGGTGACATACCCAAGTCCCTCTTTACCATGATTTGACCTTTGCTTGCCAAGGACTTCATCAAACACACCTTTGTCCTTTGTAGTGATGTCCTTGATCACATCTTTTTCCACACTAGCATTTTTCTTGTTACTATATGTTGAGTTGGACGAGCTAGGAGTATCATATTTGGCCAATCGACTTTGAAGCTGATCATGTGACTCATTGAGAATAGAGAACTCGTTTTTCAACGCCTTGTGAGCATTGTCAAGTTTCTCCAATTCCTCGGAGAGTCTATCATGAGCAGCCCCAAAGTCAATCCTTTCCTTCTTTAACTTCTTTGCCCTGGTGACAGCATTGTCACGTTCCTTAACAAGTTTAGTCACAATTTCTTCATGTGACTCTTCCATAGATTCAAGCCTCTCTTCAAGAGAGACCCGAGCTTCTTCTTCTTCTTCAAGAGAATTTTTTAGGGATGCAATTTCCATTGCATCCTCCCTTTCAATTCTGCCCTTTTCTTCGAGGAGTGCTTCGTTTTGGGCCAGCTGATCCATAAGAGCCTCAAAACGAACTTTGTGCTCACCTTGCAGGTTAGTATAGAAATAATCCAAAGCAATAATCTCTTCTTTAACCTGAAGACTAGAAGGATCATCCATGTCTATCATAACCTTGGGAAAAGAAGAGTTAGAAGAAGTTACCTCGGAGCTTCTTGCCATGAGGCAAGTAGCATTCTTGTTGATGATGTTTTCGTTCGGAGAGTCGAAGAGAGATGTTGATGTAGATGTGGTGGCTATAGCAGCCACCTCTTGAGAGCTATCGTCCTCGTCCTCATCTTCACTCCCCGATGAATATTCTTCTTGAGCCACTAGAACAATCTTTGGTTGCTTCTTGAAAGGAGCATTCTTCTTTACAAACTGTTTCTTACGTGGAGCTTTTGATTTGTCCTTGAAAATGAGTCTTCCTCCATTATCCTCTCTACTTTGATATGGACACTCAGCTACGAAGTGTAGCCGGTCACCACAATTAAAGCATGTTCTCAGCTTGGGACCATTTTCTTTTCTTCCATAGGCTCCACTCTTGCGATCTAGTTCAGCTTTAGCTTTGGCTGGATCTTTCCAAAAGTTTCTTGCATAAAGAGACAAGTATTGTCCGTGGATCCTTTTTATATCTTCGGTACAGTCCAGACCTTCTACCGCATATTCATCATGATCAATCACACTAGTCTTCAAGGCCATGTTGACCCCCTTTTGCATCCCCATAGCTCGAGCACGAGCATCTTCAGCGTTCTTGGCAGCCACTTTGAAGGCGGCCATTTCTTGCATTACCTCATTGGATGACATGAGGTGATAGTTATGCCTACCTTGGAGACTTTTCAAATCTGTGGGCTCAAATGGCATAAGAGCACTGACATACTTGCGCTTGATCCAAGCATCATCAACATGAGCTGCACCGTGGTTTCTGAAGGTTGTGGCTATTGCCTTGAGCCTCCTATACATGTCCTCGTGGTCTTCTCCATCCAGCATATAGAATCCTTCAGCTTCATTGCTCAAGGCATCATATCTATTCCTTCTCATACTTTCATTTCCGATGAAGAGCTCAGTGAGAGCATCCCAAGCTTCTTTAGCTGTGCTAAGATGCTGAATGTGTGGCATGTCTTTGTCACCCACACCAAGTTGTATCATGTGTAGAGCTGTAGCATTGAGTTGGCTATCGACCAGTTCTCTCCTTGTGAGATTGTTAGGATTTCCAACGTGAAGACCATTTTCAATGATCTTCCACAACTCTATGGAGGAACTGCACACATGAGATTTCATCAAAAATTGCCATTGAGAGAAAGTAGATGCAGGAAGTTTGGGTGGATCACCCATATTATGTATATGTGGGTGAGGAATAGGCGGATCAGGGGAATACACATGAGAAACCTCATTGTATCCATCCTTACCGCTATCCTTTTTCGAGGAGGATCTCCTACTAGTATCATCACCTACCACTTCGTTATCTTTGGAAACAGTTTTACCCGTTTCCATGGAGGTGATGCTGCGGATGTGGAGAGACGCATTATCAATTGACGCATCTCTTCCATCTTAGCCTCCATTGAACTCACCAAGGTTGTTTCCAACGTCTTGAGATCGTTCATGGTGACTACCTCCGGAGCATCACTCCCATCTCCCTTGGAACCCATACTTCTCTTAGGCGGTTAAGCCCGAAATAAGAGCCGAGGCTCTGATACCAATTGAAATGGATCGTATGGGCACCTAGAGGGGGGGTGAATAGGTGCTAACCAATTTTTAATACTTTTTCAATTTTAGGCTTGACACAAAGTAAATTCTCTAGATATGCAACTACGAGAATTTCCCTATATGTAACCCTAACTACTAAGCACGTAAAATAGGAGCGAGGAAACCGTAGTGGAGCACGCGGAGACACAGGGATTTGTTTTACCGCGGTTCCTTCCTTGTTAAGGGAAGTACATCTGCGTTGGAGGGGTGGGTGGTTCTAAGACCACCACGCCACAATAGGCCTCACCCTATTCTCCGATGGATCTCGCCACGAGAGGCCTGGTCCACCTTCTCCACTATTGGATCCCTTCGAGGAGGGAACCGGTGCCTTTTATAACACTATCGGGGCACACACCCACAACCGAATTGGGGGCTCCCGAGATGACAACAAGCTGCCACAAGAACAAGGTTTATCAATATAAACAAAAACGAGGATCTAGATATTTGCAAGAAATACTAGATCGGAGGTTCTCCAAATGAATGGAGAGGAGATGAAGCGCTTGATTGCTGATGATGAAGATCGAGTTCTCCTCCTTCGATTCCCCAAGGGATGGGGCCTTTGGGTGGATCTAGGTGGAGCACTCTTGGATGAAGCTTTCAGATTGATCTGTTCTTTTTCGAGATGAATCAAGAGTTCTGGCAGGAGGGGGATGGCTGGCTTAAATACCCCCTCCCTAGATCTGGCCGTTGTACAACTTTTGGGGCGGATTATCCGCCCCCCACTTGGGGCGGATTATCCGCCCCTGGGAAAACTCCGCCCCAAGGGAGGATTCTCCGGGGGAAACTCCGCCCCCTCTCTGGGGCTTGCGCCTTGGTGAAGCTTGGTGAAGTTCTTGGGGGGCGGATAATCCGGCCCCCCTGAGGGGCGGATTATCCGGCCAGACCGGAAAGTCCGGCCAAATCTCTGCCCCCTCTCTGGGGCTTAAGCCTTGGCGATGAGCAGGGGGCGGATTATCCGGCCCCCTGAGGGGCGGATTATCCGGCGTGGCCGGAAAATCCGGCCAAAATTCCGCCCCCCTTCTGGGGCTTGCGCCTGCTTGGGCAAAGGGAGGGGCGGATTATCCGCCCCTGGTGGGGCCGGATTATCCGCCCCCAAAGGCAGAGTCCTTTTCCCTTTATTCTCAAATAGAGCTGCAACACTTCAACACACATTAAATGATCCTTGGTATTGTTATCTAACACACAAAACACTAGGGATTAAGAAATGTTCTTTCATCCAGGGCATAACCATTCTTGCCAAACATAATCGAGAGTTCCTGCAGTAACTTGGAGTGCAAATAAGCAGGAGGGATTACCAATGTATTGTCATTCATGGAGTGACGGGTTCGAGCTGCTAGATCATCAGTCATGTTCTATGAATACTTTTGAAGAAGCTTATGGCCATCAATCACGCCACAAAATAGCAGAACTGTCATGAACAAATGTAGGGTTTCGTAGCATGGAAAACAAAAAAATTCTACCACATACAAACAAACAAGCCAAGATCTATCTACTAGATTGTAGCAACAAGTCGATGGAATAACTCACCCTCAAAGATTCCAAAGTATTTAACGAGAGCGGATTCTCGTGGGTGATGTAGTCGTACTCTTCCCGATCTCAAGATCGCGTAGACGATCCTTCCGGCGCTGCGTTCCGCCAGCGCTCCCGCAGTTGGTCACACGTTCGGTACTCGACGAAGACCTTCCTCTCCCTTGTTCCAGCAGGCAGCGGAGGTTGTAGCACTCTCCTCGCGATTCCGGCAGCACAACGGCGTGGTACCGGAAGTAAAGGGGAGATCTCGCAGGGCTTCGCCTTAAGCCGGAGCGAGTATGGTGGACTATGAGAGAGCTCCTCGGCGATCTAGGGTTTAGACACACCAAGGAGGAGGTGCTAGGGCCGGCGTCTAGGGCTTGGGGCTTGCCCAAGTCGGCCGCTAGGGGAGCCCTAGGCGGCGGCAGTAGCAACAGGAGGTGGCAGCGCCGGGCTAGGGTTTTGGGGTGGAGAACTTGTGTGCTAGGAGGGGCAGCCCTGCCCCTCCCTTTATAGGTGGGAGGCGCCGGCAAAGGGGAGGGAGTCCCTCCCCAACTCGGATACCTAGTGGGCCGGCGGTGGCGGAGGAACTCCTCCCCAACTCGGTTTCCCACTTCCCCTCCACTTCCCAAAATAGCCGTTTGACTTTTCAAATTGGCGTTTGACTTTTCAAACTAGGATTTGATTAAACCCTTTATTTTTTTCAGCGATGACACTTAGTACATGATGCAATCATTCCAACTTGGTATTACACATTCATCTACCCTTCCCCTCCGGAGTGCCGGACATTCCGGAACCTTCTAGAACATTCCCGTTGAAAACACCGGAACCATTCTCCAACTCCGAAATAGGACTTTCCTTATATGAATCTTATTCTCCGGACCATTCTGGATCTCCTCGTGATATCCCGGATCCCATCCGAGACTCCGAACAACATTAGGTCTCTTTCTCATTATTCCATAACTACTCAAACAACGTCGAATCCTTAAGTGTGTCTCCCTACGGTTCGTGAATTATGCGGACATGATCGAGACACTTCTTCGAACAATAACCAATAGAGGAATCTGGAAATTCATATGGATCCCACATATTTCTATGATTACTTTGCGATCGAATGAACCACTTACATACGATACCAATTTCCCTTTGTCTCACGATAGTTTACTTATCTGAGGTTATGATCGTCGGTATCTCTGCATACCTAGTTCAACCTCGTTACCGATAAGTACTCTTTTCTCGTTCCCATGATATGTGATCCCTTGTGAGCCAGTCACATGCTTGCAAGCTAATTGGATGACATTCCACCGAGAGGGCCCAGAGTATATCTATCTGTCATATGGATGGACAAATCCCACTCTTGATCCATGTGTCTCAACCAATACTTTCCGAACACTCAATGCCACCTTTATAGCCACCCAGTTACGGTGTGGTGTTTGATGTCATCAAAGCATCCATCCGGTAAAGGTGATATGCATGATCTCATGGTCGAAGGAATTAGGTTACTATGTATCAGAAAGCATATAGCAATTGAACTATTAAAATGACTTGATCTTTATGCTACGCTTATCTATAGGAGTATGTCCACCATATCATTCTCCTAACGATATGATCTTGTTGTTAATAACATCTCAATGTTCATGATAGGGAAACCATAATCATTTATTAACCAACAAGCTAGTATTATATAGAGGCTTTACTAGGGACTCTATTTTAGTTTACAAATCACACAAGTATTAATGTTTCCTTGTTAATACTATTATAGCATGAATGTAAACATTTATCATAAACACAAAGATATAATAATAACTACATTTATTATTGCCTCTAGGGCATATCTCCAACAGTCTCCCACTTGCACTAGAGTCATCTAATCTAGATTACATGGTAATATACCAAACACCCATGGCAGTTTGGTGCTGGTCATGTTTTGCCCTCGGGAGAGGTTTAGTCAACGGATCCGCCACATTCAGATATGTGTGTACTTTGCAAATCTTTATGTCCCCATCTTGGACATGTTCTCGAATAGCGTGAAAACGTAGCTTGATGTGCTTCAGCTTCTTGTGTGACCTTGGTTCTTGCGCATTGGCTGTGGCGCCCATGTTATCACAGTAGATAGACATTGGGTCCAGCGCACTAGGAACCACACCCAGCTCTGTAATGAACTCTTTCATCCATATCGCTTCTTGTGAAGCCTCCGAAGCAGCCATGTATTCCGATTCAGTTGAAGATCTCGCCACAACGCTTTGCTTTGCACTCCTCCAGCTAACTGCTGCACCATTCAAAGTAAATATGTATCCAGATTGTGATTTAGAATCATCCGGATCGGTGTTCCAACTAGCATCGGTGTAACCATTAACAACGAGTTGTTCATCACCTCCATAAGAAAGAACCATATCCTTAGTTCTTCTCAAGTACTTAAGGATGTTTTTTACCGCTGTCCAATGATCCACTCCTGGATCACTTTGATATCTGCTAGTTAAACTAACAGCATATGCAATGTCGGGTCTAGTACATAGCATGGCATACATTAGAGATCATATGGCTAAGGCATAGGGAGTCTTACTCATCCTTTCTCTATCTTCTGCCGTTGTCGGACTTTGAGTTTTACTCAAGGTCATATTGGGCAACATGGGCAAGAACCCTTTCTTGCTATCTTCCATTCCAAACCTCTTTAGAACTTTGTCCAAATATGTACTTTGTGACAATGATATTAGGCGTCTCGATCTATCTCTATAAATCTTTATGCCTAATATGTAAGCTGCTTCGCCAAGATCCTTCATTGAAAAACTATTATTAAAATATTCCTTGACACTATTAAGAAGGTCTACATCATTCCCAATCAACAATATGTCATCCACATACAGTATTAAGAATGCTACAGAGCTCACACTCACTTTCTTGTAAATACAAGCTTCTCCATAAGTTTGTATAAAACCAAAACTTTTGATCACCTTATCAAAACGTTGATTCCAACTTCGGGATGCTTGCTTCAATCCATAAATGGAACGTTGAAGTTTGCATACCTTGTTAGCATCTTTAGGATCGACAAAACCTTTGGGTTGCATCATATAAAACTCTTCATCAATGTCTCCATTGAGGAATGCTGTTTTGACATCCATCTGACATATCTCATAATCATAATATGCAGCGATTGCTAACATAATCCTCACAGACTTTAGCTTCGCTACTGGTGAGAAAGTCTCATCGTAGTCAACTCCTTGAATTTGTCGAAACCCTTTTGCAACAAGTCGAGATTTATAGACAGTAACATTACCATCAGCATATGTTCTCTTCTTGAAAATCCATTTGTTCTCGACAGCCTTCCGGCCATCCGGTAAGTCCACCAAAGTCCATACTTGGTTTTCGTACATGGATCCAATCTCGGATTTCATGGCTTCTTGCCATTTATTGGAATCTGGGCTCATCATCGCTTCCTCATATGTCGCAGGGTCATCGGTGTTGTCCACCAACATGACACTCATAACGGGATCATACCAATCAGGAGTTGTACGAGTTCTCGTTGACCTGCGAGGCTCTGTAGAAACTACAACCGAAGTTTCATGATCATCATCATTATCTTCCTCTCTTATTGGTGCAGGCACCACATGAACTTCTTCCGGTGCTGCGCTACTCGCAATTTCGAGAGAAGGTTCGACAACCTCGTCGAGTTCTACTTTCCTTCCAGTCACTTCTTTCGAGAGAAATTCCTTCTCTAGAAAGGATCCATTCTTGGCAATGAACACTTTGCCTTCGGATCTATGATAGAAGGTATACCCAATAGTTTCCTTCGGGTATCCTATGAATACGCATTTTTCCGCTTTGGGTTCAAGCTTGTCAGGCTGTAACTTCTTTACATAGGCTTCGCATCCCCAAACTTTAAGGAACGACAATTTAGGTTTCTTCCCAAACCATAATTCATACGGTGTCGTTTCAACGGATTTAGATGGTGCCGTATTTAAAGTGAATGCGGCTGTTTCTAATGCATAACCCCAAAATGATAGCGGTAAATCTGTAAGTGACATCATAGAAAAAACCATATCTAAGAGAGTTCGATTACGACGTTCGGACACACCATTACGTTGTGGTGTTCTCGGCGGTGTCAATTGTGAAAGTATTCCGCATTTCTTCAAATGCTCGCCAAACTCGTAACTTAGATATTCACCTCCACGATCAGAACGTAGAAATTTAATCTTCTAGTTACGTTGATTCTCTACCTCACTTTGAAATTCCTTAAACTTCTCGAAAGTTTCGTACTTATGTTTCATGAAATAGATATACCCATATCTACTCAAGTCATCTGTGAAGGTAAGAACATAACGATAACCACCGCGCAATGCTACACTCATTGGACCACACACATCGGTATGTATGATTTCCAATAAGTCCGTAGCTCGCTCCATCATACCAGAAAATGGAGTCTTAGTCATTTTACCCATCAGACATGCTTCGCATCTATCAAGTGATTCGAAATCAAGTGATTCAAGAAGTCCATCGGAATGGAGTTTCTTCATACGCTTCACTCCAATGTGACCAAGACGCCAGTGCCACATATAGGTCGAGTTATCGCTCGATTTCAAACGTTTAGCCTCAATGTTATTAATATGTGTATTTCCACTATCGAGATTCAATAAGAATAGACCATCTATCAAAGGTGCATGTGCATAAAACATATTACTCATATAAATCGAACAACCATTATTCTCGGGCTTAAACAAGTAACCGTCTCGCAATAAACAAGATCCCGATATAATGTTCATGCTTAACGCAGGCACCAAATAACAATTATTTAAGTATAAAACTAATCCTGATGGTAGATGAAGGGGTAGCGTGCCGACCGCGATCACATCAACCTTTGATCCTTTTCCCACGCGCATCGTCACCTCGTTCTTCGCTAGCTTCCGTTTATTCTGCAGCACCTGTTTCGAGTTACAAATATGAGCAACCGAACCAGTATCAAATACCCAGGCACTACTACGAGTACTAGTGAGATACACATCAATAACATGTATATCGGATATACCTTTCTTCTTGATGTTGCCGTTCTTCAAATCCGCCAAGTACTTTGGGCAATTCCGCTTCCAGTGACCTTCTCCCTTGCAGTAAAAGCACTCAGTATCAGGCTTAGGTCCAGCCTTGGTCTTCTTCGTCGGCGCAGTAACTTTCTTATCACCCTTCTTGAAGTGTCCCTTTTGCTTAGACTTGCCTTTCTTGAATTTGGTGGTCTTATTTACCATCAACACTTGGTTCTCTTTCTTGATCTCCACTTCTGTAGATTTAAACATGGCAAAGTGTTTTGGCAACTGCTTGTTCATGTTTTGCATATTGTAGTTTATCACAAAGTTCTTGTATCTTGGTGGTAGTGATTGGAGGACACGGTAAATCCCCAAAGCATTAGGAATCACTATACCCAAGCTTTGAAGTTTGTTTGCGTGCCTAGACATCTTAAGCACATGCTCACTGACGGAGCTGCCCTCTTCCATCTTGCAGTTAAAGAACTTTTCAGAAGCCTCATAGCTCTCAATCGCCGCGTGAGTCTCAAAGATCAATTTGAGATCACGGACAATATCATGTGGGTCTGAATTCTCAAACCTTTTCTGAAGCTCCGATTCTAAACCATACAAGATAGCACATTCAACTGTGGAGTACTGAGTCTTTCGAGCAAGGTAAACATTCTTTACTTCATCGGTAGCAGTAGCTGCAGGCGGGTCACCCAGCGGTGCATCCAGCACATAGGTAAAATTACCAGCTATGAGGACAATCCTCAAATTGCGGAACCAATCCGCGAAGTTGCTTCCGTTGTTTTTCAACTTTTATTTCTCTAGGAACGCATTAAAATTGATGGTAGGGGCCGCCATTGATCTACAACATATTTGCAATAGTTTAGACTAAGTTTATGACAAACTAAGTTCTAATTAATAGTTAAATTAATCTAGGTGAACTCCCACTCAAAACAATATCCCTCACATTGTTTCAGTGATCACACGAACCAAATCCACCACATCAACACCGATCATCACGAGAGTTGATATAGTTTCGATGGCGAACAATCGACATGTTCATCATATCTACTATATGATTCATGCTTTACCTTTCGGTGATCCGTGTTCCGAGACCATGTCTGTACATGCTAGGCTCGTCAAGATCAAACCTTAGCTTCCGCATGAGCAAATCTGGCTTGTTCACGTTGTATACACTTGCGGAATCTAACACACCCGATCATCACGTGGTGCTTCGAAACAACAAGCTTTAGCAACAGTGCTTACTAAGGGTGAACACTTTATGACTTGAAATTCATGTGCATGAGGGATCATCTTATAATGCTACCGTCGTTAACTACGCAATACAAGATGCATAAAGGATTAACATCACATGCAATTCATAATATGTGATATGATATGGCCTTTCTTCTTTGTGCTTCCGATCCCCATCTTCAAGCATGAACATGATCTCCATCATCACCGACATTGCATCAAGGTCAATGACGCTTCTCCATGGTTGTCGTCCACCGGCTTCAACTATTACAACTACTTTGAATAGACACGCGGGTCTTAACAAAATTAAAGACAACCATATGGCTCCTTCCGGTTGCCAACTTACAATAAGTAACATTGCATACATCAAATATAATCACAATCATGGCCATATCACATCACTACACCCCTGCAAAACAAAGTTAGACGCCTCTACTTTCTTTGCATGTTTTACGTGGTTTGGGGCTTTCAATAAGTGTCGTTCTAACTTACGAACAAGAACCACAACATTGATACTAGTATTGACAATCACCCATTGTAAATTGAATCTTAACTATGCTGGGAGAAACAGGCACCCACAAAGCCACTTATGCAATACAAGTTGCATGTCAAGCGTGGAGCAAGTCTCATGAATGATGTCATGTAAGGTTAGCCCGGGCCGCTTCATCCCAACATCCCGCAAGATGCAAATTACACAAGAAGCAATCGACAATAAAAGCATAAATGCCCACAATGACCATTGTGTTCTAATCGTGCAACAGATCTACATATAGACACGGCTCTGATACCACTGTAGGGTTTCGTAGCATGGAAAACAAAAAATTTCTACCGCATACAAACAAACAAGCCAAGATCTATCTACTAGATTGTAGCAACGAGTCGATGGAATAACTCACCCTCGAAGATTCCAAAGTATTTAACGAGAGCGGATTCTCGTGGGTGATGTAGTCGTACTCTTCCCGATCTCAAGATCGCGTAGACGATCCTTCCGGCGTTGCGTTCCGGCAGCGCTCCCACAGTCGGTCACACGTTCGGTACTCGACGAAGACCTTCCTCTCCCTTGTTCCAGCAGGCAGCGGAGGTTGTAGCACTCTCCTCGCGATTCCGGCAACACAACGGCGTGGTACCGGAAGTAGAGGGGAGATCTCGCAGGGCTTCGCCTTAAGCCAGAGCGAGTATGGTGTACTATGAGAGAGCTCCTCGGCGATCTAGGGTTTAGAAACACCAAGGAGGAGGTGCTAGGGCCGACGGCTAGGGCTTGGGGCTTGCCCAAGTCGGCGGCTAGGGGAGCCCTAGGCGGCGGCAATAGGAGGTGGCGACGCCGGGCTAGGGTTTTGGGGTGGAGAACTTGTGTGCTAGGAGGGGCAGCCCTGCCCCTCCCTTTATAGGTGGGAGGCGCCGGCCAAGGGGAGGGAGTCTCTCCCCAACTCGGATCCCTAGTGGGCCGGCGGTGGAGGAGGAACTCCTCCCCAACTCGGTTTCCCACTTCCCCTCCACTTCCCAAAATAGCCGTTTGACTTTTCAAATTGGCGTTTGACTTTTCAAACTAGGATTTGATTAAACCCTTTATTTTGTTCAGCGATGACACTTAGTACATGATGCAATCATTCCAACTTGGTATGACACATTCATGTACCCTTCCCCTCCGGAGTGCCGGACATTCCAGAACCTTCTAGAACATTCCCGATGAAAACACCGGAACCATTCTCCAACTCCGAAATAGGACTTTCCTTATATGAATCTTATTCTCCGGACCATTCCGGATCTCCTCGTGATATCCCGGATCCCATCCGAGACTCCTAACAACATTCGGTCTCTTTCTCATTATTCCATAACTACTCAAACAACGTCAAATCCTTAAGTGTGTCTC
The DNA here is from genome assembly GCA_910589765.1 of Avena atlantica. Classification (NCBI taxonomy): domain Eukaryota; kingdom Viridiplantae; phylum Streptophyta; class Magnoliopsida; order Poales; family Poaceae; genus Avena; species Avena atlantica. The sequence continues at coordinate 360,425,898 of OU342734.1, read as the reverse complement.
CCTACGGTTCGTGAATTATGCGGACATGATCGAGACACTTCTTCGAACAATAACCAATAGAGGAATCTGGAAATTCATATGGCTCCCACATATTTCTACGATTACTTTGCGATCGAATGAACCACTTACATACGATACCAATTTCCCTTTGTCTCACGATAGTTTACTTATCCGAGGTTATGATCGTCGGTATCTCTGCATACCTAGTTCAACCTCGTTACCGATAAGTACTCTTTTCTCGTTCCCGTGGTATGTGATCCCTTGTGAGCCAGTCACATGCTTGCAAGCTAATTGGATGACATTCCACCGAGAGGGCCCAGAGTATATCTATCTGTCATATGGATGGACAAATCCCACTCTTGATCCATGTGTCTCAACCAATACTTTCCGAACACTCAATGCCACCTTTATAGCCACCCAGTTACGGTGTGGTGTTTGATGTCATCAAAGCATCCATCCGGTAAAGGTGATATGCATGATCTCATGGTCGAAGGAATTAGGTTACTATGTATCAGAAAGCATATAGCAATTGAACTATTAAATGACTTGATCTTTATGCTACGCTTATCTATAGGAGTATGTGCACCATATCATTCTCCTAACGATATGATCTTATTGTTAATAACATCTCAATGTTCATGATAGGGAAACCACAATCATTTATTAACCAACAAGCTAGTATTATATAGAGGCTTTACTAGGGACTTTATTTTAGTTTACAAATCACACAAGTATTAATGTTTCCTTATTAATACTATTATAGCATGAATGTAAACATTTATCATAAACACAAAGATATAATAATAACTACATTTATTATTGCCTCTAGGGCATATCTCCAACAACAAATGCCTTAGTGGGAAAGAAGAAGCCCACTGAATCGCCTCATCAAAGAGAAGATACCACTCTCTGTCATCACCTACCAATCCACGCGCCTGGCAGGTTTCTTTAAATGAACCAAATAGTGTTCCATTGTAAGTTCTGAGGTCATCATAGCCTGTAGCTTCTGGAACAACCGTTAGCAACATCCGTAAAAAGTAAAGTTCATTTGTAGTAGGATGGCAATTATAAATTCTCCCAATTGGTGCACCAAATTTGCTGACACGAATTCTCCTTCTCCACTTTTTAGTTTGTCCGTCCCAGGCCCATTTTGTCGGGAAATCAAGATATGTTAAGGACCGAGAATCAGGGTAACATTGATTGGCGACAAACCATTCAGTCAACATGGTCTTGTATTTGTTGGGATTGTGAACGACATCAGCAAGCCGGTCACGTTCGCGGTAAATAACTCGGTTCATATTGGGTAAGTGAACTGTCAGCCTCTCAACAAAGGGCTCTCTAACATGAATATCAAAAGAAAATGTCCGCCAACATGCTTCACATGTGGACAGATACCTGCACCAGAGTATAATGGGAACTTAAACGAAATAGAAAAAACTAAAGCTTAAGATAAAGGGGCAAACGGGAAAAACGCATGATATCCACAGATACATGAGCATGGATTTTATAATCATAAAGGGAAACAATTCAGAGTAGAAAACGAAGTTTGATAGTATGGAATGTGATTACGCAACGACAAAATGACAGAGGCTGGTAGGAAAAAAGGTAGTGGGCTCGTACCTGCAACTGTCATACTCGTCAATTTCATTAATCCCTGCTGATTCAGATCCTGAAGACTAATACATGGAGTGTAAACGTGCTCGAGCCTTGTCAGGGACCATGGCTAGATACTTGAAGAGATATTTAAGAAGATTTGTCTTGTTACACCACTCTACGTTGATATGGGCCTGAAATCTTTTGAGCAACGCCATGTTATGTGGTAAAATCCACTTATTACTCAAGCGGTGGCCGTTCTTTATAACAAAACGATTATTCTCACGACGACGGTAACTGGAAAACCAAGTCCATCAATCGTTGTTTCCTCGTTAAATTCCTTGGGATAGTGCTTAGAACAAACTCCATCTTTCATACACGGCGAGTTCGGATTATATTTTCCACAAGAACCATGAACCATAAATTCTTCCACAAGTGCATAACCAAGCGGATCTACGGTGTAGTCAGGTATCACCGCGGAAATATAGGAATCAATCGTTGCCGGTCTAGGATCTTCCGTATCAGCTTTCAACCACACAAGGGCGTGTATGTGCGGAAGGCCTCTTTTCTGGAATTTGACGACATATGAATCTGCAAAATTAGGATACTCTTAGTTAAAAAAGGTAGGAAATGTATTACTTAAGAGGCAAATAAACAAATAGAAAGTGGCTCAGCCAACGCCTTGTATGTAAAGAAAGGGAAAATGTATAAGAATTAGAAAATATATCTGTCCTAAAGAGATAAGTTATGCGAACCCAAAAAATCTTAAGCTTGTACAGATGTAGAGCAATGCAAATGTTTAGTTTTTAACAGTCGGCGTAACACTAATAGATGTAGAGGCAGGAAGAGCCTAAATAATGAGATATACGTACATGCTTTAACAGGGCCAAAAGTTTTCCCTTTTCTAGTACGCTTACTGAAACGGTTGATCTTCATCTTGAACACACGTGTCACTATATCCGGTCCGTCAGCATGAGTATGCCCAGGCTCGATAAAAAGAGCCTCAGATATCTCATCCCATTTTGGATTGCACGTAAAGATAATAAAAAGATCAGGAGCATCATGAACACGGCAGATTGCCATTTCGTCCTGATAATTTTGAATCATATATCGAGGACCTCCTGTATAGCTGGAATGCAGAATATATTCAATCTCAATATTCTTTCCAGTGGAATTACCTTCTCCAAGAGCATCAGACAAACCTTGATATGTTTCAGAACGCAGAGTTTATTGATTTAGAAAATGGTAACTAAGTCTATAGGACTCAACACAATAAAAAGAGTCCACCATAATTTGATTGGATGATCGGCTACAACATGTGTAAGGGTTAGGCTCTCCTTTTAGATAATGAAACCTGTAACAATAGTATTCGTGCATAGATACGTCTTGCCTTCCTCCAGCAGGGGCACCTTCAACATCCTGATACTTAATCCAAAGGTGAAACCCCATAGAACCATGAGGAAATAAGAGTGGGTACTGCAAAGCCATAAGAGATGGGTTAAGAGGAGAGACACGCTGAAAGAACCCAGCATCTTTTTGAACAATAATATCAAATATATTTGCTTCTACAGAGAAGTCATCAACTATTAGAGCCGCTAATTCAGGCGCTACAGGAAGAGAATAACGGTTCCCATAATCTGTCCCTTCATGACCAAATAGGCGAATAGCGACATCCGGACAATCAGGCGAAAAAAGCCTTTGCTCAGCCATATGGAAATTCTGCACCAAAGGATTATGGGCATTAAGCATTGTCCGCAATGAATCAACTATGGCACGGTCAGGTTCTTCTCTGCAGGCTCGACGGTGGCGATTTGGACAGCCAGAAAGAGCATCTAACTCACGGCTATGCTGCATATCTCGCTGGCGACGGCGGCCACGAGAAAAGGATAGCAACCGCTCAATCAAAGGAACGGAATCATCAACATCACCGTCATCAGCAGAAAGTATACCCATCCTATTATCCAATTCATTCAGTGTGTCATAAATATAAAGTTGAGCAAACTTAGGAACATGATTGTCAGTTGGAGGGAGGAGGGAACCAATCTGATGACAAACAACCCCACATATCTTGAAAACATAAGGGCCACGTCCAATATTAATACTGTTATCAACATGAACACCAAGCGAAGTGAAAGCAAACATAGAGTTGTACTCACAAATCAGTCGCATAAAACGATTTGATTCTGGCCCTCCATCAGACCTAAGTAACTGATCTAAAGGAGGCGGCCAATCAGGATAAACAGGAAGGGACACTCTACCGCCACAGCAACAACCATTGTAGACGGGCCGATGGCGTTCTTTGCTGGAACGCTTACACCGCTCCCGAAACCAGAAAGACGCGCCACAATGCACACATAGGTGGTGAGGTCCATTGTAGTAAGACCGATCAGGCCATGCACCTAAAAGTGAAAATTAAGAGTCGTCAGGATGGAAGAAAAAAAACACAATGCAAGTTTATGCAAGTTTCATAGATCAACACAAGGAGAAAGAATCGAAGAATTTACGTTTCAGCATGCTGATAAAATCAGCCGACAAAGGTAGCTGACCAGAACCCACTTGATATCCTGCCCGAAGGAAGGCACGGTGACGCCGGACAGCCACACACATTCGTCGGTTCAAGCTGCGTCTAGTTGCAGGAATACGTGGAGTTGGATGCACTGAAATGCAAAACCAATAAGAGAGTATAGCTAAATATGTCAAAAAAAACATGAGCACAAAGACGGCAAATAACCGCTGTACGAAACAAACTTAAACAGCTTTCTTACCTCGTGCTAAATAATGAAGGCCTACAGTACCCATATCAGGCGAGTCATCATCAGAGCCGACAATTTGAGGCAAAGAAGGTCCAGGCTAAGCCAATGAACCTAGAGCTGAAGAATGAGCCGATGGAAACGGAGCCCAAGCATTCAGATCAGACGGGTTGGAGGGCACATTCACATGAGTCGTAGCATTGGAAGACTCGCCATCCAGGAAGAAACCAGCGGCCAGGGATGAGCGATAAGAAGAAAGCTCATCGTCGGAAGAGTCCGCATACGGCACTGTAAGCAAGTTTGAACATCAACACAGTGCATTAGTGAGGCAGTAATTTAAACTTCATCGGCTTGCTAGCATTAAATGTATTGAGTAAACCCACTCTTCACACATTGGCATAACACTATACTCTTCCACGAATGTTGGCTTTTAAGAGCACGTCTCTGGCGCGTTGGTACATCAATATAATTATTCTAGAAATGTCCTCTATACACAAAGATACAATGAACAAAATATTAAGGCTGCTGTGTTTGCAGATGGAACATGTCAATTTAACACATGTATAAATATTTCTTGTAGTGTTCACTATCAACACTGTGTTCACTGTCAACACTTCATCATGGACTTGCATGACTCAGGAAGTATAAAATATTAACTGATCAAACCGCTTCACTCTGGCTCAAAAAAGTTGGATACATCTTAATAAACTCTTACATGTTATTGCAGAATGCAAAGTAAAAAGAGATCATAGAATTATGATGTGCTTCTAACCATGGGCACTTACTCCAACGAAGATTGACGAAACTATGACAGTTGCGCTTACAACATGAAAAAAGAAGGACATGTGCAGCATCCGGCTTAGTATGACATCCACTATATACCTCAGCAGCAATGTAAATTAGTACTATGTACTTGCTAATCTATCATCTGTATGCAACATAACTCAACTCTATCAGTTCTCTAAATCACGGCAGCACAAACCAGATTCAGTAGGAACAGATGGCAGCACAAACCAGATTCAGTAGGAACAGATGGCACATCGTCAGCTAGACGCTTGCCTAGTCGTATTTCCCGTCATCTTGCTTCCAGGTCGGACGGCATAAGCATGGAGACGGATTGATTTGAAACAGTAGGCAATGCAGAGTTCGTGCGCGTTGTAACACCCGAAGGAACCGGCGTAGAAGAGAGGGTACGGAGCGGCAAAGGAGCAGAATTACCGGGAATTTCGTCCAAACCACGCCGCCGGCGGGAGCGAGGCAGAACCAACGAACAGGTAGGGAAATGAGATTGGAATGCAACCGAAGGAACCTCTTCGACAGGCAAGCTGGGCTGCGATACGACAGCAAGAATGGAAGGAGCATGCGAGAGGCGGCAATCAGTCGGAACGCCATGGGGCGAGCCCTCCAATAGGCCAGGAAATCGAGAAGGCATAGAAAATTCAGAGTCGGAGGCGTCGCCCGAGAATAGAACACGGCCGTGACCACGAGGACGACGCGGGAGAGCAGGAATCGATACAAAGGACACATCCACTAAACCACGCCGACGTTGGGGAGGAGGGGATGTGGCAAGAGGACGGGGACGGCGCGCAGGGGACGGAGATGGAGTCGGCGGGACAGGGGCGGCCGCCTTCGTGGCGGCGCCGCCTTCATGGCGAAGGAGGCGAGGCAGAAGGTGAGCGTGGGCGCCTCCGGGCAGCGATAGCGTGGGCAGGCATAGAGAACCCTGTGAAGAAAACGACGACCACAACATCAAAATCGTCGGAGGAAAACGGCAATCCAAAAATCTGTAGCAAATCGGACAGAAGGAAACGAAGTAACGACGAAGAAGCAGAATGAACTAACCAGGATCGTGGCAGGGCAATGAGGGAGGAGCACCAATTGGAGAGGAAAGCAGCGACGCATCCAAATTGGCGAGGGGAAATAAAGGAGCAGCCGCCGAGGGAGGAAGAAGATAGTGAGGAGGAGAAATAAGCGGCGGCTGACCACGTACAACTCGAGTCGTGGCAGGGCCAAAGAGCACGGAGAGATATAAGTACGTGCATCCAAACAGCAAAAACGAACGGGAGGAGGCTAGTTCAGATCATTGTGCGTTACTGTAGCCATCTACGGTAACCCATCGTACCAGCGCTCAGAGGACGCTAATAACGTGGGCCTTAATATATTTAGAGATGCACGGCCTCGATAGAAAGAAGCATTGGTTCAACCAAATAAAGAAATGGTTACAGAATATCACAAGAGCAAGGGGGCCATCGTTACATACACGGTTTTACAAAATAAGAACAAATAATCGACATAAAAAGCTACTTAAATGGTACCTGGGGTTATCCCCAACGGTGTAAATGCATAAAAGAATATAAGCACCGTTCAAAGATCCAAAGAGAGAGAATTACATACCCTCACAGATTAGGCAAAGATGACACCATTGTCTATGTATCGCCAGGGGCAGATGGACTGGCCCAATGTAAAAATATTTATAATGACCTAGCAATACGCATTCCTCATAACTCGTAAGGGAACTTTTAGTTGTTTAAGGAGAAAATTACATTACTGGTCTGCACCTGGAATTAGAGTTCCATTGGCCATGCTTCAAATAAATAAATAGAATTTTTTAGATATAAGCATACACATATACATCCCCTATAACTTTGAATACCAGAGCCATAACTTTCATCTTGAACACCTCTTCATCACTGCCATACGCTGGTTCAACATTTCCACTGTCTAGTGGACTCACATTTCAGGATGCACAAGTTCGAAAATTTCACCATCCAATATCTGCAAACTAACATTTGGGGTAAATTTTACATAAATTTGAACATAAGACGCGTTTTTGGTTGGATATCGCAGCTCGCTTAAAAATTAGAATATTGAACAGAATGCATATAGAAAATCCTGGTAGCAATTAACTATTAAGTGTTGCTTCAGTGGATACCAACAACCACTTCTTTTAAACTAAACAAACTTCCGTTGCTTTGCTAAATATCTGGATATCATTGTGCCTAATTTAACGCAATTCAATGCTATGTGACCTAAAAAATCAGAATCTAAATGTACGCCTTCCATAAAAAGAGGAAGCGCCTGCACTTGTTTCAGCTTTGGGGTACACCAAAAGAAAGTCTAAGTTCATGAATCTATTGCTAATAACTTGATCGAAATAAGCATGTGTTTTCCTGATAACTTATTAAGTTGATAACATCAGAATAAGGATATATGAACTGGCTGACAAAATTAAAAATCCAATGCAAGTCATGTACTCCAGACCGTGAATAAGGTCCTTTGCAAATTCGATATAAAGGGTGTCGATCTGCAGTTATTATTTTATCTAAACTTACAAAAAACTATTAGTAATATATATGATCTGGTACGGAAACGAGAGAGCACTCCAATTCCACAGACACCTGGAGTTTTCTGCTATAGCATGTACGTGCACATAGCATAATGCACAGTTTATAGCTTGCAAAGAACGACGTAAAACTTTGAGAAATCATTTTTGTGCATTCCTCTAGTTCGGAAACAGAAATAGAGGACACAATATTTCAAGTTCGCTGCCTCCTCAGAATTTACAGGGAAGAAAGATAAGGAAAAGCCCACCTCGGAAACATAAACACAACATCGTGTGGCCTCGTACACTTTATGCTTTCAACTCCAATTGCCGCTGCACCGCTGAGGTTATGGTGAAGGGCACTGTCGTTGCAATGAGAACATGGTACACTTGCAAGAGAGACCAACATGATCATCTCAACGTTTGGTCATATCAAGAATTTAGGATCATAATCTGCAAAACAAGCTGAAGAAACTCGTCGCAAATGTTTGTAGCTTGTAAAAAAAGCCTATACGAAAATACAACTTGTATCAGCAAGAAAAAAAAAGGGTAGGGGCATCAATACAATCATGAAAATTCCTGCATGTGCACCATGGAATCATGTTCAGTTTTTCCACATATGTTCATCTTCCATAAACCTCTACATGGCCAAACAATATGGATGTGGCCCATTCAATGAGCAAACAAAAATTCTAAAAAGAATCCGATTTGACCTCTTATTTATCTACTAACCCATGAACATAATTTCAGCCTTTTGGATCTAAAATTTCTATGAGAAAGAACGCATGTTTAGATCTACAAATTTTCTCTTACCAGCCGCTGAAGAAAACCGACCGACATATCTGCATCAATTCCGAAGACAATCACAAATGGCCCCAATAAACCTCAGGCCATCTAAAAAGCTTTGCGGATAAGAACTACCGTGCCGGAGCAACAACCAAACTGACATGTGGTAAGACCACCCCCACAGCAAGCGACGTCACCACGCCAGCTGCAGCGCAGAGGCGAACCACCGACCCACAAGCAAAAGCAACAAGCGACCCTAGGTCCACAAATAGCAACACAGGACACGGCAAATGCCCAAGAAGAGATGCAACTAACCATGTTTACACATCTAATTGATTCACTTAAACTTAAAAAAGTATATATATATATATATATTTATTCATCAATGGTACCAATTAAATTGATCTACCAGACATGTTTAATTCACCTTTAGGTTCTGATTAGTTATATGCCTTTTGAAGATTTTACTTCATTTAGAAGATATTCCATATGGATAAACCCTATCAAGTATCTAGCTACTTAATCTGTATTTTTCGTCAAAATTCTAAACGCAGATCTCATATAGTTCTTTTTATAGAGGAATCAACTCACATTGGCGAACTTCTGCTATCTTTTATGGGTCAAATGTGCATAAAATTGTCAAGACTATAAATTGTGTCTGATTCCTCCGACCCAAAATAGTTGACTTAGATTTTTCCAGATTCGATTGTATCTAGACATGATTTAGTATTAGATTCATATGTATCTTGACAAATTTGAGTCAACTAATTTGGGCCGGAGGGAGTACAAAAATCAGATAATCTAATCCAGAGTACTTCATTACTAACTAAATTTCTTATCAGATTAGATATCTATGTCCACTATACAGACATGGCCATGAAAGGAGATAGAATAACAGAACCAAAACATGATATCCCTCCCTAACGTGGGAATGAAGAAGGAAGAAAGAATGCAAAACCAGCATGTTGTTGTGGGACGGAGGTGCCTGCAGTTGTTCGGTGACGGTCCCAGTCCACCACAGGTCGTATCCGTGGTTATGGGGCAAACCCATTGAATCGGTGCCAGATCCATGGCAGTATGTGAGGATGTGGACGGAGCCGCCGGACACAGACGCTAGGGCTATAAGACGTGCTCGTTGGTACTGGAGTGGAGGAGGGAGCAGAGAGCATACCCGGAGCAGCGTCGGGCGTCGACCTCGTCATTGGGCGGCGACCTCGAACTCCGAATCGACCTTCAAGGGTAGCTGGGCGGCGAACTTGACAGAGGGATTCGACGGGGAAGATGCGGGTTGGGTCTCGGGCAGCGACATCCTCAAATGGTGTGGCTGCGGGCAACTGCAAGCACGTGGCGTTGGTATGGAAACGGGAGGGCAAGGCGTGGAGGAAGGGAATGGGGGCGCCGATGGTCAGGTGCAGCGCTGGTGGCGGCGATGAGGTCGGATGGTTGGCCAGAAGGGGTGGGTCGGAATACTACCCTTCCTCGCCCTATCTCACCACCGACTCCCCGGAATGAGGTTGTAGGGTGGCTTTCCTAATGCGGGGGAGAAGGGCGCCGACAGGAAAGAAGGCGGCACGGGAGAGAAGGGAAGCCAGGCGGCGGTGGCCGGAAACCCTAGGGATGCTCGGGGAAGAGAAGAAGAAAAGTAGAGAGGAGGAAAAAAAGGGAGCCTTGCGAGGCTGGGTTTGAGGGTGCGAGTGCCGTCGTTGGCCCACAGTCAGCGGCAACCAATGGCTCAACGCGCGTAGATGGTCCGATATTACTCGCTTTTGTTCACGCTTTAATTATAAGGAACTAGTTGAATGCCCGTGCGTTGCCACGGTCTCGTATTTATTTTAACGTTGCATACATCTTCGACTTAAAATCATATGTCTAGATAAGATAGCAATATAGTGTTCCAAAAGCCTTAAGATTTACTTTTTATCTATCTTAGGATCAATCCTTTTCTACCCAGAAGACAAAGTTAATTTTCCTCCTCCAGACATCGGTAGGATACGACTATATGACCACATGTTGCATAACCACTTTGTTCTTATGTCGTTAGGTTTCACATGATTTCTCCAACAATTGTCTTTTATGATTTGCATGGACTCCCGACGTTGATGAGACGGTAAATAATAGTTTCCATAAAGTGAACGTGAAACATCAGTTGGATGTCAGAGCAATTAAGACAATATCGTAGGGTTATGCATAAAATTTATAACAACGATGTATCTAGACACTAACTAGAATAACATGACTTCATCTAAATCCATGTACGTATCCTGCGAAATGACATACTTGAATATATTTAAATCTTTGAAATACATGGATGTATTACGCAAAGCTTATATACTTATTTTCTGATAGTTATTCTTGGCTACAGAATATAGTGTTCCTCCATAACATTTGATCAATAGACCTATGCCTAAACTCAGTGGCCCAATTATAACAAAGTGAACAAATTGGAAATTGAAAAGACCGACAGGGTGCATTTGCAGTCTCTGGCATGCCTCATCTCGTCTCCATCCCTTGTGACACAATTGATTCTGCACACACCTCGTTATGATCCTTATAGTTTGTGAAGCCTAAAATTGGTGTAAGTATTCAGATTTATGGGAATAGAAGTACCTGAATGGGAGAATCGCTGCAGTAATATAGCTCTTTCACCTTGCTCTGCACCTAGCCGGGCGTGCGACGCCTGCTATCTAAAAAAAAAGTAGCTAGCTTATGGTTTAAATTCAGTTGCACTCTGAAATTCATCAGTTTGTCTGAAGCCCTTGATATGTCTGAAAACAACACCAGCACCGAAATATCCATTAGTGTCACGCACCACACGTCCCCATCTTGGCATCTACTACTCGCATCGGACGCATCAAAGACACTGAAACACCAAGGTGGTAACTGGTAATGAACATGATCCCACATGGCCTGTTACCGATGCGCGGGGGGGGGGGGGTGTTACTTAACCTGTCTGTCGGTGTGGTGTGCCCCATGCAGCGACGGATGTAGTTTAAGAAGAAACCGAGTAACAATAACGACATGACGAGCATGATGCCCCCGTTCGCCCTCCGGTTGCCAGTGCCACAAAAGTGTGGGCCGTTTCAAGGGACAGTAGAGACAAAGACACGACAGGACAGATAGGTCACTGCCTTTTGTGCTTTCGCCCGCTCTGTCAGCTGTCGCCGAACCACCAGGGGAAGGGATGGTTTGAGCCGGCCGGGGTTGCGCGCGGGCTAGCCGGCTTCGCTAGGTTTGGCGCAGCCCGAGGGCCCTAGCGCCTCCTTCGCACTCAACGCTGCAGCCTGCAGGATCGCCTACCACCATCTCATATATCACCCCGCGAAACCTCCTCTGATCCGCGTCTATATACCAGGTCCGTCCTTCCTTCTCATCCCGTCGCCCGCCGCATGAAAAATTCCAGCGAGCCATTGCCACCCCAGACCAATTCCTTCCGGCCAAGTCGTCCCCTCCGTTTTCAGCATCGATTCCCGGCCTAGACGGGCTAGATTCCGGCCAAGAACGGCTGAATATTGCGGCCCGCCGTCGTCCTGAAATACAAATAGGAGGACCATGTAACCGATTCAAGCAGGAAAAGCTTCGCGGGGCTTGGTGCAGGACAGACTCTCACGTGGGAACGGTCCGATCGCGTTCCAACCCAACTCAGATTTGAAGATATTATCTAACGAGTACAAGCCGGACTCTACTACCGCGTTGGCGTGCACAATTAGGAACGACGGACGAAAACCTTGGTCATGCGAAAACCACCTCAAGACAAATTATATAGTAGAGATTGCTAATTCTCAGTTGAATCTCAGTTACCTAATACATCGTTAGATCGTTTGTTTTATGATTAGTGTAAACCAGGTGGTTTCCGTGTGTGTCCTCGCGCATGGCTTCTGTGCCCGCGAGTCCGCTTTTTTTTTCTTGTCGCTGTGCGCTCCCGCGTTGCTGTGGGCTGTGGCCGTCGCGCGTGCTTTTCGCTGCGTGTTTTTTGTGGGCTCTTTCTTGAGCTGTTTTTTTGGGCTGTCAACTATCGGTGAGTTTGTTTTTTTCTATTTTTTCTTATTTCTTTTTTGTGGTTGTTTTTCTTGCTGGCGTTTATTTTGTTTTCTTTTTTTAATAAAATTTTAAGATTAGCTTAACTGTTTGAGTGGTTGTTCAATCGAGTTTCATTTGAGTTTTTATTCTTTTAATTTTTTGTTTGCTCGTTGTATTTTTTTATTTTTCTCTCTCCAGATTGTATAGTTATCATTGTTTTACTGCTTGAATGACATTTAGATTGCAATTTTTTATTAGACTGATTTAATTTGTGCTAGGATGTACTCTCTCTGTTTTTATAATATAATATGTTTTAGCTTTTTAAATGTGTATATTCGGAATAAACTTATACACTAAAATGGGTCTAGACATATTTTTTTAGAAGCGAGCATTTCATCGTAGCTGAGCATTTTTTTTAACTTTTGTTGGGCTTTTTTTTTGTTTTCGTCGAGCCAGCTATATCTTGGTTGTTAATTTTTTTAAACCAGATGTAATATTTTGTTTCTGTTCAAAGAGAGTTGTCACTTAGCCCCTGGCATGGGCCAGATACAACTAGACCCCCCCCCTCTCCCTCCCCCCCCCCCCGTAGAGGGCCAGTTGCAACTTGCGTGCAACTGAGCTCCGCCAGGGCACCAAGTCAAGAGGGGGCTAGTTGTCTGAGCCCTCGGCGAGGGGGGCAGTTACAACTTTCTTATAATCCCCCCACCCCCCACACACACAGACAAGGGGCCAGTCACAACTTGATTGCAACCGAGGACCCCCGTTAGTGGGATAGTTGCAACTTGCTTTTGTAACTGAGCCGATGCCAATAGGGGGGCAATTTGAACTTGCTTTTGTAATTGAGCCCCTGTCGAGGGGCTAGTTGCAACTTAATTTGCGAACGGGGGGACCCCATCTATTGTAAAGTAACTGAGCTTCGTTGGGGGGGGGCATTTGCAACTTGCTTGCAACTGAGCACCCGTTGGGAGGGGGTCATTTGCAACTTGATTGTAATTAAGCCCCCGTCGAGGTGCAGTTGTCCCCGATAGGGGCAAGTTGCAACTTGCTTGTAACTGAGCACCCCGTCGGGAGGGGGCATTCGCAACTTGATTGTAATTGAGACCCCGCCGATGGGGCAGTTACAACTTGATTGCAACCGGGGGACCCCATCGGTTTGCAATTTGATTGTAACTGAGCTCTGTAGGGGGTCCTAGTTGCAACTTGCTTGCAACTGAGTTTCGCCGGGGGCCATTTTGCAGCTTCCTTGTAACTGAGCACCTGTCAGGAGGTAGGCATTTGCAACTTTTTGCTTGTAATTGAGCCCCCGCCACGAGGCAGTTGCCCCCCGAGGGCCAGTTTCAACTTGCTTGTAACTGAGCACCCGTCGGGAGGGGGGCATTTGCAACTTGCTTATAATCGGGCCCCACCAGGTCCTAGTTGCAACTTGATTGTAACTGAACTCCTTTCGGTTCCCTGCTGAGGAGCCAGCTTCAACTTGATTGCAACTGAGAACCCGTCGGGGGCGGGGCATTTTGCAACTTGCTTGTAACTAGGCCCCCACCGGGGCCCAGTTGCAACTTGATTGTAACTGACCTCCCGTCGTTGCCCCGCCGAGGGGCCATTTGCAACTTGATTGCAATTGAGAACCCGTTGGGAGGGGGGAATTTGCAACTTGCTTGTAATTGGGCCCCTGCCGGGTCCCAGTTCCCCGTTGAGGGGCTAGTTGCAACTTGATTGCAACTGAGAATCCATCAGGAGAAGAGGAGCATTTTGCAAAATGCTTGTAATTTGAGCCCCCACCAGTTGAAACTTGACTGCGACCGGGGGGTCGCAGTTGCAACTTGCTTGTAACTGAGCTCTGTGGGGGGGGGGGCATTTGCATGCCCCTGTTGGGAATATGCCCTAGAGGCAATCATGTATGATGATATTTCCCATTGTATTCATAAAGTTATTAAGTAGTCCTTGTATAAACATCTAATGTGTATCATTGAATATGTGATTCAGTTGTGGAACTATGCATTCATGTTGTTTGTACTAAATATCCTTGGTCATTGAGGTTGTGCTGGACACACAACTTAGACCAATGTGAAAGTTGGCTTGATGACTCGGTTCCACTTGTCATGGGCATGGAGATGCTATTCCAACTTACACAGACTAGGCTAAAGAGTTTAGCGAGTCGGATTGACCCATATTGAGGTACAACGAACTAAGCTGTCATTTGTATATCTCAATCAATGTAATCCTTAGACCTGAGGTTGTTGCATAGTCCGAGTTGAGGATCACCGACTTAGGTTCTGTCAAACGCTGATCCGTAACTGGGCAGTTATAAAGGCAGAGTTCGGGTCGACTGAGAATCAAGCTGCGTGATGTGAATAACCAAGATGGGATTTTGCCCCTCCACTCGGAGAGATATTCTCTGGGCCCTCTCGTGAGATATGATTCGGAAAGCATGGCCATGCACGACTCGGTTAAGTGTTAACCGAGCCGATCGGCTAAGAGTTAGTCGGGTGAATCACTTATCTCGGATCGAGAAGAGAGTTGGACTATTTAAGGGATGACATATATTCGCCTATAGTCTGACAAGGTATATCGTGAGGCAAAAGGGACTCGGACGTAAGTCGCATTGGAAAGGCAAGTCGTCATGACTCTTTGGTACTTGGGAATCGGTACGTTCTGCTAGGAGCCGATGCCGATTGATCGATTGTGAGTTGGACTCAAATCGTGTCCAAGTAACCATGAGCCTGCGGGGTCACACACTTAAGAGCGGGAGCAGGTTCGGATTGGATCCGAATCATATAATCTGGTTGGGTTGGACCTAAACCGGATTAGGACTGAGTTAGTGAGTTGGACTCACGGTGACTAGTTATATATGGGCTTTAGTGAATGGGTCGCGCGAGCAGAGCACACGTTCACTCCCTATATATAGTGGAGCACAGTAACCCTAAAAGGTTAATCATTGTTCGGTTAGGTCATTCCATGTGTTGGAAACCCTAGCTCCACAGCAGTCCAGCCGCCGTAACGAACCTAGCAGTTCGCCGCCGGTGCTCCTCCTTGTACGTGTGGATACCAGCAGAGGTGCTGTACGATCAGCACCAGGACGATCGGATCATGAGGACTGCACTGCATCAACTGACGCGCTTCATCAGTAATCCGCAACCGCGCGTCTAGTGGTAAACCTCGTGGCCTTCTACCTCAGCTAGGTCTTGGGATCACCATGTTAGAGGAAAAGTTTTTGTTTTATCTCTGCGTGGCCCAACAGTGGTATCAGAGCGATAGTTTCTGGTTTTAGGCTCGAGATCTCGCATATGAGATATGCGGTAGGCTATAGATGAGATCTATGTGCTGTTTTGGTGGTCGATCTATGAGATAGATCGGTTTTGTATGAAGTTGATTGGATCAACTGTACTCGGGGAATGGTAGATCTGATTTCCGTGATCATACTGCTGAGGTCGTGGAACGACATACCCCTACCGGTCGGCTTCCGCCATCGGGGTAGACTGTGACACGTAAATCCAGAAGCGGTGATCGAAGATCAAAAAGTTTGATCGAATCGGAACGATGGTTGGAATCCATGATCGGATCGTAGATGAAATCTACGTTTTCGGAAAAATCGTCGGGCGCTGCCCGCACCCGCGAGGGGCGCTGCCCCTTCGATCCCCGCCCGCTATCCGGCTAGCGGGACCGCCGGCTTCGCCCTGTCGTAGCGTCTTAGATGTCGTTGCGAGTTTCACAACGCCGGTAGATATTGTATCTATGCATAACTTGTTTTTGCAGGAAGTTGTGAATGGTATGGTTCATGTGCATGTGATGTATGTGTGTAATCCATACGTGATCTGCGAATCACGGTTTTTGTCAGCCGGCTGGAGCCTAGGTGCTGTCATTTTATTGTATAACGACCTGCGTGTCGGATTCTCTATGTAATTTACTTTACTTAGCTAGTGTAGCTGTTTGAGAACCCGGAAGGCATGCAAGGCGTTATACATGTCGGCGACATGGAGTAAGACGGCAAGTGACAAGAGTTGGCACGAGTCGGATTACAGGCTTTGTGGAGATGGAGATCGCCATGAAGAGAGCCATACCATTTCACATTATAATTGCTTTATTTTGTGTTATTGTTATGTCTCAGTTTTACCTCTATTAGATAGTCGGTAAAATTTAATCCCTCAAAGAAGGTCTAGTCGGTTTTCCCGCCAGTGTTTGCACCATCACAAGTCGGACATTTTTGGTAGTGGGCTCATAAAATTGAGGTGCTGCCAATTCTTTCCAACTAGGTGGGTTCGAGTCGGACTCTTACTGCAGAAACACTTGGTAAGCTAGACGGGTCTATCACAACGGTTGTGGGACTCGGGGAAAGGTCAGATGGGAGCCGGGGCATGTGATGCCACCCGTCCAACAGGAGTCGTATGAGATGCGATTGACAAGGAGTTGTCTACCTAGATCACTTGGCGGCTAGCGGTGATGCTAAAGCTCACTAGCCGACTTGCTTATTTAGGATCCTGAATCACTAAGTAACCATCGGAGGGGTGTTGGTTCTAGTGGGAGCATAAAATATTAAAATGTTTAATATGCTTGCTCTTTTATGAATACATGTCTTAAGTGTTTTTGCATATTTTCTGTTGTAGATCATGGCACCAAGTAGCAGTCACTCTCAGTTATCCGGTTTTGCGTTGAGAACCATTCTTGAGAAAGATAAACTGAACGACACTAATTTTACCAACTGGTATCGAAATCTGAGAATTGTTCTCAAACAAGAAAAGAAGGACCATGTCCTAGACAACCCACTTCCAGATGAGCCGAATGAGAATGCGACTGTCGCAGCCACCAATGCCTACCGTCGGGCTAAGGATGAGTCCACGGATATCAGCTGTCTTATGCTTGCTCACATGGAACCGGACTTGCAAAAGCAGTTCGAGCATGTTGAGGCCTACGATATGATCGAAAGCCTCAAAAGTATGTTCCAGGCTCAGGCGAAGACTGAGAGGTATCAAGTCTCTCAGGCTTTGCTGAGTTGCAAGCTTAAGGATGGTGATCCACTGAGTCCGCATGTGATCAAAATGGTTGGTTACGTGCAGTCTCTGGAGAGGCTTGGCTACCCCATAAGCGAAGAGTTCGCTACGGATATAATTCTGAACTCTCTTCCTAGTGCATATGGGCAGTTCATTTCGAACTACCACATGCATGGTATGGATAAGAAGCTCACTGAATTGCATGGGATGCTCAAGCAGGCAGAGGCGGATCTCAAGAAGGGCACCAGTCAAGTGTTGATGGTGCAGAATAAGGCTAAGTTCAAGAAGAGTTCTTGGACTAAGAAGAAGGCTAAGTCAGGAGGAAAGCAGGCTCAGGACCAGGTCCCAAGCGCTTCCTCAGGGACTAAGCCATCTCCTTCAGCCGGATCCACTTGCTTCTACTGCAAGGCGGATGGCCATTGGAAGAGGAATTGCAGCAAGTACTTGGCCGACAAAGCCAAGAGTGGAGGTATGACTTCCGACTCAGGTACACTTGTTTGCAATGTTATAGACATATATCTTGCTGATGCACCTAATAGTTCTTGGGTATATGATACCGGATCAGTTATTCACATCTGCAACTCGTTGCAGGGACTGGTAAGAACTAGGAGCGTAGCAAGAGGCGAGGTTGATATTCGAGTCGGCAACAAAGCAAGAGTTGCTGCGTTGGAAGTCGGCACGATGCAACTTCATTTACCTTCCGGATTCATTATGGAACTAAATAATTGTTATTATGTTCCAGTGCTCAGTCGAAACATTATTTCTGCTTCATGTTTGATGAGGCAAGGCTATGAGTCGAATATCAAGAATAATGGTTGTTCTTTGTATTTGAATGATATGTTTCACGGCTTTGCACCCGTTCAGAACGGGTTATTTATTTTGAATCTTGATGGTGAGTCGGTTTATAACATAAATGTTAAAAGGTTGAAACCAAATGATCTGAATATGACTTACTTTTGGCACTGTCGGCTTGGTCATATAAGTTGGAAACGCATGAAGAAGCTCCATGATGATGGACACCTAACTTCGTTCGACTTGGAGTCGTTCGAGACATGCGAATCTTGCCTACTCGGCAAAATGACCAAGACACCTTTTGCAAAGAGTTGCGAAAGGGCGTCCGACTTGTTGGGACTAGTACATAGTGATGTATGTGGACCAATGAGCACGACAGCCAGGGGTGGTTATGAGTACTTCATTACCTTCACTGATGATTTGAGTAGGTATGGATATATCTACTTAATGAAACATAAGTCGGAAGCCTTTGAAAAGTTCAAAGAATTCTAGAATGAAGCACAGAATCAACTCGGCAAGAAAATAAAGTTTCTTCGGTCGGACCGAGGAGGCGAGTACATGAGCCATGAGTTTGATGACCATCTGAAAAGTTGTGGAATAGTTCCTCAACTTACTCCGCCAGGAACGCCACAAAGGAATGGTGTTTCGGAAAGGCGGAATCGGACCTTGTTGGACATGGTACGATCAATGATGAGTCGGACAGATCTGCCTTTATCATTTTGGGGTTATTGTCTAGAAACAGCGGCGTTCACACTAAACAAAGTACCATCAAAATCGGTAGAGAAGACACCGCATGAGATGTGGACAGGCAATAAGCCGAGTTTGTCTTTTCTTAAGATTTGGGGTTGTGAAGTTTTTGTCAAGCGACTTCAGTCGGACAAGCTTACGGCCAAGTCGGATAAATGTATTTTCGTGGGGTATCCGAGGGAAACCTTGGGTTACTACTTCTACAACCGAGAAGAGGGCAAAGTGTTTGTCGCTCGGAACGGTGTCTTCCTTGAGAAAGAGTTTCTCAGTCGGGGAGTAAGTGGGAGCACGGTGCAACTCGAAGAAATTCGAGAGGAATCGGCTAATAGCGAATCGGCTAATAGCGAATCGGCAAAAACCTTGGAGGTTGAGCCGATCGCGACAGCTGAGCCGATAGCAGCACCTGTACTACGAAGATCGGCAAGATTACGAAGTGTTCGTGATGTGTTACTGTTAGACAGTGATGAGCCGGCAAATTATTCGGAAGCGATGGTGGGATCTGATTCCGAGTCATGGCTTGGAGCCATGAGATCCGAGATAAAGTCCATGGATGAAAATCAAGTTTGGAACTTGGTTGATCTGCCAGACGGTGCAAGACCCGTCGAGTGCAAATGGGTCTTTAAGAAGAAAACTGATATGGATGGAAATGTTTCAATCTATAAAGCACGCCTTGTCGCGAAGGGGTTCCGACAAGTTCAAGGAGTTGATTACGACGAGACTTTCTCGCCCGTAGCGATGCTTAAATCAGTTCGGATCATGTTAGCTATAGCGGCCTATTTCGACTATGAGATATGGCAGATGGATGTCAAAACGGCTTTCCTTAACGGAAATTTAACCGAGGACGTGTATATGATACAGCCCGAGGGTTTTGTCGATCCAGCTAATGCTGACAAGGTATGCAAACTTCTGAAATCCATTTATGGGTTGAAGCAAGCATCTCGGAGTTGGAATATTCGCTTTGATGAGGTAGTCAAATCGTTTGGCTTCATCAAGAGTGATCATGATTCTTGTTTGTACAAGAAGTTTAGTGGGAACAAAGTAAATTTTCTAATCTTATATGTGGATGACATATTACTGATTGGAAATGATGTCCAGATGTTGCAAGAAACCAAGGAATCATTGGAAAGGAGTTTCTCAATGAAAGACTTGGGTGAGGCAACATACATCCTCGGAATCCGGATCTATAGAGATAGATCAAGGAGGCTCATTGGATTGAGTCAGAGTACTTATTTGGACAAAGTGTTGAAAAGGTTCAACATGGAATCGTCTAAGAAGGGGTTCTTACCGATGTCCCATGGTGTAAAACTTAGCAAGACTCAGTGTCCTTCGACAACTGATGAGCGAAGTAGGATGAGTGCGATTCCATATGCTTCTGCAGTTGGATCCATCATGTACGCCATGATTTGTACTAGGCCGGATGTTTCCTGTGCTCTAAGTGTTGTGAGCAGATACCAGGCTGATCCTGGAGAGATCCACTGGACAGCGGCTAAAAATATCCTAAAGTACTTGAGAAGGACTAAGGATATGTTCTTGGTTTATGGTGGTGAAGATGAACTCAGTGTAAAGGGTTACACGGATGCGAGTTATCTCACCGACTCTGATGATTCTCGTTCGCAATCCGGATACGTGTTTATTATAAACGGAGGTGCTGTGAGCTGGAAAAGTTCCAAGCAAGAGACTGTGTCTGCGTCTACAACAGAGGCTGAGTATATTGCCGCCTCGGAGGCAGCAAAGGAAGCTGTTTGGATGAGGAATTTCCTCATGGATCTTGGTGTGGTTCAGGGCTCGTCCAATCCGTTGGACGTGTATTGTGACAACAATGGTGCTATTGCACAAGCCAAGGAACCTAGACAACACCAGAAGAACAAGCACATACTCATGCGGTACCACCTGATTCGCCAGTTCGTGGATCAGGGTGATATCAAGTTATGCAAGGTACACACGGATGCAAATATTGCAGATCCGTTGACAAAGCCGTTACCCCAGCCGAAGCATGAGGCGCACCTGAGAGCCATGGGCATTAGATGCTTAGACATGTGATGTCGGAAGATTGACTCTAGTGCAAGTGGGAGACTGTTGGGAATATGCCCTAGAGGCAATCATGTATGATGATATTTCCCATTGTATTCATAAAGTTATTAAGTAGTCCTTGTATAAACATCTGATGTGTATCATTGAATATGTGATTCAGTTGTGGAACTATGCATTCATGTTGTTTGTACTAAATATCCTTGGTCATTGAGGTTGTGCTGGACACACAACTTAGACCAATGTGAAAGTTGGCTTGATGACTCGGTTCCACTTGTCATGGGCATGGAGATGCTATTCCAACTTACACAGACTAGGCTAAAGAGTTTAGCGAGTCGGATTGACCCATATTGAGGTACAACGAACTAAGCTGTCATTTGTATATCTCAATCAATGTAATCCTTAGACCTGAGGTTGTTGCATAGTCCGAGTTGAGGATCACCGACTTAGGTTCTGTCAAACGTTGATCCGTAACTGGGCAGTTATAAAGGCAGAGTTCGGGTCGACTGAGAATCAAGCTGCGTGATGTGAATAACCAAGATGGGATTTTGCCCCTCCACTCGGAGAGATATTCTCTGGGCCCTCTCGTGAGATATGATTCGGAAAGCATGGCCATGCACGACTCGGTTAAGTGTTAACCGAGCCGATCGGCTAAGAGTTAGTCGGGTGAATCACTTATCTCGGATCGAGAAGAGAGTTGGACTATTTAAGGGATGACATATATTCGCCTATAGTCTGACAAGGTATATCGTGAGGAAAAAGGGACTCGGACGTAAGTCGCATTGGAAAGGCAAGTCGTCATGACTCTTTGGTACTTGGGAATCGGTACGTTCTGCTAGGAGCCGATGCCGATTGATCGATTGTGAGTTGGACTCAAATCGTGTCCAAGTAACCATGAGCCTGCGGGGTCACACACTTAAGAGCGGGAGCAGGTTCGGATTGGATCCGAATCATATAATCTGGTTGGGTTGGACCTAAACCGGATTAGGACTGAGTTAGTGAGTTGGACTCACGGTGACTAGTTATATATGGGCTTTAGTGAATGGGTCGCGCGAGCAGAGCCCACGTTCACTCCCTATATATAGTGGAGCACAGTAACCCTAAAAGGTTAATCGTTGTTCGGTTAGGTCATTCCATGTGTTGGAAACCCTAGCTCCACAGCAGTCCAGCCGCCGTAACGAACCTAGCAGTTCGTCGCCGGTGCTCCTCCTTGTACGTGTGGATACCAGCAGAGGTGCTGTACGATCAGCACCAGGACGATCGGATCGTGAGGACTGCACTGCATCAACTGACGCGCTTCATCAGTAATCCGCAACCGCGCGTCTAGTGGTAAACCTCGTGGCCTTCTACCTCAGCTAGGTCTTGGGATCACCATGTTAGAGGAAAAGTTTTTGTTTTATCTCTGCGTGGCCCAACAGCCCCGAGGGACAGTTTCAACTTGATTGTAACTGAGCACCCATCGGGAGGGGGGTCATTTTCATCTTGCTTGTAATTGGGCCTTCGTCGGGTCTCAGTTGCAACTGACCTCCCGTCGGTTCCCCGTCGAGGGGCCAGTTGCAACTTGATTGCAACTGAGAATCCATCGGGGGGAGAGGGGCATTTGAAACATGCTTGTAATTTGAGCCCCCACCAAGGGTCAGCTGCAACTTGACTGGGACCGGGGGTCCCAGTTGCAACTTGCTTTTAACTGAGCTCTGTGGGGGGGGGGGCATTTGCATGCCCCGAGGGCCAGTTTCAACTTGATTGTAACTGAGCATCCGTCGGGACGGGGGAATTTGCAACTTGTTTGTAATTGGGCCTTCGTCAGGTCCCAGTTGCAACTCGATTGCAACCGAGCATCCATCGAGGGAAAAGGGGCATTTGCAACATGCTTGTAATTTGAGCCCCCGCCAAGGGTCAGTTTCAACTTGACTGTGACCAGGGGTCCCAGTTGCAACTTTCTTGTAACTGAGCTATGTGGGGGGCCATTTGCATGCCCCAAGGGCCAGTTTCAACTTGCTTGTAACTGAGCACCCGTCGAGAGGGGGGGTGTCAACACCCGGATTTTTCAATCCTAGATGCCTGTTATGCCATACATCGCAATCCCAGGATTACCATTTTTTCGAGACATAAAAGAATTGGATACCATAGTACATCATCCGTTACAACGATACATAAGTTCTTACACAAATAGGGATCTCATGATCCAGTTCTTAATACAACTTCAAGCAGCGGAATACGTAATAATAACGGTAGCGTAGGTGAAGCTCCATCTTCAGGGTCACAGGCAATGCTGACGATGGGAAATGATCCTAGTTGTCGTAACCTTCCTGGGGTCCATCTTCCAGGTACTCATCTTCATAGTCTGGCCATGGGAATAGCCAGGGACAAAGCCATGAGTACTCTTTAAGTACTCGCAAACTAATACTAACAGGTAAGGGTTTTTTGGATAATAGGACACTAGGCTCTAGGGTTGTTTTGCAAAAAGCCAGGTTTATCTCTACTCAGTTCCAAAGCTAGTCACAATTTTTATAACTCCTAAGTGGGATCTTGTAATTCAGGTCACAACTCTGTTGTGGTCAAGTCAAAGTCTCAAGTCGTTTCACAAGTCATTTTGAAAAGTCTGACGGGGGAACAGTATGGCCACTCCAACTGTCCATAACCGCAGACGTGGCTATTCGAATAGTTTGACACTCTGCAGAGATTGTACACTTTCACCACAACATTCGATACATCCGTCAGGAACAAATCCTGAATTCACCATACTCAGTATGCGGATAATCAATCCTAACCTTTCGATTACACGCCCTAGTATAAGCACCTCTCCTGTGAGTTTGGCCTCCCAACCATGACCAAATGTCATCTTGGGTACTGCACAGGTGGACAATCTTCACAAGGTAGCCTCAGCTCAGACCTTGGCCGTGAGGGAACTAATACTAAGGGATATAAGTTTCCAGTCAAGCCCTACCCAATCTTCGGGTATTGTGGTTGTACGATAAAATTGGAATGGTATCGCATCCAGACAACCATCAGTTTTATAAAGGGCTAAGGCTCATGCCTCAACATTTTCATCACCAAAATCATCAAGTGTTTGGAAACACATGTCCAAAACATTTCAATAGAATGATCCATCATTCCAAGGTTTTCATAACCAATTTTCCACCAAGTATTCCCATCTAAAGTTGATCAAGTTTTATGCTTAGCACTAGCATCTACAGGTGGGGGTAAACACTAATGAGGGGTGGTAAACTAGTGGGGTTTTAACTAAGTTCAAACTTATGCCTTAGGATGACATCAAGGTTATCTAGCTTAGGCCAAATTTTATGCTCTTTATGCAACCTTCAGCATCTTTCCAAAATCTACCAGTCACTTAAGTAAACTCTAAGTAAGCTTTGATAAAGAAATAAAGTAAGAAGCTTGCACATAAAACTAGGATTTGGTTTATCAAGTGGGTATGATCACATATGCTTAAGGCATATAGTAGTCATATCACAAGCATGGGTTTGTGGCATTAGTAGGGTATCTTGCAAGGGTTAGCTTGCATAAATATCAATATAAGCTTGCTAAATTGCAAGTGTTAGCTTGCCTTGTGCAGAGCAGTGGTTGAAGTTCTCCTCGGCTTCTTCTTCGTAGTATCCTCCTTCCTCCTCGTATACTTGGTCGGTACTAGCGTCTATGAATAAATACGAGGTACACAATCACCAAACAATACTTAACTACTTGCAATCATCACACACAGGGGTCCTATAGATGATCTATCATCATCTCTAACATTACAAGGTTAAGGCTTGGTTTAAATCTTTTTATTTAATTTTTAGAAAAGTAATTTCTACTCATTGAAAAATTACTTAAGATTTAATATTATCCAACTAAACATGGGATCATGTTGACACATGTCATCACCACATATTTTAGTCCATGGGAATGTGTTTTAAAGTGGTGTCACAATTTAATAAGGTTTTACCCTTTTCTTTTAATTAATTAAAGTGGCTAGAAATGCTTATGAGGCATTCTTTTATTACTTGAACAATATTTCTGCAAGTAAACCTATATATTTTTATATATTCTGAAAGGTATGGTTAAATGTGATTTTTGAGAGTTGGAATCAACTCAAAAGCTATTGTGGTTTAAATTTGAAAAATGTTTGAATGCAGAAAAGCTTCTGCCTTGTTATTTTTACCAGGGGTGATCTATAGATCCAAATGACTTGAATCCAACGGGCTTGGATTCAGCATTCACAGACCTTTCCAACAAAACTGGTTTTATTCAAATTGGTGCACTGAATCGATCTGGGTTGATTTTTGAAGTTGGGTACAGAAGTGTGTTTGAATTGAAATAGAAAAAGATTTAATTTGAATAACTGGGCTACGCGGGAAATTCTAACGGGCCGGCCTGCTAAGCGCAGTGCTCCCGCGGGCTGCTTAAGTGGGTGTCCCCACTCGTCAGTGACACGGGGCTGGGCGAAGCGGTATGGGGCAACGTGGATCGTTCGATCTAGTTCTAATCTAACGGCTGGGAGTCATCGTCGACGCAAGACAACTTCGGCGAGAACAAAACCTAGCACGGCCAGTGAGGGTCTCTGGGGGATCACCGGGGTACTGGCGAGGCGGGCGAACGACGAAGTCGACGACGGCGAACTCAGGGGTGGTCGCAAGCAGCTCCTGGGGCGGCTCCAATCGCTGGCTCCTTTCTTCTCCGGCAGCGGCAGGCTCCAGTGAAATTCCGGCGAGGTGGTGCTCGCCTTGCTCTGAGAATGGTGTGGCACGATCAGTGAGGAGAGGGGAGTGAGATGGTGTGAAGAAATCGAGCGGGGGTGGCCTCTATTTATAGTCGAGCGAGGGGACCGTCGGGGCGCACGGTGAGATCATCGGGGGCGACGTTACACGCGGCTATTGGCATGGTCAAGGGTAGGGGACGGTGCTGTGTCTCCTGGAGATGCTCAACGACATGGTCGCGAGGCATGGGGCGGTGTGGTTTGGTCTGGAACGGCTGATGCTCTGCGCGGCAGAGGCGGCGTCTTCGACGGTGGACGGTGGATGTGCGGCACGGGGCGGCAAATGGGGATGTCTGGCGGTCTCCTGGGTTGATGGCGATCGTGTATGCACGCGGCGAGGGCGGCGCGCGGTCTGTGGATGCTGGTCGAGGGTGGCGCTCTGGCGCACGCTCGGCATGGTCTGGGCGCGGCTTGTGCACGTGGTCCAGGGCTTGGCAACGCTTGTGGCTGGGACAGTGAGTGGCGGTGGACGGTGGGCTGCCTCCTAGACAAGGTTGGCACGGCTAGTTCTTCCTCTAGCTTGCTGTCCACAATGGGGTGACATTGGGGTGCTCGGCTGTTCACCATTAATGGCAATGGCAAGCTCACAGGGGTGCTAGTGTTGGGCTAATCTTTCTAGATGATCTACTGAGCTGTGTGTGAGCTAACTAGGAAACAAGTTAGGCAAGAATCACTGCACACTATAGTGTTTGATGTTTTGTTTGATTTTTGTCTGCAACCTGTTTGATGAAATGGCCGCATGAAATCAAGTTTTGAATTTTGAAATGATTTTTGGTGGGTTTGCTAGATTGGTGCTGGTGAGTTTGCAGATGCTTGGGTTTTGAAAGTTGAGCTTGTTTGAGTGGTTTTTGAAAAAGTGGGATCTTCCCATATGAAGAAGATTCAATTTTGAATTGTCATTTAAACTATGCATTTGAAAGTTTCTGGATGATCACAAAGTGGGCCTTGATACTCTGTTATGAGTACATTCAAGGGGTGCAAAGATCCAGAAAAGTTTCTGTTCTCAAAGTTTGAGACAGCCAAAGTAGGCATGGGAGTTAAATTGGCCAAAATGACCATTCACTTAATATATTTGTTTTGATTTACTTGTCTTTAAGGAAAGTGTGGGAAATGTTTTAGATGATGTTCATTTCACCTAAGAAACATTTTACAAGCAATGGATCACACAAACAAGGTGGTTTTTAAAGAAATTCAAAATCCATGCATACACATATATATGCATTCATGAGTTTATTTAGAAAAGTTTTTGTTAACCCTAATCTTGATGATTAGTGTTTGATGATCTAAGTTTGGTATTTTTGGGATGTTACAAACCTTCCCCCCTTAAACAAAATCTCGTCCCGAGATTTGAAAAAGGACGAAAAGATTACCTAGGATTTGAAGAGATCGGGAAACTCCGTCCTGATGTGATCTTCGCGTTCCCAGGTAGCTTCCTCTTCTGTGTGGTTGCTCCACTGAATCTTGAGAAACTTGATGCTTCGGGTTCGGGTAGTTCGAAAAGCTTCTTCCAAAATGCAGATGGGCACTTCGGGATAGGTCAGGTCATCGTTGATCTCTATGGTCCGATGATCGATATTCTTGAACACTTCGGTCTTCTCGAGGACTTCGAGACATTTGCGAAGTAATGAGATATGGAACACATTGTGCACGGCTGACATATCTTCAGGTAGTTCCAGTTGATAAGATACTTCTCCGCGACGGTTCAAAATTTTGAAAGGTCCGATATATCTGGGGGCTAACTTTCCTTTGAGTTGGAAACGCTGCATTCCCTTCAATGGCGACACTTTCAGATAAACAAAATCTCCGATGTTGAAGGCGAGGTCTCGATGTCTCTTGTCGGCATAGCTCTTCTGTCGGGATTGGGCGGTCTTGAGGTGCTCATGAATCTTGTGAACTCTTCTGCTTCGCGTAGGATATCGGGTCCGAAGATCTGACTCTCTCCTACTTCCGACCAGTTCAAAGGGGTGCGACACTTTCTTCCATACATGAATTCAAATGGGGCCATTTGCAAACTGGCTTGGTAACTATTGTTGTAAGAAAATTCTGCAAACGGCAGACAGTCTTCCCACTTGGATCCATATTCTAGCACACATGCTCTAAGCATATCTTCGAGTATTTGGTTTACTCGCTCCGTTTGTCCATCGGTCTGAGGGTGATACGCGGTACTGAAATCTAGGCAGGTTCCTAAACCTTCTTGGACTTTCTTCCAGAATCTCGAGGTAAACTGAGTTCCTCGATCCGATACTATGTTCTTGGGGACTCCGTGCAAACTAACTATTCTAGCGATGTACAACTCCGCTAGCTTCGAACTCTGATAGGTGGTTTTGATGGGCAAGAAATGGGTGACTTTGGACAATCTGTCCACTATGACCCAGATAGAGTCATTTCCCCTACTAGAAGTAGGTAGTCCAGTGATAAAGTCCATTCCTACAGAATCCCATTTCCATTCCGGAATTTGCAAAGGTTGCAACAATCCAGCGGGTCTTTGATGTCCTGCCTTGACTCGCTGGCATATATCACATTTAGCGATATAGCTTCCGATTTCTCTCTTCATCTTATTCCACCAAAATTGCTCTTTCAAATATTGATACATCTTCGTTCCTCCGGGATGGATAGAATAGAGTATCATGAGCCTTCTTCAAGATAACTTCTTTTAACTCCGAATCTGCTGGTACACAAAGGCGTCCTTTGTACCACAGAACTCCTTCTTCGTCCTCGGTGAATCCGGGTACTTTGCCTGTACCGATACGACGCTTGATTCCGTCGATACTAGCATTTCCCTTCTGCGCTTCTTTAATCTGACTGATCAAAGTGGGCTGAAGTTCTATGCTAGCCAAAAATCCTTCACTTACTAATTCTATTCGAAAATCTTCCATCTCCTTGTGCAGACTTGGTTGCTCCTCTAAAATCATGGAGTTCAAGCGGCACGGCAATCTGCTACGGGCATCGGCTACCACGTTGGCTTTACCAGGGTGATAGTGAATGTCCAGGTCGTAATCTTTGATTAGCTCAATCCATCTTCTCTGCCTCATATTCAACTCCTTCTGAGTGAATATATACTTTAGGCTCTTGTGATCTGAGTAAATCTCACAACGATTTCCCATTAGGTAATGTCTCCATGTCTTCAGGGCTAGAACTACTGCAGCGAGTTCGAGGTCATGGGTTAGGTAGTTTTGCTCATGTTGCTTCAATTGTCGAGATAGATAAGATATAACTTTGCCTTCTTGCATTAGCACACATCCGAGACCAATCTTGGATGCGTCACAATACACATCGAAGGGCTTTGTGATATCCGGCATGATCAAGATTGGGGCTGAGATCAATCTCCTCTTGAGTTCTTGAAAACTCGCTTCACACTTGTCTGTCCATTCAAACTTCTTGTCCTTGTTCAGCAATTGGGTCATGGGTCGAGCGATACTCGAGAATACTTCTACGAATTTGCGGTAATATCCCGCCAATCCGAGAAAAGCACGAACTTGGGTTTGAGTGGTTGGGGCTTGCCAATCTTCTACATCTTTCACTTTGGCAGGGTCAACGGCAATTCCTCCGGCTGATACAATGTGACCGAGGAATCCTACCTCATGTAACCAGAATTCACATTTGCTAAATTTTGCATACAACTAATGCTCTCTAAGGGTTCCAAGAATGGTCCTTAGGTGTAGCTCATGTTCTTCTTCTGATTTGGAATAAATCAGAATGTCATCGATGAAAACAACGACAAACTTATCCAGGAAGTCCATAAAAATCTTTTTCATGAGATACATGAAATAAGCGGGGGCATTGGTTAATCAAAAAGACATGACTGTATACTCGTACAATCCATATCTGGTGGTAAAGGCAGTCTTTGGAATATCCTCTGCACGAATCTTGAGTTGATGATAGCAAGTTCTAAGATCAATCTTAGAAAACACCTGGGCACCGGTCAACTGATCAAACAAATCCTCTATCTTGGGCAAGGGGTACTTGTTCTTGATGGTGACATCATTCAACTTTCGATAATCCGTACATAAACGGTTACCTCCATCTTTCTTGTCCACAAATAAGACAGGTGATCTCCATGGTGACGCACTTGGTTGAATTAGTCCAATTTCTAGCATGGAATCCAGTTGCTTCTTTAGTTCTTCTAACTCCGATGGGTTCATACTATAGGGTCTCTGGGCTATGGGTCCTGTTCCGGGATTAGTTCAATGATAAACTCGATATCCCGATCTGGGGGCACACCAGGCAAAACATCTGGAAATACATCGGGGTATTCGCAGACTATCCGGACTTGGTCAATGGTAGGTTTGGCTAGACGCTTGTTACACTTGAATTGGCGAGGTAAGGTTTCAGATATATGCTCGACTGATATTCCGGCGGTACTGGTCATGGTGATGGCTTTCTTGGCACAGTCAATCAATCCCTTATGTTTGTACATCCAATCCATTCCTAGTACTACTTCCAAACCTTTAGTTCCGAGTACTATTAGATTATCATAAAAATCTATGCCATGGATTCGGATAGGGACGGCTTTGCAAATTTTCCTAGCCTTGGTGGTGGATCCGGGGATTTGCACAATCATCACATGCTTCAGTTTGGTTGGTTGAATTTTACTAGTGCAGGCAAATTCTTCGGTGACAAATGAATGCGATGCACCAGAATCAAACAACACTCTTGCAAGTACTGAATTAACAGAAAATATACCCAGCACTACGTCTGGCGCTTCCTGAGCTTCTTCAGCATGCATGAGAAAAAGACGGCCATTGCGGTTGAGTGAATTTCCTGGGGCAAATCTCCTTCCTGGCTGGACACGACGCTGTTGCTGAGCTGGGACATTGGTATTAGGGGCTGTAGCATTCTTCTTGTTGGGGCACTCGTTGGAATAGTGGCCTTTATTTCCACAGTCATAACAGGTCACTTGTGACTTGTCCTTGGCTGCGACAGGCACAGCATTGCTTCCAGTCCTCGGGGCAGTGTTGGTGTTGGCGGTAGCATTGTTGGTGTTGAACTTGGGTGGGGCACGGTTGAAATTGCTAGAGTTGCCAGGGTTGTTGTGATTTCCTCCGGTTCTAGGGTTTCCACGGTTGGGGTAGGTTGGACGGGTCATAGGGGGTTTGTTGGTTCTTGGGGCAAATCCTGGAGATGGGTTGGGGCGATACTTTGGGGTCTGATGGGTTCCTGGTTGATGCATCATACGACGCTTGCGGTTCTCGTTGTCTTGGTTGATCTTTCCTTCCATCTGGATGGCTGAGTCGACAAGGGCTTCAATATCATCAAAGGGGATATTGACTAACACCGTCTGCATCTCGTCATGCAGACCATTCAGAAATCTTTCTTTCTTCTTGGCTTCGGTGTCTATCTCGTCCGGGGCATACCTAGCTAATGACAAAAATTTGTCACGGTATTCCACTACAGTCATCCTCCCTTGCTTTAACTCTCTGAACTCGTCTCTCATTCTCTTGATCAAACCTGGTGGCACATGGGTTCTGCTAAACTTGACCTTGAATTCCTCCCAGGTCATCATCTGGCCTCCGGTCATGGCACGAACACTGTTCCACCATGCCCTGGCATCTCCGGCTAGATAGTGGGTGGCAAATAGAACTTTCTCGTTGGCTTCGACTCCTTCTACTTCTAAGTTATTTTCCATGGTTTGCAGCCAATCATCAGCGTCTAGGGGTTCCTCTAACTTGGTGAAAACAGGTGGGTTGGTATTCTGAAAATTCTTGAGCTTAGATCCATGGTTGTCCTGATTTCCATGGCCTTGGTTGTTGTGGGCTAGTTGGGCTATCTGTTGCAGAGTGGCTAGGTTGGCTTGACGTTCCGCTCTTTCAGCTTCGCGGTCAGAGGTCAACATTTGCAGAATCTGCAACATCGGATCCAGGGCTGAACCACTTCCTCCACGTGGCATCTGAAGATTTAGATAAATCATGAGAAAAGAGGGAAATTTTCTAAGGTTTGGGGTCTTTGAAAAGTTTTAAAGGTTTGACTCGGATTTTTCTAGCAACTTGCTTTTTCATTCATTCATTCATAGCACACAGTACAACACACACCACAACAAGGAAAAACAGATGGTTTTAAGAACCATTCTGAAATCTACGATACAGTGGGACCAACTACTACTCACTACGCTAGTGCTCAGTGTTACTACTCCTTGGAGTTTGTGGCTTCATCATCTTCATTATCATCGATGAAGGCGAAATCATCCTCATCGGTGAAGAAGTCCATGGCATGATCCTCCAGAAAATCATCGTCATCACTGAGATAAGAGTAAGGGTCTCCACGAAGATCCTCTCCGGCATTCTCCCTTTCCTCCAACTGCATGTCCCTCTCATGGATGGTCTCTTCCAGAGATGAGATGCGGTGGCGAAGACGGGCAATAATGCGCTCCTTCTTGTCGAGTTAACAGCGACGAGACTTGCGATCCTTTGCTAGCATGGCTATGGTCTGATCCTTCGTCTTGATGATGGCAGACTTGTGGTTGCAATAGTCACGGCAGTTGTCCAACTCCTGCTGACGATCATACATCATGAAGCTAAGGTGGTCCAATTGAGTCTTCAGCTCAGGGTGGTATGGGGCTTCCAGTGGTTGTCCATTTGCATCACGCCTTGGGAAAAACTCAAAGCGGGTTCCCTTGATCTGATTGATGCTCTGCCCACACAGACGGGAGAGAGATTCCTGCATTGCTCTGGCAAGTCCATCGAGCCAGTTGTTCTCTCTTAAGGTAAACTGAATTCCTTCCGCAGTGGGAGGTTCAATCTTTCCTCGGAGACTTGCAACAATTAACCACTGCACATCTTCTCCTCCTTGATCATTGAGCTGAGCTCCGAAGAACTTTGGGTGTGGACGCTCCAGAAGTTCCAAAAGCTGATCCAGATCCCTCTCAAAGATAAGGTCACCTCCATTCCCCCAACTGATAAAACTTGCTGTACTTCACGTCCATCTATAAAAATAGAGGATGAGTAGATTAGCAGAGTGATCAAGTGTGTCAAAATTTTATGTATTTTTGCAAGAGTTTTTGAGGAACATGAATTTTTATGAAAGAATCAAAGAGATAAGAATGAGAATAGGTTTTTGTAAATATTTGTTTTTCTTTTGGTTTTGAAACTAAGTTTTTGGTTCAACGTCCAGTCTAACTAGGGTCTCCTATGGTCAGGATGGCTCTGATACCAACTTTTCAACACCCGAATTTTTCAATCCTAGATGCCTGTTATGCCATACATCGCAATCCCAGGATTACCATTTTTGCGAGACATAACAGAATTGGATACCATAGTACATCATCCGTTACAACGATACATAAGTTCTTACACAAATAGGGATCTCATGATCCAGGTCTTAATACAACTTCAAGCAGCAGAATATGTAATAATAACGGTAGCGTAGGCGAAGCTCCATCTTCAGGGTCACAGGCAATGCTGACGATGGGATATGATCCTAGTTGTCGTAACCTTCCTGGGGTCCATCTTCCAGGTACTCCTCTTCATAGTCTGGCCATGGGAATAGCCAGGGACAAAGCCATGAGTACTCTTTAAGTACTCGCAAAC
The DNA here is from genome assembly GCA_910589765.1 of Avena atlantica. NCBI lineage: Eukaryota > Viridiplantae > Streptophyta > Magnoliopsida > Poales > Poaceae > Avena > Avena atlantica. The sequence goes on along the minus strand of OU342734.1, from coordinate 360,392,602 downwards.
TAATACTAACAGGTAAGGGGTTTTTGGATAATAGGACACTAGGCTCTAGGGTTGTTTTGCAAAAAGCCAGGTTTATCTCTACTCAGTTCCAAAGCTAGTCACAATTTTTATAACTCCTAAGTGGGATCTTGTAATTCAGGTCACAACTCTGTTGTGGTCAAGTCAAAGTCTCAAGTCGTTTCACAAGTCATTTTGAAAAGTCTGACGGGGAACAGTATGGACACTCCAACTGTCCATAACCGCGGACGCGGCTATTCGAATAGTTTGACACTCTGCAGAGATTGTACACTTTCACCACAACATTCGATACATCCGTCAGGAACAAATCCTGAATTCACCATACTCATTATGCGGATAATCAATCCTAACCTTTCGATTACACGCCCTAGTATAAGCACCTCTCCTGTGAGTTTGGCCTCCCAACCATGACCAATTGTCATATTGGGTACTGCACAGGTGGATAGTCTTCACAAGGTAGCCTCAGCTCAGACCTTGGTCATGAGGGAACTAATACTAAGGGATATAAGTTTCCAGTCAAGCCCTACCCAATCTTCGGGTATTGTGGTTGTACGATAAAATTGGAATGGTATCGCATCCAGACAACCATCAGTTTTATAAAGGGCTAAGGCTCATGCCTCAACATTTTCATCACCAAAATCATCAAGTGTTTGGAAACACATGTCCAAAACATTTGAATAGAATGATCCATAATTCCAAGGTTTTCATAACCAGTTTTCCACCAAGTATTCCCATATAAATTTGATCAAGTTTTATGCTTAGCACTAGCATCTACAGGTGGGGGTAAGCACTGATGAGGGGTGGTAAACTAGTGGGGTTTTAACTAAGTTCAAACTTATGCCTTAGGATGACATCAAGGTTATCTAGCTTAGGCCAAATTTTATGCTCTTTATGCAACCTTCAGCATCTTTCCAAAATCTACCAGTCACTTAAGTAAACTCTAAGTAAGCTTTGATAAAGAAATAAAGTAAGAAGCTTGCACATAAAACTAGGATTTGGTTTATCAAGTGGGTATGATCACATATGCTTAAGGCATATAGTAGTCATATCACAAGCATGGGTTTGTGGCATTAGTAGGGTATCTTGCAAGGGTTAGCTTGCATCAATATCAATATAAGCTTGCTAAATTGCAAGTGTTAGCTTGCCTTGTGCAGAGCAGTGGTTGAAGTTCTCCTCGGCTTCTTCTTCGTAGTATCCTCCTTCCTCCTCGTATCCTTGGTCGGTACTAGCGTCTATGAATAAATACGAGGTACACAATCACCAAACAATACTTAACTACTTGCAATCAGCACACACAAGGGTCCTATAGATGATCTAGCATCATATCTAACATTACAAGGTTAAGGCTTGGTTTAAATCTTTTTATTTTATTTTTAGAAAAGTAATTTCTACTCATTGAAAAATTACTTAAGATTTAATATTCTCCAAACTAAACATGGGATCATGTTGATGTTGGAGATATGCCCTAGAGGAAATAATAAGTGTGGTTATTATTATATCTTTGTGTTTATGATAAATGTTTACATTCATGCTATAATAGTATTAACAAGGAAACATTGATACTTGTGGGATTTGTAAACTTAATTTGAAGTCCCTAGTATAGCCTCTATACATCACTAGCTTGTTGGTTGATAAATGATTGTGGTTTCCCTATCATGAACATTGAGATGTTATCAACAACAAGATCATATCGTTAGGAGAATGATATGGTGGACATACTCCTATAGATAAGCGTAGCATAAAGATCAAGTCATTTCAATAGTTCAATTACTATATGCTTTCTGATACATAGTAACCTAATTCCTTCGACCATGAGATCATGCATATCACCTTTACCGGATGGATGCTTTGATGACATCAAACACCACACCGTAACTGGGTGGCTATAAAGGTGGCATTGAGTGTTCGGAAAGTATTGGTTGAGACACATGGATCAAGAGTGGGATTTGTCCATCCATATGACGGATAGATATACTCTGGGCCCTCTCGGTGGAATGTCATCCAATTAGCTTGCAAGCATGTGACTGGCTCACAAGGGATCACATATCACGGGAACGAGAAAAGAGTACTTATCGGTAACGAGGTTGAACTAGGTATGCAGAGATACCGACGATCATAACCTCGGATAAGTAAACTATCATGAGACAAAGGGAAAATGGTATCGTATGTAAGTGGTTCAGTCGATCGCAAAGTAATCGTAGAAATATGTGGGAGCCATATGAATTTCCAGATTCCTCTATTGGTTATTGTTCGGAGAAGTGTCTCGATCATGTCCGCATAATTCACGAACCGTAGGGAGACACACTTAAGGATTCGACGTTGTTTGAGTAGTTATGGTAGTATGATAAAGAGACCGAATGTTGTTCGGAGTCTCGGATGGGATCCGGGATATCACGAGGTGATCCGGAATGGTCCGGAGAATAAGATTCATATAAGGAAAGTCCCGTTTCGGAGTTCGGGAATGATTCCGGTGTTTTCATCGGGAATGTTCTAGAAGGTTCCGAAATGTCCGGCACTCCGGAGGGGAAGGGGTACATGAATGTGTCATTGCATGTTGGAATGATTGCATCATGTACTAAGTGTCCTCGCTGTTCAAAATAAAGGATTAAATTGAATCCTAGTTTGAAAAGTCAAATAGCTAGTTTGAAAAGTCAAACAGCTAAAATTGTAAAGAGGAAAAGAGGAGGAAGGAGGGAAACCGAGTTGGGGAGGGAATCCCTCCTCCAACCGGCGGCGCCCCCTCCAAGCCAAGCTGGGGAGGGACTCCCCTCCCTCCCCTTGGCCGCCGGCCCCTCCACCTATATAAGGAGGGGCAGGGCTCCCTCCTCTAAACACACAAGTCCCTCACCTCAAACCCTAGAAGTTGCAGCCCTCCATAGCCGCCGCCACCACCTAGGGTTTTGCCCTAGCCGCCGACTTGGGGGTCCCCGGAACCCTAGCCGCCGACTCTAGCCCCTCATCCTTGGTGTGTCTAAACCCTAGATCGCCGAGGAGCTCTCTCATACTCCACCATACTCGCTCCGGCTTAAGGCGAAGCCCTGCGAGATCTCCCCTCTACTTCCGGTACCACGCCGTTGTGCTGCCGGAATCTCGAGGAGAGTGCTACAACCTCCACTGCCTGCTGGAACAAGGGAGAGGAAGGTCTTCGTCGAGTACCGAACGTGTGACCGACTGCGGGAGCGCTGCCGGAACGCAGCGCCGGAAGGATCGTCTACGCGATCTTAAGATCGGGAAGAGTACGACTACATCACCCACGAGAATCCGCTCTCGTTAAACACTTTGGAATCTTCGAGGGTAAGTTATTCCATCGACTCGTTGTTACAATCTAGTAGATAGATCTTGGCTTGTTTGTTTGTATGCGATAGAAATTTTTTGTTTTCCATGCTACGAAACCCTACAGTTGACACATGTCATCACCACATATTGTAGTCCATGGGAATGTGTTTTAAAGTGGTGTCACAATTTAATAAGGTTTTACCCTTTCTTTCAATTAATTAAAGTGGCTAGAAATGCTTATGAGGCATTCTTTTATTACTTGAACAATATTTCTGCAAGTAAACCTATATATTTTTATATATTCTGAAAGGTATGGTTAAATGTGATTTTTGAGAGTTGGAATCAACTCAAAAGCTATTGTGGTTTAAATTTGAAAAATGTTTGAATGCAGAAAAGCTTCTGCCTTGTTATTTTTACCAGGGGTGATCTATAGATCCAAATGACTTGAATCCAACGGGCTTGGATTCAGCATTCACAGACCTTTCCAACAAAACTGGTTTTATTCAAATTGGTGCACTGAATCGATCTGGGTTGATTTTTGAAGTTGGGTACAGAAGTGTGTTTGAATTGAAATAGAAAAAGATTTAATTTGAATAACTGGGCTACGCGGGAAATTCTAACGGGCCGGCCTGCTAAGCGCAGTGCTCCCGCGGGCTGCTTAAGTGGGTGTCCCCACTCGTCAGTGACACGGGGCTGGGCGAAGCGGTATGGGGCAACGTGGATCGTTCGATCTAGTTCTAATCTAACGGCTGGGAGTCATCGTCGACGCGAGACAACTCCGGCGAGAACGAAACCTAGCGCGGCCAGTGAGGGTCGCTGGGGGCTCACCGGGTACTGGCGAGGGTCGGCGAGGCGGGAGAACGACGAAGTCGACGACGGCGAACTCAGGCGTGGTCGCGGCAGCTCCTGGGGCGGCTCCAATCGCTGGCTCCTTTCTTCTCCGGCAGCGGTAGGATCCAGTGAAATTCCAGCGAGGTGGTGCTCGCCTTGCTCTGAGAATGGTGTGGCACGATCAGTGAGGAGAGGGGAGTGAGATGGTGTGAAGAAATCGAGCGGGGGTGGCCTCTATTTATAATCGAGCGAGGGGACCGTCGGGGCGCACGGTGAGCTCGTCGGGGGCGACGTTACAGGCGGCTATTGGCATGGGCAAGGGTAGGGGACGGTGCTGTGTCTCCTTGTGATGCTCAACGACATGGTCGCAAGGCATGGGGCGGTGTGGTTTGGTCTGGAATGGCCGGTGCTCTGCGCGGCAGAGGCGGCGTCTTCGACGGTGGACGGTGGCTGTGCGGCACGGGGCGGCAAATGGGGATGTCTGGCGGTCTCCTGGGTTGATGGCGATCGTGTATGCACGCGGCGAGGGCGGCGCGCGGTCTGTGGATGCTGGTCGAGGGTGGCGCTCTGGCGCACGCTCGGCATGGTCTGGGCGCGGCTTGTGCGCGTGGTCCAGGGCTTGGCAACGCTTGTGGCTGGGATAGTGAGTGGCGGTGGACGGTGGGCTGCCTCCTAGACAAGGTTGGCACGGCTAGTTCTTCCTCTAGCTTGTTGTCCACAATGGGGTGACATTGGGGTGCTCGGCTGTTCACCATTAATGGCAATAGCAAGCTCACAGGGGTGCTAGTGTTGGGCTAATCTTTCTAGATGATCTACTGAGCTGTGTGTGAGCTAACTAGGGAACAAGTTAGGCAAGAATCACTGCACACTATAGTGTTTGATGTTTTGTTTGATTTGTATCTGCAACCTGTTTGATGAAATGGCCGCATGAAATCAAGTTTTGAATTTTGAAATGATTTTTGGTGGGTTTCCTAGATTGGTGCTGGTGAGTCTGCAGATGCTTGGGTTTTGAAAGTTGAGCTTGTTTGAGTGGTTTTTGAAAAAGTGGGATCTTCCCATATGAAGAAGATTCAATTTTGAATTGTCATTTAAACTATGCATTTGAAAGTTTCTGGATGATCACAAAGTGGGCCTTGATACTCTGTTATGAGTACATTCAAGGGGTGCAAAGATCCAGAAAAGTTTTTGTTAGGTTCTGAAAGTTTGAGACAGCCAAAGTAGGCATGGGAGTTAAATTGGCCAAAATGACCATTCACTTAATATATTTGTTTTGATTTACTTGTCTTTAAGGAAAGTGTGGGAAATGTTTTAGATGATGTTCATTTCACCTAAGAAACATTTTACAAGCAATGGATCACACAAACAAGGTGGTTTTTAAAGAAATTCAAAATCCATGCATACACATATATATGCATTCATGAATTTATTTAGAAAAGTTTTTGTTAACCCTAATCTTGATGATTAGTGTTTGCTGATCTAAGTTTGGTATTTTTGGGATGTTACAGGGGGCATTTGCAACTTGCTTGTAATTGGGCCCCCACCGGGTTCCAGTTCCCCGTTGAGGGGCTAGTTGCAACTTGATTGCAACTGAGAATCCATCGGGAGAAGAGGAGCATTTTGCAAAATGCTTGTAATTTGAACCCCCGCCAGTTGAAACTTGACTGCGACCGGGGGGTCGCAGTTGTAACTTGCTTGTAACTGAGCTCTGTGGGGGGCCATTTGCATGCCCCGATGTCCAGTTTCAACTTGATTGTAATTGAGCATCCGTCGGGACAGGGGATTTGCAACTTGTTTGTAATTGGGTCTTCGTCGGGTCCCAGTTGCAACTTGATTGTAACTGACCTCCCGTCGGTTCCCGTCGAGGGGCCAGTTGCAACTTGATTGCAACTGAGGATCCATCGAGGGGAGAGGGGAATTTGCAACATGCTTGTAATTTGAGACCCCGCCAAGGGTCAGTTGCAACTTGACTGTGACCAGGGGGTCCCAGTTGCAACTTGCTTGTAAATGAGCTATGTGGGGGGCCATTTGCATGCCCCGAGGTTCAGCTTCAACTTGCTTGTAACTGAGCACCAGTCGTCGGGAGGGGGGCATTTGCAACTTGCTTGTAATTGGGCCTTCACCGGGTCCCAGTTGCAACTTGATTGTAATTGACCTCCCGTCGGTTCCCCGTTGAGCGGCCAATTGCAACTGAGAATCCATCAGGGGGAGAGGTGCATTTGCAACATGCTTGTAATTTGAGACCCCACCAAGGGTCAGTTGCAACTTGACTGTGACCAGGGGTTCCCAGTTGCAACTTGCTTATAACTGAGCTCTGTGGGGGGCATTTGAATGCCCCGAGGGCCAGTTTTAACTTGATTATAACCGCGCACCCGGCGGGAGGGGGCATTTGCAACTTGCTTGTAATTGGGCCTTCGTCGGGTCCCAGTTGCAACTTGATTGTAACTAACCTGTGGCATCCCGCAAAAACCACTACTAGAAAATCGCTTGGTATTTTTGTTTTGTGCATCATCATGACATCATCATGCATCTCATTGACTGAAACTATTTTGTTAAAACCTAGTTTTGCTTTCTACAAAGATCCCCCTCTATTCAAAATAATCCCCGGACCCTTCCGGATATTTTGTTTGTCTAAAAATAAATTGCACAAGTCTTTTTAAACAATACATAAAATTTTATATTATTTTTGGGGGGCAGCCAAACCGGGCCGATCCGACCCAGTCGGCCACCCCCCAGTACAAAAACCCAGCCTACCCAAAAACCTTTTGCTACCCAGATCTAATCTACCCAGCCCCCTCCACCTCACCCCCTCCAATCCCCTCTCGCCACCTCATCTCTCCTCTCTCCCCTAACCAATCCTAGCCCGCCACCTGGCCACAGCTCCCTCTCCCACTCAGACTGAGTCCACCCTCCTCTGGGCCCCACCCCGCCACACGCACACCACACACACAGAGCACGCACGCCACACCGACACCACCTGCACACGCAACGCACCCACCCCTGGGGCCGGCCCCACCCCGTGAACCGCTCCTCTCTCTCCCCACCAACCCCCCACCGACGCCTCCCTCACCCGAGCCCCATCCCGCTCGACCCCCACCCCGTCGTCCTCATCTCCTGCGCCGCCAGGCTTCCCTCGCCATCGACCTCGCGGCCTCCTCGCGGCACCTCGCTGGCCTCGTCGCGTCCCCTCCCCACCGCCCTCCGCCTCCCCTTTCTCCTCCCCGCTTCCGTCTGCCTCGCCGCCGCCCGCGGCCGCTCCCCCTCGCTCGCTCCCGTCGCTCGCCTCACCAACCGCCGCTCGGGCTCGCCCCGCCGTCGCGCCCGCGTCGCCCTCCCCTCGGCCGTCCCGCGCCGCCGTCCGCCTCTGCGGGTCCTCCACCCCGCCTCGCAGTCGGCGCCTCCCTCCGCTCGGCCGCATCGCCTCCACACGAGACCGCGTCCGGCCGCCCGCCCGACGTCGTCTGCGGCCGCCCGCCGGCCTCTGCCCTCCGCCGCCCGAGCTCGCCAGCAACCGCCGGCCTCTGCCCCGCGTTGCCTCGGCCGTCCCGCTGCCCTGCGTCGCCCGCCGGCCCTCACCTCGCCCGGCGCCGGTGGCCCCCTCGCCCTCTCTGCGTCCTCCCGCGGCCGCCCATGTGTGTGCCCTTCTTCAGCCTGGGAGGGCAGCAGCCTCGCATCCACGCCTCTGCCGACTCTGCTCCTGTCCCGTGTCAGGGGCGTCGTCCTCGAGCGCTGCCTCTCCAAGAGCGCCACAGAGCTTCTTCTCCTGCTGACAAGTTCGACCCTGCACGCGAGCCTTTTTCCAACTTCAGTTGCTGTTCTGGGTTGTACCTGAGTTCATGTTCTGGAGATACAAAGTTGTTGTGATGGAGGCCGTGGTGTCGTTCTCGATGATGTTACGTTGGATTTGCTACACGGACTCGAAGGCCCCGGATCCGGAACATGAAGACCGATCCCCGAAGGCCGTTCCCCCCCGGAGCACCAAGATCGCCTCACGGATTTAAAGACCGATCCCGTAACCGGCGCCACGCCAAGTGCTCCTTCCCGGACCCGAAGACCATCGGTCAAGTTCACCACCGACAAAAGACAGACGACAAGTTCTACTTCACGGGCACCGAGCGTCAAGATCGCCTTCACGGAAACCGCAAGACATCCTTCCCGGGATTTGAAGGCCGAACCCTCGGCACGCCAAGATCTTCTCCTCGGGACGCCATGATCTCCTTCACAGATCCGAAGACCCTAAACCCCGGAGTCCGAACCTCGTTCCCCGTCGAACCCTGAGACCGAACCCCGAACCCGGAACCCAAGATCGCCGAACCCTAATGTGTGAACCTTTTCCCGAGCCCTATTTTATAAATGCTATATATAAAACTTGTTGCATATTAGTTGTTCATACTCGCATGCATGTTTGTGGGTTTGGGGGCATTATGCCGATTCACCTTATAATTAAATATGGGGCCCATACGCGGGCAAATCTAGTCTTATATTGGCCTCATTTAAATTTGTGTAGCGAACCGGTAACTTATCTTGCCCTGTTATTACAACATTTAATTTGCGAGGTAGATAAATAACTTGAACCGTTTAATTAATTGTCGGGACCCCGGTTCCGCTTAATATGGCCTAGTTGCATCGCATCTTGCCATGTCATACATCATGCCTGCATCATGCTCGATCTTTTGCCATAGTATTAAATATTGCATCCGGTGTTTCTTCTAGTGTTTTTGCTTCTTCGCGGATAAGGCCGATGAGTTGATGCGAGTATCGACCCGATCTTCGGATGAATCTTCGACAATGTTTTCAGGCGAGCATCTCCCCCTTTCTACCTATCTTACTTTTATAGTATTTATTCCCTCCTGTTGATCTATTGCTATCTGTGTTGCGATGCTCTAGTTTTTGTACCCGTGTTATCCCTTGCAGCCTTATATTGCCTTGGACCCATCCTATTCCCTGTTGTTTGGTAGATAGTTGGACTTGCGCGTCGTAGTCGCTTGCTCAAGTGCTGGTTGCGTGTCGTCAAGTACCTCAGTTGTTGGGGTATTGCCGTATGTTTAAGGTTGGAGATGATCATGGCTTTAATTATCGTTTAATTCCATTACTGTTTAATAACTAAAATTGAAGTAGGTAAGCAGAGGCACAGGTGGGCAATAGATGTTATTTGGTTGTTAACCGTCCACTTGTGTCCCGTAGGACCCCGAGTTCTTGACACCTGTTCCGAGATCGAGCGCGCTAACCACATGTGGGATGTATGGGCACCCCATCGATTTAGTACCTGATTTCAAAGTACTGTACTGGGGGCCACAAGTAGTTTGGGGCTTTATTACTATTCTGTACTTATGCCATGCTTTACTGCTTTATTTACGATTGTGCGAGGAGCACACTGTACTGTTTTGGAAGCAGAGTGTTTTCGCGGTATCGACAATCCCAGTTTTGGGTTCCCAGTCGTTTACAGCCACTGACGCAAACCCTGAGTCCGTCTTGGAGAACGGCCGACTTCGTTGCGGGTAGACTTAGTGGGGTGGCCCCCCGTGCTTGCTTTGGGTCTGGGAAACGTCATGACTTAGGCCCCGCCGACATACCGATGGGTGTATGTTAATTGATCTGGCAAAAAGGGTTGAAGTGCGTGTGGATACTTTGGTGCACCCCTGCAGGGTTAAATCTTTTCGAGAAGCCGTGTCCGCGGTTATGGACGACTTGGAGCACAGTGCTTGATCATAGACAACTATAACTAAAGTTTACTGTTATAATTTGACTTGTATCTGATATGACTAGTAATCAGCTTCACTACAACGGATTGGCTAAATAAAAGTACCAACAACTGCTGGGTTTTGGGATATCTCATGCTAATTGTATCTGACTAGTAAGTGTTACAACTACAATGGAATGGTTAAATAAAAGTGCCCACTGCTTATTATATCAGGATGATTATCTATACTTGACTAGTAATTGCTGCAACGATAACTGAATAAATAAAACTGCCAACTGTGTGAGTTCCTCGGTTGACTTCCTCGTTTGGTCTCGAGGGGGAAACCCCTGGATGGGTTTGTTTGGTGGTAGTATCAGGTTGGTTCCGGATAGGTCTTTCTTACCCCTCTCTGATAGCCGTCAGTTGTATCGAGTCTCTATAGGTTGTTTAGTGCATGCTGCCGCTGCCGCTGCCGCTTCAGTCCACCATACCTATGTAGGCGAGGACCGCCGAATTCTAGTCTCGCCGTGTACTGGCCTCAGTACTGACCGCTCTCTCTTTTTCCTTTGCCCTTTGTCGGCACCCCTTTTTGTTAAGCAGGTTTTGAGATCGACGTCGTTAGCAGGGTTACCCTTCCGGCTTGGCCTGGGCAGGGTTATGGACGCCATTGGTTATTCTTCAGGGCTCTTAGCCCCATTTGCATCTTGTCCGTAGTCGGACGCTCTATCATTTTCAAGGTGATTTGGATCTTTGTACATTATATCTGTATTCTTGACTCGTTGAGTCGCTGTTGTATATATATCTGTTCTGTGGGTCCCATCGATGACTGTTGTGTAATGTTATTACTTCGTTTTCCACCCGCACGAAAGTGCTTGGTGGGCACCTTTGAATCGTTTCTATGCGGGTTTGGCGGGTTTCGCTAAAACTTGCATAGGGCCGATTCTGAGGGTGTTACATAACCTCCTGTCGGTTCCTTGCCGAGGGGCCAGTTGCAACTTGATTGTAACTGACCTCCTGTCGGTTCCTTGCCGAGGGGCCAGTTGCAACTTGATTGCAACTGACCTCCCTGTCGGTTCCCTCGGCCGGGAGGGGGCATTTGCAACTTGAGTGTAATTAAGCCCCCGTCGAGGTGCAGTTGTCCCCGGCGGGGGTAAGTTGCAACTTGCTTGTAACTGAGCACCCGTCGGGAGGGAGGCATTCGCAACTTGATTGTAATTGAGCCCCCGCCGAGGTGCAGTTACAACTTGATTACAACCGGGTGGACCCCATCGATTTGCAATTTGATTGTAACTGAGATCTGGAGGGGGGTCCTAGTTGCATCTTGCTTGCAACTGAGCTCCGTCGGGGGCCATTTTGCTGCTTGCTTGTAACTGAGCACACGTCGGGTGGTGGGCATTTGCAACTTTTTGCTTGTAATTGAGCCCCCGCGGGGCAGTTTCCCCGAGGGCCTGTTTCAACTTGCTTGTAACTGAGCACCCGTCGGGAGGGGGGTAATTTGCAACTTGCTTGTAATTGGGCCCCCACCGGGTCCCGGTTCCCCGTTGAGGGGCTAGTTGCAACTTGATTGCAACTGAGAATCCATCGAGAGAAGAGGAGCATTTTGCAAAATGCTTGTAATTTGAGCCCCCGCCAGTTGAAACTTGACTGCGACCGGGGGGTCGCAGTTGCAACTTGCCTGTATCTGAGCTCTGTGGGGGGCCATTTGCATGCCCCGAGGGACAGTTTCAACTTGATTGTAACTGAGCACCCGTCGGGAGGGGGGTCATTTGCAACTTCCTTGTAATTGGGCCTTCGCCGGGTCCCAGTTGCAACTTGATTGCAACTGAGAATCCATCGGGGGGAGAGGGGCATTTGAAACATGCTTGTAATTTGAGCCCCCGCCAAGGGTCATCTGCAACTTGACTGCGACCGGGGGGTCCCAGTTGCAACTTGCTTTTAACTAAGCTCTATGGGGGCCATTTGCATGCCCCGAGGGCCAGTTTCAACTTGATTGTAACTGAGCACCCGTCGGGACGGGGGCATTTGCAACTTGTTTGTAAGTGGGCCTTCGTCGGGTCCCAGTTGCAACTTGATTGTAACTGGCCTCCCGTCGGTTCCCCGTCGAGGGGCCAGTTGCAATTTGATTGCAACTAAGGATCCATCGAGGGGAGAGGGGAATTTGCAACATGCTTGTAATTTGAGCCCCTGCCAAGGGTCAGTCGCAACTTGATTGCGACCAGGGGGTCCCAGTTGCAACTTGCTTGTAACTGAGCTATGTGGGGGGCCATTTGCATGCCCCGAGGGCCATTTTCAACTTTCTTGTAACTGAGCACCCATCGGGAGGGGGGCATTTGCAACTTGCTTGTAATTGGGCCTTCACCGGGTCCCAGTTGCAACTTGATTGTAACTGACCTCCCATCGGTTCCCCATTGAGCGGCCAATTGCAACTTGATTGTAACTGAGAATCCATCAGGGGGAGAGGTGCATTTGCAACATGCTTGTAATTTGAGCCCCCACCAAGGGTCAGTTGCAACTTAACTGTGACGGGGGGTCCCAGGTTCAACTTGCTTATAACTAAGCTCTGTGGGGGGCCATTTGCATGCCCCGAGTGCCAGTTTCAACTTGATTGTAACTGAGCACCCGGCGGGAGGGGGGCATTTGCAACTTGCTTGTAATTGGGCCTTCGTCGGGTCCCAGTTGCAACTTCATTGTAACTTGATTCATAACTTGCTTCTATTTAGCCCCCGTAGAGGGGGCTATTTGCAACTTTATTGCGACCAGGGGTCCCCATCGGTTGGAAAGTAACTGAGCTCCGCCAGGGGCCAGTTTCAACTTGCTTGTAACTGAGCACCCGTCGAGAAGGGGGCATTCGCAACTTCCTTATTATTTAGCCCCCGCCGAGGGGGGCTGTTGCAACTTGATTGCAACCGGGGAGGCCCGCAATTTGATTGTAATTGAGCTTCGGCGTGGGCTAGTTACGAATCGCTTATAACTGAGTTCTACCGGAGGCTAGTTGCGACTCGCTTATTACTGAGCTTCGCCGGGGGCCAGTTTTAGCAACTTGCTTGTAACTGGGGCCCCATCGAGAGTCAATTGCAGCTTGATTGCAACCGGTGTACCTTGTCGGCGAACCAGTTTGCAACCTGTTTGTAACTGAGCACCCGTGAGGGGGAGCCAGTTGCAACTTGCTTTGTAAGTATGCTCCGCCATGGGGGAACGGGGTGTCGAGGGGCAGTTGTCTGATAACCCCGGCAAGGGGGCCAGTTTTAACTTCATTACAACTATGGCCATTTTTCAATTTGATTGCAACTAGGCCCTTGTTAAGGGGCTAATTGCAATTTGTATCTTTATTGCCTTTACTAACTTGCCTTTTCTAACTTAAATTAGTTTTGCATTTTTATTGCAACTAACCCTTGAGAAACATTTTTCATGAGACAGTAGATGTTTCACATAACAAGCAACATGTTTCGTAAGTAACATATACTACCATCATCTCAAAATAAATGTTTTTAGACACTAGATACATCCAAATTTAAACAAACTTAAAACATTTAATTAAATACAGGGATAGTATTATTTATTTAATTTTTTACGGTTTAATTTGTTGCTTTTTATTTTCCTTTTGCACTTCAAATAAGTAGTTTACGAGGGAGACAGTTGTGGGACCGTAACGTCAATGACTTTTTGGACCAGTTATCTAAAAAATCGCGGAGTAGCCGTAGCCGGTATCACCTCGCTATACATGTGTTCGGCCAAGAGAATAGAGAGAGAAGGAGACATGCACAGAAAGGAGGAAGAGGAAGAGCGGATGGGTGCAGCGGCAGCGACCGCGATGGACGCAGAGACGGCGACCCCGACGGCGCACTGCTCAGACCTCCTCCAGCCGCCGACGACCAGTCTGCCCTCCCCTGGTACTTCCCTAGTCCCCTGAAACTACTTTCCCCTGCCTCCTAGTGATCTGAGTTCCTCTAAAATCAAGCGAACGAAATTAGCTATGAGCGGACAATTTTTCGTCCTAATTGCAACTCACAGGGGATGGATTGTCCGTCCAACGACCCTTGACTGTACCTGATTCTCTCTTAATCTTCATGTTTTTTGTCGTGCCCCCTTGTTTTTTGCGGATGCGCGCATATCTTCTCCGACTGTGGGCCGCGTGTGTATTTTGTTTCAGCTAGTATCTACACGGCAGTACTGTTATTTGTGGTAGCGAAGCAAAGCTGTAGGGAACGCGATGGAGATGGCGGAGGACTATGCCTCGCTTGTCTGCCGCGCACGCAAGGATGCGTTCGGCAGTGCGCGGCAGACAAGCGAGGCATAGTCACCTCCCGCTGACATGATTCGATTGACTTGATCGATGGCTGCTCACCTCCCGCTGTTTTCCCCATTGATCGATTGAGATCTTGTGTTGTTTTCCTTGTAGGTTGCTGTGTTGTTCTTGCGTGTTGGTCAGACTATTATGATTCAATTGTGGATTGCTGCTGCTACCTGTTAGATTCTATGAACAATTCCGGAGGATTAGTGGATTGATACTTCAGGAACAGGAACATGAACAGAGTTGTTGTTACCAGCTGACCAATTCTGCTTGAGTTCGAGTTTTCTTTTCAGGGAATAAACTCGATCGGGTTGGATTCGTAACTGAACCAGGGAATTCTGCTTGTTGGATCATTCTTCTTGATGTGCAATTGAAATAGGTTAAGTCTTGGCATGAATTTTTTCTGGCTCACAATAACTGAACCAGAGCAGCACCTGCAGGAGAGTGGTGAAGTCCTGAAAGTTTATGAAACCAGTAGAAGGTAGATGGGTTTTCAGTAGGGTTACTCAGTATGGGAGAAAATTTAGACTGATGGGACGACGTGGACATTGTTGATATAGTGGTCCAGCTAGCTCTAGAATCCAGCCTTGTTGTCGTGGTCGTACCCAAGCCGATATCTCCATTGGCTTTTTCTTACTTTGTTTTTCAAGTAGTTAGATGTACGGTGTAGTGTGCTTGGAGTTTTTCATTTTCTTTTCCTTTCATACTTGCTCCCAGTAACCCGACTAGTTCCTGCAAGACATAGCGCCAAACTGCAAGTGATGTGTTTTGTAAGCGAGTGGCCAAGACAGTAAAATGATGTAATTGATGCTTTTGTAATGTGTAATTTCTGGTTTTTGTTGTGTTTTGCTCGCTATGTTCAATCACAGTAGCGCCATACTTCATGATATGCAGTACACCTGATGTTGTTTTTACTATATTGCTGTTAGTTTGAAGTCTGAAGTCTAATCTTCATTTTCAGTTAATATTTTGTCTCCTGAAAATCACTGAGAAGATAAAGCCCACAAACAACTCATAGCAACTTAATTTTTTTACTATTTGATACTCCCTCCGACCCATATTAGTTGACTCAAATTTGTTTAGATTTGGATGAATCTAGACACTATTTAGTATATAGGTTCATCTAAATTTTAACAAATCCAAGTCAACTAATATGGGTCGGAGGGAGTATTACATTATAGTAATTTAATGCTTTTTCCTTCTTTTTATTTTCCTAGGTTTAATATAGAATGGAAACTATCTGTTATCATATCTTTATAATTATTTTTTATACCAGATCAACATATAAAGGATATCGTTGAAATGAATCAAGATGATGATGTTGAATTGGATCAGGGATATATTTCAGAAGCAGATTTGTCTCAGAAAGCACTGGTTCAAAAGATAAATAATCTGGTAAGTATCTCGGATTATGTTGACACTTGTATTTTCATTTTTGAATATTCTCACAAGTTTTTTAAAGTACATAAGTTCTGATACTTTTAAATGCTTTTTCTGCATCTATTCAATTATTCTGTATTTTTCATAGGTAGAGGATAGTGTACAGAGAAGAGTAAACAGAAGAACAAATAACAAAAGAAAGAGAAAGGTATATATCTAACAGAAAAGTTTATTTTCTGCTTTTATTCTTTTTATTAAATATTCATTTTCTGAAAAATAGTTGCTTATATTTATCTACATACTGGATTGTTATATAGGGGTATCACAATTTCTCGGATGGAGAAGATGGCAGTGAGGCAGAGACAAAAGCTTATAGCAGATAAAGTGTCCCCTATGTTTACTCGGTATTCCAAAGCATCATATGTTCAGAACATAGTAAAGGTCTTGTGAAGAAGATGGGATTCGAACATATTCTCCAACTTGATGATTGTAATGTACCAAGGTTGTTTGCCCAGTGGATTGCTAACAACACAAATCCAGACACAGGAATAATCAACATAGGGGAGAAGTCAATACCAATCAGCCCGAAATCATTCCAGGATGTATTAGGCATACCTGCAGGACATCTCCCAGTTGAAAGTGATGAAATTGCAGGGAAGGCCGCATTTCTTGAGTTGTTTGGACTGCCTGAGGTACCAATAATCAGATTCTTCGGAGACAAGATATTGAAGGAAAAGGATCTACCAGATGCTGAATTCTGTCGTTGTTTTATGTCTGTTCTTCTTGGTGCTTTTATATGTCCAAAATCAACGAAGCCTAGCACAAAGTACATGGGTGCGCTAATTGATGTCGAAAAAATTAATGATCGAAATTGGGCAAAGTTTGCTTATGATTGGTTCATCTGCTAAACAAGGATTTCAACAGAAAAACAAGAACAGAGGAACAGTAAACAAGTTCAGAGGAACAGTTAAAGGGATTTCTGGATTTTCAGGATTCTCTAATGTGGGAAACTGCAAACCTTGGTATGTTTTTGTTTTTCCTGTATTAACATCACCTGTAGAAAAGCACCAACATTATTTCCATTTTTAAGGGCAACAAAACATCTAACTTTTTGAAGGGTAAGATGGTTTGAGTGTAAAAGAACAAACTTGTGTTCATGCTGGATGGTGTTGCTTCCATATTGCCTGTAGAAAATTAAAACATTACCATCTATTCCCCAACTTTACTATTTATTTTCGTTTTAGGAAAAACAGATATGTTTTCCTTGAGAGAGTTTAGAAGATGCAGTAAATCAGAGAGGAAAAAGTTTCCTGATGCTAACCAGGGTATGTTTTGGAAGCTCCTCCACCATTTCATCTGAATTCGAACCCCTGGATTCCATCATTGTTCATGATTTTGATTCCTTGTTATCTATTTGTTCCATGGACTTTCTTTTCTCGACTGGGAGGTGGCTGTCGAGAGGAAGGAGAAAGAAGGGAGGAAGGAGGCAGAGTTGTTGGGGCGCATGGGTAGTTTCGTCAGATCCTAGCTGATTCTGGATGCTTCTTCCAGATAGAAGACAAAAGCCCAAGAAAAGCTCAACAAAACATACAAGAAAATAACAACCCAAAAAAGAGCAATAACAGCCCAACAAAGGACAAGACACACATGCCAGAAACATGAGTAAGGTTGGCATCCAGAACTGGGTTGAATATTGAGTCTGACGTCAGGCGACTGAGACCTAGGCACGCCCTTATAGAGTAATTGTGAGACAGTCACTTCACACTCGGATGAGCAACGATCCCCTGATGAACGGCAAATCTGTAGCACGAGCAGTTGGCGCCGCACGGGGGCATCCACACGTGGGGAGGCCCATTTTGCTTCAATTCTTTTTTCTTATATATTTTCGCTTTATTTTATTTTTTATTTTTCCTTTTAAAAGGTTTTATTTTTGATAATTTGTTTATGATTTTTTGAAAAATATTCATGATTTTGAAAAAATCATGTTTTTTCAATTCATGATTTTATAAAATTTGTTCAAGATTTTTGAAAAATTACTCATGATTTTAAAATTTTGTTCATGCTTATGAAAAATTGTTCATGAAATTTTAAAATTATTCACAAGTTTTAAATTTACTTCAATGTTTTAAAATGTTGGTTGGTGGTATTTTGAAAATGTTCATGGTTTTTCAAAACGTTTAGAATTTCAAATTTCATAATTAAGAAATGTTCAAGTTTTTAAAATTTAAAAGGAAAACAAAAAGGAAAAAACAACGAAAAAGAAATTGAAAAATAAATGACAAAAGAAAAGAGGTTATACCTTAATGGACCAGGGCCTAACTCGGGACCGCCAAAAGAGGGGGTGAGCGACGCTCCCCCACAATCGAGTGTTTCCTATTTATCGCTTGCTGCGCACGATAATGGAGTGCACTCATGCAGACGCTGTGCTGGGCCGACCCATAAGGCATGTTTTTGCCATTAGCTTTTTATCTTTTTCGGTTTTTTATTTTCTTTTATTTTTCTATTTCTTGCCTTTTGTGTCTTCTAGTTTTTTCATTTTCCTTGGCTTCTTTTTATGTTTAGATTCAAAACGTCTAGATTTGAAAATGTTATGGAATTAAATAAAAATGTTTAGATTTTTTAAAAAATAGAATTTAGTTTTTTTAGATTTGAAAAATATTCAGATCCAAAAAATGTTTAGATTTGAAAATTATTCAGATTTTTTAAAAACATTCGAATAATAATAAATGTAAATATTAGAAAAAAAATTAAGTGAGATATATGTTCTTATTAAATAAGCGTTCACATAAACATAAATGTTCATATTACAAAAACAGAAAATAAAAAATAAATTAAAAACATAAAACTAAAATTTTACATGTTATTGGGCCGCATCGAGAGAGGCCCATGAATGGCACCATAAAGAGCGGCACATAGCACCTCCTTGATGGACGCATTGAGCTACAAATAGGACTTTTCCTACAACTGGGCTTTCCGTGCTGTGGCGAGGACTTGCCACTGGGCCTCTCTGGTGTTTGATTTTGCTTAAATTAAACAATTGTGGTCTTAGAACAAGCCTTGCTGCTATGTTATGAACCAGAAGGAGATAGAGTTCAGAAGGTCTTTTAATGTAGCCCTTTTTTTTCATAAATCTAGGGAGTCTAATTAATTTGGATGCCCATTTGCTTGTGAAAGCAGTAGTTTGTTTGTCAGTTGGTAGACATGTCTGACTTTTAGATACGCCTAATATCACTTGTATCCCCATCAACTTGTCTAATGAATAAAGCTCCTAGATTACCCTAAAAAATCATCTAAACCAAGGCGGCAAGGGATGGTTCATTTTTCTGCTTCAGCGAGGCATTAGTTTAGACTTCGCATGGTCCCGGAGATTTTTTACTTCTCATGCAAAAAGGAAAGTTTTTTCCCTGAGAAGATATCAGTACTTCACATAAAAACAAAGAGAAGATAGCCAGTTGCACTCTAACCAGTATTACCCTTTCACTATCTTTTTTTTGTAATAATCTACTTTCTTGATCAATGATGTTATAATATCAGTAGTACTCAACACCATGTTGGTCATCACAAGGTTGCCAGAGGCTTTAACAAATACTAGAATAAGCAATTAAGAAGCATGATGGGAAGTACACTATATATATATATATATATATATATATATATATATATATATATATATATATATATAGAAACCCTATTCAGCACCCAGGGTGCAGAATAGTTATTTTGCACCCCACATAATTTTATGTTGTAACATTTATAAATTTATGTTTTGTATACAAATAATTATGTTCATATTCATCCACAACACAAAAAAAATGACATAAAAAAATAATTTATCAGTAATTATAGTGTAAAAAACACTAAAAATACGCATTTTACGTCGTATTTTTATACGGCATGTAAATAAAAAAATTATGACATGTCTATATTTTCTTACGTTCTTCTCAACTCTCGAGGTAAGACAAAATTTACGCGACGTAAAAATAATATACAGTTTTAAATATAGAGGGTGGGTGTAAAATAACTATTCTACACCCTGGGTGTCAAATAGCGCGACTATATATATATATATATATATATATATATATATATATATATATATATATATATATATTGGCTTGTCCGAAACTCTGAATGTATCTCTTGTAAAGTATCTTCCACTTGTACACTTGCTACAAATACTATACAATTTTCATAGAGATGATATCTCCAGAATGAATGGGAAGAGGAATCCTATAAAATCAATGTCGTATGTACAAATATAGGCCTATCATGTACAAGCAGTTAGTTCTAGTTCACACAGTGATTGCCACTGCTAATTGTGTGTGTCTGATGGTCACAAGCAACCTGGAGAAACATGACACATTGGTTAGCTTTTTTTAGCAAAAAATATATTGATTATGAACTGTGGTGGTACATGAATATTTGCAATCGCATTGAAGGTTTTCATGCGGCATCCTCCGGCAAGCGATTTTCAAAAGCAGGTTTCAGTCAGTTTTCTTACCTTCATGTCTGCATGTAGAATCCCTAGCAGCAGGAGATGCTCAGGGCCAACATCTTACATCTTCCTCCGCTTTACCTACTGCGCGCAGTGGTAATAGTATATACTATCAGGATAACAAGAGAGCGATAGATGCCATGGCGATGAGGGCAAACAGGTGAACCACCTGCAAAAAGACGAAAACCATTTCGCTGCATGTCAGATTCAGGTATCGCACAAAGCAGAACTGTAAAATACGACAGCGCCGTCTTGAAAAGGATCAAGACTTCGCATAGCTACAATCACCTAATGTTCTAGTACGAATCTGTAGAATGTGATAACACGAAGCCAGGACAAGAGCCTCACCGATCGCGTGCCGTCTGATTCATCCATGGGCGGCAGGTACCCGCGCAGCCCGACGTTGTAGACCGGCGTGCCGTCAGGGTAGAACAGGCCGTAGTTCCGCTCGGAGGCCGGCCCCGGCTTCAGGTTCTCGTTGAAGAGCGCGAACACGTAGACATCTATCGGCACCGCCGGCCTGAGCGGCGTCCCCTGCTTCATCTGGATCCTCCGCAGCAGGTTCCCGATGTAGATCCCGGCGTACTGCGGCGTGGCGCCGGCCTCGTCGGGGTCGCCCCTGGACGGCCACCCGGTCTCGGAGATCTTCACGTCGACGTCGGTGTGGCCCAGCGCCTGGACCGCGGCGTACACGGAGTCCACCTGGGCGTACAGCATGTTGTCGTAGTTGAGTCCCGTGGTCGGGTCGGTCACCCCGGCGTTGGGCTGGAAGAGCACGTACTCCAGGGGCACGCCGGTGGGGTCGTCCTTGTAGGCGAAGTACGGGTAGCAGTTGATGAGGAACGGCGACCTCGCCGTCGACAGGAAGTCCAGGAGCGGGGTGATGTAGGGCGCGACGTCGGGCCGGAACGCGCCGGCGGAGGGAGGGTAGGAGCTGCCCATGATGTCCAGGGAGTGCGCCGTCGTGACGTTCACCTGGCCCTGCAGCCCCAGGGCGGCGAGGGCACCGTACACGGACTTCATGGCCGGCAGGAGGTTGTCCTTGAGCGCGGTGTCGTTGCCCTTGAACACCTCGTTCCCGACGGTGATGCAGGTGATCCGCGTGCTGGGGAGGTAAGGGCGGACGTGGCGCTGCACCCACGCCTGCGCGGTCGCCGGGTCCACCATCGCCGACACGTTCTCGTTCCCGATGCCGATCACGAACTCCACGCCCGTGTCCAGGAACGCGCTCAGCACGTTCTGGTCCGCGTCGTACAGCTTCACCTTGCTCACCTGCATCGACTGGACCAGCCGCGACACCCGGGATGGGGAAGGGAGGTTGTCCGCGATCTGCCCGTAGTTGATCCCGATCGACAGGCCGCCTCCTCCAGCTGCCATCGCCTCATCTGCAGATGATTCTAACAGAGTCAGAAGCCATGTACTTAAAAAAAAGAGTGAGAAGCCATGAACCGCACGTACCAAATACCATAATCGAATTATCACAATACAAAAACTACATTTTTGACAAGCAGAAAAGGGAAGTGTGTGTCGGTAATAGTATCAAAATAAAATGGACAACTTGCTCAGGTAAAATAAAATAAAATAGATGAGCACGCAACGTAAGCTGCACCCTGCACCAGCTCTGCACCCAGTCTTAGATCAATTCGGCGATCAAGCTCGGGTCCACATGCGAGCATGTGATAGGGGTATCCTACAAAGAATCAACCCAATAAAATACCATGTACGTTGTCAACAACCTTTTAGCTAGCCAACATGTTTCATTTTGTTTCTGTCCCAGTGGCCACAAGCCCACAAGCTGACCGAAAAGTACACCAGCATTAGCTGGCAAATACGATTACGAACTGTAATAAGCAAGCCACTTGGCCGCCCTTTGAAACATACTTTAGGGGTAAAGTCATCACAGGTCAGTACCAGATCGGATCCACCTCAAATTATTTAGGAACAAAAGCAGAGGGAAAATGGCAGCAAACAGAATCAGCATATTTACTATTTAGGTAAAATAACGCAAAAAATGGCTTAGATTTAGTATTGGGATGGGCAGAGATGCTATGCCATCGTAGTGGGTGTGTCTTACGCCATGGAGCACCTTGAGGGACCATGTGAGCTCACTGGATATTCGTTGAAAACGAAGATAATATAATCTCAGCAAGTACACCAGATAACCACCATTGATGGTTAGATCGTCATCTCCTACTGATACTTGAGAAAGAAAATCAAAGGGAGTGAATCACACTTTGAGCGGTAATTGTGCGTACGCATCAGATTCGAGTACGGACATTGGAACCCAGCTGGGTGGGGGTGCATCAGCCCACCCCATAAATATGAACAAACTGAAATTCAGCCACACTCCTTTGATCAAATTTGAAATTCAGCACGGAGTACAACAAAAAAATGAAGAAGGCACTGGTAGAGACGACAATGGAGTCACTAGTAGTGTAACAGAAGCCACTTGTAGTCACTTAATTCGCTCCATGACGAATTGACGATTGATGATGCGTGGTGTAAGTATGGCAATGGAGTGTAAGAATTGACAAGTAAAGGTCACTCTGAGCCTACATCAAAACCAGTTAGCTCTACCCGGCGGCAACCACACATACATATCCCGAGAGACATGTTGGAGCTCGATGCGAAAGGATCGTGTACTCGATCAAGGCAATTCAGATTCTAACTGAACCCTCCGTATCCCCCTATGTATTCGACATACATGCATGCGTATGATGCGACGATGTTTTGCGAGGGGGTCTGCAGGTTGCACAGCGCTCACCTGTTGCTACGAGGAGGATCGCGAGGACGAGCAGGAAGCGGCGAGGCAGCAGCAGCAGCGCCGATCGACTCGACGGCATCGCCGCAGCCATGGCCGGATTAATTTCTCGACGGGCCACGCAGCTAGCTACTAGCACCAGGCTCCAAGCTCCAATTCAGTGGCCACTGGCCAGGGAGCAAGCCGACCGACGGAGAGCAGCTAGCCGAGGCGTGTCGCTAATGTTTCTGTGGTCAGAGATAGCGCCTCTGTTCCGTCGCTCGCTGCGGTTTTCGCTCGCGAGTTCTTTGGGCTGCGGCAGCGCGCGGGCGGACTCGGGGATATTTAAGCAGCGGGAAAGGCATACCCCTGGGCAGTTACAGCCGTTTAGTTTGGCCGCGTTGCGGTGCATGTGCTTCAGGCCGTTGAGCAGGGGGATCCTGAAACGGAAACGGTGTGTCGATGTGTGCGCGCGTGGGTCGGTCCGGCCGTTGCCGGTACACTTCTCGCTGCCGGTCGTCCTGTAGGACATGTGCGCCCTCGACGCGTGTCGATCTCGATCGGATGCCCGCCGCGCCGACCATTCCACGTTTGGGACGCATCCGACGTGTGCGTCGTCAGTTCGGTATTCCCCTGCATGATCTGCAG
Organism: Avena atlantica; assembly: GCA_910589765.1. Lineage (NCBI taxonomy): Eukaryota > Viridiplantae > Streptophyta > Magnoliopsida > Poales > Poaceae > Avena > Avena atlantica. Next base: position 360,369,246 of record OU342734.1, on the reverse strand, counting down.
CTCTTCTCGGCCGAATCCTCTGTCCAACCGGCCGGCTCGATGAGATCAGAGCTTCCCCCGGCGAAAACAGACGCGGGCGGCACGAACCGTGCTGCACATTTGGCCCTCGTCGGGCAACGACGGCGAGCAAGCTCAACGGCCACACGAGCGTACGCATTTTCTACTGGCCGTCCAAGAGGTTCGCCAAATGGTTTACTCCCAAAAGGGAAGCAGGTTTACTGCTACTCCGGAGTCCTGGAGCGGGACGGGCTGGACCACGGGAAGGGAGGCACGCAGGCGGGCAGCAAGCTGGCGTCGGTGCGGGGGCGATCGACGCGGCTCGATCGGCTGGCGGCTGGGTGACGCCGCTCCGACTCGGCGGCACGTCGACCGGCCCCGCAGCGCCGACCCTTGTGCGCGTCTGGCTCCCGTTCCAGTCACGGGCCGGGGGAGGATCCGCACGGATCCAGCTCCTGCTGCTACCGCCGCTTTTGTCCAGGCGTACCTGCGATGTTGCCACATATGGCCCTACACTTACAAGGCGCACACACTGAAGCTAGTACAGTACTAGAAAAGTTTTCCCTGCATCATCACACAGAGTTCAGGCAAATTCACATAAAAGGCTGCTGAATGCAATGACTTCTTCTCTCTTAGATCGGGTTGTTGCCCATCAGGCCTTTCACGGCGTAGCCGGTGCAGCTGGTGCCAAGCACATCAAAAGACAGCCACCTCATCACCCATGCTCACAAAAGAAATTCAGACACCGTTCTCACAGGTTGAGCACCGACGAGTAAAAGAATACTAGGATCCATAGGATAAACAAGTGCGTGTTGCTGCTGTGTAGTGAGGAAAGAGAGACAGACATTTGCTGTTTGCAGTAGATATATAGCAATATTTTATTCGCTGCAGGAATTAGGCATCGATGCTTCTACATGCTCTGATGCCTGAAATCTTTTGTTCGGGCACCGGCGATCGGAGCCAAAAGTCGATTGGACATCGACAAATTGCAATGTCATGGAAGGCCTCGGTAGTAGGCACCAAATAATGCATACATAACCATTGAATCATTTGTGGGTGAGTGCTTCTATACGTTTATATATTTCATTGAATCATTTGTGATCTTCCTTAACATTTGAGCTATAGATCTAGGAGTAGCTAAACCCCGTTTTTTCTGCATACAACACAAATTTAATATTTCTATCACCTGTGGGGGTTGTTCTTGTTGGACTGCTAAACAAGTTGTTTGCTTCAACAATGCCCTAGCTAGGAACAAGCGTTGGAAGAGAGATCAGAACTTCTTTGGGTCTTGCCTTCTGTGGAGGCCTACTTAGTTTCAACTACAATATGGTAGTAGTGTGAAAAGGTTGCAATAATGAACCATGCAAGCTTGTATTACATGTAGTAGAAATCAGATAATCAGAGGGAGCTGAAATATGCACATAAGCTTCTTTGTGGAACATGTAACGAAGCATGAACTTATAGTAGCTCGCCGAATAGGTTCACGCTAGATCCTTCTCTATTGGGTGTGACTCCTAGTCAACATACCTGTCGTATCAGAATCCAATATCTAAAACTCTAGTCCTTATATTCCATTATCCTTTCTATGTGTTTAAAAGGATGAAAGCTATTGAACTAAAAAAAGATAGCATTAAAAATCACTAGATGCTTAGGTTCCCACGGTTGGACATTTTATACATAACATACATGGCTTTTAAACACTGGAAGAAGGTATCATGTGTATAGGTTATGACTTATAACATGTCAAGTAACTGGCCACAATTACCAACCAAGATTTGAGATTTTGACTTTGTTTGGCATAAAATGATTAATGTTGGTGGATCTATGAGAGCTTTACATGACCCATGTGATGGCTCGAAAAAATTAACATTGATGATTTAGTGTTACAAAATAGTAAGATTAAAATGCACACGATAGCTATGCAAACAGTGTGACAACAGCAATCATGAACAAATAGTGTGCAGTTAATGTTGTAGTTTAGGACCAACTAGATGCATATGCACATTGCATGATTATATGAGCAATGTGACCATATCATGCATGAAATAATAGTGAACAGCTAATGATGTGGCATACGACCACTGGATGCAGATACACATGAAGTGGCAATAGCATGCAGGATATTGTAGCTAAAAACTAAAGCTTCCATAGCTTAAGAGCAACAAATAAATATCCAATCAAAGGTACATCGAGAAAATGTGAAAAGAGTAATTACCACACTATAAGGCAGGGACGGCCATTGTGATGGATGGGATAGCCAGGGCACCAACTGAGCATTTCTAGGGCGACGAACAAGTGAGTAGGTGAAGTGCCCCAGCGCGGTATAAGTAGACCCGGTGCGCCAAGGGTAGGTGTCATATACAAGAGAAGGGCTTCCTAATTCCGCGCTTAGAAAAATAATGCATTAATTATTGTGCCATATTTTGTAAGCTATGTAATTGTTGGTCCCACGCTGGAGAATAGTCAAGAACGTTCTGATAATGGAACGTGGGAAGTCACTGGTTGTCATTATGGATGCTAACAAGTAGGATGCAAGTAGGTGTTCAAGAAAAAACTTAGAGCGGATGGTACTATTGAAAAGTAGACGGTACATCTTGTGGACAAGGGTTATACCTAAAAACAAGGTGAAGACTTATTCGATACCTACTCCCCTGTAATCAGACTGTCCACTGTTCAAGTACTACTATCTTTGGCTGCATCACACAGTCTTCTCATTTATCAAATGGATGTCAAGATAGCTTTTCTAAATGGAGAACTAGATGAGAAAATTTATATGGACCAACCTGATGGATTTGTAGTAGATGTTCAAGAAGGAAAGGTGTGTAAGTTAGTGAAGTCTTTGTATGGTCTTAAGCAAGATCCTAAGTAGTGTCACGAGAAGTTTAAAATAACTTTAACCTCTGAAGGATTTTCTGTAAATGAAGTTGATAAGTGTGTCAACTATCATCGGGGTGGGCAATGGAGTTATCCTATATCTCTATGTCGATGACATATAGATACTTGGGACCAACTTTGCTGTTTGAGGGGGGTCAAAGAGTTCATGTCTCATTGCTTTGATATGAAGGACCTGAGAGTAGGTGACGTAATCTGAAACATCAAGCAACTGAAAAATGACAATGGCAGGATTACACTGCTACACTACCACTATGGTGGAAAATATATTGAGTCATTTCGGGTATAGCGACTACAAGCCTTCTCCAACACCTTATGATCTTAGTGTGCTACTTCAAAAGAACCAAAAAATTTCTAGAGATCAATTAAGATATCCTCAAATGATTGGCTCGCTTATGTATTTATCCAGCGTTATACGAGGTCTAGCATCTATTTTGGTGTAAGCAAACTTATTCGATTTGTGTCAAATCCTTGAGATGATAATTGGCATGATCTCGGAAGAGTTTTGCACTATTTGAAAGGAAATATGAGTTATGTTATTCACTATATTGGGTATCAATGGGATACTTGAGGGTTAATCAAACTGTATATCTAATGTTGATGAGGTTAAGGACATCGGTGGTTATTTGTTTACACTTGATGATGACATTGTTTCTTGGAACTCTTGCAAGAAGACTATATTAACAAGGTTAACAATAGAAGCAAAACTCACGATGTCGTGGTATTGCCGATGAATACGCCATGGAGGGGTCCTTATAGTGCGTGTTTAGAGACGTGGGGTAAGGCGGACGGTTGACGGGTACGAGGTAACATAGCTTACCCAGGTTTAGATCCCACAACGGTGGCGGAATCCTACTCCTGCTATAAAGCATTATAATGGCAATACGCCGAGTTACAGGGATCGGTTCGCTATGCGAGGTATGAGTTGAGTTATACCCTAAAGGCTCCCATAGGCCCGACTTATATAGTCGCCAGGTCCTAGGGTTACAGGAAAAGTCCTAGCCGGACAGGTTACAGAGTCCTACACAATATACAATAGTCTAACGTGTCTTGCACTCCAAGACTCCAGGTACGTCGATGACTCCTTCGTAGCCTTCCTTTATCCGGCACGGGCCTCCCTTCTGGATCCATCTAACTGGGCCGCCCAGCAGGCCATGGGCCATGCTACCAACTGTGAGCCATCCGGGTTATCCGGATAAGAGACGTGCTATGAGGATACCCATATAGCATATCCCCAACAGTAGCCCCCGGAGAACTCCGAGATCTTGCGTCGTCTTGCCCCTTAAGGTTGAATGCTCCGTCTAGATGGATGTCGGCAAATCGTCAAGCAATATCTTGTAGTCCTCCCCAGAACCCTGCAATGCTCTCCGTCTTCTACTTGTAAGTCGTTGAAACGCTGAATCTTCCATCATACTCTTCTCGTAGCCGGATTGTATCCGTCCATGCCGGAATATTCCGATGTGATGGTTCACCTGACAGTGATAGCTAGGACGACGTAGACATAGGTCAGCAACGCCTCGCAACTCACACATGCAGAGAACACAATCATGTCAGTTTTCCCGCGCAAAGGATACGAACCGTTGGCGGTGACAGTTGGGATGCGGCGAAATTTCCGCGCACGCGCCCGCACACGTCGTCCACGCGCCGACCATTCGATCACCTTGCATGAATCTTGATGCCTGAGGTTATAAATCACATCTGCGGTGAATTTTTACTTTTCACCTCATTCATCCTCTGCGTCATCTTCTTCCTCTAGCGAGCACCTCCTCGAGCCCTCCGCACGACACGCGAAAAAATCCTAGCCTCCCAATCTTTCAAGTCCCCACTTTCCCTCTCCAATGGCGAGCAGCAGCTCTACTCCCTCCATGGCAGCGTCAGGCGATGCCCCGGCGAAGCCGGCGAGCACTGTCTACGTGCCCCCAGAAGGGCTGGTGCTACCCAAATCCGCGGTGGTTGAATCCACCGGCGGCGACCATAATCCAGCGACGCTAGAGCTGCTGGAAGAAGAGAACGATTCCAACAAGGGGGACTGACATGGCTTGGACATCACGGACAACGACATCAAGGAGCTGCTCGTCGAGGGTTACCTCCCTGTGACAGAGGGGCTCGTCTGGCGGTCGGCACCGGCCGACGAGGTCACCCCTTCTCCCCAAGTCAGAGAGAAGGTGTACCTCAAAGCACAATTGGTACGCGGAATTTCCTTGCCCATCTCCAATTTCTTCCTAGCTGTCGTCAACCATTACCGGGTTAAACCTCAGAACCTTTCCCCCAATAGCATCCTCGTGCTCAGCAACTATGCGGCGCTTTGTGAGGGTTACCTAGGGATTAGGACTAGGTTAGATCTCTTTATTTATTTCTTCACCGTCAAGGGGGAAGCCGGAGCCGGCAAGGATGAGCTCAGGAACTGTGGGACGATTAGTTTTAAGATCCGGCCTGGCCGGCGGTTCCCCGACATCATCGTCCATGAGTCCTGCAAGAACTGGCAACGGACGTACTTCTACGACCTAGATATCCCTCTAGATGGCCGAGAAGGACGTATCCGGACTTTGTCGACGGAGCCTCTGCCGAAGCCCCGACATGGAGATCCCAGGCCACCCTTCCCTCCGACAACGACGCCTCTTGCGCCATAAGGCGGATAGAGTGGTTCGTGGAGACGGGTCTAACCGGATTGGACCTTGCCATGTGCTGGTTCGTCAGGCGGATCCAACCTCTGCAGCACCGCTCCAAGCTGATGCACGAGTACTATAAGGAGAGGAAGGATAGCCTCCGCATCTCCGAGGACAATTTATCGAGTGACTCTGTCAAGCTCCGCCTCAAGGACATCGTCAAGGTGAAGGACAGGAAGCATGGCTTCACCATCACCTATGACATGTTCGAGGAGAGAAAGTGCCCAAAGGTACCTTTTTATTTTCCGTGTATGACATATACTCCAGTTCTTCCGTCTAGCCATTATCATCTCTTCTAACACTTTGAGTCTTCACTTAACAGCTTAGTAGTCTAGAGGAGGATAGCATGGCCGTCCAAATCTACGACCCCAATATGAAGGAAGTCACCGTCGTGTCCGACGATGATGTCTCGTTGGCGTGTAAGCGGAAGAGCGCCACCTCTGACGCTGCCGACGGAGGCAAGAAGAACAAGACGGAGGTTGGAGCCTCCAAGAAGACTACCGCCACCCTGGAGGCGGAGAAGAAAAAGCTTACCAGGATCCCTTTTACCAAAGCACCCACTGTTGTGTAAGTCTCTCTTCCTCCGACATTGTCCATTGCTTGTCTTATTCTTGTACTTATACTTTTTGCACATTTCAGGAAGAAAGCTGGCTTGAGTTTGAAGAAGACCTCCAAAACTTTGGGGGCTTCTAAAAAAATTAAATATATGCTGCATCGTGATGTGTCCCACCACGCATCCCCCGCCATCGCCCCTGTCACTCCCAGCGTCCAGCCCTCACCTGTTCCGACAAGTTCTCTGGCCAAGGATGCATCTGGCCCTTCCGCCATGGAAGTGGACTCAGGTGCCTCCACAAATCTCGTCGTTGTCGGCGATTAGGCGACGCAAGAAAGCACCACAACCAAAATGGCTGAAGCTCCAGCGAAGGATGCCATCGGTAGCGGTAAGACGGTGGTGGTGGGTGGAACATCTCTCGAAGGCAGCGCCTATGCACCCAGGATAACCACAGAGCTCCCAAAGATAGTCTATCCGGCGCTTACGCCGAGTAGCTCCACTCTGGTTCCTGGTGCAGCACCGACATCTCCAACCTGCGGTCTTGAGGAGCTTCTCCAACAAGCAGATATCTTGCAAGGAAACAACCTTTCCTTCAGCAAGTTGTTTGCCGAGAGCGCTACCAACCTCAAGATCATCGCACTTGTAAGTTTTATTTGCCGTTTGCATTTCATATGAGTATCCCACTGTAGCCCCCGAGGATTTAGACGAAAAACCATAGGTCTTTGCATCTGAATGCTCTAAGAGTGACTAAGCTGGAAAACTTCTCACTGTAGCCCCCAAGTATTTAGTTTGAATGGATTATTCCGACTAGATATTTTTAGAGTAGCATACACAGTGTTTGTAAACTTCAATACTGTAGCCCCCAAGCCTCTAGTTGTAACTGAATTAGTTCCGACTAGATGCTTAAAGAAAGACTAAGCATATATGCTGAATTTAAAACTCGTACTGTAGCCCCCAAGCGTCTAATTGAAAACTGAATTAGTTCCGACTATGTGCTTAAAAAAGCTAAACAACTTATGAGTTAAAAACTCTCACTGTAGCCCCCCAAGCCTCTAGGTGGATAATTATCCGGCTAGATGCTCCAAGTAGACCAAGTGGTTCTGATATTCTTTTCCACAGAATTAGAATGCTCGGAGAGGCGTCGCCAATGAGAAATTTCACAAGATGCGCGCGGATTTGGAAACTGAAAAGGGTAAAACTGCCTTCTTGAAGGAACAAATCACCAAGAGGAAGAGTCTGTTTTTACTTTCGTTTTCGTACTCCGGCTTGGTCTTGTGCCGCCATTCTCCGACTACTCATTGTGTACTGTTCTTTCTCCGACTTGCAGTTACCATCGCCAAGGCCAAGGACATTGTTGAGCAGTCCAAGCACATTCAGTTGCTGGACAGCGAAAACAAGATCCTTAAGTAGGAGAGGACCGATACTCTCAAGATGCACAAGGATTCCATGAAGGCCCTGCAGGAGTCCGTCAACAGTGAGATCAACCGCTTGAAGGAGGAGATCGCGATGCTGAAAGAGCAGAAGATAGCTGCCGATGAACAGAATCAGCGCAATCTTGAAGCATACAAGATCCTCCGACAAGAACGGGACTCCATGGAGGAGATGCTCTAGCAAGCTGAGGCGAGCATCTTTGGTAAGTAAATCTCCGTCTTGTATTTTAAGCCAGGTACTTTGAACTTTTGTGTTATTGAACTCATGCGCTCCCTTGTCGGAATTGCAACTCCTATTGGGTTAACCCAATCGCCTCCTCCGCCTAAGGAATGCATGGTCCTCGCTGGCAACTTTATTAGTACCGCCATCAGGCAGGCCAAGGAGATAGCCAAGCCCCTCTAGATCAATATAAAAGTGGTGGATTCCGTGATGAAGTTCTCGGAGATCCTGTGCCAAGCCCCCGAGCGTATTCTAAGCTGGAAAGATTCATGTACACGGGCTGATGCAAGGATGGCACTGTCGATGGTCAAGGCGCACTATGAAGATGCCGACATCAATGTGGTAACCTCAGGTCTTCCCTACGTAGACGATGACGGCCAAAAGATTGACCATAAGTCTATCTGGGCATCTCTCGCGGGCTATGATACAAGGGTTGCCGATTTGGTTGACCAGAATGTCTTCGTGCCCTTAGAGACCATTGATGGTGACCAGAAAAGCTCCTCCGAGTCCCTCAAGACTACCGACTTCGAGGACGATGACTCTCCTGCTACCGACGATGCTGCATCCAAGTCTCCTGCGCTAGAGGAATGAAAAACACTTTGTAAAATTTGTCTCCTCTGGTTTAATGTATGTGGAAAAACTACTAAGTTATCTTAAGGCGGAAAAACAATAGGTGTAATTTGCTGCTACTTAAGCACTGGTTCCGACATGTAATTATTGTTTAAGCAAGTGCTGACTTATCCATTACTCTGGTTTTTATGCTTGACTTTTCGTGAGTCGGAAAACTCATAATCGGAACCATGCGATCAAGGGATGATGTCCAATGGCACTGTCAAAAACCTAAGCAAAAAAATGCCGACAATGAGTGCCGAAAGTCACTACTACAGAATCCATATAAAAATAACAAAGAACGTGTAGACCATAAAACTTAAGCTAATGCCCGTAGGAGGAATTTTCACAAGTGCAAGTGCAAACTTGCGCATAATGGTTTTATACGATCCAAAAATGAATACTAAAGGAAGTAAAGGACTCAGAAATATGAGTGAACTAGAGATATTTATTTCATTGATCATATAAGAGGTACACAGTAGATACAAAATATGCTAAGTGTAAAAAGGACGTAGCTGTGCTATGTTCCATGGCCGATCATGCTCCGGGTAGTCATCATCCGGGTCACGTCACTTACGCTTATGATCTTTGCTGGGTCTATCCTCAAGTTCACAATTGCCAACGAGGTAGTAAGACCCATTGAGCAGCGCCTTGCTTATGATGAACGGTCCTTCCCATGGAGGGGATAATTTGTGTGACTTCTTCTGCTTAAGTCGGAGCACCATACCCCCCTCTTTAAATGAGTGTTGCCGAACGCGGCGACTATGGTAGCTGCATAGCTTCTGCTGGTAGATGTCAGATCTTTGGCATGCCAAAACATGCTCTTCCTCGAGAAGGTCCACATCTAGGCGTCTGGATTCTTCAGCATCATCTTCGTCGTAGGCGGCAACTCTTGGTGCATCGTGAAGGATGTCGGAGGGTAGGATGGCTTCTGCTCCATATACCATGAAGTAAGGGGTGTAGCCGGTGGATCTGTTGGGTGCAGTTCGTAAACTCCATAGCACAGATGGTAGTTCTTCCGCCTAGGCTCCAGCTGCTCTATGTAGCGGTGCCTCTAGAAGTGGCTTGATTCCCTACAGAATTAATCCATTGGCTCATTCAACTTGTCCATTGGACTGTGTGTGTGCCATAGAAGCTAGGTCAAGTCGGATGCCCTTGTCCCAACAATAAGCTTCCACTTCTTCGAGTGATAAGTTGCTGCCATTGTCGGTGATGATGCTATGTGGGAGACCAAATCTCACCACTAGATCTCGGACAAACCTAAGGGAAGTTGTCCCATCAAGCTTTCTAATGGGTTTTAGCTGCTATCCATTTGGTGAATTTATCAACTGCTACTAGCAGATGCGTAAACCCACATGGTTGCCGTCTTTAATGGACCAACAATGTCTAGCCCCCAGACTGCAAACGGCCAAGTTATTGGTATTGTTCGCAATTCTTCAGCTGGAACATGGGGTTGTCGGGCATAATACTGGCATCCCATACATGTATCAACCAGCTTGTCAGCGTCCGCCTTCGCGGTCAGCCAGTAGAATCCTTGCCGAAAGGCTTTGACGACCAATGATCGAGGAGCGGCGTGATGCCCGCAATCTCCGAGATGGATCTCACGTAGGATTTCAATACCTTCTTGTTGTGAAACACACTTAAGGTATACACCAGTGGTGCTTATTTTGTAGAGCTGTCCATTGATTATGGTATAGACCTTTGCTCGACGTACTATTTGCCATCTTTCGACTTCATCGTCGGGCAAAGTTCCGTGTACGAGATATTCCATGAACGGTTGTGTCCAAGACGGAGGGACCTTTGTCACTATGTGAATGAAAGAGTCAATTCTATCCGGGTTGTCGATGTCCGCTCCCTTCACAGATGGTGTCCGTAGATGCTCCAAGAAAACACCAGGCGGAATTCGCTTGCGCCCTGACCCAAGTTTAGACAATAGATCAGCCGCCTCGTTTTGCTCCCTAGGTACATACTTGACTTCGTAGCCTAAGAAGCTCTTGGCTATCTCATCCACTTCGTCGCGATATGCCGCCATCATAGGGTTCCGCGTGTTCCAGGTGCCAGTAACCTGTTGGGCAACCAAGTCGGAATCTCCACAGCAAACTATGCGCTTGATGCCAATATCCTTGGCTACACGTAGTCCGTGAATGAGTGCTTCATACTCCACCATGTTGTTTGTAGCCTCGAAGTGGATATGCAGAACGTAGTGTAGCTTTTCCCTAGTTGGTGACTGTAATAGTACACCAGCCCCCGAGCCATTGAGTAGATTTGATCCGTCAAAGTGCATCACCCAATATTCTGGCTCCGGCATTGGGGTAGCATCTGGCATCTCCGTCGAATCTGCGATAAAATCCACCAAGGCTTGTGACTTGATAGCGTCGCGTCTCTTGTAGGTGATCTCGAAGGCGACAAGTTCAATGCCCCACTTTGTGACCCTTCCTGTACCGTTGCTGTTGTTGATGGTGTCGGACAGTGGATCCTTGCTCACCGCTGTGATAGGGTGCTCCTGGAACTAGTACCTTAGCTTCCGAGAAGCAAGGAACACTCCATAAGCTATCTTCTGGTAGTGCGGGTAACGCTTCTTGGACTCCGTCAAGACCTCGCTTGCATAGTAAACTGGTCATTGAATTCCGTACTCATGCCCTGGTTCCTTCCGCTCTACCACGACGACGATGCTGATTACCCGGTTGGTGGACGCCATGTAGACTAACGTAGGCTCCCCAGGCTCGGGTGTTGCAAGGATAGGCACCGAGGATAATGTTTCCTTTAGCTGCTTCAGTGCTGCATCTGCCTCGTCCGTCCATGTAAATTTGTCCGCCTTCTTCAGCAACTTGTCCAGCGGTACGGCCTTCTCTCCAAGTCGGCCGATGAACCGACTAACTGCTGCAACGCAACCTGTTAGTCATTGTATGTCCTTCAGGCATGTCAGACGGTTTATATTTAGGATAGCCTTGATCTTCTCCGGGTTAATCTCAATTCCATGCTGGGAAACGATGAAGCCCAACAATTTGCCGGCTGGGACCCCGAAGACGCACTTCTTAGGGTTAAGCATCATGTTCTATTTCCGGAGATTATCAAAGGTTTCTTTTAAGTCGGAGATTAAGTCGTTTGAATTTTTTGACATCACCGCTATATTGTCATGACCCAGGATCAGGGCTAGACAAATACCAGATCTTCATCTGACATAAGTCTAACCTAAATTCCGAAGCGCGCAGGGAAAGATCGGTAACATTACAGAACATACAAACCATACATTCTTAAGCGAGTTACAAACCAGTCATACAAGCCAGGGGTCACAGACCCATCATTACAACAAACAACGGAAGAAAACAAGTTGTTCTAAACAACAAACTTAGCAAAGGGCCTAAGAGGCCTTAAACAGAAGTAGCGACCCTTCCATAGATCCTAGGCTGCTGCCCGGGAACCCCGACTACTCGTCGACATAGACGTAGAAACCACCTTCAGCTGGAGTAGCTTCATCTGTAGAAAAACATCAACGAAGCAAGCCTGAGTACAGGGTGTACTCCGCAAGACTTATGGCTAGTGGAGTTATTTTTGCATAAAGCCATCTTTTGTTTTTCAAAACGAGGAGGGAAAGAAGCTCGTCTTTTCAGATCATTTTCAAAGGGGATAAGAAGACTACAACTCTGGCTCTTTGAAGTCATCTTCGAAATACACCAAGTAGCATCAAAAACTAAACCTCTCTTTCCGGACTACCCCCTCAAACAACCCTGAGGAAGTATTCCAGATCTCATGTTAGTTGGCTAAGTTTTATCATTCGGTTATAGTTTTCTATGATCATAGAATCCGTTTGCAAGTCGTCCATAACCGTGGACACGTCTTTTTGAAAATATTATAACCCTGCAGGGTGCACAACTTTACCCACACGTACCAACCAATTCTTAATGCCAAATTATTAGCCCTCTTCCTTGGAAGGCCGACAGAGAGGGGTTGGCCATGACCTTTACCTTGCTTTCACCAAGACCATGAGTCACGCACTAAGGAGATGTCACTGTAATGGGTCGAGTCCCGAAGCCGGTCCCTAATGATGTGCGCACGGTTCAAGATTACGGATGTCGTGCATTTGTTGTTCCCGGCCACGCTTACCTACCTGTTATGAATACACCTCCTCCACCTCCATTCAAGAACAACCAATATGCATATGTCAAATGGAAAGCCCGAACTACGTGAATCATGGAATCTACTAGGCAAGTTAGTGAGTCGAGGGGGTTTCCAGGCCCCCGTGTGGTTGTACGCTCGTCTTGGTTCAAGAGGTGAGAACCTCGGGTCCTAAGGGTGGCAAGTAGGGGACTGCAAAAACCACAACCCACGTGGCCTCCCGTACAACCATTAACATGTTTATTATCCATCTCTAATCACATCACAACTTCCTACAATACTGTATTCATTCGCATCTCTAGTGCATAATCTGAATGATCAGCATCAGACCACTAAGCATGGCTAAGCTTGACTGAACTGTGGCACTAACGATGCTCGTAAGCTAAACCCTAGTTATGCTAGGAGCACTGGATCAGGTAATATAGTTCACAAAGGGAAACATGCATCATATAGGATTATTTTATCTACTGATGAAAGACTATTGAACCGAATGCATATGGAGAGAATGAAATACTCTGTAAACATAGGATTCATATATATGAGTGGGGCTTTGCTTGCCTTGTCCATTGTTGGACTGGTACTGCTCTTCGGTGGTGTTGACTTCTGCCTCGGGTTCGGTTCCTATTCGCAATAACCAATCACCGGAAAAAAGAAAGAAACATTCAACACATGGAATGTGCAATGCTCATACAATATGGATGATATGACAAGTTAAATAGTGTTGGAATGAACCCTATTGCTTGGTCATTTTAAACGGGGTCCAAGAGGTCCAAACCCTAGAACAGGGGGATCCTCAAAATCACCTGTGGGGTTCAATTGGTTCTTCTAATTAAACTTATCACGAAAGTTGGTTAACATTGTATGATTATAGCTTAGTTAGATAGAGCTCATTTTTCTGAACATTTGGTATATTATTTGTATTTTTCTGATTTAAAATGAGTTAGTTATGAATTTCTCCAATTTTAATTCATTTTAAATCATTTTTGGAATAATTAAATTAATTTCCGAGTTGGGCCCACATGTCATAGATTTAATCATTTCAGAAAATATTTATAGAAAATATTAAAACCTTGACGACAGGGCCCACCTGTCATATATTTCTTAATTACAGGAAATAATAAAATAAAAAGAAAAGGATTATTGCCTCATGCTGATGTCAGCATGACATCACTAATGGAGCTCCTCCTCAGATCAAGCAAGGATCCATCGATCCAGTGCACGCCTGGATGCGCGGATGGGTGCGTTGGACGCGGGCTAACACGCTGATCACTTTAGTGGTGGCGCCGCTCCTTAGTGGTCACCGGAGCGTCGCCTCCGATGAGCTCCAGCGGCGGCGGCGTCGGGCACACGTGGGGAGGGTAATACAGGGGAGAGGGAGGAAGTGGAGGGGTGCGTTAGCACCACAGGCTCACCGTGAGCACGACAGAGGTGGTGGCGAGGCCGGGCGAGCTCGGGAACAGCGAGGATCGACGGATACCGACGGTGGCCGGAGCTTTCGATCCAGGCGATAGAGGTCGCACGCGAGGGGGAAAAGTGGCTAGGGAGAGAGAGTTGATCACAGAGAACTCAACGGTGGCACTGGCTAGGGCTGGGGTGGCTGGAGACGGCGACGGCGAGAGGTTGCCAACGAGCTAGGGTTCGGCCATGGCGCTGCAGCGAGAGAGAGAGGGGAAAAGTGGGGGCCTAGAGTTCGTCGGCGGCGGCTAGGGGGTCTTGTAGACGCTCGGGGGCGGCGGCGTTGATCTTGATGCATCCTCTAGCGGCGGACGGCCACCGTGGCGACACGGAGCTGCTTGCTTGTCGTCATCGATGAAGACGAAGAAGGAAAGGAGGCCGAAGCGGTACGGGCTGGCTGCGGGCCGCGCTTGGGCCAGGCTGGGCCGGCTGCTGGCTGCTGCGCACTGCGCTGGCGACAGAGAGAGAGAGGGAGAGAGAGAGGAGGAGAGGTGGGCTGCGGCCCGGTAGAGCTAGGTTCACTTTTTTTTCAAACTTTTTTCTTTTTCTGTTTTCTGATTTCTCTCTTTTGTATTCGAATTTAAATCTGTTTTGAATATTTTCAAATTACAGGAACTTTTATAAAATATCTGAAACCACTAAGGGGCCTGTAACATCCCAGCATTTAGGAACTAACGAAGGGTAGATTTAGGAAATTGAAATGTTGCATGCATTCATCTGTGAAAATGTGGGTAAAATTTTCGCCAAATAAAAACCTAAAGTGATCAAGGTTTCTTTCATACTTTGAGATTAGGTTTAGTCTTAAAGGATGATTGCTATAGACTTTGATATGATCTTTGTGGAATTATGTGTATTGGAAAATGAATTTGAATTTTAAATTTGAGTGTTTGAATTATAATTCAAATGAATTAGGAATAAGGTTTGAATCTTGATTTAATTAAGAGTTAATTAATATAACTCAAACTTTATCCAAAGAAAACAATTAAGAATATGAATAATTATTTCATATTTTCATTCCATAAACAAGTTACAAAAATGTAACTTATTGAAATTATCTACAAATTTCACAATAGCAAATAAATAAAGAATAAGAATATTTCTTCATTGATAATCATATAATATTTATTACAAAAGAATAACATGAACATTACAAAATAAAAAAATGAAAATTACAAAAGAATAAAGAAGATTACATTAACTATCCTATAAAGAAAACCTAAACTAAAATCTTCATCTTCAAATCTGTACCTGCAAGACAAAATAAAAAAATAATAAAGATTAGGGTTAGAATTGTTTTACTCTCAGACATGTCAGTGAGGTGCACTGAACAAGTTTCATCATTGAGAAATTTATAAAAGGGGCAAGTTTCACCAATATGAAAGAATCTATCTTTCATAAATTTTAAGCCAAAAAGTCAAATTGACAGCATGAAGGGGCAAGTTTCACCAGCCAGGTAAAAGTAATCAGATCAAAGCAACTCTCAAGTTCAAAGCATATCCACAAGTGCATAGCAAGCACACTGGCAGGACACACACCTAAATTCATGGGGTGTGCTGACAGCTTCACAACACAGCTCAAATACACAAAACCATCAGCACAGCCGTGGAGAGGCAGTAGTGCATCTCTTCACTGCTCACACACACAAGAACAGCCATCTTAGCCAGCAGCTAAACCAAGCACAACAACCGGCAAACAAACCAGGCAAAGCCCAAGATCTCATCACCAGGATGGTGGCATAAGGAGGGGGGAGGATCAGGTGGACAGCAAGACCAAGTCCAGGAGCTAGGAGGAGCAGGCTAGATCAAGGTCAAGCACAAGAGCTCATCAAAACAAGATCAACATCATCACCCAACTCCATAATCATTAGTTTTTGTGGTGAGTATCATAAAACCCTCACATGATCTAATCATACTATCTGGACAGAAGCATGTGTTGTTTTATGAAACAAACTCTCAGAAAGCACCTAAGTGGGGTGAATCCATCATTGAGAATTTAAACTCTAAAAGAAAACAACAAAGTACAAGGATCCAACCAAAACTCAAAACAAGATCATTGATTTGGTTGTCAAGCTATATATTTCAATTCAAGCACAAATATATCTAAGATTTAATTTCTAGGCACATCCCTAAGATAAGGGTAGCACCTTAGAAGCTAATCTTTTGGATCCATATAATGATCAAGCCTACTATCATTTTTTTCCAAGTTTTGATTCAAGAAACAATAGTTGGTACCACTACGAGGACTATCTATATGAATCAACTAGATAAGGCCTAAACCCCTAAGCCTCAGACCAACATCATTGGTCTTAGGGATTTCAGAGAAGAACATTTCTATTTATCTTTTAAAGCCAAGCTTGTTTTAAGCTTAAACCAACCCAATCAATGAATAAGAATCAATCTTGTGTACCATACCAAGATGGTGTCACAAGAACAATTCTACATGAATCAGGATAAACATTCAATCATCACAGGTTCAATCAATCAATCTACTAATAATTTTCCTGTCATTACAGGAATCATAGTTAGGACATTCCTATGTTTATCTTCACTGTTTGAGATCATTGTGATCTCAAACCACACATTAATTCTCAAGCCAGCAACACTAAGACAGTGATTTCATCACACCATACCCATTATCATTAACCAAGAAATGACAGTGGAAAGTTACCAAACCCACTGACTTTACCAAGCATTAGTTTTAGAGCAACTAGGTCATCTGAATCATATGAAATCTAATCATATAATCATATAATAATCCACCAGAACCATTATAGTTCATCTCAAGCAACAAACCTCAGGCTAATAACTATTTAGCATGCTTACAAACCATCCACACATGATCTAATTCATCTAGTATATGATCAACCACAGGATAAGAACCCTAAATGAAATAAATCATCTTAATCAAGACAAGACAGTAACCAGAGAGGTCAGTGTCAACATCCAGCATAGGATGAGCGAGCACAAAGAGCACAAGGGGAGAGGAAAAGAACTCACCAAAGGTCCTCGCTGGAGACTAGAAGAGGAAGCAGAGGTGGCCGACGACCATGGCGGCATGGGGAGCACCCCCAAAGGGGGTGCTGCAACCCATACGGCGCCACGACGGTGAACATGACCACGCCTAGAGGCGAGGCGAATCACCATGACGCACGACGACAGCGGCAGCGCTAAGATCCACGCCAACCCCCAAACCCTAGGGTTCGGGACGACATCGATCCATCGCAGGAGAGCCCCATGCTCAAATCCAGTTGGATAGAAAGGATGGGCGTAGTCGACAACCTCCTACTCCACCACGGTGGTGACCAGAACGGCCCACGACGGCGGGAATCGCCGGCGACGATATCACCGACCACGGGGTCAGGGGCATAAGAGGAGAGGAGTGAGCTCGAGGGTGAGGGGCAGCGAGGAGGTGGGCCGAGTGGGCCAGAACCCTTGGGGTGGCTGTTTTAACTAAGTCTCATGGGCCACCAGGGCCCAATAAGAACAGGCCAGCCCAGAAACCTTTAAAGCCTGTTTTATTTAATAGGAAAATACCAGAATACCCCTGAATTTAATTAAATTCTAGAAAATAAATAAAAGTCCAAAAATTATAAATAAAATATTTTTGGATTCACAATAATCCACACTATCCAAATAAATTAAGAAATAAGATTTTAGACACATAAATTTTATTAATAATTTTGTAATTTTTATAACCCTTATGGAATTTTACAAAATTATTGAAAATTGATAAAATTAATCAAAATTCACTTTCATCATATATTAATATTGTAGTATTTTAGAAAAATACTAAAAAAATATTTAATAACAATTTTTGATATCTAAGTGATCATTCCTAAAAGAATTATTAAATCAATAAAAGTCAAATAAAAGGAAAATAAAATAACATAATTCAATATATGTTATAAATATTAAAAATTAATATTGATAGATCCTTTATTATTAAAAAGACTTTTTATAATAATGGGGAGATAGCATATCAAATTAAATGATGCATTACATTACTTGCATAATCATTTTGCTTCTTTAAATATTGTCCTTACCAGGCAATAATTATGTTTTTGTAGACATAGAAACTCAAGGTCTAGTGCAAGCATTAGACTTCACTACCTTGCCATCACAAGGCAAGTTCATCACTTGCTCATGTCCGTTGAAGAGTCTTTGTCTAAGTATTTGCAAATTGTGTGTTATCCTATATGCTATAAAAGAAAGAAAATATTATTTTCACAAATAAAGAAATCATAGATATCATCCTAAGTGATGATATAATGGAGCAATAGAACTTAGGGTTCTATTTGCAATAATGATAATCAATTAGGGACTTAATAACCCCTGATATCAGTGATTATAGCGCCGTATATTACGCGTTAGCCATGAGATTTGGAATGGGACGGAGAAGTCAGCTATATCTTCTTCCTCTCGCATGAAGCCGGATGTGCAGGTCGTGGCTGTTATCCTCGTAGCGTGCATATTAATTGGTAATTCGTAGAGGATATGCAGCATATGGGTGGGAACCCTCATCGTACCACGATAGTTCTGGCATCTAACGGTTTGTACAAACCATTGCCGTAATTCATTATGTGGGCATGGTGTACACCAAGGAGGCATGTGAGGTCGCGAAGGGGGCAATGATTGGCTTGGACCAACTACTGGGCCCCACATCATGGAATTGTGGACGGGAAAGTATGCCCGGTTGTGCAACAAGGAGTTGATCTCTCATGGGTAAAGTAACGCACCTCTGCAGAGTGTAAGAATTGTAACTTGTTACTCCCTATTCCGGGAAGGATCTACGAATGCGGCAGGAAAGGAACTCCATGAAAGTTCTGGTCAACCTGTGAAGGCTGATGGTCATTAATTTTCATAATAAAATCAATCTTTGTAGAAAGATTTACTGAAATTGCATAGTGCCAAGGATTTATAATCCGAGGTGGTAGTTAGGGCATCAAACTTCCCACCTTGCATATAATTAACTTGTTGGGTAACACTGTTACTCATACTTTCCTTTGATCCCTTGCTTAGACTCTGAGGATCCCGAAGACGTGCCAATGTATGCAGCCGAATGTCAAGAAGAAGTGTTCTACGAGGAACCAGATCTGTCCGGAGGTGTTGAAGGAGTGGATTACGAAATCCGCTATGGTGTTGACGATAATGAATCCAATTAAGTATCCTAGTTAGTAGTAACCAATGGAGTCGAGCATCATGAACTCTATAGAATAAGCTGCTGAGCTCAACTCCTAGTCGGAGTTGCTACCTTTAAATTCCGCTGAAACACTTTATATTTTGGTTTGTAAGTTGAACCTTTTGAAGTCTTGAACTTTTGGTACTGTAATAATAATAATGTGTGAATGTTTGTAATATGGACCCGCAATGTTTCGGTTGTACCACTCTGAGGGATGTGATATTTACAGAACGGTGTTGTGTGGATGTCATGTCAACGACTATAGTGTACTACACATGCAGTGGTATGATGGGTCACCGCAGGGCCCTTATCACAATTTGGGCTCCATTTGTTTTGATAGTTTTAAAAATATGAAAACCATTTGAATGGTTTTGAGAGGGAACAAAATTAGGGTTTTGCTTGTGTTTGTTTGATTAAACCAAATGGCAAGTATAATGCATGCATGCAATGCTCAAACATGTGTTTATTTATATTACACAAAAGGGTGGTATGTTACAACTCTACTCCACTTACAAAAATCTCGACCCGAGATTCCTAGGTTTTAGAAAAGAAGGCAGGGTACTCAGATCGAAGACGAGCTTCGTGTTCCCAGGTTGCTTCTGAATTAGAGTGATGAGACCATTGAACTTTCAGGAACTTGATGGTTTGATGACGAGTCTTATGCTCGGTTTCATCAAGAATACTAACATGGTATTCTCGGTAGGTTAGATCATCTTGGAGATCCAAAGTTTCATAGTCCACACCATGAATGGGATCTTTGAAGCAACGCTTGAGTTGGGACACATGAAAGACATCATGAACCTCTGGAAAAGATGATGGTAGATCCAATTGGTAGGCAAGCTCACCCTGCTTGGAGAGAATGCGAAAGGTACCAACGTAGCGAGGAGCCAATTTTCCTTTGATACCAAATAGATGGACACCCTTCAGAGGAGTCACCCGGAGGTAAACTTGATCACCAACTTCATAATAAACATCAAGATGATGACGATCGTAGTTGGTCTTCTGACGAGATTGAATGGCCTTCAGACGCTCTCGGATTATGCGGACTTGATCTTCTGCTTCTTGGATCATGTCCGGACCAAAGAATTGTCTTTCGCCGGTTTCTATTCGTTCAGCGGTGTTCGACAGGTTATCCCATACAGGAATTGGAAAGGTCCCATGCCCAAACTGTATTGAAAACTGTTGTTATAGGAGAACTCCGCAAAAGGAAGACATTTCTCCCAGTTTTTTCCAAAGGATATGACTCACGCTCTGAGCATGTCTTCAAGAATTTGATTCACTCTTTCGGTTTGACCACCGATTTTAGGATGATAGGCTGTGCTGAAGGAGACATGAGTTCCCATTGCTTCTTACAAACTTTGCCAGAATTTGGAAGTAAACAAACTTCCACGATCATAGATGATCTTCTTGGGAACACCATGAAGAACAACGATCCGAGAGATGTATAGGTCAGCCATTTGACTAGCACGGATAGTTTCTCGAACCGGAAGGAAATGAGCAACTTTGGATAACCGATCAACTATTACCCATATGGCATCATTTCATGATTGTGTCCTTGGAAGTCCAGTAATGAAATCCATACCAATTTCATCCCATTTCCACTCAAGATTTTTCAATGGTTGCATAAGTCTAGCAGGCCTTTGATGTTCAGCCTTCACACAACGACAAACATCGCACTCTACAACAAAGTGAGCGATTTCTGGTTTCATTCCACTCCACCAGAATCTTTGACGGAGATCTCGGTACATCTTGGTACCACCAGGATGGATGGACAGAGGGGATTCATGAGCTTATAATAGGATTAGATATTTGATTTTCCGACTATTTGGAACCACTATCCGGTTACTGAAGTATAGGACACCTTGATCATTGACAGAGAAGCATTTAGCTTTACCGCTTGCAACACTTTCTTTGATCTTGGTAACCTCATCATCTTGTTTTTGAGCTTCCTTGATTTGGTCCTCCAGAGAAGATTTTATTTCAAGGTTAGCAAGAAATCCACAAGGAACAACTTCAAGGTTAAGACGCTTGATTTCCTCATAGAGAGCAGGTTGGGCTTGTGAAATCATCAAATTATTGCAATAAGACTTCCGACTTAGCGCATCAGGAACGATGTTTTCTTTGCCGGGTTGATATTTGAGACCCAAACCATAATCTTTGATGAGTTCCAACCATCGTCTTTGCCTGAGATTCAGATCTGGCTAGGTAAAGAGATATTTCAGGCTTTGATGATCCGAGTAAAGTTCGCAACGGTTGCCGATGAGGTAATGTCGCCATTGCTTAAGAGTTAAACAACAATAGTGAGTTCGAGATCATGGGTTGGATAATTTTTCTCATGTGGCTTCAACTTCCGAGAATCATAGGCCACTACATGACCATCTTGCATCAACACACAACCGAGCCCTTGAAGAGAAGCATCACAATAGATGACGAAATCCTTGCTTGTATCCGGAAGGACAAGCACATGAGTGGTGGTTAGCTTAGTTTTCAAGGCTTGTAATCTTTCTTCTGCCTTTTCTGACCATTCAAACTTCTTATCTTTCTTAAGAAGATTAGTCATAGGCTTGGCTATCTTGGAGAAGTTCTCGATGAATTGGCGGTAATATCCAGCCATTCCAAGAAAACTTCGGACTTCCTTGACTGAAGTAGGTGACTTCCATTCCAGAATGGTCTAAACCTTATCCGGTATGACAACAACACCACTTGCAGACACAACATGACCAAGGAAGACGAGCTCTTGCAACCAGAACTCACATTTGGAAAACTTGGCGTAGAGACGATGTTCACGAAGTTCTCAACACCAAACATAAATGTCCGGCATGCTCTTCTTCGGTCTTGGAATAGATTAGAATGTCATCAATGTATACCACGACGAACTTGTCGAGATATTCCATGAAGACGGAGTTCATGAGCCTCATAAATGTGGCAGGGGCATTGGTTAACCCGAAGGACATCACTGTATACTCGTAAAGACCATAACGAGTTGTGAATGTTGTCTTTGGGATATCCTCCTTTCTGATCTTGATTTGATGATACCCTGATCTTAAGTCCATTTTGGAGAAGACAGTGGCACCACTTAATTGATAAAAAAGGTCATTTATCTGGGGAAGTGGGTACTTATTCTTGATTGTCACCGCATTGAGTGGACGGTAAGCAACCACCAATCTTGGAATATTTGTATCCCGCTTCTTGACAAAGATGGTAGGGCAACCCCAAGAGGATGTGCTAGGTTGGATGTATCCTAGGCCTTCTAGCTCTTCCAGTTGCTTCTTCAACTCATGAGGAGGCATGTGGTAAGGTCTTTTGGAGATAGGAGTAGTTCCAGGAACTAGCTCTATGACAAACTCCACACTTCGATCAGGTGGAATGCCAGGCAACTCTTCAGGGAAGACATCCGGGAAATCACAGACTACATGGACATCTTGGAGCTCGAGAGTAGGTAGGACATCCATGGCATACAACTCTGAGAAAGGTTTAAGAACTGCTGACGGAGACTTTGAACCATCAGTCCAATACTTGATAGTTATGCCAGCAGGAGAGGTCACAGTAACTGTTCTAAGTGCACAGTCAATGACGGCTTGATACTTGGTTAACCAGTCCATGCCCAGAATGACATCTATGTCAGTTGACTTGAGTGCAATGAGGGAAGTGGGAAACTTCTGATATGCTATATCTATCTCAACCCCATGAGTAACCCAGATGGTCTACCAACGAGACCCGGGAGTTCTAATATCTAGAGGAGATTCCATAGCTTGAAAGGTGATATCATGCATTTGCACAAAATCTTGTGATATGAATGTATGCGATGCTCCAGAATGAAACAATACTGTTGCTAGAATTGATTTGACACGGAGCGTACCAAGAATGACGCGTAGATCTTCCTGGGCTTCCTCAACAGTGACATGGGTCAGGCGACCACATCCAGCACCTTGAGATTTATCATTCTTCTTTGCCTGCTGATCATTGCGACCGACAGCCCTTTGAGAACACTCCCTTGAGTAGTGAACAGGTTGTCCACAAGAGTAGCAAGTAACTCCAGTGTAAGAACCAGCAGGAGGACGATAGTTTGCTCCACCAGTATTTGACTATGGCTGACGAGAAGCATTGCCAGAAGACTTGGGTGCATAAGGAGAACGAGGCACAGCATTGTATGGAACAAAGACACGGCGCTTCTTGTTACCAGAGGAGGAAGCACGAGAATTTCCTTATTCACACTTCTGAGAGACTTCCATGTCCTTACTTCCATGCTCCAGAGTAAGAGCCTGATTGTGCAGTTCCTGGAAAGACTGGAACTTGAAGGGCAACAAATCATAGCGAAGTGCAGGGTTAAGTCCCTTATGGAACAGCTCTTGCTTATCATCATTGGTCACATCCCTGGTTGCATAACGAGCCAGGCGAGTAAACTCACGCCCATATGTTTCAATATACATGCGCCCCTAGGTCAGATCCAGAAACTCCCTTCATTTGAGATCCATGATGGGCTTAGGGATATAAGAGGCACGGAATGTTGCAGCAAACTCTTCCCAGGTAACAACATGTCCCTAAGCTTGCAGATTCATAAAACCTTCCCACCAAACACCAACCTCACCTTCCAGTTGATAGGTGGCAAAGTTAACACGATCAACTGGATGGACACGAAGCGCACTGAACTTGTGCTCTATGGTGCGGAGCCAATCATCAGCTTCAAGGGGCTCCTTGGAGTGGGTGAAGATTGGAGGAAAAGAGCGGATGAAATCTCCAAGTGTGACACAGTCGTCAGGACGACGTTCAGTGTTCTGCGCCACACACTCCAGAAGGCGTTCATTCCTCAGACGGTTGGTCTTAATGTTGTTGAGAACCTCGGCCATTGTGGGAGGTGGCGGAAGTTCCTGTTCAACATTGTTGTTTCCTCGACGGCCAATAGAACCACGAGTACCAGACGACATCCTGAGGAGAAAACAGAAACCATGAGAATGGATTCACCAAAAAGGGTACATCAAATGATGACAGAAACCATATCAAAATATCATGGTAGAGGTGATCATGTGGATGAAGATTATATCAATACATTAAGTATGGCAGTAGACAAGAATACGAAACGTATACGCTACCAACTTAGATACAAATCATAACAATGGAATGCCAGCATGACATGATACCAACAAGTCACAAAAGAATAGAGAGTAGGATTATAAGCATCCTTAGCAAAGTTGAAAAACAATGCTCAGGTGCACAGATATATCTTGAAAACTCTGAGCCTTGTAACCGAGTACAGAGTACTAGGAAAAACAACCCAAACCCGTATATCCTAAGAGTTTGAAATGATAGACGAGAAGTGAAAACCTTGCAAAGCAAACGAGATAATATAACTCAACAATAGAACAACCTTGGATAAGGAGTAAAAAGAGTCCTATTCAGAGTTTTGCAAATAATTTTAGCTTTCAAATAGTTTTCTCAATCTCTAGACTCAACATCGACTAGCTAGAAGGGTTTCCTACATGCAGTCCTGCTGTGATACCAAAATCTGTCACGACCCGGGATCAGGGATAGAAAAATACCAGATCTTCATCTGACATAAGTCTAACCTAAATTCCGAAGCGCGTAGGGAAAGATCGGTAACATTACAGAACATACAAACCATACATTAATAAGGTAAACTCTTAAGCGAGTTACAAACTAGTCATACAATCCAGGGGTCATAGACCCATCATTAAAACAAACAACGGAAGCAAACAAGTTGTTCTAAACAACAAACTTAGCAAAGGGCCTAAGAGGCCTTAAACAGAAGTAGCGATGACGAGGTTTGATCTCGTCAATGCCCATTGTTATGGACTTGGGTTTTGGAGAAGATGGGGATGCTGGAGATCGCGGAACGGTTATCAAACAAGCAACACGGGACACGAGATTTGCCCAGGTTCAGGCCCCCGGGGGGAAAACCCTACTCCTGCTTGTCTGCTCTTGATTACGGCGGAACCGGTGATTACAAGGGTGCGCAGATGCAATCTGGCGTGGAGGTGCGTATGCAAAAGTATGAGAGAGAGAGAGAGAGAGATCTAGGTCGTGCCCTCCTGGCCTTTATATAGACTTAGGCAGGTCCTAGGCACAGATCTAGTCGGTTACAGGTTCTAGGGTTTACCCCTTTGAATTTCCTATCTACTCTAGTCTTGCTCTCCAAGGATCCGAAGGCGTCATGGGCCTTGGCCACCCGAAAATCTTCATGGGCTAGCGTATATTTGCCGTGGGCCTTCCTTGGGCTGGACCAGGTATGCTGAGATCGTGTACCCGCGGGGTATAACCATGTCAGTAGCCCCCGAGTGTTCAGTCGAATCGTAGATTCGTCTAAGGACTCTTCAATCCTTTGGGTGCAAATCTGTCTTTCAAGAGAATGTGTGTAGGTATTATTGATGCGTGTGCCTGACTCTCCCGACGGATCAGGGTCAGTTAAATGTCTTAGGACAAAACAACACGATCTTATTCAGGTTCGAGTCCCTCGACTAGAACCCGGAACATATGCTGGCATAATTCGACTCAGGCCGCGGAGGAATTACAGGAGTGGAATTCCAGTGTATTTAACTGATGTACCCAATGCGTCCGTCGGGATTTTTCATCGCGCCTGTTGGCATGGGTTTATACTAGCAGAGCGCAGTCATGTGCGTTACCAGGCCATCAGATGATATCTGTAGGTCTTATCTTTGTGTCGCAGACACAACATCCGAATTTTATCACCGCGGAGGTGTTTCGGGTAGCCAAGGAGAATGCTACTCACTTAGCGTTTAATTGGGGCAGAGTTGCCGAAAAGTTTTTGCGTACTAATCCGAAAGATCGTAGTCGAAATTTTATAGGGTGCGCGACCAGCGCTCCCTATGGGAGTAGCCCCGGAGTGTCTGTTCGAGTCGTAGACTCGAGCAGAGACTTTAATTCAGCCATTATTCGATGTTAGGTCCGTAGGACACAAATTTTTTCAGATGCTTAAATCCATTCTACCTATGGGAGTAGCCCCCGAGTCCGTAGTGGAGTCGTAGACTCAACGTGGGACTCGAAGAAACAGTTCAGTGCTGTATCGTGTTGTTCATTTTTCGGGTGCACGGCCAGCGCTCCTGATAAGAGTAGCCCCCGAGTAATTAGTCAAATTGTAGATTCGAGTGAGTAATCTTAGCTTTAAAGCCGAAGAATTTGTGACTGTTGCTAGTATAGCTTTTGATGACGTCAGTGCTGACGATCGATGACCTCAAGCGTCTGTTGCACCAGAGATGACTTGAGTGGACGAACATGGGTCCCACTTTCTGACCTTGAATTGACCGGTCACACGCGGCATGGAGATAATTACGGCGTCGCCTCGATTTCCGTGCATAGTGGACGACGTGTTAGCGACGATTCGTTGCGATGCTGACACGTGTATGGCCAGATCCTGCCGTTGGCGTTAGGTCTTCTCGATGGACGGTTGTCGTGCATCGTCTTCGTCTTTATAATTACTGGGGGAAAACATTAGTCTGATTTCACCGCAGCCATTCTTGTTTCACTGTTCCCTTGCTCTCTGAGAGTTCTTGCTGCGCGCTGGGATATCCTCGGACATTTCCCTCTTCCATCCTACGCCCTTGCCGTCGGCGCTGCCGTAGCACAATGGGAAAACCAAGGAAGTCCTCCTCTGCAGTTGGTACCAGCGCTGCTGGAGGGAAGAAGAGTGCTGCCGCCACCCGTGTCACCGACGGTGGCTGGTGGCGATCGGAGATGCGGGAGAGTGATCTCCGCAAGCTTCGTGAGCGGGGCTTGATCCTGCAGGATAGGGAGGCCGTAGTGAAGGGTTTTGCAGCATAGTAAATCAAAAAAATTCTACGGATGCGAACGGGAAAGCCAAGATCTAATCTAGGAGATCTAAACAACGAGGGGGAATAGATGAGATCTTCATACCCTTGAAGATTCGCACAGCGGAACGTTCGTCGGAACGTGGGTGATGTAGTCGTACTCGCTTCTCCTCCTCGCGATATGATCCGATCTAACACCGCAAGTAGCGATGCCTCCGAGAGATGCACACGTGCATCACCTCGACGTCTCCTCCTTACTCGGTCCAGCAAGTATGGTGGAGAGATGGATTGGTTCTACAACGCGACAGCGTGGTGCAAGTGGTGGAGAGTTTCTGCAGCAGGGCTTCGCCTACACGCAGTCGGGAGGGAGAGAGAGAGGAGGGCAGCAGGGCGGCTAGGGTTTGAGGAGGAGGTGTGGGAGGGGGTGCGTGTAACACCCTCAGAATCGGCCCTATGCAAGTTTTAGCGAAACCCGCCAAACCCGCATAGAAACGATTCAAAGGTGCCCACCAGGCACTTTCGTGCGGGTGGAAAACGAAGTAATAACATTACACAACAGTCCTCGATGGGACCCACAGAACAGATATATACAGCAGAGACTCAAAGAGTCAAGAATACAGATATAATATACAAAGATCCAAATCACCTTGACAATGATAGAGCGTCCGACTACGGACAAGATGCAAATGGGGCTAAGAGCCCTGAAGAATAACCAATGGCGTCCATAACCCTGCCCAGGCCAAGCCGGAAGGGTAACCCTGCTAACGACGTCGATCTCAAAACCTGCTTAAACAAAAGGGGTGCCGACGAAGGGCAAAGGAAAAAGAGGAGCGTCAGTACTGAGGCCAGTACACGGCGAGACTAGAATTCGGCAGTCCTCGCCTACATAGGTATGGTGGACTGAAGCGGCAGCATGCACTAAACAACCTATAGAGACTCGATACAACTGGCGGCAATCAGAGAGGGGTAAGAAAGACCTATTCGGAACCAACCTGTTACTACCACCAATCAAACCCATCCTGGCGTTTCCCCCTCGACACCGATCGAGGAAGTCAACCGAGGAACTCACACAGTTGGCAGTTTTATTTATTCAGTTATCGTTGCAGCAATTACTAGTCAGGTATAGATAATCATCCTGATAAAATAAGCAGTGGGCCGTTTTAGTTAACCATTCCATTGTAGTTGCGGCACTTACTAGTCAGATACAATTAGCATGAGATAACCCGAAAACCCAGCAGTTGTTGGTACTTTTATTCAGCCATTCCGTTGTAATTGCCATAATTACTAGTCAGGTACAATGGTCGCAAGCGACAATCCAAACAAGCAATTGTGGGCAGTATTATTTAGCCATTCCATTATAGTGAAGCTGATTACTAGTCATTATAAAGTCAAATTTAGAACAATAAACTTTAGTTATGCTTGTCTATGGTCGAGATACTGTGCTCCAAGTCGTCCATAACCGCGGACACGGCTTTCAGAAAGTTTTACCCGGCCGGGGTGCACCAATAGCAACACACACTCGATCAACCTCGGAAAAACCAAATCAAAACCCAACGAGGCTTTCACGACAAAGCAATCACAGGATTCAGAAATATTTCAGGGGGCCACCCCTTGGAGTACACCCGCAACGAAGTTAGCTGACTTCGAGACGGACCCGAGGTTTGTGGGGCCGACTGTAAACGACAGCAGATCCCCAAACGGGGACTATCGATACAGCGAAAACGGGTCACAATTCCTAAACAGTACAGGTGCTATCTGTCGCACAATTTAAATACAAAAGTAGCATGGCATAAGTACATGATCGTAAATAAAACCTCACACTAGTTTGTGGCCCCAAGAAATAAGACTGAATCAAGCTCTGGCTCAGGGGGGTCCCATATACCTCCCGGATGTGGATAGCGCGATAAATCAAGGAACAGGTATCAAGTACTCGGGGTCTTACGGGACACAAGTGGGCGTTCGGAAACCAAATATTTTCTATCACCCACCGATGCCTCTGCTTATTTCAATTTTAGTTGTTAAGCAGGAATTAAAGTGAACGAAAAGTAAAGCCGAGATCATCTCCAACATCAAACATGTGGCAATACTCCAACAACTGTGGTACATGGCGACACGCAACAGCACTTGAGCAAGCGACTATGACGCGCAAGTCCAACTATCTACCAAACAACAGGCAATAGGAGGTGGCCATGGCAATATAGGGCTGCAAGGGATATCACGGTACGAAAACTAGAGCATCGCAACACAGATAGCAAAGATCAACAGGAGGGAATAAATACTAGAAAAGTAAGATAGGTAGAAAGGTGGAGATGCTCGCCTGAAAACATTGTCGAAGGTTCATCCGAAGATCGGGGCGAAGCTCACATCAACTCAACGGCCTTATCCGCGAAGAACCAAAACACTAGAAGAAACACCGGATGCAATATTTAAGATTGCGGCAGAAGATCGGCATGATGCATGCATGATGTATGACATGGCAAAGGTGCAATGCAACTAGGTCATATTAAGCGGAACCTGGGCCCCGACATTTAATTAAATGGTTCATGTTATTTATCTACCCCGCAAATTAAATGTTGTCTTAACAAGGGGAAAGATAGCACCGGCTCGCTACACAAAGTTAAATGAGGCCAATATAAGGCTAGATTTGCCCGCATATGGGCCCCATATTTAATTATTAGGTGAATCGGCATAAGGCCCCCAAACCAATGATATGCATGCGAGATGACAATTAAATATGCAACAAGTTATATTATGTTATAAAATAGGGTTCTCGGAAAGGGGTTCACACATAAGGGGTCTCGACGATCTTGGGGTTCCGGGGTTCGGGGTTCGACAGGGTCCGGGGTTCGACGGGTGCGTTCTCGGACTCCGGGATCGGCGAGGTTCGGTTACAAGATGGAGAACTTGTCGTCCAGGGTCTCGATGTTCGGGGGAAGTACTCGGCGTCCTCGAGGAGTACTTGACGCATCCGGGGTGAAGTGCTTGTCGTATCCGCCTCGGCGTTCTTGGCGTTCGGGTTCTGGATTCCGCATTCGTGGCGAAGGTCTTGTCGCATGTGGGTCGCCGGGATCGGTCTTCGGGGTCTGGCATCTTATCCATGCTGAAGATCTTGTCGGCCGATATTTTCGGGTTCCCGGGGTCGATCTTGCCATTGCGAGGGTCTTGGCGGGTCCGCGCTTCGGATTCCGTGAGGGAGATCATGGCGTCCGAGGGTTCGGGTTTTGGCGTCCGAGGGTCGTACTTGGCGTTCCGGATCGAGTACTGGCACGCATGGTGAAGACGCACAGGAGGTTGCCTCAGTGGTGGCAGCTTGGTACTGTTCGCGTCTGGCTCTCGCAGAGGCTGCGCAGGGTCTGGCCGGAGGAGACGCATGGCCGGCGATCGACGGTCGGTGCAGGGCGAGGGCGACCGTGGCGGCGACGTCGGGGTCGGGGCGGAGCCGCACGCGGCAGGCGGCGCCGGGTCGGGGGAGGCCGGGGCAGAGGACGAGGCGGGGCCGACGCGGCGACATCGGTGAGGCAGAGCGGCGGGGCGCGATGGAGCGGCGAGGCGGAGCCGGCGGAGCGAGGTAGAGGTGGAGGCGGAGCCGCGGGAGCGGCGAGGTGGCGTGGCAGGGGCGGCCGGCGAGCACGGGCAGCGCGGCCGGCGCGAGGACGCAGCGGAGGAGGCCGCAGCTCGCGGGGCGGGGCTAGCCCGGCCAGAGGCGGCGCTGAAGGGGGGTGCGGCGAGCGGGGCGGTGCGGCGGACTGCGGGGCAGACAGGTCGCGAGGGAGGAGAGAGCCGGGTGGGGTGGGGCGCGACGACGAGGAGGTTGGGGACGCGGACGGGGCGGGCTCGCCGGCGGCGCGCGGCTCGCAGGGCGGAGGAGCCGGAGGCGGCCAGAGCGGCGGGAGAGGGGCGCGGTGGTGGGAGAGCGAGGAGGGAGAGGGAGGCTGCCCGCGCGCGGGGGGGGGGGGGGGAGGAAGAACCGCAGGAGGAAGAAGGGCGCGGGGCGTGCGGGGCATGTGGGGCCAGGGACGTGGGACCGGGGCGTGGCGTGCGGGGGTTGGTGGCGTGCGTGTGTCGCGTGAGAGAGTGCGTGCGGGGTACTGTGTGGCCAGGGTTGAGTGGGGTGGTGATTGGGAGAGAGAAAGGGAGGGAGAGAGAGTTGGGGGAGGGTGAGGTGGCAGCACCTGGTTGGAGGGGGTGAGGGAGAGGGTGAGGTGGCAGGTTGCCATTGGGTGGGGTTATGTGGAGGGGGGGTGTGGGTAGACAGGTGGGTAGCTGTAGGAATTGTTGGGGTGGACCGATTAAAAATCCTGGGGTGGTCGTTCGGGTCATTCGGCCCGTTCGACTGCCCCACTAAAAATAATAAATATTTTTATTTGTTTAAAACAAAGCTTCTGCAAACCGATAGCGGACAAAACAAAATAATCCGGGGACCCGGTTTTGGTATTGAATTAAAGACGGACGTTTTAGAAAACAATTTGGGTTTTCCCGAAAATAGTTTTATGCGAACAGATGCAAGATGATGACGATGCTCAAATGCAATGTGGCATGATGACATGAGCATGCTGTCATGATGATGCAATGCACAAAAAACAACGCGATTTTCTAGTAGTGGTTTTGGCGGGATGCCACAATTCGACACCACTAACAATGGATCTCGCCCTCGAGATCCGCCTCATGGTACCGGAAATAAGAGCGGCAATCTGCGTCTTCTCGCTTCGTGTAGATCCTCGCGACACCACTAATGAGGGTTCCTCCTCCATCTTGAAATCGGCGACACCACCAACAAAGGTTCGTTGTTCCTGATCGACGAGAGAACACTCCGGAGAACAAAGGACGAAGGTAGAGGTATCAAACGATAAAGCCACCTCTAACTTCCATTAGAAGAGGAAAAGTTACATTGATCCACCAGTTCGATGTACAGAGTGAACAGTAAGAGTCGGGTAGGGTGATCAGTCCATCCAGTACCCAAACTATCAACTCTATACATGAGTAGGAGAATCAGGCAACTCAACTCTCGAGATTTAGACTGAAGATCTTCATAGGCGGTATCCGGAACAAAGGGATGATGCCAGCAGAAATCGTATGAAAGACACAATAATTAGGTTCCGCGATGGTTCCATTGGCATAAACAACACATGCTCAAGGTATACTCCAACTTCACCAATGCTCGTCCTTCTCATATGTTTTTCAATGACACTGATATCCAGCAAGGAACACATATGGATAAAGAGCTCAAGAACAAAAGATTGGAGGAAGGATACAACAGACAAGTTGCAGATTGATGATCGTAGCACCTCCGTTACAAAAGGGAGGAAGCGAAACCCTGAAGGTACGACGATAACCCAACCACGAGAATTCCTGGACTCGAAGAAAGAGATGAGAGCGGATTCAAAACGCGTAGAGGTAAGAGGAGAATAGCAGAGGGGTAAGGAGTAAAATCAGACCTAAT
This sequence comes from Avena atlantica, assembly GCA_910589765.1. NCBI lineage: Eukaryota > Viridiplantae > Streptophyta > Magnoliopsida > Poales > Poaceae > Avena > Avena atlantica. The sequence continues at coordinate 360,336,909 of OU342734.1, read as the reverse complement.
CAGAACTATCCAACCGATTTTGCAAAAATAGTTTTGACACTCTACTTCGGTCGTTAGCTAGGTTATCCTACAGGCTGGACTTGTGGGGTATCGTAACTGCTGAGCTCTGATACCACTCTGTAACACCCTCAGAATCGGCCCTATGCAAGTTTTAGCGAAACCCGCCAAACCCGCATAGAAACGATTCAAAGGTGCCCACCAGGCACTTTCGTGCGGGTGGAAAACGAAGTAATAACATTACACAACAGTCCTCGATGGGACCCACAGAACAGATATATACAGCAGAGACTCAAAGAGTCAAGAATACAGATATAATATACAAAGATCCAAATCACCTTGACAATGATAGAGCGTCCGACTACGGACAAGATGCAAATGGGGCTAAGAGCCCTGAAGAATAACCAATGGCGTCCATAACCCTGCCCAGGCCAAGCCGGAAGGGTAACCCTGCTAACGACGTCGATCTCAAAACCTGCTTAAACAAAAGGGGTGCCGACGAAGGGCAAAGGAAAAAGAGGAGCGTCAGTACTGAGGCCAGTACACGGCGAGACTAGAATTCGGCGGTCCTCGCCTACATAGGTATGGTTGACTGAAGCGGCAGCATGCACTAAACAACCTATAGAGACTCGATACAACTGGCGGCAATCAGAGAGGGGTAAGAAAGACCTATTCGGAACCAACCTGTTACTACCACCAATCAAACCCATCCTGGCGTTTCCCCCTCGACACCGATCGAGGAAGTCAACCGAGGAACTCACACAGTTGGCAGTTTTATTTATTCAGTTATCGTTGCAGCAATTACTAGTCAGGTATAGATAATCATCCTGATAAAATAAGCAGTGGGCCGTTTTAGTTAACCATTCCATTGTAGTTGCGGCACTTACTAGTCAGATACAATTAGCATGAGATAACCCGAAAACCCAGCAGTTGTTGGTACTTTTATTCAGCCATTCCGTTGTAATTGCCATAATTACTAGTCAGGTACAATGGTCGCAAGCGACAATCCAAACAAGCAATTGTGGGCAGTATTATTTAGCCATTCCATTATAGTGAAGCTGATTACTAGTCATTATAAAGTCAAATTTAGAACAATAAACTTTAGTTATGCTTGTCTATGGTCGAGATACTGTGCTCCAAGTCGTCCATAACCGCGGACACGGCTTTCAGAAAGTTTTACCCGGCCGGGGTGCACCAATAGCAACACACACTCGATCAACCTCGGAAAAACCAAATCAAAACCCAACGAGGCTTTCACGACAAAGCAATCACAGGATTCAGAAATATTTCAGGGGGCCACCCCTTGGAGTACACCCGCAACGAAGTTAGCTGACTTCGAGACGGACCCGAGGTTTGTGGGGCCGACTGTAAACGACAGCAGATCCCCAAACGGGGACTGTCGATACAGCGAAAACGGGTCACAATTCCTAAACAGTACAGGTGCTATCTGTCGCACAATTTAAATACAAAAGTAGCATGGCATAAGTACAGGATCGTAAATAAAACCTCAAACTAGTTTGTGGCCCCAAGATATAAGACTGAATCAAGCTCTGGCTCAGGGGGGTCCCATATACCTCCCGGATGTGGATAGCGTGATAAATCAAGGAACAGGTATCAAGTACTCGGGGTCTTACGGGACACAAGTGGGCGTTCGGAAACCAAATATTTTCTATCACCCACCGATGCCTCTGCTTATTTCAATTTTAGTTGTTAAACAGGAATTAAAGTGAACGAAAAGTAAAGCCGAGATCATCTCCAACATCAAACATGTGGCAATACTCCAACAACTGTGGTACATGGCGACACGCAACAGCACTTGAGCAAGCGACTACGACGCGCAAGTCCAACTATCTACCAAACAACAGGCAATAGGAGGTGGCCATGGCAATATAGGGCTGCAAGGGATATCACGATACGAAAACTAGAGCATCGCAACACAGATAGCAAAGATCAACAGGAGGGAATAAATACTAGAAAAGTAAGATAGGTAGAAATGGGGAGATGCTCGCCTGAAAACATTGTCGAAGGTTCATCCGAAGATCGGGGCGAAGCTCACATCAAATCAACGGCCTTATCCGCGAAGAACCAAAACACTAGAAGAAACACCGGATGCAATATTTAAGATTGCGGCAGAAGATCGGCATGATGCATGCATGATGTATGACATGGCAAAGGTGCAATGCAACTAGGTCATATTAAGCGGAACCTGGGCCCCGACATTTAATTAAATGGTTCATGTTATTTATCTACCCCGCAAATTAAATGTTGTCTTAACAAGGGGAAAGATAGCACCGGCTCGCTACACAAAGTTAAATGAGGCCAATATAAGGCTAGATTTGCCCGCATATGGGCCCCATATTTAATTATTAGGTGAATCGGCATAAGGCCCCCAAACCAATGATATGCATGCGAGATGACAATTAAATATGCAACAAGTTATATTATGTTATAAAATAGGGTTCTCGGAAAGGGGTTCACACATAAGGGGTCTCGACGATCTTGGGGTTCCGGGGTTCGGGGTTCGACAGGGTCCGGGGTTCGACGGGTGCGTTCTCGGACTCCGGGATCGGCGAGGTTCGGTTACAAGATGGAGAACTTGTCGTCCAGGGTCTCGATGTCCGGGGGAAGTACTCGGCGTCCTCGAGGAGTACTTGACGCATCCGGGGTGAAGTGCTTGTCGTATCCGCCTCGGTGTTCTTGGCGTTCGGGTTCTGGATTCCGCATTCGGGGCGAAGGTCTTGTCGCATGTGGGTCGCCGAGATCGGTCTTCGGGGTCTGGCATCTTATCCATGCTGAAGATCTTGTCGGCCGATATTTTCGGGTTCCCGGGGTCGATCTTGCCGTTGCGAGGGTCTTGGCGGGTCCGCGCTTCGAATTCCGTGAGGGAGATCATGGCGTCCGAGGGTTCGGGTTTTGGCGTCCGAGGGTCGTACTTGGCGTTCCGGATCGGGTACTGGCACGCATGGTGAAGACGCACAGGAGGTTGCCTCAGTGGTGGCAGCTTGGTACTGTTCGCGTCTGGCTCTCGCAGAGGTTGCGCAGGGTCTGGCCGGAGGAGACGCATGGCCGGCGATCGACGGTCGGTGCAGGGCGAGGGCGACCGTGGCGGCGACGTTGGGGTCGGGGCGGAGCCGCACGCGGCAGGCGGCGCCGGGTCGGGGGATTACTAGAAAATCGCGTTGAATTTGTGCATTGCATTGTCATCATCATGCATTGTTTGCATAAAACTATTTTTCGCAAAGCCGTTTTGTTTTCCAAACGCCTCATCTTAATTCAAATATCAAAACCCCGTGGCCCCCTGTCAGCCTTCCACCCACCGACAGCCACCCCCTGGGACCCACCCTGCAGGCCCACCTCCGTCCTCCCTTCTCTCACCCCGTGGCCACGTCACCCCCCAACCTCGCCTCTGCCCCGCTCCGTTCTCCTCCCGCGCGCGCCCCGCCCTCTCTACTCCCGCGCTGCACCGCCGGATCGGCCGTCGCCCCGCCGCTGCTTGCCGCGCCCGCACGCGCTCGCCACCCTCGCCTTCGCCGCCGCCTGCTCCTCTCCCCGCCGGCGCCAGCAGCCTCCACCCGCCTCCCGCGCGCAGCCCTCCGCCGCCAACCGCCTGAGCCCGCCTCCGGCGCCTGCTCCCCCGACCCCGGCCCCGCCACCTCGCCTTCGGCGTCGCCGGCGCCTCCCTCTTCTTCCCGAGGCCGCCGCGCCGTCGACCCCCTCCGTCCGCGCCCGCAGGCCGACCCCCGCCCCGCCCGTCTCTGTCCCTCCGCCCGCGGCGCTTCGCCCGCCGCCGGCGCGTTCCCCCTCGCTGCACTAGGCCCGAGCCTCCTCCGCCGCGTCGCCTCCGGCCGCCCTGCCTCCGCCGCGTCCCAGCGCCTCCACCCGCCGGCCCCAAGCTCCTCGCCGGTCATTCCGATGCCTCGTCCGCCGCGCCGCCGGTAGCCTCCACCGAGCCACTCCTCTGCGGGCCCCTTCGTCGGCAGCCTCCGTGCCCCCGGTCCCGAGCTCGTCGCCGACCCGGGCCCCCGCCTCCTCACCGTTCCGCTCCCCAGTGCTGCACGCCACCGCCCCCTCTTTTGCCGCGTCCGTGAAGCGAAGGCCGCTGCCGCTCGGGTCCGTGCTGCCTGCAGCCCGAGCTCCGTAGCGTCGGCCTACACCTCTACCTCGTCTAGCGGCCCCTCCTACAAGCCTCTTGAAGCTGGCAAGATCGACACCAAAGACGAAACCCAAGCTTATACTTCTCGGTGTCACCTATTCAAGTACTCCATCGACATCAAGACCGTCCCTGGCGCGGAACGTCGAACCCCGAAGGCCGCACCCTCGGACGTCAATTTCGCCGAGAACCTAGGTGCCAAGCTCGTCTCATCGACAGGATCGACCCGACCCGTGGACCCGACAAGGTCTCCACGGATGCGACAAGATCGACACCAATCGGGGCGAATCCGGTGCCCCGACGCCAGAACAAGTACTTCGCCCCGTATTTAGAGACCCCAGCATCGAACGACAAGATCGTCATCCTAACACCCGAAGACCACCGGTGCGACAAGTACCGCTTCCGGGACGCCAAGACCGACCCAATACGCCGGCCCGTCAAGATCTTCGCAACGACAAGATCGGCCCCGACCTGGGTGGAGCCGAAGACCGCCAAGTACTTCTTCCCGGAACGCAAGATCTGCCCCGATATCGAGAACGACCCCGGAGTCCGAGAACGTTTTCGTAGAACCTCGTCGATCCCGTCGAACCCTGGACCCCGAGACCGGACCCTGGACCCTGTCGAACCCCGAACCCCGGAACCCCAAGATCGTCGAACCCTAATGTGTGAACCCCTTTCTCGAGCCCTATTTTATAAATGAAATAACAACTTGTTGCATATTAATTGTCATTCTCGCATGCATATCATGTGGTTTGGGGGCTTTATGCCGATTCACCTAATAATTAAATATGGGGCCCATATGCGGGCAAATCCAGTCTCATATTGGCCTCATTTAAATTGCGTAGAGAACCGGTGCTATCTTTTGCCTTGCTAAAACAACATTTAAAATGCGGGGTTTCTAAATAACATGAACCATTTAATTAATTGTCGGGACCCCGGTTCCGCTTAATATTGACCTAATTGCATCGCACCTTTGCCATGCCATGCATCATACATGCATCATGCCGATCTTCTGCCGTTGTATTAAATATTGCATCTGGTGTTTATTCTAGTGTTTTGCTTCTTCGCGGATAAGGCCGTTGAGTTGATGTGAGCTTCGCCCCGATCTTCGGTTGAACCCTTCGACAATGTTTTCAGGCGAGCATCTCCCCCTTTCTACCTATCTTACTTTTATAGTCTTTATTCCCTCCTGTTGATCTATTGCTATCTGTGTTGCGATGCTTTAGTTTCCGTACCTGTGAAATACCGTGCAGCCCTATATTGCCTTGGACACACCCTATTACCTGTTGTTTGGTAGATAGTCGGACTTGCGCGTCGTAGTTGCTTGCTCAAGTGCTGATGTGTGTCGTCAAATGCCCCAGTTGCTAATGTACTGCCGCATGTTGATGTTGGAGATGATCATAGTTTTACTTATCGTTCACTTTAATTTCTGTTTAACAACTAAAATTGAAATAAGCAGAGGCATCGGTGGGTGATAGAAAATATTTGGTTTCCGAACGCCCACTTGTGTCCCGTAAGACCCCGAGTACTTGATACATGTTCCTTGATTTATCGCGCTATCCACATCCGGGAGGTATATGGGACCCCCCTGAGCCAGAGCTTGATTCAGTCTTATTTCTTGGGGCCACAAACTAGTTTGAGGTGTTTTTACTATCCTGTACTTATGCCATGCTACTTTCTGAATTTAAATTGTGCGAGGAGCACACTGTACTGTTTAGGATTTGTGACCCGTTTACGTGGTATCGACAGTCCCCGTTTGGGGATCTGCTGTCGTTTACCGCCGGCCCCACAAACCTTGGGTCCGTCTCGGAGCTAGCTTACTTCGTTGCGGGTAGACTACAAGGGGTGGCCCCCTGAAACATTTCTGAATCCTGTGATTGTTCAGTCGTGAAAGCCTCGTTGGGTTTTGATTTGGTTTTTCCGAGGTTGATCGAGCGTGTGTTGCTATTGGTGCACCCCGGCCGGGTAAAACTTTCTGAAAGCCGTGTCCGCGGATATGGACGACTTGGAGCACAGTATCTCGATCATAGACAAGCATAACTAAAGTTTATTGTTATAAATTTGACTTTATAATGACTAGTAATCAGCTTCACTATAATGGAATGGCTAAATAATACTGTCCACAATTGCTTGTTTGGTTTGTCGCTTGCGACAATGGCATCTGACTAGTAAGTATTGCAACTACAACGGAATGGCTTAATAAAAGTACCAACAACTGCTGGGTTTTGGGTGTATCTCATGCTATCTGTATCTGATTAGTAATTGTTGCAACTATAACGGAATGGTCAACTAAAAGTGCCCACTGCTTACTTTATCAGGATGATTATCTAGACCTGAATAGTAAAGTGCCGCAACTATAACCGAATAAGTAAAACTGCCAACTGTGTGAGTTCCTCGGTTGACTTCCTCGTTTGGTCTCGAGGGGGAAACGCCAGGATGGGTTTGTTTGATGATAGTATCAGGTTGGATCCGAATAGGTCATTCTCACCCCCTCTGATAACCGCCAGTTGTATCGAGTCTCTATAGGTTGTCTAGTGCATGCTGCCGCTGCTGCTCAGTCCACCATACCTTTGTAGGCGAGGACCGCCAAATTCTAGCCTCGCCGTGTACTGGCCTCAGTACTGACGCTCCTCTTTTTTCCTTTGCCCTTTGTCGGCACCCCTTTTGTTTAAGCAGGTTTTGAGATCGACGCCGTTAGCAGGGTTACCCTTCCGGCTTGGCCTGGGCAGGGTTATGGACGCCATTGGTTATTCTTCAGGGCTCTTAGCCCCATTTGCTTCTTGTCCGTAGTCGGACGCCCCATCGTCTTCAAGGTGATTTGGATCTTTGTACCGTATATTTGTATTCTTGACTCTTTGAGTCGTTGTTGTTTATATATCTGTTCTGTGGGTCCCATCGAGGACTGTTGTGTAATGTTATTACTTTGTTTTCCACCCGCACGAAAGTGCCTGGTGGGCACCTTCGAATCGTCTCTATGCGGGTTTGGCGAGTTTTGCTAAAACTTGCATAGGGCCGATTCTGAGGGTGTTACATGCGGTGAGCGGGGCGGTGCGGCGGACTGCGGGGCAGACGGGTCGCGAGGGAGGAGAGAGCCGGGTGGGGTGGGGCGCGACGACGAGGAGGTTGGGGACGCGGACGGGGCAGGCTCGCCGGCGGCGCGCGGCTCGCAGGGCGGAGGAGCCGGAGGCGGCCGCAACGGCGGGAGAGGGGCGCGGTGGTGGGCGAGCGAGGAGGGAGAGGGAGGCTGCCGCGAGCGCGGGGGGGGGGGGGGGGAGGAAGAACCGCAGGAGGAAGAAGGGCGCGGGGCGTGCGGGGCATGTGGGGCCAGGGACGTGGGCCCGGGGCGTGGCGTGCGGGGGTTGGTGGCGTGCGTGTGTCGCGTGAGAGAGTGCGTGCGGGGTACTGTGTGGCCAGGGTTGAGTGGGGTGGTGATTGGGAGAGAGAAAGGGAGGGAGAGAGAGTTGGGGGAGGGTGAGGTGGCAGCACCTGGTTGGAGGGGGTGAGGGAGAGGGTGAGGTGGCAGGTTGCCATTGGGTGGGGTGATGTGGAGGGGGTGTGTGGGTAGACAGGTGGGTAGCTGTAGGAATTGTTGGGGTGGACCGATTAAAAATCCTGGGGTGGTCGTTCGGGTCATTTGACCCGTTCGACTGCCCCACTAAAAATAATAAATATTTTTATTTGTTTAAAACAAAGCTTCTGCAAACCGATAGCGGACAAAACAAAATAATCCGGGGACCCGATTTTGGTATTGAATTAAAGACGGACGTTTTAGAAAACAATTTGGGTTTTCCCGAAAATAGTTTTATGCGAACAGATGCAAGATGATGACGATGCTCAAATGCAATGTGGCATGATGACATGAGCATGCTGTCATGATGATGCAATGCACAAAAAACAACGCGATTTTCTAGTAGTGGTTTTGGCGGGATGCCACAGTGCGCCCCCCAGCCCTCTTTATATAGAGGGGTGGGCGTCCAGCCCTAGCCCCTCCCCCAAGCCCTAGGCCGGCGGCCAAGGAGGGAGGAGTGGGGGGCAAGTTCCCCCCTTCTAGAAGCTCCCATAGGGTTTCCTAGGTGTTTGGCCGGCTGGGCCCTATGGGACCTTGTGCCCCTGTCACAATGCGGCCAGGGCACTCCCTCATAGGCCCATGCCCCCTCCCGGCAGGTGGGGCCACGTTGGTCCCCCTCTGGAAGGTTCTAGAAGCTTCCGGTACAATACCGATTAACCCGAAACAATTCTGAACTCCAAAAACTACATTGCCTTATATGAATCTTATTCTCTGGACCATTCCGGAACCTCTCGTGATGTCCCGGATCCCATCCGAGACTCCAAACAAAAACTCATAAACCAATTATCCAATCTATCCTAGCGTCGAGACACGTTAAGTGTGTGACCCTTCGGGTTCGAGAATATGCAGACATGATCTTATATCAATAATCAACAGCGGGGACTGGAAACCCATATTGACTCCCACACATCCATCGATGATCATATCGGATGAACCACGATGCCAGGATTCAATCAATCCCATATATATTCCCATTGTCTCGCGATATTTTACTTGCCCGAGATTTGATCGTCGGTACCGTCATACCTAGTTCAATCTCGTTCATAGCAAGTACTTTACTCGTTCTGTAATCCGATATCACTTTGTGAGTAACTCCTTAATCACATGCTTGCAAGCGGTGTTGATATCAATTACCGAGTGGGCTCGAAGTATATCTCTCCGACTTGGGAGGGACAAATCCCATCTCGATACATACAACCCAACAGGTACTTTCCGATCACCTGAGAGACACCTTTATGATCACCCTCTCATAGGATGACGTTTGATGACCTCAAAGCTTTCTTCCGATACCAAGGAGTTGTATTATCTCATGGTCTAAGGAATACAATATTTGACATAAGAAAAGCTTCGCAAAGATGAACACGATGACACGATCTAATTGCTTTGCTTAGTTTGGGTATATCCATCATATCATTCTCCCAATGATATGATCTCATTATTAATCGACAACTCATGTCTATGGTTAGGAAACCTTAACCATCATTAATCAATGAGCTAGTCCATAGAGGCATACTAGGGACACGGTGTTGTTCATAAACCACACAAGTATTAAAGTTTCCGCTTAATACAATTCTAGCATGGAATATAAACTTTATCATGAACAAGAATTATAATAATAATATCTTTATTATTGCCTCTAGGGCATAATTCCAACGGTCTCCCACTTGCACTAGAGTCAATAATCTAGTTTACATTTGGCAACAATCTCACACCCATGGCACTTAGGTGATGATCATGTTTTGCACGTGGAAGAGGTTTAGTCAATGGATCTACGACATTCAGATCTGTATGTACTTTGCTAATCTTCAGATCTCCATCTGCTATATAATCTCGGATTATATGAAACTTGCGGTTGATATGCTTGGTCTTTCGATGATATCTTGGTTGCTTAGCGAGTGCTATGGCGCCAATGTTGTCACACAATATCTCCAATGGGTCCAAGGCACTTGGAACCACGCCAAGCTCAGTGATGAAGTTCCTGATCCAAACTCCTTCACTTGACGCTTTTGCAGCAGCCTTGTATTCCGCTTCTACTGTAGATCTCGCGATCACGCTTTGCTTGCAGCTTCTCCAGCTCATAGCTCCTCCATTCAAAATATAAACGTATCATGTCTGAGATTTAGAATCATCCTTGTCGGTGTCGAAACTAGCGTCGACGTAACCCTTTACGACGAGCTGTTCATCACCTCCATAGACTAAGAACATTTCTTTAGTCCTATTTAGGTACTTTAGGATGTTCTTCACGGCTGTCCAGTGTTCCACTCCTGGATCACTTTGATATCTGCTCGTCAAACTAAGAGCATTGGACACATCCGGTCTAGTACACAGCATGGCATACATGATAGAACCTATGGCCGAGGCATAAGGCACTTTGCTCATAGCTTCTCTATCATTTACCTTAGCTGGACACTGAGCCTTGCTCAATATCTTACCTGACAACATAGGCACTGAACCTTTCTTTGCCTTATCCATTCTGAACCTTTTCAGAACTTTGTCTAGGTATGTACTCTGGCTTAAAGCTATCAGGTGTCTTTGTCTATCCCTATAGATTTTGATGCCCAATATATAAGCAGCTTCACCTAGGTCTTTCATTGAAAAACACTTGTTCAAATAACTCTTCACATCGTTAAGCATGTCAATCTCATTTCCAATAATCAATATGTCATCCACATATAGTACCATAAATGTCAGTGAGCTCCCACTCACTTTCTTATAGATACAAGCTTCGTAGAAATTTGGAACAAATCCAGAACTCTTGATCACTTGATCAAAACGAAGGTTCCAACTCCGAGATGCTTGCTTCAGTCCATAAATGGACCGCTGAAGTTTGCACACTTTATCAGCATCCTTAGGATCGACAAAACCTTTGGGTTGCATCATATACAACTCTTCATCAATGTTGCCATTGAGGAAAGCAGTCTTGACATCCATCTGCCATATTTCATAATCATGAAACGCAGCATTTGCTAATAAAATCCGAATAGACTTAAACATCGCTACGGGAGAGAAAGTCTCATCGTAGTCAACACCTTGAACTTGTCGAAAACCTTTCGCGACAAGTCGTGCTTTATAGACGGTAACATTACCATCTGCGTCTATTTTCCTCTTGAAAATCCATTTGCACTCAACGGCCTCTCGGTCGCTAGGAGGGTCCACCAAAGTCCATACTTGGTTTTCGCTCATGGATCCCAATTCGGATTTTATGGCCTCCAGCCATTTCTCAGAGTCTGGGCTCATCATCGCTTCCTCATAGTTCGCAGGTTCACTGTCTTCTACCAACAAGACAGTCAAGACAGGGTTGTCGTACCACTCAGGAGGGGCACGCGACCTTGTCGACCTGCGACGTTCAGTAGAAGCATCGTCCGAAGCTTCATGATCCTCGTCATTAGCTTCCTCTATTGTTGGTGCAGGCGGCACTGGAACAATTTCAGGTGCTGCGCTACTCTCCAATTCAAGAGAAGGTTCAACAACCTCGTCTAGCTCTACTTTCCTCCCACTCACTTCTTTCGAGAGAAACTCCTTCTCAAGAAAGGAACCGTTCTTTGCGACAAACACTTTGCCTTCGGTTCTGTGATAGAAGGTATACCCAATAGTTTCCTTAGGGTATCCTATGAAGATGCATTTCTCCGCTTTGGGTTCGAGCTTGTCCGGCATCAACTTCTTGACGTAAGCTTCGCATCCCCAAACTTTAAGAAACGACAACTTAGGTTTTGCACCAAACCACAGTTCATACGGTGTCGTCTCAACGGATTTAGATGGTGCCCTATTTAAAGTGAATGCAGCGGTTTCTAATGCATAACCCTAAAATGATAACGGCAAATCAGTAAGAGACATCATTGATCGGACCATATCTAATAGAGTTCGATTCTGGCGTTCAGACACACCATTGCGCCGTGGTGTTACGGGTGGCGTGAGTTGTGAAATGATTCCGCTTGCTTTAAGATGCGTGAGAAAATCATAACTCAAATATTCACCTCCACGATCGGATCGTAGAAACTTAATTTTTCTGTTATGATGGTTCTCCACTTCATTCTAAAATTCTTTGAACTTTTCAAATGTTTCAGATTTATGTTTCATTAAATAGATATACCCATATCTACTTAAGCCATCAGTAAAAGTGAGAAAGTAGCGATATCCACCGCGCGTCGATACACTCATCGGTCCGCATACATCGATATGTATGATTTCCAATAAGTCCGTTGCTCTCCATCATTCCGGAGAACGGGGTTTTGATCATCATGCCCATGAGGCATGGTTCGCATGTGTCAAATGATTCAAAATCAAGAGACTCCAAAAGTCCATCAGAATGGAGTTTCTTCATGCGTTTTGCACCAATATGACCTAGACGACAGTGCCACAAATAAGTAGTATTATCACTATCTACTTTGCATCTCTTAGCCTCAATGTTATGGATGTGTGTTTCATCCCTTTCGAGATTCAGAAGAAATAAACCATTCATAGCAGGTGCATGACCATAAAAGATGTTACTCATATAAATAGAACAACCATGATTCTCAGATTTAAATGAATAACCGTCTTGCAATAAACACGATCCAGAAATTATGTTCATGCTCAACGCAGGCACATAATAATATTTATTGAGGTTTAAAACTAATACCGAAGGTAAAACTAAGGAGAGCGTGCCGACGGCCATCACATCAACTCTTGATCCATTGCCAACGCGCATCGTCACCTCATCCCTCGCAAGCCGCTGTCTATTCCGTAGCTCCTGTTTCGAGTTACAAATATTAGCAACTGAACCAGTATCAAATACCCAGGCACTACAACGAGGGATATTAAGGAAAACATCAATAACATGTATATCAAATATAACTTTGATGGTGCCAGCCTTCTTGTCCGCTAAGTACTTCGGACAGTTGCGCTTCCAGTGTCCCTTGTCCTTGCAATAGAAGCACTCAGTGTCCGGCTTGGGTCCAGACTTGAGCTTCTTCTCAGCAGGGGCAACGCGCTTGCCGCCGCCTTTCTTGAAGGGCTTCTTTGCACCCTTACCTTTCTTGAAGGTGGGGGGCTTGTTGACCATCAACACATGATTATCCTTTTTGATGTCCACCTCCGCAGCCTTCAGCTTTGCGAAGAGCTCGGTGATCGTATCAGTGGAACCAATATGATTATGAGTCACTACAAAACTTTTGTAGCTGGGAGGGAGTGATTGCAGAACCCTGTCAATCTTGAGCTCCTCTGGAATCTTGCAGTCCAGTTGCTCAAGGCGTTGAGTGTAGCCCGACATCTTTATGGCGTGCTCACTAACGGAACTCCCTTCCTCCATCTTGCAGTTAAAGAATTTCTCAGAGATCTCATATCTCTCAGAACGGGCCTGAGTCTGAAACATAGTTTTCAGCTCCTCAAGAATCTGAAAGGGCCCGGGATAGTCTTCAAAACGATTTTGAAGGTCCGATTCCATAGCAAACAACATGGTGCTCTTAATCACACCATAATCATCTTTGCGCGACTGATAGACAGCTTTCTCATCAGCCGGCGCATCTACAGCAGGGGTGTCACCTAGCGCATTTTCAAGGACATAGTCCTTTTGACCGCCAGAGAGAATGATTCTTAGATTGCGGAACCAGTTGGTGAAGTTAGACCCATTGTTTCTAATCTTTTCCTTCTCAGCAAAAACGTTGAAGTTGAAGTTGGACTTAGCCATTTGATCTACAATGTTTGCAAGTACAAATTAGACTATGTTCATGATAACTAGTTCAACTTTAATCAAATTACTAGATGAACTCCCACTAAATTCAACATCCCTCAAGTTGTTTAGTGAACATGATCCAAATTCACCACACCTAATCCGATCTTCACGAGAAGAGATGTGGTTTCAATGGTGGACAACGAAGTGTCGATCATATCATTCATATGACTCATGCTTAACCTTTCGGTTCTTGTGTTCTGAGGCCATGTCTGTACATGCTAGGCTCGTCAAGTCAAACCCAAGTATTTTCGCGTGTGCAAAACTGGCTTGCACCCGTTGTATGTGAACGTAGAGTCTATAGCACCCGATCATCACGTGATGCTTGGACACGACGAACTTTCGCAACGGTGTATACATGGGGAGAACACAGTTTTTATCTTGATCTTTAAGTGAGGAATCATCTTATAATGCTACCGTCGCGATCTAAGCATAATAAGATACATAAAATGATAAACATCACATGCATATAACTTTATGTGACATGGTATGGCCAATCTTCGCGCAATGATCTCCATCTTGTGCGTGCCGGCATGATCTTCATCACTCCACCATGATTGCCTCCACCACGAATAGCAACTACAACTATTGTTAACTACTTAGCGATAAAGTAAAGCTATTACATGGCGTATAAGAAGTTGACACACAGGTCATACACAATTATAAAGACAACCATATGGCTCCTGCCGGTTGTGTACTCATCGACATGCAAGTCGTGAAACATTACAAAACATGATCATTGCATACAACATACACATCACATCTTGGGCCATACCATATCACAGAAAATACTCCCTGCAAAAACAAGTTAGACGCCTCTACTTTGTTGTTGCATGTTTTACGTGGCTTATGGGAGTAGCAAGCTAAGAACGATTCTTACCTACGGAAAGCCACAACGGTGATATTATGGTTGCCAAACTCCGGTGTAAATCCCATAACAACTATAGTGCGAGAAACTGGCATCCACCAGCCGCATGTGTGGAACAAGCCACACGTCAAGTGCGGAGCCGGTCTCGCGAACGAGGTCGCGTAAGGTTGGCCTGTACCGCTTTGATCTCACTATCCCGCGTCATAAGAAGAACACAAACAAGAGGCTTGCAACAGAAAACATCAACGCCCGCAAAAACCATGTTGCGTTCTACTCGTGAAACACATCTACGCATAGATCTAGCTCTAATACCACTGAAGGGTTTCGCAGCATAGTAAATCAAAAAAATTCTACGAATGCGAACGGGAAAGCCAAGATCTAATCTAGGAGATGAAAACAACGAGGGGGAATAGATGAGATCTTCATACCCTTGAAGATTCGCACAGCGGAACGTTCGTCGGAACATGGGTGATGTAGTCGTACTCGCTTCTCCTCCTCGCGATCCGATCCGATCTAACACCGCAAGTGGCGATGCCTCCGAGAGATGCACACGTGCAGCACCTCGATGTCTCCTCCTTCCTCTGTCCAGCAAGTATGGTGGAGAGACGGATTGGATCTACAACGCGACGGCGCGGTGCAAGTGGTGAAGAGTTTCTGCAGCAGGGCTTCGCCTACACGCAGTCGGGAGGGAGAGAGAGAGGAGGGCAGCAGTGCGGCTAGGGTTTGAGGAGGAGGTGTGGGAGGGGGTGCGCCCCCCAACCATCTTTATATAGAGGGGTGGGCGGCCAGCCCTAGCCCCTCCCCCAAGCCCTAGGCCGGCGGCCAAGGAGGGAGGAGTGGGGGGCAACTTCCCCCCCTTCTAGAAGCTCCCCTAGGGTTTCCTAGGTGTTCGGCCGGCCCGGCCCTATGGGGCCTTGTGCCCCTAGCCCAATGCGGCCAGGGCACTCCCTCATAGGCCCATGCCCCCTCCCGGCAGGTGGGTCCACGATGGTCCCCCTCCGTAAGGTTCTAGAAGCTTCCGGTACAATACCGATTAACCCGAAACAATTCCGAACTCCAAAAACTGCATTGCCTTATATCAATCTTATTCTCCGGACCATTCCGGAACCTCTCGTGATGTCCCGGATCCCATCCGATACTCCGAACAAAAACTCATAAACCAATTATCCAATCTATCCTAGCGTCGATACACGTTAAGTGGGCGACCCTTCGGGTTCGAGAATATGCAGACATGATCTTATATCAATAATCAACAGCGGGGTCTGGAAACCCATATTGACTCCCAAACATTCATCGATGATCATATCGGATGAACCACGATGCCAGGATTCAATCAATCCCATATATATATTCCCTTCGTCTCGCGATATTTTACTTCCCCGAGATTTGATCGTCGGTACCGTCATACCTAGTTCAATCTCGTTCACAGCAAGTACTTTACTTGTTCCGTAATCCGATATCACTTTGTGAGTAACTCCTTAATCACATGCTTGCAAGTGGTGTTGATATCGATTACCGAGTGGGCCCGAAGTATATCTCTCCGACTTGGGAGGGACAAATCCCATCTCGATACATACAACCCAACAGGTACTTTCCGATCACCTGAGAGACACCTTTATGATCACCCTCTCATAGGATGATGTTTGATGACCTCAAAGCTTTCTTACGATACCACGGAGTTGTATTATCTCATGGTCTAAGGAATACAATATTTGACATAAGAAAAGCTTCGCAAAGATGAACACGATGACACGATCTAATTGCTTTGCTTAGTTTGGGTCTGTCCATCATATCATTCTCCCAATGATATGATCTCATTATTAATCGACAACTCATGTCTATGGTTAGAAAACCTTAACCATCATTAATCAATAATCTAGTCCATAGAGGCATACTAGGGACACAGTGTTGTTCATAAACCACACAAGTATTAAAGTTTCCGCTTAATACAATTCTAGCATGGAATATAAACTTTATCATGAACAAGAATTATAATAATAACATCTTTATTATTGCCTCTAGGGCATAATTCCAACACGTAAAACTCCCAGGCAACGAGGTAATCCCTCGTCCCCCCGCTGGGTTTCGGGTTATGTTCATTGCCTTAGTTATTCGCGGCTTTTCCTTCCCAGTCCACGACTTATTTCATGGACCGCTTTTTCTTTACGGTGTCTAGTTGCATCATCTTTCTTCCAATTCTCTTCTTCACATTGCTTGTTTTATCACTTTATCCGCACTTTGGCCTCTTCCGGAAACTCTATTCCGTGAACAGGCAATCTGGTTCGGATGGTGTTTATCCCATTGGGGGTTGCATAATCTCCCTCAGACCCAATCTGCTTTTCTTCTCCTTTTCCATGTCTGAATCTGTCCAGTACTGGCGGAGGCGATGGTTTTATATCCGTGACTCCACAGTGGCTGGGCAGGATTTTGGTCTTGCTCCTTTTGACCCCTCCTAAAAGATCGAGCCGAAGAGGTCCTAGAAAAACCAGATCTTGGATGGCGAGGTAGCGGAGATAGAGGCTCTCCATCGTTGAGTGGAGGATATCCAGTTGATTCCAGAGAAGGAAGTGAACGGTGTGGATAGCATCCGCACTTTTCTTGAACGTCGGGTGCAGCCACTCCAGGCTAGGGCGCATCCGATGTTCCTTTATGCTGGCCGCCGTGATCTGACTAGGGTTTCATCTGAGAAATTCTCCCAGGGAGATCTCGACAGGGCCCTTCGTTCGCTGCTGAAGTTCAAGGCTGGAGAGGATATCCCGGGGAAGTCGTTGACTTCTCCGTTTTCTGCTTCGCTTCCTGTTCCACATGTGTAGATCTGTGCGCGTAGCGCTATTTTCGATTGCGCTGTATTTGCACTTGTTTGCTAACAAATTTTCTTCTCGTGTGTAGGGCTTCAAAGTGCCGGGCATGTCGCCTCCATTACCCGAAGTATTTCCGGATGCTCCGGATAATGAATTGGTGGATTCCATGTCCGATCTGCCATCAGCGCAATCTCCGGCTGGAGAGGCCAACGAGTCGAGTGAGGACCACACTCGCAAGCGGACACGGAGATCCAGCGACTCTTCGGATGCCTCGAATCCTCCGACTCCTAGGAATCCGCTGTGTCTTGAACGTCACAGTGATGGGCATGGAGGCTCTTCCTCTCCGATTCCTGCCGTTCCCGTGCGGGCTGTGGCACCGCACCCGCCGGCGAAGTGGAAGAAGGAAGAAAAGAAGGAAGAGAAGAAAGAGGAGAAGAAGGTCCGTAGGACTCCTCCTGTCTTCGACTTGAGCGATCTTGACTCGTAAGTTTTTCTTAGTCTTGTATTGCCTTTTCTTGCCTGTTTTCTTTGTTCGTGTTGTAATGTGTCCTGGTGCAGCCGCTCCTCCAACGACTCCTCCAGTGATGGTGCTCGGGAGATGATGGGGGAGTCGAAAATTGCGTTTCCTCTGCCTCATAAAGTGGCTACCTCTGAAGGCGCTGCTCCAGACCCTTCTCCGCAGTAGGTTCAGGTGGTTGCGCCTCAGAAGGCTGCAAGCGGACCTTCAGAGTCGCCATCGGATCATGTGAGTAGTTCTGCTTTCTGCCACGGGGGAAGCCCCCGAGCATCTGTAAAGGAGTTTTGTTGTTTGTTCTTCCTTCGGGTCTCGGGGGGAGCCCCCAAGTGCTTTTCGTGTGTGTAGTTTGCTTCTGCTCTTTCTTTTGGGCGTAGCCCCCGAGGCCTTCTTTTGACTAGTAGGTCTTTTTCCTGCAGCCTTCTGTGCAGGATGCCAAACGACTGGTGTAGCAGCACCTGGCGCTGGAGGCCAGCCTCAAACAGCTTCAAGGTACTTTTATGCCTTGATGTTTGCTTCTTCTTGTATTCTTGTCCTATTATCCAACGTTTGTATTATTTGAATGCAGAGGAGCACAACACCTCCCTTCGTGAGATTGATGCTCTCAAAAAGAGCCTCGGTCAAGCGGATAAGAAGGCCGAGGTCACCGTTGGTGCGAAAGAGCGCCTCGAGCTGGAGCTGGCCACTGCGGCCAAGGCTAAGGAGCGCCTGCAGTGGGAGGCCACGGACCGCGAGGAGAAACTTGCCACTGCCACGGCTTCGCGCGCGAGAGAGGTGGCCGACAAGCTTATGGCGGCTGCCAAGGCTGTTTTGGGTGAGTATCTTCGCCGTCCTCTTTTGATTTCCTTGTCTTTCTTTTGCAGTGCTGTCGTTCATTCTTTTTCCTTGTTGTTTTAGATGTCGCAGGCATCGAGTTTGATCGCGGTGCTCTGGAGCACGGGAGTGCTCTAGATGATGCTTCTGCGGCGGTTGAAGATCGCTGCGGCACCGTCGTCAACTCGCTTGCCAAGGCCAAGGAAGTCCTTGGGCGCTTCTACAAGGAGCTTGTCCCCAAGGGCGCGGACCTTGATGATGTTGATGCTCTGGCGGAGGCACTGTCAGCCGAAGCACCTGCGGCGTAAAAGTGCAAGCAGAAGGGCATCGGTGCATCCGTCGGGCTGGCAATGGCCTTGGTGGCTGGAGCGGAGCTGGACCTTCCCCAGGTCACTTCCCGGATGCCGACGACTGCTGATGGATCCGAGGTAGCCTTCGCTACCTATTATGCTCGCTGTAAGCGTTATGGGCCAAAGCTGATTGATCTGCTGGCCGAGTACGCGCGACGGCAGCAGGGGGAAGCCAAGGCGAGGCAATCCGGCTCCGAGGCTACTCAGGGTGCCACGTCTTAGACGCTGTAGTTGTAGGATAGTTGTAGTCTCTTTTGTTGTAATTATTTTGATGAACAAATCCTTGTGACACGTAGTGGGTTTTGATGCACTTAATGAATTTTTTGAGTTATGTGCTCCTTTGTCTACGTGTTCATGTCTTTGCCTTTCTGTTGATCTAGGGTCCTTCGGGTGCTGATCCCGTTGACACCTCGCCTGCAGCGCGGCTGCGGCCATCTTTGGATGATTTGTCGTAGCTTGCGTTTCTTCGAGATCGCGTTCGTAGTCTCGAGAAAGAGTTGCTTGGGTTGCGTGGCCATGCCGACGTTTGGAGATCCAAGGCAGATCGCGGTGCTGCCAGAGAGGAGTACTTGATGGCGGAATTGCTTGGATTATCCGAGCAGCTTCAGTGTAAGTTTTTCAAGCTGTTGCCCATTTCTTTGGATGCGCCTGCTGGCATTGCATCTTACTTTTGTGCAAGTATTGCAGGTGCTAACCTTGCTCCAAGGGAGGAGAAGGAGCGTGTTGTTGTTCAGGTCAATTGCTTGACTCAACAGGACATGGAAGCCGACGGGTTCTTCTGGATGGATCGCGACCGTGCTATGGCCCTTGTGAGGGTGCAAGATCGCGTTCACCAAGTATCGTGGGTCCTTCGTCAGGTGCAGACTTCACTCGCGTCGGTTCTGCATGTGATGTTTCCGCTGGATGCTGCACCTTCAACCCTCTCTGGTCTTCTGTCGAAGTTTCGAAACGTGCATCATGTCAAGGAATTGGTGCGGCAGCAGCTCGTCGCAGGGGTGAAGGCTGCGCTGTCCCTTGTTAGGGTGCATCGTCCTGATGTAGATCTGTCCGCTGTGGCGGCTGGGCTGCCCCTTCGGCCGGATGGTGGTGAGTGGGATATGCGTCCGCATTATGCTGCTGTAAGGCAGTATGCCGAAGAGATTGTAGATCTGTTTGAGCAGCGTGCTCAGGTTATTCTTTAGAGTAGGTAGTACCTATAAAAGAGATAGATGTAAAATTTGTATATATTTGACTGGGCGTGTTTCGCCCTTTGTTATAAAGGTTTGGTTGTTGTTTGAGCACGTAGTACTTTGTTCGCATACGTGTCCTTTTTGTTAGCCTGACGTGGTCAGCTACTCAGGTGTACACGTGCTATCCTCAGTCGATGAAATCGTGAGGTGGGGGGAGCCCCCGAGTGCGTTTGTAGCATGGAGTAAAAGTGCGAATAGAAAACAAAAAATTTGGGGCTAGACACTTAGCTTTATTTATATCGTAATGGATGAGGTACATTGTCGTGGTGGTGGCACGGCAGATGCCATGGGTAGGCTAAAGTACGGGGCCAATGGATGCTAGTGGGATCTGGGGAGGGAAGATGCAACTGTCTTTACACCTAAGTTGCCAAAGTGATGAACTTTATTTCTCTCTTGTTGGGTTACAAGGGCTCCTTGAGCTGTTTACAAGGGAACAATGTGAATCTCCCCAGCCTAACGTTGCCCAAAAGAATTGATCCCCCCCTCAGGGTCCAAACCTCCCCTTATAAAGGGGTGCTTTGGGTGCCCTTAGGGCTGACGGGGCAAGCATATTCGTGGAATATGCTTGTCCCAAAATAGTAGTTCGGCGGCCTCCTTTCCCTGTCGCCCTTCTTATGACGGCAAAGCTCCAGCGGCCCCCTCCTGCGTGCCTCGGGCTCCAGGACTGTCACCTCCGTGACCTCCTTCTGCCCCTCTGACGCTGTGCATCCTTGTCTCTTGTGCTTGGCCCTGTTCTGATTCCTTCTAGCCTGCAGCTATAGTTTGACCTTGGGCTTCTCCTTCTCCTGCAAGCTTCGTATCACTCGGTCTTACCTTATGTTACTCGGCTCGTTCCTCACCTGCATGAAGATCATTTGGGTAACCCGGCCGAGTTTCTCATTAACTCGGCCGGGTAACCACTTGATACCTATACATGAGCTTCTCGCCTCCGCTCATCGGCCGACATAACCATGATTCGGCCGACCTAGGCCGTAGCTCGGCAACCAGACGGGGACAGTACCTCTGTGTTTCCCCGTCTCTGACCTACCCGAGGTTAATCCCCCGACATTAGTCCCCGAAGCTGGTGTGGCCCTGTCAATTACTTTGGCCGGGTTATATCAGCTTCATCACTTTTTTCAGTCCTGTTTCCGAGCTATGGCCACGTCCGAGGTTTCCTCGTTCCTTCCATCATACGCTACGTCCTACGTGTCACCCCATCATTGCTTTTCTAGTTTTTAGGTCCTTCTACAGTGCTTACTGACAAGCTACAGTGAACTCTGTACCTGCTGCGCCGCCGTCACGACGCCTCGTGTGCCGCACCGTTGGGGATCGTAACAACCTTTCTTTGTCTGTGGCCGTTGGTGTGGCTCCATTCACCGTCGTGCGTTCGTGCTGCTCCCACGATCTACACGGGTAACTGCCACACCCACGATCCCACTCCCCTGTTCGTTGCTTGACTATAAAGTGGGGAAACGCGCCCGCAGGGTTCATCTTTCCCATTATCGCTCGCGTCCGCTCTCCTTCTTCCCTTCGCCTGCGTGTTCTCTTGCCGCTCCGCCGCCGCTCATCAGCCAGAGCCTCCGCCGGCGAGGATTCCGCCGCGTCGTTTGGCCTTTCTTGCCCGCGCTCTACGGCTGTGGCCCGCCGCCGGTGAGTCCTCTCTGGCCATCCTGCCCTGACTTTGCCCTAGATCGATCTGCACCGTTTTCGTGCTCAGGCGACGGTTCCTCCTTTTTTCGCCATTGTTTCCGTGTTAAGTTCCGACGAGGCCTTGTAGCTCTAAGCTCTCCTCCGCCGCCAGTTTTTCCTCCGGCGATCTCTCCGGCGGACCTATGTCTAGTTCGTTTAGCGGTGCTCTAGTTGAGGACGATGACGCTGGCTCCGGGCCCGAGCGTGGATCGTGGCAGGGCTCTTCAGTCACGCGCCGTGAGATTGAATGGCTCATCCGAACTCGGCGGATTCCTGCCGAGGTTTCCTGTCGTTTACCCGGCAGCGAATCCTCTCCAGTTATCAGAGAGGGCGAGTATGTGGTTTTCATGTCTCACTTCGCCCGCGGCTTCGGTCTCCCTCTTAGCGATTTCGCTAGAGAATTCCTTGATTACTTCGGCCTTCAGCCGCACCACCTTCCTGCGAACGCCATAGCTTCTCTTTCCGCTTTTATCTCCGCTTCGGAGGGTTACTTTGGCCTGTGGCCGTCAGTGCATGTCTGGTCGAAGTTCTTCCAGATCCGCTCCAACGTTGTTCCCGACAAATCTCTGCATCCTTCCGAGAAGTTGCTCACCCAATGTGGGGCGGCGTCTATTACACCTCGGAGGAAATCCGTGTTCCCCCGCGTCACTGGGTTGGAGTCGTGCAAGAAATGGCACAAGTCATTCTTCTACGTCAAAAACAGAGGGGCGGAAGACAAGATTCGGCTCCCTCCATTCTCAATCGGCCCGCCTTCCAAAGTGAACTGGCTCTATAATCCGAAGAAAACTCACGCCCTGGCCGAGGCCTTCGAGATTCGGCTAAAAGAATTGATTCGGGCCGGGTTGTGCGGCGAAGACCTGATGGCAACTTTTATCAGTAGCCGGATCTGCCCCTTCCAGCAGCGGTCCCACAAGCTATGCTACATGAGTGGTCCTCTGGACCCTAACCGAGTCTCGACCGTGGAGTTGGACAATTACCTTATTCATAAGCGCGTCCGAGCTATCTTCAAGACTGAGATGCCTGAGGATTGGTCCTGGGGGTTAAGACCATTCACCCGCGACCGTCCGCCTCCCGAAGTAAGCCTAATCTCCATTACTCTATTTTCCCCCAGTTTTTAGAGACTGGTTTACATGATTTTCCCTCCTTGTTATGCAGAGGTTTGCAGAGCAGAAGAACGAGGATGCCGAGGTTCTACAGCTCCCTTGGCCCGCAGACAGGAGTACCCCGGATACCGGCGAGCCGGACTCCGAGGAGTTCGTCCCTAAGTCGGATCCTGCTCCGGCTCGAGCTCGCGGCAAAACTTCTGCGCAAGAGGAGGAAGGTGATTCGGACGAGGTCCAAATTCTTGAGGTAGTTGCCGCCATGCCTATTTCTTATGCATTTCCGGCTTCTACTTTCCCAGCTAATCCGGCCGGCCAGGTTCATGATGCCGAACCTATTGCTTCCCGGCCTCCCGTTACCTCGGGGAAGCGCGGGGCTCCTGCTAGTGCCTCGGAGGCGGTTCCTAAGAAACGAATAAAGAAATCCGCTCCGAATCCTCCCAGGCGCAAGACTATGCCCGGAGTTGCTGGGTAAGCTCTTTTGCCTATATTTCTTGTTTCTCTCTTTCTGTTTCTCATACCGACGAAACTTCTTTCTTATTTTTGCAGCGCTCCTCTGTCTGTTAAACCCGGCGGCCCTAGTATGACTAACCGTCCGATTCGGCCACCATCTCCTCCTCCCGCTGATGACACGAGAATTCCTAGTCCTATTCGTCCTGCTTCTCCCCCTGCTCCTACTACTTCGCCTGTTCGTCGTGATGCCCCTGAGACCTCTCCCATTGATCTGGATCCGATCCGGCCCTCCGATGTTTTCGTTGAGCCAGCTGTCCCCTCTATGGG
The DNA here is from genome assembly GCA_910589765.1 of Avena atlantica. Lineage (NCBI taxonomy): Eukaryota > Viridiplantae > Streptophyta > Magnoliopsida > Poales > Poaceae > Avena > Avena atlantica. Next base: position 360,313,364 of record OU342734.1, on the reverse strand, counting down.
CCCCAGCGTTACCATTGAGCCTCCATCTACTCCGGCAGTTTCTACAGTCATCCCGACCTCGGCCGAAAAGGTCGTTGCCCCGGCGCCTTCTGCGAGCTTATCCTCCGCTGATCCTAAGGACTCCGTCCCCACTTCGGAGACGCAACTTCCTGCTGATGCCTCTACTAAGGAGAAACGTGCTATTGCCGTCAAGACTTCTTCTCAGAAAGGTCTTGCCGGCTCTTCTCAGCCGAGTATCGCAGACGCGCTGCGTAAGGGAGCTGCATCTGCCAAAGTCATTGTTACCTCGGCCACTGGCAGCCAGCTTGCTCTTCATAAGAGCCCTGCGACTGCTATGGTCGGACCGCCTGCCCGGGGTAAAGTTTTAACTCGGACAGCTAGCGGGAACAGCCTTGGAGCGCTGGTTGAGTTTGCCAATAACTGGAATGCTGCTGATCAGTTTGAGGGTAATCCAGCCGACCAACCTTTCCAGCTTTCTGACATCAGCGGCCGTTTTGACCATGCTGCCCAGTTTATCATTGATACGAACAAGATGAATGCGGTAATTGTTTTATCTCCGAGTCTTAAATTATTTTCCAAATGTTATCATACTCTGTAGTCCCCGAAACTTGCAAGGAAATAACTTGTTGTATGCTTGTAAGTTTGACTTATTTTTATTTCTAAGATTTGTTAGTCCGGCCATCTAGTTCATAGTTTATTTGGATTTGATGTAGCTTTGAATTTCCACTCACCTAGAGCCGAGTTAAGTCCTTCTTGACTCGGATCTGTTATATCCTTGAATATCCAGCCACCTATCGCCGAACTAAGCTTTGTTTGACTTGGATCTAATTTGGCTTTGAATTTCCAGCCACCTAGATCTGAGTCAAGTTTTGCTTGATTCGGATCTATCTTAGCTTCGAATATCCAGCCACCTAGATCTGAGTTAAGTCTTGCTTGATTCGGATCTAGTTTAGCTTTAAATTTCCAGCCACCTAGATCTGAGTTAAGTCTTGCTTGATTCGGATCTAGTTTAGCTTTGAATTCCCAGCCACCTAGATCTGAGTTAAGTCTTGCTTGATTCGGATCTAGTTTAGCTTTGAATTTCCAGCCACCTAGATCTGAGTTGTCTTGCTTGATTCGGATCTAGTTTAGCTTTGAATTTCCAGCCACCTAGATCTGAGTTAAGTCTTGCTTGATTCGGATCTAGTTTAGCTTTGAATTTCCAGCCACCTAGAGCCGAATTGAGCTTTGCTTGATTCGGATCTGGTGTAGCTTTGAATATCCAGCCACCTAGAGCCGAATTGAGCTTTGCTTGATTCGGATCTGGTGTAGCTTTGAATATCCAGCCACCTAGAGCCGAATTAAGCTTTGCTTGATTCGGATCTGGTATAGCTTCTACGTTTTGTTTTATCATTTTTCTCCCTTGCTCAGGTTGCACATGACCGACGGACCGCCGAGTTCCAGAGGTTGCTTTTCTTGCACCGCAAGCTGGAAGAGAAGTATGAGAAAGTTCTGCCATGGCAAAGAAGGCCGGTAAGTCAATAGTTCCTTGTCCTTATTCCCAACCTTCTCGTATACTTGTCCGCGGAATGCCAGCTTACTTCTTGTTGAATAGGTAATATCAATAACCTCAATATCCGCCTTGAAAAGAAGATCAAGACCTTGGAAGGTTAGTTTCCTTTCTATTTTACTCCTTCTCCTTTTAATATCTATGCTAAGTTTCCTTATTGCGTTGGGCTGTGGTAAAGCCGAGTTGCAAGACTTTGCAGTGTCGCAACAAGATTGTGTGCCCATGCCTGACGTGATGCTGCATTTTTTAGAACAAAGCGCAGTTCATTCGGCGCAAATACAAGAAAAGGATGATGAGATAGCTCGCCTGAGATCCGAGGTGAATACACTCAAGCTCTCTCAGAAGTCCGAGCTAGAAAAGGTCGACCAAGAATTTTCCGAGGAAAAGAATCGGCTGACTCTGGATCTTCATAAGAACAAAGAACTCCTCGAAGCTGCCGAACTTAAAAGTCGCGGTTTGAGCGAGGAAATAGCTCGTTTTGAGAAGAGTAAAGCTGCTTGGGCCAAAGACCTTCAGATAATGATGAGCTACATTCATCGTAAGTTATTTGGCCTGGCCGAACTATATTTTTTCTTTGTCACCGCTGCTATCCTTTGACATGTCCATGTTTTGCGCAGATCACTTCCCCGAGGCCAAACCCGTGAGTTCTAAAGCTGTTCTTGCAGCTCGCGCTCGTCGAGGTGAACCTGTTGCTGTTGACTTTGAATATTCGATGGAGGACTTCTTGGTTGCCGTTGGTGCTGCGGTTGGTCCGATGAAAATCATGGGCCGGGACTTGGTGCAGGCCGCTATCCGAGCTTACCATGCACTCTGGCCGAATACCTCAGGGGCTCCTGATATCAACGAGGTCCAGTTATTGGTGACCAGGCTGAAGGCATCTGAGAGACAGTTGAGTCTTTGGAGAGAATCTGCTGCGCGTGCTGGTGCCGACATGGCCCTTACTGTAATCATGTCATGGTATGAAGACATCTCTCTTGACATTCTGAGGAATTTGCGCACTAGCTCTCGCTGGGTTGAAGATCCCACCTTTGTTGCTCTTCGGCAAGCTCGGGCTTTCCAGCTCGTTGAGTATGCCGACGTGCATACTTGGAATGAAGGGCCGAGTTTTCTCCCAGACCCGGATCAGGAGGTCGCGGGTGAAGGTGCTTCGGGTGATGATTCAGCTGAGGACGGGGAAGGTGAAGATGATTCGGCCACATCTGATAGCTCCAGCTCAAGCTCAGATAGCAATGGCGATGCGCGGTCTTCCTCCAAAGGCACCGGGCATTCTACTGCGCGTATTGACGCTCCTGAACAACCCCGTGATACCGCCGAAGTTATCCCTGGGTCGGCGGATGGCGAGGCGACCTCAGTCGAAGTTCCTCCTACTTAGGAGTGCCCCGCACTTGAGCAAGTGGTTGCCCGTCCAACGAACAACGCCTAGGTTATTTGCGATCCCTGGTATGCCGGGCGTACAATGTAGACTAAAAATTTGTCAACTCGTATGATTCGAGGTTCTTTCGCTATGCGTTGTTTGAGATTCTTGGTTAAGTGGATGTTCGTCCGAATTCTTGCCTTGTTGGCTCGTAATTTCTTCATCTTTCAGGGCTCAATTTTTGCCGTTATTTTGATGATCTTATCCAGGCATTGGCGCTGAATAATTACTCCGTTGTGGAAGTAAGCAACGGTCGCTGGATCATCGTTTACTATCCGGAACTTCCTTATATAAATAGTTTCGGATATGATTGCGTTTAGCATAGGTTTGAGGTATCCTATGGTAGTCTCCGAGTCGTTGTTTTCAGATGCCGAAGCTTAAGTGTTAATACGAATTTGACATATTATATGATAGTCCCTAAGTCAATGCTTTGGGCACCAAGGTGCCTATTCGTAACATGAAAGGAACACAGCATATGGCATTCCCCGAGTCACTGCTTTGGTCGCCAAGAAATAAATATACCATATGGCAGTCCCCGAGTTATCGCTCTGGATGCCGAGATTAAAACATATAATACCAAATAATCATTACATATGGCAGTCCCCGAGTAACTGATCTGGGTGCCGAGGTTCAAATATCAAACATGAAATAACATCACATATGGCAGTCCCCGAGTAACTGCTCTGGGTGCCGAGGTTTGAACATATAATACCAAATAATCATTACATATGGCAGTCCCCGAGTAACTGCTTTGGGTGCCGAGGTTTGAATACATGATATGAAATAAATATAACCTACGGCAGTCCCCGAGTCACTGCTCTGGGTGCCGAGGTACAAATACATCATTGGTTTTTTGACCTTGAGATACAACACTATGAGTAAAATGGCCGAAGTAAAGCCACATTCCAGGGGCGCTTCGTTTCTTCACCAGCTTTGTTTGCCTTGCTCTCTCCAGGGGATTGAGCATCGATCAGATAATATGCATCGTTGTGCAATGCTTTGCTCACGATAAATGGTCCTTCCCATGGGGGTGATAGTTTGTGCATGCCGGCCGTGCGCTGCACCAGCCGGAGGACTAAATCTCCTTCTTTGAATACTCTTGGATTCACTTTCTTGCTGTGATACCGCCGTAAGTTCTGTTGATAAATGGCCGACCGTGATAATGTCAACTCTCTGGCTTCTTCCAACAGGTCTACGGCATCTTGCCGAGCTACTTCATTTGTTTCAGAGGTTGTGTACTGAGCGACTCTTGGCGAGTCATATATTATGTCGGCTGGGAGTACGGCCTCTGCCCCGTATACCAGAAAGAATGGAGTGTAGCCTGTTGACCTATTCGGAGTAGTTCGAAGGCTCCATAACACGGCTGGGATTTCTTCGATCCAACATCCTGCCGACCGTTGCAAAGGTTCAACAAGTCGTGGTTTTATTCCTGATAACACTAGTCCATTAGATCTTTCGACTTGTCCATTGGATGCTGGGTGGGCCACCGAGGCAATATCTAGTCTTATGTGCTTCTCTTGGCAAAATCTAGCGAAGGCTCCTTCTGCAAAGTTCGTGCCATTATCCGTAATAATGCTATGTGGGTATCCGTATCTCAAGATGATATCCTTGAGGAATTTCACTGCTGTGTGCCCATCACACTTTTTGATTGGTTTTACTTCAATCCACTTTGTGAACTTGTCTACCATAACTAAGATGTGGGTCATTCCTCCTCTCGCCGGCTTAAAAGGTCCCACCATGTCTAAACCCCATACAGAAAATGGCCAAGTGATGGGTATTGTTTTTAACTCGGCCGACGGCATATGTATTCTAGTTGCATATCTCTGACAACCATTGCACTTCTTAACTAATTCTTCTGCCTCTTTTAACGCCGTTGGCCAGTAAAATCCATGCCTGAATTCCTTGGCTACTAAAGCGCGAGATGAGGCATGGTGCCCACATTCTCCTTGGTGTATGTCCAGAAGGATTTCCTGACCTTCTGCGGAACTCACGCATTTCTGCAATATGTTCGTTACGCTTCTCTTATATAACTCATTGTTTATGATTGTATAGGCTTTTGCTCTTCTGACGGTTTGTCTGGCTAATACTTCATTATTCGGCAATGCCGCGTCTTTTAGATACGAGAATATGGGTTGCGCCCATATCGGCACTGCTCTTTCTGCAGTGATTTCACTGTCTATCTCCATGTTTTCTGCCGACGTATATACCTCGGCTTCCTCCATGATTGCTATTACCTCGGCTGTCCCCCTCTTTAGGGGTTCCGAATCTTTCTGCGGATCTACCTCCATTGGCGTATGATTTTCTGCAGAACTTGCTGGGATAAAGATTGATTCGGACTCTGGCGATGGGTTTATTGATGGTTTCCTGAGGTGCTCCAGGGCAATACCTGGCGGAATTGACTGCCGGGTTGATCCTAATTTTGACAATGTGTCAGCAGCGTCATTTTCTGCTCGTGGTATGTGGTGGAATTCACATCCTTCAAAATATCCACTGACTTTCTGCACATGGAATCTGTATAAAGCCATATTAGCATCTAATGCGTCCCAAGTGCCCGATACTTGCTGTATTACTAGATCCGAGTCACCGTAACATAGGATTCGGCGTATTCCAATTTCTTTTGCCACCTTTAATCCATGGACTAGTGCTTCGTATTCAGCTACATTGTTGGACGCGTCAAAATGTATTTGCAGTACATATTTCAATTGATCTTTTTTAGGCGAGGTCAGCACTATCCCTGCTCCCAAACCGTTCCTTAGTTTGGAACCATCAAAATGCATTGTCCAGTAATTTGGATCTGGCAATGGTGGCTCATATTGCACCTCGGCCCAGTCTACGAGAAAGTCGGCGACAGCCTGAGATTTGATTGCATCTCTTCTATCAAATTGTGGAGCATATGGCGATAACTCGATCGCCCATTTTTCTATTCGGCCACTTGCATCTTTGTTGTTAAATATGTCGGCTATGGGTGCCTCACATATTACTTTGATGGGGTGCTCTTCAAAGTAATGCTTAAGCTTTTTTGCCGACATATATACTCCATAGGCCATCTTCTGATAGTGCGGATAATTCTGCTTTGAAGTGGATAATACTTCACTTAGATAATATACTGGCCTCTGAAATGACTTACCCTCTTCAAGTCGTTCCACTACAACCACAGTACTAACTACTCGATTGGTAGCCGCTATATAAAGTAGCATAGGTTCTTTCGATAACGGAGAAGCTAAGATGGGTGCCGTAACTAGCATCTTTTTCAACTCCTGAAACGCAAGGTCGGCCTGGGGAGTCCAATCGAATTTGTCCGACTTTCTCATCAGCTGATAAAGTGGCAGTGCCTTTTCTCCTAGCCGGCATACAAATCGACTAAGCGAGGCCAGGCAGCCCGTGAATTTTTGTACATCGTTCAAACATCTCGGCAATTCCATTCTTTCTATTGCTCTTATCTTCGTTGGATTAGCCTCGATACCTCGGCTGGACACAAGGAACCTGAGTAGTTTTCCTGCCGGCACGCCAAACGTGCATTTCTATGGATTAAGTTTCATTCGTAACCTTCTTAGGTTCGCGAAAGTTTGCCGTATATCTTCTAGCAAAGTTCTGCTCTCCTTAGTTTTGATGACTACGTCATCCACGTATACTTGTACATTTTTTCCTATCTGATCATGTAGGCATTTTTGCATGCACCTTTGATACGTTGCTCCCGCATTTCTCAGGCCGAATGGCATTGTGCGATAACAATAAGCCCCGTACGGGGTAATAAATGCAGTCTTTATTTGATCGGCCGGATTTAACGGTATCTGGTGGAAACCAGAATACGCGTCTACAAATGATAACAGCTCACAGCCAGCGGTCGAGTCAATGACTTGGTCTATTCTAGGCAATGGAAAAGGATCTTTCGGACACGCCTTGTTCAGGTTAGTGTAGTCGATACACATTCGCCATACAATGGCTACATTGGGGTCATCTTTTTTCTTTTCTACTAGCACCGGATTTGATAACCAATCCGGATAAAGCACCTCCATGATGAACCCGGCGGCGAGAAGCCGAGCTATTTCATCCCCTATTACTTTTCTCCTGTCTTCGGCGAAGCAGCGGAGAGGTTGCTTCACCGGCCGTGCTCCTAGCCTGACGTTTAAAGAGTGCTCAGCCAACTCCCTCGGCACACCTTGCAGATCTTGAGTTGACCATGCAAATATGTCCCGATTCTCACGGAGGAAGTTGGTGAGCTCGCCTTCCTATTTAGCGTCAAGACCTGCACCAATAGTAACGGTGCGCTCTGGGAATTGCTCATCAATCTGAAATTTCTTCGTCTCTTTGGTCGGTTGAAAAGAAACACTGCCATGAGGGTTGGCCAGTGCCGGCATGCTTAACTGTGCTAACTGTGCGAGGGCTGCTACCTCCTGAATCCTTTTCTTTTCTCTTGCTATAACCAATGACTCGGCCAAATTTGACCCGGCCGAGGCACACTCCATTGACTTCTTGTAATCCCCTGCGACTGTTATCACCCCTTGTGGTCCGGGTAACTTCATTTTTAGATAACCTATATGACAGCTGCTCATGAATTTGGCCAGTGCGGGCCGTCCGAGTAGAGCATGATAACAACTTTCCAGATCGACCACCTCAAATTCCAAATTTTCTGCTCTGCAGTTATCTCTTGTACCGAATAATACGTCCACTCGGACTTTACCGATGGGCTCACATGAAAGCCCTGGCACTATCCCGTGGAAAGTTGTCCTTGTGGACTGTAGCATGTTCTGTGATATACCGAGCTTGTGCATGGTATCTTTGTACATGATGTTAATACTGCTTCCATTGTCGATGAGTACTTTTGAGAATTTCACATTGATGCTTGGTCCCACAAATGTCGGATCCAACACAAGTGCGTATGATCCTGGACTCGGCATTATTCTGGGGTGATCTTTCATGCTCCAAGTCATCTCCTGATCAGACCATGGCTGGTATCTTGGCACTGCTGGTACAACTGCATTCACTTCCATATGCCGGCGCTGCACGCTCTGCTTGTCTTGCTGTTCTGTCGTGAACACACAATAAGACTGGTGATGTTCCCTGTAATCATTACATCCAGCACTTGCCGGATTTATCCTTCCGTCCTGCCCCTGGTTCATTACTTGATGCACTGCATCCCTCCGATCCGAGTTATCGTACCTCGGGGGAGGGGGCGGTAGCATCAGTTGCTGTGTATTTTCTCCAGTTAACTGCGGCTGATGCTGCTGTTGCACCTGATGGGGAGCCTGAACTCCTGCCGGGTTCCCCATCACATTTTTCATCCAGGCGCATTGCCGGGTTGTATGATTGGCTGGTCTTGATGGGTTTGACGTGTGAAATTTACACGGCTGATCCAACATGGATTCAAACGTATACTTCGGCCTCTCTTGCCATTGCTTCTTTTGCTCTGAGGTCCATTGCCTCTTTCCATCATTTCTTGCGGTCCACTGTTGAGGTCCATTTTTCTGTCGTTGAGTTGCTCCGTGACTCGGCTGATCCTGCGCTACAGCCGCCACCTGGGCCGAATTATACCTATAATCCGGCCTCTCTTCTCTTCTTCTTCCTCTGAAATCACGCCTAGATGACCCGGCCAACTCTCTCGTGTACTGGTCTTGTTGCTCACGATGATCTGCCGACATTAACTCCGGTTGGGTTGGGTCACCCAATGCATAGGAGTCCGCTATTCTGATAGTCTCTGCCAGTGTGGTCAGCATATCTCTCTGCAGGCGTTGCCACAGCACACTGCCGTAACGGCAGCCTTGCGCGAACCAAGCGATCGCTTGCGATTCGATAACTCCTTCACATGAGTTTCTCAGGTTACACCATCGAGTTAAAAACTCTCTATCTGTTTCATTCGGCCTTTGCTTGCACATGGCTAGTTGTTGTGGTCTATTCGGTCTCTTGTATGTGCTGGTAAAGTTGCCGACGAACATCTCTTCGAAATCTAACCAGCAGTTGATACTGCCTGCTGGTTGATTATTCAACCATACCCTGGCTGGTCCTTCCAACATCTGTGGGACATACCGCACAGCCCATCTTAGGTTCCCACCCGCTATTTTCACCGCGGTGGCATAATCAATCAACCAGTCTTGTGGCTTGGTACTTCCATTGTACGTTTTTGTGCCCCTCGCCAACTGAAAATTTGGCACTGGTGGTTCGCCCATGATCCGTGGTCCAAAACATGCCGGACCTGGTGGACCTTGCTCTTCCAATAGCTCGGACCGGTATAACCGATCCAATTTTACTCTTGCATCACTTGCTGGCAAGTCTCTGTACAGGATTCTATCCTGCATCCCATAGTGATTGTCTCCACCTTGGTTTGCATATTCTACCTCGGAATATCCATCATTATACCTCTCATTCATCTGATTATAACGAGCTGGCCTCACTTCTCTTTCCTGTCGAGGCTCAGGTCTTGGTTGCGGGTTGAGCGGCACTTCTCTCCTTACTCCGGCCGGGGTTTGGTTTTCATGATTGTCTCTTGCGGGTTCTTTCCTGCCGTGCTCCCCATTACCTCGGCCGCCGCCGTCCTTTTCCATACGGCCGTGGTTTCTCTCCCCACTATTACCTCGGCTTGCATTGCCTCTGTTCTCATTCACCTTTCCAGCTATTGCCGGGTCATATGGAACAATTTGTTTGTTCCTCTTCCCAGAGGTTACTGCTTTTTCTTTTCTAGCGTTGTTTCCGGGTGAAGATGCCGCTGCCGCAGATAAAGCAGGTGCTGCTCCTGCCGAATGAACCATCCGTGAAGCCCCTGGTCTTGCCGGGTTAGCTCTGAGCATTTCCTCATTTTGCTGGTTCGCGATGCGCACCAGCTCATTCACTCTTTCTTGTTGCCTCTGCCGAGATTCCCCTGTTAACCCCTCTAGTTCTAATGCTGCGGCATTTGCCGCTCTGAGGTTTTTCGCCGGGGTATTGTACCTCGGCAAATCCAAATTGCCTGATTCGGCTCTGTGAGCTTCATGCTCTTTGTTAATATCATTCATGAGGTTCTTTCCTCTTAATCTTAGTTCGTCCACCCGCTCGGGTGCGATATCAAGCTTATTAGCTTTTGCATATTCTCTCAGGGTCCTGTTCAAGGATTCTCGCAGGGCTGATACTTTTTTGGCCTCTACCAGCACCTTTTGCCTGGTTTCCTCTAACTCCGCCTGAGCATTTGCCGGATCAAGTATCGGTGCTACAGGTGTGGTTAAGTTCTCTATAGTTGCCTGAAGAACGTTCTCTGGTCTCTCCAGAGGTGGTCCTCTCACCCTTGGTGCCTTTGGAGTGGTGTCATGTAGCTCGGCCGGGTTTGTCACCGGCGGAATTACCTCGGTGGTTTGCAATGTGTTCTGCTTGGGCGGACCCTGTGCGCCTGCGGCGGGTTCTCTGCTTGACCCGGCTAATGCTGCTCCTGCTTGTGTCCCTGCTGCGACCATCACCTCGACGCTGCCTGCCAGATGCTCTCCTGACGGACAGCTCGCCGCGCTTCGAGGTGGTTCCCCTGCAACAACAACCTGGTGAGGATAAATGTCGGTGATGTCGACGCCGACGTAGACCCTGTGCTCGCCCAGGCCGATGAAGATCCCGTTGCGCGGGGGGGTTTTCCCCCTGAAGCTCCCTGCATTGTCTCTGACATAGTCGCAGAGACCAAATCTCTGGACCAAGCCAGAAACAACGCGCTCGCCGGTGTTGATGAAGTTTCCCGTCCGGATCACAACTCCAGCTAGCACCGCTGCTGGCCCCACGGTGGGCGCCAACTGTCGTGGTGGTGGCACGGCAGATGCCATGGGTAGGCTAAAGTACGGGGCCAATGGATGCTAGTGGGATCTGGGGAGGGAAGATGCAACTGTCTTTACACCTAAGTTGCCAAAGTGATGAACTTTATTTCTCTCTTGTTGGGTTACAAGGGCTCCTTGAGCTGTTTACAAGGGAACAATGTGAATCTCCCCAGCCTAACGTTGCCCAAAAGAATCGATCCCCCCCCTCAGGGTCCAAACCTCCCCTTATAAAGGGGTGCTTTGGGTGCCCTTAGGGCTGACGGGGCAAGCATATTCGTGGAATATGCTTGTCCCAAAATAGTAGTTCGGCGGCCTCCTTTCCCTGTCGCCCTTCTAATGACGGCAAAGCTCCAGCGGCCCCCTCCTGCGTGCCTCGGGCTCCAGGACTGTCACCTCCGTGACCTCCTTCTGCCCCTCTGACGCTGTGCATCCTTGTCTCTTGTGCTTGGCCCTGTTCTGATTCCTTCTAGCCTGCAGCTATAGTTTGACCTTGGGCTTCTCCTTCTCCTGCAAGCTTCGTATCACTCGGTCTTACCTTATGTTACTCGGCTCGTTCCTCACCTGCATGAAGATCATTTGGGTAACCCGGCCGAGTTTCTCATTAACTCGGCCGGGTAACCACTTGATACCTATACATGAGCTTCTCGCCTCCGCTCATCGGCCGACATAACCATGATTCGGCCGACCTAGGCCGTAGCTCGGCAACCAGACGGGGACAGTACCTCTGTCTTTCCCCGTCTCTGACCTACCCGAGGTTAATCCCCCGACATACATTGTTCGTCTGAGTAGCCTTGGCTGAATAGCCTTATTGAAAGTAAAGGGGTAGGTAGCTAGGGGTAGAATCGTCGCAGTTGTGCGATGTTCCATGGGTTGGAGTATGCGATTCCAGACTCCACGTGCTTGAGGCGATAGGCGCCACCTGGGATGACTTCGGTGACAATGTAGGGTCCTTCCCATGGTGACTCGAATTTCTTCGATCGCTCTTGCTTGAGTCGCAAGATGAGGTCTCCTTCGACGAAGGACCTTGGGCCCAGCCGTTGGCTGTGGTAGTTGTGGAGACTCTGCTGGTACACCGCTGATCGAGCTGCTGCTATGTCTCGTGCTTCGTCGAGTGTGTCGACGACGTCTTCGAGTGTAGCCGTGGATTCGGCTTCGCTATAAGCGATGACCCGGGGGGGGCTGGTGGCGTACTTCGGCTGGTAGCACGGCTTCGGCCCCGTGCACCATGAAGAACGGCGTGTAGCCGGTGGAGCTGTTTGGTGTGGCACGCAGGTTCCATAGGATGGAGGGTAGCTGTTTTGTACAGGCTCCGGTGAGTCGCTCGAGTGGACTCATGAGGCGCTTCTTGATGCCAGCGCCGATTAGGCCGTTGTCCTTTTCCACCTGCCCGTTCGTTTGCCGGTGCGCCACAGAGGCGTATGTGATGTTGATTCCGAGGCCCTCGCAGAAGTCTTGGAATTCTTTGGAGATGAAGTTCGATCCATTGTCGGTGATGATGCTATGCGGTATGCCGAACCTGTAGACAATGGATTCAAAGAACTTGACGGCACTCTTGCCCTTTTGGTTAGTGACCGGCATGGCTTCGATCCACCGTGTGAATTTGTTGACTATGACCAGGAGGTAGACGTGCCCTCCTTTCGAGGACCTTGGTAGTTTGCCGATCATGTCGAGGCCCCATTGGGAGAAGGGCCAGGCCAAGGGTATGGGCCTGAGCTCTGACCTGGGTGCGTGTGGTTTGTCGGCGAACCTTTGGCACCCTTTGCATCTTCGGACGATGTCTTTTGCGTCGTTCATGGCCGTTGGCCAGTAGAATCCAGCTCGTAGAGCTTTGGCGACAAGGGAGCGACTGCCCGCGTGATGACCACAGATGCCCTCGTGGATGTCTTGAAGTATGGTTTACTCGTCACCGATGGTGACGCACCTTTGTAGTACACCCGAAATGTTGCGCTTGTACAGCTCGCCGTTGATGATGGTGAAGGCTTTTGACCGGCGAGATATGCGCCGGGCATCTGTCGGGCTATCAGGTAGTTCTCCGTCTATCAGGTATTGGAGGTACGGTTGTGTCCAAGTTTCTTCGACTGCCATGACCTGCATCAGGTTGACCGTGGCGACCTCCGTGTCCAGTTGTTCGGGTCCTTTATGATCTTCGGGTAGCGTAGCCCCCGAGTGTTTTGCTTCTTCGGGTGATCCCTTGGGGAATTTCCACTTGATGTATGGTAAGCAGATCTGTTCGAGGAACACACCTGGTGGCACCCTTGCGCAGGTGGAGCCGATGTTGGCGAGTCTGTCGGCCTCCTCGTTGCTTTCTCTTCCAACGTGCCGAAGCTCGCAGCCGTCAAATTCTCCCTCGAGTGAGATGTAAAGTGCGCGGTACGCGATCATGTTTTCGGCGTGTGCGTCGCACTCATTCATCATCTGTTGGACGACGAGGTTGGAGTCACCGTAGATGACCAGGCGCGTTGCGCCGCAGATCTTTGCCATCCTCATGCCGTGGATGAGGGCTTCGTATTCGGCCTCGTTGTTGGAAGCTCGGATTTCATCCGAAGGACGTACTTCATCTTGTCGCCCTGCGGGGAGGTCAGTATGACCCCGGCTCCTACTCCAGCTTCGCGCTTGGAGCCGTCGAAATGCATTGTCCATGACTGCGACATGTCTGGGGTGTCTGGCAGCTGCAGCTCCATCCAGTGTACAAGGAAGTCCGGGAGGACCTGAGACTTGATTGCGAGTCTCTTTTCGTAGATGATGTCTAGGGGTGACAGCTCGATGCCCCACAGGGCCACGCGTCTTGTGGCCTCCGGATTGTTTAGGATGCTGTTCAGGGGTGCTTCGTTGACGACCATCACCTGGTGCTCCTGGAAGTAATGGCTCAACCGTCGAGCCGTCATGAACATGCCGTAGGCGAGTTTCTGGTAGTGAGGGTACCTCTGCTTTGTTGGCGTCAATACCTCGCTGAGGTAGTAGATTGGGCGTTGGACCCCATGGGTCTTGCCTTCTTTGGGTCGCTCAACCACCAGCACGGTGCTTACCACCTGGTGTGTGGCTGCTATGTACAGCAGTAGGGGCTCGCGCTCCTTTGGCGTAACCAAGACGGGCGAGGTGGAGAGCAGCCGCTTAAGATCTTCGAATGTGTCGTCCGCTTCAGGCGTCCACTCGAATTTATCTGCCTTGCGTAGCAGTTGGTAGAATGGCAGGGCTTTCTTGCCCATGCGGCTGATGAACCTGCTCAATGCCGCTATTCATCCTGCGAGCTGCTAGACACCCTTGAGGTTCTTCGGCTTCTCCATGGCCATGATGGCCCGGATTTTCTTTGGGTTCGCCTCGATCCCTCGCTGGGAGATGAAGTATCCAAGCAGCTGACCCGATGGGACGCTGAAGCGCACTTTCGGGATTGAGCTTGATCCAGTAGCGGTCGAGATTATCGAACGTCTCGCGGAGATCGTCGATGAGCGTTCTTGCCTTCCTGGTTTTGATGACTATGTCGTCGACATATAGACTTGGACGTTGCGACCGATCTAGTCCTTCAGGCATGCCTGCATGCATCGCTGGTACGTGGCACCTGCGTTCTTTAGCCCGAAGGGCATTGTGTTGTAGCAGAACACTCTGAATGGTGTGATAAATGTCGTTTTCTCTTGATCTTCGACCTTGAGTCGAATCTGGTTGTAGCCTGAGTAGGCGTCGAGGAAGGAGAGTTTCTTGCATCCTGCAGTCGAATCGATGATCCGATCAATCCGAGGAAGAGGGAAGTGGTCCTTTGGGCAGTGCTTGTTCAGCGACGTGAAGTCTACGCACATCCACAGGATGTCCGTGTCCTTCTTGGGGACCATCACTGTATTTGCGAGCCACTCGCTTTCTTTGATATCCCTGATGAAGTCTACAGCGAGTAGTCTGTTGATTTCCATTCCGATGGCTTCGGCCCGTGGCTCGGACAATCTCCGGATGTACTGCTTGACGGGCTTGGTGTCTGGAAAGACTTTGAGTGCGTGCTCGGCGAATTCCCTGGGAACTCTTGGCATGTCCGCTGGACACCAGGCGAAGATTTCCCAACGCTCACGGAGGAATTCGACGAGCGCGCTTTCCTATGCGGGGCTGAGGTCGTTGGCGATCAGCGCCGTCTTGGAGGCATCCATCGGGTGAACCTGCACTTTCTTTGTGTTGACGGTGGAGTCGAAAGACATGTCAGGTGCGTTTTGTCGTGCGACTGGGGGTGCCCCATTGTCCGTCACCTCGCGGAGCCTTACGAGCTCATCCCGCATGCCGAATGACTGGGAGATTCTGTTGAAGTCCCTTTCGCAGTGGTCTGATCGGTTGAAGCTCCCGTGGACCGTGATGACGCCCCTGGGTCCTGGCATCTTGAGTAGAAGGTACGCGTAGTGTGGTACAGCCAAGAACCTTGCGAATGCTACACGCCCGAGGATGGCGTGGTATTGTGATGGCCAGTCCACCACTTCGAATTCAAGCCGCTCGCATCGGAAGTTGTCCGGTTTGCCGAAGATGACGTCGAGCCATATCTTTCCCAGGGGGAATATGCCTTTTCCTGGGACAATGCCATGGAATGTTGTGTCTGACTGTTCCAGGCTGCACAATGGGATCTGCATTGCTGCTAGAGTGCTTGCGAACATTAGGTTGATGCCGCTGCCGCCGTCCATGAAGACGTGGCTCATCTCGAAACCTCCGATCTGCACCTCCAGCACCAGGGCAGCATGACCTGGGAGAGGGATCTGGCAAGGGTGATCCGAACGGCTGAACGTGATGCAGGACTACGATCCGCTGAGGTACTCAGGGATGGCGGGTGGAGCTGTCACGGACAGGTTGATCTGACGGGTGATTTTCTTCTGCACCCTATTCGTTGGGCGCCCTTTCTGTATCATCAGTGCTCCTTTCGGCGGGGGATACCGTGCCCAGCGTTGTTTTGTGCTGGTGCGACCGGTTGGTTCGGGCCTCCCGCTGGTGGCGGTGGAGGAGCTCCGTGCGCTATTTCTCCTGGTGCGGGTGCGTTCCCAAATCCAGGGGGTGGAGCTTGTTGCCTCATCTGAGCCATGCTTTCGCTGAGTTTCTGGAACTCGCGGCAGTCCTTGAGCATGTGGCTTGCCTTATTCTTACCATCCTTCTTGTCGATGTAGAAGTGGATGGTGCATGGACCCGACAGTTTTTCGTATGCCGAGGGTACGTCGTCGCGGTCGGGGCGCTGCCACGACTGCGTTGGGCGTCCTCCATCACGAAAGTTTCCTTCGCGGTATCCACCGTTGTTGCGGTTGGCGTCGTGGCGATCGGCGTAGCCGGCCGCGACCATGTCGGGTCCATCGCGATTGTCATGGACGCGCGGTCTCCTTTTGTTACGGCGCTCCCGTCGTCGACCGTAATCGTCCTCTTCCTCCGATTGTGCCCGGTGGACGGAATCTTCACCGTCGGCCCACCTGTTGGCGATGTCCATGAGGTGGTCGAGTGTCTTGGGCTTGACGCGCCCAAGTTCCTCCTTGAAGTCCTGGGGCTTGACGCCGTCCTTGAAGGCGTCGATGGCCCTTTCTTCGGAGATGTGCGCCACGGAGTTTTTGGTGTTGGACCAGCGCAGTATGTACGAGCGAATGGATTCGCCCGTTCGTTGAGTACAGGCTCGCAACTCCTCGATCGAGGCGGGCCTCTTGCTAGTGCCTTTGAAGTTTCGGATGAAACTGTAAGCCAGCTCCTCCCATCTTCGGATGGATCCTGAAGATAGACTGCTAAGCCAGATCCGGGCTGCGCCTATCAGCTGCAGCTGAAGGCATTGCATGGCGGTTTCCCTGTTTCCACCTGAAGGATGACAGGTGGTTGCTGTGCCAGGCCTTGGGGTCCTGTGTGCCGTCGAACTTCGGAGTATCCGAAGGAAGCTTGAAATTCCGCGGCATCCGTGTCCGTCGGACAGATCTGCTGAAGCACCGGGCTCCGCAGAGTTCTCCTTCGTCTACGTCCATCTCGGATTCAGACGAGCATGCATGCTTGGCTCGTGCTTTGTTGATTTTGCGTTGTGTGACCGCGTCTCGGGCGTCGTAATCGCGGCTGCGATGGCGTGAGCTCTTATGCCTTCGAGGAAGGTCATGTTCTTCGTCCTCGGATGAGGGCGTGGGGCTGCGTTTGAATCTGGCCGCGGCCTTCTTTTTCGGCTCCACAGGAGCTTCTCCGTGGAGCGCAGCTCCGACGAGTCCGAGTCCGGTAAGCGCGGACCTGTGCATGGTGGGTGGGACGCGAGGTACGCCGTGGCTGCCATGATCGCAGCTTGCGGCGTCTTCGGGATGATGTTGCCGTCGGCATCCATCTCCATGAAGGATGCGTGGAGGGTTCGAGTCACCTCACGGCTGGAGCGGTGCTTGTTGCCGTGGTTGCCGTTCGAGCTGGAGCCGATGCCCATGGCGAAGAGCGCAGCTCGTCGCGCGCTGGACTCCGAGGCTGCTTGCTTGCGTTTGTCAAGCACCTCTTGCATCTTGATCTGCTTCTTGTGCTCTTCGATCAGGAGAAAATGGTATGCCATCAGCAGGTCCCGTGAGGCATCTGTAGGCAGGATCATGCTACCCGCCACGGCAGTGCGCGCCTGGGCCCATCCTTCTTTGCTAAGGCGGATGACATGGCCGGTGTTATCCCCTTCGGGTGGGGGGGACTGGCTTCTTCTGTTCCCGCCGTTTCGGTCTTGCGGGTTAGGTGTCGGGTTGGGCGGCGGGTTGGGTGTTTGCTGCTCCACGTCGCCTTGGATGACTACGGCGCATTGGTCCGCTGCTGCCGCGGCTTTCGGATCAACCGTAGGTCCCTTCATCCAATGGCGGATCGCACAGATCGGAGTTTCACCTGCTGCTGTCGTATGACTCATCTGTTGATGATGATGTGCGTAGCACAGGGTGTGGGTCCCATGAAGCGGGCCTGATTAATGGTAGGGCACCCGCTTTGGGAGGCGGAGGGTGACGGTTTGCCCCACCTGGAAGCAGAAGCTCCCGAACAGGATCTCGAGTCCGTCGCCTACGGGCTCGAAGTCCTTCATGGTGGCTGGTGAGTGGGCGGTGAATGTGGCATCCCGCAAAACCACTACTAGAAAATCGCGTTGAATTTGTGCATTGCATCGTCATCATCATGCATTGTTTGCCAAAACTATTTTCACAACACCCGTTTTGTTTTCCAAACGCCCCATCTTTATTCAAACGCCAAAACCCGGGTCGCCGGATTATTTTGTTTTGTTGCTATCGGGTTGCAAACGGCCCAATTAAATTAAATAAAAGATTTAATTGTTTTAGTTGGGGGGCAGTCGAACGGGCCGAATGACCCGAACGACCACCCCGTATTAAACAGATCGGTCCACCCCAACCAGCCCTACCCTAAATCCTAGTCCCACCCAATCCTAGTCTACCCACCAATCAAATCATGCCACCTCCCCCTCTCACCTAAAACCCACCCACCTGCCAACTCAGCAATCCAGCCCCTCTCCCTCTCTTTTCTCACCCAGGCCACTCTTACCCACCCTCTCTACCCCCCTGGCCCACACGTTTCCCCACAGCAGCCTGTCCCGCTGCCACCTGGGTCCCCCTCCCCGGCTCCACGCGCCTCCCACGCGCCAGCCACGCGCCCGGCACGCGCCGGCACGCGGACGGCACGCGACCGCCACACGCCCGCCTCCCCTCCTCCCGCTGACCTCTGGCCCCACCGCGTGGCCTCTCCCCGCGTGGCCCCTCTCCCCGCGTCCACACTTCCCCTGGGACCCACACCGGGCCCCACCACCTCGTCTCCCTCCCCGCTCCCTGCCTCACTCCCTTCTCCCTCCCCGCGTGCGACCATCTCCGGCCTCGCCCACCGCTCCAGCGCCCCGCCGCTCCGCCGCCAGGCTCCCCATCTCCAACCACCGCAAGCTCTCTCCCCCCCTCGCCCCAGCGAGCCGCGAGCCCCGCCGCCGGAGCTACGCGCGCTCGCGCCGCGCTCGCTCGCTCGCCGCCCTCCGCCACCGCGCTGCCTCGCCCCCACCCCCCAGAGCACCTCCGCGCGCGCCTGCGAGCAAGCCGCCGCCCCGGCCGCTCTGCCCGCCTCTCTGACCTCCCCCGCGCGCCGCTCGCCGCCCGCCGGTCCCGCTCACCGCCTCTCCGCCCCGGCCGCCTCCCACCACGAGCGCTCGCCGGACCCCGCCACCGTCTGCGTCGCCCCAACCGCCGCTTCCGCTCCGCCGGCAACCATCTGCCGCCCTCGCCGGCCCGAGCCCGCGCCTCCACCGGGCCGTCCACCGCCGCCACGCCGTGACCCCATCGACCCGACCCCGCTGACGAGTCCGCGCCGCGGCGCAGCACCCTCGCGGGCCCGTCCTTCTCAGCGCGCTGCACCCCGGTCGCGCGCGCCGCCCGGAGCTCTGCCCCTCGCCCGGCCGCGTCCCGATGAGCTCCGCCGTTCGTCCCGCGCGTGCCACGGCGCCAACCCCGTTGAACCACCGGCGGTCCCGGTCCCGCGGACCCGAGTACCCCGGCGCCGAGCCCCAAGTTCGTCCCCGAGAATCAAGGTGGAACCCCAAGACCCGAAGCCCCGATCCAAAGACCACACCTCGACACGCCAAGATTCGTCGAGAGCCCGGAACGCCAAGTGCTCCTTCCCGGACCCGAAGACCAACGGATAAGTTCACCACCGACAAAAGACGGGCTACGAGATCTACTTCACGGGCACTTGCGACAAGAACCACCCCCGATCCGAAGGCCCGAACCCCGGAATCCGAGTCCGACACCGACAACTAAAACCGTGGAACCGACAAGATCGACCTCACCGACGCCATGATCTCCCTCACGGAATCCGAAGCGCGGACCCGCCAAGACCTCGCAACGGCAAGATCGACCCCGTGGGACCCGACAGGTTCTACACGACGACAAGAACGGCACCGACCCGGAAGAAGCCGATGGGCCCCGACACCGACCCAAGTTCTGCTCCCCGGACACCGAGTCCGCCGAGACCCCGATGCGACAAGTGCTTCAACCCGAACGAGAGGACCGACAACATGGCTGACCATCGCGAATGCGACAAGATCTACTACCCCGGAATCCGAGAACGCTTCCGCCGAACCCCAAACCCCAGATCCGTCGAACCCTAGACCCTGGACCCTGAGACCGACCTCGAACCCCGGAACCCCAAGATCGTCGAGCCCCCTCTAATGTGTGACCCTTTTCCTCGAACCCTATTTTTATAATAACAACTTGATTACATATTGAATTGTCATTCTCTCATGCATATCATCGGTTTGGGGGCCTTATGCCGATTCACCTAACAATTAAATATGGGGCCCATATGCGGGCAAATCTAGTCTCATATTGGCCTCATTTAAACATGTGTAGTGAACCGGTTCCATCTGTTGCATTGATAAACAACATTTAATTTGCGGGGAAGCTAAACAACATGAACCACCTAATAATTAATTGTCGGAACCCTGGTTCCGCTTAATCTGACCTAATTGCACCGCACCTTTGCCATGCCATACATCATACATGCATCATGCCGATCTTCTGCCGTTGTATTAAATATTGCATCCGGTGTTTCTTCTAGTGATTTGGTTCTTCGCGGATAAGGCCGTTGAGTTGATGTGAGCTTCGCCCCGATCTTCGGGAAAACCTTCGACAATGTTTTCAGGCGAGCATCTCCCCCTTTCTACCTATCTTACTTTTATAGTATTTATTCCCTCCTGTTGATCTATTGCTACCTGTGTTGCGATGCTTTAGTTTCCGTACCTGTGATATTCCCTGCAGCCTCATATTGCCTTGGACACATCCTATTACCTGTTGTTTGGTAGATAGTTGGACTTGCGCGTCGTAGTCGCTTGCTCAAGTGCTGTCGCGAGTTGTCAAGTGCCACAGTTGTCGATGTATTGCCGTATGTTGTTGATGGAGATGATCATAGTTTTACTTATTGTTTACTTTAATTTCTGTTTAACAACTAAAATTGAATAAGCAGAGGCATCGGTGGGTGATAGATAATATTTGGTTTCCGAACGCCCACTTGTGTCCCGTAAGACCCCGAGTACTTGATTCCTGTTCCTTGATTTATCGCGCTATCCACATCCGGGAGGTATATGGGACCCCCCTCAGCCAGAGCTTGATTCCGTCTTATTTCTTGGGGCCACCAACTAGTTTGAGGCTTTATTACTATCCTGTACTTATGCCATGTTTTACTGCTTTATTTACGATTGTGCGAGGAGCACACTGTACTGTTTAGGAATTGTGACCCGTTTACGTGGTAGCGACAAGCCCAGCCACACTTTCGGGTTCCCAGTCGTTTACCGCCGGCCCCACAGACCTTGAGGCCGTCTCGGAGCTTGCCTACTCCGTTGCGGGTTCTACTCAAAGGGGTGGCCCCCTGAAATATTTCTGAATCTTGTGATTGCTTTGTCGTGAAGGCCTCGTTGGGTTTTGATTTGGTTTTTCCGAGGTTGATCGAGTGTGTGTTGCTATTGGTGCACCCCGGCCGGGTAAAACTTTCTGAAAGCCGTGTCCGCGGATATGGACGACTTGGAGCACAGTTTCTCGATCATAGACAAGCATAACTAAAGTTACTGCTATAAATTTGACTTATAATGACTAGTAATCAGCTTCACTATAACGGAATGTCTAATTAATACTGCCCACAATTGCTTGTTTTGGATTGTCGCTTGTGACCATTGTACCTGACTAGTAAGTAATGCAACTACAACGGAATGGCTGAATAAAAATACCAACAACTGCTGGGTTTGGGTTTATCTCATGCTATCTGTATCTGATTAGTAATTGTTGCAACTACAACGGAATGGTTAATTAAAAGTGCCCACTGCTTATTTTATCACGATGATCATCTATACTTGACTAGTAATTTCTGCAACGATAACAGAATAAATAAAAATGCCAACTGTGTGAGTTCCTCGGTTGACTTCCTCGATCGGTGTCGAGGGGGAAACGCCAGGACGGGTTTGATTGGTGTTAGCATCATCTTGGTTCCGAGTAGGTCTTTCTTACCCCTCTCTGATAACCGCCAGTTGTATCGAGTCTCTATAGGTTGTTTAGTGCATGCTGCCGCTGCCGCTCAGTCCACCATACCTATGTAGGCGAGGACCGCCGAATTCTAGCCTCGCCGTGTACTGGCCTCAGTACTGACGCTCCTCTTTTTCCTTTGCCCTTTGTCGGCACCCCTTTTGTTTAAGCAGGTTTGAGATCGACGCTGTTAGCAGGGTTACCCTTCCGGCTTGGCCTGGGCAGGGTTATGGACGCCATTGGTTATTCTTCAGGGCTCTTAGCCCCATTTGCTTCTTGTCCGTAGTCGGACGCCCTACCGTTTCCGAGGTGATTTGGATCTTGTATAATATATCTGTATTCTTGACTCTTTGAGTCGCTGTTATATATATCTGTTCTGTGGGTCCCATCGAGGACTGTTGTGCAATGTTATTACTTCGTTTTCCACCCGCACGAAAGTGCCTGGTGGGCACCTTTGAATCGTTTCTATGCGGGTTTGGTGAATTTTGCCCAAACTTGCATAGGTCCGATTCTGAGGGTGTTACAGTGAAGTAGAAAGCGCCGAAGAGGAGGTGACTCTCCGTCGCCGCAGAGTTGTAGATCGCTCGGGTTGGGACCGTCACGATCGCATAATCAGCGTCCCCAGTTCCCACAGACGGCGCCAATTGACGAGGTTTGATCTCGTCAATGCCCATTGTTATGGACTTGGGTTTTGGAGAAGATGGGGATGCTGGAGATCGCGGAATGGTTAGCAAACAAGCAACACGGGACACGAGGTTTACCCAGGTTCAGGCCCCCGGAGGGAAAACCCTACTCCTGCTTGTCTTCTCTTGATTACGACGGAACCGGTGATTACAGGGGTGCGAAGATGCAATCTGGCGTGGAGGTGCATATGCGAAAGTATGAGAGAGAGAGAGATCTAGGTCGTGCCCTCCTGGCCTTTATATAGACTTAGGCAGGTCCCAGGCACAGATCTAGTCGGTTACAGGTTCTAGGGTTTACCCCTTTGAATTTCATATCTACTCTAGTTTTGCTCTCCAAGGATCCGAAGGCGTCATGGGCCTTGGCCACCCGAAAATCTTCATGGGCTAGCGTATATTTGCCGTGGGCATTCCTTGGGCTGGACCAAGTATGCTGAGATCGTGTACCCGCGGGGTATAACCATGTCAAGCGACCCTTCCATAGATCCTAGGCTGCTGCCCGGGAACCCCGACTACTCGTCGACATCGACGTAGAAGCCACCTTCAGCTGGAGTAGCTTCATCTGTAGAAAAACATCAACAAAGCAAGGCTGAGTACAAGGTGTACTCTGCAAGACTTATGGCTAGTGGAGTTATTTTTGCCTAAAGCCATCTTTTGTTTTTCAAAACAAGGAGGGAAAGAAGCTCATCTATTCAGATCATTTTCAAAGGGGATAAGAAGACTACAACGCTGGCTCTTCGAAGTCATCTTCGATATCCACCAAGTACCATCAACAACTGAACCTCTCTTTCCGGACTACCCCCTCAAACAACCCTGAGGAAGTATTCCAGATCTCACGTTAGTTGGCCAAGTTTTATCATTCATTTATAGTTTTATATGATAACAGAATCCGTTCCCAAGTCGTCCATAACCGTGGACACGGCTTTTTGAAAATATTATAACCCTGCAGGGGTGCATAACTTTACCCACATGTACAAACTGATTCTTAATGCCAAATTATTAGCCCTCTTCCTTGGAAGGCCGACAGAGAGTGGTTGGCCACGACCTTTACCTTGCTTTCACCGAGACCATGAGTCACGCACTAAGGAGATGTCGCTGTAATGGGTCGAGTCCCGAAGCCGGTCCCTAATGATGTGTGCATGGTTCAAGATTACAGATGCCGTGCATCTCTTGTTCCCGGCCACGCTTACCTACCTGTTATGAATACACCTCCTCCACCTCCATTCAAGAACAACCAAGATGCATATGTCGAATGGAAATCCCGAACTATGTGACTCATGGAATCTACTAGGCAAGTTAGTGAGTGGAGGGGGTTTCCAGGCCCCCGTGTGGTTGTACGCTCGTCTTGGTTCAAGAGGCAAGAACCTCGGGTCCTAAGGGTGTAAAGTAGGGGACTACAAAAACCACAACCCATGTGGCCTCCCGTACAAGCATTAACATGTTTATTATCCATCTCTAATCACATCACAACTTCCTACAATACTATATTCATTCGCATCTCCAGCGCATCATCTGAATGATCAGCATCAGACCACTAAGCATGGCTAAGCTTGACTGAATTGTGGCACTAGCGATGCTCGTAAGCTAAACCCTAGATATGCTAGGAGCAGTGGATCGGGTAATATAGTTCACAAAGGGAAACATGCATCAGATAGTATTATTTTATCTACTGATGAAAGACTATTGAACCGAATGCATATGGCGAGAATGAAATACTTTGTAAACATAGGATTCATATATATGAGTGGGGCTTTGCTTGCCTTGTCCGTTGTTGGACTGGTACTTCTCTTCGGTGGCGTTGACTTCTGCCTCGGGTTCGGTTCCTATTCACAAGAACCAATCACCAGAAAAGAGAAAGAAACATTCAACACAGGGCATGTGCAATGCTCATACAATATGGATGATATGACAAGTTAAATAGTGTTGGAATGAACCCTATAACATGCTTGGTCATTTTAAACGGGGTCCGAGAGGTCCAAACCCTAGAACAGGGGGATCCTCGAAATCACCTATGGGGTTCAATTGGTTCTTCTAATTAAACTAATCATGAAAGTTGTTTAACAATGTATGATTATAGCTTAGTTAGATAGAGCTCATTTTTTGAACATTTTGGTATATTATTTGTATTTTTCTGATTTAAAATGAATTAGTTATGAATTTCTCCAATTTTAATTCATTTTAAATCATATTTGGAATAATTAAATTAATTTCCAAGTTGGGCCCACATGTCATAGATTTAATCATTTCAGAAAATATTTATAGAAAATATTAAAACCTTGACAGACAGGGCCCACCTGTCATATATTTCTTAATTACAGGAAATAATAAAATAAAAAGAAAAGGATTATTGCCTCATGCTGATGTCAGCATGACATCACTAATGGAGCTCCTCCTCAGATCAAGCAAGGATCCATCGATCTAGTGCACGCCTGGATACGCGGATGGGCACGTTAGACGTGGTCTAATGCACTGATCACTTTAGTGGTGGCGCCGCTCCTTAGTGGTCACCGGAGCGTCGCCTCCGACGAGCTCCAGCGGCGGCGGCATCGGGTACACGTGGGGAGGGTAGTATAGGGGGAGAGGAATGAAGCGGAGGGGTGCGTTAGCACCGCAAGCTCACCGTGAGCACGACAGAGGTGGTGGCGAGGCCGAGCGAGCTCGGGAACGGCGGGGATCGATAGAGACCGACGGTGGCCGGAGCTTTCGATCTAGGCGATAGAGGTCGCACGCGAGGGGGAAAAGTGGCTAGGGAGAGAGAGTCGAGCACAGAGAACTCAATGGTGGCACTGGCTAGGGTTGTGATGGACGGAGACGGCGACGTCGAGAGGTTGCCGAAGAGCTAGGGTTCGGCCATGGCGCTGCAGCGAGAGAGAGAGGGGGAAAGTGGGGGCCTAGAGTTCGTTGGCGGCGGCCAGGGGGTCTTGTAGACGCTCGGGGGAGGCGGCGTTGATCTTGATGCATCCTCCGATGGCGGACGGCCACCGTGGCGACACGGAGCTGCTTGCTCGTCGTCGTCGATGAAGACAAAGAAGGAAATGAGGCCGAAGCGGTACAGGCTGGCTGCGGGCCGTGCTTGGGCCAGGATGGGCCGGCTGCTGGCTGCTGCGCACTGCGCTGGCGGCAGAGAGAGAGAGGAGGAGAGGTGGGATGTGGCCCGGTAGAGCTAGGTTCACTTTTTTTTCAAACTGTTTTCTTTTTCTGTTTTCTGATTTCTCTCTTTTGTATTCGAATTCAAATCTATTTTCAATATTTTCAAATTACAGGAACTTTTATAAAATATCTGAAACCACTAAGGGACCCTTATCACAATTTGGGCTCCATTTGTTTTGATAGTTTTCAAAATATGAAAACCATTTGAATGGTTTTGAGAAGGAACAACATTAGGGTTTTGCTTGTGTTTGTTTGATTAAACCAAAGGGCAAGTATAATGCATGCATGCAATGCTCAAACATGTGTTTATTTATATTACACAAAAGGGTGGTATGTTACATATATCGTCCACATAAGTGTGAATGTTCCGACCAATTTGGTCGTGTAGGCAACGTTGCATTGTCCGCTGGTACGTAGCACCTGCGTTTTTTAGCCCAAAGGGCATCGTGACATAGCAAAACATGCTGTAAGGTGTGGTGAACGAAGTGGCCAAATGGTCTGACTTCCTCATCTTAATTTGGTGGTATCCTGAGTATGCATCGAGAAAACACAAAAGTTCCGAGCTAGCCATCATGTCAATGACTTGGTCAATGCGAGGCAAAGCAAACGGATCTTTGGGACGTGCTTTGTTCAAGCCGGTGTAATCAACGCACATTCTTAATTATTTGGTTCCCTTTTTGGGACAAATACATGATTGGCCACCCATCGGGTGTGAAGGACTTCTCGGATAAAACTAGCCTTAAGTAACCTAGTTATATCTTTGCCTATGGCGTGTATATTCTCGTCTCCGAAGTGTCGTAGAGGTTTTTTCACTGGTTTGCATTTTGGATCAATATTCAAGCTGTGCTCGGCAAGTTCCCTAGGTACACCTTTCATATCGGCAAGTTACCAGGCAAAGATGTCCCTATTCTCACGGAGGAACTCGACGAGCGCGCTTTCCTATTTGGATCCAGATTTGTCCCAATGGCAGTGACCTTGGAGGCATCGCCAACCACAAGTTCCACTGGCTTGGTTTCAATGGCGGCCTTGAAAGCTGGGGTAGAGTCAGAAATATGTTTCTTCGACGTTGGTATCTCCGAGGCATCGACCTTGATCAGGATCTCCTTGAATTCTTTGCTGTAGAGGACGGCTTCTGCAAAGGGCTACTTCTCCAATCTCGCAGTACCTTGCCTTGGTAAATCTTCCAAATACAGTGATGACTCTGTTTGGTCCGGGCATCTTAAGCTTGTTGTAGACGAAGCATGGCTTGGCCATGAAGGCGTGGAAGATGTCGCGTCCGAATATGACGTGGTACACGCTCTTGAAGGGGACCACCTCAAAGGTCATGTGTTCTTGGTGGGTAATTATTAACATCGACAAAAGCGACCTGAAGTGTGATGCGCCCAAGGTACTGAGCCTCCTGACCAGGAACTACGCCATGGAAGATGGTGCTGGTCTGCCTTAGGTTAGCCTTCATCAAGTTCATCTTGTGCAGTGTATCCAGGTACATGATGTTGATGCTGCTTCAACTATCCACCATACATTTGGTGAACTCATTGCCATCAATCAGGGGGTTGATGACCATGGCGTATTGGTTCTCCGTAGGGATGAGGTCTAGGTGATGCTTCCTGTCCCAAGAAATTGGAATCTCCGACCAGCGCAGGTACTGGGGAACTGGGGGTAGAGTGGCCATCAGTATCCTCATAGAGGTCTTCTGTTATCGGACAGTGGGGGTCCCAAGGAAAGTGTGGAAAACGGCCTTTTTCTTCTCGAAGGGGTTCTTGCCCTTGCCATCGCTCTTGGCAGCGTTCTTGGGGTCAACATCCTCATCCATGTCACTTGAATCCTTGGACTCCTCGTCCTTCTTCTTCTCCTTGCCCTTGCCTCGCGGTTTGTTCTTTCGACTTTGCTTGTAGCCAGACTCCGGGTCCTCCTTGAGGTCATTGACGAACTTGCAATGGCGATTGGTGTGAGTGGCCTTGTCGTTGGCGTCGAGGTGTACGAGGCACATCATATCACGGTACTCCTCGTAGGTTTGGGGAACGCGGAGCGCTTCCGAGGTAGTTTCACTTCCTCGTTGCTACCCATGACCAGCCCCCCGTCCTTGGCCACGCTATCCGCCATCACCTCGTCCTGCAAAAGTCATAGCGACCATGTCAGAGGTTTGCTTTTCTTTTGGCGCGGTATTCCGCTTGGTGCTGCTGTTCCTCCAAGCTTGAGTTGGAACGGCCGTTGACGGCAAGGAGCCGCGAGCATCGTCGT
Source organism: Avena atlantica (assembly GCA_910589765.1). Lineage (NCBI taxonomy): Eukaryota > Viridiplantae > Streptophyta > Magnoliopsida > Poales > Poaceae > Avena > Avena atlantica. The sequence goes on along the minus strand of OU342734.1, from coordinate 360,285,591 downwards.
CGGCAGCCACGAACTCACTGGCCAACTGGATCATCTGGTTGAGATCTAGCTGGTGATTGTCCTACAGGCGCTTCAACTTATGTCGGAGCAACATGCCCCTTTCCAACCCATCAATGAAGGTGGCCATGGTGGTCTGAGTGTGCACTCCTACGCAGGAATTCATATCCAGCCAGCAGGAAAGGTAGGCGCGAGATGTCTCGTTTTTCTCCTGCACGCACCGCTGTAGATCGCCAATAGTACAGGGACGTTTGTACGTACCTTCAAAGTTCTTGGTGAATGCTTCTTGCATGTCCAACCAATTGCAGATGGATCTTTCCAGCAAGTCATCAATCCATTGTCAGGCCGTGCCTACCAACATCAATGGGAGGTACTTGACGGCGACGTTGGGGTTACCCCAGGCGATCTCCACCGCCTTACTGTAATCCTGCAACCATGTAGCTGGCTTGGCGGTGCCGTCATAGGGCTTGCTGGTCTTGTCAATCCGGAAACCCTTGGGGTAAGTTGCGGACCGTATCACAGGTCCAAAGCAACGTGGTCCCAAGTATGGTCCTTCCCGGGCCTCGTGGATCTTGTCCAGACGTGAACGTGCGTCGTATGGCTCCGGGCTTCTTTTCTTCTTCTTGCCATCAGGGGATGGGCTGCGTGAATGATGCGGGCCTCCTTCGCCATGGTGGCTTCTTGGTGGCGATGGAGGCGAAGGTGGCAGTGGGTTAGCCTTCTTGCTCTTACCCTCCTGCGACGCCTCACGCTTGTCGCGGCTGCTTGTCGGACGTGGAGGGTCATGGCGCGACCTGCTCTTGTGTCCTTGGTTGCGCTCTTCGTCATGACGGGTCTGCTCCGTGTTGTCGCGGATGACGATGCCGCTTTGCCTTGCCGGAGGCATATCCGTACGACGTTGAGCCTTCATATCTTTGCGATGTCGGGGAGACCGGGGCGGTGGAGATGGGCGACGAGGTTGAGCCTTGCCTCCATGGTCGAAGGATATGGGGATAGTCCTTCCTGTTGCGCGCATCCCTCCGCCTTCGTTCTGGTGAACCCGTCTGGGACCCGACATCATGAGGAGATCGATCCCTAGGCTAGACTGGCAGAACGCTGGGTCAGACTCAAGCCTCTGAGTGGTGGCCTTTTCCTGCTGTTTCACCGCCTTGGCCACGATGTCATAGAAATGGTCCACCGCTGCAGGTGATCTATCCTGCTCTAGAAGGGTCTTGGCTATGGCGAGGTTGAGGAGAGGGGTGGGAATCACCTGCCTGCCTTCACTATCAATGTATGGCTTGGCATGTGCCGGCTTCGAGGGAGCCCATCCTAGGTTGCGCCGTACGCCTGGATCGTTGATTATGCGAGCCGAAGCTTTCTTAGCCTTCTGCTGCTTGAGCAGAGTCTTGTACTCGGCCTCCATTGCTCTAGCTTTCTCTATTGACTTCTGCGCGTTGGCCAGATCTCGATCTAGCTGTGCGCCTTGCTCCATGATGGCATGTGCCTCCTCCAGCAGGTGCTGGCGCTTCTTGTCTAGCTGGACTACATTCCGTATATGGTCCACGGTCATGGGCTCGACGAGCAAGTTGTCGTACATCACTCTATCAGCCAGAGTAATTTGGGCAGCGGCAGACGTAGATGCCAGAGGCGGCAGGTTTGCGGTGTTGTTGTTTCTCGGACCGGTGCCGAGTTCCTGCGGGCGCTGTACTGGGTTAGGTGGAGGGGGCATGACCTTTGCGCGATCATTGTCGGCAGCAACAAGTGGTCCCTTCCCTTTGTCCAGCGCTGTAGGCGGAGCTCGTCCGGGTTGATCTTCATGCATCGCCGTCCCAATGGCGACAAAAACCTCTCGGGACGTGACGATGTTGTTGGCCTGCTCGTCGCGCTTGTAATCCTCCTCCATCTCCTGCATGAGAGAGTCTAGCTCCTCTGGGCTGAAGTCTATCTCCTCCGAGTCAGTGCTGATGTCGGCGTAGAGCGCGTTAAGCACAAAGTCGGAGGGTGCCGGGGCTTCCTCGATGATGGGCGGTGGAGGTGCAACGGCAGCGATGATGAGTGGAGGTGGTGGCACAGCTGTAGCAACAGCGACCGGAGGCGGTGGTGGTGGTGGCTGAGGCGCAGGTGCTCCGCCAATGAGCGCAAGTTCTGTCTGAGCCTCCTCCTTAGACTCCGCATAGCTGTTGATAGTGTTCACCATGCTTTCGAAGGTGAGGCGTCCTGAAGCCTGCTGCCGCCTTAGCATATGCCAGAGAAGCGTGCCTTGGTCCAGTCCTTCCATAAAGTGATACATAGCATCATCATTGGGGTAATGAGCCAGATCGGCCTGTATACGGAGCCACCTAGCAAGGTAATTGCGGGGGTTTTCGCCCTCTCTCTCTGAACGCAACGCGCCAGATCGAAGATGGTCACCACTCCGATGAACTTGGATCTCTGATGTCTAGATGCGCGGACGAAGCTGGCGGACTCGCAGCGATCTTCCACCGTTATATCCTGCATAGGGGAGGTTTGGGTGGGCCTTGAATATTTCCGATATTTGCCGGCAAACTCTGAAGAGAGATCCGACATCTATCCTTCTGCGAACATATCCTGCCCATAGGCGGTCCGTACGGGTCTTGATGCTCCTCCGACTCCCTGGGAACTAGTGCCCGAGTCGGTTTCGCCGATGAAGAGGTGGATATCTCCAATGGGGACGATCGAGCACCGCATAGGGTTCGTCTTCGCCGGGATCCAGAACTCGTCAGGAGGGATGATCGGAATGTTTCCAAAGAAGAGAACGCGACCGATGGCTACGGTTTCGCCAATTCCCGTGAAGATCTTGGACCTCGCCCACTAAAGAGCCTAAAGCGCCTCCTGCCCCACGGTGGGCTCCAACTGTCGTGGTATTGCCGACGAGTTCGCCATGGAGGGGTCCTCACAGTGCGTGTTTAGATACATGGGGTAAGGCGGGCGGTTGACGAGTACGAGGTAACATAGCTTACCCAGGTTCAGATCCCACAACGGTGGCGGAATCCTACTCCTGCTATAAATCACTATAATGGCAATACGCCGAGTTACAGGGATCGGTTCGCTATGCAAGGTATGAGTTGAGTTATGCCCTAAAGGGTCCCATAGGCTCGACTTATATAGTCGCCAGGTCCTAGGGTTACAGGGAAAGTCCTAGCCAGACAGGTTACAGAGTCCTACACAGTATACAATAGTCTAACGTGTCTTGCACTCCAAGGCTCTGGGTACGTCGGTGACTCCTCCGTAGCCTTCCTTTATCCGGCATGGGCCTCCCTTCTGGATCCATCTAACTGGGCCGCCCAGCAGGCCATGGGCCATGCTACCAACTGTGGGCCACCCGGGTTATCCGGATAAGAGACATGCTATGAGAATACCCATATAGCATATCCCCAACACACGATACTAGACACCACTACTATTGTAGAAGAGTGGCTTAGTGAGATCTTGATGAACTTAACTGTTGTTGAAAAACAACACCCACCATCCCGATAAATTGTGATCATGAAAATAAACAGTTCTAAGGATAATATAAAGTCATCAAGATATGTGAACAGGAGATTGAAATCTATTAGGAAATTAAGAAACTCTAGAGTTATTGCGTTGGATTAATACAGACATCTAAGAACTTGGAAAATCCCTTTACAAAGGGTTTATCACGTAATGTGATAGAGAATGCATCGAGGGAGATGGGTTTGAAACTCATGCTATGAGTTACCCAAAGTGATAGACCACTCTAAGTGATCGGAGATCCCGTGAATTAGAGTTGGGAGACAACCTGTTGGACAACTGGGAGGAGAGTATCCCTAATACTGAATTGACCTCTCCGTGAAGATGCTATGCTATCCTATTCTGCATGGCATATTGCTATTTATTTAATATGTCCTAAGTGGCTTATTTAAGCAGATATGTTGTCTTGCACAACATCCCTTGAAAAATGCACCTATATGAGTATGATTGGCAACAATCGCAGTCCATAAGAGTTGGATGCTCTCTACTAAACTCATGAAAGGCCCTAAAGTATGACACGTAAGCTCCAAACCACGGGGAAGACCTACAACAACCCGGTATCGATCTAGACCACTTTATGTCAAACTAGTGTGCATAAAACTTATAGTTCAAGGCATAGTGGACTATTCAAGTTTCTATCTAGTGTAGCATGAAGTTTAACGTGAAAATTCAACTTAACAGTCTTCACTATGCGCTAGTATATAAAAGAATATTCTAAAACAAAAGTGATGTGATGTGCCAATGAGACTTTGTGGGGATTGTTGGAATTTGGCGTTGCACTGTTGGCCCATAACCAATACAAATTTTGAAATTCTCTTTGTCCCATTTGTTGGGACACATTGAGATAAACAAAAAAATCCCTACTAGGTGATCCCAAGATCTAGCTAAGATAGAAGGCCACGAACACTAGATGCATGGTTGTGGATTAATGATGAAGCACGTTAGTTGAATAGAGTGCAGTCCTCACGATCTCGATCCAATCCATGATCGTCAAAGCGTTGATCGAACAACACCTCTCCTGGTATCCACACATACGAGGAGGAGCTCCAGCGATGGACTGCTATGTCCATTATGATGGCAGGACTGGAGCTAGAATTTCCAACGCATGGAATGACCTAACCATGCCCCTTGGACATTAGATGCTCCAATATATATACGGAGTGAAAGTAGGCTCCCCTTACTTGCGGCCCATTCACTAAAGCCTATATAAGTCACCTTGATTCCGAATCACTGACTCAGTCCGTATCCAATTTGGGTTCAACCCAAACAACTTGCTTCTTCTCTTAAGTGTGTGACCCCACAGGCTCATGGCAACTTGAATATGATTGGAGTCTGACTCGCAATCGATCAATCGGTAGTGGATCCTAGCAGAATGTGCCGACTCACAAGTACCAAAGAGTCACGACGACATGCCTTCTAATGTGACTTACGTCTGAGTCCCTTTTGCCTCACGATATACCTTGTCAAGCTATAGGCATATAATTGCCATCTCTTAAATAATCCGAATCTCTTCTCGATCTCATGCTTTCTGAATCATATCATATGAGAGAGTCCAGAAAATATCTCTCCAAATGGAGGGTTAAAATCACATCTTGGTTATCCACATCACGCAGCTTGATTCTCAGTCGACCCGAACTCTTCCTTATAATTGCACTATGACAGAACAATGTTTGACAGAATCTAAGTCGGTGATCCATAACTCGGATTGTGTGAAAATCTCAGGTCTAAGGATTACATTGATTGAGACATACAAATGACGACTTGTTCGTTATATCTTAATATGGGTCAATTCTACTTGCTAAACTCTTTAGCTGAATCCGTGTAAGTTGGAATAGCATCACCATGCCCGTAACAAGTGGAATCGAGTCGTCAACCGACTTTCATATTAGTCTAAGTTATGTATCCAACACAACCTCAATGAACAAAAATATTTAGTATAAACAACCTGAATGTATAGTTCCATAAAAAAACCACATATTCAATAATATACACCAGATGTTTAAACTGTTAAAGTGTATAAGTGGATTGCACTAGCCATTTCCATCAGTTCAGACTTTTGGTTGCGTTGGCTAGTGCATGAAGCTTGACATGGTATCAGAGCCTAAGGTCTCGAGTTCGAGTCCTGGCTTTCGCAATTTATCCTAAAATTGTTGTTGACCCCTCTGTGTCCACGTATAGGCCTCTTGAGTCATACGTGAGTTTCGCGCACCGTCGCTCTCTTCCGGTTGCACGTGTTGACTTCTCCCCGTCACACGTGAGAGGGGGTGTTAAAGTGTATAAGTGGATTGCACTAGACATTTCCATCAGTTCGGACTTTTGGTTGAGTTGGCTAGTGCATGTAGCTTGACATAAACAAGAACAACCTAACAACTTTATGAATACATTGGGAATTACATCATACATGATTGCCTCTAGGCTATTTCCAACACTATTTATGTATGGCAGCACATAGATATGCTAGCGAAGCTAAAGTTTAGTCCCACGTTGCTAATTCAGTGAGAGTCACACCTCCTTATATATTATATATTATGTTGTTCTATCACTCACTAAAGTATGAGAAAAGGAGCACCTATCGCGCACTCCTCCTATGACGTCTCGCCGCCTTGTCATGACTCGACAAGCCTCGTCACGACTCGGCGTTGCAGGAATACGCGGAGACGAGCTCATATTTATGCATGCTTTTTATAATTTTCTTTTTGGAAAAATTAATTAATTACGACTCATTAATGAATGCCTTAATCAATCAGTATTTTTCGGATTTTCTAGATAGTGGGATGTTGCCAACTCGAACGTGGGCTGCGCACATGACCTTCCCGACCTACACACTATATAAACATGGACATGAACCCTAGTTGGCACACGCTATATGCGACTGCTTGCTTCCAGAACCTTGCACCGTCGCCGCCATCGTCACCGTCGGTTCCACCCATTCTGCAACATGCACCGCCGGCCAGGACAATTCCGCCTCTCGTGAACCCGTACGGATGAGGAGCGTTTAGGAATTTGGGGAGCGCTCTAGTGTGACTACTGGCATCACGACGTCGTCGGACTTTTCAGACGTCAACGATCTTTTCGGCAACCTCAACATGACTGACAACATAAACGTAGCTACTACTGTTGCCTCTGCACCGTACGTGCTGATCCTAAACTTTCTCTTTTAGATTTTGCTACAGTTTTTGTTCTAGCGTTTGGAGCACATGTGATCAATTTATTATGTTTAGGTGCAATCTTTTCATTTACTCTGTTTTTTGTTGGGAAATCTACTTTGTTAGTATGCATGATTAGTTTAATTACTTTTTATATGACCATGCTATATCAATTATTTATCTGGATTAAATCATATAGAAATCTGATCATATTTTCAACCAAACTTGTGCACCCGTATACATGTTTTGTTCCCCTTTTTTTATGTGAATTAAAAGGAACCGGTCGCTCAAAAACATAACACAAACACGAGTTGCACCAATGCGGTTAGTTGAATTGACTCATAAGTTCTTAACATGCAGTTAGTCGAACGAATTAGACCGAGCTTGTAGAATTAGCTTAGAGCCTCAGACCCACGAGGCCGCGACTCCATCTTATGATTCACGGGCGATTCATGACAATAATTCGAAATGCTCCATGTGAACAACATCGTAATCATCTAGTATTCCTTTTCTCCATTTGGCATCTTTAATCCGGCACTATTACGCTACAAATCGTCTTTCAGCCAGTTCATGGCCTTCTGTTTCATCCCTTTTTGTCTCCCTCCCCCATGATCGTGGACAGCCAGTTGCATGCTCCCTCCCTCCCACAGTGCACACCTAACGCCGATGGGATATCCGATACAGATACAGCGAATCCATTTTGGACACGCACACACATCGTACCGGCCCTAATAGTAATAGACCAACGCTTTTCTTCGCACTACATATCAAAAAGTACACTTCAATTTTTGAAACTTACGCTTCATAAACCAACCAACACGTACCATCCAAAGATCCACAGAAAATTCAGAGCTCAGAAAAGGCGAAAACCCCATTTCTTGGGCATCTCCTCACGCTGTCGAGATCGATGTTTTGGTGGTGGTAACTTTACACGCTTTTCTCTGTACACTAGTGGAAACGAGGGCTTTTGTTGATCCCGAAAATAGGCTTTAACACCGGTTCTTCTACGAACCGGTGTTAAAGGGGGGGCCGTACCAGCGTGGCCTCTGCGGCATTAAAGGAGCCCCCCCCCCCCCTTTAACACCGGTTCGTGCCACGAACCGGTGTTAAAGGTCCCTCCACCAGTGGCCCGCGCACCCCCCCCCCTTTAACACCGGTTCGTGGCACGAACCGGTGTTAAAGGGGTGGGGGCTATATAAGACACCACCCCAGCCCACACACACCCCACTCTTCCATTCTTTCACATTTTGGAGCCTAGCAAGAGGGTGTGAAGAGTGCTACTTTGTGTTTTTTTCATATGCACTAGAGGTGTTCGGTGAAATGCCCGAGAGCTCAAAATAAGCTTTCTTGTTGCTCTTTCCGTCTCGGTCGAGGTCGGCAACTATAGTTTCATGTGTCATTGATGTACTATATATATAAATGGTCATCTCCCTATTATTTTTTGATATATACTACATATTAATGCAGATGAATCGGCAATGGATGTACGGTGACCGCCGCACTTCCGAGTACATTACGGGCCTCCAAAATTTCATCGTTGTGGCTAATGCAAACCGTGGTCACAATGGTTTTATGTGCTGTCCGTGTGTTCACTGTCAGAACAAGAAAGACTACTCAAATACCAGAACCATTCACGCCCACCTGCTTCGATCTGGTTTCATGCCCAGCTATAATTGTTGGACCAAGCACGGAGAAAAAGGGGTTGTGATGGAAGACAACGAAGAAGAAGAGGATGATGAAAACTATCATAATATGTATCCTGAATATGATGATAATGCAACGGAGGTAGATAATGAAGATCAAGAGGGAGCAGATGGGCCCGCTGATGACGATCTTGGTCAGGCCATTACTGATGCAAAGGAAGAATGTGAAACTGAAAAGGAGAAGGAGAAGCTGGAGCAGATGTTAAAGGATCACAAAACATTGTTGTATCCAACTTGCGAAGATGGCCACAAAAAGCTAGGTGCCACACTGGATTTGCTGCAATGGAAGGCAGAGAATGGTGTGACTGACAGCGCATTTTCAAAGTTGTTGGTAAAAATGAAGAATCTTCTTCCAAGAAATAATGAGTTGCCTGACAGTACATACCAAGCAAAGAAGGTTGTCTGCCCTCTAGGATTAGACGTGCAGAAGATACATGCCTGCATTAATGACTGCATCCTCTACCGCGGTGAGAAGTACGAGAATTTGGATGCATGCCCGGTATGCACTGCACTGCGGTATAAGATCAGACGAGACGATCCTGGCGATGTTGAGGGCGAGGCCCCTAGGAAGAAGGTTCCCGCCAAGGTTATGTGGTATGCTCCTATAATACCACGGTTAAAACGTCTCTTCAAAAATAAAGAGCATGCCAACTTGTTGCGATGGCACATGGAAGACCGTAAGAAAGACGCGATGTTGAGACACCCCGCTGATGGGTCACAGTGGAGAAAAGTCGAGCGAGAGTACCCGGACTTTGCACGTGACGCAAGGAACTTAAGGTTTGGTCTAAGTACAGACGGCATGAATCCTTTTGGTGAGCAGAGCTGCAGTCACAGCACCTGGCCTGTGACCCTATGTATCTATAACCTTCCTCCTTGGTTGTGTATGAAGAGGAAGTTCATTATGATGCCAGTGCTCATCCAAGGCCCGAGGCAACCCGGCAACGACATTGATGTGTACCTAAGGCCATTAGTTGAAGAACTTTTACAGCTGTGGACCAAACCAGGTGTACGTATGTGGGATGAGCACAAAGGGGAGCCATTTGACCTACGAGCATTGCTTTTCGTAACCATCAATGATTGGCCTGCTCTTAGTAACATTTCAGGGCAGACAAACAAGGGATACAATGCATGCACACACTGTTTAGATGATACTGAAAGTGTATATTTGGATAAATGTAAGAAGGTTGTGTACCTAGGGTATCGCCGATTTCTTCCGAACCTGCATCCAGTAAGAAAGAAAGGCAAGCATTTCAAACGTCTGGCAGAACCCCGGAGGAAGCCTGTCCTCCGTACCGGTGAGGAGGTATTTGGTATGGTCAAGGACCTAGAAGTAATCTTTGGAAAAGGTCCTGGCAGTCTATCTGTTCCGAATGACGATGCCGGACACGCGCCCATGTGGAAGAAGCAATCTATATTTTGGGACCTACCCTATTGGAAAGTCTTAGAGGTCCGCTCTTCAATCGACGTGATGCACGTGACGAAGAATGTTTGCGTGAACCTGCTAGGCTTTCTAGGAGTGTATGGGAAGACAAAAGATACACCGGAAGCACAACAGGACCAGCAACGTCTGAAGGCCCCTGAAGAGCCTATGCATCCTGAGAACGAGAAGGGTAAACGATGCCACTTAACTCCTGCCAGCTACGCTCTTACCAAAGCAGAGAAGGAAATCTTTTTTGAATGTCTGAGCAGTATCAAGGTCCCGTCTGGCTTCTCGTCGAATATAAAGGGAATAATAAATATGGCAGAGAAAAAATTCCAAAACCTGAAGTCTCATGACTGCCACGTGATTATGACACAATTGCTTCCGATTGCATTGAGGGGGCTTCTACCTGAAAATGTTCGAGTACCCATTGTGAAGCTATGTGCATTCCTCAATGCAATATCTCAGAAGGTAATCGATCCAGAAAGCCTACCAGGGTTACAAACAGATGTGGCCCAATGTCTTGTCAGCTTTGAGTTGGTGTTCCCACCATCCTTCTTCAATATTATGACGCATCTCCTGGTTCACCTAGTAGAAGAGATTGCCATTCTCGGTCCTGTATTTCTACACAATATGTTCCCCTTTGAGAGGTACATGGGAGTCTTAAAGAAATATGTTCATAACCGTGCTAGGCCAGAAGGAAGCATCTCCAAGGGCTATGTAACAGAGGAGGTCATTGAGTTCTGTGTTGATTTTATTCCTGACCTTAAGGCGATTGGTGTTCCAGAATCACGACATGAGGGGAGACTGCGTGGAAAAGGCACCCTAGGATGTAAAGAAATGATATGTAGGGACGGGCATTCTCTCAATCAAGCACACTAAACGGTTTTACAAAGATCTATCTTGGTTGCCCCGTATATCAATGAACACAAGAATTTAATACGCCTCAAACACCCGGGGCAGTCTGATGAATGGATTATAAGTGAACACATGGCAAGTTTTGGCGGCTGGCTGCAAAGACTTCTCACGAATAACACCACTGTTGGGGATCAGCTGTACTTGTTGGCCAGGACACCGTCTTCGACTGTATGTACTTTCCAAGGGTACGAGATAAATGGGAATACATTTTACACGATAGGCCAAGATAAAAAGAGCACCAACCAAAACAGTGGTATCCGCTTCGATCCAGCAGAAGACAATGGGCAAAAGACCACGTATTATGGGTTCATAGAGGAGATATGGGAACTTGACTATGGACCTAATTTTAAGGTCCCCTTGTTTCGATGCAAATGGGTCAAGCTAACAGGAGGAGGGGTTGAGGTAGACAAGAAGTACGGAATGACAACGGTGGATCTCAACAATCTTATGAAGAACTTAGACGAACCATTCGTCCTAGCCAATGATGTGGCTCAGGTTTTCTATGTGAAGGACATGTCCTCCAGACCAAAAAAAAAGAAAAAATATGCAAACGAATACATCATATGATGAGCCAAAGCGTCACATAGTTCTTTCAGGGAAAAGAAACATCGTGGGAATCGAGGACAAGACAGACATGTCAGAAGATTATAATAAGTTTGATGAAATTCCGCCCTTCACAGTGAAAACTGACCCAAGCATTCCGTTAAGTAAAGAAGATGCTCCATGGTTACGACTGAAGCGATCATAAGGAAGGGCATATGCCAAGAAGTTCATGCTCATATTATGTAACTCTAGTTCATGTTTTTAATATTAATACATGTCTTGAGTGTTAGTCATGTTTTGTGGATGGACCGGGACTATGAGAAGAAGTTGTCCCGATTCGTACTTACCATTAAGATCTGATCTCCAAACGCGCGCGGTCACATATTAGGGAGTGCCTCTATGACCAGTTTCTTGGAGATGCCGGAGGACTAGGCTCCGTCGGCATCTCCCTGAAACTGGCCGTAGTGGTGTCCCTGCTCTCGAAAACCATCTTGCAGCTTTGTAACTTGTCTAACTAGATCAATACACCAGGGAGCTAACTAATTTCACATATTAGGGAGTGCCTCCATGACCAGTTTCTCGGAGATGCCGGAGGACTGGGCTCCGTCGGCATCTCCCTGAAACTGGCCGTAGTGGTGTCCCTGCCTCAAACTGGCTGGAGGACTGGACTCACAAGGATGCCTATTTATAGTACAAGCAGCTCGACATAGTGTTGACACTTACAAAATAATGTCGACACTCACCCCTATTATTAGTCCCGGTTGGTGTCTCCAACCGGGACTAAAGGTTCATCTTTAGTCCCGGTTGGTGACACCATCCGGGACAAGGTACACGCCGCACGACATAATGTCGACATGCACTCACCTCTATTATTAGTGCTGACTCGTGTTTTGTCCCGGTTGGTGTCTCCAACCGGGACTAAAGGTTCATCTTTAGTCCCGGTTGGTGTCTCCAACCGGGACTAAAGGTTCATCCCGCCATTTTTTCCCGCCATTTTTCTTCCCGCCATTTTTCTTCCCGCCAGTTCTTCCCGCCATTTTTCTTCCCGCCAGTTCTTCCCGCCATTTTTCTTCCCGCCATTTTTCTTCCCGCCAGTTCTTCCCTCCAGTTCTTCCCGCTAGTTCACTATATATATATGTAGGGGGTTGGCCTCCATTGTCATTGCACATCTCTAGACTCATATCTGCAACCTCATCACTCTTTCCCATGGCTTCCACCGTAGAACTAACCCCCAGGGAGGCGGAGGCGCTTTGCGCCTCGAACTACCCCTGCCCGTCGGGCTACTGTGTCCCCGTCGGCTGGATGCTGAGCGTCGGAGGTGTGCCGGTTCCTCCTGTCCCTCTAGGTGTGGCGCGCCGGATGGCCATCACGAACCACTACTACTTCGAGCTCACGCCGGAGCAGCGGAGGAATCCCAGATGGCATCCTGACTATTTCTCTACTTGGGAAGCCTTCTTCGTGGATCGGCATGAGAGGGCGCTCGCCAGGCACGAGGAGGACGGCCCAACTCCTCCTAACTTCAACGAGGCCGGCCGTCGGCTATGGTGGCGCGGTCGGACTCTCCAGAGCGTCATGGCCTATGACACTGCCGCCGACTCTAACCCCCGACTACGCTACCCTCAAGTCCAGCCCACGCGCTACCCTCAAGTCCAGCCCACGCGTACTCTCCAGAGGTTCAATTACGGTGACCCCGACGACGACAGCGATGACGGCGGCGGCGAGTACGACGACTACAGTGGCGAGTATTACAGGTGTAGGCAGGAGCATGACTAAATCACTCCAACATTCCGAAACAAGTTCGGCCGATTGTTACTTAATCTGGCCATGTATCTTAATTTTCAGTTCTTTTATGTATCTTAATTTTCAGTTCCAGTTCGGCCGATTGTTACTTAATCTGGCCATGTATCTTAATTTTCAGTTCTTTTATATATCTTAATTTTCAGTTCTTTTATGTATCTTAATTTTTAGTTCCAGTTCGGATTTATGTAACTGTCTCAAAATGACCTATCTCATTCGGGTCAAATGACCAATGTTATGGCTAGAATCAAGGCATAGTTTGCAAGAGGAGTTTTCCTTTTTATCGCACCAAAAAGGCATTTTCCATTTTCCGAGCATAAAAAACGGACGGTTTTGTGAAGCAACCACCAAATGGCTAATTCAAAAAACCACCAACACATTGATCAAAAAACAATGCAAGTTGAGAGAGGCTTGGTGAGACTCAAGTGTATACAAAAGATGCGACATTTAAATATCCAATCAATTCAAAAATGTTAATACAAAAGATGCGGCATTAAAATATGATTTGATCTAATAAAAATCATTTACATGAATGGATAGATATTATTTTTCTGAAAATTATGATATATTATTCATATTTTTCTGAGTTGAAATGAAAAAGATATGAATTTTCTAAATTCATATCATATTTTTTGAATTAAAAAAGCCCCTTTAATGCATGAAATAAGTGTTTATTTATTTTAAAAAATTTCATGTAAAGTAAATATAAAAATCATTTACATGAATGGATAGATATTATTTTTCTGAAAATTATGATATATTATTCATATTTTTCTGAGTTGAAATGAAAAACATATGAATTTTCTAAATTCATATCATATTTTTTGAATTAAAAAAGCCCCTTTAATGCATGAAATAAGTGTTTATTTATTTTAAAAAATTTTATGTAAAGTAAATATAAAATGATTTACATGAATGGATAGATATTATTTTTCTGAAAATTATGATATATTATTCATATTTTTCTGAGTTGAAATGAAAAAGATATGAATTTTCTAAATTTCATATCATATTTTTTGAATTAAAAAAGCCCCTTTAATGCATGAAATAAATGCCCCCCCTTTAACACCGGTTCCAGACAGGAACCGGTGTTAAAGGGGGGGGCATTTATTTCGTTTCCCGCGCGCACACCCTCCTCCCCCCTTTAACACCGGTTCCAGCCACGAACCGGTGTTAAAGGGGGGGTAATAAATGCGCGCGGGAAACACCCCCCTTTAACACCGGTTCCAGCCACGAACCGGTGTTAAAGGGGGGTAATAAATGCGCGCGGGAACCCCCCCCCCTTAACACCGGTTCCAGCCACGAACCGGTGTTAAAGGGGGGGTGTATTTATTTCACCTTCCCCTTCCCCTTCCTTTCTTCCCCCCACTGAGCCAGATCGATCTCCGTCTCGCCGCCCCCGACCCGCCGTCTCGCCGCCGCCGCTTCGGAGCTCCCCCGACCCGCCGTCTCGCCGCCGCCGCTTCGGAGCTCGAGGTCCGCCGCCCCCGACCCTCTCTTCCCCGCATCCTTCCCCTCCCTCTATGTCTCCACACGACGGTGGCCGAAGGTCGCTGCGGCGGGTACCAGGGAGGAGGCCGACGGAGGACAGACGACGCGGGCGCAGCGGTGGCGCTGGAGGGCGGTGGCGCTGGAGGGCGCTGGCGGTGGCGCTGGAGGGCGGTGGCGCTGGAGGGCGCTGGCGGTGGCGGTGGTGGAGCCGGGCGGTGGCGCTGGCGGTGGCGGTGGTGGAGCCGGGCAGTGGCACTGGAGGGCGCTGGCGGTGGCGGTGGTGGAGCCAGGCGGTGGCGCTGGAGGGCGCTGGCGGTGGCGGTGGTGGAGCCGGGCGGTGGCGCTGGAGGGTGCTGGCGGTGGCGATGGTGGATCCGGGCGGTGGCGCTGGAGGGCCGTGGACTCGCAGTTGGCGAGGGCGCAAGGTTGGCGTGGCGAGGCCGTGGTCGGGCTCGGGCTTGGCGTCGGGGAAGTGCGGAGGCGGCGCCGTCGGCCCCGGTGGCGGCCAAGCGTCGCAGAAGGAGGTGTGGGGAGGGCCCCGGCGGCGGAGGTTGGGGCGCTGAGGACGAGCGGCCGGAGGGCGAGGCAAGGGCGCGGCGCTCGGCCCAGCGAGCTCATCGAGTGGCGACGGGAGAGGTAGACAGAATCAGAGGCGAGGCTGACGGCCAGAGCGGAGGGAGGCCGCGGGCTCGCCGGCACGGGGCAACTATAGGGAGCTGGCGGGGTGGGTCGACGGCCTGGCGGAGGGGGTGGATGCAGGGGAGTTCGATGGGGAGGGTGCGGGTGACGCTCGGAGGTGGGAACCGGCGAAGCGAAGAGGGGAGATGCGGCAGGCTTGTTGAGCAGAGGGACAAACCCCAGGAACATTGTCGTTGTATCTTGTGATTGCTATATTAATATAGCGGGGCGCAAGCCTATTTCGAGGAGCCCTGACCATCTCGCTCTCTTCCCCGTGCAGGAGCGTCTCGCCGCCGCCGCTTCGGAGCTCGTAGGCCACGCCTCAACGCCGACGCCGCCCGCCGCCCGACAAGCCCGCCGCTAGCACCGCCGCCCGACGAGACCGCCGCATCCGTCCGACGAGCACCGCTGCCCGACGAGACCAACGTCACCCCACCGGTGAGCGCCACGTGTCTGCCACGTGTGTGATTGCTGACTCATCCTGATTAAAACTTGTTTGCTCGATAAATTGTACTACATGCATAGATTAAAACTTGTATACAAATTGGACCTCTGACTCATTTGTGTATTTATTTGTGTATTTTGGTATGAATAATATGTATATTTGTGTATGAATCCAAGTCCACTTGAATGTTTACACTCTTACTCTAGATAATATTATTGTTTTAGAAACTATGGATCCACTTAGTAGAAACCTTGAAGAAGAAGAAATAATGGAGAACATTATTGATGAGGACACCTCACAATATCTGAACTTGGAGGGACATGACGACGACAGCTCAAGTACTAGTCATGGAGAAGATGAAGACTCCGGTGAACGCAATTTAATGGTTACAAAGTCCGGCGAGGTATATGCATTGATTAAGCCTCAGCTGACTTCCACCAACAATCTTCTTCTACATGTATTAATTAACGCTTCTTTCTTCTTTTAGCCCTCTGGATCGACCAGCCAGCAACCATCTTCTTCTACGAAAAAGAGCAAGCGAGGCGCGAGCCAGCGGTTGAAAGATCGTGCAAAGTTCACGATCGAAGCAGTCCGTGTTGATGGCAGGCCGATGGAGCCCAAGAAGGCCGCAGACAAATTTATACGTCAGGCTGGTGTTCTTGTTAGGGACCAAATCCCAATCATAATTGAAAATTGGAATAAGCCAAAGAAGGGCGATGGTACCTTTGTCGATGACAGATCCAAAGAAACGCTTTGGAATTCGTTGTTGGTAAATTTCACCCTTCCGCCAGAGGAGGATGAAAACAACCCGGTTATAAAGAAAAAGGTCAAAGAGTGGACTCTAAAGAAGATGGCTGAGGCTTTCCGCAACTGAAAGACAAAATTGAACAAATTTGTCAAAGCTGGCGAGACTCCAAATTTTGAAGACGCATATTATGCGAAGATAAGACCTCACTGGCCCGAATTTGAGACATATAAAAAAAGTGCTATAGCTAAAAAGAGGTCAGAAACCAATACGCTTAATGCCCTGAAGAAGGAATATCACCAGAGGACGGGGTCATGTGGCTACATATCTCAGAGGCCTAAGTGGGAGGAAGCTGAGAGGGCCCTGCGCGAGAGAGGGATCACACCCCAGACAGATGGGTGGGACCTACGTGCAAAGACTTGGTTCTACGGAATCGGGGCAAGGTTGGACCCAGAAACAGGATTGTGTATCTTCCCAACCATCCTTGCCAAACCCGTCACTGAACTCATCACGGCATACGAGGAAACATCCGCCAGGATCTTCCATCCCGACAGAGAGAATGACCATCTCACACGCGCCATCGGTAAAAAAGAACACCCTGGACATGCACGAGGCACAGGGGGTATGACGTGGAAGGATGGGTTTGCCGACTGGAGCGACTCTTACAGATGGCGCGGCAGAAAAGAAAAAGAGCGTACAGATCGGATGACACAGATAGAACATGCACTTGTGGCGCTGCAGACGCAAGTGAATGCACAACAGAGCCATCAAGCTACCGGCCCATCTCAGCGGCATGAAGAGCCTGCATTGGAAGCTGCCCGCGGCCCAGACTCTGCGCGGAAAAGCAGTGTGGCTTCCACGGAGAACGTGCAGCCAACGCTTGAAATGACGGGTCCTCGATACCCCGTTGATGAGATCACGGAGAGCGAACACGCTGAGCTGCATGTGAGATTAATGGGCTTATCCATTAAGGTGGCTGTCGGCTATGCCTTACCTCCTGTAGCTGGTGGAACTTACCACTGCCGACCGATTCCAGATGGCTATGCTATTGTCGGGGTGGATGAGGTTGTGAAGGAATATGAGGAAGCACAGCTTGACCATGCTACAGGTGAAGGGGAAACTCAACTCAAATTTGCAGTGAAAACAACCATTCTTTGGAAGAAGGAACACATTGTGCTTCCAAATTGGAGGTCACTGGCACCCCCGCCGTCTCCGCAGCGTCAGCAGTCTGAGCCGCTTCAGCCATCTCCTGCGCGGCAGCCATCTCCGGCCCGTCAGCCATCTCCTGCGCGGCAGCCATCTCCGGCCCGTCAGCCATCTCCTGCGCGGCAGCCATCTCCGGCCCGTCAGCCATCTCCGGTGCTTCAGCCATCTCCGGCCCGTCAGCCATCTCCTGCGCGGCAGCCATCTCCGGCCCGTCAGCCATCTCCTGCGCGGCAGCCATCTCCGGCCCGTCAGCCATCTCCGGTGCTTCAGCCATCTCCTCAGCGTAAGCGGAAGAGCACTGCCACGAGGAGCATCAGTAGCACTGCCACAAAGAAATCCGTAGGAAACCGTACGCCAAAGAGTTCAAAAAACTACGTCCCGCAGCCTTCCGCCAAGCCATTGCCGGTTTTACCGTGGAATCGCAGCGACGAGGAGACCAATAGGATCTCGGGAGAACAGGTCAAGAAATTCTTTGCACCTAGACGGGCCGAGCCAAAGGAGAAAATAGATCCGGCGGTGATGGAGAAGTTTTACAAAAATCTTTTGAAACCTGAAACCCCACTTGTGCCGGACTACGAGCGCCAGATTTTGAAGGCGGATGCAAGGCGCCGTAGGGAGACTGAAAGTAGCAGTCGTGAGGCACCCCAGAAAACAGTTCCCATGCTCGGAGAGCAGGAAAACCAATCATGCGCCCCGCTCCAAATGTTTGACAAACGGGACGCTCCTCCCGTAGATGATTACGAGGCAGAGCTACAAAGAAAGGCCAATGAGATGGGGATGACTTACATTGCATACTTGAACGTCATGGGAGACAACTTGCCCAAATGCGATGTCAACCCCATACAGCCATGGAAGTATGGGAAGAATCTAGTTAAGAAAGAGGAGCTCAAGAATCTACCAACAAAGATGCGAAAATTGCACAAGTGGTACCTTCATTTCTGCAAGACGAGAAAAGAAGAATGGATCACGGCGCATATAAGAGATCAGATTTTCTTGTGCGGAGACGACGCGATCGACTTCAACATTCAAGACTTGCATTTTCTATTCAATCAGAAGGAACTCGATAAATCTGCCATCAGCCTTTATTGTGTGTAAGTACTATTTCTGTAATTTTTATCTCAACTCATTCACTTCATTAATTGCATGTATATATATATGCTCACCATATATGTATATACTATTATGCAGGAAAAAGGTTATGGAATGCATGAAAGGAGACCCTTTTGACATTGGGTTCGTTGACCCAAATAGAGTTCATGAAGAAGTGGTAAGAGACAAACCCGGGCAAACAGAAGATTACTTGCTAAAGTCTTTACTGAGACAACAAACCAAAAGGGAAATACTATTGCCTTACAACTTCTCGTGAGTACTGTTACCCTCTCTCTTGTACACATTCTGTTTCGGCTTACTCGATGTTAAGTGTAACTGATGATGAGTTATGCGTGCGTAGGTTCCACTTTATTCTGCTAGTCATTCAACCTGACTCAGGAAAAGTCCTTGTCATGGACTCGTTACGAAAAGAAAAAGAGCTATGGGCAGACTTTAGAGAGATGCTCCAGAGGTAATTTCAATCATATTATCGCACTAGATCGGCAACTTTCGTGACAATAAGTAATTAATTACTCCTTTATCCATTTTCTTTGTCGGACAGGGTTTGGAAAATGTTCACGGGCAGGGCCGTGGGTGAATGGTCAGAAGAACTAAAATTTGTAGACCAAAATGTAAGTAATACTAGCTAGCTTCCAATTCCATTATATCATGCTTTATTGATTATTATTTTGATTGAACTCTCTATTCTCGTAAAGTGCGCGCATCAAGGACACGGCAATAACTTATGTGGGTACTATGTTTGCGAATTCATTCGCAACACGATATGTACGACAGGCCAAGCCGCACTAGAACAACTTAGAGTAAGTAAACAAAGTCCACAACATTATTTTATTACCATCAATTGTGTTGAGTTTTATTCTTATATATATATTGACGGCCCATTCTTCATATATATTCAGATCGAACGGATGCGGGACCAACTCCTACCATTTGAACGCATACGAGCCATTCAAGAGGAATTGGCGGGGTTCATACTTGATGAGGTCGTCACGCCTGGCGGAGAACTCTATAGATATCCACCAAAATGAACGATGACGATGTATGTGCCGATGGCGATGTATGTGCCGATGACGATGTTTGTGTATAATAATAGTTGCTTAATTATTCATGTACTCGTATGTACCGATGACGATTTATAAGTATACCGCTTCCGATCGATTTCCTCTCGCTCCCCCCCCCCCCCCTCCCGCAGAAATACGCCCAGAACGGGGCAGAGGCAGAAGTCTGCCGCGGCAGAGATTTAGGCCGTTTTTCTACCGCGGCAGGAAAACGGCCTAAATCTCTGTCGCGGCAGAAGAACCTTTAACACCGGTTCCAGATACGAACCGGTGTTAAAGGGGAGGGGCCTGAGGCCTGCGGCAGCCCCACGTGCGCCAGCCCCTCTCTAACACCGAACCCTCAACAGCGGTTGGGGAACCGCTGTTAGAGGGCCCTTCCAACCGGAGTTAAAGGGGGGCTCTGCACTAGTGGTACCAAAGCATCCAAAATAATGGCGCCATACGCCGGCTGGCCTTTCACCAGTATGATCTCATATGCGGGGCAACGCGCGCGCGGCGCAACGTTCCGGCAAGATTCGCCCGTTTTCGCTCATGGACGTCGCAGCAACAGCGGCGAGCCTGAAACCGATTGGTGCGGCGATACCCCGCGCGGCCGTCTACCTCAAGGTGGCTCGACAGATTCCGAGATATCCACAGGAGAACGTAGAGACAAGAGAATGCGCACTTGCTCAGGGTAAAGTAGACCGCGATAAGCTGGGAATAAAATTTAGCCAAGATTCAGTGACGGCTACATATGCAGATCAATCAGACCGGCTACATATATATGCAGTGCAGGCTAGTACATGTCGGACTCCTTGTGCGTCTCGATGACGCAGTCGGAGGTGGGGTAGGCGACGCAGGTGAGCACGTAGCCGGCGTCGACCTGGTCGTCGTCCAGGAACGACTGGTCCGACTGGTCGACGCCGCCCTTCAGGACCTTGCCGAGGCAGGAGGAGCAGGCGCCGGCGCGGCACGAGTAGGGCAGATCCACGCCGGACTCCTCGGCCGCGTCCAGGATGTAGTTGTCCTTGGACACTTCGATCATGCTCTCGTTCCCGTCCGGACCGATCAGCTTCACCTTGTACATGGCCGCGGCGCGGAAGTCCCTCGACGACGCCCCGGAGCCTGGGAATGTGGGCGTCATCCTGGCCGGGTTCAGGTGTAGTAAATGCAGTGGCTGCCTGGTGCTCAGGTTTAGGGGACGCAGCTGCGGGCGTGGGTTGCCGCTGAAGCTGCACACAACTGGTGCTGCCAAAGTAGTTGCCATCTTCAATCTGTGATGAGATATAAAAAAGATGGTAATCAGTAACAAGAGAGGAGATACTAGACAGGAGGAAAAATAAAATAAAAAGGTACTTCCGTTTCATAATATAAGCCCTTTTAGCAAGCTCCAAAATTTCTGTGAAAATCCTTTGAATCAAATAGGACCTTTTAAGGGTTGGTCCTTTGATTCTGAAAACTCAAGACTTCACTTAGACCTATCCACGTTATGCTTTAAGACCGTAAGCAAAATAAAAAGGTACTTTTTCATATGACAGCAGAAGTTGTGAGAACTGTGTTGATTGAGCTGTAGGATGTGACCAAGCAACCAGATCAGTATTTCCGACTAAAGAATAGATCTGAAAGCAATTGCTAGTAAAGTAAATCTTTACAAATACGTCATAACAATCTTAGCAAGTTGCAGTTACAAAAGAGCAACAATGGCGTCTGATCACAGAAGTTTGGCATATTCATTTCTGTTGAGTAACATATTGTACTACGTATAGGTCCCCGTGTTTTGTCAGGGTTGTACCCGTACTTGTACATGTGTCCGTCTATATATACATGAGCAGCCGGCCCAATTGGTGCCGTGCAATCTCCAATTATCTTCCACATGGTATCAGACACCGCTTGATCCTACCCTAGCCGCCGCCCCCCCTCCTCTACCCTAGGGCGCCGCCGGCCTCCTCCCACCAGCCGCCGCCCCCGCCCCCCCTCTCCCTCGGGCGCGCCGCCACTCCCCCCCTCCCCTCCCCTACCTCGGGCGCCGCCGGCTCCTCCCTCAAGCCGCCGCCCCTAGCCACCGCCCACCATCTTCCGCCATGGCCGGGTTCTCCTCCTCCGGCCCCTCCGACGCCTTCAACTCCTCCCGCTCCGGCAGCAGCAACCCCTTCGCCGGGCCCTCCGTCGCCGTCATCCGCGACATCCCCATCGCCGAGCGCGTACCGGTGAAGCTCTCCACCACCGCTGCCAACTTCTTCCCGTGGAAGACGTACTTCGGGCTGCTCTTCCGCGAGTACGATCTCCTCGACCACGTCGATGACACCATCGACCTCCTCGCCATGCCGCACGACCCCGAGTGGCTCGCGATCGACGCCACCATCATCCGCTGGTTCTACCAGACCGTCTCCAACGACATCTTCCGCACCGTCGTCCGGGACGGCGACACCGCGCACACGGTGTGGGAGAAAATCACCGGCCTCTTCACCGACAACAAGATCCAGCGGGTCACCTTCCTCCAGCAGGAGTTCTTCGGCACACACCAGAACGACCACTCTCTCGACGAGTACGTTCTCAAGCTGAAGAGCCTCTCCGACGAGCTTCGCGACTTGGAGTTTCCGATCGATGACAAGATCATGCTCTCCACCCTGTCGGCCGGTCTCGGCGAGGATCTCAGCAACGCCGCCTCCAATCTCACGCTCCTCACCACGCCCTCCTTCGAGCAGGCCGTCGCCTACCTGCGCCTTGAGGAGCGCCGCCTCAAGCATCTCCGAGCTCGGGCGGCTCACACCGCCTTCGTCGCAGGCCTCTCCCGCGGCGCCCCGGCACCGGCGCCTCGCCCCCCCGCCCCCGCGCCTCGCCCGATGGGGCCGCCTCCGGGCTTCTACGCCCCGCCGCACCCGCCTCCGCCTCCCGCCACCGGCGGCACTGGCAACGGCGGTGGCCGTCGTGGGCGCCGTCGCCGTGGCGGCGGTGGCAACGGCGGCGGCCATGGTGGCGCCACCGCCCCCGCGCCTCGTCCACCCCCGCACGCCGCCCCTACTCCGCCATGGCTCGCGGGTCACAACCCGTGGACCGGGGTCGTCCACGCCTACTCCATGCCTCTGCCGCGCGCCCCCTACCCGGGCATCATGGGGCCGCGTCCGGCCACCCATCAGGCCTTCTACGCAGCGCCCCAACCCGCCGTCACGCCGAGCTACGACACCGTTCCAGGCTACGGTGCCGCGCCCTACTCCGCCCCGGCCTACGTCGCCCCCCCGAGCTCGGCTCCGTGGGATCCCGCGCTCCTGACCGCCCTCCAGAGCGCCCCCACCGCTGGGGCGTATGGTGGCGGCGGCGACTGGTTCATGGACACCGGCGCCTCCGCGCATATGGCTGCGCACCCCGGTACCCTCTCTTCTTCTACACCCTCCTCCACCTCCTCTCGCATCATCGTTGGCAACGGTCATGCGCTTCCCATTACTCACACCGGTTCCGTCTCTTTTCCCTCCACTTCCACTCCTCTCTCTCTCAACAATGTTCTTGTTTCTCCTGCCTTGATTAAAAATCTGGTTTCTGTTAAATCTTTCTGTCGTGATAATCCTGTGACTGTGGAATTTGACGCTTTTGGTTTTTCTGTCAAGGATGGTCGTACTCGGATGCTCCTCCACCGATGTGACAGTCCCGGCGATCTGTACCCTGTTGGTTCGGCCTCCACCACCGCCAGCAGCTCACTCGCCCTCTCCACCGGTGTTGATCTCTGGCACGCTCGCCTCGGCCATCCCAGCCACGCCGCTCTCCGTCAAATAATGCAAGGCTTTTCCTTTACTTGTAATAAAACGGATGCCCACTCCTGTGACGCATGTCGTCTAGGCAAACATGTTCGCCTCCCGTTTAGTTCCTCCTCCACAGTCGCGTCTTTTCCGTTTCAACTTATTCATAGTGATGTGTGGACCTCGCCGGTTCCCAGTAATTCTGGTTATAATTATTATCTTGTGATTCTGGATGATTACTCTCACTTTGTATGGACGTTTCCCCTCCGTCGTAAATCCGACGTTGCCGCCACTCTCACCGCTTTTTTCGCTTTCGTTTCCACTCAGTTCGGTCGCCCCATTCACGCCTTACAAACTAACAACGGCAAAGAGTTCGACAACACCACTATTCGCTCCCTTCTCGCCGCTCATGGCGCTATCTTCCGCCTCACGTGTCCCTACACTTCCCCCCAGAATGGTCGTGCTGAACGGATGCTACGTACTCTCAACGACTGTGCTCGCACACTTCTGTTCCACTCACACATGCCTCCACGTTTCTGGCCGGATGCTCTTGCCATGGCGACTCTCCTCGTCAACATCCGCCCGTGTCGCGTGCGTTGGTCTTACACGCCGCACCACCTTCTCTACGGCGCGCCGCCCACGTATGATGACCTCCGCGTCTTTGGCTGCAAGTGTTATCCCAACACTGCTGCCACCGCCGCGCACAAGCTTGCGCCTCGCTCTCTCCCTTGTGTGTTTTTAGGCTACCCCGCCAACACCAAGGGCTACCGATGCTACGACCCGGTCTCCCATCGCGTCCTCACCTCCCGGCACGTGTACTTTGACGAGTTGTCTTTTCCGTTTCAGCAGGGACCTTTGGCGACACCTACGACGACGCCCCCGGCGCCCACCGGCCCTCCTGTGGCCGGCCCCGCGCGCCGCCGACTGCGCCCGGCGGCCCCAGCGGCCCCCACTGCGTCGGCCCCGGCCGGGCCCTCGGCGCCGTCCCCCGCGGCGCCGCCGTCTCCCGCGGCGCTCCCGTCACCCGCGGCTCCCGCGTCGCCTCCGTCGACCGCGGCACCCTCGTCGCCCGCGGCGCCCGTGTCGCCCCCGACGCCTGCGGCGCCCCCGTCGCCCTCATCGCCCGCGGCGCCCGCGGCGTCCCCTCCTGCGGCGCCCCCGGTGCCGTCGACCAGCTCGAGCACCTCAGGCTCCCCCTCGCCGCCCGTCGCTGCGGCTCCTGCGCCCATGCTCACCCGAGCACGTGCGGGCGTGCGGCGCCCGTCTACGCGCTACCCCGCCGACCAGTGGGCCTTCTGGGCCAGCGGGAACAGTGTCCTGCCGCATGACGGCGGGGCGCCGTCGTCCCACGAGCGGGAGGCGTCCTCCTCGCGGCCGAGCGAGCCGTCCACCTCCGCCCCCTCGCCGGTGCCCACCTCGGCTCGCGCCGCTCTGCGCGACCCGCACTGGCGCGCCGCCATGCAGGAGGAGTACGACGCGCTGCAGCGCAACCGGACCTGGGAGCTGGTGCCCCGGCCCTCTCGCGCCAACGTCATCACCGGCAAGTGGGTCTTCAAGCACAAGCTCGGCTCCGATGGTACTCTCGAGCGCTACAAGGCGCGCTGGGTCGTCCACGGCTTTCGGCAACGCGCGGGCGTCGACTTTACGGATACGTTTGCCCCGGTCGTCAAACCGGGCACGATCCGCACGGTCCTGCATCTCGCCGCTTCTCGCGCATGGCCGGTGCATCAGATGGACGTCTCCAACGCCTTCCTCCATGGCCACCTGTCGGAGCAGGTCTACTGTCAGCAGCCCATTGGCTTCGTTGACGCCGAGCGCCCCGATGACGTGTGCTTGCTCTCTCGGTCCTTGTATGGACTGAAGCAGGCGCCCCGCGCCTGGTACCAGCGCATCGCCGCGTTTCTGCATCAGCTCGGCTTCCGCTCCACGCGCTCCGATGCATCGCTGTTCGTCTTTCGGACAGGCAACGACATGGCCTACCTGCTGCTGTACGTCGATGACATCATCCTGACGGCATCCACCGCCGGTCTTCTTCGACAGCTCACCGACAGTCTTCGTGCTGAGTTCGCATTGAAGGACCTCGGCCCGCTCCACTACTTCCTCGGCATCGAGGTTGTCCGGCGCGCGGACGGGTTCTTTCTTCATCAGCAGAAGTATGCACGTGAGCTTCTCGAGCGTGCCGGGATGCTTAACTGCAATCCCGCGCCCACTCCTGTCGACACGAAGGCCAAGCTTTCCGCTACTGATGGTTCGCTGGCTTCCGATGCCCCGTTCTACCGCTCCATCGTCGGCGCCCTTCAGTACTTGACGTTGACACGTCCGGAGCTCCAGTACGCTGTGCAGCAGGTGTGCTTGCACATGCATGCTCCTCGGGACGCCCATTGGGCTGCGGTGAAGCGGATTCTACGCTACATCCGTGGCACGATGGGCTATGGCCTGTCGCTGCATGCCTCGCCATCGACCTCCACTGCCCTCGTCGCCTACTCGGACGCGGACTGGGCGGGCTGCCCGGACACGCGGCGCTCCACCAGCGGCTACTGCGTCTACCTTGGCTCGTCGCTCGTCTCTTGGTCCTCCAAGCGGCAGCCCACCGTATCTCGTTCCAGTGCCGAGGCCGAGTACCGCGCCGTGGCCAATGCTGTGGCTGAGTGTACATGGCTTCGCCAGCTCCTCTCCGAGCTTTCTTGTCCTGTTGACAAGGCCACGGTGGTCTTCTGCGACAACGTGTCGGCTGTCTACCTCTCCGCCAACCCCGTTCATCATCGACGCACCAAGCATATTGAGTTGGACATCCACTTTGTTCGTGAGCAAGTTGCTCTCGGTCACGTTCGAGTTCTTCACGTACCGACGTCTCAGCAGTTTGCCGATATCATGACGAAGGGATTACCGTCCACGACTTTTCCTGAGTTTCGCTCCAGTCTATGTGTCGGTGCCGACCCTTCGACTGCGGGGGGGTGTTGAGTAACATATTGTACTACGTATAGGTCCCCGTGTTTTGTCAGGGTTGTACCCGTACTTGTACATGTGTCCGTCTATATATACATGAGCAGCCGGCCCAATTGGTGCTGTGCAATCTCCAATTATCTTCCACAATTTCTAATGCTTCCGGTGCACTCATTTTTTAATTAAAATAAAAAGCAGGATAGTATTTATTTCCATAGGCCACACAAAGTAGCCATTAGAAGTTGATCGATCACGGCGATTCATAGTTATAATAACTGACAATGAACTATAAAACCATTGGCCTACACCTGCTAAAAGTTCGAACAATGCTATTCACAGTCAAGCGCCTGACGGACATAAGATATCCAATTCCAACCAATTGTTTTTCACAACTAGTAGTTTCGGATTTGGATATGGATGAGATTGCAGGTGCACGACACACATATCAGGTATGTCGTAGTGAATCGACTTTTCCATTTATGTGGGAAACCCTATGTGGAGCTTTGTCATCCGCACTGGAATTACCATGATATGGTATCATGCAAGCTCTTTTGGAGTTCCTTTTGACCACAAGGCCCTTTCGGAGTAAGCGGAAACCCTTACGGCATAAGTAATGCCCATAAGAGTAAGCATTGGCATCTACGTCAGCAGCATGTACTGCATATATTATCCAAACACAATAATCTAAATAGTTGCAGTTGAAGATAAGGTTGCGGTTCTTTGAGGTCTTTTTCCCTAGGTCACACTACATCTGATGTCGAAACAAAAGCAATGTTACTGCTCCTCATGAGAGCAGATTGCAGTTCCAGCGTTGGACACTTGGACTGGTGCAGATACAGTCAAATTCAGGACTACTGATGCTTATCTCCACTTAAGAAAGCTGGAGAGCAGGATGCATTTTGACAAAGAATTTGGCCTGAATCTGGAGCAAACCAGGTCAAGCCATACACATCCACCAGAGGGAGGGGTCAGAGAGCGAAGCCAGGAAAGATGAGCATTGCATATTTTGCACTACAGAAGTCAAACTAGTGATGAAAAGTAAGCTGCTACCGTTGTTTGACTAAATCCCACCCGACCCAAATTCATGTAAGTAAAAAAGAAGAGTGGACAGACATTGCTCTACAGACTATAAGCCAAGGATGCAATGCAAGAGTGAGGGAGACAGGATGAGACTATGAGAAGAAGAGCATAGCAGAGGAGTGACTGACCCAGTAGAATGGAGCTGCAATCAGGAACACGCCGAGGCGACCAAGCGGAAGGAGATGAGCCTGGAGATGGAACGGTCTTTCTAAAACGGGAAAGATGGAACGGTCAGATTGGGAAGAGGAACGCGTCCACCTCCGCCTCACGTCCAGCTTTCGGTTTATCTGTGACGCCGGGACCTCTGCGGATCTCGCGTCCACGGCTCCGATCAGCGTGCCCGCGCTGGAGTACGGATCCGACGGTCGCGCTCTGCGGATCCGGCGTCTTCCGGATGCTTCGGTTGCTCCGCCCGTGTTGGGCTTTGGACGGCCGCGAGAGCGCGATGGCTACGGACGCGGGGAGACGGCCTCGAGAGCTATCCTGTGGGCTGTGGGCTGTGGGCGGCTGGTTGCTGGGTTGGAAGTAGGAAATGCTGCATCTGGGTAGCAATTGAGCAACTCGTTAGACCCCTCAAGAAAAAAAAAGTGAGCAACTCGTTAACAATCATCAAGAGTAATACAAAGAAATAATACCTTAAGTAAAAAAAGTACCTAGCCATTTTCTATGGCTTTGACTTCTACTCGCAAAAAAAGGCAATTTTCTGCGACCGGCCTATTCCCGATCATCCTCTCGATCCATGCTTTGCTTGGGCTGACTCAGCGAACGTCTTACACGTCTACCTAGCCTTGGCGAGCATATAGAGACAAGGGCTTGGGGTAGACGGGATCCACTCGCTGGTTCCTAGACGATGGCGGCCAAGATTCCAAAGGAGGGGGCTCCTCCAGCTCCAAACCTCCATAGAATCTGCAGGGGTTGTTGAAAAACCTGGTTCTAAGACGAAGAGCTGGATGGCGTGATCCTCCCGCGGGAGGAGTTCGTGAATCTAGAGGAAGGCGCCAAATACATGGCAGTCGGCCTTTCTTTCAGAAGATTGATGTTGCATGGGGCTGGGATTTGCCAAGAAGTGGTCGATTCGTCCTGTGATGAAAACATTTTCATCCTTTAGGTTTTGTGCCTAGGGGATTGGAACAGGGATATGTATGAGGGCCCCTGGATTTTTTGTAAGTTGGTTGTGCTGCTAGATCCCTACTACCGAATTTCCGACCCTAAGTTGGTGGTGCTTGATCGTATCCATGCATGGAGGTAGTGAGAGGAATACCGCCGTTGTTTCACAAAGAAGAGATTGTTAAGGACATGGAAGCGTGTGTTGGTGAAGTTTTGAGTGTTGATTTTTATGCGCTTAGCGCTAGTGGTACTTGATTTGTCCATGTCATGGTTAAGATCGACATGAACAAACTGCTCACAAGGTTCGTTGTCCTACATTCGAAGAGCAATGAGAGGCTCGTGTTTCAGGTTTTGTACGAGAAGCTACCAAAAATTTGTGAAGTGTGTGGTATTGCATGGTGACTTGGAGTGTGGCGACAGAGTCCACGAAGCCAACACCAAGCAGTACGGTACATGGGTGGTTGCACCGGTTGAATACTAGCACCGCCATATTTCTGGGGTGCGTAGCAGGATGCCGCCAGGGCCAGCAAATCACGGTGGATGTGTGTGAGGGAATGAAAGGGGAAGGGATTATTCCCACAAGATTGCTCCAGGAGATATGAGAAGGACTCACTAATTTAACATGATCCAAAGGTAAACGCTAGTAGTACGCTGATGTGATGGAAATATGCCCTAGAGGCAATAATAAATTGTATTATTCTATATTTAATGTTCAGGATTAAGTTTATTATTTCATGCTATAATTGTATTAGTTTCAGATAATGAGTATTTGGAGAAAAACCCTAATACTTGTGTGAAATCATAAACACCATTAAGATATCCCTAGTCTCGTCTCTAAGACTAGTTCAATATATCATTGATAGTCCTGGTTTCCTGGCTATGGGGAAAACAACAATATGTTGTGGAGTTTCCATTGATATATGAGATCGGAGTTGTTGGGAGGACCCAACATGATATACCATTAAACACATCGTCGATATTGTTATCGGTAGTTTCTCATAAACATTGTATTGCCTTTACTAAAGATCGTTTGACCGCGAGACACATGTGAACTTGGGTACAATATAGATGTGGCAAGATTCTTTAAATGTTGCTCTTAACAGAGTAGTCATAAAGTTGATACTTGCTCTTATTGAATGGTACACCAATTATTCAGATGGGGTGCTTGCGGGAATTGCTACTCCTCACGATGGAGAGATACACTCTGACCCCCTGATGTACTATGATGTTCGTCGTCGTCTGGACGGACACGTGATCAAGTTGTTGAACACATGAACATCAATAGTGAAATATGAGTAAAGAGTACATGCCGGGTAACGATAATAACCTAGTGTTTCATCTCGGGCAATGTAAAGTAACGACAGAGCAATATGATATGTATCGAACATAATACAACGGTTCACACGATAAAGATCTTCGTGTTATTTGCGGGGGTTACTGCGTGTATCAAGACGCCAATAGTAATCATTGTCGTGGAATGAGTCCCGGACATGTCCTCCAATATCCGAACCCATAGGGTCACAAACTTAAGATATCAATGGCATTTAGAATATGAGTGTGTATAAAGATTTAGTAGAAAAGTAATTCCGAAGGTGTTTGGAGTGTCTCGATTATATCAGAGGTGTCCAGAATATTGTCGAGAGTGTTCAGAATAAGTTTTGAGCATTAGTGAGATGAGATAAGGGTTTCAAGAGTTTCTCAGATGGTATCGGAATGGTTCCGAGAGGTCCTGGATGATCTCGTGTCCGGAATGGTCCAGGAGTGTCTGGAATGGTTCCGGACATATGTGAAGGTTTTGGAAGGTGTTGGGGGTATACTTTTCGGGTATACCCACAGGACTCACCAACCAGGGTGGCCCACCAACATGTTAGAGCTTTGCTTCATGGGCGGCCCAGTCAGAGAAAGAGGAGGAGCCACTTCCGGCTACGACAAGGCCCAGAAGAGTTACTGACTTAGGCCTGTAGTATTACTTGTAGTCCAAGCTTTATCTAGTTATCGACTTTGTAACGTAGCCGGATAGGTCTCTCCTATAACCCTAGGCCCCGGTGAATATATAAACTGGACCTATGGGAGCCTTTAGGGCATAAACACAATCACAACTCGCACAGGCGAACCTCTATTGTAATCCATTGTAACATCCGGCTTTCGCCGATATATTACTAGGTTGCTAGCAGGAGTAGGATCCGATCACCGCAGTCGGATCTGAACCTGGGTAAACTTGTGCTCACCATTCTCGGAACATCCAATGTCTCACACCCCATCTTCTCAACGCCGTCAGGAACCCTATGGCGTACTTGTCGACAATCCTACAACAGAAGGCATGGAAGATTCTATAAGGTTATGAAAGGTTCCGGAAGGTACCGGGGTGACCTGGGTCATCTTAGGATGTCTACAAGGTTCCATATTAGGTGCACCCACATTGCCATAATGGGTAAGGAAAGATACTGTAGTCAAATTTGGAATTGCAAAAGAAGCCGTTTTTAACTAGGTTTGGATTGACCTACACCTACTGGAACTCGTCCAAACTTTGGGTCTGGGTAAAGAATGACCCAAGGGGCCTTGACACCTATAAAAGGGAACCAAGAGGCACTCAAGTCGTGGCCTTAGCCTCCCCAAGCCGTTGCACCTCTGCTGCCCCAAAACCCTAGTAGCCGCCGCCCTGCGGCCGCGGCCATCGCCGCCCGGCGCACCGCCGCCACCTACCTCCTCTCTTTTCCACCTCCATGGTGTGGTTCTAAACCCTAATTTGGGTGTGCCCTAGGTACTTCTTCTACTACTACAATGTTGGAGCGTTGTCCGAGTCTTACCTCTGTTTGGATCTAATCTAGACGGGACTGCGGAAGCGCCCCGGACCTTCATCGACATGTTCCCACTTTGACCGTGTGTTATTGATCACACTTAGATGTGGTGTCACTAATATTGTATGTGTGGATACCGGTGGAAGTGCGACACTTGGAGAACTTGATCGTGCGGATCTTCACAAGGAGAAATCTTTTCGCGGCTAATTGACTAGCTACGGGAATCGATGTACCGACTACTTCGACAACAACGTTTTCATCGGTGCATGTTCATGGGAGCCGTCCATGGGATAATACATCTCCTCACGAATCACTAAGGCTTGTTGCGGGGATCGACACACGACCAACCTCGTCATCGAAAAACTTCCGCTAGATCGATCTTCAAGGGTATGATCTATTTCCTCTCCCCTTGCATATGATCCTGGTTATGTGCTATAATTTTTTTTTGCGTAGCATGTTATCCAATAGTGATATCAAAGAGGTTTATACGTAGGCACATGTATGGATAGAGCAATCGTCTAATTCCAGCATTATTAATTTCGTTCTTGATACCCAATTGTTGCAATTTGGATCTTGGCGGTATTGTGTGATTAGCGACCCGAGCCAACTTTATGATCTTCAGATCGAGACTGGTTTGTAAAGTATACTTCGGGTGCACAAAACAACTTTGTCAGGTGCATGTTTTTTTGCAATAGTCAACAGAAATTTTGCACTTTGGGATTTTGTGAATTTGGTGACACGCGGGGGGTCACGCGTATTTATAAAGTCTAGTGAAGCTATTGTACTATTTATAGTGCAACGAGGACACACCCCGGATAAGTTAAAAATCAAGACGATCGATGATGATGCTTTCTTAGCACATAGGTTAAGAACGGTTCTCTACATCACCATAGAGTCATGTAAGTTAGCAAAGCGTGTTAGAGGAGTCTAACTTGTTTTTGCAGGAAGTGACATGGTATAGCAACATGATGTTTACAATATCATGTATGAGATGTGTTATGATGTAATCTCGTAAGGCATGAGTAGCAGGATCCGCTATGATTGTCATATTATTATTGTAATAGCCATAGTTGTTTTTTACTTTATTAGCTAGAGTAGAACTAGCTGTAAAAGAAAGACTTGGCAATGACAATCAAGTAACGATGGAACTCAATGTTATGCCCAAGGCACGTAGAGGAGTACATGGATCCAGAAGACATTGATGATAGAGATCGTTGACGCAAAGTGCTATACGATACCACTATATGAATTGCATGCGATGTTAATCTTTTTATGCACTTTATTTGTTGCGTGGTAGTTATAATAAATAGGATGATCTCTCACTTAAAAATTATTAAATACTCTCCCTAAGTTAGGCACCACATGGGCTTCGAACTGATATGGGTCATGTAACATGGGTGCATATAGGGACGTTCATAATATGGGTGTGAAACTGTCGCACTGTTGGTATACTAAGGTTCACTTCACATACTACCTAGAACATCTAGAGTATGGAACACAAGAATTAAAAGGTTAACATGAGCCATATGTTGATATGATTGGTATGATTACCTACTGGTCTTATTCCCCGGCGCGCGATGTGACATTCGTGTCTGGGAAAATAAGTTCATGGATCTTGAATCACTAAGTATCAATTCTGAGAGATATTGATTTTAGTGGGAGCTACAAAATAATTAAGTTGTTAATTTTGAGTAGATCATTAATCATGAATAATTAATCAAGTGAATTTGGATACTTCGTAGTAGTCATTGGCATTCGTTATTCACCTTCCAATTAGTTTGTTAATTGAGATAAAATAACTATAGATATATGGTAATTTTACTTTAGATCGGTACTGTAATGTTAGTGAAAATTAAAGATTGAGTCATATTGCAAACTTATGGTAAACACTCCTGTGCTCCATGAAATTTGAGGAAAGAGCAATGGTTTCAATTAGTATATACATCATGCTTGCCTTCGTGAAGCTTGATCTTCAAAAGATGTTTTGAGAATCTAAGTGTTCTAGGAACTGAAAATATTATTTCAGAAACAAGCAATGAGTGAAAGATATTTGATATCTAAAACCTTGTTTTTTTGCAAGATGATTGAGAATTATTAGGTGCTACATGTCCTGATATTATGTGAGTGTATGCAAAGATTGAAGATGTTAGGTGATACGTCCAATTTGCATCACCATTCTATATCATAATTTACCTCTATTCATTGATATATTTCATATTAATAGTTCATACTTATGTCTTTTCATATGCTTTTGCATGTTGGATGATTCTTGGAGGATGAATTGCTGGAGTCAGGATTCTGATGGAAAAGGTGATGTTTTGATGCAATTTCGTGAAGATCAGAAAAATACTAGAAAAACTACAGAAAATTGTATTTTCCCAGAAGACGAAGGATGCCAGAAGGGGAGGCGGAGTTGGACCACAGGGGGCCCACACCCCACCAGGCGCGGGCTACCCTTGGCCGCGCCTACAGGGGGTGTGGCCACCCTGGCCTACCTCTGGCTCCGCCCGCTCACCTATATGTTCTCCTCGAAATCCTAAAGTCGGGGGAGGGACCACAGAAAGATTTCGCCGCCTCTGCAGGGCGGAAAACACCAAGAGAGAAAGAGCTCTCCGACAGACAGATTTTTGCCAGGGAAATTCCTTCCCGGAGAGAGGAGATCGTTGCCATCAACACAATCATCAATCTAGACTTCATCGGGATCATCATCATCATCCACACCATCATCTCCACCAACACCGTCGTCACCAATCCATCCCGCTGTAACAATTGTGTTGAATGTTGCATAGTTCTTAGGGGAAACTTTCCCGGTGTTGATTACTATTGTAGTTGATGCTTGTGAGTGGAACCATTGAATTATTGTTTATGTTCAGATTGTTATCCATCATTATACCATCTCTGATCTTGATCCATATCATGTCTCGTGAGTAGTTCATTTAGTTCTTGAGGACACGGGAGAAGTCATGTTGTTAGTAGTGGAATTGTGTTGAGGTATTATTCAATGGTTTAATATTTAAGTTGTGGTGCTATTCTTCTAGTGGTGTCATGTGAACGTCGACTACATGATAATTCACTATTTATGGGCCTAGGGGAATGCATTGTGTATTTGGCTACTAATTGTGGGGTTGCCGGAGTGACAGAAACCTGAACCCCCGTTAGGAAACCTTTGCACAAGGGAGTGTAGGATCTCAGAGTTTAAGGCTGTGGTTAGGTTTTTTATCTTAATTGCTTTCTTGTAGTTGCGGATGCTTGCAAGGTGTTTAATCACAAGTTTGTATTAGTCCAAGTAAGGTTGGTACATTAGCACAGGTTCACCCACACAACACTTATAAAACCAAAGAATATTAATCAGCTACATGAAACGAAAGCACTTGGCAGTATTCCCATGTGTCCTCGAGAACGTTTGGTCCTCATTAGTACTTCCACCGACTTGTACTTTGCTAAGAAAGGATTGGGCCACTTGCTGCAATTATTTGTTGTCTTTATTTACTTGCACTTTATTTCCTTGATTTATCAGAAAACCCCTAAAAATCGGTTTGCTAAGTATTTACAGAGATTTCCTGCTCCAAACCACTAGTCAACACCTTCTGCTCCTCGTTGGGATCGACACTCCTATTTATCGAAAGTACTACGATACACCCCCCCTTTTCTTGTGGGTCATCAAGACTATTTTCTGGCGTCGTTGCCGGGGAGTGAAGCGCTATTGAATAGTGGAACTGGTAAAGGAAACTTCTACTATGAGTATTGCTTTTTATTTATGTTTGTTACTTTGTTTCCAATATGGATAACCCACTTGGTTTCCTATTTGGGAAAACTACTACCACTATTAGGATAGTAGATGAACCACCACCTATTGAGATAGATCCTTTTAAGATACCTACAAGTATTGTTGATCATGTTATGGATAATTATTATTTTGGGGATGGAACTATCCATCCTGGTGATCATTTGCTTTTTATCCATGAATTCTGCAGATTGTTTAAGTGTGCAAGTATCACAACTGAATAGGTGAAGAAGAAGTTACTCTCTATATCATTGAAAGGAAGAGCTGAAGAATGGTATAAGCTACTGAAGAATGGATAATCCATGGAATGGGAGGAAATAACACCTCTCTTTTATTCTAAATTCTATCCTCCTAGTGATATTCATAAGGATAGTAATCAAATATATAACTTTTGGCCCCGTGATGGAGAGAGTACAACCCAAGCTTGGGGGAGATTGAAGTTACTAATGCTTAAATGTCCTATTCATGAACTCCCCAATAATATTATTATCAATAACGTTTATGCAAGGCTTTCTCTTCATGATAAAGATTTATTAGATGCTTCTTGTGTTGGATCATTCACACTTATGAAGGAAGAAGCTAAATGGGATCTCCTAGACCGTATTCAAGAGAACACTGAAGCATGGGAGAATGACAAAGGAAGAAAGCCAGGTATAAACTATCATTACGAATACATTAAATATTTTATGAGAACTAATGACTTCGTAATATTAGCACTGAGTATGGTCCTTGTCACATCCCAAGATTTTCCAAATCTTGTAATGTGAAAATAAATGAATAAAATAAGACTTTGTTTGATTTTCAGAGCCAGAAGAAACTTTTTGAATTCAATTGGAACTTCAAACCCATTTGAATTAAATAAAACCTAAAGGGATTTAAAAAGATAAACATTTAATAAAAGGAAAAATAAAAAAACATTTGGAAATACTATTTTGAAACAATTAAATGAAAAGATTTGTTTTCAAATGAAATAGAAGTTATAAATAAAGAATATTTTATAAAGCCAAATTAAACCTTGGCCAAGCTTTGGGAATTAAAACATTTTTAATAAAAATTAGCAAAGGTCTATTTAAATAAAATAATAAGGAATTAATATCCAAACTTTATTTAAATAAAAGGTTTTACCAATTTAATTGAAACATCAAAACTTATTAAAATTATTTAAAATAAATTTTCCAAATATTTGATATTCACAAATAAAACCTACTAAAGTGTTTTGGCTTTATTTTAGATTTCAAAATAAATATCTCAATAAAACAAATCCTATTTGATTTAATAATGAAAGTCTATTATATTTAATTAATAATGGACTCTAAATAAAAGGGTATTTTATTTTAAACAAATTTCCAAGTATTCTATATTTCCCAAATAAAACCTACTAATTTGGTTTCGAAAATATTTCGGTTTCAAATAAAGATTTTATTAATAAAATCAAACTCTATTTTATTTAATAACTAAGGCCCATTTTATTTAATTATTAATGGACCCTAAAATAAAAGGTTATGTTGTTTTAAACAAGTTTTCCAAATATTCTTTATTTCCAAATAAAATCTACTGATATGTTTTTGAAAGTATTTGGATTTCAAATGAAGATTTTATTAAATAAACCAAACCCTATTTTATTAATAAACCATGGACCATTTTACTTAATTAATAAATGGAACCTAAAAGTTTTAAAATATTATTTTATTTTTTAAGTTGGTTTGTGCTACTAAACAGAATCAAATTCTTAGTGCAAGGTTTGGTGATTATTTGATTTGATTTGGAAATTGTTTGTTTGTTTGAAATTCAAAACAGAAAATAAATTCAGAAAAAGAAAAGGGTTCAGATTAAGAAAAAAAAAGAGTTTTGTCGACCCAACCCAGCAGCCCAATAAGCCCAGCAAAGCAGCCCAGCTCCCCTCCAGAAAGAAAACGTTTCGCACTCCATTTTGAACCCGCGGAGCAACTGACATGTGGACCTCCCCCTCTCCCCTTTTCCCACTGACGCAACGGCCCCACTTTCCTCTGTTCATCGTCCTCACCACGCGACCCCTTCTTCCTCCCTCGACGCCGTTACCTGCTGTGATTCCGCGGAATCAATTCGTCTTAACGCCGCGCCTTTACCTCGCTTTAACCATGCTCGATAAAACGCCAGCATGTCCTCTCTCGTTCCCCTCTGACCCCTCCCTCAAGCACGCCCCCAGGCCGAGGAATTTTGCCCTACACTCCCTCTATCTCCGACGACCCTCCTAACCGATTCCGGCCAACACACGCCCCCTCCTGCCTCCTCGAGCACGCAGCTGTGCTCAGCATTCCCAGAGAACCTTTCTGCAGCCGCAGCTTACTTGCGCGTGCCTCCCAGCGTCGGCAACGTCGACGACCTGCAGCACCGCCGTCTGCCCTCTTCTCCGACGAGGTCCCCAGGTAGTACCTGACCTCCCCTCCTTTCCTCGTGGACACGATGATGATCTTCAGGCTCGTGCGAACCTAACAGCACCTCCCGTTTGTCCCAGGACGCCCCCTATCCTCGCCCTCGACGACCTCCTGAACCGCCCGAAGCCCAGCTCGTCTCCGGCGAGCAATCAAGGACAGCCCCGTGCGCCCCTTCACCAACCAGTACCACGTTGAGCATCAGCGAGCGTCAGCGATTCCGGTGAGCATCTCCCCACCCTCCTTTGCTTCCTGTACCGCCGGCGCCGTCATCGACTGGCCGCTCCACCGCTAGCCACCGTCGTCGCGCCGCCAGCTTTTGGCAAAGCACTGAGAGTCGTTCGATCTAGTTTGAACGAGCAGGATTAGATCACTTAGTCGCGAAGAGGTACGTTCTCTGGACCGCGCGATTTGAATTGATCCAACGCACCACGATGCCGAACCGACCGAACCGGTATCAACCAGTAAAATAACGCCGCGTGTCCCCTAATCGGTTTAAAAACAAATTTGAAAAACATAATTATTTGCAAACTTCAAACCTTTGTAACTTTCAAACCACACGTCCAAAAATTACAAATTTTATATCAATGGATTCAGGAGAACAAGACCTAGCCAACCATGCCCTTGGTTTAGCAAATAGTATCTGTTTGTTTGCTTATTTTTGCAGATTCATTTGTATGCTTATTTAGAGTAGAAAAATTGTTTAAAATTGAATTTAGGGTTAAAACTTTGGCAAAATGGTTTGTTGTGACCTTACTGACCCTTGGTGTTAAAAATGATTTTGGTAAAATTTAGGTTGAATTATTTGACTTAGCCAATTTCTAGCCAAATGAAATTATTGATTTTATTATGAAAATGTTTATGGAAAGAAAACTTTGAGAAAATATTTGGACCAAACCTACTGACCCAAAAACACCAAGTTTTGCAATAGCAACTCATTTAGTGAAAAACTTAAAAAGTTTTTGTTTTGATAAAGACATTTTTCACCCCATAAAATGATGAATGGATTTAAAAAAATGGTTTTTGAACAAAACCCTCTTACTAATGACTTTGCCACTTTGGTAAATGGCCAATTTGGATCTTACAAAGTTTAGAAGCCTAGTGGAGACCATCCTTGCAATAGAACCAACCTTTGCATACTTATGCATGACTTAGATTCCATTACTTTGTGTGTGTGAAAAATTGTTTGTTTGACTTTGGTTTGGAATGTGAATTGAATTTGTGTTTGCTTGATTGATTTGTAGTGAAGTGTGAGACTAGAAATATCAAGGAGTGAACCACCATTCTCTACCAAAAAGGCAAGTGATGCTTCATACTTTTTGTCCCATTACTTTCTCTATGCATTAGTGAATTTTGCTAAGTAAAACTAGCATGGATTTTGCTAAGTATAAACCTTGCTATAGTAAAACCTAGTAGATGAATCCTTAGTAGGATTTTCCTAAGTTAGAGATTCCTACTACTACCAAGCTTAGCCTAGCTAATAGAAAACATGGGTGGAATATATATTCACACTATGGAAAAATCTCTAAGTCTGAGGACTTATGTTTTGTTTAATAAAACAACTAAGTAAATGAATCACCTGGGTGGAATGGAAGGATTGGGTTATGTTGAGTGGTTCACAAGGCCATGGACTTGGATTGTGTATCTCACTTGTAGATGGCCACCCAGGAAACAAAGAGATTTGAGATATCAAATGTTGAGAAGCTTCAAGTGCAACCACTTGGCAATATGGGCTCTGCCATGATCATATAGGTTGCAAGAACTTAGCCATATGGACAGTGGGTGGTAGTGTTTGATAGGTTGGAACGCGTCCATTTTGGTCTAAGGGAAGGCTTCTGAAAGATCTTGTCTTGGGAAACCAAGTCTTGTGGGGAAAGTGCACCACCTCTGCAGAGTGTAAAATCTAAGTACTTAGCCATGTCCCTAGTAAAGGACAATTTGAGCATCAAGACATGGAAGCAATCAAGAATCTCATCATTCAAATTTCTAAGTTAAAACTTGTGGATTGAACAAGGGTTGTTTGAAATCTTCAATCTTTGGTTGGTAGATGCCTTGGAAAGGATCTTCAATCTTTGATTGAGAAAAATGATTTTGACAAGCAAAACTTAGTATTTTCAAAATGATAAGTAAAATCTATTTTGAGCAATTCAAGCCTCAACTCCACTTAGCCAAATGCATATAGATAATAGACTCCTCTATACTACCATAGTATCACTTGCCAATACAATTCAAATGTATTGACCCTTTGTGGCTGTAACTTGTATGTTGCAGGTTTGATTGATTTTAGTGAAGATTGATTGTTTAGGATTACAAAGTCTACAACCAACATCTGCCTGTGGCACTTTAAAGATGAAGGACCCCATGCTTATAGTTATTCCGCTGCAATGTAATGTAATAGCCATATGAGCTATGTGTGATGAAATAAAATTATGTTATTCCTGGTTATAAAGTTATATTATGACCTTTGTTTCTTGATATTACATCTTAACTGTGGATGCTAGCTATTGATCCAGGGACTAGCATTGTAAAACACAGGAGGAATCTACCTTATTAGGTTGAGACCCCTTACAGTCCTGATTCTCAAAGTATTGCCAATTGTTTTAAGGCTTTTGCCTCTTATATAGAAATTCCTAAAAAGAAGTGGGACAAGTACCATGCACCTTATAAAGATGTTGTTAATCAAGTTCCTGTTAGAAAAACTAAAGTTTGTACTGTTGATCCTATTTTGCCTGAACCTTATATTGAGAAAATCCTTTTTCCTATTAAGGTAAAGGAGCATTCTATGATAATTAGTGCGGTTAGCAAAAGTACAAAGAAAACTGTGGAACCTGATGAGCAAATAAACATTGAACCTACAGTAGCCATTGTGAAAGATATTGTCACTAAAAATATAGAGGATGAGCACATTGTCTTCTGTGAAGATGCTTCTAATATTGTCTCTCATCCTAGAAAAGCTAGGAAAACTAGTGTCCTTGTGCTTTCTGTGAGAATTGGTGATCATTGCTATTATGGTTTATATGATATTGGTGCTAGTTCTAGTGCTATTCCTTATGAGCTTACAGGGAAATTATGCATGAAATTGGTCCTTGTGAACTTGAGGACATTTATGTGGTTATTCACCTTGCTAATAGAGAGACAGTCTGTCCAATTGGCATTTTAAGAGATGTGGAGGTTCTTTCTGGTAAGATTAAATATCCCGCTGATTTTCTAGTACCTGGTTTAGAAGCTAGTAAGACTTGTCCTATTATCTTTGGTAGACCTTCCTTGAATACCTACGGGGCTATTATAGATTGTAAGAAGGAGAAAGTTTTAACTAAGTATGATGGAGATTTGTATGAGTTTAATTTTTCAAAAAAATTTAAAACTCCTTATGAAAATGAATTGCCTAATGAGGATCTTAGGGCTGAACAACTTGCTTCTGTTGATCCAGTTTATGACCTTAGACCTCTTTTTGATGACTGTAAGTATGCTCATTCCGATGATAAAGTTGTTTCTTATGACAGTTATTTTTGTCAACTTTATTCAAAGTGCTACTAAAAGTTATTATAAGAGAGGGAAACATGGTTTCATGCATCTCAATAGTATTAAGTTTCCCAGCTTTATGTTGAAAGCTTTGAAGTTGCATTTGTTTTGTCTTCCTATGCTAGTGTCATTTTATTTCAATAAATTGTTTTCTCATGAGACTCCCTTGCATAGGAAGTGGGTTAGACTCAAATGTGTTGGATATTTGCTTCTTGATGCTCTTTTTCACTTCAAATCCATATCTCCTATGTGAGCATCTTTGAAATTATCAAGCCTAACTTAAAGGCATTAAATAAAAGTACTTCTTGGGAGATAACCCAATAGTTTTATTGAGTCTCGGAAGTTATTACTTGTAATAACCTCTCCTTATCCTTTTTGTTTGGTTTTTGTGTCAAGATCAACCACTTTTGAGAAGTAAAGGAGTTGTGAAAAGTTGTTGTCCTGGGACAGATTTTTGTGCTGCATTGTAAAAAATTGTGAAGGAGCTTAGTATATCCGATGGAGCTGTAATTTTATGTGCTTGTTCTGCAAGTTGTTATCCAACTTTCATTAGTTTTGCACTTTTTGATTTGAGTAACATAAGTTTTTCGAAGAAATCAATCTTTACCTGCTGGTCTGTTTTGATAGATTTCTGCCATTATTTGCATTTGCCTCTTATATTGATTCCCTTTCAGATCCTTTGCGCTTTTGAAAAGGAGTTGCTATGGTAGCTTTTGTTTTGATGGATTTCAGTTGAAGTTTGAACCTAAAGGTTTATTGTTTTTGCATACACTAATGTTGCCAATGAGGTTTGTGTGAGGCCTTGCATGGAAGGAATTTTCAGGTGATGGAGAGAAGGAATCTGCAGAGTCTGTCTTTGAATAGGTAAAAAGTGCTGAAAACAGAAGGTTCGTGAAAACCTTATCTTTTTATATTTTTTATGTTTTTATTACATATGGAAGGTTACAAGACGAAACAGAGGAGGAAACGGTCCGTCTTCGCCTCGTTTTCGCACAGTACCTTCCTTATGTCATAAAACTTTGTAATAGATAACCCCCTGGATCCCCCGAGGTTCGTTTATCGAGTTCCCGTTGTGTTTTCGTTTCGATCTGTTTCTATCCGGAAATACTCTTAAGCTTAGAAGCACCATGGTCTCCGCCAACGATAAGGGCAAGAGGCCCGTGGAAGATGATCCTCAACACCCCAAGGAGGAGGAGATCTTGGTTGGGGATGAAGAAGACGTGAAGGAAGACGAGCACCCGGACACCCACGCTACCGTCGCAAGCATTGGAGTTGTGGCAAACCCTACCAAGCTTAGGAGGACAGCATGGATGTCTATGGGAGGGAAACCTCCGCGTCATTGCCTCGCTCCACGGTAACTTCCTCCACGTACCAAGAAACCCTTCCATGATCTTATACATGAGCAACAATTCCAAAAGGTGCCCAAAGGGAAGTTGCCCTCCAGTTGGGATATGCCTAGTTCTAACCATGCAGGGAAGGAACACTATAAGGAAGAGTGGGGAAAGAATATCAAGGACTGGGGTTCTTGGTCCGACATGATCATGAACCGCATTGAGCAGAATTTGGAGTTGATTCGTACTCTAACCTTCGAGATTGAGGATTTGAGGAAGCTGATTCAAAAGCTCATCAAGGGAACACCACCACCACCAAAGGAGTAATTCGTCACCAGGTTTGGCATCCCCTTGGCTTGTTCCAAGCTTGGGGGAGTGTCGCGGTATCACATCATTATCTTTTATCTTTTTACCTTTTTAGTAGAGTCATATCTTGGGTAGAGAAGCTATCATATAGGTTGGTTTGCATTATGAAAGTATCTCTCCTTTAGTTGGTTATCTATGTATCCCTTGTTGTGAGTGCCTTTATGGAATATTAATGAGAAGTCTCATCTTTTACATTTTGCACTTCTTATTTTAGTTTGCAATATCTATTATATGATTGATCTTGTTGATTAGTATTGGTATCACTTTGGGAGTATCAAGTAGATCTAAATTGGTTTTGGCAAACCAAGCTCTGGTCAGTAGCAACACCTTTTGAGGTTTGAAAGGAAAAGAGAAAAGTGCTTACAGGTATTTTGTATCGTTTATTTCCTTTCTTGATTGGCTCATAAGCTTAGTATTCTTTATTTAAGATCTTTTGTGTATTCAAGGAAGATTGCATGTTTGACTTTATTACTTGTATGTTTGCTTGCTTCCTTCAACTCTTTTGCTTGCTACCCAGCCTTGTTAGCCAAAACCTGTGCTGAGAGGGAATACTTCTCATGTTTACAATCCTTTAAATCAAAACCTATGCCATTTGTGTCCACCATACCTACCTATTAGCATTATTGCTATTCCAAATAAATTCTCAAGCTTCATCTATATTTCAAATTAAAAATTATTTTGTTATGTGAAAACTAGTTATTAAA
Source organism: Avena atlantica (assembly GCA_910589765.1). Classification (NCBI taxonomy): domain Eukaryota; kingdom Viridiplantae; phylum Streptophyta; class Magnoliopsida; order Poales; family Poaceae; genus Avena; species Avena atlantica. The sequence continues at coordinate 360,242,089 of OU342734.1, read as the reverse complement.
GCTCTCATGAACTTGATGGCACGCCTTATTTTATTGCCCCTAATAAACTTGAATCATTGTGTCATCAAAATTGTATATGCTTGCACCTATACGTTGGAATTAGCAGGACCGTGCTGTCATGGGGAACGCTTTCAACATTGCACCTGTACACTGTACACAATTGATATCATGCTCTTTTGTTTGCAGATGTCGATGGTGTGAAATAAAATGGGAGCTTGTAAGTCCATGGAGTTATGTATGTGTGTTAGAGAAACGCCCGGGCCACTAGCCTAAGCCATGCATAATCATGGTGGAAACTTAGAGCATAACCATAGTGATATATCTGTGAAGCATCCTCAATAAAAACCTATGCAAATAGCAAATAAAAAGATCGCTAAGATTCTTAATGTCTGCTTGCCTTGTCATTTTGATATGGGATAGCTCATGTATCATGTGCAAGGGGTGCCCCGTTGGCGGTTCTCTATGATACGCATGTACTTACAGTGACAAGAACTTATCGGTAACTAAAGTTGAGTAGCACGAGGAGCGGCCCTCGTACTCAAGGGACATGAGATTGCCAACTTATATTTTGTCAAGCATATACTCCATCTTTGTTCACTTTAACCTTAATCACCTCAAGATGCTTATGATAGGGGCAATGAGAGCTCAAAGCTAGTAAGTACCATAATCTTTTGAAAGCTCTTTATGAACTTGAAATCCCTGCTTCCCTCTATGAAGGGCCTTTCTCTTACTTCTTAGTTGAGTCAGTAAACCTATTCCTCTCTATCTCCAGCAAACATTTGAGTTGTTGTGTTTCAAGCATTCATATGATGATTTATTCAATCATGTTATTTATCTTCCTTGTTTGCACAAGACTCTTATCTAAATGAGTATTACTCTGAAAAGTCATCATTGTGAAAAGACTTTTATGTTTGAGCAAATAGTACTCCTGTTATAAACTTCTTTACCAAATCTTTGTTTGAAAACTGTTTGCCAATTGTTCTCTGACCAAGAACAAAGTTTGCCAATCCCAATTATGATTTATCTTTATGTATCTTTATTGTGACTCGCATACTTGTTGAACGCTAAGTTATATAATGGTGAGTTGCTTTATTCTATGAGTTGTGTATTGGTAAGTGTGATGCTTATTGTTTCTATTCTTTTTATCGACACTTCACTCCATAAACTTGTGGACATGTTTACTAATCTCAGTTTTCGCTTGGGGACAAGCGAGGTCTAATCTTGGGGGGAGTTGATACGTCCAATTTGCATCACCATTTTATATCATAATTTACCTCTATTCATTGATATATTTCATATTAAGAGGTGATACTTATGTATTTTCATCTGCTTTTGCATGTTGGATGATTCTTGGATGATGAAATGCCGGAGTCAGGATTCTAATGGAAAAAGCGGTGTTTTGATGAAATTTCGCAAAGATCAGAAAAATACCAGAAAAAATATAGAAACCACATTTTCCTAGAAGACGAAGGATGCCAGAAGGGGAGGCGGAGTTGGGCCACAGGGGGGCCACACCCCCCAGGCGCGGTCCACCCTTGGCCGCGCCTACAGGGGGTGGCCACCCTGGCCCACCTCTTGCTCCGCCATCTCGCCCTATATCTTCTCCTCAAAACCCTAGAGTTGGGGGAGCGACCACAGAAAATTTTCGCCGCCTCTGCAGGGCGGAAAACACCGAGAGAGAAAGAGCTCTCCGGCAGACAGATTTCTGCCAGGGAAATTCCTTTCCGGAAAGGGGAGATCGTCGCCATCAACACCATCATCAAGCTAGACTTCGTCGGGATCATCATCATCATCGACACCATCATCTCCACTAGCACCATCTTCACCACTCCATCCCGCTATAACAATTGTGTTGAATCTTGCATAGTTCTTAGGGTAAACCTTCCCGGTTTGATTACTATTGTAGTTGATGCTTGTGAGTGGAACCATTGAATTATTTTTTATGTTCAGATTGTTATCCATCATTATACCATCTCTGATTTTGATCCATATGATGTCTCGTGAGTAGTTCGTTTAGTTCTTGAGGACACGAGAGAAGTCATGTTGTTAGTAGTGGAATTGTGTTGAGGTATTATTCAATGGTTTAATATTTAAGTTGTGGTGCTATTCTTCTATTGGTGTCATGTTAACGTCGACTACATGATACTTCACCATTTATGGGCCTAGGGGAATGCATTGTGTATTTGGCGACTAATTGTGGGGTTGCCGGAGTGACAGAAACCTGAACCCCCGTTAGGAAACTTTTGCACAAGGGAGTGTAGGATCTCAGACTTTAAGGCTATTGTTAGGTTTTTATCTTAATTGCTTTCTTGTAGTTGTGGATTCTTGCAAGGGGTTTAATCACAAGTTTGTATTAGTCCAAGTAAGGTCGGTACATTAGACAGGTTCACCCAACACTTATAAAACCAAAGAAGATTAATCAGCTACATGAAATGAAAGCACTTGGCAATATTCCCATGTGTCCTCGAGAACGTTTGGTCCTTATTAGTACTTCCACCGGCTTGTCCTTTGTTAAGAAAGGATTGGGCCACTTGCTGCAATTATTTTCTGTCTTTATTTACTTGCACTTTATTTCCTTGCTTTATCATTAAACCCCTAAAAATTCGTTTGCTAAGTATTTACAGAGATTTCCTGCTCCAAACAACTAGTCAACACCTTCTGCTCCTCATTGGGATTGACACTCCTATTTATCGAAAGTACTACGATACACCCCCTATACTTGTGGGTCATCACTAGAATACCACAATATTATGCTTTTGTATGCTAAACTAACGCATGATTCTTTCAAGGCACAACAAGCAATATCAATTGTTTGGAACAAGTCATGCTATAGAAAGAATCACTAAGCATAAGGTCAAAGAAATATCTAGCATGACATGATAAAGTCTAAGCCACAGTCAAAGAAAGCTTTCTCTTGTACCACTTTAGCAAGAACTTCCTACTCCTTTCCAACACCAATCAACTTACTTGAAACAACTCACAAAGATAATAATCGATAAATACCAGTGATATTGTCTCACAAATACACAAAGAAGAACTAAAAATTTCTAAGCAAAAAGCATAATAAAACTAAGGCTAAACACAGTGCTAGTAAAAGTGAACACTCACAGAACAATAAGAGTGAAAACTAGAGTGTTCTAGGCAAATTAAAACAGAGTGTGCCTCTCTCCAAAAGAAGTGTGTTGTAATCCAACCAACTTTAATCAAGCAAACTAAGAAAACAAAAACCAAAAACGAAAACTAAGACGCTCCAAGAACAACACAAAAGTGCATGCATGAAACAATAAAAACGAAGTGTCTAGAAAGACCTAAGATTTTTATTGATAAAGAAGGGGATGCCTTGGGTATCCCCAAGATTTTACGCTTGTACCTCTTGAATATTTCTTGGGGTTACACGGTGTGGCATCCCCAAGCTTGAGATTTTGTCCATTCTTCATCTCATTACATCATTCTTCCCTTACACCTGAAAATTTTCCTTCATACAAAACTTCACACAATTTTCATTAGCAACATTAGTGTATTCAAAAGATAATAGACCTTTGGGTTTTAGTTTTGAAATAGAAAAACTTTCACTAAAGACACAATCTACTGTATCAATTCCCTCAAAAAGCTCAAATTCCCAAAAACAACCCAAAAAGGAGTCAATAAGAAGCAAATACAAATAATGGCAGAAATCTGTCAAAACAGACCAGCAGATAGAAACCAATTTTTTCGAAGACCTTTTGTTGCTCAAATAAAAAAAGTGTTTAACTAACAAGAGTTAGATAACAACCTGGGGGATTTAATAAAAAAATATCAACTCAATACAACTTACAGAGATTGCTCACGAATTTTTACGGTGGAGTACAAAAAATCTGTTTCGGGCCAGCAACTCACCAAATCTTACTTCCCTCTCATTAGAGGTCATTCTTGGCACAAAAAGCAAATAAAAGGATAAGGGGAGGTTATTACAGAATTAATAACTTCCAAGATTCAATAAAACTATTGGGTTATCTCCCAAGAAGTACTTTTCTTTAACGCCTTTAAGTTAGGCTTGATAGTTTGAGAAGATGCTCATATAAGAAATATGAATTGTAGTAAAAAAGAGCATCAAGAAGCAAATTCAAAACACATTTAAGTTTAACCCACTTCCTATGCATAGGAATGTTTTAAATAAATAAGTCATGAAAGCACAAAGCAACAAGCATAGGAAAGCAAAACAAGTGCAACTTCAAGACTTTCAACATAAAGAGGGGAAACTTAATATTTTTGAGATGCATAAGACCATGTTTCCCTCTCTCATAATAACTTTCAGTAGCAACATGAATAAAATTAACAATATAACTATCACATAAAACATTCTTATCATGAGCCACATGCATAAAATGATTATTACTCTCCACATAAGCATAGTCATTCTTATTAATTATAGTGGGAGCAAATTCAACAAAATAGCTATCACTATTATTCTCATCACCATAATCATCAAATATAGGAGGCATATTGTAATCACAAATAATTTTCTCCTCAATAGTAGGTGGACTCAAAATATCATATTCATCATTGTAATCATCATATATTGGAGGTTTGGTATCATCATAAGTAATAGAATATGTATCTTCCAAAGCTAGGGAACTAAAAAGATCATTTTCATAAAAACTAGCTTCCCCAAGCTTAGACATTTCCACAGCATTAGCAATAATGGTGTTCAAATAATTCATACTAATAACATTGTCATTAGCATGCAAATAAAGTTCCATTGGTTTTTTAATTTTCTCTTCAAACACTTCATGTCCTAACTCAAGATAAATGCTATAAAGCTCTCTAATTTTGTTGTTGTTTTCCATTAAGCCTAACTAGTGAAAACAAGAAACAAAAGGACAAAATTGCAGAATCTAAAGGAAATAACTTCGAGCACTCACACCGGAGGATGTGAGTACCTTTTACCTTACCTCCCCGGCAATAGCACTAGAAAAGAGCTTGATGTCTACGCACTTCTATTCTTGTAGGCAGTTGTTGGGCCTCCAAGTGTAGAGGTTTGTAGAACAACATCAAGTTTCCCTTAAGTGGATTACCCAAGGTTTATCGAACTCAGGGAGGAAGTGGTCAAAGGTATCCCTCTCAAGAAACCCTGCAATCAAGATACAAGAAGTCTCTTGTGTTCCCAACACACCCAATACACTTGTCAGGTATATAGGTGCACTAGTTCGGCGAAGAGATAGTGAAATACAAGTGGTATGGATGATTATAAGTGGTAACGGTGCTAGAAAAGAGCTTCTGACGGGGTGGAAGAGACTAAAGGCAAAAATATGGAAGCAAGCAAGCATGCAACAGATCTAGATTCAAATGATGTTTCAATGCTTAGAAACAAGGCCTAGGGATCATACTTTCACTAGTGAACACTCTGAATAAATATATTCTCTTCATGATACTACCCTGAACTACTCTCTGGTTGGACACTCTAATCCATGGTAGGGATATAACAGCACTCCTCAAAGTTCGCCTTTCCCAATCTAGATAACCCCACACTGTCACCTTGAGCGCTAGATGGTCCCAACAAACACCACAATTTCATAAAGACATCCAACTCCAAATATAACTCATAACAAATATATATGTAGTCTAGCTTAAGTGCCACACACGGTGCACACGCTATCACTTTCACACACATGGGTGATGCGTGCACCCAGTGTTGACGTGGGACACTTCATTGGAACCCCACGAGCAAGGTGTGGTGAGCACAGCAGCAAGTTTCCCTTAGTAGAGACCGAGGTTATCGAACCTGAAGGAGGAAGGAAACGTCTCAAAGGTGTTGCAAGCAACGTGGAAACCTTCACAACACAAACTCAAGACTTTGTCCCAACGAATCAGTGAGGTTGTCAAGCTCACCGATTTGCTGTAATAAAGGATTAAACGTATGGTGTGGAAGGTAATGGTTTGCAGCAACTAAACAAGTAACAGTGGAAGATGTATCAATGGTAAAGATTGGACCGGGGTCCATAGTTCACTAGAGGTGCTCTCCTTAGATAAACAACATGGCATGAAGGGTAAACAAATTACAGCAGGGCAAATGATAGGAACTGAGCAAAGCATAACAATGCAATTACTAGTCAGAAAGATCCTATGAGATTTGATTGGGCAATACAACAAGATACATAGACCGCCATCCAACTACATCTATGACTAGAAGTCCACCTTCAAGTTATCATCCGAACCCCCTCTAGTATTAAGTTGCAAGCATTAGACAACTGCTTTAAGCAAAGTGTGTAAGGTAAACAGTCCACATGTTCCATGAACAAGAGACCGTTGTTTTCTCCCTAGTGGAAACAACACATCTACAACCAAAGAGATTGCTGTCACTTCCCTTGGAAACTAGAGGCATGAACCCACTATCGAGCATAAATACCCCCTCTTGGAGTCACTAGCAACTACTTGGCCAAGATAGCTACTAACAATGAAGAGCATGCAAGATCACAAACAACACAAACATGATAGAATCGTAAAGACAAAACCATTAATCAAACCAGAATAATAATCTCAATATCCATCGGATCCCCGCAAATACAACATGCATGATTACAAATAGATTAGATCTTCATCATGAACGGAGCTCACAAGATCTATACATCAAAGCACAAAGGATGAGATACAACCATCTAGCTACTACATGGACCCATAGTCCAAGGTGGAACTACTCACGCATCATACCGGAGAGAAGGCCTCTGGGATGATCTCCCCTCCGGCAGGGTGCCAGGAAGAACTTCAAATCCCCCTGATCTAGGGATGATGGTGGCGGTGGCTATAGACGGTTTCGTGGAGATTTGATTGGGTACTTAGGGTTTCTGCATCGGGGGCTTCTTATAGGCGAAGGGGGAGGCCGAGGCGGCGGCTAGGGGCCCCACAACCCTCCCAGGTGCGGGGCAGGGCCCACACGCACCTAGGGGAGGTCTGGGCGCCCTAGCCCGCCTCTCTGGTTCCCCTCTGGACTTCTTGTGACCCATGAAAAGTAATTGACTTTGACGTTTGTCCCGTCCAATTCCGGGAATATTTCTTTACTAACTTTTCTGAAACCAAAAACAGCAGAAAACAGGCATATGGCACTGTGGCAACTTGTTAATAGGTTAGTATCAGAAAACATGTAAAAAGCACCGCAAAGTGTAGACAAGCAAATCAAAGTAGATAACAAGCATGGAGCATCAAAAAGTATAGATACGTTTCTGGCGTATCAATAGGGTAAAGCATAGATCTATTAAAGCAATTGAGTATTTAAGCAACCTCTAGCCTAAGTGCCACCACGGCGTGCACGCTGTCACTTTCACACATGTGGGGAGAGCAGAGATTTGGTGAAACACTTGAGTAGCAAAGTAGATTTACTTGATTACAAAGCTCATGATCACAATATGACCATGCATAGAGAGATATGAACACATAGCTACCGGTAGAGCCCTTAGCCTCGAGGAAGAAATACTCCCTCCTCGTCATGGGAATCAGCAACGATAATGAAGATGTGGTGGAGATCAATGGAGATGGCTCCGTGGGCACTTCCCTGTCCCGGCAGGGTGCTGGAACAGAGACTTTCTATCCTCGAATCTCCCCTTCGGATCTTTTCGTGGCTTTTTGGTAAATGATTTAGGGTTTTATCATCGAGGGCTTCTTATAGGCGAAGGAGGCAAGGTCGATGGAGGGCCATGGGGCCCACACCCCCTGTGGGCGCCACCAGGGCTGACCCGCGCCCACCTAGGGTGTGGCCACCCTGGTGCCCTACTTCGTCTCTGCTTTGATTTTCCGTATCGTGTCGGGTAAAATAATGACTTTGGCTTTTGTCCCGTCCAATTCCGAGAATATTCATTTTTTAGCTTTTTTGAAACCAAAAACAGCAGAAACAGACAACTGACACTGTGGCATCTTATCAATAGGTTAGTTCCAGAAAGTTTATAAAAATACCTCAAAGTTTAGACAAAACATAAGACAAATGATATAAAACAAGCATGGAGCATCAAAAATTATAGATACGTTTCCGACGTATCAATGCACCATCTCTAGAATATCTCATGCTTGAAGCTTCCCATCCTCAGTGTTTATGGAGTGATGAAAACAAGTTCAAAGAAGAGGTTTCCCCATGGAGTATGGGGGAGCAATTTGCAAGTCTTCATTAAGCAAGAGCGAGAAGTGAAATCCAGAAAGGTGTTCCATCTTGAGAAGGATAAGACGGTCTACATCAAGCTCAAGTGGAATGCTCAAGGCAAAGGTATGATCTTGATAGGGTTTATCTTTTGTTGGTCTCGTGTTGTTAGTTGGGAGACCAGGTTTAGGATAGATAGCCGTACTATTAAGAGGGGTTCTCAAGCGGGTGACTCGATCGCATGTTTCGAAGAGAGCTCAAACCTTTGCATACATAGCATCATATTTCTTGGTTGTTATTTGGATCTTGTCCATGAGAGGATCTAGAGCTTGTGGTCATCATCATAACAAGCTCTAGTTCATCAAAAAAGGATTCCCTTTGCATATCTTATTGTAGTTTTTGATTTTGCGAGATTTCTGGATCCACACCTTGGGAGATATTTCACATATATATTCATGGTATTTTCTCCCTAGGTGATACCCAATATTTCCAACAAATCTGGTTTCATATCATTTGGAGTTCGGATGCGAAAGCTATTGCAGTTTTGGTTTCTGGAGTTTCCTTAGGCGAAAGTTCCGGCCAGCCACCGGTAGTACCGCTAGGGCATTTTGCCGCTGGTAGTACCGGTGGAAGTTTCAGGGCTTCTTCCGCTCATCCTGAGTTAGGCTTAGTAGCTTCTTTGTCTAGTTTGCTCTATTTGACGGAATTTGGATTGGAAGTTAAGGCGCTAGTACCGCCCCCGCCGGAAGTATCATATAGGCACCGTAAGTATCACTCGGGCATAATTGTCGCCGATAGTACCGAGTGAAATTCCAGCTCTCTTTCCGCTCACTCTTAATACGTTATCTGTTTGGTATGATCTATTGCAGAACTTTGGTCGGATTTTTAGGTGGTATTACCGCCCCCACCAGAAATTCCATCAGAACGGCGGTAGTACCGGTCAGGATGGTTTCTCTGTCTTTCACATCGCAGTTTTGTGACTGTTGGCTGGGTGCCACCAGAAGTTCCGCCCTCCCACCGGAAGTTCTGGCCAGGGTCTCGTATGTGCCCAAATGGTCAGATCTAGGAGTCCTTTAAAAGGGGACCCTCTTCCCCTTCGTGGGTACTAGCTCTTTTTTGGTTCTTGGATTTCTCTCTCTCCTCCATTGTTGACCTTGCAGAGCTTGACCTATCCCTTTCCCCCTATGATTTTTGCATCTTTTTGAGAGATTTGAGAGAGGAGATCTATATCTATAACCCCAAACCAAATCCCTTCTTTGTGAAGGAATCCTTGGGATCTAGATCTTGGAGAGTTTTGTATTCTCCTTTGTATTCTTCCTCCCTTATCCCCCCAATAGCTTTTGAATCTTTGTTAGAATTTGGGAGTGAAGGACTTACCCTTGCATTTTTTGCATAGGTTTGAGTTCTCCTCGGAGATTCGGTGAGTACAAGCTTGTGGGCTTGTTACTCTTGGGTTCTTGTAACCCTAGACGGTTGTGTGGTTGGGTTGTTGTCTTCTTGAGGCCTCCATTGTGGAGTAGCCTCAATCTTGTGGACTTTTGTGGCATTGTGGCCTTTTGTGGTGATTGTTGCGAGCTTCAAATTGAGTTGTGGAGATAGCCCCTTCCGTGTACGAGTTCGGTGACCTCCATCAAGTTTCCCATAATGGATCGTGAGTAGGCCTTTGTGGAGAGATCACAGGAGAATAAGGTGAGCGTGTTGTGGCTTCGGCGAGTTGCGTGCCTTTGCATCTTGGGGTGAGGCCTTGTGTGGCGTTGCGTGAGCGTCGAGCCACCACACCTCAAGGTGAGCCATTTGTGGCGTTTGGAGAGCATTGCGCCATCACACCTCTCCAACGGAGACATAGATTCTTTGAAAGAGAACTTCAGGATAAAAATCTTCGTCTCTGCGTCCTTCAGTTATCTCTCAACCAAGCCCTTTACTTATACATTTGACATTGTGATAGTCATTATGCTTGAAGTATTTCATCTTGCTATCATCTTGTTGCTTGTCTTGCTTAGCATAGGTTGTTGGTGTACTTTGTTGAACCTAGTGGTTAGGTTTTGTGCTCAATAATTAAACATTAGTTTTTATTCCGCATTTATTAGAGCCTAAACCATAATAATTTTGAAGCCTATTCACCCCCTCCAGGCGACGTCTGTTGGACTTTTAGAGTCCGCATAAAATACAGAGTTCTCTCCAAAACCAACTTGGAGTAAAGTTTGAGACCGGGCCTCACCCCCACACGGCCTCGCCTCGCCCCTCCTCCTCCACCTGCTGGCCCTAGGGGAGGCCCTGGCCGATTCGGCCAGGGTCTCCCTTGCACCCCCGCCCGCGTGCGCATGTGGCCTAGTGGGCCCATTCAGCCCTTCAGCCCATGGGACCCACTGGGATAATAAATAATAATTTATTATTTATTATTAATATAAATATTTAATACGAAGCTTTCCAAATTAATTTTTGGACACCTCTGAATTAATTCGAAACCTTCCTAAAATATTCCCAGCGTCCTCTTTTAATGTCCGGAACCATTCCGTCCACTCTCGGTGATATCTCGGACTCCTCCAGAATATTCCGGATTCTCCGAAACATCCTTTCGGAATTATTCATCCAACTATGACATTCGCACTCACATTCTAAAATGACATAAACGTCTTAAGTGTGTGACCCGGTAGGTTCGGATGTTTGTGGACATGTCTAGAACTCATTCCGATGACAATGATTACTATGGGTGTCTTGGTACAAGCAGCAACCCCTGCAAATAGGGGTGGGCATTCGGTTCTTTGGTTAATTCGGTTCGGTTTTCCGGGTTTTTCTATAATTCGGTTTCTACAAAATAGCCACCGAAATTGTTTCGGTTTTCTAATTAATCGATAGTTCGGTTAGTGGAAAATTCGGTTCGGTATTCGGTTTTTAACCGAACTTCTGGAAATAACAATACTGTGCCATAATTTATGCCAGATCCATACAAGCTAAACCACTCATCGGCGCACCAGAAGCAACCTCCAGGTGGGTGAGTACCTGAAGCAATACATGCCTAGCTGATGTCTTGATGTCTTAAACGCATACGTAGAAAAAGAACATAATAATCATGATGTCTATCTTGCTCGTTCAAAAAAATGATGTCTATCTTCCAAGCCGTATACATTCAACAAATTAAATTGTATGTGTTGAGAGTTCAGCTAAAATACATGATTATATCTGAAATAGAAAAACAATTGAAAGCTTCCAACAAAATTCATAGACACAATTGACAGTTAAACCACGAATATGTAAGTGCATGTGGTTGGAGACATACGTACATGCATGGGCAGCCTGACAGCCTTTGCATGCATGTATTTTTGTCGCATGAGATAGTATCTACTTAAAGTAATGGACGCCTGGAACAGAATCACAAATATATTTAGCTATGTCACATATATTTTTTGGTTTGTACGGTTATTTCGGTTAACAGAGAGTCAAAACCGAATTAATATTTATAAATTCGGTTAATCATATTTACTAACCGAAATTAGTTTCGGCTAATTCGGGTTCAGTGTATCCGATTTCGATTCCGGTTAATTCGGTTTCGTTCGGTTTTTTATGTCCACCCTACCTGCAAATAACACGAAGTTCTTTGTCATGTGAACCGTAGTATTGAGCCCGATACATATCATATTGATCTATCAATACTTTATATCGCCCGAGATGAAACACTAGGTTATTCTTGTTTCCTGGCATGTACTCTTTACTCATCTCGTACTATCATGTTCCTGTGTTCAAACACTTGATCACATGTCTGGACAGACGATGACGAACATCATAGTATATGAGTGGGCCTAGAGTGCATCTCTCCATTGTTAGGAGTATCAATTCCTACAAGCACACCATTTGAATGATTAGCGAACCATCTGATACGAACAAGCATCAACGTTATGATTACTCTGTTAAAAGCAACGTTTGTAGAATCTTGTCACGTCCATATTGTTCTCAAGTTCACATGTGTCTCGTGGTCAAATGATTTCTAGTAAATACAATAAAATGTCTTATGATATTAAACTGACAACTATATTGACAATGCATTTCATGGTATCTCATGTTTGGTTTTATCTGTCGGCGTTGTTATCCAACACATATGCCATCGGCAACACCATAATCATATTGTCACTTTGCCTATAGTTAGGAAACTGAAACTATCGTTGACATACATACTAGTCATAGATGCATGACTAGGGATATCCTTATATGGTGTTTATCATCCCACACATGTATTAGGATTTTCCTTTAAATACACATTATTTAGAACTAATACAATTATAGCACAGAACAATAAACTTAATTATGAAACAGAAATATGAATAATAACACATTTATTATTGCATATAGGGCATATTTCCATTAGAAATAAAAGCAAAAATACACGAAGAATAACTTTGAGCCTACACTCAAATGCAAGCATTCGAACGTAGCCTCGAGGGCTACTCCCATTGGGAGCGCTAGCCGCGCACCTCATAAAGATAGCATAATCCTCCAACGGAGTCGAATATTACAAAACCTATGACCATTACATAACTGTATCCTCAAACGGTTACTTCCATAGGGAGCGTTCACATCACACTCGTTGAAAATTAAGAAAATTTGACAACTTCAACAATTCCAATAGCTAAACAAGACAGTAGATAAAAATCTAAAAATCCTCAGACCGCATCCGTCATAATAACATGTTTGAATGATGTATCCACGACATGAAGGTAATACCCCAAGATCCGTCTTGTGAGGCCCGGTAACTTCACATGAATACGTCCTGCCAGTATCTTATCTGTATCTACTATACGATAAAAAAAATCCCGACAGACTCGTTGGTTACCCGAAACAACACTGGAATTTAGTACTCGATAAGACCTCCACGGCTCAAGCTGAATTATGCCAACATATACCGAGTTAGAGTCCGGATACTCGAGCTTGATGTAGGTTCATGATGTTTTTTCTCAAAAGCAATTTAACTGGTTTCCGATCCGTCGGATGCACCAGAATCGTTATACCAAAATCACCATGACACAGTACTTGTAAAAATAAAAACATTCGCCTGAAGGAATCTTTGGGTTGTAGCTGAAAATGTCTTTGAGATTCAACCCGGATCTACGATTCGGATGGAGTGTCAGGGGCTATTGACATTGGTATAACTTATCGGGTTCCCTTGATTATTAGCTCGGGCGCATTGAATATATGGCCCATAAGGTCCAACATAGAATAAGGAGTTCAGGAAGCATCCGATGGACAAAATCTTGACTTGACGATCAATATAAAAGTATGAACCAACGTAGTTCTAGTGTTGTAATTATAACTTGTAACCTATCCATATGCGGCTCCGAAACCTAGCCTCTCATATAAAGGCCGGGAGGAGTCGACGGAGAGGGCATCTTAGTTTTCCAGCAATCAGCAACCGTCGTGAGCTAGAGCGCATCTAGCGAATCAACTACTTCGCAATCGTGTTCTCCACCATAATCAAACCATATTGACTTCCTTATTTGTGAGACCAGCCGACGAAATTACCAGCGCTCTCTTTTCTATGAAACCTTAAGTTCATAACAATGGGCATTACCGAGATTATCTCTTCTCACATAGAAAAAAACGAAACAAAATTAGCAGACTGAACAACCCGATGGGGTAATCAAAGAGGATGAGTAGGAGGTGACAAATCTTGCACGGGAGTTCTATGAGAACCTATATCGTTTTGAATGGGTGGAAAATATGGAGGAGGTGCTCAATGTAGTGTCATCCAAAGTTACTGCTCGAATGAATTAATGATAACAATCCAAAGTCGATCGCTGCAGGTGAAGTAAAGACGGCTCTCTGATGCGGGTTCAAAAGGGGGAAGATGATATGCATGATATAAACGAGGAATTCATAGTCCCGATTCCTAAAGTAGCAACGTACAAAGTCACAGGAATCTGATTGAAGTTTCACTAGCTGTTACTCACTGTGCTAGACATAGGATTTTTTCAAGAGCTTAGACCTAATAAATTTTGGGTGCGCCTACCGACCTCGTTTTAACAAAAAATAAGGTCAGTTCAGACAGCCTATTAATATTTCTATTTTTTGAAATAGAAAAAGCAAATGAGTTTTGTCTTTATTTAAAAAAGATACACTACTTACCCATACTGGATGCACTTTATCCCACGTATATAATTACAAAATCCAAAAATTTGAAATGTTTTCTAGCTCAAACTTTTTGTCCAATTCAAGATCTGTTTTACCGTTGGGCTTGTCGCGACGTGATCTTCAAAACTAGATCCCATGTCGATATGTTTCGACTATTTTTTTAGAGGATGTAAATTTGTAGAAGTTACATCCATTTTACAAAAAAAAGTTATATCTAAGTTATCAGAAAGTTACATCCAGCAAAAAGTTACATCTAAATTAGCACAAAAAGTTACATCGTCCAGCAAAAAAGTTAGATCCCAGTTAGCAGAGAGAGTTATATCTAGCAAAAAGTTACATACTCAAAAAAAAAGTTATCAAAACATATCTACATGGGATCTTGTTTCGAAGATCTCGTTATGACTAGTCTAACGGTGAAAACAAAATCTAATTTAGATAAAAAGTTTGAGCTAGAAAACATTTTAAAATTTTGGAATTTGTAAGTAAATGAACAAGTGAAAGCATGCATTGGCGTGACGTTTTGGCCAGCATAAGGTAAGTCTATGAAGTTTCTGGGTGGAACGACGCCCTTTACCTCGGGCTCGATACGTGTTAATATATGCCGAGACACGGCAGGATAAGTACAGATTCGTTTTACAACTTGATCTCCAAGATTGGAGATTGATCTCTATCCTAACTACTGGTGAGATCCTTTTAAACTAAACAACTTATAAAGAAAGTTTCTACAGCTCCTTCCTTATCCTCTCAGCCACCACCACCCGCGCTTGGCCGTTGACTGGAGAAGACCGGCCCGATCCCGACCCATCTCCGACGGCTTTGCCGGTCGGAGATGGGGAGGGGGAGGTGCCGGAGTAGATGGTAGGATTAGTTATAGTTGTTTGGGCGAGATGCCCGTAGTTTGGAGTAGGGCATCGGGCTGTTCGGGCCAGTCTCGATGCATCTGGTGGCGGTGGCGCGACGGCGGCGAACTCCGGTGGTCGGAGGTGCTGGCGGACGACACAACCCTAGGGATCTCCGCAAATAAGCCCCTGCTTCGGCTCTTCTTCTTCTTCTTCTTCTTCTTCTGCTGGGGCCTTTTCTGTTTTCTCTCTCTGGCCGGCCATGGCGGCGAGGGGAGGGAGAAGCTAGAGAGGTGCAGCAGCTCGGAAGATGGAGGGTGGGGTTCCTTTGCTCTGGTACATCGGCGCTGTACCAGTAGCTCGCCGACGAATCTCGCTGTCAGGCTCTCATGGTGGGAGTACGCGGCGGAGGTTCCTCTTGCAGGACCCCTGCATAAGCGCCCGTGGCAATGGCGTATCAACGACATCAAGGGCGTCTTCTTCGACCTGGCCGGCCAAGGTGGCGAGGAGGGACAAGAGATTGGCCTTGCTATTGCTGTTCGAGTTACCCTGCTGCCTTCTCGAGCTCCTAGCTCGGTGGTATCGATTGCCACCGGCATCCATGCCCATGAAGGGCTTCTTCCACGCCGCGAGGGCGTGATCTCAACCTCCAAGATGGAGGCCTCAGGGGTGCTGCGCGTCGGACTTCACCAGCTCTTTCTGGCCAAGTGGTTCGTCCCCGGCGAGATCGAGATGGCCGGCGGCGCTAGCACATCGTCGGTGGAGGGTTTCAAGGACCTGATTGCGTTTCCAGGATTTTCTCTAGGGTCCACCTTGCTTATTCGCAGGACTGTTCTGCAATTTTATTTTTGTAGAGGTCCTGCTTGTAATTTATTCCCACCGACTGAATATTAATGGCAGCATCGGGGTCCTTCGCGACCCTCCTCTTGTGTTCAAAAAAAAATTAAACAACTTATCCTTCTAGACTATGTGTACGTGACAGGCCACATACACTAACAAATATTCCTAACACCCCTCCTCAATCTCAGCCTTCTTGAAGATTGAGATTGTGCTTGAATTCTGCAAGTTGTCGAGTAGGTAGTGCCTTTGTAAAATCATCTGCTACTTGGTCTTGAGAAGAAATGAAGCGAATATCAAGCAACTTATTAGCAACTCTTTCTCTCACAAAGTGAAAATCAATTTCAATGTGTTTGGTCCTTGCATGAAAAATAGGATTGGCAGATAAATAAGTTGCTCCCATATTATCACACCAAAGACAAGAGACTTGATTCCTTTTAATTCCAAGTTCTCCTAACAGAGACTCCAACCATATTATTTCTGCTGTAGCATTTGCTAGAGCTTTATACTCTGCTTCTGTACTTGATCTTGATACGGTTGCATGTTTTCTAGCACTCCAAGAAATAAGGTTAGGACCAAAGTAAACTGCAAACCCTCCTGTAGATCTTCTGTCATCCACACACCCTGCCCAATCAGCATCTGAGAAGGCACTTACTAAGGTGGAAGAAGATTTTCGAAAAGTTAAATCAAGGCTTGTTGTTCCCTTTATATATCTCAATATTCTTTTGACTGCTGTCCAATGAACTATAGTGGGTGCATGTAGAAACTGGCATACCTTATTTACAGAAAAGGCTATATCTGGTCTTGTGAGAGTCAAGTACTGAAGTGCACCTACAATGCTTCTGTAGTTTGTGCTATCTTCTGATCCAAGAGCACTCCCTTCAACAGCTGACAATTTCTCTGAGGATGACAAGGGAGTTGGCGCAATCTTGGCATCTTTCATACCAACTCTGGACAACAAATCCAAGGCATATTTCTCTTGGGTTAGTACAATATTGTCATGAGTTTTCTTAACTTCAATTCCCAAGAAATAGTGCAAATCACCTAGATCCTTTAATGCAAAAGATGTACTCAAATCTTTCAGAAGTGCAGAAATGGCTTTGTTAGAGGAACTAGTGACAATGATATCATCAACATAAACTAATACAAATATGGTGATATCAGACTTGTTATAAATAAACAATGATGTATCAGCTTTTGAGGGGACGAATCCAAACTCTTGAAGCTTAGAGCTTAACTTGGCAAACCATGCTCTTGGTGCTTGTTTGAGTCCATAGAGCGACTTGTCCAACTTGCACGCATGATAAGGTGCATTAGGGTCTTCATACCCAGGTGGCTGCTTCATTTATACTTCCTCTTCCAGAACACCATGTAGAAACGCGTTCTTCACATCTAACTGTCTTAAGCTCCATCCTCTAGAAACAGAAACAGCTAGAACAAGTCTTATAGTAGCAGCTTTAACTACAGGGTTAAAATGAAGGGTTTCGCGGCATAGTAAATCAAAATTTTCTACGGAGCGAACAGAGGGAAAGCCAAGATCTAATCTAGGAGATGCAAACAACGAGAGAGATTGGATTAGATCTTCATACCCTTGAAGATTCGCACAGCGGAACGTTCGTCGGAACGTGGGTGATGTAGTCGTACTCGCTTCTCCTCCTCGCGATCCGATCCGATCTAGCACCACAAGTGGCGGTGCCTCCGTGAGATGCACACGTGCAGCACCTCGACGTATCCTCCTTCCTCGGACCAGCAAGTATGGTGGAGAGATAGATTGGATCTACAACACGACGGCGTGGTGTATATGGTGGAGAATTTCTGCCGCAGGGCTTCGCCTATAAACAGTCGGGAGGGAGAGAGGAAGGCAGCAAGGCGGCTAGGGTTTGGAGGAGAGGTGTTGGGGTTTGGTGCGCCCCCACCCCTCTTTATATAGAGGGGGGCGCAGCCCTAGCCCCTCCCCCAAGCCCAAAGGATAAGGAGTGGGGGGCATGGACTCTCCCCTCTTCTAGAAACCCTATCTCTAGTTTAAACGATTTAAACTCTCTGGGATCGGCTGGGCCCTATGGGGCCTTGTGCCCCTGGCCCAATGCGGCCAGGACACTCCCTCATAGGCCCATGCCCCCTCCCGGAAGGTGGGGCCACGTTGGTCCCCTTCCGGAAGGTTCTAGAAGCTTCCGGTACAATACCGATTAACCCGAAACAATTCCGAACTCAAAAAACTGCATTGCCTTATATGAATCTTATTCTCCGGACCATTCCGGAACCTCTCGTGATATCTCGGATCCCATCCGAGACTCCGAACAAAAATTCATAAACCAATTATCCAATCTATCCTAGCGTCGAGATACGTTAAGTGTGTGACCCTGCGGGTTCGAGAATATGCAGACATGATCTTCTATCAATAATCAACAGCGGGGTCTGGGCACCCATATTGACTCCCACACATTCATCGATGATCATATCGGATGAACCACGATGCCAGGATTCAATCAATCCCATATATATATATTCCCTTCGTCTCGCGATATTTTACTTGCCCGAGATTCGATCGTCGGTACCGTCATACCTAGTTCAATCTCGTTCACAGCAAGTACTTTACTCGTTCTGTAATCCGATATCACTTTGTGATTAACTCCTTAACCACATGCTTGCAAGCGGTGTTGATATTGATTACCGAGTGGGCCCGAAGTATATCTCTCCGACTTGGGAGGGACAAATCCCATCTCGATACATACAACCCAACAGATACTTTCCGATCACCTGAGAGACACCTTTATGATCACCCTCTCATAGGATGACGTTTGATGACCTCAAAGCTTTCTTCCGATACCAGGGAGTTGTATTATCTCATGGTCTAAGGAATACAATATTTGACATAGGAAAAGCTTCGCAAAGATGAACACGATGAAACGATCTAATTGCTTTGCTTAGTTTGGGTCTGTCCATCATATCATTCTCCAATGTTATGATCTCATTATCAATTGACAACTCATGTCTATGGTTAGGAAACCTTAACCATCATTGATCAATGAGCTAGTCCATAGAGGCGTACTAGGGACACGGTGTTGTTCACAAACCACATAAGTATTAAAGTTTCCGCTTAATACAATTCTAGCATGGAATATAAACTTTATCATGAACATGAATTATAATAATAACATCTTTATTATTGCCTCTAGGGCATAATTCCAACATAAAAGTATCCTCATAATCTATGCCATATCGTTGCTTGAAACCTTTTGCCACTAATCTAGCTTTGTATCTATCAATAGTACCATCAGCTCTCCTTTTGATTTTATATACCCATTTACAGTCTATAAGGTTTATGCCATGCTTATGTGGAACTAGGCGCCATGTTTTATTATCTACCAAAGCCTTATACTCATCATCCATTGCATTTTTCCAGTTTTCATTTTTAAGAGCTACTTGCAAATTAGCTGGTTCACTAGATACAGATAGTCCATAGCGCACTGTCCCATCAGTATAAACTTTCGGAGTGATTTTACCAGTAGTAGATCGTGTCCGAGGCCGTGCTGGTGCAGGTTCGCGTGCAGACTCGTCTGGCACAGAGGATCCCCCTTGAGTCGCACGGGAATCAGCGCCAGGGTCCGCGGGCCCTACAGCCGAGCCGTCGCGCGCGGGAACGGGCGCGATTGGAGGAGCGGGGCGACCGCTCCTGGTGCGCTGGCGGGAGGGCCACCGGTTCGGCAGACCGCGTGCGGGGTGACCAGCCCGGGTGGGACCGTTGTCGGGCGTCGTGACGCGCGACACCGCGTCGGGAGACGAGGCGCCAGATGACGCGTCGGCACGCGAGTGGGAGGGAGACGCCTGGTCCCAGTTGTGGGCCGCGGGGGAGGATCCCGCGGGAGATTCCTCGGAGGCGGATCCCGAGGCGGACACGGCAGAGATCGCGGGCAGATCAACATCGGGATCGTCGTGGGCACTGTGCGGAGCAGAAAAATCCTGGCCACCATTCTGCTCCATTTCTTGAGGGATTTACACCAAATTTCTTCCTGGATCCTGTGATTGCAACGGAAAAACACTAGGAAGACCAGGATTAGTAAGAACATCAGTTGTTGAGTCAGCACTTTGTTGTTCCCCATGAGACGAATTTTGGAGGTAGTTGGGCAAAAGAAGAATTTCTTGGCGCAAACGAGCTCCAGCATTTGGATGAAGTTTGGCAAACGGAAAAACAACCTCATCAAATACAACATCCCGTGAGATGTAGACACGTCCAGAACTAACATCGAGACATTTGACCCCCTTGTGAATTGGGCTATAACCCAGAAAGACGCACTATTTGGAGCGGAAAGCTAGTTTGCGTTTGTTATATGGTCTAAGGTTGGGCCATCAAGCACAATCGAATACACGAAGGGAGGAAAAATCAGGAGTTTCTTGAAGCAAGCGTGTCAGAGGAATTTCTTGGTTGATGACCGAAGAAGGAAGCATGTTGATGAGGTATGTTGCTGTTATGAAAGCTTCATCCCAGAATTTTAGTGGCATGGACGCATTGGCAAGAAGAGCTAGCCCAACTTCTACAATGTGCCTATGTTTTCGTTCTGCTGACCCGTTTTGTTGATGAGCATGGGGGAAAGATACATGATGGGAGATTCCCATTTGATTAAAGAAAGGGTGGAGTTTTTCATACTCTCCTCCCCAGTCTGTTTGCATAGCAATAATTTTCCTATCAAATTTGCGTTCAACGAGGCTTTGGAAATTTTTGAAGATTTGAAAGACTTCAAATTTTTTGAAGATAGATCCATGTAAATTTGCTAAAATCATCAATGAAGCTTACATAGTATGAAAAACGACCAACAGAGGTAGGTGCTGACCCCCATACATCGGAGAACACAAGCTCAAGGGGCATAGTTGACACACTAATGGATCTATTATAAGGAAGTTGATGACTTTTTGCCTTTTGACATGAATCACAAACCGACTCAATCCTAGACTCTTTGGAACAGGGAAGATTAAAATTGCTAAGCAAACGTTGAACGACTTTAAATGAAGGATGACCTAATCGATCATGCCACCGTGTAGCTGAAGGCTTGGTGGCGCTAAGAACTTGTTTATTGGATGTTGATGATGAAGACACAAACGGATAGAGTCCTTTCGTGCATCTACCCTTAAGTAGTACCCTCTTCATGTCATGTTCCTTTACATAAAAATGCCACGGGTGAAATTCAACAAAGACATTATTGTCACGTGTTAAATGGTGGATAGAAACAAGGTTTTTAGTGGCAGAGGGAACATGGAGAACATTACGAAGATGGAGTTGTTTGGATGGGGAATTAACAAAGGCATGACCAACATGGCTAATGTTCATACCTGATCCATTGGCGGTGTGGATCTGCTCCCCACCGTTGTACTTCTCCTTCATGGTAAGCTTATTGAGCTCACCGGTGACGTGATTCGTGGCGCCAGAGTCCCCAGACCAGTTGGTATCGACTCCGTAGGATGCAACATTGGCACCCTTTTCTTCCTCCTCCTCTTCATCGGCGGAGTACCGGTGCCAACACTTCCATGCGGGGTGGCCCGGTTTGCCACAGATCTGGCATGTGATGACGTCCTTGCCCTTGTTGCCGCCACCATTGCCATTGCGACGTCCTCCGCCGCTGCCGTTGTTGCCGCCCTGCTGTGGGCGTGCTCCTCCACGGTTGTATCCGCGACCTCCGCGACCACGAGGTGTACCGCGTCCTCCCCGCCTTCCGCCGCGTCCTCTTGCAGCGGTGTTGGCGGAGCTGTCACCATGGACGTCGATCATCATCTCCATCCGGTTATCGTACGCCATCACCTGAGTGTACAGCTCACTGACAGTGAGCTTGGCGGTGGAGTTTGCCCCGATTGCCGCGAAGAGCGGGTTATAGGGGTCATCGAGGTTGGCGAGGAGATACTCCACCTGCTCGTCTTCCTCCACCTGGCGCCCTGCGGCTGCGAGTTCATCGCAGATTGCCTTGATCGCCGCGAAGTACTGTGGCGTTGTCTTCCCCTCCTTCTTGGTGTTGGCGAGCCGAGTGCGGAGGTTGGCGATGCGGGTGCGTGATTGTGCGGCGAACATCGCCGTCACCGCTTTCCACATCTCAGCGGCAGTCTTCATGCCGATGCAGGAGACCATGATCTCCCTGGTGATGGAGTGGTGGAGGTAGGAGAGTAGCTGGTGATCGATGGCCACCCATGTCTCGTAGTCGGGATTGACCTCCTCCGTGCTGGCCGCCCCGTCCTTGCCGGCGATGGTGATGGTTTTGGGCGGTGCCTTGGCCGTCCCGTCAAGGAACCCCATGAGGCGAGCACCGCGCACCGCTGGGAGAACCTGGGTCTCCCATAGGAGAAAGTTCTCGCGGGTTAGCTTCTCGGCAGTTCCCTGGTGTGGGAGCAGATTTCTCATGGCGGGGGGATGGAGGAGGAAGAACTCATAGATGCGATTTTGTGGAAGAGAGGCTCTGATACCATATGAAGTTTCTGGGTGGAACGACGCCCTTTACCTCGGGCTCGATACGTGTTAATATATGCCGAGACACGGCAGGATAAGTACAGATTCGTTTTACAACTTGATCTCCAAGATTGGAGATTGATCTCTATCCTAACTACTGGTGAGATCCTTTTAAACTAAACAACTTATCCTTCTAGACTATGTGTACGTGACAGGCCACATACACTAACAAATATTCCTAACAAAGTCTTGTAATTAAATGCAAAAGTAGATGCGTGGAATGGTGATCCTAAGGCGTGATCTCAGTTTATGTCAGATCAAGGTCAACCTGAAGATAGATTCTGCGATAAATTTTTTGCTACGAAATATGACTATACAAAACTCCATAGAAAACAATCCTACTGGTTCAATTCCTACAAATCAAACTATGTTGGTAAAAAATCCATAAAAACTCAATCCTATGAAAATCCTACAAATCAAATAAGTCTGTATACTGTGTTTTTTTTGTTGCTGCGAAAACTCGTACCGTGTGGTTGCATGTGTCTATGCTCAGTGTAATTGAAGTGGTGGTTGGTAACTACTGTGCGGATTCCCGCACTTTCCAAATGAAGTACACGCATGATGCAGTAGGTCAACAAGAGTCCTACAGGGCGATTCAGTGGCACTCGTTAGTCCACGATAATGTCGAACTGACCACGCATGCAGATATATATATACGAAACTTCTAGAAGCAGCCATTAGCAAGCACAAGATTCATGTACCAAGCAAGTGTGCTAGTTGTAAGAGTATCCCCACTCACCCAGGCCGAAATCTGGACTTTTTTTGGCCGGACGAAACGCATTTTTGGCTTGGGAACGTCGAGATTCCCACTCGCGTTTTCAGGCCGAGTTTCTAGGTTTGGCGAAATTTAGTTAAACTCGGCGAAATATGGGCGAATATAGACGGATTTTATTAACTACGGCAAGGACGCACATATTACATCGAATTATTAACTAGGAATAGGCCTCCACCGCCGTGGTCGACGCCGGACGCCGCATCAACAGGCCGAGGCGGGGGTGGTTGCCGGCCTGGATGTGCTCCATGACGGCGGCGAGAGTTCGCCCTGGAACGCTTCACCAGCGGCGGCGAAAAGCCATGTTGGGCGAGATCCGGGTGTCGGGCCCGGCGGTCCGTTGTGTCGGGCGAGATCCTGGAGGCGCCTGTCGGCGAAGAACTGCCTCCAGAAGACCAGGTTGCTAGGATCCTCGGCGAGATCCGGGTCTTGCATGGCGGCGATAGCCGCCTGGATCTCTCCGGCGATGTCCTCGTCGGACGACACCGGCGGAATAGGGATCCCGCTGGCGCTGAGTTGCCATGAGAAGGGGAGAAGACAGTCCGGCGGCGCCATATAGCCCGCCTCGTGGAGCAGCCGGGCTTCCCACCTCTGCAGCGTGCGTCGGCTGCTCGCCGCCGCGATGTCGCCGGGAAATCTCTCGTCCATGGCTTTTCGGCGGAGTTGAGGAGGTAGAAAGGTGCGAGGTCGGCGGTTCGCCGGAGTTGGGAGCGGTGTGAGAGACTGTGAAGGGAGACGACGTGATGTACGCCTTTTATAGGCCGAGTTCGGCGGCAAGGGCGGAAGGGGTGTAGCGGCGAGGGCGGGAAAAGGGAAACGACGGGAAGGACGATTGCGACTCGGCTTCTGTCGCTGACAGGCTGGTCCACTCTTCCAATTCGCTGCGTTCGGCGTTCTCAGGGCATACCCGGGAACCTGGGTTCGGCTTGGGTAGTTCGGACCAATGTTGGCCTAAATTCAGATGAAAACAGGTTTCTGGATACACGACTGGGCCGATTTTCCGCGTCCGGACCTAAATTCGACGTCCTGGGTAGCCGAGTGGAGATGACCTAAGACATCTGTGTGTTTCTGTAAAAATATACTCTCTTTGTTCTGGAATAAGTGTACTAGCAGATTTGTCTACATTTTAATGTGTAGATACATGTGTGTCTGGACAAATCGTCTATGCTTATTTCCGAACAGATGAAGTATCAAGTAATATACATCGAGTGTACGTTTTAGATTTTCCTAAAGCGAGTGCTACACATAATAATTATGTTTTTGAGCAAGATAGCTAGGGTTATGCGCACAACATGTGTACTAGGTCTCACGTGCTATAATGCCAAATGAACACTAGCAAGTTGGAACCGAACGAAAGATGCGAGAATCTGTTCCTCAAAAGGAGAAGAAGAAACGAAAGAATGGCAGGAAACCACGTCGCTGGTGTTGAAAAGGTTCACCTGACGAAACAACAAGCACATATAAATTAATTCGATCCTAAGCTTTATGGCGATCTATACCTGCAATCCAATCCTATTGACTCATTAAAGTCCATAGATATTTTTTTTGACCAAACTATACATATATATAAAAGCAGCAAACGGCCGGTCTAAATCAAAAGGTATATGAGCCAATTAAACCAAAGGTGCGTAGCCACATATGATATGCCACTTAACAGTGTACTAGCAAAATAAACAAAGCACGGCAC
The DNA here is from genome assembly GCA_910589765.1 of Avena atlantica. Taxonomy (NCBI): domain Eukaryota; kingdom Viridiplantae; phylum Streptophyta; class Magnoliopsida; order Poales; family Poaceae; genus Avena; species Avena atlantica. The sequence continues at coordinate 360,217,246 of OU342734.1, read as the reverse complement.
AATACATCCATCTATACAGAGCAACACGCTCCTCGATCGATAATCACTAATAAAATTTTGTCTATAAACCGATCGAGACGACTGTCGTTTCTGAATTATTGGCAGTATAAGCTAAGTATAAATAGGCTGAAGTGCAAATGTAATTCTTCAAAAGTATCACCACTGAATCACAAAAAGATGAACAAACCTTCACAGCTCCGAAACAAGAATGATATATGGTATCTTATTCGAGCAAGAAGAAATCAAAGCTAGGCATATATGTGCATGTAGATATAGCTGAAGTGGGAGCTCAGGAGCAGCCGTTTTGCACCCGGAGGGGGCTGGAGCTGGCGCGGGGCTCCGGTGCCGGGCGGCGCGCGCAGGACTCGGCGACGAGCGCCCGGCGCGCGGTGAGCAGTCCGGCGGGGACGAGCGGGCGGTCGAAGGCGGAGCAGTCGAGCCAGTCCTTGAGCAGCTTCTCCTGCCCCCACATCTCCGGCACCCACACCCTCCCCGCCATCTCCCGCCTGTGCCGCTTCAGCCTGTCCCGCGTGGTCTCCGCTTCCTCCTCCTTGGCCGTCGGCGACAGCAGCTTCTCCTCCTCCTCCCGCTCCTTGGACCTAGTCGTAGACATTCTTGAAGCTTGCTCGGAGGCCTCCACCGCCTCGTGGTGATCGGAGGACGTCGTCTCGGCCGCGACTGGTCGAGCGCTCTTCCCCGTCGCCTCCGGAAAGCCGCCGCCCATGCCAGCGTCGGCCGGGTGAGCCGCGCAGTGCTCCGGCACCGCTTCGACGTCGCCTGAGTATGCCATGCAGCGGATCGAGCAACACACACAGCCTTTCGCAAAAGCGAGGGTAGAACAGCAACGATTCTTGAGTCAGTCGACCTTGGCAACAACACCGGCTGTATGCTTCTGCCCTTTGCGCCGGGTGCAGATTAAAAGATGGGGGGAGGTGGGGGACGGGTGGGGGAAGAGACGGACACGTTATGAGGAGCAGGAAGCGGTTCGCCTATGGTGGCTGCGAGGTGAGCGTGGCCTGCCGCTGCGGCGCATCATGTGGCTGCCCTTGCCGTCGCGACGTGGCCGGAGCCGTAGAAGTAGTAGCAGTAGGTAAAGTAAACCGCGCGCGCTAGGAGGGGCGTAAATGTGTGTGTTCGTGACTGCGTCTGCGTGGTTCCGTCTGAGTTTCTGAGGCTGGTGGCCACCGGGGGGCGGGGTGGATGCACCACCGCCAGTTGGTTGATACCACCAGTAGATTTGATCTTTTGGGGGGAGCCACCGCTACTGTTCCTGTATCCCCCATTAACTTCGAGACTCTGACCCGACATTACTGCTTGGAATAGAGGAAGAGGAAGGTAGGAGGAACGATCCATCCATGTCAAATTACTGCTTAATTTAGTCCTCACCTTTTGAGTTTTCACTGGTGGTTCACCCTGGCGCGCGTATGTGGAACTCTTGTGGACAATCTTAGCCGCACGAGAACACCCGCAAAAAAAAAAAAAAAAAAAAAACTTAGCCGCACGAACGGGTTACCATGAGCTGTGTTCAATCACAAGGCGGCCCGTTTGCTAGTTTTTCTGCACCTTGGAAACGGCCCAAGGCCCAAGACCCAAGGCAACAAGCAAACGAGAAGCTCCGCAGCCAAAGAAGAAGAAAACGACAAGCCTTAATAACAAAAAAAAAAGACAAGCGGCTTGCCACGAACCGCCTGTAGCTATCTCCGCGTCAGGGAGACCGATGTTTTTGGCTCCACGGAGCCTGGAATCTGAAATAAGCAAACTAAAATTTAGAAGTAAAAAATTCCATGAATGCACGTGATATGCAAAGTTTGTTAAATAATGTGTTAAATTGTTGGCCATAGAAAAAGATAAATTTTGTGGCTCCAGGGAGGCAACCCAATTAATACCGAATGTTGCTAACATGGAGTTAATAATACAGTTTTGTTCGATAAGGCTATGCAACGTGGTGTATAAGGTAATTTTAAAAGTAATTTCGAAGAGACTCAAAGTAATTTTATCTGAGATAATTGCAAAAGCCAAAGTGCATTTATCCTAGGTCGCTTGATTACTGGTAATGTTCTAGTTGCATATAAATCCTTTCATGCGATAAAGAACAAGAGGCAAGAAAAAAGAGGGATGTGTGCAGTCAAATTAGATATGCACAAGGCCTACGATCGTGTTAAGTGGAGCTTTTTGCGAGACATGATGGCGAAGCTTGGTTTTGATCAGGAATGGGTTAATATGATTATGGCATGTGTCACATCGGTGAACTATAGAGTGTGGTGTAACTCGGATGAGACAAAAACTTTTACCCCGACGAGATGGATAAGGCAGGGAGATCCCCTCTCACCATATCTGTTTTTTGATATATGCCGAGGGTTTATCAAGTCTTCTAGAGTATGAGGAGTTGAATGGTGGTATTCAAGGGATCAAAGTGTGTGATGATCCACAAGTATAGGGGTTGTATCGTAGTACTTTCGATAAATAGGAATGTCGATCTCAACGAGGAGCAGAAGGTGTTGACTAGTGGTATAGAGTACGAAATCTCTGTAAATACTTAGCAAATGGATTTTTAGGGTTTTTTTTAATAAAGCAAAGAAATAAAGTGCAAGTAATAAAGACAACGAACAATTACAGCAAGTGGTCCAATCCTTTCTTAGAAAAGGACAAGCCGGTGAGAATACTTATAAGGACCAAACGTTCTCGATGACACATGGGAATTCTGTCAAGTGCTTTCGCTTCAAATAGCTGAGTACCCTTCTTTGGTGTTGTAAGTGTTGTGTGGGTGAACCTGTGCTAATGTACCGACCTTACTTGGAATATATACTTGTGATTAAACCCCCTGCAAGCATCCGCAACTACAGGAAATCAATTAAAGTATAAACCTAACCACAACCTTAAACTCTGAGATCCTACGCTCCCTTATGCAATGGTGTCCTAACGGGGGTTCAGGTTTTTATCACTCCGGCAACCCCACAATTAGTAGCCAAATACACAATGCATTCCCCTAGGCCCATAAATGATAAAGTATCATATAGTCGACGTTCACATGACACCACTAGAAGAATATCACCACAACTTAAATACTAAACCATTGAATAATATCTCAACACAAATCCACTACTAACAACATGACTTCTCCCATGTCCTCAAGAACTAAACAAACTACTCACGAGACATCATATGGATCAATATCAAAGATCATATGGTGATGGATAACAATCTGAACATAAACAATAATCCAATGGTTCCACTCACAAGCATCAACTACAATAGTAATCAACACCGGGAAAGTTTCCCCTACGAACTATGCAAGTATTCAACACAATTGTTACAGCGGGATGGAGTGGTGATGATGGTGCTGGTGGAGATGATGGTGTGGATGATGATGATGATCCCGATGAAGTCTAGCTTGACAATGGTGTTGATGGCGATGTTCTCCCCTCTTCGAGAAGGAATTTCCCGGGCAGAAATTTATCTGCCGGAGAGCTCTTTCTCTCTTAGTGTTTTCCGCCCCGCAGAGGCGATGGAATATTTCTATGGTCACTCCCCGTGTATTAGGGTTTCGAGGAGAAGATATAGGCGAGAGGGCGGAGCCAGAGGTGGTCCAGGTGGGCCACACCCCTGTAGGCGCGGCCTAGGTATGGCCCGCGCCTAGGAGGGTGTGGGCCCCTTGTGGCCCATCTCCGTCTCCCCTTCTGGCATTCTTCGTCTTCTGGGAAAATATGATTTTTTATAGTTTTTCTGGTATTTTTCTGATCTTCGGGAAATTGCATTAAAACGCCTCTTTTTCTATCAGAATCCTGACTCCGGCAGTTCATCCTCCAAGAATCATCCAACATGCAAAAACAGATGAAAAGACATAAGTAACACGTCTTAATATGAAATATATCAATGATTAGAGGAAAATTATGATAAATAATGGTGATGCAAAATGGACGTATCAACTCCCCCCAAGCTTAGACCTTCACTTGTCCCCAAGCGAAAACTAAGCTCAGTAAACATGTCACATGTTTATGGAGTGAAGTGTCGATAAAAGAATACGGACAAGAAGCATCACACTTACCATTACACAACTCATAGAAGAAAGCAACTCACCATTATATAACTTAGCTTGCAACAAGTACAGGAGTCACAATAGAGATGCATAAAGATAAATCATAATTGTAATTGGCAAACTTTGTTCTTGGTCAGAGAACAGCTGGCAAACAGTTTCACAAAAAACTTTTGTATAAGTTTTCACAACAAGAGTACCCTTTGCTCAAGCATAAAAGGTTTTTCACAATGATGGCTTTCAAAGTGATACTCAATAGATAAGAATCTTGTGCAAACAAGGAGGATAAAGAACACAATTGAATAAATCATCATATGAATGCTTGAAACACAACAACTCAAAATGCTTGCTGGAGATAGAGAGGAAGTAGTTTTACTGACTCAACTTAGAAGTGGAAGAAAGGTCCTTCATAGAGGGAAGCAGGGATTTCAAGTTCATAAAGAGCTTCCAAAATATTATGGTACTTACTAGCTTTGATCCCTCATTGCCCCTATCATAAGCATCTTGAGGTGGTTAAGGTTAAAGTGAACAAAGATGGAGTATATGCTTGACGAAATATAAGTTGGCAATCTCATGTCCCCTGAGTACGAGGGTCGCTCCTCATGCTACTCAACTTTAGTTACCGGTAAGTTCTTGTCATTGTAAGTACATGCATATCATAAAGAACCGCCAAAGGGGTACCCCTTACACATGATACAGGAGCTATCCCATAATCAAAATGACAAGGCAAGTAGACAGTGAGCATCTCAGCGATCTTTTTATTTGCTATTTGCATAGGTTTTTTATTAAGGATGCTTCATAGATTGCTCACTATGGTTATGCTGCAAGTTTCCACCATGATTAGGCATGGCTTAGGCTAGCGGCCCAGACATTTCTCTAACACACATACATAACTCCATGGACTTACAAGCTCTCCTTTTATTTCACACCGACAACATCCGCAAACAAAAGAGCATGATATCAACTGGATATGTATCCATAAGTGTTGAAAGCGTTCCTCGTGACAACACGGTTCTGCTAATCCCAACGTATAGATGCAAGCATATAAAACTTCGATGACACAATGGTTCAAGTTTATTAGGGGCAAGAAAATAAGATGTGCCATCAAGTTTGTGAGAGATTTACTAACTAGTTTTCACATAACAAAATAATTTTTAATTTGAAAGGTAGATGAATCTTGAGAATTTGCTTGGAGTAGCAATAATGACAATAGGTAGATATGGTGGACACAAATGGCACGGGTTCTGGTTCAAAGGGATTGGATGCATGAGAAGCATGCCTTCTCAAAACAGATTTTTGGCTAGCAAGGCTGGGTAGCAAGCAAAAGAGTTGAAGGAAACAAGCAAACATACAAGTAATAAAGCCAAACATGCAATCTTCCTTGAAGACACAAAAGATCTTAAATAAAGAATACTAAGCTTATGATCCAATCAAGAAAGAAAGTAAATGATACAAAATACCTATAAGATTTTTCTCTTCTCCTTTCAAACCATCAAAAAGTGTTGCTACTGACCAGAGCTCGGTTTGCCAAAATCAATTTAGATCTACTTGATGCTCCCAAAGTGATGCCAATACTGATCAACAAGATCAATCATATAACAGAGATTGCAAACTAAAATAAGAAGTGCAAAAAGTAAAAGATGAGACTTCTCATTAATATTCCATAAAGGCACTCACTCCAAGGGATGCATAGATAACCAACTAAAGGAGAGATACTTCTACAATGCAAACCAACCTATAAGATAACTTCTCTACCAAACATATGAATCTACTAAAAAGGTAAAAGATAAAAGATAATGTTGTGATACCGCGGCACTCCCCCAAGCTTGGAACAAGCCAAGGGGATGCCAAACCTGATGACGAATTACTCCTTCGGTGGTGATGGTGTTATTTTGATAATCTCTTCAATAAGCTCCCTCAAATCCTCAATATTGAAGGTTAGAGTACGAATCAACTCTGAATTATGCTCAATGCAGTTCATGATCATGTCGGACCGAGAATCCCAGTCCTTGTTATTCTTTCCCCACTCTTCCTTCTTAGAGTGTTCCTTCCCTGCATGGTTAGAACGAGGCAAATCCCAAACCGAGGGCAAGTTCCCTTTAGGCACCTTTTGGTATTGTTGCTCATGTATAAGAGTATGGAAGGGATTCTTGGTACGTGGAGGACGTGACCGTGGAGCGAGGGTATGACGCGGAGTTCTCCCTCCTGTAGACATTCGTGCTATACTCCTAATCTTGGTAGGGTTTGCCACCACTCCAATGCTTACGACGGTAGCGCGGGTGTCTGGACGCTCGTCCTCCTCCATGTCTTCCTCATCCCCAACCAAGATCTCCTCCTCCTTGGGGTTTTGAGGATCATCTTCCTCGGGCTTCTTGCCTTTGTTGTTGGCGGAGACCATGGTGCTCTAAACTTGAGAAGATTTCCTGACACAAACATATCGAAATGAAAACACGACAAGAACACGATACACGAACCTCGGGGGATCTGGGGGGTTATATATTATGAAGTTTCAAAGCATAAGGAAGGTATGGGTGCGAAAACGAGGCGGACACAGAGCTCAGGGGGCTCACAACCCCTCCAGGCGCGGCCAGCTGGGGTCGCGCCTAGGGTGGGTGTGGCCACCCTGGCCTCCGTTTCCTCCTCTGTTTCGTCTCGTAACCTTCCATATGTAATAAAAACATCAAAAATATAAAAGTATAGGGTTTTCACGAACCTTCTATTTTCACCACTTTTACCTAATCAAAGACGGACTCTGCAGATTCCTTTTCTCCTTCTCCTGGAAATTCCTTTTCTCACAAGGCATTACACAAACCTCAATGGCAACATTAGTGTATGCAAAAACAATAGACCTTTAGGTACACACTTCAACTGAAATCCATCAAAACAAAAGCTATTGTAGCAACTCCTTTCCAAAAACCCAAAAGAATCTGGAAGGGAATCAATATAAGAGGCAAATGCAAATGATGGCAGAAATCTGCCAAAACAGACCAATAGGGAAAGATTGATTTTTTCTAAAACCTTCTGTTGCTCAAATAAAAAGTGAAAAACTAATGAAAGTTGGGTTACAACTTGGAGAAAAAGCACAGAAAAATACAGATCCGTATGAATTACTGAGCTTCTTCACGAATTTTTACGATGCGGCACAAAAATCTGTCCCAGGACAGCCACTTTTCACAACTCCTCTACTTCTCAAAATTAGTTGATCTTGACACAAAAACCAAAACAAAAAGGATAAGGAGCGGTTATTACCAAGGTAATAACTTCCAAGACTCAACAAAACTATTGGGTTATCTCTCAAGAAGTACTTTTCTTTATTGCCTTTAAGTTAGGCCTAATAATTTCAAAGATGCTCACATAGGAGATATATATTTGAAGTGAAACAGAGCATCAAGAAGCAAATATCCAACACATTTGAGTCTAACCCACTTCCTATGCAAGGTGTCTCATGAGAAAACAAATTATTGGAACAAAAAGCCACTATCATAGGAAGATAAAACAAATGCAACTTCAAAGATTTCAACATAGAACGGGGAAACTTAATGTTATTGAGATGCATAAAACCATGTTTCCCTCTCTCATAATAACTTTCAGTAGCACTTTGAATAAAGTTGACAATATAACTGTCACAGGAAACAACTTTATCATCAGAATGAGCATACTTATAATCATCAAAAAGAGGTCCAAGGTCATAAACTGGATTAATAGAAGCAAGTTGTTCCATCCTGAAATCCTTATTAGGCAAGCTATTTTCACAAGGAGATTTAGCAAATTTGGAAAAATTAAACTCATAAGAATCTCCATCAAACTTAGTTAAAACTTGTTACTTTTTACAATCTACAATAGCTCCACAAGTGTTCAAGAAAGGTCTACCAAAAATGATAGGACAAGTTTTGCTAGCTGCTGAATTAAGCACTAGAAAATCAGCAGGATACTTAATCTTACCGCAGAGAACCTCCACATCTCTTACAATACCAATAGGGCAAATAGTTTCCTTATTAGCAAGGTGAATAACCACATCAATTTCCTCAAGCTCACAAGGACCAATTTCATGCATAATTTCCATGTAAAGCTCATAAGGAATAACACTAGAACTAGCACCAATATCACATAAACCATAATAATAATGATCACCAATTTTAACAGAAAGTACACGGACACTAGCTTTTCTAGCCTTACTAGGATGAGAGATAATATTAGAAGCATCTTCATAGAAGACAATGTGCTCATCCTCTATATTTTTAGTGACAAGATCTTTCACAATAGTTACCATAGGTTCAGTATTCATCTGCTCATCACGTTCCACAGTTTTCTTTGTACCTTTGTTATTCGCACTAATTATCATAGAGTACTCCTTTACCTTAGATGGGAAAGGTCAACATAAGGTTTAGGCACAATATGATTAGTGGTACAAACTTCGGTATTTCTAGCAGGAACATGATTAACAACATCTTTATAAGGTGCATGGTACTTATTCCACTTCCTTTTAGGAATTTCTATGTAAGAGGCAAAGGCCTTAAAACAATTGGCAATACTTTGAGAATCAAGACCATACTCATTACTAATATCACGGAAGTCATTAGTTCCCATAAAAGATTTAATGGATTCATAATCATAGTTTATACCTGACTTTCTTCCTTTGTCATTCTCCCATGCTACAGTGTTCTCTTGAATACGGTCTAGGAGATCCCATTTAGCTTCTTCCTTCATACGTGTGAATGATCTAGCACAAGAAGCATCCAGTAAATCTTTATCATGAAGAGAAAGCCTAGCATAAAAGTTATTGATAATAATATTGTTAGGGAGTTCATGAATAGGACATTTAAGCATTAGTAACTTCAATATCCCCCAAGCTTGAGTTGTACTCTCTCCATCATGAGGCCAAAAGTTATATATCAGATTCCTATCCTTATGAATCTCACTGGGAGGATAGAATTTAGAATAAAAGAGAGGTACTATTTCCTCCCATTCCATGGATTGTCCATTCTTTAGAAACTTATACCATTCTTAAACTCTTCCTTTCAAGGATATAGAGAGTAACTTCTTCTTCACCTGTTTAGTTGTGATACCTGCACACTTAAACAACCCGCATAATTCATGGATAAAAAGCAAGTGATCACCAGGGTGGACAGTTCCATCCCCTAAATAATAATTATCCATAACACGATCAACAATACTTGTAGGTATCTTAAAAGGATCTATCTCAATAGAATGGTCGTTCATCTACTACCCTAACGATGGTAGTAGTTTTCCCAAACAGAAAACCAAGTGGGTTATCCATATTGGAAACAAAGTAAAAAACAGAAATAAAAAACAATACTCATAGTGGAAGTTTCCTTTACCAGTTCCACTATTCAATAGCTCTTTCTCTCTCGGTGTTTTCCGCCCCGTAGAGGTGGTGTAATATTTCTATGGTTTCTCCCCGTGTATTAGGGTTTCGAGGAGAAGCTATAAGCGAGAGGGCGGAGCCAAAGGTGGGCCAGGTGGGGCCACACTCCTGTAGGCGCGGCCCGCGCCTAGGGGGTGTGGGCCCCCTATGGCCCATCTCCGCCTCCCCTTCTGGCATTCTTCGTCTTCTGGAAAAATATGATTTTTCATAGTTTTTCTGGTAGTTTTATGATCTTAGTGAAATTGCATCAAAACACCTTTTTTCCATCATAATCCTGACTCTGGTAGTTCATCCTCCAAGAATCATCCAACATGCAAAAACAGATGAAAAGACATAAGTAACACCTCTTAATATGAAATATATTAATGAATAGAGGCAAATTATGATAAATAATGGTGATGCAAAATGGACGTATCAGTGTGTCGCGGGGCACCGTCAGTATCACACGTGTTCTTTGTTGACGATTCTTTGATCTTGATGTCGGCTGATATGACCAACGCCACCTAACTCCGTAATGCTCTGGATATGTATTGTGCAAGCTCGGTACAGTTAGTAAGTGACTCTAATTCTAGCATCTTTTTAGTCCAAATACAGATGTTTTGGTCAGACAAGAAATATGTGTGTATTTAAATATTCTTGTTGAATCTCTGACCGACAAATACCTGGGATTACCATCATTGGTTGGGCTTGATCGAAGTGATTGTTTCCAACATTTGATAGAGGGGATTTGTCAGAGGATCAATGGGTGGAATGAGAAGCTCTTGTCCATTGGTGGGAAAGAGATTCGGTTGAAAGCTATTGCACAGGCTATCCCAGCCTATGCGATGTCAGTGTTCAAATTACAAAGCAGATATGTAAAGCCATCTACAATGCCATTGCACAATTCTGGTGGGGAGGCACCAAAAACAAATAAAGATGCATTGGATGGCTTGGTGGAAGATGAGTATTCCGAAACAAGAAGGAGGGATGGGATTTCGGGATTTGCACTTTTTCAATCAAGCTATGCTTGCAAAACAATGTTGGATATTGTTAAGTGAACCCGACTCTCTTTGTGCACAAGTTTTAAGAGCGAAGTACTATCCAGATGGCGACCTGATCAATGCAGTGTTGAAGAAAGGGTCGTCTTTTACTTGGCAAAGCATTATGTCAGGTTTAAAAACTTTCAAGAGGGGCTGCATTTGGAGGCCAGGAAATGGATCCACAATAAATATTTGGTCTGATCATTGGGTCCCCTCAATCCCCACTCAGATGGTGGCGTCACCAAGAGGCCAATATGTCCTATCGAGAGTGGATGAACTAATTAGTCCCATTATAGGTAATTGGGATGCGGGTTTGTTGAGAGAGAATTTTTGGGATGTGGATGTGGATCGTATCCTACAAATTCTGTTGCCGGATCATGAGCAGAATGATTTTATAGCTTGGCACCCTAGTAAATTCGGGTGCTTCTTAGTGAAATCGGCATATCACATTGAGTGGAGAATTGAGTATAGAAGGAGAGTTGAGAGATCAGATGGATCATATAGCTCAGCACCTCTATGGTGTGGAAGAAGATATGGCAAACTCTGGTGGCAAGAAAAGTACAAATTTTCACTTGGAAAGCTCTACATGGGATCATACCATGTTATTGTGTCTTAGCAAATAGACATATCGGTTCAGCTATGAACTGTCTAGTACGCTCGATCAATGCGGAGGATCTAAAACACATGTTGTTTGGGTGTCCAAGAGCCCAAGATATTTGGAGAGGTTTAGGCCTAATTGATTATGTAAATGCGGCATTACTGATGGATCAATCTGGGTCCACGATCCTTGAGGAGCTTCTATGCTATGACAAACCTAGAGGTATAATATGCAATATAGAGCATCGACCAGCCTTGGTGATGGTTGCTTACTGGTACACATGGTGGTCTAGGAGACAAATCAAAAATAAAGAGGCGGTTCCTACTATAGACAGGTCGGTTGTGAATATTAGTGGTATGGTTGCAAATTATGCCAAGATGAAGGGTTTTGGTAACTCAATTCATCGGGATGGATGGATGAAACCTGCTACTGGAATCTACAAATTAAATGTAGATGCTGCTTTTGATCTGAACAGTGAGTGCGAAGCAATTGGAGCGATCATCAGAGACTCAGGCGGGAATTTCATTGCAGCTGCTTGTGATTACAGTGAGCATGCTATGGATGTGCCAGGTATGGAGGCCCATGCCCTATTAGCGGGTCTCAAGATGGCGGAACAATTTGGAGCACAATCGCTTATGGTAGAGTCTGATTCCATGGAAGTTGTAGAGGTTGTGCTAAGCCCAACGGAGTATAGGATTATAGATGATTGCAAGCTGCTAATGAGGGAGCTTGGCATGGCAACAATTCAGCATTGTCCACGGGAAGCTAATGACGTCGCACATTCGCTTGCTCGTCACGGCTGTTCTCAGGGGACTAGTGACTTCTGGTTTGATGATCCCTCACCTTTTCTTATCCAAATTATTGTAAAAGACCGTGTTATTGTTCAGTAATAAAGTTGCCTAAAGTTCAAAAAAAACCTCCTATTATTCTAGAAAAACTACTATATGATATACATGAAAAATTATTCGTTTCATGACGCAACCAGACTGCATCTCTTTACTCTTACAATTGCTTTGTTTTAATTTCATGTTGGATACAGATGTCATTGCATCTTGTTCAAATAGTTTTCATAATTCTACATTTTCGAAATCCCATGTAACCAAAGAGGTATTGAGTGGTCAAGCAAAATGAAAATACATTTTTTCTGTTGTCAGCGGATTATTGTGTGGTAGTGTAAGAAAAGAAAGTGCATTGTTACACCGCATTGTGTCCGCACCGGACATTTTAGAGGTCAAATTTTGGTTAGGTAAACGATAAGAGATGGTCAAAAACATACTCCCTCCATTTCAAAATATAAGATGTTTTAGCTTTGTGAAGGTAATGTATCTAGACGTCTTTTAGTGTGTAGGTTTGGAGTATTACACCACATTGTGTCTACACCGGACTATGTTGCCATTTTAGCGGTCAAATTTTGGTTTGGTAAACGATAAGAGATGGTCAAAAACATACTCCCTCCATTTCAAAATATAAGATGTTTTAGCTTTGTGAAGGTAATGTATCTAGACGTCTTTTAGTGTGTAGGTTCGAAGTGAACCTCTCCTAACCTACACACTAAAAGGCGTCTAAATACACTTTTCTTCACAAAGCTAAAACATCTTATATTATGAAACAGAGGGAGTAGCTATTACATCGAATCATATTCTTTTAGCAGCGATTAATCCAATTTATATTGATTTCAACTTTGTAGTTGTTGATTCTGGTGCACAACTTTTGGTCAATTGAAGTTATTGTGAGCCTAGTTTTTGATATTCCTTCATCACTTCAAATTTTTTCTAAAGATACAAAAAAGTAACAAAAAATATGAACTACTACGCTAATGGTTTTCTGGCCGCTTATTTGACAATAAATAATTGAATGATGATTGTTTCGTAAAAAGAAAAAAAATAAGAAGTTGTGCTCGCACATGGATCAAACTAATCATTATGTGGATTAGTTTTTATGAATCCCAACAAGCATATGAACTTACCATGTAAGATATCACCTTGGGAATATTCACAGTATTAAATACCACATGTTAAAAAAGCCAGATAATAATTATAATAAAAATATTCAAATCCTACAACAATTTATAGATTGTAAACAAACAATGACTAAAGAGTTGGTTTTGGCACTTTATTGTGGCTACCAGGTTTTATTCGTGTAGTTTTTCGCTTTGTAATAAGCTGGTTATTTGCATATGTTATTATCATCTATTGACATTAAAGATGAGCTCTTTGTTTCTAGGTAGCATATTGTTATTCAACATTATGTCAAGATACCTAAAGCAATACCATATCAGCCATAAGAGTGCATCCACTTAAATCTTAATGCCTAGAGATTTCTCTTACTAAGGGAGTATTAGTGATATGTGTTGCATCATCTATACATTTGGGAGTGATGCCCATATGAATGCAAAAAATGGTACATAAGAGTAGCATCGACATTATGTTATCTAAAAAACTATATTTGTGCCACTATATCTATCAAAGAGTAGTCAAGTAAACCCATGGACACTGGTCCATTTTTAGGCATAGAAACACCTTTTAATTACTTTACAAGAAATTTTATGTTCTATAATTATTTAATCAAAATTACAAAAACATTTATTTCACTTGCATTGGTAGTTTGCTTATTTCACTTCCTAGGTGTTTGACCTATTGGTGCCTCGGTCATCTCATGGATCTCTATAGATCTCTTATATGTGTTGTGGATAACCCTAAACCTCTAGTTATGACCTATAACATGAAGAACCATAGCAACTTTCATGTGACTCGGGTTGGGCATGATCTTCACGGATTCATGGGATTCGAGAGGAGGGGATGAGGAACACAAATAACATGGCTCAGAACACACACACGTGGAGGTGAATAGTGAGGCAAACCTATAGAATCAATCCCAACAATAAATCCCCAAAGGAGCAACCTCGGAAACTAGAAAGACAAGACAATGACACTCTAGTTGGAACTGATCCGCTCTTACCAGTCGGTCCACCGACCCAATAGAACTCTATCAAAGAAGAATAGTAAGCAATAGAACTCTATGGATAATTGGCACTACTAGAACCTTGGTAGTGAAGATTGGCATGTCCATAGTACTAGAATCCACAAGGTGAAAAGGTAGCTACAAGAATAGGGATACAACTCCATGGAAAGGAGTCCTTGAAATCCACATGGAGATCTTCTCCACTAAGGGAAGGGGGTCATATAAAAGGTACGGGCCTATTTATAGTTTACCACAAAGGGATGGGTAGGGGATAAGATACATGATGAAATACCATTTTTGCATGCAGGCGGCGGCAATAACGGTGGCTCTAGCGGTAGTATCGCTTGACGATGTCTTCAGCATCTCGTAGGTGTTTTGGTGGTAATGCCGAAACATGCTCGTGGTAGTCTACTGTGCATGGTAGAAAAACCAATCTCAAACGGCAGTTGCTTTTGCTATTGCTATTGCTGGTCTGAGTGCATACGTGCATGGTGTCCATCTTTTGTTTCATTGCATGTCACAATTAGAGCATAAGAAGAATATATATGCGGCGACAATAGCTAGTAAAAAGATGAAAAAAATACAATATGGTACTCTGATCTCTCTGCTCCTTGATAATTGAGGTTCAAAAATTGTATTAAGTCAAATACTTTAATTTTAACCAAGTTTGTAGAAAAATATATGAAAACTACAACACAAATTTAGTTTTATTACATTTGTTATACAAGATACTTGTCTATTATATAGATTTGAAATTGATACATTTTTGATAAAACTCGGTCAAACCCAGAGAAGTTTGACTTAGGATAAACAAAAAACATCAATTAATTTGGAACTAGGAGAGTACGAGATATAGATAAACAAATTGGTTTGTATACACTCACTAAATCGGGCAACAAAAAGGAAGAAAAACATGGTGTTTATGAGATAGAGGTTAAGAAACTTAAGTGTATAGATCCATCACATGAATATAACTAAAATATTTTTTGTTTAATCAATATTATGGATTTAAATTTAAAATCAATGTGATATCCAAAAAGACTAGAATCAAACTTAAATTCTAGGTTATTCCTATTAAGGTGGTTACTTTAAGTGTTTGGGAAACATGTTTGTACTCAGAGAAAACTCAGTTGGGGCCAAGTAAATGGAGGAGATCAAATGATGCAAAATGTCACTCAAGATCCTTCAAAAAAGATTACCAAAGTTTAAATAATGTCTCTCAGTTTCGAGAATGAGGGTGTTAAGAGATATAGTTGTGGAAAGATCGGTCAAGAAGAAGGTATATGCATAGTAGATGAAAATGTATTTAGTTACCTAGCCACATATTCCTTGATTAATGAATGCATATTGGTTTCATGTTTTGCAATAGAACATGTAATCTGTTTTTTGTCCCTAGCAACGAGCTAGTATTAAGCTACTCATGATAAAATCCTAAATTAGCTCACAATCCACAATCCGACATACACTTGAGATAAGATTCATATATGGAGTACATATATGCATCCTTAATTTTCTTTAAAGAAAAACTACTTCCATCTACATCAGACAACTTTCATTCATGTACACTTTACACATCACTAGGATCCATAGATATGAAATAGCAAATACTTAAAAGAACTTGTAATCTCTCCGGTCCATATTAGTATTCTTAACTTTGTTTAGATACGACTGCCCATTTTTACTACTCCCTTCTGGATTTGTCAAATTTGGATGAACTTATATATTAAATAGTGCCTAGATTCATTCAAATTTAAACAAATCCAAGTCAACTAATATGGGTCAGAGGGAATAGATACGTACGAATCTACACAAAGTTGAGGCATTAATATGGACCAGAGAAAGTAGTACTACCTCCTTCACGGTTTGCAGGACGCCTAATCAAATTTGGGTTTTTCCAAAACTGCAACGTTCCTAGGCCCATAACAATTAATGGTTGATTAATGTGGCACCTTTCCTTCCAACTTCCTATGCATGCAACAGTCTTCCATCAATGCATGCGCCTTAATCGCTCACTAATAGCCTAATTTTCAGCCAATATGTGCACGCCTAGGTCCGTGAGATTTTTGTAGAACGCCCTACAAACTGTGAAGGAGGGAGTAGAAAAGACGGATCAAAGAAGAAGAAACACAAGACAAATAATATACAGCACATACTTTGTTGTATCATCATACAATTCTCGTGCATGAAGCTGAACAACTTATCTCGTACCACAAAGATCATGAAATGTATGCCTTCGGAGGGTAGCTATCCAGGCTATCCACCCACGGGTTGCAGTTGCAGCCACGCCGGTCAGCACGGGCGCCGGCGGGGGACACGGCTGGCACGTCGCGGAGCGCCCGCCAGACTGCGCTGTTGCACTTGAACCCGGAGCCGAATCCGATCTGCCACACACGGTGGCCGCGACGGACGCGGCCTTTCGCCTCCGCGTAGGCCAGCTCATACCACAGGGAGCTGCTACTGGTGTTGCCGAACCGGTGCAGCGTGCACTTGCTGGGCTCCATGTCAGCGTCGCCGAGGCCGAGGCTCCGCTGCACCTCCTCCAGCACGGCGCGGCCGCCAGCGTGCACGCAGAAGTGGTCGAACGCGCGGCGGAAGTCGGGCATATAGGGACGCACGCCGCGCGCGCGTAGGATGCCGTGGCGCACGAGGGACCGGAGGAACTTGAGCTGCTCGGTGAGCGGGAGGACGAGGGGGCCCAGGGTGGTGATGTTCGTCTTGAGCGCGTCGCCGGCGACGGCCATGAGCTCGCGCGCCAGCGACACGCCGACATTCCCGCCGGCGTCCTCGCGCTGGTAGACGCAGTTCAAGCACTGGTCCGCCGCGCCCTTGTGCGTTCGCACCGTGTGGAGAAGCCGGTACTTGGCGCGCGGGGCGTCTGCGCCGCGGTTGGACAGCAGGACCGCCGCGCCGCCCATGCGGAAGATGCAGTTGGACAGGAGCATGGAACGGTCGTTGCCGAAGTACCAATTGAGCGTGATGTTCTCCGTGCTTACGACGACGGCGTAGGAGTCCTGGTTCGCCTGGAGGAGGTCCCGCGCGAGGTCGACGGCGACCAGCCCGGCGCTGCAGCCCATACCGCCGAGGTTGAAGGACTTGATGTCCTCGCGCATCTTGTAGTGGTTGACGACCATGGACGCGAGAGAAGGTGTCGGATTGAAGAGGCTGCAGTTGACGATGAGGACCCGCACGTCCCGGCGCGGATCGATCCCCGTGGAGGCGAACAGCTCGTCAAGGCAGCCAAACATGACGCCCTCGGCCTCGGCTCGCGCCTCCGCCATGGACAGCTGCGGGGGCCGCGACTGTATCCCCGACGGCAGGTAAGTCCGGTCGCCCAGCCCGGAACGCTTGGTGATCTTGGTCTGGAAGTCGAGCGCGTCAGCGTTGAACACGCCGGTGCTCTTGGTCATGTCCAGGAAGCCGTCCTTGGAGATCTCGTGCTCGTCGCCGGGCCTGTAGCAGGCGAACTCCACGAGGTACACTGGCCGGGGGCGCTTGATGAAGCAGACGGCGATTACGAGCATGGCCGTGCCAAGCCAAGCGACAGACTCAGAGGAGTGGAGCACGGTCGCGTCGAAACCGAGACGGCGGGACCAGTATGTCGCCGCAGCGAGGAGAGGAGACGCCAGCGCGAGGAGGGTCCAGGACGGTGGCACCGGGAAGATCCCGGAGCAGATGCCGAGCTTTACGTACTTGAGGTTGATTGACCGTGTGAAGTCCGGGAGCCGTCGCCGGATTTTGATCACGACGTTTGGCGGCCGCGCCTGATCATCCGCCACATCGTGGCCGTCGATCGGCGGCGCGAAGGCCATCTCGGCCATCAGGCGCTCGCGTTCCATGACCATCGACGGCATCTTGGTTTGTGATCGAGGTTGGCGAATGGGGAGGGCTGAACTTCTTTGTGTGTTCCGTTAGAGTTTGGTAATGGGCACGTCGTAGCGAAGAAGTCAATTTATAAGCACTGAAATGGAGTGGAGTGGGACAGCCGTTGATGGGGAAGCAAGGGCACGTACGATAGCAGTGAAGACATACCTTCTCTTAACCCTCCACTCATCAAGAGAGGATAATAGATATAAGCCATACAATTCATTATCTATTATTGACATCCCTAAAATTTAATAAGAATTAGTTAAATTTAGAAGGACATTGTGGTGCTATGGGAAGACATGTGATATAATGAGAAAATAGTCTTCTCTTATTTTCTAAGAGATTATCTTTTAGCCAAGTGAAGACAGTCTTCTCTTTTTTAATTCTATATCTTGCCAAACTAGATAAAAATCCTACTTGCCAGTACTTGCCAGACGTCACCTCCATTATACGTGCTCTAAGGCCATCCCTAATGGAGGGACCAAAGAGACATATCTGTTTTACTGTCCGCGGACAGGAAGAGATGAAGACCAAGCCCCAACGAACACCGCGCGGTCTGCAGGTTTCGGACCGACGCATTTCTGGTCCAAATCTGGGCCACGTTTTCGTTCGCACGGACGGGCAACGGGTCGATTCGGTGTCCTCGCCTTGTACTCATGATTCGCTCGTCGGCGTTGATTCCCCACTCCTCCCCGCATACAACCTCGAGTGCCACCCTTCCCTCATGCTAGGGATGGCGATGGAGCGGGTTTAGACAGATATACCAAAAACAATTCCAAATCCATCACCCTCACTCTAACCCGCCCACGAAGATATCCATGGGCATGGATGTCGCCCCAGATCCAAACCCGCCGAATATCCATGTATCAATGAATATCCATTAGTTTACACACTATATACATAATCATAACAACATTCAGCATAACTGTGACATTATAGCAAATAGCACTTCAACATAACATGTGTCCATTCTTTCCCACTTGCACCATGACGTCTACTCAGCAGTAGCAGCGACAAGCCCTTAAATTAGAAGATCGAGGTATGGGTGAGAGGAAAATGGGGAGGTTGCCCAGTACAGGGAGGTAGGGAATTGGGGGAATTCTTAACGTCGGGGAGATCGCCGAGGACAGGACAACCGCCAACGATTCTTGCAGATGAGCAGGAATGCAGGAGGGGCGGTCGCCGGCGATTCCTAGTGGATGAGGAGTAGGGGTGGTAGGGAGAGCGGTGGCGGCGCCAGTCTGCTAGGTTGTGGCCTGGCCTACGAGGATCCCGGGAGGGGAGACATCACTGGCGCTCCGTCGCTTCCCCTGACCGACTGCCTCGTCCTAGCTTAGGGAGTGATTAGGGGAAATGGAATAGGGAATTAGGGATTGAGATAATAAGAGTAATAATTATCTAGGGTTAGTACTTAGGTGGGCCTAGGGCTTGGAAGTTAGATTGTTAGGCCTTTTAGTGAGTAATATGGCACATGTAAAAAAATGTCTCGCTGATGACTGCAAGTACACAGATCGGTTATAGCTAGTTTCGAAATAAAGATATCGATCCCACAGGGAGCATGAGTCTGAAGTCTAAGAATTCTTGAAATAAATACTAAAACTAAAAATGCTAAATAAAATTCTAAGTGACAAGATAAAATGCGAGTATTGCGTAAAAAGGTGTTTTGGGGGTTCTGGTATAAGAGAACAATGAGTAAAGTAAATAAAACTGAATACAGAAAATAAGTATCGCGTATGTAAAAGAGATTTGAAACTTCGGTGGGAAAAGGCGTTCTCAGCGATTAGCGGATACATCACTAGCATTATAAAGGGCTAAGGTAAAGATTATTATCATGAATATTCTCAACTATGTATGTGTGGGAGAAACTTCATATTTGGACAAAGAGACAACAACCACTGCTCAAATCATCCTCATAACCACAGCAGACAGCAATCAACATTAATTGAATTACTGCGCTATTAAGAGACATAATCCCGCATGACGTATCCCATGGCATGGATAGTGTTTTGTGAGTTTTCTCGATTCCCAAGTTGATACGTAAGGAGTGTCAATAGCTTTATAGTCATTGTAAGTGCTAACATCCCTCTGTCTACCAACAAATAGTTCCCTACATCAAGTCCTCACAAGAGCCAAATATTGAGAGGCCGACTTCTTCCAACATCAAGATGTAGACAATCTAACACATGGTCAAATCGATGAATAACATAATAAACTTTATCTTATTTCAATCTTATGCTAGGGTTTCTTCATCTCCCCAAGAACTAATGATCTACTTAGACATGAAGACAAACAACATCATGACAATGGTAATGGAAACGATTATCGATGAATAGTACTTGTATAAATCCACAACTTAGTGCAAGAATTATAACAAGATCTAGATGGTATGGATGGAGATAATGGTGGTGATGAAGATGCAACAGTTGATGAAGATGGAGATCGATGCCTTGGCCTCCTAGGTTTGCTTAGGGCGAAGATGGATCCCTAGGGCAACTTCCCCCTCTAGATGCCTTCTAGAGGTTAGGTTTCGGCGATTTCTAGGTATTCTGTATGTCGTATCTCTCATCTAGTTGCACGTGGTGAAACTATTTGAGGAGGCGGAGGCGGCGCCGACTATACGGCTTAAATTATACGACGGTGGCCCGTATAGTTGGCCGTCAACCCTTCTGCCTCCTTTGCTCACTTCGGGTTTTCTTCTAGTATTATTAATATTTTCCAAATAAGCAATTTACGTAGTTTTTGGATCATTTTCACTCCAGTACAATTGCTCCAAGAATTGTGTCCATTGAATCCATCATCTGATCTGATCCTGGTGAAAATAAATATAAAAGGTGCGTGTGAACGCCGTAAAATACCAAGATCCTATATCTACAATGCAAAATAATAATCTAAAACATGATGCAATTATGCACTCATCAACTTCCCCAAGTTTAGACTCTTGCTCGTCCCGAGCAAGTTTAGCTTAATGTATGTGATACTCATATTCATGAAGCTAAGTCGATAAAATAAATGAGGCAGTTGCAGCATGTGTTTACATATAGATAAGTTTATAAATAGTACCTTACTCGAACCATCCAAATATTATTAGTAGGCTTCCACACCTTAGCAATTAATAGTTCAAAAAAGATTATTCTCAACATGATGTAAAAGTATCTGATCAACCGAATGCGTTAGTGAGGTAGTCCCAAGTGTTTAACATATTCACTTGGGATTCAAAATCTCAAACGTCTCTTTGTCTTACTACAATATAGTGGTATATGCATATTTTGTCTTTGCACATTCGCTCTTTTTCTTCATCTTTATTTTTCTTCTTTTTATATATATATTTGTGCTCACACTTTTGTTTATGTGCTGTGCAAAGGAGCTAGCCATATATTCCACTTCATGTAGGAATTTCAAAGTTTAACAATCTCAATTATCAAATTCCAAATATATATGAAGAATCTTTGTAACTCGAGTATTCTACCTCAAACTTGTTCTCACTCTATTTGATAGCACTTATAATTTCTCCTTTGTTCAAGGTTTTTCTTTTTCATCTTTAATTAATTAGACAGTTTCTCCTTTTTGTAAATCAAACCATTGACCTACAACATATTAAAAAAATTATCTTTATATGTTCCATTAATACCAATGGTGTGGAAGACTCCTATTGCTATCATCAAGTGTAAGTAAAATCATACTCAAGTCATTCATATATCCAATAAGACAAACTCAAACTCAATAATGCTCCATATATTATAATAAACTCAGGATTTCATAATAGGGATCAACTATTCCTAAAGGGAATTCTAATGATGCAAACTTTATTTATGAGCTCGAACTAATGCAAAACTAGAATACAAATAAAAACTTGTAAGATAGATTACAAGGTCTTAAAGATCTCCCCAAGCTTGGAATCAAGCCAGGCGGGATCAAATAATCCCTTGCGATTATTTGATATCGTGCTTTATTGAAGGTCACTGTGGTGCCATGGCATGTAGAACCGCGATGCGTAGCTTCTTGTTGGTATCCTCCCGAGCGGTGATGCGGCTGTAGCACCTGCGCAAATCAGATTGCAGCGTATCCACCCTATCTGCGAGCTTAGTCACCATTGGGAGAAGAATCATCCTTCTCCTCTAACTCCCTGAGGCGGTGATGGACTTCAACGCGATGGAGTAGCTCCTGCTTCTAATATATCTCCAGTGCCCGCACACGATCTTTTTGTCCTGGGTGTCGGAGATATGCCCAAGAGGAAATAATAAAGTGGTTATTATCATATCTTCATGCTTATGATAAATGTTTGCATCCCATGCTATAATTGTATTAACCGAAAACATTAATACTTGTGTGGTTTGTGAACATAGAAGAGTCCCTAGTAAAGCCTCTTGTTAAACTAGCTTATTGGTTAATATATGATCATGGTTTCCTGATCATGAACATTGAGATGTTATTGACAATAAGGTCATATCATTAGGAGAATGATGTGATGGACATACTCCTATAGTTAAGCATAGCATAAGATCAAGTCATTTAAATAGTTCACTTGCTATAAGCTTTCAAATACATAGTAACCTAATTCCTTCGACCATGAGATCATGTTAATCATCATCATCGGATAGATGCTTTGATGACTTCAAACACCACTTCATAACTGGGTGGTTATAAAGGTGGCATTGAGTGTTCGGAAAGTATGTGTTGAGGCACATGGATCAAGAGTGGGCTTTGTCAATCCATATGACAGATAGATATACTCTGGGCCCTCTCGGTGGAATGTCATCCAATTGGCTTGCAAGCATATGACTGGCTCACAAGGGATCACATATCACAGTAACGAGTAAAGTGTACTTATCGGTAACGAGGTTGAACTAGATATGTAGAGATACCGACGATCAAACCTCGGATAAGTAAAGTATCGTGAGACAAAGGGAAATTGGTATCATATGTAAATGGTTCATTCAATCATGAAGTAATCATAGAAATATGTGGGAGCCATATTAATTTCCAGATTCCTCTATTGGTTATTGATCGGAGAAGAGTCTCGGTCATGTCTGCATTCATGAACCGTAGGGAGACACTGAAATGGATCGTATGGGCACCTAGAGGGGGGGGTGAATAGGTGCTAACCAATTTTTAATACTTTTTCAATTTTAGGCTTGACACAAAGTAAATTCTCTAGATATGCAACTACGAGAATTTCCCTATATGTAACCCTAACTACTAAGCACGTAAAAGAGGAGCGAGGAAACCGTAGGGAGCACACGGAGACACAGGGATTTGTTTTACCGCAGTTCCTTCCTTGTTAAGGGAAGTACATCTGCGTTGGAGGGGTGGGCGGTTCTAAGACCACTACGCCACAATAGGCCTCACCCTATTCTCCGATGGATCTCGCCACGAGAGGCCTGATCCACCTTCTCCACTATTGGATCCCTTCGAGGCGGGAACCGGTGCCTTTTACAACACTATCGGGGCACACACCCACAACCGAATTGGGGGCTCCCGAGATGACAACAAGCTGCCACAAGAACAAGGTTTATCAATATAAACAAAAACGAGGATCTAGATATTTGCAAGAAATACTAGATCGGAGGTTCTCCAAATGAATGGAGAGGAGATGAATCGCTTGATTGCTGATGATGAAGATCGAGTTCTCCTCCTTCGATTCCCCAAGGGATGGGGCCTTTGGGTGGATCTAGGTGGAGCACTCTTGGATGAAGCTTTCAGATTTGATCTGGTCTTTTTCGAGATGAATCGAGAGTTCTGGCAGGAGGGGGATGGCTGGCTTAAATACCCCCTCCCCATATCTGGCCGTTGCACAACTTTGGGGGCGGATTATCCGCCCCCCACTTGGGGCGGATTATCCGCCCCTGGGAAAACTCCGCCCCAAGGGCGGATTCTCCGGGGGAAACTCCGCCCCCTCTCTGGGGCTTGCGCCTTGGTGAAGCTTAGTGAAGTTCTTGGGGGCGGATAATCCGGCCCCCCTGAGGGGCGGATTATCTGGCCAGACCGGAAAGTCCGGCCAAAACTCCGCCCCCTCTCTGGGGCTTGCGCCTTGGCGATGAGCAGGGGAAGTTCTTGGGGGGAGGATAATCCGGCCCTCCTGAGGGGCGGATTATCCGGCCAGACCGGAAAGTCCGGCCAAAACTCCGCCCCCCTTCTAGGGCTTGCGCCTGCTTGGGCAAAGGGAGGGGCGGATTATCCGCCCCTGGTGGGGCCGGATTATCCGCCCCCAAAGGCAGAGTTCTTTTCCCTTTATTCTCAAATAGAGATGCAACACTTCAACACACATTAAATGATCCTTGGTATTGTTATCTAACACACAAAACACTAGGGATTAAGAAATGTTCTTTCAATCTCCCCCTTTTTGGTGTTAGATGACAATACTAGGATTTGCAATAAAACCGGCAAAAGCCACCTTAAATAATGAAAGACGCTCCCCCTAGATGTGTGCATATTAAATATTTGCATTTGAATACAAATACACACACTAGGGAGAACACTACTTTAAGGTTTGGGAAATAAGGTCATACCACCGGGATGAGAATATAGCCAGAGCATACATAGATAATCCCATGAATCCATATGCCATCAAATATGCTCCACAATTCCAGAAATCCATGGGGTCCATGATAGATAAATCCAGAATTTCATGAATACCAAACATAGTACCAAACTGTGGAGTACGACATAGTCTTACACACACAACCACAAATAGCAACTGAGTTCACGCTAGAAAAGGCACAAGCAAGCAAATAAAAACGACTAAAAGAGAAAAGCTTGTGCCCGACCCTTGCAAATCCACGAGACCTAATAGAACTACTTCTCCCCCTTTGGCATCGAAACGCCAAAAAGGAAGAAGAGCGATGCTAACGCCCCTGGACACCCAGAATTCACACCCAAATTTGCAAGAATCAAATCAATCAAAAGCCAAATTTGAGTGTGTTTTCCATAAGAACATGAGATATGCAAGAAAATCCAACGAGACCCATGAAAAACCAACTCTTATCGAGGAACAGGGCGGTGGCCGAAGCCACCATGTTGGAGCGCATGGCATGACACCGCGAAGATGTATCTTGAGTTCAAAACCAATGCTCATCGATGACCCACATATCACAAAATGATATTAAGGGAAATGATTTTACTTGCTTTCGGCATTATGGGGGGAGGGTTGGCCCAATCAATTAGGACCACACTCCCCCTATGTCTATGCCCGCATCTAAACCAAATACATGAATAAGCGCAAGTGAGTGTGCAAGGGTAGTCAAGCCAAGCTCCTTGAATCTATGATATTTAGCTCATTCCTCAAATAACAAAATCTTGGTTCATCAAGGGGCTTCGTGAAAATATCAGCAAGTTGGTTCTTCGTGTTCACAAAGGATAGAGCAATATCTCCACGAGCAACATGATCCCGAATAAAGTGGTTGCGAATCTCTATATGTTTTGTTCTTGTATGCTGCACGGGATTGTAAGCAATTTTGATAGCACTTTCATTGTCGCATAAAAGAGGCACTTTGTCACAATTGACACCATATTCCTTTAAAGTTTGCCTCATCCATAACAATTGAGTACACGCACTTGCAGCAGCAACATATTCAGCTTCGGCGGTTGAGAGTGAAATACAATTCCGTTTCTTTGATGACCAACACACTAGAGACCTGCCCAAGAATTGGCATGCACCAGAGGTTGATTTCCTATCATCTTTGTCACCAGCCCAGTCTGAATCAGTGTAACCACATAGAGAGAAACTTGAACCCTTGGGATACCATAACCCAAAATTTGGGGAATGAACCAAATATCGGAAGATTCGCTTGACTGCCACTAAGTGGCTTTCTTTAGGAGCGGCTTGGTACCTTGCACACACTCCTACACTTAACACGATATTGGGCCTAGATGCGCAAAGGTAAAGGAGAGAGCCGATCATGGATCGGTATACCTTTTGATCCACGTCTTTACCCTTGGGATTGAGCTCAAGATGACACTTTGTTTGCATAGGGGTAGCAACGCCATTGAGATCCGTCATCTTGAACCTTTTGAGCATGTCTTGGATGTACTTAGCTTGATTAATAAAGGTTCCCTCTCTAAGTTGTTTGATCTCAAATCCAAGAAAGAACCTGAGCTCACCCATCAAGGACATCTCAAACCTGTCAGTCATAAGCTTCGAAAATTCATCGTTAAAAGCTTGGTTAGTAGAGCCAAAAATAATGTCATCTACATAAAGTTGGCATACAAAAATCTCCCCATTAACCTTCTTAGTAAAAAGAGTGGGATCGATTTGCCCAACTTCGAATCCACGGTCTAGCAAAAGCTCTTTAAGGTGCTCAAACCCCGGGGTTCGGAAATTTGGGGTCCTCAAACCCCGGGGGCTGCTTGACGTATACTAACTCATGTAGAGGACCATTAAGGAAAGCACTCTTAACATCCATTTGTTGTAATTTAAAATTATGATGGGCTGCATATGCAAGAAGGATACGGATGGACTCAAGGCGAGCCACAGGAGCGTAAGTCTCGCCAAAATCAATTCCTTCCACTTGAGAGAATCCTTGAGCCACGAGTCGTGCTTTATTCCTCACAACAATGCCATTTTCATCTTGTTTGTTCTTGAAGATCCACTTGGTGCTGATAACATTGCGGCAATCCTTTGGTTTTTCTACGAGCTTCCAAACTTTGTTGCGTTCGAAGTTATTTAATTCTTCATGCATTGCGACAACCCAATCGGGGTCTTCAAGAGCATCAAAAACCTTCTTCGGTTCAACCATGGAAATGTGAGCTTGATGATCACAGAAGCTTGCAAGCTCTCTTCTAGCGGATACCCTTCGTCGTAGATCACCCACAACCTTGTCAAGAGTGTGACCTCTTAGTTCAAGGTTTCGATCAGCACGAGCCTTGCGACGAGCCTCGATGTCCTTATTGTTTCTAGGAGGAGTGGATTCAATAGTTGTATCCTTGTCTTGATTACTGCCCTGCCCTTGATCTTGGTCACCGTTACTGCTAGAAGATTGTTGCTGAACATTTTCTTCAGGCCCGGATAATCCGCCCCTTGGAGGGGCCGGACTATCTGGCCTGGGAGGTGAAGTACCAGAACCATCTTCCTGAGAAAGCCTGACTGGAGTTGGAGACCCAGGGCCGGATACTCCGCCCCTGGGGGCCGGAGAATCCGGCCTGGGAGCTTCAGAGTTGTTGACTTCTCCTTCAGATCCTCTGGAACGAGTTGGAGTGCCAGGGGCGGATTGTCCGCCCCTTGGAGGGG
Source organism: Avena atlantica (assembly GCA_910589765.1). Classification (NCBI taxonomy): domain Eukaryota; kingdom Viridiplantae; phylum Streptophyta; class Magnoliopsida; order Poales; family Poaceae; genus Avena; species Avena atlantica. The sequence continues at coordinate 360,190,162 of OU342734.1, read as the reverse complement.
GCGGATAGTCCGGCCTGGGACTACCAGCTTGTCCAGAGGACAGATGGTCTTCAGCAGATTGTGGTGTTGGTGCAGGATTGTCTCCAACAGTAGGAGCTTGTTGATCTTGTGTAGATGAGGGCTCCACATGTGTGGAGCATTGTCCTTCACGATCCGCCACAAGGGGTTCCTCAATGGGGCGGAAAAATCCCACGCCCATTCTTCTTATGGCATCTTGGGGTATTTCAACATCTGCATCACAAACATTAACTTGCCTTACAAAGGAGTCGTTATTTTCATCGAACTCCACACTACAAGATTCTACAACAATCCCAGTGAGCTTGTTGTAGACTCTATAAGTGTGGGATTCGGCACCGTAACCAACAAAAATACCTTCTAAAGCTTTGGATCCAAATTTTGACAAATGGACACCTTTAATAAGAAAGAAACACTTACACCCGAATACCCTGAAGTATGAGATGTTGGGTTTGTTAACGGTAAGTATTTCATATGGGGTCTTGTCCAAGATCTTCCGAAGGTAGAGCCGGTTTGATGAGTGACAAGCAGTGGATATGGCTTCAGCCCAAAAATTATAAGGAGACTTGAATTCAGCTAGCATAGATCTTGCCATATCCATCAAAGTCCGGTTCTTCCTCTTGGCTACATCATTTTGTTGAGGGGTGTACGCATCGGAATATTGGTGTCTAATCCCCTCTTCGCTAAGAAACTCGTTTAAAGTGTAGTTCTTGAATTCTGTGCCGTTGTCACTTCTAATTGCCAAGATGGGAACATTGTGTTGACGTTGAACTTCATTGGCAAAGTCGATGACAGTTTGTTGAGTCTCACTTTTCAGCTTGAAAAAATATACCCATTTATATCTTGAGTAATCATCGACGATGACCAAGCAATATTTCTTCCCACCAAGACTTGCATGAGAAGGAGGGCCAAATAAATCCACGTGAAGTAATTCCAAGATCCTCTTTGATGACACAATAGTCTTCCTCTTGTGGGGAGAATCATGCATTTTTCCTTCAACACAAGCCCTGCAAACACGATCTTTGGCAAAAGAGACATTGTCTTTTAGTCCAAGGATGTGGCCACCCTTTTGGAGACTTTGCAAAGTTCTCATGTTGACATGGGCTAAACGGCGATGCCATAGCCAGCCCACGTCGGCCTTTCTGAATAGACACATCGGACCCGAAGTGGTTTTCCCCGAGAAGTCCACCACATACAGGTCATTTTCGACGTATCCACCTAAAGCAACCTTTAGAGACTTGCTCCATAAGAGTACCACCAAATCATCATCGATAAAAACAGCAAAACCCATCTTGCCAAGGGCACGAACAGAAAGAAGATTATAGCCAAGGGTCTCAACAAGCATGACGTCCACGAGAGAGATATCGTGGGCAACCACAACCTTGCCAAGACCCAATACCTGAGATTTAGACTTATCACCATAGGAGACTGTGATATTATCATAATTTGGACGCATCTCCGTGATGATATCCTTGCTTCCGGTCATATGACTAGTGCAGCCACTATCCAGCACCCATTTCGACCCACCGGAAGCATAGCCCTGCAAGAAAATTACTTCTTGGTTTTAGGTACCCATTTTTCAATGGGTCCTTTCATGTTAGTAACAAGGGTCTTTGGAACCCAAGTAGACCAAGCAATATATTCATCAAAAGGACCAACATAATAAGCATAAACATCGCCATAGTCATCACAAAAGAGTTCATAATTCGGATTGTGAGACCCTGCAAAACCAATATTATTAGTCTTGTCTTTTGTGACAACCTTCTCAGCAGTGCTTGTCTTTAATTGCACATTCTTAGTCTTGTTCTTCTTGGTTTTCTTCTTCTTGGACTTGGTGACATACCCAAGTCCCTCTTTACCATGATTTAACCTTTGCTTGCCAAGGACTTCATCAAGCACACCTTTGTCCTTTGTAGTGATGTCCTTGATCACTTCTTTTTCCACACTAGCATTTTTCTTGTTACTATATGTTGAGTTGGACGAGCTAGGAGTATCATATTCGGCCAATCGACTTTGAAGCTGATCATGTGACTCATTGAGAATAGAGAACTCATTTTTCAACGCCTTGTGAGCATTGTCAAGTTTATCCAATTCCTCGGAGAGTCTATCATGAGCAGCCCCAAAGTCAATCCTTTCCTTCTTTAACTTCTTTGCCTTGGTGACAGCATTGTCACGTTCCTTAACGAGTTTAGTCACAATTTCTTCATGTGACTCTTCCATAGACTCAAGCCTCTCTTCAAGAGAGACCCAAGCTTCTTCTTCTTCAAGAGCATTTTTTAGGGATGCAATTTCCATTGCATCCTCCCTTTCAATTCTGCCCTTTTCTTCGAGGAGTGCTTCGTTTTGGGCCAGCTGATCCATAAGAGCCTCAAAACAAACTTTGTGCTCACCTTGCAAGTTAGTATAGAAATAATCCAAAGCAATAATCTCTTCTTTAACCTTAAGACTAGCAGGATCATCCATGTCTATCATAGCCTTGGGAAAAGAAGAGTTAGAAGAAGTTACCTCGGAGCTTCTTGCCATGAGGCAAGTAGCATTCTTGTTGATAATGTTTTTGTTCGGAGAGTCGAAGAGAGATGTTGATGTAGATGTGGTGGCTATAGCAGCCACCTCTTGAGAACTATCGTCCTCGTCCTCATCTTCACTCCCCGATGAATATTCTTCTTGAGCCACTAGAACAATCTTTGGTTGCTTCTTGAAAGGAGCATTCTTCTTTACAAACTGTTTCTTACGTGGAGCTTTTGATTTGTCCTTGAAAATGAGTCTTCCTCCATTATCCTCTCTACTTTGATATGGACACTCAGCTACGAAGTGCAGCCGGTCACCACAATTAAAGCATGTTCTCAGCTTGGGACCATTTTCTTTTCTTCCATAGGCTCCACTCTTGCGATCTAGTTCAGCTTTAGCCTTGGCTGGATCTTTCCAAAAGTTTCTTGCATAAAGAGCCAAGTATTGTCCGTGGATCCTTTTTATATGTTCGGGACAGTCCAGACCTTGTACTGCATATTCATCATGATCAATCACACTAGTCTTCAAGGCCATGTTGACCCCCTTTTACATCCCCATAGCTCGAGCACGAGCATCTTCGGCATTCTTGGCAGCCACTTTGAAGGCGGCCATTTCTTGCATTACCTCATTGGATGACATGAGGTGATAGTTATTCCTACCTTGGAGACTTTTCAAATCTGTGGGATCAAATGGCATAAGAGCACTGACATACTTGCGCTTGATCCAAGCATCATCAACATGAGGTGCACCGTGGTTTCTGAAGGTTGTGGCTATTGCCTTGAGCCTCCTATACATGTCCTCGTGGTCTTCTCCATCCATCATATAAAATCCTTCAGCTTCATTGCTCAAGGCATCATATCTATTCCTTCTCATACTTTCGTTTCCGATGAAGAGCTCGGTGAGAGCATCCCAAGCTTCTTTAGCTGTGCTAAGATGCTGAATGTGTGGCATGTCTTTTTCACCCACACCAAGCTGTATCATGTGTAGAGCTGTAGCATTGAGTTGTCTATCGACCACTTCTCTTCTTGTCAGATTTTTAGGATTTCCAACATGAAGACCATTTTCGATGATCTTCCACAACTCTATGGAGGAACTGCACACATGAGATTTCATCAAAAATTGCCATTGAGAGAAAGTAGATGCTAAAAGTTTGGGTGGATCACCCCTATTATGTATATGTGGGTGAGGAATAGGCGAATCAGCGGAATACACATGAGAAACCTCATTGTATCCATCCTTACCGCTATCCTTTTCCGAGGAGGATCTCTTGCTAGTATCATCACCTACCACTTTGTTATCTTTGGAAACAGTTTTACCCGTTTCCTTGGATTGCGGAGTGGTATCCTCAGAGTTAGATGGAGGTGATGATGCGGATGTGGAGAGACGCATTATCAATTGACGCATCTCTTCCATCTTAGCCTCCATTGAACTCACCAAGGTTGTTTCCAACGTCTTGAGATCGTTCATGGTGACTACCTCCGGAGCATCACTCCCATCTCCCTTGGAACCCATACTTCTCTTAGGCGGTTAAGCCCGAAATAAGAGCCGAGGCTCTGATACCAATTGAAATGGATCGTATGGGCACCTAGAGGGGGGGGTGAATAGGTGCTAACCAATTTTTAATACTTTTTCAATTTTAGGCTTGACACAAAGTAAATTCTCTAGATATGCAACTACGAGAATTTCCCTATATGTAACCCTAACTACTAAGCACGTAAAAGAGGAGCAAGGAAACCGTAGGGAGCACGCGGAGACACAGGGATTTGTTTTACCGCAGTTCCTTCTTTGTTAAGGGAAGTACATCTGCGTTGGAGGGGTGGGCGGTTCTAAGACCACCACGCCACAATAGGCCTCACCCTATTCTCCGATGGATCTCGCCACGAGAGGCCTGATCCACCTTCTCCACTATTGGATCCCTTCGAGGCGGGAACCGGTGCCTTTTACAACACTATCGGGGAACACACCCACAACCGAATTGGGGGCTCCCGAGATGACAACAAGCTGCCACAAGAACAAGATTTATCAATATAAACAAAAACGAGGATCTAGATATTTGCAAGAAATACTAGATCGGAGGTTCTCCAAATGAATGGAGAGGAGATGAAGCGCTTGATTGTTGATGATGAAGATCGAGTTATCCTCCTTCGATTCCCCAAGGGATGGGGCCTTTGGGTGGATCTAGGTGGAGCACTCTTGGATGAAGCTTTCAGATTTGATCCGGTCTTTTTCGAGATGAATCGAGAGTTCTGGCAGGAGGGGGATGGCTGGCTTAAATACCCCCTCCCCAGATCTGGCCGTTGCACAACTTTGGGGGCGGATTATCCGCCCCCCACTTGGGGCGGATTATCCGCCCCTAGGAAAACTCCGCCCCAAGGGCGGATTCTCCGGGGGAAACTCTGCCCCCTCTCTGGGGCTTGCGCCTTGGTGAAGGTTAGTGAAGTTCTTGGGGGGCGGATAATCCGGCCCCCCTGAGGGGCGGATTATCCGGCCAGACCGGAAAGTCCGGCCAAAACTCCGCCCCCTCTCTGGGGCTTGCGCCTTGGCGATGAGCAGGGGAAGTTCTTGGGGGGCGAATAATCCGCCCCCCTGAGGGGCGGATTATCCGGCCAGACCGGAAAGTCCGGCCAAAACTCCGCCCCCCTTCTGGGGCTTGCGCCTGCTTGGGCAAAGGGAGGGGCGGATTATCCGCCCCTGGTGGGGCCAGATTATCCGCCCCCAAAGGCAGAGTTTTTTCCCTTTATTCTCAAATAGAGCTGCAACACTTCAACACATATTAAATGATCCTTGGTATTGTTATCTAACACACAAAACACTAGGGATTAAGAAATGTTCTTTCAGACACACTTAAGGATTCGATGTTGTTTAGTAGATATGGAATGTGAGTAAAGAGACCGAATGTTGTTCGGAGTCTTGGATGGGATCCGTGATATCACGAGGAGATCCAGAATGGTTCAGAGAATAAGATTCATATAAGGAAAGTCCAATTCCGGAGTTTAGGAATGGTTCCGGTGTTTTCACCAGAATGTTCTAGAAGGGTCTAGAAGGTCCACAGATCCAGAAGGGGGAGGGTACATGGATGTGTCATGACAAAGTGGAATGGTTGCATCATGTTCTAGGTCACTTGGCTGGACACTTGGAAGAGAGAAATCAAACTCTAATTTGAAAGTCAAAAAGGCAGTTTGAAAAAGTCAAACTAGAACATTGATTTCCAAGTGGAGGGAGAGAAGGAAACCTACCTAAGGGAGGAATACTCCCTCTCCCTTGCGCCGGCCACCTGAGGTGGAGTTGGGGAAGGACTCCCCTTCCCCAATCGCCCCTCCCTCTCATAAATAGAGGGGAGGGGTGCCCACTTGAACACACAAGAAACCCTAGGCCAGCTGTCGCCCCCTCTAGATGCGGCTGCCCTAGATCTCCTCAAAACCGCTATCGACTAGCTAAACCCTAGTTTCTTGCTTCCTCTAAACCTTGGCCCTCTAAACCCTAGATCTTCGGGGCTCCCTCTACTCCACCATACTCGCTCCGGCTTAGGCGAAGCCCTATGGGATCTTCCCTCTACTTCCGACACCACGTCGTCGTGCTGCCGGAATTGCGAGGTGAGAGCTACAACCTTCGCTGCCTGCTGGAACAAGGGAGAGGAAGGTCTTCATCGAGTACCGTATGTGTGACCGACTGCGGGAATAATACGTCGGAAATGTATCTATACTTTTTGATGTTACATGCTTATTTAGTATCTACTTTGCTTTACTTTGTCCACACTTTGACGTGCTTTTCATATGTTTTCTAGTACTAACCTATTAACAAGTTGCCATAGTGTCAGTTGCATGTTTTGTGATGTTTTTGGTTCCAGAAAATCTAGTAAGGGAATATTCTCGAAATTGGATGGGACAAAAGCCAGTCAATATTTCACCAAGGAGAACACGAAGTCCATAGGAGAGACGGAGGGGTGCCACAAGGCGGCCACACCCCCCAGGCGTTGCCTAGGGTGGGCCCGCGCCTGGGTAGGGTGTGGGGACCCTGGCCGCCTCCCAGCCTCGCCTCTTCGCCTATAAGAAGCCCCCGATGCCTAAACCCTAAGTACCCGATCAATATTCCACAAAAACGTCTGTAGCCGCCGCCACCATCGTCCCTAGATCGGGGGGATCTGAAGCTCTTCCCGGCACCCTTCCGGAGGGGAGATCATCTTGGGAGCCTTCTTCTTCATCATGCCAGCCTCCAGTATGAAGCGTGAGTAGTTCTACCTTGGACTACGGGTCCATGTAGTAGCTAGATGGTTGTATCTCCTCCTTTGTGCTTTCATGTCTGTGAGCTCCGTTCATGATCAAGATCTCATCTATTTGTAATCATGCATGTTGTGTTTGCGGGGATCCGATGGATATTGAGATTACTATGTCAGATTGATTAATGGTTTTGTCTATTTTATTCTATCATGTCTCTGTTGTCTATGATCTTGCATGCTCTCCGTTGTTAGTAGCTATCTTGGCCAAGTAGTTGCTAGTGACTCCAAGAGGGGGTATTTATGCTCGATAGTGGGTTCATGTCTCTACTTAATCAAGGGAAGTGATGGAAATATCTACGGTTGTAGATGTGCTGATGCCACTAGGGATAAAACAAAGGTATCTTGTTCATGGAACAAGTGGATTGTTTAACTTACACACTTTGCTTAAAGCAGTTGTCTGTTGCTTGCAACTTAATACTGGAGGTGGTTCGGATGATAACCCAAATGTGGACTTCTAGTCATAGATGCAGTTGGATGGCGGTCTATGTATATTGTTGTATTGCCCAATCGAATCTCATAGGATCTTTTAGTCTAGTATTTCATTGTTATGTCTTGCTCAGTCCTGTCAATTGCCCTGCTGTAGTTTGTTTACCCAGCATGCCATGTTTGTTTATATAAGGAGAACACCTCTAGTGAACTATGGACCCCGGTCCAATTTTTACCATTGATAGATCTTCCACTGTTACTGTTTACTTGCTGCAAACCATCATTATCTTCCACACCATACAGTTAATCCTTTGTTATAGCAACCGGTGAGATTGACAACCTCACTGTTAGTTGGGCCAAAGTCTTGAGTTTGTGTTGTGCAGGTTTCCACGTTGCTTGCAACACCTATGTGACGTTTCATTCCTCCTACTGGTTCGATAACCTTGGTTTCTTACTAAGGGAAAACTTGCTTCTGTACCGCATCATACCTTCCTCTTGGGGTCTCCCAACGAAGTGCTGCTGCACGCATCAAGACTTTCTGGCGCCGTTGCCGGGGAGGCAAGGGGAGTCCTTCTCAACCTTTATCTTTACTTTGTTTTTAGTTTGCTTAGTTTCTTTTACTTGGCTTTGTTTGCCTCTTTTTATCAAGAACTCCAAAAAAAATTAGTTTAGTTTGGTTAGCTTTCTCTTATCAAAAACACACAAAAAATTAGTTCCTGCCCTAGTTGCTACCATATCTGGTTTTGGTCCAATCTCTGTGACACCTATGGATGTTGGAATTATGCCCTAGAGGCAATAATAAAGATGTTATTATTATAATTCTTGTTCATGATAAAGTTTATGTTCCATGCTAGAATTGTATTAAGCGGAAACTTTAATACTTGTGTGGTTTGTAAACAACACCGTGTCCCTAGTACGCCTCTATGGACTAGCTCATTGATCAATGATGGTTAAGGTTTCCTAACCATATACATGAGTTGTCAATTGATAATGAGATCATATCATTGGGAGAATGATATGGTGGATAGACCCAAACAAAGCAGAGCAATTAGATCGTGTCATCGTGTTCGTCTTTGCGAAGCTTTTCCTATGTCAAATATTGTATTCCTTAGACCATGAGATAATGCAACTCCCTTGTATCGGAAGAAAGGTTTGAGGTCATCAAACGTCATCTTATGAGAGGGTGATCATAAAGGTGTCTCTCAGGTGATCGGAAAGTATCTGTTGGGTTGTATGTATCGAGATGGAATTTTGTCCCTCCCAAGTCGGAGAGATATACTTCGGGCCCACTCGGTAATCGATATCAACACCGCTTGCAAGCATGTGGTTAAGGAGTTAATCACAAAGTGATATCGGATTACGGAACGAGTAAAGTACTTGCTGTGAACGAGATTGAACTAGGTATGACGGTACCGACGATCGAATCTCGGGCAAGTAAAATATCGCGAGACGAAGGGAATATATATATGGGATTGATTGAATCCTGGCATCGTGGTTCATCCGATATGATCATCGATGAATGTGTGGGAGTCAATATGGGTGCCCAGACCCCGCTGTTGATTATTGATAGAAGATCATGTCTGCATATTCTCGAACCCGCAGGGTCACACACTTAACGTATCTCGACGCTAGGATAGATTGGATAATTGGTTTATGAATTTTTGTTCGGAGTCTCGGATGGGATCCGGGATATCACGAGAGGTTCCGAAATGGTCCGGAGAATAAGATTCATATAAGGCAGTGCAGTTTTTGGAGTTCGGAATTGTTCCGGGTTAATCGGTATTGTACCGGAAGCTTCTAGAACCTTCCGGAAGGGGACCAACGTGGCCCCACCTTCCGGGAGGGGGCATGGGCCTATGAGGGAGTGTCCTGGCCGCATTGGGCCAGGGGCACAAGGCCCCATAGGGCCCAGCCGATTCTAGAGAGATTTGACTTGTTTAAATCTCGGGATAGAATTTCTAGATAAGGGAGAGTTTAAATCGTTTAAACTAGAGATACGATTTCTAGATAAGGGAGAGTTTAAATTGTTTAAACTAGAGATAGGCTTGGAGGAGGGTCAAGGGCTGGCCGCCCCCCCTCTATATATAGAGGGGTGGTGCGCCCCCCCCCCCACACACACCTTCCTCCAAGCCCTAGCAGCCTTGCTACCTTCCTCTCTCCCTCCCGACTGTTTGTAGGCGAAGCCCTGCAGCAGAAATTCTCCACCATATACACCACGCCGTCGTGTTGTAGATCCAATCTATCTCTCCACCATACTCGCTGGTCCGAGGAAGGAGGAGACGTCGAGGTGCTGCACGTGTGCATCTCACGAAGGCACCGCCACTTGTGGTGCTAGATCGGATCGGATCGCGAGGAGGAGAAGCGAGTACGACTACATCACCCACGTTCTGACGAACGTTCCGCTGTGCGAATCTTCAAGGGTATGAAGATCTAATCCAATCTCTCTCGTTGTTTGCATCTCCTAGATTAGATCTTGGCTTTCCCTCTGTTCGCTCCGTAGAAAATTTTGATTTACTATGCCGCGAAACCCTTCAGTGGTATCAGAGCTAGATCTATGCGTAGATGTGTTTCACGAGTAGAACGCAACATGGTTGTTGCGGGCGTTGATGTTTTCTGTTGCAAGCCTCTTGTTTGTGTTCTTCTTATGACGCGGGATAGTGAGATTGAAGCGGTCCAGGCCAACCTTACGCGACGTCGTTCGCGAGACCGGCTCCGCACTTGACGTGTGGCTTGTTCCACACATGCGGCTGGTGGATGTCAGTTTCTCTCACTATAGTTGTCATGGGATTAACACCGGAGTCTGTCAACCATAATATCACCGTTGTGGCTTTCCGTAGGTAAGAATCGTTCTTAGCATCTACTCCCATAAAGCCACGTAAAACATGCAACAACAAAGTAGAGGCGTCTAACTTGTTTTTGCAGGGAGTGTTTTCTGTGATATGGTATGGCCCAAGATGTGATGTGTATATTGTATGCGATGATCATGTTTTGTAATGTTTCACGACTTGCATGTCGATGAGTACACAACCGGCAGGAGCCATATGGTTGTCTTTATAATTGTGTATGACCTGCGAGTCAACTTCTTATACGCCATGTAATAGCTTTACTTTATCGCTAAGTAGTTAGCAATAGTTGTAGTTTCTATTCGTGGTGGAGGCAATCATGGTGGAGTGATGGAGATCATGCCGGAACGCACAAGATGGAGATCATTGCGCGAAGATAGGCTATACCATGTCACATAAAGTTATATGCATGTGATGTTTATCCTTTTATGTATCTTATCATGCTTAGATCGCGACGGTAGCATTATAAGATGATTCCTCACTTAAAGATCAAGATAAAAACTGTGTTCTCCCCAAGTATGCACCGTTGCGAAAGTTCGTCGTGTCTAAGAATCGCGTGATGATCGGGTGCTATAGACTCTACGCTCACATACAACGGGTGCAAGCCAGTTTTTGCACACGCGGAAATACTTGGGTCTAACTTGACGAGCCTAGCATGTACAGACATGGCCTCGGAACACAAGAACCGAAAGGTTAAGCATGAGTCATATGAATGATATGATCGACACTTTGTTGTCCACCATTGAAACCACATCTCTTCTCGTGATGATCGGATTAGGTATGGTGAATTTGGATCGTGTTCACTAAACAACTTGAGGGATGTTGAATTTAGTGGGAGTTCATCTAGTAATTTGATTAAGTTGAACTATTTATCATGAACATAGTCTAAATTGTACTTGCAAATACTGTAGATCCAATGGCCAAGTCCAACTTCAACTTCAACGTTTTTGCTGAGAAAGAAAAACTTAGAAACAATGGGTCTAACTTCACCAACTGGTTCCGCAATCTAAGAATCATTCTGTCTGGCGGACAAAAGGACTATGTCCTTGAGAAAGCGTTAGGTAACCCCCCTGCTGCAACTGCGCCGGCTGATGAGAAAGCTGTCTATCAGTCGCGCAAAGATGATTATGGTGTGATTAAGAGCACCATGTTGTTTGCTATGGAACCGGAGCTTCAAAATCGTTTTGAAACCTATCCCGGGCCCTTTGAGATTCTCGAGGAGCTGAAAACCATGTTTCAGACTCAAGCCCGTTCTGAGAGATATGAGATCTCTGAGAAGTTCTTTAACTGCAAGATGGAGGAAGGGAGTTCTGTTAGTGAGCACGCCATAAAGATGTCGGGTTACACTCAACGCCTTGAGCAACTGGAATGCACGATTCCAGAGGTGCTCAAGATTGACAGGGTTCTGCAATCACTCCCTCCCAGCTACAAAAGTTTTGTAGTGACTCATAATCAGATTGGTTCCACTGATACGATCACCGAGCTCTTCGCAAAGCTGAAGGCTGCGGAAGTGGACATCAAGAAGGATAATCATGTGTTGATGGTCAACAAGCCCTCCTTTAAGAAAGGTAAGGGAGCAAAGAAGGCCTTCAAGAAGGGCGGCGGCAAGCGCAATGCCCCTGCTGAGAAGAAGCCCAGGTCCGGTCCCAAGCCGGACACTAAGTGCTTCTATTGCAAGGACAAGGGTCACTGGAAGCGCAACTGTCTGAAGTACTTAGCGGACAAGAAGGCTGGCACCATCAAAGGTATATTTGATATACATGTTATTGATGTTTTCCTTACTAGCCCTCGTTGTAGTACCTGGGTATTTGATACCGGTTCAGTTGCTAATATTTGTAACTCGAAACAGGAGCTACAGAATAGACGACGGCTTGCGAGGGATGAGGTGACGATGCGCGTTGGCAACGGATCAAGAGTTGATGTGATGGCCGTCGGCACGCTCTCCTTAGTTTTACCTTCGGGATTAGTTTTAAACCTTAATAAATGTTATTATGTGCCTGCGTTGAGCATGAACATCATTTCCGGATCGTGTTTATTGCAAGACGGTTATTCATTTAAATCGGAGAATAATGGTTGTTCTATTTATATGAGTAACATCTTTTATGGTCATGCACCTCTTGTGAATGGTTTATTTCTTCTAAATCTCGAAAGGGATGAAACACACATCCATAACATTGAGGCTAAGAGATGCAAAGTAGATAGTGATAATACTACTTATTTGTGGCACTGTCGTCTAGGTCATATTGGAGTAAAGCGCATGAAGAAACTCCATTCTGATGGACTTTTGGAGTCTCTTGATTTTGAATCATTTGACACATGCGAACCATGCCTCATGGGCAAGATGATCAAAAACCCCGTTCTCCGGTATGATGGAGCGAGCAACGGACTTGTTGGAAATCATACATACCGATGTATGCGGACCGATGAGTGTTTCGACGCGCGGTGGATATCGCTATTTCCTCACTTTTACCGATGACTTAAGTAGATATGGGTATATCTATTTAATAAAACATAAATCTGAAACGTTTGAAAAGTTCAAAGAATTTCAGAATGAAGTGGAGAACCATCGTAACAGAAAGATTAAGTTTCTATGATACGATCGTGGGGGCGAATATTTGAGTTATGATTTTCTCACGCATCTTAAAGCAAGCGGAATTGTTTCGCAACTCACGCCACCCGGAACACCACAGCGCAATGGTGTGTCTGAACGCCGGAATCGAACCCTATTAGATATGGTCCGATCGATGATGTCTCTTACTGATTTGCCGTTATCATTTTGGGGTTATGCATTAGAAACCGCTGCATTCACTTTAAATAGGGCTCCATCTAAATCCATTGAGACGACACCGTATGAACTGTGGTTTGGTGCTAAACCTAAGTTGTCGTTTCTTAAAGTTTGGGGATGCGAAGCTTACGTCAAGAAGTTGATGCCGGACAAGCTCGAACCCAAAGCGGAGAAATGTGTCTTCATAGGATACCCTAAGGAAACTATTGGGTATACCTTCTATCACAGAACCGAAGGCAAAGTGTTTGTCGCAAAGAACGGTTCCTTTCTTGAGAAGGAGTTTCTCTCGAAAGAAGTGAGTGGGAGGAAAGTAGAGCTAGACGAGGTTATTGAACCTTCTCTTGAATTGGAGAGTAGCGCAGCACCTGAAATTGTTCCAGTGCCGCCTGCACCAACAATAGAGGAAGCTAATGACAAGGATCATGAAGCTTCGGACGATGCTACTACTGAACATTGCAGGTCGACAAGGTCGCGTGCCCCTCCTGAGTGGTACGGCAACCCTGTCTTGACTGTCTTGTTGGTAGAAGACAGTGAACCTACGAACTATGAGGAAGCGATGATGAGCCCAGACTCTGAGAAATGGCTGGAAGCCATGAAATCCGAATTGGGATCCATGAGCGAAAACCAAGTATGGACTTTGGTGGATCCTCCTAGCGACCGAAAGGCCGTTGAGTGCAAATGGATATTCAAGAAGAAAACGGACGCGGATGGTAATGTTACCGTCTATAAAGCACGGCTTGTCGCAAAAGGTTTTCGACAAGTTCAAGGTGTTGACTACGATGAGACTTTCTCTCCCGTAGCGATGTTTAAGTCCATTCGGATTTTATTAGCAATTGCTGCGTTTCATGATTATGAAATATGGCAGATGGATGTCAAGACTGCTTTCCTCAATGGCAACATTGATGAAGAGTTGTATATGATGCAACCCGAGGGTTTTGTCGATCCTAAGGATGCTAGTAAAGTATGCAAACTTCAGCGTTCCATTTATGGACTGAAGCAAGCATCTCGGAGTTGGAACCTTCGTTTTGATCAAGTGATCAAGAGCTTTGGATTTGTTCCAAATTGCTACGAAGCTTGCATCTACAAGAAAGTGAGTGGGAGCTCGGTGACGTTTCTGGTACTGTATGTGGATGACATATTGATTATCGGAAATGACATCAACATGCTTAACGATGTGAAGAGTTATTTGAACAAGTGTTTTTCAATGAAAGACCTAGGTGAAGCTGCTTATATATTGGGCATCAAGATCTATAGAGATAGACAAAGACGCCTGATAGCTTTAAGCCAGAGTACATACCTAGACAAAGTTCTGAAAAGGTTCAGAATGGATAAGGCAAAGAAAGGTTCAGTGCCTATGTTGTCAGGTAAGATATTGAGCAAGGCTCAGTGTCCAGCTACGGTAAATGATAGGAAAGCTATGAGCAAAGTGCCTTATGCCTCGGCCATAGGTTCCATCATGTATGCCATGCTGTGTACTAGACCGGATGTGTCCAATGCTCTTAGTTTGACGAGCAGATATCAAAGTGATCCAGGAGTGGAACACTGGACAGCCATGAAGAACATCCTAAAGTACCTAAATAGAACTAAAGAAATGTTCTTAGTCTATGGGTGTGATGAACAGCTTGTCGTAAAAGGTTACGTCGATGCTAGTTTCGACACCGACAAGGATGATTCTAAATCTCAGACAGGATACGTTTATATTTTGAATGGAGGAGCTGTGAGCTGGAGAAGCTGCAAGCAAAGCGTGATCGCAGGATCTACACTAGAAGCGGAATACATGGCTGCTGCAGAAGCGTCAAGTGAAGGAGTTTGGATCAGAAACTTCATCACTGAGCTTGGCGTGGTTCCAAGTGCATTGGACCCACTAGAGATATTGTGTGACAACACTGGCGCCATAGCACTCGCTAAGGAACCAAGATATCATCCAAAGACCAAGCATATCAACCGCAAGTTTCATATAATCCGAGATTATATAGCAGATGGAGATCTGAAGATTAGCAAAGTACATACGGATCTGAATGTCGCAGATCCATTGACTAAACCTCTTCCACGTGTAAAACATGATCAACACCTCAGTGCCATGGGTGTGAGATTGTTGCCAGATGTAAACTAGATTATTGATTCTAGTGCAAGTGGGAGACTGTTGGAATTATGCCCTAGAGGCAATAATAAAGATGTTATTATTATAATTCTTGTTCATGATAAAGTTTATGTTCCATGCTAGAATTGTATTAAGAGGAAACTTTAATACTTGTGTGGTTTGTAAACAACACCGTGTCCCTAGTACGCCTCTATGGACTAGCTCATTGATCAATGATGGTTAAGGTTTCCTAACCATAGACATGAGTTGTCAATTTATAATGAGATCATATCATTGGGAGAATGATATGGTGGATAGACCCAAACAAAGCAGAGCAATTAGATCGTGTCATCGTGTTCGTCTTTGCGAAGCTTTTCCTATGTCAAATATTGTATTCCTTAGACCATGAGATAATGCAACTCCCTGGTATCGGAAGAAAGCTTTGAGGTCATCAAACGTCATCTTATGAGAGGGTGATCATAAAGGTGTCTCTCAGGTGATCGGAAAGTATCTGTTGGGTTGTATGTATCGAGATGGAATTTTGTCCCTCCCAAGTCGGAGAGATATACTTCGGGCCCACTCGGTAATCGATATCAACACCGCTTGCAAGCATGTGGTTAAGGAGTTAATCACAAAGTGATATCGGATTATGGAATGAGTAAAGTACTTGCTGTGAACGAGATTGAACTAGGTATGACGGTACCGACGATCGAATCTCGGGCAAGTAAAATATCGCGAGACGAAGGCAATATATATATATATGGGATTGATTGAATCCTGGCATCGTGGTTCATCCGATATGATCATCGATGAATGTGTGGGAGTCAATATGGGTGCCCAGACCCCGCTGTTGATTATTGATAGAAGATCATGTCTGCATATTCTCGAACCCGCAGGGTCACACACTTAACGTATATCGACGCTAGGATAGATTGGATAATTGGTTTATGAATTTTTGTTCGGAGTCTCGGATGGGATCCGGGATATCACGAGAGGTTCCGGAATGGTCCGGAGAATAAGATTCATATAAGGCAGTGCAGTTTTTGGAGTTCGGAATTGTTCCGGGTTAATCGGTATTGTACCGGAAGCTTCTAGAACCTTCCGGAAGGGGACCAACGTGGCCCCACCTTCCGGGAGGGGGCATGGGCCTATGAGGGAGTGTCCTGGCCGCATTGGGCCAGGGGCACAAGGCCCCATAGGGCCCAGCCGATTCTAGAGAGATTTGACTCATTTAAATCTCGGGATAGAATTTCTAGATAAGGGAGAGTTTAAATCGTTTAAACTAGAGATAGGATTTCTAGATAAGGGAGAGTTTAAATTGTTTAAACTAGAGATAGGCTTGGAGGAGGGGCAAGGGCTGGCCTCCCCCCTCTATATATAGAGGGGTGGTGCGCCCCCTCCCCCCCACACACACCTTCCTCCAAGCCCTAGCAGCCTTGCTACCTTCCTCTCTCCCTCCCGACTGTTTGTAGGCGAAGCCCTACAGCAGAAATTCTCCACCATATACACCACGCCGTCGTGTTGTAGATCCAATCTATCTCTCCACCATACTCGCTGGTCCGAGGAAGGAGGAGACGTCGAGGTGTTGCACGTGTGCATCTCACGGAGGCACCGCCACTTGTGGTGCTAGATCGGATCGGATCGCGAGGAGGAGAAGCGAGTACGACTACATCACCCACGTTCTAACGAACGTTCCGCTGTGCGAATCTTCAAGGGTATGAAGATCTAATCCAATCTCTCTCGTTGTTTGCATCTCCTAGATTAGATCTTGGCTTTCCCTCTGTTCGCTCCGTAGAAAATTTTGATTTACTATGCCGCGAAACCCTTCAATGGAAATGATCTTTACTTTTAAGCAAAGAAGTGAAGAGAGTTTCAAAGAAGCTTGGTCTAGAATCTTTGCTTTACAAAAGGAAACTGAGCGTAAGATGAGTCTTAGCTTGGTTATTAATAGTTTCTACCACGGTATTGCTATTTGTTATAGATATGCTTTGGATGCTGTGGCTGAGAAAGATATTTTTCGATGTACTGAGGATGAAGCTTTTGATGCCATAAAGAAATTGATTATAATTTATAATATGTCTGGCAAGTCTAATTCCTCTTTTATAGATATTTTTGCTAGGTTGAACACTCTTGAGTCTAGTACTGCTGCTTTGAACAGTTGCTATCACACACTTAGGGAGTACCATGATTATGTTCTAATAAATTATGAGCCTTCAAAGTGGTTTCCCACAATCAAAGTCTCTGAAAATAGTGCAACTTTTGATGCTCGTTGTGATATCATGTCTGAATTTTGCCTTATGCCTAAAGATATTTATGAGTCTTTGAGTCTTTGGGGACTTTCTAAAGGCGGAGAAGAAATATCTCTTACTAATAATGCAACTTTATTGCCCATGTAATATCTGAAGTTGTGTTTACAAAAATCTCAGGGAAAATGGTGTCTACTGATTATCTTGTTATTGAATGTGTAGGCAAAGGACAGATTACACTTGGAAGATCCCTACTGAAACACCTTGGAGCAATAATAGATGTGGGAAAAGGCATTATGAATTTTCTCCTCCTGTAAGAAATCATATTTTCCCTAAATAGAAGAATAAAGGTAAGAAAGGTAGGAGCAAGAGGTTTGATGTTAATGCTTCTTCATTTGAAAATACTTGATTTCTTGCTTCTTGTGCCTAACTTAAAGGCGTTAAAGAAAAGTACTTGTTGGGAGATAATCCAAGAGTTTCCTTGAGTCTTGGAAGTTATTACTTCAGTAATGACCTATCTTTATCATTTTTGTTTTCTTTTTCTGCCAATAATGACCTCTAATGAGAGGGAAGTAAGATTCGGGGAGTTGTTGTCCCAAAACAGATTTATGTCCTCCACCATAAAAATTCGTGAGGAGTCTCTGTAAGTCGGATTGAGCTTAAAATTTACGAATAAATCCCCCAGTATGTTAGATAACTTTCGTTAGTTCAACACTTTTTTATTTGAGCAACAGAAGGTCTTCGAAAAAATTGGTTTCTACCTGCTGGTCTGTTTTGACAGATTTCTGCCATTATTTGCATTTGCTTCTTATTGATTTCTTTTTGGGTTCTTTTTGGGAAATTGAGCTTTTTGAAGGAGTTGCTATAGTAGATTGTGTTTTTAGTGAAAAGTTTTGCTGTTCTAAAGCTAAACCCAAGGGTATATTATCTTTTGAATACACTAATGTTGCTAATGAAGATTGTGTGAAGTTTTGTATGAAGGAAAATTTCAGGTGTACAGAGAGAATGATGTAATGAGATGAAGAATGGACAAAATCTCAAGCTTGGGAATGTGTCATGGTGTGGAACACGGCAGTGCCATCGGGGATGGCTAAAGAGGGACACTCGGATGCAATCGGTGGCTCATGCAACGGTTTGGGCACGGTGAACTGCAAACACAGCGACGTGCCCAGGTTCGGGGCCCTCTCGGCGAGGTAACACCCCTACTCCTGCAAGATGAACTATATGGGAGGCGAATGCCCGGTACAGATGCTCCTTGAGCTATTTCCTTAGCTATTATCGAGAGCTAGAGGAAGATGAAACTAAAGTCTGGCTCTTGCTACCATCAATCTTACTTACCTAGAAACCCAACTCTGCCCGTCCTTATATACTGGTCAGGGGGTAGATTACAATTTGGGCTCTAGGGTTTACTATTTGGATACGGGTTTACAAGGCAGGGCCCATCTGGTGGGCCAGGACCCAGTCCGCCCTTCTTTTAGCGTCATCCTCTTCTTTAGCGGTCACCCGGGCTTCCTTTGGGGCGTCATTCTTGCTTTAACAGTCACTCGGACTGCTTTGATGGTCAGCCGACCACTTTGCTTTATCCTCATCGGGTAGCGCTAGTCGTGACGGCACGCCAGCCTGTCTGATGACGAAGGGAGCTAGAGGCGTACCCCGCAAGGAGCATCTCCCCCTCTACGATCTTCATCGAATCCGAGGTAAGCGGGTGGAAACGGCCACCCGGCCAGTTCTTCTAGCTGCCGGGCTAGGCGGTCCAGCCGGGAAAGCTTTAAGCCCAGTTGGGCGGCATTAGCCAAGCGACTGGAGTTGCCCTGCTTGATGTCTAGGTGGCTTGTGCCTTCTGGAGCCGGCCTACTTGGGCCTGGATTTGCCTACCCGGGGGGTCATCCCCCCGACACTAGTCCCCGAGCGCGTAAAGACTTGGCCAGTGGGTAAGGTCTTGCGTTCTCCCCTTGCATCTCGAAGTAGTTTGTTGACCCGGCCCGGCAGCAGCTTTTGCTTTTGCTTTTCGGCTGTATTCAACCGACTGCGGAATCGATGTCCGCCCACTGGGTGTAAACAGCAAAGGCAGCGACCGGCTGGCAAAGCTGGAGACGAAGCGTCAGTTTGATGATGTTGGTGATCTCGTCAGCCACGACTATTGCTCTGGCGCACGTCGCATTAGTTGGACTTCCGCGTTGCTACGCTAGTTTTTGGTAACTGCGCACGCCACTTGCCGCAGCGGTTTCTCGGGGCAGGAGCGCACGCCTCGTCTCATGGTAACGCATGCGGATCTTTTGTGCTCGGTTGCGACTGTGCAAAGGATCAGGAGCCATAGCATCGTGTGTCCGGGGTGCCTCGTGGCCACGCGTCATGCGGAAGCTGAGGAGGCGACGGTGCCCCCCGCGGGGATAAATAGAGCCCTGGAGGGGAACGAGGCTCACACTTCCTCTTCCTCCGGCTCTTCCTTCCCTTGCATCTCAGCACACTTCGCTCCTTGTGCCTCCTCTTCTTGTCGGCGGAGCCACCACACACCATCCACCATGGCCACTCCTCCTGCTAATATGCTGCCAGAGCAACGCGGGGGATGGTGCGGGTCCTTCATGACCTACGACCTCATTTACATGTATCGGCGGGGTAGGTTTATCCCCTCGTCGATGTTGGTGAAGCATCGGCTCGTGCCAGAGGGGGAATGGGTGCCTTACCCCCGGCCGGGGGACCGCGTCGTCTTCCTCATGCACTTTGCCCGCGGCTTCGACCTCCCCGTCATCCCCTTTCTTCTTCAGCTCTTCGTCTTCTTTGACCTCCAACTCCACCATCTCGGCGCGAACGCCATCATGCAGCTATCGCATCACGTGGCCTACTGCGAATAATACCTTGGGGTGTGGCCCGAGATGGCTAACTTTCTCAAGTTCTTCCACTTCAAAGACCAGAACACCACCAAGGATGGCCCGCTGACGCAAACAGGCTGCTGCGCCATCTACCCACGGCCCTCTTCGTCGATGTAGTGGTTTGAGCTCCCCGACACCGTCAAGCTGTGGCGACGCTCATATTTTTATGTGAGCAATGCCACGGAGGTGGACTGGATCTACTTGTCGCCCTTCGTCAATGTTCCCTCGATGCAGAAGGCCTGGACGACGAAGGGGATGGGGCCCAGGCGGACATCGATCGGATGGCCGCCCGGGTGGAGGCAATGGTGGAGACGGAGCGGCTTACCGCCCGAGACATCGCGCTATCGTGGATGGCACGTCGCGTGCTTCCGCTACAGAAGCGGTCGCACAAGATGTGCCATCTGTCGACCGCCGACAACCCGACGTGGACGTTGCGGAAGGACGTGCCATACCAGGACCTGCGGAACTGGATCTCCATGATCTCCAAGTTCCGCGTGGAGGCGACCTGGGCGTACTCCTGCCCACTGTACCACTGCGGCCGCCTGCCGCCCCAGGTGAGTTGCTCTCTGGTTTTCTTTCCTTTTTGTGTTTCTCTTTCTTCTCGGTAATTTTCCTTGGGTGCCTTATGCTCCCCTTTTTGAGTAGTTGTTCACGGTGCAGCTAGCTGAAGATGGCATGGGCGAATTCCCATTCCCCTCCTTCTTGGCAAACATTGAGCCGAAGAAGTACCCCCAGACGGAGCCCGAAGGGTTTCCCATTCGGTCGAACGACGGCCCCTCAGATCCTCATGGTAATTGTCGGGTGCAGCTCCTGCCTTTGTCCTGGCCCATGGAGTTGTGGCTGAGATTTGCTTTTGTTGCAGCCAATGCCGCCGATGATGAGGCCGGTCGGGAGAGGGCAGCGGCGAAAGCTCAGGGGAAGAGGGCGACACCCGTTGCCGTGCCGGCGCTGGTTGAGAAAAAGGACGCTCCGAGCGCGCCAAGTCGTCGCCGCGCCATCCATCGTCGAGTTAGTGTCTTCCCTGGCCCTGTTTTCCTCGTTTTCCTTGTCATTCTGCTGGGGTATTTCTTACTTCTGTCCCATGAAGTGAGGCGATGTTTCTTGGTGGCTCTGGTGTTGCCGTCGTTGCTCCTCCCCCGCCTCCGGTGGTTGAGGAGGCGGCGAGGTCTCTGGCTGCACCCGCGTTGGCTGCGCCTGCCGCGCCGTCTCCGCCTGGGGCTCCTCAGGGTTCTCCGGCCGTGGGATTGCTGCACCAAGCGCTCGCGTCTTCGCGGGTGGGGCAGCTCTTCACGGTCATGCAGGACCTCAAGACCACCCTCCTACGTCCTAGGGCTAGTGCGAACCTGGCCTGGAGCGATGCTCCGGCCAGTTCTGCCAGGTCCGTCATTACGGAAGTGACGGAGGAGGCTGCGGTGGTGCAGACGGCTGCAGCGGGCGACAGCGAGTCGGGCGCCGCCGGCTCGACGGGGAGGGAGTTGGTGGTGGCGCGCCCTCGGGTGCGGCCACTGACGATGACGAGGTCATAGTGACTGGCTCGAGGCCAGCTCCGGCTGTGCTAACGCCGGGTGCGATCGTCGCCCAGCTCTCGGGCGTGGCACCCGTCGCACTCAGCCAGGTTCTCCACCTGGTTGAGGGAATGGAAAAGGGCCTTGGCGAGGCCAAAAATTTGTCTGTTTTGATGGAGGTAGGTGCCTCTCCCCATTTTCTTTTACTGCACTCAGTTTGTGCAGCCGGATTGTCGTTCCATTCCTTACTCGTTTCTCTTCGCAGAGAGTGTTTTCGGAGTCGATGAAGAACACTCGAGAGCTAGGCCGTAACATTGCTTCTTCCGACCTGTCTTGGAGGTTGGTCCCCTATTCCCCTTTTTTGTTGACCATCGGGTATCCTCCTACAGCCATGATCTTGGACAAGGAGATGGAAGTGGAGCGCCTCAAAGCTGAGGTTGCCCGGCTGGAGGAGTCGAACAAGACGCGGCAGGGGTAGTTCGACCAACTGGCCGAGGCCAAGAACCAGCTTGAGGTTAGCGTGGAGAGGGGCAAAAAGGCGGCTGACATTTGGGCGGAGGCGCTGAAGAATTCTGAAGCGATCTCTGCCCAAAGGGAGGAGACGATCAAGACTCTCCGCTCCCGGGATGAGGAGGTGACCCAGAAACTCTAGAGCATCTCTGAGATGGTCGTTAGTAAGTTTTATCCTCCTTGCCTCCTCTGTACCGTGGCTAGCTGAACCGAATCTTGCCACTTACTCCTGCCTTTGGCTGCAGCTCATTACCCTGAGTCGACCGAGATGGCTCTCGAGAAGCTGTCAACGGAGGAAGCTGGCCGCGATCTGACTGGCTTGGATCTAGTTTACGTACTAGCGGAGGAGATTAATGGTCTGTGTGCCATTGCCAATGACTTCTTCCAGTACATCTGGCCAGAGACGGGCGAGCCGCACGATATTGCCAGCTTGGCTGTTGCCTTGTCTCGTGCTATCGACGTGCTGGAGATCCACAAGGAGTGGGCAGCGCGTGGTGGTGTAGAGATGGCTCTGGACCTAGTGAAGTCTTGGTACCCGGAGGCGGATCTGGGTGTGCTTACTCGTGGCTTTCATCTTGGAACCAGCTACGAGGGCCTCCGTGACAGCATTCCGGCGATCAGGTCCTACGGGGTGAAGATCGGCACTTACGTAGATCTAGAGCGTGACTTCCGCGACCCCTCCGAGCTGGTGCCATTCCACTGGATCCCGGCTCCCAGGAACTTTGTCGACGTCGCCTCCACCAGCCAAGTGCATACGGCCGACACCAGTGCTCCTCCTGTCGGGCCACCTTGCACTCTCGCGGCTGATGCTCCTTCTGCCACTCCGGCTCCTGCGCCTTGATCCCTGGGATGCCACGAGTATTTGTCAAACTTGTCTTTCGTCAGTGCTGCCTATGGGTGCACCTTGACGTCAAACTTTGAATTCTGTGTGGAACCTTCGTGTTCCGCTTATTGTCTTGATGCCCCTTTTGGCTTGAGCTCAATTTGTCTTTTTTCATCTTGGATGTTTTTGTCTTTGTGCCTTCATGCGGGTGTGTGTGTCCGCGCGATCATCAGTTGTAGTCCTTGAGATTCGGGTCGGCTGCGCTTGCCAGCCGAGTCGAAGCTCTTGGCCATCTTAGCTTGGGTTGATGGGTGCGCGGGAGCGTGCCCACTGGGTGTAGTCCCCGAGGTTCGGGCCGGCTGGGGTAGCCAGCGGGTCGAAGCTCTCTTTCATCTTGGCTTGAATTGATGGGTTCACAGGAGCGTGCCCACTGGGTGTAGTCCCCGAGGTTCGGGCCAGCTGGGTAGCCAGCCGGGTCGAAGCTCTTTGCCATCTTAGCTTGAATTGATGGGTCCACGGGAGCGCGCCCACTGGGTGTAGTCCTCGAGGTTCGGGCCGGCTGGGGTAGCCAGCCGGGTCGAAGCTCTTTGCCATCTTAGCTTGAATTGATGGGTGCGCGGGAGCGCGCCCACTGGGTGTAGTCCCTGAGGTTCGGGCCGGCTGGGGTAGCTAGCCGTGTCGAAGCTCTTTGCCACCTTATTTCCTGCAAAGTTGTGGCTCATGTCGTACAAGACACAACGTTGCTTGAGTTAGTTTCATTACATGTGCGTTCGTTTATAGTTATGATAGAACACAAAAAATGGTGCCCCTTCGAGCTAGGCCGTTAGCAGCTCCCTTTTCTCAGCGAGCATTGACCTTGCCAGTTGTCAGCTGGTTTGCGGTCTGTAGCCGGAACCAAAGGAGTAGCTGGGTTGGCGTGCCTCGTGATACTTCAGTGTGTTGTTGTTGGCTTAGCTCGGCAAGTGCGACCAGTTCACCCAGGCGCCTTTGTTTTCTTACTGGGCACTTTCTTGTAAGAGGTACTTTGAGATTTTGATCTTGCTGGGTCGACAGCCGGCTTGCGGTCTGAAGCCGGAACCGAAGAGTAGGCTCTAGGCGCCCCGTACAATACTCTGTCACATGTAGAAATCACGGGCGTCCGGGCCAGCCGGTATGGAGACGTATATAGTGCACGAATTGAGACAAAGTCCTCAGGGTTGTGCCGAGGCTTCCAAGCTTGTTCATTTATTACATGAAAAGGAAGATACATACACTTCTGGTTCAAGTGTAGAATGGACGGAGTAGGCTCGCGTTCCATGGGCATTCAGTTTCCTCGTCTGAGCGATCTGCCTTGTTCTTCGCCGGCTGCTGGGCGCCGATCAGGTAGTATGAGTTGTTGTGCAGCGCCCGGCTGATGATGAATGGTCCTTCCCATGGCGGGGACAACTTGTGAATTCCTTTTGTGCTCTAGACCAGGCGCAGCACCAGATCTCCCCGGCGAAAAGAGGTGGGTCGGATCCGGCTGGCGTGGTAGCGGCGCAAATCCCGCTGATAGATTGCTGACCTGGATAGGGCCAGCTCGCGTTCCTCCTCGAGCGGGTCCATGCTGTCTTCCCGTGCTTCCTTGGCTTCCTGCTCTGTGTAGAGCTGTTTGCGGGGTGCATCAAATTGGATGTCAGTGGGGAGAACTTCCTCTGCCCCATAGATGAGAAAGAACGGTGTGAAGCCGGTTGAACAGATCAGGGTGGTGCGCAGGCTCCATAGCACGGCTGGCAACTCCTCTATCCAGCATCCAGGTGACCTGATAAGCGGTTCGATCAGTCTTGGATTGATCCCGGCTATAACTAGGTCGTTAGCGCGCTCGCACTACCCGTTCGACTGAGGGTGCGCGACCGAGGCTAGGTCCAGGCGGATGCCTTTGTCTCCATAGAAGCGGGCAAAAGCCCCCTTGGCGAAATTGGTGTCGTTGTCCGTGATGATGTTGTGTGGGTAACCAAACCGGATGATGATGTCCGTAAAGAACTTGATCACCGTTGCTCCATCCAGCTTCTTGATGGGATTTGCCTCGATCCACTTGGTGAATTTGTCTACGGCTACGAGCAGGTGCATCATGTCAGATCGAGCTATTTTTAACGGCCCAACCATGTCTAGCCCCCAGACTGCTAATGGCCAGGTAATTGGTATCATCTTGAGTGCTGCAGACGGCGTGTGCTATAGCTGGCTGAATCGCTGGCAACCGTTGCATGCTTTTACTAGTTCCTAAGCGTCCTTTAGCGATGTCGGCCAATAGAAACCATGACGAAGAGCCTTGGCTGCTATTGCTATTGACGAAGCATGGTGGCCGCATTCGCCCTGGTGTATGTCCACTAGGAGCTTGATTCCTTCCTCTTGGCTTACGCATCGCTAATAGATGACCCTGACGCTGTGCTTGTACATCTCGTTGTTGATGATGGTGTATGCGCTTGCCCTTCATCTCACTTCTCGTGCTGCCACTTCCTCCGTTGGCAGCTCGTCCTTGGCCAAGAAGTTCATGAATTGCTTCGCCCAGTCGTTGAAGGAAATATGCCCTAGAGGCAATCATAGAGATGATTATATTTATTATGTATCCATGAGTTATTGTAATGTTCCTTGAATATCCATATCAGGCAACTTGTATTGATTGGCAATTATGTGAATTGTTTGTGAAACTCTTTACTTGTATGGTTATTTAATAGTTGTACCTAGTGGGAGTTCATGTGAGGACACACGTGAATATTAGACTAGCATATCGATTGGTTGATGACTATGTTTCGCAAGTAATAGACATGGAGATGTCAAACCAATGATGTGGACACATGTTATGAACATGGGTTTGACTGACCCAACTTGAGACTGGCAGTTAGACTTGCAGCTCTCTCTACACATCGTGTATGTTTTGTCCTTAGGCCTAAGATTGTCGCATGTACTTGAGATGTGGATTGACCTACTTTGGGGCTATCAAACGCTGCTTCGTAACTGGGTAGTTATAAAGGTAGCTTTCGGGTTTGTCCTGAAGCATGCTGCAAGGCATGGTCAATCAAGATGGGATTTGCCCCTCTCTACTTGAGAGAGATATCTCTGGGCCCCTCGAGTGATCGGATCCAAAAATGCATGGCCGTGCTACATAAGGTTAAGAGTTAACCT
This sequence comes from Avena atlantica, assembly GCA_910589765.1. Taxonomy (NCBI): domain Eukaryota; kingdom Viridiplantae; phylum Streptophyta; class Magnoliopsida; order Poales; family Poaceae; genus Avena; species Avena atlantica. The sequence continues at coordinate 360,164,134 of OU342734.1, read as the reverse complement.
AGTAAAGGGATTTCGAATCACAGTATCGAGAAAGGGAGGTCAGCTTGGAGCTAGACCAAATATCGCGAGGCAAAGGGAAAGACATGTACTAAACCTTATGATGGTTCGTCCGATATGATCTTTGTATGCGTTTAGGAGTTGTAACGTCTTGCTAGAGGCCGCTACCAAGTATTGATAGAATAAGTGTATTCGTGTCATGTCTATACGTATATGAACCTATAGGGTCACACACTTAAGGGTCTGGAAACCTAATGAGGATTAGATCCGAATTAGACCAGGCTTAGGCTACTAATGGGATGCTAATGTAAAAGCCCACTAGGGACGTCTATATAAGAGAGGGTAGGGCGTGCTGATCAGGGTTAGACCATTCCACCCAGCCGCCACTCCTCACGCCTGTGTTGCATGCACGGACCTAGCAGTCCGGCGTCTGACACTTCCACCCCGCACGTGTGGATAGCTCGGAGGTGATGGATCTGTGGCACTTGGACGAGCCACGCAAGGGGAGATACTCGTGGGACGAGCACGAGGAGGAGACGTAGAACTTCTACACTGCCTCGACGCGCTTCATTAAGTTCCGCAACCGCGTGTCTAGTTGTAATCCCGTGATTATGACAACATCAATCATGGTATACGCGATAGAAATTTTTTATTTGCGCTAGTGTAGCCTACCCGTATCCCTTCAGTGGTATCAGAGCCAATGTTGTTCAGTTATAGGTTAGGGATGTCAGCATATGGTGATATGCAATTTGATATGAATGATGTGATCATTTGTATTGCGTGGTTTAGGATTGATCTACGATCTTACTTTCCGTGATCGTGGTTTTGAGGTTGTCGAACGACTTACCCCTACCGGTCGGTTTCCGCCATCGGGGTAGACCGTGACACATAAATCATGTTGAACCACGCGAAGATCAATATGATTGATCGAATCGGAACCTAGATCTAAAATCGATGTATTGTGATTAAGGGACTTTGATCGAATCAGAACAATAGTCGGTTTATGGTAAATTTGATTTGCCGATCAAAATCCTTAAAGAAAATTGTGTAGATTCGATCTCTCATTTTTCACAGTTTTCCGGGTGCGCTGCCCCTTCGAACCCCGCAGGGGAGACCCCCTAGCCCTCCTTTAATCATAGACCCTTTTGTATCTTGTTAAGGTAACTAGGTGTTGCGATGTCACTTGATCCGGTAGAACGCGATTCTATGCATAACTTGTTTTTGCAGGATGTATGTGATTATTATGGCCCATATATGTATATGATGCATGTATGAAAATTTTCATGACTTGTGTGTCATGAGTAGGGAAACACGGCTGGAGCCATATGTGTTGTCAATTATTGTAATGGCCTGCGTCCAACTTGTGATGATCCCAATACTATGTAATTTAGATTACTAGCTGTTAGGAGTAATAGCTTGTATTAGTTCTTGGAGGACTCATCACTTGAAGGATGGCTCACATGGAACATGAAGATGGAGATCATCATGGTGGACAGGTTCTATGGAAATGGAGATCACCATGAGAAAATGGGCCATACTGTGTCACATCTGTGTGAATGCTATTCTTATGCGTTTTACTACTATGCATGCTTAGATGTTAGAAGTAGAACGATCCCTCACAAAGTTTAAGTTAAACCATGCCCTCCCAACCAAACCTTGCACCCTCCTATGCCCTGTACAATCGTTGGTGGGCCTATGAAATTAGGGTGTCGCGGTTTTCCTTGGCTGGATGGGTTTGTATCGGATACCTACACGCATAAGGGTTGGTGAGCTTGACAAGGTCATCTTAACGGTTAAGGATCTTGGGGCATAAAGGTTGGGTGCCTAGTTTTGACATATATATGTCACCCAACAACAAGAGTCATATGTGATATGATTAGCAAGTGTTGCTTATTGATTTACCTTGTCTTCTAGCAGTGATGCTAAAGCTCACTAGTCGACTTGTTAATTGTGGATCTTGAATCACTTAGTATCAATAGAGGGATATTTATTTAAGTGGGAGTATATGCTATTAAATTGTTTAATATGTTTTACTCTTTCATGGTTACATGGCTTAGTATTTTGCATGTTTTCTGTTGTAGATCAATGGCACCGAACACTGCATCACCTTTTTCTTTGTATTCGATTATTGACAAAGATAAACTTAATGGAACAAACTATTCGGACTGGGTCCCTAACCTAAGAATTTTTCTCAGGTCTGATAAAAAGGAAACGGTTCTGGATACCCCAATCCTCGATGAACCTGCTAAAAATGCATATGCTGCCCTCAAGAATGCCTACAAGAGAGCATGTGATGATTCTCTTGAGGTTAGTTGTCTTATGCTTGCATGCATGGAACCTAAACTCCAAAAGAAGTTTGAGGATCAGGAAGCATACGATATGATCGTCGCGCTTAAGGACATGTTCCAGACTCAGGCCAGGACTGAGTAGTACAATGTCGCCAAGTCCTTTGTGGAATGCAAGCTGGCAGAGGGAGCAGGTTTAGGCCCCCCTGCGATCAAAATGGTTGGTTACAGTTAGACTTTGGAAAAGCTTGGTTTTCCACTAGGCCAAGAGTTGGATACTGACTTCATTTTGGCGTCTCTTCCATCTAGATATGGCTAGTTCATTTCAAACCCACTTGTCTTCTCGTTAGAGTTGTCTCTTTTATAAATATCATAGGGCTTACCAAAGTGGTTGGGTGGGTTAGCACTAGCCATATTTTCAAACTCCATCATGTTGGTGGAAACCTGTAACTCAATTTTTTTTAAGAAAATTAAAGTAAATAAGCAAAACCTAAAAGACCTACAACACTTAGCTCCCCAGCAACGGCGCCAGAAAATAGCTTGATGACTGCAAGTGCACAGATCAGTTGTAGCTAGTTTCGAAATAAAGATATCGATCCCACAGGGAGCAAGAGTCTGAAGACTAAGAATTCTTAAAATAAATACTAAAACTAGAAATGCTAAATAAAGTTCAAAGTGACAAGATAAAATGCAAGTATTGCGTAAAAATGTGTTTTGGGGTTTTTGGTATAAGAGAACAATGAGTAAAGTAAATAAAACTAAATACAGAAAATCAGTATCACGTATGTAAAAGAGATTTGAAATTTCGGTGGGAAGAGGCATTCTCAGGGATTAGCGGATACACCACTAGCATTATAAATGGCTAAGGTAAATATTATTATCATGAACATTCTCAACTATGTATATGTAGGAGGAACTCCGTATTTATACAAAGAGGCGGAAATCACTGCTCAAATCATCCTCATAACCACATCGGACAGCAATCAACATCAATTGAATTACTGCGCTATTAAGGGACATAATCCCGCAGGACGTATCCCATGGCATGGATAGTGTTTTGTGAGTTTCCTCGATTTCCAAGTTGATATGTAAGGAGTGCCAACAGCTGTATAGTCACTGTAAGTGCTAGCATCCCTCTGTCTATCAACAAGTAGTTCCCTACATCAAGTCCCCACAAGAGGCAAATATTAAAAGATCGACTTCTCCCAGCATCAAGATATAGACAATCTAACACATGACCACAGCGATGAATATTATAATAAACTTTATATTATTTCAATAACATGCTAGGGTTTCTCCATCTTCCCAAGAACTCATGATCTACTCAGACATGGAGGCAAACAGCATCATGGCGATGGTAATGAAAACGATTATCGATGAATAGTACTTGTATAAATCCACAACTTAGTGCAATAATTACAACAAGATCTAGATGGGATGGATGGATATGATGGTGGTGATGAAGATATGGCGGTTGATGAAGATGGAGATCGATGCCTTGGCCTCCCAGATCCGCTTAGGGTGAAGATGGATCCCTAGGGCAAGTTCCCCCTCCAGATTCTTCCGGAGGTTAGGTTTCGGTGATTTCTGGGTGTTCTATATGTCGTCCCTCTCATCCAGTTGCACAGGGTGAAACTATTTGAGGATGCGGAGGCGGCACCAACTATACAGCCAGAACTATATGGCGGCGGCCCGTATAGTTGGTTGTCAACCCTTCTGCCTCCTTTGCCTGCTTTGGGTTTTCTTCTTGTATTATTAATATTTCCCAAATAAGCAATTTACGTAGTTTTTGGCTCCTTTTCACTCCAGTACAATTGCTCCAAGAATTGTGTCCATTGGATCCATCATCTGATATGATCCCTGTGATAATAAACATAAAAGATGAGTCTGAACGCCGTAAAATACCAAGATCCTACATCTATAATGCAAAATAATAATCTAAAACATGATGCAATTATGCACTCATCACTCGCTGACATGTGGGTCCCACAATTCTGTCGGGTATCCGTTGGATATCCATGGAGCGAAACCACTACCCATGCCTGCCCCATGAATTAACGGATATCCGTCCATGAAATATGTGGACGTAATTAGTCCTCCATACCCTTACTCGTCGGGGTGGATATCTGTGGATATCCGGATCCGTGGATAAAATTGCCATCCTTACCTCACGCCATCGACGGTCACTGCCACTGCCTCGGGCTAGTTTTGGACACCCCTCTTCCTCCTGTCAGTAGTCGATGGGCCACTCAATTCGGATCCCTTCTCTCGAGGTGTTTGGAGACCGGAGTTTGTCGGGTCCCGGACGGGCGTTGCCACGGTAGCCGGTCGGAGGGATGCCCAGAAGCTCGTCCTGCGGGCCACCACCGCCCATAGGCCAGGATGTACTCCTTCTCCCAGTCATCGTCGTGCCTCGGGATCCGGTTTTGGGTGGTCGCATGCGGTCAGGAGCATCGCACCCGCGACCTGCTAAGGCATTTGCCGAGTCGAGGCCTGGTACGTTGGCCAATTTTGTTTGGCAATTTTGCAACATTGTAGATAATTATATTTGTGACCATGGCCTAATTATTATGTGTAGATCATTATGGCTATCTCAGACAAGTTTTCTTACAATAATTTCATCGATACATTCGACGACTCTTCTGATGATGATACTAAGATCACCGTTGCCACGATCGTGATCATATGGAAGCTCCAAGATGATGCGCACCCACAATACAGGGACCCGTGACAGGTCGAGCACCTGTGTTGGATCAGAATAGGGGCGCTAACCATGTGCAACTGTACAATTACTATTTCCACCGCACAAGGCGTTGTATACTCTGGATCAATTCTGGCGGCGGTTCTAAATGAGGAGGCCAGTATTCATGAGGCTTCTTCAAGAAGTGAGAGCTCACCACTATTATTCAAGTTGAAGAAAGATGTCACCGGTAAGCTTGTTTAGGATGCTTGCTTACCGAGTTACCAGTGATCTTGTTGATGAGTACATGCGCATGAGCAATGCCGCATGCCTCGAGTTCATGTATAGGTTGTTAAGGTGTTTGGCGATGAGTACCTGAGAGATCCAACAATGTAGGACACTTCCCGGCTTTTTTCTAACAACGAAGCAAGAGGGTTTCCTAACATGCTTGATAGTGGAAACTCTCTTGCCTCGTTGATAGACAAAAGCCGAGGACACCGAATCGATCCACCAGACACAACTGCATATATTGGGAGTGAAAAAATTGTCCATTTGCTTGGCAGGAACAATTCAAATGTCATGCTACCGGGTGCATGGTCATACTCGAGGCAGCTGCATAACATGATCCTTAGATTTGGCACTCTTTTTTGGCATGGCAGGTTCTCACAATGATATCAATGTGCTGCAACGCTCTCTTGTATTTTCTAGGCTTGCAGAAGGCAATGCTCTAAGGTCAACTTTGTAGTAAGCAACCACCCCTACAACAAGGGGTATTATCTCACCGATGGTATCTATCCTGAGTGGTGTATATTTGTGAAGACAATCCGCAAACCTCGTGATGAGGCGGTTTGCTAAAGAGCAGGATGCATGTAGGAAGTATGTGGATCAAGCATTTGGAGTGCCGCAATCCTGCTAGGCCATTGTTCGGCACCCTGCAAGAATATGGAGCAGGAAGAGACTTAACGAGGTGATGACTGATTGGGTGATCATGCACAACTTAACCGTTGAGGATGAGCGCGATGATATGATTCTTGATCATGATTGCGAGTTTGGTGGCGAGTTGGTTTTGTCCTAACCAGGACCAGCAACACTCCAAGAATTTCTTCATGTTCATCATGAAATTCGGGATCGAACAACTCACAATGCACTTTAGGGCGATCTCGTCAAGCACATGTGGGAGCATCTAGGAAACCATTGATTTTTTTTATTGATGTGTTAAATTATTCGATATGAAGAATTAATTATTCGTTGAACTAATTGTATGCTAAACTATTGTTGTTGACATATTTATATTATATATTGACTGTGAATGGCCTCTGGCCAACGCACACGCCTACATCCAAGGCCGAATTAGCGGGAGTGGCTGAATATTTTTTTCTAGAATACACCGTGCAAGAGGAGTACCAGACACATATAGAGGGGCTGGCGACGAGATACAACGCCACAAAGCTGGAGTGGCTGAATTGACGATGCTCCTCCTATCGGTCGCCCGCATGAACAGGGAAGGGAAGGACAACGTATCCTCATCGCATCTCAAATGGACAAAATTAGACACAATTGGTGTTCTAGATGCTCCCACCGTTGGGATGGCCTAACTAACGGCTTGCGGATAGACCTGAGAATTATTCTACTGTACACGATTGCCTGAACAAACCAGCTGGGCCGCAGATAACGTCTCATGCTCTCAGCGCCAGCTGCCCGGGGCAGTTGCGTGTCGTGTATGGCGTCCTGATGCATATTCCTACTGTCGGCTTACCCCTTTCGTCCGAGGGCGACGCGGCGGCCACCCTCCGGCCCCGGCATGGCGACGTGCGCTGCCTCACCTCCTCTGAACGGGCCTAAATGGTCGGGTAGTTGCCGAGCAGGGGATTTCACTCACGCCCGGCCTTTAGCTGCTCGTGTTTCCGTCGGTGCTCCGCAAAGTCAAGCCGCGTTCACCATGGACGATGAGCGAAGTTTCGCGGAGCACCGACGGAAACACGAGCGGTCATGCCGCGTTCACCATGGACGATGAGAGGCGTTCCACAGCGAGCGTCAATCAGTGAACATCAGGTGTTCCCGCGGGCAGGATGGCAATCTACGTTCTTCAATTTTCCGGCACAGGGATCTCGTTGTGGGGACGAGCTATGTACAGAGGCAAACATAACAAAAACAAAGCACTATAGTATAGAGGTTGTTTGACTAATACAAACCTCTCGGGTTTTACTAATTCAAACTTGATTTCCAAGGAAACAAAATCCACAAGCTCCAATCTCTTAGAAAGAATTCACTGATAATTGACAACTATGGCAAACACATTGTCACGCACCCGACACAGCCGGTGCCTGACAGATGGTGCTTCGCCCACATGTAAGCGTGCGTACCTAGTGGGGTTAAATACTGAAGTTGTTGGCCAGAAGACGGCATGTATGAGATGAATGAACTCTGAATATTTCTCATCCCCTGTTGGTCTGTGTTCCTCATCCTTGCTTCTCTAAGACTTCTCATCCAAATTTCCCTTGTATCCTCAATTATCCTGTCAATTTGTGACCTCTCTCTCATAGGGATATTACACACATCATCCCCCAAAAAAAGAAAAAAGAGTCATGCATATTTCGTGAGTTGCAAGTTGCAAGCAAACAATTCACATTATACAGCATCTAATTCACATGTTATGCGCATTCCAGTGTTTTTCATGTGTTCCAAACGATGTTGTGGTGTACACGGTTTTCTGAAAGGATAAGAGGACCTTGTATCGCAGATCAAGTTCATTGAACGGCACTCAAGCCACCAGAGTCCTCAGCCATTACGGCATTACAGGTAGGCAAAGAACCAGCAAAGGGGCAGGGGAACCATCAGGCATGAGGGGACATGAAGAAGAGCACGGCCAATAGTAATAGAAGAGACAAATTTTAGCAGAGGGAGCAAGGATAGAAGGGCAGGCTAGGAAGCCAGTAACATCTTCTACAGCACTGGCAAAGCTCACTGCTACACATTATTGGCAGTAATATTCCAAGATAAAGAACAGAAAGACCAAACAAAACTGAAAAACAAACCTCTACGGAAAACAACTAGACTCTACATGCCTGGTATCTTACAAGTGGGAAGCTAATCTAAGGAGGCGCGAGCGGCATCAGGCATATCTCCAGAGATGGAGTTTGAGAAGAGTCAAACTCGTTTAAAGCGGGATGGTCCTCTCCTCCGAAGGAACTCGGGAATCTCCACCTTGCTGCCACCTGTGGATGGATGTCGACCATTGTCTCCTTGCGTTTGTTGGGCCCCCTGGTTCAAAACGTGAGATCACGTAAGAAATTCCTCTCACAGTTTAGGCCACTAATTGTCTAGCTATATTTACCTTTGAGGTCTGACCTTCCGGTTCATCCTGCCGTTTAAAGCCAGTTGCGATCAAGGTTATGCTCACCTGCATGAACAAAAATAATTATGTGAATAAGCTTTTCCATGTAAATAATGAACAGACACCAGTTGCTATACTTGTGAGAAACTTATAGCGCAAGTGATGAAGTGTAATCAATCATTATCGGATAGGATAAACTACATTGAAATAAATATGTGTACGACTTACCTGTCCACTGAGTGATGGGTCTATGACAGAACCAAATATCAGATTAGCATTTGGATCAACAAGATCGTAGATTATTTCAGCAGCAGCATTTACCTAAACAATAAGAAAACCAGGTCTCCGTAAGTGCTTAACCTGGGCGCAAGAACCAAATGGTGACCACATAAGCTGATTTTGAAATTCCATCACCGCCATGGAAACATGAAAGCAACATCCAGAAAACAGGTAATCTTTGATGCCAAGCACACATCTCAACATGAGAGCACTACAATTGCTTTCAAGAGAAGTAGCCCTCGTGACCAAGTTATGAAGTCCAGCACACATCTCATCAATGTAAGAGCTATATTGGTGCCAGGAACTTAATATTTGCAGTTTTGAAGTAGAAAGTTTCTTGTTGGCGTACACTAGTGGACAGACGGAACATGCCGAGTGTTGAATCTGTCTCGTGATGGAGTGTATATTATAGCAATCAAAACATGCAATGCAACTGATAGTATAGATTTACAGGAACAATACGTCTAATCAATGGCATCAACTTTGTATGTTAAACATGGTTAAGCCTGGAAACAATGCGTACATGTTGGAGAAAGGCAGCGCATCATGCTGCCAAACTGATCACTATTACTCCCTCCATCTCAACATAGATGTCGAAGGTTTGTCAAAATTTGGATGAATCTATATACTAAATAGTGTCTAGATTCATCTAAAATTTGACAAACCTACAACATCAATTTTAAGACGGAGGGAGTAGATGATTTCATAAACCACCCATCAACTATTCAGAATTTGCTTCCCCGTTCCATAAGTATAAGGTAATTCGTATTTGAATTATTTGCCATTTTACTATATTGTGTTCGTGAAAGAAGGTTCATGGTAAGGTGACAATTTGATATCCTGGAGTCCATGGTACAGAGGCATACAGTGACAACTTCAGATAAAGGCAATACCAGATTTTTAACATACATAAATAACATTATGGGGTAAACAATCGATTAAAGAACAGTAGAACACAATCTAATCGGACATCAAACTCCAAAACCTTTTTCCTATAGATGCTGTTATTGTACAGATCTTTTGTGGGATCACTCAAAATCAGTCAACAGGAGCCTGAGAGAAACACCCACAAGAAACAAAGCAATTAAAATATGGCAGCCAAAGGGCAACATAAATATAATTCTATGAGGACGATGGCTGCTCATCATGCAGCCAAACTGATGACACTGTTATCATGATTCCATAAACCATCCCTCAACTATTCAGAATATGCTTCCACCATTCAATAAATAGAATATAAGTCTTATTTGGAGTGTTTGCTACTTTGCTATATTGTGTTTTTAAAAGCAGGTTAATAATGAGGTTGATATCCTGGAGTCCATGGTAGAGAGGTATATGTTGACAGCTTCAGATAGAGCCAATACCAGAATTCTAACATAAATAAATAACATTATGGGGTAAAAAACTATTATAGAACAGTACAACACTATCTTTTTTTGAGGGACAGTACAACACTATCTAATCGTACATCAAACCCCCTTATAACTTTTTTCTGTAGATAGTATTATTATACAGATCTTTCGTGGGATCACTCAAAATCAGTCAACAGGAGCCTCAGAGAAACACCCACAAGAAACAAAGCAATTAAAATATGGCCCCAAGGAATACTAGCCGCTAACCACAAATACCAGATGTCTGTTTCCTAGTCATTGTCATACCCACTTGTACTAAAACTTTAGTGTACAAATAAAAAAAATATTATGTATCCTAGTAGAAACTTTTCTGTTTAATGTTATTCATGTTAAGACATATGACAACTTTACAACCATATAATATGCTGAACAGCACAACAACATACTCCCTCCGTTTCAAAATATAAGATGTTTTAGCCTTTTTCTGAAACGCATGTATCTAGACGCCTTTTAGTATGTAGGTTCGGAGCAAAATGAGTGAACCTACACAATAAAAGGCGTCTAGATACATGTGTTTCATAAAAAGGCTAAAATATCTTATATTTTGGAACGGAGGGAGTACAAAAATTAATTTTATCAAACAATGCATGAGGTAAGAAAAATACTAGCAAAAAAGATGGAGCAAACCTCAAACAAAGTCAAATCAGTTCCTCCGGTGATATTCCACACGATGCCTGTAGCCCTCTCAATTCCAATATCTAGCAGTGGTGATTGGATGGCATTAAGAGCAGCATCTCTTGCTCTTGACTTGCCTAAAATTTTAAGCCAACACATCAAAATAAACAGAGAAAGGTAAATCTAAGGCTGTATGTCATCTGCAGTGAAACACCAAGAAAACTGAACTCAGTTCTCAATTACAACATGGCTTCCATATTATGTATTTCGACTTCTTGTACAAATATAAATTATGTTTCAATCATTAACAATTTAGTTCGTTGCTAGTCAAGTAGAGTCAACAGTAACGGTATGTTAGTGTCAGTGGGAGGAAATGGTTAGTGCTACTATTAACTTGATGCCATCAGGTGAGAGTAAAACAGTTCTGAAGCTACAAAACATCCACAGATTCATGTTTTGGTAGCATGTGTATTGCATAGGAGCTAATAGCTTCACTGATGGCAAGCAATCACTTTTCTCTTTCTAACAGTGTCTGCTCCTAGCTGCGCCATGTAATGAAGTTTTCTCAATGAACAGGGTGTGAACTAGAATTAAACTTGCAAAGAATAGTGTATGATACATGCAGCAGTCGTACAAATATCACCAAAAATGCATTAGAACCCTCATTAAAATGTAATACCTGTAGCAGTCCCTATACCCATCAGAGATGACCCTGCATTTTGCATGATGGCTCGCACATCAGCAAAATCAACATTAACCAACCCGGGCACCTGCAAAGGAGAAGAGGAAAATAGGAAAATGAATTTCTGTAAGTTATATCACCCTGACATTCTCAAATTCATTCTACTGCCTTTCGTAATAAAGAGTTTTAAATGCAGACATCACTTTACTTACAGTGATGATATCAGAGATACCACGAATTCCTTGCCAAAGAATATCATCAGCCAAGTTGAATGCTTCCGTGACAGGAGTGTTTGGTGAAACAGCAGACAACAACTTGTCATTTGGGATTACGATTAGAGTGTCCACGCTATTCCTCAAGGCTGCTATTCCTTCTTGAGCCTGAACTGCCCGCCTCCTCCCCTCAAATGAAAAGGGCGTTGTGACGATTCCCACGGTCAGTATACCCATCGACTTGGCGATTCCAGCAATTACAGGAGCACCTCCAGTTCCAGTTCCCCCACCCATTCCAGCCTGCAATTGGGCACCAAAACAGCATTATCATATGTCCACACACAATAATATCATAGTTTCATATGTCAAGCCATCTAGGGGGTGTGGCATTTACCGTGACAAAAACCATGTCAGCACCATGGAGTGCTTCTTCTATGGACTCACAACTCTCCTTGGCGGCATTCATCCCAATATCAGGGTTTCCACCCGCACCCAGACCCCGAGTCAGCTCCTGCCCAATCTGCAGCCTGTTCTGGGAATGCACCGGGGACATCCTTATCGCCTGCACATCGGTGTTCACAATCCAAAACTCGACACCGTTCATGGAGCACTCAATCATCCTGTTGACAGCATTTGAACCCCCACCCCCGACTCCAATGACCTTGATCTTTGCAGCGTTGTAATCATCACGGTCGGGGGGCGCCCCCAGTCCCTCCAGCGTGCTCCCGTTAGAAGAATCTTTCCTTGGGTTGATAACCTCATCGTTCTGCTCACCTCGGAGCAGGGACACCTCTGGGTGGAGGTCCAGGAAGGAGTCTTTCTTCTGAAACGAGTTAGCGCTGCGTGGGCTCGCGCAACACCTGAAGTGAGAGTGGCCCGAAAATGGGGTGCTTCTGACCAGTGCCTTCACAGATGTAGCCCCGAGGCTCCCGGCCTCGCCTCTCCATCCAGGTGACGGCGGAGTGAGCTGCGTGAAGCAGGGCAGCTGCGTCGACATCCCAGCAAGCTTAAAAGGCACGTAGGGGCGGATCCAGATGCTGTGCCCGCAAACCCAAAATTCGCGGAGGTTAGTTCGTAGAACGGGAACGGCCTTGGCGGCGGCGCGGGTGAGGGGCGGACAACGGCAACCGGCGGCGGCGGCGGCAGCTCTAGGGCACGGCAATGTCTGAGATTTGATTGTATCAGAAAGAAACAGACGAATTATCAGACGAAATGTATAGCAAAAGTTCGGGGCGGAGGAGACGAGGGCAGAAACCTTACCAGGAGCGATTCAGGCCAGGCCACCGCGTCGCGATCCTAGGAAATCCCCGCCGCGTGCCTCACAACGGAACCAGCAAGCGGGCTTGAGATTTGGGGGACGAGGTGGAGGATTTGAGGTGGTCGGCCGCCTCGTCGTCACAGGGGACGGGGAGGGGTTTCAGTTTAGGATTTTGTTGGGAGGTGGTGGAATCTGGAATCTGTTGCTGGTGGGTTTGCGGCTTTCCGCTAAACCCCTAGAACCAAGACCTGGCTGAGTGAGACGGAACATGTGGTTCTGTTCGCTACCAAAGCTGGCCGCCCCCCGGTTAATTCTTCTGTATACCAAGTATATCAGTCTTCTCGTCCTTGTTGTGAGCTGGATTGCAATCGTCGGAGATGGTGGCTCTGTTTGCTGCCAGGTTGGACAACCTAATTTGTTTCATTGTAGCAAATTGTTAGAGCAACTCTAATAGATCCTATAAAATCCAACTCTTAAAAAGTCGTATAAAGAGCACCTAAAAGTACTTTTATGGTTAAAAATGATCCAGACAAAATAGATACTGCAAATAGTCAATTGTATCATATAGACCCCCACCTTTGGCCCATCTTTTTCTTTTTTTTCCTTATTGGTCATCCTCTTTCTTACACAACTGGCCACGCCGTCGCATGGGCCTCCCGGTGCCATGCCACGCACTGTCTATCGCTATTACCTCTTTCATAATGTAAGTTTTCTAACAGTTTAAATTAAACTGCTAATAAATGTTTATATTTTGGAAGGGAGGAAGTAACATGTAAGTATGGTGATGACCTAGCCAGCTGACGGTATTTCATATAACCTTTTTTCAGTCATTCAATCGAACATATGGTTGGGATACTAGATTGACTTTTTTATTGCTAGGACTAGGATATTCATTTGTTCCACGGTTTACGTTGGTCCGGTTTCTATCTATCTCCGCGGTATAGCGATGAAGGTGGACCTGAGGAAGGTAACTCTCCCCTATCCCCTTCCATTTTGCCCCTGCCCTCATCTTCTCTCCACGAGTTCACACCATCGCCTCCTCCCCTTCACGGCCAACCGGTGAGAGTCGTTGTTCTTCGGCCTACCTATGCACTCGCTAGGCATGTCTCCTTTGCGCCAGCCTCTATCGCACGACCGATGACTATACCACGAGAAAAAAAACATCGTCTATGCACTTTTTCCGGTCCAGTTATCTCTCACGGCTTTCTTTGCCGCCTAAACATGACCACGAAAATTATGCGTCTGACTAGACGTTTATAACCATTAGGACTCGTGTGCATTGTTGTAGTAAATGTTGAATAACAAAGGTGATAGGGATCACCTTAGTGTAGCTATTTTTTCATTTAGTAGTAAAGAACGACGTCGTCATTAGGAATACTATACTATAACTAAGCCGAACATGTGCTCTCTCACGATTTGGACATTTTTGACCGTCAAATCATACTCCCTAAGCATTTTATGTTGTTAGATCTCCATCAGTTGCCGCTATGGATCGGATATCCATGAGGGAAGCTACTCTGAAAAACAAATCGTCCCATCGTGATTAACTAGTCCACGAAAAATACTAATAGATAGTCTATTTGAATAATACAAAAGTCTAGGCTAGACTCTAGCGAAAAACTTGATCTCAGTAGAAAAAACATAGGACGAGGCGGGGAATTGATCTAAAGCGGGCTAGTCGCCGCGGCGCTCCTCCAATGCCGATGTGGATTCAACAACTATTGTGGATGCGAGATATGAAGGAGCAATGGTGATTGAGAGATCGATTGGTGTACCTTGCCAGCTTTTTTAGGAGTTAATTCACCGGTCATATGATCCATTAATGGCACCAAAGTGCGCAACTCCATGGCGGTTGATAATGCAGGTTTGTTACCGCCCCGATGAGTACTCTTCCTTTGCTCCATGCGCGTGTATATAGTCCGTTCGACCCTACTCAATTTCTCCATGGAATCTCTAGCGGTTATGGTTGAAGTTGAGGTCGCCATTCCATCTTCTTAGTTCTTCCTATTATTTCTCTCTCCAGATACCTTTAGTCAGTAGAATTATATAAATGTTCCACATAGGTTAAAGTTGTAGGGTTTGACCATCTCACTGAAGCTGTAGTTTTCCCATTGATGGCCTAGCGTATGGTACATCAATAGGTTCGCTTGAATACTTCGTGGTTATGTGTGGATCAATATGGGTGTCTAGATCTCGCTATTGATTATTGTCTGGAAGGAGCTTTGCGGACATGTCCACATAACACCGAACATGTGGGTCACACTCTGAAGGGATATTATTCTGTAGAGTGTGTAGAGCATGCATATATGTGAGAGATGTTACAGGATGGTTCCGGATCATCAGTAGGAATCCCAAGAGAAAACTGAAAGAATTTCATAGTCATGAAATAGTTCCAGGAGAGAAACGAGTGCCGAAGTGTAGACCCACATGGGGAATGGCGCCTGGGGCCTCCCATGGCCCACCTAGGCATGGAGCATGGGCAGCCAGGCCCATATGGTGTGGCGCATGGCCCTCTCATGGTTGCACCAACATCTTCCTATTATGGTGTGGTCCATTTTAGAAAGGTTCTGATCATATCACTAATTATGATTCGATTTGATCTAGCCATTATGCAAGATATCATATCTTCTGTTTTAGGAAGGAAATGGTATCATAATTTATGGGAGGTCATAACATTGAAGTGAAGGAGATCCGGGAGGATCAAGGGAGGTGGCATCCAGGGAGGACCCCTGGCATGCCATCCCCTTCCCCTCCTCCTATATAAAGGTAGGGAGGGGTAGCCTCTCCTCATCCCACCAGAAAGGCCCTTGGCTACCTCCTCCCCCCAGAGTCTTCTTCTTATCCACATATGCCACGAAGGCTGCTCTGGTGCTCCGACACTTTCGACCCCTATACGGTGAAGCTCCGCTGGAACAAGATCACCGAACGCGTGGATAACTTAGAGGGATCACATCTTTGACCCTTACCCCGAGTGATTTACCAACTTCTTCGTCGACGAATGAATCTCCGCTACAATGTTGGTGAGTACTAGATCTCATATATCTCATGTTGTTGCATAGCTCGATCTTGGTGTGTTTGTAGTACCGGAAAATTTAAAATTTCCTATGTGAAACCCAATAGGATCTTTCTCCTTGCATAAAGGTTGTTTGTGTCGATCAAACCACATGGTATGCCACAAAGTTAAGCCCTGATTGTCGCAGCTTTAATGAAGATTTTTAACATTAAGAAGACAAAGCAGTATGTATTGATGCTCCGGTGAAATCACTTTTATCGAAAAAATAAGATGTTCAATTTATTACAAACACTTGAGATGGTGGTTCTGTTTGCTACTGAGTTTCGATAGCCTAATTGTTTTATCAAAACATATATATAGCGTTAGATGTCTAATTGTTACTATATTTAGAGTAACTCACATATTCTGTTTCACCTAAACACAATTCACAATCTAATGAAGGGATAACTTGTAAACCTTGTGATAGCAAGCTGGCGAGTTTTTGTATTTTTACCCTTTGGATCTAGTACTGATGGTATATCGCACACCGTTACTTGTTTCCATAGTCAAAACCTTTGATGTAGTGTCCTCACTTGTTGGAACCACTGACATTGATGTAGCATTGTCTTTGTACATGTCATCCATGAATGATTTGATCTTATATTCACAAGTTGAACCTGGTTGTGCTTGATGGTAGACTTATAGACTTTTTGATTACTATTTCCTATGTATGTTTTCGCTCTTATGTTAAAGAATTGCCAGTGGATTATCTTTGTGAAGAAGTGGATTATCTTTGTGAAGAACGATTGTGTGTGGGTGTTGATCGAGGGGTCGTTGTCTACATCTACCATGTTTGGGTGCATATGTAAAACTGAACAATGCAGAACAAATTATGCTTTCCTAATAAAGGGGGGGGGGTTGATAAAAAACTTGCTATATACATTTGGCATCCCAAAATATAAAAACATATTATACTAGACGTAGGATAACTACCGGCAAAAAATAACGGCCGAAAATTTGCATCAGAAAATCACCATCAAAGGATAGAGAAGTGTTGAAAAAAATATTGTAACAAAAAGGAAAGTCAATGGCCGATGAGGCCCATCAAAGAGGATAGAGAAGAAGAAGCATTGAAAAAATATTGTAAAGAAAAGGGAAGGCAAACGAGTCTTTCAACAATGAAGAAAATAATTTACTTCCTTTCCTAACAGAATTAATATAACCGAATGACCGTGACTTGGCCTTCGCCAAAATAGGATAAGGAGCAATCATATAAAGGAATAAAGAGGTTTTTCTTTGTTTTGTTTATTCATAAGTTGTCTATCTTATAAATTTTCTTCACATGTCCACATTTTTATCAACATCTCTAAGCATCTCACTCTCACTTTCATCCCATATTACCAGCTAAAAGTAACACTCACGTATTGCTAAGCTCCATGCATTTTTATACACATACCTAGGCCAATTTATGTACAATTTTAGGTGACTGGAATTTTTGTTAAGTTTTAGCGAAAGTCGATGAGAAAAATCTACAACATGATGTTTGCAAAAGTACATGTTAAAACAGGGACAATTCCAGAATGCATAATAGTCCATTTTCTATATACTCCGCTAGTAGTTATGGAATCTCCAATGACCCACCATATTTCGGACACCGATAGGTCGGATTCGATCTATTTGCAGGGGTGGAGGACACCCCGTCCGGGAAAAGCTCGTTTGTGGTGGCCTTTTCACCCCAATAGCCGCCTCCACACAAAAAATGTGTACAGGAAAAACAAAGCGTAATTACAATAATTATACAATAATTTTAGTCCAAGGCATGTCCAAAATATTCACACAAAAATACACAATACTAGTGTGGAGCTACATAGGGAGGTGGCACCGCTGCCGCGAGTGATGCATGTAAAATGCATACATGAACTTTGTAGTTTGTTGATATGAATTCCCACATATTTGCTACATATATGATGTTATATCCATGTTTTACATTGAATTATGGAGATTTACCAATGATCCCCTATAGTTTGGTTATAACTCTGCAGATAGGAAAACTCTGTTTTATGTATTTTTACCTTTCAGGAACCTAAACAAAGTCAAATAGAGCTGGGATTTAGGGAGCGTTAATATTTCATCAAGAGAAGCACCTCGAGCACTTGGACCTCACCAGATGAGTCAGGAGGCCCAAAATAGACCAGGTGGTGCGCCTAGTAAGGGTGGACACGCGACCCATGCTCTTATCCTCCTCAACCGTTTATTCGCTTCGATCTTTTGCCCACTGCCTTCGTATGACCTAAAAACACTATATAAAAGGCCCCACGAGAGTTCCTAGAGGAAGGCACCGCAGAAACACCGAAACACCAAATTAGATCTTGAACCAGTGAAGACTGGAGGGGGAACTCCACCAGAGCCGCCGCTGGAGGGATCTCTACCTTCTCCAACGTCTACACCATCATCACCATGATGAAGAGAGAGTAGTCCACTTCTAGACTATGGTTTTATGGCAGTAGCTTGATCCATTTATCTCTTGTTCTTCATAGATCTGGTACCATATGAGTTGCCCAACATGATTATGGTCATATTTGTAATTCCTATGTGGTTGATCTTTATTCTATGATTTGATATATGAAATTGGATTATTATGTGTAAGATGTATTGATAGATGCATATCATGTACCCTGTTCTTAAGTATCTGTTCTGATCCAACTTTTATGCAAGAGCATGTGTGGGGGAAGTGTGTATTATATGGAGTAGCATGGTGGTAGTGATTGAATAGTGACAACAAATTCAAGATCTACTATGGTATTTACCTTTATTTTGCTGCCTCACTAGGGATAAAGTGAATTCATGTGCTATAATTATCTTGTGACAGCTAGATAATCTTGTTTGGTCAAGGTAGCATATTTATGATTCAAACATCATGTCAAAATACCTAAGGCTACACTCTATTGATTCTTAAATCAATATTGCTTGGAGAATAATATGAGCCTTTTCTTTTATTATGGATTAGATGGATGGTACAAAAATGCTTTGTATAGATCTACAAGGGAACTTACATTTTATCCTCACCTGCAGGGTCAACCCTTGCTCTTAATAATATCTTTAGCACTTACCGAGGAAGTGATAGGGAAGTAGATGGTATAATAACAATACTTAATTTAGCAAAAGAAAGAATTGAAAATTGTATCAAAGAACTTCCTATGAAGGAAGATTTTGAACACTTGGAACACTTCTCCAAATGCACTCTACTAGAAATAGAGGATAAAATGACCAGTATCATCCGAAAGCTAGATATTTGTGAAAATGAATTTACAAAAGATGACAGGCAACTTTTAAGTGCAGAAAAAAGGGTAGCATACTTGGGTGATATATTTAAAGGAGCTGCCTCATGTCATTTTTTACCAAAAACCAAAGCCAAAAAGGCAACATTACCAATAACTAAAGAATTTAAGAAGGAAGAAAAAAATAATTTGGGTAGTTAAAGGGGAATAGGGAACAAGGAGATATATAACCTATGGAAGAAAGATAAAAGGAGACACATATGGTCACAAATGATAAACGAGTATAGGAAGTTAAAATGCTAAGTGAAACAAAAGAACCTCTACTTTACTTTGACAAATCAAGTTTGTGTGAACTTATCAATGTCTTGCAAAAGTTTTCTAATGACCCATCTATTAATGTTCATCAAGTAGGTTTTCGCTCCTTTATAGCAAACTATGTCATCAAAGAAAAGATAGAAAGATACAATAATGAAGCCATGATACCACCAAAGCTTGGGGATAATTGCCTCTCCAAGATATTAATCACTATTGGCAAAGAGACCCATCATGTTATTCTTGATCTAGGATCTAGTGTATCTATGTTATCAAAAGAACTATATGATCAATTAGAACTCAAAACCATATAAAAATGTTCAATAGATCTTTTGCTTACTTATGACTCAACTAAACATGCTTTAGGAAAAGTAAATGATAAAATGGTTGAGTTACATATGACTTTTGTGCCTATTGATTTTGTTGTAATGGACACTAGGAGTAAAACATCTAGTCCTATAATTCTTGGAAGACCTTTATTGAGAACTACACGTGTAGTCATTGATTCAAAGGAAGGGAATGTGAAGTTTCAGTTTCCACATAAGAAATGCATGGAACACTTCCCAAGGAAGAAGTAGGTAGCACCAAGGTACAAGCTACCACATGGTCTCCACATCACTTGAAACAAGTAAGCCTAGTTATATGGCTATAAAGAAATCGCTTTCGGGAGGCAACCCGATTATTTATTTTTATGCATGATTGTTGTTAAAATAGTCCTTTTCAGTGTCTTTACTGTATGTTATCAATAAAGTGTTGGAGATATGCCCAAGAGGCAATAATAAAAGTGGTTATTATCATATCTTTGTGTTTATGATAAATGTTTACATTCATGCTATAATTGTAGGACCGGAAACATTAATACTTGTGTGATTTGTAAACATGTAAAGAGTCCCTAGTAAAGCCTCTTTGTAATACTAGCTTGTTTATTAATAGATGATTATGGTTTCCTAATCATGAACATTGGATGTTATTAATAACAAGATCATATCATTAGGAGAATGATGTGATGGGCATACTCCTATAGTTAAGCGTAGCATAATATCAAGTCATTTCAATAGTTTGTTTGCTATAAGCTTTCATATACATAGTTGTCACATCCCAAGATTTTCCAAATCTTGTAATGTGAAAAATAAATAAACAAAATAAATAATTATTGAAAATTAGGGTGAAAAGAAACTTTTGTTTCTAAATGAAAACTTAAAATCCCATCTTGAACAAACTTTGGTTAACATTTGAATCCAACTAAATTCAAATCAAGTGGAATGCATTCTTCATAAATGCATCTGGAAAATTTAAACACTTGAGAAATAAACCAAAACCCTAAAACCCTAATGGAAGAAAATCATTTCCAAGTTATCTCCAAGCCTATGGATTTGATCCATATAAAAATTTGTCAACAAACATTTACAATTGTTCAAGAATGACTATTAGAAATATTATAAAACCCTAGAAATTGGTTTCACTAAATTTGGAAGAATAAATAAAATCTTATGAATTTAATAAGATAAGGGAATTGAATTCCAAAAGCTAATAAAGCGCTTATCTAAAATCCATACCAAATAGTGAGCAAATAATCCTAAGGAGATTTAAAAAGATAAACAAATATTAAATAAGATTTTACAAATTGGAATCACCAAGTTTGGACCTTTAATTAAAAAGATATGGATTTTATAAGGTAAAGAAAGAAATGTTAAATGAGGAATATTTAAAGGCCAAATTAACTCTTGACCTAATCCATAAGCAAATGGAATAATTTTGATCCAAATCCAAATAAAATAAAGGGTAAAGAATTTCCAAATAAAATAAAATGGCATTAACCATTCTACCCCTATTTTAATAAAGACAAATCTCTAATAAGAATGATTATTTAATTCATGAGAAAATAGTATTTTGGAATTTACCCAAGTAGGAATAAAAGTTTTTTAATTAACTTAAATAAGATTAAAGAAATCTTCCAAAACAAAATTTAGGGAATTAAAACTATATTTAATTCCATTGGAAATAAAACAAATACCCAATTCAAATGATTTATGAATCATATTAAATATTTTTTTCCAAATAATTCTAGGTAAATATTTTGACACCCTATTAAATAAATAAAACCTACTGAAAAGATTTTAAAAGATTTAGGTTTCAAATGGAGATTTAAAATCTTTATTAAAACTCATTTGAATAAATGTTAGAGCCTATTTTAAATAATTAAAAGACCCTAAAAAGAATAAATATATTATTCTAAATTTGACTTTGGAATGTGTTTTTAATCAGTATATGAATTTACACAAATTTTGGTTGAGGTTTGAAATCAAATTGATGTTTGAAATAATTAATCAAAATCAAAACAGAATTAAAGAAATGGAAAAAGAAAAAAGAAACAAGAACAAAAAAAATATAAAAAGGACTCAACCCAACTAACCTAGCCCACTAAGCCCATCAGCAGCCCACCTGCTCACCCCCGTAGTGAAACGTTTTCACTCAGAATAGAACCCGCAAGGTCACTGAGCAGTGGACCCCACTCCCCCTCCCCCTCTCTCGCTGACGCCAGACCCCACAGCCAAGTCATCATCTTCTTCACCCTGCGATGAACTCGCCTGACAGTTTCCTCCGCGTTTAATCCGATTCAATACGAGTTATTTGGTGAATAAATCTTCCTCGCGATCACGCTTACTAAGTCGCCTGCTCCCCCTCTCTCTTTCCCCTCTTTCGCCCAGCCCTCTCTGCCCCCAGACTGTCTCCTATTCCACCAACACCGCCACTGTCTCCGACAAGCTCCACCTCCAATTCTGGCCACCACCGTCAGCCCCACTGCCTCCTGAGCACACAAGCTTGCACGCCAGCATCCCCTGCACCTACCGGTACCTACCCCTCGCCCGCGCTCGCCCTGCAAGCTCGACAACGTCTCCGCCAGAGCAGCGCCATCGTCTGCCGTCCTTCCGACGACCTCTCTCCGTAAGTTCCGTCCTCCCCTCCCTATCCAGATGACACACGCATGGTCGCCAAACTCTTCTGCATCTAATGACCCTCTTCGCTCGTCTTATCGTGACCTTCAGCTCTCGCCAGCAATGAAGAACTGAGAACCCGTCGCCAGGAGCAACTCCGGCGAGCAATCGTTGTCGCTTCTGTGCGCCCCTTGACAGAAGGAAACCGCCTTGAGCTTCACCACGACCCCGTGATTCTGGTGAGCATCTCCCTTAACTCTCTCGCTTCCTGTAGTGTCGACACCGCCACTGTCTGACCGCGCGCCACCACACGCCGCCGCCAGCGCCGTCTGTTTCTAGTCAAAGCGCTGAGAGCCGTCGGATCTAGATCGTAGCGTCGCGATAGAATTTAACCGACGGGGTACGAGAGCCTCTGAGCCGTGCGATGTCACTTAGATCCAACGGCACGCATCTGTCGATCCGCACGAAGTGGTACCGACCAATAGCAACACGACGCGTGGCCTGTGATTGTTTTGAAAACCAGAAACTTGTCTATTAGATGTTCCAAATTGAAAAATTCATAACTTTCAAACCACACGTCCAAATTTTGCAAATTTTATATTAATGGAATCATCAAGACAAGTACTTTCTGACCATGCACTTTGTTTAGTAAAATGCTTCTGTTAAATTGATTGTTTTTGCAGAAACATGTGTATGCATGTTTAGAATATAAAAATTGTCCTAAAATGATTTTTGAGATAAAATCTTTGGAAAATGGATTGTTTTGAATCTATTGACCTTAGAAACTAACTCATGGATTTGAAAATGTATTTGGTAAAGCTAAAGAGTAAATCTTTTATTTAAAGCATTTCTAGTCAAGTAAAAATATGGTTTAATTGTTAAAAATGATTTTGGAGGAAAACCTTTAGGAAATGTTTTGATTTAAACTCTCTGACCCCAAACACCAGGTTTTTAGAATTAAAAATGTATTTGGTGAACCATATAAAAATTGTTGCTTTGCTAAAGACATTTTCAACCACATAAAATAATGATTTGGTTCAAAAAATGGTTTATAGATAAAATCTTTTGCAAATAGTTTTGCCACTTTATAAAATGACCAATAAGTGTTTTAGAATGTTTATAACCTATTATAAACCACTTTTGTAAATAAAACAAAGTTTGGCATGCTTGCATGCATTGTTTTGTTTCTTTTATTTTATGTGATGTTGCTTGAATGGTAGATTGAAATATTGATTGCTTGATTGGATTGTAGTGATTGAAGAGTGTGAATATTGCAAAGATCAAGGAGTGAACTTATATTCTCTACCAAAAAGGCAAGTGATGCTTCATACTTTTGTCCCATTATTTTCACTATGCATTAGTGATATTTCTAAGTAGGACTTGCATGGAATTTTGCTAAGTGTAAACTATCCCATGGGAAATCCTAGTAGATGAAACCTTAGTAGAAATTTCCTAAGTTAAGATTCCTACTACTATCATGCTTAGATTAGCTAGTAGAAAACAAGGGTGGATTATATTCATGCTATGGAATATTTCTAAGTCAAGGACTTGTGTTTTGTTTAATAAAACAACTAAGTGAATGAATCACCTAGGTGGAATGGAAATAATGGTTTGTGTTGAGTGGTTATGCAAGTCCAGTACGCTGGGGAAAACTTGGGCATCACCAAGTACAGTATACTGGGGAAAACTTGGTATCTCACTTGTGGATGGCCACCCAGGAACAAAGAGATTTGAGATGTCAAATGTTGAGAAGCTTCAAGTGCAGCCACTTGGCATTATGGGATCTGCCTGGATCATATAGGTTGCAATAACTTAGCCAAATGGACAGTTGGTGGTGGGGGATGATAGGTTGGAACGCGTCCATCCTGGTCTAAGGGAAGGCTTCTGAAAGATCTTGTCTTGGTGAAACCAAGTCTTGTGGGGAAAGTGCACCATCTCTGCAGAGTGTAAAATCTAAGTACTTAGCCATGTCCCTGGCAAAGGAAAATTTGAGCATCAAGACATGGAATCTATCAAGAATCTCCTCATCCCAATTTCTAAGTTAAAAACTTGTGGTTGAACAAGGGTTGAAGGATCACCAATTTCTATTGGGAGATGCCTTGGGTGATTTTGTCAAGCAAAAACTTAGTGTTTTCAAATGATAAGGAAAATCTATTTTGAGCAAAGCAAGCCTAAGCTCCACTTAGCCAAATGCATATAGAGGATAGACTCCACTTTACTACCATAGTATCACTTGCCAATACAAATCAAATGTATTGACCCTTGTGGCTGTAACTTATTATGTTCCAGGTTTGTTTGATGTTAGTGAAGTTTATTGATTATGATTACAAGTCTACAACCAACATGACTGCCTGTGGCACTTTGAAGATGAAGGACCCCATGCTATTGTTATATTCTGATGCATTGTAATGAGATAGCCAAATGAGCTATGTAAGATGTAATAAATTATTTTATTCCTGGTTATAAAGTTGTATTATGACCTTTGTTTCTTGTTATTACATCTTAATTGTGGATGCTAGATATTGATCCAGGGACTAGCATTGCAAACACAGGGATCTCTACCTTATTAAAGGTTGGGAACCTTACAATAGTAACCTAAATCCTTCAACCATGAGATCATGTTAATCACCATCACCGGATGGATGCTTTGATGGCATCAAACACCACTTCGTAACTGGGTGGTTATAAAGGTGGCATTGAGTGTTCGGAAAGTATGTGTTGAGGCACATGGATCAAGAGTGGGATTTGTCCATCCATATGATGGATAAATATACTCTGGGCCCTCTCGGTGGAATGTCATCCAATTGGCTTGCAAGCATGTGACTGGCTCACAAGGGATCACTTATCACAGGAACGATTAAAGAGTACTTATCAGTAACGACGTTAAACTAGGTATGCAGAGATACCAACGATCAAACCTCGGATAAGTAAAGTATCACGAGACAAAGGGAAATTGGTATCGTATGTTAATGGTTCGTAGAAATATGTGGGATCATATGAATTTCCATATTCCTCTATGGGTTATTGATCGGATAAGAGTCTCGGTCATGTCTGTATAATTCACGAACCGTAGGGAGACACACTTAAGGATTCAATGTTGTTTAGTAGATATGGAATGTGAGTAAGAGAACAAATGTTGTTTAGAGTCTCTAATTGGATCCAGGACATCACGAGGAGATCCGGAATGGTCCTGAGAATAAGATTCATATAAGGAAAGTCCAATTCTAGAGTTCAGGAATGGTTTCGGTGTTTTCATCGGAATGTTCTAGAAGGGTCTAGAAGGTCCACCGATACGGAGTGGGAAGGGTACATGGATGTGTCATACCAAAGTGGAATGGTTGCATCATGTCCTAGGTCACTTGGCTGGGCAATGGGAAGAGAGAAATCAAACTCTACTTTGAAAGTCAAACGCAAGTTTGAAAAAGTCAAATCCCAGCATGGTTGCCTAGTGGAGGGAGGGAAGGAATCCTACCTAGGGGAGGATTCCTTCCTCCCCTTGTCGCCGGCCACAAGGAGGAGTTTGGGGAGGACTTCCATCCCCGAACTGCCTCTCCCACCTATATAAGGAGGGGTAGGGCGCCCCTACCCCTCACCACAAACCCTAGCTTGGCCACCACCACCCTAAGTCGCCACTTCCCTAGGGATCTCCCCAAGTCACCGCCACCTAGGCCCTCTCTAGCCGTCTACCACCTCTAAACCTCATCCCTCTAAACCCTATATCGCCGAGGCCCTCTTCTACTCCACCATACCCGCTCCGTCTTAGGCGAAGCCCTGCGAGATTTCCCCTCTACTTCCACCACCACGCCGTTGTACTGATAGAATCGAGAGGAGAGATATACAACCTCTGCTGCCTGTTGGAACAAAGGAGAGGAAGATCTTCATAGAGTACTGAACGTGTGACCGACTGCAGAAGCGCTGCCGGAACGCGGCTCCGGAAGGATCGTCTTCGCGATCTTGAGATCGACAAGTGAACGACTACATCAACCACGAGAATCCAATCTCGTTAACCGCTTTGGAATCTTCAAGGTTAGTACTCTATCGACTCATTGCTTCAATCTTGTAGATAGATCTTGGATTGTGTGTGCATGCGATAGATTTTTTTGTTTTCCATGCTACAAACCCCTACAGTGGTATCAGAGCCGTGTCTATGCGTAGATCTATTGCACGAGTAGAACACAATGTTTATTATGGGCGTTGATGCTTTTATTGTCAATTTATTCTTGTGTACTTTGCATCTTGCGGGATGGTGGGATGAAGCGGCCCGGGCTAACCTTACATGACATACTTCATGAGACTTGCTCCATGCTCAACATGCAACTTGTATTGCATAAGTGGCTTTGCGGGTGTTTGTCTCTCTCACCATAGTGAAGATTCAATTTACAACGAGCACTTGATGATACTTGTATCAATGTTGTGGTTCTTGTTCGTAAGTTATAACGGTTCTTATTCGAAAGCCCCAAACCACGTAAAACATGCAAAGAAAATTAGAGGCGTCTAACTTTGTTTTGCAGTGGTGTGTTGTGATGTGATATGGGCATGATTGTGATTATATATGATGTATGCAATGATCCTTATTGTAAGTTGGCAACCGACATGAGCCTTTTGGTTGTATTTTAATTTCATTAAGACCTGCGTGTCTATTATCCAAAGTAGTTGTAATAGTTGATGCTGGTGGACGACAACCATGGAGCGGCGCCATTGACCTTAACGCCATGCCGGTGATGATGGAGATCATGTTCGTGCTTGGAGATGGAGATCGAAGGCACAAGAATAAAGACCATATCATATCACATATTATGAATTGCATGTGATGTTAATCCTTTTATGCATCTTGTATTGCTTAGATCATGACGATAGCATTATAAGATGATCCCTCTCACTAAATATCAAGTAATAAAGTGTTTATCCTTAGTAGGCACCGTTGCTAAGACTCATCGTTTCGAAGCACCACGTGATGATCGGGTGTGATAGATTCTACGTGTGCATACAACAGGATCAAGCCATATTTACTCATGCGGATACTAAGGTTAACCTTGACGAGCCTAGCATGTATAGACATGGTCTCGGAACATGGAATACCGAAAGGTAAAGCATGAGTCATATAGTAGATATGATGAACATGTTGATTGTTCGCCTTTGAAACTACATCATCTCACATGATGACCGGACTTGATGTTGTGGATTTGGTTCGTGTGATCACTAAAACAATGTAAGGGATATTGTTTTGAGTGGGAGTTCACCTAGATTAATTTAAGTATTAATTGAGCTCAATTTGTCATAAACTTAGTATAAACTATTGCAAATATGTTGTAGATCATGTCGGCCCCTGCCATCAATTTCAATGCGTTCCTAGAGAAAGAAAAGTTGAAAAACAATGGAAGCAACTTCACGGACTGGTTCCACAATTTGAGGATTGTCCTTAATGCTGGTTAGTTGACCTTTGTGCTGGATGCACCACTGGGTGACCCACCTCCAGTTGATGCTACCAATGAGGTGAAGAATGCTTTCCTCGCTCAAAAGAGTCAGCACTCCACAGTTCAGTGTGCTATCTTGTATGGTTTGGAATCGGAGCTTCAAAAGAGGTTTGATAACTTTGACCCACATGATATTTTTCGTGAACTCAAAATGATATTTGAGGCTCACGCGGCAATTGAGGGTTATGAGGCTTCTGAAAAGTTTTTTAACTGCAAGATGGAAGAGGGCAGCTCCATCAGTGAGCATGTGCTTAAGATGTCTGGGCACGCCAATAAGCTCCAAAGCTTGGGGATGGTGATTCCTAATGCATTGGGGATTCACCGTATCTTCCAATCACTACCACCAAATTACAAGAACTTTGTGATGAACTACAACATGCAGCGCATGGATAAGTCGTTACCAGAACTCTTCTCTATGTTGAAGCCTGCGGAAGTGGAGACCAAGAAAGAGCACCAAGTGTTGATGGTCAATAAGACCACCAATTTCAAAGAAGCAAGGCAAGCCTGAGAAAAAGGATAACTTCAATAAGGGCGGCAAGAAAGCTATCGCGCCTGCAAAGAAGACCAACGTTGGGCCTAAGACTGATACTGGGTACTTTTAATGCAAGGGGGAAGGTCACTGGAAACGGAATTTCCCCAAGTACTTGGCAGATCTAAAGAACGACAACATCAAGAAGAAAGGTATATCCGATATACATATTATTGATGTGTATCTTACTAGTAATCATAGTAGTGCCTGGGTATTTGATACTGGTTCTGTTGCTCATATTTGTAACTCCAAATAGGTGCTGCAGAATAAATGGAGACTAGCGAAAGACGAGGTGACGATGCGCGTTGGAAACGGATCAAAGGTTTATGTGGTCGCGGTCGGCACACTCCCTCTTCATCTACCATTGGGATTAGTTTTATACTTAAATAATTTTTATTTAGTGCCTGCTTGAGCATGAACATTATATCAGGATCTTGTTTATTGTGAGATGGTTACTTGTTTAAGTCCAAGAATAATGGTTGTTCGATTTATATGATCAGTATCGTTTATGGTCATGCACCTTTGATAGATGGTCTATTTTTGTTGAATCTTGATAGTAGTGATACACATGTTCATAATATAGATGCTAAACGTTTGAAATTAGATGATAATTCTACATACATGTGGCACTGTCGTCTTGGTCACATTAGAGTGAAGCGTATGAAGAAACTCCATTCCGATGGACTTCTTGAATCACTTGATTTCGAATCACTTGAAAGATGCGAAGCATGTATGATGGGAAAAATGACTAAGACTCCATTTTCTGGTATGATGAAGCGAGCTATGGACTTATTGGAAATCATACATACCGATTTGTGTGGCCCTATGAGTGTGGCATCGCGTGGTGGTTATCGTTATGTTCTTACTTTCATGGATGACTTGAGTAGATATGGGTATATTTATTTCATGAAACATAAGTACAAAATTTTTGAGAAGTTTAAGGAATTTCAAAGTGAAGTAGAGAATCAAAATAACAAAAAGATTAAATTTCTATGATCTGATCGTGTAGGTGAATATCTAAGTTACGAGTTTGGCGAGCATTTGAAGAAATGCGGAATACTTTCACAATTGACACCGCCCGGAACACCACAACGTAATGGTGTGTCCGAACGTCGTAATCGAACTCTCTTAGATATGGTTTGTTCTATGATGTCACTTATAGATTTACCGTTGTCGTTTTGGGGTTATGCATTAGAAACAGCCGCATTAACTTTAAATAGGGCACTATCTAAATCAGTTGAAACGACACCATATGAATTATGGTTTGGGAAGAAACCTAAATTGTCATTACTTAAAGTTTGGGGTTGCGAAGCTTATATAAAGAAGTTACAGCCTGACAAGCTTGAACCCAAAGCAAAAAAATGCATCTTCATAGGATGCCCGAAGGAAACTATTGGGTATACCTTCTATCATAGATCCGAAGGCAAAATCTTAGTTGCCAAGAATGGATCCTTTCTAGAGAAGGAGTTTCTCTCGAAAGAAGTGACTGGAAGGAAAGTAGAACTCGATGAGGTTGTCAAACCTTCTCTCGGATTTGAGAGTAGCGCAGCACCGGAAGAAGTTCATGTGGCACCTACACCAATAAGAGAGGAATCTAATGATAAAGATCATGGAACTTCGAACGAAGTTACTACGGAACCTCGCAGGTCAACAAGGACTCGTACCACTCCCGATTGGTATGATCCCGTTATGAGTGTCATGTTGGTGGACGACACCGACGACCCTGTGACATATGAGGAAGCGATGATGAGCCTAGATTCCAATAAATGGCAAGAAGCCATGAAATTCGAGATTGGATCCATGTACGAAAACCAAGCGTGTACTTTGGTGGACTTACCGTATGGCCGCAAGGCTGTCAAGAACAAATGGATTTTCAAGAAGAAAACAAATGTTGATGTTAATGTAACCGTCTGTAAAGCTCGACTTGTCGCGAAAGGGTTCCGACAAATTTAAGAAGTTGACTACGATGATACTTTCTCACAGGTAGCGAAGCTAAAGTCCATGAGGATTTTGTTAGTAATTGATGCATATTATGATTATGAGATATGGCTGATGGATGTCAAAACGGCGTTCCTCAGTGGATACATTGATGAAGAGTTGTATATGGTACAACCCAAAGGTTTTGTCAATCCTAAAGATGCTAACAAGGTATGCAAACTTCAGCGATCCATTTATGTATTAAAGCAAGCATCCCGAAGTTGGAATCAATGTTTTGATAAGGTGATCAATTTTTTTGGTTTTATACAAACTTATGGAAAAGCTTGTATTTACAAGAAAGTGAGTGAGAGCTCTGTAGCATTCCTAGTACTATATGTGGATGGCATATTGTTGATTGGGAATGATGTAGACCTTCTTAAAAGTGTCAAAGATTATTTGAATAATAGTTTTTCAATGAAGGATCTTGGCAAAGTTGCTTATATATTAGGCATAAAGATTTATAGAGATAGATCGAGACGCTTAATAACGCTTTCACAAAGTACATATTTGGACAAAGTTCTAAAGAGGTTTGGAATGGAAGATAGCAAGAAAGGGTTCTTGCCCATGTTGCCCAATACGACCTTGAGTAAAATTCAAAGTCCCGCTACGGCAGAAGATAGAGAGAGGATGAGTAAGACTCCATATGCCTCAGCCATAGGATCTATCATGTATGTCATGCTATGTACATACCAGATATTGCATATGCTGTTAGTTAGACTAGATGATATCAAAGTGATCCAGGGGTAGATTACTAGATAGCGGTCAAAAACATCCTTAAGTACTTGAGAAGGACTAAGGATATGGTTCTTTCTTATGGAGGTGATGAACAACTCGTTGTTAATGGTTACACCGATGCTAGTTGGAACACCGATCCGAATGATTCTAAATCACAATCTGGATACGTATTTACTTTGAATGGTGCAGCAGTGAGATAGAGGAGTGCAAAGCAAAACGTTGTGGCGAGATCTTCAACTGAATCGGAATACATGGCTGCTTCGAATTCTTCATAAGAAGCGATATGGATGAAGGAGTTCATTAAAGATCTTGGTGTGGTTCCCAGTGCACTGGACCCAATGTCTATCTACTGTGATAAGATGGGTGCCATAGCCAATGCGCATGAGCCAATGCCACACAAGAAGCTGAAGCATATCAAGCTACATTTTCACGCTATTCGAGAGCATGTCCAAGATGGTGACATAAGGATTTCCAAAGTACACACATATCTGAATGTGGCAGATCCATTGACTAAACCTCTCCCGGCGACAAAACATGACCAACACCAAACCGCCATGGGTGTTAGGTATATTACCATGTAATCTAGATTATTGACTCTAGTGCAAGTGGGAGACTGTTGGAGATATGCCCAAGAGGCAATAATAAAAGTGGTTATTGTTATATGTTTGTGTTTATGATAAATATTTACATTCATGCTATAATTGTATTGACCGGAAACATTAATACTTGTGTGCTTTGTAAACACGTAAAGAGTCCCTAGTAAAGCCTCTTTGTAATACTATCTTGTTGATTAATAGATGCTTATGGTTTCCTAATCATGGACATTGGATGTTATTAATAATAAGATCATATCATTAGGAGAATGTTGTGATGGACATACTCCTATAGTTAAGCGTAGCATAATATCAAGTCATTTCAATAGTTCGTTTGCTATAAGCTTTCATATACATAGTAACCTAAATCCTTAAACCATGAGATCATGTTAATCACCATCACCGGATGGATGCTTTGATGACATCAAACACCACTTCATAACTGGGTGGTTATAAAGGTGTCATTGAGTGTTCGGAAAGTATGTGTTGAGGCACATGGATCAAGAGTGGGATTTGTCCATCCATATGATGGATAGATATACTCTGGGCCCTCTTGTTGAGGAGGTGACCTCGGATAGGGTAAAGACGGGGAAAGACGAAAGGGTGTTCCCCGTCTAGTTTCCGAGTTACAGTCTGATTCGGCCGAATCCTGTAGAGGTTGGACGAGATAGGAAAGAACAGGACCCTTATGATAATGGCAAGGCATTACCTGGCCGAGATACTGCGTAAGTCGGCCGGGTTAGCCCGAGTAATCTTAATGCAGGTGAAGGACGAGCTGAGTTACGCAAGGCAGGGCCGAATGATACGAAGCTTGTAGGAGAAGGAGAAGCCTAAAGTCAAACTCTAGCCGCAGGCTAGGGAGAATCTGAGCGGAGCCAAGCACAAGGGACAAAGGCGCAGAGCGACAGAGGGGCAGAAGGAGGTCACAGAGGTGACAGTCCTGAAGCCCGAGGCACGCAGGAGGGGCCCTCTGGAACCTTGCCGTCATTAGAGGGGCGACAGGGAAAGGTGGCCACCGAACTACTATATTGGGACAAGCATATTCCTCGAATATGCTTGCCACGTCAGCCCTAAAGGAACCCAAGGCTCTCCTTTATAAGGGGAGGCTTGGACCCTGAGGAGGGCATCGGCTCATTTAGTACCGTTAGGCTGGTAAAGTTCTTCTTTTCTCCTTGTATACAGCTCAAGGAGCACTTGTAGCCCAAGGAAGGAGAAATAAAGATCTTTGCCTTAGTCTTTTGTGTGTAGAATCAACTGCATCTTCCCTCCCCAGATCCCTCTAGCATCCATTGGCCCCATACTTTAGCCTACCCATGGCATCTGCCGTGCCACCACCACGACAGTTGGCGCCCACCGTGGGGCCAGCTGCGGTGCTAGCTGGAGTCATGATCCGGACGGGAAACTTCATCAACACTGGCGAGCGCATTGTCTCTGGCTTGGTCTGGAGACTTGATTTCTGTGACTATGTCAGCGACAACGCAGGCAGCTTCAAGGGAAAAACTCCACCACGCAACGGCGTCTTCATCAACTTGGGCATGCACCAGATTTACGTCGGCGTCGACATCTCCGGCGTTTGTCCTCACCAGGTTGTTGTTGCAGGAGAACCTCCCCTTAGCGCCGCGAGCAGTCCGCGCCGAGCGCGCCCTATCGGCAGCGTCGAGGTGATGGTTGCAGCCGGGGTGCAGGCGGGAGTAGCAGGCGCCGGATCAATCAGAGACCCGGCGGCGGGCGTGTAGGTCGCGCCCAGGCAGACAGCTCCACAACCCACCGAGGTAATTCCTTCAGTGGCCAACCAGGCCGAGGTGCAGGAAACAACCCCAAAGGCACCAAGGGTAAGAGGGCCACCTCTGGAAAGACCAGAAAATATTCTTCAGGCAACCATAGATAACCTGACTACACCTATAGCGCCGATACTTGATCCGGCAAATGCTCAGGCAGAGTTGGAAGAAACCAGGCAAAAGGTGCTGGTAGAGGCAAAAAAGGTGTCGGCCTTGCGGGAGTCCTTAAACAGGACCCTGCGAGAATATGCCA
Organism: Avena atlantica; assembly: GCA_910589765.1. Taxonomy (NCBI): domain Eukaryota; kingdom Viridiplantae; phylum Streptophyta; class Magnoliopsida; order Poales; family Poaceae; genus Avena; species Avena atlantica. Next base: position 360,130,523 of record OU342734.1, on the reverse strand, counting down.
GGGCAAACAAGCTTGACGTCGCCCCCGAGCGGGTTGTCGAGTTGAGATTAAGAGGAAATAACCTCATAGATGATATCAACAAGGAGCATGATGCTCATAAGGCAGAATCAGTTGATTTAGGTTTGCCGAGGTACAGTACCCCCGCAAAGAACCTGAGAGCGGCAAATGCTGCAGCATTAGAGTTAGAAGGATTAACCGGCGAAGCCCGGCAGAAACAGCAAGAAAGAGTGAATGAGATGGTACGCATTGCGAACCAGCAGAATGAAGAAATGCTCGGAGCAGACCCGGCGAGGCCAGGGGCCTCGCGAATGGTTCACTCGGCCGGAGCAGCACCTGCCTTATCTGTGGCAGCAGCATCTTCACCCGAAAACAATGCACGAAAGGACAGAGCAGTAACTTCGGGAAAGAGAAATAAGCAAATTGTTCCATATGATCCGGCGATAGCCGGAAAAGCAAACGAGAACAGAGGCAATGGAAGCCGAGGTAACAGTGGCGAGAGAAATCCCGGCCGTGCTGAGAAAGGAGGCGGAAGCCGAGGCAATGGAGATCTCGGCAGAGGAGAACTCGGAAGAGGAAATCACGAGAACAATATCCCGGTCGAAGGAAGGAGAGAACCGCCGCTCAACCCACAGCCGAGGCATGAACCTCGGCAGTAAAGAGAAGCGATACCAGCTCGCCACAATCAGGTGAATGAAAGGTACAATGATGGTTATTCCGAGATGGAATATGCGATCCATGGTGGAAATAACCACTATGGAATGCAGGAGAGATTTCTGTACAGAGATTTGCCGTCAAATGATACCAGAGTAAAGATAGACCGGCTATACCGATCCGAGTTGCTGGAAGAACAGGGTCCACCGGGTCCGACATGCTTCGGACCACGGATCATGGGCGAACCGCCTGTGCCGAACTTTCAGCTGGCAAGAGGCACAAAAACATATAATGGGAGCACCAAACCACATGATTGGTTGATCGATTATGCCACTGCTTTAAAAATAGCAGGTGGAAACTTACGATGGGCAGTGCGGTATGTCCCGCAAATGTTAGAAGGACCAACTAGAGTATGGCTGAATAATCTGCCAGCAGGCAGCATCAACTGTTGGTTGGATTTTGAAGAAATGTTCGTTAGCAACTTTACCAGTACTTAAAAGAGGCCAAACAGGCCGCAGCAGCTAGCCATGTGCAAGCAAAGGCCGAATGAGACGGACAGAGAGTTTTTAACTCGGTGGTGTAACCTGAGAAATTCATGTGAAGGAGTTATAGAATCACAAGCAATAGCTTGGTTCGCTCAAGGATGCCGCTATGCCAGTGTGTTATGGCAGCGACTGCAAAGAGATATGCCAACCACATTGGCAGAAACCATCAGAATAGCGGATTCCTATGCATTGGGAGATCCGACGCAACCAGAATTAATGTCGGCAGATCATCGTGAGCATCAAGATCAATATGCAAGAGATGTGGCCGGGTCATCTAGGCGCAATGACTTCAGAGGAAGAAGAAGAGAATAAATACCAGATTATAGATATGGTTCGACTCAGGTAGAAGCAATAGTGCAAGATCAGCCGAGTCACGGAAATAGTCAGCGGCAAAAGAATGGTCCTCAGCAATGGACGCCAAGTAATGAAGGGAAAAAACAGTGGACACCAGAGCAAAAGAGGCACTGGCAGGAGAGGCCAAAGTACACGTTTGAATCTATGTTAGATCAGCCGTGTAAATTTCACACGTCAAACCCGGCCAGGCCGGCCAACCATACAACCCGCCAATGTGCATGGATGAAAAATGCAATGGGTAACCCCGCAGGTATACAGGCAGCGCCTCTCCAGGCACATCAGCAGCATCAGCCACAGTTGACTGGAGCAAATGCAAAACAACTGATGTTACCACCTCCTCCCCCGAGGTATGAAAACTTGGACCGGAGAGATGCGGTGCATCAAGTGATAAACCAAGGTCCGGATGGAAGGACAAATCCAGGAAATAATGGATGCAATGATTACAGAGAACATCATCAGTCGTATTGCGTGTTCACAACAGAGCAGCAAGACAAGCAGAGTGTACAACGCCGACATATGGAAGTAAATGCAGTTATGCCGGCAGTACCAAGATATGTGCCTTGGTCGGATCAAGAAGTAACTTGGAGCATAAAGGATCACCCCAAGATAATGCCGAGTCCGGGGTCGTATGCACTCGTGTTAGATCCGACATTTGTCGGACCAAGCATTAATGTGAAATTTTCATAGGTACTTATTGACAATGGGAGCAGTATCAATATCATGTACAAAGATACAATGCATAAACTCGAAATATCGCAGAACATGCTGCAGTCCACGAGGACCACATTCCATGGGATAGTTCCAGGGCTTTCATGCGAACCCATTGGGAAGGTTCGAGTGGATGTGTTATTCGGCACAAGAGATAACTGCAGAGCAGAAAATTTGGAGTTTGAAGTGGTGGATCTAGAGAGTTCCTATCATGCTCTACTCGGACGGCCAACATTAGCCAAATTCATGGGCAGATGCCTCATAACTTACCTGAAAATGAAGTTACCCGGACCACAAGGGGTGATAACAGTAGCAGGGGATTACAGGAAGTCAATGGAATGTGCTTCAGCCGGGTCAAATCTGGCCGAATCATTGGTAATAGCAAGAGAAAAAAGAAGGATTCAGGAGGTAGCAGCCCTCGCTCAGTCGGCACAACTGAATATGCCGGCATTAGCCAACCCACATGGAAGTGTCTCCTTTCAGCCGACTAAAGAAACAAAAAAGTTCCAGATAGATGAGCAATTCCCAGAGCGCACCGTCACTATTGGTGCCGGACTAGATGCTAAATAGGAAAGAGAGCTCACCAACTTCCTCCGTGAGAATCGGGATATCTTTGCATGGTCAACTCAGGATCTGCAAGGTGTGCCGAGGGAGTTGGCTGAGCACTCTCTGAATGTGAGGCCATGAGCAAGGCCGGTGAAGCAACCTCTCCGCCGCTTCGCCGAGGACAGGAGAAAAATAATAGGGGATGAAATAGCTCGGCTCCTTGCGGCCGGGTTCATCATGGAGGTACTATATCTGGATTGGCTATCAAACCCGGTGCTAGTCGAAAAGAAGAAGGATGATCCAAATGTAGCCATTGTATGGCGAATGTGTATCGATTACACAAACCTGAACAAGGCGTGTCCAAAAGATCCTTTTCCTTTACCTAGAATAGCCAAAGTCATTGATTCGACCGCTGGTTGTGAACTATTATCATTTGTAGACGCGTATTATGGTTTTCACCAGATACCGTTAAATCCGGCCGATCAAATAAAGACTGCGTTTATTACCCGTACGGGGCTTATTGCTATCGCACCATGCCATTTGGCCTGCGCAACGCAGGAGCAACGTATCAGAGATGCATGCAAAAATGTCTACATGACCAGATAGGAAAAAATGTACAAGTATATGTAGATGATGTGGTTATCAAAACCAAATAAAGCAAAACACTACTGGATGATATCCGGCAGACTTTCGTGAACCTGAGAAGGTTCCACATGAAGCTTAACCCGGAGAAATGCACATTTGGTGTGCCAACGGGAAAATTGCTCGGTTTTCTCGTATCTAGCCGAGGTATAGAGGCCAACCCAACTAAGATAAGAGAAGTGGAAAGGATGGAATTGCCAAGATGTCTAAATGATGTACAAAAGTTCACAGGTTGTTTAGCCTCGCTCAGCCGATTTGTATGTCAGCCAGGAGAGAAAGCACTACCACTTTATCAGCTGATGAAAAAATCGGATAAGTTCATTTGGACTCCACAAGCAGACGATGCATTTCATGAATTGAAAAAGATGTTGGTCACAGCGTCGGTCTTGGCTTCTCCATTATCAAAAGAGCCTATGTTACTTTACATAGCAGCCACCAACAGAGTAGTGAGCGCTGTGATCGTGGTGGAACGAATTGAAGATGATAAATCAGTACAGAGGCCGGTGTATTACCTAAGCGAGGTACTATCAGCCTCAAAACAAAATTACCCACATTATCAGAAGATGGCATATGGGGTGTACATGTCAGCAAAGAAACTTAAACATTACTTCGAAGAGCACCCCATCAAGGTGATTTGTGAAGCACCCATAGCCAACATATTGAGCAACAAAGATGCAAGTGGCCGAATAGCAAAATGGGCAATTGAATTGTCACCTTATGCTCCACAATTCGATAGGAGAGATGCAATCAAATCTCAGGCTGTGGCCGACTTCTTCGTAGATTGGGCCAAGGTACAATATGAGCCACCATTACCAGATCCGAATTATTGGACGATGCACTTTGACGGTTCTAAACTAAGAAATGGTTTGGGGGCAGGAATAGTGTTAACCTCGCCAAAAAGAGACCAGCTGAGATATGTGCTGCAGATACATTTTGCCGCGTCAAACAATGTAGCCAAATATGAAGAACTAGTCCATGGATTGAAGGTGGCGAAAGAGATTGGCATACGCCGAATCTTGTGCTATGGAGATTCAGATCTAGTAGTACAGCAAGTCTTAGGCAATTGGGATGCGTTGGATGATAATATGGCTTTGTATAGATTTCATGTGCGAAAACTCAGTGGATACTTCGAAGGATGTGAATTTCATCATGTACCTCGGGCACAAAATGACGCTGCAGACACATTGTAAAAACTCGGATCAACCAGAAAGTCAATTCCCCAAGGTATCGCCCTAGAGCACCTGAGGAAGCCATCAATAACACCGTCTCCAGAGTCCGAATCCATCTTTATTCCGGCAAAATCAAGAGAGGATAATGTGCCGATGGAAATTGACAAGCAATGTAACCCGGAATTTCCAAAAATAAAGCCAACTGATGCAAGGATGAGTATGGAGAAATCTGAGGTAGTTATGTCGGCAGAAAATATGGAAATAGATAGTGAGGCTACACCAGAGAAAATCACACCTATATGGGCGCAACCCATATTCTCTTTCCTTAGAGATGCGATTTTGCCGAATAACGAGATATTGGCAAGACAGACAATGAGAAGAACTAAATCTTATACAATCATAAACAATGAGCTGTATAAAAGGAGTGTCACAAGTGTATTACAAAGATGTGTGAGCTCGGCAGAAGGCCAGGAGATCCTCCTAGATATACATCAAGGAGAATGTGGACATCATGCCTCATCCCGAGCTTTAGTGGCTAAAGCGTTCAGGCATGGGTTTTATTGGCCAACGGCGTTGAAAGAAGCCAAAGAGCTGGTCGAAAAATGTAATGGTTGCCAAAGATATGCCAGCAAAATACATATGCCTTCATCCGAGTTAAAGACAATACCAATTACTTAGCCATTTTCTGTATGGTGCTTAGATATGGTGGGACCATTTAAGCCGGCCCGAGGCGGGATGACCCACATATTAGTGATGGTGGACAAATTCACAAAATGGATTGAAGTGAAACCAATAAAGAAATGTGATGGGCCCACAGCAGTGAAATTCCTCAAGGATATTATCTTAAGATATGGGTACCCACACAGTGTTATTACAGACAACGGTACAAACTTTGCAGAAGGAGCTTTCGCTAGATTCTGTCAAGAAAAGCACATAAGATTAGATGTCGCCTCTGTGGCTCACCCAACATCCAATGGGCAAGTGGAAAGGTCTAATGGACTGGTACTGTCCGGAATAAAACCACGACTCATCGAACCGCTGCAAAGGTCGGCAGGATGTTGGATTGAGGAACTACCAGCAGTACTATGGAGCCTCAGGACTACCCCAAACAGATCAACAGGTTATACACCATTTTTTCTAGTGTATGGGGCAGAAGCTGTGCTTCCAGCCGACATAATACATGACTCGCCAAGGGTTACCCAGTATACAACCGCTGAAGTAAATGAGGCAGCTCGGCAAGATGATGTCGATCTGCTAGAAGAAGCCAGAGAGCTGGCGCTATCAAGATCAGCTATCTATCAGCAGGACTTGCGACGATATCACAGCAAGAAAGTGAATCCAAGAGTGTTTAAAGAAGGAGATTTGGTTCTCCGGCTGGTGCAACGCACGGCCGGCATGCATAAGCTGTCGCCTCCATGGGAAGGACCATTCATCGTGAGTAAAGCATTGCACAATGATGTGTATTACCTAATCGATGCTCAATCACCAGGAAAGAATAGGTCAGACAAAGCCGGAGAAGAATCGAAAAGACCATGGAACGTAGATTTACTTCGTCCATTTTACTCGTAGGAGTCATCTATGACACATTGTAAAGTGATGCCTCAAGATGGAGCACCAACTATGTAATGAACCTCGGCGTCCAGAGCAGTGACTCGGGGACTGCCATATGTTGTTTTGAATTTCATGTTATGTATCAAACCTCGGCGTCCAGAGCAGTGACTCGGGGACTGCCATATGTTTTTTTTAAATTTCATGTTATGTATCAAACCTCGGCACCTTGAGCAGTGGCTCGGGGACTGCACTATATTGTTTTTAAGATTGGTTTATGTATTAAACCCCGGCACCTTGAGCAGTGACTCGGGGACTGCCCCATATTGTTTCTAAATTTGATTCATGTATTGGACCTCGGCGCTTAAGCAGTGACTCGGGGACTGACATATATTATTTTTGATTTTGTGTTATATATCAAACCTCGGCACCTTGAGCAGTGACTCGGGGACTGTCTTATATTATTTCTAAATTTGGTTTATATATTAAACCTCATTGCCTTCAGCAGTGGCTCGGGGACTAGCCTATATTATTTCTAAGTATGGGTTGTCCTTTGTTACAAGAGTAGGTATCAAACTTAGACTCCCAGAGTGATATTATTTCGCTCCCCCCAAATACGGTCTTCAAGGTTTACACCCAGATTAACAGTCCAAACCACAGTGGTCAAGTGGCAAAGATTATCAAAGCCCGGCAATAGTGGACGCCGAACTACGGGAGAACAAAAGCAAATATATACTCCAAACTCAAGAAATTGAAGGCCGCCAAAGCAAGGATTCAGACAAACAGGACCAGTTAAACAAAGTAATAACGATTACAACCACATGTGTCTCAGCGGCACACGGCAAAAGAAATTCATACCGCACAAAAGACGGACAAATGTTTGACGTACATCATACGCCCGACATACCAGGGGTAAGAAATGACTTAGAGTTCTTTAGCTGGAGAGGCAGTGACTTGGTCAGGGGCTGGGCACTCCGAGGTAGGTGGAACTTCGGCCGAGGTTGTCGCGCCCTCCACAGACCCAGGAGCGACTTCAGAGGAAGCCCGAGGCCGTTGAGGAGCGTCAGCTTGCACAGTGGAATGCCCAGTACCTTTGGAGGAGGATCGCGCGTCGCCGTTGCCATCCGAGCTCGAACTGGAATCACCAGAAGTAGCCGAGTCACCCTCATCTTCGCCCTGTTCAGCTGAGTTATCATCCGAGGCATCCTCAACTTCGACCTCGTCCCCCGGATTAGGAAGGAAACTCGGACCTTCATTCCAGTTGTGCACGTCCGCATATTCAACAAGCTGGAAGGCACGAGCTTGACGGAGAGCGACAAAGTCTGGATCCTCAACCCAATGGGAACCAGTGCGCAAATTTCTCAAAATATCAAGAGAAATATCTTCATACCATGACATGATGACAGTGAGAGCCATATCAGCACCGACTCGTCCGGCCGATTCCCTCCAAAGACTTAGTTGTCTCTTAGATGCCATTAATCTTTCCACCAATAATTTGACCTCATCAATATTAGGAGTCCTAGAAGTATTCGGCCAGAGAACATGGTAGGCTCGGATAGCTGCCTGCACCAAATCCCTGCCCATTATCTTCATCGGACCAACTACAGTGCCAACAACAACCAAGAAATCTTCCATCGAGTACTCTGAGTCCGCATCAGCAGGAACACCTCGGCGCACATGAGCACTAATCACCGCTTTAGAGCTCACGGGCTTAGCTTCTGGAAAATGGTCTGCGCAGAACACAAGTGCGTCAGTAAGCAGTAAGAAAGGGAAAAGATAACTCGGCCGCGGTCAGAAGCTTACGATGAATATAGCTCAGCATTATCTGAAGATCTTTAGCCCAGTCAATCTCGCTCTTCTCAAAGCGAGTGATCTCCTCGCTCATCTCCCGTGTCTTCAGTTCGGCAGCCTCGAGGAGCTCTTTATTTGTCTGCAATTGCAGAGCTAACCGATTATTCTCCTCGGAGAACTCCTGGTCGACCTTTTCTAATTCAGACTTCTGAGAGAGCTTAAGGGACTCCACCTCGGCACGCAAGCGAGCTATCTCGTCATATTTATCCTTCAGCTGCGCCGAGTGAGTAGTGCTTTGTTCTAAAAAATGCAGCATCACATCAGGCATGGGCGTGCAATCTTGGTGAGATGCTGCAAAGGTTTGTAACTCGGCTTTACCAAAGCCAAAAGAGTTAAAAGAAACTTAGTGCACATTTTAAAGGGGAGTATATAAAGTAAAAGAGTAACTAACCTTACAGGGCCTTGACCTTCTTCTCAAGACGGATGTTAAGATTATTGATGTTCCCTGTTTACCAACAAAGTGAGCCAACATCTCATGTACAAAACAATAAGAGCTTCGGAGATGACGCAAGAGTTTGTCGACTTACTAGCTTTCTTCACCATAGGAATAACCTTCTCGTACTTTTCTTGCAATTTTCTATGCACAAAAGCAGCCTTTGGAATTTGGTGGTCCGCCGGTCATGCGCAACCTAAGCAATAAAGCAAATAGTAAATAGATATTCAAAGCTAAGACAGATCCGAGTCAAGCAAACCTTAACCCGGATCTAGGTGACTGGATATTCAAAGCTAAGACAGATCCGAGTCAAGCAAAACTTAACCCGGATCTAGGTGGCTGGATATTCGAAGCTAAGACAGATCCGAGTCAAGAAAAACTTAACCCGGATCTAGGTGGCTGGATATTCGAAGCTACGACAGATCCGAGTGAAGCAAACCTTAACCCAAATCTAGGTGGCTGGATATTCAAAGCTAAGACAGATCCGAGTCAAGCAAAACTTAACTCGGACCTAGGTGGCTGGATATTCAAGGTTCAGACAGACCCAAATCAAGCAGAATTTAATGCAAATCTAGTTGGATGGAGGTTCGAACTCTAAGATAAAACTGAACTAAGCAAAGCATCATAAAACTTCCAAACGAATAACAAGTTATTCGGTTGCAAGCTTCGGGGACTAGAGTGTTGGAGATATGCCCAAGAGGCAATAATAAAGTGGGTTATTATCATATCTTCATACTTATGATAAATGTTTACATACCATGCTATAATTGTATTAACCGGAAACATTAATACTTGTGTGATTTGTAAACTAAAATAAGAGTCCCTAGTAAAGCCTCTTGTTAAACTAGCTTGTTGGTTAATATATGATCATGGTTTCCTGATCATGAACATAGAGATGTTATTAACAACAGGGTCATATCATTAGGAGAATGATGTGATGGACATACTCCTATAGATAAGCGTAGCATAAAGATCAAGTCATTTTAAATAGTTCAATTGCTATATGCTTTCTGATACATAGTAACCTAATTCCTTCGACCATGAGATCATGCATATCACCTTTGCCGGATGGATGCTTTGATGACATCAAACACCACACCGTAACTGGGTGGCTATAAAGGTGGCATTGAGTGTTCGGAAAGTATTGGTTGAGACACATGGATCAAGAGTGGGATTTGTCCATCCATATGACGGATAGATATACTCTGGGCCCTCTCGGTGTAATGTCATCCAATTAGCTTGCAAGCATGTGACTGGCTCACAAGGGATCACATATCACGGGAACGAGAAAAGAGTACTTATCGGTAACGAGGTTGAACTAGGTATGCAGAGATACCGACGATCATAACCTCGGATAAGTAAACTATCGTGAGACAAAGGGAAATTGGTATCGTATGTAAGTGGTTCATTCGACCGCAAAGTAATCGTAGAAATATGTGGGAGCCATATGAATTTCTAGATTCCTCTATTGGTTATTGTTCGGAGAAGTGTCTCGATCATGTCCGCATAATTCACGAACCGTAGGGAGACACACTTAAGGATTCGACGTTGTTTGAGTAGTTATGGTATTATGAGAAAGAGATCGAATGTTGTTCGGAGTCTCGGATGGGATCCGGGATATCACGAGGTGATCCGGAATGGTCCGGAGAATAAGATTCATATAAGGAAAGTCCCGTTTCGGAGTTCGGAAATGATTCCGGTGTTTTCATCGGGAATGTTCTAGAAGGTTCCGAAATGTCCGGCACTCCGGGGGGGAAGGGGTACATGAATGTGTCATTACATATTGGAATGATTGCATCATGTACTAAGTGTTCTTGCTGTTCCAAATAAAGGATTAAATTGAATCCTAAAACAGAAAAGTCAAATGTCCAGTTTGAAAGTCAAACGGCTAAAACAAGAAACTGTGGGAAACAAGCAAGAGGAGGTTGAAACCAACTTGGAGGAGGAGTCCCTCTCCTCCAAGCCGGCGGCCAGCCTAGGCCGAGTTGGGGAGGGACTCCCCTCCCCTTCCCTGGCGCGCCAGCCCCTCCACCTATAAAAGGAGGGGCAGGGCCTCCTCCTCTACACACAAGTTCCTATCCTCTAATCTCCGGTTTAGAGCCGTTTTGGTTTAGAGCTTCTAATTGCTTTAGCCCGCGGTTTAGAGCCTTCTAATTGGTGTGTCTAATCTCTAGACCACTAATAGCCCTCTCTCATACTCCACCATACTCGCTCCGGCTTAAGGTGAAGCCCTGCGGGATCTCCCCTCTACTTCCGGTACCACGTCGTTGTGCTGCCGGAATCGCGAGGAGAGTGCTACAACCTCCGCTGCCTGCTGGAACAAGGGAGAGGAAGGTCTTCGTCGAGTACCGAACGTGTGACCGACTGCGGGAGCGCTGCCGGAACGCAGCGCCGGAAGGATCGTCTACGCGATCTTGAGATCGGAAAGAGTACGACTACATCACCCACGAGAATCTGCTCTCGTTAACCGCTTTGGAATCTTCGAGGGTAAGTTATTCCATTGACTCGTTGCTACAATCTAGTAGATAGATCTTGGCTTGTTTGTTTGTATGCGATAGAATTTTTTTGTTTTTCCATGCTACGAACCCCTACAGTGGTATCAGAGCCGTGTCTATATGTAGATCTGTTGCACGAGTAGAACACAATGGTCATTGTGGGCGTTGATGTTTTTATTGTCGATTGCTTCTTGTGTACTTTGCATCTTGCGGTATGTTGGGATGAAGCGGCCCGGGCTAACCTTACATGACATCGTTCATGAGACTTGCTCCACGCTTGACATGCAACTTGTATTGCATAAGTGGCTTTGCGGGTGCCTGTTTCTCCTAGCATAGTTAAGATCCAATTTACAACAGGTGATTGACAATGCTAGTATCAATGTTGTGGTTCTTGTTCGTAAGTTAGAACGACACTTATTGAAAGCCCCAAACCACGTAAAATATGCAAAGAAAGTAGAAGCGTCTAACTTTGTTTTGCAGGGGTGTGCAGTGATGTGATATGGCCATGATTGTGATTATATTTGATGTATGCAATGTTCCTTATTGTAAGTTGGCAACCGGCAGGAGCCATATGGTTGTCTTTAATTTATATTAAGACCCGCGTGTCTATTCAAAGTAGTTGTAATAGTTGAAGCCGGTGGACGACAATCATGGAGAAGCATCATTGACCTTGATGCAATGTCGGTGATGATGGAGATCATGTTCGTGCTTGAAGATGGAGATCGGAAGCACAAAGAAGAAAGGCCATATCATATCACATATTATGAATTGCATGTGATGTTAATCCTTTATGCATCTTGTATTGCTTAGTAGATGACGGTAGCATTATAAGATGATCCCTCATACACATGAATTTCAAGTCATAGAGTGTTCACCCTTAGTTAGCACCGTTGCTAAAGCTTGTTGTTTCGAAGCACCACGTGATGATCGGGTGTGTTAGATTCTACAAGTGTATACAACGTGAGCAAGCCAGATTTGCTCATGCGGAAGCTAAGGTTTGATCTTGACGAGCCTATCATGTACATACATGGTCTCAGGAACATGGATCACCGAAAGGTAAAGCATGAGTCATATAGGAGATATGATGAACATGTTGATTGTTCGCCATTGAAGCTATATCAACTCTCGTGATGATCGGTTTTGATGTGGTGGATTTGGTTCGTGTGATCACTAAAACAATGTGAGGGATATTGTTTTGAGTGGGAGTTCACCTAGATTAATTTAATTATTAATTAGAACTCAATTTATCATAAACTAAATCAAAGTGAATTTGCATAGTTGTTGTAGTCATTGGCATCCGTTTACCACCTTGCGCTTAGTTATAATTGAGATGATAGAACTATAGAATTCTGGTTAGTTACTTTACGAACTGGTATCGTATTGTTTTTGAAGTGTTAATCTAAAGTTTAAAAGTCCTATTGCAAACTTCCAGTAAGTTCCGGTTACTCCATGAAGTTTAATAATTGGTATTAAAAATCAAGAGTAACAATTCCAATGTTAGTATATAAGTATCATGTTTGTCTCCATGATTCTTGATATTCAAAGGATTCTCCTAATATCAAGGTTATCTAAGGATTTGAAAGAGTTGTTTCAGAAACCATGATGTGTGGAAGATATTGTGATATCTGAAACGAAGTTTTGGTTGCAACATGATAGAGTATAATATGGCAAAGTTCATGTTCTCATATTTTGATGAGAATTTGCAAAGGGTTGTATACACTTGTTGTCCTAATCCTCCAAAAGGTTTTGGATAGCAACATTATACTCGTAATTCATCGTTATAAGCTAAAGGTAGTTTGATCATGGACGATTCCATGATAAGGATGAATATTTGATGTAGGTAAAATGTTTACTACACCAAGAGATTACTAAATAAAGGAATTTGAAAGAAGACCAAACATTTGATGATGGTGATCTACTTCAAGGTGCAAGTCCAAAGACATTGGTATTTAACTATACATGTTTTGGACTATGTGTCATATGTATGACTCCACTAATTGATGTTGATAGATTCTTTCAAACAGAAAAGGAAATACTGAAAGAGAATCTCATAAATATATGGCAGAAAAGAAAAGACTAGAATTGTTCAGTTTAAGTATATAGATGATATACATGTTATGGCTATATTCTTTGCTTATTAAACAATGTGGTTATTAAGTATTTGATACTGAATTTGTTGGTGTGAATCGTCATACGAAACAACACAATTCATGAACTACAATGGCCTAAGTAACTAGCAAAAGAATATGTGATGATGTTCATCGAGAACAAATAAAGGGTTATTGTGTTGCTCGTTAAATATCAAAGCTTGCCTTCAAGATTTGTTTTATCAGGTATTATGAGAACAAAAGGGTTGTTCAAATAAATTGCCGTAATCCATAAAAGATGGATGATTCACAAATCTCGTTGGAGAAATCACATCCATAAAACTAGTGCTAAAAATGTCGAAAGACAAATTGATTGAAAGATCACTTAGGAAGTGACATCGCCGTTTAAATTATAATGGAAAGAAAACATGAAGAAACTCCATGTGGATGGAATTTTGGAGTCTTCCGATTTTTGATCAAATGACGCTTGTGAAACTTTCCTAGAGATAATTAAAACTTCGTTCATAGGACAAAAGGGAACGAATGACTAGCTTATTGGAACTTGTACATATTGTTGTACGAAATCCATTATGTGTAGTTAAAAGCGATGGATTTCAACTTCATATGCTTTCTCCGAAAATTTGAGTGAATATATGAATATTTACTTAATAAGGATGAAGTGTGAAACATTTGAAAAGTTTAAGGACTTTCAAGATGAAGTGCAAAATCATTGTAACAAGAATATAAACAGTTTATGATAAAGATCATAAAGGAAGATATTTGAGTTACAGAGTTTAGCATAATACCTAAGATTTAAGGAATCGTTCCGTGGATTTGCATTTCCCGAAACACCATAAGAGTATGGAGCATTCGAGATATGTAATTAAACCTTGTTTGACATGGTGAGATCAAAGGTGTAATTCATAAAATTGCCATTGTATTTTAAAGATTAAAAGATTTAGAGATTACCGTTTTTCCACTGAAAAGAGCTTCATCATAATCCGTTGAAATGACACCATATAAAGTTATGGTTTGGGATAAAACCCAAGTTGTCCTTTCTTAAACATTGGTTTGCTATGCATAAGAAAGATGTGTGCAACCAAAGTCGGATGAACCTGTCTTTGTATAACTGTTGAGTATTCCTCCATAACACCAGAGACAAAAGTGTTTGTCGCTTAGAAAGTCAAGTTTCTTTGAGAAGGAATTTTTCGTGAAAAGTTAAGTGGGAGGACAATAGAACTTTGATAAGGTTAAAGGAACCTTAGCTATATGTGCAAAGCTGCGCAGCGCCGAAAAGTGTTCCGGAGGCAGCAACAATGCTCATGACTCACGTGCCTCAAAGGTTGTGGTTACAATAGTCAAAGTTTCTATTGAGACAAGTAGGTCGGGTAAACAATCAAATACCAAGATTTGAGGGTTGAATCATTATTTGAGAATAATGAACCGACTACATGCAAAGAAGCGATGATGGGCCCTGACTCCGTCAAATGGCTTGAAGCCATAAAATCTGTGATAGTTCCATACACGAGAAATCAAGTTTTGAATTTGAAGGACCCTCGAGAAAGGTGTAAGACCTTACAGTTGTGTTTGGATCTATAAAGAAATAGACATGGATGTTTTACATCTATGAAATAGTCGACATATTGGGAAAAAGTTCACAACAATGTTCAAAGGTTGACTATGATAAGATCTGATCTTTCATAGTGATATTTAGTCTAGACGGATTAATGTAGCAACCACTACATATAATTTTGTTATATGGTAGTTGAATAAACAAAACAAGTTCTTCTAATAGAATTGTTACCTAGGACATGTGCATGACACGGTCCATAGGATTTTGTTAAATCAAAGGATGCTAAAAGCATATGCAAACTTCAATGGTTGAAGTAAGCATCGCGGAGTTGGAATCTTCAAAATGATGAAATTGTTAAAAGAGTTTAAATTCATCAGAGACAATAAAGATGCTTGCGTTTGCAAGAAATTAAGTGGGAGCGCTAAGACATGTTTCTAATACGTTATGTGGAAGACATATTGTTGATTGGAAATGATGTATCTTTTATTAACACATATTAAGAATTTCATCTCGATGAAAGACTTAGGCAAAACCCAAATATTAGGCATCAATAGACGCTAATATGGTTGTGCCAGAAGTACATAGATAAGATATTGAATGAGTTCAATATAGAAACTACAAGAAAGGTTCTTGTCGCACAGAAAGGATTGAATGAGTTCAATGTTGATGATATATTCAAGTGTATTGACATTTGGTAAAGTGAAACAAATAATCAAGTATAGATTGATACTTGATGTATGAAATCACAAAGGGTATTTATATCAATCATACTGTGATATGTACAAATCTAGATATGTCCTATGCTCTAAAAGTTGTGAGCATATACCAGAATGATTCGTAAGATGATCATTGGACAATAGTAAGGATATTCTTATGATCTTTTGGAAGAACTAAGAGTATAATATTTGTAGAAGTGACAAATAGATGGTTAGTTCATTGTAAAAGTACTACATTGATACTAGATTTGTCACAAAGTACAAATTTAGTTTATCTCAATCTAAACTAAGGGTGGCACAATATAATGGAAAGTGAGTTCCATAATGGATTTGGATGAGTTCCAAAGTTAAGACATTGTGATAGATACTACAACAAAAGGCTAAGTATATGACTGCTATTTTAGCAGCAAAAGAGGGCATTTGTGTCAAGTAGTTTGTTATCAAACTAGGTGTAGTTCACAGTGGGATAATACTATGAAGATATATTGTGCGACAATATTATCAACATGTTTTAACCCCAAAGAGCTAAAGGTCACACCGAAAGACCAAATTTATACAAAGCCATCTCATTAGAGAATGAGTGATGCGTAGAGAGGCAAAGACATGCAATTACACACGGACCTGGAAGTGTCAGATCCGGAGATCAGTTGACCACTAGCAATCGTGTACATACAACACCGGAAAGCCATAGGTGTTGAATACACAAAGGTTTGAAACTAGATTATTGACTCTAGTGCAAGTGGGAGACTGTTGGAGATATGCCCAAGAGGCAATAATAAAGTGGGTTATTATCATATCTTCATACTTATGATAAATGTTTACATACCATGCTATAATTGTATTAACCAGAAACATTAATACTTGTGTGATTTGTAAACTAAAATAAGAGTCCCTAGTAAAGCCTCTTGTTAAACTAGCTTGTTGGTTAATATATGATCATGGTTTCCTGATCATGAACATAGAGATGTTATTAACAACAGGGTCATATCATTAGGAGAATGATGTGATGGACATACTCCTATAGATAAGCGTAGCATAAAGATCAAGTCATTTTAAATAGTTCAATTGCTATATGCTTTCTGATACATAGTAACCTAATTCCTTCGACCATGAGATCATGCATATCACCTTTGCCGGATGGATGCTTTGATGACATCAAACACCACACCGTAACTGGGTGGCTATAAAGGTGGCATTGAGTGTTCGGAAAGTATTGGTTGAGACACATGGATCAAGAGTGGGATTTGTCCATCCATATGACGGATAGATATACTCTGGGCCCTCTCGGTGTAATGTCATCCAATTAGCTTGCAAGCATGTGACTGGCTCACAAGGGATCACATATCACGGGAACGAGAAAAGAGTACTTATCGGTAACGAGGTTGAACTAGGTATGCAGAGATACCGACGATCATAACCTCGGATAAGTAAACTATCGTGAGACAAAGGGAAATTGGTATCGTATGTAAGTGGTTCATTCGACCGCAAAGTAATCGTAGAAATATGTGGGAGCCATATGAATTTCTAGATTCCTCTATTGGTTATTGTTCGGAGAAGTGTCTCGATCATGTCCGCATAATTCACGAACCGTAGGGAGACACACTTAAGGATTCGACGTTGTTTGAGTAGTTATGGTATTATGAGAAAGAGATCGAATGTTGTTCGGAGTCTCGGATGGGATCCGGGATATCACGAGGTGATCCGGAATGGTCCGGAGAATAAGATTTATATAAGGAAAGTCCCGTTTCGGAGTTCGGAAATGATTCCGGTGTTTTCATCGGGAATGTTCTAGAAGGTTCCGGAATGTCCGGCACTCCGGGGGGAAGGGGTACATGAATGTGTCATTACATATTGGAATGATTGCATCATGTACTAAGTGTTCTTGCTATTCCAAATAAAGGATTAAATTGAATCCTAAAACAGAAAAGTCAAATGTCCAGTTTGAAAGTCAAACGGCTAAAACAAGAAACTGTGGGAAACAAGCAAGAGGAGGTTGAAACCAACTTGGAGGAGGAGTCCCTCTCCTCCAAGCCGGCGGCTAGCCTAGGCCGAGTTGGGGAGGGACTCCCCTCCCCTTCCCTGGCGCGCCAGCCCCTCCACCTATAAAAGGAGGGGCAGGGCCTCCTCCTCTACACACAAGTTCCTATCCTCTAATCTCCGGTTTAGAGCCGTTTTGGTTTAGAGCTTCTAATTGCTTTAGCCTGCGGTTTAGAGCCTTCTAATTGGTGTGTCTAATCTCTAGACCACTAATAGCCCTCTCTCATACTCCACCATACTCGCTCCGGCTTAAGGTGAAGCCCTGCGGGATCTCCCCTCTACTTCCGGTACCACGCCGTTGTGCTGCCGGAATCGCGAGGAGAGTGCTACAACCTCCGCTGCCTGCTGGAACAAGGGAGAGGAAGGTCTTCGTCGAGTACCGAACGTGTGACCGACTGCGGGAGCTCTGCCGGAACGCAGCGCCGGAAGGATCGTCTACGCGATCTTGAGATCGGAAAGAGTACGACTACATCACCCACGAGAATCTGCTCTCGTTAACCGCTTTGGAATCTTCGAGGGTAAGTTATTCCATCGACTCGTTGCTACAATCTAGTAGATAGATCTTGGCTTGTTTGTTTGTATGCGATAGAAATTTTTTGTTTTTCCATGCTACGAACCCCTACATAGAGTATATATAATAGCATCCGGAGAACTAATCAAAACTCCATAAAAACAATTACCTCATTCATCTTGTCACTTTCAAGAACGATCTTGGCAGCCTGATGTAGGCGGCTGCTGATATCGGAGAGTTGAAACGGCTGGCTTCTTGGATTACCCTCGAACTGATCGGCAGCGTTCCAATTGTTGGCATACTCGACCAACGAGCCCAGACTGTTCCCACTCTCTGTGCGAGTCAGAACTTTAGCTCGGACATGTTGGGTAACAACCGCCGCCGCCGGACTCTTGTGAAGAGCAAGCTGTCTATCAGCGGACGGGGTAACAGTGCTCTTGGCAGAGGAAATCCCCTTGCGCAGCGCATCAGCAATTGTAGGCTGAGATGAGCTGGCAAATCCTTTCTGAGAGGGCGAGGGCTTGGTAACAACGACCTTTCTTGCCTTAGGAGAGGCGTCAGTAGGAGCCGATACCTCGGCACTTGGAGCAGCGTCCTTGGGAGCCGGAGGAATTACAGTTGCAAAGGGCGCCGAGATATTGATATCCTCGGCTGGAGTTGGTGTCGCAGTAGAGACCGCGGGGGTCGAAGGAATCTCAACAGAAACATCGGGTTTCACGGAGGAGGCAGCAAGTACGGTAGGAATATCTATTGGCCGAAGTGTATCGGCATCAGCGGGAGAAATCTCAGGCGCATCATGGCGAGGTGGTGTTTGATTCAAAGCAGGAGGAGAAGCAACGCGAGCAGGACTCAGAACTCTGGTATCCTCAGGAGGCGGAGGAGAAGGCGGCCGAGTCGTACGACTCGTCATGCTAGGACTGCTGGGTTTAACAGAGAGAGGAGCCCTACAAAGACAAGAAGATCAGGTCAAAAAGCAGAAAGAGAGAAACACGAAATACAAACAAAAGCAACTCACCCAGTAACCCCGGGCATAGTTTTACGCTTCGGAGGGTGCTGGGCTGACTTCTTTATTCGTTTCCTGGGAGCCGCTTCTGAGGCACCAACTGGAGCGCTACGTTTCCCCGAGGTAACAGGAGGCCGGGAGGCTAGTGGCTCAGCGTTGTGAACCTGACCGGGCGGATTAGCTGAGAAAGTAGAAGCCGGAAATGCATAAGAAATTGGCATTGCGGCAACTATCTCTAGAACTTGGACCTCGTCCGAATCACCTTCCTCCTCATGGGCCGGGGTCTTGCCGCGAGCGCGAGCCGGAGCAAGATCCGACTTGGGAACGAACTCTTCTGAGTCCGGCTCCCCGCTGTCCGGAGTATTCCGATCCGCAGGCCACGGGAGTGACAAAACTTCGGCATCCTCAGTCTCCTGCTCCTCAAACCTCTGCAGGACAAGAAAGAGAAAAATTAGCAAAAAGAGTTACGAACGCAATTAGGAAGCAAAACACTAATGCGTAAACTTACTGCAGGAGGGGGATGCTCGCGAGTGAACGGATTCAATCCCCAGGCCCAATCCTCCGGCATCTCCGTCTTAAAGATAGCCCGGACACGCTTGAAGATGAGGTAGTTGTCCAGCTCCACCGTCGAGACTCGGTTGGGATCGAGAGGACCGCTCATATAGCATTGTGTGTGCGTTTCTGGAATGGGCAGATCCGGCTGCTGATGAAGGTAGTCATCAGATCCTCACCGCGTAGCCCGGAGTGGATTAGTTCCTTCAGCCGAATCTCAAAAGACTCAGCCAGAGCATGACTCTTCCTCGGATTATAGGTCCAGTTCTGCTTGGAAGGAGGGCCGATGGAAAAAGCAGGGAGCCGAATCTTATCTTCACTCCCAGAGTTCTTGACATAAAAGAATGATTTATGCCACTTCTTGCATGATTCTAGACCTGCAACGCGAGGAAATATGGATTTCCTCCGAGGTGTGATGGACGCGGCACCGCATTGGGTGAGCAACTTCTCGGAGGGTTGCAGAGATTTGTCTGGGACGATGTTGGATCGAATCTGAAAAAACTTTGACCAAACATGCACAGATGGCCATAGGCCGAAGTATCCCTCCGAGGCGGAGATGAAGGCAGAAAGAGAGGCGATGGCGTTAGCAGGAAGATGATGCGGATGAAGGCCGAAGTAATCCAGGAACTCCCTAGCGAAATTGCTGAGAGGGAGACCAAACCCGCGAGCTAAATGTGACATGAAGACTACATATTCGCCCTCCCTAAGAACTGGAGAGGATTCGCTGCCGGGTAAGCGACAGGCTACCTCGGCAGGAATCCGACGAGTTCGGATCAGCCACTCAACCTCTCGGCGGGTGACAGAAGAGCCCTGCCACGAGCCCCGCTCGGGTCCAGAGGCAACATTGTCATCCTCAATAAGGGCACCGCTGACGGAGCTCGACATGGGGTCGCCGGAGAAATTTACGAAGGAAGAACTAGCGGCGGAGGAAAACTTAGAACTGCACGACCCCATCGTGATTCTATGCGGAAACGGCGGCGGAGTAGCGAAGGAACTACCACGAGAAAACGGAAGGGAAACAGAGGAGTCTAGAGGAGAGCCAAGGCGATGGGACCGGAAGAACTCACCGGCGATGACGCCGGAGCAAGCAAACAGGGACGAGGCAGATGGAGCAGGGCGGCGGGATCCCTGCCGTCGGAGACCCAAATGAACGCACGGCGGCGGAGTCGCGAACGGGCGCAGAGGCGAGAGGAAGAATAAGGGCGCAGGTGAGCGGAGGGGGAAAGTGAATCTCCCAACCCCGCGCCCCTCTTTATAACCGAGCCGCCTGCGAGGTAGTGAGATCGTGGGTGTGGCGGTTGACCGTGAAGATCGTGTGCGCCGCATGACCGCACGCCGCTAAGTGGAACCGCACCAAGGACCACACGGTGGAAAAGAAGGTCACGATCCCCGACAGAAATGGCACACGAGGCGTCGCATCGCCGACGCGACATGCGCAGTAATAAATGTAGCCTGTCAGTAAATACTGTAGAGGAACAAAAAACTAGAGAAACAATGATGAGTATGACACGTAGGACGAGGTGTACGCGAGAAGATATGATGATATCTCGAACGATAAAAATATAACTCGGAAACAATGCAGAACGAGTGTCATGAAACTGATACGGCCCGGCCGAAGTTGTCGGCGGGGCCATACCAGCTTCGGGGACTAATGTTGGGGAGGTGACCTCGGATAGGGTAAAGATGGGGAAAGACGAAAGGGTGTTCCCCGTCTAGTTTCCGAGTTACAGTCTGAGTCGGCCGAATCCTGTAGAGGTTGGTCGAGATAGGAAATGACAGGACCCTTATGATAATGGCAAGGCATTACCCGGCCGAGATACTGCGTAAGTCGGCCGGGTTAGCCCGAGTAATCTTAATGCAGGTGAAGGACGAGCTGAGTTACGCGAGGCAGGGCCGAATGATACGAAGCTTGCAGGAGAAGGAGAAGCCTAAAGTCAAACTCTAGCCGCAGGCTAGGGAGAATCTGAGTGGAGCCAAGCACAAGGGACAAAGGCGCAGAGTGACAGAGGGGCAGAAGGAGGTCACGGAGGTGACAGTTCTGAAGCCCGAGGCACGCAGGAGGGGCCCTCTAGAACCTTGCCGTCATTAGAGGGGCGACAGGGAAAGGAGGCCGCCGAACTACTATATTGGGACAAGCATATTCCTCGAATATGCTTGCCACGTCAGCCCTAAAGGAACCCAAGGCTCTCCTTTATAAGGGGAGGCTTGGACCCTGAGGAGGGCATCGGCTCATTTAGTACCGTTAGGCTGGTAAAGTTCTTCTTTTCTCCTTGTATATAGCTCAAGGAGCACTTGTAGCCCAAGGAAGGAGAAATAAATATCTTTGCCTTAGTCTTTTGTGTGTAGAATCAACTGCATCTTCCCTCCCCAGATCCCTCTAGCATCCATTGGCCCCATACTTTAGCCTACCCATGGCATCTGCCGTGCCACCACCACGACACCTCTCGGTGGAATGTCATCCAATTGGCTTGCAAGCATATGACTGGCTCACAAGGGATCACATATCACATGAACGAGTAAAGAGTACATATCAGTAACGAGGTTGAACTAGGTATGGAGAGATACCGATGATTAAACCTCAGATAAGTAAAGTATTGCGAGACAAAGGGAAATTGGTATCTTATGTTAATGGTTCATTTGATCACAAAGTAATCGTAGAAATATGTGGGAGCCATATGAATACCATATTCCTCTATTAATTGGTTATTGATCGGAGAAGTGTCTCGGTCATGTCTGCATAATTCACGAACCATAGGGAGACACACTTAAGGATTCGATGTTGTTTAGTAGATATGGAATGTGAGTAAGATACTTAATGTTGTTCGGAGTCTCCGATTGGATCCAGGACATCACGAGGAGATCTGAAATGGTCCATAGAATAAGATTCATATAAGGAAAGTCCAATTCCGGAGTTCGGGAATAGTTTCGGTGTTTCTACCGGAATGTTCTAGAAGGGTCTATAAGGTCCACCGATCCGGAGTGGGAAGGGTACATGGATGTGTCATACCAAAGTGGAATGGTTGCATCATGTCCTAGGTCATTTGGCTGGGCAATGGGAAGAGAGAAATCAAACTCTACTTTGAAAGTCAAACGCAAGTTTGAAAAAGTCAAATCCTAACATGGTTGCCTAGTGGAGGGATGGAGGTAGGATTCCTTCCTCCCCTTGCCGCCGGCCACAAGGAAGAGTTGGGAGAGGACTCCCTTCCCCCCAACCGCCTCTCCCACCTATATAATGAGGGGTAGGGCGCCCCTACCCCTCACCACAAACCCTAGCTTGGCCGCCACCACCCCAAGTCGTCGCCGCCCTAGGGATCTCCCCAAGTCGTCGTCGCCTAGGCCCTCTCTAGCCATCGGCCACCTCTAAACCTCGGCCTTCTAAACCCTAGATCACCGAGGCCCTCTTCTACTCCACCATACCTGCTCCGGCTTAGGCGAAGCCCTGTGGGATTTCCCCTCTACTTCCACCACCACGTCATCATGCTGCTAGAATCACGAGGAGAGATCTACAACCTCCGTTGCCTGCTGGAACAAGGGAGAGGAAGGTCTTCATTGAGTACTGAACGTGTGACCGACTGCAGAAGCACTACCGGAACGCGGCTCCAGAAGGATCGTCTTTGTGATCTTGAGATTGACAAGTGAACGACTACATCAACCACAAGAATTCTATCTCGTTAACCGCTTTGAAATATTCGAGGGTTAGTATGCTATCGACTCGTTGCTCCAATCTAGTAGATAGATCTTGGCTTGTGTGTGTTCATGCGATAATTTTTTTGTTTTCCATGCTACGAACCCCTACACAAAGTACCAAGTAGAACCCATTTTAGATGTTAGAGAGTTGTTAGAACACATTAAGTAGAAAATTACTACACGAATGTTGTTCGCTAGAAAAATTCCCCAGGCTGTTATGTAGCTCCGATTGCTCTTTGATACGTCCATTTTGCATCACTATTCTATATCATAATTTGCTGTTATTCATTGATATATTTCATATTAAGAGGTGATACTTATGTTATTTCATCTATTTTTGCATGTTGGATGATTCTTGGAGGATGAACTGCCGGAGTCAGGTTTCTGATGGAAAATCGGTGTCTAGATGCAATTTTCGCGAAGATCAGAAAAATACCAGAAAATATATGGAAAATCATATTTTTCCAGAAGACGAAGGAAGCCAGAAGGGGAGGCTGAGATGGGCCATAGGGGTCCCACACACCCCCAGGCGCGGGCCACCCTAGGACGCACCGCTAGGGGGTGTGGCCACCCTGGCCCACCTCCTTCTCCGCCTTCTCACCTATATCTTCCTCCCGAAACCCTAAAGTTCGGGGAGTGACCATAGAAAGATTCCGCCGCCTCTGCGGGGCGGAAATCACAGAGAGAGAGAAAGAGCTCTCCGGCAGACAAATTCCTGCCGGGGAAAGTCGTTCCCAGAGAGGGGAGATCATCGCCATCAACACCGTCATCAAGCTAGACTTCATCGGGATCATCATCCACACTACCATCTCCACCAACACCATCATCACCACTCCATCCCGTTGTAACAATTGTGTTAAATCTTGCATAGTTCTTAGAGGAAACTTTCCCAGTGTTGATTACTTTTGTAGTTGATGCTTGTGAGTGGAACCATTTAATTATTGTTTATGTTAAGATTATTATTCATCATCATATCATCTCTGATCTTGATCCATATGATGTCTCGTGAGTAGTTTGTTTAGTTCTTGAGGACATGGGAGAAGTCATGTTGTTAGTAGTGGAATTGTGTTGAGGTATTATTCAATGGTTTAATATTTAAGTTGTGGTGCTATTCTTCTAGTGGTGTCATGTGAACGTCGACTACATGATAATTCACTATTTATGGGCCTAGGGGAATGCATTGTGTATTTGGCTACTAATTGTGGGGTTGCCGGAGTGACAGAAACCTGAACCCCCGTTAGGAAACCTTTGCACAAGGGAGTGTAGGATCTCAGAGTTTAAGGCTGTGGTTAGGTTTTTTATCTTAATTGCTTTCTTGTAGTTGCGGATGCTTGCAAGGTGTTTAATCACAAGTTTTTATTAGTCCAAGTAAGGTTGGTACATTAGCACAGGTTCACCCACACAACACTTATAAAACCAAAGAATATTAATCAGCTACATGAAACGAAAGCACTTGGCAGTATTCACAACTAAACAGGTGAAGAAGAAGTTACTCTCTATATCCTTGAAAGGAAGAGTTTAAGAATGGTATAAGTTTCTAAAGAATGGACAATCCATGGAATGGGAGGAAATAGTACCTCTCTTTTATTCTAAATTCTATCCTCCCAGTGAGATTCATAAGGATAGGAATCTGATATATAACTTTTGGCCTCATGATGGAGAGAGTACAACTCAAGCTTGGGGGATATTGAAGTTACTAATGCTTAAATGTCCAATTCATGAACTCCCTAATAATATTATTATTAATAACTTTTATACAAGGCTTTCTCTTCATGATAAAGATTTATTAGATGCTGCTTGTGCTGGATCATTCACACGTATGAAGGAAGAAGCTAAATGGGATCTCCTAGACCATATTCAATAAAAACTGAAGCATGGGAGAATGACAAAGGAAGAAAGTCAGGTATAAATTATGATTATGAATGCATTAAATATTTTATGGGAACTGACGACTTTCATGATATTATTACTGAGTATGGTCTTGATTCTCAAGTTCTTGCAAATTGCTTTAAGGCCTTTGCCTCTTATATTGAAATTCCCCAAAAGGAGTGGAACGAGTACCATGCACCTTATAAAGATGTTGTTAATCATGTTCCTGTTAGAAATACTGAAGTTTGTACTGTTGATCCTATTTTGCCTGAACCCTATATTGAGAAAATACCTTTACCTGCTAAGGTAAAGGAAAATTCTATTATGGCTAATGTGGTTAGCATAAGTACAAAGAAAGCTATTGAACCTGATGAACAAATAAATATTGAAACTATAGTAGCCATTATAAAAGATCTTGTCACTGAAAATGTAGAAGATGGGCACATTATCTTTTGTGAAGATGCTTCTAATATTGTCTCTCATCCTAGTAAATCTTGGAAATCTAGTGTCCCTGTGCTTTCTGTTAGAATTGGTGATCATTGCTATTATGGTTTATGTGATATTGGTGCCAATTCTAGTGCTATTCCTTATGAGATTTACAAGGAAATTATGCATGAAATTGGTCCTTGTGAACTGGAGGATATTGATGTGGTTATTCACCTTGCTAATAGAGAGACAGTCTGTCCAATTGGCATTGTAAGAGATGTGGATGTTCTTTGTGGTAAGATTAAATATCCTGCTAATTTTCCTGTACTTTGTTCAGCTGCTAGTAAAACTTGTCCTATCATTTTTGGTAGACCTTTCTTGAACACTTGTGGAGCTATTATAGATTGTAAGAAGGAGAAAGTTTTACATAAGTTTGATGGAGAATCTTATGAGTTTAATTTTTCCAAATTTGCTAAAACTCCTTATGAAAATGAATTGCCTAATGAGGATTTCAGGGTTGAACAACTTGCTGCTATTTCTCTTGCTCCTAACAATGCCTTGCAGCAATATATGGAAGATCATCAAAGTGAGGTCTTCATGAAGGAAAGAAATG
This sequence comes from Avena atlantica, assembly GCA_910589765.1. Lineage (NCBI taxonomy): Eukaryota > Viridiplantae > Streptophyta > Magnoliopsida > Poales > Poaceae > Avena > Avena atlantica. The sequence goes on along the minus strand of OU342734.1, from coordinate 360,104,507 downwards.
AGATTGACGATATTTTCCTTCGTCAACCTGAGATGCTTAAGCATAACCTACCTATGGAAGATTTGGGTATCACACTACCACCTAAAGGAGATCCTATTTTCGATTTAAAACCTCTACCCGATGATCTTAAATATGCTTATCTAGATGATAAGAAAATATATCCTATTATTATTAGTTCTAAACTTTCAAAAAAAGGAAGAGTAAAGATTATTGGAAGTATTGAAGAAGCATAGAGGAGCTATGGGGTATACTCTTGATGATTTAAAAGGGATTTCTCGTACTATATGTCAGCATGCTATTAATATATAGCCTAATGCGAAGCCAGTTGTTGAACATCAACGTCGTTTAAATCCTAAGATGAAGGAAGTGGTTAGAAATGAGGTATTAAAACTTCTTGATGCTGGTATTATTTTTCCTATTGCTGATAGTAATTGGGTTAGTCCTGTTCATTGTGTCCCTAAGAAAGGAGGAATAACTGTTGTGCCTAATGAAAATAATGAGCTTATTCCTCGAAGAGTAGTTGTTGGTTATAGGATGTGCATTGATTTTGGAAAGGTGAATAAAGTCACTAAGAAATATCATTATCCTCTGCCTTTTATTGATCAAATGCTAGAAAGGTTGTCTAAAAAGACTAACTTTTGTTTTCTTGGTGGTTATTCTGGGTTTTCTCAAATTTCTGTGAGATCACAAGACCAAGAGAAAACCACTTTCACTTGTCCCTATGGAACTTATGCTTATAGGCATATGCCTTTTGGTTTATGTAATGCTCCTGCTACTTTTTAGAGATGTATGTCTGCTTTCTTTCATGGTTTTTCTAAAGAAATTGTGGAAGTTTTCATGGACGATTTTTCCGTCTATGGGACCTCTTTTGATAATTGTTTGCACAACCTGGATAAAGTTTTGCAGAGATGTGATGAAACTAATCTTGTTCTTAATTGGGAGAAATGACACTTCATGGTTAATGAAGGGATTGTTCTTGGACACAAAAATTCTGAAAAAGGTATTGAAGTAGACAGAGCCAAAATTGAAGCAATTGAGAAAATGCCTTGTCCTAGAGATGTGAAAGGTATTCGTAGTATCCTTGGTCATGCTGGTTTCTATAGGAGGTTTATTAAAGATTTCTCAAAAATTTCAAAGACCCTTACAAATCTTCTCCAAAAAGATGTACCTTTTGTTTTTATGATGATTGTAAGGAAGCTTTTGAAACTTTGAAGAAAGCTTTAACTACTTCTCCTATTGTCTAACCACCTGATTGGAATTTACCCTTTGAAATTATGTGTGATGCTAGTGATTTTGCTGTGGGTGCTGTTCTCGGTCAATGAGTAGATAAAAAATTGAATGTTATTCATTATGCTAGTAAGACTCTTGATGCTGCTCAAAAGAATTACGCTACTACTAAAAAGGAGTTCTTAGTTGTAATATTTGCTTGTGATAATTTTAGACCCTATATTGTTGATTCAAAAGTTACCATTCATACTGATCATGCTGCTATTAAGTACCTTATGACAAAGAAAGATGCTAAGCCTAGGCTTATTAGATGGGTGTTGATTTTACAAGAGTTTGATCTACATATCATAGATAGGAAAGGTGCGGAAAATCCTGTTGCTGATAATTTATCTCGTCTGGAAAACATTTCTTTTGATCCTATGCCTGTTAATGATAGTTTTACAAATGAACGGTTGGCTGCATTACAGGTAAACCCGAGAGAGAGAGAGAGAGAGAGAGAGAGTCCTTGGTATGATGTATAAAAGTTTATTGTTTCCAAATATTTGCCCCCAACCTTTACAACCTAGCAAAGAAGGGAATTTTTCTATGATCCGAGGCATTACTTTTGGGATGACCCACATTTATATAAAGAAGGAGTAGATGGTATTATGCGGAGGTGTGTTCCAGAATATGAACAACAAGAGATATTAAAAAAATGTCATGGTAGTGCTTATTGAGGACATCATGCTGGAGATAGAACCACACAAAAAAATTTACAATCAGGTTTTTATTGGCCTACTCTCTTCAATGACGCAAGGAAGTTTATTTTATCATGTGATGAATGTCAAAGAGTTGGTAATATTTCTAGACGCAATGAAATGCATATGAATTATTCTCTTGTTATTGAACCTTTTGATTGTTGGGGATTCGACTTTATGGGTCCTTTTCCTCCTTCAAAAGGGTATACTCATATTCTTCTTGTTGTTGATTATGTTACAAAATGGGTGGAAGCCATACCTACAAAGAGTGCTGATGGTAAAACCTCTTTAAAAATGCTCAAAGATGTTATTTTTCCTAGGTTTGGTGTGCCTAGATATCTCATGACTGATGGAGGTTCTCATTTTATTCATGGTGGTTTTAGAAGACTCTTGCTAAGTATGATGTTAACCATAGAATTGCTTCAGCTTATCACCCTCAAACCAGTGGGCAAGTAGAACTTTCAAATAGAGAAATTAAATCCATCTTGCAAAAGACTGTTAATAGGTCTAGGAAAAATTGGGATAAAAAGTTGAATGACGCTTTATGGGCTTATAGAACTGCTTATAAAAATCCTATGGGAATGTCTCCTTACAAAATGGTTTATGGAAAAGCTTGTCACTTGCCTTTAGAATTAGAACACAAAGCTTATTGGGCAGTGAAAGAAATGAATAGATATTTTAAACTTGCTGGTGAGAAAAGATTGCTTGACCTAAGTACCTTAGATGAGTGGAGAAGTGAAGCTTATGAAAATGCTAGACTCTTTAAATAAAAATTAAAAAAGATGGCATGACAGGAGAATTATCAAAAAGGAGTTCCATGTTGGTGAGAAAGTTCTATTGTATAGGTCCCGTCTTAGATTTTTTGCAGGAAAACTACTCTCAAAATGGGAAGGACCTTTTGTTATTGAGGAGGTGTATCATTCAGGAGCTATAAAAATTTCTTCTTTGAGGGACAACACTACATAGGTGGTGAATGGTTAAAGGCTCAAACATTATATTTCTGGAGATTCTTATAATGAAGATGTTGATATTATTAAAATGGTGACTCTAGAAGAATTTATTAGAGACCAAAATCCGGAACCTGCAGATTCCATCTTCGAATAGGTAAAAGTGCTAAAAATAGAAGGTTCGTGAAAAACTTATATTTTTATAGTTTTTATTCCATATGGAAGGCTACGAGACGAAAAAGAGGAGGAAACGGAGCCCGGGTGGGCCACACCCACCAGTGGCGCGGGCCCAGCCTGGCCGCGCCACTAGGGGGTGAGGCCACCCCGGAGTCCGCCTCCGTCCCGTTTTCGTATAGTACCTTCCTTATATTGTAAAACTTCGTAATATATAACCCCCGTATCCCCCGAGGTTCGTATATCATGTTATCGTTGTGTTTTCGTTTTGATCTGTTTCTGTCAAGAAATATTCTCAAGTTTAGAGGCACCATGGTCTCCGCCAACGACAAGGGCAAGAAACCTATGGAAGATGATCTTCAAGACCCCGAGAAGGAGGAGGAGATCTTGGTTGAGGATGAAGAAGACGTGAAGGAAGACGAGCATGCAGACACTCGCGCTACCGTTTCGAGCATTGGAGTGGTGGCAAACCCTATCAAGATCAGGAGGACAACACGGATGTCTACAGGAGGGAAACCTCCGCGTCATTGCCTTGCCCCACGGTCACTTCCTCCACGCGCCAAGAACCCCTTCCATACTTTTATACATGAGCAGCAGTATCAAAAGTTTCCGAAAGGGAAGTTGCTCTCTAGTTGGAATATACCTCGTTCTAACCATGCAGGGAAGGAACACTCTAAGGAGGAAGAGTGGGGAAAGAATAATAAGGATTGGGATTCTCGGTCCGACAAGATCATGAACTATATTGAGCATAATTCGGAGTTGATTCGTACTCTAACCTTTGAAATGAGAAAAAATAAATAAACAAAATAAATAATTGTTGAAATATAGGGTGAAAAGAAACTTTTTGATTCCAAATGGAAACATCAAAACCCTACTTGAACAAATTTGAATAAAATGTAATCCAACAAATTTTAATCAAGTGAAATGCATTCATCAAAGAATGAATCTTGAAATTTAAACATTTGGAAAAGTTGAACCAAAACCCTAAAACCTTAATGGAAGAAAATCACATTTAAGATCTTAAAAATACTATGGATTTGATCCATATAAAAATCTATCAACAAACATTTATAAATGATCAAAAATGATAAATAAAAATATTATAAAACCATAGAAATTGATTTCATTCAATTTGGAACCATGGATAAAATCTCATGAATATAATAAGATAAAAGGAAATAATTTTCAAATCTAATAAAGCTCCTATCTAAAAATCCATACCAAATTGTGAGCAAAATAACCCTAAAGGGATTTAAAAAGATAAACAAATACTAAAAAAATAATACAAATTGGAATCACCAATTTTGGATTTATAAATAAAAAGATACGGATTTTACAAGACAAAGAAAGAAATAATAAATAAGGAATATTTAAAAGCCAAATTAAATCTTGGCCAAACAAATGAAGTGAGATATTATGGAATAATAAAAGGTTATTTAAATAAAATCATAAGGATTGAACAACATCTAATTTTATTTAAATGAAGACAAATTGCCTAAACTAAATAATAAACCCCAAGAAAATTATTTAGAAAATAATTTAATTCTTGAGTTTAATCCATAAGCAAATGGAATAAAGATAATCCAAACCCAAATAAAATAAAGTGTTAAAGAATAATCAAATGAAATTATATGGGATTAAACCATATTCAAATTATATTTAATAAATACAAAATCCCTAATGAAAAAGATTAATGAAATCATGGGAAAATTTAAAGTGGAATTTTCCAAGGTGGATATAAAAGTTATTTAATTAACTTAAATGGAATAAAAGAACCATTTGAATAAAATTTATATGGAATTAAAACCATATTTAATTTAGTTTGAATAAAGACAATTGCCCAATTTAAATGAGTAATAAATCATATTAAAATATTTTAAATAATTCAAAGTGAATTATTTACAATAATGAATAAATAAAACCTACTGAAAAGGGGTTTGGTAAAATTTGGATTTCAAATAGAAGTTGAAAACATATTTGAAATCTCAATTAAATTGTAACATCCCAAAAATATTAAACTTGGATCATCAAACTCTAATCATCAAAATTAGGGTTAACAAAAACTTTCCCAACTAAAAATATGAAAGCATTCATATGTGTGTATTCAAAATTTGGATTCTTTTGAATTGCCATGGTTCTATGTTTCTTTGCTTGTAAAATGATTCTTAGGTGAAATAAACATCATCTAAACAATCCCCAAACTTTTCCCAAAGACAAACAACTCAAAGTAAACAAATGAAGTGAATGGTCATTTTTGCCAAATTAACTCTTATGCCTACTTTGGCTATCCCTAGTTTTCAAAACTTAACAGAAACATTTGTGGATCTTTTCACCCCTTGTTAGTACTCATAATAAGGTACCAAGGCCCACTTTGTGATCATCCAAAAACATTCAAATAATAAGTTTAAATGATAGTTTAAAATTGAATCTAAATCATATGGGAAGATCCCACTATTTCAAAAACCACTTAAACAAGCTCAATTTTCAAAACCCAAGCACCCACAGAATCCTTAGCACACCCACCAAAAATCTGTTCAAAATTCAAAAATAAGTTTCTTGCGGCCATTTCATCAAACACTTGGCAGGCAAATTTAAACCAAATCAAATTCACTATTTTTAATAGTGTTTTGGCCTAACTTGTTTCCTCTCTAGCTAATAGCAACCATCTAGTAGATCATCTAGCTTAATTGTAAACCTTTAGCACCACTGTGAGCTTGCCTTGCCATCAATGGTGAGCAGGCCGAGCCTCACCATGCCACCCCAAGGTAGACAACAAGCTAGAGGAAGAACTAGCTGTGCCCACCTTGTCTGGGAGGTATCCAGCACCTCACCGCCGCCCACTGTCCCCTCCCCGAGCCAGTGCAAGCCGTGGACCACCAGGAACGCCGCGCGCCCAGTGCCACTGCAACATGCCGAGCCTGCCCTAGAGCGCCGCACCCGGCACGTGTGCACACGCCGCCCCTCGACCGCAGCCCGTGACCATCGCTTCGCCATGATCCCAGGAACACGCCAGACACCCCCGTTCGCCGCCCCGTGCCTCACAACCACCGCTCGCCGTCGAAGACGCCGCCTTTGCCGCGCAGAGCACCGCACGTTCCCGACCGATTGCCACCGCCCCTAAGCGCGCATTTCAAGTTCTAGAGCATCGCCAGGATATCGCGTGTCGATCGCCAACCTCAGCCATGCCGCTAGCCACCCATAGCCATGTCGCCACCGTCGGCTGCCCATCCCTCTCGGTCTCGCCGTCGAGCCTATAAAAGGAGGCCACCCCAGCCATTTGAAGCACAGCATTCCACTCCCCTCACCTCACTGATCGTTCCACCCTCTAGAAGGAGCACAAGGAGTAGTAGCTCACCGGAATTGCTGTGGAGCAGGCCGCCTCTGGAGAAGAAGGGGGCCGTTGATTTTGACCACCCCGGAGCTGCCTCGACCGTCCCTGAGCTCGCCGTTGACCACTCATTCGTTTGCCCGCCTCGCCGTCGTCGCTGGAACCCTGGTATGCCCCCTATGCACCCCCACTGAGCCATTAGGGTTCAAGATCGCCGGTGCCATGTTCATCGTCGACGATGATCCCCAGCCTTCGATCTCCCTTCTAATCCAACGAACCACACAACCCCGTACCGCTTCGCGTGTTATGAGCCACTGACTGGTGGAACCCCTATCAGCTGAGCCCCGCGCTGCGGAGTGACACTGGGCCGGCCCATTAACCTCTCCCGCGCGACCCAATCGTTTGAATTTAGATTTTTCTATTTTAATTCAAACTCAGTTCTGTTCCTAGATTCAAAAATCAACTCAACTCAATTCAGTGAACCAAAATACATGAAACTAATTTTGTTAGAAAGGTACTGAAATGCTTAATCCAAGCCCGTTGGATCCAAATCATTTGGATCTGTAGATCAACCTTGGTAAAAATAACAAGTCAGAAGCTTTTTGCATTCAAACATTTTTCAAAATTCAACCATAAGAGCTTTTGAGTTGATTCCAACTCTCAAAAATCACATTTGATCATACCTTTCATAATACATAAAAACATTTGGGTTTACTTACAGAAATAATGTTCAAGTAATAAAAGAAGGCCACATAGGCATTTCTAGTCACCCTATTTAATTGAAATAAAAAGGTTAAATATTATTAAATTGTGACACCACTTTAAATCACATTCCCATGTACTTAAATATGTGGTGATGACATGTGTCAACATGATCCCATGTTTGAGTTAGAGAATATTAAATCTTAATTAGTTTTTCAATGAGTAGAAATTACTTTTCTCAAATTAAAATAAATAAGACAAATGTTTTAAGCTTGTAATGTAGGTGATGATGCTAGATCATCTATAGTGCACCTTTGTGTGATGATTGAAAATAGTTAAGTATTGTTTGGTGATTGTGTACCTCGTATTTATTTATAGACGCTAGTACCGACCAAGGATACGAGGAGGAAGGAGGATACTACGAGGAGGAAGCCGAGGAGAACTTCAACCACTACTCTGCACAAGGCAAGCCTAATACTACTAGTTGATTTGGCAAGCTAACCCTTGCAAGATACCCTACTTATGCAAGCTAATACTTGCTTGTTACCATGCCAACTATATGCCATAAGCATATGTGATCCTACCCACTTGATAACCCAATCCTAGTTTTACTTGCAAGCTTTATACTTTATTTCTTTATCAAAGCTTTCTCTTAGGGTTTACTTAAGTGACTTGTAGATTCTACAAAGATAATTGAAGGTTGCATAAAGAGCATTAAATTTGGCCTAAGTAGATAATCTTGATGTCATCCTAAGGCATGAGATGGAACTTCATTAATCTCCACTTGTTTACCATCCCTCCTTAGTACTTAACCCCACTTGTAGATGCTAGTGCTAAGCATAAAACTTGATCAACTTTAGATGGGAATACTTGGTGAAAATAGTTATGAAAACCTTGGAATGATGAGTCATTCTACTGAAATTTTTTGACATGTGTTTCCGAACACCAGATGGTTTTCATGATGGAAATGTTGAGGCATGAGCCTTAGCCCTTTATAAAACTGATGGTTGTCTGGATGCGATACCATTCCAATTTTACCGTACAACCACAATACCCGAAACTTGGGTAGGGCTTGATTGGAAACTTATATACCTTAGTATGGGTTCCCTAACGGCCAAGGTCTGAGTTGAGGCTACCTTGTGAAGATTGTCCACCTATGCAGTACCCAAGATGACAGTTGGTCATGGTTGGGAGGCCAAACTCACAGGAGAGGTGCCTCTACTAGGGCGTGTAATTGAAAGGTTAGGATTGATTATCCGCATACTGAGTATGGTGAATTCAGGATTTGTTCCTAACGGATGTATCGAAGGTTGTGGTGAAAGTGTACAATCTCTGTAGAGTGTCAAACTATTCGAATAGCCGCGTCCGCGGTTATGGACAGTTGGAGTGGCCATACTGTTCCCCTGTCAGATGTTTTCAAAATGACTTGTGAAATGAATTGAGACTTTGACTTGACCACAACAGAGTTGTGATATGAAATTCAAGTTCCCACTTAGGTGTTATAAAATTTCAACTAGCTTTCTTTGCTTCTAAACTTAGTAGAGGTAAATCTGGCTTTTTGCAAAACAACCCTAGAGCTTAGTGTCCTACTAAACAACCCCCTTAACTTGTTAGTATTAGTTTGCGAGTACTTAAAGAGTACTCATGGCTTTGTCCCTTACTATTCCCTTGGCCAGACTATGAAGAGGAGTACCAGGATGATGGACCACAGGAAGGTTATGACAACTAGGATCATCTCCCATCGTCAGCATTGCCTGTGACACCGAAGATGGAGCTTCGCCTATGCTACCTTTATTATTACGTTATTCCGCTGCTTGAGTTGTATTAAGAACTGGATCATGAGATCCTTATTTGTGTAAGACCTTATGTATGGTTTGTAATGGATGATGTACTGTGATATCCAAATCTGTTATGTCTCGCAAAAATGATAATCCTGGGATTGTGATGTATGGCATAACAGGCATCTGGGATTAAAAATCCGGGTGTTGACAAGTTGGTATCAGAGCCATCCTGGCCATAGGAGACCCTAGTTAGACTGGACGTTTAAATCAAAAACTTAGTTTCAAAACCCAAGGAAGCAAGTATTTACAAAAACTTATTCCCATTCTTATCACTTTGATTCTTTCATGAAAATTCATGTTCCTCAAAACTCTTGCAAAATACATAAAATTTGACACACTTGAACACTCTACTAACTTACTCATCCTATATTCTTATAGATGGACGTGAAGTACAGCAAGTTTTATCAGTTGGGGAATGGAGGAGACCTCATCTTTGAGCGTGACCTGGACCAGGTTTCGGAACTTCTGGAGCGTCTGCACCCCGAGTTCTTCGGAGCTCACCTCAATGATCAGGAAGGAGAAGATCGGCAGTGGCTAGTTGTTGCAAGTCTCAGAGGAAAGATTGAACCTCCCACTGCAGAAGGAATTCAGTTCGCCTTAAGAGAGAACAATTGGCTCGATGGACTTGCCAGGGCCATGCAGGAAGCTCTTGCCCGTCTATGTGGGCAGAGTATCAACCAGATCAAGGGTACCCGCTTTGAGTTTTGTCCAAGGCGTGATGCTATGGGACAGCCACTGGAAGCCCCATACCACCACGAGCTGAAGACTCAGTTGGACCACCTTAGCTTCATGATGTATGATCGTCAACAGGAACTGTACAATGCCCGTGACTACTCCAACCACAAGACCGCCATCATCAAGACGAAGGATCAGACCATCGCCATGCTAGCGAAGGACCGCAAGTCTCGTCGCCGTCATCTCGACAAGAAGGAGCGCATCATTGCCCGTCTTCGTCGCCGTATCTCGGATTTGGAGGAGACCATCCACGAGAGAGACATGCAGTTGGAGGAAAGGGAGAATGCTGGTGAAGATCTTCGTGGAGATCCCTACTCTTATCTCAGCAATGATGATGACTTTCTGGAGGATCAGGCCATGGACTTCTTCACCGATGAGGAGGATTTCGCCTTCATCGATGACGATGAGGATGAGGATGATGATTACACCGACTCCAAGGAGTAGTAACACTTGAGCACTAGCATAGTGATTTGTATTCGGTCCCACTGTATCGTAGTTTCCAGAATGGTTCTTAAAAGCATCTATTTTCCTTTGTTGTGGTGTGTGTTGTATCGTGTGCTATGAATAACTGAATGAAAAACAAGTTGCTAGAAAATCTGAGTCAAACTTTAAAAACTTTTCAAAGTCCCCGAACCTTAGAAATTTCCCTCTTTTCTCATGATCTATCTCAATCTCCAGATGCCTCGTGGAGGAAGTGGTTCATCCCCAGACCCGATGTTGCAGATCCTGCAAATGTTGGTTTGTGACCGCGAAGCTCAAAGAGCCGAACATCAAGCCAACTTAGCCACCCTTCAGCAGATAGCTCAGCTGGCCCACAACAATCAAGGCAAGGGAAATCAGGACAACCATGGATCTAAGCTCAAGAATTTCTAGAACACCAACCCACGTGTTTTCACTAAGTCGGAAGAGCCCCTAGATGCAGATGATTGGATGCAAACCATGGAAAACAACCTGGAAGTCGCCGGAGTGGAAGCTAACGAGAAAGTTCTGTTCGCCACCCACTATCTAGCCGAAGATGCAAGAGCATGGTGGAACAGCGTTCGTGCAATGACCGGAGGATAGATGATGACCTGGGAGGAATTCAAGGTCAAGTTCAGTAGAACCCATGTGCCACCGGGTTTGATCAAGAGAATGAGAGATGAATTCAGAGAACTGAAGCAAGGAAGGATGACCGTAGTGGAATACCATGACAAATTCCTGTCATTAGCTAGGTATGCCCCGGATGAGATTGACACTGAAGCCAAGAAGAAAGAAAGATTGTTGAATGGTCTGCACGATGAGATGCAGACGGTGTTGGTCAATATCCCCTCTGCTGATATTGAAGCCCTCATCGACTCTGCCATTCAGATGGAAGGAAAGATCAACCAAGCCAATGAGAACCGCAAGCACCGCATGATGCATCAGCCAGGAACCCATCATACCCCAAAGTATCGCCCCAACCCATCTCCAGGATTTGCCCCGAGAACCAACAGACCCTCGATGAACCGTCCGACCTATCCCAACCATGGAAACCCAAGGCCTGGAGGAAACCACAACAACCCCAGCAACTCAGGCAATTTCAACCGTGCACCACTCAAGTTCAACAACAACAATGCTACCGCCAACACCAACACTGCCCCGAGGACTGGAAGCAATGATGTGCCTGTTGCAGCAAAGGACAAGTCGCAAGTGACTTGTTATGACTGGAAATAAGGGTCACTACTCCAATGAGTGTCCCAAGAAGAATGCCGCAGCCCCCAATGCAAGTGCCCCAGCTCAGCAGCAGCGTCGTGTTCAGCCTGGAAGAAGGTTTGCCCTAGGGAACTCGCTCAACCGCAACGGCCGTCATTTTCTCATGCATGCTGAAGAAGCCCAGGAAGCGCCAGATGTTGTGCTGGGTATGTTTTCTGTTAATTCAGTACTTGCTAGAGTGTTGTTTGATTCTGGTGCATCGCACTCATTTGTCACCGAGGAATTTGCATGCGCTAGTAAGATTCAACCAACCAAACTAAAGCATGTTATGATTGTTCAAATCCCCGGTTCAACCACCAAAGCTAGGCAAATTTGCAAAGCCGTCCCTATCCGAATCCATGGCTTAGATTTTTATGCAAATCTGATAGTACTTGGAACTAAAGGTTTAGAAGTAGTACTAGGAATGGATTGGATGTCCAAACATAAAGGATTAATTGACTGTGCCAAGAAAGCCATAACCATGACCAGTACAGCTAGAGTATCAGTCGAGCATGTATCTGAAACCTTACCTCGTCAATTCAAGTGCAACAAGAGTATAGCCCAACCTACCATTGACCAAGTCCAGATAGTCTATGAATACCCCGATGTATTTCCAGATGTTTTGCCCGGTATGCCCCCAGATCGGGATATCGAGTTTATCATTGAACTAATCCCCGGAACAGGACCCATAGCCCAGAGACCATATAGTATGAACCCGTCGGAACTAGCGGAGCTGAAGAAGCAACTAGATGCCATGTTGGAGATTGGATTGATTCAACCAAGTGCGTCACCATGGAGATCACCTGTCTTGTTTGTGGACAAGAAGGATGGAGGTAACCGTTTGTGTATGGATTATCGGAAGTTGAATGATGTCACTACCAAGAACAAATACCCATTGCCCAAGATAGAAGATTTGTTTGATCAGTTGACCGGTGCCAAAGTGTTTTTTAGGATTGACCTTAGAACTAGCTATCATCAACTCAAGATTCGCGCAGGGGATATTCCCAAGACTGCCTTTACCACCAGATATGGATTATACGAGTATACTGTCATGTCTTTTGGATTAACCAATGCCCCCGCTTATTTCATGAATCTCATGAATAAGATTTTTATGGACTTCCTGGATAAGTTTGTCGTTGTTTTCATCGATGACATTCTGATTTATTCCAAATCAGAAGAAGAACATGAGCTACACCTAAGGACCATTCTTGGAACCCTTAGAGAGCATCAGTAGTATGCCATTTTTAGCAAATGTGAATTCTGGTTATAGGAGGTAGGATTCCTCGGCCACATTGTATCAGCCGGAGGAATTGCCGTTGACCCTGCAAAGGTGAAAGATGTCGAAGATTGGCAAGCCCCAACCACCCAAACCCAAGTTCATGCATTTTTCGGATTGGCGGGATACTACTGCAAGTTCGTAGAAGGATTCTCGAGTATCGCCAGACCCATGACCCAATTGCTGAAGAAGGACAAGCAGTTTGAATGGACAGACAAATGTGAAGCGAGTTTTCAAGAACTCAAGAGGAGATTGATTTCAGCCCCAATCTTAATCATGCTGGATATCACAAAGCCCTTTGATGTGTATTATGACGCATCCAATATTGGTCTCGGATGTGTGATAATGCAAGAAGGCAAAGTTATATCCTATCTATCCCGACAACTGAAACAACATGAGCAAAACTATCCAACCCATGACCTCGAGCTCGCAGCCGTAGTTCTAGCCCTGAAGACATGGATGCTTTACCTGATGGGAAATCGTTGTGAGATTTATTCGGATCACAATAGCCTGGAGTATATATTCACTCAGAATGAGCTGAATATGAGACAGAGAAGATGGATTGAGCTAATCAAGGATTACGATCTAGACATTCACTATCACCCCAGTAAAGCCAATGTGGTAGCAGATGCCCTTAGCAGATTGCCATGCCGCTTGAACTCCATGATTTTGAAGGAGCAACCAAGTCTGCACAAAGAGATGGAAGATTTCCGAATGTAATTAGTGAGTGAAGGATTTTTGGCTAGCATAGAACTTCAATCCACTTTGATCAGCTAGATTAAGGAGGCGCAGAAAGGAAATGCTAGTATTGAAGGAATCAAGCGTCGTATTGGTACAAGCAAAGTGCCGGGATTTACCGAAGACGAAGAAGGAGTTATGTGGTACAAAGGCGCCTTTGTGTACCAGCAGATTCGGAGTTGAAAGAAGTTATTCTGAAGGAAGCTCATGATACTATTTATTCTATCCACCCCAGAGGGACGAAGATGTATCAAGATTTGAAAGAGCAATTTTGGTGGCATAAGGTGAAGAGAGAAATCAGAAGCTATATCGCCAAGTGTGATATATGTCAGCGAGTCAAGATGGGACATCAAAGACCCGCTGGATTGTTGCAACCATTGCAGATTCTGGAATGGAAATGGGATTCCATTGGAATGTACTTTATCGCCGGATTGCCTACTTCTAGTAGGGGAAATGACTCTATCTGGGTCATAGTGGACAGATTGTCCAAAGACGCCCATTTCTTACCAGTCAAGACCACATATCAGAGTTTGAAGCTAGCGGAGTTATACATCGCTAGAATCGTCAGTTTGCACAGAGTCCCCAAGAACATCATATCTGATCGAGGAACTCATTTTACCTCAAGATTCTGGAAGAAAGTCCAAGAAGGTTTAGGAACCCGACTAGATTTCAGCACAGCTTATCACCCTCAGATCGACGGACAAACGACGCGAGTAAATCAAATACTCGAAGATATGTTGAGAGCATGTGTGTTAGAGTATGGATCTAAATGGAAAGACTGTCTGCCGTTCGCAGAATTTTCATACAACAACAGTTATCAAGCTAGTTTGCAAATGGCCCCATTTGAATTCATGTATGGAAGGAAGTGTCGCACCCCTTTGAACTGGTCGGAAGTAGGAGAGAGCCAGATTTTCGGACCCGACATCCTACGAGAAGCAGAAGAGAAAGTTCGAAAGATTCATGAGCACCTCAAGACAGCCCAGTCAAGACAGAAGAGTTACGCCGATAAGAGACGTCGAGACCTCGCCTTCAACATCGGAGAGTTTGTGCATCTGAAAGTGTCGCCATAGAAAAGAATGCAGCGTTTCCAACTGAAGGGAAAGTTAGCCCCTAGATATATCGACCCCTTCAAGATTCTGAACCGTCGATGAGAAGTGTCGTATCAATTGGAATTGCCAGAAGAGATGTCAGCAGTGCACAATGTGTTCCATATCTCATTACTTCGCAAATGCCTCGAAGTTCCGGAGAAGACGGAAGTGTTCAAGAACATTGATCACCGGACCATAGAGATCAACGATTACCTGACCTATCCTGAAGTACCCATCCATATTTTGGAAGAATCTTACAGAACTACCAGGACCCAAAGCATCAAGTTTCTGAAGATTCAGTGGAGCAACCATACAGAAGAGGAAGCTACCTGGGAGCGCGAAGATCACATCAGGACGGAGTTTCCCGATCTCTTCAAATCCTAGGTAATCTTTTTCGTCCTTTTTCAAATCCCGGGACGATATTTTGTTTAAGGGGGGGAGGCTTGTAACATCCCAAAAATACTAAACTTGGATCATCAAACTCTAATCATCAAAATTAGGGTTAACAAAAACTTTCCCAACTAAAAATATGAAAGCATTCATATGTGTGTGTATTCAAAATTAACTTAAATGGAATAAAAGAACCATTTGAATAAAATTTATATGGAATTAAAACCATATTTGATTTTGTTTGAATAAAGACAATTGCCCAATTTAAATGAGTAATAAATCGTATTAAAATATTTTAAATAATTCAAAGTGAATTATTTACAATAATGAATAAATAAAACCTACTGAAAAGGGATTTGGTAAAATTTGGATTTCAAATAGAAGTTGAAAACATATTTGAAATCTCAATTAAATTGTAACATCCCAGAAATATTAAACTTGGACCATCAAACTCTAATCATCAAAATTAGGGTTAACAAAAACTTTCACAACTAAAAATATGAAAGCATTCATATGTGTGTATTCAAAATTTGGATTCTTTTGAATTGCCATGGTTCTATGTTTCTTTGCTTGTAAAATGATTCTTAGGTGAAATAAACATCATCTAAACAATCCCCAAACTTTTCCCAAAGACAAACAACTCAAAATAAACAAATGAAGTGAATGGTCATTTTTGCCAAATTAACTCTCATGCCTACTTTGGCTATCCCTAGTTTTCAAAACTTAACAGAAACATTTGTGGATCTTTGCACCCCTTGTTAGTACTCATAATAAGGTACCAAGGCCCACTTTGTGATCATCCAAAAACATTCAAATAATAAGTTTAAATGACAGTTTAAAATTGAATCTATCTCATATGGGAAGATCCCACTATTTCAAACACCACTCAAACAAGCTCAATTTTCAAGACCCAAGCACCCACAGAATCCTCGGCACATGCCTAGCACACCCACCAAAAATCTTTTCAAAATTCAAAAGTAAGTTTCTTGCGGCCATTTCATCAAACACTTGGCAGGCAAATTTAAACCAAATCAAATTCACTGTTTTTAATAGTGTTTTGGCCTAACTTGTTCCCTCTCTAGCTAACAGCAACCATCTAGTAGATCATCTAGCTTAATTGTAAACCTCTAGCACCACTGTGAGCTTGCCTTGCCATCAATGGTGAGCAGGCCGAGCCTCACCATGCCACCCCAAGGTAGACAACAAGCTAGAGGAAGAACTAGCTGCGCCCACCTTGTCTGGGAGGTAGCCAGCACCTCACCGCCGCCCACTGTCCCCTCCCCGAGCCAGTGCAAGCCGTGGACCACCAAGAACGCCGCGCGCCCAGTGCCACTGCGACATGCCGAGCCCGCCCCAGAGCGCCGCACCAGGCACGCGTGCACACGCCGCCCCTCGACCGCAGCCCGTGCCCACTGCTTCACCATGATCCCAGGAACACGCCAGACACCCCCGTTCACCGCCCCATGCCTCACAGCCACCGCTCGCCGTCGAAGACGCCGAATCTGTCGCGCAGAGCACCGCACGTTCCCGACCGATTGCCACCGCTCCTAAGCGCGCATTTTCAAGTCCTAGAGCATCGCCAGGAGACTGCGCGTCGATCGCCAACCTCAGCCATGCCGCTAGCCGCTCGTAGCCATGTCGCCACCGTCGCCTGCCCATCCCTCTCGGTCTTGCCGTCGAGCCTATAAAAGGAGGCCACCCCCAGTCGTTTGAAGCACACCATTCCACTCCCCTCACATCACTGATCGTTCCACCCTCTAGATGGAGCACGAGGAGCAGCAGCTCGCTGGAATTGCGCTGGAGCAGGCCGCCTCTGGAGAAGAAGGGGGCCGTTGATTTCGACCACCCCCGGAGCTGCCTCAACCGTCCCTGAGCTTGCCGTCGACCACTCGTTCGTTTGCCCGCCTCGCCGTCGTCGCTGGAGCCCTGGTATGCCCCCTATGCACCCGTACTAAGCCGCTAGGGTTCGAGATCGCCGGTGACATGTTCATCGTCGACGACAATCCCCAGCCGTCGATCTCCCTTCTAATCCAACGAACCACACAGCCCCGTACCTCTTTGCGTGTTATGAGCCACTGACTGGTGGAACCCCCTATCAGCTGAGCCCCGCGCTGCGGAGTGACACTGGGCCGGCCCATTAACCTCTCTCGCATGACCCAATCATTTGAATTTAGATTTTTCCATCTTAATTCAAACTCAGTTCTGTTCCTAGATTCAAAAATCAACCTAGCTCGATTTATTGAACCAAAATACATGAAACTAATTTTGTTAGAAATGTAATGAAATGCTTAATCCAAGACCGTTGGATTCAAATCATTTGGATCTGTAGATCAACCTTGGTAAAAAATAACAAGTCAGAAGCTTTTTGCATTCAAACATTTTTCAAAATTCAACCATAAGAGCTTTTGAGTTGATTCCAACTCTCAAAAATCACATTTGATCACACCTTTCAGAATATATAAAAACATTTGGGTTTACTTACAGAAATAATGTTCAAGTAATAAAAGAAGGCCACATAGGCATTTCTAGTCACCCTATTTAATTAAAATAAAAAGGTTAAACCTTATTAAATTGTGACACCACTTTAAATCACATTCCCATGTACTGAAATATGTGGTGATGACATGTGTTAACATGATCCCATGTTTGAGTTGGAGAATATTAAATCTTAATTAGTTTTTCAATGAGTAGAAATTACTTTTCTCAAATTAAAATAAATAAGACAAATGTTTTAAGCTTGTAATGTAGGTGATGATGCTAGATCATCTATAGTGCACCTTTGTGTGATGATTGAAAATAGTTAAGTATTGTTTGGTGATTGTGTACCTCGTATTTATTTATAGACGCTAGTACCGACCAAGGATACGAGGAGGAAGGAGGATACTACGAGGAGGAAGCTGAGGATAACTTCAACCACTACTCTGCACAAGGCAAGCCTAATACTACTAGTTGATTTGGCAAGCTAACCCTTGCAAGATACCCTACTTATGCAAGCTAATACTTTCTTGTTACCATGCCAACTATATGCCTTAAGCATATGTGATCCTACCCACTTGATAACCCAATCCTAGTTTTACTTGCAAGCTTTATACTTTATTTCTTTATCAAAGCTTTCTCTTAGGGTTTACTTAAGTGACTTGTAGATTCTAGAAAGATAATTGAAGGTTGCATAAAGATAATTAAATTTGGCCTAAGTAGATAATCTTGATGTCATGCTAAGGCATGAGATGGAACTTCATTAATCTGCACTTGTTTACCACCCCTCCTTAGTACTTACCCCACTTGTAGATGCTAGTGCTAAGCATAAAACTTGATCAACTTTAGATGGGAATACTTGGTGAAAATAGTTATGAAAACCTTGGAATGATGAGTCATTCTACTGAAATGTTTTTACATGTGTTTCCGAACACCAAATGGTTTTGATGATGGAAATGTTGAGGCATGAGACTTAGCCATTTATAAAACTGATGGTTGTCTGGATGCGATACCATTCCAATTTTACTGTACGACCACAATACCCAAAATTGGGTAGGGCTTGACTGGAAACTTATATACCTTAGTATGGGTTCCCTCACGGCCAAGGTCTGAGCCGAGGCTACCTTGTGAAGATTGTCCACCTATGCAATACCCAAGATGACAGTTGGTCATGGTTGGGAGGCCAAACTCACAGGAGAGGTGCCTCTACTAGGGCATGTAATTGAAAGGTTAGGATTGATTATCCGCATACTGAGTATGGTGAATTCAGGATTTGTTCCTGACGGATGTATCGAAGGTTGTGGTGAAAGTGTACAATCTCTTCAGAGTGTCAAACTATTCGAATAGCCGCGTCCGCGGTTATGGACAGTTGGAGTGGCCATACTGTTCCCCCATCAGATGTTTTCAAAATGACTTGTGAAATGAATTGAGACTTTGACTTGACCACAACAGAGTTGTGATATGAAATTTAAGTTCCCACTTAGGTGTTATGAAATTTCAACTAGCTTTCTTTCCTTCTGAACTTAGTAGAGGTAAATCTGGCTTTTTGCAAAACAACCCTAGAGCTTAGTGTCCTACTACAAAACCCCCTTAACTTGTTAGTATTAGTTTGCGAGTACTTAAAGAGTACTCATGGCTTTGTCCCTGGCTATTCCCGTGGCCAGACTATGAAGAGGAGTACCAGGATGATGGACCACAGGAAGGTTACTACAACTAGGATCATCTCACATCGTCAGCATTGCCTGTGACACCGAAGATGGAGCTTCGCCTACGCTACCTTTATTATTACGTTATTCCGCTGCTTGATATGTATTAAGAACTGGATCATGAGATCCTTATTTGTCTAAGACCTTATGTATGGTTTGTAATGGATGATGTACTGTGATATCCAAATCTGTTATGTCTCGCAAAAATGGTAATCCTGGGATTGCGATGTATGGCATAACAAGCATCTCGGATTAAAAATGCGGGTGTTGACATAAATAAAGACAAGTGTCTAAATTAATTAATTAATAAACCGTAAAGGAATAAGGAAAAATTTATTTTAAATGAACTTAAATACATGTTTAAAACAGAATAGGAACTTAGTGAAAAGTTTGAAAAGATATGAAATGAAAAAGGGTTTGAAATCATTTTAATGAATTCAAAACAGAAAATAAAAGTAGAAAATGAAAAAGAAACAAAGAAAAAAAGGGAAAGGATCAGCCCAACCCACTAAGCCCAGCTAGCCCATCTTTCTCCCCCACAGAAAAACGATTCGCACCAGAATACTTACCCTGCAGTCGTTGACCAGAGGACCCACCGTTTCCTTCCCTCTATCGCTGACGAAGTGACCCCACCTGCCAGTCGTCTTCCCCACCCGCGGTCCCGTTCTTCCGCAAACCACGCGGCTGTTTCTGCCGTTGAATGCATACTTCAATTCGTGTATTGTCCACGTGATTCTTGCCCCTGACCTCACCTCTTAATCGCCCAGTCCCCCTCTTCATTTCCCCTCGCTTCTATCCTCCCTCTGCCCGAATTGCGACCTCAAACTCCCTCTGCCCGACGACACTCCGGCGATGATTTCGGCCACTCCTCGCCTCCTCTTGCTCCCTAGAAACCACGAGCCTACTCCCCAGCCTCTAGCGCACCTCCCAGTACCTTCCTCTCGCTCGCGCGTGCCCCGTAGCCTTGGCAACCTCGATGATAGAGCGACGCCACCGTCTGCCTCCGCTCCCGCGAGCTACTGACGCCAACCCCGAGTGCCCCTCGTGTTCTGGTGAGTATTCCTGCAACCCTCGAGACCGTGCGCATCCTCCTGACGCGTTTCCTCGCTCGCTTGCATCCCAGACAACCGTCTTTAACCACAGTCGTGCGTTCCCGAGCCAGTGAGCAACTACGGCGAGCGATCCCCGTCGACCTCGAGCGCCCCTTCGACAACCACAACAGCGTTGAGCATCAGCAAGCTTCGGAGAATTCGGTGAGCGCTTCCCCTCTCTCTCTCGCCTCCTGAATCATCGGCAACTTCACCATCTGAGCGCGCCGCTGTCAGCCACCGTCGTCGCGCCGCCCATCTTTGGGCGTCTAGATCTAAGCCGTTAGATGTTGATCGTATGGACACGATAGATGACTTAAGTGAACCGGTATGACTAGATCTGTGTCGCATGATCTGCTTTTAATCCAACGCACCACACCGCTCGATCCATATGAATCGGTATGGACCAATAGAAACACACCACGTGGTCTGAGATTTGTTTTAAAAACAGAAATGAATCTATTATATGTTTGATTTTGTAAAATTCATAACTTTAAATCTACACATCCAAATTTTGCAAACTTTATATCATTGGAATCATAAAGAAGAGTACTTTCCAACCATTCCCTTTGTTTAATGAATTGCTTCTATAAAATTAGTTGTTTTTGCAGAAACTTGTTTAGGTATATTCTGAACATAAAAATTATTCTAGAAATGATTTTAGGGTAAAATCTTTTGGAAATGAATTTTTTTGAACCTACTGACCATAAAAGCCAACTTGTAGATTTAAAAGCATATTTAGTGATACTAGGAAATAAATCTTTGAATAAAATCATTTCTAGTTAAATAAAAATATTGATTATGGTTTAAAAATGCTTTTTATTTAAAACCTTTGGAAAATGGTTTGATTTAAACTCTCTGACCCTAAACACTAAGTTTTAGGATTTAAAAATATATTTGGTGAACCCTAGAAAATTATAACTTTGTTTAAAGGAATTTCTAGCGAAATAAAATGTTGCTTTGATTTAAAAATGGTTTTAGGTGAAACCTTTGGCAAATGATTTAATATTAAACACTTTAACCATATACACTAACAATTGTGTTTAAAAATATATTTGGCAAACACTAGAAATTACTACTTTGATTTAAGTCATTTTTCTAACAAAACAAAAATGATTTAAAGTGGCCATTTTCACTAGCTTGATATCAAATGGTTTTGCCACATTTATAAATGACCAATAAGTGTTTTATAATGTTTATAGCCTATTAAAAACCACCTTTACAAATAAAACAATCTTTTGCATGCTTGCATGCATTGTTTTCTTTTCTTTATTCTATGTGATGAATTGCTTGAATGGTAGATTGAATTTGTGCCTTGATTGAATTGTAGGGAAATTTGAAGAGTGTGACTATTACAATATCAAGGAGTGAACTTATAATCTCTACCAATAAGGCGAGTGGTGCTTCATACTTTTGTCCTATTATTTTCACTATGCATTAGTGATATTTCTAAGTGAGACTTGCATGGAATTTTTAGTAAGTATGCTATGCCATGGGAAATCCTAGTAGATGATGCCTTAGTAGAATTTTCCCTAAGTTAAGATCCATACTACTATCATGCTTGGCTTAGCTAGTAGAAAACAAGGGTGGATTATATTCATGCTATGAAATATTTCTAAGTCAAGGACTTGTGTTTTGATTAATAAAACAACTATGTGAATGAATCACCTGGGTGGAATGGTGTGAATGGGTTATGTTGAGTGGTTACACAGGGCCCATATCTATGGACTACCCTAGTGTATCTTACTTGTGGAAATCCTCCCAGGAACAAAGAGATTTGAGATGTCAAATGTTGAGAAGCTTCTAGTGCAGCCACATGGCATTATGGGCTCTTCCTGGATCATATAGGTTGCAATAAATTAGCCAGATGGATAGTTAGTGGTAGGGGATGACAGGTTTGGGAAAGCGTCCATTTTGGTCTAAGGGAAGGCTTCTGAAAGATCTTGTCTCGATGCATGTCGAGTCTTGCGAGGAAAGTGCACCACCTCTCGAGAGAGTAAAATCTAAGTACTTAGCCGTGTCCCCGGCAATGGACAATTTGAGCATCAAGACATGGAAGCTATCAAGAATCTCCTCATCCCAATTTCTAAGTTAAAAACTTGTGGTTGAACAAGGGTTAAAGGATCTTCAATCTTTGATTGGTAGATGCCTTGGGTGATTTGACAAACAAAAGCTTAGTGTTTTCAAATGATAAGGAAAATCTATTTTGAGCAAAGCAAGCCTAAGCTCCACTTAGCCAAATGCATATAGATGATAGTTACCACTATACTACCATAGTATCACTTGCCAATACAATTCAAATGTATTGACCCATGTGGCTATAACTTATTATGTTGCAGGTTTGTTTAATGTTAGTGAAGTGTGTTGAATAGGATTACAAGTCTACAACCAACATGATTGCATGTGGCACTTTGAAGATGAAGGACTCCATGCTATATAGTTATTTCTGCTGCATTGTAATGAGATAGCCAAATGAGCTATGTAAGATGTAATGAATTATTTTATTCCTGGTTATAAAGTTGTATTATGACCTTTGTTTCTTGATATTACATATTAACTGTGGATGCTAGCTATTGATCCAGGGACTAGCATTGTAAACACAAGGATCTCTACCTTATTAAAAGTTGGGACCTCTACATTGAGGATTTGAGGAATCTGATTGAAAAGCTCATAAAGGGAACACCACCACCACCAAAGGAGTGATTCCTCATCATGTTTTGGCATCCCCTTGGTTTGTTCCAAGCTTGGGGGAGTGCCGCGGTATCACATCGTTATCTTTATTTTTTTAGTAGATTCATATCTTGAATAGAGAAGTTATCATATAGGATGGTTTGCATTGTGGAAGTATCTCTCCTTTAGTTGGTTATCTATGTATCCCTTGGTATGAGTGCCTTTATGGAATATTAATGAGAAGTTTCATCTTTTACTTTTTTCACTTCTTCTTTTAGTGTGCAATCTCTACTATATTATTAATCTTGTTGATTAGTATTGGTACCACTTTGGGAGCATCAAGTAAATCTAAATTGGTTTTGGCAAACCGAGCTCTGGTCAATAGCAACACTTTCTGAGGTTTGAAAGGAAAAGAAAAAAGCACTTACATGTATTTTATATCATTTATTTTCTTTCTTGATTGGCTCATAAGCTTAGTATTCTTTAATTAAGATCTTTTGTGTTTTTCAAGGAAGATTGCATGTTTGACTTTATCACTTGTATGTTTGCTTGTTTCCTGCAACTCTCTTGCTTGATAGCCAAACACCTGTATTGAGAGGGAATACTTCTCATGCATCCAATCCTTTAAACCAAAACTTATGCCATCTGTGTCCACCATATCTACCTATTAGCACATTCCAAGTAAATTATCAAGCTTCATTTATCTTTTAAATTAAATTTTTTTATTATGTGAAAATTGGTTAGTAAATCTCTCACGAACTTGATGGCACACCTTACTTTCTTGCCCTAAATAAATTTGAACCATTGTGTCATCTATGTTGTATATGCGTGCACCTATAAGTTGGGATTAGCAGAACCGTGCTGTCACAAGGAACTCTTTCAACACTTGTAAATACCTATCTAGTTGATATCATGCTCTTTTGTTTATGTATGTCGTCGGTATGAAATAAAAGTTGAGCTTGTAAGTCCATGGAGTTATGTATGTGTGTTAGAGAAACGCCTGGGCCGCTAGCCTAAGCCATGCCTAATCATGGTGGAATCTTTCATCATCACCATAGTGAGCAATCTATGGATCATTATTATTATTATTATATATATAAAGAAAAGAGGAAAGAGAGAAAAAAGCACCATTTTCCCATGGTAAATAAGAATATTGCTGAGATGATCATTGTCTGCTTGCCTTGTCATTTTGATATGGGATAGCTCATGTATCATGAGGCAAGGGTACCCCGTTGGCGGTTCTCTATGATACACATACTATGACAAGAACTTACCGGTAACTAAAGTTGAGTAGCATGAGGAGCGGCCCTCGTACTCAAGGGAAATGAGATTTCCAACTTATATTTCGTCAATAATATACTCCATCTTTGTTCACTTTAACCTTAATCACCTCAAGATGCTTATGATAGGGGCAATGAGAGCTCAAAGCTAGTAAGTACCATAATATTTTGAAAGCTCTTTATGAACTTGAAATCCCTGCTTCCCTCTGTGAAAAGCCTTTTAAAGAACATGTGGGCCCCCATGTGTGGTTTTGGTAATTAATGACAATCTCTATGGACTAATATTTTTATCAAGTTGCGCTTGTAGGAATTGTCCATTGGCAATGCTTGAACCATGTGGTGGTGTCAAGGTTGAAAGAATAATAAAATGAAGAAGATCAAGTGATGATCAAGGTGTTCAAGGAGTGATCCAAAGATTGGTCATGTGAGAGTTGAGCCTATAGCAAGTGTGTCTTGAAGAATATATGGAGTGATACCGCTTGTGTACCTTTAATACACCAACATAATAAAGAAAGACATGAAGGAGAAGAATAAAGAAAATAAGATTAAGGGTGTCTTGAAGAAGAAGATAGAGTTCCTCATGTGTATCTTCAAGACATCATCCAAATGGAGTTAGAAGAAATGTGGTGCAAGTTAAAGATGTGCCATATCTAGAAGATCATATGCTTGGGGCTTGCCATAATTATGGTGATCATGGATATGTGAAGATATGCCTAAAAGAGAGGCTCTCCCCTAGTGAGTATGGGGGAGCAATTTGCAAGATTCACCAAGCTAGCGCAATCAAGAAAGGTGTTCCATCTTGAGGTGGACAAGATCGTTATCATCAAGATAAAGTGGAATATGCTCAAGGCAAAGGTATGTTCTTGATAGGGTTTATTTCTTACAGGTCTCATGGTGGTATTTGGGGAGACCAGTTTATATGATAGGTAATCGTACTATCAAGAGGGGCTCTCGAGTGAGTAACTTGATCGTATCCCTCGGTGAGAGCTCAAACCTTTGCATACTTGGCATCATATTTCTTGTTTCTTATTTAGTCTTAACCATGAGATCATTTTGAGCTTGTGTTAATCTCCATGAGAAGCTCAAGTTCATCAAAAACAGATTTCATATGCATTCTCTATTGCGTTTTCGATATTGGAGGTTTTACCGGTTTGTCTTTTTAGATAGGTTAAACCTTTCATAATTTGGTTCTATCCTCCCTTGCTGTAATATGATGGTTCTCTGCATGATATTGTAGAGCTTGTTACTATCTTCGAAACGAGCCCAATATCATCAAAATCGGAGTCCGAATGCAAAAGTTATGGTCGTTTCAGTTTTGCTATTTCTGTCAGTTTTGCCCTGGGAGGAATGTCCGGGGTGAACACGCCGGACACTCCGGTGTCGCACGAAAATCTCAGATTTCAGTCGTATGGTTGCCATTCAGATGTTCATATTGGATACCACCTAGAAACTGGCCGGAATGTCTGGCCCGTGCGCTCTAGAGCTGCAACAGTTGGATTTTGGAGGACCTATATAAGGGGCCCTTCTTCCCCAATGGTTACCTAACCATTCTTGCAAGTTTCCCCTCCATTGTTGACCTTCTTGAGCTTGCTTCCCCTCAATCCCTCCTATGATTCTTGCATATTCTTGAGGGATCTGAAAGAGGAGATCTAGATCTACAACCCCACCAATCAATCTCTCCTCTAAATGAGAGGAACATATTGGGATCTAGATCTTGGAGTCTTTTGTGGATTTTCTCCATTGTTCTTCCTCTCTTATCCCCCCACAAGATTTTGTAGCTTTGGTGTTATTTGTGAGAGAAGAACTTGAGAACTTCTTGTGTTCTTGCCATTGCATTTGGTGCATCGGTTTGGGTTCTCGGTGAGGATTCAATTGAGTGAAAGGTGAGAAGCTTTTTACTCTTGGGTTCTTGGAACCCTAGACGGTTTGCAAGTCTTTGGATTACTTGGGGCATTCAATTAAGTTGTGGAGCTTTCCCCAAGCTTGTTTGTTGGGAGCCTCCAATTAAGTTGTGGAGAAGTGCCCCAACCTTGTGAGAGGTTCCGTATTGCCACCGATAAGTGCACCGATAGTGGAAGTGTGGATCAATCCCGTTGGGGTGAGATTCACTGGAGAATAAGGGAGGACTTTTGTGACGTAGGTGGTTAGATACCACCCCCCTCTCCAAACGAGACATACTCCATGTTGGGAGGAACTCAGTAAAATACCGTCGTCCCCGCGTGCCTCGGTTATCTCTATACCCCAGCTCTTACTTATGCACTTTACTTTGTGATAGCCTTCTTGCTTGAAGTATATATATATTGCTATCACATAGTTGTTTGTCTTGCTTAGCATAAGTTGTTGTGCACATATGTGAACCCTAGATTGTTCTAGGTTTTGTGCTTAACAAAGTAAATGCTAGTTTAATTCCGCCTTTGTTGAGCCACTCTCAGAAAAGTTTTAATCGCCTATTCAACCCCACTCTAGGCGACATCTGTATCCTTTTAGCCTTTCTTTTACTTCTTAGTTGAGTCAGTAAACCTATTCCTCTCTATCTCCATCAAGCATTTGAGTTGTTGTGTTTCAATCATTCATATGATGATTTATTCAATCATGTTTCTTATCTTCCTTGTTTTGCACATGGTTCTTATCTGAATGAGTATTACTTTGAAATCCATCATTGTGAAAAGCCTTTTATGTTTGAGCAAAGGGACTCCTGTTATAAACTTCTTTACAAAAGCTTTACTTGAAAAAGTATGATTTGTCAACTGTTTCTGACCAAGAACAAAGTTTGCCATTACTAATTATGATTTATCTTTATGCATATTTATTTTGACTCCCATACTCGTTGCAAGGTAATGAAGGGAATATGCCCGAGAGGTAATAATAAAGTGGTTATTATCGTATTCCTTATTTATGATAAATGTTTATTTTGCATGCTATAATTGTATTAATACAGAAAAATTAATACATGTGTGTTTAATGAACAAATAGAAAGTTCCTAGTTATGCCTCTCTTATAAACTATCTCATTGATTAACAAGATAATCAAAGGTTTCCTGATCATGGACATTGGATGTTGTTAATAACAAGGTCACAACATTGTTGGAATGATGTGATGAACATTCATCCGAAGTATATCATTACGATCAAGGTCATTGTGTTTATATTGCTATAACATCATACGAAGTAATCTTAATCCTTAGACCATGAGATCATGTCAATCATGAGACCATGAGACCGTGAGAATTTCCCCATGGTCTTGGATCAGCGAGATACATGTTCCCGGTGGATTTTTCTGGAAGGATTTGTTGCTTCCGCTGCTTCGCTGGAGCGAGGGCGCGGAGGTTGTCGGGGTACTCGGATGTGTGTGCGATCATGGATGCACCACTTCTTTGCGGTGATGGACTTGATGGTGCTGGACCGGCTGGAGCAGATGCACTTCATCACGATCTTGAGATCGGCAAGCGTTCGAATACATCTGTAACATCCCAAAAATGTTGAACAATGATTATCAACTTCCAATCACCAAAATTAGGGTTAACAAAAACTTTTGTTAATTCAAATCATATGAATGCATGTGTAAAGGTGATGTTTGTATGAA
The DNA here is from genome assembly GCA_910589765.1 of Avena atlantica. NCBI lineage: Eukaryota > Viridiplantae > Streptophyta > Magnoliopsida > Poales > Poaceae > Avena > Avena atlantica. The sequence continues at coordinate 360,076,813 of OU342734.1, read as the reverse complement.
TGAATGAATGGACTTGTGTGATTGATCTAAATAGCAAGGAATGGTTTGAAGGTGAAAAAAACATCATCTAAAACATTTCCAAGCAGAAACAAATCAAGAGAAAATAAAAAACAAAACAAATAAAGCACTTGGTCATTTTTGCCAATCTTGCTCACTAGGCCACTTTGAGTGTTTCTAGTCCAAGATTTCAAACAGAAACATTTTCCATTTCTTTTCACCCCTTGCTAGACCAAGTAAAATTGAATCAAATCCCACCTTTCAAACTTGCAGAAACATTTGGCAACTTGATTCAAATGACAATTCAAAATTGAATCTTTATCATATGTGAAGATCACCATTTCTCAAAACCCGACCAAACCAATTCCACTTGACCAATACCACTAACCAGAGACTCCCTAGTATGTAACCAACACATCCACAAAGTTTGATTCAAAAATTCAAATTTGAATCTCTTTTGGCCATTTCATCAAACACCTGGCAAACAGGAAACAAACAAACATCAAACACTATTAGGAGCAGTGATTTTGGCCTAACTTGTTCCCTCTCTGGTTCATAGCAAGCTATTAGTAGATCATCTAGCCCATTTAACAAGCTTTAGCACCACTGTGAGCTTGCCATAGCCATCAATGGTGACCAGGCTGAGCTAAACTTGCCACCTCTCAGTTGACAGCAAGCTAGGAGTAGCACCAAGCCTAGCAACCATGTCTGGGACACTCTCCACCGTCCATCGCCACCCCCTGTCCAAGCCTCGAGCGTAGCCAGCCCCTGGACCACACAGCCCGAGCATGCCAAGCCTCTCTGCGAGCGAGCCGAGAGTGCGCTAGAGAGCCAACCGCGACACACGCCCACAGACCGCGCGCCGCCCTCGCCGCGTGCGAGCAGGATCGCCAGCACCCCAGCAACACCGCATACATGCCCGTTGGCCGCCGCTTGGACTGTAGACGCTGTGCGCCATTAAAACTACCGTCGGACCCGCTCAGAGCGCAACGATGTTCCGACCATTTAGCACCGCCCCACGCCACGTGACCTAGCCGTTGAGCTTTGCTAGGGAGCACAGCACCGCCCCTATCTTCGCCCATGCCATTCACCCACTGTGCCGACGACCATGACAAGCTCAGCCCGCGCCCGTCGGTCCCCTTCAGGCACTATAAATAGAGGCCACCCCAGCACGAATTCTTCACACCATCTCACTCCCCTCTCTCTCAGAAGCACCCCACCTCACTCCCGGAGCAAGGCGAGCATTGCATCGCCGGAATTTCGCTGGAGCTTGCCGCTACTGGAGGAGAAGGGCGTCGTCGATTGGAGCCGCCCAGTAGGAGCTGCCAGTACCAGGAGGATCACCGTCGTCGACTTCGTCATCGCCCCCATCGCTGACCATCGCCTGAGCTCCAGTGAGCCTCCCACGACCCCCAATGGCCGCGCTAGGGTTCTGTCTCGCTAGCGTTGCCCGACGTGGACAATGAACCACAAGTGTAGGATTAGAGCTTGATCGTGCGGTCCACATCCCCCCATACCGCTTTGCACCCCTCTGTCTCACTGACTAGTGGGGTCGTTCACTTAAACCCACCCGCGAGTGCGTTGTGCACCGTGGGCCGGCCCAGTTAGCATCCCGTGCGACCCAATAATTCAAATTTAGGTTTAATCTTTTAGTTTCAAACTCAGTTCTGTACCCAGATTCAAAAATCAACCCAGCTCGATTCACTAAACCAAAATGCATGAAACCAATTTTGTTAGAAAGGTACTGGAGTGCTTAATACAAGCCCGTTGGATTCAAACCATTTAGATTTGTAGATCACTCATGGTAAAAATAACAAGGCAGAAGCTTTTCTGCATTCAAACATTTTTCAAAATTCAACCATGAAAGCTTTTGAGTTAAATCCAACTCTCGAAAATTACATTTAACAAGACCTTTCAGAATATATAAGAATATCTAGGTTTACGTGTAGAAATAATGGTCAAGCAATAAAAGAATGCCCCATAGGCATTTATAATCACTTTAATTAATTAAAATAAAAAGGTTAAACCTTATTAAATTGTGAAACCACTTTAAATCACATTCCCATGTACTGAAATATGTGGTGATGACATGTGTCAACATGATCCCATGTTTAGTTGGAGAATATTAAATCTTAAGTAGTTTTTCAATGAGTAGAATTTACTTTTCTAAAATGAAAATAAAACTATTTTCCTTAATGATTGTAATGTTTGTGATGATAATAAATCATCTAGTGAAAACCTTGGTGTGCTAAGTAAGAGTAGTTAAGTATTCTTTGGTGATTGTGTATGTTGGGGATATGCTATATGGGTATCCTCATAGCTTGTCCTCTATCCGGATAACCCGGATGGCCCATAGTTGGTAGCATGGCCCATGGCCTGCTGGGAGGCCCAGTTAGATGGATCCAGAAGGGAGGCCCATGCCGGATAAAGGAAGGCTACTGAGGAGTCACCGACGTACCCGGAGACTTGGAGTGCAAGACACGCTAGACTGGTAATATACAGTGTAGGACTTTGTGACCTGTTCGGCTAGGACTTTCCCCTGTAACCCTAGGACCTGGCGACTATATAAGTCGGGCCTATGAGAGCCTTTAGGGAACGATCATAGACAACTTCACATAAAATCGCATAGCGAACCAATCCCTGTAGTGCGGCGTATTGCCCTTATAGTGATTTATAGCAGGAGCAGGATTCCGCCACCGTCGTGGGATCTGAACCTGGGTAAGCTATGTTACCTCGTACCCGTCAACCCTCCGCCTTCCCCCACGTCTCTAAACATGCACTGTGAGGACTCCTCCATGGCGTACTCGTCGGCAATACCACGACAGTTGGCGCCCACCATGGGGCAAGAGGCGCTTCAGGCTCTTCAGCGGGCGAGGACCAAGATCTTCGTGAGAATCGGCGAAACCATAGCCATTGGTCATGTTCTCTCCTCCGGCAATGTTCCGATCGTCCCTCCCGACGAGTTCTGGATCCCGGTGAAGACGAACCCTACTCGATGCTCGATCGTCCCCATCGGAGATATCCACCTCTTCATCGTCGAAACCGACTCGGGCACTAGTTCCCTGGGAGTCGGCGGAGCATCAAGACCCGCACGGACCGCCTACGGGTAGGATACGTTCATGGAAGGATCAATGTCGGATCTCTCTTTGGAGTTTGCCGGCAAAGATCGGAAAAATTCAAGGCCCACCCAAACCGCCTCTGTGCAGGATATAACGGCGTAAGATCACTGCAAGTCCGCCGGCTTCGCCCGTGCGTCTGAACAACAGAGATCCAAATTCATCGGTGAGGTAACCATCTTTGATCTAGCGCGTTGCGTTCAGAGAGAGGGCGAAACCCCCCGCGATTACCTTGCCAGGTGGCTCCGTATACGAGCTAATCTGGCACATTACCCTAATGATGATGCCATGTATAAATTTGTGGAAGGACTAGACCAGGGAACGCTTCTCCCACATTCTCTAAGGCGGCAGCAAGCCTCAGGACGTCTCACCTTCAAAAGCATGGTGAACACCGTCAACAGCTACGCGGAGGCCGAGGGGGCAGCTCAGGCGGATCTTGCGCTCATTGGCGGAGCGTCATCGCTTTAGAAACCACCACCACCGCCTCCAGCCGCCGTCGCCGCAGCTGCGCCACCACCTCCAGTCATCGTCACTGCTATTGCACCTCCACCCCCCGTCATCGAGGAAGCCCTGGAACCCTCCGACTCTGTGATTGACGCGCTCTACACCGACTTCAGTGCAGATTCAGAGGAGATAGATTTCATCCCGAAGGAGCTAGCTCTGCCATGCAGGAGATGGAGGAGGAGTACACGCGCGACGAGCAAGCCAACAACTCTGTCACGTCCCGGGAGGTGTTCGTCACCATTGGGACGGCGATGGATAAAGATCAACCCGGGAGAGCTCCGCCTATAGCGCTGGACAAGGGGAAGGGACCACCTGTTGCAGCCGACATTGATCGCCCAAAGGACATGCCCCCTCCGCCTAACCCAGTGCAGCAGCAGGAACTCGCCACCGGCCCGAGCAACAACAACACCGTAAACTTGCCACCTCCGGCATCTACGTCTGCTGCTGCCCAAGTTACTCCAGCTGATAGAGTGATGTACGACAATCTCCTCGTCGAGCCATTGACCGTAGCTCATATCCGGAACGTGACCCGGCTTGATGAGAAGGGCCAGGAGCTGCTGGAGGAAACGCAGGCCATCCCGAAGCAAGGCGCGAGGCTAGATCGAGATCTGGCAACACGCAGAAATCCATAGAGAAAGCTAGAGCAATGGAGGCCGAGTACAAGAATCTGCTGCAGCAGCAGAAGGCCAAGAAAGCTCCGGCTCGCGTCATCAACGATCCTGGTGTGCGGTGAAACCTAGGATGGGCTCCCCTGAAGCCGGCACAAGCCAAGCCATACATTGACAGTGAAGGCAGGCAGGTGATGCCCACTCCTCTCCTTAACCTCGTCGTCGCCAAGACCCTTCTGGAGCAGGATAGATCGCCTGAGGCAGTGGACCAGGTCTATGACCTTGTGGCCATGGCGGTGAAACAGCAGGAAAAGGCCACCTCTCAGAGGCTTGAGTCTGACCCAACATTTTGCCAGTCTAGCCAGCATAAGCCGTCAAGGGACAGATCTCCTCTTGATGTCGGGTCCCATACAAGTTCATCAAAACAAAGACGGAGGGATGCGCGCAATAGGAAGGATGCTATCCCCATATCCTCCAACCACGGAGGAAAATCCCAACCTCGTCGCCCATCGCCACCGCCCCGCTCCCCCCGACATCGCGAAGAAACCAAGGATCAACATCGTACGAATATGCCCCCGCCAAGGCAGAGCGGCATCATCATCCGCGATAACACGGAGCAGACCCGTCATGATGGAGAGCGCAACCAAGGACACAAGAGCAGGTCGTGCCATGACCCTCTGCGTGTGAAAAGCAACCGCGACAAGCGTGAGGCATCGCAGGAGGGTACCAGCAAGAAGGATAACCCACCGCCACCTCCGCCTCCGTCGCTACCTAGCAGCCACCATGGCGGAGGGGGTCCGCGTCGTTCACGCAGGCCATCCCCTGTTGGCAAGAAGAAAAGAAGCCCGGAGCCATACGACACATGTTCGCGGATAGACAAGATCCACGGGGCCCGGGAAGGACCATACCTGGGACCATGTTGCTTTGGACCTGTCATACGGTCCGCAACCTACCCCAAAGGTTTCTGGATTGACAAGACTATCAAGCCCTATGACGGCACCGCTAAGCCAGCCACATGGTTGTAGGACTACGGTAACGCGGTGGAGATCGGGGGGGGGGGGGTAACCCCAACGTTGTCGTCAAGTACCTCCCATTGATGTTGGCGGGCACGACCCGTCAATGGATTGATGACTTACCGTAGAAATCCATTTGCAATTGGTTGGACATGCAAGAAGCGTTCACCAAGAAATTCGAGGGTACGTACAAACGTCCCTGTACTATTGGCGATCTACAGCGGTGCGTGCAAGATAAAGACGAGACATCTCGCGCCTACCTCTCCCGCTGGCTGGATATGAAGAATTCCTGCGCAGGAGTGCACGCTTAGACCTCCATGTCCGCCTTCATCGATGGGTTGGAAAGGGGCACATTTCTCCGACATAAGCTGAAGCGCTTGCAGGACAATCACCAGCTAGACTTGAATTAGATGATTTAGTTGGCCAGTGAGTTCACAGCTGCCGATGACGATGCTCGCAGCTCTCTGCCAGCAACGACCATTCCAACTCAAGCTCGGAGCAACAACATCACAAAGCGGAAAACCGCGCCAGAAGAAAAGCAAACTCCCGACATGGTCGCTATGACCTTCGCAGGACTAGGTGATGGCGGACAACGTGGCCGAGGACACGGAGCTGGACGTGGGCAGCAGCGAGGAAGTGAAACTACCTCGGCAGCGCTCCGTGTTCCCCAAACCTACGAGGAGTACCACGATATGCCGTGCCTCATACACCTAGATGTCAACGGCAAGGCCACCCACACCAATCGCCACTTCAAGTTCATCAACGACCTCAAGGAGGACCCGGAGTCCGGCTACAAGCAAAGTCGGAAGAACAAACCGCGAGGAAAGGGCAAGGGGAATAAGAAGGAGGATGAGTCCAAGGATTCAAGTGACATGGACGAGGACATTGACCCCAAGCACGCCGCCAAGAGCGACGGCAAAGGCAAGAACCCCTTAGAGAAGAAGGCGGCAGTTTTCCATACTTTCCTTGGCACCCCCACCGTCCGACAACAGAAGACCTCCATGAGGATACTGATGGCTACTCTACCCCTATTTCCCTAGTTCCTGTGCTGGTCAGATATTCCAATTACTTGGACAGGAAGTATCACCCAGACCTCATCCCTACGGAGAACCAATACGCCATGGTCATTAACCCTTTGATTGACGGCAATGAGTTCACCAAATGTATGGTGGATAGTGGAAGCAGCATCAACATCATGTACCCGGATACACTGCAGAAGATGAACTTGACGGAGGCAAACCTAAGGTGGACCAACACCATCTTCCACGGCATAGTTCCTGGTCGGGAGGCTCGGTCCCTTGGGTGCATCACACTTCAGGTAGCCTTTGGCGATGTTAATAATTACCGCCAAGAGCGCATGACCTTTGAGGTGGTCCCCTTCAAGAGCGTGTACCACGTCATATTCGGCCGTGCCATATTCCACACCTTCATGGCCAAGCCATGCTTCGTCTACAACAAACTCAAGATACCCGGACCAAACATTGTCATCACCGTATCCGGAAGCTTTGCCAAAGCTAGGGACTACGAGATTGGAGAAGCAGCCTACGCGGAAGCTGTCCTCTACAACGAAGAATTCAAGGAGATCTAGAACAAGGTCGATGCCTCGGATATGACCGTGTCAAATAAATAGATTTCTGACTCCGCTCCAGCATTCAAGGCCGCCATCGAGACCAAGACGGTGGAACTTGTGATAGGCGATGCCTCCAAGGTCACCGCCATTGGGACGAACCTGGATCCCAAATAGGAAAGCGCGCTCGTCGAGTTCCTCCGTGAGAACAGGGACATCTTTGCCTGGCAACCTGCCGACATGAAAGGTCTACCTAGGGAACTTGCCGAGCACAGCTTGAACATTGATCCAAAATTCAAACCAGTGAAGCAACCTCTACGACTCTTTGGAGATGAGAAGAGACGCGCCATAGGCAAAGAGATAGCTAGGTTACTTAAGGCTAGTTTTATCCGAGAAGTCCTTCACACCCAATGGGTGGCCAATCATGTACTTGTCCCCAAAAAGGGAACCAAATAATTAAGAATGTGCGTTGATTACACCGGCTTGAACAAAGCATGTCCCAAAGATCCGTTTGCTTTGCCTCGCATTGACAAAGTCATTGACTCAACGGCTGGCTTGGAACTTTTGTGTTTTCTCGATGCATACTCAGGATACCACCAGATCAAGATGAGGAAGTCAGACCAATTGGCCACTTTGTTCACTACCCCCTACGACACGTTTTGCTATGTCACGATGCCCTTTGGGCTGAAAAAAGCAGGTGCTACGTACCAGCGGACAATGCAACGTTGCCTACACGATCAAATTGGTCGGAACATTCACGCCTATGTGGACGATATAGCGGTGATGTCTAAAAAGTCAAATGACTTAATCTCCAACTTAAAAGAAACCTTTGATAATCTCCGGAAATACAACATGATGCTAAACCCTAAGAAGTGCGTCTTCGGGGTTCCAGCCGACAAATTGTTGGGCTTCATCGTTTCCCAGCGTGGAATCGAGGTCAACCCGGAGAAAATAAAAGCGATCTTAAACATAAATCGTCCGACATGCCTAAAGGACATACAACGGCTAACAGGTTGTGTTGCAGCAGTTAGTCGGTTCGTCAGCCGACTTGGAGAGAAGGCTCTGCCGCTGTACAAGTTGCTGAAGAAGGCGGAAAAATTCACGTGGACGGACGAAGCAGATGCAGCATTGAAGCAGCTCAAGGAGATTCTTTCCTCAGCGCCTATCCTCGCAGCACCCGAGCCTGGTGAGCCCATGTTAATTTACATGGGGGCCACCAACCGGGTAATCAGCATCGTCGTCGTGGTAGAGCGGAAGGAACCAGACTATGAGCACGGAGTTCAACGACCAGTTTACTATGTAAGCGAGGTCTTGACGGAGTCCACGTTACCCGCACTACCAAAGGATACTTATGGAGTATTCCTTGCTTCTCGGAAGTTGAGGCACTACTTCCAGGAGCATCCCATCACAGTGGTGAGCAAGACTCCAATGTCCTACATCATCAACAACAACGACGCTACAAGAAGGGTCGTGAAGTGGGGTATTGAACTTGCCGCCTTCGATATCACCTACAAGCGACGCAATGCTATCAAATCACAAGCCTTGGCAGATTTTATTGCAGATTGGACGAAGATGCCAGATGCTACCCCATTGTCGGAACCAGAATATTGGGTGATGCACTTTGATGGATCAAATATGGTCAATGGCTCGAGGGTTGGTGTACTGCTACAGTCACCAACTGACGACAAGCTACACTACGTTCTGCAGATCCACTTTGAGGCTACGAACAACATGGCGGAGTATGAAGCACTCATTCACGGATTACGTGTAGCCAAGGATATTGGAATCAAGCGCATAGTTTGCTGTGGAGATTCCGACTTGGTTTCCCAGCAGGTGGCTGGCACCTGGAATGCACGGAACCCGATGATGGCAGCATATCGAGACGAAGTGGACGAGAGATCCAAAAGCTTCTTGGGCTACGAGGTCAAGTATGTACCTAGGGAACAAAACGAGGCGGCTGATCTGCTGTCTCAGCTTGGATCAGGGCGCAAACGAATTCCTCCTGGAGTTTTCCTGGAGCATCTATGGACACCGTCCGTGAAGGGAGCAGACATCGACAACCCGTACAGAGTAGACTCTTTCGTCCACATGGTGGCAAAGGTCCCCCCGGCTTGGAAAAAACCGTTCATGGAGTATCTCGAACACGGAACTTTGCCCGACTATGAAGTCGAAAGACGGCAAATAGTATGTCGAGCAAAGGTCTATACCATAATCAATGGACAGCTCTACAAAAGAAGATCTACTGGTGTATACATTAAGTGTGTTTCCCAACAAGAAGGTATTGAAATCCTACACGAAATCCATCTCGGAGATTGCAGGCATCACGCCGCTCCCTGATCTTTGGTTGCGAAAGCCTTTCAGCAAGGATTCTACTGGTTGACCATAAAGGCGGACGCTGACAAGCTGGTTGAGACATGCATGGGATGCCAGTATTATTCCCGACAACCACATGTTCCTGCTGAAGAATTGCAAACAATACCAATAACTTGGCCGTTTGCAGTCTGGGGGCTAGACATGGTGGGCCCATTACAAACGGCACCATGTGGGTTTACGCAACTGCTAGTAGCAGTTGATAAATTCACTAAATGGATAGAAGCTAAACCCATTAGAAAGCTTGATGGGGCAACTTCCCTTAGGTTCGTCCGGGATCTAGTGGTGAGATTTGGTCTCCCACATAGCATAATCACTGACAACGACAGTAACTTGTCACTCATAGAAGTGGAGGATTATTGTTGGGACAAAGGCATCCGACTTGACCTTGCATCTATGGCACACACACATTCCAATGATCAGGTTGAGCGAGCCAATGGATTAATTCTGCAGGGAATCAAGCCACGTCTTGAAGCACCGCTGCATAGAGCAGCTGGAACCTGGGCGGAAGAATTGCCATCTGTGCTGTGGAGTTTGCGAACTACACCAAACAGATTCACTGTATACACTCCTTACTTCATGGTATATGGAGAAGAAGCCATCCCGCCTTCCGACATCTTTCACGATGCACCAAGAGTTGCCTCCTACGACCAAGATGACGCTAAATAATCCAGACGCCTAGATCTAGACCTTCTCGACGAGGAGCGTGTTTTGGCATGCCAAAGATCCGCCATCTACCAGTCGAAGCTACGTAGCTACCATAGTCGCCGCGTTCGGCATCGCTCGTTTAAAGAGGGGGATCTGGTGCTCCGACTTAAGCAGAAGAAGTCACAGAAATTATCCCTGCCATGGGAAGGACCGTTCATCATAAGCAAGGCGCTGCTCAATGGGTCTTACTACCTCGTTGACAATCGTGAACTGAAGGATAGACCCAACGAGGATCATAAGCGTAAGCGACATGACCCGAATGATGACTACCCGGAGCTTGATCGACCATGGAACATAGCACAACTACGTCCTTTCTACACTTAGCATTTTATATCTAATTGTGTACCTCTTATATGATCAATGAAATAAAGCTCTTTGGTTCACTCATATTTCTGAGTCTTTTACCTCCTTTAGTGTTCATTTTTGGATCGTCTAAAACCTTTATGCACAAGCTTTGCGATTGCACTTGTGAAAATTCTGCCTACGGGCGTTAGCTTAAGTTTTCTGGTCTACACATTCTTTGTCGTTTTTATGTGGATTCTGGAGTGGTGACTTTTGGCACTTATTGTCGACGATTTTGTGCTTAGGTTATTGATGGTGCCATTGGGCATCATCACCTGAGTGCATGGTTCCGACAACAAGTCTTCCGACTCATGAAAAGTCAAGCATAAAAACCAAAGTAATGGATAAGCCAGCACTTGCTTAAAAAATATATACATGCTGGAACCAGTTCTTGAGTAGCAGGAAATAACAACAATTGTTTTCCGCCTTAAGTTACACGCATAGTTTTTCCGCATACACATTACAGAGGAAACAAATATTACAAATTGTTTTTCATTCCTCTGGCGCAGGCGACTTGGAAGCAGCATCGTCGGCAGCAGGAGAGACACCTTCCTCGAAGTCGGAAGTGTTGAGGGACTCGGAGGAGCTTTGGTTGCCGCCATCGATGGTTTTCATGGGCACAAAGACATTAACGTCGACCAACTCGGCGAAATTGGTGTCATAACCTGCGAGTGACGCCAAGATAGATTCGTGGTTTATCTTTTGGCCTTCGTCTTCTATGTCGGGGATACCGGAGGTCACCGTGTCGATGTCGGCATTTTCGTAATATTCCTTGACCATGGACAGCGCCATCCTTGCACCGGCCCGTGCACATGAAGCTTTCCAGCTTGCGATACGCTCGGGGGCTCGGCGCAGAATCTCCGAGAACTTCGCCACAGAGTCTGATGCCTTGATGTTAATCTGGAGGGGTTTGGCTATCTCCTTGGCCTACTTGATGGCGGTGTTGATAAAGTTGCCGGCAAGGACCATGCATTCCTTTGGCGGAGGAGGCGATCGGGTTAAACCCATAGGAGCTGCGAATTTCCGACAAAGGAGCGCATGAGTTCAAAAATTCAGAGTATTCAGCTTGCAGAAGTCCAAGACGGAGAATCACTTACTGAAGATGCTAGTCTCAGCCTGTTGGATAGTATCCGCCATGGAGTCCCATTCTTGTCGGAGGATCCTGTACGCTTCAAGATGGCGTTGATTTTCTCATCAGCGGCTTTCTTTTGCTCTTTCAGGATAGCGATTTCCTCCTTCAAGCGGTTCATCTCCTCACTGGCGGAGTATTGCAGGGCTTTCATCGAGTCTTCATGCATCTTCAGCATGTCCTTCCTCTCTTGTTTAAGGATCTTGTTTTCGCTATCCAGCTGCTGAATGTGCTTGGATTGCTCAACAATATCCTTAGCCTTGGAAATGGTTTCTGCAAGTCGGGGAAAGAACAATACACAGTGAGTACTCGGAGAATGTTGGAACAATACCAAGCCGGAATACGAAAAATAAAGGAAAAACAGACGCTTGCTCTTGATGATCTGTTCCTTCAAGAAGGCAGTTTTAACTTTTCAGCTTCCAAGTCCGCGCGCATCTTCTGGTACTTGTCGTTGGTGACACCCCTCCGAGCATTCTCATTCTATGGAAATAAGAAAGTTAAACGTTGTTTGATCTACTTGAAGCATCTAGCCGGACAGTTTCCACCTAGAAGCTCGGGGGCTAGAGCGAGAGTTTTTAACTTAGCAATATGCTTAGTCTTTCTTTAAGCATCTAGTCGGAACTAATTTAGTTTTCGATTAGAAGCTTGGGGGCTACAGTATAAAGTTTTTAACTTAGTCATATGCTTAGCTTCTCTTTAAAGCATCTAGTCGCAACTAATTCAGTTACAACTATAAGCTTGGGGGCTACAGTATCGAAATTTGTAAACACTGCGTATGCTACTTTGAAAGCATCTAGTCGAAATAATTCATTCAAACTATATGCTTGGGGGCTACAGTGAGAAGTTTTCTAGCTTAGTCACTCTTAGAGCATTTAGATGCAAAGACCTATGGTTTCCTGTCTAAATCCTCGGGGTCTACAGTGGGATACTCATATGAAATGCAAAAGGCAAATAAAACTTACAAGTGCGATGATCTTGAGGTTTGTAGCACTCTCAGCAAGCAACTTGCCAAAGGACAAACTGTTTCCTTGCAAGATTTCTGCTTGCCGGAGAAGCTCCTCAAGGCCACACGTTGGAGATGTCGGTGCCGCACCAGGAACAAGAGCAGTGATACCCGGCGTAAGCACCAGATAGACTATCTTTGGGAACTCTATGGTCTTCTTGGGTGCGGAGGCGCTGCCTTCGGCAGATGTACCAGCTTCCAACACCCCCTTACCGCTACCGATGGCATCCTTAGCCGAAGCTTCAGCCATTAGGTTTGCGGCACCTTCCTGCGTTGCCTGTTCACCGACAACATCAATCTCGATGGAGGCACCTGAGTCCACTTCCATGGCGGAAGGGCCAGATGCTTCTTTGGCTTGAGACCTTGTCGGAGTAAACGCACACTTGACGATGGGAGTGATAGGGGCGATGGCGGGAGATGTGTGGGGAGAAACATCACGATGCAACATATCCTTAATGTTTTTAGAAGCCCCCAAAGTCTTGGAGGTCTTCTTCAAACTGGTTGTGGCTTTCTTCCTGAAACGTACAAAAAGTATAAGTACATAAATGAGACAAACAATGGACAATGTCGGAGAGAAAGAAGCTTACACAAGAGGGGGTGCTTTGGCAAAGGGGATCCCTGTTACCTTTCTTTTCTCTGCCTCGAGGGCGGCGATAGTATTCTTGGAGGCTCCACCCTCCGTCTTCTTCTTCTTGCCTCCGTCCACAGTGTCAGAGGTGGAGCTCTCCCGCTTTCGCGCCTACGGAGCATCGTCGTCGGACACGACGGTGACTTCCTTCATCTTTGGATCATAGATTTGGGGAGCCATGCTATCCTCATCTATGTCGCTAAGCTGTTAAGTGAAGAACCGCCGTGTTAGATGAGATGGTAATGGCTAGACGAAAGAACGGGAGTATATGTCATACACGGAAAATAAACAGTTACCTTTGGGCACTTGCTCTCTATGAACATGTCGTAGGTTATGGTGAAGCCACGCTTCCTGTCCGTCACCTTGACGATGTCCTTGAGGCGGAGCTTGACGGAGTCGCTCAAGAAGTTGTCCTCGGAGATGCGGAGGCTATCCTTCCTCTCGTTGGTATACTCGTGCATCAACTTCAAGCGATGCTGTAGAGGATGGATCCGCCTGATGAACCAACACATAGCCAGGTCCAATCCGGTCAGACCCGTATCTATGAACCACTCTATCTGCCTTATAGCGCGGAAATCGTCGATGTCGGAGGGAAGGGAGGCCTAGGATCTCCATGTCGAGGCTTTGGCGGCAGCTTCATCAACGAAGTCCGGGTACGTTACTTCTCGGCGGGCCAGAGGGATATCTGGGCCGTAGAAGTACGTGTGTTGCCAGTTTTTGCAAGACTTGTGGCCAACAATGTCGAGGAACCACCGGCCAGGCCGGATCTTAAAACTAATGGTGCCACAATTCCTGAGCTAGTCCTTGCCGGATCTGGCTTTGCACTTGACGGAGAAGAAATAGATCAAGAGATCTAGCCTAGGCCTAATCCCTAAATAACCCTCGCAAAGAACCGCGTAGTTGCTAAGCGCTAAGATGCTATTGGGGGAGAGGTTCTGAGGCTGTACTCGGTAATGGTTGAGGACGGCAAGGAAAAAGTTGGAGTTGGGCATGGAGACGCCGAGTACCAGTTGTGCTTTGAGGTACACCTTTTCTCCGGCTTGGGGAGAAGGTGTGACCTCGCCGGCCGGCGCCGCCCGCCAGGCGAGCCCCTCCGTCGTAGGGAGGTAGCCCTTGATGATCAATTCTTTGATATCATGGTCCGTAATATCCGAACCGCGCCAGTCGCCCTTGTGGGAGTCGTACTCCTCCTCCAGCAGCTCCAACGCCGTTGGATTATGGTCGCCTCCAGTGGTCTCGACCACCGCAGATTTGGGAATAACCAGTCCCTCTGGAGGCACGATGACGGCGCTCGCCGGCTTCGCCGCGGCATCGCCTGACGCTGCCATGGAAGGGGAGGAGCTGCTGCTGGCCATTGGGAGCTTTTCGGTGGTGACTGGGAGAGATTGAGGAGCTAGGGTTTTTCGCACGTTGGGCGGAGAGCTCGAGGAGGCGCTCACTGGAGGAAGAAGATGATGCAGAGGGGAATGAGGTGAAAAGTAAAATTTCCACCGATGTTACTATTTATGACCTCTGGCATCAAGATTCGTGCGAAATGATCGAACGGTTGACGCGTGGACGACGTGTGCGGGCGCGTGCGCGGAAATTTTGCCACGTTTCCAACCGTCGCCGCCAGCGGTTTGTATCGCTCGCGCGGGAAAAACGGACATGATTGCGTTCTCTGCATGTGTAAGTTACTAGGCGTTGCTGACCTATGTCTCCCTAGCTGTCACTGGCAGGTGAACCATCACATCGGAATATTCCGGCATGGACGAATCCAATCCGGCTACGGAAGAGTACGATAGAAGATTCAACAATTCTCCAACTTACAAGTTGAAGACAGAGAAAACCTTGCAGGGTTCTTTGGGAGGACTACAAGATGTTGCTTGAGGATTTGCCGACATCCATCTAGACGGAGCATTCAACGTGAAGAGGCAAGACGGCGCAAGATCTCGGAGTTCTCCAGGGGCTACTATTGGGGATATGCTATATGGGTATCCTCATATTATGTCCTCTATCTGGATAACCCGGGTGGCCCATAGTTGGTAGCATGGCCCATGGCCTGCTGGGAGGCCCAGTTAGATGGATCCAGCTACAGAGGAGTCACCGACGTACCCGGAGCCTTGGAGTGCAAGACACGCTAGACTAGTAATAGACAGTGTAGGACTCTGTGACCTGTCCGGCTAGGACTTTCCCCTGTAACCCTAGGACCTGGCGACTATATAAGTTGGGCCTATGGGAGCCTTTAGGGCATGATCATAGACAACTTCACATAACCTCGCACAGCGAACCAATCCCTGTAATGCGGCGTATTGCCCTTATAGTGATTTATAGCAGGAGTAGGATTCCACCACCGTTCTGGGATCTGAACCTGGGTAAGCTGTGTTACCTCGTACCCGTCAACCGTCCGCCTTCCCCCATGTCTCTAAACACGCACTGTGAGGACCCCTCCATGGCGTACTCGTCGGCAATACCACGAGAGTGTACCTCGTATTTATTTATAGACGCTAGTATCGACCAAGGATACGAGGAGGAAGGAGGATACTACGAGGAGGAAGCCGAGGAGAACTTCAACCACTGCTCTGCACAAGGCAAGCCTAACACTACAAATTGAATTAGCAAGCTTATACTTGCAATTATGCAAGCTAACACTTGCAACCATGAAAGTTAGATAACCTATGCAATGCATTAAGCATGCTTGGTTAGATACATTTGATGATACCAAATCCTAGTTTTACTTGCAAGATTAGTATTTTATTTATTTATCAAAGCTTTCTTTTAAAGTTTACCTAGTGATTTGTAGAGTTTAGAGAGATTGTTAAAGGTAGCATAAAGAGCATAAAACTTGACCTAAGTTAGATAAATCTTGATGTCATCGTGAGGCATGAGATTGAACCTAGATAAGATACACTTGATTACTACCCCTCATTAGTGTTTACCCCCATTATAGTTGCTAATGCTAAGCATAAAACTATATCAACTTTAGATGGGAATACTTGGTGAAAATGGTTATGAAAACCTTAGAATGATGAGTCATTCTACTGAAATGTTTTTACATGTGTTCTTGAACACCAAATGATTTTGATGATGAAAATGTTAAGGCATGAACCTTAGCCCTTGATAAAACTGATGGTTGTATGGATGCGATACAATTCCAATTTACGGTACAACCACAATACCTGAAATTTGGGTAGGGCTTGACTGGAAATTTATATACCTTAGTATGGGTTCCCTTGCGGCCAAGGTTTGAGCTGAGGCTACCTTGTGAAGATTATCCACCTGTGCAGTTCCCAAGATGACAGTTGGTCATGGTTGGGAGGCCAAACTCACATGAGAGGTGCCTATACTAGGGCATGTAATTGAAAGGTTAGGATTGATTATCCGCATACTGAGTATGGTGAATTCAGGATTGTTCCTGACGGATGTATCGAATGTTGTGGTGAAAGTATACCACCTCTGCAGAGTGTCAAACTATTTGAATAGCTGTGTCCACGGTTATGGACAGTTGGAGTGGCCATACTGTTCTGTCGTCAGATGTTTTCAAAATTACTTGTGAAATGATTCATGACTTTGACTTGACCACAACAGGGTTGTGATATGAAATTCAAGTACAAACTTAGGGTTGTATAACTTTCAACTAGCTTTCTTTGCTTCTGAACTCAGTAGAGATAAATCTAGATTTTTGGAAAACAACCCTAGAGCTTAGTATATCCTACTCAAAAACCACTTCACTTGTTAGTATTAGTTTGCGAGTACTTAAAGAGTACTCATGGCTTTGTCCCTGGCTATTCCCATGGCCAGACTATGAATAGGAGTATCAGGAAGATGGACAACAGGAAGGTTATGACAACTAGGATCATCTTCCATCGTCAGAATTTCCTGTGACCATGAAGATGGAGTCTCGCCTACGCTATCGTTATTATTACATTATTTTGCTACTTGAATTGTATTAAGACTGGATCATGAGATCTTTATTTGTTGTAAGATCTTATGTAAGGTTTGTAATGGATGATGTACTCTGATATCCAATCTGTTATGTCTCGCAAAAATGGTAATCCTGGGATTGCGATGTATGGCTTAACAGGCACCTGGGATTAAAAATCCGGGTATTGACAAGTTGGTATCAGAGCCATCCAGACCATAGGAGACCCTAGTTTAGAATGGACGTTTGAATCAAAAAATTAGTTTCAAAACCAAGGAAGTGAGTATTTATGAAAACTTATTCTCATTCTTATCACTTAGACTCTTTCCTAAAAATTCATGTTCCTCAAAAATTCTTGCAAACATACATAAAATTTTACACACTTGATCACTCTACTAACTTACTCATCCTATATTCTTATAGATGGGTATGAAGTATAGCAAATTATATCAGTTGGGGAATGGAGGAGACCTCATCTTTGAGCGTGACTTGGACCGGCTTTCGGAACTTCTGGAGCATCCGCACCCCGAGTTCTTCAGAGCTCAGCTCAATGATTAGGAAGGAGAGTATTTGTAGTGGCTAGTTGTTGCAAGTCTCCGAGGAAAGATTGAAGCCCCCACCTCAGAGGGAGTTCAGTTCACCTTGAGAGAGAACAACTGGCTCGATGGACTTGCCAGGGCAATGCAGGAAGCTCTCACCCGTCTGTGTGGACAGAGTATCAATCAGATCAAGGGTACCCGCTTTGAGTTCTACCCAAGGCGTGATGTTATGGGACAGCCACTAGAGGCCCCATATCACCACAAGCTGAAGAGTCAATTGGACAACCTCAGCTTCATGATGTATGACCGTCAGAAGGATTTAGACAATGCCCGCTCCTACGCCAACCACAAGTACGCCATCACCGCCAAGAAGGATCAGACGATTTCCATGCTAGTGAAGGATCGCCAGTCTCGTCGCCTTCATCTCGACAAGAAGGAGCGCATCATTTCCCGTCTTCGCCACCGGATCATAGATTTGAAGGAGACCATCCATGAGAGAGACATGTAGTTGGAGGAGAGGGATAATGCAGGGGAAGACCTTCATGGAGACCCCTAATCCTATCTCAGTGATGATGATGACTTTCTAGAGGATCAAGCTATGGACTTCTTCACCGATGAGTATGACTTCGCCTTCATCGATGATGATGATGAGGATGATGAGGACACCGACTCCGAGGAGTAGTAGCACTTGAGCACTAGAGTTAGTGAGTTGTATTCGGTCCCACTGTATCGTAGTTTCACAGAATGGTTCTTAAAACCATCTGTTTTCTTTGTTGTGGTGTGTGTTTGTATCGTGTGCTATGAATGAATGAATGAAAAGCAAGTTGCTAGAAAAATATGAGTCAAACTTCAAAAACTTTACAAAACCCCGAACCTTAGAAATTTCCCTATTTTATCATGATGTATCTCAATCTTCAGATGCCTCGCGGAGGAAGTAATCCATCCCCGGATCCGATGCTACAAATCTTGCAAATGTTGGTTTCGGATCGCAAAGATGAAAGAGCCGAACATCAAGCCAACTTAGATACCCTTCAACAGATAGCTCAGATGGCCAACAACAATCAAGGCCATGGAAATCAGGATAACCATGGATCCAAGCTCAAGAATTTCCAGAACACCAACCCCCCCATCTTCACTAAATCGTAAGAGCCCCTCGATGCAGATGATTGGCTGCAAACAATGGAGAACAACTTAGAAGTTGCAGGAGTGGAAGCCAACGAGAAGGTACTATTTTCCACCCACTATCTGGCCAGAGATGCAAGGGCATGGTGGAACAGCGTTCGCGCCATGATTGTAGGACATATGATGACTTGGGAAGAGTTAAACGTCAAGTTCAGCAGAACCCATGTGCCACTGGGTTTGATCAAGAGGATGAGAGATGAATTCAGGGAACTGAAGCAAGGCAGGATGACGATAGTTGAGTACCGTGACAAATTCTTGCCATTGGCTAGGTATGCACCGGATGAGATACACACTGAAGCCAAGAAGAAGGAGAGATTCCTGAATGGTCTGCACGATGAGATGCAGACGGTGTTGGTCAATATCCCATTTGCTGATATTGAAGCCTTAGTTGACTCTGACATTCAGATGGAAGGCAAGATCAACCAAGCCAATGAAAACCGCAAGCATCCTGTGGCATCCCGCAAAACCACTACTAGAAAATCGCGTTGTTTTTGTGCATTGCATCGTCATGACCGCATGCTCATGTCATCAAGCCGCATTGCATCTGAGCATTGTCAACATCTTGCATCTGGTCGCATAAAAACTATTTCGGAAAAACCTAATTTGTTTTCTAAACGCCCCGTCTTAATTCAAACGCAAAACCGGGTCGCCGGAATATTTTACTTTGTCTGCTATTAGTTTGCAAAAGGCTTGTTTGAAATAAATAAAACATGTAATTGTTTTTAGTGGGGCAGTCGAACGGGCCGAATGACCCGAACGACCATCCCCAGGAATTATAAACGGTCCACCCATAAACCCTTTTACACCCAGTCCTAGTCTAACCACCCCCCAGCCACATCACCTCGACCACTCAGATCGTGCCACCTCACCTTCTCCCTCTCCCTTACCCACTCACACGCCGCCAAGTCACTCAACCTCCTCTCTCTCCTCTCAACCCTCCCTCACCCCACTCTCTCACCACACAGCCACACGCCACGCACGCAGCCCCCTGGCCCCTGGGACCCACCCGCACCGACGCAGCCGTCCCCCACCTCCCGTTTTCTCTCTCTTCCTCTCCTCCCCCGCAGCCCCTGCTCTCGCTTCTCCCCGTGCCCGCTCTCCCCGCCCGAGCTCGCCCCTAACCGCCTCTCGCCGCCCTCCGCTCGGCGCGGCCCCTCCTCCGCCGCGCGAGCCGCCGCCGGGCCTCCACCTGCCGCGACCCCGCTCGCCGCATGCATCCTCCGGCGCCACCCTCGCTCGCCTCCCGCTCCGCCACGCGGCTCCGCTCCTCTCCCAGTCGCCCCCTCGCCACCGCTTTCCCCTCCTCGCCGGCGTCGACCCCGCCGCTCTCGCTCCCGCTCGCCCGCCGCCTGCTCCCCTCTCCCCGGCGCCCTCCTGCCACCGCCGGCGACCGCGCCTCGAGCCCGCCGGTGCCGCGCCGACCCCTCCTGGCTCGCCCCGGCTTCTCCCTTCCCCGCGCCTCGACCCCGCCCCGTCCCGTGCGCCCCCGCGCCGCCGCGCGCCCGCCGGCGCCGCTCCTCCCTCCAACCGCCGCATTCCCCCAGAACCGCCTCCTGCACAGCGCCGCCGCTGCAGGGTCCGAGCCGCGCCGCCCCGGCCGAGCCCGCGCGCGACGTCCCCGACGCCGTCCGCCCCCCCCCCCATCGCGCCGCCCTCGCCTCCGAGCGCCTCCCCGACGACCTCCCTCCGTCGGTCAACCCCGCCGCCTCGCCCACCGCCTCCTCCTCCGGCCGTTGCCTGCACCGCCTGCAGGAGCCCCTGTCGTCCCCGGCCGCGACCCCGCCGGCGTCGCCTCCTCACCGTGCAGCCGCCTCCAGGCCCCGTGCTCGCCTCCCTCGCCCCGAGCCACCTTCGGCCCCGTCGTCCGACACCGGTGCCCGAGCCCGCGTGCGTCTCTGCTGCCTCGAGCCCCTGCGTCACCTCTGGTTCCCCAAGTTCTGCTGCTCGTTTGACGTTGGTGTGGTGTTCCGTGGGCACATAGGAAGCGTCGGTTGTGTTACGAACATCGGTGTGATGCTGTCTGCAGACCACACGGCTATTCGTGGGTTCTCATCGCCACCAGAGATACAAGACCAACCTCGACAACCAATTGGCGGTGGCCCGTGAAGCTCAACGCCGACACCGAGGCGGATAATAAGATCCACGATTGTCGTCAGGGGACGCCAAGCCTACTTCCCGGAAGCGCCATGACCGTCAGCCGGGAAGCATCCACCAAGATCGTCCGTAGACTTTCGGAGACATGAACCCCGAAGATTGTCGCCACGGACGCCTTGACCTCCTTCAAGGATCCGATGGCCGAGACCCCGACGCGACGAGTACTCCTTCCCGAACCCAAACCCCGGTACCGGACAAGTTCGCCATCGACCTCGAGTTCTCCAACAAGGACACCAAGGCCGTCGACATGACCCGAAGACCACGGAACACCAAGATCTTCGTAACGACAAGACCGACAACATGAACCGAAGACACGGACGCGACAAGAACTACCCCCGATACCCTAGAACGATCCCGGAGTCCGAGAACGCTTCCGTCGAACCCCGGACCCTGAGACCGACCCCGAACCCCGGAACCCCAAGTTCGTCGACACCCCCTAATGTGTGAACCCCTTTCCGAGAACCCTATTTTATAACATAATATAACTTGTCGCATAATAATTGTCTTGCATGCATACATTCATGTGGTTTGGGGGCCTTATGCCGATCCACCTAATAATTAAATATGGGGCCCATATGCGGGCAAATCTAGTCTCATATCGGCCTCATTTAAATTGATGTAGCGAACCGGTGCTATCTCTTGCCATGTTAATACAACATTTAAAATGCGGGGTTTCTAAACAACTTGAACCGTTCAATTAATTGTCGGGACCCCGGTTCCGCTTAATATGGCCTAATTGCATCGCATCTTTGGCATGCCATACATCATGCGTGCATCATGCCGATCTTCTGCCGTGGTATTAAATAGTGCATCCGGTGTTCCTTCTAGTGGTTTGCTTCTTCGCGGATAAGGCCGTTGAGTTGATGCGAGTGTCGACCCGATCTTTGGTTGAACCTTCGACAATGTTTTCAGGCGAGTATCTCCCCCTTTCTACCTATCTTGCTTTTATAGTATTTATTCCCTCCTGTGATCTATTGCTATCTGTGATGCGATGCTCTAGTTTTCGTACCCGTGATATCCCTTGCAGCCTTATATTGCCATGGACATATCCTATTACCTGTTGTTTGGTAGATAGTTGGACTTGCGCGTCGTAGTCACTTGCTCAAGTGCTGTTGCGTGTTGTCAAGTGCCACAGTTGTTGGAGTATTGCCGCATGTTTGTTGTTGGAGATGATCATAGCTTTACTTATCGTTCACTTTAATTCCTGTTTAACAACTAAAATTGAAGTAAGCAGAGGCATCGGTGGGTGATAGATAACATTTGGTTTCCGAACGCCCACGTGTGTCCCGTAGGACCCCGAGTACTTGATACCTGTTCCTTGATTTATCGCGCTATCCACATCCGGGAGGTATATGGGACCCCCCTGAGCCAGAGCTTGATACAGTCTTATTTCTTGGGGCCACAAACTAGTTTGAGGTTTTATTTACTATCCTGTACTTATGCCATGCTACTTCTGTATTTACGATTGTGCGAGGAGCACACTGAACTATTTAGGATCGTGGCACGATTCCGCGGTGTCGACAAGCCCAGCCACACTTTCGGGTTCCCAGTCGTTCACAGCCGTCCCCACAACCTTAAGTCCGTCTCGGAGCCGGCCGGCTTCGTTGCGGGTTCTACTTTAAGGGGTGGCCCCCTGAAATATTTTTGAATCCTGTGATTGCTTTGTCGTGAAGGCCTCGTTGGGTTTTGATTTGGTTTTTCCGAGGTTGATCGAGTGTGTGTTGCTATTGGTGCACCCCGGCCGGGTAAAACTTTCTGAAAGCCGTGTCCGCGGATATGGACGACTTGGAGCACAGTATCTCGACCATAGACAAGCATAACTAAAGTTTATTGCTATAAATTTGACTTTATAATGACTAGTAATCAGCTTCACTATAACGGAATGGCTAATTAATACTGCCCACAATTGCTTGTTTGGAGTGTCGCTTGCGACCATTGTACCTGACTAGTAAGTATTGCAACTACAACGGAATGGCTGAATAAAAGTACCAACAACTGCTGGGTTTTGGGGTTATCTCATGCTAATTGTATCTGATTAGTAAGTGTTGCAACTACAACGGAATGGTTAACTAAAAATGCCCACTGCTTACTTTATCAGGATGATTATCTATACATGACTAGTAATTACTGCAACAATAACTGAATAAATAAAACTGCCAACTGTGTGAGTTCCTCGGTTGACTTCCTCGTTTGATCTCGAGGGGGAAACGCCAGGATGGGTTTGTTTGATGGTAGTATCAGGTTGGTTCCGAATAGGTCTTTCTTACCCCTCTCTGATTGCCGCCAGCTGTATCGAGTCTCTATAGGGTGTTTAGTGCATGCTGCCGCTGCCGCTCAGTCCACCATACCTATGTAGGCGAGGACCGCCGAATTCTAGTCTCGCCGTGTACTGGCCTCAGTACTGACGCTCCTCTTTTTCCTTTGCCCTTTGCCGGCACCCCTTTTGTTTAAGCAGGTTTTGAGATCGACGTCATTAGCAGGGTTACCCTTCCGGCTTGGCCTAGGCAGGGTTATGGACGCCACTGGTTATTCTTCAGGGCTCTTAGCCCCATTTGCATCTTGTCCGTAGTCGGACGCTCCATCTTTTCAAGGTGATTTGGATCTTTGTACCGTATATCTGTATTCTTGACTCTTTGAGTCGCTGTTATATATATCTGCTCTGTGGGTCCCATCGAGGACTGTTGTGTAATGTTATTACTTCGTTTTCCACCCGCACGAAAGTGCCTGGTGGGCACCTTTGAATCGTTTCTATGAGGGTTTGGCGGGTTTCGCTAAAACTTGCATAGGGTCGATTCTGAGGGTGTTACAGAGTGGTATCAGAGCTCAGCAGTTGCGATACCCCACAAGTCCAGCCTGTAGGATAACCTAGCTAACGGTCGAAGTAGAGTGTCAAAACTATTTTGCAAAATCGGTTGGATAGTTCTGATTAGGTCTGATTTTACTCCTTACCTTTCTGCTATTCTCCTCTTACCTCTACGTGTTTTAAATCCGTTCTCTTCTCCCTCTTCGAGTCTAGGATTTCTCGTGGTTGGGTTTCCGTCGTACCTTCAGGGTTTCGCTTCCTCCTTTGGTAACGGTGTTCTGCCATCCGGTGTTCCTGCTGTCTGAGTGATCCTTTATCTGTGGTACCATTCTTTGATCCTTCTCGTGCCTTCTGGTGTTTTCCGACGCGACGACATCATCTACGCCAGATCCGATGCAGAGTCTGCATCACCCCTTTGTTCCTGAACCTCGCTTGTCGAGATCTTCAGTCTGAATTCTGAGAGTTGGTTGCATAATCTGTCTATTCGTGTACATAGTAATGCTTTGAGTGCGGGATGGAGTCGCGACCATACCACTACTCTTATCATTCGCTTATGTACATTGAATGGTGGATCGATGCAATTTCACTCCGTCCACGGAAGCTAGGGGTGGCTTTATTTGCTGATACCTCTACCTTCGACCTTTTGTTCCGGAGTGCTCTCTCGACGATCACGGACAACGATGTCTTGTTGGTGGTGTCGCCGTTCTCAAGACGAAGAAAGATCCATTGTTAGTGGTGTCGCGAAGATCTACACGAAGCGAGAAGACGCAGATCGCCGACCTTCCTTCCGGTACCATGAGGCGGATCTCGAGGGCGAGATCCATTGTTAGTGGTGTCGAATTGTGGCATCCCGCAAAACCACTACTAGAAAATCGCGTTGTTTTTGTGCATTGCATCGTCATGACCGCATGCTCATGTCATCAAGCCGCATTGCATCTGAGCATTGTCAACATCTTGCATCTGGTCGCATAAAAACTATTTCGGAAAAACCTAATTTGTTTTCTAAACGCCCCGTCTTAATTCAAACGCAAAACCGGGTCGCCGGAATATTTTACTTTGTCTGCTATTAGTTTGCAAAAGGCTTGTTTGAAATAAATAAAACATGTAATTGTTTTTAGTGGGGCAGTCGAACGGGCCGAATGACCCGAACGACCACCCCCAGGAATTATAAACGGTCCACCCATAAACCCTTTTACACCCAGTCCTAGTCTAACCACCCCCCAGCCACATCACCTCGACCACTCAGATCGTGCCACCTCACCTTCTCCCTCTCCCTTACCCACTCACACGCTGCCAAGTCACTCAACCTCCTCTCTCTCCTCTCAACCCTCCCTCACCCCACTCTCTCACCACACAGCCACACGCCACGCACGCAGCCCCCTGGCCCCTGGGACCCACCCGCACCGACGCAGCCGTCCCCCACCTCCCGTTTTCTCTCTTCCTCTCCTCCCCCGCAGCCCCTGCTCTCGCCTCTCCCCGTGCCCGCTCTCCCTGCCCGAGCTCGCCCCTAACCGCCTCTCGCCGCCCTCCGCTCGGCGCGGCCCCTCCTCCGCCGCGCGAGCCGCCGTCGCCGGGCCTCCACCTGCCGCGACCCTACTCGCCGCATGCATCCTCCGGCGCCGCCCTCGCTCGCCTCCCGCTCCGCCGCGCGGCGCCGCTCCTCTCCCAGTCGCCCCCTCGCCACCGCTTTCCCCTCCTCGCCGGCGTCGACCCCGCCGCTCTCGCTCCCGCTCGCCCGCCGCCTGCTCCCCTCTCCCCGGCGCCCTCTTGCCACCGCCGGCGACCGCGCCTCGAGCCCGCCGGTGCCGCGCCGACCCCTCCTGGCTCGCCCCGGCTGCTCCCTTCTCCGCGCCTCGACCCCGCCCCGTCCCGTGCGCCCCCGCGCCGCCGCGCGCCCGCCGGCGCCGCTCCTCCCTCCAACCGCCGCATTCCCCCAGAACCGCCTCCTGCACAGCGCCGCCGCTGCAGGGTCCGAGCCGCGCCGCCCCGGCCGAGCCCGCGCGCGACGTCCCCGACGCCGTCCCCCCCCCCCCCCCGTCGCGCCGCCCTCGCCTCCGAGCGCCGCCCCGATGACCTCCCTCCGTCGGTCAACCCCGCCGCCTCGCCCACCGCCTCCTCCTCCGGCCGTTGCCTGCACCGCCTGCACGAGCCCCTGTCGTCCCCGGCCGCGACCCCGCCGGCGTCGCCTCCTCACCGTGCAGCCGCCTCCAGGCCCCGTGCTCGCCTCCCTCGCCCCGAGCCACCTTCGGCCCCGTCGTCCGACACCGGTGCCCGAGCCCGCGTGCGTCTCTGCTGCCTCGAGCCCCTGCGTCACCTTTGGTTCCCCAAGTTCTGCTGCTCGTTTGACGTTGGTGTGGTGTTCCGTGGGCACATAGGAAGCGTCGGTTGTGTTACGAACATCGGTGTGATGCTGTCTGCAGACCACAAGGCTATTCGTGGGTTCTCATCGCCACCAGAGATACAAGACCAACCTCGACAACCAATTGGCGATGGCCCGTGAAGCTCAACACCGACACCGAGGCGGATAATAAGATCCACGATTGTCGTCAGGGAACGCCAAGCCTACTTCCCGGAAGCGCCATGACCGTCAGCCGGGAAGCATCCACCAAGATCGTCCGTAGACTTTCGGAGACATGAACCCCGAAGATCGTCGCCACGGACGCCTTGACCTCCTTCAAGGATCCGATGGCCGAGACCCCGACGCGACGAGTACTCCTTCCCGAACCCAAACCCCGGTACCGGACAAGTTCGCCATCTTCGTAACGACAAGACCGACAACATGAACCGAAGACACGGATGCGACAAGAACTACCCCCGATACCCGAGAACGATCCCGGAGTCCGAGAACGCTTCCGTCGAACCCCGAACCCTGAGACCGACCCCGAACCCCGGAACCCCAAGTTCGTCGAGACCCCCTAATGTGTGAACCCCTTTCCGAGAACCCTATTTTATAACATAATATAACTTGTCGCATAATAATTGTCTTGCATGCATACATTCATGTGGTTTGGGGGCCTTATGCCGATCCACCTAATAATTAAATATGGGGCCCATATGCGGGAAAATCTAGTCTCATATCGGCCTCATTTAAATTGATGTAGCGAACCGGTGCTATCTCTTGCCATGTTAATACAACATTTAAAATGCGGGGTTTCTAAACAACTTGAACCGTTCAATTAATTGTCGGGACCCCGGTTCCGCTTAATATGGCCTAATTGCATCGCATCTTTGCCATGCCATACATCATGCGTGCATCATGCCGATCTTCTGCCGTGGTATTAAATAGTGCATCCGGTGTTCCTTCTAGTGGTTTGCTTCTTCGCGGATAAGGCCGTTGAGTTGATGCGAGTGTCGACCCGATCTTCAGTTGAACCTTCGACAATGTTTTCAGGCGAGTATCTCCTCCTTTCTACCTATCTTGCTTTTATAGTATTTATTCCCTCCTGTGATCTATTGCTATCTGTGATGCGATGCTCTAGTTTTCGTACCCGTGATATCCCTTGCAGCCTTATATTGCCATGGACACATCCTATTACCTGTTGTTTGGTAGATAGTTGGACTTGCGCGTCGTAGTCACTTGCTCAAGTGTTGTTGCGTGTTGTCAAGTGCCACAGTTGTTGGAGTATTGCCGCATGTTTGTTGTTGGAGATGATCATAGCTTTACTTATCGTTCACTTTAATTCCTGTTTAACAACTAAAATTGAAGTAAGCAGAGGCATCGGTGGGTGATAGATAACATTTGGTTTCCGAACGCCCACTTGTGTCCCGTAGGACCCCGAGTACTTGATACTTGTTCCTTGATTTATCGCGCTATCCACATCCGGGAGGTATATGGGACCCCCCTGAGCCAGAGCTTGATACAGTCTTATTTCTTGGGGCCACAAACTAGTTTGAGGTTTTATTTACTATCCTGTACTTATGCCATGCTACTTCTGTATTTACGATTGTGCGAGGAGCACACTGAACTGTTTAGGATCGTGGCACGATTCCGCGGTGTCGACAAGCCCAGCCACACTTTCGGGTTCCCAGTCGTTCACAGCCGTCCCCACAACCTTAAGTCCGTCTCGGAGCCGGCCGGCCTCGTTGCGGGTTCTACTTTAAGGGGTGGCCCCCTGAAATATTTCTGAATCCTGTGATTGCTTTGTCGTGAAGGCCTCGTTGGGTTTTGATTTGGTTTTTCCGAGGTTGATCGAGTGTGTGTTGCTATTGGTGCACCCCGGCCGGGTAAAACTTTCTGAAAGCCGTGTCCGCGGATATGGACGACTTGGAGCACAGTATCTCGACCATAGACAAGCATAACTAAAGTTTATTGCTATAAATTTGACTTTATAATGACTAGTAATCAGCTTCACTATAACGGAATGGCTAATTAATACTGCCCACAATTGCTTGTTTGGAGTGTCGCTTGCGACCATTGTACCTGACTAGTAAGTATTGCAACTACAATGGAATGGCTGAATAAAAGTACCAACAACTGCTGGGTTTT
This sequence comes from Avena atlantica, assembly GCA_910589765.1. Taxonomy (NCBI): domain Eukaryota; kingdom Viridiplantae; phylum Streptophyta; class Magnoliopsida; order Poales; family Poaceae; genus Avena; species Avena atlantica. Next base: position 360,048,763 of record OU342734.1, on the reverse strand, counting down.
GGGGTTATCTCATGCTAATTGTATCTGATTAGTAAGTGTTGCAACTACAACGGAATGGTTAACTAAAAGTGCCCACTGCTTACTTTATCAGGATGATTATCTATACCTGACTAGTAATTACTGCAACAATAACTGAATAAATAAAACTGCCAACTGTGTGAGTTCCTCGGTTGACTTCCTCGTTTGATCTCGAGGGGGAAACGCCAGGATGGGTTTGTTTGATGGTAGTATCAGGTTGGTTCCGAATAGGTCTTTCTTACCCCTCTCTGATTGCCGCCAGCTGTATCGAGTCTCTATAGGGTGTTTAGTGCATGCTGCCGCTGCCGCTCAGTCCACCATACCTATGTAGGCGAGGACCGCCGAATTCTAGTCTCGCCGTGTACTGGCCTCAGTACCGACGCTCCTCTTTTTCCTTTGCCCTTTGCCGGCACCCCTTTTGTTTAAGCAGGTTTTGAGATCGACGTCATTAGCAGGGTTACCCTTCCGGCTTGGCCTGGGCAGGGTTATGGACGCCATTGGTTATTCTTCAGGGCTCTTAGCCCCATTTGCATCTTGTCCGTAGTCGGACGCTCCATCTTTTCAAGGTGATTTGGATCTTTGTACCATATATCTGTATTCTTGACTCTTTGAGTCGCTGTTATATATATCTGCTCTGTGGGTCCCATCGAGGACTGTTGTGTAATGTTATTACTTCGTTTTCCACCCGCACGAAAGTGCCTGGTGGGCACCTTTGAATCGTTTCTATGCGGGTTTGGCAGGTTTCTCTAAAACTTGCATAGGGTCGATTCTGAGGGTGTTACACGTCCCATGATGCATCAGCCAGGAACCCACCATACACTAAAGTATCGCCCCAACCCATCTCTAGGATTTGCCCCAAGAAACAATAGACCCCCGATGAACCGTCCAACCTATCCCAACCGTGGAAACCCAAGGCCCGGAGGAAACAACAGCAACCCCGGCAACCCCAGCAATTTCAATCGTGCCCCGCCCAAGTTCAACAACAACAATGCTGCCACCAACTCCAACACTTCCCCAAGGACTGGAAGCAATGTTGTGCCTATTGTAGCAAAGGACAAGTCTCAGGTGACTTGTTATGAATGTGGAACCCAAGGTCACTATTCCAATGAGTGCCCCAAGAAGATTGCCGCAGCCCCCAATGCAAATGCCCCAGCTCAGCAACAGTGTCGTGTTCAGCCCGGAAGAAGGTTTGCCCCAGGGAACTCACTCAACTGCAATGGCCGTCTCTTTCTCATGCATGCGGAAGAAGCCCAAGAAGCACCAGATGTCGTGTTGGGTATGTTTTCTATTAACTCAGTACTTGCAAGAGTGTTGTTTGATTCTGGAGCATCACACTCGTTTGTTACTGAAGAATTTGCATGCACTAGTAAGATTCAACCAACCAAATTGAAGCATGTTATGATAGTTCAAATACCTGGTTCAACCACCAAAGCTAGACAAATTTGCAAGGCCGTACCTATCTGAATCCATGGCATAGATTTTTATGCTAATCTAATAGTACTTGGAACTAAAGGTTTGGAAGTAGTACTAGGAATGGACTGGATGTCCAAACATAAAGGATTAATCGACTGTGCCAAGAAAGCCATAACTATGACCAGTACAGCCGGAATATCAGTAGAGCATGTATCTGAAACCTTGCCTCGCCAATTCAAGTGCAACAAGAGTATAACCCAACCAACCATTGACCAAGTTCGGATATTCTGTGAATACTCCGATGTATTTCCAGATGTCTTTCCCGGTATGCGCCCAGATCGGGATATCGAGTTATCATCGAACTAATCCCTGGAACCAGACCCATAGCCCAGAGACCATATAGTATGAACCCGTCTGAACTAGTGGAGCTGAAGAAGCAACTGGATGCTATGCTGGAGATAGGACTGATCCAACCAAGTGCGTCGCCATGGAGATCACCTGTCTTGTTTGTGGATAAGAAAGATGGAGGTAACCGTTTATGTATGGATTATCGGAAGTTGAATGATGTCACCATTAAGAACAAGTACCCACTGCCAAAGATAGAAGACCTGTTTGACTAGTTGACTGGTGCCAAAGTGTTTTCTAAGATTAATCTTAGAACTGGTTATCATCAACTCAAGGTTCACGCAGAGGATATTCCAAAGACTGCCTTTACCACCAGATATGGATTATACGAGTATACTGTCATGTCTTTTGGATTAACCAATGCCCCCGCTTATTTCATGAACCTCATGAATAAGATTTTTATGGACTTCCTGGATAATTTTGTTGTTGTTTTCATCGATGACATTCTGATATATTCCAAATCAGAAGAAGAACATGAGCTACACCCGAGGACCATCCTTGGAACCCTTAGAGAGCATCAGCTGTATGCCAAGTTTAGCAAACGTAAATTCTGGTTACAGGAGGTAGGATTCCTCGGACATATTGTATCGGCCGGAGGTATTGCCGTTGACCCCGCAAAGGTGAAGGATGTTGAAGATTGGTAAGCCCCAACCACCCAAACCCAAGTGCGTGCATTTCTCGGATTAGCGGGATATTACCGCAAGTTCGTAGAAGGATTCTCGAGTATCGCCGGACCCATGACCCAATTGCTGAAGAAGGACAAGGAGTTTGAATGGACGGATAAATGTGAAGCGAGTTTCCAGGAACTCAAGAGGAGATTGATTTCAGCCCCAATCTTGATCATGCCGGATATCACGAAGCCCTTTGATGTGTATTGTGACGCATCCAAGATCAGTCTCAGATGTGTGCTAATGCAAGAGGGCAAAGTTATATCTTATCTGTCCCGACAACTAAAACAGCATGAACAGAATTACCCAACCCATGACCTTGAACTAGCAGCCATAGTTCTAGCCCTGAAGACATGGATGCATTATCTGATGGGAAACCGTTGCGATATTTATTCGGACCACAAGAGCCTGAAGTATATATTCACTCAGAAGGAGCTGAATATGAGGCAAAGAAGATGGATTGAGATAATCAAGGACTATGATCTAGACATTCACTATCACCCCGGTAAAGCCAATGTGGTAGCAGATGCCCTTAGCAGATTGTCGTGTCGCTTGAACTCCATGATCCTGAAAGACCAACCAAGCCTGCACCAGGAGATGGAAGATTTTAGAATAGAATTAGTAAGTGAAGGATTTTTGGCTAGCATAGAACTTAAACCTACTTTGATCAGTCAGATCAAGGAGGCGCAGAAAGGAAATGATAGTATCGACGGAATTAAACGTCACATCGATACAGGCAAAGTACCCGGATTCACCGAGGATGATGAAGGAGTTCTGTGGTACATAGGGCGTCTCTATGTACCAGCAGATTTAGAGTTGAAAAAGTTATTTTGAACGAGGCTCATGATACTCTTTATTCTATCCACCCCGGAGGAACAAAGATGTATCAGGATCTGAAGGAGCAATTTTGGTGGCATAAGATGAAGAGAGAAATCAGAAGCTACATCGCCAAGTGAAATATTTGTCAAAGAGTCAAGGCGGGACATCAAAGACCCACAGGACTGTTGCAACCATTGCAGATTCCGGAATGGAAATGGGATTCCGTTGGAATGGACTTTATCACCAGATTGCCTACCTCTAGTAGGGGAAATGACTCTATTTGGGTCATAGTTGACATATTGTCCAAGGTAGCCCATTTCTTACCAGTCAAGACCACCTACCAAAGTTCAAAGCTAGCGGAGTTGTACATCGCTAGTATCGTCAGTCTGCACGGAGTCCCCAAGAACATAGTATCAGATCGAGGAACTCAGTTTACCTCGAGATTCTGGAAGAAAGTCCAAGAAGGACTAGGAACAAGACTGGATTTCAGCACAGCGTATCACCCTCAAACCAATGGACAAACGGAGTGAGTAAATCAAATACTCAAAGATATGTTGAGAGCCTGTGAGTTAGAGTATGGATCTAAATGGGAAGACTGTCTGCCGTTCGTAGGATTTTATTACAACAGTTATCAAGCTAGTTTGCAAATGGCCCCATTTGAGTTCATGTATGGAAGGAAGTGTCGTACCCCTTTGAATTGATCAGAAGTAGGAGAGAGTCAGATCTTTGGACCCAACATCCTACGAGAAGCATAAGAGAAAGTTCACAAGATCCGTGAGCACCTCAAGACCGCCCAGTCAAGACAGAAGAGTTACGCCGACAAGAGACGTCGATACCTCCCTTTCAATATCGGAGATTTTGTGTATCTCAAAGTGTCGCCTTTGAAGGAAAGTTAGCCCCCAGGTATATCAGACCTTTCAAGATTCTAAATCGTCGAGGAGAAGTATCGTATCAACTAGAACTGCCAGAGGAGATGTCAGCCGTGCATAATGTGTTCCATATATCGTTACTTCACAAATGCCTTGAAGTTCCGGAGAAGACTGAAGTTTTCAAGAACATTGATCATCGCACCATAGAGATCAACGATGACCTGATGTATCCCGAAGTACCCATCCGTATTTTGGAGGAAGCTTTCAGAACCACAAGGACCAGAAGCATCAAGTTTCTCAAGATTCAGTGGAGTAACCACACTGAAGAAGAAGCTACCTGGGAGCGAGAAGATCACATCAAGACGGAGTTTCCCGATCTTTTTAAATCCTAGTTTTTATTCCTTCTTCTTTCTCAAATCTCGGGACGAGATTTTGTTTAAGGAGGGAAGGTTTGTAACATCCCAAAAATGTTGAACAATGATTATCAAATTCCAATCACCAAAATTAGGGTTAACAAAAAGTTTTGTTAATTCAAATCATATGAATGCATGTGTAAAGGTGATGATTGTATGAATGAATGAATGGACTTGTGTGATTGATATAAATAGCAAGGAATGGTTTGAAGGTGAAAACAACATCATATAAAACATTTCCAAGCAGAAACAAATCAATAGAAAATCAAAAACAAAACAAATAAAGCAAATGGTCATTTTTGCCAATCTTGCTCACTAGGCCACTTTGAGTGTTTCTAGTCCAAGATTTCAAACAAAAACATTTCCATTTCTTTTCACCCCTTGCTAGACTAAGTGAAAGTGAATCAAAGCCCACCTTTCAAACTTGCAGAAACATTTGGCAACTTGATTCAAATGACAATTCAAAATTGAATCTTTATCATATGTGAAGAGCACCATTTCTCAAAACCCAACCAAAACAATTCCACTTGACCAATCCCACTAACCAGAGACTCTCTAGTATGTAACCAACACATCCACAAAGTTTGGTTCAAAAATTCAAATTTGAATCTCTTTCGACCATTTAATCAAACACCTGGCAAATAGGAAACAAACAAACATCAAACACTTAGGAGCAGTGATTTTGGCCTAACTTGTTCCCTCTCTGGTTCACAACAAGCTATTAGTAGATCATCTAGCCCATTTAACAAGTTTTAGCACCACTGTGATCTTGCCATAGCCATCAATGGTGACCAGGCCGAGCTCAACTTGCCACCGCTCAGTCGACAGCAAGCTAGGAGAAGCACCAAGCCTAGCAACCATGTATGGGACACTCTCCACCGTCCACCGCCACCCCCTGTCCAAGCTTCGAGCGCACCCAGCCCCTAGACCACACAACCCGAGCATGCCAAGCCTCTCTGTGAGCGAGTCGAGAGCGCGCTAGAGCGCCAACCGCGACACACACCCACAGACCGCACGCCGCCCTCGCCGTGGGCGAGCAGGATCGCCAGCACCCCAGCAACACCGCAGACATGCCCGTTCGCCGCCACGCGGACCATAGACGCTGTGCGCCGTTAAAACTACCGTCGGACCCGCTTAGAGCGCAGCAACGTTCCGACCATTTCGCACCGCCCCACACCGCGTGACCTTGCCGTTGAGCTTCGCCAGGGAGCACAACACCGTCCCTATCGTTGCCCATGCCATTAGCCCACTGTGCCGACGACCACGATGAGCTTAGCCCGCACCCGTCGGTCCCCTTCAGGCACTATAAATAGAGGCCACCCCAGCACGAATTCTTCACACCATCTCATTTCCCTCTCTCTCATAAGCACCCCACCTCACTCCCGGAGCAAGGCGAGTAGCGCATCACCGGAATTTCGCCAGAGCTTGTCACTGCTGGAGGAGAAGGGTGCCGTTGATTGGAGCCGCCCCAGGAGGAGCTGTCGGTACCAGGAGGATCGACTTTGTCGTTCGCCCCCATCGCTAACCATCGCCTGAGCCCCGGTGAGCCTCCCACGACCCCCACTGGCCGCGCTAGGGTTCTGTCTCCCCGGCGTTGCCCGACGTGGACGATGAACCACAGCCGTAGGATTAGAGCTTGATCATGCGGTCCACATCCCCCCATGCCGCTTCGCACCCCTCTGACTCACTGAATGGTGGGGTCGTTCACTTAAACCCACCCGCGAGTGCGCTGTGCACCGTGGGCCGTCCCAGTTAGCATCCCGCGTGACCCATTACTTCAAATTTAGGTTTATTCTTTTAGTTTCAAACTTAGTTCTGTACCCAGATTCAAAAATCAACCCAGCTCGATTCACTAAACCAAAATGCATGAAACCAATTTTGTTAGAAAGGTACTAGAGTGCTTAATCCAAGCCCGTCGGATTCAAACCATTTAGATTTGTAGATCATCCATGGTAAAAATAACAAGGCATAAGCTTTTCTGCATTCAAACATTTTTCAAAATTCAACCACAAAAGCTTTTGAGTTACATCCAACTCTCAAAAATCACATTTAACAAGACCTTTCATGTAACATCCCTAAAATCATGTTTTCAAAGATTTAATATCATCCATGCATGCATAATCATTTAGGGATCAATTTCAAAGTCATTTCAAAGAAAACAGAAGCATTGAGAGCTTATTATTTTATGTAGTCAAGCATTGATCCAATGCTACTCTCTAGTGAGAGAATATTTGTTTTAAACCAATGTTGTGTGTTCATAGGATTGTTTGATGAATTCCAAAGCTTGGGCAAACATTTCCAAAATAAAATATGGTTTTAAAACCATTTCCATATCTTTATTAAATCTTGTGCTAAGGCACTGTTTATTTTAAAATTTCAAAGGAACCAAGCAAGTCTAGTGAGACAGCATGGTTTTGTACTAAAAAATGTGAAGGTTTCATTTTACAAAAAACCAGAACAAGTTTGAAATCAAACACATTTGAAAACATTTGAATTTGATTCCTGGAAAATCAAACAGAAATGGAAAAAGAGAAAAGAATTAGAAAAGGGCCGGCGCTACTAATCTAGCCCAGAACCAGATCCAGCCCAAAAGCCCACCCGGGCCATTCCCCCTCTGCTTTTTCTCTCACCCGCACCGAACCAACCCACCCAGTCCCTGACTAGTGGCCCCTCTCCACGTCACCTTCTTCTTCCCCAAAATCACGCGCGCAGTCACTGCTCGCCGTTACCTCGCCGCAGTTAAGCCCCCGCTTAAATCCCATTGATGCAGGGAGTAATTCTCGCCCCTGCTCCGGCTATTTAGACCCCTTCCCTCTCCGCATCTTTCCCCTCACTCAACGCCTCTTCTCCGCCACCAGGCTGACCACAATCCCACTTGCACCGCCACGGTACCGAGCGTCTCCAGCGTGCGATTCTGGTAAGCATCGACCGCCCCTGTCTCTGATTCATACGAGCATGATCAGTGTGCCCTTGCGCATCTTCTCATGCCCTTATTTTGCTCTGTATACCCCTAGAGCATCGCCATCGTCCACCTCTGGAAGCAACCGAAGCTCAGCGCAACTCCGGCGGCACCCACTGGTAGTTCCCGACCGCCCCTTTCTCTCTAATGGATACTCACATGTTCACCTGACTTGTGCGCATCTAACGGCACCCCTGGTGTGTCTTAGAACGCACCACAACCTCGCCCCCGACGACGCCAGAGCTTGCCCGACGACAGGCTTCACTCCAACGAGCAATAGAAGCCAAGTTCGTGCGCCCCCCGAGTATCTGACCCCACCTTGAGCTTCACTGCAGTCCCACGAACACGATAAGCATCTCCACTCCTCCCCGCGCGATCTAAATCGCCGGCAACCCCTCTGACAGAGCCGCGCCGCTGCACCGCCGCCGCTGGCGCCGCCCGTCTATGGTCGTTTGATTAGTAGCCGTAGGATCTAGATCCAGCGATTAGAATTAGATCTGTAGCGAAGCGGTATGTGTTGATCTGAGCCGTGCGTGTTAAGTTAGATCTAACAGCCCGCGAGTGTGATCCGGTGCGAAACGGTATCGGCCATCAGACGCTGCCGCGTGGCTAGTTCTTTGTATTAAAAATCTGAATTAGATCTATTAGTGATTCAAACTTGTAAAATTCATAACTTTTGATCCACACGTTCAAATTTTGTAAATTTTATATCATTGGAATCAGGAGAAAGAATCCTATCTGTTTATGCAATGTGTTTAATTTGAGTATGGAAATTATTTGAGTATATGTAGGCTTAATTTGAGTATGGAAATTATTTGAAAAATGTTTTAAAGACCAAATAAAGTTTATTTCGAGTATCTTGGTCTTGTTTATGTTTTAGTACTGTATACTTGTCTTGTTTGGTGTAGAAAAATCATCACATGGCATTTGCATACATTCATATATTTTTGTTTGTATATTTTGTTATGTGATTTTGGTGCCATTATTTTATGTGTATATTTTGGTGCTAATAGTGATTGTGGTTGTGAAGATTGTTGCTACTCCCCAAATTACCAAGGCAAGTGGTGATTCATGTTTTTATCCCTATATTTTCACCTATGCATTAGAAATATTTTGTTTAGGACTTGCATGAATATTTTGCTAAGTATCTATACGCTATGCTTGGGAAATCCTAGTAGTTGTAGAATTGTTAGAATTTCCTCTAAGTTAAGATGCTTACCATTGCCATGCTTAGCCTAGCTAATAGCAACCAAGGGTGGATTATGTATTCATGCTATGTGAAATATTTCTAAGTCATTGACTTGTGTTTTTGCTTAATAAAACAACTAAGTGAATGAAACACCTGGGTGGAATGGAAAGAATGGTTTGTGTTGAGTGGTTACACAAGGCCCATTTCTATGGTTTACCTTGTGTATCTCACTTGTGGAAAGCCACCCAGGAACAAAGGGATTTGAGATGCCAAATGTTTAGAAGCTTCTAGTGCAGCCACATGGCATTATGGGCTCTGCCTGGATCACATAGGTTGCAATAACTTAGCCATTTGGACAGTTGGTGGTAGTGGGATGATAGGTTTGGAGCGTGTCCATTTGGTCTAAGGGAAGGCTTCTGAAAGGTCCTGTCTTGGTGAAAATCAAGTCTTGTGGGGAAAGTGCACAACCTCTGCAGATAGAAGAATCTAAGTACTTAGCCATGTCCCTGGTATTGGACAACTTGAGCATCAAGACATGGAAGCTATCAAGAATCTCCTCATCCCAATTTTCTAAGTTAAAACTTGTGGTTGAACAAGGGTGAAGGTTCACCAATTTCTATTGGTGATTCCTTGGGAAAGTTTTGTCAAAGAAAAACTTAGTGTTTTCAATTGATAGGTAAAACCTATTTTGAGCAAAGCAAGCCTAAGCTACACTTAGCCATATTCATGTAGTAACTAGATGTTAACATTCTACTAAGGTATCACTTGCCAATACTATTCCAATGTATTGACCCACTGTGGCTGTAACTTGTGATGTTGCAGGTTATTCTGATGATGATTAGGGGTTATGAGTCTACACTCAACATGCTTGCCTGTGGCACATGAAGATGAAGACTTATTTATATTGTTATGGTTAAACTCTTGTATTGGGCCTATGGCCATGGAGTTGTAAAAGACTATGTTGTCTTTGGAATGATGTAATAATGACCTTTGTTTCTGTGTACTTCATCTTAAACTATGGATGCTAGCATTGATCCAGGGACTAGCATTGCAATCACAGGGATCTTTACCTTTATAAAGGTAGGATCTTACATTTTAGAATATATAAGAATATCTAGGTTTACTTGCATAAATAATGGTCAAGCAATAAAAGAATGCCCCATAGGCATTTCTAGTCACTTTAATTAATTAAAATAAAAAGGTTAAACCTTATTAAATTGTGAAACCACTTTAAATCACATTCCCATGTACTGAAATATGTGGTGATGACATGTGTCAACATGTTCCCATGTTTAGTTGGAGAATATTAAATCTTAAGTATTTTTTCAATGAGTAGAATTTACTTTTCTAAAATAAAGAAAATAAAACTATTTTCCTTAATGATTGTAATGTTTGTGATGATAATAGATCATCTAGTGAAAACCTTGGTGTGATAAGTAAGAGTAGTTAAGTATTGTTTGGTGATTGTGTACCTCGTATTTATTTATAGACGCTAGTACTGACCAAGGATACGAGGAGGAAGGAGGATACTACGAGGAGGAAGCCGAGGAGAACTTCAACCACTGCTCTGCACAAGGCAAGCCTAACACTACAAATTGAATTAGCAAGCTTATACTTGCAATTATGCAAGCTAACACTTGCAACCATGAAAGTTAGATAACCTATGCAATGCATTAAGCATGCTTGGTTAGATACATTTGATGATACCAAATACTAGTTTTACTTGCAAGCTTAGTATTTTATTTCTTTATCAAAGCTTTCTTTTAAAGTTTACCTAGTGATTTGTAGAGTTTAGAGAGATTGTTAAAGGTAGCATAAAGAGCATAAAACTTGACCTAAGTTAGATAAATCTTGATGTCATCATGAGGCATGTTCTTGAACCTAGATAAGATACACTTGATTACCACCCCTCATTAGGGTTTACCCCCATTGTAGTTGCTAATGCTAAGCATAAAACTGTATCAACTTTAGATGGGAATACTTGGTGAAAATGGTTATGAAAACCTTAGAATGATGAGTCATTCTACTGAAATTTTTTTGATGATGAAAATGTTAAGGCACGAACCTTAGCCCTTGATAAAACTGATGGTTGTCTGGATGCGATGCCATTCCAATTTTACCGTACAACCACAATACTCGAAATTTGGATAGGGCTTGACTAGAAATTTATATACCTTAGTATGGGTTCCCTTGCGGCCAAGGTTTGAGCTGAGGCTACCTTGTGAAGATTGCCCACCTGTGTAGTTCCGAAGATGACAGTTGGTCATGGTTGGGAGGCCAAACTCACAGGAGAGGTTCCTATACTAGGGCGTGTAATTGAAAGGTTAGGATTGATTATTCGCATACTGAGTATGGTGAATTCAGGATTGTTCCTGACGGATGTATCGAATGTTGTGGTGAAAGTGTACCACCTCTGCAGTGTGTCAAACTATTCGAATAGCCGCGTCCGCGGTTGTGGACAGTTGGAGTGGCCATACTTTTCCGTCGTCAGATGTTTTCAAAATGACTTGTGAAATGATTCATGAATTTGACTTGACCACAACAGGGTTGTGATATGAAATTCAAGTTCCCACTTAGGGTTGTAAAACTTTCAACTAGCTTTCTTTGCTTCTGAACTCAGTAGAGAAAAATCTGGCTTTTTGCAAAACAACCCTAGAGCTTAGTATATCCTACTAAAAAACCACTTCACTTGTTAGTATTAGTTTGCGAGTACTTAAAGAGTACTCATGGCTTTCTCCCTGGCTATTCCCGTGGCCAGACTATGAAGAGGAGTATCAGGAAGATGGACAGCAGGAAGGTTACGGCAACTAGGATCATCTCCCATCGTCAGCATTTGTAATACCCCACCTTTATAAGGTAAAGGATCCCTATGATTGCAATGCTAGTCCCTGTATCAATTGCTACCATCCACAATTTAAGATGAAATACACATATGCAAAGTTCTTTATTACAACGCCATTCCAGAGATAACATAGTCTTTTACAACTCCATAGCCAAAGGCTAGTACAAGAGTTCATAACATAAGTAAAATAAAGTAAAGTCTTCATCTTCATCTTCATGTGCCACATGCAAGCATGTTGAGTGTAAACTCATAACCCTAATCCTCATCAGAGTAACCTGCAACATCATAAGTTACAGCCACAGTTGGTCAATACATTGGAATAGTATTGGTAAGTGATACCATAGTAGAATAGTAGTTTCTAACTTCTATATGAATTTGGCTAAGTGTAGCTTAGGCTTGCTTTGCTCAAAATAGGTTTTTCCTATCAGTTGAAAACACTAAGTTTTTGTTTGTCAAAACTCCCAAGGAACCACCAATGAATATTGAGGAACCTTTAACCCTTGTTCAATGACAAGTTTTTAACTTAAAAATTGGGATGATGAGATCCTTGATAGCTTAAGTGTCTTGATGCTCAAATTGTCCATTGCCGGGGACACGGCTAAGTACTTAGATTTTTCCTTCTCGAGAGGTGGTGCACTTTCCCCACAAGACTCGACATGCATCGAGAAAAGATCTTTCAGAAGCCTTCCCTTAGACCAAATGTACGCGTTCCAACCTATCACCCCCTACCACCTTTTGTCTATCTGGCTAAGTTATTGCAACCTATATGATCCAGGCAGAGCCCATATGCCATGTGGCTGCACTAGAAGCTTCTAAACACTAAGTATCTCAAATCCCTTTGTTCTTGGGTGTCTTTACACAAGTGAGATACACCAGGTATTACCCCTGGGTAACCACTCAACACAATCCATTCTTTCCATTCCACCCAGTGATTCATTCAGATAATTGTTTTATTAAGCAAAAACATAAGTCATAAGACTTAGTAAAATTTCCATAGCATGTGTATATAATCCACCCTTGTTTACTACTAGCTAGGCTAAGCATGATGTCAACAAGTATCTTAACTTAGATAATAATTCTACCAAGACTACAACTACTAGGATTTCCCATAGCATAGCATATAGATACTTAGCAAAAAAAATCATGTAAGCCCTATACAAAATATCACTAGTGCATAGTCAAAATAATTGGACAAATACATTAAGCACCACTTTCCTTGGTAGTTGGGGGAGTAGCAACAATCTTCACAATCACCACTAGGACCAAAATCTACACATAAAATAATAACACCAAATTCACATTCCAATATTCAAGAAAAAATATTATGAATGCATGCAAATGCCATCTGATGATATTTCTAAACTAAAAAAGACAAGTCAAATAGTACTGAACACAAAACCAACTAAATATAGTCTAAATAAACTTAATTTGTCCTTATAAACATTTTCAAAATAATTTATATAGTCAAAATAAGCCTATAATTGTTTCTGCACAAAATTCCATTGTTACAGAAACAAAATACAAAAATAAGCCCACAGTAGTGTAAGATTTATTTTTCTGAATCCAATGATATCTTATTTGTATTTTTTGGATAAACAAAACAAAAGTTATAGATTTTACAAGTTTAATCATTCAAATTCATTTTCTAGATTTTTAAACAGACAGGCCAGGCCACGTGGAATGTTTCCATTGGTTGATACCGGTTCGCACGGATCCTGCTCTGTGGAACGTAGGATTAAAATTGAATCGCACGGCTCAGATCTAAAGAAAACGTTTCACTTAAGTGTTCTATCGTGGCCACTGGATCTGGATCTGACGGCTCACAACGCTCTGACCATAGCGGCGCTGCTGGAGGTGGCGTTCCGGCAAGGCTAGGGGGTTAGGGGGGCATGCAGATGCTTACCGAGCTCACGTGACGATGGAGAAGCTTAACGTGGTCTTTGCTTGGACAAGGGCGCACTGGAACGACCAGAAAACCTCGTCCGAGTTCGCTCTCGCGTCAGATGCTCACTGCCGGAGACGAAGGCGACGTTCTACGGCGCAATAAGATGAACGAAAGGCATTAGGAGATGCACAGAGGCAAGGCGAACACAGTCGTAAGGTCTAGGAGTCAAGGGGCGGTCTGGATTTACCATGATTGATCGCCGGAGTCGAGCTGCGCTTCGGTCGTTCACGGGGCTCGACGGAGACGACGACCTAGGGAGTTTCAGGGCAAACAAAACGTGTGAGGAGATGCGCACGGGTATGCTAAGAAAGCTCATAAGAATGAGAGGTGAAGGGGAGCACGGGGCTCACTGGAATAGGTCGCCGGAGCTGTTTGGTGCCGCGGCGGTGCTAGCAGAAATTTGTGGAGCCTGGCGGCGCTACTGGGTTGCTGAGTTGGGGGAAATGGTCACGAGGAGGAGGGGGTTAAGTAGCCGGAGCTGGGAGGGGAGTTACTCGGCGAATAAATGGTAATTACTCGCGCATTCAACGACAGTGACGCGGGGAGGAAACGGCTGGAGCTGGTCGAGGGCGCGTGATTTGGGGACGATGATGACGTGGAGTGTAGGGCCAGCGCGTCAGTGACCACAGGTAGGGCTGCACGCTGAGATAGAGAAGAGAGGGGGAGGTGGCCGGGTGGGCTTAGTGGGCTACTTCTGCTGCTAGGTTGATTAGGTGGCGCCGGCCTTTTTACTTCTTCTCTCCTTTTCTTTTTATATTTTGATTTTCAAGAAACAAATCAAACAAATTCAAATCAACTCTAGATTTTTGTAGTGCAAGCCTTGCATCCAATTGTGTATAAAACATCAATGATCAATAAAATGCACTTTCATACTTTGAAAAATAAAATAAAACCATTGCCTTATTTGCATAAAATAACAGGCATATCATGGTTTCTAATTTGAAATTTTGCTTGGAAAATTTTGTGCAAACCAAGGATGCTATGAATGAATGAAATGCAAACTTTTACAAATCATGATTTTGGGGATGTTACAACATTGCCTGTGACCATTAAGATGGAGTCTCGCCTACGCTATCATTATTATTACGTTATTCCGATGCTTGAATTGTATTAAGACTGGATCATGAGATCCTTATTTGTTGTAAGATGATGTACAGTGATATCCAATCCGTTATGTCTCACAAAAATGGTAATCCTGGGATTGCGATGTATGGCATAATAGGCATCTGGGATTAAAAATCCGGATGTTGACAACATCATCCACGAGTAAAACCTCGTTAACGCTATTCGGTCTTCGAGGGTATGTATTCTATGGATGTATATCCACCCGTTGCTTCTATCTAGTAGATAGATCTTGGTACTTAGTTGTTCCCATCGTAGGATTTTTTTGTTTTCTATGTTGCGAACCCTTCAGTGGTATCAAAACTGGATCTATGCGTAGATGCTTTCCACGGGTAGTACACATATGAGTATGTGGGCACTGATGGTCGTGTTATTGCTTCTTCCTTGTACATTGGATATTGGTAGCATAGTGGGATGAAGCGGCCCGGACAAACTTTGCATGTCCTCGCACAGGAGACCTGTTCCACTCTTGACATGTAACTAGTTTTGCATAAGTGGCTTGCGGGTGTCTGTCTCTCCTACTATAGTCAATATCTGATTTACAACGAGTTGTCAATAATTTTATTATCATTGTTGTAGTTCCATGTTCGTAGGTAAGAACGGTTCTATCTCCGAAAGCCCTCAGCCACGTAAAACTTGCAATGTATAAATTATAAGTATCTAGTTTAGATTGTTGCTGGGCTAGTGTCATGATATGGTGATGTTGTAAGTAAAAGTATAAGTCGATACTCTTACAACACACATAACGTGTAAGTTCCATAGACCTTGGCCTTACACATAAAGTAATGATGAAGATCATACCATGATGCACATGATAACGATCAAGTGCAAGGACCATATCATTTCACTTTTCACATAAGATGTTTCTTGCATCTTATATTGCTAGTTTGGCATTTTATTAGCATAATAAGATGATCCCTCATTTAGATATCAAGATAAAAATGTGTTCTCCCTTAAGTATACATCGATTTGTTTCGCTGCTCCAAGACATCATGTGATGATCGGGTGTTCTTGATCCATGATCATATTTTGGGTGTAAGACAGTTTTACACATGCGAATACTAAGGTTCTTACTTTGCAAGCCTAGCATTTATAGACATGGCCTCGGAACATGGACTTAAAGGTTAAGCATTAGTCATATGTAGATATGATGCCTATTTAGATACTCGCCTTTGAAGCTACACCGACTCACGTGTTGATCGGACTTGGTGTGGTGGATTTGGTTCATGTAATCACCAAAAAGACACGAGGGATGTCGTTTTTGAGTGGGAGTTTATTTCTAATTTGGATTAGAATAACTCAATTTATCATAAATTAAATCAAAGTGAATTTTCATAATTTGTTGTAGTCATTGGCATTCGTTCACCACCTTATTCTTAGTTGTAATTGAGATAATAGAACTATAGAATTCTGGATATTTACTTTACAAACTGGTATCGTATTGTGTTGAGTGTCAATCTAAAGTTTAAAGTCCTATTGCAAACTTTCAGCAAACTCTGTTACTCCGTGAAATTTAATAATTAGTATTAAATCGAGAGTAACAATTCCAGTGTTAGTATCTTAAGTATCATGTTTGCCTCCATGCTTTTTGATTGTTTTTAAATATCAAGGTTATCTAGGAGCTGAAAGAATTGTTTCAGAAACCATCATGTGTGGCAGATATAATGATATCTGAAACAATGTTTTTGGTTGCAATATGATAGAGTATAATATATGTTCTCATATTCGATGAGAATTTGCGAAGGTTGGAGATGCTAGACATCCTAATCATCCAAAAGGGTTTTGGAAAGTAACGTTATACTCACGATTCGCTTTTATAACCTACATTAGCTTGATCATGACAGTCATCATGATAAGGATGAATAGAAGATGTATATAAAGTGTTTACTACACTAAAAGATTACTAAATAATGGATTTTGAAAGAACGCCAATCATTTGATGATGATGATCTACTTCAAAGTGAAAGTCCAAAGGTTTTAGTATTTGAATATACACACTTTGGACTATGTGTCATGTATATTGTGCCACTTTTGATGTTGATAGATTCTTTTAAAAAGGAAAAGAAAATGCTAAAAGAGAATCTATAAAATATATTTGGCAGAAAAGAAAAGACAGGAAATATCCAGTTTAGGTATATAGATGATATACGTGTTATGGTTGTATTCTTTGCTTGTTAAACAATGTGGTTCTTAGGTATTGATTACCGAATTGGTTGGTATGAAATTTCATGCAAAAAAACACAATTCATAAACTACAATGGCCTACGTAACTAGCAAGAGAATATGTGATGATGATCATATAAAACAAACAAGCTGTTGTTTGTATTTATCGTTGACATCAAAGCTTACCTTCAAGATTTGTTTTAATAATTGTTATTTAAATCAGGTATTATGAGAACAAATATTGTTCAAATAATTACCGTACTCCATATACGATGGATGATTTACAAATCTAGTTGGAGAAATCACATCCATAAAACTAATGCTAAAATGTCGCAAGACAAATGATTGAAAGATCACTTACAAAGTGACATCACCGTTTAAATTATATTGGAAATAAAAACATGAATAAACTCCATGTTAATGGATTTTTGGAGTCTTTGATTTGATCAAATGACCCTTGTGAGACTTTCCTCGGGATAATTAAAACTTTGTTCAAAGTCCAAAGAAGAACGATCGACTAAATTATTGGAATTTATACATATCGATGCATGTAGTCCATTATGTGTAGTCGTAGGTGATGGATTTCAACTTCATATGCTTTCTCTGGAAATTTTAGTGAATATTCACTTAATGAGAAAGAAGTATGAAATATTTGAAAATGTTCAAAGATTTTAAAGATGAAGTGGAAAATCATTGTAACAAGAAAATAAATATTTTATGATTTTATCATAAAGGGATTTATTTGAGTTGCAAGTTTAGCAAAACACCTAGATTTGCATCTCCCTAAACACTATAGGAATATGGAGTATTTGAGATTTGTAATGAAGCCTTGTTTGACATGTTTGGATCAAAGGTGTTATTTATAAAACTGTCATTAGGTTTTAAAAGATTAAAGCTGAGACTATCGCTTTTACACCGAAAAGACCTCCATCTTGATCTGTTGAAATGACACCATATAAGTTATGGTTTGGGATAAAACCCAAGTTGTCCTTTCTTAAATTTTGGTATGCTAAGCATAAGTAAGATATTTACAACCAAAGTCGGATGAGCATGTCTTTGTAGGTTATTTTGAATAAATATTGGGTATTCCTTCATAACACCAAAGACAAAAGAGTTTGTCGCTTAGAACTTCAAGTTTCTTGAAAAAGGAATTTTTCGCAAAAGTTAAGCGGGGGACAATAGAAATTTAATAAGGTTAACGAACTTAGCTATATGTGCTAAGTTGCGCAGCACCGAAAAACGTTTCGGAGGCTGCCACAATGCTCATGGCTCACGTGCCTCAGAGGTTGTGATCACGGAGATCTAAGTTCCTATTAAACCAAGTAGGTCGGATAAACAATCAAATGCTGAGATTTGAGAGTAAATCATTGTTGTTTGGCAATGATGAACCGACTACATGCAAAGAAGCGATGATGGGCCCTGACTACGTCAAATTTCTTGAAGCCATAAAATCCGTGATAGTTCCATACACGAGAAATCAAGTTTTTTGAACTTGGAAGACCCTCCGGAAAGGTGTAAAAACCTATCGGTCGTATTTGGATCTATAAAGAAACAGACATGGATATTTCACATATATGAAATAGTCGACATGTCGATAAAGTTTTTATGACAATGTTCAAGGAGTTGACTAGGACAAAAATTGATTTTTCATAGTGATATTTAGTCTGGACGGATTAATGTAGCAACCACTATATATAATTTGGTATATGGTAGTTGAACAAACAAAACAAAGTTCTTCTAATAGAATGGTTACCTAGGACGTGTACATGACACGGTCCAAAGGGTTTTGTTAGATTCAAAGGATGCTAAAAAGGGCATGCAAACTTCAATGGTTAAAGTAAGCATTGTGGAGTTGTAATCTTCACCGTGATAAAACTGTTAAAGGAGTTTTCATCAGGAGATGATGAAGATGCTTGCATTTGCAAGAAATTAAGTGGAAGTGCTGAGACATATTTCTAATACATTATGTGGAGGACATCTTGTTGATTTGAAATGGTGTATATTTTATTGACAAAGGTTGAGAATTTCATTTCGATGAAAGACTTAGGCAAAACCCGAATATTTAACATGAATGTCTATATGGATAGACTGTGACGCTAATATGGTTATGCCAAACATACGTATATGAGATATTGAAGGAATTCAATATGGAAACGACGAGAAAAGGTTCTTGTCACATGGAAAAGAATTGAATCAAGATTCAAGTGTATCGACACTTGATAAGTGAAACAAGATTCAAGTGCTTTGACACTTGATGAGTGAAATCACAAGAATGTTTTGATCAATCATACCATGATATGTACACATCCAGATATGTCCTATGCTCTAAATGTTATGAGCATATACCAGAATGAATCATAAAATGATCATTGGATGATAGTAAGGATATTCTTATAATATTTTGGAAGAATTAAGAATATATTATATTTGTATAAGAGACAAATAGTTCATTGTAAAATGACATTAGTTTTGTCACAAGATACAAATTAAGTTTATCTCAATTAAACTATGGGTGGCACAATTTAATAGAAAGAAGTTTCCATGACAGATTTGAATGATTTCCAAAGTTAAGATATTGTGACGGATACTACAATAAAAGGCTAAGTATATGACTGCTATAATAGCAGCAAAGGAGGGAATTTGTGTCAAGTAGTTTGTTATCAAACTAATGTGTGGTTCACAATGGGATAACACTAAATATATATTGTACGACAATATTATCGACATGATTTAACCCCAAGGAACTAAAGGTCTCACCAAAAGACCAAATTTATACAATGCCATCTCATTAGAGAATGAGTGATGCGTAAAGATGCAAATACATGCAAATACACACGGACCTACAAGAGTTAGATTCATAGATTATATTAACCACTTGCAATCGCGTATATAGAACACCAGAAAGCCATAGGTGTTCAATACGTAAAGTTTCTAAACTAGATTATTGTCTATAGTTCAAGTGGGAGACTGAAGGGAATATGCCCGACAGGCAATAATAAAGTGGTTATTATCCTATTCCTTATTTATGATAAATGTTTATTTTGCATGCTATAATTGTATTAATACGGAAATATTAATACATGTGTGTTTAATAAACAAATAGAAAGTTCCTAGTTATGCCTCTCTTATAAACTACCTCGTTGATTAACAAGATGATCAAAGGTTTCCTGATCATGGACATTGGATGCTGTTAATAACAAGGTCACGACATTGTTGGAATGATGTGATGAACATTCATCCGAAGTATAGCATTACGATCAAGCTCATTGTGTTTATATTGCTATAACATCACACAAATTAATCTTAATCCTTAGACCATGAGATCATGTCAATCACTAACACTGGAAGAGTATCTTGATAACATCAAACGTCACACCGTAATAGGGTGACTATAAAGATGGGTTCAGTGCTACAAAGGTGTTATGTTGAGGCTCATGGATCAAGAGAGGAATTTGTCCATCCCGATGATGGAGAGATATACTTTGGGCCCTCTCGGTGATATCACATTAGTTAGCTTGCAAGCAAGTGATTTGATCACTAGAATGTTATATCACAGCAATAAGAAAAGAGTACATGTCGGTAACGAGATCAAACTAGGTATGAATATACTGATGATCGAATCTCGGACATGTAATATATTGAGAGACAATGGGATTAAGTTACATGTGTATAAGGTTCACACGATCATAGAAGTCATCGTTGAATTGTGGGAGTCAGTACGGATCTCTAGGTCCCACTGCTGATTATTGATCGGAGAGGGTCTCGATCATGTCTACGTTATTCACGAACTGTAGGGTGACACACTTAAGGGATACCGACACCATTTGGAGCAAATAAGATGCCATAGAAAGAAAAAGAAAGCGCAGGAATTATTTCACTAGACACCGAAATTGTTTCGGTTGAAATTGCTAAAACTGGTTCTTCATGTGAAATTGAAATGTTGTAAGGGGTTTTATGTGAATGTTTGTTAATTAGAGTAATTAACAAAATTCTGAATAAATAAATAGAAGAAGTTTTATTTAAAGAGAGATTACATTAAATTTGGTGGAAATTTAATGGGAATTTGAGTGGAGAAAATGGAGGGTCATCTTTATGTGAGTGGATCTTCCACCACATGAATGAGGGAGAGGTGGGGGCACCCTCTATGGCCGACGTACATGCCCCCTTGGGATGACCCCTCCCCTATATAAGGACCTCCTCCTCCTCCACTCTCACACCTCCTCGTGAAGGATCTCTCTCCCTCTTTTAGAATTTCCCCATGGTCTCGGATCAGTGAGATACATGTTCCCGGTGGCTTTTTCTGGAAGGATTTGTTGCTTCTGCTTCTTCGTTGGAGCAAGGGCGTGGAGGTTGTTGGGGTACCCGGACGTGTGTGCAATCACGGATGCACCACTGCTTTGCGGTGCTGGACTAGATGGTGCTAGACCGGCTAGACCAGATGGACTTCATCATGATCTTGAGATCAGCAAACGTTCGACTACATCATCCACGATTACAACCTCGCTAATGCTATTCGGTCTTTGAGGGTATGTATTCTATGGATGTATATCCACCCGTTGCTTGTATCTAGTAGATAGATCTTGGTACGTAGTTGTTCCCATCATAGAATTTTTTTGTTTTCTATGCTGCAAACCCTTCAGTTAAGTTATATAATGGTGAGTTGCTTTCTATTATGAGTTATGTATTGGTAAGTGTGATGCTTCTTGTCCGTATTATTTTTATCGACACTTCACTCCATAAACCCGTGGGCATGTTTACTGAGCTTAGTTTTCGCTTTGGGACAAGCGAGGTCTAAGCTTGGGGGGAGTTGATACGTCCATTTTGCATCACTATTCTATATCATAATTTGCTTTTATTCATTGATATGTTTCATATTAAGAGGTGATACTTATGTTATTTCATCTATTTTTGCATGTTGGATGATTCTTGGAGGATGAACTACCGGAGTCAGGTTTCTGATAGAAAAAGCGGTGTCTAGATGCAATTTTCGTGAAGATTAAAAAATACCAGAAAATATATGGAAAGTCATATTTTTCCAGAAGACGAAGGAAGCCAGAAGGGGAGGCTGAGATGGGCCACAGGGGGCCCACACCCCCTAGGCGCGGGCCACCCTGGGCTGCACCACCAGGGGGTGTGGCCACCCTGGCCCACCTCTTGCTCCACCCTCTCGCCTATATATTCCTCCCAAAACCCTAAAGTTCGGGGAGGAACCATAGAAATATTCCGTCGCCTTTGCGGGGCGGAAACCACAGAGAGAGAAAGAGCTCTTCGGCAGACAGATTTTTGCCGGGGAAAGTCGTTCCCGGAGAGGGGAGATCGTCGCCATCAACACTATCATCAAGCTAGACTTCATCGGGATCATCATCCACACTACCATCTCCACCAGCACCACCACTCCATCCCGCTGTAACAATTGTGTTGAATCTTGCATAGTTCTTAGGGGAAACTTTCTCGGTGTTGATTACTTTTGTAGTTGATGCTTGTGAGTGGAATAATTGAATTATTGTTTATGTTCAGATTGTTATTCATCATCATATCATCTCTAATCTTGATCCATATGATGTCTCGTGAGTAGTTCATTTAGTTCTTGAGGACATGGGAGAAGTCATGTTGTTAGTAGTGGAATTGTGTTGAGGTATTATTCAATGGTTTAGTATTTAAGTTGTGGTGCTATTATTCTAGTGGTGTCATGCAAACGTTAAATAAATGATACTTGTAACATCCCTAAAATCATGATTTCAAAGTTTGCATATCATTCATGCATGCATATAGAATTGAGATCAATTTCAAACTCATATCAAGAAAATAGAAGCACATAGTGCTATCATTTTATGTGAGCCAATTTAAATCAGATGCCATCCTCACTTGAGAGCTTAGTGTTTTAAAAACCAAGATTGGTTGCTTCTATACTATTTGGCTTGAGTGTAGAGTTTGAACAAAATTTTACAAAAATAGAAATGGGATAAAAAAACTTTTTCAAACATTTGCAAACCAAGTGCAAAGTCCCTGTTATTTTGTTTTTCCAAAAATGACCAAGCCTTTTCAAAGTAACCACATGGTTTTATACCTAGATTTGAGTATGTTGCACACTGCAAAAATCCCAAATGGATTTGAATTCATTTGAAAACCATTTCTAAAATTCATTTTAGAAAAAGAAAAGAGAAAAGAATTGGAAAAGGGCCGGCGCCAGGAATTTGGCCCAGCAACAGACGCAGCCCAACTAGCCACCTGGCCCCTCTACCTCTCTCTCGCACGCGCATACGCACCCACGCGGTCGCTGACGCTCGGACCCCACTCCCTCTCTGCTTGTTTCGCTGACAAGCGGGCCCCGTCCACGTCATCGTCGTCTTCCCCAAAATCTCGCGCACGAACTCCGCCGCTGCCTGTTCCTGCTTTGATTCCGCGAGGTAAATGGCATTGATTCACTGGGCGTTTCTTGTCGAGCCTCTGGCTACTTAATCCCCTCTCTCTCGCGACCATTTCCCCTCAACCAATTCCCCCTTCACGCCCCCAGGCTGCTCGCAACTCGCTCGACGCCGCCGCTGTTCCGACGACCGCGCCGATGAATTCCGGTGAGCACCGTGTTCCCCTATGTTCCTGACTCATGCTATCAAACTCAGCAAGTCCTTGCGCACCTACTGACGCACCCTGTTTGTTCTCGCATGGTCTGTAGCTTCGGCAACGACTTCGACCGAGCGCCGCCGCTCTCTGCACGAACTCCGGCGACCTCTCCCCGTAAGTACCAGCCGCCCCTTGCCCTCTGCCTGATACGCCTCGGACCCCCATCGTCTTGCGCATCTAACGGTGCCCTCCTTTTGACTTAGCGCGACGTAGAACCTCGCCAACGTCGACAGCAGCTGCACCCGACGCATTCGCGAACTCCGGCGAGGAATCTCCGACGACCCCGCGTGCCCCTTGCCAAACCACCGCCACGTTGAGCTTCAGCACACCACCGCGGTTCTGGTAAGCCTCTTCCCCCACTCCCGCGCGACCTAGAACGCCAGCGCCGCCGCTGACAGACGCGCCGCCGCCAGTCGCCGCCGCTAGCGCCGCTCATCTTTGGTCAGGACGTTCAGGAACGTTAGATGTACATCCTACGGCTGAAATTAGAACTTAAGCGAAGAGGTATGCGCGCATCTGAGCCACTAGATCTGACTTAAATCCTACGGCTCGCAGAGCTCGATCCGTCCGAACTAGCACGGGCCAATAGGAAACAGACGCGTGGCTAGGGTTTGAGTTTAAAAACAGATTTAAATCAGATTTAGATCCAATTTTGAAATAGCTATAACTTTTGTTCCACACGTTAGAATTTGACAAATTTTATACCGTTGGAATCAGGGAGACAAGTCCTTTATGTTTATGCAATGTGTTTAACGTTTAGTTTCTGTTAAAATGACTTTATTTTCAGAAACTTGTTTAGGACTATTTTGAGAATAGGAATTGTTTAGGAAAATGTTTTAGTGTAAAATAAACTTGGTTTAGCAAGTTTTTAACTTGGTTATGATTCAGTACTATGCACTTGCTTGGTTGGGTTTTAAAAATCATCACTTAGCATTTTGCATGCATGCATATATTTATGTTTGTATATGAATTGTGTGTAATTTTGTGCTACTATTCTTTGTGTAGACTTTGGTGCTAGTGATTGTGATTGTGAAGAGTGCTACTCTCCCAACTACCAAGGCAAGTGGTACTTCATGAATATGTCTATCCCTATATTTTATACAAGCATTAGAAATATTTTGCTAAGTCTTGCATGTTACTATTTTTGCCAAATGCCATGTTGGGAAATCCTAAGTAGTTGTAGAATTGCTAGGAAATTTCTAAGTTAAGTTACTATGCCATGCTTAGCCTAGCTAGTAGCAAAAAAGGGTTGGTAAAGTATATACATGCTATGATGAAAATATTTCTAAGTCCTTGGACTTATGTTTTCTTAATAAAACAACTAAGTCAATGAATCACCTGGGTGGAAAGGGACTTGATTGGTGGTTTTTGGTTGAGTGGTTACACAAGGCCCATGGATATGGTTTACCTTGTGTATCTCACTTGTGGTATGCCACCCAGGAACAAAGGGATTTTAGTGGCCAAGTGTTGAGAAGCTTATAGTGCAGCCACTTGGCAATATGGGCTCTGCCTGGATCATAGGTTGCTAGAACTTAGTCATTTGGACAGATGGTGGTAGTGGGATGATAGGTTGGAACGCGTCCATTTGGCTAAGGGAAGGCTTCTGAAAGGTCCTGTCTTGGGAAACCAAGTCTGGTGGGGAAAGTGCACAACCTCTGCAGATGGAAAAATCTAAGTACTTAGCCAAGTCCATGGCAATGGACAACTTGAGCATCAAGACATGGAAGCTATCAAGAATCTCATCACTCCAACTTCTAAGTAAAAATTTGTGGGTGAACAAGGGTGAAGGACCTCAATGTATATTGATGGTTTCTTGGGAAAAGTTTTGACAAAGAAAAACTTAGTGTTTTCAACTA
Organism: Avena atlantica; assembly: GCA_910589765.1. Classification (NCBI taxonomy): domain Eukaryota; kingdom Viridiplantae; phylum Streptophyta; class Magnoliopsida; order Poales; family Poaceae; genus Avena; species Avena atlantica. The sequence goes on along the minus strand of OU342734.1, from coordinate 360,023,461 downwards.
ATAGGAAAAACCTATTTTTGAGCAAAGCAAGCCAAGCTACACTTAGCCAAATTGCATATAGTAATATAGTCCACTTAAAATTTACTAAGGTATCACTTGCCAATACTATTCCAAAGTATTGACCCACTGTGGTTGTAACTTGTGATGTTGCAAGTTACTCTGATGAGGATTAGGTGTCATGAGTCTACACTCAACATGTTTGCCTGTGGCACATGAAGATGAAGACTTATATTTATTTATTCCAAACTCTTGTTTAAGGCCTGTGGCCTTGAGTTGTAAAGACTATGTTTTATCTCTAGAATGGATGTAATAAATGACCTTTGTATCTGTGTACTTCATCTTAAACTGTGGATGCTAGCATTGATCCAGGTACTAGCATTGCAATCACAGGGATCCTTTTCCTTTACAAAGGAGGGATCTTACAGATGGTATCAGAGCACTGTGTTGCCTGTAGGATTATGACCCTAGGATTGGAAACCACTAAGAAAAAAAAATTCAACTACTTCTACACTTGTCTATTCTTCTCGTAAACTTTTCTAATCTTCTCTTTCTCATCTCTATTTGTAGATGAACTCCATCAACGAACCCGTAAGGAAAGGACCACTCATGACCATGACCTTGGAGTGTGAGACAGAGTTTCCCAAAATTCTCAAGGACCTCATGGTGGCAATGGAAATACATGGTGCAGCTGTGTACAAAGGCTTTCCTATGATGGATGAAGGAGTTGAGTACTGGTGGGTGCAACTTCACTTGTACAAAAACAAGGAAGACAACCACAAAGAAACAGGATTCTGCATGTACACCGACATTGTGGTGCACACCACATTCTTTGAGTCAGCAAGAGATGCAGCTTGGAGGACTATCAAAGAACTTAGTGCTAGAGTCAAGTGCAGAATGCTCAACCTCCAAAAAGACTTGAGGAAAGAGAAGGAACACACCCAAGAGTTGGAAGCTACCAACCAAACCTTAAGAGGAGACATTATAGATTTAGTGATGGAATAATGTGAGCAAGATAGGCTAATTGCTTCTAGGAACATTGTGTTAGCCAACAGATCCAGTGAGATAGGATTGTAAACGTACTTCGTTAGTTGGACCACCACCTATCACCTTATTTTCCAAAATGTTACCTTAAAATAAGATTGGACCTTGGTTGATGTATTGGATTCATGTATGCATGACTTGTGTGATTTTGCTTTCCAAGGATATGTATGTGATGTTATGACTTTTGTTTTATCTTGATTTGTGTTGTTCTAACTTTTCTATCTTATAAATAGATGCCTATTACCATCAGCACTGTTGAGGAGTTCCAGGTTACCCGCTTTGGTCCTCGTATCGTTGAGCTTACCACTTTGCTCAATCTCCCTCTTCCCACCATTATGGTGCATCCACTCACCAAGTTCGAGAGGAAGGACCTCTGGGGCTTCAAGGTGAACCAGCCCGGACGCCAGACATGGCCTACTATGGAGGCCATCGTCTTCAAGCTTATGCACGATGAAAGGGAGAGAGGCATGGAGGTAGTTATGCAGGACCTGATAGGACGTCTGCTAGGTCGACACTCCCGACAGGTTAGAGGCACCCACTTCCACGTCTTCGGAAGATGTGATGAGGATGGAGAGTCCATCGACTTCGAGGACGACTCGAGGGACGCAGCAGAGCCGATACGTCTGTACCTCCAGGACTTAGAGTCTCTCATTAGGCACGTGGACACGGACATGACCAATGTCATGCTCAGCAACGATGAGATCCAGGTGCAGCTTTGCGAGAAGGACAAGCTCTTCGCGCAGCAGGATGAGATAGTCAAGGAAATGGAGGCGAAGTTCGAGGCCCGGGACAGGAAGTTCAAGAGTCAGGAGAAGCGTGTCCAGGATAGGAACAAGAAGATCCGGGATATGACTGAAGAACTGCAGTCCAAGGACTTCGAGCTAGAGCAGCAGCAGACGGTGATAGAGAGGCTTCATTCCCAGAAGAGGGCTCTCAAGGCCAAGATAGAGTCCTTGACCACTACCATTGAGGAGAACAAGACCGCGATGGAGAACGCAGGTCTTACCTTTGTCGAGGAGGAGATTGATGCTGATGAGTAGACTTGACTACTCGTTTATCTTTTATTATCGTACTTGTTATTTGAGAACTTGTTATTGGACCATCCGACATGTGGATGGCTTGCGACTTGTGTGTTTTACTTTGTGAACTTGTTATCTTGTTGTTGAACTATTATCTCTTTGTTGCATGCTTGTGATTGCTTATGTGATGTAATGTGCATGAAAGCATCTATGGGTATCTCATTCTTATCTCTATTTGAACAAACCACAGATGCCTCCCCGTCGTGCAAACCCCAACCCCAACAACAACAACATCACTCCAGAAATGCAACAAATGATGACTGCTCAAACACAGCTGATGCAGATGATGACAACATTCACCAAAACAATAACAACAACAACAACCCCAATAATAACAACAACAACAACCCTCCGGGCTTTGATATGCTCACCAGGTTCTTGAGATTGAGGCCAGCTAAGTTCTCAGGGACGACTGATCCCATGGTGGACAACGATTGGCTACGTTCCGTGAACAAGGACTTAGTAACCGTGGGCTGCACGGATGCTGAAAAGGTCAGATTTGCAGCACATCTGCTGGAAGGGCCAGCCGCCACTTGGTGGGACAACTTTCAGATCACCACCCCCATTGATGAGGTGACATGGGATATCTTTGAGGATGTCTTTCGCACTGCTCATATCTCATCAGGAATAATGAGCCTGAAAAAGAAAGAGTTCCACAATCTGAAGCAGCGCCACCGCAGCGTGGCTGAATACATTGAGGAGTTCAACAATCTGGCGCGTTATGCACCAGATGAAGTTGAGACAGATGCCAAGAGAAAGGAAATTTTTTTGGAAGGCTTGAATGATGAACTGAATCTACAATTGGCTGTGTCATATGTTCCCACTTATCAGTCGCTCTGTGACAAAGCTGCTATATTGGAGAACAAAATGAAGCAAGTTGAGAGTAGAAAAAGGAAGCACTCCGACAAGCACAGCTCTGGATCGTCTCACAAACGATCTCACTATGATGACAGCGGAAGCTCAGGATTCCACAAGCATGGGAAATTCAAAAAGCACCACAACCACAACCGTCATGACAACAAGCATCATCGCAGTCATGACAACGACAAGTACAAGAACCACAAGAGTGGACATAAGAGCCACCACGGTGGAAATGGAAGTGGAAGTGGAAGTCAGCCTGTTAAGCGAGACATCAGTCAGGTTGAATGCTTCAAATGCAAGAAGATGGGACACTATGCAAATGAGTGCCCTGAAAATAAAGTTGAAGGACCTATCAAGCCCAATCCTTTCCAGAAAGGATAGGTGAACCACATCAATGTGGAGGAGGTCTATGAGGAGCCTGATGCTGTTGCTGGTAAGTTCAGACTCAATTCTATTCCAGCATTTGTACTCTTTGATACTGGTGCATCTCATTCATTCATATCAAGAGCATTTGTTGAAAGAAATGAACTACCGGTAGAAACTATTGGGTGTCCTATAAAAGTAAGTTCTCCTGGTGGAGAAATGATAGTGAATTCGGGATGTCATGATCTAGTCATAGAATTTGGGAAGTATAAGTTTCCCGTTAACTTGATAATTCTAAACTCCCAAGGATTGGATGTCATTCTGGGAATGGACTGGATGACTAAATACAAAGGAGTGATAGATTGTGCCAACCATACTGTCTCACTCACAACTCTAGAAAATAAAAGGATCAGATTCAAGACCAGTTTTGAAGCAAAAAGGAGTATGCTTAATTCTCTTAAGGGGGTTAGCATGGACAGTGTGCCAATTGTGAGTGAGTATCCGGATGTGTTTCTGGAAGAATTACCGGGAATGCCACCTGATAGAGATGTGGAATTTCTTAGAGATTTTGTACCAGGGTCTGGACCAATAGCAAAGAGACCATATAAAATGTCAGTCGATGAACTAAAAGAGCTCAAGAAGCAACTTGGAGAACAGTTGCAGAAAGGATTATTCAACCTAGTTCTTCATCTTGGGGAGCCCCAGTTTTGTTCGTGGAGAAGAAACATAGAAGTCAAAGGTTATGCATAGATTACCGTTCACTCAACGAGGTAACTATCAAGAACAAATATCCTTTGCCTAGAATCAATGACTTGTTTGACCAACTAGAAGGAGCATGTGTGTTCTCAAAGATTGATCTCGGGTCAGGATATTTTCAACTCAAGATAAGGGAACAAGACATATCTAAAACAGCTTTCACTAAAAGGTATGGATTGTATGAGTATACCGTAATGCCTTTCGGATTGACCAATGCTCCAGCATACTTCATGAATATGATGAACAAAGTATTCATGGAATTTCTTGACAAGTTTGTTGTCGTTTTCAACGATGACATCTTAGTCTAATCCAAGATCAAAGAAGAACATGAAGGACACTTGCGTTTGATACTTTAGAAGTTGAGAGAGCATAAACTTTATGCCAAATTCAGCAAGTGTGAGTTCTGGTTAGAGGAAGTTGGTTTTCTTGGTCATGTTATGACAAAGGATGGTGTAGCAGTTGATACTGCTAAGGTTTCAGCTGTGACTGAATGGGAATCTCCCAAGTCCATGAAAGAAATTCGCAGTTTCCTTGGCTTAGCAGGTTACTACAGAAGGTTTATCGAGAATTTCTCTAAGGTAGCTAAGCCCATGACTGAATTGTTAAAGAAGGACAAGAAGTTTGCTTGGTCTGAAGGTTGTGAACTCAGCTTTCAGGAGTTGAAGAAGAGACTTGTGACAGCACCAGTCTTGTGTCTGCCAAATTTGGAAAAGGATTTCCAAGTATATTGTGATGCATCTCATCAAGGTTTGGGTGCAGTACTTATGCAAGACGGTAAAGTTGTGTCTTATGCCTCGAGACAACTCAAAACTCATGAAGTAAACTATCCTACTCATGATTTAGAGTTATCCTCTGTCGTCCATGCACTCAAAACATGGAGACACTATCTTTTGGGAAAGCGATGTGAAGTGTTCACAGATCACAAAAGTTTGAAGTATATCTTCACTCAGAAAGAAATTAATATGAGACAAAGGAGATGGCTAGAACTTATCAAGGACTATGACTTAAGTTTGCAATACCACCCCGGTAAAGCAAATGTTGTAGCTGATGCTCTAAGCCATAAGGTATTTGTGAATGGCCTTACCAAAGGAGAATTGCCAGATGATCTATGTACCCAATTTAGGAAACTCAGATTGGAGATTGTGCCTGAAGGACATCTCATGTCTTTGGATGTTCAACCCACTTTGTTGGACAAGATCAAAGAAGCCTAGAAGATTGATAAAGAAATCGAAGAGATTAAGGAAAAGATTGGCCAAGGAAAAGCCAAAAATTTCCATGAAGACGAACAGGGTACTTTATGGCATGGGAAACGTATTTGTGTTCCACAAGACCCGGAGTTGCGGAAACTGATTTTGCAGGAAGCACACAACTCTCCGTATTCTATTCACCCGGGTAACACCAAAATGTACATGGACATGAAAGAAAGATTTTGGTGGAATAATCTCAAGAAGGACATCGCCGAACATATTGCTTTGTGTGATATGTGTAGTAGAGTGAAAGCGGAGCATCAAAAACCAGCAGGTTTGCTTCAACCACTACCTATTCCTGATTGGAAGTGGGACAAGATTGGTGTGGATTTCATTACCGGATTACCAAGGACCAGGTCAGGATATGATTCCATATGGGTAGTAGTGGATCGCCTAACCAAAGTGGCTCATTTTATACCCGTGAAGACAACCTATACAAGTGCTAAGTTATCCAAAATCTACATGAGTAGAATTGTATGTCTACATGGAGTGCCCAAGAGTATTGTGTCTGATAGGGGAACTCAATTCACTTCCCATTTTTGGAGACAACTACATGAGTCATTGAGAACGAGGTTGGAATTCAGTACTGCTTTTCATCCTCAGACTGATGGACAAACAGAAAGAACTAATCAGATTCTTGAAGACATGTTCAGGGCATGTGCCCTAGACTATGGAGCAAGTTGGGATGAAAGTCTGCCTTACGCAGAATATTCTTATAACAACAGCTATCAAGCCAGCATTGAGATGGCGTCGTTTGAGTTTCTCTACGGAAGAAAGTGTACCACCCCATTGTTATGGAATGGTGTGGGAGAAAGAAGTTTATTTGGGCCAGATCTTATCAAAGAAGCCGAAGAGAAGGTCAAATTGGTTAAGGACGGGTTGAAGATAGCACAGTCCCGACAGAAAAGCTACGCGGATCCGAAGCGTAGAGAAGTCACCTACGAAGTTGGTGGTAGAGCCTATCTTAGAGTGTCACCACTTCGTGCAGTGAAAAGGTTTGGTGTCAAAGGAAAATTGGCACCAAGATATGTTGGGCCATTCAAGATTTTGAGTCACAAAGGAGAAGTTGCCTATGAAATTGAATTGCCAGAATCTCTATCAGCTGTCCATAATGTGTTTCATGTGAGTCAACTTAAGAAATGTCACACAGAAATGGAAAAAACTTCTTTGAAGGATACTATACCTTTGGAGGAAGTGCAACTAGAAAGTGATCTCACTTATGAAGAGAAACCTATCAAAATTCTTGAGACTGCAGAAAGAGTCACAAGGACAAAGACTATCAAATTTTGCAAAGTGCAGTGGAATCATCATTCTGAAGAGGAAGCAACATGGGAAAGAGAAGATGATCTTCGGAAAGACCACCCTCACCTATTTGCTAGCCAATCCGAATCTCGAGGGCGAGATTCAACTTAAGGGGGTTAGATTTGTAACATCCCTAAAATCATGATTTCAAAGTTTGCATATCATTCATGCATGCATATAGAATTGAGATCAATTTCAAACTCATATCAAGAAAACAGAAGCACATAGTACTATCATTTTATGTGAGCCAATTTAAATCAGATGCCATCCTCACTTGAGAGCTTAGTGTTTGAAAAACCAAGTTTGGTTGCTTCTATACTGTTTGGCTTGAGTGTAGAGTTTGAACAAAATTTTACAAAAATAGAAATGGGATAAAAAACCTTTTTTAAACATTTGCAAACCAAGTGCAAAGTCCCTGTTATTTTGTTTTTCCAAAAATGACCAAGCCTTTTCAAAGTAACCACATGGTTTTATACCTAGATTTGAGTATGTTGCACACTACAAAAATCCCAAATGGATTTGAATTCAAATGGAGTTTGAATTCATTTGAAAACCATTCCTGAAATTCATTTTAGAAAAAGAAAAGAGAAAAGAATTGGAAAAGGGCCGGCGCCAGGAATTTGGCCCAGCAACAGACGCAGCCCAACTAGCCACCTGGCCCCTCTCCCTCTCTCCCGCACGCGCAGACGCACCCACGTGGTCACTGACGCTCGGACCCCACTCCCTCTCTGCTTGTTTCGCTGACAAGCGGGCCCCGTCCACGTCATCGTCGTCTTCCCCAAAATCTCGCGCACGAACTCCGTCGCTGCCCGTTGCTGCTTTGATTCCGCGAGGTAAATGGCATTGATTCACTGGGCGTTTCTTGTCAGGCCTCTGGCTACTTAATCCCCTCTCTCTCGCGACCATTTCCCCTCAACCAATTCCCCCTTCACGCCCCCAGGCTGCTCGCAACTCGCTCGACGCCGCCGCTGTTCCGACGACCGCGCCGACGAATTCCGGTGAGCACCGTGTTCCCCTCTGTTCCTGACTCATGCTATCAAACTCAGCAAGTCCTTGCGCACCTACTGACGCACCCTGTTTGTTCTCGCATGGTCTGTAGCTTCGGCAACGACTTCGACCGAGCGCCTCCGCTCTCTGCACGAACTCCGGCGACCTCTCCTCATAAATACCAGCCGCCCCTTGCCCTCTGCCTGATACGCCTAGGACCCCCATCGTCTTGCGCATCTAACGGTGCCCTCCTTTTGACTTAGCGCGACGCAGAACCTCGCCAACGTCGATAGCAGCCGCACCCGACGCATTCGCGAACTCCGGCGAGGAATCTCCGACGACCCCGCGCGCCCCTTACCAAACCACCGCCACGTTGAGCTTCAGCACACCACCGCGGTTCTGGTAAGCCTCTTCCCCCACTCCCGCGCGACCTAGAACGCTAGCGCCGCCGCTGACAGACGCGCCGCCGCCAGTCGCCACCGCTAGCGCCGCTCATCTTTGGTCAGGACGTTCAGGAACGTTAGATGTAGATCCTACGGCTGAAATTAGAACTTAAGCGAAGAGGTATGCGCGCATCTGAGCCACTAGATCTGACTTAAATCCTACGGCTCGCAGAGCTCGATCCGTCCGAACCGGTACGGGCCAATAGGAAACAGACGCGTGGCTAGGGTTTGAGTTTAAAAACAGATTTGAATCAGATTTAGATCCAATTTTGAAATAGCTATAACTTTTGATCCACACGTTAGAATTTGACAAATTTTATACCGTTGGAATCAGGGAGACAAGTCCTTTCTGTTTATGCAATGTGTTTAACGTTTAGTTTCTGTTAAAATGACTTTATTTTCAGAAACTTGTTTAGGACTATTTTGAGTATAGGAATTGTTTAGGAAAATGTTTTAGTGTAAAATAAACTTGGTTTAGCAAGTTTTTAACTTGGTTTTGATTCAGTACTATGCAATTGCTTGTTTGGGTTTTAAAAATCATCACTTAGCATTTTGCATGCATGCATATATTTATGTTTGTATATGAATTGTGTGTAATTTTGTGCTACTATTCTTTGTGTAGACTTTGGTGCTAGTGATTGTGATTGTGAAGAGTGCTACTCTCCCAACTACCAAGGCAAGTGGTACTTAATGAATATGTCTATCCCTATATTTTATACAAGCATTAGAAATATTTTGCTAAGTCTTGCATGTTACTATTTTTGCCAAATGCCATGTTGGGAAATCCTAAGTAGTTGTAGAATTGCTAGGAAAATTCTAAGTTAAGTTACTATGCCATGCTTAGCCTAGCTAGTAGCAAACAAGGGTTGGTAAAGTATATACATGCTATGATGAAAATATTTCTAAGTCCTTGGACTTATGTTTTCTTAATAAAACAACTAAGTCAATGAATCACCTGCGTGGAAAGGGACTTGATTGGTGGTTTTTGGTTGAGTGGTTACACAAGGCCCATGGATATGGTTTACCTTGTGTATCTCACTTGTGGTATGCCACCCAGGAACAAAGGGATTTTAGTGGCCAAGTGTTGAGAAGCTTATAGTGCAGCCACTTGGCAATATGGGCTCTGCCTGGATCATAGGTTGCTAGAACTTAGTCATTTGGACAGATGGTGGTAGTGGGATGATAGGTTGGAACGCGTCCATTTGGCTAAGGGAAGGCTTCTGAAAGGTCCTATCTTGGGAAACCAAGTCTGGTGGGGAAAGTGCACAACCTCTGTAGATGGAAAAATCTAAGTACTTAGCCAAGTACATGGCAATGGACAACTTGAGCATCAAGACATGGAAGCTATCAAGAATCTCATCACTCCAACTTCTAAGTAAAAATTTGTGGGTGAACAAGGGTAAAGGACCTCAATGTATATTGATGGTTTCTTGGGAAAAGTTTTGACAAAGAAAAACTTAGTGTTTTCAACTAATAGGAAAAACCTATTTTTGAGCAAAGCAAGCCAAGCTACACTTAGCTAAATTGCATATAGTAATATAGTCCACTTAAAATTTACTAAGGTATCACTTGCCAATACTATTCCAAAGTATTGACCCACTGTGGCTGTAACTTGTGATGTTGCAGGTTACTCTGATGAGGATTAGGTGTCATGAGTCTACACTCAACATGTTTGCCTGTGGCACATGAAGATGAAGAATTATATTTATTTATTCCAAACTCTTGTTTAAGGCCTGTGGCCGTGAGTTGTAAAGACTATGTTTTATCTCTTGAATGGATGTTATAAATGACCTTTGTATCTGTGTACTTCATCTTAAACTGTGGATGCTAGCATTGATCCAGGGACTAGCATTGCAATCACATGGATCCTTTTTCTTTACAAAGGAGGGATCTTACAATACTTCACCATTTATGGGCCTAGGGGAATGCATTGTGTATTTGGCTACTAATTGTGGGGTTGCCGGAGTGACAGAAACATGAACCCCCATTAGGAAACCTTTGCACAAGGGAGTGTAGGATCTTAGAGTTTAAGACTATGGTTAGGTTTTTATCTTAATTATTTCCTTGTAGTTGCGGATGCTTGCAAGGGGTTTAATCACAAGTATGTATTAGTCCTAGTAAGGTCGGTACATTAGCACAGGTTCACCCACACAACACTTATCAAACCAAAGAAGGTTAATCAGCTATATGAAAATGAAAGCACTTGACAGTATTTCGATGTGTCCTCGAGAACGTTTGGTCCTCATAAGTATTACAACCGGCAATTATTTGCTGTTTTTATTTACTTGCACTTTATTTCCTTGCTTTATCAAAAACCCCTAAAAATCTGTTTGTGAAGTATTTACAGAGATTTCCTGATCTAAACCACTAGTCAACACCTTCTACTCCTTGTTGGGATCGACAATCCTATTTATCAAAAGTACTATGATACACCCCCTATACTTGTGGGTCATCACTCTCATATTTACACTATAGTTGCAACTTTGCATCCTCTACATGTAAAAAAATTTGGCTAAAATTCCTGACATGTTTACGTGGTCAAAATAAATTCGTTTTGCTCCTACTGACAATCTGGACAGATTCTGCCGACTAGTTTTTTAGCCATTCCTTTGGGTCCCATAATGATTTGCCATGAGTCTTTTGATATGCTAGGGATGTGTAGGACACTATATGCTTTCTGGAATACTAAGGAAATTTTCTCTTTGATATATATCGTAGTTATTATCATAATATTATACCACTAATGTCACCCCATAGAAAAAGAAATGGGAGAAAATTTTGTGTTGATGCTTTTTGACAGGGAATGGAGAACACCACACAAGAGCTCTCCAAGAATGGTGAAAACCATAAGCTTGAGGATTCCCAAGGCACCTCACTGGACCTATAAAACTCTTAGTTTACAAACTTCTAAACTTTGTTTTTCGAGCAACATAGAATGATCATAGAAACTTGGAGCGTCTTTGTTTAGTTTTATGTTCAGTTTTGCTTGATATGCTTGGAAATAAATATGACCATCATGATAGATATTTTGCATGCTTAGGAAAGATCTACTGAAACAAACTGTCCCATGAATGAATGCCATGTTTGATTGAATGCCTTGCCTAAAATAGAAAAAGGGAGGAAACATAACTATGCATGTTATTGCTTTAAGTTGGATTGTTCATATGCTTTATGGAGTGACAACTTACAAGTGTATAATCTTGTGTTAGTTCTTATATTCAACATAAATGATGCTCAATTATCATATTGTATTCTAGAAATGACTTAGTACTATGAGCACTTTGCATTCTTGTAGAAGGTCAAATGGTTACCATTGCTAGCCCCACGATATTAAAACAACCACCTTTAGCAAAACAGACGTAGTATTTATATAGGAAACACCTATCCAAATATCTCAAGCTATATCCCAAAGTATACTATCATGTGTGAGTCATTATTTATCTTCCAAATATTATTATTATGGGTATGGGTGACATGGAGAATTTAGTCGCGGGGCGACCACGAACTCATTGAGTATAGAGTACGCCTTTACAAAAAGCAATAAGAAGATGCATACGCTAAAAGATGAGGGAAAAACCTACATAGAAGGGGTACTACCTCTAAGATGAGGGAAAAAACCCTTCAAATATTTATATGATATAAAAAGGTAAGAAGAGTGAGTATGCGGAGGCTAGACCTTCCCAAAGATCAAAACAAGCAAAAAGTGACAATAATTAAAAAAAGAGGAAAGAAGCAAAAAGTGCCAAAACAAAAATGCCAAAAATAATCAGGTAATAAGGGGCAATGTAACCAACCATTAATGATGAACTATGCTTAAACCATAAACTTAATGGATAGTGTTTGGAAGATAGCATGTGTGTCACCTATGATATTCCATGCTTGTCAGCCATACACTCTTTCCAACCTTCTTTGCCAAATATTCTGACCATAGGACCTGATATGTTGGAAATGTATCTATAATTTTTGATGCTCCATGCTTGTTTTGTATCTACTTTGCTTTACTTATCCACACTTTGAGGTGCTTTTTACATGTTTTCTGGTACTAACCTATTAACAAGTTGCAATAGTGCCAGATGCCTCTTTTCTGCTGTTTTTGGTTTCAGAAAAGTTAGTAAAGAAATATTCTTGGAATTGGACGGGACAAAGGACAAAGTGAATTACTTTCTGTGGGGAACAAGAAGTCCAGAGGAGAGCCGGAGAGGCCGACCAAGGGGGCCAGACCCACCCCAGGCGCGGGGCAGGTGCGCCCGCGCCTGGCTAGGGTTTAGTGGCCCTGGCCGCCTCCCGGTCTTGCCCCTTCGCCTATAAGAAGCCCCCGATGCAGAAACCCTGAGTACCCGATCAAAAATCCATGAAACTGTCTATAGCCGCCGCCACCATCGTCCCTAGATCGGGGGATCTGAAGTTCTTCCCGGCACCCTGCCGGAGGGGAGGTCATCCCGGAGGCCTTCTCTCGGTATGATTCGTGAGTAGTTCCACCTTGGACTATGGGTTCATGTAGTAGCTAGATGGTTGTATCTCCTCCTTTGTGCTTTCATGTATAGATCTTGTGAGATCCGTTCATGATCAAGATCTAATCTATTTGTAATCATGCATGTTGTGTTTGCGGGGATCCGATGGATATTGAGATTATTATGTTGGTTTGATTAATGGTTTTGTCTTTATGATTATATCATGTCTGTGCTGTTTGTGATCTTGCATGCTCTCCGTTGCTAGTGGTTATCTTGGCCAAGTAGTTGATAGTGACTCCAAGAGGGGGTATTTATGCTCGATAGTGGGTTCATGCCTCTAGTTTCCAAGGGAAGTGACAATAATCTCTTCGGTTGTAGATGTGTTGTTGCTACTAGGGAGAAAACAACGGTCTCTTGTTCATGGAACATGCGGACTGTTTACCTTACACACTTTTCTTAAAGCATGTCTGTTGCTTGCAACTTAATACTAGAGGGGGTTCGGATGATAACCTGAAGGTGGAATTCTAGTCATAGATGCAGTTGGATGACAGTCTATGTATATTGTTGTATTGCCCAATCAACTTCATATGATCTTTCTGGCTAGTACTTGCATTGTTATGCCTTGCTCAGTTCTTGTCAATTGTCTCACTGTAATTTGTTTACCCTTCATGCCATGTTGTTTATCTAAGGAGAGCACCTCTAGTGAACTATGGACCCCGGTCCAATCTTTACCATTGATACATCTTCCACTGTTACATGTTTACTTGCTGCAAACCATTACCTTCCACACCATACGTTTAATCCTTTATTACAGCAAACCGGTGAGCTTGACAAGTCTTGAGTTTGTGTTGTGCAAGTCTCCATGTTGCTTCCAACACCTGTGTGATGTTTCCTTCCTCCTTCTTGTTCGATAACCTCGGTCTCAACTTAGGGAAGACTTGCGGCTTGCTGCTTCACACCTTGCTCTTGGGGTTTCCAACGAAGTTCTCCAGACCAGTGCATCAACAAGTTTTCTGGCGCCATTGCCAGGGAGGCTAAGGACGTCTTCACTAGGGTAGTCCTTCACTTCCTTTCTATTTACTTTGTTTTCGGTTTGCTTTGTTTCTTTTGCTTGGTTTTGTTTGCCTCTTCTCAAAAAAACCCAAAAAAAATTAGTCTAGTTTGGTTTTCTTGCTTTATTCAAAAACACAAAAAAATTAGTCCTTGCTCTAGCTCACCATGTTGCTCCCCAAGTTCACCCAGAAATACCTTGCAATAGGTAGTGGCTCCATAATTGGGAAAGATAATATTGAAGAATTCTTTAATTATGTTAGCAAGCATGAGGATATTGAGGATATATCTATAGTAGAGCTTGCTCCTAATTATGAGATTGCTGCAGCTTCTTTAGTTCATATGTTGGAGGCCAGGTTTGTTAGCCTCAACCCCTTCATATAATTTTTATTCCTAAAACTAAAAGAAGAGAAGAATGCTGAAAAAAAGGAATTCATCCTTGAAATCTTATCAAAATAATTCCATGCTATTGCAAGGGAGGCCAAAAAGGGTTTTGAATGTTTCAATATGCTAGGTTCAAGTGTAGATGTTGTGGGTATTTCTGATAAAACTAAGCCTAGAGAGGAATTCAGTATACCCATACCCTTTAAGCTTGTTGGGATGCATGAAGCCTTTGAAAAGAATTTTGATTGGATTGCTCCTGAAAATCTTTTTGATGAAGGTAGTAGACCGAAAAGAGATGATAAAGGATCCTCCAAAACCCATTTGGATGAGATACCTTTCATAGTTGAAGATTTTGCAAGTATAAATTTTAATGCTTCCTCATTTAAAAATACTTGATTCTTCTTGCTTCTTGTGCCTAACATAAAGGCGTTAAAGAAAGTACTTGTTGGGAGATAACCCAACAGTTTCCTCGAGTCTTGGAAGTTATTACTTCAGTAATAACCTCTCCTTATCCTTTTTGTTTGCTTTTTGTGCCAAGAATGGCCTCTAATGAGAGGAAAGTAAGATTTGGGGAGTTGTTGTCCCGAAACAGATTTCTGTCCTCCACCAAAAAAATCGTGAGGAGGCTCTGTAACTCGGATTGATCTCAAAATTTACGAATACATCCCCCAGTATGTTAGATAACTTTCGTTAGTTCAGCACTTTTTAATTTGAGCAACAGAAGATGTTCGAAAAATATCGTCTCTACCTACTGGTCTGTTTTGACAGATTTCTGCCATTATTTGCATTTGCTTCTTATTGATTCCTTTTTGAGCTCTCTTCAGGTAAATTGAGTTTCTTTGAAGGAGTTACTACAGTAGCTTGTGTTTTTAGTGAAAAGACTTGTCGTTCCAAAGCTTTTACAGTGGTCTAATATCTTTTGAATAAGCTAATGTTGCTAATGAAGATTTTGTGAAATTTTGTATGAAGGAAAAAATTTCAGGTGTAGAGAGAGAATGATGCAATGAGATGAAGAATGGACAAAATCTCAAGATTGGGGATGCCACAAAGATTTCACCCCAATAAATATCCAAGAGGTACAAGCTTCATCAATAAAAAGCTCAGGTCTGTCTAGACACTTCGTTTTTATTGTTTCATGCACAGTTGTGTTGTTCTTGGAGCATCTTAGTTTTTGTTTGCTTTGCTTAGTTTGTTTAGTTTGATTTAGTAGTTTGGACCCCCGTTCTTGTTGTGTTGTTTTGCAAATAACTTTGCTTGGTGTTGGAAAGGAGTAGTAAGTTCTTGCTTGAAATGCAAGAGGAGCTTGCATTGACTGTGACTTAGACTTTAGCATGACATGCTAGGTGTTGTTTTAGTATTATGATTAGTGATTATTGCTGTAGCATGTCTTGTTCCAAACAATTGGGATTGCTGAATGTGCCTTGAAGAAATTATGTGTTGTTTTATCATGCAAAATCATAGTATTGTGGTATTCTCCTTTGATGTTTTGCTTGGGTTGACTTGACACATGCTCACACCATGTTATGACTATGACAAGTCACCATTATCCTCTATGATCATTTAGTCATTGACTTGTAGTACCACTCTTTGCTTTGATTAGTTTGCTTTGTTGCATTGCATAATTATGGCCATTATTGCTCTCTTAGTTGGTTGCTCCCAGTCTTTTGCTAGCCTCCACTTGTATGAGTAAGTTATACTCATGATTCCAACTCCCAAGAAACCAAGTTATTCCAAAGTGTCCACTATAAACTCCTATGCATGGTGTGTTACACCATTCCAAGTATATTCTTGTTTTCATCTATCTTCCAATTAAAAACTCTTTTGTTATGCGAAAACTTAGTGATTAAAGCCCTCATGAACTTGATGGCACACTTTATATTCTTTGCCCCTAATAAACTTAAACCATTGTGACAACTTTGTTTTATATGCTTGCACTTATAAGTTGTAATTAGTAGAACCGTGTTGTCACGGGGAACGTTTTCAACATTGCACGTGTACCTTGTTGTACTCAGTTGATATCATGTTCTTTTGTCTATGGATGTCACCGGTGTGAAATAAAAGAGGGGACTTGTAAGTCCATGGAGTTTGTATTTTGTGTTAGAGAAACGCTTGGGCCTCTAGCCTAAGCCATGCCTAATCATGGTGGAAACTTGCAGCATCACAATAATGAGCTATCTATGAAGCATCCTCAATAAAAATCTAGGCATATGGTAAATAAAAAGATTGCTGATGCTCATTGTCTGCTTGCCTTGTCATTTTGGTTATGGGAAAGCTCATGTACCATGTGCAAGGGGTACCCTGTTGGCGGTTCTCAATGATATGCAAATACTTACAGTGACAAGAACTTACCTGGACCCAAAGTTGAGTATGCATGAGGTGTGGCCCTCGTATTCAAGGGGCATGAGATTGCCAACTTATACTTTGTCAAGCATATACTCCAGCTTTGCCACTTTAACCTTAACCACTTCAAGATGCTTATGACAGGGGCAATGAGGGCTGAAAGCTAACAAGTACCATAATTTTTGGAAGCTCTTTTTGAAACTTGTAATCCCTGCTTCCTTTACAAAAAGGCCTTTCTTCCACAATTATTGAGTCTCCACCTTCTACCTTTAGGCACCATTAAGAGAGCATAGTTGTCATTCTATGTGCAGTGTTCCAAAGCTTATTAATTGATGCATATTGTGTTATTACTTGTTCTTGTGCTACTTGTTTCTAGTCACCCTTGTGAACTTTGCAGGTGTCATATGCATCTATATTGCTACTCTATGAGGGACAAGCTAATTGCCACTATGCTATGTTTTCTGCATGTGAAACAAATAAACGCATATTATTCATGATCTTTGTTTGTAGCTTGACATGTTGCATGCATAGTTACTATGTCCTATTGTTAGAACTCCATCTCTCATGCACATGTTTAGAGTTCTTTGATCCTAGCTTTCAATGCTTGCAAATGGTTGATCTTTATTGTGAGGGTGCATGTCACCTCAAAAATTATTCTGTTTATCACTTACCTATCGTGGACGAGCAGGAGTTAAGCTTGGGGATGCTGATACGTTGGAAACGTATCTATAATTTTTGATGCTCCATGCTTGTTTTGTATCTACTTTGCTTTACTTGTCCACACTTTGAGGTGCTTTTTACATGTTTTCTGGTACTAACCTATTAACAAGTTGCAACAGTGCCAGATGCCTATTTTCTGCTGTTTTTGGTTTTAGAAAAGTTAGTAAAGAAATAATCTCGAAATTGGACGGGACAAAGGACAAAGTCAATTACTTTCCGTGGGGAACAAGAAGTCCAGAGAAGAGGCCGGACAGGGGGGCCAGACCCACCCCAGGCGCGGGGGCAGGTGGGCCCGCACCTGGCTAGGGTTTGGTGGCCCTGGCCGCCTCCCGGTCTTGCCCCTTCGCCTATAAGAAGCTCCCGATGCAGAAACCCTGAGTACCCGATCAGAAATCCACGAAACCTTCTGTAGCCGCCGCCACCATCATCCCTAGATCGGGGGGATATGAAGTTCTTCCTGGCACCCTGCCGAAGGGGAGATCATCTCGGAGGCCTTCTCTCCGGTATGATTCATGAGTAGTTCCACCTTGGACTATGGTTCCATGTAGTAGCTAGATGGTTGTATCTCCTCCTTTGTGCTTTCATGTATAGATCTTGTGAGCTCCGTTCATGATCAAGATCTAATCTATTTGTAATCATGCATGTTGTGTTTGCGGGGATCCGATGGATATTGAGATTATTATGTTGGTTTGATTAATGGTTTTGTCTTTATGATTCTATCATGTCTGTGTTGTTTGTGATCTTGCATGCTATCCGTTGCTAGTGGTTATCTTGTCCAAGTAGTTGCTAGTGACTCCAAGAGGGGGTATTTATGCTCGATAGTGGGTTCATGCCTCTAGTTTCCAAGGGAAGTGACAATAATCTCTTCGGTTGTAGATGTATTGTTGACACTAGGGAGAAAACAACGGTCTCTTGTTCATGGAACAAGTGGATTGTTTACCTTACACACTTTGCTTAAAGCAGTTGTCTGTTGCTTGCAACTTAATACTGGAGGGGGTTAGGATGATAACCTGAAGGTGGACTTCTAGTCATAGATGTAGTTGGATGACGGTCTATGTATATTGTTGTATTTCCCAATCAACTTCATAGGATATTTCTGGCTAGTAATTGCATTGTTATGCCTTGCTCAGTTCCTGTCAATTGCCTCGCTATAATTTGTTTACCCTTCATGCCATGTTGTTTATCTAAGGAGAGCACCTCTAGTGAACTATGGACCCCGGTCCAATCTTTACCATTGATACATCTTCCATTGTTACCTGTTTACTTGCTGCAAACCATTACCTTCCACACCATACGTTTAATCCTTTATTACAGCAAACGGGTGAGCTTGACAACCTCACTGATTCGCTGAGACAAAGTCTTGAGTTTGTGTTGTGCAGGTCTCCACGTTGCTTCCAACACCTGTGTGACGTTTCCTTCCTCCTTCTGGTTCGATAACCTCGGTCTCAACTGAGGGAAGACTTGCTGCTTGCTGCTTCACACCTTGCTCTTGGGGTTTCCAACGAAGTGCTCCACACCAGTGCATCAGGACCGCCACTATATATATATATACTTTTATCTATGTGAAGAATGCACTATTGACTCATAGTACTATATGCATTTGTGTTGGTCATTATAAATATTGTGTTTTCAAGTATGATATTATAAGGAGTATCACTTTATGATATGCTTGCTTGTTGTTATTCTCTAAAGACAAATGATCCGTTAAACTTTTTGTGATACTTGCTAGTGAAAATAAGCACCAAACTCCAAAGCCCATGTTAGTTTTATCACCTTCATTCTCGAGGACGAGCATAGATTAAGCTTGGGGATGTTGATGCATGTAAAATGCATACATGAACTTTGTAGTTTTTTTATATGAATTCCCACATATTTGCTACACATATGATGTTATATCCATGTTTTACATTGATTTAAGGGGATTTACCAATGATCCCCTAACTCTGCAGGATAGGAAAACCCTGTTTTGTGTATTTTTTACCTTTCAAAGACCTAAACAAAGTTAAATGGAGCTAAACTTTCGGGAGCGTTAATATTTCATCAAGAGAAGCACCTCGAGCACTTGGACCTCACTAGATGAGTTAGGAGGCCCAAAAGATACAAAGTGGCACGCCTAGTAAGTGTGGGCACGTCACTGATGCTCCTTTCCTCCTTGACCATCGATTCTCTTTGATCTTTCGCATACCGCCTCTATATGACCTAAAAACCACTATATAAAGTGCCCCTCAGGAGTTCTTGGAGGGAGGCGCCGCAGAAACACTAAAAATACCAAAACAGAGCCATAACCAACAAAGATTGGAGGGGGAAACTGCGCCGAAGCCGCCACTAGAGGGATATCTACCTTATCCAACGTCTCCACCATCATCACCATCATGAAGATGGAGTAGTCCACCTATAGACTATGTATTTGTTGTAGTAGCTTGATCTATTTTTCTCTTGTTCTTCATAGATCTAGTACCATATGAGCTGCCCAACATAATTATGGTCATATTTGGAATTCCTATGTGGTAGATTTTATTATATGATTTGATATATGAGATTGGAACCTGTTATGTATAAGATTTATTGATAGGTGCATATCATGTATCCTGTTCTTAAGTACTTGTTATGATCCAACTTGTATGCAAGAGCATGTGTGGGGGAGAAGTGTGTATTAGATGGAGTAGCATGGTCGTAGTAATTGAATAGTGACAACAAATTCAAGATCTACTATGGTATTTATCTTTATTTTGCTGCTTCACTAGGGATAAAGTGAATTCATGTGCTATAATTATCTTATGACAGCTAGATAATCTTATTTGGTCAAGGTAGCATACTTGTGATTCAAACATCATGTCAAAATACCTAAGGCTATACTCTGTTGATTCTTAAACCAAGATTGCTTGGAGTTTTCCCTTTCTTTAGGAGTATAAGAGAGATGTGTTGCATCATCTCTATATTAGGACATCATGTCCATATAAATTCTTATCAAACACATGTTGAAGTTCCACCAATATTATGTTTTTAATGAATTGTTTGTGTCCATTGCATCCCAAAAAGAGAGTATACACGCGAACCCATGAATTCCGATCTATTTTAAACCATAAGAAACAACTTTCCAACACCACTATCACACTTTATATTTTCTGCAATTTATTATTTCAAAAATATAAAAATATTTTCTTCACTCGCAAACACACACAAAACCCCAAAAAACAACTATCTTTTATTGCTTTTATCTTGCTTGCATAGGTTATATTTTTTTACTTTACTTTATATACTCCCTCCGGTTCATATTACTTGTCATTAGATTGGATGTATCTAGTACTAAAACATGTCTAGATACATCCATTTTTGCGACAAGTAATATGGATCGGAGGGAGTATTATTGTTATTTCATATTATTAATACGAAACCTTGTGCTTGACAACTGCACGGTGGAGTTGGGGATACAAGACAAAACTTTGCTTTGTAGGTTTCTTGAAGAGGAGAAGAAAGATAACCTCTAATCCAATTCCCCGAGATTTCGATATAAACCCTCGAGTCACCCTTGTGGGGAAAAGATGCTTTCTACAAAACTATGCACTTGGAGTCCCAATGAGTTGGTACACACAGAGTTGTTGCCATCAGCGGGCCGGCGCTGGTCCTGCTGGACGACATGGAGACCTACTTATTGTTGTCCTCGGTCTTCATCTGTTGCCATCAGCGGGCCGGCGCTGGTCCTGCTGGACGACATGGAGACCTACTTATTGTTGTCCTCGATCTCGATGAAGACCGAGGTGGCGGCCACACGAGGTTGGACGGGTAGCAGAGTAGATGGTGGAGGTGTGAGTGGAGCGGGCGGCGGTGGAGCTAGGGCGTCCACATAGGATGTCGTCCATGACTTGTGGAGGGCCTGTTGATGGCCTGCAAGAGCACAAGTTTGTCAGAGCATGTTTTTTATGAAAGTATTGTTTCTAGTTTTGAATCCCAATAAGGAGCTTAGTAAAGTGTTTATCTGCGGCGTTTTTGTCGCACTAAAGGTGTCAATACTCTTGAGTGAATTGACTGCAAGAGTTGAGGAGGAAAAAGAATGAGTGTGGATGAAGGATTATGTATATTGAACAGTGTTTTAAATTAAAAAAACATAAAGTAAACAATATGAAGATTGCTTGGGCTTCCTGCAGACGAGAGATTAGGCGTAGAGAGATTTGGTTCAAGTAAATGTGCCAAATGTAATAGGCAGAATAAGTGATTAGAATACTTTTTATAAATATGCGAGTAGGCAAGCAACCAGTGTGATAGTAAATACTCCTTTTGGTAGATTTCGTCTAACTCCAATGATCTGTTTGCCTGTTACCAAAATCATGGTTATCGCATTAATTAAGATCGTGAGACCAGATCAAGGCTTTAAACTCGGTGGCTCCTTGTTGTCCTCGAGTTATACTAGCTTCTCTTTGATATTGATCGTGTCACTAGGGGTTCAACGATTAACTAGCAAACAAGTTTCTAGATCATGTTATGTAGGACCTTAAATTAGATATCAAGCATTAGTCATACATAGACATTCATTCTCACATAGAATAATTACAACGATAATCACAAATAGATGAAAGCCAAAAAAGGCACACCACATCTCACCAATTCCTTACATCTCCCGCGTCTACGAGGATTTAATAACACATGAGAGAAGAATAACACAATAAGATTATAATAATGTAAATAGAGTTCATCTCGATATTACCGTGGAGAATCACAATAAAGTTGGAGATCAAATCAAATACAAACCCAAATAGAAATAGAGGTTTTGAATTCATAATCTTACGGATGTGAATCTCTCTCCCTGTGCAAGTGGGAATTATGGAGAAAATGGGGATCTAGAGGTTAGAGATCTTAGGAAAAGTCGATGGAATTCTTCCTCTCCTTCAGATCTGGTTTCCTCTCTTCTAGGGTGTTTCGTGGCAGCCGTGTTTGCAATTTGCCGCCTCTCCCTTCACGAAAAGTGCTTGGTTTGATAAGTAGAGGCCAACGGCACCTAGTAAGGGCGAACGATACATGCAAGTTCCGTCATACCGATGGTCGTTAAGCCTTCGGTACATGTTGAATCAAAATGCCTTTAATTGGAAATTTGTTTGTTTGGCTCTAATTAGCTCCTAAATATCCTGGGATCCTTTCATAAATGTTTAACACCTAAAACATACATTGTAGAACAAGGTTTCACTAAATCACGATATTAGCGTTAGCAAAGGAGTAAAAAACCAATAAAACTCGATGAAAAATAATAGAAAGACTCAGCTGAAAAGTGTTAATATTTGGAGCTATCACCTGCACCGTGCCGTCCCACCTTCTCTCCTCCTCCAGCTGGGAGAGGAGGATGGCGGCATGTAGCTCCTCCTCCATCATGGGCCGGTCTCATTGCTGTGGCTCTTGAGACTAGACCTTGACGTCGACCTGCTGCTGTGGCCAGGACCATGCCTCAGAGTCGACCGTGCCGACGCCCCTGTAGCGTGCCCAGACTGGCAAGCCCGTCTGCGGAGGAAGGAAGAAGTCCAGGAGCTCGCCGTCGTCGTCATGATCGTTCTTCATGCTAGAGTCCACCACGTAGTCCTCGTCGTCGTCGAGGTTCTCAAGGTGGGCCTCGATAGACTCGCGGCGTACCACGTTCTCGACCTCGAACCATATGTCCCACAGCAGAAACTTGATGACGTACGTCAGGTCACAACACAGATCTAGAAGGAGAAATGCCCAGCGGCAGCAGATCTCCTCCAGCAAGCAGGCCCTGACGTGCGTGGGCCAGTTGAGGTGCACATATGACCACAGGCGCGGCATCCCCGTGTCGACTAGGGTACGTGCCACCTCGAGGCTCACGTTGACGCGGCACCTCGGAGCATGAACACGGCGACGGGCACACCAGCGGGCAGCGGTAGAAGGAGCGCCGCGGCAGGCAGCTAGTGTGGACCACGGACAGCGAAAAGTGCTGGGCGTCTTGTGTTGTGCTATGATGGCTTTCTCGGCTGGTCATTGGTTCACCGGAAGAGAAGACTCCAAAACCGCATGGTCCAAGTCGCCGGCAGATCGACAGGATGCCGCTTGCCGCCTGTCCGCCTCACGGACTCGGCGGGACATATACGGCCACGAATCGCGAGTCGCGACGAGGCCAGCTGCCAGCCCAGGTCAAGCCTTACGGCCCGTGTTTCATGGCCCAAATGGAACGGAATACAAACAAGCTGCAAATGGGATAATTTCACACACTGTTAAAAAAAGAGAGTAGTTCAAAAAAAAAAAAAAGAGGAGCTTTTCACATGATTCCACATCATTTTTCTTCACAATCTATACAAAGTCTTCGTTCCAAACTGAGAGAAACCATATTATTCGGTGCCCGTGAGCAGCTTACTACAGGGCGCAATGCCTGTGCCACAGAAACAGCTCTTTGCAAACAGTCATGCATGTACTACTATGCCTAGAGACGGCCGGAGAGTTGAACGTCACTGATCTCCGAGTAGAAGGGACTTGACGATGGCAGGTAGCAGGACATGCTCTTAAGTTCTGTACTTATAATAAGAAATAAATATGCTCTTGTTGCTTATTCCGCACCATTTTCGGTGCCCGCGAGCAGGTAGCTAGCTGCACGGTGGAGACGTGCAGTGCGTGTGCCACGGGCTCACCAGGTCATCTCCGAGCAGCAGGGACTTGACGATGGCGTCGGCGTTCCCGCTGTCGACAGGGAAGAGGTGGCCGGACTTGGGAAGCTCGTGGTAGACGACCCAGGGGAGCCTCTCGCTGATGTACCTCGACAGAATGGCCGGCACGATGAGGTCCTCGGCGCCGTGCCACAGGTGCACCTTCCCTTCGCCCCCGGCGAACGGGTCCTTGAGGTCAAGGGGGCTCCAGTCCCACTTCCCGAACCCGACTATCATGTCACGGTGCAGGCTGTGGTACTCCCCCTGCTGCCTTATCATCGGCTGAGACATGAGCACAGACAGAGCAGAGAAATGAGCAGTCAGTTAGTTACATCGGGATTCTGTAGTCAGCTTAATGATGCGAGGAGCGAAGTGATTCGTTACGAAGTAGGTTCGCATGCCGAATTTCCGCATGAGCGCCGCATCTTCTTCAGAGAGGATCGCAGGGTTGTAGGTGATGACGCTGGAGGGCGGGAAGAGCTTCTGGGTGTTCCACCAGTAGGTCAGCCATGGCAGGTGATGGGAGACCCACACCGCCCACTGGTCCTGTGGGAGCTGCTGGTACCAGGCCTCCCGCGACACGTTCGCCGGAAAGCCCGACCACCAGTAGTTGCCCACCGGCCCGAGAATGGCGACACCCAAGAGCCTGTTCTTCCACCACGGTCAAACAAACATTCAGGCTCTGATGTTGCAGTGAAGAAAGATGCAGGGTTGTCAGCTTGAGTGTTGACAAGTTCAGAATGCCGTGTTACCTGTGTGGGATGTACTTGAGGCAGCTCCACATGATCTCGCCGCCCATGGAGAAGCCGATGAGGTGAAACTTAGGACCAAGCTTCAGGTTGTCGGCAAGCTCTTCGATGTCGAGGGCGATGCTCTTCTCAGTCCGGGCCAGGTTCGGGTCGCTTTCACCGTACCCAGGCCGGTCGAAGGACACGAGGTGGATACCCAGCTCCTGTGCCACCTCCTGCACAGGATTTCAGGTCATGGCAGAAGAATCACTTGGTGCCAACTTAAGAGTAGATTGTCCAGTCAGTAAAATGCTTCTTAGGGGAGCAATTACAGATATGTACCGGGGAAATTGGAAGAGCGTCGTGTCTGCAGGAGTCGAATCCATGAACATAGATGATCTTGTACTTAGCCTCCTCCTTCGGGACACCGGATTCCTTGTATGCCAAATGCCTGCCGTCTTTGAGCTTTGTTCTTGGTGCTGTAACCGGGGGGCCATTCGGCGAGCCACAGATTGTCGGAGGCGGAGGCTGGATATGCTGGTATACCAGCGCCGACAGGATCACAAGCAGAACTACGGCGAGCTTCCCCGCCATGCCTGTGAAATGAGAAATGAACACCTGAAATTTGGTTCTGTACTAATGCAGTTTGAACTTCTGCGCTTTGTTCATTTATAGTGCAGGTTGTAAATTGTCTTGTAAGAAATGGACGGTTTCAACTTAACTTTTGACCTAAATCAGAGATGGAGGGTTTGAACATGCACCAAGTTGCAACGTCATACATTTCTACTACTCTAGAAGGCTTGTTATTACAGGTCCAACTTGATATTTTCTGTATAGGAGATTTTGGACCTATCTCGAGACATTTTTCATGGCATTGACATCACTGGCATTGGAATTTTGAATACGTCTTGTGGAATGTTGACAGAATGGCACACATCACGCTTTCAGACATCTGAAACTATCATACCAAGGGGGAAGAAAATCCGAGACACTACATGGCAGATTACTGAAGTCTGAAGCATAGTCTACTAAAACTATTTCAAAACAAAATCATTGTATGCTAAAGATAGAGTCCCCAGAAAGACTAAAATATGCAAGCTGCACCTGTCAGCCAGAAAACATATATACAAGCAAAAGATAGAGTAATTTATCATCTTGGACTGTCAGTTTCAAGCATACTACAGTTAACCCGATCCGTACATGGAATTAATAAACAATGGAGTCTTGAATGTTTCATGTGCCACAAGAAAACAAATGCAGATCTGATCATCTGGACACAAGGGCTTCAATGCCAACTTTAAAACTGTCGAGTGCAAACATTGGCACGTGGTTGCTCCTCGATTTAAATTAGCATTTCACTATAAAAACTCGACAATCAGGGACTAGCCCATGTTGCCCTTTTAAATTAAGAAGACCAACCAAGGCAGACGCTAGGAAGCTGATGGCCCCGTGGCAGGCTGAGCGCACGCCACCAGTCAACTGGTTGACACCAGTTCCCTCCTAGCATTTCATCGTTACGAAAAAACAAAATAAATATCATGTCTACTCCTACCCACGCAGGTCTCGGGCAAGTCCCCCCTCATGGGTCATCTATGTTAGTTCGGGCATCATTAAATCACGCAACACACTCAGTGTCAGCAAGCACTTCTGTTACTTTTTTAAAACGAAGTAATTATTTTATATCTGAGAAAGCAATAGAGTGTACTTTCAAGGAAAACAACACCAGGAAACAAAATTTAAATGTGGTCAAGGGAATTTCATTTCAACAGCCGGAATGCCATGGTAAGAATTTTTTGCGACCAACATAAACGTGGAAAGCAGGAGCGGTAGGTGAAATGGAAAATATTCTGAGCAATATGCAGATTAGTAAAAGATCTGAAAGGGATAACTGAACTGACGGGGTCTTAAAGAAAATTTTAATTATACCAGGATCCTCTGTTAGCCAAGAAGAAGCTGAAGCGCAAGATATAAAACAAGACAAATATGTCAGGCTGACTGCCACTTTCAATCCTATGTTCATCAGTTCAGGAATAATGCACTCGTCCCTATACATAAGAATTAAACAATAGGACCACAGGGGCTTTGATGTGCAAAGAGTACCAATACATAACTAGCGATTCTGCATCTTTAATAGGGCATTGTGACGAATAATACAAAATCATGTTTGAACAATCTGTACTAGAGTGCTATTACTCAATCGTTTTCTCAAGAACAATAAATCCTACTGGATCATCTAGGATCAGTCGACGAACTGGCGTACGGTTCTGAAAATGATCATTATTTGACTCCGGTGGGAATCCAGGATGGCCTCCTAAACTATTGTTTCAAATTAACTTGCTTGGTGGAAAACTTTCATGGTGCTGAAAGGTGCAAGGACGGAGAATCGGGGATATTACGATGCTAGGAATTTGGAACAAGGATCAAATGTAAGAAAGGTATATCAACTACAGAGCAGAAGGCAAAAGGAACCACTATGCACGCGGAATCAACAAAGAGAAGTGGACTTTTTTTTGCGGGGAACAGATGTGGACCTCACGTATGATCGCCGCCGAACAATCTCTATCTAGCATCACGTCGTTACTCGCAGCTGCAGTACCAACTCACGAACACGAGCAAATCCACGAACCAAGAACCAAAAAAAAACCAACCAAGCGGATCAAACGGATCACACGGCAACAACCGCCCAGGTATGAACGTAAACAGACAAGGCGAGAGAGAGTGTGAGTCCGTGCGTACCACCGGAGGCCGGCGCCGGCGTCGGAGGGCGATTGATGGCGGGCCCGGCCATCGTTCGGCTGCGGCGGTGGAGGAGGGGCAAGTTCGACGAGTACAACGGCGGCCTCCCCTTTCCCTCCGGCCTTCCCGCTGCCTTGAACCGCTTGCTCCGCTTCCTCCTCCGCTACTAGTCAGTCAGGCCTGCTACTAGTACGGCCTGGCCTGCCCGTGGCATTGCATTAAATCCTGCGCATAGCATTGGGCCCACAGCATCCAGTTGGCCCCACTTCTGAGAACGGCCCGACCGGCCGAGATGAGGTGGGACCTGCGGTCTGGAACAGAGTCGACTCTTTTTTTCCTACTAGTCCCAAACTCTTTTCAAAGATGATGTACCCTTCGATTTTTAAATATAAGATATTTTATTTTTTATGAAACAAATATATTTACACATTATTAGTGTATAGGTTTGGAGTGAATCATACACTAAAAGATGTATAAATATATTCGTTCCACAAAAGATAAAACATTTTATAGTATTATAAAATGGAGGGAGTAATAAATTTGTTGTTTAAAATAGAAAATGGCAATAAACGAATTGTGGTAAAAGAAAACATGGCCGGCAACCAAAGGTGCCAAGTAGTCTCCAACTGGGTGATGCACTCTTTAAAAGTAAACTTTTATTTAAGGGCTGGACTAGTACTTCCTCCATTCTAAAATATAAGATGTTTTAGTTTTTTCTAAGACACATGTATTTAGACTTTTGTATTTAGACTTCTTTTATGTATAGGGTCAGAACAGAATAAGGGATCACACTAAAATGTGTATATATATATGTGTGTGTGTGTTTTAGAAAAACAAAAAAACATCTTATATTTTAAAACGAAGTGAGTATGCATCATTGTACCAGCTAGTCGTGATATATTTCTAATCGCCTAAACCAAGGAGAATAGTAAAGATTGTGATCTCTCATTTCTAAGGTCAGGATTAGGTAGGATGGCATGTAATTGTCTATACTTACCCTACATTCAAGGTTTTAAATTGTGATCATCTAACCTAATTCTTTTCGCTTCTCTCTCTCCTACCCATATCTGAAGGGCTATCTCTCCTCTTCACCTCTCCTCATGGCTCCATTCCAGTCGGAGGTCAACCCCAACGTTCACCAATGGGCGCATGCAACGAAGATCATTCACTCTCTCTTGTCCGGGCCGTCTTTGACTTATGTCACCACCTATGCCCTGAAGGATCACCTCACCACCAAAACCCCACCGTTCGATTCCACATGGCTCCGCCTCGACGCCGCAGAGAACCGCTAGCTCTATGGGCCATGGCGCTGGACAATCGAGCTCATCATGAAGGCCTTTGCCTAGACGGCGTGGACCAACATCCATGCGCTCTTCAATGATATAATAAGAAGACCCACGAGATCTACCTCGCCAAGGAGTTTGCAGCGTCGGACGCGAGATCTATAATAAAATATTATTTCTCTTCACCAATTCACCATCAATAATAATTGTTCTGTCGAGTTTGACCCTCTCAGTTTTTCTACGAAGGACCTATCCCCTCCCTGTCCGGTGTGAGACTCTTTTGTTCAGTAGTACGGGTGAGTTTTATCCACTCTTAAGACCACCAACACCCTGTGTTTTCACTATCTCTACCGATACTCTAGATGTTAGGCACCATCATCTTGGCCATCTAGGACATGATATTTTTCGTCGTCTCTTACAACATATATATATCTTAGTGTAATAAATAAATAAATAAATAAATAAATAAATAAATAAATAAAGATAGTTCTTTTTATCATGCTTTCCAACTAGGACGTCATGTTAGGTTGCCATTTTATTCTTCTAGACGCACAAATCATCCTTTCAATCTAGGGTGTGTTCGGTTCTAGAACCTGAGGGAACGGAACGGAATGGTTCCATTCCGATGAAACAGGACGGTTCCGACCCCTATCGAGGAACGGAATGGTTCTGTTTTTTATTCGGTCGATGAAATCGAAAAGTAGAACACATACAAAAAATTGCTAAATATTTCATTAATTTGCGTCTAAACTTAATCCTCTCTCAAATTAGAGATCAATTAGAATGGATAATCGGAGGCAAATCGGAATCAAATCAAAATTGGAGCCAATTTGCACTAGCATTGTCCGCCACCGCACTAAATCGAAATCAATTGCCGATTGCCGCGATGCGTGCTTGGCCGCCGCCGTGCGTGCTTGGCCGCCGCCGTGCGTGCTTGTCTGCCGCTTGTGTGCTGGCCTGCGGCCGCTGCGCCGCCGCCGCCGCGCGCGTGCCTGACCGCCTTCGCTCGATCTCCTTCGCCGGCGAGAAGCGGTTGTGGTCAGGGTGAGATTAAAGGCTTTTTCTCTTCTTTTCTGTACACTGCAGCGATGGTTAGAGAGCCTGTGAGACCCTGGCGCACGGCTCAATAGGATTGATAGGAAACCCATACCAACAAGTTGCAACTTCTTTTCCGGAAGCTCATTTAAAAAGAACTCTAAGGTTAAGCGTGCTTGGCCTAGAGCAATTCTAGGATGGGTGACCGACCGGAAAGTGGGTACCGGATGCGCACGAGTGAGGAAAAAGTGCGCAGAAAAGACTAGTGTTGGTCTGTGGGGTTAGTGTAGAGATCCTATTAAGCTGCCAGAAGTGACAGCCGTCGGTCCGGAGTGGCTGGGGGTGTTTCAAATTGGTATCAGAGCCGACCCTCGCGGTTAAATGGGCGTGTGCGGGTCAGTGGCGGACACGTGGCGCATGGCGCGTGTGGCCCGGAGTGGACACGACATGGCACATGTGCCGGCACTGGACGCACAGACGTGTGCCAAGAGGGGACGTTCCTAGCTTATGGTTGACCAACGAGGACGTCGATCTTCTAAGGGTGGGTGTATGTGAGACCCTGACGCATGGCTCAATAGGATTGATAGGAAACCCATACCAACAAGTTGCAACTTATTTTTCAGAAGCTCATTCAAAAAGAACTCTAAGGTTAAGCGTGGTTGGCCTAGAGCAATTCTAGGATGGGTGACCGACCAGAAAGTGGGTACCGGGTGTGCACGAGTGAGGACAAAGTGCGCAGAAAAGACTAGTGTTGGTCTGTGGGGTTAGTGTGTAGATCCTATTGAGCTGCCAAAAGTGACAGCCGTCGGTCCGGAGTTACTGGGGGTGTTACAGAGCCGTTTCGCGTGGCTGATTCGGTCGGACGACCTCATTTTGCATATTAGAGAAATATTCCAAGGGACTACCTGGTTCCTTTTTTTATCCAACCGAACACACGAACGGACGCTAGGCGCGGAACGGACCGGTTCCGTTTCACCAAATTCCAGAACTGAACACACCCCTAGTTCATTGCAATCTTTGAACATCTCCTATTTTAAGTGGTTCTACCTTCTTGATGATTTAACCCATTTTCTATGTACTTTTACTCTACGCTAAAAATTTGAAGCTTACACTACACTTTCTCTTATTTTGTGTATGTGTTCATACTCTATTTGGTTTGCCTCTTATGTCACCCAATGTGATAACCGTTGTGAGTTTTATGAAACAAGGTCCACTCGCTTGCCGCCACACACATATACACATTGTTTTCCCTTTCCATATACTCCCTGACATAATGCGGTAAATCCGAGCGCATCATCTGCATGGCTAGTGATATTATGCATTCTCTCCTATACCAACGTAGTTTACCATCTCTCTTTTTGATCAAAGCCCTATATAAAACGTCCTTAATCACCTCCCCACAAAATACATCATCGCACCCTCTACATATTTTGCACTATATAACACCCAACCATCATACTTGTCACTTAGCCTTTCCGGTTGCTTATGCTATCCCAGTACCGCGTCTACCATGCCATAAAAATTGTCCCTTTACTCTAGTGCTTGTTTTCTCCTTGGTTACTCTTCTCACCACAAGGGCTTTCATTGCATGGACCTCACCACACACCGCATAATTATTTCTCCCCGCGTTGTTTTTGACGAGGACTCTTTCATGTTTTCCTTCTCATATCCACCTCATGAAACCTCCTATGATTTTCTCGACAACCTGCACCTATCGTTCTCCTTCCTATGTCGTTGCCCCTATTCCTCTAGTTGAGCCCGTATACATGTGGTCGCCGGCGGGTGGCTTAACCTACATGCTACTTCTGTCAATAGGTACTCGCTGGTTCCCACGTTCGCATATGCTGCTCTCAAGAATCTGAATTAGCTTGATGCAATGAACGTGGAATACTACAGTAACAGACTGCTAGGCCGACGGCAAAAAGCCCTCGGCGTAGCCCCTTTCGCCGTCGGCGTACGCTACGCCGAGGGCTGCCGTCGGCGTAGCTCCCTCGGCGGAGGTCTCCCTCGGCGGAGCAATACTGGCCGTCGGCGTATCCACTCACCGTCGGCGTATAGCTTTGCCGACGGCCGTTGGCGGCCCGTCGGTGTATTAGCCGTCGGCGCACGGCATCCTCGCCGTTACACGGCCGGCTAACGGCGCGGCACGTACGCCGACGACCGTGCCCTCGACACGTGGCACGCGCTGGCCTTCCCAGGGGGCGACGTACGCCGACGGCCCAACCCTCGGCGTATGAGGAGCACGTGGCAGGCGCCTGGGCCTCTCAGCCCGACGCTAGGCCGACGGCCACGGCCCTCGGCGTATGGCCCACTGATACGCCGACGGCCAGGCCCTCGGCGTAGCGCAGACCAAATGGCACACAGCAAGGCCCTACGCCGAAGGCAAGGCCCTCGGCGTATCACCTGCTCAGAATTTTTTTTCTGCTCCGCAGCGATATATACCAAATGGCACAGTTTTGTTTCACAGCAATATGTACCAATTTTCACAGCAATACTCACAACAATATGTGGAAATATATTCCATAGCAATTCAAACAACATCACATATGCCATACATGTATCAAACAAAGATCACATCATTCATATATTATTCAAACATGTATCAAACAAGATCACACCATTCATACAGGGGTATCAACATCATCGCACATGCATAGACAATAACAACCTACAACTCTGGAGGAGACGGGGTGTACCCGAGATCTCCCCTGGTGAAAAGTGGCGACCTCTGCCGAGGGTTGCGTCCAGTAGAAGCAGCAGAAGAGCCACCTGGCGAGGTAGTAGGAGAAGTGTGAAGCTCGGGAGAACCACCTGCAGAATGACCAGGAGATGGACCATGGTCATGAAGCGGTGTGATCTGACGCCCATCCGGCGAGGCGTGGCCAAAGTGCCGGTTCCCAGAAGCTCCCGTTCCCTACATGTTGCCTACATGTTAGCAACTTGCGAGGCAAAGTAAAGCGATAACCAGTGGGTTAGCAAAGAACTTACCGGTGTCGATGCGTAGTAGGTCCTAGCGAAGCTTTCCTTCGATTGCAAAAATGGCGCCGGACCTGGCATGGGAGGCACGAGCCCCAAATCTCTATTCTGTCCAGTTTGAATATTCACCATCATGTCCTGCAAGATAGTTTAGAAGTCAGGCCGTAGTACAATAAACGGGGGGAAGTGGGACTTGTATCTTTTGCAAAAATAAAGGTTCGGACTTACATTTACGTATTGCATGTAGATCGCAAGCGCCTCTTGATGCTGCCGAAAGGCCACCTGATATTCTTCATAAATGGTATCGTAGGCCGCGTCTAACTCAGGCTACAATTTCAAATACAAGGAATCTCGTCAGTGGTTAGCCATGCAGGAACAAAAGTCATAAAGATGATGAGAACGAGAAAAACTTACATCCTCGGCGGAGCGACGAGGCTGGCCACGAGGCGGGATAGGGGGGCCGTCGGCGGGGTAGGTAGCCTTGAGACGGCTGAAGCTCGTGCTGAGGGTAGGCTTGACCTTCTTATTCAGAATCTTGAGGCGTCCATGCTGCAATCCGTGCCCCGACAGGACCAACGACTCCTCGTCGATCTCCGCGTGAATGGGGTCATCCACATGGGGGTGACGAGCCTTCACCATCGTGTTGTAGTTCCCCAAGTCGTTCTGGGCAGTGCCGAAGTACACGGGCAACGAGGGTTGAGGCTCCGAGTAATTGGGCTTCTTTCGCCGCATCATCTCATAGACGGCAACGTCATGAATCACCTCCCCGGGTTGTGCCTCGGCCACCTGTATCGCGAAAAGAAAATATTATGCATATGAAGTACAAACATAAGCAGAAATGCACGCAGGTCGTTCCATGTATATACGTACCACCTTCCCCTTGAAGCGGTCAAAGTTGCGGTTTCCCGCGCAGTGCGTTCCACCATCGCCTCGGTTATCCGCGTTCCGCCTCGACAAGGCTGCAAACTCCTCGTCTTCTCTGAGCCACCTCGTCCTAACCAGCTCCTCCCATGCGAGTCGATGCGGCTCGGCCCAATCGGGGATAACCTGAAAATGCAATAGTCAACTCCAGACAATGCAATGGCAACTTAGAAGCAATGTAGAATCTCATTGACATTTTACTCACCGACATGTACTCTTCTGGCGTCATCGAGTACTCAGGATTAGGGTTCCTACCGACAATGTCTTCCTTCCTGACCCTCACGCCCCTGTCAGCCCAGAAGTGGCTAGCGACCGTGACCTTCTGGTTGTACCACACCTAGGGTGTCAACTTCACACAAGCCCCAAGCAAAGTCCTCTGCGCCTTCTCCTGGTCCTCCTCGGCCACACGGTAAAAGCACTTCAATCATGCATAAGAGTCATGAGTTAGCACGGTGGGGTCATCAAGTATGAACATAACTCGAGAAATATGCCTTACCCAAAACTTGGTGATGACAGCATCAGCAGCTATCGGAAAGCCCGGGACACGGGTAGTCTGGTAGTCCGCCCAAGTGGTAGCTAGCTTCCTGTCACCCTCGTGGGTAATGTGATAGCCCGGCCAGAACTTCCTAATCAGAGCTCCAACAAGGCTGTTAGGAAGGCGAGGCTTGGTCCCCGGAGGAAATGTCCAATTGCTGCACAATAATAAACATTAGTACACAATAATTATTTATGACCAACATGAAATAAAATGTTTTACATTGCCAAATTAGTACACTTACTCAAGGCCATCTGGAATAATAAGGGCTTTCGCCTCCTGAGTCCTAGGCTCAAACTTCTCGTCAGGGACTCCCGATTCCCCACGATTCCGCAATTTCTTCGGCCCCACCAACTCGCGGCTAGTGTCCGCCTCCATATCGGTCCCCGCCTCCCTCTCGGTCCTCGCCTCCCTCTCAGACTCTGCCTCCCTCTCGGACTCTGCCTCCCTCTCGGCCTTGAAAGGCTGCTCTGTCAGGAACAACTCAGGAGCCACGTCGCCAGAAGCAGAGGGTGGTGGGTCAAAGTCCACGCCTCCTCCCGTGGCACCTCATCCTCTTCCTCCTCGACCTCGGCCTCAACCCCGTCCTCCGCCAGCAGGAGCAAGATCGGGGTAACGCGGATTGGGATTTGGCTGTCTCCCACTCCGTGTAGCTCTTTTCTTGCGCTGCTTCAGCGCATTAAGCAAGGACGAACTGGTTGCCTTGTCGCTGCTCATATTGTTCAATCACCTGCATTAAGTAAGAGAAAACAATTAAGCACAAAGACATAATAAAATGTATACACAAAGAATAAAGGCATAATGCAATTAAGAAAACAGTTAAGCACAAAGACAAAATAAAATGCATTAAAAAATAAATACTCACTATCATTTTCATTCTCATTCTCATTCTCATTCTCACTATCACTATCTTTTGAGTAGAAATCTGGATTCTCATCGAAGGGTGTAGGCTCATCATCGTTGTCATTCTCGGTATGGAGCTTCTCGAGCATACTTATGTCATGTAGATTCACCACTGACTCACCCCGAGTTTCTACATCATTCCCAAGGTCCTAAAGATCAACCGGTTCTAAATCAAAGTGTCCGAAGTCCTCTTGCTCTTGATAGAAAATTCCCTCGTACATTACAGGGTTAATGTTGTTGTAATCGTCCTCGGAGGGAATCGGTATGTTACCATGTGGCGATACCTAGAACACGACTTCCCAGCCATGGAGTTCTGCTTTCTGGCATGGGTAGGGCAAATAATAAACTTGGTTGGCTTGGTGAGAAACAACAAAGACGTCGGCTCCGCTATAGGTGGTTGAAGGCCTAACTTCAACTAACCCAATGGAAGGGGTACTTCTCAGTCCACCCCTTGGGTCAAACCAGTGGCACTTGAACACAACAAGATTGAGTTCGACATTCGTACGATTGAAGGTCAGCTCGTATACATTCTCTAACCTTCCGTAGTAATCAAGGGAATCGACTCCTTTGGTGAACACCCCAGTATTTATCGTTTTTGCATTCGTTCGCCCTTTCTGGTGCGTCTCTGTATGGAAGCGAAACCCATTCACATCATACTTCTCATACTTCATGACGACACGGTTACAACCTTGGGAAACACATTTCATCTCATCTGACATCTCAACGTTGGGATCAGCTCCCTACAGGTACAAGAGGAATTTGTTGCGTTCAATAGTTACGTGGAATAAGAGCGACAAGTCACATATTGCAAGGTAAGAGGGACAGGTTAGAAATTACTTTTTCCATAAACCAGGACACAAAGTTTTTTTATTTCCGGGAGCACCCTCTTTCAGTAGAGTGTCCAACTCCATGGGAGAGGGATCAGTCGGTCCCGGCCACTGTTCATCCATGAAATCGCTAAGAAGGAGAAAATAAGCATTAGACGGGAGACCGAGTTACTAGCTGCATAGAGAAATAGGGTGTTCACCATTTTACCTAATGAAATCGACCACTTCCTTCATGTTCATAAGCACATAGAGCATTATGCAATCCTTCTCTTCCTTCGGCAACCTATATTTTATTCCTTTACCGGCCTTGCCACCGGGAAATTGGAATAGTTCGAGATTGGGGTCATTCTTGGGCAGGTCGACATTGTAACGAGAGACCGGGTTATGCATAGTGGGAACATCATCGGGCCAGTAGGTTGTCGCGGCGTCTGCCATCTCCCGAAGGCATGTTGCTTCAGCTATGCATGCTTCAATCTTGGCTTTGTTTCCAGTTATCTTTCGAATATACTTAAACTCTCTCTCAATACAAAATTGCCAACAAAATTGCACCAGCCCCCCCAATAGTGCCTTGTTCGCAAGGTGCACAATGAGATGTGCCATCGGAGTAAAGAAGCCTGGCGGAAAGATCATCTCCAAATTGCATAGCAACTTCGGCACCTGAACTTGCAGCTTCTCAATCACCAGAGGACATATCTGCTTAGCACAGAGGGTGCGGAAGAAATGGCTCAACTCCGCAAGCACTCGCTGTCGTGGTGGTGGCACGGCAGATGCCATGGGTAGGCTAAAGTATGGGTCCAATGGATGCTAGTGGGATCTGGGGAGGGAAGATGCAACTGTCTTTACACTCAAGCTGCCAAAGTGATGAACTTTATTTCTCTCTCGATGCGTTACAAGTGCTCCTAGAGCTGTTTACAGGAGAACTATGTGAATTTCCCCAGCCTAACGTTGCTCAAAAGACCCCCCTTTTCCTCAGGGCCCAAACCTCCCCTTATAAAGGGGTGCCTTGGGTGCCCTTAGGGCTGACGGGGCAAGCATATTCGAGGAATATGCTTGTCCCAAAGTGGTAATTCGGCGGCCTCCTTTCCCTGTCTCCCTTCCAACGATGGCAAAGCTCCAACTGCCCCCCTTCTGCGTGCCTCGGGCTCCAGCACTGTCACCTCCGTGACCTCCTTCTGCTCCTCTGTCCCTGCGCTTCCTTGTCTCTTGTGTTTGGCCCTGTTCAGATTCCTTTTAGCCTGCAGCTATGGTTTGACCCTAAGCTTCTCCTTCTCCTGCAAGCTTCGTATAACTCGGCCTTACCTTGTGTTATTCGGCTCGTTCCTTACCTGCATGAAGATCATTTGTGTAATCCGGCTGAGTTTCTCATTAACTCGGCCAGGTTACCACTTTGTACTTATACGTAAGCTTCTTGCCTCCGTTCATCGGCCGACATATACATGATTCGGCCGACCTAGGCCGTAGCTCGGCAATCAGACGGGGACAGTACCTCTGTCTTTCCCCGTCTCTGACCTACCCGGGGTTAACCCCCCGACATTAGTCCCCGAAGCTGGTGTGGCCCTGTCAATTACTTTGGCCGGGTTATATCAGCTTCAACACCTTCTTTTAGTCTTGTTTCCGAGCTACGGCCCCGCCCGAGGTTCTCTCGCTCCTTCCATCATACGCTAAGTCCTACGTGTCACCCCATCATTGCTTTTCTAGTTTTTAGGTCCTTTTATAATGCTTACTGACAGGCTACAGTAAAACCCTGTACCTGCTGCGCCGCCGCCACGACGCCTCGTGAGCCGCTCCGCTTGGGATTGTAACAACTTTTCTGTTTCTGTGGCCTATGGTGTGGCTCCATTCACCGTCGCGCGTTCGTGCTATTCCACGATCTACGCGGTTTGACTGCCACACCCACGATCCCACTCCCTTGTTTATTGCTCTGTCTATAAAGTGGGGAAATGCGCCCTTCTGGGCTCATCTTCCCCATTGCCGTTCGCGTCTGCTCTCCTTCTTCCTTTCGCCCGTGTGTCTCCTTGCCGCTCCGCCGCCGCTCGCCAGCCAGAGTTTCCGCCGGCGAGGATTCTACCGCGCCGTTCGGCCTTTCCTTGCCCGCGTTCTACGGCTGTGGCCCCGCTGCCGGTGAGTTCTCTCTGGCAATCTTGCCCTAGATCGATCCGCACTGTTTTCGCGCTCCTTCGACGGTTTCTCCTCTTCTCGCCATTGTTTTCGTGCCTAGCTCCGACGGGGCCCTGTAGCTCTAGGCTCTCCTCCGCTGCCAGTCTTTTCTCCGGCGATCTCTCCGGCGGAACCATGTCTAGTTCCTTTAGCGGTGCCTTAGTTGAGGACGATGACGCCGGCTCTGGGCCCGAGCGTGGATCGTGGCAGGGTTCCTCAGTTACGCGCCGCGAGATTGAGTGGCTTCTCCGAACTCGTCGGATTCCTGCCGAGGTTTCCTGTCGTCTACCCGGCAGCGAATCCTCTCCAGTTCTCCGAGACGGCGAATATGTGGTTTTCATGTCCCACTTCGCCCGCGGCTTTGGTCTCCCTCTTAGCGATTTTGCTAGAGAGTTTCTCGATTACTTCGGCCTTCAGCCGCACCACCTT
Organism: Avena atlantica; assembly: GCA_910589765.1. Taxonomy (NCBI): domain Eukaryota; kingdom Viridiplantae; phylum Streptophyta; class Magnoliopsida; order Poales; family Poaceae; genus Avena; species Avena atlantica. The sequence continues at coordinate 359,985,269 of OU342734.1, read as the reverse complement.
CCCGCGAACGCCATAGCTTCTCTTTCCGCTTTTATCTCAGCTTCAGAGGGTTACTTCGGCCTGTGGCCATCAGTACATGTCTGGTCGAAATTCTTCCAGATTCGCTCCAACGTCGTTCCTGATAAAACTCTGCATCCTTCCGAGAAGTTGCTCACCCAGTGTGGGGCGGCATCCATCACACCTCGGAGACAATCCGTGTTCCCCCGTGTTACCGGGTTGGAGTCGTGTAAGAAATGGCACAAATCGTTCTTCTACGTCAAGAACAGAGGGGCGGAAGACAAGATTCGGCTCCCCCCATTCTCAATTGGTCCACCTTCCAAAGTGAACTGGCTCTATAATCCGAAGAAGACTCATGCCCTGGCCGAGGCCTTCGAGATTCGGCTGAAGGAGTTGATTCGGGCCGGGTTATGTGGAGAAGACGTGATGGCAACTTTTATTAGTAGCCGGATCTGCCCTTTCCAACAAAGGACCCACAAGCTGTGCTACATGAGTGGTCCCCTGGACCCTAACCGAGTCTCGACCGTGGAGTTGGACAACTACCTCATCTGTAAGCGCGTCCGAGCTATTTTCAAGACGGAGATGCCTGATGACTGGACCTGGGGGTTGAAACCGTTCACCCGCGACAATCCGCCTCCCGAGGTAGGCCCAATCTTCATCACTCTATTTTTCCTCAGTTTTTATAGTTTGGTTTTCATGATTTTCTCTCCTTGTCATGCAGAGGTTCGCTGAACAAAAGAACGAGGATGCCGAAGTTCTGCAGCTCCCCTGGCCCGCAGATAGGAGTACGCCGGATACTGGCGAGCCGGACTCCGAGGAGTTCGTCCCTAAGTCAGATCCCGCTCCTGCTCGAACTCGCGGCAAATCTTCAGCGCAGGAGGAGGAAGGTGATTCGGACGAGGTCCAAATTCTTGAGGTAGTTGCCGCCATGCCTATTTCTTATGCATTTTCGGCTTCTGCTTTCCCAGCTAATCCGGCCGGCCAGGTTCATGACGTCGAACCTATTGCTTCTCGGCCTCCCGTTACCTCGGGGAAACGCGGGGCTCCCGCCAGTGCCTCGGATGCGGTTCCTAAGAAGCGAGTAAAGAAATCCGCTCTGAATCCTCCCAGGCGCAAGACTATGCCCGGGGTTGCTGGGTAAGTTCTTTTGCCTAAATTTCTCGTTTCTCTTCTTCTGTTTCTCATTCTGACGAATCTTCTTTCTTATTTTTGCAGCGCTCCTCTGTCTGTTAAACCCGGCGGTCCTAGTATGACCAGCCGTCCGATTCGGCCGCCATCTCCTCCTCCCGCTGATGACACGAGAGTTCCTAGTCCTATTCGTCCTGCTTCTCCCCCTGCTCCTGATAATTCGCCTGTTCACCGTGATGCCCCTGAAATCTTTCCCACTGATCCGGATCCGATCCGGCCCTCCGATGTTCTCGTTGAACCATCTGCCCCCTCTATGGGCCCCAGCGTTACAATTGAGCTTCCATCTACTCCGGCAGTTCCTACGGTCGCTCCGAGCTCTGCCGAGAAGATCGTTATCCCGGCGCCCTCTGCGAGCTTAACATCTACTGATCCTAAGGATTCCGTCCCTACCTCGGAGGCGCAACTTCCTGCCGGTGTCTCTTCTAAGGAGAGACGTGTTATTGCCGTCAAGACCTCTTCTCAGAAAAGTCTTGCCGGCACCTCTCAGCCAAGTATTGCAGAGGCGCTGCGCAAAGGAGCTGTATCTGCTAAAGGCGCTGTTACCTCGGCCACTGGCAGTCAGCTTGCTCTTCATAAGAGTCCTGCGACTGTCTTGGTTGGACCGCCTGCCCGGGGTAAAGTTTTAACCCGGACAGCTAGCGGTAACAGCCTTGGAGCGCTGGTTGAATTTGCCAATAACTGGAATGCCGCTGATCAGTTTGAGGGCAATCCAGTCAACCAACCCTTCCAGCTTTCTGACATCAGTGGCCGCTTCGACCAAGCCGCCCAGTTTATTATTGATACGAACAAGATGAATGCGGTAATTGTTCTATCTCCGGGTCTTAAATTATTTTCCACATGTTATCATACTCTCTAGTCCCCGAAACTTGCAAGGAAATAACTTGTTGTATGCTTGGAAGTTTGACGTATTTTTATTTCGAAGGTTTCATTAGTTCGGCCATCTAGTTCATAGTTTACTTAGTTCTGACGTAGCTTTGAATTTCCATTCTCATAGAGCCGAGTTAAGTCCTTCTTGACTCGGATCTGGCGTACTTTTGAATCTCCAGCCACCTAGATCTGAATTAAATCTTGCTTGATTCTGATCTAATTTAGTTTTGAATATCCAGCCACCTAGAGCCGAATTAAGCTTTGCTTGATTCGGATGTGTTATAGCTTCAAATATCCAGCCACCTAGATCTGAATTAAGTCTCACTTGATTCGGATCTGGTATAGCTTTGAATATCCAGCCACGTAGAGCCGAATTAAGCTTGGCTTGATTCGGATCTGTTATAGCTTTGAATATCCAGCCACCTAGAGCCGAATTAAGCTTTGCTTGATTCGGATCTGCTATAGCTTTGAATATCCAGCCACCTAGATCTGAATTAAGTCTCACTTGATTCGGATCTGGTATAGCTTTGAATATCCAGCCACGTAGAGCCGAATTAAGCTTGGCTTGATTCGGATCTGTTATAGCTTTGAATATCCAGCCACCTAGATCTGAATTAAGTCTCGCTTGATTCGGATCTAGTATAGCTTTGACCTTTTGTTTTGTCATTTTGCTCCATTTCTCAGGTTGCACATGATCGACGGACTGCCGAGTTCCAGAGGTTGCTCTTCTTGCACCGCAAGTTGGAAGAGAAGTATGAGAAAGTTCTGCCCGTGGCGAAGAAAGCCAGTAAGTCGATAGTTTCTTCTCCTTATTCCCAATTTTCTTATATACTTGTCCGCGGAGTGCCGGCTTACTTCTTGCTGAATAGGTAATATCAATAATCGCAATATCCACCTTGAAAAGAAGGTCAAGTCTTTGGAAGGTTAGTTTCCTTTCCCCCTTGCTCCTTCTTCTTTTAGTATCTATGCTGAGTTTCCTTATTGCGTTGGGTTGTGGTAAAGCCGAGTTGCAAGACTTTGCAGCGTCGCAACAAGATTGCGTGCCCATGCCTGACGTGATGCTTCACTTTTTAGAACAAAGCGCAGTTCATTCGGCGCAACTACAAGAGAAGGATGATGAGATAGCTCGCCTGAGATCCGAGGTGAATACACTCAAGCTCTCTCAGAAATCCGAGCTAGAAAAGGTTGATCAAGAATTCTCTTTGGAAAAGAGCCGGCTGACTCTGGATCTGGAGAAGAACAAAGAACTCCTCAAAGCTGCCGAACTTGAAACTCGCGGTTTGAGCGAGGAAATCGCTCGTTTCGAGAAGAGTAAGGCTGCTTGGGCCAAAGATCTTCAGAGAATGATGAGCTATATTCATCGTAAGTTATTTGGCCTGGTCGAGCTAAAAAAAAATTTCTTTGTCTTCGCTGCTATCCTTTGACCTGTTCATGTTTTGCGCAGATCACTTCCCCGAGGCAAAAGCCGTGAGTTGTAAAGCTGTTCTTGCAGCTCGCGCTCGTCGAGGTGAACCTGATGCTGCTGACTTTGAATATTCAATGGAGGATTTTTTGGTTGCCGTTGGTGCTGCAGTTGGTCCGATGAAAGTCATGGGCCGGGATTTGGTGGAGGCCGCTATTAAAGCTTACCATGCACTCTGGCCGAATACTTCAGGGACTCCCGATATCAACGAGGTTAAGTTATTGGTGACCAGGCTGATGGGATCTGAAAGACAGTTGAGTCTATGGAGAGAATCTGCTGCGCGTGCTGGTGCCGACATGGCCCTTACTGTAATTATGTCATGGTATGAAGATATCTCTCTTGACATTCTGATGAATCTGCGCACTGGCTCCCGCTGGGTTGAAGATCCGACCTTTGTTGCGCTTCGGCAAGCTCGGGCTTTCCAGCTCGTCGAGTATGCCGACGTGCACACATGGAATGAAGGGCCGAGTTTTCTTCCAGATCCGGATCAGGAGGTCGCGGCTGATGATGTTTTGGGTGATGATTCTGCTGAGCATGGGGAAGGTGAAGATGATTCGGCCACATCTAATAGCTCCAGCTCAAGCTCAGATAGCAATGGTGATGCACGATCTTCCTCCAAAGGCACCGGGCATTCTGCTGCGCGTACTGACGTTCCTGAACAACCCCGTGATACCGCCGAAGTTACTCCTGGGTCGGCGGAAGGCGAGGCAACCTCAGTCGAAGTTCCTCCTACTTCGGAGTGCCCCGCACCTGATCAAGTGGTTCCTCCTCCAACGAACGATGCCTAGATTTATTCGTGATCCCTGGTATGCCGGGTGTTCAATGTAAACGAAAAAGTTTGTCAACTCGTATGATTCGAGGTTCTTTTGCTATGTGCTTTTGAGATTCTTAGTTAAGTGGATGCTCGTCCGAATTCTTGCCTTGTTGGCCCATACTTTCTCCACCTTTCAGGATTTAATTTTTGTCTTGTTGGCTCATAGTTTCCGAGTCGTTGGTTTAGGTGTCAAAGTCTATGTGTTTATGAATTTGACACATTCTATGATAATTCCTGAGTCAATGCTTTGGGTACCAAGGCGCATGTTCGTAACATGAAAGGAAAACAACATATGGCACTCACCGAGGTATTGCTCTCATCGCCAATGTTCAGGTGTGTAACGCGAAAGAGGTAAGTGTACCATATGGCAGTCCCCGAGCTATTGCTCCGGATGCCGAGGTCTAAACATATAAGACCAAATAATCATTGCATACGGCAGTCCCCGAGTAACTGCTCTGGGTGCCGAGGTTTAAATATCAAACATGAAATAACATCACATATGGCAGTCCCCGAGTAATTGCTCTGGGTCCCGAGATTCAAGTATCAAACATGAAATAATATCACATATGGCAGTCCCCGAGTAATTGCTCTGGGTGCCGAGGTTCAAATACCAAACATGAAATAACATCACATATGCAGTCCCCGAGTAACTGCTCTGGGTGCCGTGGTTCAAATACTAAACATGAAATAACATCACATATGGCAGTCCCCGAGTAACTGCTCTGGGTGCCGTGGTTCAAATACCAAACATGAAATAACATTACATATGGAAGTCCCCGAGTAACTGCTCTGGGTGCCGAGGTTTGAATACACGATATGAAATAAATATAACCTTCGGCAATTCCCGAGTCACTGCTCTGGGTGCCGAGGTGCACATACATCATTGGTTTTTTTGACCTTGAGACACAACTCTATGAGTAAAATGGCCGAAGTAAAGCCACATTCCAGGGGCGCTTCGTTTCTTCACCAGCTTTGTTCGTCTTGCCTTTTTCAGGGGATTGAGCATCAATCAGATAATATGCATCGTTGTGCAATGATTTGCTCACGATAAATGGTCCTTCCCATGGGGGTGATAATTTGTGCATGCCGGCCGTGCGTTGCACCAGCCGGAGTACCAAATCTCCTTCTTTGAATACTCTTGGATTCACTTTTCTGCTGTGATACCGCCGTAAGTTCTGTTGATAAATGGCTGATCGTGATAATGTCAATTCTCGGGCTTCTTCCAACAGGTCTACGGCATCTTGCCGAGCTACCTCATTTACCTCTGAAGATGTATATTGAGTAACTCTTGGCGAGTCATGTATTATGTCGGTTGGAAGCACGGCCTCTGCCCCATATACCAAAAAGAATGGTGTGTAACCTGTTGATCTGTTCGGAGTAGTCCTGAGGCTCCATAATACTGCTGGTAATTCCTCAATCCAACATCCTGCCGACCTTTGCAATGGTTCGACTAGCCGTGGTTTTATTCCTGATAAAACCAGTCCATTAGATCTTTCAACTTGCCCATTGGATGCTGGGTGAGCAACTGAGGCAACATCTAGTCTTATGTGTTTCTCTTGGCAAAATCTAGCGAAAGCTCCTTCTGCAAAGTTCGTGCCATTATCCGTAATAATGCTGTGTGGGTATCCGTATCTCAAGATGATATCCTTGAGGAATTTCACTGCTGTGTGCCCATCACACTTTTTGATTGGTTTTACCTCAATCCATTTTGTGAACTTGTCGACCATGACCAAGATGTGGGTCATTCCTCCTCTTGCCGGCTTGAAAGGTTCTACCATGTCTAAACCCCACACAGAAAATGGCCAAGTAATGGGTATTGTTTTTAATTCGGCCGACGGCATATGTATTCTGGTTGCATATCTCTGACATCCATTGCACTTCTTAACTAACTCTTCTGCCTCTTTTAACGCCGTTGGCCAGTAGAATCCATGCCTGAACGCCTTGGCTACTAAGGCGCGAGATGAGGCATGGTGCCCACATTCTCCTTGATGTATATCTAGAAGAATTTCCTGACCTTCTGTGGGACTCACGCATTTTTGCAATATGCTTGTTACGCTTCTTTTATATAGCTCATTGTTTATGATTGTATAAGCCTTTGCTCTTCTGACAGTTTGTCTGGCTAGCACTTCATTACTCGGCAGTATCGCGTCCTTTAGGTACGAAAATATGGGTTGTGCCCATATCGGCGTTGCTCCTTCTGCAGTGATTTCATTGTCTATCTCCATTTCTTCTGCCGACGTATTTACCTCGGCCCTTTCCATGATTGTTATTACCTCGGCTGTCCCCCTGTTTAGGGGTTCCGAATCTTTCTGCGGATCCACCTCCATTGGCGTATGATTCTCTGCAGAATTTGCCGGGATAAAGATTGACTCGGATTCTGGTGATGGGTTTATTGATGGTTTCCTGAGGTGCTCCAGGGCTATACCTGGCGGAACAGACTGCCGGGTTGATCCTAACTTTGACAATGTGTCAGCGGCGTCATTTTCTGCTCGTGGTACATGGTGGAATTCACATCCTTCAAAATATCCACTGATCTTTTGCACATGGAATCTGTATAAAGCCATATTAGCGTCTAATGCGTCCCAAGTGCCCGATACTTGTTGCACCACTAGATCCGAGTCACCGTAACATATGATTCGGCGTATTCCCATTTCTTTTGCCACCTTTAATCCATGGACTAATGCCTCATATTCAGCTACATTGTTGGACGCGGCAAAATGTATTTGCAGTACATATTTCAATTGGTCTTTTTTAGGCGAGGTCAGCACTATTCCTGCGCCCAAACCGTTCCTTAGTTTGGAACCATCAAAATGCATTGTCCAGTAATTGGGATCTGGCAATGGTGGCTCATATTGCACCTCGGCCCAATCTACGAGAAAATCGGCGACAGCCTGAGATTTGATTGCATCTCTTCTATCAAATTGCGGAGCATATGGTGATAACTCGATCGCCCACTTTGCTATTCGGCCACTTGCGTCTTTGTTGTTCAATATGTCGGCTATGGGTGCCTCACATATTACTCTGATGGGATGCTCTTCAAAGTAATGCTTAAGCTTTTTTGCCGACATATATACTCCATAGGCCATCTTCTGATAATGGGGATAATTCTGCTTTGAGGTGGATAATACTTCACTTAGATAGTATACTGGCCTCTGAACCGACTTACCCTCTTCAAGTCGTTCCACCACAACCACAGTGCTAACTACTCGATTGGTAGCCGCTATATAAAGTAGCATAGGCTCTTTTGATAATGGGGAAGCTAAAATGGGTGCCGTAACTAGCATCTTTTTTAACTCGTGAAACGCAACGTCGGCCTGGGGAGTCCAGCCGAATTTGTCCGACTTTCTCATTAGCTGATAAAGTGGCAGTGCCTTCTCTCCTAGCCGACATACAAATCGACTAAGCGAGGCGAGGCAACCCGTGAATTTTTGTACATCATTCAAACATCTCGGCAATTCCATTTTTTCTATCGCTCTTATCTTCGTCGGATTAGCCTCGATACCTCGGCTGGACACAAGGAATCCGAGTAGTTTTCCTGCCGGCACGCCGAACGTGCATTTCTCTGGATTAAGTTTCATTCGGAACCTTCTCAGGTTCGCAAAAGTTTGCCGTATATCTTCTAGCAAGGTTCTGCTTTCCTTAGTTTTGATGACTACGTCATCCACGTATACTTGTACATTTTTTCCTATCTGATCATGTAAGCATTTTTGCATGCACCTTTGGTACGTTGCTCCCGCATTTCTCAGGCCGAATGGCATCGTGCGATAACAATAAGCCCCGTACGGGGTAATAAATGCAGTCTTTATTTGATCGGCCGGATTTAACGGTATCTGGTGGAAACCAGAATACGCGTCTACAAATGATAACAACTCACAACCAGCGGTCGAGTCAATGACTTGGTCTATTCTAGGCAATGGGAAAGGATCTTTTGGACACGCCTTGTTCAGGTTAGTGTAGTCGATACACATTCGCCACACAATGGCTACATTGGGATCATCTTTTTTCTTTTCTACTAGCACCGGATTTGATAACCAATCCGGGTAAAGCACCTCCATGATAAACCCGGCGGCGAGAAGCCGAGTTATTTCATCCCCTATTACTTTTCTCCTGTCTTCGGCGAAGCGGCGGAGAGGTTGCTTCACCGGCCGTGCTCCTGGCCTGACGTTTAAGGAGTGCTCAGCCAACTCCCTCGGTACACCTTGCAGGTCTTGTGTTGACCATGCAAATATGTCCCGATTCTCACGGAGGAAGTTGGTGAGCTCGCTTTCCTATTTAGCGTCAAGACCTGCACCAATAGTGACAGTGCGCTCTGGGAATTGCTCATCAATCTGAAATTTCTTCGTCTCTTTGGTTGGTTGAAAAGAAACACTGCCATGAGGGTTGGCCAATCCCGGCATGCTTAATTGTGCTGACTGTGCGAGGGCTGCTACCTCTTGAATCCTTCTCTTTTCTCTCGCTATGACCAATGATTCGGCCAAATTTGACCCGGCCGAGGCACACTCCATTGACTTCTTGTAATCCCCTGCGACTGTTATCACCCCTTGTGGTCCGGGTAATTTCATTTTTAGATAACCTATATGACAACTGCTCATGAATTTGGCCAGTGCTGGCCGTCCGAGTAGAGCATGATAACAGCTTTCCAGATCAACCACCTCAAATTCCAAGTTTTCTGCTCTGCAGTTATCTCTTGTACCGAATAAGACGTCCACTCGGACTTTACCAATGGGCTCACACGAAAGCCCTGGCACTATCCCATGGAAAATTGTCCTTGTGGATTGCAGCATGTTCTGTGATATACCGAGCTTGTGCATGGTATCTTTGTACATGATGTTAATACTGCTTCCATTATCAATGAGTACTTTTGAGAATTTCACATTGATGCTTGGTCCCACAAATGTCGGATCCAACACAAGTGCGTATGATCCTGGACTCGGCATTATTCTGGGGTGATCTTTTATATTCCAAGTAATCTCCTGGTCTGACCATGGCTGGTATCTTGGCACTGCTGGTACAACTGCATTCACTTCCATATGTCGGCGCTGCACACTCTGTTTGTCCTGCTGTTCTGTTGTGAACACGCAGTAAGACTGGTGATGTTCCCTGTAATCATTGCGTCCGGCATTTGCCGGATTTATCCTTCCGTCCTGCCCCTGGTTCATTACTTGATGCACTGCATCCCTCCGATCCGAGTTATCATACCTCGGAGGAGGGGGCGGCAGCATCAGTTGTTGTGCATTTGCTCCAGTTAACTGCGGCTGATGTTGCTGTTGCATCTGATGGGGAGCCTGAGCTCCTGCCGGGTTACCCATCGCATTTTTCATCCAAGCACATTGCCGGGTTGTGTGATTGGCTGGTCTAGACGGGTTTGATGTGTGAAATTTACACGGCTGATCCAACATGGATTCAAATGTATACTTCGGCTTCTCTTGCCATTGCTTCTTTTGCTCTGGGGTCCATTGCCTCTTTCCATCATTTCTTGCGGTCCACTGTTGAGGTCCATTTTTCTGCCGTTGAGTTACTCCGTGACTCGGCTGATCTTGGGCCACAGCTGCCACCTGGGCCGAATTATACCTATAATCCGGCCTCTCTTCTCTTCTTCTTCCTCTGAAATCACGCCTAGATGACCCGGCCAATTCTCTCGTGTATTGGTCTTGCTGCTCTCGATGATCGGCCGACATTAACTCCGGTTGGGTTGGGTCACCCAAAGCATAGGAGTCCGCTATTCTGATAGTTTCTGCCAGTGTGGTCGGCATATCTCTCTGCAGGCGTTGCCACAACACACTGCCGTAACGGCAGCCTTGCGCGAACCAAGCGATCGCCTGTGATTCAATAACTCCCTCACATGAGTTTCTCAAGTTACACCATCGGGTTAAAAACTCTCTATCTGTTTCATTCGGCCTCTGCTTGCACATGGCTAGTTGCTGTGGTCTATTCGGTTTCTTGTATGTGCTGGTAAAGTTGCTGACAAACATCTCTTCGAAATCTAACCAACAGTTGATACTGCCTGCTGGTTGATTATTCAACCATACTCTGGCTGGTCCTTCCAACATCTGCGGGACATACCGCACCGCCCATCTCAAGTTGCCACCTGCTATCTTCACTGCGGTGGCATAATCAATCAACCAATCTTGTGGCTTGGTACTTCCATTGTATGTTTTTGTGCCTCTTGCCAACTGAAAATTCGGCACTGGTGGCTCACCCATGATCCGTGGTCCAAAACACGCCGGACCCGGTGGACCTTGCTCTTCCAATAGCTCGGACCGGTATAACCGATCCAATTTTACTCTTGCATCACTTGCTGGCAAGTCTCTGTACAGGATTCTATCCTGCATCCCATAGTGATTGTTGCCACCTTGATTCGCGTATTCTACCTCGGAATATCCATCATTATACCTTTCATTTATCTGATTGTAGCGAGCTGGTCTCACTTCTCTTTCCTGCCGAGGCTCAGGTCTTGGTTGCGGGTTGAGCGGCACTTCTCTCCTTACTTCGGCCGGGGTTTGGTTTTCATGATTGTCTCTTGCGGGTTCTCTCCTGCCGTACTCCCCGTTACCTCGGCCTCCGCCGTCCTTTTCCATACGGCCGTGGTTTCTCTCCCCACTATTACCTCGGCTTGCATTGCCTCTGTTCTCATTCGCCTTTCCCGCTATTGCCGGGTCATACGGGACAATCTGCTTGTTCCTCTTCCCTGAGGTTACTGCCTTTTCTTTTCTAGCGTTGTTTCCGGGTGATGATGCCGCTGCGGCGGATAAAGCTGGTGCTGCCCCTGCTGAATGAACCATCCGTGAAGCCCCTGGTCTTGCCGGGTTAACTCTGAGCATTTCCTCATTTTGCTGGTTTGCTATGCGCACCAACTCATTCACTCTTTCTTGCTGCTTTTGCCGAGCTTCCCCTGTTAACCCCTCTAATTCCAATGCTGCGGCATTTGCCGCTCTCAGGTTTTTCGCCGGGGTATTGTACCTCGGCAAACCCAAGTCGCCTGATTCGGCTCTGTGAGCTTCATGCTCTTTGTTAATATCGCTCATGAGGTTCTTTCCTCTTAATCTCAATTCATCCACTCGCTCGGGTGCGATATCAAGCTTGTTAGCTTTTGCATATTCTCTCAGGGTCCTGTTCAAGGATTCCCTCAGGGCCGATACTTTTTGGGCCTCTACCAGCACCTTTTGCCTGGTTTCCTCTAACTCTGCCTGAGCATTTGCCGGATCAAGTATCGGCGCTACAGGCGTAGTTAAGTTCTCTATAGTTGCCTGAAGAATGTTCTCTGGTCTCTCCAGAGGTGGTCCTCTCACTCTTGGTGCCTTTGGGGTGGTGTCATGTAGCTCGGCCGGGTTTGCCACCGGCGGAATTACCTCAGCGGTTTGCAGTGTGATCTGCTTGGGCGGACCCTGTGTGCCTGCGGCGGGTTCTCTGCTCGACCCGGCCAATGCTGCTCCCGCTTGCGCTCCTGCTGCAACCATCACCTCGACGCCGCTGGCCAGACGTTCTCCTGATGGACAGCTCGCTGCGCTTCGAGGTGGTTCCCCTGCAACAACAACCTGGTGAGGATAAACGTCGGAGACGTCGATGCCGACGTAGATCTTGTGCTCGCCCAGGCCGATGAAGATCCGGTTGCGCGGGGGAGTTTTCCCCCTGAAGCTCCCTGCATTGTCTCTGACATAGTCACAGAGACCAAATCTCTGGACCATGCCAGAAACAACGCGCTCGCCAGTGTTGATGAAGTTTCCCGTCCGGATCACAACTCCAGCTAGCACCGCTGCTGGCCCCACGGTGGGCGCCAACTGTCGTGGTGGTGGCACGGCAGATGCCATGGGTAGGCTAAAGTATGGGTCCAATGGATGCTAGTGGGATCTGGGGAGGGAAGATGCAACTGTCTTTACACTCAAGCTGCCAAAGTGATGAACTTTATTTCTCTCTCGATGCGTTACAAGTGCTCCTAGAGCTGTTTACAGGAGAACTATGTGAATTTCCCCAGCCTAACGTTGCTCAAAAGACCCCCCTTTTCCTCAGGGCCCAAACCTCCCCTTATAAAGGGGTGCCTTGGGTGCCCTTAGGGCTGACGGGGCAAGCATATTCGAGGAATATGCTTGTCCCAAAGTGGTAATTCGGCGGCCTCCTTTCCCTGTCTCCCTTCCAACGATGGCAAAGCTCCAGCTGCCCCCCTTCTGCGTGCCTCGGGATCCAGCACTGTCACCTCCGTGACCTCCTTCTGCTCCTCTGTCCCTGCGCTTCCTTGTCTCTTGTGCTTGGCCCTGTTCAGATTCCTTTTAGCCTGCAGCTATGGTTTGACCCTAAGCTTCTCCTTCTCCTGCAAGCTTCGTATAACTCGGCCTTACCTTGTGTTATTCGGCTCGTTCCTTACCTGCATGAAGATCATTTGTGTAATCCGGCTGAGTTTCTCATTAACTCGGCCAGGTTACCACTTTGTACTTATACGTAAGCTTCTTGCCTCCGTTCATCGGCCGACATATACATGATTCGGCCGACCTAGGCCGTAGCTCGGCAATCAGACGGGGACAGTACCTCTGTCTTTCCCCGTCTCTGACCTACCCGGGGTTAACCCCCCGACACTCGCCATACTTTTTCGGGGAGATACCCTCGAACCATCACCGACATCAGCCGCTCAATCCATATATGATAGTCGTGACTCTTGAGACTGTTGACTTGTCCCGTCAAAAGATTGACTCCCTTACTTATATTCGAACAATAACCGTCAGGGAACATCACGACGTATTTGAGCCACCTAAATGACTCCTTCTTTTGGACATTATCAAGGCAGTAGTAGGCATGCGGCTTGAACCAATTCTTTCGACGGACAGTAGGAGGCTGCATGTGTAATCTCTTCCTATCACAAAGCTTCTCAACATCGACTCTAGCCTTGACATTATCCTTTGACTTTCCAGGAATGTTCAGGACTGTGTGAAAAAGGGACTCCCCGACATTCTTTTCGGTGTGCATCACATCGATGTTATGGGGAAGTTCGAGGTCCTTGTAATACACGAGATTCGTTAAGGCTGCCACGTGAGTCCAATTATGCGTTACACCGTATCCCGCAAATTGATGGCCAGTTCCCGACGCCGCGGGCATGAGAGCACGTATCTCGGCATCAACAAGTGCACCCTCGAACTTTGGTACCTCTTTTACTTCATGCACAACTTTGCCCTTCTTGAAGTTCTTTCTATCTTCTCTGAACGAATGATTTCTTTTGAGGTACTGTCGATTCGTGTCAAACGCAACATATTTGCGACCCGACTTTAGCCAAAGGAACTCAAGTCGGTGCCTGCACACTGGGCATGGCCACTTACCAGCTGTACACCATCCGCACGTTAGGGCGTACCCGGGCATGTCATGCATAGTATATTGTAACCAAACTTTCATCAAAAAAATTCTCTTTGATGCTCGGTCGTATGTCAACGTCCCGTGTATCCAAGAGTGGTTCAAATCATCCACAATCGGCTGCATGTAGACACTCAAGTTCTTCCCCGGATACTCAGGTCCTAGAATTATCAGCGACAAAAACATGGTCTTCCGTTGCATTAATACTCCGGGAGGGAGATTGAGCGGAATAACATACACCGGCCAGCAGCTGTACGAGGCCGTCGACATACCATATGGGTTGAAGCCATCTGTTGCTATCGCAATTCTAACATTCCGAGCCTCTTCTGCCCACCAGGGGTATTTTTCATCGAAGTTCTTCCATGCCTTACCATCAGATGGATGTCCCATCTTCTTCCGTCCGTGCCCGTCCTCGTATATTTTCCCCTTCTTGTGCCACGTCATCTGTTTGGCAGTCTCCTCGCTCAAGTAAAGCCGTTGGATTCTTTTTATGAATGGGAGATACCGAAGTATCTTCTTAGCGACCTTCGACTGCCTCACCTGACCATCCTTCCCCTTTATCTCTTCATATCTAGAGGCCTTACAAATGGAGCAGTACTTGTCACCCTCAAACTGTTTCCAAAACAAAAGGCAGCCTTTTGGACAACAATCTATCTTTTCATAATCCATGTTGAGCTCCTTCATGAGTTTCTTCGTTTCGTGAAAGGTTTTAGGCAGACAATGCCCTTCGGGCAACATGTTACCACATGTTCTCAGATTAGCTTCAAAGTGAGAACGGGTGGCGGAGTACTGGCACTTGTCGGCTAGACACTGAGAGATGGAATCGAGCTGAGAAATCTTTGCACCCTCGTACAGAGGCCTCTTAGCCGCGGCCATCATATCAAGGAAGGCCTTCGCGGTTGGCTCCGGTTCCTCTGGTTCTGGTGATTCCTCCCGTGGAGGTGGCGAATTTGGCTGGTCGGCATCGATAAGATCATCTAGCATGTTTCTAATCCCATCGTGCTCATTGCCATTGAGCCGCTGACGCATCACCTCACCTCTGTCACGTTCGTACCGAGCAAAGTCGACTTGCGTGACATAGTTAGACATGTACCCATATTGCAGAAGGTGTTTGTACATGTCATCCTTTCCCTGACGATGACGCTTAGTGCAATGAGCGCAGGGACAAAGTGCCCGAACCATTGCCTTCGAACCACGCGCTAACTCATTCACTAACAAATGAGTGTTACCCAATCGTCTGTTTTATTTGTCGCACTAATACGACCACTGTACATCCACCCATTATCAGCCATCCTCTTCTGCTTTTTTGGGAGACAAACAACAAATAACACATTTTATATCAAACAGGAGATTAAATGCTTCATATTTTTACGCATTCATCAACCTAGATGTCCAATAGGAAAAGAGGGTCCTAACAAGCCGCCGGATCCGTAGATTGGGTAAGTTTTCCCTGGTTCTACCCCGATCCAAGCAGAATTTCGGCAGCACCTCCCCGCTGCTCTCTCGATACACGTCTCGACAAAAATCCAAGAGGATGTGCATCCGGAGAACAACGAAGAGGCGCCACCGAAATCCTGTCTCGAATCAAGGTAGAGCCAGGGAGAACCAAACCCAACTACGAATCCGCCGACTGCCCGATAAAAGCCATAAGCGTTACGGTCCAAAATATGCGAGACCACTAATGCATATTAAGTCGCGTAACGCTTACGGTCGGGATGACGCCTAGGTGACGCGACATACTTGGTGATCTAGACACGAAAATAAACCTAGGTACAAGAGAGGCGAACGGATTCTCACCCTCGAAGCGTGATCAAATCGTCGAAGATGATCCGGGACCCCACCGTCGAAACACTCCCCCCGCTCACCCTCCTGTAACTGCAAACGACATACCATATGCAACATCTATTTAGCAAATTTCATCCATTTTTTACTAAACATGAACTATTGTTTTGCATAGTACAAACTACAAACTACCTCTAGATACTACAAACTACAACCTACTACTACAAACTAATAGTACATAAGATAAACTACATACTACAAACTATAAACTACTACTACAAACTAAAACTACAAACTACAAACTACTACTACAAACTAAAATTACAAACTATAATTAGTATAAACTAAAAATAAAACTAGAAACTACTACAAACTACAAACTACTACAAACTAAAATAAAAAAGAACAAATTTTAAAAAACTAACCAAGGGGGATGGTGAGCTCGGTGGAGGGGTGGGGCAATGGGGGAGGCGGCGGGGCAGTGGAGGAGTGGGGGAGGCAGCGGGGGGGGGGGGGCAGCGGGGGTGGGGAGAGGCGGCGACAGGGCAGTGGGGGTGGAGGGAGGCGGCGGGGGTGGTGGGGGTGGCGGCGGTGCAGTGGGGGAGTGGGGGAAGCGGCGGCAGGGGCAGTGGGGGTGGGAGGGAGGCGGCAGGGCAGTGGGGCGGTGGGGGAGCGGGGCAGTGGGGGTGTGGGGGAGTGGGGGTGGGAGGGAGGCGGCAGGGAAGTGAGGAAGGGAGGAGGGAGGAAGGCGGCTGGCGGCGGGGAGGAGGGAGGGAGGCAGAGGTTGGCGGCGGCGGGAAGGAGCCTGGTGGAGGGAGGCTCGGGGAGGGAGGAGGGAGGGAGGGAGGCGGGATGGGGGAGGGCCGGGGTGGGGCTAGCGGCGGCGGCCCTGAGCTCGGGGACCGGCGGCAGGGTGGTCGGGTGGTGGTGGCAGCGGGTGGCGATGGGTCGGGGCTTGGGGAGGGGGTTGGGAGGCAGGAGGTGGGGAGCGGGATGGGGAGGGAGGCGATAGGAACGAGTGGCCCGGGGTGGGCCGCGGGTTAAAAAAAAGGGTGAAGCTACGCCGACGGCCAGGCATACGCCGAGGGCAGCCGTCGGCGTAGCTAGGGCAATTTTTTTAGATACACATATATCAAAAAATGCACATATATCTAGAGACTAAAACATATCAAAAAAATAATAAATTCATTTAGATACACATGTGTAGGACCTAGTGTATAGATACATGTAAAATCTACCCAAAAATTTCGATTAGACGGTTTCACCTAAATGGGGAGATTCCCCCCTTATACGGGTCTGGAACCTTCGCCTCTAGGATAGAGCGCATGCATGCGAGGGGGGACACATGCAAGCACCTATACCAACCTCTCACCACACTCACACACATATGCTAGGGACACATGCAAGTTCTCATCTGATTCCAATGTTCTTCTCGTGGTCTTCCTACGGCGAAACCCTGATCTCTGTGCACACTCGGATCGTCTACCCCCCTAGATGTTCCTCTGACAGGGGTAGCCCGGCGTAGCTCTCTCTTGTTTTGTGTTTGTTTAGGTCATAGGGTGATGTAAAACCATGTTGGTTCACAAGTTGGGGCACTATCCTACCCGGTTTCACCTAAACGGGGAGATTCCCCCCTTATACGGGTACGGAACCTTCGCCTCTAGGTTAGAGCGCATGCATGCGAGGGGGGACACATGCAAGCACCTATACCAACCTCTCACCACACTCACACACATATGCTAGGGACACATGCAAGTTCTCATCTGATTCCAATGTTCTTCTCGTGGTCTTCCTACGGCGAAACCCTGATCTCTGTGCACACTCGGATCGTCTACCCCCCTAGATGTTCCTCTGACAGGGGTAGCCCGGCGTAGCTCTCTCTTGTTTTGTGTTTGTTTAGGTCATAGGGTGATGTAAAACCATGTTGGTTCACAAGTTGGGGCACTATCCTACCCGGTTTCACCTAAACGGGGAGATTCCCCCCTTATAGGGGTACGGAACCTTCGCCTCTAGGTTAGAGCGCATGCATGCGAGGGGGGACACATGCAAGCACCTATACCAACCTCTCACCACACTCACACACATATGCTAGGGACACATGCAAGTTCTCATCTGATTCCGATGTTCTCGTGGTCTTCCTCCGGCGAAACCCTGATCTCTGTGCACATTCGGATCGTCTACCCCCTAGAGGTTCCTCTGACAGGGGTAGCCCAGCGTAGCTCTCTCTTGTTTTGTGTTTGTTTAGGTCATAGGGTGATGTAAAACCATGTTGGTTCACAAGTTGGGGCACTATCCTACCCGGTTTCACCTAAACGGGGAGATTCCCCCCTTATACGGGTACGGAACCTTCGCCTCTAGGTTAGAGCGCATGCATGCGAGGGGGGACACATGCAAGCACCTATAGCAACCTCTCACCACACTCACACACATATGCTAGGGTCACATGTAAGTTCTCATCTGATTCTGATGTTCTCGTGGTCTTCCTCCGGCGCAACCCTGATCTCTGTGCGCACTCGGATCGTCTACCCCCCTAGATGTTCCTCTGACAGGGGTAGCCCGGCGTAGCTCTCTCTTGTTTTGTGTTTGTTTAGGTCATAGGGTGATGTAAAACCATGTTGGTTCACAAGTTGGGGCACTATCCTACCCGGTTTCACCTAAACGGGGAGATTCTCCCCTTATACGGGTACGAAACCTTCGCCTCTAGGTTAGAGCGCATGCATGCGAGGGGGGACACATGCAAGCACCTATACCAACCTCTCACCACACTCACACACATATGCTAGGGACACATGCAAGTTCTCATCTGATTCCAATGTTCTTCTCGTGGTCTTCCTACGGCGAAACCCTGATCTCTATGCACACTCGGATCGTCTACCCCCCTAGATGTTCCTCTGACAGGGGTAGCCCGGCATAGCTCTCTCTTGTTTTGTGTTTGTTTAGGTCATAGGGTGATGTAAAACCATGTTGGTTCACAAGTTGGGGCACTATCCTACCCGGTTTCACCTAAACGGGGAGATTCCCCCCTTATATGGGTACGGAACCTTCGCCTCTAGGTTAGAGCGCATGCATGCGAGGGGGGACACATGCAAGCACCTATACCAACCTCTCACCACACTCACACACATATGCTAGGGACACATGCAAGTTCTCATCTGATTCCGATGTTCTCGTGGTCTTCCTGCGGCGAAACCCTGATCTCTGTGCACACTCGGATCGTCTACCCCCTAGAGGTTCCTCTGACAGGGGTAGCCCAGCGTAGCTCTCTCTTGTTTTGTGTTTGTTTAGGTCATAGGGTGATGTAAAACCATGTTGGTTCACAAGTTGGGCACTATCCTACCCGGTTTCACCTAAACGGGGAGATTCCCCCCTTATACGGGTACGGAACCTTCGCCTCTAGGTTAGAGCGCATGCATGCGAGGGGGGACACATGCAAGCACCTATACCAACCTCTCACCACACTCACACACATATGCTAGGGTCACATGCAAGTTTTCATTTCATTCCAATGTTCTTGTGGTCTTCCTACGGCGAAACCCTGATCTCTGTGCGCACTCGGATCGTCTACCCCCCTAGACGTTCCTCTGACAGGGGTAGCCCGGCGTAGATCTCTCTTGTTTTGTGTTTCTTTAGGTCATAGGGTGATGTAAAACCATGTTGGTTCACAAGTTGGGGCACTATCCTACCCGGTTTCACCTCGACGGGGAGATTCCCCCCTTATACGGGTACGGAACCTTCACCTCTAGGTTAGAGCGCATGCATGCGAGGGGGGACACATGCAAGCACCTATACAACCTCTCACCACACTCACACACATATGCTAGGGTCACATGCAAGTTCTCATCTGATTCTGATGTTCTCGTGGTCTTCCTCCGGCGAAACCCTGATCTCTGTGCGCACTCGGATCGTCTACCCCCCTAGATGTTCCTCTGACAGGGGTAGCCCGGCGTAGCTATCTCTTGTTTTGTGTTTGTTTAGGTCATAGGGTGATGTAAAACCATGTTGGTTCACAAGTTGGGGCACTATCCTACCCGGTTTCACCTAAACGGGGAGATTCCCCCCTTATACGGGTACGAAACCTTCGCCTCTAGGTTAGAGCGCATGCATGCGAGGGGGGACACATGCAAGCACCTATACCAACCTCTCACCACACTCACACACATATGATAGGGACACATGCAAGTTCTCATCTGATTCCAATGTTCTTCTCGTGGTCTTCCTACGGCGAAACCCTGATCTCTGTGCACACTCGGATCGTCTACCCCCCTAGACGTTCCTCTGACAGGGGTAGCCCGGCGTAGCTCTCTCTTGTTTTGTGTTTGTTTAGGTCATAGGGTGATGTAAAACCATGTTGGTTCACAAGTTGGGGCACTATCCTACCCGGTTTCACCTAAACGGGGAGATTCCCCCCTTATACGGGTACGGAACCTTCGCCTCTAGGTTAGAGCGCATGCATGCGAGGGGGGACACATGCAAGCACCTATACCAACCTCTCACCACACTCACACACATATGCTAGGGACACATGCAAGTTCTCATCTGATTCCAATGTTCTTCTCGTGGTCTTCCTCCGGCGAAACCCTGATCTCTGTGCACACTCGGATCGTCTACCCCCCTAGACGTTCCTCTGACAGGGGTAGCCCGGCGTAGCTCTCTCTTGTTTTGTGTTTGTTTAGGTCATAGGGTGATGTAAAACCATGTTGGTTCACAAGTTGGGGCACTATCCTACCCGGTTTCACCTAAACGGGGAGATTCCCCCCTTATAGGGGTACGGAACCTTCGCCTCTAGGTTAGAGCGCATGCATGCGAGGGGGGACACATGCAAGCACCTATACCAACCTCTCACCACACTCACACACATATGCTAGGGACACATGCAAGTTCTCATCTGATTCCGATGTTCTCGTGGTCTTCCTCCGGCGAAACCCTGATCTCTGTGCACACTCGGATCGTCTACCCCCTAGACGTTCCTCTGACAGGGGTAGCCCAGCATAGCTCTCTCTTGTTTTGTGTTTGTTTAGGGCATAGGGTGATGTAAAACCATGGTGGTTCACAAGTTGGGGCACTATCCTACCCGGTTTCACCTAAACGGGGAGATTCCCCCCTTATACGGGTACGGAACCTTCGCCTCTAGGTTAGAGCGCATGCATGCGAGGGGGGACACATGCAAGCACCTATACCAACCTCTCACCACACTCACACACATATGCTAGGGTCACATGCAAGTTTTCATCTCATTCCAATGTTCTCGTGGTCTTCCTCCGGCGAAACCCTGATCTCTGTGCGCACTCGGATCGTCTACCCCCTAGACGTTCCTCTGACAGGGGTAGCCCGGCGTAGCTCTCTCTTGTTTTGTGTTTGTTTAGGTCATAGGGTGATGTAAAACCATGTTGGTTCACAAGTTGGGGCACTATCCTACCCGGTTTCACCTCGACGGGGAGATTCCCCCCTTATACGGGTACGGAACCTTCGCCTCTAGGTTAGAGCGCATGCATGCGAGGGGGGACACATGCAAGCACCTATACCAACCTCTCACCACACTCACACACATATGCTAGGGTCACATGCAAGTTTTCATCTCATTCCAATGTTCTCGTGGTCTTCCTCCGGCGAAACCCTGATCTCTGTGCGCACTCGGATCGTCTACCCCCCTAGACGTTCCTCTGACAGGGGTAGCCCGGCGTAGCTCTCTCTTGTTTTGTGTTTGTTTAGGTCATAGGTTGATGTAAAACCATGTTGGTTCACAAGTTGGGGCACTATCCTACCCGGTTTCACCTCGACGGGGAGATTCCCCCCTTATACGGGTACGGAACCTTCGCCTCTAGGTTAGAGCGCATGCATGCGAGGGGGGACACATGCAAGCACCTATACCAACCTCTCACCACACTCACACACATATGCTAGGGTCACATGCAAGTTTTCATCTCATTCCAATGTTCTCGTGGTCTTCCTCCGGCGAAACCCTGATCTCTGTGCGCACTCGGATCGTCTACCCCCCTAGACGTTCCTCTGACAGGGGTAGCCCGGCGTAGCTCTCTCTTGTTTTGTGTTTGTTTAGGTCATAGGGTGATGTAAAACCATGTTGGTTCACAAGTTGGGGCACTATCCTACCCGGTTTCACCTCGACGGGGAGATTCCCCCCTTATACGGGTACGGAACCTTCGCCTCTAGGTTAGAGCGCATGCATGCGAGGGGGGACACATGCAAGCACCTATACCAACCTCTCACCACACTCACACACATATGCTAGGGTCACATGCAAGTTTTCATCTCATTCCAATGTTCTCGTGGTCTTCCTCCGGCGAAACCCTGATCTCTGTGCGCACTCGGATCGTCTACCCCCTAGACGTTCCTCTGACAGGGGTAGCCCGGCGTAGCTCTCTCTTGTTTTGTGTTTGTTTAGGTCATAGGGTGATGTAAAACCATGTTGGTTCACAAGTTGGGGCACTATCCTACCCGGTTTCACCTCGACGGGGAGATTCCCCCCTTATACGGGTACGGAACCTTCGCCTCTAGGTTAGAGCGCATGCATGCGAGGGGGGACACATGCAAGCACCTATACCAACCTCTCACCACACTCACACACATATGCTAGGGTCACATGCAAGTTTTCATCTCATTCCAATGTTCTCGTGGTCTTCCTCCGGCGAAACCCTGATCTCTGTGCGCACTCGGATCGTCTACCCCCCTAGACGTTCCTCTGACAGGGGTAGCCCGGCGTAGCTCTCTCTTGTTTTGTGTTTGTTTAGGTCATAGGGTGATGTAAAACCATGTTGGTTCACAAGTTGGGGCACTATCCTACCCGGTTTCACCTCGACGGGGAGATTCCCCCCTTATACGGGTACGGAACCTTCGCCTCTAGGTTAGAGCGCATGCATGCGAGGGGGGACACATGCAAGCACCTATACCAACCTCTCACCACACTCACACACATATGCTAGGGTCACATGCAAGTTTTCATCTCATTCCAATGTTCTCGTGGTCTTCCTCCGGCGAAACCCTGATCTCTGTGCGCACTCGGATCGTCTACCCCCCTAGACGTTCCTCTGACAGGGGTAGCCCGGCGTAGCTCTCTCTTGTTTTGTGTTTGTTTAGGTCATAGGTTGATGTAAAACCATGTTGGTTCACAAGTTGGGGCACTATCCTACCCGGTTTCACCTCGACGGGGAGATTCCCCCCTTATACGGGTACGGAACCTTCGCCTCTAGGTTAGAGCGCATGCATGCGAGGGGGGACACATGCAAGCACCTATACCAACCTCTCACCACACTCACACACATATGCTAGGGTCACATGCAAGTTTTCATCTCATTCCAATGTTCTCGTGGTCTTCCTCCGGCGAAACCCTGATCTCTGTGCGCACTCGGATCGTCTACCCCCCTAGACGTTCCTCTGACAGGGGTAGCCCGGCGTAGCTCTCTCTTGTTTTGTGTTTGTTTAGGTCATAGGTTGATGTAAAACCATGTTGGTTCACAAGTTGGGGCACTATCCTACCCGGTTTCACCTCGACGGGGAGATTCCCCCCTTATACGGGTACGGAACCTTCGCCTCTAGGTTAGAGCGCATGCATGCGAGGGGGGACACATGCAAGCACCTATACCAACCTCTCACCACACTCACACACATATGCTAGGGTCACATGCAAGTTTTCATCTCATTCCAATGTTCTCGTGGTCTTCCTCCGGCGAAACCCTGATCTCTGTGCGCACTCGGATCGTCTACCCCCCTAGACGTTCCTCTGACAGGGGTAGCCCGGCGTAGCTCTCTCTTGTTTTGTGTTTGTTTAGGTCATAGGGTGATGTAAAACCATGTTGGTTCACAAGTTGGGGCACTATCCTACCCGGTTTCACCTCGACGGGGAGATTCCCCCTTATACGGGTACGGAACCTTCGCCTCTAGGTTAGAGCGCATGCATGCGAGGGGGGACACATGCAAGCACCTATACCAACCTCTCACCACACTCACACACATATGCTAGGGTCACATGCAAGTTTTCATCTCATTCCAATGTTCTCGTGGTCTTCCTCCGGCGAAACCCTGATCTCTGTGCGCACTCGGATCGTCTACCCCCTAGACGTTCCTCTGACAGGGGTAGCCCGGCGTAGCTCTCTCTTGTTTTGTGTTTGTTTAGGTCATAGGTTGATGTAAAACCATGTTGGTTCACAAGTTGGGGCACTATCCTACCCGGTTTCACCTCGACGGGGAGATTCCCCCCTTATACGGGTACGGAACCTTCGCCTCTAGGTTAGAGCGCATGCATGCGAGGGGGGACACATGCAAGCACCTATACCAACCTCTCACCACACTCACACACATATGCTAGGGTCACATGCAAGTTTTCATCTCATTCCAATGTTCTCGTGGTCTTCCTCCGGCGAAACCCTGATCTCTGTGCGCACTCGGATCGTCTACCCCCCTAGACGTTCCTCTGACAGGGGTAGCCCGGCGTAGCTCTCTCTTGTTTTGTGTTTGTTTAGGTCATAGGTTGATGTAAAACCATGTTGGTTCACAAGTTGGGGCACTATCCTACCCGGTTTCACCTCGACGGGGAGATTCCCCCCTTATACGGGTACGGAACCTTCGCCTCTAGGTTAGAGCGCATGCATGCGAGGGGGGACACATGCAAGCACCTATACCAACCTCTCACCACACTCACACACATATGCTAGGGTCACATGCAAGTTTTCATCTCATTCCAATGTTCTCGTGGTCTTCCTCCGGCGAAACCCTGATCTCTGTGCGCACTCGGATCGTCTACCCCCCTAGACGTTCCTCTGACAGGGGTAGCCCGGCGTAGCTCTCTCTTGTTTTGTGTTTGTTTAGGTCATAGGGTGATGTAAAACCATGTTGGTTCACAAGTTGGGGCACTATCCTACCCGGTTTCACCTCGACGGGGAGATTCCCCCCTTATACGGGTACGGAACCTTCGCCTCTAGGTTAGAGCGCATGCATGCGAGGGGGGACACATGCAAGCACCTATACCAACCTCTCACCACACTCACACACATATGCTAGGGTCACATGCAAGTTTTCATCTCATTCCAATGTTCTCGTGGTCTTCCTCCGGCGAAACCCTGATCTCTGTGCGCACTCGGATCGTCTACCCCCTAGACGTTCCTCTGACAGGGGTAGCCCGGCGTAGCTCTCTCTTGTTTTGTGTTTGTTTAGGTCATAGGTTGATGTAAAACCATGTTGGTTCACAAGTTGGGGCACTATCCTACCCGGTTTCACCTCGACGGGGAGATTCCCCCCTTATACGGGTACGGAACCTTCGCCTCTAGGTTAGAGCGCATGCATGCGAGGGGGGACACATGCAAGCACCTATACCAACCTCTCACCACACTCACACACATATGCTAGGGTCACATGCAAGTTTTCATCTCATTCCAATGTTCTCGTGGTCTTCCTCCGGCGAAACCCTGATCTCTGTGCGCACTCGGATCGTCTACCCCCCTAGACGTTCCTCTGACAGGGGTAGCCCGGCGTAGCTCTCTCTTGTTTTGTGTTTGTTTAGGTCATAGGTTGATGTAAAACCATGTTGGTTCACAAGTTGGGGCACTATCCTACCCGGTTTCACCTCGACGGGGAGATTCCCCCCTTATACGGGTACGGAACCTTCGCCTCTAGGTTAGAGCGCATGCATGCGAGGGGGGACACATGCAAGCACCTATACCAACCTCTCACCACACTCACACACATATGCTAGGGTCACATGCAAGTTTTCATCTCATTCCAATGTTCTCGTGGTCTTCCTCCGGCGAAACCCTGATCTCTGTGCGCACTCGGATCGTCTACCCCCCTAGACGTTCCTCTGACAGGGGTAGCCCGGCGTAGCTCTCTCTTGTTTTGTGTTTGTTTAGGTCATAGGGTGATGTAAAACCATGTTGGTTCACAAGTTGGGGCACTATCCTACCCGGTTTCACCTCGACGGGGAGATTCCCCCTTATACGGGTACGGAACCTTCGCCTCTAGGTTAGAGCGCATGCATGCGAGGGGGGACACATGCAAGCACCTATACCAACCTCTCACCACACTCACACACATATGCTAGGGTCACATGCAAGTTTTCATCTCATTCCAATGTTCTCGTGGTCTTCCTCCGGCGAAACCCTGATCTCTGTGCGCACTCGGATCGTCTACCCCCCTAGACGTTCCTCTGACAGGGGTAGCCCGGCGTAGCTCTCTCTTGTTTTGTGTTTGTTTAGGTCATAGGTTGATGTAAAACCATGTTGGTTCACAAGTTGGGGCACTATCCTACCCGGTTTCACCTCGACGGGGAGATTCCCCCCTTATACGGGTACGGAACCTTCGCCTCTAGGTTAGAGCGCATGCATGCGAGGGGGGACACATGCAAGCACCTATACCAACCTCTCACCACACTCACACACATATGCTAGGGTCACATGCAAGTTTTCATCTCATTCCAATGTTCTCGTGGTCTTCCTCCGGCGAAACCCTGATCTCTGTGCGCACTCGGATCGTCTACCCCCCTAGACGTTCCTCTGACAGGGGTAGCCCGGCGTAGCTCTCTCTTGTTTTGTGTTTGTTTAGGTCATAGGGTGATGTAAAACCATGTTGGTTCACAAGTTGGGGCACTATCCTACCCGGTTTCACCTCGACGGGGAGATTCCCCCTTATACGGGTACGGAACCTTCGCCTCTAGGTTAGAGCGCATGCATGCGAGGGGGGACACATGCAAGCACCTATACCAACCTCTCACCACACTCACACACATATGCTAGGGTCACATGCAAGTTTTCATCTCATTCCAATGTTCTCGTGGTCTTCCTCCGGCGAAACCCTGATCTCTGTGCGCACTCGGATCGTCTACCCCCCTAGACGTTCCTCTGACAGGGGTAGCCCGGCGTAGCTCTCTCTTGTTTTGTGTTTGTTTAGGTCATAGGTTGATGTAAAACCATGTTGGTTCACAAGTTGGGGCACTATCCTACCCGGTTTCACCTCGACGGGGAGATTCCCCCCTTATACGGGTACGGAACCTTCGCCTCTAGGTTAGAGCGCATGCATGCGAGGGGGGACACATGCAAGCACCTATACCAACCTCTCACCACACTCACACACATATGCTAGGGTCACATGCAAGTTTTCATCTCATTCCAATGTTCTCGTGGTCTTCCTCCGGCGAAACCCTGATCTCTGTGCGCACTCGGATCGTCTACCCCCTAGACGTTCCTCTGACAGGGGTAGCCCGGCGTAGCTCTCTCTTGTTTTGTGTTTGTTTAGGTCATAGGTTGATGTAAAACCATGTTGGTTCACAAGTTGGGGCACTATCCTACCCGGTTTCACCTCGACGGGGAGATTCCCCCCTTATACGGGTACGGAACCTTCGCCTCTAGGTTAGAGCGCATGCATGCGAGGGGGGACACATGCAAGCACCTATACCAACCTCTCACCACACTCACACACATATGCTAGGGTCACATGCAAGTTTTCATCTCATTCCAATGTTCTCGTGGTCTTCCTCCGGCGAAACCCTGATCTCTGTGCGCACTCGGATCGTCTACCCCCTAGACGTTCCTCTGACAGGGGTAGCCCGGCGTAGCTCTCTCTTGTTTTGTGTTTGTTTAGGTCATAGGGTGATGTAAAACCATGTTGGTTCACAAGTTGGGGCACTATCCTACCCGGTTTCACCTCGACGGGGAGATTCCCCCCTTATACGGGTACGGAACCTTCGCCTCTAGGTTAGAGCGCATGCATGCGAGGGGGGACACATGCAAGCACCTATACCAACCTCTCACCACACTCACACACATATGCTAGGGTCACATGCAAGTTTTCATCTCATTCCAATGTTCTCGTGGTCTTCCTCCGGCGAAACCCTGATCTCTGTGCGCACTCGGATCGTCTACCCCCCTAGACGTTCCTCTGACAGGGGTAGCCCGGCGTAGCTCTCTCTTGTTTTGTGTTTGTTTAGGTCATAGGGTGATGTAAAACCATGTTGGTTCACAAGTTGGGGCACTATCCTACCCGGTTTCACCTCGACGGGGAGATTCCCCCCTTATACGGGTACGGAACCTTCGCCTCTAGGTTAGAGCGCATGCATGCGAGGGGGGACACATGCAAGCACCTATACCAACCTCTCACCACACTCACACACATATGCTAGGGTCACATGCAAGTTTTCATCTCATTCCAATGTTCTCGTGGTCTTCCTCCGGCGAAACCCTGATCTCTGTGCGCACTCGGATCGTCTACCCCCCTAGACGTTCCTCTGACAGGGGTAGCCCGGCGTAGCTCTCTCTTGTTTTGTGTTTGTTTAGGTCATAGGTTGATGTAAAACCATGTTGGTTCACAAGTTGGGGCACTATCCTACCCGGTTTCACCTCGACGGGGAGATTCCCCCCTTATACGGGTACGGAACCTTCGCCTCTAGGTTAGAGCGCATGCATGCGAGGGGGGACACATGCAAGCACCTATACCAACCTCTCACCACACTCACACACATATGCTAGGGTCACATGCAAGTTTTCATCTCATTCCAATGTTCTCGTGGTCTTCCTCCGGCGAAACCCTGATCTCTGTGCGCACTCGGATCGTCTACCCCCCTAGACGTTCCTCTGACAGGGGTAGCCCGGCGTAGCTCTCTCTTGTTTTGTGTTTGTTTAGGTCATAGGGTGATGTAAAACCATGTTGGTTCACAAGTTGGGGCACTATCCTACCCGGTTTCACCTCGACGGGGAGATTCCCCCCTTATACGGGTACGGAACCTTCGCCTCTAGGTTAGAGCGCATGCATGCGAGGGGGGACACATGCAAGCACCTATACCAACCTCTCACCACACTCACACACATATGCTAGGGTCACATGCAAGTTTTCATCTCATTCCAATGTTCTCGTGGTCTTCCTCCGGCGAAACCCTGATCTCTGTGCGCACTCGGATCGTCTACCCCCCTAGACGTTCCTCTGACAGGGGTAGCCCGGCGTAGCTCTCTCTTGTTTTGTGTTTTTTTAGGTCATAGGGTGATGTAAAACCATGTTGGTTCACAAGTTGGGGCACTATCCTACCCGGTTTCACCTCGACGGGGAGATTCCCCCCTTA
Organism: Avena atlantica; assembly: GCA_910589765.1. Lineage (NCBI taxonomy): Eukaryota > Viridiplantae > Streptophyta > Magnoliopsida > Poales > Poaceae > Avena > Avena atlantica. Next base: position 359,956,772 of record OU342734.1, on the reverse strand, counting down.
TACGGGTACGGAACCTTCGCCTCTAGGTTAGAGCGCATGCATGCGAGGGGGGACACATGCAAGCACCTATACCAACCTCTCACCACACTCACACACATATTCTAGGGTCACATGCAAGTTTTTATCTCATTCCAATGTTCTCGTGGTCTTCCTCCGGCGAAACCCTGATCTCTGTGCGCACTCGGATCGTCTACCCCCCTAGACGTTCCTCTGACAGGGGTAGCCTGGCGTAGCTCTCTCTTGTTTTGTGTTTGTTTAGGTCATAGGTTGATGTAAAACCATGTTGGTTCACAAGTTGGGGCACTATCCTACCCGGTTTCACCTCGACGGGGAGATTCCCCCCTTATACGGGTACGGAACCTTCGCCTCTAGGTTAGAGCGCATGCATGCGAGGGGGGACACATGCAAGCACCTATACCAACCTCTCACCACACTCACACACATATGCTAGGGTCACATGCAAGTTTTCATCTCATTCCAATGTTCTCGTGGTCTTCCTCCGACGAAACCCTGATCTCTGTGCGCTCTCGGATCGTCTACCCCCCTAGACGTTCCTCTGACAGGTGTAGCCCGGCGTAGCTCTCTCTTGTTTTGTGTTTTTTTAGGTCATAGGGTGATGTAAAACCATGTTGGTTCACAAGTTGGGGCACTATCCTACCTGGTTTCACCTCGACGGGGAGATTCCCCCGTTATACGGGTACGGAACCTTCGCCTCTAAGTTAGAGCGCATGCATGCGAGGGGGGACACATGCAAGTACCTATACCAACCTCTCACCACACTCACACACATATGCTAGGGTCACATGCAAGTTTTCATCTCATTCCAATGTTCTCGTGGTCTTCCTCCGGCGAAACCCTAATCTTTGTGCGCACTCGGATCGTCTACCCCCCTAGACGTTCCTCTGACAAGGGTAGCCCGGTGTAGCTCTCTCTTGTTTTGTGTTTGTTTAGGTCATAGGTTGATGTAAAACCATGTTGGTTCACAAGTTGGGGCACTATCCTACCCGGTTTCACCTCGACGGGGAGATTCCCCCCTTATACGGGTACGAAACCTTCGCCTCTAGGTTAGAGCGCATGCATGCGAGGGGGGACACATGCAAGCACCTATACCGACCTCTCACCACACTCACACACATATTCTAGGGTCACATGCAAGTTTTCATCTCATTCCAATGTTCTCGTGGTCTTCCTCCGGCGAAACCCTGATCTCTGTGCGCACTCGGATCGTCTACCCCCCTAGACGTTCCTCTGACAGGGGTAGCTCAGCGTAGCTCTCTCTTGTTTTGTGTTTGTTTAGGTCATAGGTTGATGTAAAACCATGTTGGTTCACAAGTTGGGGCACTATCCTACCCGGTTTCACCTCGACGGGGAGATTCCCCCTTATACGGGTACGGAACCTTCGCCTCTAGGTTAGAGCGCATGCATGCGAGGGGGACACATGCAAGCACCTATACCAACCTCTCACCACACTCACACACATATGCTAGGGTCACATGCAAGTTTTCATCTCATTCCAATGTTCTCGTGGTCTTCCTCCGGCGAAACACTACTAGAGAAAAGGCTATAGGAGACATGCTTATGCGAGGCACATTTAGCATATGCGCCTCCTATAAAAATAGGCGAGGCGCACTTTACGATATGCGCCTCTAGTATAAAAATAGGCGAGGCGCATATGATAAGAATGCGCCTCCTATAATCCCTGTACGGATAGAATCTAGCAGCCCCATATTATGCGAGGCGCATTCTAGTCATATGCGCCTCCTATATATCAGATAGGCGAGGCGCATATGGACAGAATGCGCCTCGGATATTTTGTGTGGGCCCGCGTGTTGGTAGGTGCACGAATATGCGAGGCGCATATGGCTATATGCGCCTCCTATATTTGATAATATGCGAGGCGCATATGACCAGAATGCGCCTCGCATATTCTGTGTGGGCCCGCGTGTTGGTAGGTGCACGAATATGCGAGGCGCATATGGCTATATGCGCCTCCTATATTTGACAATATGCGAGGCGCATATGGCCATATGCGCCTCAAGTAACTCATGCGGGCCCGAGCGCTGGTAGGTGGCCGCATATGCGAGGCGCATATTGCTATATGCGCCTCCTATAGTTTGAATTATATATGCGCCTCGCATAAGCTGGCACCACTTTTTTCCAGCTTTTTGCACATGGAGGCAACTACCACGCCACTCACTTGTGTCACTTCTTCCTCCTCCACCAAAACAAATCTGGTCGCCCCCCTCCTCCTCCCCACCTCATTTCCCCCATTGATTCACCTTCGAAGCTTGCTCAACATCCATTGGTTGACACCCATATGTAAGTGAAGTCTCTTGCTCCTCTAGATCTACAACATGTCCATTTACTTCTCCTCCGGCTCTCTTGCGCAAGTCGTTGTTGGAGGAAGCGTGAAGGCGTTGCTTGCATGTATGCGCGTTGTCGGAGACACCGACTATATGATTGTGTTGTGGTGCTACTTTTTGTGCAGGGATTTCATTTGAGATGCCAATGTTTCGCCGGAATGTCGATTTATTTCTTTTCCGGCGAATTTCTGGCACTCGCGGATGTCCTCTTTTTAGGGGAGGTCATGCCGAATTTTTCCGGCGATCCACGTCCATATATGCTCTAATTATTCTCTTGCTCTTTGTACCACGCAGGCGGCCATGGTCCGACCACTGATCAACAAAGCCCGCGTGGATAGGTGGATGACATGCGCGAGGGCCGGCATGGAACGTGCAAACAAGACAGAGATAAGATGTCCATGTCGGGACTGCAAGCTGATGTATCTGATAAGGCATGATTCCGGAATGCTGGAGTCGCACCTCTTCGACGTAGTTTCATGGATGGCTACACTCGATGGATACATGATGATCACGAAGATCAAGAAGCCAGTGATGATCACGAAGATCAAGACGCCAGTCACGATCACGAAGATCAGGGTGGTGGCACTGTACATGGACACGAAGATGATCAAGGTGGCGTCGGGCATGGACACGAAGATGATCAAGGTGGTGCCGACCATGATTCGAGCTGGTTGCGAGACCCTCATGTCCAAGATCTGCTTCTCAAGGAGATGAGTAACGCCAGAGCCGCCGGTAGAGAGAAGGCTAAACTGGAGCAAATGGAGAAAGACGCGGTCACTCCATTGTTTGACGGATGCAACGACAGGGATACCCGTCTAAATTAACGCTTAGGGCTCTGGAGATGAAGGCGAAACACAAAATGACCGACGAATGTTTCGACGACAACATTGTATTCTGGCACGATATTCTTCCCAAGAAGGGGAACACATGTTCGACTAGTATCGCTGAGGCGAAGAAAGTCGTGTGCCCTCTTAATCTACCGCACGTGAAATACCACGTCTGCATAAATGATTGCATCATCTACCGGGGCGAGGACGCGGAGAAGACCACGTGTCCGGTGTGCAAGACCTCTCGATACAAGAGAGGGACCAAGAAAGCTCCTAGGAATGTGGTGTGGTACTTTCCTCTAACTCCTCGTTTGCAGCGGTATTTCGCAGACCCTAAGGAAGCACAGCTCATGCGCTAGCACGCGGAAAGAAAGAGGCCGGAAGACGATGATCCGGAGAAGGAGGAAATGTTGAGGCACCCTTCGGATGCTTGCCAGTAGAAGGCGTTGGACCTACAATATTACCAACATTTTGGGAAAGAGTCAAGGAACCTCAGGCTGGGCGTGATCACTGACGGACTCAATCCGTTTGGAAGCCAGAGCAGCACACACAGCACCTGGCCCGTGTTTATATGGATCTACAACCTCCCTCCCTGGTTGTGCATGAAGAAGAAGTACGTAACCATGAGTATGCTCGTTCAAGGGCCAAAACAACCTGGTACAGACATCAATCAGCCAGAGCAGCACACACAGCACCTGGCCCGTGTTTGTATGGATCTACAACCTCCCTCCCTGGTTGTGCATGAAGAAGAAGTACGTAACCATGAGTATGCTCGTTCAAGGGCCAAAACAACCTGGTACAGACATCAATCTGTATCTCACGTTGTTGAAAGAGGAGTTGGCCACGTTATGGGAAGAAGGAGCCTGTACATGGGACGCCTCGAGACAAGAGTACTTTGACATGAGAGCGGCGGTGATCACGACGGTGCAAGACTATCCTGGTTATGGATACTTCTCGGGGCAGGTGGTCCAAGGATTCTATGGGTGCGTTAGGTGCAAGGATAATACAACGTACCACCAGCTACAGAAAGATCCCAGGTCCGGGAAAACCGTGTTCCTTGGGGCTCGGAGGTGGCTTCCCAAGAATCATGCCTGGAGAAAGCTAGGACATCTGTTCGATGGGACGATCGAGCTCCGAGGAATCCCACACCAGAAGAGTGGCGCGGAAATCTACAAGCTGTTGAATAACTGGAAGGAGTGCCCTGCGCCAGGAAAGACCCAGAAGAAGCCAGAGCCGTTGCTGAAGGTATGGAAGGCGAGGTCTGTTTTCTGGGACTTGCCATACTGGAAGATCCTCCGCGTGCCTCATAGCCTTGATCTCATGCATATCACGAAGAACGTGGGCGAGAGTCTGCTTGCCACCCTCCTTAACACCGACAAGACCAAAGATGGGCCGAAGGCAAGGAACGACTTGAAGCATATGGGCATAAGGGATGAACTTCAACCACCACCTAGCGATGATGAGGAGGAGGACGAGATGGAGGAGACAGAAACACAAAATAGCCGTCGTCGCAAGGGGAAAAAGGTTAAGAAGGGAGAGGTCAAGCTCAAGGCCTCATGCTTCACTCTGAGTAAGAAGGAGGCCATACAGTTTATGAAGTGCCTCCTCGGATTCAAATTTCCGAACGGCTACGCGGGGAAGATAAGCAGATGGCTAGACGAGGCGAAGCAGCGCTTCAGCGGGATGAAGTCTCATGACGTCGCCGTGCTAATGACGCAGGTACTCCTGGTCGCGATCCGAGGTATAATGGACAAGCACATCCGTGAAACACTGTTTGGCCTATGCAACTTTTTTGACGTCATCTCTCGGAAGTCGATAGGCATTAAGCAGCTCACGAGGCTATAGGACGAGATCGTGGTGATAATGTGCGAGCTCAAGATCTATTTCCTCCCCGCTTTCTTCGACATCATGCTTCATCTGCTTCTCCATGTCGTGGAGGATATCGTCCAGCTCGGTCCTGCGTTTCTGCGAAGCATGATGCCGTTCGAAAGGCTCAATGGACACATCAAGGGATACGTTAAGAACAAGTCCCGTCCAGATGGAAGCATAGCAAACGTCTTCCTGGCCGAAGAGTGCATCTCTTTCTGCTCGAACTTTCTACAAACCGAGACCCCTCTTGGTATGCCATTCAACAAGCACCTCGGGAGGCTCGCTGGATGGGGTCACCGCGAGGGTCGATGTGCAAAGCATGTCGACATGGAGGGCCGAACCAAGGACTTTGAAAGAGCAAACCTGGTCGCGCTGCAACACCTGCAGGTGGTTGATCCATACATACATGAGCACAAAGAGTTTATTAAGAAGAATTACGCTGATCAGGGGCGCCAGGTCCCGAGGGAGGAATATGTTATCAAGGAGCACAACTCCGGTTTCACGCGGTGGTTTAGGGAGAAGGTCATAGCTAATCCACCGCAGGGCGAGTACTCGGAGGAAGATAAACTCATATTCTCATTGTCACAGGGCGCCTCGCACAACCTCATGACCTATCAGGCTTACGATATCAACGGATACACGTTCTACACAGAGGAAAAAGACAATAACTGCGATTACCAGAACTCAGGGGTAACAGGGATATTCTACACCGGCGACATCCCGGAAAGATACTACGGAAGGATCGAGGAGATTTGGGAGCTCGACTATGTTACGGAGAAGGTGCCGATGTTCCGTGTCAGGTGGGCCAAGAGCATCGAGAAAGAAGACCGGTATTTCACCACGATGGTTATACCGTCAAAGACCACCAGCGTGAACGCACCCGCAAGAAATGAGCATTGGGTTTTGGCTAGCAAAGTCGACCAATACTGGTACATCAAAGACACGTCAAAGCCTAGCCGGGTTGTCATCAGGAGAGGCAAAAGGAACATTATCGGAATGGACGGAGTCGCCAGCGAGCAAGACTTTGACCAGAACGGCGACCCGAAGATAGAAGACGGGTATGGCAACCAAACACCGTACACCACAACCCTACCTAAGAAAGGACTTCCGTTCAAGAGAAGTAGTGAAGACGTCCCGGACCTAACCTATGCAACCGCGACAAAGAAGGGCAAGAAGACGACCATTGTCAAGAAACGCTAGCGCGCTCCGACCATTGTCAAGAACCGTCGTGTGTGTGGCCTACTATTATGTATCAAAACATTCTTAATTTTCATTATGTGTGTGTTATAATAATATTGCATTGAGAATATTATGTATCGACAAGACACATTCATTGAGAATACTCACTTTTGTTGTTTTAGCAATATTTGAATATTTAAAATATTTGTAGTATATTTTATAGTTCATATTTGTATTCTTTTACATGAAAATTGGCCTTTAAAAAAATTTCCAAAAAATTGGCCCCCTTAGGATTCGAAGTTGGGTGGCCAGCAGTGAAGGACAAGGCATGTTACCACTAGGCTGCTGTGTGATAGTTGATAGAAACTTGCGCACTGCCCTATTTATCTAGGAGTGCATATTATGTGAGGTGCATTTAGCCCAGATGCGCCTCGTGTAATATTATACGAGGCGCACTTTGCGATATGCGCCTCGCATAACCGGCACCCATCGACCAAGTCGCACACTAGCAGCTAGTACAGACACGCGACTTCACATATCTCAGAGGAGGAGCCCGACGCCGTGGAGGAGCCCTACGCATCGATCGAAGCCGTCGCCGCCGTGGAGGAGCCCGACGCCGCCCCGTGGAGGAGGAGCCCGCCGCCCCGTGAAGGAGGAGCTCGCCGCCGCCCCGTGAAGGAGGAGCTCGCCGCTGCCCCGTGGAGGAGGAGCCCGACGCCGCCGTCCCCGTGAAGGAGGAGGAGCCCGCCGCCGCCGCCACCCATGCCACTTCCCCTCTCTCCGGTGAGTCCCTGCCCCCACCCACCCACGCCTCTTCCCCTCTCCTCCCATCCTCTCCGGCTGCCACACCATGTTCTCCCCCTGTCCCGCACCCCATTCTCTCCAGCCACCACCTCCAGTCACCCCAGGAGGTCCGCATCCAAGATCCATCGTCGGCTGGTCTTCTCCGTCGCACACCAGTGAGCATCACCGCCACTGATACTCCTCGTCTACTCTCCAATTCAAGAGAAGGTTCAATAACCTCGTCTAGCTCTACTTTCCTCCCACTCACTTCTTTCGAGAGAAACTCCTTCTCAAGAAAGGAACCGTTCTTTGCGACAAACACTTTGCCTTCGGTTCTATGATAGAAGGTATACCCAATAGTTTCCTTAGGGTATCCTATGAAGACGCATTTCTCCGCTTTGGGTTCGAGCTTGTCCGGCATCAACTTCTTGACGTAAGCTTCACATCCCCAAACTTTAAGAAACGACAACTTAGGTTTAGCACCAAACCACAGTTCATACGGTGTCGTCTCAACGGATTTAGATGGAGCCCTATTTAAAGTGAATGCAGCGGTTTCTAATGCATAACCCCAAAATGATAACGGCAAATCAGTAAGAGACATCATCGATCGGACCATATCTAATAGGGTTCGATTCCGGCGTTCAGACACACCATTGCGCTGTGGTGTTCCGGGTGGCGTGAGTTGCGAAACAATTCCGCTTGCTTTAAGATGCGTGAGAAAATCGTAACTCAAATATTCGCCCCCACGATCGGATCATAGAAACTTAATCTTTCTGTTACGATGGTTCTCCACTTCATTCTGAAATTCTTTGAACTTTTCAAACGTTTCAGATTTATGTTTTATTAAATAGATATACCCATATCTACTTAAGTCATCGGTAAAAGTGAGGAAATAGCGATATCCACCGCGCGTCGAAACACTCATCGGTCCGCATACATCGGTATGTATGATTTCCAACAAGTCCGTTGCTCGCTCCATCATACCGGAGAACGGGGTTTTGATCATCTTGCCCATGAGGCATGGTTCGCATGTGTCAAATGATTCAAAATCAAGAGACTCCAAAAGTCCATCAGAATGGAGTTTCTTCATGCGCTTTACTCCAATATGACCTAGACGACAGTGCCACAAATAAGTAGTATTATCACTATCTACTTTGCATCTCTTAGCCTCAATGTTATGGATGTGTGTTTCATCCCTTTCGAGATTTAGAAGAAATAAACCATTCACAAGAGGTGCATGACCATAAAAGATGTTACTCATATAAATAGAACAACCATTATTCTCCGATTTAAATGAATAACCGTCTTGCAATAAACACGATCCGGAAATGATGTTCATGCTCAACGCAGGCACATAATAACATTTATTAAGGTTTAAAACTAATCCCGAAGGTAAAACTAAGGAGAGCGTGCCGACGGCCATCACATCAACTCTTGATCCGTTGCCAACGCGCATCGTCACCTCATCCCTCGCAAGCCGCCGTCTATTCCGTAGCTCCTGTTTCGAGTTACAAATATTAGCAACTGAACCGGTATCAAATACCCAGGCACTACAATGAGGGCTAGTAAGGAAAACATCAATAACATGTATATCAAATATACCTTTGATGGTGCCAGCCTTCTTGTCCGCTAAGTACTTCGGACAGTTGCGCTTCCAGTGACCCTTGTCCTTGCAATAGAAGCACTCAGTGTCCGGCTTGGGACCAGATCTGAGCTTCTTCTCAGCAGGGGCATTGCGCTTGCCGCCGCCCTTCTTGAAGGGCTTCTTTGCTCCCTTACCTTTCTTAAAGGAGGGCTTGTTGACCATCAACACATGATTATCCTTCTTGATGTCCACTTCCGCAGCCTTCAGCTTTGCGAAGAGCTCGGTGATCGTATCAGTGGAACCAATCTGATTATGAGTCACTACAAAACTTTTGTAGCTGGGAGGGAGTGATTGCAGAACCTTGTCAATCTTGAGCTCCTCTGGAATCGTGCATTCCAGTTGCTCAAGGCGTTGAGTGTAGCCCGACATCTTTATGGCGTGCTCACTAACGTAACTCCCTTCCTCCATCTTGCAGTTAAAGAACTTCTCAGAGATCTCATATCTCTCAGAACGGGCTTGAGTCTGAAACATGGTTTTCAGCTCCTCGAGAATCTCAAAGGGCTCGGGATAGGTTTCAAAACGATTTTGAAGCTCCGGTTCCATAGCAAACAACATGGTGCTCTTAATCACACCATAATCATCTTTGCGCGACTGATAGACAGCTTTCTCATCAGCCGGCGCAGTTGCAGCAGGGGGGTTACCTAACGCTTTCTCAAGGACATAGTCCTTTTGTCCGCCAGACAGAATGATTCTTAGATTGCGGAACCAGTTGGTGAAGTTAGACCCATTGTTTCTAAGCTTTTCTTTCTCAGCAAAAACGTTGAAGTTGAAGTTGGACTTGGCCATTGGATCTACAGTATTTGCAAGTACAATTTAGACTATGTTCATGATAAATAGTTCAACTTAATCAAATTACTAGATGAACTCCCACTAAATTCAACATCCCTCAAGTTGTTTAGTGAACACGATCCAAATTCACCACACCTAATCCGATCATCACGAGAAGAGATGTGGTTTCAATGGTGGACAACGAAGTGTCGATCATATCATTCATATGACTCATGCTTAACCTTTCGGTTCTTGTGTTCCGAGGCCATGTCTGTACATGCTAGGCTCGTCAAGTTAGACCCAAGTATTTCCGCGTGTGCAAAAACTGGCTTGCACCCGTTGTATGTGAGCGTAGAGTCTATAGCACCCGATCATCACGTGATGCTTGGACACGACGAACTTTCGCAACGGTGCATACTTGGGGAGAACACAGTTTTTATCTTGATCTTTAAGTGAGGAATCATCTTATAATGCTACCGTCGCGATCTAAGCATGATAAGATACATAAAAGGATAAACATCACATGCATATAAATTTATGTGACATGGTATAGCCAATCTTCGCGCAATGATCTCCATCTTGTGCGTTCCGGCATGATCTCCATCACTCCACCATGATTGCCTCCACCACGAATAGCAACTACAACTATTGCTAACTACTTAGCGATAAAGTAAAGCTATTACATGGCGTATAAGAAGTTGACTCGCAGTTCATACACAATTATAAAGACAACCATATGGCTCCTGCCGGTTGTGTACTCATCGACATGCAAGTCGTGAAACATTACAAAACATGATCATCGCATACATTATACACATCACATCTTGGGCCATACCATATCACAGAAAACACTCCCTGCAAAAACAAGTTAGACGCCTCTACTTTGTTGTTGCATGTTTTACGTGGCTTATGGGAGTAGATGCTAAGAACGATTCTTACCTACGGAAAGCCACAACGGTGATATTATGGTTGCCAAACTCCGGTGTTAATCCCATGACAACTATAGTGAGAGAAACTGACATCCACCAGCCGCATGTGTGGAACAAGCCACACGTCAAGTGCGGAGCCGGTCTCGCGAACGACGTCGCGTAAGGTTGGCCTGGACCGCTTCAATCTCACTATCCCGCGTCATAAGAAGAACACAAACAAGAGGCTTGCAACAGAAAACATCAACGCCCGCAACAACCATGTTGTGTTCTACTCGTGAAACACATCTACGCATAGATCTAGCTCTGATACCACTGAAGGGTTTCGCGGCATAGTAAATCAAAATTTTCTATGGAGCGAACAGAGGGAAAGCCAAGATCTAATCTAGGAGATGCAAACAACGAGAGAGATTGGATTAGATCTTCATACCCTTGAAGATTCGCACAGCAGAACGTTCGTCGGAACGTGGGTGATGTAGTCGTACTCGCTTCTCCTCCTCGCGATCCGATCCGATCTAGCACCACAAGTGGCGGTGCCTCCGTGAGATGCACACGTGCAGCACCTCGACGTCTCCTCCTTCCTCGGACCAGCGAGTATGGTGGAGAGATAGATTGGATCTACAGCACGACGGCGTGGTGTATATGGTGGAGAATTTCTGCTGCAGGGCTTCGCCTACAAACAGTCGGGAGGGAGAGAGGAAGGTAGCAAGGCTGCTAGGGCTTGGAGGAAGGTGTGTGTGGGAGGGGGCGCACCACCCCTCTATATATAGAGGGGGGGGCGGCCAGCCCTTGCCCCTCCTCCAAGCCTATCTCTAGTTTAAACAATTTAAACTCTCCCTTATCTAGAAATCCTATCTCTAGTTTAAACGATTTAAACTCTCCCTTATCTAGAAATTCTATCCCGAGATTTAAACGAGTCAAATCTCTCTAGAATCGGCTGGGCCCTATGGGGCCTTGTGCCCCTGGCCCAATGCGGCCAGGACACTCCCTCATAGGCCCATGCCCCCTCCCGGAAGGTGGGGCCACGTTGGTCCCCTTCCGGAAGGTTCTAGAAGCTTCCGGTACAATACCGATTAACCCGGAACAATTCCGAACTCCAAAAACTGCACTGCCTTATATGAATCTTATTCTCCGGACCATTCCGGAACCTCTCTTGATATCCCGGATCCCATCCGAGACTCCGAACAAAAATTCATAAACCAATTATCCAATCTATCCTAGCGTCGAGACACGTTAAGTGTGTGACCCTGCGGGTTCGAGAATATGCAGACATGATCTTCTATCAATAATCAACAGCGGGATCTGGGCACCCATATTGACTCCCACACATTCATCGATGATCATATCGGATGAACCACGATGCCAGGATTCAATCAATCCCATATATATATTCCCTTCGTCTCGCGATATTTTACTTGCCCGAGATTCGATCGTCGGTACCGTCATACCTAGTTCAATCTCGTTCACAGCAAGTACTTTACTCGTTCCGTAATCCGATATCACTTTGTGATTAACTCCTTAACCACATGCTTGCAAGCGGTGTTGATATCGATTACCGAGTGGGCCCGAAGTATATCTCTCCGACTTGGGAGGGACAAAATTCCATCTCGATACATACAACCCAACAGATACTTTCCGATCACCTGAGAGACACCTTTATGATCACCCTCTCATAGGATGACGTTTGATGACCTCAAAGCTTTCTTCCGATACCAGGGAGTTGCATTATCTCATGGTCTAAGGAATACAATATTTGACATAGGAAAAGCTTCGCAAAGACGAACACGATGACACGATCTAATTGCTCTTCTTTGTTTGGGTCTATCCACCATATCATTCTCCCAATGATATGATCTCATTATCAATTGACAACTCATGTCTATGGTTAGGAAACCTTAACCATCATTGATCAATGAGCTAGTCCATAGAGGCGTACTAGGGACACGGTATTGTTTACAAACCACACAAGTATTAAAGTTTCCGCTTAATACAATTCTAGCATGGAACATAAACTTTATCATGAACAAGAATTATAATAATAACATCTTTATTATTGCCTCTAGGGCATAATTCCAACACGGCGTAGCTCTCTCTTGTTTTGTGTTTATTTAGGTCATAGGTTGATGTAAAACCATGTTGGTTCACAAGTTGGGGCACTATCCTACCTGGTTTCACCTCGACGGGGAGATTCCCCCCTTATACGGGTACGGAACCTTCGCCTCTAGGTTAGAGCGCATGCATGCGAGGGGGGACACATGCAAGCACCTATACCAACCTCTCACCACACTCACACACATATGTTAGGGTCACATGCAAGTTTTCATCTCATTCCAATGTTCTCGTGGTCTTACTCCGGCGAAACCCTAATCTTTGTGCGCACTCGGATCGTCTACCCCCCTAGACGTTCCTCTGACAGGGGTAGCCCGGCGTAGCTCTCTCTTGTTTTGTGTTTGTTTAGGTCATAGGTTGATGTAAAACCATGTTGGTTCACAAGTTGGGGCACTATCCTACCCGGTTTCACCTCGACAGGGAGATTCCCCCTTATACGGGTACGAAACCTTCGCCTCTAGGTTAGAGCGCATGCATGCGAGGGGGGACACATGCAAGCACTTATACCAACCTCTCACCACACTCACACACATAAGATAGGGTCACATGCAAGTTTTCATCTCATTCCAATGTTCTCGTGGTCTTCCTCCGGCGAAACCCTGATCTCTGTGCGCACTCGGATCGTCTACCCCCCCTAGACGTTCCTCTGACAGGGGTAGCCCAGCGTAGCTCTCTCTTGTTTTGTGTTTGTTTAGGTCATAGGTTGATGTAAAACCATGTTGGTTCACAAGTTGGGGCACTATCCTACCCGGTTTCACCTCGACGGGGAGATTCCCCCCTTATACGGGTACGGAACCTTCGCCTCTAGGTTAGAGCGCATGCATGCGAGGGGGGACACATGCAAGCACTTATACCAACCTCTCACCACACTCACACACATATGCTAGGGTCACATGCAAGTTTTCATCTCATTCCAATGTTCTCGTGGTCTTCCTCCGGCGAAACCCTGATCTCTGTGCGCACTCGGATCGTCTACCCCCCTAGACGTTCCTCTGACAGGGGTAGCCCGGCGTAGCTCTCTCTTGTTTTGTGTTTGTTTAGGTCATAGGTTGATGTAAAACCATGTTGGTTCACAAGTTGGGCACTATCCTACCCGGTTTCACCTCGACGGGGAGATTCCCCCCTTATACGGGTACAGAACCTTCGCCTCTAGGTTAGAGCGCATGCATGCGAGGGGGGACACATGCAAGCACTTCATGTGGTCGTGGTGAGTTCTATTGAGAACCACATGCGATAATAACACTTACAAACATATAGAAATTTCTCGGGGTGTGAGAAGATTCGCAACGACATTTCATGTGGACGTGTAGAATGCTATTCAGAGGTTACGAAATTATCCAATTAATAAAAAAATATATAAATAATTAATACAAATACAAAATAAATGAAAAAGACATAAGGCTACGCCGAGGGTGACCGTCGGCGTACTTTGCTGGTACGCCGAGGGTGTCCGTCGGCGTATGCTATGCCGAGGGTCGCCGTCGGCCTAACCGACGGCACCGTTAGCGCGCCGTCCGTGCTGGCCGGCATGTGCATACTACGCCGAGGGTGACCGTCGGTGTAGTGCATACTACGCCGACGGCTGGGCTACGCCGAGGGCTGGCCTGTTGGGCTGGCCTGGTGCGGTGCTACGCCGACGGCCCCGACGTTTGGCCGTCGGCGCATCTGACCATTCCAACCATGAACGTCATCTTTGACAAATGTTTTTTTTGCCACAAGCTTCAGTCGGATGGTTCTATCGACCGCTACAAAGCTTGTTGGGTGCTTCGTGATTTCTCTTAGAAGAAAGGTGTTGACTTCGATGATATTTTTAGCCCGGTCATAAAACATGCAATGGTGCGCATCATCCTCTCCCTCAATTGGGAGGCTCGCCAAATCTAAGACAAGAACGCCTTCCTCCATCACACTCTCTCCAATGTTGTCTAATGCTAACAACCCACTCGTTTCATTGACTACATGTCCTCACCACGTATGTCACTTGAACCGTTCCCTATACGATCTCAAGGACCCTCACGCTTGGTACCAGAAATTGGCGTCCTTAATCACCTTGACTGGCTACGTTCTCAAAGTCTAACGTCCCTCGTTGTTTGTTGTACAGTGTGAGGCGAGTACGGACTTTCTTCTACTATTGACGGACGTACATGGGCCGCCACCACTACTTTTTTGAAATCACGGTCACCCACGATTCATTTGGCATGGACCTCTCACATGCCAAGTACGTCATGAAGATTCTAGACAAGGTTGCCATGATTGCTTGCACGTACGCGACCCCACCGGTTGACACGTCGTTCAAACTTGCACCACCGCTGGCTGGCCCTCCTATTGTTGATCTAGCCCAGTATCGGAGTCTTGCTGGAGGGCTTCAATACCTCATCTTCACACACCCTGACATCGCATGTGCCATTAAACAAGACACATGCATGATCCACGTGAAAAGCATCTCACGGCCATCAAGCGCACCTTATGCTACGTCAAGAGTATGCTCACCTAGGTCTCCAACTCTACTATACATCACTGACTGCATGATCACCTACACCCACGCCAACTAGGTTGGATTTCCTAGGTCAGGCTTTGACTTCTTTCTTGGTGATAACCTCGCGTAACTTGGTCGTCCAAACATTAACATAGATAACGTCAACACACTGTCTACATGCCGACGAACCCTCTCCAGCACCAGCGTACCAAACACATCGAGATTGATCTCCACTTCGTCGCATTGCTATGGGCCAAGTATACGCGTGCATCATGTCCCCTCATCTTGGCGGTTGGCCGATATCCCCATGTAGGGTATTGCGCCACCATTGTTTTTTAATTTTTCTTCAGTCTCAACGTCTTCTTTCCTCCCTCTGTGACTACAAGGGAGCGCTAGACTAATATATCATGTGATGGTGATATACTCCTAATCCCTAAATCGAGGAGAATGGTAAATATCGTGATCTCCCGATTATGGTTAGAATTGGGTAGGACTGCATGTCATTGTCTATCTCGCAATGGGAAATCCCATGTATAGTCTATTCCTTTCCCTAATTTTAATAAGCCTGGGTGTGGTCTATTCCTTCCCCGACTGGCCGATATGAGTCGATTTCAAGTCCTCCGAGTCTCAAACTCTTTGAAATGTACCGTAGTAGATATTTGCTCAAAATAGAAGTAGATGGCCAGAAATGAATTGCCGTAAAAGAAAACATGGCCCGACAGGAAAGTGCCAGCTAGTCTCCAACCGCGGTACCCTTACCTAGAAGTTGTAGTAGAATATTCTTTAAAAAGTAAACTTTCATATATATATAAGCACAACATTTATCTATCGTCCTGCAAAATATCAACTTAAAATTTAAAACATGCCTTATATAGAAACAAAAAAAAGGACAAATGTTTCCATGTATATACTAGGAGCTAATCAGAATTAGGCTATGTGTTTGCTCGCTAGCACTATCAAGGTCAAATTTTCCATTTTTGTTTCTCAAACTGTGATTTGAATTTTGATTTGTTTCTACCCACCGTGTTCTTTTAGAATTTACCGGAGTTTCTTAATATGTAAGCCCAAGTCAAGCCCTTGAGTGAAAGAATGTCTCTGCCAAGAGAAGAGAAAACAGGTGTATGTGTACCCGATACGACGAGTACATTTTTAAAAAAAATATAAATGCTAAAAAAATAAAGAATTACACATATAAATGATCATGGTATACTATGTTGCAAAGTTTCAAAAAAATGGCGATTTTTGTGCATTAGGAGAACAAATATGCTGCTACAATAAACAAGATCTTAACCACTAAGTTTGTTGTGTTTTCATAGGACGCAAATGTATCTGTTTTCCACGAACTTATAAGCACAGAACACACTTTCTCATTTGCATACCTAAGTTCTTTTGGATTATCTTTTAAGCTTTGCATCTCGGACCATGTGCTCGTGAGTGCACCTTTGAATTTTTGGGGTGTTGTCTAGGAAGTTTCTCGCAAACCGATTATTTATGCTCGAAAAATGTGCATATAGTTGTAGGTTTTTTATGATTATTGTTAGAGTATTGTATGTATACGATTGTTCTGATAGTTTAGGATAGTTAGGACTCTAGCCTAACTTGATTTGTACTCCAAAATGATTCATGTACGTTTGTATATACTCGCCTACGAGGCTCAATAATACATCCTACATATCCCGCCAATCTCATACTCTTACATGGTATCAGCCTAAACCGATCCCAAACCCTAGCCGCCGTCGGCACGCTTTCGCCGCGCCGCCCCCGGGGAGATCGATCTCCATGATCTCCGCCGGGGGCCGCACACCCCGTACGCAGGGTTCGTCCGTCGATCCGTGATCGGCTGTCCTGCAAGTCTTTTTATCCGATCTCTTGATCGATTTTCTTTTTTGGTTTACCGATCTTAGATCGGATTGTGTCGCCCTCCACCGCCGTCGTCATCGCCGCGCCTCTACTCCGACCATCGGCACCGAGGATCTACACCGCGCTTGTGCGCCTGCCCTCTCCGCTGCCGCGCCTGCCTAGGCAGGCTGTTGCGGCTTCACGGCAGGCTGCCGCGCACCGCGGACGGCTGCTACGCCTTCCTTGGAAGGCTGCCGTGGCTGCCCCCCTTGGATCGTCTTCGTCGTCATCGGCCGGGACGTCACCGACAACACCACCATCGACTCCGATCTACGCTTCGTCCACGCCATGGCGCATACGACGCACCGTCGGTCTGATCAACCGATCCCGCGTCTGTCTACGCCAAGCACGTCCCCGAGCACGCTATGCCGCCCCCTCGGGTCATAGCGTCGCTGCACGCAGTCCACTTCGCCGTCCCAGTGCATCGACGTCCTCGACTTTTACCGCGCCTACTCTTACAGGCGTGGATCGCCGCCGTCTGCACGTGTTCTTCGTCACGTCGCCGGGTTCTTCTTCGCCTACTTCGAGTACCGCTGCCGCGCCTCTCTAGGCATCCAGCATGACCACTTCAGGTCGTTGTTGGTTTCGCCGCCTTCTATGTCTTCTCCACATCAAACTCGTCAGCATTGTCATACGATACTGGCGCACAGGTTCATGATGGCAACTATCCCCTACACGCCTGGTACTGGCAACACCGGTGCGTGTCTTCGTCCCCGACACGTTCCCGAGTCTGGCAAACTCGCGCTGGATGCCTCGTCTTCGTCAGCATGATAACTTCTTCTTCGGCATCGACAACTTCCTCTACGACTGCCTCGACCGCATCAGCGACGCATTCTTCTTGGCTTACTAGGTTCTGGCCGAACCAAGATGTGCCTTCGTCCCCGACGTGCGCCTAGTTCTGGCAAAACTTTGGCGCCGATCGTACTCGACGGCTCGGACTGCATCGACTCCGGCATTGATCGATACCTTCGACCTGCCTCGACGCGTCTTCGCCATCCTCTTCGCGCACTATGCGCTTGCGGCTACATCGACACCGGCAACCCCGACCACGACATCGACCACGGCGACCCTTCACACGGCTACATCGACCTCGTCACCGCTCCACGCTCTCCGCTCCCTCGACATCGACACAAGGGCTTCCACCTCGCTTGAGCATCAT
Source organism: Avena atlantica (assembly GCA_910589765.1). Taxonomy (NCBI): domain Eukaryota; kingdom Viridiplantae; phylum Streptophyta; class Magnoliopsida; order Poales; family Poaceae; genus Avena; species Avena atlantica. The sequence goes on along the minus strand of OU342734.1, from coordinate 359,938,772 downwards.
CAGCCTCTTCTACAGTCCAAGCATCCGTGCCGCGACATCGTCTACGACTGCGGGGGATGTCAGCCTAGTGGTCTACTTCGGCACTCCAGTCTGACCGTTTGCGACGTTCCTGTTGTTCACGACTGCTACGACTGCGGGGGAGTGTTAGAGTATTGTACGTATACGGTTGTTCTGATAGTTTAGGATAGTTAGGACTCTAGCCTAACTTGACTTGTACTTCAAAATGATCTCTGTATGTCTATATATATTTGCCCATGAGGCTCAATAATACATCCTACATATTCCGCAATCTTATACTCTTACAAATATTACTCCCTTCGTTCAGAAAAAACAACTGACTTGTGTCTGTCTCGATTAATGTATCTAGACGCATTTTAGTGTATAGATATATTCAAATCTAGACAAACTCAATTCAGTCATTTCTCTACGTAGGGAGTACGGTCGAAAAAATTATATTACATCGATAATCAAAGTCAGCAAGTCACTAACACTCTGACCTCCTCGCCTGATCCATCTGAGCAAACACAATTTTCATCAGTACAATGCCCTCGTCAAGTGACACCATACCTAGCTAGTACTCGAGTTGCAAATCGTAATTCTAAGTCCTAACGAATAAGGGAACATACACGGTTAGGGGTGTTCCAAAACTGGACGACCGTCAGACCAACCTGCAACTAATTAACGAGGCGAGAAATCCAGTTCTTTCTTAACAGAAACAAAGACTCGTAGTCGGTGTCATAAAACACAACCCGCAAGGCATACGCAACCTCTCGGATTGCAAGCAGAGCACTCCATGTATGAACCTAAAGTGGAACTTTAAACGATCTGGTTTTATGTCACCAGTTGACTTAATCTCTATTATTACTAGTTGAGTGCCCGTGCGTTGCTACGGTTGTATAAATTTAGATTTCATACATAGATCAAATCATTTGTAACTACAACTTATTTATCATGTACTTTCACACAATAACTACCACCTTAAGCTCTTCAAATTTTCTCTCTATACACTTAAAATAATGCATATGAAAATTGCATATGTGTGCCCTGTATGCCGACCTCAATGGCCATCCCACATGTTTTATTATATCTATAGTCTATATTCTATAATTTATAATAATAATAATAATAACTAAATTGGAACAACACACTAAGAGTACAAGATGATACCCGACACGATTGTTGCGGATTGTTTTGCTCAAAATTAATGGAGAATACATCTTATGACACTATGACAGAATCAATTCAAATAAATATTTGCAAAGGTGATATCAGCAAATGCAAAGCATATTAACGTCATACATAGGTAATTCCAGCTTGCCTGCTGTCCAATATCTGGAAGCATTTAGCCATATACTATGATAACAGTCCTACAACTTATTGTTTTCACTCTTTGCACCATAATGTATTTCTTGTTTTCACGCTTTGCACCATAATGTATTCCGGGGCAGTGTATGAATACACTTCTTCCTTTTCCGTCCCCTTCTCTGCCGCAAGAACTTGGTTCATTGTTCAATCAATGGAACAGTGAATTGCCCTATTCAAGATCAATGATGACAGATAAAAACATATTCATGCATATTAGAAAACACAGCTCGTGGTTGAGAAGCTGAAACGATAATGCAAACATTGAATGCATTGCACAACTGAAACCACTTTTGTGAGGTAGTTCTTACATATCATGTCGGAGCATCACTTTACACATTCAACTTCAACTGTACATACGGGAACATTTTCTACCAGAGTGTAAGGATGTATAGGCCTCAACTTTTGTAACCTTTTGGAGGCTGATAGTCTAGATAATGACATGCACAATCTGTACTATAGTCTAGATAGTCACCATTTGATATAGCAATGAAGATCCAGAAATACTTATACAATGAGGTGACAATCGAGTTTTATTCACATTGGGTGGGTAACATGTAACAAAAATCATGTCATCAGGATCCTCTGTATTTTATCTACTTCAAATTGTAAGGAAATCAAAATAAAATGCTTCAGCTAACAAATTCAATGAACAACATCAACACAAACATTAATTTCTTCTTTCCATGCAAAAAACTTCAACACTGAGAAATAAAATAAAAATATGCGGTCGGATTTTTTGTTCTATAAATTAAACTATGATGACAACGGGATGCTAAAATTGTGCATGTGGCACGGAAATGAACAGTCACAAATAATACATGATGCTAGATAATACCCCACGCATTAATATTGTTCCACCATTTTGCTTACATGAATGTGTGTGTGCTGAAACTCGTACGTACTCATGCATTTGTCATACATATATATGAGAACACAGTGGTCAAAACAAATAACACTCGTAAATCAGTAGCAAATATTCAGTATTTTTACTCATAGATTAAATTTGCACAGATGGTAGGTTTGGCTTATCGGTCATGCCCACTTTTCAGCCAAGAATTTCTTTGAAGGGATTCTAGCGAAGAATAGAGCTGCATAATCTATATTTGACAGAATGTGTGCATCAAGTTAATTACATGAGGCTGAACTGTGGCAATGATTTGAAAAATAGTGTTATTGAAGAGTCGTTGTAATTAAGAGGAGATATGATAGATAAAAAACATGTTTTAAGACTTCAGTTAAAAAGGTAGGCTAGGAAAACATGCCTCATTAGATCAAACCGTACCCTAGCTAGGCTCAAAAAATACCCTTGTGCGAAACTGTGATGTCAATTCCAATCATCTAGATGGCATGGGAAATAGAAAGATAGAGAAGTAAAAACAATCAGACGTTGGTATATGCGCATATTCGGCGAGTTCTCTCTCTCGTAAAGCATACCTATAGCCTTATGTGTGTATGAGACACAACTCGGATCAACTAAAACTGAACTAACATCAGTATCAATAAAAAGGTCTCAACGTGCATGAATTGGATTGTACTTATAATATAGCGATTCTCTCTTCTTCAGATTTTCACAAAAATGTGAGTTTTCATGTTATGAACTGTGAAGAAATAGCAAGGAGGTAAACCAAAGGTCAGAATTAGGACTCACCTTTCTGATTTGGCTTCTTGTTTCCTACACTTCTGCTTTTAGGCTGGAATTGGAAACTGGGTGCCACAACTCACTCACCAATCTAGCAACTCTCTTTTGAAAAATGCTTGACTAAACAGGGATTATGTACCTTGCGATTGGTCGGGGAAAAAATCGGGTCAACCAAAAGAAAGCGACAGACCTATTTAGTCCTTTCAGAACAGGCTCATTCTTGTTCTGCTTCAGAAGGATCATTCAGTCGCCCAACATCACTAATTGCACAATACCTTAATCATAAGCAAAGATGTGTTCAGACCAGTGTTATGTCACTTCATCTAAGGAACCATTTTCTGCTTAACTACAAGTTTGTAATTAAATCACTGACTACATGTAACAAATTAACCAACCATGTCCGATCATAAGGCATTCCATTACTACTATAGATACCAAACCATCCATCATATTAATACCCACAGGAAATAGACCTTTAGAGTTCACCGAATATTTTCTTACCAGTGCAGGTTCTCTTTAATAATGCTTTCATGAACAGTACCAAGTACCACAATGCCATGTAAAGCAGACGGGGGAGCGGTTAATAACCTGGCGTGCCACTGGTACAGCTCTAGGGACAGTCTTGGTGGGGTGAGCTAGAGGCGGCTGCATGAGAGCATGACCGAGATCTCCAGCTTGAATAAAATTGTGTTGCTTGTATAGTTCTCAGGACAGGCCTGGTGGGGTGATATACATCGGGCCTGAAACAAGTACACAAGTTTCAAACTTTGTTCCCATAAATAAAATTGCATACAGAGTAGTACATTTTAGAACACAATGAAACTGTCAGATTTCCTATACAAATTATATCTATTTACAAGATAACACCAAATCTCGTGTGTATATTTTTGAAGGTCTTGTATAACCAATTCTAAGTGCAGCATGAAGAAAAAAATCAGAAACCACGACAATATACACATTTAGTCATTTGACCCAAATCAATATACGTCTATATAGTTGAGCAAAATCAACTGACGAACATACATGGCTGGCAACAAAGGCCTCTTACGCTTTCGCAATTGGAAATCTTTTATGTTTGCTTAGTCCAAAATCTATCCTCAAATCATCTCTGTATAACAGGCTGACAGAATCAAGCGCTAAGAGGTGTTCCAAATTAAGATTTACCGGAAAGGATTGGGTATCAAAATATACCACAATTCTTCTTCACTTGTTAGTGTTTTCTTCTTATTCATCTCTGTTTTGTTCCCCGGTCTAAATTTGCCAAGCATCCAAATCAATGGTAGAGAAGGGGATCTAACAGATTGACAGAAAAAATAAAATTCCTAAACAATTTGCTAGCTATACGTTATGTCCTCCTTCTATTGAAACATATATAATCCTTAAATTTCTATATCCTAATTTTTCTTTGTAGCCAATAGAGAGAAGAAGAGTTAGACACCTCACCAGTGTGGGATTTTTTTGTACTGAGTCTCGATCTGAAATTTTTCTGGCAGTAGGTATCGTCTTCAGGGATGCAAAGATTGGCCCCGTGCAGCCGGAATTTACTGGTAGAGATTAGGAATTTTAATACTCTTTGTTTGCTTGATCTTCATAAAGCAAGCAAACGTGTATCGTCTTATATTAAAGCAAGCAAATTATGAAGCAAGCAAACATGTAAATTTACTGATAGAGATTAGGAAATAAAGGTCTGAAATATGGAAGTCTTGCTCAATTGGGATCATATGCACTTACTTTAATACTCTGGTCTCTAATTTCCTCAACCGGAGCATGTTTTCTTACCTGAGAAGAAGCCTGCTAGTTCAGGTCTATATGCCAAGACCGAAGGTATCACCAGCTTGTGCCTCCCACCTGCAATCAGTATTGCAGCAAGACACATCACACAATCAAGAAACATTATGTGTCATATGGTTGATGCCAATGCTTGCAATGTTGAGTTAATTTCAGAGTTATGATAGTACCAACGAGGACGGGTGGCACCCCACCGCTGGCGCCGATCTCCTGCCTTAGCCATAAGAGGATCTGCGACTGAAAACAACGATTAGAAACTGCTCATATAAAACTCTGTATGCATGCAATCGAAATTTTATTTTGTAGTGAGGGAACGCTTGACACCTTGCCTGCACCGATGCCATTGTTGGTGACTTGTTGCACTTGTTGAACACCGTATCGCCCGGTGAACTTTAGTGCCAAGCTAAATTGACACATCGGCTTCATCCATATGGAAGGTTGACCGATTCCCAAGTACACCGCTAAGTGCTCCAGATTCTTCGCCTTGGGGAAAATAAGAACATGCCCGAATCAAAGCCACCGATGTTATCAAGATAAAACATTATACGACTGCAGGTTGTAATAAGTGTAGAGGCCAAGGGCTCACCAATTGTACCCACGGACAACAAACACATCCATGTAGTGCTTCTTCTCGTTGAGCCTGGTGAAAATTGTTGTCCATGTGTGGCGCGACTATCTGCAGGTCTCCGGGACGCTAGCTCTTCGCAGTGGTTACCACTTCCATTTGCTCCACCACTGCTGCCACACACACACGACGCCCACATTAGGATTTAGGAACCATCCAATTTGGCGAACCCTGCACCACATGTTAGGAATCATGATGAAGCAGTTCCGAAAAATAGCAGAAATAATCCTAAAAAAAGCAGAAACAAATCAGACAATTTAAGTGACAAAAAAAATCAAATGAACAACTCGAAAGAGTGGACTCGAATCCAGGCTACTCCTGGCCTAGATCGGGCCCTCCCTGCCCTGTTCCGAAGTGCAACACACAGATGGTGGCCATGAACAACATGGAGCCGTGGCCGTCGTCGGCGCGCTTGGTCGGCACGACGCGATCACCCTGTCGTTGTCCTCTACGCGAGCCATTCGTAGTCGTGGCAGGGAAGGGGATGACCGGGTTGAGATGAGAGTGGCGAAGGGATGGAGGGATACAGCCATGTGGTAGAGGATTGGAAGCAATCAGGGAGGGGATCGTGATGGGACCGAGAGGGGCGGCGGGAGGGAGATACAGTGTGGTATATAGACCTCATGGAAGCAGCCGGTAGAGGAGGTTGTCGTCGGAGGAGCAGCATTGTCCATGGTCGCGTGGTGGTGGTGTGCAGAGAAGAAGAAGCGGCGGTGGCGTGCATAGAAGAAGCAGTGGCAGGGCGACAGGGGGAAGTGAGTTGTGCGTGAGGGCGATGACGTGATTAGTGGCATAGAATTAGATTTTGGCAAGCGAGTAGGGGCCGCTGCCAGCGGAGCGGCGAAATCGGACCACGTCCGGCTCCTGGCAGCGGGAGGGCGGCTGGAGCGTGCGGGGGAAGAGATGGGCTGGGTGGCTAGGACGGGGAACAAAATGGGAGGACGACGGCGGCGGGACATTGTTAGGGTTCGATGGTAAGCGTTCGATTTACTTTTTTCGTCTGTTGTTCCGGACTCATATTTTCCACTTATCGGTGGCATAAAAGTGTAATTAGCTAATCCAGAACTGAAATGTCTCACTGTGCCATCGGATCTAGATCTGACGCTCAGAACTCTTCCAATGTTTGATGTTAAAATGTTTGATGATGACCTACGATCACCAACTTCCTTTTAATAGTAAAGATTGTTGGATTATTAGGCATACTTTTTACGATTAATTTTAGAATTTAAATTATAACAACAATAGTTACAATCACGTGAACCTCTAACATACTAGATGTATTGATCAACATAACCAGCAGCAGAGTATACGGACTGACAGTCATAGTAAAACAACAGATCTGATGACGGTGTATGTACTGATCGGTTGTCGATGTAGTCACTATTGGTGCAGTAGCCTATCGAAAAAATCGACGTGCAGTAGGTCTGGCTTTACGACCGGGAAGACGCGTCGTGATGACGAACTTGAGCAGTCGCGCGGAGCGCTTCCCAAAAATCCTATTCGCCCTCTCCCGTACAGGATCACAAATGCGAGTGGTTTCAGAGACCTGCTCTCCCGACCGTCGGTGCAAGCCGGCAAGCGGGATGGAGTAGACTACGGTGGCGACGCAAGCAGAGAGGATGGCAAAACCCTAGATTGGTTCGGTGTCGTACGTTGTGAAAGCCACACAAGCGTCTATATGGAGCGCCTCGGAAATCCCGTACAGGACACGAAGTGGACCAAGCCCACGCCGCGCATGTTCGGGTTGGTTACAGATAGCCCACAATCTGGAAGCGACCCAAATCCACTAACTGTTGATACGTCTGTCTAACCGTACACATTTTTTCAAGCAGCAAAATAAAGCTTGGCTCGGTGAGATTCCCGCAACCCGAGGCACGCGCGCGCATCGCGTCGCGTTGTGACGAGGCGAGCGTGCGAGCGGCGTCGTCGTCGGAGGAGCGCTCATATAGCTCTCTTATTGTCACTCACTTACAAAAGTGGTGCAACACTCCACCTTATAAGGTGATGCAACTCTCCTTCAATTTCCTATGTGAGACTAAACTTTAGCTCCCACTGCTCTTGCCACACACGTGTGAGCTGCCACCAACTTGGGCCAAATCACATATGGGATTTAACATACATGGGCTTTGAGATTTAGGAAAAATCTGAAATCACACACGAGTCTAATGATTTACCCCATTATTTCTAACAATCCCCCACCAGATCTCAAATGTGTAACATCCCAGCATTTAGGACCTAAAGAAGGGTAGATTTTGGAATAGCTATTGTTGCATGCATTCATTTGTGAAAATGCGGGTAAATTTTTTGCCAAATAAAAACCTTGAGTGATCAATGTTTCTTTCTTTGAGAGTAGGTTTAGTCTTAAAGGAGGATTGCTATAAACTTTGATATGATCTTAAAGGAATTATGGGTGTTTTGAAATGAGTTTGGATTTTAAAACTTGAGTGTTTTATAATTTAAATAATTTTGATATAAGATTTGAATCTTAAATTAAATATAAGAAAGGTATGATAACTTAAATCTTATTTAAAAGCAATATGGTATATGAAGTATATTTCTTATTCAGAAATAAACTACAAAGAATAACTTACTAAAGTTATTCCAAACTTTACAATTCACACAAGAGAAAAGAATAAAATATTCTTTATTAATAAATATATAATCTTCATTACAAAGAAACCAAATAAAGATTACAAGAATTATAAAAGGAAAATTACAAAAGATTAAGAAAAGTACATTTGTATATCTCTACTAACTATCCTATATCTAAACTACACTAAATCTTCATCTTTATCTCTGTACCTACAAAACAAAGATTAAATAGAAAACAAAACAAGATCAGTGTTAGTATATATTTCACTCAGATTTTTCAGTGTGGTGCACTTGACAATCTCATCATTGAGAAATGATAAAGGGGCAAGTTTCACCAATATGAAAGACTTCATCTTTCATAAATTCAAAGACAGAATGCAAATGACAGCCAAAAGGGACCAATTCACCAGCCAGGGTAAAATTAGTTTGGTAATGGTAAGTTCAAATTTTTTGAACCTATCCACATGTGCATAGCAGACACACAAGCTGCACACACACAACGTGCAAAAGGGTGTGATGTCGTACTCACAAGCACAGCTAGATATCACAAAACCACAACATAGCCGTGGAGGAGCACACTAGTGCATCATTCCACTACACAACACACCAACACAGCCATGGTGAACAGCAGTTAAACCAAGAACTGCAACCAAACCAACCACCCAGATCAACCCCAAACATCACCAGGATGGTGACATAAGGAGGGGGATGGAACTGGTGGACATCAAGGTCAAGCTCAGGAGCTAGGAGGAGCAGGCAAGCTCAAGAGCAAGATCAGGAACCCAGCAAAAACAGATCAAGATCATCATCAATCTACTACACCAAGATCAAATCTTGTGGTGAGTTTCATAAAACCATCACATGCTTTCATCAGAATATCTAAACAAAAGCATGTGTTGCTTTATGTAATGATCTCTCAATAAGCACCCAAGAGGGGTGAATCTATCCTAGAGATTTCAGGTAAAAGGATAATAAATCAAGCTCCACCACAAGCACTAAACCCTCAGACCAGCATCACTGGGTTTAGTGTTATTTTTGCAACTTAGATCATTTTCATTTGATCTTACCAGATCAGGGCACATCTCTCAAAGAGAGAGTAACACCTCTAAATCTATAAGATTCCAACAAACTATTGCCCAACTAACTAGGAATCACATCCTAGAGCCTTAGACCAACATCATAGGCAGGTAAGATAATAAAAGCTTCCATATCATCTTATCAGTTTTAATCACTAGCATAATCAAGCTAAGCCCAGAAATAAAAACCCAATCACTTGTGTGCCAGAATACAGTGGTATCACAAGGACAAGTTCTTAATGAGCTAAAACCAATCTTTACTTAACTTCCATAGATAAAAAGGGACAACCACTACATATCATTTTCCTGAAGCCAAGTGCCAGGAATCAACTCTAAATTCATTTATACATCCACAAAAATCATTGCAAGCAATGATTTGATTCAGTGAGTATAATCTCAGACAAGCCAACAGTATAATTGCAGTAAGCAACTACTGTCAGTATAAGCAATCTGACAGTAGAGTAAACTCTTAGATCAATAACATAATCCAATCAAGGATTGCATTAATACACTAGCATGGATCATGGTGGATTACCACTAGGACAAATCTGACAGGCAACTAGTATCATCAAAGCTACTTTCAATCCTTCACCATAGCAGGCAATCATTTCCCATGATCAAATATGATCAACACTAGATCTAAAGCATCATAGATATGATCAACAGGGGGGTTGTGAACCCTAATCCAGAGATGAACCCAATCAGCACATAATCACTCAACATGAGAAGCCACTAGCTACACACAAAAAAGAATCAAGGCAGTAGCATGAACAAACACCACAGAGCCCACTTACCCTAGGTCCTCGCTGATGAATCGAAGAGGAAGCAGAGGGGCCAACGAACCGCGGCGGCACATGGAGCACCCAGAGGGGCGCTGCAACCTGCACCTGTCACGGCGGCGGCCGTAGCAGTGCACGAGACCAGCACACCACCGCAGGCGGGATCACGGCGGCGGCGACAACAACTTCTCCGAACCCTAGGGTTCGGGAATGGGGTGGAACTAACCACGGGGAAGCCCTGGAGTCAAATCCAAGTGGATAGGACGAAAGAGCGTTGTCGACAACCCCAACCCGCACCACGGTGGCGGCCAGAACGGCCGACGACGGCGAGAATAGACGGTGGCGGCATCGCCGGCCACGGGGGCAAGTCAGGGGAGGAGGAGATAAGGTCGAGGGAGAGAGAGGAGGCAGAGTGGGCTGGGTGGGCCAAAACCCTTTGGGGTAGTTATTTGACCCTTCCCTATTCGGCCACCTTGGCCCAATAAGCCCAAGGGGCCAGCCCATGTTACTTAATAAATCTTTTTGATCAAATGGAAAAGACAAAAAAAAACCTGACGTAAATAAAATTATAGAAAATACAATAAAAGTCCAAAAATTATAAATAAAATATTTTTGGGTTCACAATAATCCACTCTATCCAAATAAAATAAGATATCAAATATTGGACATTCAAATTTTTATAAGAATTTTGTAATTTAAATATCCCTTATGGAATTTTACAAAATTATTGAAAAGTGATAAAAATAAATAAAAATCACTTTCATTATTTATTAATATTATAGTATTTTTGAAAAAATACTAAATAAATATTTAGTAATAAAGTTAATGTATAATTAATAATTCCTTAAAGAATTATTAAATCAATTAAAGTCAAATAAAGGGAAATAAAATAAAATAACTCAATATATGTTATAAATATTAAAAAGAAATATTTATAAATCCTTTTTACTCAAAAAGGAATTCTTTGGGGTAAATGCATATAAATTTAAATAATGCATTACATTACTTGCATAATCATTTTTCTTCTTTAAATATTGTCCTTACCGGGCAATAATGATGTTTTTGTAGAACTAGAAGCTGAAGGTCCAGTGCAAGCATCAGACTTCACTACCTTGCCATCACAAGGCAAGTTCATCACTTGCTCATGTCCTTTGAAGAGTCTTTATCAAAGTATTTGCAAATTGTGTGTTATCATATATGCTATAAAAGAAAGAAATTATTATTTTCATAAATAAAGAAATCATAGATATCATCCTTAGTGGTGATATAATGGAGCAATAGAACTTAGAGTTCTAATTGCAGCAATGATAATCAAATAGGGACTTAATAACCCCTGACATCAGTGATTCTAGCGCCGTATATTACGCGTTAGCCATGAGATTTGGAATGGGACAGAGAAGTCAGCTGTATCTTCTTCCTCTCACATGAAGCCGGATGTGCAGGTCGTGGCTGTTATCCTTTTAGCGTGCATAGTAATTGGTAATTCGTAGAGGATATGCAGCATATGGGTGGGAACCCTCAACGTCCCACGATAGTTCTGGCATCTAACGGTTTGTACAAACCATTGCCATAATTCATTATGTGGGCATGGTGTACACCAAGGAGGCATGCGGGGTCGCGAAGGGGGCAGTGATTGGCTTGGACCAACTACTGGGCCCCACATCATGGAATTGTGGACAGGAAAGTACGCCCGATTGTGCAAGCAATGATTTGATTTAGTGAGTATAATCTCAGACAAGCCAACAGTATAATTGCAGTAAGCAAATACTGTTAGTATAAGCAATCTGATAGTAGAGTAAACTCTTAGATCAACAACATAATCCAATCAAGGATTGCATTAATACACTAGGATGGATCATGGTGTATTACCACTAGGACAAATCTGACAGGCAACTAGTATCATCAAAGCTACTATCAATCCTTCACCACATCAAGCAATCATTTCCCATGATCAAATATGATCAACACTAGATCTAAAGCATCATAGATATGATCAACAAGGGGGTTGTGAACCCTAATCGAGAGATGAACCCAATCAGCACATAATCACTCAACATGAGAAGCCACTAGCTACACACCAAAAAGAATCAAGGCAGTAGCATGAACAAACACCACAAAGCCCACTTACCCGAGGTCCTCGCTGATGAATCGAAGAGGAAGCAGAGGGGCCGACGAACCGCGGCGGCACAGGGAGCACCCAGAGGGGCACTGCAACCTGCACCTGCCATGGCGGCAGCCGCAGCAGCGCACGAGACCAGCACACCACCGCATGCGGGATCGCGGTGGCGGCGACAACAACTTTTCCGAACCCTAGGGTTCAGGAATGGGGTGGAACTGACAACGGGGAAGCCCTGAAGTAAAATCCAAGTGTATAGGACGAAAGAGCGTCATCGACAACCCCGACCCGCACCACGACAGCGACTAGAACGGCCAACGACGGCGAGAATCGACGGTGGCGGCATCGCCGGCCACGGGGGCGAGTCAGGGGAGGAGGAGATAAGGTCGAGGGAGAGAGAGGAGGTAGAGTGGGCTGGGTGGGCCAAAACCCTTCGGGGTAGTTATTTGACCCTGCCCTATTGGGCCACCTTGGCCCAATAAGCCCAAGGGGCCAGCCCATGTTACTTAATAAATCTTTTTGATCAAATGGAAAAGACCAAAAAAAACGTGACCTAAATAAATTTATAGAAAATACAATTAAAGTCCAAAAATTATAAATAAAATATTTTTGGGTTCACAATAATCCACTCTGTCCAAATAAAATAAGATATCAAATATTGGACATTCAAATTTTTATAAGAATTTTGTAATTTAAATATTCCTTATGGAATTTTAAAAATTATTGAAAAGTGATAAAAATAAATAAAAATCACTTTCATTATTTATTAATATTATAGTATTTTTGAAAAAATACTAAATAAATATTTAGTAATAAACTTAATGTATAATTAATAATTCCTAAAAGAATTATTAAATCAATTAAAGTCAAATAAAGGGAAATAAAATAAAATAAATCAATATATGTTATAAATATTAAAAAGAAATATTTATAAATTCTTTATTACTCAAAAAGGAACTTTTTGGGGTAAATGCATATAAATTTAAATAATGCATTACATTACTTGCATAATCATTTTTCTTCTTTAAATATTGTCCTTACCGGGCAATAATGATGTTTTTGTAGAACTAGAAGCTGAAGGTCCAGTGCAAGCATCAGACTTCACTACCTTGCCATCATAAGGCAAGTTCATCACTTGCTCATGTCCTTTGAAGAGTCTTTATCAAAGTATTTGCAAATTGTGTGTTATCATATATGCTATAAAAGAAAGAAATTATTATTTTCATAAATAAAGAAATCATAGATATCATCCTAAGTGGTGGTATAATAGAGCAATATAACTTAGAGTTCTAATTGCAACAATGATAATCAAATAGGGACTTAATAACCCCTGACATCAGTGATTCTAGCGCCGTATATTACGCGTTAGCCATGAGATTTGGAATGGGACAGAGAAGTCGGCTGTATCCTCTTCCTCTCGCATGAAGCCGGATGTGCATGTCGTGGCTGTTATCCTTGTAGCATGCATATTAATTGGTAATTTGTAGAGGATATGCAGCAAATATGGGTGGGAACCCTCAACGTCCCACGATAGTTCTGGCATCTAATGGTTTGTACAAACCATTGCCTTAATTCATTATGTGGGCATGGTGTACACCAAGGAGGCATGGGGGGTCGCGAAGGGGGCAGTGATTGGCTTGGACCAACTACTGTTCCCCACATCATGGAATTGTGGACGGGAAAGTACGCCCGGTTGTGCAACAAAGAGTTGATCTCTCATGGGTAAAGTAACGGACCTCTACAGAGTGTAATAACTATAACTTGTTACTCCCTGTTCCAGGAAGGAGCTACGAACGCGGCAGGAAAGTAACTCCATGAAAGTTCTGGTTAACCTGTGAAGGCTGATTGTCATAGTTTTTCGGAATAAAATCAACCTTTGAAGAAATATTTACAAAAACTGCATAGTGCCAAGGATTTATAATCCGAGGTGGTAGTTAGAGCATCAAACTTCCCACCTTGCATATAATGAACTTGTTGGGTAACGATGTAACTCATTCTTTCCTTTGAACCCTTGCTTAGACTCTGAGGATCCCGAAGACGTGCCAATGTATGCAGCCGAATGCTAAGTAGACATGTTCTACGAGGAACCTGATCTATCCAGAGGAGTTGAAGGTGTGGACTACGAGATCCGCTACGGTGTCGATGAGAACGAGTCCACTTAAGGGTCTAGTTAGTAGTAATTAATGGAGCCGAGCAGCATGAACTCTATAGAATAAGCTGTTGAGCCCCACTCCTAGTCGGAGATGCTACTTTTGAATTTCCGCTGAACATCTTATATTTTGGTTTGTAAGTTGGACCTTTTGGAAGTCTTGAACTTCCGGTATTGTAATAATAATAATGTGTGTACTTTTGTAATATGGACCCGCAATGTTTCTGTTGTACCACTCTGAGGGATGTGATATTTACGGAACGATGTTCTGTGAATGTCATGTCAACGACTATAGTGTACTACACATGCAGTGGTATGCTGGGTCACCGCAAAATGCCCATTTGAAGATTTGCCAATTCTTGCTACTTGTTTATATATTAGTGTTTCAGCAGAGACTGTTGAGTTGAACTTCCGCCTAGAATCTTGAACTACGTCTATCAGCAACGTGAACAATGGACGAACCTTGAATTGCAAGTTTGGTACCGATGATTTCACTCAAAATCATAACTAGTACCTGGCTTCCAGTAGCCTACCCTGCGGGTTGGAGCATATGCGTCATACTCCCTGGTCTCTTCATGAGTTTACTAGAGATCTGTAGAGGGAGTGTCCCAACGTTTAAACAATATAAGGTGGAGTCCCCTGTGTTTACAATGCTAGTCCCTGGATCAATAGCTAGCATCCACAGTTTAGATGTAATATCAAGAAACAAAGGTCATAATATAGTTTTATAACCAGGAATAACATAATTTTATTACATCATACATAGCTCATTTGGCTATTACATTACATTGCAGCGGAATAACTATAGTCATGGGGTCCTTCATCTTCAAAGTGCCACAGGAAGATGTTGGTTGTAGACTTTGTAATCCTAATCAATCAATCTTCACTAAAAAAACAATCAAACCTGCAACATTACAAGTTACAGCCACAAGGGTCAATACATTTGAATTGTATTGGCAAGCTTCACTATTATGTTTAATATGAGTGGATCCTATCAATACATGCATATTTGGCTAAGTAGAGTTTAAGGCTCATTTGCATAAAGCGAAATTTATCCTATCTTTTTATAAATGGTTTTGGTCCTTTATTAAATCTCCTTTTCCAAGTTCCCTGAACTCCTTGGTAGAAACTCAAGTGTTCAAGTCCTTGTCAAAATCCCTTGAGCTACTTGGTAACCCCAAGTGCAACAAGTTTTATCAGAATCTCATGAGTTCCTTAGTAACCCCAAGTGTTCATGTTTTCAACAAAATCTCTTGAGTTCCTTGGTAACCCCAAGTACTTCAAGTTTTGTCAAAGTCTCTTGAGCTCCTTGGTAACCCCAAGAGCATCAAGTCCTTAAAAGTTTTCTTTTAGAAATTAGAATGTCGAGATCTACCATAGCTTCAAACTTTAGTTGCTCAGTATTGTCCATAACCGGGGACACGACTAAGCACTTAGATTTTATTATCTTCTGCAGAAGTTGCACACTTTACCCACATGTCACAATCCCATCCTTTTGCCACCGTGTGGCCACTGGATTAGCACTCACCAGGATGGAGTACTGGCAGATTGAGAATGTGACGAAGTCTTTCCAAAGGGTCCTCCCATACACCATTGCTAGCTTGTCTTCAGCACCCATGAAGCATTCCAGATCCCCATGTCCAGTAAACTGAAGACAATGCATGGGTCTTCCCAATGTAGTTGACTAAGCCAGAGCCATAATAGCATGTGGTTGCACACGAAAGCCACAATTGGAGAAACATGTTCCATCTCTAAGTTTCCTGGGTGGTTTCCTTTGGAGCACAACACAAAGTGATTGCCATAGACATGGTTCCTTTTGTTGCCACCTTCTCCAATACTCAACGTATCCTTGGCCACCCAGGTGGTTCATTGAGTCCTTGTTTTATTATATAAAAACACAAGTCCTTTTCTCAACTTCATAAAATCTCAACATGTATCTCTTTTCAAAATATAGCATGGCTAAGTATGTATCAACTACATTGTTTTTACTAAGGTATATATAGGGAATCCTATTAGGATTTAGCATATCATAAGTATAGAAAATTCTTTTCATGCATGTTTTCAAAATCCACTAAGTATAAGAAAATAGTAGGACTTCAGATGATAGTGTAACTTGCCTTTTTGGTAGGGAATGATGGTTCACTCCTTAATCTTGCTAGTCTCGCACTTTTCTAATTTCACTACAATCAACCAAGTAAACACAATATCAACTAGCATTCCAAACCAATATTCAATCAAACAATTTCACACACACAAAACAATGGGATCTAAGTTATGCATGCAAGCATGCAAGAGATGGTTCTATTTGCAAAAGATGGTCCACTAGGATTCTAAACTTTACAAGGTCAAAAGTGGTCATTTTCCTAAGTGGCAAAGTCATTTGCAAAAGGGTTTTATCCCAAAACCATTTTAAAATCCATTCATAATTTTATGTGGTGAAAAATGTTTTTATCAAAACAAAACTTTTAAGTTTTTCACCAAATGAGTTGCTAGTTTGCAAAACTTGGTGTTTTGGGTCAGTAGGTTTGATCCAAAGCATTTTCCCAAAGTTTTTACTCAAAATCATTTTCATAACAAAAACCATTATTTTTAAATGGCTAGAAAATGGGCTAAATCAATTAATCCATCCTAGACATTACAAAATTCATTTTTCAAACTATGGGTTGGTTCCTAGGGTCAATGAGTTTACAATAAACCATTTTGCAAAGGTTTTAACCCTAAAAACATTTTTAAACAATTTTTCTAATCTAAACAAGCATCCAAACGTATCTGCAAAAACAAGCAAACTAACAGATACTATTTACTAAACCAAAGGCATGGTTGGCTAGGGCTTGTTCCACTGATTCCAACGATATAAAATTTGTAATTTTTGGACGTGTGGATCAAAAGTTACAAAGGTTTGAAAATCAAAAAACTAATATGATTTCAAATCTGTTTTTAAACAGAACAGGGGACACGCGGCGCATCGCTATTCGCGGGTACCGGTTCGGCCGGATCGGGCTCTGCAGTGCGTTGGATCTAATCAAATCGTGCGGTCCATAAAGCATACCCCTTCGCGGTTAAGTGATCTAATCTTGCTCGCCCGATCTAGATCGAACGGCTCCTACTGTCTTGCCAAAAGCTGGCGGCGCTAGGATAACGGCGAGCGGCGGAGCGGCCAGATAGTGGCGGCGCTGGCGAGGCAGGAAGCGAAACAGGGAGGGAGTAAGCTTACCAGAATCGCGAGGATGTGGTGATGCTCAAAGTATTGTTGGCTTGACAAGGGGCGCTCAGGTGCAGCCGTAATTCCTCGCCGGAGTTAGGTCTGGCGATGCTTGCACGCGGTCGAGGTCGAGGACGATGCTACGGTTCACAAAAATACAAACAGAGGACGTGGTTAACTGCGCATGGTCGAGGCGAGTGAGGGAGCGTGAACGAGGAGGCGCGGGGCGGTCTGGTTTACCTGGAAGTCATCGTCGTAGTTGAAGACAGACGGCGGCGCTTAGAGCTTGGTCGGAGTCGACGCTCAGGGACGCCCGCGGTCAAACGAGGGGCATGGAGAGATGCGTCAGGAGGTGGGGAAGGTGTGAGCTAGGTCGAGGAGGCACGGGGTGGCAGGACACGGTCGGAATTGGTCGGAGACGATGGTCGGAGCAGAGGGTGTGCAAGCTCGATTCTGGCAGCCTGGGGGCGCATTTGGGGGAGGAGATAGAGGGGAAAGGAGGAGGAGACGCAGGCGTTTTATCGTGCGTGGTCGCAGCATGGTTTAAGGCACGGTATTAAGGTGAATTGAACGCGGCTTTCAATGGCAGCAACGGCAGCGAGGTTTGGGGGGAGGGGGTCGCGGCGAAGAAGATGACCACGTGGCTGTGGGGTCTATCTGGTAGTGAGGGAGTGAGAGGGAGAAGAGGGGCCACCGGTCATTGGTTCTGCGGGTCAGTTTACAAGGTGAAAAACGATTCGCCGAGGGAGAGGGGAACTGGGCTGTTTTGCTGGGCTCGTGGCTTGGCCGGCTGGGCTGGCTCCACAACCATTTTTTTTCTATTCTGAAATCTTTTTCTTTTTCCAATTTCTGATTTCTGTTTTGAATTTCAAACAACTAAACAATGTTCAAATCAATTCAAACAATCATCAAACTTTGCAACTATGAATTTGGTTATGTTCAGTAACATAAACCAAAATCCAAAACTAAAAAGAATAATAATTTTATTTTAGGGTCCATTATTAATTAAATAAATAGACCGATGTTATTAAATCAAATAGGGTTTGATTTATTTAATAAAATCTCTATTTGAAATCTAAATATTTTCAAAACCAAATCAGTAGGTTTTCTTTGAGGATATGGAATACTTGGAAAACTTATTTTAAATAATTAAATAAGCTTTGATGTTTTGGAAATAGTAAAACCTTTATTAATAAAACTTGGATATTAAATCCCTATTATTTTATTTAATAAACCTTTACCAATTTTTATCAAAACAAAATGTTTTATTTCAAAAGCTTGGCCAAGTTTTAATTTGGCTTATAAAATAACCTTTATTTGTAAAACTTTTATTTCATTTGAAAACCAAATCTTTTTATTTAAAGATCCAAAATATTAATTCAAAAATATTTTTATTTTCCTTTATCAAATGTTTACCTTTTTAAATCACTTTAGGATTTTATTTGATCCAAATTGGTTTGAAGTTCCAATTGGATTCAAAAAGTTTCTTCTCACCCTGAAAATCAAACAAAGTTTTATTTTATTTTATATTTTTTCACATTACAAGATTTGGAAAATCTTGGGATGTGACAAGATCACCCAAGTCTCATAGACCGCGATTTTACAGTCGAGCTCATATAGGTGTGTCCTTTCAAGAATTCCCTGTAGGACAGCATCTTTGCTAGTTAAAGTCAACATAAACACATTAAGGCATCTTGCCAACCTGCCTTACAGATTATGAGAGTTATGCATCTTCACATAAAAAGGGTTACACGATACTCTCCTCGGTCCACCCACTAGCTTGTTCTTCCCAGGTCCTAATTCACGGGATCTTCGATCACACAGGTTGGGTTACCACTAGGTGTGATATCCATGGGTCTCAACCCCATATACCTCGTTGCACTTTCTATCATATTTCGTGATAGTCCCTTTGTAAAAGGATCTGTCAGGTTTTTGTATGTTTGAATATATGTAACAATTATTACTCTGGAGTTTCTCAATTTCCTGACAGATTTCAAACGTCTATTCACGCGTATTGATGACTTCGCGTTATCCTTAGAATTGTTCACTTTGACAATAACAGTTTGGTTGTCACAATTCAAAAGGATTGCACGCACAGATTTCTCAACCACAGGCAAGTCCATCAAGAGCTCACGCAACCATTATGACTCAACAGTGGTTGTGTCTAAAGTAGTAAGCTCTGCTTCCATAGTTGACCTCGTCAATATGGTCTGTCTACGGGATCTCCATGTCACTGCGCCAAATCCAAGGGTAAACACATACCCGCTCGTGGCATAGAGTTCATCGACGTCAGAGATCCAGTTCAAATCACTATATCCTTCAAGCACAACAGGATGCCCTGAATAGTGAATCTCATAGCTCATTGTACCACATAGATAGCGCATGACCCTTTCAAGTGAATTACAATGATCAATACCCGGGTTAAACATGAACCTACTCAACTTGCTCACAGCAAAAGAGATATCGGGTCTTGTAGCGCTTGCTAAGTACATGCGAGAACCAACAACTTGTGAATATTTTAGCTGATATATTGGTTCCTTCTTATTCTTCTTTAATGTCAAACTGAGTTCATTAGATGTTGGAGAAGCCCGGAGGAGTATGCGCTTCTAAAAGATCTTTGATACCGTGCCCAATTCAGAAGTTAGTTCGATACATGTGACCAACAATGAGAAAAATAAATGCAATAGATAAATGGTGGTGAGCAACATAATGATATTGCGTTAAAGTAATCATATTCTCGTTCTTAATAAGCTTGATGTTCAAAATCACATCAGCATCTCCCAGATCTTTCATATCAAAGCTCTTTGACAGGAAAGACTTGACTTCATTTATTACTTTCATGTTTGTACCAAAGATTAGAATGTCATCCACGTACAAACATAATATAACACTATCGCCCCCACCATGGCGATAGTAAACACACCTATCAGCCTCATTAATGACAAAGCCAGCAGAAAGTAGAGTTCTGTCAAACTTCTCATGCCATTGCTTAGGTGCTTGTTTCAGGCCATATAAAGATTTTAATAACTTGCACACCTTTGTCTCTTCACCTTTTACAACAAACCTATCCGGCTGATCCATATAGATCTCCTCTTCCAACTCTCCATTAAGGAAAGTTGTCTTCACGTCCATTTGATGAACGAGAAGACCATAAGAGGCAGCCAGGGACAGTAGTACTTGAATGGTGGTCAGTCTAGCGACAGGTGAATATGTGTCAAAGTAATCTTTGCCTTCTTTATGTGTGTAGAACTTAGCTACAAGTTGCGCCTTGTACTTCTCAATAGTACCATCAGGCCTTAGCTTCTTCTTAAACACGCACTTATAGCCCACAGTTTTGTAACCATAGGGTCGTTGTGATAATTCCAAAGTTCCATTAGAAAGAATTAGGTCCATCTCATTTTGGACAACTTCTTTACAATCATCTACATTAGGAGATGCATATGCCTCTGCAATGGATATGGGAGTATCGTCCACAATGTACACGATGAAATCATTACCAAAGGATTTTGCAATCCTCTGTCTCTTACTCCTCGTGAGAGGTTCATCATCATCCTTCTCAAGGACTTTCTCATGTGGTTGTTCAGAATTCTCAATAGATGCACTAGATTCAGGAAGTATTTCAAAAGAAGTTCTACCAATGCTATGCATATCTTTCATAGGAAATATATTCTCAAAGAATGTTGCATCACAAGATTCTGTTATAGTATCAACATGCATATCAGGTACCTGATATGTCCATAACAAATCTATAATTTTTGATGGTTTTATGCTATTATTATGCTTTTGACACTTATTTTTATATAAAGTTCATGAGTTATTTGGACTAACCTACTAATAGTTGCAAAAGTGTACAATGTTCTTAGTTTACACTTTGATGTGTAGGAATTATCAAGAATACAAGTGGAACCCTTGTTGGAGTCAAATTGGGATTTTCCAGAAATCTGTCTTAGATTTTTTTTGAAGATGGTCACGTTTCGGGTCGAAGACGACATCAAACTGAAAACTCTTCAACTATAAAGTTGTCGGAAATTTCGCAAAAATCCTTCTGGACATAAAATTTAGCTAATTCCAATTACGGACGGGCCCTCTAGTCCTGATTTACTATAGCCCAAGATGGGATGACGGAAATCCGAGAAGCTATATAAAGGAAGGAAACCTAATTCGTGGGAGACACCTCCACCCATGAATTTGCAGCCACCAAAGCCACGTTCCCCCCATGGATCCCATCTCCATGGGGGAGGGCTCCCAAGAAGCCATGAAGAAAGGGGGCTAAGGGGAGGTGCTCCCCCATGATACCGGCGGCGGGGAAGGAGTCCCCCGCGCCGCCGTCGGCACCGCCGCTGCCCTCTTCATCATATTTACCGCCATCTCCATCACCTAATCCTCCTAGTATGCAGTGGTTCATCCTTTCACACACCTATGTACCATCCTATGTAAACATGGTGTTTGATGCTATAAATCCTATGATCTATGTCATGTTTGTGTAGTTTCTTTGTTCTTAGATTGAATGGTTGAACGTCTTTGGTTCATTAGAGTTATATGTTGATATGGTATAGTCCTTTGGTGTCCATTATATTTTTGCATGCATGGATTAAACATCATAGCGTTTGTAGTATGTGTAAGAGGAAGGGGGAAGTTCCGCTAGAGTGACAGAAACCTAAGGACGCGAACCAGAACATTGCACGTATGAGAGTAAGAGGACCATTAACTTAAGGCTAGGGTTGGGGAAACCTTAATGCATTGTTAGTAGTTATGGATGTTTGCTAACAATCCAATCATATAGTACATGTAATTCCAAGTAGTGAAGCGCACGTATATTTAGCCTCTCCCACATATAAAACTGCATCAAAGACAATGAACCCGATTTATTCGCCAATTAAACTTGGACAAAGCCACCACAATTACCACCACTATTCCACACTCATGGTTCTGTTAGTTTAGTGTATTTTATTGCTGCAACAACTAGCTTTACTTTATTATTATTTATTATCTTGCAAAGCTTTCTCTAGTACTCGTTTTGTTGCTCTAGTTTTATTTCCTAGATAATGCAAACATTTAGTGTGCATAGAGTTGTATCAATGGTTGATAGAACTTGAGAGAATGTTTATCCTACCTTTAGATCCTCGTTGGGTTCGACACTTCGGTGACCCATCATACCACTGCATGATGTAGTACACTGTAGTCGTTGACATAACACCAATGAAACACCGTTCACTAGCATTACATCCCTCAGAATGGCACAACAGAAACACATCGGGTCCAATACATGGATTAAAGGTTAAAACTCAACTCTTTACATAAGATCCAGAGAACACTCTAGGTTAAAGAGAGAGAAAGAAACTTCTTACAAAGAAGAATAAAAAATAAACAACTCAAGACTATCATACTATTATAACTAGTATTTTAACTAATGGTCTGGCATTGCTGCTATTGCAATATGCTATAGAAATAGGTTCTATGGCTCGAGATTATATTCCTATCTAATTATTAACTTTGTCTTCTCTCAAGTTGATGTATATGTTGACTTTCTTGACTTCATGGAAGAGCTTTCACTTCTGATGATGATTCCTGGAGCATAACTTGATGTAGACGTCGTCTGTACTGGCTTTAGAACCTAGCAAGGGTTAAGAAGATACTTTGAGTACGAGCGTACTCAGCAAGTTCACTAGAAAAGGAGTGTTTGATGCACTATAGCTACAGCCACAGACCGTAGGTCGTAGGCAATGCAAGTTTTTGTAAACATTTCTTCAAAGGTTGTTTTTATTCTGAAAAGCTATGTCCGTCAGCCTTCACGGGTTTACCAGAACTTTCATGGAGTTCCTTTCCTGCCACGTTCACAGCTCCTTCCCGGAACAGGGAGTAACAAGTTACAATTCTTACACTCTGCAGAGGTGCGTTACTTTACCCATGAGAGACCTTAGGTTTTGTTGCACGGCCGGGAGTATGTCCCCATTCAAACTTCCTTAGTTTGAGGCCCAACCTAAGATCCAAGCCAATCACTGCCTTCTCCGCGACCCCGCATGTCTCCTTGGTGTACACCATGCCCACCTTTTGAATTACGGCAATGGTTTATACAGACCGTTCAGATGCCGGAACTATCGTGGGACGTTGAGGGCTCCCACCCATATGTTGCATATCCTCTATGAATTACCATATAATATGCACGCTATGAGTGATAACATCCATGACCCGCACATCTATTGGAATTATGCCCTAGAGGCAATAATAAAGATGTTATTATTATAATTCTTGTTCATGATAAAGTTTATATTCCATGCTAGAATTGTATTAACCGGAAACTTTAATACTTGTGTGGTTTGTGAACAACACCGTGTCCCTAGTAAGCCTCTATGGACTAGCTCATTGATCAATGATGGTTAAGGTTTCCTAACCATAGACATGAGTTGTCAATTGATAATGAGATCATATCATTGGAGAATGATATGATGGACAGACCCAAACTAAGCAAAGCAATTAGATCGTGTCATCGTGTTCGTCTTTGCGAAGCTTTTCCTATGTCAAATATTGTATTCCTTAGACCATGAGATAATACAACTCCCTGGTATCGGAAGAAAGCTTTGAGGTCATCAAACGTCATCCTATGAGAGGGTGATCATAAAGGTGTCTGTCAGGTGATCGGAAAGTATCTGTTGGGTTGTATGTATCGAGATGGGATTTGTCCCTCCCAAGTCGGAGAGATATACTTCAGGCCCACTTGGTAATCGATATAAACACCGCTTGCAAGCATGTGGTTAAGGAGTTAATCACAAAGTGATATCAGATTACAGAACGAGTAAAGTACTTGTTGTGAACGAGATTGAACTAGGTATGACGGTACCAACGATCGAATCTCGGGCAAGTAAAATATCGCGAGATGAAGGGAATATATATGGGATTGTTTGAATCCTGGCATCGTGGTTCATCCGATATGATCATCGATGAATGTGTGGGAGTCAATATGGGTGCCCAGACCCCGCTGTTGATTATTGATAGAAGATCATGTCTGCATATTCTCGAACCCGCAGGGTCACACACTTAACGTATCTCGATGCTAGGATAGATTGGATAATTGGTTTATGAATTTTTGTTCGGAGTCTCGGATGGGATCCGGGATATCACGAGAGGTTCCGGAATGGTCCGGAGAATAAGATTCATATAAGGCAGTGCAGTTTTTGGAGTTCGAAATTGTTCCGGGTTAATCGGTATTGTACCGGAAGCTTCTAGAACCTTCCGGAAGGGGACCAACGTGGCCCCACCTTCCGGGAGGGGGCATGGGCCTATGAGGGAGTGTCCTGGCCGCATTGGGCCAGGGGCACAAGGCCCCATAGGGCCCAGCCGATCCTAGAGAGTTTAAATCGTTTAAACTAGAGATAGGGTTTCTAGAAGAGGGGAGAGTCCATGCCCCCCACTCCTTATCCTTTGGGCTTGGGGGAGGGGCTAGGGCTGCCCCCCCTCTATATAAAGAGGGGTGGGGGCGCACCAACCCCCCACACCTTCCCCTCCAACCCTAGCCGCCCTGCTGCCCTTCCTCTCTCCCTCCCGACTGCTTGTAGGCGAAGCCCTGCTGCAGAAATTCTCCACCATATACGCCACGCCGTCGTGTTGTAGATCCAATCCATATCTCCACCATACTTGTTGGTCCGAGGAAGGAGGAGACGTCGAGGTGCTGCACGTGTGCATCTCACGGAGGCACCGCCACTTGTGGTGCTAGATCGGATCGGATCGCGAGGAGGAGAAGCGAGTACGACTACATCACCCACGTTCCGACGAACGTTCCGCTGTGCGAATCTTCAAGGGTATGAAGATCTAATCCAATCTCTATCGTTGATTGCATCTCCTAGATTAGATCTTGGCTTTCCCTCTGTTCGCATCCGTAGAAAATTTTGATTTACTATGCCGTGAAACCCTTCAGTGGTATCAGAGCTAGATCTATGCGTAGATGTGTTTCACGAGTAGAACGCAACATGGTTGTTGCGGGCGTTGATGTTTTCTGTTGCAAGCCTCTTGTTTGTGTTCTTCTTATGACGCGGGATAGTGAGATTGAAGCGGTCTAGGCCAACCTTACGCGACATCGTTCGCGAGACCGGCTCCGCACTTGACGTGTGGCTTGTTCCACACATGCGGCTGGTGGATGTCAGTTTCTCTCACTATAGTTGTCATGGGATTAACACCGGAGTTTGGCAACCATAATATCACCGTTGTGGCTTTCCGTAGGTAAGAATCGTTCTTAGCATCTACTCCCATAAGCCACGTAAAACATGCAACAACAAAGTAGAGGCGTCTAACTTGTTTTTGCAGGGAGTGTTTTCTGTGATATGGTATGGCCCAAGATGTGATGTGTATATTGTATGCGATGATCATGTTTTGTAATGTTTCACGACTTGCATGTCGATGAGTACACAACTGGCAGGAGCCATATGGTTATCTTTATAATTGTGTATGACCTGTGTGTCAACTTCTTATATGCCATGTAATAGTTTCACTTTATCGCTAAGTAGTTAGCAATAGTTGTAGTTGCTATTCGTGGTGGAGGCAATCATGGTGGAGTGATGGAGATCATGCCGGAACGCAAAAGATGGAGATCATTGCGCGAAGATTGGCTATACCATGTCACATAAAGTTATATGCATGTGATGTTTATCCTTTATGTATCTTATTATGCTTAGATCGCGACGGTAGCATTATAAGATGATTCCTCACTTAAAGATCAAGATAAAAACTGTGTTCTCCCCAAGTATGCACCGTTGCGAAAGTTCGTCGTGTCCAAGCATCACGTGATGATCGGGTGCTATAGACTCTACGCTCACATACAACGGGTGCAAGCCAGTTTTGCACACGCGGAAATACTTGGGTCTAGCTTGACGAGCCTAGCATGTACAGACATGGCCTCGGAACACAAGAACCGAAAGGTTAAGCATGAGTCATATGAATGATATGATCGACATTTGTTGTCCACCATTGAAACCACATCTCTTCTCGTGATGATCGGATTAGGTGTGGTGAATTTGGATCGTGTTCACTAAACAACTTGAGGGATGTTGAATTTAGTGGGAGTTCATCTAGTAATTTTATTAAGTTGAACTACTTATCATGAACATACTCTAAATTATACTTGCAAATACTGTAGATCACATGGCCAAATCCAACTTCAACTTCAACGTTTTTGCTGAGAAGGAAAAGCTTAGAAACAATGGGTCTAACTTCACCAATTGGTTCCGCAATCTAAGAATCATTCTGTCTAGCGGACAAAAGGACTATGTCCTTGGTAAAGCGTTAGGTGACCCCCCTGCTGCAACTGCGCCGGCTGATGAGAAAGCTGTCTATCAGTCACGCAAAGATGATTATGGTGTGATTAAGAGCACCATGTTGTTTGCTATGGAACCGGAACTTCAAAATTGTTTTGAAACCTATCCCGGGCCCTTTGAGATTCTCGAGGAGCTGAAAACCATGTTTCAGACTCAAGCCCGTTCTGAGAGATATGAGATCTCTGAGAAGTTCTTTAACTGCAAGATGGAGGAAGGGAGTTCCGTTAGTGAGCACGCCATAAAGATGTCGGGCTACACTCAACGCCTTGAGAAACTGAAATGCACGATTCCAGAGGAGCTCAAGATTGACAGGGTTCTGCAATCACTCCCTCCCAGCTACAAAAGTTTTGTAGTGACTCATAATCAGATTGGCTCCACTGATACGACCACCGAGCTCTTCGCAAAGCTGAAGGCTGCGGAGGTGGACATCAAGAAGGATAATCATGTGTTGATGGTCAACAAGCCCTCCTTTAAGAAAGGTAAGGGAGCAAAGAAGCTCTTCAAGAAGGGCGGCGGCAAGCGCAATGCTCCTGCTCAGAAGAAGCTCAAGTCTGGCCCTAAGCCGGACACTAAGTGCTTCTATTGCAAGGACAAGGGCCACTGGAAGCGCAACTGTCCGAAGTACTTAGCGGACAAGAAGGCTGGCACCATCAAAGGTATATTTGATATACATGTTATTGATGTTTTCCTTACTAGCCCTCGTTGTAGTGCCTGGGTATTTGATACCGGTTCAGTTGCTAATATTTGTAACTCGAAACAGGAGCTACGGAATAGACGACGGCTGTTAGGGTCTCAACCTAATAAGGTAGATTCCTCCTGTGTTTACAATGCTAGTCCCTGGATCAATAGCTAGCATCCACAGTTTAGATGTAATATCAAGAAACAAAGGTCACAATATAACTTTATAACCAGGAATAACATAATTTTATTACATCATACATAGCTCATTTGGCTATTACATTACATTGCAGCGGAATAACTATAGTCATGGGGTCCTTCATCTTCAAAGTGCCACAGGCAGATGTTGGTTGTAGACTTTGTAATCCTAATCAAACAATCTTCACTAAAATCAATCAACCTGCAACATTACAAGTTACATCCGCAAGGGTCAATACATTTGAATTGTATTGGCAAGTTTCACTACTTTGTATATTATGAATGGATCCTATCATTACATGCATATTTGGCTAAGTAGAGTTTAAGCTCATTTGCATAAAGCAAAGTTTATCCTAACTTTTCAAAATGGTTTTGGTCCTTTGTCAAATCTTCTTTTCCAAGTTCCTTGTCAAAATCTCTTGAGCTCCTTGGCAACTCCAAGTGCATCAAGTTTTGTTAAAATCTCTTGAGTTCCTTGGTAACTCCAAGTGCATCAAGTTTTATTAATTTTCTTTTAGAAATTAGAATGTCGAGATCTTCCATAGCTTCAGGCCTTAGTTGCTCAGTATTGTCCATAACCGGGGACACGGCTGAGTACTTAGATTTTATTATCTTCTGCAGAAGTTGTACACTTTACCCACATGACACAATCTCGTCTTGACGCCACCAGTGGCCGCTGGATAAGTACTCACCAAAATGGAGTACCGACAGATCGAGAATGTGACAAAGTCTTTCCATAGGAGTCCTCCCAATACAAAATTCTAGCTTGTCTACCAGGCACAAATGTAGGGTTACTCCCTTACACAAATCTAGTTAACCTGAAGATGCCAATGCATGTGACTTCCACTATGTAGTTGACTAAGCCAAAGCCCATTTAGCATGTGGCTGTACACGGAAGCCACTGTACGAGAAACATGTTCAATCTCTAAGTTTCCTGGGTGGTTTTCCTTTGGAGCACAACACAAAGAGATTGCCATAGCATGGTTCCTTTTGTGCCACCTTCTCCAAAACTCAAGTATCCTTGTCCACCCAGGTGGTTCATTGAGTCCTTGTTTTATTATATAAAACATAAGTCTTTTCTCAATCTCATAAAATCTCAACATGTATCTCTTTTCAAAATATATAGCATGGCTAAGCATGTATCAACTACATTGTTTTCACTAAGGAATGTATAAGGTATCCTATTAGGATTTAGCATAGCATAAAATATAGAAATCATTATCATGCATGTTTCAAAAATCCACTAAGTGTAATGAAAATAATAGGACTTGGATGATAGTGTCACTTGCCTTTTTGGTAGGGAATGATGGTTCCCTCCTTGATTTTGCTAGTCTCACACTTTGCTAATTTCACTACAGTCAATCAAGCAAACACAATATCAACTAACATACCAAATCAAAGTCAAACAAACAATTTCACACAAAGCAATGGATTCTAAGTCATGTATGGGAACATGCTTAAGATGGTTTTATTTGCAAGGATGGTTTCCACTAGGCTTCTAAACTTTGTAAGGTCCAAATTGGTCATTTACCAAAATGGCAAAGTCATTTGCAAATGTGTTTAAACCATAAACCATTTTCAAAACCTTTCATCATTTTATGTGGTGAAAACATTTTTCTCAATGCCACAACCTTAAGTGGTTTCACCAAATAAGTTGTTGTTTCACAAAACTTGATGTTTATGGTCAGTAGGTTTGGTCCAAAACATTTTCTCAAAGTTTTCTTTGCAAAAACATTTTCATAATAAAATCAATAATTTTATTTGGCTAGAAAATGGCTAAGTCAAATAATCCAACCTAAACTTTACCAAAATCATTTTCAACACTAAGGGTTGGTTCCTAGGGTCAGTATGGTCACAAAAAACCATTTTGCAAAAGTTTTAATCCAAAAATCATTTTTAAAAAAATTTTCTAATCTAAACAAGCACTCAAATGCTTCTGCATATTCAACCAACCTAACAGTTACTATTTACTAAACTAAGGGTATGGTTGGCTAGGGCTTGCTCTCCTGAATCCAACGACATAAAATTTGTAAATTTTGGACGTGCGGATCAAAAGTTATAGTGTTTTCAAATCTGCTAATAATTCTGTTTTCAAATTTCTGTTTTAAATAAGAACTGGCCACGCGTCAAGTTTCCATTGGGCGGTACCGCTTCGGGTGGATCGCGGACTGTAGGCCGTTAGATCAAGTGGCATCGCACGGCGCTGGCTGCGTACCTTTTCGAGTTTAAGTGATCTAATCTCACTCGTTCAAACTAGATCCTACGGTACTGATTCGCTGGACCAAAAGTGAGCGGCGCCGACGGTGACTAGCGGCGGCGCACGGCCAGGCAGTGGCGGAGCTGGTGTAACAGGAAGCTAGAAGAGAGGGGAGGATGCTCACCATGATCGCAGGGATACGGAGATGCTCAACGTGTGGTCAACGTGGCAAGGGGCGCTCAGGTATAGCAGCGATTGCTCGCCGGAGTAGAGAACCGCGTCGGGTGGTCCTGGTTGCGGTCGGAGGCGACACTGTCGATCACGAGAAGCCAAACGGAGGGCATGATTAGGTGCGCAAGACCAAGGCGAAGATGCTAGCATGATCGAGAAGCAGAGGGGCGGTCGGTTTCTACCTGGGGAGCTCGCCGGAGAAGAAGACAGACGCGGCGGCGCTCAGAGCTTGTCGAAGACGGCGTTCTGGGGCGTCCGCGGTTGAACGAAGGGCACGAACAGAAGCGCCAGGGAATGGGGAGTGTGTGTGCGTGGTTAACGAGACAAGGGGCGGCGCTGAGTCGCCGAAATTTGCAATGGAAGTCGTCGGAGACAGAGGAAGTGCTGGGTCGATTTGTGGCTGCCTCGGGGCGGAGAAGGAGTGGCGACAGAGGGGAATGGAGGAGAGAGCGTGGGCGATTAAATGTGTGAGGTTACTGGGAGAATTCATTCAGTCATTTACTCGAATTAATGCGAGTTATTTAGAGGCAGCAACGGCGACGTGGGGGAAAGAATAGGTCGTGCGGGTGTGGACGATGAACATGGGGAGTGGGGTCCGCTGGTTAGTGGGAAAAGAAATGAGGGGGAGGTCCACTGGTCAGCCTCTCTGCGGGTCAGATACTGAGTGTGAATCGTTTTCTTCGGGGAGGAAAACTTGGCTGGCTTGCTGGGCCTAGTTGGGCTTCTGGGTTGGGTTGAGTCTGGCTTCTATTTTTTTTCTTCCTGTAATCCTTTTCTTTTTCTGAAACTAATTTCTGTTTTGAATTTTTAAACACACAAACATCAACCAAATCAATTCAAAAAACACCACACTTCATAATTTGAACTTGGTCCTGCTTATCAGCATAAACCTAAATTCCAAAATAAAATAATATTTTATTCTTTTTAGGATCTTATTTAATAATTAAATAAAATAGACCAAAGTTATTTAATCAAATTGGGTTTGATTTATTTAGTAAAATATCCATTTGAATCCAAATACTTTCAAAACAAAATCAGTAGGTTTTATTTGGAGATAAATAATACTTGGAAACTTGTTTTAAAAAAAATAACCTTTTATTTTAGAGTCCATTATTAATTAAATATAATAGACTTTCATTATTAAATCCAATAGGATTTGTTTTATTGAGATATTTATTTTGAAATCTAAAAATAAGCCAAAACACTTTAGTAGGTTTTATTTGTGAATATCAAATATTTGGAAAACTTATTTTAAATAATTTAATAAGTTTTGATGTTTCAATTAAATTGGTAAAAACCTTTTATTTAAATAAAGTTTGGATATTAATTCCTTATTGTTTTATTTACATAAACCTTTGCTAATTTTTATTAATAATAAAATGTTTTAATTCCCAAAGCTTGGCTAAGGTTTTAATTTGTCTTTAAAATAATCTTTATTTATGAATCCACCTTTTCTTTTGAAAACCAAATCTTTTATTTAAAAGATCCAAAATAGTATTTCCAAAATATTTTGTTTTCCTTTATTAATTGTTTTATCTTTATAAATTCTTTTAGGATTTATTTGATTTCAAATTGGTTTGAGGTTCCTTTTGAATTCAAAAAGTTTCTTCTGGCCCTGAAAATCAAACAAAGTTTTATTTTATTCATTTATTTTCACATTACAAGATTTGGAAAATCTTGGGATGTGACAACGGCTTGCGAGGGATGAGGTGACGATGCGTGTTGGCAACGGATCAAGAGTTGATGTGATGGCCGTCGGCACGCTCTCCTTAGTTTTACCTTCGGGATTAGTTTTAAACCTTAATAAGTGTTATTATGTGCCTGCGTTGAGCATGAACATTATTTCTGGATCGTGTTTATTGCAAGACGGTTATTCATTTAAATCAGAGAATAATGGTTGTTCTATTTATATGACTAACATCTTTTATGGTCATGCACCTCTTGTAAATGGTTTATTTCTTCTAAATCTCTAAAGGGATGAAACACACATCCATAACATTGAGGCTAAGAGATGCAAAGTAGATAGTGATAACACTACTTATTTATGGCACTGTCGTCTAGGTCATGTTGGTGTAAAGCGCATGAAGAAACTCCATTCTGATGGACTTTTGGAGTCTCTTGATTTTGAATCATTTGACACATGCGAACCATGCCTCATGGGCAAGATGATCAAAACCCCGTTCTCCGGTATGATGGAGCGAGCAACGGACTTGTTGGAAATCATACATACCGATGTATGCGGACCGATGAGTGTTTCGACGCGCGGTGGATATCGCTATTTCCTCACTTTTACCAACGACTTAAGTAGATATGGGTATATCGATTTAATGAAACATAAATCTGAAACATTTGAAAAGTTCAAGGAATTTCAGAATGAAGTGGAGAACCATCGTAACAGAAAGATTAAGTTTCTACGATCCGATCGTGGAGGTGAATATTTGAGTTATGATTTTCTCACGCATCTTAAAGCAAGTGGAATCGTTTCACAACTCACGCCACCCGGAACACCACATCGTAATGGTGTGTCTGAACGCCGGAATCGAACCCTATTAGATATGGTCCGATCAATGATGTCTCTTACTGATTTGCCGTTATCATTTTGGGGTTATGCATTAGAAACCGTTGCATTCACTTTAAATAGGGCTCCATCTAAATCCGTTGAAACGACACCGTATGAACTGTGGTTTGGTGCTAAACCTAAGTTGTCGTTTCTTAAAGTTTGGGGTGCGAAGCTTACGTCAAGAAGTTGATGCCGGACAAGCTCGAACCCAAAGCGGAGAAATGCGTCTTCATAGGATACCCTAAGGAAACTATTGGGTATACCTTCTATCACAGAACCGAAGGCAAAGTGTTTGTCGCAAAGAACGGTTCCTTTCTTGAGAAAGAGTTTCTCTCGAAAGAAGTGAGTGGGAGGAAAGTAGAGCTTGACGAGGTTATTGAACCTTCTCTTGAATTGGAGAGTAGCGCAGCACCTGAAATTGTTCCAGTGCCCGCCTGCACCAACAATAGAGGAAGCTAATGACAAGGATCATGAAGCTTCGGACGATGCTGCTACTGAACGTCGCAGGTCGACAAGGTCGCGTGCCCCTCCTGAGTGGTACGACAACCCTGTCTTGACTGTCTTGTTAGTAGAAGACAGTGAACCTACGAACTATGAGGACGCGATGATGAGCCCAGACTCTGAGAAATGGCTAGAAGCCATGAAATCCGAATTGGGATCCATGAGCGAAAACCACGTATGGACTTTGGTGGACCCTCCTAGCGACCGAAAGGCCGTTGAGTGCAAATGGATCTTCAAGAAGAAAACGGACGCGGATGGTAATGTTACTGTCTATAAAGCACGGCTTGTCGTGAAAGGTTTTCGACAAGTTCAAGGTGTTGACTACGATGAGACTTTCTCTCCCGTAGCGATGTTTAAGTCCATTCGGATTTTATTAGCAATTGATGCGTTTCATGATTATGAAATATGGCAGATGGATGTCAAGACTGCTTTCCTCAATGGCAACATTGATGAAGAGTTGTATATGATGCAACCCGAAGGTTTTGTCGATCCTAAGGATGCTAGTAAAGTATGCAAACTTCAGCGTTCCATTTATGGACTGCAGCAAGCATCTCGGAGTTGGAACCTTCGTTTTGATCAAGTGATCAAGAGCTTTGGATTTGTTCCAAATCGCTATGAAGCTTGTATCTACAAGAAAGTGAGTGGGAGCTCGGTGACGTTTCTGGTACTATATGTGGATGGCATATTGATTATCGGAAATGACATCAACATGCTTAACGATGTGAAGAGTGATTTGAACAAGTGTTTTCAATGAAAGACCTAGGTCAAGCTGCTTATATATTGGGCATCAAGATCTATAGAGATAGACAAAGACGCCTGATAGCTTTAAGCCAGAGTACATACCTAGACAAAGTTCTGAAAAGGTTCAGAATGGATAAGGCAAAGAAAGGTTCAGTGCCTATGTTGTCAGGTAAGATATTGAGCAAGGCTCAGTGTCCAGCTACGGTAAATGATAGGGAAGCTATGAGCAAAGTGCCTTATGCCTCGGCCATAGGTTCTATCATGTATGCCATGCTGTGTACTAGACAGGATGTGTCCAATGCTCTTAGTTTGATGAGTAGATATCAAAGTGATCCAGGAGTGGAACACTGGACAGCCGTGAAGAACATCCTAAATTACCTAAATAGGACTAAAGAAATGTTCTTAGTCTATGGGGGTGATGAACAGCTTGTCATAAAAGGTTACATCGATGCTAGTTTTGACACCGACAAGGATGATTCCAAATCTCAGACAGGATACATTTATATTTTGAATGGAGGAGCTGTGAGCTGGAGAAGCTGCAAGAAAAGCGTGATCGCGGGATCTACAGTAGAGGCGGAATACATGGCTGCTGCAGAAGCGTCAAGTGAAGGAATTTGGATCAGAAACTTCATCACTGAGATTGGTGTGGTTCCAAGTGCCTTGGACCCACTGGAGATATTGTGTGACAACACTGGCGCCATAGCACTCGCTAAGGAACCAAGATATCATCCAAAGACCAAGCATATCAACCGCAAGTTTCATATAATCCGAGATTATATTGCAGATGGAGATCTGAAGATTAGCAAAGTACATACAGATCTGAATGTCGCAGATCCATTGACTAAACCTCTACCACGTGTAAAACATGATCACCACCTCAGTGCCATGGGTGTGAGATTGTTGCCAAATGTAAACTAGATTATTGACTCTAGTGCAAGTGGGAGACTGTTGGAATTATGCCCTAGAGGCAATAATAAAGATGTTATTATTATAATTCTTGTTCATGATAAAGTTTATATTCCATGCTAGAATTGTATTAACCGGAAACTTTAATACTTGTGTGGTTTGTGAACAGCACCGTGTCCCTAGTACGCCTCTATGGACTAGCTCATTGATCAATGATGGTTAAGGTTTCCTAACCATAGACATGAGTTGTCAATTGATAATGAGATCATATCATTGGAGAATGATATGATGGACAGACCCAAACTAAGCAAAGCAATTAGATCGTGTCATCGTGTTCGTCTTTGCGAAGCTTTTCCTATGTCAAATATTGTATTCCTTAGACCATGAGATAATACAACTCCCTGGTATCGGAAGAAAAGCTTTGAGGTCATCAAACGTCATCCTATGAGAGGGTGATCATAAAGGTGTCTCTCAGGTGATCGGAAAGTATCTGTTGGGTTGTATGTATCGAGATGGGATTTGTCCCTCCCAAGTCGGAGAGATATACTTCGGGCCCACTTGGTAATCGATATCAACACCGCTTGCAAGCATGTGGTTAAGGAGTTAATCACAAAGTGATATCGGATTACGGAACGAGTAAAGTACTTGCTGTGAACGAGATTGAACTAGGTATGACGGTACCAACGATCGAATCTCGGGCAAGTAAAATATCGCGAGACGAAGGGAATATATATGGGATTGTTTGAATCCTGGCATCGTGGTTCATCCGATATGATCATCGATGAATGTGTGGGAGTCAATATGGGTGCCCAGACCCCGCTGTTGATTATTGATAGAAGATCATGTCTGCATATTCTCGA
This sequence comes from Avena atlantica, assembly GCA_910589765.1. Classification (NCBI taxonomy): domain Eukaryota; kingdom Viridiplantae; phylum Streptophyta; class Magnoliopsida; order Poales; family Poaceae; genus Avena; species Avena atlantica. The sequence goes on along the minus strand of OU342734.1, from coordinate 359,903,264 downwards.
ACCCGCAGGGTCACACACTTAACGTATCTCGATGCTAGGATAGATTGGATAATTGGTTTATGAATTTTTGTTCGGAGTCTCGGATGGGATCCGGGATATCACGAGAGGTTCCGGAATGGTACAGAGAATAAGATTCATATAAGGCAGTGCAGTTTTTGGAGTTCGGAATTGTTCCGGGTTAATCGGTATTGTACCGGAAGCTTCTAGAACCTTCCGGAAGGGGACCAACGTGGCACCACCTTCCGGGAGGGGGCATGGGCCTATGAGGGAGTGTCCTGGCCGCATTGGGCCAGGGGCACAAGGCCCCATAGGGCCCAGCCGATCCTAGAGAGTTTAAATCGTTTAAACTAGAGATAGGGTTTCTAGAAGAGGGAGAGTCCATGCCCCCACTCCTTATCCTTTGGGCTTGGGGGAGGGGATAGGGCTGCGCCCCCCCTCTATATAAAGAGGGGTGGGGGCGCACCAACCCCCCACACCTTCCCCTCCAACCCTAGCCTCCCTGCTGCCCTTCCTCTCACCCTCCCGACTGCTTGTAGGCGAAGCCCTGATGCAGAAATTCTCCACCATATACACCACGCCGTCGTGTTGTAGATCCAATCCATCTCTCCACCATACTTGCTGGTCCGAGGAAGGAGGAGACGTCGAGTTTCTGCACGTGTGCATCTCACGGAGGCACCGCCACTTGTGGTGCTAGATCGGATCGGATCGCGAGGAGGAGAAGCGAGTACGACTACATCACCCACGTTCCGACGAACGTTCCGCTGTGCGAATCTTCAAGGGTATGAAGATCTAATCCAATCTCTCTCGTTGATTGCATCTCCTAGATTAGATCTTGTCTTTCCCTCTGTTCGCATCCGTAGAAAATTTTGATTTACTATGCCGCGAAACCCTTCAACATCCAGCTCCATGCGAGAGGGAAAAGATACACCAGACTTCTTCGTCCCATTCCAAATCTCATGGTCAACGCATAATATACGGCACAAGAATCACTAGCGACATTGGTTGTTAAGTCCTAGATAATATGTTCCTTTACCACCGGAACTCTTATAGTAGGTTATTACCTCATGGTAAATAACTATAATCACATTATTATGAAAATAGTGTTTTCTGACCTTTTTCAAATGCAGGTGATGACAACACTGGATTTGTAAAATACTTTATAAAAAATAATCAAAGGACATGAGCAAGTGTGAACTTGCCTTTTGTGATTGCAAGATTATGCACTCACGGTCTTCAAGACAATATAAAAGATCCAATATCTGAAATCAGCATCATTGGTCCGGTAAGGAGTTATGTTTAAAGAAGCAAGATGCTATTATGCATAAGTAATGTAATGCAATTTTGTAAACTCGAATCCCGAGGTAACGTTGTTCTAGGGTTTGGATAATGGAAATGTTTTCCTTGGGATGTGTTGCCCTTTTAGATTAAGTTTCACACATGTGCTTCTTATTAAGGCTTGTGAATGTGTGTGAAACAACATGTAAATATAATGGCATACAATAATAAGATATACTAATGAGACGTGCTACTCAAGAACTGCTTATATGTGAATTATCTTATCTTCAAGTTTTACCTTGCAAGTGATGACATTTATAAGGAACTGAAGTGTTAAAAATCCTAGGTATATAAGTAAAGTTTAATGTAATGTGATTATTATTAATTGTCATTTGATGTTTGAAGTGGCAAAAAGAATAACATTTTTAAGAAAATCTTACTCAACTAAGAAGAAGCATTTAAGCTTTTAATTTAATCTTATGAGGTATTCTTTCTAGTTATAGTATTTAAGTAAGAAAGAATTACTCCATTTGAATTAATGACAACATTAAAATTTGAGACTTATCTATCTTGGTTTTTAACTTGGTTGGTTTGGTATTAAGATACTTTATAACTTAATTATGGCAGACCAAAGTTAACTATAAAGCATATAATAAAGTCTTTAATATTATACTTAAAGTTTGGTAGACTAAAGTTAACTTTAAAACATAGATGGAATTTAGGTGTAATGCTTGTTATACTTATGTCTTGTTCACCTTATAATGTTTCTTTAAAGTTACTTAAGAATGGCATTATTTTTAGTTGGTAATGGTTTCTTTACATTAAAATTGTATAAAGGGATTTATCTCCCTATAAGGGTGTGGTTAAGGTTTATGAATAAGTAAACAATATTATTTACTACTGATGAACTCACTATAGTGTTTTCATTTGTTTATAAACTTGTGGTTAAAGTAAAAGAATGTGTTCTATCTCATTACAATTATTCTGGAAGTTTTTAGATTGGATAAGGATCCTTTTATAAAATAATCTACAATAATGGTTGAGGGATAATTTAATAAAATTGTATTTAAAGCGTGTTAATTCATTTGGAATGCATACTACCAATATTTAAGACTAATACTATTTATTAGACTCAATATACTAATTTTAGAAATATTAGCAATTTTTATTTACCCTCACATGAATTATCAATTAAGGAAATAGGTTTAAATTCAAGTTATGAAAGTGTTTAACTTTTTATTTAACTCAAAAGTGAGATATTATATTTTTAACCTATAGGTGTTATTTTTGTGATCATTTTGGTATATTACACTTTTTTTGTGATTTAAAAATAATAAGATATGATTTTTTATAATACTTATTATTTTATAAGGAGTTAATAAATAAAAAAATATTTAATTAAGTGGAATAATAATGCAGGATTATAGTTTTAAATTATAATTCTTATTTTTCTATGATTTTTGGTATTTTATTTATATTTTTAATATTTACTAATATTAAAATATGATTTATCAAAGTTTTATTACTTATAAAACTTTTATTAAATTATATTTATTTAGATAATTATCATAATAATATTTGATAATAGTTTTAAGTTGTAGATTTTATTTTTCTGAAAATTTTCATATATTAAACATATTTTTCTGAATTATAAAACAAAAGTTATTAATTTAACAAGATTTAATTATTTTATCTATATTGGAATTAATATGGTTTTATTTAATTCCTAAACAGAAATACTTTTTATACCAAAGTTAACCTAGACTAAGTCACTGACTAGTGGGCCATCAGCCACATCACCCCTCAGATTGGTGAATGCGCTTGTTACCGGCCCTACTTCTACCCACAACCAATGACAGGTGGGCCAGGGGCCACGTCACACGCCACATGGGCAAAGATTGGTCAAACGAACTGACCTGACGCAAGCATGACGTCGCTGTGAAGTCATCTTGCCGGTGATGATTAGGTGGCTGACAATGGCGGCGATCTAGTGGAGTTTGGCATGCGTGGTTGCTACGGTTCGAAAGAGCATACTACAGGGAACCTACTAGCAGCGGTGCCGCTCAGATATGGTCACCGGAGGATGACTGGCGACGAGGTACGGCGGCGGCGGTTACAGATGAACACGGTGGAGATGATTCCAGAAGCGATAGAGAGATTAGAGAGGTGCCCGAGTATTAGCAACTCACCGGCGTTGCAGTGGAGGGCTTAGTGTGACCGGAGGTGGACGGAATCGAGGTAGACAACGGCGGAACCCGTCAGAGATGGAGGTGTCGATTGGCGCGACTAGAGCTCCTTCGTCTTGTTCTTCGTGGGGCAATCAAACCAGATGATCAAGGGGATCCTAACTGCGGCCTCAGCGGTTCAAGGGGAGCTCGAAAATATCGGCAACGAGCGGCTCCGGCGAGGCTAGGTTCTCGGTATGGAGGATACGGAGAGAGAGAGGTTGCTGAGAGGGGAAGTGAGGATGAGGACGAGCGGGGCGGCGGTAGCCTCGGCACGAATCATGGCGACCACCGTGGACGGCGGAGCTCGAGCCAGGTAGCTGCTTGCCGGCGAGTCCTTCTGTCACGAGGAAGAAGAAAATCAAATCGAAAGGGTACGCGGGCTGCTATTGGGCCGGAGTGGGATGAAGCGGAGTGAGCGGCTGGCTGCTGCTGTTGCACACAGGCGACGTTTAATTCCGTGAGGAAGTGGGCCGTGGGCTAGATTTGATGTTTCCTCTGTTTTTTTCTTTCGGTTTCTTTTCCTTTTCTGTTTTATTTATCATCTTATGTATTTTTCATTTGTTTTTTAGGAATCTTTCTTTATAAAATTTCTTTGCTGAATACAAGCATCAATAATAAGTTATTCTAAACTATTTGTGAACTTTTATTATATAAAGTTATCACTTCTTTATTTTCTTATACATATGTATATATTTTATTATTACTAACATAAGAGTTAAAGTTTGAATTGAAAATACTTACCATAAGTTCTTTGAAGATTTGATATTCTCATATTTGTTTTATTGATGTGAATAAGGGTTAATGGCTAAACATATTATCTTTATGTTTATGATCTTTATTAATATCACCCTTTAAAATAAATAGTTATTATTTGAAATGAATTATGAGAGAGAATTGATAACTATAGTTTCTAGGCATATATGATTGAAATAAAAGTTAGGGTTTTAAATTGTAATTATTTACGATGGGTTTCAGGAGTTTTAATATTTTTGTTCATCCTTTTATTTATATGAATAAAGATTAATGGTTAAGACGGATTTTCTTTATGTTGGTGTTCAAGAATGACTTCATCTTTTATACAAGAAAGTTATTTCATGGAAGATCTTATGGAAAATAATTGATAAGGATAACTCCTAAGTACATATAATTATGATAGTTAGGAATGACAAAGATGTGCTTATGTGATTTGCTATAGGAAACTATTCCTATAAAGTTGTATGGAGATAAGATGATAGATCAATAATATGAAATGAATATTATGTTTGGTTTAAGATTTAAAGTTGAGTGTTTACCAAGAATTCCTATATTCTACAATTCACAATCCTAGACTTCTAATTAAGGAATTCCTTTCCTAGATATACTACTCCTTCATATCCATCATCATGTGTTAACATGATGAGCTTTACTTCACAAGAATGTTCTTATCCATAATTTCTCCTCCTAAATTCATTTGTAATTCTAATGAGATTGACACTAAAGCTCTTCATAATCTTTTCATATCCATACTTGGTTATATCCACTACTCTGCTGTTGATAATCCCCAATCCAACAAGTTGTTACTTCTAACTCCAATCATACTCTTCCTTAATCGTCCATCACTACATTACTCTAGTAGCTGTATATATACCTTACTTCACCTCAAGAGTGAGTATTTCCCAAGAGGAAACTACTACTTCTATAATCCAATGTTACTCTAGCATCCTTTTAATCATACTTTATTCTCTCTACTTAACTCTAGTAACTCATACTCCAATCTCTCATTGTATTAATGTGACTTGTCATGGCTATCCTAGAAAAACATATCTATACTAGGTCAATCATGTTCTATCCACCAATGTCACTTATACATGATATAAGAATTCAATCTTTGTGTCTTAAACATAATCATTATAATCCTTTGATCATTTATGGCTTAGGTTTCTAGTTGGCTAATCAAGGCTTCCATCCATACAACATTACAGTTGTATTCTAATTATCTTCTGTTTAGCTCTATTGGATTAAGAGATATAATTCATTGACTATACCTACTTGATCCAATAGGACTACCACTGGTAACTATCTTCATGATTCATCCTTGTAATCTTCTTTGTTACCATATTGATTTGATTTCTTCCAATCACTCCCATCCTATAGATGATCTAAATCTATCATTACCACCTATCTCTTTTTACTTCTTTCTCTAAAAGTTTTAGAGTTGATAGATTAAGAATTGGTGATCAATAGTTGATTACTCAACATTGATGATCAACACATATTGGAATATGATTCCAATAGGAATAGTAAAGATTGATGTGGATAAAAAGATACATGGTGAATGATCTTTGAATTGGTTTCCCTCCTACTCCAAATAACTTAAGAGTTAGGGTTAGGTATTACCATGATACTCATGGGATAAGTAAATGAGATTAAGATTTAGTGGTTCCATTCCTATTACTTAAGTTATGTTTATAACTTGGTATTCATGAGTGTGTAATGAATACTAGGATATGATCACCTAAGGATCAAATATAATCCATTAAGTAATGAATTAGGGTTTAACTTTTCTTACATTTGATCTACCCTTAGATCAAATCTCCCTTACCCAAAATAAGGTTTTAGCAAAGATCATATTGAAACTTATCGCAGTCAACTTGATGATCTACTTCAATTCCATCAAGTTAAGAGAAGCTTCAATCACTTCGTCAAGTTTTTATTTAAAAGCGCGGAAATTATTCGGATTTTCTATGCATGAATGGAATGCACACATTTGTGTTCAAATTATTTCTAAGCTCTAATGCTGGGATGTTACAGACACTCTTACTTATCTAAAAGGCTACACACGATCCCCTATATTTGTGGGATATCAAGACCTTTTCTGGCGCCATTGCCGGGGAGCAATAGCGTGTGGGTGAATATTCTTGTGTGCACTTGTTTGCTTTATCTCTAAGTAGTTTTCAATTTCAGTTTTAAGTTGGTCTCTACTTAGTATGGATAGGGATTGCGAATTGCAAAAAAATTGTACTTGTTACCTAAAAACGTTTTCAAAATGGAAAGTGATTGGAAAGATGAGTAATGCTTAAGTGGGGGTCGACCTTGAACACTTGTGTTCATGCCTATGAAACCAAAACAAATCTTCCCATAGAAGCTTTTCAACTGAAGGAAGGCACCATTAAATATCAATTCCCATTCAATAAAGGTATAAAATACCTTTTGCTTGTCCTATTAAAACAAAAGTTGCTTTTAATGCTTCTTTATTTGAAAATACTTGAATCTTGCTTCTTGTGCCTAACTTAAAGGCATTAAAGAAAACTACTTATTGGGAGATAACCCAATAGTTTTATTGAGTCTTGAAACTTATTACTTCTGTAATAACCTCTCCTTATTCTTTTTATTTGATTTTTGTGCCAAGAATAACCTATAATGAGAGGGAAGTAAGATTTGGGGAGTTGCTGCCCCGAAACAGATTTTTGCGCTCCACTGTAAAAATTCTTGAAAAATCTCTGTAAGTCGGATTGAGCTGTAATTTTCTGAATATATCTCACAGGTTGTTATCTAACTTTCTCTAGTTAGACAGTTTTTTATTTGAGCAACAGAAGGTCTTCAAAAAATCGGTTCCTACCTGCTGGTCTGTTTTTGACAGATTTCTGCCATTATTTGCATTTGCTTCTCATTGATTCCTTTATGGGTTCTTTTTGGGAAATTGAGATTTTTGAGGAAATTTCTGTAGTATCTTGTGTCTTTAGTGAAAGTTTTGCTGTTTTGAAACTAAACCCAAAGGTCTATTATCTTTTGAATGCACTAATGTTGCTAATAAAGATTGTGTGAAGTTTTGTATGAAGGAAAATTTTCAGGTGTAGAGAAAGAATGGTGTAATGAGATGAAGAATGGACAAAAGCTCAAGCTTCGGGATGCCACCCCGTGTCACCCCAAGAAATATTCAAGAGGTACAAGCGTCAAAGCTGCCCAAGGCATCCCCTTCTTTATCAATAAAAATCTCAGGTCTTTCTAGACACTTTGTTTTTATTGTTTCATGCACGGTTGTGTTGTTATTGGAGCGTCTTAGTTTTCATTTTTGGTTTTTGTTTGCTTAGTTTGCTTGAATAAAGTGGTTGGACCCCCGTTTTCCCTTTGTTGTTTCAAATAAGTTGATTGGTGTTGGAGAAGGAGTAGGAAGCTTCATGTTTATAAGTGGTACAAAAGGAGTTTGTTTTGACTGTGGCCTAGACCTTATCATGTCATGTTCGGTATTGTTTTGACCCTATTATTAGTGGTTATTGCTGTAGAATGACTTGTTCCAAACAATTGGGATTGCTTAATGTGCCTTGAAAGAATCATGCGTTGTTTTAGCATACAAAAGCATAATATTGTGGTATTCTCCTTTGATGCTTTGTTTGGGTTGACTTGGCACATGCTCACACCATGTTATGACTATGAACCAGTCACCATAGCCTCTATGATCATTTAGTTTTTGACTTGTGGTACCACTTTATACTTTGATTAGTAATGTTTTGTTGTTCTGTATGATTATGGCCATTATTGCTCTCTTAGTTGGTCGCTCCCAGTCTTTTGCTAGCCTCCACTTGTATTGAGTAAGCTCTACTCATGCATCCGACTCCCAAGAAACCAAGTTATTCCAAAGTGTCCACTATAAATTCCTATGCATGGTGTGTTACACCATTCCAAGTATATTCTTGTTTTATCTATCTTCCAATTAAAAAGTCATTTTGTTATGTGAAAATTAGTGATTAAAGCTCTCACAAACTTGATGGCACACTTTATTTTTCTTGCCCCTAATAAACTTGAACCATTGTGTCATCTATGTTGTATATGCTTGCACTTATAAGTTGGGATTAGCAGAACCGTGCTGTCACGGGGAACGCTTTCAACACATATAAATATCTACCCAGTTGATATCATGCTCTTTTGTTTATGGATGTCGTCGGTGTGAAATAAAAGGGGATCTTGTAAGTCCATGGAGTTATGTATGTGTGTTAGAGAAACGCCTGAGCCGCTAGCCTAAGCCATGCCTAATCATGGTGGAAACTTGCAGCATCACCATAGTGAGCAATCTATGAAGCATTCTTCTTATAAAAAAAGAGATAAAGTTTGAGAAAAAAAAGAAAAAAAAAGAAAAAAAAGAAAAAAAAGAGATGAGAAAAAGAGAGAAAAAGCACCATTTTCCCATGATAAATAAGAAGATTGCTGAGATGCTCATTGTCTGCTTGCCTTGTCATTTTGATATGGGATAGCTCATGTATCATGTGCAAGGGGTACCCCGTTGGCGGTTCTCTATGATACACATGTACTTACTATGACAAGAACTTACCGGTGACTAAAGTTTAGTAGCATGAGGAGCATCCCTCGTACTCAAGGGACATGAAATTCCAACTTATACTTTGTCAAGCATATAGTCCATAGTTTGTTCACTTTAACCTTAATCACTTCAAGATGATTATGATAGGGGCAATGAGAGCTGAAGGCTAACAAGTACCATAATTTTTGGAAGCTCTTTATGAAACTTGAAATCCATGCTTCCCTTTGAAGGGCCTTTCTACCACTATTATATTAAGTCTCCACCTTCTATCCTTAGGCACCAATTAAGAGAGCATAGTTGCCATTCTTAGTTCTATGTTCATTGTCTCGAAACTTGTTGATTGAATCATAAGGTTGATATTGCTTGTTCTTGAACTATTTGTATCTAGTCACTGATGGTGCGTGGAAGCTTTGTTGGGAGACCTCAAGAGGAAGGTATGATGATCACAGCAACAAGTTTTCCCTCAGTAAGAAACCAAAGGTTATCGAACCAGTAGGAGGAAGGAAACGACTCAAAGGTGTTTCTAGTAACTTGGAAACCTACACAACACAAACTCAAGACTTTGCCCCAACGAACAGTGAGGTTGTCAATCTCACCTATTTGCTGAAAACAAAGATTAACTGTATGGTGTGGAAGGTAATAGTAGTTTATAGAAAGTAAACAGTAATAATGGAAAATGTATCAATGGTAAAGATTGGACCGGGGTCCATAGTTCACTAGAGTTATTCGCCTTAAGATAAACAAACATGGCATGCTGGCTAAACAAATTACAACAGGGAAATTGACAGGACTGAGCAAGGCATAAAAATTCAATACTATACATTCATGATCCTATGAGATTCGATTGGGCAATACAACAAGATACATAGACCGCCATCCAACTACATCTATGACTAGTAATCCACCTTCAGGTTATCATCCGAACCCCCTCCAGTATTAAGTTGCAAGCAACAAATAACTGCTTTAAGCAAAGTGTGTAAGGTAAACAATCCACTTGTTCCATGAACAAGAGACCGTTGTTTTCTCCCTAGTGGCAACAACACATCTACAACCTTAGAGATTTCTCTCACTTCCCTTAGATTAAATAGAGGCATGAACCCACTATCGAGCATAAATACCCCTTGTTGGAGTCACTAGCATCTACTTGGCCAAGATAGCTACTAGAAACGGAGAGCATGCAAGATCACAAACAACACAGACATGATAGAATCAATAAGACAAAACCACTAATCAATCTGACATAGTAATCTCAATATCCATCGAATCCCCGCAAACACAACATGCATGATTACAAATAGATGATCTTGATCATGAAAGGATCTCACAAGATCTAAACATGGTAGCACAAAGGAGGATATACAACCATCTAGCTACTACATGTACCCATAGTCCAAGGTGGAACTACTCACTCTTCATACCTGAGGCTGGCATGATGAAGAAGAAGGCCTCCAGGGTGATCTCCCCTCGGACAGGGTGCCGGGAAGAGCTGCAGATCCCCCGATCTAGGGACGATGGTGGCGGCGTCTACAGATGGTTTCATGGAATATTGATCGGGTCCTTAGGGTTTAGGCATTGGGGGCTTCTTATAGGCGAAGAGGTGAGGCTGGGAGGCATCCAGGGGGCCCACACCCTACCCAGGCATGAAAGATGGAGTTATAACAATAAGACAAAATAACTATGCATGCAACATGAAAGGTTACAAAAAAAGATCATGAATAACATGCATTGAAAAACGTTTGTTTGTTTCACATATAGAAAACATAGCATAGTGGTAATCAGCTTGTCCCTCATGGAGTAGCAAATACATGCATAGGACACCTTCAAAGTTCATAAGAGTGACTAGATACAAATAGCACAAGAACAAGTAATATCAACAATATGCATCAAATAATAATTTTGGGACAATGCACATAGAACTAAGAATGGCAACTATGCTCTCTTAACTGGTGCCTAAGGGTAGAAGATGAAGAATCAATATAATAGTGGAAGAAAGGCCCTTCATAAAGGGAAGAAGGGATTTCAAGTTTCAAAAAGAGCTTCCAAAAATTATGGTACTTATTAGCTTTAATCTCTCATTGCCCCTATCATAAGCATCTTGAAGTGATTAAGGTTAAAGTGAACAAATTATGGAGTATATGCTTGACAAAGTATAAGTTGGCAATCTCATGTCCCTTGAATACGATGGCCGCTCCTCATGCTACTCAACTTTAGTCACCTGTAAGTTCTTGTCATAGTAAGTATATGTGTATCATAGAGAACCGCCAACGGGGTACCCCTTGCACATGATACATGAGCTATCCCATAATTAAAATGACAAGGCAAGCAGACAATGAGCATCTCAGCAATCTTCTTATTTACCATGGGAAAATGGTGCTTTTTTCTCTCTTTCTTATTTTCAACATGTCTCTTTTTTTATAAGAAGAAGGCTTCATAGATGTCATTATGGTGATGCTGCAAGTTTCCTAGGCGTTTCTCTAACACACATACATAACTCCAATGACTTACAAAATCCCCTTTTATTTCACACCGACGGCATCCATAGACAAAAGAGCATGATATCAACTGTGTAAAAAGTACAAGTGCAATGTTGAAAGCGTTCCCATGACAGCACGGTTCTGCTAATTCCAACGTATAAGTGCAAGCATATACAACATAGATGACACAATGGTTCAAGTTTATTAGGGGCAAGAAAAATAAAGTGTGCCATCAAGTTTGTGAGAGCTTTAATCACTAAGTTTTCACATAACAAAGAGACTTTTTAAATGGAAGATAGATGAAAACAAGAATATATTTGGAATGGTGTAACACACCATGCATAGGAATTTATAGTGGACACTTTGGAATAACTTGGTTTCTTGGGAGTTGGAAGCATGAGTAGAGCTTACTCAATACAAGTGGAGGCTAGCAAAAGACTGGGAGCGACCAACTAAGAGAGCAATAATGGCCATAATCATACAGAACAACAAAACATTACTAATCAAAGCATAAAGTGGTACTACAAGTCAAGGACTAAATGATCATAGAGGCTATGTTGACTTGTTCATAGTCATAACATGGTGTGAGCATGTGCCAAGTCAACCCAAACAAAGCATCAAAGGAGAATACCACAATACTATGCTTTTGTATGCTAAAACAATGCATGATTCTTTCAAGACACATTAAGCAATACCAATTGTTTGGAACAAGTCATGCTACAGAAATAATCACCAAGCATAAGGTCCAAACAACACCTATCATGACATGCTAAAGTCTAAGTCATAGTCAAAGCAAGCTCCTCTTGTACTATTCAGGCAAGAAATTTCTACTCCTCTCCAACACCAATCAACTTATTTGAAACAACACAGTGAGAACGGGGGTCCAAACTACTTTATTCAATAAAATTAAGCAAACTAAAATGAAAACTAAGACGCTCCAAGAACAACACAACAGTGCATGAAACAATAAAAAACAAAGTGTCTAGAATGACCTGAGATTTTATTGATGAAGAAGGGGATGCCTTGGGTATCCCCAAGCTTTGATGCTTGTACCTCTTGAATATTTCTTGGGGTGACACGGGGTGGCATCCCCAAGCTTTATCTTTTGTCCATTGTTCATCTCATTACATCATTCTTTCTCTACACCTAAAATTTTTCCTTCATACAAAACTTCACACAATCTTCATTAGCAACATTAGTGTATTCAAAAAATAATAGACCTTTGGGTTTAGCTTTAGAACAGAAAAACTTCCACTAAAAACACAAGCTACTGTATCAATTCCCTTAAAAATATCAATTTCCCAAAAAGAACCCCAAAAGGAATTAATAAGAAGCAAATGCAAATAATGGCAGAAATCTGTCAAAACAAACCAACAGGAAGAAACCGATTTTTTCGAAGACCTTAGGTTGCTCAAATAAAAAAGTGTTGAACTAAAGTAAGTTATCTAACATACTAGGGGATTTATTCAGAAAATATCAGCTCAATCCGACTTACATATATTTTACACGAAGTTTTACGGTGGAGCACAAAAATCTGTTTCGGGACAGCAACTCCCCAAATCTTACTTCCCTCTCATTAGATATCATTCTTGGCACAAAAAGAAAATAAAAAGGATAAGGAGAGGTCATTAATGAAGTATTAACTTCCAAGACTCAATAAATTTTTTGGGTTATCTCCCAATAAGTACTTTTCTTTAACGCCTTTAAGTTAGGCACAATAAGCAAGAATCAAGTATTTTCAAATGAAGAAGCATTAACATCAAACCTTGCTTTCAAAGGAGGAGCAAAAAGAAACTTCTCTCTCCTCATAGGGAAGTGTTCAATACCTTTCTTGAATGGAAATTTATATTTAATGGTGCCCTCTTTCATATCGATGATGGCACCAACTGTTCTAAGAAAAGGTCTTCCCAAAGTAATAGGACAAGAAGCATTGTATTCAACATCCAAAACATAGAAATCAACAGGGACATAAGCATTGTTAACCATAATAAGAACATCATTAACACTCCCCATGAGTTTATTTTTAGCTGTAAGATCCCTCCTTTGTAAAGGAAAAAGGATCCCTGTGTTTACAATGCTAGTCCTTGGATCAATAGCTAGCATCCACAGTTAAGATGTAATATCAGAAACAAAGGTCATAATACAAATTTATAACCAGGAATAATATAATTTATTACATCTTACATAGCTCATTTGGCTATTACAATACATTGCAGCAGAATATCTATAAGCATGGGGTCCTTCGTCTTCAAAGTGCCACAGGCAGACATGTTGGTTGTAGACTTTGTAATCCTAATCAACACACTTCACTAAATCAATCAAAACTGCAACATAACAAGTTACAGCCACAAGGGTCAATACATTTGAATTGTATTGGCAAGTGATACTACGGTAGTATAGTGGAGTCTATCATCTTTATGCATTTGGCTAAGTGGAGCTTAGGCTTGCATTGCTCAAAATAGATCTTCCTTATCATTTGAAAACACTAAGTTTTTGCTTGACAAAATAATCTTTCCCAAGGCCCCTCCCAATCAAAGATTGAAGATCCCTTAACCCTTGTTCAACCACAAGTTTTTAAATTATAAATTTGGATGATGAGATTCTTGATAGCTTCCATGTCTTGATTCTCAAATTGTCCTTTACCAGGGACATGGCTAAGTACTTAGATTTTACATTCTGCAGAGGTGGTGCACTTTCCCCACAAGACTTGGTTTCACCAAGACAAGATCTTTCAGAAGCCTTTCCTTAGACCAAATGGACGCGTTCCAACCTATCAACCCACTACCACCAACTGTCCAAATGGCTAAGTTCTAGCAACCTATGTGATCCAGGCAGAGCCCATAATGCCAAGTGGTTGCACTTGAAGCTTCTCAACATTTGACATCTCAAATCTCTTTGTTCCTGGGTGGCAATCCACAAGTGTGATACACAAGGTAAACCATAGCCATGGGCCTTGTGTAACCACTCAACCAAAAACCACCAAGCAATTACCATTCCACCCAGGTGATTCATTAACTTAGTTGTTTTATTAAACTTAAACACAAGTCCTCAGACTTAGAAATTTTTCCACAGTATGAATGTATATTCCACCCTTGTTTTCTATTAGCTAAGCTAAGCTTGATAGTAGTAGGAATCTTAACTTAGGAAATTTTCTACTAAGGTTTCATCTACTAGGATTTCCCATAGCATGGTTTATACTTAGCAAAAATTCCATGCAAGTTTTACTTAGAAAAATCACTAATGCATAGTGAAAGTAATGGGACAAAAGTATGAAGAATCACTTGCCTTTTTGGTAGAGTATAGGTTCACTCCTTGATCTTTGCAATGTTCACACACTTCAAGTCACTACAAATCAATCAAGCAAACAATATTTCAATCTACCATTCAAGCAATTCATCACATGAAATGATAAAGTCAAAGTAATGCATGCAAGCATGGCAAGCTTTGTTTTGTTTGAAAAGTGGTTCCTAATGGGTCATAAACATTTGAAAACACCTATTGGTCATTTTATAAAGTGGCAAAAGTCATTTGCAAGGGATTTCACTTCCTAAACCATTTTCAAAACAAAGTATCATTTTATGTGGTGTAGAAATGTTTTTACTAAGGCATTAATCTACAGGGTTCACCAAATATGTTTTCAAACCATAAAACTTTGTGTTTAGGGTCAGAGAGTTTGAAACAAAACATTTCCCAAAGGTTTTCTTCCAAAACCATTTTAATAAATAAACCATATTTTTATTTGACTAGAATTGGTTTTAAATCCAAGATTCATTCTTTTGTTTCACCAAATACATTTTTGAATCCACAAAGTGATTCCTATGGTCAGTAGGTTCAAAACACAACATTTGCAAAAGATTTTATCCCCAAAATCATTTTTAAATAATTTTTATAACCTAAACAAGCATACACAAGTTTCTGCAAAAACACACAATTTAACAGAAACTTTTTACTAAACAAATTGCATGGTTGGCTAGGGCTTGTTCCACTGATTCCATTGATATAAAATTTGCAAATTTTGGACGTGTGGAACTAAAGTTATGCAATTTACAAAATTGGAAATCTAATAGATCAAATTTTGTTTAAATCAAACAGACTGGGACACGCGTCCTATTCTGATTCGTCCGGATCAGCTACTCTGGCGCGTTGGATCTAAATTAAATCGTGTGGCTCAGAAGCAAACATACCCTTCGCCTAAGTTTCTTTCCTATCCACTAGATCGAGATCGGACGGCTATCCTCTGCTTGTGACTAACTGGCGGCGCAAGGTCAACGGCGAGCGGCGGCACGGTCAGATGGTGGCGGTGCTGGTGAAGCAGGAAGCGAGAGAGGATGGGATGATGCTCACCGTGTTCGCAACGTCGTGGGGAATCTCAAGGCGTGGTTAGTTTGTCGAGGGGCGCTCTGGTCCGACGTGGATTGCTCACCGGAGTCCACACGGCGTCGGGCGTGCTCTGGTCGTCGTTGTGGGCGAGGCTACAGGGCATGACGAAGCAATGTAGAGGGTGCGTTAGACGCGCATGGTACCAGGGAGCATGTGAGCATCACTGAATGTCATCGGGGCGGTCCGAGCTTACCAAGAAGACTCGCCGGTGTCGAGGCAGACGGCGGCGATGTTCAGCTGTCGTCGTTGCTGACGCTAGGGAGCTTGCGCGGCTAAGCTAGGAGTACTGGGGAATGCGCCAGAGTCTGTGGGACATGATCGTGTGGTCGAGGAGGCGAGTGGCGACGGATACTGGCCGGAATTCGTCAGGGAGAGTCGTCGGAGACAGAGGTGCTCGGAGAGGAATTAGGGCGGCCTGGGGGCGTGCTAAGGTGGGGCGACAGAGGGAAAAGAGAGAGGAGGTGCTGGTGTTTATCACTGCATGGTCACGGCGAGGGGTTAACGCGACATTAAGGTGTAATCAAGCGAGCGTTTAACGGCAGGAACGGCAGCGGTGTCTGGGGGAAGAACAGGTCGCGGGTGGGAACGACGAACTGGTAGGTGGGGCCATCTGGCAGCGAGAGAGAGAGAGAGAGAAGGAGTGCGGGGTCCACCTGTCTGCGTCGTTGCGGGTTTAAAACTGGGTGCGAAGCGTTTTTCTGCCGGGTGAGAGGAACTGGACTGTTGGGCTTAGTGGGCTGGGCTGGTTGGGTCGAGTCCGTTTCATTTTTTTTTCTGTTCTGAATCTTTTTCCTTTTTCCAATTCAATTTCTGTTTTGAAATTCAAATCACAATTCAAACAACCAAATCAAATAAACTTCCACTAAAATTTATATTGAGTTTAGCTCTGTTTATCAACACAAATCAAAGTCCAAAACAAAATAATATTTTTAATCTTTTTAGGATCCATTTATTAATTAAATAACATGGACCTTAGTTATTAAATCAAATAGGGTTTGATTTATTTATTTTTAAAACTCTATTTGAAATCTAAAATAGTACCAAAACCATTCAGTAGGTTTTATTTGAAAATAATAAACACTTGGAAACTTATTTAAAATAATTTAATAATTTTTTGATGTTTAATTAAAATGGGAAAAGCCTTTACTTTAATAAATTTGGTTTATTAACAAACACTCATTATTTTATTTAAATAAACCTTTACTCTCTTTATCGAATAGTAGTATTTTATTTCAAAAGCTTGGCCAAGTTTTCATTTGGCTTTATAAAATAATCCTTATTTATAATTTCTATCCTTTTCTTTTGAAACCAAATATTTTTATTAAAAGATCCAAAAATAGTAAATTCAAATATTTTTAACTTTATTGTTTATTTAACTTTTTAAATTCCTTTAGGATTTTATTTGATCCAAATAGGTTTTGAAAGTTTCGAATTGGATTCAAAAAGTTTCTTCTCACCCTGAAAATCAACAAATTTTTTATTTTATTCATTTATTTTTCACATAACAAGATTTGGAAAATCTTGGGATGTGACATTAGCATTATTATTAAGTGGGACATCCAAATAACAATCTTCCAGAGGTGGCAAATCAAGCATTTCATAAATCTTTCTAGGCATAATAGAGATACTAGAACCAAGGTCATATGAAGCTTTGAGATCTAAGTCATTCACTTGCATATTAATAATGGATTCCCAACTATCTTCTACTTTCCTAGGAATAGTGGCTTTGTGTTTGAAATTCTCTTCCTTAATTTTAATAAGAGCATCTGTAATGTGTTTGGTGAAAGCCACATTCATATCACTAGCATCAGGACTTCTAGAAACCTTTTATAGGAGCATAATCACTTTAGAAATATTGCAACCATCAAGATCAAAATCAAACTTAGCATCACTAGTAGTAGGCTCATTGGGTTTAGGCATTGTGGTAGGAGAAATACAGACTTCTTGTGGTTTAGTGGCATCCATATTGGTGGCGGTGATAGTGCACACACTATTGTTTCTAGCAATTTTAGCTTCTCTTTCCCACTTAGCATGAAGTTGGGCTAACAGTCTAACATTTTTATCAATATTAACTTGTATGGCACGAGTAGCAGCAAAGGTACTTTCCAAGGTTTCAGGTTTAGCAGCCATTTTATTAATCAAAGAGGACTATGTTTCAGACAAAGAGGAAATATTTTTCTCAACATTCAAAAGCTTTTCCTCCACAGTCTTGTTGAAAGTGGTTTGTTTACTAATAAATTCTTTGAGCATGACTTCAAGTTTAGAGGGAGAACTTCTAGCATTGTTGTAGGAGTTTCCATAGGTATTGCCATTATTAGGAGGATAAGGCCTATAATTGTTGTTACTACCAAAATTATTCCTATAGGAATTATTGTTGAAATTGTTGTTTCTAATGAAGTTCACATCAAGTTGCTCTTCATGAGAAACCAAAGAGGCTAAGGGAACATTATAAGGATCTAAAGGAGCTTTTCCATTAACAGGCATAGCCATGATAACATCAATCTTATCACTCAAAGAGGAGGTTTCTTCAACAAAACTTACCTTCTTACCATGTGGTGCTCTCTTAGTGTGCCATTCAGAATAATTAACCATCATATTATCAAGGAGCTTTGTTGCAACACCCAAGGTAATGGTCATAAAGGTACCTCCAGCAGCTGAATCCAACAGGTTTCTTGAGGAGAAGTTCAAACCTGCATAAAAAGTCTAGATAATCATCCAAGCAGTAAGTCCATGAGTGGGACAATTCTTAACAAAAGATTTCATTCTTTCCCAAGCTTGAGCAACATGTTCATTATCAAGTTGTTTAAATTTCATTATTTCACTTCACATAGATATAATCTTAGCAGGAGGATAGTATTTTCCAATAAAAGCATCTTTGTACTTAATCCAAGAATCAATAATATTTCTAGGCAAAGATAGCAACCATTCTTTAGCTTTTCCTCTTAAGGAGAAAGGAAACAAATTGATCTTAATAATATATCCATCTACATCCTTATATTTTGGCATCTCACAAAGTTCAACATAGTTATTGAGGTGGGCAGCATCATCATCAGAACTAGCACTAGAAAATTGCTCTCTCATCACGAGATTCAACAAAGCAGGCTTAATTTCATAAAAGGTAGCATCAAGAGAAGGTGGAGCAATAGGTGTACTCAGGAAATCATTGTTGTTTGTGCTAGTGAAGTCACACAACTTGGTGTTCTCAGCAGAGTTGATTTTGGCAAATGTGGAGCAAGCCAACAGCAACAGCAACTAGAGCAGGAACTAATTTTATTGTGTTTTTTTATAAGAGAAAGCAAACCAAACTAAACTATTTTTTGGAGTTTTTGATAAAAAGAGGCAAACAAAACCAATCAAAAGAAACTAAGAAAAACAAAAACAAAGTAAAGCGAAAGGTTGTGAAGGACTCCCCTTGTGATGCCGTCCTTAGCCTCCCCGGCAACGGCGCCAGAAAAGTCTAGATGGTGCGTGGAAGCTTCGTTGGGAGACCCCAAGGGGAAGGTATGATGAGCACATCAGCAAGTTTTCCCTCAGTAAGAAACCAAGGTTATTGAACCAGTAGGAGGAAGGAAACGACTCAAAGGTGTTTCTAGCAACTTGGAAACCTGCACAACACAAACTCAAGACTTTGCCCCAATGAACAATGAGGTTATCAATCTCATCGGTTTGCTAAAAACAAAGGATTAACTGTATGGTGTGGAAGGTAATAGTGGTTTGAAGAAAGTAAACAGTAACAGTGGAAAATGTATCAATGGTAATCCATAGTTCACTAGAGGTGTTCTCCTTAAGATAAACAAACATGGCATGCTGGGTAAACAAATTACAGTAGGGAAATTGACAGGACTGAGCAAGGCATAACAATGCAATACTATACATTCATGATCCTATGAGATTCGATTGGGCAATGCAACAAGATAAATAGACCGCAATAAAACTGCATCTATGACTAGTAATCCACCTTTAGGTTATCATCCGAATCCCCTCCAGTATTAAGTTGCAAGCAACGGATAACTGCTTTAAGCAAAGTGTGTAAGGTAAACAATCCACTTGTTCCATGAACAAGAGACCGTTGTTTTCTCCCTAGTGGCAACAACACATGTATAACCTTAGAGATTTCTGTCACTTCCCTTAGATTAAATAGAGGCATGAACCCACTATCGAGCATAAATACCCCCTCTTGGGGTCACTAGCATCTACTTGGCCAAGATAGCTACTAGAAACAGAGAGCATGCAAGATCACAAACAATACATACATGATAGAATCAATAAGACAAAACCACTAATCAATCTGACATATTAATCTCAATATCCATCGGATCCCCGTAAACACAACATGCATGATTACAAATAGATGATCTTGATCATGAACGGAGCTCACAAGATCTAAACATGGTAGCACAAAGGAGGAGATACAGCCATATAGCTACTACATGGACCCGTAGTCCAAGGTGGAACTACTCACACTTCATACCGAAGGCTGGCATGATGAAGAAGAAGGCCTCCGAGATGATCCCCCTCTGGCAGGGTGCCGGGAAGAGCTATAGATCCCCCCGATCTAGGGACGATGGTGGCGGCGTCTAGAAACGGTTTTGTGGAATATTGATTGGGTCCTTATGGTTTCTGTATCGGGGGGTCTTTATAGGCGAAGAGTCGAGGCAGGGGGCAGCCAGGGCGGCCGCACCCCCCTAGGAGTGGGCTGGGCCCAGTGATGACCCACAAGTATAGGGGATCACAACAGTCTTCGAGGGTAGTATTACCCAATTTATTTATTCGACACAATGGGAGCCAAAGAATACTTACAAGCCTTAACAACTGAGTTGTCAATTTAGCTGCACCTGGAAATAGTCTTGCTCACAGTAGTTTATCAGTAGCAACAATTTTTTAGTAGCAATAGCAAAGCAACAATAGCAGTAAAACAAGAATAATAGAAATAGTAGTAGCAAACAATAGGATACGAGTGCAGTAGGCATAGGGATGGATGGACGGGCGTTGCATGGACAAGTCTAAACATGTAACTTCAAGATCTAGGGCACTTGCAGATAAATAAGATAAAGCATCTAAGTACTAAACAATCATAGGCATGCGTTCCATATATAGTCATACGTGCTCGCAATGATAACTTGCACAACAAGTTGCAACAAAGTAAAATATCACTAATAGAGATACTAGGCACCATTCCCTAACAATCTTATTCGATTAAATGATAGAACTCATCCAATCCCTACCATCCCCATAGCCTACAACGGGGTATTACTCACTCATAGATGGGGGAAACATGGATGGTTGATGGAGAGGCGTTGGTGATGATGATGGCAATGATCCTCTCCAAATTCCCCGTCCCGGCAGGGTGCTAGAACGGAGTTTCTGGTTCCGAATCGCTGTTTCTGGTGGTGGCGGTGCAGCGGAACTCTTTCTAGAAAAACGTCGACCCGCCCTGTCAACACCCGGTTTTTTATCCCAGATGCCTGTTATGCCATACATCGCAATCCCAGGATTACCATTTTTGCGAGACAAAACAGAATTGTATACCATAGTACATCATCCATTACAAACCATACTCAAGGTCTTACACAAATAAGGATCTCATGATCCAGTTCTTAATACAACTTCAAGAAGCGGAATACGTAATAACAACGGTAGCATAGGCGAAGCTCCATCTTCGGGGTCACAGGAAATGCTGACGATGGGAGATGATCCTAGTTGTCGTAACCTTCCCGGGGTCCATCCTCCAGGTACTCCTCTTCATAGTCTGGCCACGGGAATAGCCAGGGACAAAGCCATGAGTACTCTTTAAGTACTCACAAACTAATACTAACAAGTGAGAGGGGTTTTTGATAATCGGACACTAGGCTCTAGGGTTGTTTTGCAAGAAGCCAGATTTATCTCTACTAAGTTCAGAAGCAAGAGAGCTAGTGGAAGTTCAGAAGCAAGAGAGCTAGTGGAAGTTTATAACACCTAAGTTCAGAAGCAAGAGAGCCAGATTTATCTCTACTAAGTCTCAATTCATTTCACAAGTCATTTTGAAAACATCTGACGGGGGAAACAGTATGGCCACCCCAACTGTCCATAACCGCGGACGCGGATATTCGAATAGTTTGACACTCTGCAGAGATTGTACACTTTCACCACAACATTCGATACATCCATCAGGAACAAATCCTGAATTCACCATACTCAGTATGCGGATAATCAATCCTAACCTTTCAATTACACGCCCTAGTATAAGCACCTCTCTTGTGAGTTTGGCCTCCCAACCATGACCAACTGTCATCTTGGGTACTGCACAGGTGGACAATCTTCACAAGGTAGCCTCATCTCAGACCTTGGCCGTGAGGGAACTAATACTAAGTTATATAAGTTTCCAATCAAGCCCTACCCAATCTTCGGGTATTATGGTTGTACGGTAAAATTGGAATGGTATCGCATCCAGACAACCATCAGTTTTATAAAGGGCTAAGGCTCATGCCTCAACATTTTCATCACCCAAAGTCATTTGGTGTTCGGAAACACATGTCAAAACATCTCAGTAGAATGATCCATCATTCTAAGGTTTTCATAACCATTTTTCCACCAAGTATTCCCATCTAAAGTTGATCAAGTTTTATGCTTAGCACTAGCATCTATAAGTGGGGGTGAGTACTAATGAGGGGTAGTAAACTAGTGGAGTTTCAACTAAGTTCAATCTTATGCCTTAGGATGACATCAAGATTTTCTAGCTTAGGCCAAATTTTATGCTCTTTATGCAACCTTCAAATATCTTTCTAGAATCTACAAATCACTTAAGTAAACTCTAAGGAAGTAGCTTTGATAAAGAAATAAAATAGAAAGCTTGCAAATAAAACTAGGAGGGGGTATCAAGTGGGTATGATCACATATGCTTAGGGCATATGGTAACAAGTAAGGGTTTGTTTGCATCAGTAGAGTATCTTGCAAGTGCTAGCTTGCACATTCAACTAGTAGCATTAGGCTTGCCTTATGCAGAGAAGTGGTTGAAGTTCTCCTCGGCTTCTTCTTCGTAGTATCCTCCTTCCTCCTCGTATCCTTGGTCGGTACTAGCGTCTATAAATAAATACGAGGTACACAATCACCACATAATACTTAACTACTTTCAATCATCACACAAAAGGGGTCCTATAGATGATCTAGCATCATCTCTAACATTACAAGATTAAAGCTTGGTTTAATTCCTTTTATTTTTAGAAAAGTAATTTCTACTCATTGAAAAACTACTTAAGATTTAATATTCTCCAAACCAAACATGGGATCATGTTGACACATGTCATGACCACATATTTTAGTCCATGGGAATGTGATTTAAAGTGGTGTCACAATTTAATAAGGTTTTACCATTTTATTTTAATTAAATAAGTGACTAGAAATGCCTAAGTGGCATTCTTTTATTACTTGAACATTATTTCTGTAAGTAACCTATATATTTTTATATATCTGAAAGGTATGGTTAAATGTGATTTTTGAGAGTTGGAATCAACTCAAAAGCTATTATGGTTTTAATTTGAAAAATGTTTGAATGCAGAAAAGCTTCTGCCTTGTTCTTTTTACCAAGGATGATCTACAGATCCAAATGACTTGAATCCAACAGGATTGGATTCATCATTTCAAGACCTTTCTAACAAAATTGGTTTCATTCAATTTGGTTCACTTAATCGATCTGGGTTGATTTTTGAATCTAGGTGCAGAAGTGTGTTTGAAATAAAATGGAAAAGGTTAAATTCAAATGACTGGGCTGCGCGGGAAGCGATACTGTGCCGGCCTGCTAAGCACAGCGCTTACGCGGGCTGGTTAAGTCACTGTCCCCACGCGTCAGTGAGATGAGGGGGTGCGAAGTGGTATGGGGCGATGTGAGCTGTGGGATATTGTTCTAATCTAACGGCTGAGGGTCGTCGTCCACGTCGGGCAACTCCGGTGAGACTGAAACCTAACACGGAAGGTGAGGGTCATTGGGGGATCACCGGGGCTCAGGCGAGGGTCGGCGAGGTGTTCGCTTGTACATTCAACTAGTAGCATTAGTCTTGCCTTATGCATAGAAGTGTTTGAAGTTCTCCTCGGCTTCTTCTTCAGAGTATCCTCCTTCCTCCTCGTATCCTTGGTCGGTACTAGCGTCTATAAATAAATACGAGGTACACAATCACCACACAATACTTAAATACTTTCAATCATCACACAAAAGGGGTCCTATAGATGATCTAGAATAATCTCTAACATTACAAGATTAAATCTTGGTTTAATTCCTTTTATTTTTAGAAAAGTAATTTCTACTCATTGAAAAACTACTTAAGATTTAATATTCTCCAAACCAAACATGGGATCATGTTGACACATGTCATCACCACATATTTTAGTCCATGGGAATGTGATTTAAAGTGGTGTCACAATTTAATAAGGTTTTACCCTTTTATTTTAATTAAATAAGTGACTAGAAATGCCTAAGTGCATTCTTTTATTACTTGAACATTATTTCTGTAAGTAACCTATATATTTTTATATATTATGAAAGGTATGGTTAAATGTGATTTTTGAGAGTTGGAATCAACTCAAAAGCTATTATGGTTTTAATATGAAAAATGTTTGAATGCAGAAAAGCTTCTACCTTGTTCTTTTTACCAAGGATGATCTACAGATCCAAATGACTTGATTCCAACGGGCTTGGATTCAGCATTTCAAGACCTTTCTAACAAAATTGGTTTCATTCAATTTGGTTCACTGAATCGATCTGGGTTGATTTTTGAATCTATGTGCAGAAGTGTGTTTGAAATAAAATGGAAAAGGTTAAATTCAAACGACTGGGCTGCGTGGGAAGCGATATTGGGCCGTCCTGCTAAGCACAGCGCTTACGCGGGCTGGTTAAGTCGCTGTCCCCACGCGTTAGTGAGACGAGGGGGTGCGAAGCGGTATGGGGCGATGTGAGTCGTGGGATCTTGTTCTAATCTAACGGCTGAGGGTCATCGTCCAGGTCGGGCAACTCCGGCGAGACTGAAACCTAACGCGGCAGGTGAGGGTCGTTGGGGGCTCACCGGGGCTCAGGCGAGGCGGGCGTACGACAAAGTCGACGACGGCAAACCTCCTGGTACCGGCAGCTTCTCTTGGGGCGGCTCCAATCGCTAGCCCCCTTCTTCTCCAGTAGCAGCGGGCTCCGGTGCAATTCCGGCGAAGCGCTGCTCGCCTTGCTCCAGGAACGGGGTGGAACGATCAGTGAGGAGAGGGGAGTAGCATGGTGTGAAGAGTTTGAGCGGGGGAGGCCTCTATTTATAGTCTCGACGACGAGACCAAACGGAATGGGCAGGCGACGGTGGCGACATGGCTACGGGATGCTAGAGGCATGGCCGGCGGTGGCGATCGATCAGTGGTCTCCTGGCGATGCTCTATGGCTTTAATGTGCGTGTAGGGGCGGTGGCAAACGGTCTGGAACATGTGATGCTCTGCGCGGCAGAGGCGGCGTTTTCGACGGCGAGCGGTGGCTGTGAGGCATGGGGCGGCGAACGGGGATGTCTGGCGGTCTCCTGGGACGATGGTGATTGCGTATGCACGCGGAGAGGGCGGCGCGTGGTCTGTGGGAATGTGTAGAGGGTGGTGCTCTGACGCACGCTCGGCATGGTTGACAGAGGCACGGGCGCGGCATTCCTGGGTGCTCTGGTCGATGTCTTCGAGGCAGGGCTGGTCGAGAGGGGGCGATGAGGCATGGGTGATCTCCCAGACAAGGTTGGCACGGCTAGTTCCTCTCCTAGCTTGATGTCTACATGGGGGTGACAAGGGTGCACTCGTCCTTCTCACCATTGATGGCATTGCCAAGCTTACAGTGATGCTAGACGTTTGCACTTGAGCTAGGCGATCTGCTAAAGCCTAGTTGCAACCAGAGAGGGAACAAGTTAGGCTTCAATCACTGCTCACAATAGTGTTTGGATTTTAGAAGATTTGAATCTACAAGGTGTGATGAAATGGCCGCAAGAATTAAAGTTCTGAATTTTGAAAAGATTTTTGGTTGGTGTGCTAGGATGGTGCTGGTGAGTCTGCAGATGCTTGGGTTTTGAAAGTTGAGCTTGTTTGAGTGGTTTTTGAAAAAGTGGGATCTTCCCATATGATAAAGATTCAATTTTGAATTGTCATTTAAACTATGCATTCAAATGTTTTTGGATGATCACAAGGTGGGCCTTGATACTTTGTTATGAGTACAATCAAGGGGTGTAAAGATCCAAACAAGTTTCTGTTAAGTTCTGAAAGTTTGGGACAACCAAATAGGCATGGGAGTTAAATTGGTCAAAATGACCATTCACCTAATTTGGTTTGTTTTGATTTATTTGTCTTTGGGAAAAGTGTGGGGATTGTTTAGATGATGTTTATTTCACCTAAGAAACATTTTACAAGCAAAGAAACACATAAACAAGGTAATTAAAAAGAATCCAAAATGGAATGTATACACACATGCATGCTTTCATATTTTTATTTAGAAAAGTTTTTGTTAACCCTAATTTTGAAGATTAGAGTTTGATGATTCTAGTTTAATATTTTTGGGATGTTACACGCCCTGAGTTTTTAGGTCAAAAGGCAACTTATTCATGACCCGCAAGTGTAGGGGATCGCAATAGTCTTCGCGGGTAGTATTACCCAATTTATTGATTCGACACAAGGGGAGCCAAAGAATACTTGCAAGCCTTAACAACTGAGTTGTCAATTCAGCTGCACCTGGAAATAGTTCTTGCTCACAGAAGTTTACCAGTAGCAACAGTTTGGTAGTAGCAACAGCAAAGCAACAACAACAGTGAAACGGGAGAAATAGTAACATTAACAGTAAACAGTGAGATTCGAGTGCGGTAGGCATAGGGATGGATAGACGGGCGTTGCATGGACGAGTCTAAACATGTAACTTCAAGATATAGGGCATTGCAGATAAATAAGAATAAGCATCCAAGTACTAAACAATCCTAGGCATGTGCTCTAAATATAGTCATACGTGCTCGGAATGAGAACTTGCACAACATCTTCTGTCCAGCTAGCCCGTGGCAGCGGAGCCTCTAGGGAACTACTGGAAATTAAGGTGCTCCTTTTAATAGAGCACCGGAGCAAAGCATTAACACTCTGTGAACACATGTGATCCTCAAACCTCAGCCATCCCCTCCGGTTGTCCTAATTATTTTCACTTCGGGGCCTTTGGATCCGGACAATGATATGTGTACGCAACTTGTAGATAAGATCACAAACAATACTATCATAATGATTCAATAATAAGTTCAGATCTGAGATCATGGCACTCGGGCCCTAGTGACAAGCATTAAGCACAACAAGTTGCAACAAAGTCAAATATCACTAATAGAGATACTAGGCACTATGCCCTAACAATCTTATTCGATTACATGATAGAACTCATCCAATTCCTACAATCCCCAAGCCTACAACGGGGGATTACTCACTCATGGATGAGGGAAACATCGATGGTTGATGGATAGGCACTGGTGATGACGATGATCCTCTCCAAATTCCCCGTCCCGGCAGGGTGCCAGAATGGAGTTTCTGGATCCGAATCTTGGTTTCTGATGGTGGCGGCAGAGCGGAACTCTTCTCTGGAAAACGACGAACCCCCCTCGATTTTTAAGTCAAGGGGAAACTTATAGGCGCAAATGGAGCGCGAGGGGGTTGCCTGGGGTGGCTGCACCCCCTAGGCGCGGGGCTGGGCCCACCCGTGCTTGGCAGGGGTGTGGTCCCCCAGGCCTCCACTCCGTTTTGTCTTCTGGCTCCGTGGGTCTTCTGGTGAAATATAATTTTTAGCATATTTTCTGGGATTTTTCCTTATAGTTGATTTTTTGCACAAAAACTAGACACCAAGGTAATTCTGCTGAAAACAGCGTCAATCCGTGTTAGTTGTATCCAAATCACACAAGTTTATAGGAGAAACAATAGCATAAGTGTTCGGGAAAGTAGATACGTTTTGGATGTATCAACTCCCCCAAGATTAGCTTATTGCTTATCCTCAAGCAATTCAGTTGAAAACTGAGTGCGATAACACGAACACATTTGCTTCACATGATGTATATATTCTCAGCATGGCAGTAGATGCTTAAACCATTCATAATAAGAAGTATGCAACCAAGTCTACTCAATATTCATTGCAAGCTATGAAGAGAAACCAACTCAATAATAATAAGTAGCATGAAACATAAACATAAGAAACATTGCAATGCTCATAATAAGGTATGATAGAGTGGTATCTCACTTGCCTTTGTTTGTAGAGCACAATATAAATGCCAAGGCACCTCTGAAGTTCAAGTGAAGACTAGAGATAAAGATATCAGAGATACAAGCATCAAAGTCATGACATAATTAACCAAGTTTTGAGACAAACACAAGAATGACAACTGCGCTCTCAAGAAGGTGCTCATAGAATAGGTGGTGACTCAACAAGGAAGTGAAAAGGTTTTTGAAAAGTTTGAAAGGCTTCCAAATGCTGAAAGGAAGGTACTCACTATCTTTGAGCTCTCATTGCCCCTATCATTGGCATCTTCATATGGTTAAGGTGAAAGTGAGGTCCAATCTTAGTTATATGCTTGACAGACCATAAACTGGAAATCCCATGTCCCTTGAGTACGAGGGCCGCTCCACATGCTACTCAACTTTGGTTACATTCAAGTTCTTGTCATTGTACATACATGCATATCATAGAGAACCGCCAATGGGTTACCCCTTGCACATGATACATGAGCTATCCCATGATCAAAATGACAAGGCAAGCAGACAATGAGCATCTCAGCGATCTTTTTATTTACTATGTGCATAGCTTTTTATTGAGGACGCTTCACAGAATGCTCATTATGGTGATGCTGCAAGTTTCCACCATGATTAGGCATGGCTTAGGCTAGCAGCCTAGGCGTTTCTCTAACACATATATATACTCCATGAACTGACAAGGTCCCCTTTTATTTCACACCGTCGACATCCGCAAACAAAAGAGCAAGGTATCAACTTGATATGTATCCAAAAAGTGTTGAAACCGTTCCCCGTGACAGCACGGTTCTGCTGACTCCCAGCATATAATTTGCAAGCATATAACTTTCATGGACAGGTCACAATGGTTTAGGATTATTAAGTGCAAGGAATAAAGTGTGCCATCAAGTTTGTGAGAGCTTTACTAACTAACTTTCTCAAAACAGACAAACATTTTATTTGGAAGAAAACAAGGCATATGGAATATGCACTGAAATAGCAAACAATGCTAATAGGTAGGTATGGTGGACACAGTTGGCAATATTGGTTTTGGGGAGTTGGAAGCACACGTAGAGCTTATACTCGGTGCAAGTGAAGGCTAGCAATAGAGAGAGAGCGACAAATGAGAGAGCAATAATTGTCATAATCATGCTTGCAACAAAACATGACTAATTATGGCATGAAAGTGATACAAGAACTCTAAGGCAAAATAAATCATCGAGGCTTACTGACTATTGTTTAGTCATATGCATGCGTAAGCATGTGCCAAGTCGATTCACATGAAACTTTCAGAGGAGGATACCACAATATCATACCAAAATATGAATAAAACAATGCAAGCAAACATTCATATGACATGCTACAAACTATTAGAAAGCTAGAGCTAATCATAGACAAGCAAGAACTACTAAGCATCCAGTAACATACGACTTACAATGAATAGACTAAGCATGCTCACAATGATGAGTATATGTACAAAAATGAAAACAAATAGAGTTCATTACTAGCCTCTTACCATACCTCAAGTTTTCTTAATCTTCATTATTGCCCTTCATTTGTGTGACTTGAATAATAACATGAAATCCGAAATCCACTGAGGACGGCTAAACCCTGCGAAGAATTCACAAAACCAAAGAAGAACAACAAATATTTTTGGTGTTTTCAATTTTTCAAACAAGCCAACAAAGCAAAAACAAGCAAAGCAAAAACAAACCAAGCAAAGCAAAATATTTTTGGATTTTTCTTTTAAGGCAAACCAAAGCAAAGAAACAAACCAAGAGAAACAACGAAAATATTTTTGGTATTTTTGTGTTTTTGAGAAAGAAGCAACAAAAACCAAAAAGAAAACGAGATAATGGATAAACAAAGAACCGACCGAACATGATATATAGATGAGTGAGATGTCGGTATACCTCTCCCCAAGCAAGAGCAAGAAGAAGAAGAAGGGCCCGTCTGCGGCCGCCACGGGCACTTCGGGGACCTCGGCTCTCGCCCCCGTCCCCGTGGCTCCTCGGGGGGGGGGGGGGGGGGGTGGCAGCGTGCCGGCGGCCGCCATCCCGCGGCCCAGGGAGACTCTGGAGTATTATGGTCACGACGTCGATGGTGGCTTCTACTACATGGACCTGGGGGGTGTAGAGATGACGGTCCCGGAGACCCTGGAGAGGGTGTCGATCCTTCCGGACCAGGTGCCCCCTCTCTCGGTGGCGGTGACGGGGTCCCTTCTTCAGGAGGAGCTCATCGCGGTTCTGCCGGGCCACGAGTGGCCGGTTCGCCGCAACTCTGACTCAGAGTTTGTGGTCTCCTTCCCCTCGGTGGCGGTCCTGCGCATGTGCGCCCTCGGCTCCTCCTTCACGCTTCCCATTCACCAGCTGAAGGTTTCCATCCAACCCTCCTTGGCGGCTCAGGAGATAGTGGCCACCCTCTCGGAGGTATGGGTTCACCTCCACGGGGTCCCGTTCGAGGCCCGGTCCCCGGAGGTGGTGGCGCTTATCTCTCAGGCGGTTGGCAAGCTGACGGAGGTGGACTTGGGTTCGCTGGTGGGTCACGGGGCGATCAGGTTGCGCATACTCTGTCCGACCGCCTCTGTGTTCCCTGTCTCGCTTCCCCGGTTCTTCTTCGACCGCGTGGGCCAGGACCTCTTGGTGGAGCTCGATGAGGAGGTGGTTACGTCGGAGGTCAGCCCCCCGCCAAGCCTCCCTCCCCCGGCTGGTGACGACCCCGGGACGGGGCGCAGGACGGAGCGCTCAGACGACAGTGACTCGGGCTCCTACCCCGAGTCACCTCTCACCACCGACGCGTCGCCGCCACCGCCGCTTCCCCCTCAGGGGGCCACTAGAGGAGGTCCGGCCCCCACTCTGACGGCGGGTCTCTCCGGTGGGGTCCCTTCTTCCCCGGAAGGCGGCCCCTGTCTCTGAGCGCTCCGGCCAAGCTGGCCCCTGTGGACCGCTTCTACCTCCCCGACCCCCCGTCTCCATCGACCTCGACATCGTGCAGTATGGCTCCAACCTCTCCCGGGGTTCGTCACACCGCCCGGATCCCCCGGTCGCCCCATCTCCCATGGAGCTGGAGTCCTCAGGGAGTGAGGGGATGGTCGTGTGTGCTAGCCTGTCCCCGCGGTCCCCCGATGTGGTGTGCTACACCCTCGCTCCGGACACCCCTGACCCGCTGGGACTCGCGTCGGCCGCCGGTGACCTCGCCACTCCTGCGGCGGCGTCCAAGCTGCGCCGGTCCAGGGCCCCCAGGCCGCCTCCCCCGCCCCCCTCCCGCCATAGTGTTCGTCTCGCAGACTCCCGAATAGGATTTTCCGGGCCTGAGCTGACGGTGGCTGAGAGGGCCTCTCGCCGGGTGGCAGCGCGCGATGAGTTCCCAGGTACCTCCTCCGACTCTTTTGTCCCATCCCCTGCCCCGGGCCCCTCGGGTTTGCCTGGTTCTCCGTTCTATGTACTTTCAGATGTCTCGCTCGCTCACCTGGGCGAGGTAGCTGATGACTGTGGGATTGTGTTCCGGGGCGAGAAGGGTCCGCGTCTTGAGTAGCTAGCGGCCATTAAGGCGCGGGAGGGGTATGTGGGGGCGATCGCTGCTGCCCGGGCGCGTGATGCCCGGGAGCGGGAACGCTCCCGGATCATTACCGAGGATAGGCTCGTTGGGCCTGGCCCCAGTGGGGATCCCCCTCCTGCCCCTGATGCGCAGGAGATCACCCATGAGCTTACCCCCTCGGGTAGGCCACGTGGGAGACCTCCCAAGGCAGCTGCGTCTCGCCCCCTCCCCCCGTGCCCGTTCGGTCCCCACTAAGGGGACCGCCCCGGCCTGAGGGTCCTGATGGACATCCTTAGGGCCTTCCGGATGTTCATTTGGAACATCCGGGGGTTCAGGCACGAGGGCCGGCGTCGCCAAATCAAGGATTACATCCGCTAGGAGTTGCCGGATATTGTCGGCTTTCAGGAGACGATTCACCAAGATTTCACCATCGCCAAGTTGGAGGCCCTTAGCCGCTGTAAGTTCTCCTGGTCCTGGTTCCCTGCATCTGGCCACTCCGGGGGGATCCTCCTAGGGGTGAAGGAGGATACCTTTGAGATAGATGATATGGACCGCGGGGAATTCTTCGTGAGCATGGCCCTCACGCATAGACAGACTCGCTTCAAATGGGAGGTGATTATTGTTTATGGCCCCGTGTACCATCGGAGGTCCACTGAGTTTTTGCTTGAGCTCAAGTCGAAGGTGGAACGGACTGAAATCCCGGTGGTGATAGCCGGTGATTTCAACCTAATCCGCTCTGTAGAAGACAAGAGCTCGGCGAACATGGACCTCCCTAGGATGCGTATGTTTAGCGACTGCATCACTGATCTCGCTCTCCGCGAGATTGTGTGGGTGGGCGCTAGATATACGTGGACATATAAGCAGCTCCATCCCATCCGCAGTGTCCTCGACCGTGTCTTTGTTTCTGTTGAGTGGGAAGTTGCCTTCCCCCTGTGTGCACTGAAGGCGGTCACTAGGATTGGGTCCGATCATACCCCACTCCTCTTCTCTTCCGGAGGGGGTCGCCCACCAAGACTGAACCGCTTCCACTTTGAGTCCTTCTGGCTATAGAAACGAGGCTTTGTGGAGGCGGTTCGGTCTAGGTGGCTATCTGCAGCCTCCTCGATTTCTCGAGTTTACTGTGCTGTTGATATATGGCACCATTGTGCCATGTTATCTCGCCAGTTCATGAGGGGTTGGGGGGCTAACCTAGGGGCGGACCTCCGTGCCCAGAAGGCGACCATTCTGGGGGCTATCCAGTCCTTGGATCGGGAGGCTGACCTCCATGGCCTCTCGGCCGAGGCGTGGTCCCATAGGTACTCCCTTGAGACCTCCATTATGGAGATCTACAAGGGAGAAGAGGCGTTCTGGCGGCAGCGGAGCCGCCAGAACTGGACGGTCCAAGGGGAATTACTTCCATGCTATTGCGAACGGTAGGAAGAGGAAGTGCTCGATCCCCTGCCTCTGGGCGGGCGAGGACCTGTTGGAATCCCCACAGGCCCTCTCCACCCATATTTATGCCTTATACCAGGACCTTTTCTCGGCGTCGCAGCCCTCGGGTCTCTCGCTTGCACCGGACTTCTGGTCTGCTGACGCGCTGGTCTCCCATGTGGAGAATGAGGACCTCACTTGTCCTTTTCTCCTGGAGGAGGTGTCGGCTGCCCTTAAGACCATGAAGGCTAGTTCGGCCCCGGGTCCTGATGGGTTGCCCGTGGGCTTCTTCCAGGCTTTCTGGCCCCAGCTTCAGCCGGTGGTTCTCCAGATGTTCCAGGAATTCTATGTAGGAACCCTGGTGATGTCTCGCCTGAACCTTGACGTGATTACTCTGATCCCCAAAGTAGTGGGGGCCACGGACATCCGCCAATTCCGCCCGATCACCGTGATTAACGTCATCCAGCGTCTGTTTTCCAAGGTTTGTGCTCTCCGTCTCGCTCCGGTGTTGGAGCGGCTTACCCACCCACTTTAGTTCGCCTTCTTGAAGGGACGCCTCATTCACGACGATGTCTTGGCCTTCCATGAAATTATTCATGAAGTCAAGGCTCAACTTCAACAAGGGGTGTTTCTCAAGCTGGACTTCCAGAAGGCCTATGACCGCTGGGACCGGGCCTTCTTGAGGTTGGTGCTGGAGAGGCGGGGTTTCGACGACCGTGTGATCTGCTGGATTATGCAGTTAGTGATGAGTGGGCAGACGACGATCAACATCAATGGGGAGATTGGCCCATACTTTCGTCCATCCTGCGGGGTTAGGCAGGGGGATCCTATTTCCCCCCTCCTGTTCAACGCGGCGGTGGACACCCTGGTGGAGATTTTGGATAGGGCCAGAGTAGCTGGCCACATCTCGGGGGTGGTGGGCCATCTGATCCCCGGTGGTGGAATCTCCCACCTCCAGTACGCGGATGACACCATGATCATGGTGCAGGGCTCGGACCTTGACATTATTAACTTGAAGTTCCTGCTCCTTTGTTTCGAATCTTGTTCGCGCTGATGATCAACTTCGACAAGAGCGAGGTGATGTTTCTGGGTTACTCCGAGGAGGAACGCCAGAGGATTGCTGATAACCTGAATTGTAAGCTGGCTGACTTCCCCATTACCTATCTGGGGATGCCCATCCGGGAGACTAGAGTTTTGATCAGGGATTTGGCCCCCTTGGTCTCGAGGGTACGCTCGAGAGCGGAGCCTTGGAGAGCACGCCTTACGACCAAGGGGAGAAAGTCCATACTGATTAACTCATGTCTCTCGAGCCTGCCCATGTACCAGATGGGCCTGTACCTTCTACCAGAAGGGACCCATGCCGACTTTGCCAAGGAGTTGTCTAGGTTTTTTTGGGCGGCAAGGGATGGCCATCAGAAATATAATATGGTCAAATGGGCAGATATTTGCACCCCCAAATGTATTGGGGGTTTGGGGATCCTCGACTCTCGGTGCTTTAATGTGGCGCTGATTTTGAAGTGGGTTTGGCGCATCCTTAGGGATGATGGTGAGCTCTGGCTGCAGCTTATCAAGGCCAAGTACCTCCGGGGTCGCCCCCTTTTGGCCTGTGAGAGGCGGGAGGGCTCTCGGTTCTGGAGAGCCATCCAGGAGATTAAACACTTCATTAGCTTGGGTGTGTCCTTTGTGGTAGGGTGTGGCCATGGGGTGCGGTTCTGGCTTGATCCGTGGCTACTCCCAATCCCGTTGGGGGTCCAGTTCCCCGGTCTCTTCGCCATCTCTTCCTCCCCAGCGGCGCTGGTGGCGGAGGTCTTTAGTGACGGTCGCTGGAACATCATGTTCCGTCGCTACCTCAGCGTGGAGGAAGCCGCGGACCTTCTGCAGCTCCGGGGCTCCCTCCCGCGACCTTAGCGACTTCCCCGGATTCGGCCACGTGGCAGCTGCAGCCTTCGGGGGAGTTCTCGGTAAGCTCGGCATTCCGGGCCCTGTTCCAGGGCCCGGAGCTGGCCTGGACCTTGTGGAAGTCCCCCCCTTCCGCTTAGTATTTGGATCTTCGTGTGACAGCTGCTTCAGGACAGGCTTCCCTCGGGGGTCGAGGTGACCAAGCGTCATGGCCCGGGCTATGGCCTGTGTCCCCTATCTGGGACTCCGGAGTCCTGTGCCCATATTATGTTCTCTTGTTCGGCTGCGCGTGCGCTTTGGTCCTTTGTCCAGGAGGCGTTGGGGCCTGCATGGTAGGCGTAGGAGCTCGGGGAGTTCCTGCAACCCCAGGCAAACAGGGCCGGAGGAGGGCGCCGCCTCTTCTGGCTTGTGTTTGCGGGCATCTCTTGGACCTTGTGGAATGTGCGTAACAAGATGGTGATTGGGAAGGTCTTCCCTTCCCGCGTGACTGACCCAGTTTTTTCCTTTCTTGGCTTCCTACAGCAGTGGTCTCCCCTGATGTGGCAGCATGACCGGTCGACCTTTGACGACACTCTTCGGACCTTAAGGGAGCAGCTCTCCCCCTCTCGGCGCCTTCCTCGTCGGCCTCTTTGGTGGCATGAGTGTTCCTCGAGTCGCTTCGTCGTGCCTTTTTACTTTTCTTTTGGGCTTGCTTGTGCTGTGGCCCCAGCGGACCGTCGTACCCTTTTCTTTTATGTTTGGCTCCGGCCAGCTTGGATGTTGTGTGAACCTTGTATGTGGATGTTGCTTTATTTATAAAGCGGGGCGAAAGCCTATTTCGAGAGCTTAGGATTTTGGCCTAAGTGGGGCTCAATAGCACGGGTAGTAACCCCAAGCTGGTGGGTCATCATAGGAATGATCATAGTCAGGCGCTTGCGATGAAGAAGAAGACGCGCCCCAATCAAATGAGGGTTGCTGGTATGAAGACTCTCCCAAGTTGGAGGGATAAACCGAATCATCTTAGGCATCCTCTCCAACATTCTCCTCTTGCTGGGAGAGCTTCGCCACATATGTGTTAACCTCCTCCTCCGTGAGCGACCATCCTTGCCTGTTATCAAAGTTAAACAAAACAGGTGCAAGCAAATAAACTATTTTCTCAGTCCTACCCTTTCTCCAACCTTGTTGGGCAAAAGATAATTCATATGGTAAACTTCTCACATTAGCTCCCAAGGAAACAAAACCATGCCGAATCATGGATTCAAGGTCAAGCCTCTCTATGGGGAACCGATAATCTGAATGGTGAGGCTCTAAACCATGGAAAGATGGCAACCTAGAAGCAATGAGACCTCCACAAATTCCACCCTTCTCGTGGTTGGTGGTGAGACGGTGAGCTATCAAAGCACCCATGCTAAAAGATCTATTCCTATTCAAAGCAGCTATGATAAAAGATAGATCAAAAGAAGATAACTTTCTAGCAATCTTTCTAGCAAGAACACACTTCGTAATGAAATAGGCAAAATATCTAATGGCTGGGAACTGAATATTCTGAATTTTACCACTTTCCTTGGAGAAGTCGAAACCTTGGCAAATCTCAGCATATAAATCCATAAGATACTTGGGCCTCTCCTTGATCTTCTCACAAGATCCCCATTGAGGTACTCTAATTGCTGCACAGAAATCAGCAAAAGGCAAGTCGACAGGTATATTGTATATTTTGTAATGGACCATGGGATTAGATGTGGACCAAGTAAACCGGAAGTCCTGCACAAAAGCTATGGTTATCTTAACAAATTGAAATGGTTCACCTTCAATAAAGTGTTCCAACCCTGTATTGGTAATCAAAGTTTGGAAATCCTGGAAGATTCTCGCGGTTCTCATAAATTCATGGCATGGATATATGGAAGGAAAGACTCCTTCCTCATGATTAACCTTCATTGGCTCAGGCACTATCACGTCATATTGATTCAGTGGATAAGCACTCATATCCCTTGCTGAAATTTTTAGACAAACATCAAACCAAGTGATTTCCAAGTTGATAAATGATGAGCAACTACTATAGGAACTTGCTAGAGGGATACACATGCATCAAGATTAAATCTCTAAGCATAGAACAAGCATGCAAGATCACACATCCTGTCACCTATAGCAAAACAATACTTAATATACAATCTACCAATCACAAATCTAATTGGACAAGTGGAGGAGGCACATACCAAGGAGCAATCCCTCAAAAAATCAGCAGCAAAGATGGGCTGAGCAAGGAGATCGAAAATCGCGAGCAAGAACAGCAAGAACTCGAGCTTGAGCAAGTTTTCCGGTGTTTTTCGGGAGAGAGAAAGAAGATGTCTGTGAGGGGGAACTTTGGAGGGGCCCAGGTGGGCTAGACCCCCCTAGGCGCCACCCATGGGCAGGCCACGCCTACCTAGGGTGTGGGCGCTTGGGGTGGCCCCTGGGTCACTCCAGGTACCCCTCTGCCCCTTTTTTCGAGGAAAAAATTATTTTGAATTTTCTGGAATTTTTCGGGAAACTTTATTTTTGGCCAATTTTTAGGGTATGGAAATTGATTTTCTCACAGAAATAGTTTTTTCAGAAGAAACAAAAGCAAACCAAAAGCCAAACTACAGAAGCTCTAAGACACTCTAACAAGCAAACAACTACCAAAACCAAAGCTAGCAAAAGAAAGGCAAAGACTAGGAAGGAGAAAAGTTAAAGAAAGCAAGTATAACCATAGTGGAAACATTATTTTGTTCATTCCACAAGGTAATTATGTTACCTCATACTTGATAGCAATGGTCCCAATCATAATAGTTTCAAAATTTTCTTGTGGAATGGGACAATATATTTCTCCAACCTTGATGCTCTCAGTATTTTCAATGGAATTCAGGCAATAGCTTAATAGTCATTGCAAGATATGAAGAGATTCCAACTCAATAATAATAAGTAGCATTGTTGGGGATGTGCTATATGGGTATCCTCATAGCATGTCTCTTATCCGACTAACCCGGGTGGCCCATAGTCGGTAGCATGGCTTGTGGCCTGCTGGGCGGCCCAGTTAGGTGGATCCAGAAGGGAGGCCCATGCCGGATAAAGGAAGGCTACGGTGGAGTCACCAGCGTACCCGGAGCCTTGGAGTGCAAGATACACAAGACTAGTGATAGACGGTGTAGGACTTTGTAACCTGTCCGGCTAGGACTTTTCCCTGTAACCCTAGGATCTCGCGATTATATAAGTCGGGCCTATGGGAGCCTTTAGGGAACAACACAATCTCATACACAACCTCGCACATCGAACCTATCTCTGTAACTCGGCGTATCTGCCCTTATAGTGATTTATAGCAGGAGTAGGATTCCGCCACCGTCGTGGGATCTGAACCTGGGTAAGCTGTGTTACCTCATACCCATCAACCGTCCGCCTTACCGCACGTCTCTAAACACGCACTATGAGGACCCCTCCATGGCGTACTCGTCGGCAATACCACGACAGTTGGCGCCCACCGTGGGGCAAGAGGCGCTTCAGGCTCTTCAGCGGGCGAGGACCAAGATCTTCGCAGGAATCGGCGAAACCGTAGCCATCGGCTGTGTTCTCTTCTTTGGCAACGTTCAGATCGTCCCCCCTGACAAGTTCTAGATCCCGACGAAGACGAACCCTATGCGGTGTTCGATCGTTCCTATCGGAGACATCCACCTCTTCATCGGCGAAACCGACTCGGGCACTAATTCCCTGGGAGTCGGAGGAGCATCAAGACCCGCACGGACCGCCTACGGGCAGGATACGTTCGCGGAAGGATCGATGTCGGACCTCTCCTCGGAGTTTGCCGACAAAGATCGGAAAGCATCAAGACCCGCACGGACCGCCTACGGGCAGGATACGTTCGCTGAAGGATCGATGTCAGATATCTCCTTGGAGTTTTCCAGCAAAGATCGGAAAAATTCAAGACCCACGCAAACCGCCCCTGTGCAGCATATAAAGGTGGAAGATCACTGCAAATCCGCCGGCTTTGTCCGTGCGTCTAGACGGCAGAGATCCAAGTTCGTCGGCGTGGTTACCACCTTCGATCTGGCACGCTGTGTTCAGAGAGAGGGCGAAAACCCCCGCGACTACCTCGCCAGGTGGCTCCGTATATGGGCCGACCTGGCCAATTACCCCGATGATAACGCTTTGTATCACTTCGTGGAAGGACTGGACCATGGCACACTTCTCCGACATTCTTTATGTCGGCAGCAGGAAACAGGACGCCTCACCCTCGAAGAGAAGGTGAGCACCGTCAACAGCTACGCGGCAGCTGACGCGGCAGCCTAGATGGAGCTTGCGCTCAGAGATGGAGAACCTCCAGTTCAGCAGCCGCCGCCACCGCCTCCGGCCGCCATCGTTGTAGCAGCACCACCACCTCCAGTCATCGTCGAGGCCGTTGCACCTCCACCGCCCGTCATCGAGGAGGTCCTGGCACCCTTCGACTCTGTCATTGATGCGCTTTATGCTAATTTCAGTGCAGATTCAGAGGAGGTAGACTTCAGTCCAGAAGAGCTAAACTCCGCTATGCAGGAGATGGAGGAGGAGTACTTGCGCGACGAGCAAGCTAACAACACCGTCATGTCTCGAGGGGTGTTCGTCACCATTGGGACAGCGATGGATGAAGATCAACCCGGGCAAGCTCCGCCTACGGCGCTGGAAAAGGGGAAGGGGCCACTTATTGCTGCCGATGATGATCGCGCAAAGGCCATGCCCCCCCCGCCTAACCCAGTGCAGCAGCCGCTGGAACTCGGCACCGGTCCGAGCAACAACAACACCGCAAACTTGCCGCCTCCAGCATCCACGTCGGCAGCAGCCCATGTTACTCCAGCTGATAGAGTGATGTATGGCAATCTCCTCGTCGAGCCACTAACCGTTGATCATATCCGAAACGTGACTCAGCTTGACGAGAAGCGCCAGCAGCTGCTGGAGGAGGAGCAAGCCATCGTGGAGCAAGGCGCTAAACTAGATCGAGATCTGGTCAATGTGCAGAAGTCCATAGAGAAAGCTAGAGCAATGGAGGCCGAGTACAAGACTCTACTGCAGCAGTAGAAGGCTAAGAAGGCTCCGGCTCGCGTCATCAACGATCCTGGTGTACGGCGCAACCTAGGATGGGCTCCCTCGAAGTCGGCACAGGCCAAGCCATACATTGATAGTGAAGGCAAGCAGGTGATGCCCACCCCACTCCTTAACCTCGCCGTCGCCAAGACCCTGCTGGAGCAGGATAGATCGCCTGAGGCAGTAAAATAGGTCTATGACCTAGTGGCCAAGGCGGTAAAGCAGCAGGAAAACGCCACCTCTCAGAGACTTGAGTCTGACCCAGTGCTCTGCCGATCTAGCCAGTACAAACCGCCAAGGGACAGATCTCCTCAGGATGTCGGATCACAGACGGGTTCATCAGAATGAAGACGGAGGGATGCGCGCAACAGGAAGGATGCTATCCCCATATCCTCCGACCATGGAGAAAAAGCCCGACCTCGCCGCCCATCGCCACCGCCCCGATCCCCCCGACGTCAGGAAGACTACAAGGCTCACCATCGCACGGATATGCCCCCTCCAAAGCACTATGGCATCGTCATCCGCGACAACGCGGCGCAGACCCGTCATGATGAAGAGAGCCACCAAGGACACAAGAGCAGGTCACACCGTGACCCTCCGTGTCCGACAAGCAACCGTGATAGGCGCGAGGCGTCGCAGGAGGGTAACAACAAGAAGGCTAACCCACCGCCACCTCCGCCTCCGTCGCCGCCAAGCAATCACCATGGCGGAAGAGGCCCGCGTCATTCACGCAGCCCATCCCCTGTTGACAACAAGAAGAAGAACCCGAAGCCGTACGATGCACGTTCGCGGATCGATAAGATCCACGAGGCCCGGGAAGGACCATACCTGGGACCACATTGTTTTGGACCTGCAATACGGTCCGCAACTTACCCCAAAGGTTTCCGGATCGACAAGACCATCAAGCCCTATGACGGCACCGCCAAACCTGCCACATGGTTGCAGGACTACGGCAACGCGGTGGAGATTGCCGGAGGCAACCCCAACGTCGCCGTTAAGTACCTCCCGTTAATGTTGGCAGGCACGACCCATCAATGGATCAACGACTTGCCGGAGAAATCTATCTACAACTGGCTGGATATGCAAGAAGCATTCACCACGAACTTTGAGGGTACATACAAGCGTCCCTGCACTATGGGCGATCTACAGCGGTGCGTGCAAGAGAAAGACAAGACCTCTCGCGCCTACCTCTCCCGCTGGCTGGATATGAAAAATTCCTACGCAGGAGTGCACGCTCAGACCGCCATGGCCGCCTTCATCGATGGGTTGGAAAGGGGTACGTTGCTCCCACATAAGCTAAAGCGCTTGCAGGACAATCATCAGCTTGACTTGAATCAGATGATTCAGTTATCTAGTGAGTTCGCAGCTGCCGACGACGATGCTCTTGGCTCTTTGCCGGCAACGGCCGTTCCAACCCAAGATCGGAGGAACAACAATACAAAGCGGAAAACCGCTCCAAAAGAAAAGCAATCTACCGACATGGTCGCTATGACTTTTGCAGGACGAGGAGAAAGCGGACAACGTGGCCGAGGAAGGAGAGCGGGCCGCGGGCAGGAGCAAGGAAGTGAAACCACCTCAGCACCGCTCTGTGTTCCCCAAACCTACGAGGAGTACCGCGATATGCCGTGCCTCGTACACCTCGATGCCAAAGGCAAGGCCACCCATACCAATCGACACTGCAAGTTCGTCAATGACCTCAAGGAAGACCCGGAGTCCGGCTACAAGCAAAGTCGGAAGAACAGACCGCGAGGCAAGGGAAAGGGGAAGAAGAAGGAGGAGGAGTCCAAGGATTCAAGTGACATGGACGAGGACGTTGACCCCAAGCACGCCTCCAAGAGCGACGACAAGGGCAAGAACCCCTTTGCAAAGAAGGCCCCAGTCTACCACACTTTCCTTGGCACCCCCACCGTCCGATAATAGAAGACCTCTCTAAGGATCCTGATGGCCACTCTCCCCCCAGTTCCCCAATACCTGCGCTGGTCGGAAGTTCCAATAACTTGGGACAGGACGGACCACCCAGACCTTGTGCCCACGGAGAACCAGTACGCCATGGTCATCAACCCATTGATTGACGGCGTGGAGTTCACCAAGTGCATGGTGGATAGTGGAAGCAGCATCAACATCATGTATCTGGATACACTGCAGAAGATGAACTTGACGGAAGCAAACCTAAGGTGGACCAACACCGTGTTCCATGGCGTAGTTCCTGGTCGGGAGGCTCGGTCCCTTGGGTGCATTACGCTTCAGGTAGCCTTTGGCGACGTTAATAATTACCGCCAAGAGCGCATGACCTTTGAGGTGGTCCCCTTCAAGAGCGTGTACCACGTCATATTCGGCCGCGACATATTACACATGTTCATGGCCAAGCCACGCTTCGTCTACAACAAACTCAAGATACCCGAACCAAACGGTGTCATCACCGTATTCGGAAGCTTTACCAAGGCAAGGGACTGCGAGATCAATGAAGCATCCGTTGCAGAAGCTGTACTCTACAGCGAAGAATTCAAGGAGATCCAGAGCAAGGTCAATGAATCAGAGATTCCCGCGTCGAAGAAGCATATCTCTGACTCCGCTCCTGCGTTCAAGGCCGCCATCGAGACCAAGCCGGTGGAACTTGTGGTAGGCGATGCCTCCAAGACCGTAGCCATTGGGTACAACTTGGATCCCAAATAGGAAAGCGCGCTCGTCGAGTTCCTCCGTGAGAATAGGGACATATTTGCCTGGCAACCTGCCGACATGAAAGGTGTACCCAGGGAACTTGCCGAGCACAGCTTAAAAATAGATCCAAAATGTAAACCAGTGAAACAACCTCTATGACGCTTCGGAGATGAGAAGAGACGTGCCATTGGCAAAGAGATAGCTAGGTTACTTAAGGCTAGGTTTATCCGAGAAGTCCTTCACACCCGATGGGTGGCCAATCTTGTACTTGTCCCCAAAAAGGGAAGCAATGAATTAAGAATGTGCGTTGATTACACCGGCTTGAACAAAGCATGTCCCAAAGATCCGTTTGCTTTGCCCCGCATTGACCAAGTCATTGACTCGACGGCTGGCTCGGAACTTTTGTGTTTTTTTGATGCATACTCAGGATACCACCAGATCAAGATGAGGAAGTCAGACCAATTGGCCACTTCGTTCACTACTCCATACGACACGTTTTGCTATGTAACGATGCCCTTTGGGCTGAAAAACGCAGGTGCTACCTACCAGCGGACAATGCAACATTGCCTTCACGACCAAATTGGTCGGAATGTTCACGCCTATGTGGACGATATCGCGGTGATGTCTAAAATGTCAAACGACTTAATCTACGACTTAAAAGAAACCTTTGATAATCTCCGGAAATACAACATGATGCTTAACCCTAAGAAGTGCGTCTTCGGGGTTCCAGCCGGCAAATTGTTGGGCTTCATCATTTCCCAGCGCGGAATCAAGGTCAACCCGGAGAAAATCAAGGCCATCTTAAACATAAACCGTCCGACATGCCTAAATGACATTCAGCGACTAACAGGTTGTGTTGCAGCAGTTAGTCGGTTCGTCAGCCGACTTGGAGAGAAGGCTTTGCCGCTGTACAAGTTGCTGAAGAAGGTGGACAAATTCACATGGATAGACGAAGCAGATGTAGCATTGCAGCAATCCAAGGAGATTCTTTCCTCAGCACCCATCCTTGCAGCACCCGAGCCTGGAGAGCCCCTGTTAATTTACATGGCGGCAACCAACCGGGTTATTAGCATCGTCGTCGTGGTAGAGCGGAAGGAACCAGGCTACGAGCACGGAGTTCAACGACCAGTTTACTATGTGAGCGAGGTCTTGACGGAGTCCAAGCAGCGTTACCCGCACTACCAAAATATAGCTTATGGAGTATTCCTCTCTTCTCGGAAGTTGAGGCATTACTTTCAGGAGCACCCAATCACAGTAGTGAGCAAGACTCCACTGTCCGACATTATCAATAACAGTGACGCTACAAGAAGGGTCGCGAAGTGGAGCATTAAACTTGCCGCCTTCGAGATCACCTGCAAGATACGCGACGCTATCAAGTCACAAGATTTGGCGGATTTCATTGCAGATTGGACGGAGTTGCCAGATGCTACCCCGCTGCCAGAACCAGAGTACTGGGTGATGCACTTTGACGGATCAAAGTTGCTCAATGGCTCGGGGGCTGGTGTACTGCTACAGTCACCAAAAGGAGACAAGCTGCACTTCGTTCTGCAGATCCACTTCGAGGCTACAAACAACATGGCGGAGTATGAAGCACTCATTCACGGACTACGTGTAGCCAAGGATATTGGCATCAAGCGCATAGTTTGCTGTGGAGATTCCGAGTTGGTTGCCCAGCAAGTGGCTGGCACCTGGAACGCGCGGAACCCTATGATGGCGGCATATCGCGACGAAGTGGACGAGATAGCCAAGAGCTTGGGCTACAAAGTCAAGTATGTGCCTAGGGAGTAAAACGAGGCGGCCGATCTACTGTCTAAGCTTGGATCAGGGCGCAAGCAAATTCTACCAGGAGTTTTCCTAGAGCATCTACGCACACCATCCGTGAAGGGCGCCGACATAGACAACCCGGATAGAG
The DNA here is from genome assembly GCA_910589765.1 of Avena atlantica. NCBI lineage: Eukaryota > Viridiplantae > Streptophyta > Magnoliopsida > Poales > Poaceae > Avena > Avena atlantica. The sequence continues at coordinate 359,858,942 of OU342734.1, read as the reverse complement.
CTGACTCTTTCGTCAACATGGTGACAAAGATCCCTCCGGCTTGGACAAAGCCGTTCATGGAGTATCTCAAACACGGAACTTTGCCCAACGACGAGGTCGAAAGACGGCAAATAGTACGAAGAGCAAAGTTTTATACCATAATCAATGGGAAACTCTATAAAAGGAGCACTACTGGTGTATACTTAAAGTGCGTTTCCCAGCTAGAAGGTATGGAAATCCTGCGCGAGATCCATCTCGGAGATTGCGGGCATCACGCCGCTCCTCGATCATTGGTCGTGAAAGCCTTCCGGCAAGGATTCTACTGGCTGACCGCGAAGATGGACGCCGACAAGCTGGTTGAGACATGCACGGGATGCCAGTATTATGCCCGACAACCACATGTTCCTGCTGAAGAATTGCGAACAATACCAATAACTTGGCCGTTTGTAGTCTGGGGGCTAGACATGGTGGGACCGTTACAGACGGCACACATGTGGATTTACGCATATGCTTGTAGCAGTTGACAAATTCACCAAATGGATAGAAGCTAAACCCATTAGAAAGCTTGATGGGGCAACTGCCCTTCGGTTTGTCCGGGATCTAGTGGTAAGATTTGGTCTCCCACACAGCATCATCACCGACAACGGAAGCAACTTGTCACTCGGAGAAGTGGAGGCCTATTGCTGGGACAAAGGCATCCGACTTGACCTTGCATCTGTGGCACACCCACAATCCAATGGTCAGGTTGAGCGAGCCAATGGATTAATTCTGCAGGGAATCAAGCCACGTCTTGAGGCACCGCTACACAGAGCAGCTGGATCTTGGGCAGAAGAATTACCATATGTGCTGTGGAGTTTACGAACCACACCCAACAGATCCACCGGCTACACCCCTTACTTCATGGTATATGGAGCAGAAGCCATCCTACCTTCCGACATCCTCCATGACGCACCAAGAGTTGCCGCCTACGACGAAGATGACGCTGAAGAATCCAGACGCCTAGATGTGGACCTTCTCGAGGAGGAGAGCGTTTTGGCATGCCAAAGATCTGCCATCTACCAGCAGAAGCTACACAGCTACCATAGTCACCGCGTTCGGCATCGCTCGTTTAAAGATGGGGATTTAGTACTCCTACTTAAGCAGAAGAAGTCACACAAATTATCCCTGCCATGGGAAGGACCGTTCATCATAAGCAAGGCGCTGCTCAATGGGTCTTACTACCTTGTCGACAATCGCGAACTCAAGGATAGACCCAACAAGGATCATAAGCGTAAGCGACGTGACCCGGATGATGACTACCCGGAGCTTGATCGGCCATGGAACATAGCACAGCTACGTCCTTTCTACACTTAGCATCTTTTATCTAATTATGTACCTCTTATATGATCAATGAAATAAAGCTCTTTGGTTCACTCATATTGCTGAGTCTTTTACCTTCTTTAGTGTTCATTTTTGGATCATGCACAAGTCTTGCGATTGCACTTGTGAAAATTCCGCCTACGGGCGATAGCTTAAGTTTTCTGGTCTACACATTCTTTGTCGTTTTTATGTGGATTCTGGAGTAGTGACTTTCGGCACTTATTGTCGGCGATTTTGTGCTCAGGTTATTGACGGTGCCATTGGGAATCATCACCTAAGCGCATGGTTCCGACAACGAGTCTTCCGACTCACGAAAAGTCAAGCATAAGAACCAGAGTAATGGATAAGCCAGCACTTGCTTAAAAATATATACATACTGTGAATTAGTTCTTAAGTCGCAGGACTTAACAATCATTGTTTTCCGCCTTAAGATTACATCACCAAGTTTCTTCCGTGCACACACCAAAGGTGAAACAAAAATTACAAAGTGTTCTCCATTCTTTGGGCGCAGGAGACTTGGAGGCCGCATCATCACCAGCCGGAGAATCACCCTCAACATCGGCGCTGTGATGAGACTCGGAGGAATCTTGGTTGACGTTATCGATGGTGTTCCTGGGCACGAAGACGTCAACATCCACCAACTCGGCAACCCTGGTGTCATAACCCGCGAGTGATGACAGGATGGCTTCATGATCGATCTCCTTGCCGTCATCATCTACGTCGGGGATGACAGAGGTCACCGTGTCGATGTCGGCATCTTCATAGTGTGCCTTCACCATAGATAGTGCCATCCTTGTGCCATCCCGTGCGCATGAAGCTTTCCAGCTCGCGACATGCTCGGGGGCTCGGTGCAGAATCTGCGAGTACTTCACCACGGAGTCCGAGGCCTTGATATAAATCTAGAGGGGCTGGGCAATCTCCTTGGCTTGGGCTATGGCGGTATTGATGAATTTGCCGGCAAGAATCATGCATTCTTTGTCCGAAGGAGGCGAGCGGGTTAAACCCATAGGCGCTAAAAATTCCGACAAGGATCGCTTGAGTTCAATAAACTCTAAAGTATCCAGACTACAGAAATACAAGGCGGAGGACACTTACTGAAGATGTTGGCCTTAGCCTGCCAGACGGTGTCCGCCAAGGATTCCTATTCTTGTTGAAGGAGCTTAAACGCCTCGCTATGGCGATGGTTTTGCTCATCAGCAACTTGCTTCTGATCTTTTAGGATCGCAAGCTCCTCCTTCAAGCGATTGATCTCCGCGGAGGCGGAATCCTGCAGGGCTTTCATGGAATCCTCGTGCATCTTCAGCATCTCCTTCCTCTCCTCCTTCAGGATCTTGTTCTTGCTGCCCAGCTGCTGGATATGCTTGGACTGCTCGACAATGTCATTGGCCTTGGCGACATGTTCTGCAAGTCGGAGAAAATAAAACACACAGTGAGTATTCGAAGAAGGAAGGCATAAAACCAAGATGAAATGCGCAAAAATAAAATAGACTCTTGTTTTTGATGATCTGTTCCTTCAAGATGGCAGTTTTACCCTTTTCGGCTTCAAGATCTGCACGCATCTTCTGATCCTTGTCATTGGCCATGCCCCTCCGAGCATTCTTTTTCTATGGAAACAAATACAAAGTTAAGTCGTTGTTTGGTCTGCTTGGAGCTCCTAGTTGGAGATTTTCCACCTAGATGCTCGGGGGCTATAGCGAGAGTTTTTAACTTATCAATATGCTTAGCTTTTCTTTAAGCATCTAGTCGGAACTAATTCATTTACAACTAGAGGCTTGGGGGCTACAGCATTGAGAATTATGAACACTGTGTATGCTACTCTTAAAGCATCTAGTCAGAGTAATTCATTCCATCTAAATGCTTGGGGGCTACAGTGAGAGTTTTTTCTAACTTAGTCACTCTTAGAGCATATAGATGCAAAACCTATGGTTTTCCGTCTACATCCTCGGGGGCTACAGTGGGATACTCATACGAAATGCAAAAGGTAAAGTAAAACATACAATTGCAATAATCTTGAGGTTTGTAGCACTCTCGACCAGCAGCTTGCCAAAGGAAATGCTATTTCCCCGCAAGATATCTGCTTGTCGGAGCAGTTCCTCAAGACCGCACGTTGGAGATGACGGCACTCCTCCAGGAACCATAGTTGTGTTACTCAGCAGGAGCGTCGGGTAAACTATCTTTGGGAACTCGAAGGGTTTCTAGGAAGTAGGGGCGTCGCCTTCGGCAGAGGTACCAGCTCCCACCACCGCCTTGCCGCTACCGATGGCATCCTTAGCCGGAGCTTCAGCCATTTAAAGCGCAGTGCTCTCCTACGTCGCCTGCTCGCCGACAACAGCGAGTTCGGTAGAGGCGCCAGAATCCATTTCCATGGCGGAAGGGCATGGTGCCTCCTGGACTTGACAGCTTATCGGAGTAGAGGAGGGCTTAACGGCAGGATTAGCAGGGGCAATGGTGGGGGAGGAGTCGCGATGCAGCATATCTTTGATATTTCTATAAGCCCCAAGAGTCTTGGAGGACTTCTTGAGGCTGGTTGTGGCTTTCTTCCTGAAACATGCAAAGTGCATAAGTATAGGAATAAGACAGATAAATAAGACAATGTTGGAGAATGAGAGGCTTACACTAGGGGGGGATCTTTGGCAAAAATCCCGGTGGCTTTTCTCTTTTCCGCCTCCAGGGCGGCAGTACTCTTTTTGGAGGCTCCACCCTCCGTCTTCTTCTTCTTGCCTCCGTCGACAGCGTCAGAGGTGGAGCTCTTCCGCTTTCGCGCCAATGGGACATCGTTGTCGGACACGACCGTGACTTCCTTCATCTTTGGATCGTAGATTTGGGCAGCCAGGTTGTCCTCATCTAGATCGCTAAGCTGTTAAGTGAGAAATCACCGTGTTAGATAAGATGGCACTAGCAAGACGGAGAAACTGGAGCAATTTCATACACGGAAAATAAATACCTACCTTTGGGCACTTGTTGTCTACGTACATGTCGCAGGTGATGGTGAAGTCGTGCTTCTTATCCTTCACCTTGATGATGTCCTTCAGACGGAGCTTGACGGAGTCGCTCGAGAAGTTATCCATGGAGATCCGGAGGGTATCCCTTCGATCACTGGTGTACTCGTGCATGAACTTCACGCGGTGCTGCAGAAGTTGGATTCGCCTGATGAACCAGCACATGGCTAGATCAAAGACGGTCAAACCCGTATCTAGGAACCACTCGATCCGCCTTATTGCGCGTGAAGCGTCGAGGTCGGAGGGAAGAGAGGCATGGGATCTCCATGTGTAAACTTCAGCGGCGGCTCCATCCACGAAGTCCGGGTACGTCACTTCTCGACCCGCCAAAGGAATGTCGGGGCCGTAGAAGTACGTCCGCTGCCAGTTTTTGCACGACTCGTGGCCGACGATGTCGGGGAACCGCCGGCCAGGTCGGATCTTGAAGCTTATGGTGCCGCAGTTCCTAAGCTCCTCCCTACTATGTCCGGCTTCACGTTTGACGGTGAAGAAGTACACGAACAAGTCTAACCTAGGCTTAATCCCTAGGTAACCCTCACAAAGTGTCGCGAAGTTGCTAAGCACTAAGATACTATTGGGGGAGAGGTTATGGGGTTGAACCTTGAAGTGGTTCAAGACGGACAAAAAGAAGTGGGAGATGGGCAGGGAAACGCCGCGTACCAGCTGAGCCTTGAGGTACACCTTTTATCTGGCTTGGGGAGAAGGTGTCACCTCGCCGGCCGGCGCCGCCCGCCAGGCGATCCCCTCCATCGCGGGGAGGTAGCCTTCGGCGACCATCTCTTGGATGTCGCGGCCGGTGATGTCCGAGCCGCGCCAGTCTCCCTTGTGCGAGTCTGGCTCTTCTTCCAGAGGCTTTAGCTCCGCCAGATTGTGGTCACCGCCGGTGGTTGCAATCACCGCCGACGCGGGGATGACCAGGCCCTCTAGGGGCACGACGACGGAGCTTGCCGGCTTCGTCGTGGCTTCGCTCGACGCCGCCATCGACGGGGAGGAGCTGCTGCTGGCCATGGAGGACTGGGAGGATGCGACTGGTGCAAAGAGAGGCTAGGGTTTCTTCGAGGTTTTCCGCGGAGAGCTCGAGGAGGCGTGCGGCTGGAGGAAGAAGATGATGACGCGAGAGAATGGGGTGAAAAATTGGCAAGTGCCCCACGGTTACTATTTATCTTACTCTACGTCAAGATTCGTGCAGCTAATCGGATGGTTGCCGCGTAGACGACGTGTTCGTGGACGTGCGCGGTAATTTTGCCACGTCTCCAACCGCCGCCGCCAACGGTTCGTATTGCTCGCGCGGGAAAATTGGATATGATTGCGTTCTCTGCATGTGTGAGTTTCGAGGCGTTGCTAACCTAAGCCTATGTCGTCATAACTGACATGGTAGATGAGTCGTCGCATCGAAGATTCCGGCATGGACGGAATTAATCTGACTACGGAAGAGTATGATGGAAGATTCAACATTTCTCTGACTTACTCATAGAAGACGGAGAAACCTTTGCAGGGTTCTTTGGGAGGACTACAAGATGTTGCTTGACGATTTGCCGACATCCATCTAGACGGGGCATTCCACGAGAAGAGGCAAGACGGCGCAAGATCTCGGAGTTCTCCGGGGGCTACTGTTGGGGATGTGCTATATGGGTATCCTCATAGCATGTCTCTTATCCGACTAACCCAGGTGGCCCATAGTCGGTAGCATGGCCTGTGGCCTGCTGGGCGGCCCAGTTAGGTGGATCTAGAAGGGAGGCCCATGCCGGATAAAGGAAGGCTACGGTGGAGTCACCAGCGTACCCGGAGCCTTGGAGTGCAAGATACACAAGACTAGTGATAGGCGGTGTAGGACTCTGTAACCTGTCCGGCTAGGACTTTTCCCTGTAACCCTAGGATCTCGCGATTATATAAGTCGGGCCTATGGGAGCCTTTAGGGCACAACACAATCTCATACACAACCTTGCACAGCGAACCTATCTCTGTAACTCGGCGTATCTGCCCTTATAGTGATTTATAGCAGGAGTAGGATTCCACCACTGTCGTGGGATCTGAACCTGGGTAAGCTGTGTTACCTCGTACCCGTCAACCGTCCACCTTACCCCACGTCTCTAAACATGCACTGTGAGGACCCCTCCATGGCGTACTCGTCGGCAATACCACGACAAGCATGAAACATAAACATAAGCAACATTGCAATGCTCATAAGAAGGTATGATAGAGTGGTATATTGCTTGCCTTTGATGGTGAAGCAAACATAAATGCCAAGGCACCTTTTGTAGGGTTCGCAGCATAGAAAACAAAAAATTTCCTACGATGGGAACTATGTACCAAGATCTATCTACTAGATACAAACAACAGGCGGATGTATATCCGTAGAGAACATACCCTTGAAGACCGACAAAGCTTAACGAGTTCAACTCGTGGTTGATGTAGATGATCTCTTGCCGATCTCAAGATCGAGAGGAAGTCCTAGCGCCGCAAAGCAACAGCGCATCCGTGCTCGCACACACGTACAAGACACCAAGCAACCTCCGCCTCCTCGCTCCAGCGATGCAGCGGAAGCACAACCCTTTCTTGCCGAATAGCCACCGGGAACATGTATCTCGCTAGTCCGAGACCATGGGGGATAAATTCTAGAGGGGGAGAGAGATCCTTCACGAGGAGGTGTGAGTGAGAAGTGAGAGGAGGGGCTCCTTTTATAGGAGGAGGGGGGCACCCAAGGGGGTGGCCGCCGGCCATGGGGGCTTCCCCCTCCCCTCCTTCATTCATGTGGGTGGACACTCCACTCACAAAAATCCATTCATATGCCTCCACTCAAAATCCCACTCAAACTTGCCATTAAATTTCCACCAAATTTAATGCAAACTCTCATTAAATAAAACTCTTTTATTTTATTTTGTCAATTACTTTAATGACAAACATTCACAAATAACCCCTTGCTAGAATTCCATTTCACATGCATAACCTCTTTATGCAATTTCACCCGAAAACCTGTTTCGGTATCTAGTGAAATAAATTCCTGCGCTTGTTTATTCTTTCGGCATGAAACATTTGCTCCAACTGGATGCCAGTGTCCCTTAAGTGTGTAACCCTACGGTTCACGAATAATGCGGACATGATCGAGACCCTTCTCCGATCAATAATCAGTAGCGGGACCTGGAGATCCATACTGACTCCCACACATTCAACGATGACTTTTCCTGTGATCGTCGGAACCTTTTACGCTTGTATCTTAATCCCTTTGTTTCACGATATATTACAAGTCCGAGATTCGATCATCGGTATCCCCATACCTAGTTTGATCTCGTTACTGACATGCACTCTTTTCTCGTTCCCGTGATATAACATTCTAGTGATCAAATCACTTGCTTGCAAGCTAACCAATGTGATATCACCGAGAGGGCCCAGAGCATATCTATCCGTCATCGGGATGAACAAATTCCACTCTTGATCCATGATTCTCAACATAACACTTTAGTAGCTTTGAAGCCATCTTTATAATCAACCAGTTACGGAGTGACGTTTGATGTCAACAAGAAACTCTTCCGGTGTTAGTGATTGGCATGATCTCATGGTCTAAGGATTAGGACTACTTCGTAAGTTGTTTATAGAAATATAAACTCAATGACTTTGATCGTAATGCTATACTTCGGATGAATGTTCATCACACCATTACACTAATGTTGTTATCTCGTTATTAACAACATCCAATGTCTATGATCAGGAAACTATGATCATCTTGTTAATCAACGAACTAGTTTATGAGAGAGGCATAACTAGGAACTTTCTGTTTGTTTATTAAACACACATGTATTAACGTTTCCTTATTAATACAATTATAGCATGCAAAATAAACATCTATCATATACTTGGAATACAAATAATAAACATTTTATTATTGCCTCTCAGGTCATATTCCCTTCAGTCTCCCACTTGCACTAGAGACAATAATCTAGTTACATAGTGATGTATCTAACACCCATGGAGTTCTGGTGTAGATCATGTTTTGCTCTAGGGAGAGTTTTAGTCAACGAATCTGCTACATTGAGATCCGTATGTACTTTACAAATCTTTATATCTCCATCCTTGACATTCTCGCGGATGGAGTGAAACCGGCGCTTAATATGCTTGGAATGCTTGTGAGACCTTGGCTCTTTGGCATTGGCAATGGCACCATTGTTGTCACAATAGATCACCATTGGGTCTAACGCGTTTGCAACCACACCTAGTTCGGATATGAACTCCTTCATCCAAACTGCTTCCTGAGCTGCTTCTGAAGCAGCAACATATTCGGCCTCCGTTGTTGATCCCGCCACCACAGGTTGTTTGGAGCTCCTCCAACTAACCTCTCCGCCATTCATGAGAAATACGTATCCGGATTGAGACTTAGAGTCATCCGGATCGGTGTCAAAGCTAGCGTCAACATAACACTTAGCGACGAGCTCTTCTTCACCTCCGTATACAAGAAACATATCCTTTGTTCTTCATAAGTACTTAAGGATATTCTTGACCGCTTTCCAGTGTTCTGAACCTGGATCCGATTGGTAACTACTATTCAAACTAATAGCATGTGCCACATCCGGTCTTGTACATAGCATGGCGTACATTATAGATCCTATGGCTGAAGCATAGGGGACCTTGTCCATTATCTCTCTTTGTTCCGCCGTAGCCGGACTTTGAGTCTTACTCAATGTCGTGCCTTGTGCAATAGGTAAGAACCCCTTCTTACTATCTTCCATTTTAAACTTCTTTAAAATCTTATCAAGGTATGTACTTTGCGATAGCCCTATTAGGCGCCTAGATCTATCTCTATAGATCTTTATGCCAATATGTATGACGCTTCACCTAGGTCCTTCATTGAAAATTTGTTGTTTAGATAACTTTTAACACTGTTTAAAAGATCTATATCATTTCCGATCAATAATATGTCATCCACATATAATGTCAGAAATGCCACATTGCTCCCACTCACTTTCTTGTAAATACAAGCTTCTCCATAAGTTTGGACAAATCCAAACTTTTTGATCACCTCATCAATGTGGAGATTCCAACTTTGTGATGCTTGCTTCAATCCATAGATGGATCGCTGAAGCTTGCACACCTTGTTAGCATCCTTAGGATCGACAAAACCCTTTGGTTGTATCATATAAAACTCTTCATCAATATTACCATTGAGAAACGCGGTTTTGACATCCATCTGCCATATCTCATAATCGAAATATGCAGCAATTGCTAACATAGTCCTAACTGACTTTAGCATCGCTACGGGAGAGAATGTCTCATCGTAGTCAACTCCTTGAATTTGTCGAAACCCCTTTGCGACAAGTCGAGCTTTATAGACGGTCACATTTCCATCAGCATCAGTTTTACTTTTGAAAATCCATTTGTTCTCCACGGCCTTTCGGTCATGAGGTAAGTCCACCAAGTTCCAAACTTGATTTTCATACATGGATTCCATCTCGGATTTCATGGCTTCTAACCATTTGTTGGAATCCGGGCTCATCATCACTTCTTCATATGTCGCAGGGTCATCATTTTCATCAACCATGAAATTCATGACAGGATTTCCATACAGCTCGGGAGCTTCACGCGTCCTGCTTGACCTGCGAGGTTCGGTAGTACTCTCTTTCAGAGTTTCATGATCATTATCATTAGTTTCCTCTTCAACAGGTGGATCCAACTCCGGAACAACTTCCGGCGCTGCGCTACTCGCCATACTTTGAAGAGAAGGTTCAATAACCTCTTCGAGTTCTACCTTCCAACTACTCACACCTTTCGCGAGAAACTCTTTCTCTAGAAAGGATCCATTCTTGGCAACAAAAACCTTGCCCTCGGATCTGTGATAGAAGGAATACCCAATAGTTTCCTTATGGTATCCTATGAAGACGCATTTTTCCGCTTTGGGTTCGAGTTTATCCGGTTGAAGTTTCTTCACATAAACATCGCATCCCCAAACTTTGCTTAGGTTTGTTTCCAAACCGCAATTCATACGGTGTCTTTTCAACGGATTTAGATGGTGCCCGATTTAAAGTGAATGTAGCAGTTTCTAGTGCATAGCCCCAAAATGACAATGGCAAGTCCGTCAGAGACATCATAGATCGAACCATATCTAATAAAGTACGATTACGACGTTCCGACACACCATTTCACTGTGGTGTTCCGGCAGGTGTGAGTTGTGAAACAATTCCACACTCTTTCATGTGAGTGCTAAACTCGTAACTTAGATACTCACCTCCACGGTCGGACCATAGAAATTTGATCTTTCTATTACGATGATTTTCCACTTCATTCTGAAATTCCTTGAACTTTTCAAAGGTTTCAGACTTGTGTTTCATCAAGTAGATATAACCGTATCTACTCAAATCATCCGTGAAAGTAACAAAATAACGATATCCACCACGCGCCGACACACTCATTGGACCACATACATCAGAATGTATGATTTCCAATAAATCTGTCGCCCGTTCCATTGAACCGGAAAACGACGTTCTAGTCATCTTGCCCATAAGGCATGGCTCACATATATCAAATGATTCATAATCAAGTGATTCCAAAAGTCCATCCGAATGGAGCTTCTTCATGCGTTTAACGCCAATATGACCTAGACGGCAGTGCCACATATATGCGGATATATCATCATTAAGTTTAATCCTTTTAGCATCAACATTATGACTATGTGTAACATTATTATCGAGATCCAAAAGAAATAAACCATTCATCATCGGTGCATGACCATAAAAGATTTCATTCATATAAATGGAACAACCATTGTTCTCGGATTTAAATGAATAACCACTTCGCATTAAACACGATCCAGATACAATGTTCATGCTCAGTGCAGGCACCAGATAACAATTATTCAAGTTTATAACTAATCCCGACGGCAAGTGGAGAGGCAGCGTTCCGACGGCGATCACATCAACGCTTGATCCATTGCCGACACGCATCTTGACCTCACCCCTTGCTAGCGGTCGCTTGTTCCGCAGCCCCTGATTCGAGTTACAAATATTAGCAACTGAACCGGTATAAAATACCCAGGTGCTACTGCGAGCACTAGTCAAGTACACATCAATAACATGTATATCATATATACCTTTGTTTGCCTTGCTGGCTTTCTTGTCTGCCAAATACTTGGGGCAGTTGCGCCCAGTGGCCAGTCCCCTTACAATAGTAGCACTCGGTATCAGACTTAGGTCCAACTCGGGGTTTCTTTTCAGGCACGGCAACAGGTTTGCCGCCCTTACTTCCCTTCCGTTTTCCCTTCTTGTCTTTCTTGAAACCAGTGTTCCTATTGATCATCAACACTTGATGTTCCTTTTTTATCTCCACTTCTGCAGTTTTAAGCATTGACAGAAGCTCGGGGAGAGACTTCTTCATGCCTTGCATATTATAGTTCATCAAGAAGCTCTTATAGCTAGGTGGCAGAGACTGCAGAACACGATGGATGCCTAAGTCAATGGGAATCGATATTCCCAAGGACACAAGCTTATCGGCATAACCCGACATCTTGAGTACATGCTCACTAACGGAGCTGTGCTCTTCCATCATGCATCTAAAGAACTTTTCTGAAGCATTGTAGCTCTCTACAGCAGCATGTGTGTCGAAAATCATTTTCAACTCACCCATTGTATCAAAAGCATTGCCGTTTTCGAAACGCTTTCGAAGTTTCGGCTCTAGCCCATACAATATGCCGCAATGAACTAAGTTGTGGTCCTCCTGACGAGTCTGATAGACATTCTTCTCCTCGTCAGGGGAATCCTCAAAAGGTGGGGGGCCTAACGGCGCTTCTAGCACATATTGCTTTTGTGCAGCAGAGAGGAGAATCCTCAAATTCATGGCCCATTCGGTAAAGTTGCTACCGTTCGTTGCAAGTTTCTCTTTCTCCATGAACACATTGAAATTAAAAGCAGGTGGTGCCATCTACAACAGAATTTGTAAAGTTTAGACTAAGTGTATGATAGATTGATTTCAACTAATCCATATTACAAATGAACTCCCACTCAAAAACGACATCCCTCGTGCCTTTTTGGTGCTTACATGAACCAAATCCACTACACCAAGTCCGATCATCACGTGAGTCGGTGTAGCTTCAAAGGCGAGCATCAAATGGGCATCATATCTACTATATGACTCATGCTTAACCTTTCGGTCCGTGTTCCGAGGCCATGTCTGTACATGCTAGGCTCGCCAAGTTAGAACCTTAGTATTCACGTGTGTAACTGTTTTACACCCGAAATATGGTCGTGGATCCAAGAACACCCGATCATCACGTGATGTCTTGGAGCGACGAAAAACATAATCGGTGCATACTAAAGGAAGAACACATTCTTATCTTGATATTTAAAAGAGGTATCATCTTATTATGCTAACAAAGCGCTAAACAAGCAATATAAGATGCTATCAAACATCACATGTTTATTAGTGAAATGTTATGGTTCCCGCAGATGATCTCTATCATGTGCATCGTGGTATGATCACTATCATACCTATATGTGTAAGTCCAAGGTCTATGTAGATTACACGTTATGTATGTTGTAAGAGTATCATCGCATACTTCTACTTACAACATCACCATATCATAACACTAGCCCAGCAACAGTCTAAACTAGACGCCTCTAATTTATCCATTGCAAGTTTTACGTGGCTTAGGGCTTCGAGATAGAACCGTTCTTACCTACGAACATGAACCAGAACGAGGATAACCAAATTGTTGACAACTCGTTGCAAAATAGATATTGACTATAGTAGGAGAGACAGACACCCGCTAGCCACTTATGCAAACTAGTTGCATGTCAAGCGTGGAACAGGTCTCATGTGCGAGGACATGTAAAGTGTGTCCGGGCCGCTTCATCCCACTATGCCACCAATATCCAAAATTACAACAAAGGAGCAACAACATGATCATCATCGCCCACATACTCATATGTGTACTACCCGTGTAAAGTATCTACGCATAGATCCGGCTCTGATACCACTGTAGGGCTCGCAACATAGAAAACAAAAAATTTCCTACGATGGGAACTATGTACTAATATCTATCTACTAGATACAAACACCGGGCGGATGTATATCCGTAGAGAGCATACCCTTGAAGACCGACAAAGCTTAACGAGTTCAACTCGTGGTTGATGTAGACGATCTCTTGCCGATCTCAAGATCGAGAGGAAGTCCTAGCGCCGCAAAGCAGCAGCGCATTCGTGCTCGCACACACGTACAAGACACCGAGCAACCTCCGCCTCCTCGCTCCAGCGATGCAGCGGAAGCACAACCCTTTCTTGCCGAATAGCCACCGGGAACATGTATCTCGCTAGTCCGAGACCATGGGGGATAAATTCTAGAGGGGGAGAGAGATCCTTCACGAGGAGGTGTGAGTGAGAAGTGAGAGGAGGGGCTCCTTTTATAGGAGGAGGGGGGCACCCAAGGGGGTGGCCGCCGGCCATGGGGGCTGCCCCCTCCCCTCCTTCATTCATGTGGGTGGACACTCCACTCACAAAAATCCATTCATATTCCTCCACTCAAAATCCCACTCAAACTTGCCATTAAATTTCCACCAAATTTAATGCAAACTCTCATTAAATAAAACTCTTTTATTTTATTCAGAATTTTGTCAATTACTTTAATGAAAAACATTCACAAATAACCCCTTGCTAGAATTCCATTTCACATGCATAACCTCTTTATGCAATTTCACCCGAAAACCTGTTTCGGTATCTAGTGAAATAAATTCCTGCGCTTGTTTATTCTTTCGGCATGAAACATTTGCTCCAACTGGATGACAGTGTCCCTTAAGTGTGTAACCCTATGGTTCGCGAATAATGCGGACATGATCGAGACCCTTCTCCGATCAATAATCAGTAGCGAGACCTGGAGATCGATACTGACTCCCACACATTCAACGATGACTTTTCCTGTGATCGTCGGAACCTTTTACGCTTGTATCTTAATCCCTTTGTTTCACGATATATTACATGTCCGAGATTCGATCATCGGTATCCCCATACCTAGTTTGATCTCGTTACTGACATGCACTCTTTTCTCGTTCCCGTGATATAACATTCTAGTGATCAAATCACTTGCTTGCAAGCTAACCAATGTGATATCACCGAGAGGTCCCAGAGCATATCTATCCGTCATCGGGATGAACAAATTCCACTCTTGATCCATGATTCTCAACATAACACTTTAGTAGCTTTGAAGCCATCTTTATAATCAACCAGTTACGGAGTGACGTTTGATGTCAACAAGAAACTCTTCCGGTGTTAGTGATTGGCATGATCTCATGGTCTAAGGATTAGGACTACTTCGTAAGTTGTTTATAGCAATATAAACTTAATGACTTTGATCGTAATGCTATACTTCGGATGAATGTTCATCACACCATTACACTAATGTTGTGATCTCGTTATTAACAACATCCAATGTCTATGATCAGGAAACTATGATCATCTTGTTAATCAACGAACTAGTTTATGAGAGAGGCATAACTAGGAACTTTCTGTTTCTTTATTAAACACACATGTATTAACGTTTCCTTATTAATACAATTATAGCATGCAAAATAAACATCTATCATATACTTGGAATACAAATAATAAACATTTTATTATTGCCTCTCAGGGCATATTCCCTTCACCTTTGAAGTTCAAGTGAAGACAAGAAGTAAAGATATCAAAGATATAAGCATCAAAGTCTTGACATAATTAACCAAGTTTTGAGACAAGCAAATTACACTAAGAATGACAACTATGATCTCAAGAAGGTGCTCATAGAATAAGTGGTGACTCAACAAGGAAGTGAAAAGGTTTTGAAAAGTTTGAAATGCTTCCAAATGCTGAAAGTATGTTACTCATTAGCTTTGAGCTCTCATTGCCCCTATCATAGGCATGTTTAGATGGTTAATGGTGAAAGTGAGGTCAAATATGAGTTATATGCTTGACAAACCATAAACTGGAAACCTAATGTCCCTTGAGTATGAGGGCCACTCCTCATGCTACTCAACTTTAGTTACCGGTAAGTTCGTGTCATAGTAAATACACGCATATCATAGAGAACCGCCAACGGGGTACCCCTTGCACATGATACAGGAGCTATCCCATAATCAAAATGACAAGGCAAGCAGACAATGAGCATCTCAGCGATCCTTTTATTTGCTATTTGCATAGGTTTTTATTGAGGATGCTTCACAGATTGCTCATTATGGTTATGCTGCAAGTTTCCACCATGATTAGGCATGGCTTAGGCTAGCGGCCCAGGAGTTTCTCTAACATATATATATAACTCCATGAAATTACAAGCTCCCTTTTTATTTCACACCGATGACATCCATAAATAAAAGAGCATGATATCAACTAGGTACAAAGTACAGGTGCAATGTTGAAAGCGTTCCTCGTGATAGCACGGTTCTGCTAACTCCCAGCCTATAATTTTCAAGCATATAACTTTCATGTATAGTCACAATGGTTCAGGTTTATTAAGTGCAAGAAATAAAGTGTGCCATCAAGTTCGTGAGAGATTGACTAACTAACTTTCTCAAAACAAGCAAACATTTTATTTGGAAGAAAACAAGGCATAATGAATATGCACGGAATAGCAAATGATGCTAGTAGGTAGGTATGGTGGACACTTTGGAAATAATGGTTTTTGGGGAGTTGGAAACACGAGTAGATCTCATACTCAGTGCAAGTGAAGGCTAGCAATAAAAAGGAAGCAACAAACGAGAGAGCAATAACTGTCATAATCATGCTTGCAACAAAACAGGACTAATTATGGCATGAAAGTGATACAAGAACTCTGAGGCAAAATAAATCATCGAGGCTTACTGACTATTGTTCAGTCATATGCATGCGTGAGCATGTGCCAAGTAGATTCAAATGAAACTTTCATAGGAGGATACCACCGTGTCATACCAAGTTATGAATAGAACAATGCAAGCAAACATTCATATGACACGCTACATACTATTAGCAAGCTGGAGCCAATCATAAGAAAGCAAGAACTACTAAGCATCCATAAATAACATACACCTTACATGAACAGACTAAGCATGCCCACAATGATGAGTATATGTACAGAAATTAAAACAAATATAGTTCATTACCAGCATCTTACCACACCTCAAGTTGTCTTAATCTTCATTATTGCTCTTCACTTGTGTGGCTTGAATAATAACATGAAACCAAACTCCACTAAGGACTGCTGAACCCTGCAAAGAACTTCACAAATAAAAAGAAGAACAACAAATATTTTGGTGTTTTCAATTTTTTAAAGCAAGCACACAAAGCAAAATCTTTTTGGATTTTTCTTAAGACAAACCAAAGCAAAAAAACAAACCAAGAGAAACAATGAAAATATTTTTGGTCTTTTTGTGTTTTGAGAAAGCAGAAACAAAAACCAAAAAGAAAGCGAAACATGGATATACAAAGAACCGACAAAACATGATATATAGATGAGTGTGATGTCGGTATACCTCCCCCAAGCTTAGGCTTTTGGCCTCAGTGGGGCTCAATCCCATGGTGACCAAGAAGGTGTGCCTCTGTAATGCGACGAAGAGGCCCCTTCGTCCTGGTACGAGCTCGAGGACGCCCATGTGTAGTGCACAGAGTGGTCATAAGAGGGCGCGTCCCCCTGGTAGTGTCTGTGGAAACCACGAATGCGTAGCTGCTCGTCCATATCCTCCTTGGAGCATGACCAAGGTCCCTGGCAAACACTGAACAAAGTGCTTTGTGGCAAAGGAATTTCTCTCTCTTCCCCATCAGTAAACATCATCCTGTAAACCAAACTCTCAATGGTAGAACTAGCAGTGACAAAGTGATGCGCTTTCATGGCAGCAAGATCAAGCCTCTGAGGAGCCAAAATTGTATTATTTGGATCAACAGAAAGTTCTAAGGCAGCAACTACATGTGCAGCAATAATATCCCCATAATTGGGTCCTCTAGCAGCTAAGCGACGAGCAATGAGAGAACCAAGATTTTACCTGGTTTCATTGTTGAGTGCAGCAGCTAGAAATGCCAAATGATAGTTGGAAATATTGTTAGTGTTATCCCTACCAAGAATACTAGTGGAAAGATAATAAGCAAATATCTGATAGCTGGGAGTTGAATATTTCTTATCTTTCCGTGCTGGGCTCTACGATCATCATCATTAGTCACCCATTGGTAGAGCTCCAACAAATCAGCAGGTTGAGCTGAAATCTTCTTCACCGTCCGAGCCGTGCCAATACCCAAGATTTCGCAAAATTTCTTCAATGTCATGGTGAAGGGCCTTTTGTACATTTTGAATGACACCTCTAACCTGAAAGGGTTGGTAGTAAAATAGAAACTATCCACAAAAGTTTTGGTGAGCATAGCATATTGCTCACTCTCATCCTGCATATAACTAGTTAGACCAACCCTCCTAATAAGAGTTAGGAAATCATTGAGAATCCCAGCAGCCTGCAAAAATGTAAAACAAGGGAAGGTAGAAGGGTGTGCATCCCCCTCATCTCCCTTGTTGCCAAAATGCGGTGTAATAAGATCCTCATTGTATGATGGCCTAGTTCGGGAGGATGATCTCGAAGGCCTTGTCCTCCTAGGTGCATCACTCTCAAACACTTCTCCATATGTGTGGTTGTCCATGACCCTTTTTTCTGAAATTTTTAGACAAACATCAAACCAAGTAATTTCCAAGTTGATAAATGATGAGGAACTACCATAGGAACTAGCTAGAGGGCTAAACATGCATCAAAATGAAATCTCTAAGCATAGAACAAGCATGCAAGCTCACACAACCAGTCACCTACAGTAGAAAAATACTCAAGATACAATCTACCAATCACAAATCTAATTGGACAAGTGGAGGAGGCACATACCAAGGAGCAATCCCTCCAAAAATCAGCATCAAAGATGGGTTGAGCAGGGAGATCGAAAATCCGGAGCAAGAACAGTAGGAACTCAAGCTTGAGAAATTTTTCCGGTGTTTTTGGGAGAGAGAAAGAAGTGGCTGGAAGGAGACACTTTGGAGGGCCACAGGTGGGCCACACCTAGGCCATGCGCCACCTAGGGCTAGCCACGCCACCAGGGGGTGTGCTGGCCTGGTGGTCCCCTTGGGCCACTCCAGGTGTCCCTCTGCCCCTTTTTCGAGGAAAAAATTAATATGAATTTTCTGGGGTTTTTCGGGAAACTTTATTTTTGGCCAATTTTCAAGGTATGAAAATTGATTTTCTCACAGAAAAATATTTTTTAGAAGAAGCAAAAAGCAAACCAAAACCAAAACTACAAAAGTTCTAAGACACTCTAACAAGCAACCAACTAGCAAAACTAAGACTAACAAGAGGAAGACCAAAAACTAGGAAGGAGAAAAATAAAAGTGAGCAAGTATAACCATTGTGAAAACATTGTTTTGTTCATTAAAATCCTTTTGTTAACAAGGTTGATCAAGTCTTGTTACCAAAACAATTCCAAATCAGACAAAACTTTGCATTCCACAAACTAATTATGTTACCTCAAACTTGATAGCAATGGTCCCAATCATAATAGTTTCAAAACTTTCTTGTGGAATGGGACAATATATTTCTCCAACTTTGATGCTCTCAATATTTTCAATGGAATTCAAGCGATAGCTCTTATCAATATTCTTGAGGAAATAGACAATATGATCTTTGTCATTAATATTAAAAGTTACTTTTCCTTGATTACAACTGATGACATCACCTGTAGTATTAAGAAAATGTCTCCCAAGAATAATAGACATGTTATCATCTTCAGGCATCTCAAGCACAACAAAATCATTTAAAACCAAGAAATTATGAGCCACTTGAACAGGAACATCCTCACATATACTAACAGGAATAGTAGTTGACTTATCATCCATTTGCAAAGATATATAAGTTGGTATCAATATTTCTAGCTGGATTCTCTTATAGAGAGAAAAAGGCATAACACTAACTCCAGCTCCCAAATCACACAAAGCAGTTCTAACATAATTATTCTTAATAGAGCAAGGAATAATTGGTATACCTGGATCACCGAGTTACTTTGGAACCTTACCATTGAAGGAATAATTAGCAAGCAAAGTAGAATTTTCCTCATTAGGAATCTTCCTTTTATTAGAGACAATATCCTTCATATACTTTGAATAAGGAGGCAACTTAATAGCTTCAGCTAAAGGATTTTGCAAAAATAAAGGTTTTGTCCACTCACAAAACTTGTTATAGTGTTCTTCCTGCTTTGACTTGTGTTTCTTATTAGGACAAGGCTTAGGTTTCTGCACCCAAGGTTCTCTCTCACTACCATGTTTATTAGCAATAAAATCTTCCTTAGTGTACCTAGTGTTCTTAGTGTGCTTCTCAGGTTCTTCCTCAATTTCTTCCTTATCAGGAGCATCATTTTTATCATTACCACTTTCAGTTTCAGCATCAGAGACAAATATACTATTAGGATCTACAGCAGGTTCAGGAGGTTCCTCAACTATTTTATGTTTCTTTTTCTTTCTCTTATGAGGACTACCACTACTTTCACCATGATGAGAATCCTGCTCAATTCTTTTAGGGTGTCCTTCAGGATATAAAGTATCTTGAGTGGCTGCACCACCCCTAGTTCTAATTCCATAAGCATGTTTATCTCCTGAAGCATTAACTAGCATATCCTTTTGTACCTTAGCAAGTTGATCAATTTGGGTTTGAACCGTTTGAAATTGTTTACAAAGAATTTTAACATCATTAGTAGTTCTTTCCACAATATCTTTCAACTCATTAATAGCTCTAGAGTTTTCCAATAAATGATTCTGAACTTGTTTATTAAAATTACCTTGCTTAACAATAAAAGTATCAAGTTCCTCTAAGCATTGATGAGGAGGTTTACCATAAGGAATATCACCTTCATTAAAGTGGAGAGAGTGTACCTCAATAGTAGATGAGTGGGGAATTGGCTTACATAATTCTTCTATAGGAGGTAGATTATTCACATCTTCAGCTCTAATACATTTCTCCTTAAGACATTTCTTAGCTTCCTTCATCACTTCATCATTTAATGTAATCATTCCCCTCTTCTTTGGTGTTAGTGTTGGAGTTGGTTCAGGCACAACTGGTTCAGGAGTAATGGCCTCAGGTGTATTTAGCTTAGTTGAAGTCCAATCATCATAATTCTTGCTTATTTTAGCCATTAATTCTTCAGCATCTGTAGGAGTTCTTTTCCTGAAAACACAATCAGCAAAACTATCTAGGTATGTCCTAGAATCATCAGTTAGTCCATTATAATAAATATCAAGAAGCTCATTTTTAGGTAATGGACATCCGGGATGTGCATGAATCAAGGCACAAAACCTTGTCCATGACTCAGAAAAATTCTCTTTTTCTCCCTGCTTAAAATCAAAAAGTTTCTACAAAGAAACAAGTCTAGCACTGGGAGGAAAATATTTCTAAAAGAAAGAAACAATCAAGCAATCATGGCTATCAATGGATCCAGGTGGTAATCTATTAAACCAAGCTTTAGCTTCTCCTTTTAGTGAAAAAGGTAAGATTTTTGTAATAAAATACTTGCACATCTTAAAATCATCAGAGAATAAGGCACTCATAGTGGAAAGCTCATTCATATGAGCTACAACACTTTCATTTTTAGTCCCACAAAAAGGTTCTTTTTCAACAATGTCTATATAGGATAAATCAAGAGAGAAATCATAATCCTTATCTTTGATATCTATGGGAGAAGTAGCAAACTTAGCATTAGAAGACAATTTAGGAATAATGGGACGTCTCTCAAGGAGACTCCTAATAGCACTAGCACCATGTGTGTTTTGGTATTCTTCAATAAATTCATTAGTCATTTCAATGTAACCATCATTAATATCATATCTCTCTCTAGACTCAGGTGAGCTAGCAGGTGTAATAGTGTTTTCACTAGGAGTTTTAGTGTTTCCCAAAATAGTTCTAGCAATAGTAGCATCTAGGAAAGGACCTAATGAACCAATCGCATCAAGCACAGTAGAAGTAACATCATGAGTATCAAAAGCAATTTTAGATTCAGCAGTAGTAGCAGTGTGTGTGGCATGAGTATGTGGTGGTGGTGTAACAAGCTTACTTATAACAGACGGTGAATCAAGAGCAGCAGAGGTGTTTAGTATTGTACCTC
The DNA here is from genome assembly GCA_910589765.1 of Avena atlantica. Taxonomy (NCBI): domain Eukaryota; kingdom Viridiplantae; phylum Streptophyta; class Magnoliopsida; order Poales; family Poaceae; genus Avena; species Avena atlantica. The sequence goes on along the minus strand of OU342734.1, from coordinate 359,837,521 downwards.
TTCTTGTAGTGGGTGGTAAAATAGGAAAATTCCCATCACGAGACTTCCCCATGATCAAAGGAATAGCAGTGAACAATAATAGATCCAAGTGAACTTACAAATAAAGCTATGCTCCCCGGCAATGGCGCCAGAAAATAGTCTTGATGACCCACAAGTATAGGGGATCGCAATAGTCTTCGAGGGTAGTATTACCCAATTTATTGATTCGACACAAGGGGAGCCAAAGAATACTTATAAGCCTTAAACTGAGTTGTCAATTCAGCTGCACCTGAAAATAGTCTTGCTCACAGTAGTTTATCAGTAGCAACAGTTTTATAGTAACAATAGCAAAGCAACAACAATAGTAAAACAAGAGCAATAGTAATAGTAGTAGCAAACAGTAGGATACGAGTGCGGTAGGCATAAAGATGGACGGACGGGTGTTGCATGGACAAGTCTAAACATGTAACTTCAAGATCTAGGTCACTTGCAGATAAATAAGATAAAACATCTAAGTACTAAATAATCATAGGCATGCGTTCCATATATAGTTATACGTGCTCGCAATGAGAACTTTCACAACAAGTTGCAACAAAGTCAAATAGCACTAATAGAGATACTAGGCACCATGCTCTAACAATCTTATTCGATTACATGATAGAACTCATCCAATCCCTGCCATCCCCATAGTCTACGGCGGGGGATTTCTCACTCATGGATGGGGGAAACATGGATGGTTGATGGAGAGGCGTTGGTGATGATGACGACGATGATCCTCTCCAAATTCCCCGTCTCGGCAGGGTGCCAGAACAGAGTTTCTGGTTTCGAATCGCGGTTTTTGGTGGGGGCGACGCAGCAGAACTCTTTCTGGAAAAACGTCGACCCCCCCTGAGTTTTTAGGCCAGAAGGAAACTTATAGGCAAAGAGGGAGGTCGATGGGGTGCCTGAGGTGGCCACACCCCCTCCAGGCGCGGCCAGGCCCAACCCACGCGGCATGGGGGTGTGGGCCACTCAGAGCCCCACTCTGTCACGTATTCTGGCTCCTTGAGTCTTCTAGTGAAATAGGATTTTTGGCATATTTTCCGGAATTTTTCCTGATAGTTGATTTTCTGCACAAAAACTAGACACCAAGGTAATTTTGCTGAAAACAGCGTCAATCTGTGTTAGTTGTAACCAAATCACACAAGTTTAGAGGAGAAACAATAGCAAAAGTGTTCGGAAAAGTAGATATGTTTTGGACGTATCACCCAGCCGCGCGGCCAGGGGTGTGGCCCCCTGGTGGCTCCCCTCCGTCTCGTATTCTGGCTCTGTGTTCCCCACGGTAAAATATTGACTTTGACTTTTGTCCCATCTATTTCCGAGAATATTGATTTTCTGCCTTTCTGAAACCAAAAACAGAAGAAAACATGCAACTAGCACTGTGACATATTGTTAATAGGTTAGTACCAGAAAACATATAAAAACACCTCAAAGTGTAGACTAAGCAAAGCAAAGTAGATACTAAACAAGCATATAACATCAAAAATTATAGATATGTTTCCGACATATTAGTCACCCTTATGAACTTTGAAGGTGTCTTATGCATTTATGATTTTCTATACCATGAGGGACAAGCTGAATACCACTCTTATTATGTTTTTTATGTGAAACAAACAAATATTTTTCAATGCATTGTTATTCATGATCTTTGTTTGTAACCTTTTCATGTCGCAACTTGGTTGCTATGTCTTATTGTTAAAACTACATCTTTCATGCTCATGTTTAGACTACTTTGATTCCAGCTATCCATGCTTTGCAAATGGTTTGATCAAGATTATTATGGTGCATGTCACCTCAAAAATTATATTGTTTTTATCGTTTAACTAATCGAGGACGAGCAGGAACTAAGCTTGGGGATGTTGATACGTCCATAACGCATCTATAATTTTTATGGTTTTATGCTATTATTATGATTTTGACACTTCTTTTTATATAAAGTTCATGAGTTATTTGGACTAACCTACTAATAGTTGCAAAAGTGCACAATGTTCTTGTTTTACACTTGATGTGTAGGAATTATCAAGAATACAAGTGGAACCCTTGTTGGAGTCAAATTGGGATTTTCTAGAAATCTGCCTCAGAACTCTTTTTGAAGATGGTCCCGTTTCGGGTCGCATACGGCGTCAAACGGAAAACTCTTCAACTACAAAGTTGTAGGAAATTTCATGAAAATCCTTCTAGACATAAAATTTCTGATTCCGAGTCCGGACGGGCCAGTTAGGCCTGATTTACTGCACCCCAAGATGGGGTGACGGGAATCCTAGGAGCTATATAAAGGGAGGAAACCTAATTCGTGGGAGACACCTCCACCCACGAATTTTCAACCACCAAAGCCACGTTTTGCCTCCCCCATGGATCCCATATCCATGGGGAAGGTCTTCTAAGAAGCCATGAAGAAAGGGGCTAAGGGGCAGTGCTCCCCCATGATACCGGCGGCGGGGAAGGAGACCCCCGTGCCGTCGCCAGCGCCGCCACCGCCCTCTTCACCATCTTCACCGCCATTTCCATCACCTAATCCTCCTAGTATGCAGTTGTTCATCCTCCCACACACACCTCTGTACCATCCTATGTAAACATGGTGTTTGATGCTATAAGTTATAATCCTATGATCTATGTCATGTTTGTGTAGTTTCTTTGTTCTTAGATTGAATGGTTGAACGTCTTTGGTTCATTAGAGTTGTATGTTGATATGGTACAATCCTTTGGTGTCCATTATATTTGTGCACACGTGGATTAAACATCATAGGGTTTGTAGTATGTGTAAGAGGAAGGGGGAAGTTCTGTCGGAGTGACAGAAACCAAAGGACACTAACCGAAATGTTGCACGTATGGGAGTAAAAGGACCATTAACTTAATTCTATGGTTGGGGAAACCTTACTGCATTGTTAGTAGTTACGGATGTTTGCTAACAATCCAATCATATATTACATGTAATTCCAAGTAGTGAAGCGCATGTATATTTAGCCTCTCCCACATAGAAAACTGCATCGAAGACAATGAACCCAATTTATTTGCCAATTAAACTTGGACAAAGCCACCACAATTACCACCACTATTCCACACTCATGGTTCTATTAGTTTAGTGTATTTTATTGCTACAACAACTAGATTTACTTTCTTGTTATTTATTATCTTGCAAAGCTTTCTCTAGTACTCGTTTTGTTGCTTTAGTTTTATTTCCTAGATAATTCAAACGTTTAGTGTGCATAGAGTTGTATCGGTGGTTGATAAAATTTGAGAGAATATTTATCCTACCTTTAGCTCCTCGTTGGGTTCGACACTCTTACTTATCGAAAAGGCTACACACGATCTCCTATACTTGTGGGATATCAGTACCTCAGATTTAACCACTAAAAATTTATAGCCTACACTCCTTGGAGCATATCCTAGAAAGATACAATCCACTGTCTTAGGTTCGAGCTTGCGTTTCTTGGGAATCAGTATGTTGACCTTCGCCAAACACCCCCAAGTGCGCAAATACGAAAGTGATGGTTTTCTCCCAGCCCACTTCTCATAAGGGGTCTTTTCTTTATTCTTGTTAGGAACTCTATTCAGGACATGACATGAAGTCAACAAAGCGTCCCCCCACCATGCCTTTGATAAACCAGCAGTGGCTAACATAGAATTCACCAAGTTAGTCAGCGTGCGGTTTTTCCTCTTGGCAACTCCGATTGATTGGGGAGAGTAGAGAGGCGTCCTCTCATGAATAATTCTGTGTTCCTCACAGAATTCGTCAAATATTTTGGGAAAATACTCACCACCACAATCCGACCTAAGACGATTGATCTTTCTCTCTAGTTGATTTTTCAACTTCAGCCTTATAAATTCTTAAGTAGTCTAAAGCCTCATCTTTAGTTTGCAACAAGTAAACATAGCAGAATTTAGTAGCATCATCTATCAACGTCATGAAATATCTCTTTCCATATTTTGTCAACACATCATTCATCTCGCATATATCAGAATGTATGAGTTATAGAGGTTCCAAGTTTCTCTTCTCGTCAGCCTTGTGAGGCTTTCGAGGTTGCTTTGATTGCACACAACTATGGAACTTAGAACCTTCGGCAATAGTGAAATTCGGAATTAAACTCATACTGGACATCCGAGACATCAAACCAAAATTAATGTGACATAAACGAGAATGCCAAACACTAGTATCATCATTAACACCACCACAAATATGATTCACGGATTTATTATAAAACTCTAAAAGTGAAAATCGGAACAAGCCTCCGAACTCATAACCTTTACCAATAAATTGTCCATGTTTCAAAACAACAACTTTGTTGGACTCTAACACAACCTTAAACCCATATCTGCATAGAAGGGATCCACTAACGATATTCTTGTTCATAGTAGGGACATGCTACATATTCCTTAGCTGCACGATCTTTCCAGAAGTAAACTTCAGTTCCACCGTGCCAACACCATGAACAGAAGCATGTGATCCATTCCCCATTAGGACGGATGAATCCCGAGCGACCTGATAAGAAGTGAACATAGAGATGTCAGCACACACATGAACATTAACAACCGTATCAATCCACCAACATGGTGATTGAAATACTGAAAGAACAGTAAATAAATTACCATACCCATCAGTGTTGCTAGCGGTCATGATGTTGACAGTCTTCCCACCTTTCCCTCTACGATCTGCACGTTCTGGGCAGTCCTTGTAAAAGTGGTCGAGCTCTCCAGAGGAATAACAATATAGCTCGGCCTTGTTCGCCTTTTTCTTCTTCTTGAAGGTTGTAGTCTTTTCACGCTTGTTGAACGAGGGCTTATAGTTCCCTTTGTTCTTGTCGAAGGATTTGCCTTTCTGTACATAGTTAGCAGTAGCATGACCCTCCCCTTTCTCAGTAGTGTCCTTAGCCCGAGCCTTCTCCTCAAGATCAAGAGATGCTATCAGGTTTTCAACCGATATCTCATGTCTCTTGTGTTTGAGAGTTGTGGCAAAGTTCCTCCACGAAGAAGGCAACTTTGCAATAATGCACCCAACCACAAACTTGTCGGGTAAAAGACACTTGAGAATTTCAAGCTCCTTGGCGAAGCACTGTATCTCATGAGCTTGCTTAACTACAGAATGGTTGTTAACCATCCTGTAATCATGAAAGTTCTCCATGATGTACAGCTCACTGTCAGCATCTGCTACACCGAACTTAGCGTTCAATGCCTCCCAGAGCTATTTTCCATCTTTGATGTGCATGTACACATCAAACAGCTTGTTATAAAGAACACTCAGAACGTATCCCACAAAAGCAAGATTGGTTTCCTTAAACTTGTTCTGAACCTCGTCAAATATAGTTCCTTCAGATAAACCCTCACTAGCCTCGAATACTTTCAGAGCTTCCAGCCACAAAGTGGTATTATACTACCACCTCTTAAAATGAACACCGGTAAACTTTTTCGGCTTTATAGCATCGGCCAAGTGTCCCATGTTTAATTTAGGAAATTGTCTATAATAAGGTTTTTGAACTGTTGGATTATTAGGCATAATTTCCACGATTAATTCTAGAATATAAATCATGATAGCAACAACTACAATCACGTGAACCTCTAACATACTAAATGTATTGATCAACATAAACAACAACAGAGTATACGCACTAACAGCCATAGACAACAGATCTGATGACCGTGTACGTACTAATCGGTTGTCGATATAGTCACCGTTAGTGCATAGCCTGTCGAAGAAGTCGACGTGTTGTAGGTCCGGCTTGACGACCGGAAATACGCGCCGTAATGATGAACTTGAGCAGTCGCGCGAAGCACTTTCCAAAAACTTTATTATCCCTCTCCCACATAGGATCACAAAGGTGAGTGGTTCCGGAGACCTGCTCTCCCGACCGCTAGTGCACGCCGGCAAGCGGGATGAAGTAGACTATGGTGGCGGCTCGGAAATCCCGTACAAGACACGAAGTGGACCAAGCTCATGTCGCGCACGTTTGGGTCGGTTATAGATAGCCCATGATCCGGAAGTGACCCGAACCCACTAAATGTTGACACGTCTGTCTAACCGCACATATTTTCCTGAGCAGCAAAATAAAACTTGGCTTGGCGAGATTCCTGCAACCCCCACGCGCGCGTCGCGTCGTGATGAGGCGAGCGTGTGTGCGAGCGGCGTCGTCGGAGGAGGAGCGTGCATGTAGCTCTCTTATTGTCATTCACTTATAAAGTGGTGCAACACTCCACCTTATAAGGTGGTGCAACTCTCCTTCAACTTCCCATGTGAGACTAAACTTTAGCTTCCACTGCTCTTGTCACACACATGTGAGCTACCAGCAACTTGGATCAAGTCACATATGGGCTTCCACATACATGGGCTTTAATATTTAGGGAAAATCTTAAATCACACATGGGTCTAATGATTTAGTCCATTATTTCTAACAATTCTTGTGTCTTTATTAAATATACTGTGCAAGCCTCCATCCTGAAGAAGAGCTTGACAATTTTAGGGCGGGACCTAAGATGCTGCAGAGAAATTCTCTGGATGAAGCGACTAATAAACTCCTGGTGGTATCCAACTCCTTGGTGATGCAAGATGACACTCTGCAAGTGATGAGGATGACGCGACTAATATAACTCCTGGTGGTATCCAACTCCTTGGTGATGCGAGATGACACTCTGCAAGTGATGCAGAAAGTCAAAATCAGTGAAGAAGAAGAAAAAGCCTTTTGACAAAGCCGAAGCGAGCTAAGCTGACGACCGGTGGTTCTCAGGAAAAAAGGAAAATTGTGGAGAAAAAAAGGAAGGATATCTTCGGGCCACCGCGACCCCTTTACTTTCGTTGTTGCTGTTGTTTGCTTTGTGGGTGAACTGAACTTCTCTTCTACCCCACCTCTCTCTCTGCAAACTTTGTTGTTGTTTGTTCCATTATGCTATATAATGTAAATGTAACCCGACCCTATTTCTAGAGGGGTCGTATGAAAAAAAAGGAGGTTTTAAATCTATATAAACTATAGACCAAAATACATTGACCAAATAAATCAAGAAAAAAAGCAACAAAAGAACGAAAAAAGCTTTAATTGTTCACCCATCGCTGAAGTAATATAATCTCATGGTCCTTCGGGACCTTTCTTGTGCAAAAAAGGTCTTCAAGCATTTCCTATGGAAAAACCGTTCAAATATAACTAAACAAAAACATTAGTTCATAAAAACTATCATTAATTACCAAAACGGCATATGGGGATCCATGCACTTTCAATGTGTTGCATCAGACAAGTTAGGGCTTGTTTGATTTAAAGGATTTCCACAGGAATTCTATAAGATTCCAATCCATAGAATTTTTTCTATAGAGTGTGTTTGTTTCAAAGGAATGAATCATACAAAATTCCTATATATTTCTTTTCTACACTAAAATCCTATAGAATTTCTAACAAGAGGTGAGACCTCTTGGAAAAATTCCTATGTGTCTATGACAACTATGCCATGTACTTAAACCCTATAAAATTTTCTATGCTTTTCTTGTGGTGCAATCAAACAACTAATTTTATTGATTCCGACATTTTTTATTCCTATAGGATTTTAAGTGTCATACCACTCTAGTCCTGCATTTTTCTTACTCCTCGTGTTTCACAAATCCTTTGAATCAAACAAACCCTTAATTTTATTCTTTCCTTTGGTTTGTTTTCGAGCATGCTGGTGATCCTGGTTCTCCTTGTGACAATTATGTTCCCATGATATTTGGTATTTATGATCTGTGTGTTGCACCAAACTTGTTAAACACGTGCTCTTTCCAAAGTTTTGTCTACAATAATAATGCTTCTTTGAGCATGTTTTTCCATGATTGTTGATAAAATTTTACCCATTCGTACCACGATAATAATGTTGAAAACTTGTTGTATCACATGTTTTACTAGCAACCATGCCAATTGAAAGTGCAATGAACATCGCCTGGAGGGGGTTAAATAGGCTTTTAAAATTATCACGGTTTAGGCTCAAATAAATGTGGAATAAAACTAATGTTTAAATTTATTAAGCCCAGAACCTAACCACTAGGTTCACCTAAGTACACCAACAACCTATGCTAAGCAATACAAGCAACAAGGTGATAGCAAGATATAAATACTTCAAGCACGATGGCTATCACAAAGTAAAGTGCATAAGTAAAGGGATCGGTTGAGAGATAACCGATGGACTCGGAAACGAGGATTTTTATTTCAAAGTTCACTTCCAAAGAAGATACGTCTCCATTGGGGAGGTGCGATGGAGCAATGCTCTCCGAACGCCACAAATGTCTCACCTTGGGGTTTGGTGGCTCGATGCTCCCCCAAATCCACACAAGGCCTCACCCTGGATGCGAAGGCACTCAACTCACCGATGCCACAAAAGGGTCACCCTATTCTCCCGTGAGCTCACCACAAAGGCCTACTCACGATCCACTAAGGGACACTTGAGGGCGGTTACCAAAACCCGTACAAGATTTGGGCTATCTCCACAACTCACTTGGAGGGCTCCCAACAACAAAGCCACAAAAGGATACAACGCCACAAAAGGCCAACAAAGCCACAAAAGGCTACAAGACCACAAAAGGTCACAATTCAACAACCCAACCACACAACCGTCTAGGGTTCCAAGAACCCAAGAGAAACAAGTCCACAAGCTTGAACTCGCCGAATATCTGTGGAGAAATCAAACCTATGCAACAAATGCAAGGGTAAGTCATTCTCTCCCAAATTCCAACAAAGCTATAAAAGCTATTGGGGGAATAAGGGAGGACGAACATAAGAGAAGAACACAAAACTCTCAAGATCTAGATCCCAATGATTCCTTCACAAAGAAGGGATTTGTCTTGGCGGGGATTGTAGATCCAGATCTCCTCTGCCAAATCCTTAAAAAAGATGCAAGAATCATAAGAAGGGAAAGGGGAGAGGGAAAGCTCATCAAGGTCAACAATGGAGGAGAGAGAGAAAGTCAAGAACCAAGAAAAGAGCCAGTACCCACGAAGGGGAAGAGGAGACCCTTTTAAATGGCTCCCAGATCTGCCTATTATGGGCATTCATGACCCTGTCTAGAACTTCTGGTGGGAGGCCGGAAATTCCGGTGCCACTTAGCCAATGGTCAGAAAACGGCGATGCGAAAGACTGAAAACACGAGCCTGGCCGGAACTTCCGCCGGTTCATCAGAACTTCTGGTGGGAGCGGAACTACCGGTGGAAATTCCGACCAAAGTTCCGTCAAATAGAGCACATAAAACATAGAGGTTATAGTACGTGAGGGGAAGGAGAGCCGGATTTTCAACCGGAACTTCCGGCGACAACTATGCCCGAGCGGAATTTCTGGTGCAACTTCCGATCCAAATTCCATCAAATACAACAAACTAGACAGAGAGGATACAGTACGTGAGCAGAAGAAGAACCGGATCTTCCACCGAAACTACCGGCGGCAAAAATGCCCTAGCGGTACTACCGGTGGCTAGCCGGAACTTCCGGTCAGGAAAACTCCAGAAACCAAAACTGCAATAACTTTCGCAACCGAACTTCAAACGAGATGAAACCTATTTTTTTGGAAAGATAACAATGAATAGAATCCAACAAAAAGATATGCAACGAATATTGGGAATCACCTAGGGATAAACTACCATGAATATATGTATCTCCCAAGGTGTGGAGCTGAAAAACTCGCAAGATCAACAACCACAATAAGATATGCAAGAGAAATCCTTATTTGATGAACTAGAGCTTTTTATGATGAAAACCACAAGCTCTAGATCCTCTCATATATAAGAACCAAATAACAACCAAGAAAGATGATGCTATGCACGCGAAGGTTTGAGCTCTCTCCGAATGATGCGATTGAGACACCCGCTTGAGAGCCCCTCTTGATAGAACAGCTATCTATCCTAAACCCGGTATCCCAACTAACAACACGAGAACAGCAAAAGAGAAGACCTATCAAGATCATACCTTTTACTTGAGCATTCCACTTGAACTTGATGTAGACCGTCTTGTTCTTCTCAAGAGGGAACACCTTTCTTGATTGCTCTTGCTCTCCCATGCTTGATGAAGACTTGCAAATTTCTCCCCATACTCCATGGGGAAACCACTTCGTTGAACTTGTCTTCATCACTCCATGATCACGAGGATGGGAAGCTTCAAGCATGAGATCTTCTAGAGATGGCGCATCTTGAGCTTGCCCTTCTTCATCCCTTCTTTAGGTTGATCCATCTTGATGCAACTCTTTGCACTTGTCTTGATCAACCTTCAAGCACTTTCTTTCTTCATGATTCCAATGGGCACAAAGCCCTTTGACATTTCTTCAACTTTCAACCTTGAGACCAACACATGGCCCAAGCGATTCCAATGGACAAACCTACAAGAGAAACTCAATTTACACATTAGTCCATAGAGATTGTCATTAATTACCAAAACCACACATGGGGGCATACATGCCCTTTCACCAATGTTATGTAAATGTTTCATTATTTTTTTGTCAAATCCTCCTCATATTGCATCAAATATGTTGAAATTTATTCTTCCTGATACTCTAAGTGCAATAATGAATATTTGTTCCAGCATGAGATGAAATTATCTTCTCAAAAGTTCATGGAGATGTTGAGTTCCCACACTTTGAGAATGTTCAACCAATTTCTTGTAGATTGACCTTGCATTTGCATTATACTTGATATATTGTGTTGTGCTGATGTTGCGCTATGAAAAAGAACATATATGTCAAGGATGATAATGATATGTTCCTATATCGGTCACATACATGGTTTTCTTAGTCTTCGGGATGTATAGGTACAAATGATTACTTGGTAACCTCTTGAGAACAAGAGTTTACAAAAATGAGCTGCAGAGAGCTACTTGCGGTTAACCTTCAATGAGTGGTTTAAGCCACACACTTAGACTACACAAGATTTGGCATGAAGAACACATAGAGTTGTTGCAAAGGTGACCTAATTCTACTTAAACAGTCATGTGCTATGATTTTCATGAATTGTCTACTCTTTTGGTGTTTATTCACTTTTATTGTGATTTTTTTAGGATTCTTAGAAGTTGAAGGAACATTGAGGAGTTGCACATAATATCTCTCGAAAACAACTACATGATGACCACAAGTTCAAGAATATCCATCTCTCTATATATGGTGATGGTGAGTTATCATTGCAGATGACTCTTTTTTAAAGGTGGTGAATGGTATACTAAGTTACCCTCCTACTCATTGCCCCGAAGGTTTGAGCATGGAAGTATGGAGTCAATGGAGGATACTAAAGGCGCATGAAGTCTCACTCCCGACAAGAGAGAACCATGGAAGAAGAGAAGGAAGAAGCCCAAGGCCTCCATTGATGGAGATGTATAATAGCTCTTCTTGTAGCTACTCTTTCTTCGTGAGATTCTAGAAGTGCATGCCAATCTTCCCTGCCGAGCTTTGGTGGAACGATGCGTACCCGTGGGGTCATCAGTTGCGTGTTTATATAGGCATAGAGAATATCCCCATACGTGGCATACATGGTTTGTACGTGCACGTGTTAGAGTACTACTCCATACCCGTACACATACGGTTACATACTCTAACATCCCCCTTGGGACAGGTTTAGATTACGCTTAAACTCATCTAAAGATTTTATAGCAAGTGGTTTGGAAAAGTCATTAGCTATCTGGTCATTGGTGGAGATTAACTTGATATCAATATTATTACTAGCAACACGCTCATGAACAAAGTGATAATCAATCTCAATATGTTTAGTCCTGACATGAAACACTGGATTGGCAAACAAGAATGTGGCCCCCAGATTGTCACACCATAAACAAGGCTTCTCACGGAGCTTCACACCTAGTTCACGAAAAACAGCTTCAACCCATATTAGCTCTGTAGTGGAATTAGCAAGAGCTTTGTATTCAGCCTCTGTACTAGAACGAGATATAGTGGCTTGCTTTCTAGCACTCCAGGACACCAGATTCGGACATAGAAAAATAGCAAATCCTCTAGTGGAGCGGCGATCCTCAAGGCAACCTGCCCAATTAGCATCTGAAAAAGAACTGAGAAGTGTAGAGGAGGACCTCCTGAATGTAATACCAATATGAGATGTATCCTTAGCATAGTGAAGAATGCGTTTATCAGCAGTCCAATGAGTTGTGGTGGGAGCATGGAGATATTGGCAGACCTTATTGACAGAGAATGATAGATCTGGCCGTGTAAGGGTGAGGTACTGAAGAGCACCAACAATACTGCAATACTGAGAGCTATCATCAGAACCGAGAGGAGTACCTTCATGCAGAGATACTGGCTCGGACGTGGATATAAGAGTTGGGGCCGACTTATAGTCCAGCATACCAACTCGAGTAAGGTTATCATGGGCATATTTTTGCTGAGTAAGGAGCAATCCATCATGTGTACGAGTGACCTCCATACCGAGAAAGTAATGAAGATCTCCCAAATCTTTGATAGCAAAATGAGAAGTGAGGTCCTTGAGCAAGATGTCAATAGCATCATCAGAGGAACTTGTTTCAATGATATCATCAACATAAATGAGAACAAAGATGGTAACTCCAGACTTGTTATAGAGAAACAAAGAGGTGTCAGCCTTGGAGGGAATAAAACCAAACTCTTGCAATTTTGCACTCAATCGAGAATACCATGCACGGGGAGCCTGTTTTAACCCATAAAGATCCTTATCAAGCCTACATATGTGACAAGGAGCATCAGGATGTTCAAACCCATGTGGCTGTTCCATATAAACCTCCTCTTTCAGAACACCATGAAGGAACGCGTTCTTGACATCTAGTTGTCGAAGACTCCAACCATGGGAGACATAAATATAGAGAACAATTCGGATAGTGGAAATCTTGACAACAATACTGAAGGTATATTCATAGTCAATACCATACCTTTATTTGAAACTCTTTGCAACCAGTCGTGCTATGTAACGATCAATAGTACCACTAGCACGTCTTTTGATATGATAAACCCACTTATAGTCAATAATGTTCTTGTTGGAGCTAGGAGGGACCAGAGTCCAGGTCTTGTTCAACATCAGAGCATCATACTCATCTTGCATGGCAGCACGCCAATGTGTGTCAATGAGAGCATCAGGAAAATTTCGAGGTTCACCTGTAGAGGAGAGCAATCCATATCGCATTGTACCATCAATATACTGTTTAGGTTGTATGATACCTTTTGGTAAACGAGTGCGAAGTCCTGGTGGCGTCGGAGGTGGTGCAGCCTCGGATGCACTAGAAGAAGCCGTAGAGGATCCGACTGAACTGGCAGGAGACGACACAGCAGGGGACACAGCGGGAGACGCTTCAAAGGATCCAGACGGGGCAGACCCATCGCTGTAGAACGGCGTGCGGCTGTCGGGGGAGACAGCCGGGATCCCAGCTCCACACGTCGCCTAGGGAGTGGAGGCGGGCGGCGGAGACGCGGTCGTCGGCGCGCGGGGCACAGGCGTGCGTGTGGGAGAGCGCTAGGCCGGCGCGAAGCACGAGGCCCCTGGACCACGCGGTGTCCCAGGAGGATCTGCACCGAGATCGGTGCCTGCAGGGGAATGTTCCCCTGAATCTTCTTCAGTTTCTGCGCCAGATTAGTCATCTTGTGAGCTGAGTTCATTAGACGATTCCGAGAGCCGTGGAGCATCATTTTGACCAGAATTTTCGCCTACTGTTGCATCTACCCGTGGATCATAAACAGAAGGAACACAAATAGGCATAATAGTAGACATATGTTCATCATTATTTTGTGCAACCTCAAATGGAGTGGAGGATGAAAGTAGAAGGATTTCCTTTTTTTAGAAGGGCACTAGTGTTTGGATGAAGTGCATGGAAGGGAAAAACATTCTCATCGAAGACTACATCACGAGATATATAGACACAGCCTGTGGAGACATCTAAGTATTTAACTCCCTTGTAAAGAGGACTATAGCCAATGAATACACACCGTTTTGAGCGAAAAGCAAGCTTCCTAGTGTTGTATGGACGAAGATTGGGCCAACAAGCACAGCCAAAAGTTCGAAGAGCATCATAATTGGGTGGGATGTGTAGAAGACGTTCAGTTGGAGACTCAAGATTTATGACTTTCCTAGGAAGTAGATTTATGAGAAACGTGCTTGTGAGAAAAGCTTCATCCCAATATTTAAGAGGCATGAAGGCATTAGCAAGCAAAGCAATACCAACTTCAACAATATGACGATGTTTTCTCTCAGCAGAACCATTTTGTTGGTAGGCATGTGGGCATGAGACATGATGAACAATACCATCCTTTTGGAAGAAAGCGTTGAGTTTATCATACTCTCCCCCAATCAGTTTGTATAGTAACAATTTTAATATCAAACTTACCTCAACATAATTTTGCCAATTAAGGAAATCTTTATAAACATCAGAACGCTTTTTAAGAAAATATATCCAAACAAACTTGCTATAGTCATCAATGCATCTTACATAATAGGCATGTTTTCCAACAGAAATAGGTGCATGACCCCATACATCAGAGAAGACTTGATCAAAAGGAATAGTGGATATACTGGTGGAAATGGGGTATGGCAACTGGTGACTCTTAGATAGCTGACAAGAGTCACAGATATATGGAGTAATTTCTAGAGTGTAAGCTATCTTATTTCTTCTAAGAACTTGTTGAATGATAAACAAAGATGGATGTCCTAAGCAACGATGCCATGTAGATGATGACAATTTTATTGTGATGAATGCATGCTTGGAGGACTCGGCGAGATGGGCATCAAGGGATAAAGTCCTCCATAGAAGGGGCCTCTAAACAAAATTTGTCGGGTTGCTTGGTACTTAATCAAAAATAAGAAAGGATGTGTCAACACCCGGATTTTTCAATCCTAGATGCCTGTTATGCCATACATCGCAATCCCAAGATTACCATTTTTGCGAGACATAACAGAATTGGATACCATAGTACTTCATCCATTACAAACGATACATAAGTTCTTACACAAATGGGGATCTCATGATCCAGTTCTTAGTACAACATCAGGCAGCGGAATACGTAATAATAACGGTAGCGTAGGCGAAGCTCCATCTTCGGGGTCACAGGCAATGCTGACGATGGGAGATGATCCTAGTTGTCTTAACCTTCCTGGGGTCCATCTTCCAGGTACTCCTCTTCATAGTCTGGCCATGGGAATAGCCAGGGACAAAGCCATGAGTACTCTTTAAGTACTCGCAAACTAATACTAACAGGTAAGGGGTTTTTGGATAGTAGGACACTAGGCTCTAGGGTTGTTTTGCAAAAAGCTAGGTTTATCTCTACTAAGTTCCAAAGCTAGTCACAATTTTATAACTCCTAAGTGGTATCTTGTAATTCAGGTCACAACTCTGTTGTGGTCAAGTCAAAGTCTCAATTCATTTCACAAGTCATTTTAAAAGGTCTAACGGGGGAACAGTATGGCCACTCCAACTGTCCATAACCGCGGACGCGGCTATTCGAATAGTTTGACACTCTGCATAGATTGTACACTTTCACCACAACATTCGATACATCCGTCAGGAACAAATCCTGAATTCACCATACTCAGTATGCGGATAATCAATCCTAACCTTTCAATTACACTCCCTAGTATAAGCACCTCTCCTGTGAGTTTGGCCTCCCAACCATGACCACTGTCATCTTGGCTACTGCATAGGTGGACAATCTTCACAAGGTAGCCTCAGCTCAGACCTTGGCCGTGAGGGAACTAATACTAAGGTATATAAGTTTCCAGTCAAGCCCTACCTAATATTCGGGTATTATGGTTGTACGCTAAAATTGGAATGGTATCGCATCCAGACAACCATCAGTTTTATGGCTCATGCCTCAACAATTTCATCACCAAAATCATCAAGTGTTTGGAAACACATGTCCAAAACATTTCAATAGAATGATCCATCATTCTAAGGTTTTCATAACCATTTTCACCAAGTATTCCCATCTAAAGTTGATCAAGTTTTATGCTTAGCACTAGCATCTACAGGTGGGGGTGGTACTAATGGGGGGTGGTAACTAGTGAAGTTTCAACTAAGTACAACCTTATATCTTAGGATGATATCAAGGTTTTCTAGCTTAGGCCAAATTTTATGCTCTTTATGCAACCTTCAGCACAACGGTCTAGTATCTACCAAACTCTTAGGTAGACTATAAGTAAGCTTTGATAAAGAAATAAAGTAATAAGCTTGCCATAAAACTAGGATTGGTTTAGCAAGTGGGTATGATCACATATGCTTAAGGCATAAAGTAGTCATCTCACAAGTATGTGTTTGTGGCATCAGTAGGGTATCTTGCAAGTGTTAGCTTGCATAGGTCAACTTGAGTAGTAAGGCTGGCATCAATGTCAATATAAGCTTGCATAGTTACTAGCTTGCCTTGTGCAGAGCAGTGGTTGAAGTTCTCCTCGGCTTCCTCTTCGTAGTATCCTCCTTCCTCCTCGTATCCTTGGTCCGTACTAGCGTCTATGAATAAATACGAGGTACACAATCACCAAACAATACTTAACTAGCAATCATCACACACAAGGGTCCTATAGATGATCTAGCATCATCTCTAACATTACAAGGTTAAGGCTTGGTTTAAATCCTTTTTATTTTTAGAAAAGTAATTTCTACTCATTAAAAACTACTTAAGAATTAATATTCTCCAAACCACATATGGGATCATGTTGACACATGTCATCACCACATATTCTAGTCCATGGGAATGTGATTTAAAGTGGTGTCACAATTTAATAAGGTTTTACCCTTTTATTTTAATTAATTAAAGTGGCTAGAAATGCTTATGAAGCATTCTTTTATTACTTGAACATTATTTTTGCAAGTAAACCTATATATTTTTATATAATATGAAAGGTATGGTTAAATGTGATTTTTGAGAGTTGGAATCAACTCAAAAGCTTTTATGGTTGAAATTTGAAAAATGTTTGAATGCAGAAAAGCTTCTGCCTTGTTATTTTTACTATGGGTGATCTACAGATCTAAATGACTTGAATCCAACGGGCTTGGATTAAGCATTCACAGACCTTTCCAACAAAATTGGTTTCATCCAATTTGATGCACTGAATCAATCTGGGTTGATTTTTGAAGTTGGGTGCTGAAGTGTTTTTGAAATGAAATAGAAAAAGATTTAATTTGAATTGCTGGGCTGCGCGGGAAATTCTAACGGGCCGGCCTGCTAAGCGCAGTGCTCCCACGGGCTGCTTAAGTGGGTGTCCCCACTCGTCAGTGACACGGGGCTGGGCGAAGCGGTATGGGGCAACGTGGATCGTTTGATCTAGTTCTAATCCAACGGCTGGGGGTCATCGTCGACGCGAGACAACTCCGGCGAGAACGAAACCTAGCGCGGCCAGTGAGGGGTGGTGGGGGCTCACCGGGGTACTGGCGAGGGTCGGCGAGGCGAGCGAACGACGAAGTCGACGACGGCGAACCTCCTGGTACCGGTGGCTTCTCCTGGGGCGGCTCCAATCGCTGGCTCCTTTCTTCTCCAGAGGCGGCGGGCTCCGGTGAAATTCCGACGGGGTGGTGCTCGGCTTGCTCTAAGAATGGTGTGGCACGGTCAGTGGGGATAGGGGAGTGAGATGGTGTGAAGAAATCGTGCGGGGGGTGGCCTCTATTTATAGTCGAGCGAGGGGACCGTCGGGGCGCACGGTGAGCTCGTCGGGGGTGACGTTACAGGCGGCTAATGGCATGGGCAAGGGTAGGAGACGGTGCTGTGTCTCCTAGCGATGCTCAATGACATGGTCGCGAGGCATGGGGCGGTGTGGTTTGGTCTGGAATGGGCGGTGCTCTGCGCGGCAGAGGCGGCGTCTTCGACGGCGGACGGTGGCTGTATGGCACGAGGCGGCAAACGGGGGTGTCTGGCGGTCTCCTGGGTCGGTGGTGATCGGGTGTGCACGCGGTGAGGGCGGCGCGCGGTCTGTGGGTGATGGTCGAGGGTGGCGCTCTGGCGCACGCTCGGCATGGTCTGGGCGTGTCTTGTGCGCGTGGTCCAGGGCTTGGCAACCCTCGCGGCTGGGACAGGCAGTGGCGGTGGACGGTGGGCTGCCTCCCAGACATGCTGGCTAGGCTTGCTGCTGCTCCTAGCTTGTTGTCCACAATGGGGTGGCATTGAGGTGCTCGACAGTTCACCATTAATGGCAATGGCAAGCTCACAGGGGTGCTAGTGTTGGGCTAATCTTTCTAGATAATCTACTGAGGTGTGTGTGAGCTAACTAGGGAACAAGTTAGGCAAGAATCACTGCACACTATAGTGTTTGATGTTTTGTTTGATTTGTGTCTACAACGTGTTTGATGAAATGGCCGCATGAAATCAAGTTTTGAATTTTGAAATGAATTTTGGTGGGTTTGCTAGAATGGTGCTGGTGAGTCTGCAGATGCTTGGGTTTTGAAAGTTGATCTTGTTTGAGTGGGTTTTGAAAAAGTGGGATCTTCCCATATGAAGAAGATTCCATTTTGAATTGTCATTTAAACTATGCATTTGAAAGTTTCTGGATGATCACCAAGTGGGCCTTGATACTTTGTTATGAGTACATTCAAGGGGTGCAAAGATCCAGAAAAGTTTCTGTTAGGTTTTGAAAGTTTGAGGCAGCCAAAGTAGGCATGGGAGTTAAATTGGTCAACATGACCATTCACTTAATATATTTGTTTTGATTTACTTGTCTTTAGGAAAAGTGTGGAAATTGTTTTAGATGATGTTATCTTCACCTAAGAAACATTTTACAAGCAATGGATCACACAAACAAGGTGGTTTTTAAAGAAATTCAAAATACATGCATACACGTATACATGCATTCATGAGTTCATTTAGAAAAGTTTTTGTTAACCCTAATCTTAGTGTTTGATGATCTAAGTTTGGTATTTTTGGGATGTTACAGGATGTAACTCAATAAATACGTGATTATCAAGAGTAAATTGATGAATAGATAATAGACTTTTAGAAGCACTTGGAACATGTAGAATATCATGGAGACGAAAGGAATTATGAGAGGTGCGGAAAACTGAATGACCAATTTTACTAATATGCATACCTGAGCCTTCAGCAGTGCGAACACGATATTGGCCATCATACTTTTCATGAGTGTGAAGCTTGTTCAGCTCACCGGTGATATGGTTGGTGGAGACAGTGTCATAGTACCATTTGGTGTCGACTCCAGTGAAGTTCGCACATTTGTTCCCACGGTCTCCATCACCACGGGGATCATCGTCGTAGCGCCACCAACAGTCACGAGCGGGGTGCCCGTGAATATTGCATATCTGACATGTGGTATTGACGTAGGGAGTGGGCTGGCGGTCACGCTTGACGCGCCCACCTCCATCATGACGATCTTCATCACCACGACAACGGGGGAGCTCGTCATAATATCAGCGCCCCTGGTAGCCGCCACCATCCCATCGGCCCTAATCATCGCGACGGTCGCGATAGTCACGACGATCACGGTAGTACTGTCGGCCACGGTCATCACCACGGCCCCGATCATCATAGTGCGAGCGCTCGTCATACTGCTTCTAGCAAGGACGATCTTCCTGGCGGGGTCGATCATCCTGGCACGGACGGTCAGGCCCATGCGGAGGTGCACCACCTCGGCATGCCACATTGGCCGAAGTGGTGAAGCCCTCCTCGTTCTTGTGCATGCGATCAAACGCCTGGACCTGAGTGAGCAGATCATCGAGGGTGGTGATGGGGTTGGCATTGACGGCGGTGTGGAGGGTGTTGTAGTGACTACCGAGGCCCTTGAAGACGTACCATATCAGCTCATCGGCGTCGAGAGGTTTTCCTGCAACAGCCAATTCATAAGAAATAGCTTTCATCTTAGCAAAGTACTTGTCGGCGGAGAGATCGTTCTTGTGGGTATCATTGAGGGAGGAGCGCAGCTGCTACACCCTGGTCTTGGACGTGGAGGACACATGGGCATTAATGGCAGCCCACGCCTCAGCGAGGTCTCAATCCCAACAACATGCACGAGCACATCAGGAGAGAGGGCATTGAGAATCCAGCAGAGCACCTACTGGTCGCGAGAGATTCAGGCAGCGTACTCAGGGTTTTCAATGGTCACCTTCTTCTTGTTGATGTCCTATGTCTCTAGGATCTTCTCCGATGTCTACTCGTTCCCTTCAACAAGATCAAGAACACGGGCACCACAAAGATCCGGGATGATAAGGGCCTTCCAGATCAATGCGTTTTCACGCATGAGTAGCTGTGAGGGTGGAGACCCGAGCGCTGCAGCGAGAACCATGGCAGATGACGTCAATGAAGACATGGCGATCTAGGGTTTTAGATGCAGCGGCGGCAAGGGACATGGGGATTCGGTGCGTCGGCGGTGGTTTTTGTCTTGGGTCTTGGGTCGTGGAAATCTCTATGCGGTGGCACACGTCGTGCGGCGATAGAGGACCTTGGTCGTGGTTTTTGGCTTGGGCGACGGCGACAGCGTGCGGCGGCGGCACTAGCTATGGCGGCGGCGGTTTTAGGGTTTTGGTAGCAACTAGAGCACAGAAGAGGACGGCTCTGATATCATGTCGAGCTTTGGTGGAACGATGTGTACCTGTGAGGGCATCGGTTGCATGTTTATATAGGTGTAGGGAATAGCCTCCTTACGTGGCTTACATGGTTTATACGTGTACATGTCAGAGTAATACTCCGTACCCATACACATACGGTTATATACTCTAACATTCTCCACATGAGGTTCTATTGAATCGTGGCTGACCAATCTTCCTTGCGCAAGGTTTTATTGGACCGGTAGGCCAGATGGTAAAAATAATAAGTTTCAAGAGTGATTGTTGGCTTGGGTTTTGAGATCTAGAGGCTACTCTATTGGGAGCTTGTTACCGGGTTCGATTTTTCTATTTATCGCCATCTCCACATGTATTCCCCTTGCTTCCACTTTGTGTCCATGTGTTCTTCCCTCGTCGGTAAATTTGTTAGGTCGGGCCAACCAATATGCATCAACTTCTCTACATACCTCCGATGAAAATTCCACAGAAGACCAAGCCAGCAGAACTCACTACAGGACGCGCGCGCTACGTCGAGGGCAAAAAGCCGTCGGCGTAGACCAAAATGCCTTCGGCGTATGATACGCCGACGGCTGCCCTTGGCGTAGCCTCCTCGGCGAAGGTCTCCCTCGGCAGAGCACACACAAGCCGTCGGTGTATCGAAATGCCGTCGGCGTACGCTCGCTGATGGCTTTGCCCTCGGCTTAGCGGTCGTCGGCATAGCATGTCGCCCGGTTGCAAAAACATTTTCTTAAAAAATTATTTTTTATAAATTTTTTATTTTTTTTCTTAATTTTTTTAATCTTTGAATTGTTTGACTCATTAATCTCTCACTTTAAATATTTTTAACACTAATTACACTTAATATTTGATTAAATTGCAGTCTTGGTCAAACTTCCCAGTCGGTCATCCATCCTAATACTACTCCAGCTTCAGCACGCTTAACTTCCTCGTTCCTTCAGAATATGTTTCCGCAAAGTAATTCATACATTGTTGTCAATACTATGATATTAATCCTATTAACTCTTATATCATTGTGGCATCCCGCAAAACCACTACTAGAAAATCGCGTTGAATTTGTGCATTGCATCGTCATCATCATGCATTGTTTGCCAAAACTATTTCGCAAAGCCCGCTTTTGTTTTCTAAAACGCCCCGACAATTATTCAAACGCCAAATCCCGGTTGTTCCGGATATTTTGTTTGTCTAAAATTAGTTACAAAAGATAATTAAAAATAAATAAAATTATTAATTATTTTTAGTAGGGGCAGTCGAACGGGCCAACCCGACCCGAACGACCACCCCTGTTTTTAAAACGGTCCACCCCAAACCAGACCTGCCCTCTAAATCCTAAAGCTACCCACTAATCTACCCCAACCCAGCCTCCACCTCACTCCCTCCAATCAGATCCCTCCACCTCACCCTCTCCTCTCCTCCCACCCAATCACAAAGTGCCACCTCAGCCCCCTCCCTCCACCTATGCTAAAACCACCCCACCTGCCCCCCACACACACTCCCTCCACCACACAACACACGCACGCCAGCCACCCCTGGACCCACGCGCGCGCCCCCCCTGCTCACCCTGTCCGCTGGGCCCGGCCCCACCCGAGCCACCTACCCACCTCCCTGCGGCCCACCTTCCCTGGACCCACACGACCAGCCTCCCCACCCCGCGTCTCTTCCCCAACCCCATCTTCTTCCCCCGCACGCCTCTGCTCCCCTACCTCCGTCCGCCCGCCGGCGCTCGCTCGCCACTCTCGCCGCGCACCCCTACCACCGCCACCCCGACGCCACCAGCGCGCTCCGCCGCCACTCGCCGCTCTGCACCTCGCCAGTCCCCGCCGTGCCGCTCCGCCTCAGGCTCCCGCGCGCCTTCCTCTCTACGCGCCGCTCGCCCCTCACCGCACCGGCCGCCGTCGCCTCTGCACCACGCGCCCCGCCGACCCTCTCTCGCCGCGCCCCGCATCCGCCGCATCCTCCACCGCAGGCCCCGCCTCCTCCGGCGAGCGTCACGTCGCCCCGCCTCGCCGCCGCTCTGGCCGACGCAGCCGCCCCCTCTGCCGGCTCGCAGCGCCTCCCCTTCCCCCGCAGCACGTCCCCCTCGCCTCCCTCCGTAGCGGTTCCCCCGACCCCCTCCGGCCACCACCTCTCCGGCGCTCCTCCCCGCGCGCTGCACGCCTACCTCCGCCGCGGCCGCCGCCTCCGGCGACCCCACCCGGCCCGCATCCACCGCCCCAGGCCCCCGCGTCGCGTCCCCGTCCAAGCCCGCCGGCCTCCTCCTCGGGTCAACCCGTCCACCAGTACCAGAGGCGTCTTCTGCCTAGCTTCGTGTTCCGCGTGCCTGGTTGGTGCAGCAGTATGGTGGGACCTACTTCTGTTCACGACAACCGGCCCCACAACCGACGATCGAGGAGAAAACCGAAGGAATACCGATGTTGGTAGCCAAGTTCGCCATCAACAATCGAAGCCTCAAAAACCCCAAGCTCTCCTTCGCGATCCCCAAAGACAAGCGCGACAGCAGCCTGAAAGAATCCGATGAACCATCGGCGGTGGATCCGAGTCCGGCACCGGCGCTACGACCTTCGACAATGATAACGACAAGGTCGCCTACACGGATGCAAAGTTCTCCTCTCCGAACCCCGGTGTTTGGAGACCGGACCCCCGACACGCCAAGGTCTACGCCAAGATCTACCCTCGGACGCCGAGACCCCCAAACCTTGAGGCCGGAACCCCATGATGTCCTTCATGGATTCGATGCACTCGGCGCCAAACCCCGAAGACCGATCCGGATACCTCGACACCCCAGAGTCTTCTACATGGACGACATGATCTTCGTCACGGACGCCATGACTCCGTCAAGAATCCGATGGTCGAGACCCTGAAGACCGATCTAGAGCACCAAGGCCTTCGCATGGAGTCGGCAAGATCATCCGGAAAACACCAAGATCAACTGCGCGGCCCCGGCAAGTTGGACACCGTCCAGAACGAATTCGAGACCGACCCCGAAACCCCAAGTCCGGCTTCCCGGAACGCCAAGACCCTAACCTCCGGAGGCCGAGGACGATCCCGCCGAACCCTGGACCCTGAGACCGACCCCAGAACCCCGGAAACCCCAAGATCGCCGAACCCTAAATGTGTGACCCCTTTTCCTCGAACCCTATTTTATAACATATCAACTTGTCGCATATTAAATTGTCATTCTCGCATGCATATCATTGGGTTGGGGGCCTTTTGCCGAATCACCTAATAATTAAATATGGGGCCCATATGCGGGCAAATCTAGTCTCATATCGGCCTCATTTAAACTTGTGTAGCGAACCGGTATCTTATCCTGCCTTGCTAAACAACATTTAAATTGCGGGGTATCTAAACAACTTGCACCATCTAATTAATTGTCGGGACCCCGGTTCCGCTTAATATTGACCTAATCGCACCCCATCTTTGCCATGCCATGCATCATACATGCATCATGCCGATCTTCTGCCGAGTATTAAATATTGCATCCGGTGTTTCTTCTAGTGTTTTGGTTCTTCGCGGATAAGGCCGTTGAGTTGATGTGAGCTTCGCCCCGATCTTCGGATGAACCCTTCAACAAATGTTTTCAGGCGAGCATCTCCCCCTTTCTACCTATCTTACTTTTATAGTATTTACTTCCCTCCTGTTGATCTATTGCTATCTGTGTTGCGATGCTTTAGTTTCCGTTCCTGTGACATACCGTGCAGCCCTATATTGCCTTGGACACATCCTATTACCTGTTGTTTGGTAGATAGTTGGACCTGCGCGTCGTAGTCGCTTGCTCAAGTGCTGTCGCGTGTTGTCAAGTGCCACAGTTGCTGATGTATTGCCGCATGTTGATGTTGGAGATGATTCTAGTTTTACTTATTGTTCACTTTAATTTCTGTTTAACAACTAAAATTGAATAAGAAGAGGCATCGGTGGGTGATAGATAATATTTGGTTTCCGAACGCCCACTTGTGTCCCGTAAGACCCCGAGTACTTGATACCTGTTCCTTGTTTTATCGCACTATCCACATATGGGGAGATATGGGCCCCCCTTAGCCAGAGCTTGATTCCGTCTTATTTCTTGGGGCCACAAACTAGTTTGAGGTTTTATTACTATCCTGTACTTATGCCATGTTTTACCGCTTTAATTACGATTGTGCGATAGATAGCACCTGTACTGTTTAGGATCATGGCACGATTCCGCGGTGTCGACAAGCCCAGCCACACTTTCGGGTTCCCAGTCGTTCACAGCCGTCCCCATAACCTTAAGCCCGTCTCGGAGCCGGCCGGCTTCGTTGCGGGTTCTACTTAAGGGGTGGCCCCCTGAAATATTTCTGAATCTTGTGATTGCTCTGTCGTGAAGACCTCGTTGGGTTTTGATTTGGTTTTTCCGAGGTTGATCGTGTGTGTGTTGCTATTTGTGCACCCCGGCCGGGTTAAAACTTTCTGAAAGCCGTGTCCGCGGTTATGGACGACTTGGAGCACAGTATCTCGATCATAGACAACTATAACTAAAGTTTACCGTTATAAATTGACTTGTATCTGATATGATTAGTAATCAGCTTCAACTACAACGGAATGGCTAACTAAAACTGCCAACAATTGCTTGCTTGTGTGGTCGCTTGCGACCATTGTACCTGACTAGTAATTATTGCAACTACAACGAATTGGCTGAATAAAAGTACCAACAACTGCTGGGTTTTTGGGTTTATCTCATGCTATCTGTATCTGATTAGTAATTGTTGCAACTATCACGGAATGGTTAACTAAAAGTGCCCACTGCATACTTTATCAGGACGATTATCTAAACCTGACTAGTAAAGTGCCGCAACTATAACGGAATCAGTAAAACTGCCAACTGTGTGAGTTCCTCGGTTGACTTCCTCGTTTGGTCTCGAGGGGGAAACACCAGGATGGGATTGTTTGGTGTTAGCTTCAGGTTGGATCCGGATAGGTCATTCTCACCCCTCTCTGATCACCGCCAGTTGTATCGAGTCTCTATAGGTTGTTTAGTGCATGCTGCCGCTGCCGCTCAGTCCACCATACCTATGTAGGCGAGGACCGCCGAATTCTAGCCTCGCCGTGTACTGGCCTCAGTACTGACGCTCCTTCTTTGTTTTTCTGCTTTGCCCTTTGTCGGCACCCCTTTGTATAAGCAGGTTTTGAGATCGACGTCGTTAGCAGGGTTACCCTTCCGGCTTGGCCTGGGCAGGGTTATGGACACCATTGGTTATTCTTCAGGGCTCTTAGCCCCATTTGCATCTTGTCCGTAGCTGGACGCTCTATCGTTTTCAAGGTGATTTGGATCTTGTATCTTATATCTGTATTCTTGACTCTTGGAGTCGTTGTTATATATATCTGTTCTGTGGGTCCCATCGAGGACTGTTGTGTAATGTTATTACTTTGTTTTCCACCCGCACGAAAGTGCCTGGTGGGCACCTTTGAATCGTTTCTATGCGGGTTTGGTGAATTTTGCCCAAACTTGCATAGGTCCGATTCTGAGGGTGTTACAGAGTGGTATCAGAGCTCAGCAGTTGCGATACCCCACAAGTCCAGCCTGTAGGATAACCTAGCTAACGGCCGAAGTAGAGTATCAAACTATTTTTGAAAATCGGTTGGATAGATCTGGTTAGGTCTGCTTTTACTCCTTACCCCTCTGCTGCTCTCCTCTTACCCCGACGTGTTTTGAATCCGCTCTCTTCTCTTTCTTCGAGTCCAGGAATTCTCGTGGTTGGGTTTCCGTCGTACCTTCAGGGTTTCGCTTCCTCCTCTGCTAACGGCGCTCTACCATCTGGTGTTCAAGCTGCCTGATGAATCCGTCTACGGTGTTACCATTCTTTGTTCCTTGTTTGTGCCTTCCGGTGTTTTCCGACGCGACGACATCATCTACGCCAGTTCCGATGCAGAGCCTGCATCACTCCTTTGTTCCGAACCTCGCTTGTCGAGATCTTCAGTCTGATTCCGAGAGTTGGTTGCATAATCCGCCTATTCGTGTGCAGAGTAATGGTTTGGGTGCGCGATGGACTGATCACCATCCGACTACTCTTAACATTCGCTCTTGTACATCGAATCAGTGGACCCAGCAATTTTACTCCGTCCACGGAAGCTAGAGGTGGCTTTATTTGTGGATACCTCTACCTTCAACCTTTTGTCCCCGGAGTGTTCTCTCGACGATCACGGACAACGACCTCTTGTTAGTGGTGTAGTGAGGATCTACACGAAGCGAGAAGATGCAGTTCGCCGACCTTCCTTCCGGTACCATGAGGCGGATCTCGAGGGCGAGATCCCTTGTTAGTGGTGTCGAATTGTGGCATCCCGCAAAACCACTACTAGAAAATCGCGTTGAATTTGTGCATTGCATCGTCATCATCATGCATTGTTTGCCAAAACTATTTCGCAAAGCCCGCTTTTGTTTTCTAAAACGCCCCGACAATTATTCAAACGCCAAATCCCGGTTGTTCCGGATATTTTGTTTGTCTAAAATTAGTTACAAAAGATAATTAAAAATAAATAAAATTATTAATTATTTTTAGTAGGGGCAGTCGAACGGGCCAACCCGACCCGAACGACCACCCCTGTTTTTAAAACGGTCCACCCCAAACCAGACCTGCCCTCTAAATCCTAAAGCTACCCACTAATCTACCCCAACCCAGCCTCCACCTCACTCCCTCCAATCAGATCCCTCCACCTCACCCTCTCCTCTCCTCCCACCCAATCACAAAGTGCCACCTCAGCCCCCTCCCTCCACCTATGCTAAAACCACCCCACCTGCCCCCACACACACACTCCCTCCACCACACAACACACGCACGCCAGCCACCCCTGGACCCACGCGCGCGCCCCCCCTGCTCACCCTGTCCGCTGGGCCCGGCCCCACCCGAGCCACCTACCCACCTCCCTGCGGCCCACCTTCCCTGGACCCACACGACCAGCCTCCCCACCCCGCGTCTCTTCCCCAACCCCATCTTCTTCCCCGCACGCCTCTGCTCCCCTACCTCCGTCCGCCCGCCGGCGCTCGCTCGCCACTCTCGCCGCGCACCCCTACCACCGCCACCCCAACGCCACCAGCGCGCCGCCGCTGCGCGCTCTGCTGCCACTCGCCGCTCTGCACCCCGCCAGTCCCCGCCGTGCCGCTCTGCCTCAGGCTCCCGCGCGCCTTCCTCTCTACGCGCCGCTCGCCCCTCACCGCACCGGCCGCCGTCGCCTCTGCACCACGCGCCCCGCCGACCCTCTCTCGCCGCGCCCCGCATCCGCCGCATCCTCCACCGCAGGCCCCGCCTCCTCCGGCGAGCGTCACGTCGCCCCGCCTCGCCGCCGCTCTGGCCGACGCAGCCGCCCCCTCTGCCGGCTCGCAGCGCCTCCCCTTCCCCCGCAGCACGTCCCCCTCGCCTCCCTCCGTAGCGGTTCCCCCGACCCCCTCCGGCCACCACCTCTCCGGCGCTCCTCCCCGCGCGCTGCACGCCTACCTCCGCCGCGGCCGCCGCCTCCGGCGACCCCACCCGGCCCGCATCCACCGCCCCAGGCCCCCGCGTCGCGTCCCCGTCCAAGCCCGCCGGCCTCCTCCTCGGGTCAACCCGTCCACCAGTACCAGAGGCGTCTTCTGCCTAGCTTCGTGTTCCGCGTGCCTGGTTGGTGCAGCAGTATGGTGGGACCTACTTCTGTTCACGACAACCGGCCCCACAACCGACGATCGAGGAGAAAACCGAAGGAATACCGATGTTGGTAGCCAAGTTCGCCATCAACAATCGAAGCCTCAAAAACCCCAAGCTCTCCTTCGCGATCCCCAAAGACAAGCGCGACAGCAGCCTGAAAGAATCCGATGAACCATCGGCGGTGGATCCGAGTCCGGCACCGGCGCTACGACCTTCGACAATGATAACGACAAGGTCGCCTACACGGATGCAAAGTTCTCCTCTCCGAACCCCGGTGTTTGGAGACCGGACCCCCGACACGCCAAGGTCTACGCCAAGATCTACCCTCGGACGCCGAGACCCCCAAACCTTGAGGCCGGAACCCCATGATGTCCTTCATGGATTCGATGCACTCGGCGCCAAACCCCGAAGACCGATCCGGATACCTCGACACCCCAGAGTCTTCTACATGGACGACATGATCTTCGTCACGGACGCCATGACTCCGTCAAGAATCCGATGGTCGAGACCCTGAAGACCGATCTAGAGCACCAAGGCCTTCGCATGGAGTCGGCAAGATCATCCGGAAAACACCAAGATCAACTGCGCGGCCCCGGCAAGTTGGACACCGTCCAGAACGAATTCGAGACCGACCCCGAAACCCCAAGTCCGGCTTCCCGGAACGCCAAGACCCTAACCTCCGGAGGCCGAGGACGATCCCGCCGAACCCTGGACCCTGAGACCGACCCCAGAACCCCGGAAACCCCAAGATCGCCGAACCCTAAATGTGTGACCCCTTTTCCTCGAACCCTATTTTATAACATATCAACTTGTCGCATATTAAATTGTCATTCTCGCATGCATATCATTGGGTTGGGGGCCTTTTGCCGAATCACCTAATAATTAAATATGGGGCCCATATGCGGGCAAATCTAGTCTCATATCGGCCTCATTTAAACTTGTGTAGCGAACCGGTATCTTATCCTGCCTTGCTAAACAACATTTAAATTGCGGGGTATCTAAACAACTTGCACCATCTAATTAATTGTCGGGACCCCGGTTCCGCTTAATATTGACCTAATCGCACCCCATCTTTGCCATGCCATGCATCATACATGCATCATGCCGATCTTCTGCCGAGTATTAAATATTGCATCCGGTGTTTCTTCTAGTGTTTTGGTTCTTCGCGGATAAGGCCGTTGAGTTGATGTGAGCTTCGCCCCGATCTTCGGATGAACCCTTCAACAAATGTTTTCAGGCGAGCATCTCCCCCTTTCTACCTATCTTACTTTTATAGTATTTACTTCCCTCCTGTTGATCTATTGCTATCTGTGTTGCGATGCTTTAGTTTCCGTTCCTGTGACATACCGTGCAGCCCTATATTGCCTTGGACACATCCTATTACCTGTTGTTTGGTAGATAGTTGGACCTGCGCGTCGTAGTCGCTTGCTCAAGTGCTGTCGCGTGTTGTCAAGTGCCACAGTTGCTGATGTATTGCCGCATGTTGATGTTGGAGATGATTCTAGTTTTACTTATTGTTCACTTTAATTTCTGTTTAACAACTAAAATTGAATAAGAAGAGGCATCGGTGGGTGATAGATAATATTTGGTTTCCGAACGCCCACTTGTGTCCCGTAAGACCCCGAGTACTTGATACCTGTTCCTTGTTTTATCGCACTATCCACATATGGGGAGATATGGGCCCCCCTTAGCCAGAGCTTGATTCCGTCTTATTTCTTGGGGCCACAAACTAGTTTGAGGTTTTATTACTATCCTGTACTTATGCCATGTTTTACCGCTTTAATTACGATTGTGCGATAGATAGCACCTGTACTGTTTAGGATCATGGCACGATTCCGCGGTGTCGACAAGCCCAGCCACACTTTCGGGTTCCCAGTCGTTCACAGCCGTCCCCATAACCTTAAGCCCGTCTCGGAGCCGGCCAGCTTCGTTGCTGGTTCTACTTAAGGGGTGGCCCCCTGAAATATTTCTGAATCTTGTGATTGCTCTGTCGTGAAGACCTCGTTGGGTTTTGATTTGGTTTTTCCGAGGTTGATCGTGTGTGTGTTGCTATTTGTGCACCCCGGCCGGGTTAAAACTTTCTGAAAGCCGTGTCCGCGGTTATGGACGACTTGGAGCACAGTATCTCGATCATAGACAACTATAACTAAAGTTTACCGTTATAAATTGACTTGTATCTGATATGATTAGTAATCAGCTTCAACTACAACGGAATGGCTAACTAAAACTGCCAACAATTGCTTGCTTGTGTGGTCGCTTGCGACCATTGTACCTGACTAGTAATTATTGCAACTACAACGAATTGGCTGAATAAAAGTACCAACAACTGCTGGGTTTTTGGGTTTATCTCATGCTATCTGTATCTGATTAGTAATTGTTGCAACTATCACGGAATGGTTAACTAAAAGTGCCCACTGCATACTTTATCAGGACGATTATCTAAACCTGACTAGTAAAGTGCCGCAACTATAACGGAATCAGTAAAACTGCCAACTGTGTGAGTTCCTCGGTTGACTTCCTCGTTTGGTCTCGAGGGGGAAACACCAGGATGGGATTGTTTGGTGTTAGCTTCAGGTTGGATCCGGATAGGTCATTCTCACCCCTCTCTGATCACCGCCAGTTGTATCGAGTCTCTATAGGTTGTTTAGTGCATGCTGCCGCTGCCGCTCAGTCCACCATACCTATGTAGGCGAGGACCGCCGAATTCTAGCCTCGCCGTGTACTGGCCTCAGTACTGACGCTCCTTCTTTGTTTTTCTGCTTTGCCCTTTGTCGGCACCCCTTTGTATAAGCAGGTTTTGAGATCGACGTCGTTAGCAGGGTTACCCTTCCGGCTTGGCCTGGGCAGGGTTATGGACGCCATTGGTTATTCTTCAGGGCTCTTAGCCCCATTTGCATCTTGTCCGTAGCTGGACGCTCTATCGTTTTCAAGGTGATTTGGATCTTGTATCTTATATCTGTATTCTTGACTCTTGGAGTCGTTGTTATATATATCTGTTCTATGGGTCCCATCGAGGACTGTTGTGTAATGTTATTACTTCGTTTTCCACCCGCACGAAAGTGCCTGGTGGGCACCTTTGAATCGTTTCTATGCGGGTTTGGTGAATTTTGCCCAAACTTGCATAGGTCCGATTCTGAGGGTGTTACAATCATCATGTCACATGTTTGTATTTTTTGAAATTACAAACAATTATTTAAGTAAACATTAATGAATAAATAAAAATATTATTAAATTCAATTAAAAATATAATAATTTTACTTTTTTGTATTTTTATATTTAATATGGAATAATTAATATCTTTAAATACGTAGATCGGAATTCGACAAATAATATGTCTAAATTGATAAGAAAAATGAGAGGAATCCAAATATGATATCCTTATCAACTAATCACAAACCCTCCGTTTCTGAATTAACTATTTGTTGGTTGCTTTAGAAAATCCCCCTTTTGCGCTCGGAAAATGAAAAATGGCTTTTCGGTGCGATGAAAAGGAAAACTTGCATTGGATATTTGATAAAATAGAATATTGTAAATCTAAAAATGATTTTTCTAAAAAAACATGAGCATTGGATCATGTACCTATAGTTCATATGTGACCCACTTCCAGCCGATTCGGCAGGAATTTATCTTTTTTACCAGAGGTGGATGGAAAGGTTTCGAATCCCCCTGTTAGGACATTGTCCATAAAAGGTGGTCTAGTATTTTTGTAAAATATGGTGGTAGCATTTTGAATTAGCCATTTGGTGGTAGCTTCACAAAACCGTCAGTTTTTTGTGCTCGGAAAATAGGAAATACCTTTTTGGTGCGATAAAAAGGAAAACTTTTTCCTGCAATATTGTTCGCCATCCCATGATGCACGTGTATGCACAATATGGGCACATCATCAAAAACTATGTCTTGATTCTAGCCATAACATTGGTCATTTGACCCAAAAGCTAAGAAACCTCGAATGAGATAGGTCATTTTGTGAAGGTTTTTGAGACATAATCAATATACCAAGTTTGATATTTTTCCTTCTAACTATGTCACATAATATAACACCAGGCGAAGTTTTTGCATTGTTTCGATCGTTTTTGAATTTTTTATGCCCGTTTTAAACTATCGTCAAACTTTGTCGAATGGCGGGCATGAAGATTCTTAGCTCGGGGCTGAGCCTCGCTAAACTTGCATTGGATCTTTGATAAAATAGCATATTGTGAACCTAAAAATGTTTTTTTTAAACATGAGCATCGGATCATGTACCTGTAGTTCACATCTGACCCACTTCCTACCGATTCGGCAAGAATTTTTATTTTTCACCAGAGGTGGGCGGAAAGGTTTCAGATCCCCTGTTGGGTCATTGTCCATATAAGGTGGTCTAGTATTTTTGTAAAATATGGTGGTAGCATTTTGAATTAGCCATTTGGTGGTTGCTTCATAAAACCGTCTGTTTTTTGTGCGCGGAAAATAGAAAATGGTTTTTTGGTGCGATGAAAAGGAAAACTTTCTTCTGCAACATTGTTCGCCATCCCATGATGCACGTGTATGCATAATATGGACATATTATCACAAACTATGCCTTGATTTTAGCCATAACATTGGTTATTTGACCCGAAAGCCAAGAAACCTCGAATGAGATAGGTCATTTTATGAAGGTTTTTTTGATACATAAACAATATACCAAGTTTGATATTTTTCCTTCTAACTATGTCACATAATATAACACCACGCAAAGGTTTCGCATTGTTTCGATCGTTTTTGAATTTTTTATGCCTGTTGTAAACTATCGTCAAACTTTGTCGAACGACGGGCATGAAGATTCTTAGCTCGGGGCCGAGCCTCGCTAAACTTGCATTGGATCTTTGATATAATAGCACATTGTAAACCTAAAAATGATTTTTGTAAAAAAAAACATGAGCATCGGATCATGTACCTGTAGTTCATATCTGACCCACTTCCTATCGAGTCGGCAGGAATTTGTATTTTTTACCAGAGGTGGACGGAAAGGTTTCAGATCCCCCTGTTGGAACATTGTCAATATAAGGTGGTCTAGTATTTTTGTAAAATGTGGTGGTAGCATTTTGAATTAGTCATTTGGTGATTGTTTCACAAAACCGTTCGTTTTTTATACTCGGAAAATGGGAAATGGCTTTTTGGTGTGATGAAAAGAAAACTTTCTCTTACAACATTGTTAGTCATCCCGTGATGTATGTGTATGCACAATATGGGGACATTATCACAAACTATGTCTTGATTCTAGCCATAACATTGGTCACTTGACCCGAAAACCAAGAAACCCCGAATGAGATAGGTCATTTTGTGAAGGTTTTTTGAGACATAATCAATATACCAAGTTTGATATTTTTCCTTCTAACTATGTCACATAATATAACACCACGCGAAGGTTTCGCATTGTTTCGATCGTTTTTGAATTTTTTATGCCCATTTTAAACTATCGTCAAACTTTGTCGAACGACGGGCATGAAGATTCTTAGCTCGGGGCCGAGTCTCGCTAAACTTGCATTGGATCTTTGATAAAATAGCATATTGTGAACCTAAAAATGATTTTTGTAAAAAAACATGAGCATCGGATCATATACCTGTAGTTCATATCTGATCCACTTCCTACCGATTAGGTAGGAATTTGTCTTTTTCACCAGAGGTGGACGAAAAGGTTTCAGATCTCCCTTTTGAGACATTGTCCATATAAGGTGGTCTTGTATTTTTCTAAAATGTGGTGGTAGAATTTTGAATTAGCCATTTGGTTGTTGCTTCACAAAACCGCCCGTTTTTTGTGCTCGGAAAATAGGAAATGGCTTTTTGGTGCGATGAAAAGGAAAACTTCCTCCTGCAATATTGTTCGACATCCCATGATGCACGTGTATGCACAATATGGGCACATTATCACAAACTATGCCTTGATTCTAGCCATAACATTGGTCATTTGACCCGAAAACCAAGAAACCTCAAATGAGATAGGTCATTTTATAAAGTTTTTTTGAGACATAATCAATATACAAATTTGATATTTTTCCTTCTAACTATGTCACATAATATAACACCACGCAAAGGTTTCGCATTGTTTCGATCGTTTTAGAATTTTTTATGCCCGTTTTAAACTATATATAATGTTTTATGTTTCACTTAATTTTTATTTACAAATGTGTAATATTTGAGTATAGATAGATAGATCTTATTTTTCTGCAAATTTTGATATATTATTTGTATTTTTTCGAATTAGAATGATTTAGTTATGATTTTTCAAAGTTTAATGAGGTAAAATAAAAAATAGCTACGCCGAGGACAGCCGTCGGCGTAACATAGAATATGCCGAGGGCAATTCTACGCCGACGGCTGCTTCGCGGGGCTGGCTTGGACGATGGCTACGCCGACGGCCCCGACGTTTGGCCGTCGGCGTAGCGACCGGCCGTCGGCGTAGCTTCCTAATCCTGTAGTGAGTAAAGGTAACATCTAATGACGCACCCTTGCAATGCATGCCTTCGAGCTGCTCTATCGCCGTACTTTTAGGGAAAGAAGATTGTGAGCACAAAATAGCAAACATATGGGACCAATCGATAAAAAACACTTCATAACACCATCATCAAAAAACCAAAGAGTTGGACGAAAATCCACAAGATCAGAAGTTATCAACACACATAACCAATACATCATAGATGCCACACGATCACAATGGCCACAACCAGACATTTCGATAGAACTGTCAGTTCCTTACTTCCATGTAGTGTCACCTCTACCATTGAGATGTAGACACCAAGGACACACAAACCTAGCAAAGACGAAACTAAAACTGTCCATAAGTGTAAGTGTTGATCTGTGGTTCCCCTCACCTTTTGCTGCTGAATCCAAATAGGCCGTTGAAGGCAAGGAGAACCATGAAGAACCACGTCTCTAGGGTCTTCTCCTTTCACAAGTTCTCATCTAGATTCAATCTGGTCAGAGCATGTACTTGTAATACTTCCTCCCTTCACTAACATAAGACATACTAGCATTTTTCGAAAACACCTGGACATGTTTTAATGTGTACATTCACTCATTTTGGAGTAGTATTATTAGTGTGCACATATATCGTCATGAAGGACACACAAACCTAGTAAAGATATAACTGTTGGACTTCTGTTTGCCTTGTTTGTTCAGCCATGGAAAATGCAATACTAAAAATCCGAAAAGCTAAACTTTAAATAAATATAAGTGTACTCATATAGTCTTCCAACCAACTATATTCCTTTTTTAGGTCTGTTTACCAGAGTGAAAAGTAAAGTCTTCTGCTAGCTAATCAAGATATAATGAATGCACCACGATGGTAAGTAGCAGTAGGGTAATGGAAAACATGGAGATCACACATGATCGCGTCAGCACGCGCTTTATGCCAATTTTCCAGTTCTAGCTGAGACAATGAAAAACAGAACATGATGGCAGTTGACTTGAGTTCATAACATTTGGGTACGGTAAAGTCATGTAATTTCAAAGTTCTGGAACGAGTAATAAGTACTTCAAGTACGGAAGCAACATTGTCCCCTAAATAGAGGTCATCTTCTCATATGAAGGAAATGCAGATAGTTTCACTGTCATTTGTGCTTTCCAGTGATTACTTTTGTCTGCCAGGAAACAAAGTGGCCCTGGTTGTCACATCATCATCCGCCCTTCTTTGCTAATTAGTGGAGTGAATCACCGTCACTGTTTATATGTAGTTAGAGACTTAGAGATAGATATCACTGAATGTAACAAGGAAATCGAGTGAGTCAGCACAGAGAAAAATCCAAAATAATTGGGATACTGCCAATTATGTTTTAGTACTAGATGAATTGGAATAACAGTTTTCCATGATAAAAGAAATAGATAATCATGAAACTTCACTATCCTATATGTATGTCCTTTTTCAGAATCTCAGTTAGTTTTTTGGCGCAAATAATTAAGAACATCTATTCTTCAAAATTTAATAATTCAGTACCTAATTTAAGTCTCCCTCTTTTCTGTAGTTTCACTACGACCTCAGATAGGTTAACAGCTACTTCTGAATATTCAGATTACATGCAAGATTGAAAGGATGTCACAACTGACAGCTCAAAAGCAAATGTCCAATAGAAAAGCATGTTGTTTAAGCATAGACTCTATTAATCTGCTTTGAAACTTAATGAATAAACATAAGACATTCAAATATAGTTAAAGACAGCCAAGCAGTATGCAGATGGCAGTGTCCTGATTTTCACTAATAACATTTTCTTTCCATTTGATGATTGATGTTCAGTGGACAATTTTCTTGCTGAAAAAATATGCAGAACTAAGCACATGACACATGAAAAAAGTTAACCATGGTACACAGTGTCCTATTGTAGAAATCTATACTCGGAATCGGTACACAGTGTCTTCTGCTAGCTAATAAACATATAATGAATGCACCACGATGGTAAGTAGGGTAAGTGGAAAACATGGAGATCACACATGATCGTGCACGTGCTTCATGCCAATTTTCACAGTTCTAGCTGAGACAATGAAAAACAGAAAATGATGTCAGTTGACTTGAGTTGCATAACATTTGGGTACGGTAAGGTCATGTAATTTCAAATATCTCGAACGAGTAATAAGAACTGTAAGGACGGCAGCAACATTGTCCCCCTAAATAGAGGTCATCTTCTCAGATGAAGGAAATGCAGATAATTTCACTGTCATTTGTGCTTTCCAGTGATTACTTTTGTCTGCCAGGAAACAAAGTGGCCCTGGTTGTCACATCATCATCCGCCCTTCTTTGCTAATTGGTGGAGTGAGTCACTGTTGATGTCTATAGTTAGAGACTGAGAGATTGATAACACTTGATGTAACAAGGAAAGAGAGTGAGTCAGCATAGAGAAAAATCCAAAATAATTGGGGTACTGCCAATTATGTTTAATTGCTAGGTGAATTGGAATAACTTTTTTCCATAGATAATCATGAAACTTCACTGTCCTATATGTATGTTCTTTTTTAGAAGCTCGGTTAGTTTATTTTGGTGCAAATAGTTAAGAACATGTATTCTTCAAAATTTAATAATTCAGTACCTAATTTAAGTCTCCCTCTTTTCTGTATTTTCACTACGATCTCAGATAGTTGAACAGCTACTTCTAATTATTCAGATTGCACGGAAGATTGAAAGGATGTCACAACTGACAGCTCAAAATCAAATGTCGGCATGGAGGTCTGTCCAATAGAAAAGCATGCTCTTTAAGCATCCACTCTATTAATTCCGCTTTGAAACTTAGTGAATAAACAGAAGATATTCAAATATAGTTGAAGACAGCCAAGCAGTATGCAGATGGTAATGTCCTGATTTTCATTAATATCATGTTCTTTCGCTTTGATGATTGATGTTCAGTGGACAATTTTCCCGCTGAACAAAAGATGCAGAACCAAGAACATGACACATGAAAAAAGTTAACCATGGTACACGGTGTCCTGTTGTAGAAATCTGAGGGTTTTTACGGTACCCTATACTGCTCGGGCCAGTATAGAGTATCCAACCGCTGAGGGTAACATAGACATTTAGTTTTTTCTCGTGAAGGGATTTGCGGCTGGGCCAAGATCTGAGCCCATTTCCTCGTCAGCTCTTTGCCGCTGCTTCACGCGATCGCTGCCGCCCCCAGCTGACATGGTTATTCAGTTATGTTCAGTTTTATATATCTCCGCATCATTTTACCATTGTTTTTACCGGAGAAATGATGCATGTCAGAAAATTGACTAACGGGAGTTCGTTAATATAGCCTATACAAGTTGTCACTCTTACTTCTTCTAAAGAGCAAACAGCCAAAGATTCTCAAATATTATTGGTGTACGATTAGTTGGCATCTGATATACCTACATGTTTGCAGAATCTTAGCAAGCTCATTTAATCATATCAAGCACAAGATGCTGACTACCGAATACATTTGATTTCTGTGAATTTTGGACATTCATCTTTTGCTTCTAATTTTGTCAGATGGTTTTTTTTGCTGATAACAACATAAGGCTGCATGTGAAGTGGTGTGAGAAACAATTCCAATAAGTACTTCAGTCAGATTATCATTTCAATTGATATGCATGTTCATTTGAATTTGTTACCGGCAATCGCCCATTAAGTTCTACCACTCCCCGACCACACACGCCTCCTTCGGCGGCGAGAAGAACACCTCAGTGAGAGCAATGGCAGAGTGGTACCCCAGCGACCCGGCAACGAACAGCTACATGGCGCCGGCGACATGGCATCGCCGGACTTCTGGTGTCCGCCGACCTTGAGGACGAGGTCACGAGACATCGTCATCAACGAAGCCTGCATGCCATCGCTGTCGACCGGGCGGCTTCGCTTGCGCAGGCCGAAGCCAAGATCACAATGGAGTGGTCTCTGAACAACGTGTCGCACATGTGCGACCCCGATGCCTGCGCCTAGTCCAGGGCCGACTGGGAGCAGGAGGAGGCCAATTGTGTTCGGCGCCATCAGGAGGAGGCCGAGCGCGAGGCCAGGCGCTTCGCTCGCCGGGAGCGCGCCTAACAGGGTGCACCGCTTGTCGTCCCCAACGACGATGACGTCGTCGCTCCCTCCCCGCAGTCGTGGCGCTACGGCGACACCGGCCAGGGTAGCTCCCGTCCCCCACATCCGTCGAGCGACGATGACGGCGACGACGACGACGACACGAGGGACGCTGACCACATGGTCTTCTACCGTAACTTTGGCATGTGAGCGGCATCTAGCGGCATCGGCATCGGCTAGATCTAGTAGTATTTCTAAGTTTTTTTAGGCTAATGAAGTCAAAATTCGGGTGTTTGCCCGAATTTGACGTAATATATACGCACTTGCCTAAATATTAATGAAATCACCTATATTTGCTCAAATTTCGCGAGTTTGATTGAAGTTCGGCCAAACTCAAGAATTCGTCCGTGAACACGAGTAAAAGATTAGACGTTTTTAGGCCAAAAACTACGATCCGTCTACGCTAAATAGTGCCTGATAAACCAAACGAGTGAAGGTGCTATTAAGTAGCTGGATGCCACTGAGACGGCTTCATTCCAGGCTAAGCACAAAAAAAAAGGATATATTTTTCAACTTTCTAACTTTTAACATCTAATTCTCATCTGATCTATATTAGTTGACTTAAATTTGTTTAGACTAGCACCAACTTGACTAAATACATTCGTATTTAGATAAATCTAAA
This sequence comes from Avena atlantica, assembly GCA_910589765.1. Taxonomy (NCBI): domain Eukaryota; kingdom Viridiplantae; phylum Streptophyta; class Magnoliopsida; order Poales; family Poaceae; genus Avena; species Avena atlantica. Next base: position 359,798,279 of record OU342734.1, on the reverse strand, counting down.
CAACTAATATGTGTCGGAAGGAATACCTAGTTTTACAAAATTTCCTTAATTTTTAGCAAGATATTTATCTATAGTCTATTTTCAACCCAAAATCTAATAACAGCCTAGACACTGACCGGTCGTAAACAGTGCTCCATCGCGGCGTCCTTTCAATCGGCATTCCAAGCGCTGCCGAAACCGTCCATCTACTCGTCCGCGTACAATTAGTATGCTGAACGACTGTATATATAACGTTATGTATGCGCTCATACAAGTCAACCTCTTGTTCCGTAATCCACCCAAAATAAACCCGGAACCCGGTTTTGCAGTTAAAATTTGCTCCAGGAGGTGATACCGAAGCAAGAGTCCTGGCCTCCCCTTTGTCGGGTGGGTCGAGTCCGGCGGGCTACAGATTGCGATCTACCTAAAAAGCTCTCGAGCGGTATACTGCTGACCAAATCGATCAGCGGTGAACACATATACTGCTCGTAGCCTGGAGCCTGCTCCCAGCGGTATCGTTCGTTCTGGGCTGTTAGATCATGCAATCGGAGCGCCCATATTCCTCTCAGGGTACCGGAAAAGAGCTCAGAAATCTATACTTGGAATCGGTACCAGTGAAGAAACCAAGAAATGAGCAATGCTGGGTGTGCTGAACTGCAAACACACTAAGGTGGCGCCAATACCACGCTCCAGTATTCCAGAAACCAAGCCTCACGCACTACGAAGTGATCAGAATAATGTTGTTAAGCGCACCGCTCTATTTCTGAATCGAAACGTTAATTATGGAATACTGGTGGTGCAAGACCTCCAGAAACCATGCAATTTGCTTAGCGCTTACAATCACAAACTCAGAAAGCGCAAACTGAAATGTGTGCGTTCATCTTGGAAGAAACCATAAGCCTTGGGTGCTTAAAATCTTCTCAGTCTGATGACATGGTTTGGTGCTTGGCCTCAATTACCACGCACAAAGAGTGGGTTACCATCAATTACCATATTCACAACCAGGTTAACAGTCTCTGCAGACTTCGGACATTTGTATTGATACCATCAAGGCATTCCGCCGCGTACAATCTGCAGAGAAGATAGTGTTCAAGGACACTGAATCATAGCAAACAAAACAGCAGTTATAAACTGATCCAACATCTGCAATGCCTTCTGAAGATCCAACATGAGGAGACTGTTTTATGTTTGCACTAGTTGGTGTAAATCCTTTCTCCGCTGGGCCATGTTACTAACCAAAGCTAAAGCCTTCCCGACATAAACTACGAGGTATACACTCTACTGTGACAATATATAAAAAAAAAACATTACTCATGGCTCTTCATACAACTGTCAGCTGTGAGCTGTCAGGTGCACACCCTGCCTCCTCCATCACATCAAGATGGCAACCAATCCTTAAAACATACATCCCGTCACCAATATTGATATCTTTACAAAAGGAAATTTGCATCCACAGATTTTCCTTGCAGAAGCTGCCCGATATAAGAATACAAAATAGACGGATAGCCCTATTTTCCTCAAGTTACAGAACATTGACAATGACTTGCAGCCATACTACCGGGACCAGACTAGCACAAACCGAAAAAGATTTGATTCTAGGTACTATAGACATCCAGCACGAACTATTTACAAGAACCAAAAATACCTCAGACTCCACCTCGGAACCATGGGTTTTCACAAGAACCGAAACTGTTATCTTGGCAATGGGCAGAGTCGGCAAGTAAACCAGCCTCAGCATCAGTTCGAACACCTTCAGTACAAGGCCAAAGCTGGAGCCAGTTACAGAGTCATCTACTAGCCCGACGGAGCGGCAAATAGGCGACCCGACGCCTGAAGAAGCTTCTTTCCGGTCCGGGCCCAATAGGGCATTTCCCTTTTTCTGTTTTTCTCCGTGGTTTACACTTTCTCTGTTTCTTTTTCTTAATTTATTTATTTACTTATTTGTTTATATTTTTATTTTATTTCTAGTTCACTTTTACTTTTATTATTTCTTGTTTCCTTCTTTTTTGTTTTAAGTGGTTTAAAGATACGTAGAGATGAAAAAAATTATATGTATATTTTTTATACAAGCACTTTTCTAAACAAAGGAAGAGGGGATTGCGCTAACTCCTACCTCCTACTCCTATCGAAGATCAACTGCCACGAACTTCCGACCGATTCCTTATACATTGTTGTCGACACTTACATCATCATAAAGAGAACCATGATATTCCAAGAACCTAGACTAGCCCTCTGGAACATCCAATGCATTTACACATGTACCCTTCAACTTGGTTATTCTATTGAACTTAGAGAAAAAATAAAGGAGAATACTTAATAATATGACAAAACATTTATAAAGAACACCTATCTCATCGCTGATGTTGAATAAACCAACTTTATGATGGGATAAGATGGACAATAAGCCATGAGGTTCACTATCATCAGGGAAGATCTACACCCCGGGTAACCCAGGCCATGGGCCATGGCCCGGAACTTAGACAACTTTTTTACCTATATATTAGTAGAAATACACTATTTTCTCTAGGATTGATCCTAATTTTAACATATAATATGATGTTGGCCCTAAGTTTGGTGGAATTCTGGATCCGCCACTAAGTATCATAACAGTTTTCTTGTGGTAACGGTAGCGAATCTCATCAAGAACTCTTTGCGCTTTGAAACCAGACAAAATGTAGAAGTGCTATGGAACTTGTGATGGCAGAAACGGGCACAACCTGAAGAAAAAGGCAATGCATGTGTGCACTACATGCCATACATGAACATTGTTCTCCTCTCTACAGCAATTATATGCAATTGGTATCACTGCCCTGCTGTGTAGCCAACTTATACAAGTTTGTGGTAGGAAGATCAGAATTAGCAATTGATAAAAATAAAGGATATGGGCTCACGTGAGTAAAAAGTAAAAATACATCCATATCAAAAGATCTAGTCCAGGGCATTCCGACATGTATGCCACTCTCAACTAAGATCAATCTAGTCATAATAGTAAACAACACTGAGATTAAACAACACGGTTATCACAAAACTTGGTTTCTAGATTATCGGCTGAAGTACATTCTTATTTTCTCTCAAAAACGCTTTCCAAATTGTACAAGCTTCTTCCAAAGTATACGACTTTCTAGATGTATATAACGCCCAAATTGTACAAGCTTCTTCCAAAGCATATAGATTTCTTGATGTATATAACGATCTCTAGACAAATGAATCTCGTATGAATCATATGATGAAGTAAACACATGAGTGGATATATAGCAAAGAAACCCTTCCTTCAAATTTAAAAATAATTCCACTAACAATAGAACGCAAGTAACTTGATTTGATAGAACATCTTCCATTAAGTCTTTGCACCTATCCCTTTCCTTTGCATTCTAGTTGAAGAACCCCCTTGTTTTATCAAAACATGGATATGGCTTAGGATTGTCCTTTTTAAAATTCCACGGTTTATGTGAATTTGAGCACATGAAGTAAAGATAAAGGTCTGTTCACCACAAACATACAAAAGATAGAAATGATTCTCATAGAATGATATTAGATTCTGCAATTGCATTATTTATACTATGCTTAGGGTAACTCCAATGTACTACCAAAAATGGGTTGCACCCGTTCATTTCTATCTGAGCAGATAGAGGCCAACGCCCAATGGGGCAATACAAAGGGACGATGTTCCGCTCATCGACCCGTTTTGACGCATTCCCATCCCAAAAATTTGGGCTGGATTTATGGTTCAGCAAACAATGTCCGCGTCCGTGCACCGCACAATCCTCTTGTCCGACGTTGTAGAGTGAGATCTCTGCAATGTTGGTATTAGTGCCCTAGAGGTAATAATAATTATTATTATATAATCCATGTTTAATATATAGGTTCGTCGAACTATGCTATAACTGTTGTGAATAAAGAAAATCTCACAATGGAGGTGCAGTAAAGATGAACTAACCAAGATGTCCCTAGTCTATACTCTAGGACCACCCCATGTGTTCTGTGATGATCAAGTTAGTTTACTGATCCTAGTATGGAAGTTACTATAACTGAGGATACCACCAATAATGGGAGTACCTTATCAAGACAAATATGGGTACGGAACTGATTATGAGATAGTATCATGAAGTTAATAGTCAAACCATAAGATTTTATATTATGCATAAATCCTAAAGACCATGAGAATATCAAGTACCCTCATGTCAAAATACTTGTCTTTGTGATTGTCCCAACCCACCTGGAAAGGTGGCCAGACAGACAATTACGAGATAATTACAAAAGCATGTCTGGGAACTTGGATAGTTCAACAAATGGGATGTCGCTCCTCCTGATGATGGAGATATATTCTCTAGGTCCACTAAATATTATGATGTCACCTAAAGAGAGTGAAGTCGGAACGAGGATAACTGGTATAGTGATCAAGGAGTTAATTCACAAGAATACCAATATCTCGCCTCGAATTGTCACATCAGATATCGCGAAGAGGAAGGATAAGTATATGTATAATGAACGGGTTCACTCGATTCTATCTTCACATAGTGAAGTAGGACCATCATGTGCGTTTAGGCTCCATTGTTGGTTTTCAGTATCATGTCTACTTACTATTGAACCCGAATGGGTCACACGCTTAAGCATTACTGATAAAGTTGTGCTAGTAACCTTTATGGTAGATAGCTGAGAGGGTTGTTCGGAATAGTTTCTGGACACACCGGAATAGTTCTGGGATTCTTTATGTCACTTTAGAGAGGAATCTAAATAGTTCCGGTGACATACCCTAATTCGGGAAAGCAGTTTTGAAGTCATAGGTGATGATTTCTAGGTTCATCATAATCATCTCGAGATGGTTGAAATGTTGAGGAGTTTTCGATAAGGTTCCAAAATATATATAGGTTGGAGGTACCGGGTTCATCAGAGAAGAAACCGGAAAATAAAAGGAGCCTATGAAGGGTTCCGGTGGGGAATTGATCAGAGAGGGTTAGGTCCACTCTAGGGGCGGCGCATGGGCCTCCAAATTGTAGGGTTCGTTGCATGGAAAACAAAAAATTTCTATCGCAAGAAAACATAAAACCAAGATCCAATCTTTGGCAAAGCCAAGATCTAATCCACGAAATAAATGCAACGAGATTGAAGAGGACTAACCCTCATAGATCCAAAACGTTTAATGAGATTGTATTCTTGTGGTTAATATAGTCGATCACTTGCCGATCTCAAGATCGTGTAGACGATCCTTCCAGCTTCGTGTTCCGGCAGCGCTTCTGCAATCGTTCACACGTACGGTAGTCGATGAAGACCTTCCTCTCCCTTGTTCCAGCAGGAAAGCATAGGTTGTAGATCTCCTCGGAATCCCAACAAAACAACGTGTGGTGGTGGTGGAGGAGAGATTTCTGCAGGGCTTCACCTAAGACGGAGCAGGATGGTGGACGAGAGAGAAGAGAGGGGCGGCTAGGGTTAGGAGCCAATGGACAAGGGTGTGGGGGTGCGCCCCCACCCCTCATTATATAGGTGGGGGCGGCCGGCCAAGGATTCCTAGCCCAGGTCGTGTCCCCCCTGACGTGGCTCAATAGTAGAGCTTCGTTGGGAGACCCCAAGAGGAAGGTATGATGAGCACGGCAGTAAGTTTTCCCTCAGTTATGAAACCAAGGTTATCGAACCAGTAGGAGCAAGGAAACAACTCCAAGGTGTTGCTAACAAATTAGAATCATGCACAACACAAACTCAAGACTTTGCCCCCAACTTATAGTGAGGTTGTCAATCACACTGGTTTGCTGAATACAAAGGATTAAACGTATGGTGTGGAAGGTAATGGTTTCTTGGAGAAAGTGAACGGTAATAGTAGATGATGTAACTATGTTAAAGATTGGACCGGGGTCCACAGTTCACTAGAGGTGTTCTCCTTAAGATAAATAACATAACATGCTAGGTAAACAAATTACAGCGGGGCAATTGACATGACTGAGCAAGGCACAACAATGCAATACTAGACATTCATGATCCTGTGAGATTTGATTGGGAATTACAAAAATATACATAGACCGCCATCCAACCGCATCTATGACTAGTAATCCACCTTTAGTTTATCATCTGAACTCCCTCTAGTATTAAGTTGCAAGCAATGGATAACTTCATTACGCAATGTGTGTTAAGTAATACAATTGTTCCATGAACAAGAGATTGCTGTTTTCTCCCTAGTGGCAACAACACATCTACAACCTTAGAGATTTTTGTCACTTCCCCAGATTCAATAGAGGCATGAACCCACTATCGAGCATAAATACTCCCTCTTGGAGTCACTAGCATCTACTTGGCCAAGATATGTCAACACCCGGATTTTTAATCACAGATGCCTGTTATGCCATACATCGCAATCCCAGGATTACCATTTTTGCGAGACATAACAAAATTGGATACCATAGTACATCATCCATTACAAACCATACATAATGTCTTACACAAATAAGGATCTCATGATCCAGTTCTTAATACAACTCAAGAAGCGGAATACGTAATAATAATGGTAGTGTAGGCGAAGCTCCATCTTCGGGGTCACAGGCAATGCTGACGATGGGAGATGATCCTAGTTGTCGTAACCTTCCTGGGGTCCTTCGTCCTGGTACTCCTCTTCATAGTCTGGCCACGGGAATAGCCAGGGACAAATCCATGAGTACTCTTTAAGTACTCGCAAACTAATACTAACAAGTGAAGGGGGTTTTTGTAATAGGAAGGGGGTTTTGTAATAGGACATTAAGCTCTATGATTGTTTTGCAAAAATCCATATTTACCTCTACTAAGTTCAAAAGCAGGAAAAGCTAGTTGAAATTTTATAACACCTAAGTGGGAACTTGTATTTCATATCACAACTCTGTTGTGGTCAAGTCAAAATCTCCATTCATTTCAAAAGTCATTTTGAAAACATCTGACGGGGGAACAGTATGGCCACTCCAACTGTCCATAACCGCGGACGCGGCTATTCGAATAGTTTGACACTCTGCAGAGATTGTACACTTTCACCACAACATTCGATACATCCGTCGGGAACAAATCCTGAATTCACCATACTCAGTATGCGGATAATCAATCCTAACCTTTCAATTACAAGCCCTAGTATAGGCACCTCTCCTGTGATTTTGGCCTCCCAACCATGACCAACTGTCATCTTGGGTACTGCACAGGTGGACAATCTTCACAAGGTAGCCTCAGCTCAGACCTTGGCCGTGAGGGAACCCATACTAAGGTATATAAGTTTCCAGTCAAGCCCTACCCAATTCTCGGGTATTGTGGTTGTACGGTAAAATTGGAATGGTATCGCATCCAGACAACCATCAGTTTTATAAAGGGCTAAGGCTCATGCCTCAACATTTTCATCATCAAAATCATCTGGTGTTCGGAAACACATGTCAAAACATCTCAATAGAATGATCCATCATTCCAAGGTTTTCATAACAATTTTCACCAAGTATTCCCATCTAAAGTTGATCAAGTTTTATGCTTAGCACTAGCATCTACAAGTAGGGGTAAGTACTAATGAGGGGTGGTAAACTAGTGGAGTTTAGCTAAGTTCAATCTCATGCCTTAGGATGACATCAAGATGATATAGCTTAGGCCAAATTTAATGCTCTTTATGCAACCTTCAATTATCTTGCTAGAATCTACAAATTACTTAAGTAGACTCTAAGTAATAGTTTTGATAAAGAAATAAAGTATAAAGCTTGCAAGTAAAACTAGGAGGGGGTATCAAGTGGGTATGATCACATATGCTTAAGGCATCTAGTGATCATGGTAACAAGCAAGTATTGGCTTGCATCAGTATCAGTAGAGGCTTGCATAAGTAGAGTATCTTGCAAGTGTTAGCTTGCTTAATCAACTAGTAGTATTAGGCTTGCCTTGAGCAGAGCAGTGGTTGAAGTTCTCCTCGGCTTCTTCTTCGTAGTATCCTCCTTCCTCCTCGTATCCTTGGTCGGTACTAGCGTCTATGAATAAATACGGGGTACACAATCACCAAACAATACTTAACTACTTTCATTCAGCACACACAAGGGTTCTATGGATGATCTAGCATCATCACTAATATTACAAGATTAAAGCATTTGTCTTATTGATTTTATTTTTAGAAAAGTAATTTCTACTCATTGAAAAACTACTTAAGATTTAATATTCTCCAACTCAAACATGGGATCATGTTAACACATGTCATCACCACATATTTCAGTACATGGGAATGTGATTTAAAGTGGTGTCACAATTTAATAAGATTTAACCTTTTATTTTAAATAAAAATAAATGACTAGAAATGCCTATGTGGCATTCTTTTATTACTTGAACATTATTTCTGTAAGTAAACCCATATATTTTTATATATTCTGAAACGTATGATCAAATATGATTTTTGAGAGTTGGAATCAACTCAAAATATATTATGGTTTAAATTTGAAAAATGTTTGAATGCAGAAAAGCTTCTGCCTTGTTATTTTTACCAAGGTTGATCTACTGATCCAAATGATTTGAATCCAACGGGCTTGGATTAAGCATTTCAATATCTTTCTAAGAAAATTGGTTTCATTCAATTTGGTTCACTGAGTCGAGCTGGGTTGATTTTTGAAACTAGGTACAGAACTATGTTTGAACTTAAAAAGAAAAAGCTAAATTCAAACGAGTGGGCTGCGCGGGAAGGGGTAATGGGCCGTCCCAGTGTCACTCCGCAGCGCAGGGCACAACTGACAGGGGGTCTACTGGTCAGTGACTCTTTAAACGCGAAGCGGTAAGGGGCGATGTGGTGCGTGATTAGAATGAAGATCGACGACTGAGGGTCGTCGTCGACGATGAACAAGTCATCGGCGAGCTCGAACCCTAGCGGCTCAGTGGGGGTGCGTAGGGGGCATACCGGGGCTCCAGTGACGACGGCAAGGTGGGCAAACGATGTAGTCGACGACGGCGAACTCAGGGGTGGTCGCGTTAGCTCCTGGGGTGGACGAAATCAACATCTCCCTTCTTCTCTAGAGGCGGACTGCTCCGGCCAAATTCCGGCGATGCACTGTTCGCCTTGCTCCGGCTAAGGGGTGGAACAATCAGTGAGGTGAGGGGAGTGAAATGGTGTGCTTCAATCGGCTGGGGGTCGCATCCTTTTATAGGCTCGACGGCGAGACCGAGAGGGATGGGCAGGCGACGGTGGCGAAACGGATACGGGCGGCTAGAGGCATGGCCGAGGGTGGCGATCGATCGGTGGTCTCCTGGCAATGCTCTAAGGTTTAAATGTGCTTGTAGGGGCGGTGGCAAACGGTCGGGAACGCGCGGTGCTCTGCGAGGCAGAGGCGGCGTCTTCGACGGCGAGCGGTGGCTGTGAGGCATGGGGCGGCGAACGGGGGTGTCTACGAGGTTGCTGAGACGATGGTGATCACGCGTGCACGCGGCGAGGGCGGCGCGCGGTCTGTGGGCGTGTGTTGCTCGTAGCTTGCTGTCCACACTGGGGTGACATGGGTCCTCTCGGCATGTTCACCATTGATGACATTAGCGAGTTTAAAGTGGGGCTAGAGCTTAGTTAAGTTTGCTAGATGATCTACTAAGGCTAGTATAACCAGAGAGGGAACAAGGTTGGCTCAAAACACTGCTCCAAATAGTTTTTTGATTTTGTTTGATTTGCATCTGCAACATGTTTGATGAAATGGCCGCATGAACTTAAGTTTTGAATTTTGAAAAGATTTTGGTGGGTGTGCTAGGCATCTGTTGAGGATTCTGTGGATGCTTGGGTTTTGAAAATTGAGCTTGTTTGAGTGGTTTTTGAAATAGTGGGATCTTCCCATATGAAATAGATTCAATTTTAAACTATCATTTAAACTATGCGTTCAAATGTTTTTGGATGATCACAAAGTGGGCGTTGGTACCTTGTTATGATTACTATCAAGGGGTGCAAAGATACATACATGTTTTTGTTAAGTTCTGAAAGTTAGAGATAGCCAAAGTAGGCATGGGAGTTAAATTGGCCAAAGTGACCATTCACTTAATTGGTTTGTTTTGATTTGTTTGTCTTTGGGAAAAGTTTGGGGATTGTTTATATGATGTTTATTTCACCTAAGAATCATTTTACAAGCAAAGAAACACATAATCATGGCAATTCAAAAGAATCCAAATTTTAATGCACACACATATGAATGCCTTCATATTTTTAATTGGAAAAGTTTTTTGTTAACCCTAATTTGGATGATTAGAGTTTGATGATTTAAGTTTAATATTTTTGGGATGTTACAAACCTTCCCCCCTTAAAAAAAATCTCGTCCCGAGATTTGAAAAAGGACTAAAAAGATTACCTAGGATTTGAATAGATCGGGAAACTCCGTCCTGATGTGATCTTCGCGCTCCCAGGTAGCTTCTTGTTCTGTGTGGTTGCTCCACTGAATCTTGAGAAAATTGATGCTTCGGGTTCTGGTAGTTCTAAAAGCTTCTTCCAAAATATGGATGGGTACTTCGGGATAGGTCGGGTCATCATTGATTTCTATGGTCCGGTGATCGATATTTTTGAACACTTCAGTCTTCTCTGGAACTTCGAGGCACTTGCGAAGTAATGAGATATGGAACACATTGTGCATGGATGACATCTCTTCGGGTAGTTCCAATTGATACGACACTTCTCCTCGACAATTCAGAATCTTGAAGGGTCCGATATATCTGGGGGCTAACTTTCCTTTCAGTTGGAAACGCTGCATTCCTTTCAATGGCGACACTTTCAGATACACAAAATCTCCTATGTTGAAGGCGAGGTCTCGATGTCTCTTGTCAGCGTAACTCTTCTGTCTGGACTGGGCTGTCTTGAGATGCTCATGAATCTTGTGAACCTTCTCTTCTGCTTCTCGTAGGATGTCGGGTCCGAAAATCTGACTCTCTCCTACTTCCGACCAGTTCAAAGGGGTGCGACACTTGCTTCCATACATGAATTCAAATGGGGCCATTTGCAAACTGGCTTGATAACTGTTTGTACAAAAATTCTGCAAACGGCAGACAGTCTTCCCACTTAGATCCATATTCTAACACACATGCTCTCAGCATATCTTCGAGTATTTGATTTACTCGCTCCGTTTGTCCATCGGTCTGAGGGTGATACGCGATGCTGAAATCTAGACGGGTTCCTAAACCTTCTTGGACTTTCTTCCAGAATCTCGAGGTAAACTGAGTTTCTCGATCCGATACGATGTTCTTGGGGACTCCATGCAAACTGACGATTCTAGGGATGTATAACTCCGCTAGCTTCGAACACTGATATGTGGTCTTGACGGGTAAGAAATGGGCGACTTTGGACAGTCTGTCCACTACGACCCAGATAGAGTCATTTCCCCTACTAGAAGTAGGCAATCCGGTGATAAAGTCCATTCCAACGGAATCCCATTTCAATTCCAGAATCTGCAATGGTTGCAACAATCCAGCGGGTCTTTGATGTCCCGCCTTGACTCGCTGACATATATCACACTTGGCGGTATAGCTTCCGATTTCTCTCTTCATCTTATGCCACCAAAATTGCTCCTTCAAATCTTGATACATCTTCGTTCCTCCGGGGTGGATAGAATAAAGAGTATCATGAGCTTCCTTCAGAATAACTTCTTTCAACTCAGAATCTGCTGGTACACAAAGGCGTCCTTTGTACCACAGAACTCCTTCTTCGTCTTCGGTGAATCCTGGTACTTTGCATGTACCAATGCGACACTTGATTCCGTCGATACTAGCATTTCCTTTCTGCGCCTCTTTGATCTGGCTGATCAAAGTGGGTTGAAGTTCTATGCTAGCCAAAAATCCTTCACTCACTAATTCCATTCGAAAATAGTCCATCTCTTTGTGCAAGCTTGGTTGCTCCTTCTAAATCATGGAGTTCAAGCGGCACGGCAATCTGCTAAGGGCATCTGCTACCACGTTGGCTTTACCAGGGTGATAGTGAATGTCCAGATCGTAATCCTTGATTAGCTCAATCCATCTTCTCTGTCTCATATTCAGCTCCTTCTGAGTGAATATATACTTCAGGCTCTTGTGATCCGAATAGATATCACAACGGTTTCCCATCAGGTAGTGCCTCCATGTCTTCAGGGCTAGAACTACGGCTGCGAGTTCGAGGTCATGGGTTGGGTAGTTTTGCTCATGTTGTTTCAGTTGTCGAGATAAATAAGATATAACTTTGCCTTCTTGCATTAGCACACATCCGAGACCGATCTTGGATGCGTCACAATACACATCAAAGGGCTTTGTGATATCCGGCATGATTAAGATTGGGGCTGAAATCAATCTCCTCTTGAGTTCTTGAAAACTCGCTTCACATTTGTCGGTCCATTCAAACTTCTTGTCCTTCTTCAGCAATTGGGTCATGGGTCTGGCGATACTCGAGAATCCTTCTACGAACTTGCGGTAATAACCCGCCAATCCGAGAAATGCACGAACTTGGGTTTGAGTGGTTGGGCTTGCCAATCTTCGACATCTTTCACCTTTGCAGGGTCAACGGCAATTCCTCCAGCTAATACAATGTGACCGAGGAATCCTACTTCTTGTAACCAGAATTCACATTTGCTAAACTTGGAATACAGTTGATGCTCTCTAAGGGTTCCAAGAATGGTCCTTAGGTGTAGCTCATGTTCTTCTTCTGATTTGGAATAAATCAGAATGTCACCGATGAAAACAACGACAAACTTATACAGGAAGTCCATAAAAATCTTATTCATGAGATTCATGAAATAAGCGGGGGAATTGGTTAATCCAAAATACATGACAGTATACTCGTATAATCCATATCTGGTGGTAAAGGCAGTCTTTGGAATATCCTCTGCACGAATCTTGAGTTGATGATAGCATGCTCTAAGATCAATCTTAGAAAACACTTTGGCACCGGTCAACTGATCAAAAAAATCTTCTATCTTGGGCAATGGGTACTTGTTCTTGATAGTGACATCATTCAATTTCCGGTAATCCGTACACAAACGGTTACCTCCATCCTTCTTGTCCACAAATAAGACAGGTGATCTCCATGGTGACGCACTTGGTTGAATCAATCCAATTTCCAACATGGAATCCAGTTGCTTCTTCAGTTCTGATAGTTCAGACGGGTTCATACTATATGGTCTCTGAGCTATGGGTCCAGTTCCGAGGATTAGTTCAATGATAAAATCGATATCCCGATCTGGGGGCATACCGGGCAAAACATCTGGAAATACATCGGGGTATTCACAGACTATCTGGACTTGGTCAATGGTAGGTTGGGCTATACTCTTGTTACACTTGAATTGACGAGGTAAGGTTTCAGATACATGCTCGACTGATATTCCAGCGGTACTGGTCATGGTTATGGCTTTCTTGGCACAGTCAATCAATACTTTATGTTTGGACATCCAATCCATTCCTAGTACTACTTCCAAACCTTTAGTTCTGAGTACTATCAGATTATCATATAAATCTATGCCATGGATTCGGATAGGGACGGCTTTGCAAATTTGCCTAGCTTTGGTGGTTGTGCCAGGGATTTTGTGGCATCCCGCAAAACCACTACTAGAAAATCGCGTTGAATTTGTGCATTGCATCGTCATCATCATGCATTGTTTGCCAAAACTATTTTTTCGCAAAGCCCGTTTTGTTTTCTAAAACGCCCCATCTTTATTGAAACGCCAAACCCGGGGCTCCGGAGTATTTTGTTTTGTTGCTATCGGTTTGCAAATGGTCCAATTAAAGTAAGTAAAAATATTAAATTATTTTAGTGGGGCAGTCGAACGGGCCGAGTAGACCCGAACGACCACCCCAGAAATTAAATCGGTTCACCCAAACCAGCCCCACTAATCCTATTCCTACCAACTAGTCTACCCACATCCCTTGGCCACATCACTCCCGCCAATCAACTCTCGCCACCTCAGCACACCCCATCCCCCCACCAATCCTACGCTGCCACTTGTCCCTCCCTCTCTCTCCCTGGACCCTCTCAACCCACCCAGCTCACACACCACCAGCCCCACCCTGCCCCTGGGCCCCACGCGCCCCTGGGACCCGGCCGACCCCAGCCCCCCACACACGCCGGCGCGCACCCCACGCTCACACGCTCACACGCACCTGGGCCCCGCCTGTCGGCTTCCTCCTCCTCCCCCCGCGTCCTCCCTCTCCCTCTGGTTCTCTTTCCTCCTGAGCACGCTCCCCCACCCCGTCCTCCAGCCCGCCGCGCCTCTCTCTCCCCCTGTTCGTCTTCCTCGCCAGGCGCCCCGCTCGCCACCGCCGTGCTCAGTCGCCGGCCCCGCTCCGCTCTGGCCCGCTCACCCCGCGTCTGTCCGCCGGCGCAGGCCCGCCTCCGCCGCCGCCGTTTCCGCGTTCCGAGGCCGCGCTCGCCGCGCCGGCGAGCTTCCCCCAGGCCGCGCCGCTCCCCCCACGCACAGGCCCTCGCCGGCGCGCCGTCTGCTTCTCCCTCCAGCTCGCGTGCTCTGGCCGCCCGGCCGCTCCTCTCCTCCGCCGCCCCCTCTCCGTCGCCTCCGCGCCGCCCTGTCCATCACCGGACCGGCCGCCTCCTATCCGACCTTCTCCGGCGAGCCGCGTCCGCCCTGCGCCCACCCCCGAGCGCCTCCCCGCTCCCGAGGCCGCGCTCCCCGCCTCGCGCCGTCGCTCCGCCCCGAGCGCCCGCGACGCCCGTCCCCGACCCTCGCACCCTCTGCGCCCGCCCCGAGCCGCCCCGCGCGGGCCTCCGCCTCGCCACCGCGCCTCCCCGCCCGGCCGCGTCCCTCCGCCGCCCCTGACCGTCGCCGGCCGCCGCTCCCCTGCAGCTCCTCGCCGCCCCAGCCCGAGCCGCCGCCGCCAAGCTCGTCTCCGGCCGCGTCCCCTGCTGCCTCGGTGCCGCCTGGTCCTCCGCCGTCGACCGACGTCCGCTGCTCCAGGCTCGCGTGGTTCCACGCCTCCACCCTCCCTGGCACATCATCCTCGGCCCCCTTGCGTCGGCTGTGCCCGTTCCCTGCCTCGAGCACGTCGGGTTCCTTGTGGTTTCCATCTGGTAGTGCTGCGTGGGTTGGTGCTGTAGTACCCCTGCTGTTTCAGTCTCTTGTTGTGCTTGGTGGTGCCCATGTGTTGTTGGAGGCCACCCGGATGACCCCGACGAGAATCGCCCATGCCGAGATCTTCCATAGATGTTTCGGCAGAGGTCCGAGGCGACAAGATCTTCCCGTTGACAAGGCCACCGACAAGATCTTCGACACGCGTCGCTATATTCGCAGGACACTTCGCGGCATCCGGGGATCGACACAAGGCTGGAGCACCAAGGCCTCCTTCAGGGAATCGCCAAGGTCTACTGACGTCAGACGCCCGAAGCCGAGGACCCCGACAAGAACCCCAACACGGATACACCAAGTTATCCATCGAAGACACCAAGACCGTCGACAGGGAACCGAAGGGCGTCAAGCACTGCATCCCGGACGCCAAGAACCGTTCCCGGAGTCCGGTTGTCGAGCCGCACCCGTGGAACCCCGAACCTTCCCAAGATCTGCGCTACGGAACGACAAGACCGACGACCCGACAAGATCCCCGTGACGACAAGAACGGCACCGACCAAAACGAACCCGATGCGTCCCGGCACCGAACCAAGTCCTGCTTCCCGGATTGCCGAGGTCACCGACACAGGACAACAAGACCTACCCCCGATCCGAGACCCTAACCCCGGAGCCGAGAACGGAACCGTCGAACCCTGGACCCTGAGACCGACCCCGGACCCCGGAACCCCGGAACCCCAAGTCCGTCGAGACCCCCTCAATGTGTGAACCTCTTCCCGAAACCCTAATTTCATAATATAATACAATTGTTGCATATCAAATCATTCATCTCGCATGCATATCATGTGGTTTGGGGGCCTTTTGCCGATTCACCTAATAATTAATATGGGGCCCATATGCGGGCAAATCTAGCCTTATATTGGCCTCATCTAAAATGGTGTAGCGAACCGGTGCTGTCTTCTGCCATGCTAAAACAACATTTAAAAATGCAGGGTAGCTAAACAACATGAACCTATTAATTAATTGTCGGGACCCCGGTTCCGCTTAATATGACCTAATTGCATCGCACCTTGCCATGCCATACATCATGCATGCATCATGTCGATCTTCTGCCGTTGTATTAAATAGTGCATCCGGTGTTTATTCTAGTGTTTTGCTTCTTCGCGGATAAGGCCGTTGAGTTGATGTGAGCTTCGCCCCGATCTTCGGTTGAACCCTTCGACAATGTTTTCAGGCGAGCATCTCCCCCTTTCTACCTATCTTACTTTTATAGTATTTACTCCCCTCCTGTTGATCTATTGCTATCTGTGTTGCGATGCTTTAGTTTCCGTACCTGTGATATCCTGTGTAGCCCTATATTGCCTTGGACACAACCTATTACCTGTTGTTTGGTAGATAGTTGGACTTGCGCGTCGTAGTTGCTTGCTCAAGTGCTGAGGTGTGTCGTCATATGCCACAGTTGCTGATGAATTGCCGCATGTTGATGTTGGAGATGATTCTAGTTTTACTTATCATTCACTTAAACTTCTGTTTAACAACTAAAATTGAAATAAGCAGAGGCATCGGTGGGTGATAGAAAATATTTGGTTTCCGAACGCCCACTTGTGTCCCGTAGGACCCCGAGTACTTGATACCTGTTCTTTGATTTATCGCGCTATCCACATCCGGGAGGTATATGGGACCCCCCTGAGCCAGAGCTTGATTCAGTCTTATTTCTTGGGGCCACAACTAGTTTGAGGTTTTATTACGATCCTGTACTTATGCCATGCTACTTTCTGTATTTAAATTGTGCGACAGATAGCACACTGTACTGTTTAGGTAAGCGGAGTGATTACGCGGTATCGACAGTCCCCGATTGGGGATCTGCTGTCGCTTACAGCCATTGGCGCAACCTTGAGTCCGTCTCGGAGCTTGCTTACTCCGTTGCGGGATCTACTCAAAGGGGTGGCCCCCTGAAATATTTCTGAATTCTGTGATTGTTCAGTCGTGAAAGCCTCGTTGGGTTTTGATTTGGTTTTTCCGAGGTTGATCGAGCGTGTGTTGCTATTGGTGCACCCCGGCCGGGTAAAACTTTCTGAAAGCCGTGTCCGCGGATATGGACGACTTGGAGCACAGTATCTCGATCATAGACAAGCATAACTAAAGTTTACTGCTAAAAATTTGACTTATAATGACTAGTAATCAGCTTCACTATAATGGAATGGCTAATTAATACTGCCCACAATTGCCTGTTTGGAGTGTCGCTTGCGACCATTGTACCTGACTAGTAAATCTTGCAACTTCAACGGAATGGCTGAATAAAAGTACCAACAACTGCTGGGTTTTGGGTTATCTCATGATAAATGTATCTGACTAGTAAGTGTTGCCACTATCACGGAATGGTTAACTAAAAGTGCCCACTGTTTACTTTATCAGGATGATTATCTAAACCTGACTAGTAATTGCTGCAACGATAACTGAATAAATAAAACTGCCAACGGTGTGAGTTCCTCGATTGACTTCCTCGTTTGGTCTCGAGGGGGAAACACCAGGATGGGTTTGTTTGGTGTTAGCTTCAGGTTGGATCCGGATAGGTCTTTCTCACCCCTCTCTGAAAACCGCCAGTTGTATCGAGTCTCTATAGGTTGTTCAGTGCATGCCGCCGCTGCCGCTTCAGTCCACCATACCTTTGTAGGCGAGGACCGCCGAATTCTAGTCTCGCCGTGTACTGGCCTCAGTACTGACGCTCCTTCTTTTTCCTTTGCCCTTTGTCGGCACCCCTTTTGTTTAAGCAGGTTATGAGATCGACGTCGTTAGCAGGGTTACCCTTCCGGCTTGGCCTGGGCAGGGTTATGGACGCCATTGGTTATTATTCAGGGCTCTTAGCCCCATTTGCATCTTGTCCGTAGTCGGACGCTCTGTCGTTTTCAAGGTGATTTGGATCTTTGTATATTATATCTGTATTCTTGACTCTTTGAGTCGCTGTTATATATATATCTGTTCTGTGGGTCCCATCGAGGACTGTTGTGTAATGTTATTACTTCGTTTTCCACCCGCACGAAAGTGCCTGGTGGGCACCTTTGAATCGTTTCTATGCGGGTTTGGCGAATTTTGCTCAAACTTGCATAGGTCCGATTCTGAGGGTGTTACAGATTTGAACAATCATAACATGCTTCAGTTTTGTTGATTGAATCTTACTAGTGCATGCAAATTCTTCGGTGACAAATGAGTGCGATGCACCAGAATCAAACAACTCTCTTGCGAGTACTGAATTAACAGAAAACATACCCAGCATGATGTCTGGCGCTTCCTGGGCTTCTTAAGCATGCATGAGAAAAAGACGGCCGTTGTGGTTGAGTGAATTCCCTGGGGCAAATCTTCTTCCAGGCTGAACACGACGCTGCTGCTGAGCTGGGGCATTTGCATTAGGGGCTGCGGCATTCTTCTTGGGGCACTCATTGGAGTAGTGACCCTTATTTCCATAGTCATAACAAGTCACTTGCGACTTGTCCTTTGCTGCAACAGGCACAACGTTGCTTCCAGTCCTCGGGGAAGTGTTGGTGTTGGCGGTAGCATTGTTGTTGTTGAACTTGGGTGGAGCACGGTTGAAATGGTTAGAGTTGCCGAGGTTGTTGTGATTTCCTCCGGGCCTTGGGTTTCCACGATTGGGATAGGTCGGACGATTCATCGGGGGTCTGTTGGTTCTCGGGGCAAATCCTGGAGATGGGTTAGGGCAATACTTTGGGGTCTGATGGGTTCCTAGCTGATGCATCATGCGACGCTTGCGGTTCTCATTTGCTTGGTTGATCTTTCCTTCCATCTGGATGGTAGAGTCGACAAGGGCTTCAATATCAGCAAAGGGGATATTGACCAACACAGTCTGCATCTCATCGTGCAGACCATTCAAGAATCTCTCTTTCTTCTTGGCTTCGGTGTCGATCTCATCCGGGGCATACCTAGCTAATGACAAGAATTTTTCACGGTATTCCACTATGGTCATCCGTCCTTGCTTCAGTTCTCTGAACTCATCCCTCATTCTCTTGATCAAACCCGGTGGCACATGGGTTCTGCTGAACTTAACCTTGAATTCCTCCCAGGTCATCATCTGTCCTCCGGTCATTGCACGAACACTGTTCCACCATGCTCTTGCATCTCCGGCTAGATAGTGGGTGGCGAACAGAACTTTCTCGTTAGCTTCCAGTCCGGCGACTTCTAGGTTATTTTTGTAGGGGTTCGTAGCATGGAAAACAAAAAAAATTACCGCATGCAAACAAACAAGCCAAGATCTATCTACTAGATTGTAGAAACGAGTCGACAGAGGAACTCACCCTCGAAGATTCCAAAGTGTTTAACGAGAGCAGATTCTCGTGGGTGATGTAGTCGTACTCTTGCCGATCTCAAGATCGCGTAGACGATCCTTCCGGCGCTGCGTTCCAGCAGCGCTTCCGCAGTCGATCACACGTTCGGTACTCGATGAAGACCTTCCTCTCCCTTGTTCCAGCCGGCAGCAGAGGTTGTAGCACTCTCCTTGCGATTCCAGCAGCACGACGGCGTGGTACCTGAAGTAGAGGGGAAATCTCGTAGGGCTTCGCCTTAAGCAGGAGCGAGTATGGTGGACTATGAGAGAGGCCTTGGCAATCTAGGGTTTAGAGGAACCAAGGGGCGGAGCTTGGCCGGCGGACTAGGGCTTGGGGAATCCCCAAGTCGGCGGCTAGGAGAAACCCTAGGGCGGTGGCGACTTGCAGGAGGCCGGCGGCTAGGGTTAGGGTTTTGGGTGGTGTTGGGTGTAGGGAAGAGGGGCAGCCCTCCCACTCCTTTTATAGGTGGGAGGGCGCGGCCAAGGGGGGGGAGTCCTCCCCCAAGTCAGCCTCCTTGGCCGGCGGGTGGAGGGAGAGGAACTCCTCCCCAAGTAGGTTTCCTACTCTCCCTCCACCAAGCAAAACTGTCGTTTGACTTTTCAAATTGGCGTTTGACTTTTCAAACTAGGATTTGATTTCTCCCTTTATTTTGCCCAGCCATGATACCTAGTACATGATGCAACCATTCCACATTGCCATGACACATTCATGTACCCTTCCCCTCCGGAGTGCCGGACCTTCCGAAACCTTCTAGAACATTCCCGATGAAAACACCGGAATCATTCCCCAACTCCGAAACAGGACTTTCCTTATATGAATATTATTCTCCGGACCATTCCGGATCTCCTCATGATATCCCGGATCCCATTCGAGACTCCGAAAAACATTTGGTCTCTTACTCATCATTCCATAACTACTCAAATACATCGAATCCTTAAGTGTGTCTCCCTACGGTTCGTGAATTATGCGGACATGATCGAGACACTTCTCCGAACAATAACCAATAGAGGAATCTGGAAATTCATATGGCTCCCACATATTTCTATGATTACTTTGGGATCGAATGAACCACTTACATACGATACCAATTTCCCTTTGTCTCACGATAGTTTACTTATCCGAGGTTTTGATCGTCGGTATCTCTGCATACCTAGTTCAACCTCGTTACTGATAAGTACTCTTTTCTCGTTCCCGTGATATGTGATACCTTGTGAGCCAGTCACATGCTTGCAAGCTAATTGGATGACATTCCACCAAGAGGGCCCAGAGTATATCTATCCATCATATGGATGGACAAATCCCACTCTTGATCCATGTGTCTCAACCCATACTTTCCGAATACTCAATGCCACCTTTATAGCCACCCAGTTATGGTGTGGTGTTTGATGTCATCAAAGAATCCTTCCGGTGATGGTGATAAGCATGATCTCATGGTCGAAGGAATTAGGTTACTATGTATCAGAAAGCTTATAGCAATTGAACTATTAAAATGACTTGATATTTACGCTACGCTTATCTATAGGAGTATGTCCACCATACCATTCTCCTAATGATATGATCTTGTTATTAACAACATCTCAAATGTTCATGATCAAGAAACCATGATCATATATTAATCAACAAGCTAGTATTAAGAAGAGGCTTTACTAGGGACTCTAATTTAGTTTACAAATCACACAAGTATTAATGTTTCTTGTTAATACTATTATAGCATGAATGTAAACATTTATCATAAACACAAAGATATAATAATAACTACATTTATTATTGCCTCTAGGGAATATCTCCAACAGTCTCCCACTTGCACTAGAGTCAACTAATCTAGATTACATGGTAATATACCGAACACCCATGGCAGTTTGGTGTTGGTCATGTTTTGCCCTCGGGAGAGGATTAGTCAACGGATCCGCCACATTCAGATCTATGTGTACTTTGCAAATCTTAATGTCACCATCTTGGACATGTTCTCGAATAGCGTGAAAACGTAGCTTGATGTGCTTCAGCTTCTTGTGTGAACTTGGTTCTTGCGCATTGGCTATGGCGCCCATGTTTTCACAGTAGATAGACATTGGGTCCAGCGCACTTGGAACCACACCGAGCTCTGTAATGAACTCCTTCATCCATATCGCTTCTTGTGAAGCCTCCTAAGCAGTTATGTATTCCAATTCAGTTGAAGATCTCGCCACAACGCTTTGCTTTGCACTCCTCCAGCTAACTGCTGCACCATTCAAAGTACATACGTATCCAGATTGTGATTTAGAATCATCCGGATCGGTGTTCCAACTAGCATCGGTGTAACCATTAACAACGAGCTGTTCATCACCTCCATAAGAAAGAACCATATCCTTAGTTCATCACTCCTGGATCACTTTGATATCTGCTAGTCAAACTAACAGCATATGCAATGTCGGGTCTAGTACATAGCATGGCATACATTAGAGATCCTATGGCTGAGGCATAGGGAGTCTTACTCATCCTTTCTCTATCTTCTGCCGTTGCTGGACTTTGAGTTTTACTCAAGGTCGTATTGGGCAACAACCCTTTCTTGCTATCTTACATTCGAAACCTCATTAGAACTTTGTCCAAATATGTACTTTCTGACAATGATATTAGGCGTCTCGATCTATCTCTATAAATCTTTATGCCTAATATGTAAGCTGCTTCACCAAGATCTTTCATTGAAAAAACTATTATTCAAATATTCTTTGACACTATTAAGAAGGTCTACATCATTCCCAATCAACAATATGTCATCTACATATAGTATTAAGAATGCTACAGAGCTCCCACTCACTTTCTTGTAAATACAAGCTTCTCCATAAGTTTGTATAAAACCTAAACTTTTTGATTACCTTATCAAAACGTTGATTCCAACTTCGGGATGCTTGCTTCAACCCATGTATGGACCGTTGAAGTTTGCATACCTTGTTAGCATCTTTAGGATCGACAAAACCTTTGGGTTGCATCATATACAACTCTTCATCAATGTCTCCATTGAGGAACGCTGTTTTGACATCCATCTGCCATATCTCATAATCATAATATGCAGTGATTGCTAACATAATCCTCACAGACTTTAGCTTCACTACTGATGAGAAAGTCTCATCGTAGTCAACTCCTTGAATTTGTCGAAACCCTTTTGTGACAAGTCGAGCTTTATAGACAGTAACATTACCATCAGCATTTGTTTTCTTCTTGAAAATCCATTTGTTCTCGACAGCCTTCCGACCATCCGGTAAGTCCACCAAAGTCCATACTTGTTTTTTGTACATGGATCCAATTTCGGATTTCATGGCATCTTGCCATTTATTGGAATCTGGGCTCATCATCGCTTCCTCATATGTCGCAGGGTCATCGGTGTTGTCCACCAACATGACACTCATAACGGGATCATACCAATCAAGAGTGGTACGAGTTCTCGTTGACCTGCGAGGCTCTGTAGCAACTTCAACCAAAGTTTCATGATCATCATCATTAGCTTCCTCTCTTATTGGTGTAGGCGCCAGAGGAACTACTTCCGGTGCTGCGCTACTCGCAAGTTCGAGAGAAGGTTCAACAACCTCGTCGAGTTCTACTTTCCTTCCAGTCACTTCTTTCGAGAGAAATTCCTTCTCTGGAAAGGATCCATTCTTGGCAACAAAGATTTTGCCTTCGGATCTATGATAGAAGGTATACCCAATAGTTTCCTTCGGGTATCCTATGAAGACGCATTTTTCCGCTTTGGGTTCAAGCTTGTCCGGTTGTAACTTCTTTACATAGGCTTCGCAACCCCAAACTTTAAGGAACGACAATTTAGGTTTCTTCCCAAACCATAATTCATACGGTGTCGTTTCAACGGATTTAGATGGTGCCCTATTTAAAGTGAATGCGGATGTTTCTAATGCATAACCCCAAAATGATAGCGGTAAATTTGTAAGTGACATCATAGAACGAACCATATCTAAGAGAGTTATATTACGACGTTCGGACACACCATTACACTGTGGTGTTCCCGGTGGTGTCAATTGTGAAAGTATTCCGCATTTATTCAAATGCTCGCCAAACTCGTAACTTAGATATTCACCTCCACGATCAAAAAGTAGAAATTTAATCTTCTTGTTACGTTGATTCTCTACCTCACTTTGAAATTCCTTAAACTTCTCGAAAGTTTTGGACTTATGTTTCATGAAATAGATATACCCATATCTACTCAAGTCATACGTGAAGGTAAGAACATAACGATAACCACCGCACGATGCTACACTCATTGGACCACACACATCGGTATGTATGATTTCCAATAAGTCCGTAGCTCGCTCCATCATACCAGAAAATGGAGTTTTAGTCATTTTACCCATCAGACATGCTTCACATCTTTCAAGTGATTAGAAATCAAGTGATTCAAGAAGTCCATCGGAATGGAGTTTCTTCATACGCTTCACTCCAATGTGACCAAGACGACAGTGCCACATATAGGTCGAGTTATCGCTCAATTTCAAACGTTTAGCTTCTATGTTATTAATATGTGTATTTCCACTATTGAGATTCAATAAGAATAGATCATCTATCAAAGGTGCATGTGCATAAAACATATTACTCATATAAATCGAACAACCATTATTCTCGGACTTAAACAAGTAACCGTCTCGCAACAAACATGATCCAGATATAATATTCATGCTCAATTCAGGCACCAAATAACAATTATTTAAGTATAAAACTAATCCCCATGGTAGATGAAGAGGTAGCGTGCCGACCAGGATCACATCAACCTTTGATCCATTTCCAACGCGCATCGTCACCTCGTTCTTCGCTAGCTTCCGTTTATTCTGCAGCACCTGTTTCGAGTTACAAATATGAGCAACCGAACCAGTATCAAATACCCAGGCACTACTACGAGTACTAGTGAGATACATATCAATAACATGTATATCAGATATACCTTTCTTCTTGATGTTGCCGTTCTTCAAATCCGCCAAGTACTTTGGGAAATTCCGCTTCCAGTGACCCTCTCCCTTGCAGTAAAAGCATTCAGTATCAGGCTTAGGTCCAGCTTTGGTCTTCTTCGCCGGTGTGGCAACTTTCTTACCACCCTTCTTGAAGTTACCCTTTTGCTTAGACTTGCCTTTCTTGAATCTGGTGGTCTTATTGATCAACAACACTTGATGCTCTTTCTTGATCTCCACTTCTGCAGATTTCAACATGGAGAAGAGTTCTGGCAATGTCTTGTTCATGCTTTGCATATTGTAGTTCATCACAAAGTTCTTGTAACTTGGTGGCAGTGATTGGAGGACACGGTAAATCCCCAAAGCATTAGGAATCACTATACCCAAGCTTTGGAGTTTGTTTGCGTGCCCAGACATCTTAAGCACGTGCTCACTGACGGAGCTGCCCTCTTCCATCTTGCACTTAAAGAACTTTCCAAAAGCCTCATAACTCGCAACTGCCGCGTGAGTCTCAAATATCAATTTGAGTTCATGGACAATATCATGTGGGTCATGGTTCTCAAACCTTTTCTGAAGCTCCGATTCCAAACCATACAAGATAGCACACTGAACTGTGGAGTACTGATTCTTCCGAGCGAGGTAAACATTCTTTACTTCATCGGTAGCATCAGCTGCAGGCGGGTCACCCAGCGGTGCATCCAACACATAGGTCAAATTACCAGCATTGAGGACAATCCTCAAATTGCGGAACCAATCCACGAAGTTGCTTCCATTGTTTTTCAAATTTTCTTTCTCTAGGAACGCATTAAAATTGATGGTAGGGGCCGCCATTGATCTAGAACATATTTGCAATAGTTTAGACTAAGTTTATGACAAATTGAGTTCTAATTAATAGTTAAATTAATCTAGGTGAACTCTCACTCAAAACAATATCCCTCACATTGTTTTAGTGATCACACGAACCAAATCCACCACATCAAAACCGATCATCACGAGAGTTGATGTAGCTTGAATGGCGAACAGTCGACATGTTCATCATATCTACTATATGATTCATGCTTTACCTTTCGGTGATCCGTGTTCCGAGACCATGTCTGTACATGCTATGCTCGTCAAGATCAAACCTTAGCTTCTGCATGAGCAAATCTGGCTTGCTCATGTTGTATACACTCGCAGAATCTAACACACCCGATCATCACGTGGTGCTTCGAAACAATGAGATTTAGCAACGGTGCTTACTAAGGATGAACACTTTAAAACTTGAAATTTATGTGCTTGAGTGATCATCTTATAATGCTACCGTCGTTAACTAAGAAATATAAGATGCATAAAGGATTAACATCACATGCAATTCATAATATGTGATATGATATGGCCATTTCTTCTTGTGCTTCCGATCTCCATCTTCAAGCACAAACATGATCTCCATCATCACCGGTATGGCGTCAAGGTCAATGGCGCCGCTTCATGGTTGTCGTCCACCAGCTTCAACTATTACAACTACTTTGAATAGACACGCGGGTCTTAACAGAAATTAAAGAAAACCATATGGCTCCTGCCGGTTGCCAACTTACAATAAGGATCATTGCATACATCAAATATAATCACAATCATGGCCATATCACATCACAGCACACCCCTGCAAAACAAAGTTAGACGCCTCTAATTTTCTTTGCATATTTCACGTGGTTTGGGGCTTTCAATAAGTGTCGATCTAACTTACGAACAAGAACCACAACGTTGATGTTTGAACTATCAAGTGCCCGTTGTAAATTGGATCTATACTATAATGGGAGATACAGACACCCGCAAAGCCACTTATGCAATACAAGTTGCATGTTGAGCTTGGAGCAAGTCTCATGAACGATGTCATGTAAGGTTAGCCCGGGCCGCTTCATCCCATCATACCGCAAGATGCAAAGTACACAAGAAGCAATTGATAATAAAAGCACCAGTGCCCACAATGACCATTGTGTTCTACTCGTGCAACAGATCTACATATAGACACGGCTCTGATACCACTGTAGGGGTTCGTAGCATGGAAAACAAAAAAATTCTACCGCATGCAAACAAACAAGCCAAGATCTATCTACTAGATTGTAGCAACGAGTCGATAGAGGAACTCACCCTCGAAGATTCCAAAGTGTTTAACGAGAGCAGATTCTCGTGGGTGATGTAGTCGTACTCTTGCCGATCTCAAGATCGCGTAGACGATCCTTCCGGCGCTGCGTTCCGGCAGCGCTTCCGCAGTCGGTCACACGTTCGGTACTCGATGAAGACCTTCCTCTCCCTTGTTCCAGCAGGCAGCAAAGGTTGTAGCACTCTCCTCGCGATTCCGGCAGCACGGCGGCGTGGTACCGGAAGTAGAGGGGAGATCTAGCAGGGCTTTGCCTTAAGCCGAAGCGAGTATGGTGGACTATGAGAGAGGCCTTGGCGATCTAGGGTTTAGAGGCACCAAGGGGCGGAGCTTGGCTGGCGGCCTAGGGCTTGGGGAAGCCCCAAGTCGGTGGCTAGGAGAAACCCTAGGGTGGCGACTTGCAGGAGGCCAGCGGCTAGGGTTAGGGTTTCGGGTGGTATTGGGTGTAGGGAAGAGGGGCAGCCCTGCCCCTCCTTTTATAGGTGGGAGGGCGCGGACAAGGGGGAGGGAGTCCTCCCCCAAGTCGGCCTCCATGGCCGGTGGGTGGAGGGAGAGGAACTCCTCCCTAAGTAGGTTTCCTACTCTCCCTCCACCAAGCAAAACTGTCGTTTGACTTTTCAAATTGGCGTTTGACTTTTCAAACTAGGATTTGATTTCTCCCTTTATTTTGCCCAGCCATGATACCTAGTACATGATGCAACCATTCCACATTGTCATGACACATTCATGTACCCTTCCCCTCCGGAGTGCCGGACCTTCCGAAACCTTCTAGAACATTCCCGATGAAAACACCGGAATCATTCCCCAACTCTGAAACAGGACTTTCCTTATATGAATCTTATTCTCCGGACCATTTCGGATCTCCTCGTGATATCCCGGATCCCATCCTAGACTCTGAACAACATTTGGTCTCTTACTCATCATTCCATAACTACTCAACAACATCGAATCCTTAAGTGTGTCTCCCTACGGTTCGTGAATTATGCGGACATGATCGAGACACTTCTCCGAACAATAACCAATAGAGGAATCTGGAAATTCATATGGCTCCCACATATTTCTACGATTACTTTGCGGTCGAATGAACCACTTACATACGATACCAATTTCCCTTTGTCTCACGATAGTTTACTTATCCGAGGTTTTGATCGTCGGTATCTCTGCATACCTAGTTCAACCTCATTAATGATAAGTACTCTTTTCTCGTTCCCGTGATATGTGATCCCTTGTGAGACAGTCACATGCTTGCAAGATAATTGGATGACATTCCACCGAGAGGGCCCAGAGTATATCTATCCGTCATATGGATGGACAAATCCCACTCTTGATCCATGTGTCTCAACACATACTTTCCGAATACTCAATGCCACCTTTATAGCCACCCAGTTACGGTGTGGTGTTTGATTTCATCAAAGCATCCTTCCGGTGATGGTGATAAGCATGATCTCATGGTCGAAGGAATTAGGTTACTATGTATCAGAAAGCTTATAGCAATTGAACTATTAAAATGACTTGATCTTTACGCTACGCTTATCTATAGGAGTATGTCCACCATACCATTCTCCTAATGATATGATCTTGTTATTAACAACATCTCAAATGTTCATGATCAAGAAACCATGATCATCTATTAATCAACAAGCTAGTATTAAGAAGAGGCTTTACTAGGGACTCTAATTTAGTTTACAAATCACACAAGTATTAATGTTTCTTGTTAATACTATTATAGCATGAATGTAAACATTTATCATAAACACAAAGATATAATAATAACTACATTTATTATTGCCTCAAGGGCATATCTCCAACAATTTTCCATGGTTTGTAGCCAATCATAGGCGTCTAGGGTCTCTTCTAACTTAGTGAAAACAGGTGGGTTGCTGTTCTGGAAATTCTTGAGCTTAGATCCATGGTTGTCCTGATTTGCTTGGCCTTGATTGTTGTGGGCTAGCTGAGCTATCTGCTAAAGGGTGGCTAGGTTGGATTTACGTTCGACTCTTTTAGCTTCGCGGTCAGAAACCAACATTTGCAGGATCTGCAACATCGGGTCCGGGGATGAACCACTTCCTCCGCGTGGCATCTGAAGATTGAGATGGATCATGAGAAAAGAGGGAAATTTCTAAGGTTCAGGGACTTTGAAAAGTTTTTTTTTTAAGTTTGACTCAGATTTCCTAGCAACTTTCTTTTCATTCATTCATTCATAGCACACGATACAAACACACACCACAACAAAGGTAAACAGATGGTTTTAAGAACCATTCTGGAAACTACGATACAGTGGGACCGAATACAACTCACTACGCTAGTGCTCAAGTGCTACTACTCCTTGGAGTCAGTGTAGTCATCATCCTCATCATCATCGTCGTCATTGATGAAGGCGAAGTTATCCTCATCGGTGAAGAAATCCATAGCCTGATCCTCCAGAAAATCATCATCATCGCTGAGATAGGAGTAGGGGTATCCACGAAGATCCTCTCCGGCATTCTCTCTTTCCTCCAACTACATGTCTCTCTCGTGGATGGTCTCCTCCAAATTCGAGATACGGAGCCGAAGACGGGCAATGATGCGCTCCTTCTTGTCGAGCTGACGGCGGCGATACTTGCGATCCTTTGCTAGCATGGCGATGGTCTGATCCTTCGTCTTGATGATGGCAGACTTGTGGTTGGAGTAGTCACGACAATTGTCCAATTCTTGCTGACGATCGTACATCATGAAGCTAAGGTGGTCCAACTGAGTCTTCAGCTCGTGGTGGTATGGGGCTTCCAGTGGCTGTCCCATAGCATGACGCCTTGGACAAAACTCAAAGCGGGTACCCTTGATCTGGTTGATACTCGGCCCACACAGACGGGCAAGAGCTTCCTGCATGGCACTGGCAAGTCCATCGAGCCAGTTGTTTTCTCTTAAGGTAAATTGAATTCCCTCGACAGTGGGAGGATCAATCTTTCCTCGGAGACTTGCAACAATTAGCCACTGCAGATCTTCTCCTCCTTGATCATTGAGCTGAGCTCCGAAGAACTCGGGGTGCAGACGCTCCAGAAGTTTCGAAAGCTGGTCCAAATCCCGCTCAAAGATAAGGTCTCCTCCATTCCCCAACTGATAAAACTTGATGTACTTCACATCCATCTATAAGAATATAGGATGAGTAAGTTAGTAGAGTGATCAAGTGTGTCAAATTTTATGTATTTTGCAAGAGTTTTTGAGGAACATGATTTTTTATGAAAGAATCAAGGTGATAAGAATGGTAATAAGTTTTTGTAAATATTTGCTTCCTTTGGTTCTGAAACTAAGTTTTTGATTCAAACGTCCAGGCTAACTAGGGTCTCCTATGGTCAGCATGGCTTTGATACCAACTTGTCAACACCCGGATGTTTAATCACATATGCATGTTATGCCATACATTGCAATCCCATGATTACCATTTTTGCGAGACATAACCGAATTGGATACCACAGTACATCATCCATTACAAACCATGAAGGGAATATGCCCTGAGAGGCAATAATAAAGTGTTTATTATGTGTATTCCAAGTATATGATAGATGTTTATTTTGCATGCTATAATTGTATTAATACGGAAACGTTAATACATGTGTGTTTAATAAACAAACAGAAAGTTCCTAGTTATGCCTCTCTCATAAACTAGATCGTTGATTAACAAGATGATCAAGGTTTCCTGATCATGGACATTGGATGTTGTTAATAACGGGATCACAACATTAGTGTAATGGTGTGATGAACATTCATCCAAAGTATAGCATTACGATCAAAGTCATTGAGTTTATATTGCTATAACAACTTACGAAGTGATCCTAATCCTTAGACCATGAGATCATGTCAATCACTAACACCGAAAGAGTTTCTTGATAACATCAAACGTCACACCGTAACAGGGTGATTATAAAGATGGATTCAGAACTAATAAAGTGTTATGTTGAGGCTCATGGATCGAGAGTGGAATTTTTTCATCCCGATGACGGATAGATATACTCTGGGCCCTCTCGGTGATATCACATTGATTAGCTTGCAAGCAAGTGATTTGATCACTAGAATGTTATATCACATGAACGAGAAAAGAGTGCATGTCGGTAACGATATCAAACTAGGTATGGAGATACCGATGATCGAATCTCGGACATGTAATATATCGTGAAACAAAGGGATTAAGATACTAGCATAAAAGGTTCCGACGATCACAAGAAAGTCATCGTTGAATGTGTGGGAGTCGGTATGGGTCTCCAGATCCCGCTTCTGATTATTGATCCGAGAGGGGTCTCGATCATGTCCGCATTATTCACGAACCGTAGGGTGACACACTTAAGAGACACCGACATCCAATTGGAGCAAATGTTTCATGCCGAAAGAATGAACAAGCGCAGGAATTTATTTCACTAGATACCGAAACAGGTTTTCGGGTGAAATTGCATAAAGTGGTTATGCATGTGAAATAGAATTCTAGCAAGGGGTTATTTGTGAATGTTTGTCATTAAAGTAATTGACAAAATTCTGAATAAAATAAAAGAGTTTTATTTAATGAGAGTTTGCATTAAATTTGGTGGAAATTTAATGGGAATTTGAGTGGACTTTTGAGTGGAGGGATTTTAAAGGGCATTTTGTGAGTGGAGTGTCCACCCACATGAATGAAGGAGGGGAGGGGGCAGCCCCCATGGACGGCGGCCACCCCCTTGGGTGCCCCCCTCCTCCTATAAAAGGATCCCCCCTCCTCACTTGTCTCTCACACCTCCTCGTGAAGGATCTCTCTCCCCCTCTAGAATTTATCCCCCATGGTCTTGGACTAGCGAGATACATGTTCCCGGTGGCTATTCGGCAAGAAAGAGTTGTGCTTCCGCTGCATCGCTGGAGCGAGGAGGCGGAGGTTGCTCGGTGCCTCGAACGTGTGTGCGAGCACGGATGCGCTGCTGATTTGCGGCGCTAGGACTTCCTCTCGATCTTGAGATCGGCAAGAGATCGTCTACATCAACCACGAGTTGAACTCGTTAAGCTTTGTCGGTCTTCAAGGGTATGTTCTCTACGGATATACATCCGCCCGTTGTTTGTATCTAGTAGATAGATCTTGGTATATAGTTCACATCGTAGGAAAAATTTTGTTTTCTATGCTGCGAACCCTACAAACCATACATAAGGTCTTACACAAATAAGGATCTCATGATCCAGTTCTTAATACAACTCAAGCAGCAGAATAGGTAATAATAACGGTAGCGTAGGCGAAGCTCCATCTTCGGGGTCACAGGCAATGCTGACGATGGGAGATTATCCTAGTTGTCGTAACCTTCCTGGGGTCCTTCGTCCTGGTACTCCTCTTCATAGTCTGGCCACGGGAATAGCCAGGGACAAAGCCATGAGTACTCTTTAGGTACTCGCAAACTAATACTAACAAGTGAAGGGGGTTTTTGTAATAGGACACTAAGCTCTATGGTTGTTTTCCAAAAAGCTAGATTTACCTCTACTAAGTTCAGAAGCAAGAAAAGCTAGTTGAAATTTGATAACACATAAGTGGGACTTGTATTTCATATCACAACTCTGTTGTGGTCAAGTCAAAATCTCCATTCATTTCACAGGCCATTTTGAAAACATCTGACGGGGGAACAGTATGGCCACTCCAACTGTCCATAACCGCGGGCGCGGCTATTCGAATAGTTTGACACTCTGCAGAGATTGTACACTTTCACCACAACATTCGATACATCCGTCAGGAACAAATCCTGAATTCACCATACTCAGTATGCGGATAATCAATCCTAACCTTTCAATTACAAGCCCTAGTATAGGCACCTCTCCTGTGAGTTTGGCCTCCCAACCATGACCAACTGTCATCTTGGGTACTGCACAGGTGGACAATCTTCACAAGGTAGCCTCACCTCAGACCTTGGCCTTGAGGGAACACATACTAAGGTATATAAGTTTCCAGTCAAGCCCTACCCAATTCTCGGGTATTGTGGTTGTACGGTAAAATTGGAATGGTATCGCATCCAGACAACCATCAGTTTTATAAAGGGCTAAGGCTCATACCTCAACATTTTCATCATCAAAATCATCTGGTGTTCGGAAACACATGTCAAAACATCTCAATAGAATGATCCATCATTCCAAGGTTTTCATAACCATTTTCACCAAGTATTCCCATCTAAAGTTGATCAAGTTTTATGCTTAGCACTAGCATCTACAAGTGGGGGTCAGTACTAATGAGGGGTGGTAAACTAGTGGAGTTTAGCTAAGTTCAATCTCATGCCTTAGGATGACATCAAGATGATATAGCTTAGGCCAAATTTAATGCTCTTTATGCAACCTTCAATTATCTTCCTAGAATCTACAAATTACTTAAGTAGACTCTAAGTAATAGTTTTGATAAAGAAATAAACTATAAAACTTGCAAGTAAAACTAGGAGGGGGTATCAAGTGGGTATGATCACGTATGCTTAAGGCATCTAGTGATCATGGTAACAAGCAAGTATTGGCTTGCATCAGTATCAGTAGAGGCTTGCATAAGTAGAGTATCTTGCAAGTGTTAGCTTTCTCAATCAACTAGTAGTATTAGGCTTTCCTTGAGCAGAGGAGTGGTTGTCTCCTCGGCTTCTTCTTCGTAGTATCCTCCTTCCTCCTCGTATCCTTGGTCGGTACTAGCGTCTATTAATAAATACGGGGTACACAATCACCAAACAATACTTAACTACTTTCAATCAGCACACACAAGGGTTATATGGATGATCTAGCATCATCACTAATATTACAAGACTAAAGCATTTGTCTTATTGATTTTATTTTTAGAAAAGTAATTTCTACTCATTGAAAAACTACTTAAGATTTAATATTATCCAACTCAAACATGGGATCATGTTGACATATGTCATCACCACATATTTCAGTACATGGGAATGTGATTTAAAGTGGTGTCACAATTTAATAAGATTTAACCTTTTATTGTAAATAAAAATAAATTACTAGAAATGCCTATGTGGCATTCTTTTATTACTTGAACATTATTTCTGTAAGTAAACCCATATATTTTTATATATTCTGAAAGGTATGATCAAATATGATTTTTGAGAGTTGGAATCAACTCAAAATATATTATGGTTTAAATTTGAAAAATGTTTGAATGCAGAAAAGCTTCTGCCTTGTTATTTTTACCAAGGTTGGTCTATAGATCCAAATGATTTGAATCCATCGGGATTGGATTAATCATTTCAATATCTTTCTAAAAAAATTGGTTTCATTCAATTTGGTTCACTGAATCGAGCTGGGTTGATTTTTGAAACTAGCTATAGAACTATGTTTCAACTTAAAAATAAAAAGCTAAATTCAAACGAGTGGGCTACGCGGGAAGGGGTAATGGGCCGGCCCAGTGTCACTCCGCAGCGCGGGGCGCAACTGACAGGGGGGTCTACTGGTCAGTGACTCTTTAAACGCGAAGCGGTACGGGGCAATGTGGTGCATTGGCTTAGAAGATCGACGGCTGAGGGTCGTCGTCGACGATGAACAAGTCACCGGCGAGCTCGAACCCTAGCGGATCAGTGGGGGTGTGTAGGGGGCATACCGGGGCTCCATTGACGACGGCGAGGCGGGCAAACGACGAAGTCGACGACGGCGAACTCAGGGGTGGTCGCGGCAGCTCCTGGGGTGGAGGAAATCAGCAGCTCCCTTCTTCTCGAGAGGCGGCCTGCTCCGACCAAATTCCGGCGATGCGCTGCTCGCCTTGCTCCGGCTAAGGGGTGGAACGATCAGTGAGGTGAGGGAGTGAAATGGTGTGCTTCAATCGACTGGGGGTCGCCTCCTTTTATAGGCTCGACGGCGAGACCGAGAGGGATGGGAAGGCGACGGTGGCGACACGGCTACGGGCGGCTAGAGGCATGGCCGAGGGTGGCGATCGATCGGTGGTCTCCTGGCGATGCTCTAAGGTTTAAATGCGCTTGTAGGGGCGGTGGAAAACGGTCGGGAACGCGTGGTGCTCTACGAGGCAGAGCAGCATCTTCGACGGCGAGCGGTGGCTGTGAGGCATGGGGCGGCGAACGGGGGTGTCTGCGAGGTTGCTGAGACGGTGGTGATCACGCGTGCACGCGGCAAGGGCGGCGCTTGGTCTGTGGGCATGTGTCGAGGGTGGAGCTCTCGGCATGGTCGCAGAGAAGGTTGACAAGGCCTGGGCATGTGGTCCAGTGGCTGGCATTTCTCGCGGCTGGGACAGGGAGTGGCGGTGGGGTGCTAGCTAGCTCCCAGACAAGGTTGGCGAGGCTAGTGTTGCTCGTAGCTTGCTGTACACACTGGGGTGACATGGGTGCTCTCGGCATGTTCACCATTGATGACATTGGTGAGTTTACAGTGGGGCTAGAGCTTAGTTAAGTTTGCTAGATGATCTACTGAGGCATGTGTAACCAGAGAGGGAACAAGGTCGGCTCAAAACACTGCTCCAAATAGTGTTTTGATTTTGTTTGATTTGCATCTGCAACCTGTTTGACGAAATGGCCGCATGAACTTAAGTT
This sequence comes from Avena atlantica, assembly GCA_910589765.1. Taxonomy (NCBI): domain Eukaryota; kingdom Viridiplantae; phylum Streptophyta; class Magnoliopsida; order Poales; family Poaceae; genus Avena; species Avena atlantica. Next base: position 359,763,458 of record OU342734.1, on the reverse strand, counting down.
TTGAATTTTGAAAAGATTTTTGGTGGGTGTGCTAGGCATGTGTTGAGGATTCTGTGGATGCTTGGGTTTTGAAAATTGAGCTTGTTTGAGTGGTTGAAATAGTGGGATCTTCCCATATGAAATAGATTCAATTTTAAACTGTCATTTAAACTATGCATTCAAATGTTTTTGGATGATCACAAAATGGGCCTTGGTACCTTGTTATGAGTACTATCAAGGGGTACAAAGATCCATACATGTTTCTGTTAAGTTCTAAAAGTTAGAGATAGCCAAAGTAGGCATGGGAGTTAAATTGGCCAAAGTGGCCATTCACTTAATTGGTTTGTTTTGATTTGTTTGTCTTTGGGAAAAGTTTGGGGATTGTTTAGATGATGTTTATTTCACCTAAGAATCATTTTACAAGCAAATAAACACATAATCATGGCAATATAAAAGAATCCAAATTTTAATGCTCACACATATGAATTCTTTCATATTTTTTAATTGGAAAAGTTTTTTGTTAACCCTAATTTGGATGATTAGAGTTTGATGATTTAAGTTTAATATTTTTGGGATGTTACAAGATAGCTACTAGAAACGGAGAGCATGCAAGATCTCAAACAACACAAACATGATAGAGTCAATAATCAATCTGACATCATAATCTCAATATCCATCGGATCCCCACAAACACAACATGCATGATTACAAATAGATGATCTTGATCATGAACGGAGCTCACAAGATCTAAACATGATAGCATAAGGGAGGATAAACAACCATCTAGCTACTGTATGGACCCATAGTCCAAGGTGGAACTACTCACGCATCATACCGGAGGCTGGCATGGTGATAAAGAAGGCCTCCGGGATGATCTCTCCCCTCCAGCAGGGTGCCGGGAAGAGCTTCAGATCCCCCCGATCTAGGAACGATGGTGGCGGAGGCTACGGACTGTTTCATGGAGATCTGATCGGGTACTTAGGGTTTTGGCATCGGGGGTTTATATAGGCGAAGAGGCGAGGCAGGAGGGCGTCCAGGGGGCCCACACCCTGCTCAAGCGCGGCCTAGGGTGGGCCCGCGCGTGTGTGCGGGGGGGTGGGCCACCCTGCGGCTCCCCTCCGTTTCTCATCTGGACTCCGTGTTGTTCTCGATGAAATATTGACTTTGGCTTTTGTCCCGTCCAATTCCGAGAATATTTCCTTACTAGCTTTTCTGAAACCAAAAACAACAGAAAACAGGCAACTTGCACTGCGACATCTTATTAATAGGTTAGTCCCAGAAAATGTACAAAAATACCTCAAAGTGTAGATAAATCAAAGCAAAGTGGATACTAAACAAGCATAGAACATAAAAAATTATAGATACATTTACGACATATCAAACATCCCCAAGCTTAACTCCTGCTCTTCCTCGAGTAGGTAAGTGATAAAAAGAATAATTTTTGAGGTGACATGCACCATCATAATCATGATCAAACCATTTGCAAGCATTGAAAGTTGGGATCAAAGTACTCTAAACATGAGCATGAAAGATGAAGTTCTAATAGTAGGACTTAGTAACTATGCTGCAACATGAAAGGATACAAACAAAGATCATGAATAACAATGCATTGAGAGATGTTTGTTTGTTTCACATATAGAAAACATAGCATAGTGGCATTCAGCTTGTCCCTCATGGATTAACAAAACATAAATGCATAGGACACCTTCAAAGTTCATAAGGGTGACTAGATACAAATAGTTCAAGAACAAGCAATATCAACATTATGAATCAATCAATAAGTTTTGGGAAAATGCACATAGAACTAATAATGACAACTATGCTCTCTTAATTGGTGCCTAAATATAGGAAGGTGGAGACTGTTGATTGCAGCTCAGATCATTGTAGAGCTTCGTTGGGGTACCCCAAGAGGAAGGTGTGATGATCACAACAGCAAGTTTTCCCTCAGTAAGAAACCAAGGTTATCGAACCATTAGGAGGAAGGAAACGACTCAAAGGCGTTGCTAGAAACTTGGAAACCTACACAACACAAACTCAAGACTTTCCCCAACAAACAGTGAGGTTGTCAATCTCACCGGTTAGCTGAAAACAAAGGATTAACTGTATGGTGTGTGATGCGGCTCGGATCACTATAGAGCTTCGTTGGGAGACCCCAAGAGGAAGGTATGATGCAGAACAACAGCAAGTTTTCCCTCAATAAGAAATCGATGTTATCGAACCAGTAGGAGGAAGGAAACGACTCAAAGATATTGCAAGCAACTTGGAGACCTGCACAACTCAAACTCAAGACTTTTCCCCAACGAACAGTGAGGTTGTCAATCTCACCGGTTGCTGTAACAAAGGATTAACTGTATGGTGTGGAAGGAAATAGTGATTTGCAGCAAGTAAAAAGTAACAGTGGAGGATGTACCAATGGTAAATATTGGACCAGGGTCCATAGTTCACTAGAGGTGTTCTCCTTAGATAAACAAACATGGCATGCAGGATAAACAAATTACAGCAGGGCAATTGACAGGATTGAGCAAGGCATAACAATGCAATACTAAACATCAAGATCCAATGAGATTCGATTGGGAAATACAAAAAGATACATAGACCGCCATCCAACCGCATCTATGACTAGAAGTCCACCTTTGGGTTATCATCTGAACCCCCTCCAGTATTAAGTTGCAAGCAACAGACAACTGCTTTAAGCAAAGTTGTAAGGTAAACAATCCACTTGTTCCATGAACAAGAGACCGTTGTTTCTCCCTAGTAGCGACAACACATCTACAACCTTAGAGATTTTTGTCACTTCCCCAGATTCAATAGAGGCATGAACCCAGTATCGAGCATAAATACTCCCTCTTGGAGTCACTAGCATCTACTTGGCCAAGATAGCTACTAGAAACGGAGAGCATGCAAGATCTCAAACAACACAGACATGATAGAATGAATAAGAGAAAACCATTAATCAATCTGACATAGTAATATCAATATCCATCGAATCCCCACAAACACAACATGCATGATTACAAACATATGAGATCTTGATCATGAACGGAGCTCACAATATCTAGACATGAAAGCACAAAGGAGGAGATACAACCATCTAGCTACTACATGGACCCGTAGTCCAAGGTGGAACTACTCACACTTCATACCGGAGGCTGGCATGATGAAGAAGAAGGCCTCCGGGATGATCTCCCCTCCGGCAGGGTGCTAGGAAGAGCTTTAGATCCCCCGATCTAGGGACGATGGTGGCAGCGGCTACAGACGGTTTCGTGGAATATTGATCGTGTACTTAGGGTTTAGGCATTGGGGGCTTCTTATAGGCGAAGAGGTGAGGCTGGGAGGAATCCAGGGGGCCCACACCCTACCCAGGCGCAGCCTAGGGTGGGCCCACGCCTGGGGGGTGCAGCCGCCCTGTAGCTCCCCTCCGTTTCTCCTGTGGACTCTGTGTTCGCCTCAGTGAAATATTGACTTTGGCTTTTGTCCCTTCCAATTCCGAGAATATTTCCTTCCTAGCTTTTCTGGAACCAAAAACAACAGAAAACAGGCAACTGACACTATGGCAACTTGTTAATAGGTTAGTACCAGAAAACATATAAAAACACCTCAAAGCGTGGACAAAGCAAAGCAAAGTAGATATTAAACAAGCATGGAACATCAAAAATTATAGATACGTTTCCGATGTATCAAGCATCCCCAAGCTTAACTCATGCTCGTCCTCTAGTAGGTAAGTGACAAAAGAATAGATTTTGAGGTGACATGCACCATCAAGACCAAGATCAAACCATTTGCAAGCAATGAAAGCTGGGATCAAAGAACTCTAAACATGAGCATGAAAGATGGAGTTCTAACAGTGAGACAAAGTAACTATGCATGCAACATGAAAGGCTACAAACAAAGATAATGAATAACATGCATTGAAAAACGTTTGTTTGTTTCACATACAGAAAACATAGCATAGTGGCATTCAGCTTGTCCCTCATAGAGTAGCAAATAGATGCATATGACACCTTCAAAGTTCATAAGAGTGACTAGATACAAATAGCACAAGAACAAGTAATATCAACAATATGCATCAATCAATAAGTTTTGGGACAATGCACATAGAACTAAGAATGGCAACTATGCTCTCTTAACTGGTGCCTAAAGGTAGAAGGTGGAGACTCAATATAATGTGGAAGAAAGGCCCTTCATAAAGGGAAGCAGGGATTTTAAGTTTCAAAAAGAACTTCCAAAAATTATGGTACTTTTTAGCTTTCAACCCTCATTGCCCCTATCATAAGCATCTTGAAGTGATTAAGGTTAAAGTGAACAAACTATGGAGTATATGCTTGACAAAGTATAAGTTGGCAATCTCATGTCCCTTGAATATGAGGGCCGCTCCTCATTCTACTCAACTTTAGTCACCTGTAAGTTCTTGTCATAGTAAGTACATGTGTATCCTAGAGAACCGCCAACGGGGTACCCCTTGCACATGGTACATGAGCTATCCCATAACCAAAATGATAAGGCAAGCAGACAATGAGCATCCCAGCATTCTTCTTATTTACCATGGGAATATGGTGCTTTTATCTCTCTTTCCTCTTTTCTCAATATGTCTCTTTTTCACAATCTCTTTTTTATAAGAAGAATGCTTCATAGATGTCAATATGGTGATGTTGCAAGTTTCCACCATGATTAGGCATGGCTTAGGCTAGCGGCCCAGGAGTTTCTCTAACACAAAATACATAACTCCATGGACTTACAAGCTCCCCTTTCATTTCACACCGACGAAATCCATAGACAAAAGAGCATGATATCAACTGTGTACAAAGTACAAGTGCAATGTTGAAAGCGTTCCCCGTGACATCATAGTTCTGCTAATTCCAATGTATAAGTGCAAGCATATACAACATAGATGACACAATGGTTCAAGTTTATTAGGGGCAAGAAATATAAAGTGTGCCATCAAGTTTGTGAGAGATTTAATCACTAAGTTTTCACATAACAAAATACTTTTTAATTGGAAGATAGCTGAAAATAAGAATATACTTGGAATGGTGTAACACACCATAAATAGAAATTTATAGTGGACACTTTGGAATAACTTGGTTTCTTGGGAGTTGGAAGCATGAGTAGAGCTTACTCATACAAGTGGAGGCTAGCAAAAGACTTGGAGCAACCAACTAAGAGAGCAATAATGGCCATAATCATGCAGAGCGACAAAACATTACTAATCAAAGCATAGAGTGGTACTATAAGTCAAGGACTAAATAATCATAGAGGCTATGGTGACTTGTTCATAGTCATAACATGGTGTGAGCATGTGCCAAGTCAACCCAAACAAAGCATCAAAGGAGAATACCACTATACTATGCTTTTGCATGCTAAAACAACACATGATTCCTTCAAGGCACACTAAGCAATCCCAATTGTTTGGAACAAGTCATGCTACATCAATAATAACTAAGCATAAGGTCAAAACAACTCCTAGCATGACATGCTAAAGTCTAAGTCACAGTCAAAGCAAGCTCCTCTTGCACTATTTCAAGCAAGAACTTTCTACTCCTTTCCAACACCAATCAACTTATTTGAAACAACACAGCGAGAAAGGGGGGTCCAAACTAATTTATTCAAGCAAACTAAACAAACTAAGCAAAGAAAACGAAAACTAAGACACTCCAAGAACAACACAACAGTGCATGAAACAATAAAAACGAAGTGTCTAGAAAGACCCGAGCTTCTTATCAATGAAGAAGGGGATGCCTTGGGAATCCCAAAGCTTTGACGCCTGTACCTCTGGATATTTCTTGGGGTGACACCGGCGTGGCATCCCCAAGCTTGAGATTTTTTCCATTCTTCATCTCATTACATCATTCTTTCTCTACACTTGAAATTTTTCCTCCATACAAAACTTCACACAATCTTCATTAGCAACATTAGTGTATTCAAAAGATAATATACCCTTGGGTTTAGCTTTAGAACAGAAAAACTTTCACTAAAAACACAAGCTACTGTAGCAATTCCCTCAAAAATCTCAATTTCCCAAAAAGAACCCAAAAAGGAATCAATAAGAAGCAAATGCAAATAATGGAAGAAATCTGTCAAAATAGACCAGCAGGTAGAAACCGATTTTTTGAAGACCTTATGTTGCTAAAATCAAAAAGTGTTGAACTAACGAAAGTTAGCTAACATACTGAGGGATTTATTCGTAAATTTTCAGCTCAATCTGACTTACAAAGACTCCTCAAGAATATTTATGGTGGAGCACAGAAATCTGTTTTGGGGCAGCAACTCTCCAAATCTTACTTCCCTCTCATTAGAAGTCATTCTTGGCACAAAAAGCAAACAAAAAGGATAAGGAGAGGTCATTACTAAAGTAATAACTTCCAAGACTCAAGTAAACTCTTGGGTTATCTCCCAACAAGTACTTTTATTTAACGCCTTTAAGTTAGGCTTGAGAGTTTGAGAAGATGCTCACATAAGAAATATGAATTGAAGTAAAAGAGAGCATCAAGAAGCAAATTCAAAACACATTTAAGTCTAATCCACTTCCTATGCATGCAAATCTTGTACGCAAATAAATTCATAAAGAACAAAGTGCCAAGCATAGGAAGATAAAACAAGAGTAACTTCAAAACTTTCAGCACATAGAGAGGTGTTTTAGTAACATGAGAATTCCAACAACCATATTTTCCTCTCTCATAATAATTTTCAGTAGCCTAATGAATAAACTCAACAATATAACTATCACATAAAGCATGTTTTTCATGATCTACAGACACATAATTTCTATCAAGCTCAAAAATAGTGGGATTAAAACCTTCAAACCGGCTTTTTTATGACAAGGTGACTGATCATTCGATATAGGACCATCATCTAGAGCTTTATCATAAACATTTTCTAAGCAAAACTCTCTAGGACCATGCATAATAGGAGCATAATTATTATCAAAAGAATCCACAGGAACATAACATTCATCCTCCTTTGGTAAGCATGGGGGATAATCAAATAATGTAAGAGGTGAAGAGTAATTCTCATTAGAAGGTAGGCATGGGTAGATCCATTCTTCCTCCTCTTGACCATCACTCTCCTCCTCTTTTTCATCTAATGAGCTTCCAGTTTCAGCAATTTCTTCTTTCATAGGCTCCTACAAAGCATTAGTCTCTTCCGTTTGTGGGAAGCAACTATTAAAATATTCAAGAATATAGCTATTTGATTCCTTGTAATTATCAAATAAAAATTTAAGTATCTCATAAACCTCATATTCATAAGGTGCATCATCAGCATTTTCAAGCAAACTAGCAAGTTCAAATGCACCCTTGGAAGCAATAAATTCTTCAATTTGTTCCACATCATAAAAGTCATAATTTCCTTTAACATAAGAAGATATGGTAACATTATCATTATACTCACATTGAAAATAAGGTGTTTATACCTCCTACAACAACAAGATTTATCAAAGCAATAAGTAACATTATAAGTAGAGCACACGTCTCTAGCAATAGTATTCAACTTATCAATATGTTCCCATAAGTGTTTCCCTTTTCGTGACAAATGGTGTTCCTTATAATAATACTTTTGTTCTTCCGTGAACCCACCTTGCCAATAAGAACTAGTTTCAAAGAAACCATCCATTGATAGAAAGCATGACAAAGCAATGCAATAACAGACCATCAACTAGACTAGGAACTAAATTTTTTTTGTGTTTTTGATAAGAGAAAGCAAATCAAACTAAACTAATTTTTTGGAGTTTTTGATAAAAAGAGGCAAAAAAACCAAGAAAAACAAACTAAGCAAAACAAAAACAGAGTAAAGAGAAAGGTTGTGAAGGACTCCCCTTGTGAAGACGTCCTTAGCCTCCCCGGCAACGGCGCCAGAAAAAGGCTTGATGCGTCTCAGATCACTGTAGAGCTTCGCTGGGACACCCCAAGAGGAAGGTATAATGCAGAACAACAACAAGTTTTCCCTTAGTAAGAAACCGAGGTTATCGAACCAGTAGGAGGAAGGAAACAACTCAAAGAACCTATGAGATTCGATTGGGCAATACAACAAGATACATAGACCGCCATCCAACTGCATCTATGATTATAAGTCCACCTTTGGGTTATCATCCGAACCCCCTCCAGTATTAAGTTGCAAGCAACAAAGAACCGCTTTAAGCAAAGTGTGTTTGTAAGATCCCTCCTTTATAAAGGAAAAGGATCCATGTGATTGCAATGCTAGTCCCTGGATCAATGCTAGCATCCACAGGTTAAGATGAAGTACACAGAAACAAAGGTCATTATTACAGTCATTCCAGAGACAAACATAGTCTTTTACAACTCTATGGCCACAGGCCTAGTACAAGAGTTTAAATGAGTAAATAGATAAATAAGTCTTCATATTCATGTGCCACAGGCAAGCATGTTGAGTGTAGACTCATGACTCCTAATCATCATCAGAATAACTTGCAACATCACAAGTTACAACCACAGTGGGTCAATACATTGGAATAGTATTGGCAAGTGATACCTTAGTAGAATATTGGTGGACTAAATACTATATGCAACTTGGTTAAGTGTAGATTAGGCTTGATTTGCTCAAAATAGGTTTTGCCTATTAGTTGAGAACACTAAGTTTTTCTTGTCAAAAACTTTTCCCAAGGAACCACCAATAGACATTGGGGTCCTTTACCCTTGTTCAACCACAAGTTTTACTTAGAAATTGGGATGAGGATATTCTTGATAGCTTCCATGTCTTGATGCTCAAGTTGTCCTTTTCCAGTGACATAGCTAAGTACTTAGATTCTTCCATCTGCAGAGGTTGTGCACTTTCCCCACAAGACTTGATTTTCACCAAGACAGGACCTTTCAGAAGCCTTCCCTTAGACCAAATGGACGCGTTCCAACCTATCATCCCACTACCACCAACTGTCCAAATGGCTAAGTTATTGCAACCTATGTGATCCAGGCAGAGCCCATATTGCCAAGTGGATGCACTAGAAGCTTCTTAACATTTGGCCTCTCAAATCCCTTTGTTCCTGGGTGGCTTTCCACAAGTGAGATACACAAGGTAAACCATTGAAATGGGCCTTGTGTAACCACTCAACATAACCAAATCACAACCATTCCACCCAGGTGATTCATTCACTTAGTTGTTTTATTAAGCAAAAACATAGTTCAAAGACTTAGAATTATTTTATCATAGCATGAATATTTCACCACCCTTGGTTGCTACTAGCTAGGCTAAGCATGGCATAGATAAACATCTAACTTAGAAATTTTCTAGCAATTCTACAACTACTAGGATTTCCCAAGGATAAGATACAAGTAAAAATATAACCATGCAAGGCTAGCAAAATATTTCTAATGCATATTTGAAAAACATAGGGATAAAATCATGAAGCACCACTTGCCTTGGTAGTTTGGAGAGTAGCTACAATCCTCACAATCACAATCACTATTTGCACCAAAATCTACACATAAATTGGTAGCACCAAATCACATACAAAATAATTACAAGCAAAAATATATGAATGCATGCAACATGATATGTGATGATTTTCTAAACTCAACAAGAAAAGTGCACAATACTGGTTCATAAACAAGTTCAAAACTTACCAAACAATCTTTATTTGAACACTAATACATTTCTCAAATAATTAATATACATAAAATAGGTCTACACATGTTTCTGTAAATAAAACCATTTTAACAGAAACAAAACATTAAACACATTTCATATTTGGAAAGGGCTTTCTCTCCTGATTCCATTGATATAAAATTCATCAAATTTGGACGTGGGAATCAAAAGTTATGAATTAAACAAGTTTTAATATCTAATAGATTCAAATCAGAATTTTAAAACAAACTAACAGACACACGACTTGTTTCTATTGGCTGATACCGCTTCGCGCTGGATCGCGTTTGTGAGCCGTCAGATCTGACTAAAACGCGCGGCCCAGATCTAATCTTACCGTTTCGCCTAGGATCTATCGTATCCGCTGGATCTAGATCTAACGATCCTAAGCAACCTGATCATCAAGTGGCGGCGACAGGCGGCGGCGGCGGCTCTGTCTACGGCGGCGCGGTGGCTACAGGGGGGTTTGGGAGCGTCGGAGATGCTTACCAGACTCGCCGCGATGTGCTGAAGCTCAATGTGGCGATGGCTTGACAAGGGGCGCGCTGCAGTGGCCGCGGGATCTCGTCGGAGTAGAGGAAAGCGTCGGGCTCGGGTGGACGGCGATGTTGGCGACGTTATGATCCACCCTAACACAAACGAAGGGCATCAGCGGGTGCGCATCGATCAGGCGAACAGGTTGTGTCAAAGGGAAGGCACGGGACGGTCGTGTTTTACCTGGATTGCACGTCGGAGTTGAGCGGCGGCTCAAGTGCTCGCGGGCGTGAACGAAGACGCCGTCCTGGGTCACGAGAAAGAAAATAGAAGGCATCAGTGAACGCGCAAGGACACACTGGTCACGTTGGTTTGAACCAGAGACAGGGGGCAGTCGGAGCTCACCGAGATTGGTCGTCGAAGTGGGTTCTGTCTGCGGCGAGGCAATGTCAATTACTGGCAGCCTGGAGGCACTTCGGGATGGCCTTGTTGGGGGGAAATGGTCGTGAGGGGGAGAGGTTTAAGTAGCCCGGAGGGGCGAGGAAATCACGCTGCAGATCAATGCCAATTAAGCGCGGAATCAACGCGGCGGTTCTGGAGGAAACGGCGGTGGCGACGTGGTCTGCGCGCGCGGGGTGGAGAAGAAGGAGCTGACGTGGCTCGGGCCCAGTGGCAGTGGCAGCGGGGCAGAGCGGGTGCGGGTGAGAGAGGGAGAAGGGGAAATCGACCCGGGTGGGCTTAGTGGGCTAGTTTCTCAGTTGGGCCAAATGTATGGCGCTGGCCCTTTTCCTTTTCTCTATTCATTTTTCTATTATTGTTTTGATTTTCTGAATCCATTTTCAAACAAATTCAAATGCTATTTGAATTCAAATTGTTCTGGGTTTTTCCAGAGTTCAACCTTCATATAATTGTGTACAAAACCAAGTGGTCACTTTGCACTTGCCTGGTCACTTGGAAATAAACAAAATAAACAGTGACATAGCTCTAGTTTTAAATAGGTTTTGAAAATGGTTTTCAAATCAAATTTGTTTTGTAATTTTTGTTTAAGTATTTAGCAATCAAGCAAAACAATCTGAGTGTAACAAGGTTTGACTCATGAACAACAATCTCTCATTGGAGAGTAGAATTTGATTTAATGCTGATCACATAAAATAATGAGCTCATATGCTCCTGTTTTTTAATTGATTTTTGAAATGAAACTCTACATGATCAAGGATGCATGGATGATAGGCATGAGTTTTGAAACATGTTTAGGGATGTTACAAATGTAACCCCCTTAAGGTGAATCTCGCCCTCGAGATTCGGGTTGGCTAGCAAATAGGTGAGGGTGGTCTTTCCGAAGATCATCTTCTCTTTCCCAAGTTGCCTCTTCTTCGGAATGATGGTTCCATTGAACTTTGCAGAACTTGATAGTCTTAGTCCGAGTAACTCTTTCTGCAGTCTCAAGAATCTTGATAGGTTTATCTTCATAGGTGAGATCACTCTCCAATTGAACCTCTTCCAAAGGTATAGTATCCTTCAAAGAAGTTTCTTCAATTTCTGGATGACATTTCTTAAGCTGACTCACATGAAACACATTATGAACTGCAGACAAAGACTCTGGCAATTCAATCTCATAAGCAACTTCTCCTTTACGACTCAGAATCTTGAATGGACCAACATATCTTGGGGCCAATTTACCTTTTACACCAAACCTCTTCACTCCACGAAGTGGTGACACTCTAAGATAGGCTCTATCACCAACTTCATAGGTGACTTCTCTACGCTTAGGATATGCATAGCTTTTCTGTCGGGACTGTGCTATCTTCAATCTGTCCTTAACTAGCTTGACTTTCTCTTCCGCCTCTTTGATAAGTTCTGGTCCGAACAAACTCCTTTCTCCCACACCATTCCATAGCAGTGGGGTGGTACACTTTCTCCCATAGAGAAACTCAAATGGTTCCATCTCAATACTGGCTTGATAGCTGTTATTATAAGAGAATTATGCGTAAGGCAGACTTTCATCCCAACTGGCTCCATAGTCTAGAGCACATGCTATCAACATATCTTCAAGAATATGATTAGTCCTTTCTGTTTGTCCATCAGTTTGAGGATGAAAAGCAGTGCTGAATTCCAACCTCGTTCCCAATGACTCATGTAGCTGTCTCCAAAAATGAGAAGTGAATTGTGTTCCCCTATCAGACACAATACTCTTGGGTACTCCATGTAGACACACAATTATGTTCATATAAATCTTGTCTAACTTAGCACTTGTATAAGTTGTCTTCACGGGTATAAAATGAGCCACTTTAGTTAGGCGATCCACTACTACCCAAATAGAATCATATCCTGACCTGGTCCTTGGTAATCCGGTAATGAAATCCATACCAATCTTGTCCCACTTCCAATCAGGAATAGGTAGTGGTTGAAGAAAACCTGCTGGTTTTTGATGCTCCGCTTTCACTCTACTACACATATCACACAAAGCAATATGTTCGGCGATGTCCTTCTTGAGATTATTCCACCAAAATCTTTCTTTCATGTCCATGTACATTTTGGTGTTACCCGGGTGAATAGAATACGGAGAGTTGTGTGCTTCCTGCAAAATCAGTTTCCGCAACTCCGGGTCTTGTGGAACACAAATACGTTTCCCATGCCATAAAGTACCCTGTTCGTCTTCATGGAAATTTTTGGCTTTTCCTTGGCCAATCTTTTCCTTAATCTCTTCGATTTCTTTATCAATCTTCTGGGCTTCTTTGATCTTGTCCAACAAAGTGGGTTGAACATCCAAAGACATGAGATGTCCTTCAGGCACAATCTCCAATCTAAGATCTCTAAATTGGGCACACAGATCATCTGGCAATTCTCCCTTAGTAAGGCCATTCATAAAAACCTTACGGCTTAGAGCATCCGCTACAACATTTGCTTTATCGGGGTGGTATTGCAAACTTAAGTCATAATCCTTGATGAGTTCTAGCCATCTTCTTTGTCTCATGTTAATTTCTTTCTGGGTGAAAATATACTTCAAACTTTTGTGATCTGTGAACACTTCACATCGCTTTCCCAAAAGATAATGTCTCCATGTTTTGAGTGCATGGACAACAGAGGCTAACTCTAAATCATGAGTAGGGTAGTTTACTTCATGAGTTTTGAGTTGTCTCGAGGCATAAGCCACAACTTTCCCTTCTTGCATAAGTACTGCACCTAACCCATGATGAGATGCATCGCAATACACTTGGAAATCTTTCTCCAAATCTGGCAAACACAAGACTGGTGTTGTCACGAGTCTCTTCTTCAATTCTTGAAAGCTGAGTTCACAACCTTCAGACCAAGCAAATTTCTTGTCTTTCTTCAGCAATTATGTCATAGGTTTTGCTACCTTGGATAAATTCTCAATGAACCTTCTGTAGTAAACTGCTAAGCCAAGGAAACTACGAACTTCTTTCACTGACTTGGGAGATTCCCATTCAGTTACAGCTAAAACTTTAGCAGGGTCAACTGCTACACCATCTCCTGACACAACGTGTCCAAGAAATCCAACTTCATTTAACCAAAATTCACACTTGCTGAATTTGGCATATAACTTATGCTCTCTAAGCTTCTCAAGTATCAAACGTAGATGTCCTTCATGCTCTTCTTTGCTCTTGGAGTAGATCAAAATGTCATCGATGAAAACGACAACAAACTTATCAAGAAACTCCATGAACACCTTGTTCATCATATTCATGAAATATGCTGGAGCATTGGTTAAACCAAATGGCATCACGGTATACTCATACAATCCATACCTTGTGGTGAAAGCTGTCTTAGGTATATCTTGTTCCCTTACCTTGAGCTGGAAATAACCTGACCGAAGATCAATCTTTGAGAACACACAAGCTCCTTCTAGCTGATCAAACAAGTCATTGATTCTGGGCAAAGGGTATTTGTTCTTGATAGTCACCTCATTGAGTGAACGGTAATCTATGCATAACCTTTGACTTCTATCTTTATTTTCCACAAACAAAACTGGTGCTCCCCAAGATGAAGAACTTGGTTGGATAAAACCTTTCTGCAACTGTTCTCCAAGCTGCTTCTTAAGTTCTTTCAACTCATCAACTGACATCTTGTACGGTCTTTTTGCTATTGGTCCAGATCCTGGTAGCAAATCAATAAGAAACTCCACATCTCTATCTGGTGGCATTCCCGGCAATTCTTCCGGAAACACATCTGGATACTCACTCACAATAGGCACACTGTCTATGCTAACCCCCTTAAGAGAATTTAGCTTACTCCTTTTTGATTCAAAGTTGGTCTTGAATCTGATCCTTTTATTCTCTGGAGTTGTGAGTGAGACAGTATGGTTGGCACAATCTATCACTCCCTTGTGCTTAGTCATCTAGTCCATTCCCAAAATGACATCCAATCCTTGGGATTTTAGGATTATCAAGTTAACGGGAAACTTATACTTCCCAAACTCTATGACTAGATCATGACATCATGAATTCACTATCATTTCTCCGCCAGGAGAACTTACTTTTATAGGGCACCCAATAGTTTCTACCGGTAGTTCATTTCTTTCAACAAATGCTCTTGATATGAATGAATGAGATGCACCAGTATCAAAGAGCACAAATTCTGGAACAGAATTGAGTTTGAACTTACCAGCAATAGCATCAGGTTCCTCATAAATCTCCTCCACATTGATGTGGTTCACTTGTCCCTTTTGAAAAGGGTTGGGCTTGTTGGGTCCTTCAACTTTCTTTTCTGGGCATTCATTTGCATAATGCCCCATCTTCTTGCATTTGAAACACTCAACCTGACTAAGATCCTTCTTGACAGGCTGGCTTCCACTTCCACTTCCACTACCACTATGGTGGCTCTTATATCCACCCTTGTGATTCTTGTAATTGTCATTGTGATGACTACGGTGACTCTTGTTGTCATGATGGCAGTTGTGGTTGTGGTGCTTGTTGAATTTCCCATGCTTGTGGGATCCTAAACTCCCACTATCATCATAATGGGAACGCTTGTGAGACGATCCCGAGCTGTGCTTGTCAGAGTGCTTTCTCTTCCTAATTTCAACTTGCTTCATCTTGTTCTCCAAAATAGCAGCCTTGTCACAAAGAGACTGGTATGTGGGAACATATGCCACAGCTAACTGCAGGTTCAGTTCATCATTCAACCCTTCAAGGAATTTTTCCTTCCACTTAGCATCAGTGTCAACTTCATCTGGTGCATATCGTGCCAGATTATTGAACTCTTCAATATATTCAGCCACGCTGCGTTGGCGCTGCTTCAAGTTATGGAACTCTTTCTTCTTCAAACTCATCACTTCGGATGAGATGTGAGCAGTACGGAAACCATCTTCGAAGATAGCCCATGTCACATCCTCAATGGGAGTGGTGATCTGGAAGTTATCCCACCAAGTGGTTGCTGGTCCTTCCAACAAGTGTGCTGCAAATCTAACTTTCTCTTCATTAGTATAGCCAACTGTTACCAAGTCCTTGTTCACTGAGCATAGCCAATCATTGGCCACCATAGGATCAGTTGTTCCTGAGAACTTTGCTGGCCTCAATCTCAAGAACCTGGTAAGCATGTCAAAACCCGGTGGGTTGTTCTGATTGTTGTTGTTGTTATTGTTGTTATTGTTGTTGTTGTTGTTGTTGTTCTGATTCTGGATGAACGTAGTCATCATCTGCATCAGCTGAGTCTGAGATGTCATCATTTGCTGCATCTCAGGGGTGATGTTGTTGTTGGGGTTGGGATTGGCACGACGGGGAGGCATCTGTGGTTGTTCAATAGAGATAAGAATGAGATACCCATAGATGCTAACATGCACAATACATCACATAAACAATCACTAAACATGCATCATAATAATAATAGTTCAACAACATAAACGACAAGTTTGCAAAGTAAACACACCAATAGCAAGCCATCCACATGTTGGATGGTCATTGCAACTCAATAAAAAGCATGATAAATAAATGATAAACGAGTAGTCATCACTACTCCTCGGCATCAACCTCCTCCTCAACAAATGTAAGACCTGCATTCTCCATAGTGGTCTTGTATTCCTCGACATTGGTGGTCAAGGTCTCTACTTTGGCTTTGAGAGCCCTCTTCTTAGAACGAAGCCTCTCAATCACAGTCTACTGATGCTCGAGCTCGAAGTCCTTGGCCTCCAGTTCTGCAGTCATGTCTTGAATCCTCTTGTTCCTGTCTTGGACTCGCTTCTCTTGACTCTTGAACTTTCTGTCCTGACTCTCGAACTTGGCCTCCATCTCCTTGACTATCTCATCTTTCTCCGCGAAGAGCCTGTCCTTCTCACGAAGCTGCACCTGGAGTTCGTCATTGCTGAGCGTGACTTTGGTCCTATCAGTGTCCACGTGCCTAAGGAGAACCTCTAAGTCCTGGAGGTATAGACGAATCGGCTCTGCTGTCTCCCTCGAAGTGTCCTCGAAGTCAATGTCCTCACCATCCTCATCACGTCTACCAAAGGTGTGGAAGTGAGTACCTCTAACCTATCGAGAGTGTCTCCCTAACAGACGTCCAATCAAGTCCTGCATGACTACCTCTAGGCCTCTCTCCTTGTCATCGTGCATGAGCTTGAAGATGATAGCCTCCGTGATAGGCTCAGTCTGGCATCCGGGCTGATTGACCTTGAAGCCCTAAAGGTCTTTCCTCTCAAACTTGGTGAGGGGAAGCACCATGATGGTAGGAAGAGGGAGATTGAGCAAACTAGTGAGCTCAATAATACGAGGGCCAAAACGAGTTCACTGGAACTCTTCAACAGTGCTGATAGTAACATTAGGCATCTATTTATAAGATAGAAAAAGTTAGAATCAACATACATAGAGATGAATCACAAAACAGAGCAACACATGCATAACTTTTTGAAAATCAATCACACAAATCATGGCATACATGAAACCATTACAAGCATTCCAAGGTTCAACTTATTTCGAGCAACATTTTTGGAAAATAAAATGATAAGTGTGGTGGTCCAACTAACGAAGTACGCTTCCAATCCCATTTCACTTGCCAAGTTGGCTAACAGGATATTTCTAGAGGCAATCTGTCTATCTTGAGCACATGACTCCATTACTAAGTCTATAATGTCTCCTCCTAAGGTTTGGTTGGTAGCCTCCAACTCTTGGGTATGTTTCTTTTCTTCCTTAAGATCATTCTGGGTGTTGAGGATTCTGCACTTGACTCTATCACCAAGTTCTTTGATGGCTTTCCAAGCTGCATCCCTTGCTGAATCAAAGAATGTAGTGTGCATCATTGTGTTGGTGACCATGCAGAATCCTGAGTCCTTGTGGTTGTCTTCCTTGTTTTTATACAAGTGAAGTTGCACCCACCAGTACTCAACTCCTTCATCCATCACAGGAAAACCTTTGTACACAGCTGCACCATGTATTCCCATTGCAACCATGAGGTCTTTGAGAGCCTTGGGGAATTCTGTCTCACATTCCAAAGTCATAGTCATGAGTGGTCCCTTCCTTACGGCTTCGTTGATGGAGTTCATCTACAAATAGAGATGAGAAAGAAGATTAGAAAGTTTACGAGAAGAAAAGACAAGTGTGGAAGTTTGTCAAAAAAATTCCTTAGTGGTTTCCAATCCTAAGGTCATAATCCTACAGGCAACACAGTGCTCTGATACCATCTGTAAGATCCCTCCTTTATAAAGGAAAAGGATCCCTGTGATTGCAATGCTAGTCCCTGGATCAATGCTAGCATCCAGAGGTTAAGATGAAGTACACAGAAACAAAGGTCATTATTACAGTCATTCCAGAGACAAACATAGTCTTTTACACCTCCATGGCCACAGACCTAGTACAAGAGTTTAAATGAGTAAATAGATAAATAAGTCTTCATCTTCATGTGCCACAGGCAAGCATGTTCAGTGTGGACTCATGACTCCTAATCATCATCAGAATAACCTGCAACATCACAAGTTACAGCCACAGTGGGTCAATACATTGGAATAGTATTGGCAAGTGATACCTTAGTAGAATATTTGTGGACTAGATACTATATGCAACTTGGCTAAGTGTAGATTAGGCTTGCTTTGCTCAAAATAGGTTTTGCCTATTAGTTGAGAACACTAAGTTTTTCTTTGTCAAAAACTTTTCCCAAGGAACCACCAATAGACATTGGGGTCCTTTACCCTTGTTCAACCACAAGTTTTACTTAGAAATTGGGATGAGGATATTCTTGATAGCTTCCATGTCTTGATGCTCAAGTTGTCCTTTTCCAGGGACATGGCTAAGTACTTAGATTCTTCCATCTGCAGAGGTTGTGCACTTTCCCCACAAGACTTGATTTTCACCAAGACAGGACCTTTCAGAAGCCTTCCCTTAGACCAAATGGACGCGTTCCAACCTATCATCCCACTACCACCAACTGTCCAAATGTCTAAGTTATTGCAACCTATGTGATCCAGGCAGAGCCCATATTGCCAAGTGGCTGCACTAGAAGCTTCTTAACATTTGGCCTCTCAAATCCCTTTGTTCCTGGGTGGCTTTCCACAAGTGAGATACACAAGGTAAACCATTGAAATGGGCCTTGTGTAACCACTCAACATAACCCAATCACAACCATTCCACCCGGGTGATTCATTCGCTTAGTTGTTTTATTAAGCAAAAACATAGTCCAAAGACTTAGAATTATTTTATCATAGCATGAATATTTCACCACCCTTGGTTGCTACTAGCTAGGCTAAGCATGGCATAGATAAACATCTAACTTAGAAATTTTCTAGCAATTCTACAACTACTAGGATTTCCCAAGCATAACATACAAGTAAAAATATAACCATGCAAGGCTAGCAAAATATTTCTAATGCATATTTGAAAAACATAGGTATAAAATCATGAAGCACCACTTGCCTTGGTAGTTTGGAGAGTAGCTACAATCCTCACAATCACAATCACTATTTGCACCAAAATCTACACATAAAATGGTAGCACCAAATCACATACAAAATAATTACAAGCAAAAATATATGAATGCATGCAACATGATATGTGATGATTTTCTAAACTCAACAAGACAAGTGTACAATACTGGTTCATAAACAAGTTCAAAACTTGCCAAACAATCTTTATTTGAACACTAATACATTTCTCAAATAATTAATATACATAAAATAGGTCTACACATATTTCTGTAAATAAAACCATTTTAACAGAAACAAAACATTAAACACATTTCATATTTGGAAAGGGCTTTCTCTCCTGATTCCATTGATATAAAATTCATCAAATTTGGACGTGGGAATCAAAAGTTATGAATTAAACAAGTTTTAATATCTAATAGATTCAAATCAGAATTTTAAAACAAACTAACATACACACGACGTGTTTCTATTGGCTGATACTGCTTCGCGCTGGATCGCGTTCGTGAGCCGTCAGATCTGACTAAAACGTGCGGCCCAGATCTAATCTTACCGTTTCGCCTAGGATCTATCGTATCCGCTGGATCTAGATCTAACGATCCTAAGCAACCTGACCATCAAGTGGCGGCGCTAGCGGCGGCGACAGGCGGCGGCGGCTCTGTCTACGGCGGCGCGGTGGCTACAGGGGGGTTTGGGAGCGTCGGAGATGCTTACCAGACTCGCGGCGATGTGCTGAAGCTCAACGTGGCGATGGATTGACAAGGGGCGCGCTGCAGTGGCCGTGGGATCTCGTCGGAGTAGAGGACAGCGTCGGGCTCGGGTGGACGGCGACGTTGGCGACGTTCTGATCCACCCTAACACAAACGAAGGGCATCAGCGGGTGCGCATCGATCAGGCGAACAGGTTTGTGTCAAAGGGAAGGCACGGGGCGGTCGTGTTTTACCTGGATTGCATGTCGGAGTTGAGCGGCGGCTCAGGTGCTCGCGGGCGTGAACGAAGACGTCGTCCTGGGTCACGAGAAAGCAAACAGAAGGCATCAGTGAACGCGCAAGGACACGCTAGTCACATTGGTTTGAACCAGAGATAGGGGGCGGTCGGAGCTCACCGAGATTGGTCGTCGGAGTGGGTTCAGTCTGCGGCGAGGCAATGTCAATTACTGGCAGGCTGGAGGCGCTTCAGGCTGGCTTTGTTGGGGGAAATGGCTGCGAGAGGGAGAGGTTTAAGTAGCCAGGAGGGGCGAGGAAATTACGCTGCAGATCAATGCCAATTAAGCGCGGAATCAACGCGGCGGTTCTAGAGGAAACGGCGGTGGCGACGTGGTCTGCGCGCGTGGGGTGGAGAAGAAGGAGCTGACGTGGCTCAGGCCCAGTGGCAGTGGCAGTGGGGCAGAGCGGGTGCAGGTGAGAGAGGGAGAAGAGGAAATCGACCCGGGTGGGCTTAGTGGGCTGGTTTCTCAGTTGGGCCAAATGTCTGGAGCTGGCCCTTTTCCTTTTCTCTATTCATTTTTCTATTTCTGTTTTGATTTTCTGAATCCATTTTCAAACAAATTCAAATTCTATTTGAATTCAAATTGTTCTGGGTTTTTGCAGAGTGCAACCTTCATATAATTGTGTACAAAACCAAGTGGTCACTTTGCACTTGCCTGGTCACTTGGAAATAAACAAAATAAACTGTTACATAGCACTAGTTTTAAATAGGTTTTGAAAATGGTTTTCAAATCAAATTTGTTTTGTAATTTCTGTTTAAGTATTTAGCAGTCAAGCAAAACAATCTGAGTGTAACAAGGTTTGACTCATGAACAACAATATCTCATTGGAGAGTAGTATTTGATTTAATGCTGATCACATAAAATAATGAGCTCATATGCTCCTGTTTTTGAATTCATTTTTGAAATGAAACTCTACATGATCAAGGATGCATGGATGATAGGCATGAGTTTTGAAACATGATTTTAGGGATGTTACAGTGTAAGGTAAACAATCCACTTGTTCCATAAACAAGAGACCGTTGTTTTCTCCCTAGTAGCGACAACACATCTACAACCTTAGAGATTTCTGTCACTTCCCCGGATTCAATAGAGGCATGAACCCAGTATCGAGCATAAATACTCCCTCTTGGAGTCACTAGCATCTACTTGGACAAGATAGCTACTAGAAACGGAGACCATGCAAGATCTCAAACAACACAGACATGATAGAATCAATAAGAGAAAACCATTAATCAATCTAACATAGTAATCTCAATATCCATCGGATCCCCGCAAACACAACATGCATGATTACAAATAGATGAGATCTTGATCATGAACGGAGCTCACAAGATCTAGACATGAAAGCACAAAGGAGGAGATACAACCATCTAGCTACTACATGGACCCGTAGTCCAAGGTGTAACTACTCACGCTTCATACCGGAGGCTGACATGATTAAGAAGAAGGCCTCCGGGATGATCTCCCCTCCGGCAGGGTGCCGGGAAGAGCTTCAGATCCCCCCGATCTAGGGACGATGGTGGCGGCGGCGATAGACGATTTCGTGGAATATTGATCAGGTACTTAGGGTTTAGGCATCGGGGGCTTCTTATAGGCGAAGAGGCGAGGCTGGGAGGTGGCTGATGACCCAAAAGTGTAGGGGATCGCAACAGTCTTCGCGGGTAGTATTACCCAATTTATTGATTTGACACAAGGGGATCCAAAGAATACTTGCAAGCCTTAACAACTGAATTGTCATCTCAGCTGCACCTGAAAATAGTTTTTGCTCACAGAAGTTTATCAGTAGCAACATCAAAGCAACAACATCAGTGAAACGGTAGCAATAGTTAAAGTAACGGTAATAGTGGAATTCGAGAGCGGTAGGCATAGGGATGGATGGATGGGCATTGCATGGACGAGTCTAAACAGGTAACTTCAAGATCTAGGGCATTGCAGATAAATAATAACAAGCATCCAAGTACTAAACAATCCTAGGCATGTGCTCCATATATAGTCATACGTGCTCGCAATGAGAACTTGCACATCATCTTCTGTCCAGCCAGCCCGTGGCAGCGGGGCCTCTAGGGAACTAGTGGCAATTAAGGTGCTCCTTTTAATAGAGCACCGGAGAAAAGCATTAACACTCCATGAAGACATGTGATCCTCACACCAAATCCATCCCTTCCGGTTGTCCCAATTATTGTCTCTTTGGGGCCTTTGGATCCAGACAATGATATGTGTACACAACTTGCAGATAAGATCACAAACAATACTATCATAATGATTCAATAATAAGTTCAGATCTGAGATCATGGCACTCGAGCCCTAGTGACAAGCACTAAGCACAACAGGTTGCAACAAAATCAAATAGCACTAATAGAGATACTAGGCACTATGCCCTAACATATCTTATTCGATTACATGATAGAACTCATCCAATCCCTACCATCCCCAAGCCTACAGCGGGGGATTACTCACTCATGGATGAGGGAAACATCGGTGGTTGATGGAGATGCGTTGGTGATGATGATGGCGATGATCCTCTGCGAATTCCCCATCCCGGCAGGGTGCCAGAACGGAGTTTCTGGATCCGAATCTTGGTTTCTGCTGGCGGCGGAGTAGAACTATTTCTAGAAAACTATCGAACCCCCATTGGTTTTTAGGTCGAAAGGCAACTTATAGGCGCATAGGGAGGCCGAGGGGTGCCTGGGGTGGCTGCACCCCCAGGAGCGGCCAGTGGTGGGCCCGCACCTAGCATGGGTGTGGGCCCCCAGGCTCCTTCTCCGTCTCGTCTTCTGGCTCCATGGATCTTCTGGTGAAATATAATTTTTGGCATATTTTCTAGGATTTTCCTGATAGTTGATTTTCTGCACAAAAACAAGACACCAAGGTAATTCTGCTGAAAACAACGTCAGTTCGTGTTAGTTGTATCCAAATCACACAACTTTAGAGGAGAAACAATAGCAAAGTGTTCGAGAAAGTAGATACGTTTTGGACGTATCAGCGGCGGGGGGCCTACACCCTGCCCAGGCGTGACCTAGGGTGGGCCCGCGCCTGGGGGTGCAGTCGCCATGTGGCTCCCCTCCGTCTCTCCTATGGACTCCATGTTCTCCTCGGTGAAATATTGACTTTGGCTTTTGTCCCGTCCAATTCCAAGAATATTTCCTTACTAGATTTTCTGGAACCAAAAACAGAAGAAAACGGGCAACTCGCACTGTGGCAACTTGTTAATAGGTTAGTACCAGAAAACATATAAAAACACCTCAAAGTGTGGACAAATCAAAGCAAAGCAAAGTAAATACTAAACAAGCATGGAACATCAAAAATTATAGATACGCTTCGGACGTATCAGTTTGGAAGGTAATGGTGGCTTGCAGAAAGTAAATAGTAACAATTTAGGATGTATCAATGGTAAAGATTGGACCGGGATCCACAGTTCACTAGAGGTGTTCTCCTTAAGATAAATAACATAACATGCTGGGTAAACAAATTACAGCAGGGCAATTGACAGGACTGAGCAAGACATAACAATGCAATACTAGACATCCATGATCCTATGAGATTCGATTGGACATTACAACAATATACATAGACCTCCATCCAACTGCATCTATGACTAGTAATCCATCTTCAGGTTATCATCCGAACCCCCCTCCAGTATTAAGTTGCAAGCAACGGATAACTCTTTAAGCAAGGTGTGTAAAGTAAACAATACAATTGTTCCATGAACAAACGATCATTGGTTTCTCCCTAGTAGCAATAGCACATCTACAACCTTAGAGATTTTTGTCACTTCCCTAGATTCAATAGAGGCATGAACCCACTATCGAGCATAAATACTCCCTCTTAGAGTCACTAGCATCTACATGGCCAAGATAGCTACTAGAAACGGAGAGCATGCAAGATCTCAAACAACACAGACATGATAGAATCAATAAGATAGAACCATTAACCAATCTGACATAGTAGTCTCAATATCCATCGGATCCCCGCAAAAACAACATGCATGATTACAAACAGATGATCTTGATCATGAAAGGAGCTCACAAGATCTAAACATGGTAGCACAAAGGAGGAGAAACAACCATCTAGCTACTTATGGACCCATAGTCCAAGGTGGAACTACTCACGCATCATACCGGAGGCTGGCATGGCGATGAAGAAGGCCTCCGGGATGATCTCTCCCCTCCAGCAGGGTGCTGGGAAGAGATTCAGATCCCCCGATCTAGGGGCGATGGTGGTGGCGGCTACGGACTATTTCGTGGAAGATTTGTCCTTAGGGTTTAGGTATCGGGGGCTTCTTATAGGCAAAGAGGGAGGCCGAGGGGGTGCCTGAGGCGGCCACACCCCTAGGCACGGGCTAGGCCTGACCACACGGCCAGGGGTGTGGGCTCCTTGAGGCCCTCCTCTGTCTCGTCTTCTGGCTCCATGTTCTCCTCGGTGAAATATTGACTTTGGCTTTTGTCCCGTCCAATTTCGAAAATATTCATTTTCTGGCCTTTTTGGAACCAAAAACAACAGAAAATAGGTAACTAGCACGGTGGCGTCTTGTTAATAGGTTAGTCCTAGAAAACATATAAAAATACCTCAAAGTGTACACAAAGCAAAGCAAAGTAGACACTAAACAAGCATGGAACATCAAAATTTATAGATACGTTTACGACATATCAAGCATCCCCAAGATTAACTCCTGCTTGTCCTCGAGTAGGTTAGTGATAAAAAGAACATTTTTTAGGTGACATGCACCATCACAATCAAGATCAAACCATTTGCAAGCATTGAAAGCTGGGATCAAAGTATTCTAAACATGAGCATAAAATATGAAGTTCTAACAATAAGACAAAGTAACTATGCTGCAACATGAAAGGATACAAACAAAGATTCATGAATAACGATGCATTGAAAGGCGTTTGTTTATTTCACATACAGAAAACATAGCATAGTGGCATTCAGCTTGTCCCTCATGGAGTAGCAAAATAAATGCATAGGACACCTTCAAAGTTCATAAGGGTGACTAGATACAAATAGTTCAAGAATAAGAAATATCAACAATATGAATCATTCAATAAGTTTTGGGATAATGCACACAGAACTAAGAATGGCAACTATGCTCTCTTAATTGGTGCCTAAGGATAGAAGGTGGAGACTCAATATAATAGTGGAAGAAAGGCCCTTCATAAAAGGGAAGCAGGGATTTCAAGTCTCATAAAGAGCTTCCAAAAATTATGGTACTTGTTAGCTTTCAGCTCTCATTTACCCTATCATAAGCATCTTGAAGTGATTAAGGTTAAAGTGAACAAAAATGGAGTATATGCTTGACAAAGTATAAGTTGGCAATCTCATGTCCCTTGAATACGATGGTCGCTCCTCATGCTACTCAACTTTAGTCGCCGGTAAGTTCTTGTCATAGTAAGTACATGTGTATAATAGAGAACCACCAACGGGGTACCCCTTGCACATGATACAGGAGTTATCCCATATCAAAATGACAAGGCAAGCAGACAATGAGCATCTCAGCAATCACTTATTTACCATGGGAAAATGGTGCTTTTTTCTCTCTTTCCTATTTTCCGTGTCTCTTTTTTATAAGAAGAAAGCTTCATAGATTGCTCACTATGGTGATGATGAAACTTTCCACGATGATTAGGCATGGCTTAGGCTAGCGGCCCAGGTGTTTCTCTAACACATATACATAACTCCATGGACTTACAAGCTACCCTTTTATTTCACACCGATGACATCCATAAACAAAAGAGCATGATATCAACTGGGTACATGTACAGGTGCAATGTTGAAAGCGTTCCCATGGCATCATGGTTCTGCTAATTCCAACGTATAAGTGCAAGCATATACAACATAGATGACACAATGGTTCAAGTTTATTAGAGGCAAGAAAAATAAAGTGTGCCATCAAGTTTGTGAGAGCTTTAATCACTAATTTTTCACATAACAAAGTGACTTTTTAATTGGAAGGTAGATAAAACAAGAATATACTTGGAATGGTGTAACACACCATGCATAGAAATTTATAGTGGACACTTTGGAATAACTTGGTTTCTTGGGAGTTGGATGCATGAGTAGAGCTTACTCAATACAAGTGGAGGCTAGCAAAAGACTGGGAGCGACCAACTAAGAGAGCAATAATGGCCATAATCATGCAGAGCGACGCAACATTACTAATCAAAGCATAAAGTGGTACCACAAGTCAAAAACTAAATGATCATAGAGCCTAAGGTAACTTGTTCATAATCATAACATGGTGTGAGCATGTTCCAAGTCAACCCAAACAAAGCATCAAAGGATAATACCACAATACTATGCTTTTATATGCAAAAACAACGCATGATTCTTTCAAGGCACATTAAGCAATCCTAATTGTTTGGAACAAGTCATACTACAACAATAATTACTAAGCATAAGGTCAAAACAATATCTAGCATGACATGATAAAGTCTAAGTCATAGTCAAAGCAAGCTCCTTTTTGTACTACTAAAGCAAGAACATCCTACTCCTTTCCAACACCAATCAACTTATTTGAAACAACACAGCGAGAACGGGGGGGTCCAAACTACTTTATTCAAGCAAAGTAAACAAACAAAAACCAAAAATGAAAACTAAGACGCTCCAAGAACAACACAATAGTGCATGAAACAATAAAAACGAAGTGTCTAGAAAGACCTGAGATTTTTATTGATGAAGAAGGGGATGCCTTGGGGATGAGCTTTGACGCTGGTACCTTTTGAATATTTCTTGGGGTGAAACGGGGTGGCATACCCAAGCTTGAGCTTTTGTCCATTCTTCATCTCATTACATCATTCTTCCCTTACACCTGAAAATTTTCCTTCATACAGAACTTCACACAATTTTCATTAGCAACATTAGTGCATTCAAAAGATAATAGACCTTTGGGGTTTAGTTTCAAAACAGCAAAACTTTCACTGAAGACACAATATACTGTAGTAATTCCCTAAAAAATCTCAATTTCCCAAAAAGAACCCAAAAAGGAATTAATAAGAAGCAAATGCAAATAATGGCAGAAATCTGTCAAAATAGACCACCAGGTATAAACCAATTTTTTCGAAGATCTTATGTTGCTCAAATGAAAAAGTGTTGCTCTAACGAAAGTTAGCTAACAACGTGAGGGATTTATTCATAAATTTAAAAATCAATCTGACTTACAGAAATTTACAGCTCAATCCGACTTACAGAAATTTACATCACTTCCCCAAATCTTACTTCCCTCTCATTAGAGGTTATTCTTGGCACAAAAATCAAACAAAAAGGATAATTAGAGGTTATTACAGAAGTAATAACTTCCAAGACTCAAGAAAACTATTGGGTTATCTCCCAAGAAGTACTTTTCTTTAACGCCTTTAAGTTAGGCACAAGAAGCAAGAATCAAGTATTTTCAAATGAAGAAGCATTAACATCAAACCTTGCTTTCAAAGGAGGAGCAACAGTCAACTTCTCTCTCCTCATAGGGAAGTGTTCAATACCTTTTTTGAATGGAAATTGATATTTAATGGTGCCTTCTTTCATATCAATGATGGCACCAACAGTTCTAAGAAAAGGTCTACCCAAAGTAATAGGACAAGAAGCATTTTATTCAACATCCAAAACATAGTAATCACTAGGGACATAGGCATTATTAACCATAATAAGAACATCATTAACACTCCCCATAAGTTTCTTCTTAGCATTATCATTAAGTGGGACATCAAAATAGCAGTCTTCCAAAGGTGGCAAGTCAAGCATTTCATAAATCTTTCTAGGCATAATAAAGACACTAGAACCAAGGTCACATGAAGCTTTGAGATCAAAATCATTCACTTGCATATTAATGATGGGTTCCTAGTTATCTTCTACTTTCCTAGGAATAGAGGCTTTGTGTTTCAATTTTTATTCCTTAATTATAATGAGAGCATATGCAATGTGTTTGGTGAAAGCCACATTCATATCACTAGCATTAGGACTTATAGAAAGCTCTTGTAGGAACATAATCACTTCAGAGATATTGCAACCATCAAGATCAAAATCAAACTTAGCATCATAGGTAGTAGATTTATTGGGTTTAGGCATTGTTGTAGGAGGAATGTGAACTTCTTGTGGTTTGGTAGCATCCATATTGGTGGTGGTAATAGTACACACACTATTGTTTCTAGCAATTTCTTCTTCTCTTTCCCACTTAGCATGTAGTTTAGCTAATAGTCTAACATTTTCATCAATAGTAACTTGTATGGCATGAGTAGCAGCAAAGGTACTTTCTAAGGTTTCAGGTTTAGCAGCCATCTTATTAATCAAAGAGGATTGAGCTTCAGACAAAGAGGAAATATTTTTCTCAATATTCAAAAGCTTTTCCTCCACAGTCTTGTTGAAAGTGATTTGTTTACTAATGAAGTCTTTGAGCATGACTTCAAGTTCAGAGGGAGCACTTCTAGTATTATTGTATGAATTTCCATAAGTATTACCATTATTAGGAGGATAAGTCCTACAGTTATTGTTACTACCAAAATTATTCCTATAGGCATTGTTGTTGAAATTGTTGTTTCTAATGAAGTTCACATCAAATTTCTCTTCTTGAGCAACCAAAGAGGCTAAAGGAAAATTATTTATATATATATGAGCTTTTCCATTAACAAGCATAGCCATGATAACATCTATTTTATCACTCAAAGAGGAGGTTTCTTCAACAGAATTTACCTTCTTACCATGTGGAGCTCTCTCAGTGTGCCATTCAGAATAGTTAACCATCATATTATAAAGGATTTTTGTTGCAGCACCCAAAGTAATGGTCTTAAAGGTAACTCCAGCAGCAGAATCCAATAGATTTCTTGAAGAGAAGTTTAAACCTGCATAAAAAGTTTAGATAATCATCCAAGCAGTCAGTCCATGAGTGGGACAATTCTTTACTAAATATTTCATTCTTTCCCAAGATTGAGAAACATATTCATTATGAAGTTGTTTAAATTTCATTATTTCACTTCTCATAGATATAATCTTAGCAGGAGGATAGTTTTTTCCAATAAAAGCTTTGCACATAATCCAAGAATTAATACTATTTCTAGGCAAGGATATCAACCATTATTTAGCTTTTCCTCTCAAGGAGAAAGGAAACAATTTGGGCTTAATAATATCTCCATCTACATCCTTATATTTTTGCATCTCACAAAGTTCAACAAAGTTATTGAGGTGGGCAGCAACATCATCAGAACTAGCACCAGAAAATTGCTCTTTCATCACAAGATTCAACAAAGCAGGCTTAGTTTCATAAAATGTAGCATCAGGAGCAGGTGGAGCAATAGGTGTACTCAGGAAATCATTGTTGTTTGTGCTAGTGAAGTCACACAACTTGGTGTTCTTAGCAGAGTTCATTTTTTCAAAAGTGGAGCAAACCAACAGCAGGAACAACTAAAGCAGGAACTATTTTTTTTGTATTTTTTGATAAAAGAAAGCAAACCAAACAAAACTATTTTTTTGGAATTTGTGATAAAAAGAAACAAGCAAAACAAGGCAAAAGAAATGAAGCAAAACAAAAACAAAGTAAAGAGAAAGGTTGTGATGGACCCCTCCTTATGAAGCCGTCCTTAGCCTCCCCGGCAACGGCGCCAGAAAAGCTTGTTGATTGCAGCTCAAATCACTGTAGATATTCGTTGGGATACCCCAAGAGGAAGGTGTGATGAGAACAGAAGAAAGTTTTCCCTGAGTAAGAAACCAAGGTTATAGAACCAGTAGAAGGAAGGAAACAACTCAAAGGTGTTGCTAGAAACTTGGAAACCTACACAACACAAACTCAAGACTTTGCCCCAACGAACAGTGAGGTTGTCAATCTCACCGGTTTGCTGAAAATAAAGGATTGACCATATGGTGTGGAAGGTAATGGTGGCTTGTAGAAAGTAAATAGTAACAATTGAGGATGTATCAATGGTAAAGATTCGACCGGGGTCCATAGTTCACTAGAGGTGCTCTCCTTAAGATAAATAACATAACATGTTGGGTAAACAAATTATAGCGAGGCAATTGACAGGACAGAGCAAGGCATAAGAATGCAATAATAGACATTCATGATCCTATGAGATTCGATTGGGCATTACAACAATATACATAGAGCCCCCATCCAACTACATCTATGACTAGTAATCCACCTTCAGGTTATCATCCGAACCCCCTCCAGTATTAAGTTGCAAGCAACGAATAACTACTTTAAGCAATGTGCGTTAAGTAAACAATACAATCGTTCCATGAACAAAAGATCGTTGTTTTCTCCCTAGTATCAATAGCACATCTACAACCTTAGAGATTTCTGTCACTTCCCCAGATTCAATGGAGGCATGAACCCACTATCAAGCATAAATACTCCCTCTTGGAGTCACTAGCATCTACTTGGCCAAGATAGCTACTAGAAACAGAGAGCATGCAAGATCTCAAACAACAGAGACATGATAGAATCAATAAGATAAAATAATTAATAAATCTGACATAGTAATCTTAATATCCATTGGATCCCCGCAAACACAACATGCATGATTACAAATAGATGATCTTGATCATGAAAGGAGCTCACAAGATCTAAACATGGTAGCACAAATGAGGAGAAACAACCATATAGCTACTGTATGGACCCATAGTCCAAGGTGGAACTACTCACGCATCATAACGAAGGCTGGCATGGTGATGAAGAAGGCCTTCGGGATGATCTCTCCCCTCCGGCTGGGTGCCAGAAAGAGCTTCAGATCCCCCCGATCTAGGGACGATGGTGGCGGCGGCTACAGATTGTTTCGTGGAAGATTTTATCGGGTCCTTAGCGTTTAGGTATCGGGGGATTCTTATAGGCGAAGAGGGAGGCGGAGGGGGTGCCTCAGGCGGCCGCACCCCCCAGGCGCGGGCCAGGCGTAGCCACGTGGCCAGGGGTGTGGGTCCCTCGAGGCCCTCCTCCGTCTCGTCTTCTGGCTCCGTGTTCTCCTCAGTGAAATATTGACTTTGGCTTTTGTCCCGTCCAATTCCGAGAATATTCATTTTCTGGATTTTCTGGAACCAAAAACATCAGAAAACAGGCAACTGGCATTGTGGCATCTTGTTAATAGGTTAGTCCTAGAAAACATATAAAAATATCTCAAAGTGTAGACAAAGCAAAGCAAAGTGGATACTAAACAAGCATTGAACATCAAAAATTATAGATACGTTTATGACATATCAGAGACTCAATATAAAAGTGGAAGAAAGGGCCTTCAAAGGGAAGCAGGGATTTCAAGTTTCATAAAGAGCTTTCAAAAATTATGGTACTTGTTATCTTTCATCTCTCATTCCCCCTATCATAAGCATCTTGAAGTGATTAAGGTTAAAGTGAACAAAATATGGAGTATATGCTTGACAAAGTATAAGTTGGCAATCTCATGTCCCTTGAGTACGAGGGCCATTCCTCATGCTACTCAACTTTAGTTACCGGTAAGTTCTTTTTATAGTAAGTATATGTGTATCATAGAGAACCGCCAATGGGGTACCCCTTGCCCCATGACATAGGAGCTATCCCATATCAAAATGACAAGGCAACAGACAATGCGCATCTCAACAATCTTCTTATTTACCATGGGAAAATTTTGCTTTTTTCTCTTCTTTCCTCTTTTTTTGTTTTTCTCTTTTTTTCTATCTCTCTCTTTTTTATAAGAAGAATGCTTCATAGATTTCTCACTATGGTGATGCTGCAAGTTTCCACCATGATTTGGCATGGCTTAGGCTAGCGGCCTAGGCGTTTCTCTAACACATATACATAACTCCATGGACTTACAAACTCCCCTTTTATTTCACACCGCCGACATCCATAAACAAAAGAGCATGATATCAACTTGGTAGATATTTATAGGTGTTGAAAGCGTTCCCCATGAAAACATAGTTCTGCTAATTCCCAACTTATTAGTGCAAGCATATACAACATAGATTACACAATGGTTCAAGTTTATTAGGGGCAAGAAAAATAAAGTGTGCCATCAAATTTGTGAGAGATTAATCACTAATTTTCACATAACAAGTTTAATTCGGAAGATAGATAAAACAAGAATATACTTGGAATGGTGTAACACACCATGCATAGGAATTTATAGTGGACACTTTGGAATAACTTGGTTTCTTGGGAGTTGGATGCATGAGTAGAGCTTACTCAATACAAGTGGAGGCTAGCAAAAGACTAGGAGCGACCAACTAAGAGAGCAATAATGGCTATAATCATGCAGAGCGACAAAACATTACTGATCAAAGCATAAAGTGGTACCACAAGCCAATAACTAAATGATTATAGAGGTGACTGGTTCATAGTCATAACATGGTTTGAGCATGTGCCATGTCAACCCAAACAAAGCATCAAAGGAGAATACCACAATACTATGTTTTTGTATGCTAAAACAATGAATGATTCTTTCAAGGCACATTAAGCAATCCTAATTGTTTGGAACAAGTCATGCTATAGCAATAATCACTAAGCATAAAGTCAAACCAAAATCTATCATGACATGATAAAGTCTAAGTCATAGTCAAAACAAGCTCTCTCTTGTACCATTATAAGCATGAAACTCTCTACTCCTTTCCAACACCAATCAACTTATTTGAAACAACACAGCGAAAGTGGGGTTCCAACTACTTTATTCAAGAAAACTAATCAAACAAAAACCAAAAACGAAAACTAAGACACTCCAAGAACAACACAACAATGCATGAAACAATAAAAACGAAGTGTCTAGAAAGAGACCTGAGGTTTTTATTGATGAAAAAGGATATGCCTTGGGCATCCCCAATATTTTACACTTGTACCTCTTGAATATTTCTTGGGGTGGCATCCCCAAGCTTGATATTTTGTCCATGTTTCATCTCATTACATCATTCTTTCCCTATACCTGAAAATTCCTTCATACAAAACTTCACACAATCTTTATTAGCAACATTAGTGCATTCAAAAGTAATAGACCTTTGGGTTTAGTTTCAAAACAGCAAAACTTTCATTAAAAACACAAGCTACTGTAGCAATTCCCTTTAAAAATCTCAATTTACCAAAGACAAGTCAAAAAGAAATCGATAGGAGACAAATGCAAATAATTGCAGAAATTTGTCAAAACAGACCAGCAGGTAAAAACCTATTTTTTCAAAGACCTTATGTTGCTCAAATCAAACAGTATTTAACTAACAAAGTTATATAACAACCTGAGGGATTTATTCAGAAAATTACAGCTCAATCCGACATATAGAGATTTTTCAAGAATTTTTACATTGAAGCACAAAAATCTGTTTCAGGACAGCAACTTCCCCAAATCTTACTTCCCTCTCATTAGAGGTTATTCTTGGCACAACAATCAAACAAAAAGGATAAGTAGAGGTTATTACAGAAGTACTAACTTCCAAGACTCAAGAAAACTATTGGGTTATCTCCCAAGAAGTACTTTTATTTAACGACTTTAAGTTAGGCACAAGAAGCTAGAATCAAGTATTTTCAAATGAAGAAGCATTAACATCAACTTTTGCTTTAAAAGGAGGAGAAAAAGGTAACTTCTCTCTCCTCATAGGGAAGTGTTCAATACCTTTCTTGAATGGGAATTGATATTTAATGGTGCCTTCTTTCATATCAATGATGGCACCAATAGTTCTAAGAAAAGGTCTTCCCAAAGTAATAGGACAAGAAGCATTGTATTCAGCATCCAAAACATAGAAATCAACAGGGACATAGGCATTGTTAACAATAATAAGAACATCATTAACACTCCACATGATTTTATTTTTAGCATTATCATCAAGTGGGACATCCAAATATCAATCTTCCAAAGGTGGAAAATCAAGCATTTCATAAATCTTTATAGGCATAATAGAGACACTAGAACCAAGGTCACATGAAGCTTTGAGATCAAAGTAATTCACTTGCATATTAATGATGGGTTCCCAATATCTCCTACTTTCTTAGGAATAGAAGCTTTGTGTTTCAATTTTTCTTCCTTAATTTTAATGAAAGCATATGTAATGTGTTTGGTGAAAGTCATATTCATAGCACTAGCATTAGGACTTCTAGCAAGCTTTTGTATGAACATAATCACTTCAGAAATATTACAACCATCAAGATCAAAATCAAACTTAGCATCACAGGTAGTAGAATTATTGGGTTTATGCATTGTTGTAGGAGGAATGTGGACTTCTTGTGGTTTGCTAGCATCAATATTGGTGGTGGTAATGATACAAATACTATTGTTTCTAGCAATTTCAGCTTCTCTTTCCCACTTAGCATGTAATTTAGCTAACAGTCTAACATTTTCATCAATAGTAACTTGTATGGCATGAGTAGAAGAAAAGGTACTTTCCAAGGTTTTAGGTTTAGCAACCATTTTATTAATCAAAGAGGATTGTGCTTTGGACAAAGAGGAAATATTTTTCTCAACATTCAAAAGCTTTTCCTCCATAGTCTTGTTGAAAGTGGTTTGTTTACTAATAAAGTCTTTGAGCATGACTTCAAGTTCAGAGGGAGCACTTCTAGTATTATTGTAGGAATTTCCATAAGTATTACCATTATTAGGAGGATAAGGCCTACAGTTATTGTTACTACCAAAATTATTCCTATAGGCATTGTTGTTGAAATTGTTGTTTCTAATGAAGTTCACATCAACTTGCTCTTCTTGAGCAACCAAAGAGGCTAAAGTATCATTATTTATATATATATGAGCTTTTCCATTAACAAGCATAGCCATGATAACATCTATTTTATGACTCAAAGAGGAGGTTTCTTCAACAGAATTTACCTTCTTATCATGTGGAGCTCTCTCAGTGTGCCATTCAGAGTAGTTAACCATCATATTATAAAGGAGTTTTGTTGCAGTACCCAAAGTAATGGTCATAAAGGTATCTCCAGCAGCAAAATCCAACAGATTTCTTGAAGAGAAGTTTAAACCTGCATAAAAAGTTTGGATAATCGTCCAAGAAGTCAGTCCATGAGTGGGACAATTATTTACCAAAGATTTCATTCTTTCCCAAGATTGAGAAACATGTTCATTATCAAGTTGTTTAAATTTCATTATTTCACTTCTCATAGATATAATCTTAGCAGGAGGATAGTATTTTCCAATAAAAGCATCTTTGCACTTAATCCAAGAATCAATACTATTTCTAGGCAAGGATAGAAACCATTCTTTAGCTTTTCCTCTCAAGGAGAAAGGAAACAATTTGGGCTTAATAATATCTCCATCTACATCCTTATATTTTTGCATCTCACAAAGTTCAACAAAGCTATTGAGGTGGGCAGCAGCATCATCAGAACTAGCACCAGAAAATTGCTCTTTCATCACAAGATTCAACAAAGAAGGCTTAGTTTCATAAAAGGTAGCATCAGGAGCAGGTGGACCAATAGGTGTACTCAGGAAATCATTGTTGTTTGTGCTAGTGAAGTCACACAACTTGGTGTTCTCAGCAGAATTCATTTTTGCAAAGGTGGAGCAAACCAATAGCAGCAGCAACTAGAGTAGGAACTAATTTTTTGTGTTTTTGAAAAGAAAAGGCAAACCAAACAAAACTATTTTTTTATAAAAAGAAGCAAGCAAAACAAAACAAAAGAAACTAATCAAAACAAAAACAAATTAAATATAATGGTTGTGAAGGACTCCCCTTGTGAAGTTGTTTTTCACTCCCTAGCAATGGCGCCAGAAAAATCCTTGACGTGGCTCAATAGTAAAGCTTCATTGGGAACCTCAAGAGGAAGGTATGATGAGCACGTCAGTAAGTTTTCCCTCAGTTATTAAACCAAGGTTATCGAACCATTAGGAGCAAGGAAACGTCTCCAAGGTGTTTCTAACAACTTGAAATCCTGCACAACACAAACTCAAGACTTCGCCCCTAACTTATAGTGCGGTTGTCAATCTCACTGGTTTGCTAATACAAAGGGTTAAACATATGGTGTGGAATGTAATGCTTGCTTGGAGAAAGTAAACAGTAACAGTAGATGATGTAACAATGGTAAAGATTGGATCGAGGTCCACAGTTCAATAGAGGTGTTCTCCTTAAGATAAATAACATAACATGTTGGGTAAAGAAATTACAACGGGGCAATTGACAGGACTGAGTGTCACATCCCAAGATTTTCCAAATCTTGTAATGAGAAAAATATTTGAATAAAATAGAACTTTGTTTGATTTTCAGGGCCAGAAGAAACTTTTTGAATTTAATTGGAACTTCAAACCAATTTGAATCAAATAAGTCCTAAAGGGATTTATAAGGATAAACATTTATTAAAGGAAATTAAAATGTTTTGGGAGTTACTATTTTGGATCTTTTAAATAAAAGGATTTGGTTTTCAATTGAAATAAAAGTTTTATAGATAAAGATTATTTTATAAAGCCAAATTAAACCTTGGCCAAACTTTGGAATTAAAACATTTTGTTTTGAATAAAAATAACAAAGGTTTATTTAAATAAATTAATAAGGATTTAATATCCAATTTTTTTATTTAAATAAAAGGTTTTACCATTTTAATTAAAACATCAAAAACTTATTAAATTATTTAAATAAGTTTTCCAAATTTTTTATATTCTCAAATAAACCCTACTGAAGTGTTTTGGCTTTATTTTAGAGTTCAAAATAAATATTTTAAATAAAATAAATCCTAGTTGATTTTTTAATGAAGGTCTATTGTATTTAATTATTAATGGACCCTAAAATAAAAGGTTATTTTGTTTTAAACAAGTTTCCAAGTATTCTTTATTTCCAAATAAAACCTACTGATTTGGTTTTGAAAATATTTGGATTTCAAAAGGAGATTTTGTTAATTAAATCAAACCCTATTTTATTAAATAACTAAAGATCCATTTTATTTAATTAAAGGATGGATCCTCAAAAGAATAAAAAAATTATTATTTTATTTTGGAATTTGGTTTATGTTGATAAACAGAACCCGATTCAAAGTACAAAGTTTAGTGATTTTTTGATTTTGTTTGAACATTGTTTGGTTGTTTGAAATTCAAAACAGAAATCAGAAATTAAAAAAAAAGGTTTCAGGAAAGAAAAAAAAATGGAACCAGACCCAGCCCAGCCAGCCAAGCCCACAAGGCCCAGCAACCAGCCCAGCTTCCCTCCCCGGAGAAAAACGATTCGCACTCAGAATCTAACTCAGACAGAGGCTGACTAGTGGACCCTCCCCTCACTCTTTTTCCTACTGACCAACCGACCCCACTTTTCCAACCTTCTTCCTCCTCGCTCTGAACGACGCCGCCGTCCGCTCCAACTCCGACGAGCCCCACAGGTAGTTTCCGGCCGCCCCTCTTCTTCTCGTTCACGCACACAACATCTCCGTGATCTCCTGCGTCTAACCATACTGCCGGTTTGACTTTTCGTGACCTGTAGAACCGTCCTCAACCTCGACCGCGTGCAACAGCCGCCAGACCTAACTCCGGCGAGGAATTGCAGCTGACCCCGTGCGCCCCTTGCCACGACAAACACACGCCGATCATCACCATGTCCTCGCGACCTCAGTGAGCCTACTTCGTTCCTCTCTCGCTTCCTGTTCTCGCCGATACGCCGTAGCCAGAGCACCGCCGCCGCGCGCCACCGTTGAGCGCCGCCAGTTCTTGGCCAGGCAGTAGCAATCGTACGATTTAGATCGGAGAGACGAGATTAGATCACTTAAACTCGAAAGGGTACGCAGCCAGTGCCGTGCGATGCAACTTGATCTAACGGCCTGCAGCCCGCGATCCACCCGAACCGGTACTGTCCATTTAAAACACGACGCGTGGCCAAATAGGTTTAAAACAGAAGTTTGAAATCTGATTAAGTTGTGAATTTCAAACCTTTCTAACTTTGGATCCACACGTCCAAAAATTACAAATTTTATGTCGTTGGATTCAGGAGAGCAAGCCCTAGCCAACCGTACCCTTGGTTTAGTAAATAGTATATGTTAGATTAGTTGTTTTTGTAGAAACAATTGAATGCTTGTGAAGACTAGAAAAATGATTCAAAAATGTTTTTATGGTTAAAACCTTTGCAAAATGGTTTGTTGTAAACTCACTGACCCTAGGAACCAACCCATAGTTTTCAAAATGAATTTGGTAATGTCTAGGATGGATTAATTGATTTAGCCCATTTCTAGCCATTTAAAAATAATGGTTTTTGTTATGAAAATGTTTTTGGAGTAAAAACTTTAGGAAAATGTTTTAAATCAAACCTACTGACCCAAAACACCAAGTTTTGCAAACTAGCAACTCATTGGTGAAAAACTTAAAAGTTTTATTTTGATAAAAACATTTTTTCACCACATAAAATGATGAATGGATTTAAAAATGGTTTATGGACAAAACCCTTTTTGCAAATGACTTTGCAATTTTGGTAAATGACCAATTTGGAACTTACAAAGTTTAGAACCCTAGTGGAGACCATATTTACAAATAGGACCATCTCTTGCATGCTTACATGCATGATTAAATTCCATAGTTTTATGTGTGTGAATTGTGGTTTGATTGATTATTGGAATGCTAGTTGATATAGAGTTTTCTTGATTGATTGTAGTGAAATTAGCAAAGTGTGAGACTAGCATGATCAAGGAGTGAACCATCATTCCCTTCCAAAAAGGCAAGTGACACTATCATCAAAAGTCCTACTATTTTCATTATACTTAGTGGATTTTGAAACATGCATGAAAATACTTTTTGTACTTATGCTATGCTAAAATCCTAATAGGATTCCCTATCCATTTCTTAGAGAAAAAAATGTAGTTGTTACATGCTTAGCCATGCTATATTTTGAAAAGATATACATGTTGAGATTATATGAAGTTGAGAAAAGGACTTGTGATTTTATATAATAAAACAAGGACTCAATGAACCACCTGGGTGGCCAAGGATACTTTTGAGTATTGGAGAAGGTGGCAACAAAAGGAACCATGACTATGGCAATCTCTTTGTGTTGTGCTCCAAAGGAACCACCCAGGAAACTTAGATATTGAACATGTTTCTCCAATTGTGGCTTTCGTGTGCAACCACATGCTATTATGGCTCTGGCTTGGTCAACTACATTGGGAAGACCCATGCACTGTCTTCAGTTAACTGGACATGGGGATCTGGAATGCTTCATGGGTGCTGAAGACAAGCTAGCAATGGTGTATGGGAGGACCCTTTGGAAAGACTTCGTCACATTCTCAATCTGCCAGTACTCCATCTTGGTGAGCACTAATCCAGTAGGCCACTGGTGGCAAAAGGATGGGATTGTGACATGTGGGTAAAGTGTACTCCTTCTGCAGAAGATAATAAAAATCTAAGTACTTATCCGTGTCCCCGGTTATGGACAATACTGAGCAACTAAAGTTTGAACTATGAGAGATCTCGACATTCTAATTTCTAAATGAAAAAAAAAACTTTTAAAGACTTGATGCAGTTGGGGTTACCAAGGAGCTCAAGAGACTTTGACAAAACTTGATGTACTTGGGGTTACCAAGGAACTCAGGGGATTTTGTTGAAAACATGAACACTTGGGGTTACCAAGGAACTCATGAGATTTTGATAAAACTTGTTGCACTTGGGGTTACCAAGTAGCTCAAGAGATTTTTGACAAGGACTTGAACACTTGAGTTTCTACCAAGTAGTTCAAGGAACTTGGAAAAAGAGATTTGACAAAGGACCAAACCATTTTGAAAAGATAGGATAAATTTTGCTTTATGCAAATGAGCCTTAAACTCTACTTATCCAAATATGCATGTATTGATAGGATCCACTCATACTATGCATAGTAGTGAAGCTTGCCAATACAATTCAAATGTATTGACCCTTGTGGTTGTAACTTGTAATGTTGCAGGTTTGATTGATTTTAGTGAAGATTGATTGATTAGGATTACAAAGTCTACAACCAACATCTGCCTGTGGCACCTTGAAGATGAAGGACCCCATGACTATAGTTATTCCGCTGCAATGTAATGTAATAGCCAAATGAGCTATGTATGATGTAATGAATTATGTTATTCCTAGTTATAAAGTTATATTATGACCTTTGTTTCTTGATATTACATCTTAACTGTGGATGCTAGCTATTGATCCAGGGACTAGCATTGTAAACACAGGGGACACCACCTTATATTGTTGTAAGGTTGGGACACTCCCTCTACACTGAGCAAGGCAAACAATGCAATACTAGACATTCATGATCCTATGAGATTTTATTGGGCATTACAACAATAAACATAGACCGCCATCCAACTGCATATATGACTAGTAATCCACCTTCAGGTTATCATCCGAACCCCCTCCAGTATTAAGTTGCAAGCAACGGATAACTGCATTAAGCAATGTGTGTAATGTAAACAATACAATTGTTCCATGAACAAGAGATTGTTGTTTTCTCCCTAGTGGCAATATCACATCTACAACCTTAGATATTTCTATCACTTCCCCAGATTCAATAGAGGCATGAACCCACTATCAAGCATAAATACTCCCTCCTAGAGTCACTAGCATCTACTTGGCCAAGATAGCTACTAGAAACGGAGAGCATGCAAGATCTCAAACAACACATACATGATAGAATCAATAATAAATCTACATAGTAATCTCAATATCCATCAGATCCCCACAAACACAACATGCATGATTACAAATAGATGATCTTGATCATGAACGAAGCTCACAAGATTTAAACATGATAGCACAAGGGAGGAGAAACAACCATCTAGATACTCTATGGACCCATAGTCCAAGGTGGAACTACTCACGCATCATACCGAAGGCTGGCATGGCGATGAAGAAGGCCTCCGGGATGATCTCTCCCCTCCGGCAGGGTGCCGAGAAGAGCGTTAGATCCCCCCAATCTAGGGACGATGGTGGCGGTGGCTACAGACTGTTTCGTGGAGATCTGATCGGGTGCTTAGGGTTTTGGCATCGGAGGTTTGTATAGGCGAAGAGACGAGGCAGGAGGGCAGCACAGGAGCGGCCTAGGGTGGGCCAACGCATGGGGGGTGCGTCCACCCTGCGTCTCCCCTCCGTCTCTCCTCTGGACTCCGTGTTCTTCTCGGTGAAATATTGACTTTGGATTTTGTCCCGCCCAATTCCGATAATATTTCCTTACTAGCTTTTCTGAAACCAAAAACAACAGAAAACAGGCAACTAGCACTGCGGGATCTTGTTAATAGGTTAGTCCGAGAAAATGTACAAAAATACCTCAAAGTGTAGACAAAGAAAAGCAAAGTGGATACTAAACAAGCATGGAACATCAAAAATTATACATACGTTTACAACGTATCACCCCCAACTCGGCCACTAAGGGAAGAGCTTGAAACCTTTTCCACCAAGTCTTACTTCTTGCCACAAACTAGAGTTTGACTTTTCAAACTAGGATTTGACTTTTCAAACTAGGGTTTGACCCTTTTAATAGTCTTGGACGAATTGGCCCTTTAGGGTTTGGTGCGACTGTCCCCTAGGGCATTCCACTATCCAAGTGAGCCCCTCCTGGGGAGGTTGAACCACTGGTGGTCCCTCTAGAACATTTTAGAAGTATCCTGTCCAAACAACGAAACTTTTTCAAAACCCCGGAAAACTACTTTCCTTATATGAATCTTATTCTTCGGATCTCCTCGTGATGTCCTGGATCCAATCCAAGACTCGGAACAACATTCTATCTCCAACTTATATTCCATATCTACTTAAACAACATCGAATCCTTAAGTGTGTCTCCCTACGGTTCTTAAACTATGCAGACATGATCGAGACACCTATCCGCTCAATAACAATAGAGGGATCTGGAAATCCATATGGCTCCCATATATTTCTATGATGACTTCATGATCGAATGAACCATTTACATATGATACTGATTCCCTTTGTCATGCGATACTTTACTTATGCAAGGTTCTATCGTCAGTATCTCCATACCTAGCTCAACCTTGTTACCGATAAGTACTCTTTACTCATTCTGTGATATGACATCCCTTGTGACCTAGTCACATGCTTACAAGCCAATTGGATGGCATTCCACCAAGAGGTCCCAGAGTATATCTATCTGTCATATAGATGGACAAATCTCACTCTTGATCCATGCGCTTCAACACATACTTTCAGAATACCCAATGCCACCTTTATAACCACCCAGTTACGGAAGTGGCGGTTGATGTCATCAAAGTACTCATCCGGTGACGGTGATTAACTTGATCTCATGGTCGAAGGATCAGGTTACTATGTATGTGAAAGCTTCTAGCAAAACAAACTTAATGACTTGATCTTATGCTATGCTTACTATGGGTGTGTGTACATCACATCATTCTCCTAATGATATGACCTTGTTATTAATGACATCCAATGTCCATGATCAGGAAACCATGATCATCTATTAATCAACAAGCTAGTTTAATAAGAGGCTTACTAGGGACTCTTTTATGTTTAAAAAACACACAAGTATTAATGTTTCCTGTTAATACAATTATAGCATGGGATGTAAACATTTATTATAAATACAAAGATATAATAATAACAACTTTATTATTGCCTCTTGGGCATATCTCCAACAGTCTCCCACTTGCACTAGAGTCAATAATCTAGTTTGGTAAACTTTGTGCATTCAACACCTATGGATTTCTGGTGTTGTATATACACGATTGCTAGTGGTAAACATAATCTTCGGATCTGACACTTCCAGGTCCATGTGTACTTGCATGTCTTTGTGTCTCTACGCATCACTCATTCTCCAATGAGATGGCATTGTATAAATTCGGTCCTTTGGTGAAACCTTTAGTTCCTTGGGGTTAAAACATGTTGATACAATTTTCGTACAATATATCTTCATAGTACTAGCCCGCTATGAACCACACCTAGTTTTATAATAAACTACTTGACACAAATGCCCTCTTTTGTTGCTACAATGGCAGTCATATACTTAGCCTTTTGTTGTAGTATCTGTCATAATGTCTTAACTTTAGAACTCATCCAAATTCGTTATGGAAATTCCTTTCTATTACATTGTGACACCCATAGTTTAAATTGAGATGAACTTAATTTGTATCTTGTGACAAAACTAGTATCAATGTAACACTTTACAATGAACTATCTATCTATTTGTCTCCTCTACATAAAGAACATATTCTTAGTTCTTCCAAAGATCATAAGAATATCCTTACTATCGTCCAATGATCATCTTATGAATCATTCTGGTATCTGCTCATAACATTTAGATCATAGGACATATCTAGATGTGTACATATCACGGTATGATTAATCAAAATATTCTTGTGATTTCACTCACCAAGTGTCAAAACACTTGATTCTCATTTCACTTACCAAGTGTCAATACACTTGAATCTTGATTCAATCCTTTCTGTGTGGCCAGAACCTTTCTTGTCATTTCCATATTGAACTCATTCAATATCTCATCTATGTACATTTGGCACAACCATATTAGTGTCTCAATCTATCCATATAAACATTGATGCAAAATATTCGGATGTTGCCTAAGTCTTTCATCAAGATGAAATTCTTAACATGTGTCAAATAAAAGATACATCATCTCCAATCAACAATATGTCTTTCACATAATGTGTTAGAAATATGTCTCAGTGCTCCCACTTAATTTCTTGCAAATGCAAGCATCTTCATCGTCTCTGATGAAATTAAACCTTTTAACGGTTTCATCATGGTGAAGATTCCAACTCCGTGATGCTTACTTCAACCATTGAAGTTTGCATTTTTTTAGCATCCTATGAATTAACAAAACCCTTTGGATCGTGTCATGTACACATCCTAGGTAACTATTCAATTATATGAACTTGGTT
The DNA here is from genome assembly GCA_910589765.1 of Avena atlantica. Lineage (NCBI taxonomy): Eukaryota > Viridiplantae > Streptophyta > Magnoliopsida > Poales > Poaceae > Avena > Avena atlantica. The sequence goes on along the minus strand of OU342734.1, from coordinate 359,719,838 downwards.
TTGTTTGTTCGACTACCATATACCAAATTATATGTAGTGGTTGCTACATTAATCCATTCAGACTAAATATCGCTATGAAAGATCAAATCTTGTCATAGTCAATTTCTTGAACGTTGTTGTAAACTCTTTACCAACATGTCGACAATTTCATAGATGTGAAACATCCATGTCTATTTATAGATCCAAATACGACCGATAGGTTTTACACCTTTCTAGGGGGTCTTCCAAATTCAAAGCTTGATTTCTCGTGTATGGAACTATCACGGATTTTATGGCTTCAAGCCATTTGACGGAGTTAGGGCCCATCATCGCTTCTTTGCATGTATTCGGTGCATGATTATTAAACAATAATGATTTACTCTCAAATCTTAGTATTTGATTGTTTAACCGACCTACTCGGTTCAATAGAAACTTAGACCTCCGTGACCACAACCTTTGAGGCACGTGATCCATGAGCATTGTTGTTGCCTTTGGGACACTTTAGGGCGCTGCACAACTCAACACATATTACCTAAGGTTCATTAACCTTATCAAAGTTCTATTGTCCTCCCACTTAACTTTTCACGAAAATTTCCTTCTAAAGAAACTTGATGTTCTATGCGACAAACACTTTTGTCTTTGGTGTTATGGAGGAATACCCAACGGTTATTCGAAATAACCTACAAAAATATGCTCATCCGACTTTGGTTGTAAACATTTTACTTATGCCTAGCATACCAATTTTTTTAAGAAAGGACAACTTGGGGTTTATCCCAAATCATATCTTATATGGTGTCATTTCAATGAATCACGATGGAGCTCTTTTCAATGTAAAAGCGGTAGTCACTAAAGCTTTTAATCTTTAAAATACAATGGCAGTTTTATAATTGACACCTTTGATCTCACCATGTCAAACAAGGTTTCATTACATATCTCGAACACTCCATACTCCTATGGTGTTTCGGGAAATGCAAATTCATGGAACGATTCCTAAAATCTTAGGTGTTAGGCTAAACTTGTAACTCAAATATATTCCTTTATGATCTAATCATAAACTCTTTATTTTCTTGTTACAATGATTTTCCACTTAATCTTGAAAGTCTTTGAATGTTTTCAAATGTTTCATACTTCTTCCTCATTAAGTAAATATACACATGTATTCCCTCAAATTTCTGGAGAAACCATATAAATTTGAAATCCATCGCTCACGACTACACATAATGGACTACATACATCAATATGTACAAATTCCAATAAGTTAGTCGTTCGTTCTTCTTTGGCCTTTGAACAAAGTTTAAATTATCTCCAGGAAAGTTTCACAGGCATCATTTGATCAAAAATCAAAAGACTCCAAAATTCCATCAACATGGAGTTTCTACATGTTTTCTTTCCAATATAATTTAAACGGTGATGTCACTTCTTAAGTGATCTTTCAATCATTTGTCTTGCGACATTTTTATCATTTAGTTTTATGGATGTTATTTCTCCAACGAGATTTGTAAATCATCCATCTTATATGGAAATATGGTAATTATTTTAACAACCTTTTGTTCTCATAAAACCTGATCATTAATAACAATTATTGAAACAAATCTTGAAGGTAAGCTTTGATGTCAACGAGAAACACAACAACACTTTGTTTGTTTTCGATGAACATCATCACATATTCTCTTGCTAGTTACTTTGGCCATTACAGTTCATGAATTGTGTTGTCTTGTATGACATTTCACACCAACCAATTCGGCATCCAATACCCAAGAACCAAATTGTTTAACAAGCAAAGAATATAACCATAACATGTATATCTTCTATATACCTAAGCTGGACAATTCCAGTTTTTCCTTTTTCTGCCAAATATTTCTGAGATTCTCTTTCAGCATTTCCTTTTTCCTTTTAAAAGAATTTATCAACATCAACAGTGGCTCCATACACATGACACATAGTCCAAAATGTGTATAGTCAAATATTAATACCTTTGGGCTTGCACTTTGAAGTAGATCACCATCATCAAATATTTGGCGTTCTTTCAAAATACATTCTTTAGTAATGTTTTAGTGTAGTAACCATTTTACCTACATCTTCTATTCATCCTTATCATGACAACTTTCATGATCTAGCTACTAGATCTTATAAAGGTGAATCACGAGTATAATGTTACTTTCCAAAACCCTTTTGGAGGATTAGGACGACTAGCGTCTCCAACCTTTGCAAATTCTCATCAAATATGAGAACTTATATTTTGCCAAATTATACTCTATCATATTGCAACCAAAACATTATTTCAGATATCGCAATATCTTCCACACATGATGGTTTCTGAAACATTTCTTTCAGCTCTTAGATAACCTTGATATTAAAACAATCTTTTGAATATCAATAATCATGGAGGCAAACATGATACTTTTAGATACTAACACTCGAATTGTTACTCTTGATTTAATAATAATTATTAAACTTCATGGAGTAAATGGAGTTTGCTGAAAGTTTTCAATAGGACTTTTAAACTTTAGATTGACACTCAAAACAATATGATACCAGTTCATAAAGTAATTATCCAGAATTCTATAGTTCTATTATCTCAATTATTGTTGGAATTATGCCCTAGAGGCAATAATAAAGATGTTATTATTATAATTCTTGTTCATGATAAAGTTTATATTCCATGCTAGAATTGTATTAAGCGGAAACTTTGATACTTGTGTGGTTTATGAACAACACCGTGTCCCTAGTACGCCTCTATGTACTAGCTCATTGATTAATGATGGTTAAGGTTTCCTAACCATAGACATGAGTTGTCGATTAATAATGAGATCATGTCATTAGGAGAATGATATGATGGACAGGCCCAAATTAAGCAGAGCAATTAGATCGTGTCATCGTGTTCATCTTTGCAAAGCTTTTTCCTATGTCAAGTATTGTATTCCTTCAACCATGAGATAATACAACTCCCTGGTATCGGAAGAAAGCTTTGAGGTCATCAAACGTCATCCTATGTGAGGGTGATCATAAAGGTGTCTCTCGGGTGATCGGAAAGTACTTGTTGGGTTGTATGTATCGAGATGGAATTTGTCCCTCCCGAGTCAGAGAGATATACTTCGGGCCCACTCGGTAATCGATATCAACACCGCTTGCAAGCACGTGGTTAAGGAGTTAATCACAAAGTGATATCGGATTACGGAACGAGTAAAGTACTTGCTGTGAACGAGATTGAACTAGGTATGCCGATACCAACGATCGAATCTCGGGAAAGTAAAATATCGCGTGACGAAGGGAATACATATATGGGATTAATTGAATCATGGCATCGTGGTTCATCTGATATGATCATCGATGAATATGTGGGAGTCAATATGGGTTTCCAGATCCCGCTGTTGATTATTGATAGAAGATCATGTCTGCATATTCTCGAACCCGTAGGGTCACACACTTAACGTGCATCAATGCTAGGATAAAATGGATAATTGGTTTATGAGTTTTTGTTCGGAGTCTCGGATGAGACCCAGGATATCACGAGAGGTTTCGGAATGGTCCGGAGAATAAGATTCATATAAAGGAAATCAGTTTTTGGATTTCGGAATCGTTTTGGAGTTTGTCGGTATTGTACCGGAAGGTTCTTGAAGGTTCCGGAGTGGGACCAACGTGGGCCCACTTGTCGGAGGCCTGCGTGGGCCTAAGGGGAAGTGCCCTGGCCACTTTGGGCCAGGGGCACAAGGCCCCTAAGGCCTAGCCGGCCAGCCCTAGGGGAAACCCTAAGGGAGCCTTCTAGAAGGGGGATGACTTGCCCCCCACTCCACCCCTTGGGCCGCCGCCCTAGGGCTTGGAGGCGGGGTCAAGGGGGCCGGCCAGCCCCCTATATAAGGAGGGCAGGAGCGCAGCCTCCCCCCATTCCAACCCTAGCCGCCGTCCAACTGCTGCCCCTCCACCTCTCTCTTTATCTCTCTCTCTCTCTCTCTCTCTCTCTCTCTCTCTCTCTCTCTCTCTCTCCCTCTCCCGCTGCGCGTAGGCAAAGCCCTGCCACAGAAACTCTCCACCATAACCACCACGCGGTCATGCTGTAGATCCAATCTATCTCTCCACCAATCTTGTTGTACCAAGGAAAGGAGGAGACGTCGCTGCACCGTACGTGTGCATCTCTTGGAGGCGCCGCCACTTGCGGCGTAGGATCGGATCGGATCGCGAGGAGGAGACGGGGAGTACGACTACGTCAACCACGTTCTGTTGAATGTTTCCACTGTGCGATTTCTTCAAGTGTATGAAGATCTCATTAATCTCTCTCGTTGATTACATATCCTAGATTAGATCTTGGCTTTCCTGTTCACATCCGTAGGAATTTTTTTGATTTACTATGCTGTGAAACCCCTTCAGTGGTATTAGAGCTAGATCTATGCGTAGATGTGTTTCACGAGTAGAACGCAACATGCTTGTTGCGGGCGTTGATGTTTTCTGTTGCAAACCTCTTGTTGTGTATTTTTTTATGGCGCGGCATAGTGAGATCGAAGCGGTCTAGGCCAACTTTACGTGACCTCGTTCGCGAGACCGGCTCCGCACTTGGCGTGTGGCTTGTTCCACACATGCGGCTGGTGGATGCCAGTTTCTCTCACTATAGTAGTCATGGGATTTACAACGGATGTTAGCAACCATAATATCACCGTTGTGGCTTTCCGTAGGTAAGAATCGTTCTTAGCTTGTTACTCCCATAAGCCACGTAAACACATGCAACAACAAAGTAGAGGCGCCTAACTTGTTCTTGCGGGGAGTGTTTTGTGATATGGTATGGCCCAAGACATGATGTGTATGAATTGAGATGTATGCAATGATCATGTTTTGTAATATTTCACGACTTGCATGTCGATGAGTTCACAACAGGCAGGAGCCGTATGGTTGTCTTTATAATTGTATATGACCTGCGTGTCAACTTCTTATACGCCATGTAATAGCTTTACTTTATCGCTAAGTAGTTAGCAATAGTTGTAGTTGCTATTCGTGGTGGAGGCAATCATGGTGGAGTGATGGAGATCATGCTGTCGCGCACAAGATGGAGATCATTGCGCAGAGATTGGCTATACCATGTCACATAAAATTATATGCATGTGATGTTTATCCTTTTATGTATCTTATTATGCTTAGATCATGACGGTAGCATTATAAGATGATTCCTCACTTAAAGATCAAGATAAAATTGTGTTTTCCCCATGTATGCACCGTTGTGAAAGTTCGTCGTGTTCAAGCACCTCATGATGATCGGGTGCTATAAACTCTACGTTCACATATAACGAGTGCAAGCTAGTTTTGCACACGCAGAAATACTTGGGTTTGACTTGACGAGCCTAGCATGTACAGACATGGCCTCGGAACACACGAACCGAAAGGTTAAACATGAGTCATATGAATGATATGATCGACACTTTGTTGTCCACCATTGAAACCACATCTCTTCTCATGAAGATCAGATTAGGTGTGGTGAATTTGGATCGTATTCACTAAACAACTTGAGGGATGTTGAATTTAGTGGGAGTTCATCTAGTAATTTGATTAAGTTGAACTAGTTATCATGAACATAGTCTAAATTGTATTTGCAAATTTTGTAGATCAAATGGCTAAGTCCAACTTCAACTTCAACGTTTTTGCTGAGAAAGAAAAGCTTAAGAACAATGGGTCTAACTTCACCAACTGGTTCCACAATCTGAGAATCATTCTCGCTGGCGGACAAAAAGACTATGTACTTGAGAAAGCGCTAGGTGACGCCCCTGCTACTGATGCGCCGGCTGATGAAATTTTTTTTTATCAGTCACGCAAAGATGATTATGGAGTGATTAAGAGTACCATGTTGTTTGCTATGGAACCAGAACTTCAAAATCGTTTTGAGGAGTTCGTCGGGCCCTTTGAGATACTTGAGGAACTGAAAACCATGTTTCAGACTCAGGCCCGTTCTGAGAGATATGAGATCTCTGAGAAGTTCTTTAACTGCAAGATGGAGGAAGGGAGTTCCGTTAGTGAGCATGCCATTAAGATGTCGGGCTACAGTCAACGTCTTGAGCAACTGGACTGCAATATTCCAGAAGAGCTCAAGATTGACAGAGTTCTGCAATCACTCCCTCCTAGCTACAAAGGTTTTGTAGTTAATCACAATCAAATTGGTTCCACTGATACGATCACTGAGCTCTTCGCTAAGCTGAAAGCTGCAGAGGTGGATATCAAGAAAGATAATCATGTGTTGATGGTCAACAAGACCACTAGCTTTAAGAAAGCTAAGGGTGCAAAGAAATCCTTCAAGAAAGGCAGCGGCAAGCGCGTTGCCCCTCCTGAGAAGAAGCTCAAGTCTGGACCTAAGCCGGACACTGAGTGCTTCTATTGCAAGGAAAAGGGTCACTGGAAGCGCAACTGTCCGAATTACTTAGCGGACAAGAAGGCTGGCACCATTAAAGGTATATTTGATATACATGTTATTGATGTTTACCTTACTAGCGCTCGTTGTAGTGCCTGGGTATATGATACTGGTTCAGTTGCTAATATTTGTAACTCGAAACAGGAGCTACGGAATAGACGGCAGCTATCAAGGGATGAGGTGACGATGCGCATTGGCAATGGATCAAAAGTTGATGTGATGGCCGTCGGCACGCTCTCCTTAGTTTTACCTTCGGGATTAGTTTTAAACCTTAATAAGTGTTATTTTGTGCATGCGTTGAGCATGAACATTATATTTGGATCGTGTTTATTGCAAGACGGTTATTCATTTAAATCATAGAATAATGGTTGTTCTATTTATATGAATAACATATTTTATGGTCATGCACCTGTTGTGAATGGTTTATTTCTTCTGAATCTTGAAAGCAATGAAACGCACATCCATAACATTGAGGCTAAGAGATGCAAAGTAGATAGTGATAATCCAACTTATTTGTGGCACTGCCATCTAGGTCATATTGGTGTAAAACGCATGAAGAAACTCCATTCTGATGGACTTTTGGAGTCTCTTGATTTTGAATCATTTTACATGTGCGAGTCGTGCCTCATGGGCAAGATGATCAAAACCCCGTTCTCCGGAATAATGGAGCGAGCAACGGACTTATTGGAAATCATACATACCGATGTATGCGGACCAATGAGTGTTTCAACACGCGGTGGATATCGCTATTTTCTCACTTTTATTGATGACTTAAGTAGATATGGGTATATCTATTTAATGAAACATAAATCTGAAACATTTGAAAAGTTCAAAGAATTTCAGAACGAAGTGGAAAACCATCGTAACAGGAAAATTAAATTTCTACGATCCGATCGTGGAGGTGAATATTTGAGTTATGATTTTCTCACGCATCTTAAAGCAAGCGGAATCGTTTCGCAACTCACGCCACCCGGAACACCATAGCGCAATGGTGTGTCTGAACGCCGGAATCGAACTCTATTAGATATGGTGCGATCAATGATGTCTCTTACAAATTTGCCGTTATCATTTTGGGGTTATGCATTAGAAACCGCTGCATTCACTTTAAATAGGGCACCATCTAAATACGTTGAGATGACACCGTATGAACTATGGTTTGGTGCTAAACCTAAGTTGTCGTTTCTTAAAGTTTGGGGATGCGAAGCTTACGTCAAGAAGTTGATGGCGGACAAGCTCGAACCCAAAGCGGAGAAATGCGTCTTCATAGGATACCCTAAGGAAATGATTGGGTATACCTTCTACCACAGATCCAAAGGAAAAATGTTTGTTGCAAAGAACGGATCCTTTCTTGAGAAGGAGTTTCTCTCGAAAGAAGTGAGTGGGAGGAAGGTAGAGCTAGACGAGGTTATTGAACCTTCTCTCGATTTGGAGAGTAGCGCAGCACCTGAAATTGTTCCAGTGCCGTCTGCACCAACAAGAGAGGAAGCTAATGACGAGGATGATGAAACTTCGAACAATGCTACTACTGAACTTCGCAGGTCGACACGGCCACGTGCCACTCATGAATGGTACGGCAACGCTGTCTTAACCGTCTTGTTGTTAGACAACAGTGAACCTGCGAATTATGAGGAAGCAATGATGAGCCCAGACTCTGAGAAATGGCTAGAGGCCATGAAATCCGAATTGGGATCCATGAGCGAAAACCAAGTATGGACTTTGGTGGACCCTCCTAGCGACCATAAGGCCGTTGAGTGCAAATGGATTTTCAAGAAGAAAACGGACGCGGATGGTGATGTTACTGTCTATAAAGCTCGGCTTGTCGCAAAAGGGTTTCGGCAAGTTCAAGGTGTTGACTACGATGAGACTTTCTCTCCCGTAGCGATGTTTAAGTCCATTCGGATTGTATTAGCAATTGATGCATTTCATGATTATGAAATATGGCAGATGGATGTCAAGACTGTGTTCCTCAATGGCAACATTGATGAAGATTTGTATATGATGCAGCCCGAAGGTTTTGTCGATCCTAAGGATGCTAATAAGGTGTGCAAACTTCAGCGTTCCATTTATGGACTGAAGCAAGCATCTCGGAGTTGGAACCTTTGTTTTGATCAACTGATCAAGAGTTTTGGATTTGTTCCAAATTTCTACGAAGCTTGTATCTACAAGAAAGTGAGTGGGAGCTCGGTGACATTTTTAGTACTATATGTGGATGACATATTGATTATTGGAAATGACATTGGTATGCTTAACAATGTGAAGAGTTATTTGAATAAATGTTTTTCATTGAAAGACCTAGGAGAAGCTGCTTATATATTAGGCATCAAAATCTATAGAGATAGACAAAGACGTCTAATAGCTTTAAGCCAAAGTACATATCTAGACAAAGTTCTGAAAAGGTTCAGAATGGATAAAGCAAAGAAAGGTTCATTGCCCATGTTGTCAGGTAAGATATTGAGCAAGGCTCAGTGTCCAGCTACGGTAAAAGATAGAGATACTATGAGCAAAGTGTCATATGCCTCGGTCATAGGTTCTATCATGTATACCGTGCTATGTACTAGACCGTATGTGTCCAATGCTCTTAGTTTGACGAGTAGATACCAAAGTGATCCAGGAGTGGAACACTGGACAGCCGTAAAGAACATCCTAAAGTATTTAAATAGGACTAAAGAAATGTTCTTGGTCTATGGAGGTGATGAGCAGCTCGTCGTAAAAGGTTACATCGATGATAGTTTCGACACCGACCCAGATGATTCTAAATCTCAGACAGGATACGTTTATATTTTGAATGGTGGAGCTGTGAACTGGAGAAGATGCAAGCAAAGCGTGATCGCGGGATCTACCACAGAAGTGGAATACATGGCTGCTTCAGAAGCGTCAAGTGAAGGAGTTTGGATCAGGAACTTCATCACTGAGCTTGGCGTGGTTCCAAGTGCCTTGGACCCACTGGAGATATTGTGCGACAACACTGGCGCCATAGCACTAGCTAAGGAACCAAGATATCATCCAAAGACCAAGCACATCAACCGCCGTTTTCATATAATTCGAGATTATATAGCAGATGGAGATCTGAAGATTAACAAAGTATATACGGATCTGAATGTCGCAGATCCGTTGACTAAACCTCTTCCACGAGCAAAACATGATCAGCACCTTAATGCCATGGGTGTTAGATTGTTGCCAGATGTAAACTAGATTATTGACTCTAGTGCAAGTGGGAGACTGTTGGAATTATGCCCTAGAGGGAATAATAAAGATGTTATTATTATAATTCTTGTTCGTGATAAAGTTTATATTCCATGCTAGAATTGTATTAAGCGGAAACTTTGATACTTGTGTGGTTTATGAACAACACCGTGTCCCTAGTACGCCTCTATGGACTAGCTCATTGATTAATGATGGTTAAGGTTTCCTAACCATAGACATGAGTTGTCGATTAATAATGAGATCATGTCATTAGGAGAATTATATGATGGACAGACCCAAATTAAGCAGAGCAATTAGATCGTGTCATCGTGTTCATCTTTGCGAAGCTTTTTCCTATGTCAAGTATTGTATTCCTTAGACCATGAGATAATAAAACTCCCTAGTATCGGAAGAAAGCTTTGAGGTCATCATACGTCATCCTATGTGAGGGTGATCATAAAGGTGTCTCTTAGGTGATAGGAAAGTACTTGTTGGGTTGTATGTATCGAGATGGAATTTTTCCCTCCCGAGTCGGAGAGATATACTTCGGGCCCACTCGGTAATCGATATCAACAACGCTTGCAAGCACGTGGTTAAGGAGTTAATCGCAAAGTGATATCGGATTAGGAACAAGTAAAGTACTTGCTGTGAACGAGATTGAACTAGGTATGTCGATACCAACGATCGAATCTCGGCCAAGTAAAATATCGCGTGACGAAGGGAATACATATATGGGATTAATTGAATACTGGCATCGTGGTTCATCCGATATGATCATCGATGAATATGTGGGAGTTAATATGGGTTTCCAGATCCCGCCGTTGATTATTGATAGAAGATCATGTCTGCATATTCTCGAACCCATAGGGAGTTTTTGTTCGGAGTCTCGGATGAGACCCAGGATATCACGAGAGGTTCCGGAATGGTACGGAGAATAATATTCATATAAAGGAAAGCAATTTTTGGATTTCAGAATTGTTTCGGAGTTTATCGGTATTGTACCGGAAGGTTCTAGAAGGTTCCGGAGTGGGACCAACGTGGGCCCACTTGTCGGAGGCCTGAGTGTGCCTAAGGGTAAGTGCCCTGTCCACTTTGGGCCAGGGGCACAAGTCCCCTAAGGCCCAGCCGGCCAGCCCTAGGGGAAACCCTAAGGCAGCCTTCTAGAAGGGGGGATGACTTGCCCCCCACTCCACCCCTTGGGCCGCCGCCCTAGGGCTTGGAGGAGGGGTAAAGGGGGCCGGCCAGCCCCCTATATAAGGAGGGCAGGGGCACAGCCTCCCCCCCATTCCAATCCTAGCCTCCGTCCAACTGTTTCCCCTCCACCTCTCTCTCTCTCCCGACTGCGCGTAGGCGAAGCCCTGCCGCTGAAACTCTCCACCATAAGCACCACGCCGTCGTGGTGCAGATCCAATCTATCTCTCCACCATACTTGCTGGACCAAGGAAAGGAGGAGACGTCGCTGCACCGTACGTGTGCATCTCTCGGAGGCGCCGCCACTTGCGGCATAGGATCGGATCGCGAGGAGGAGACGGGGAGTACGACTACGTCAACCATGTTCTGTTGAACGTTTCCGCTGTGCGATTTCTTCAAGTGTATGAAGATCTCATCAATCTCTCCCATTGATTACATCTCCTAGATTAGATCTTGGCTTTCTTGTTCGCATCCGTAGGAAATTTTTTGATTTACTATGTTGCGAAACCCCTTCAATTATAACTAAGCGTAAGTTGGTGAATGAATGCCAATGACTAAAAAAATTATTCAAATTCACTTTGATTTAATTTATGATAAATTGTGTTCAACTTTAATCATATTACTTTTGAACTCCCACTCAAAACAACATCCCTTGAGTTGTTTTGGTGATTACACGAACCAAATCCACTACACCAAGTCCGATCATCACGAGAGATGATGTAGATTCAAAGGCGAACAATCGACATGTTCATTATATCATCCATATGACTCATGCTTTACCTTTTGGTATTCCGTGTTCCGAAGCCATGTTTGTACATGTTAGGCTCGTCAAGGTTAACCTTAGTATCTGCATGTGCAAATATGGCTTGCACCCGTTGTATGCAAACGTAGAATCTACCACACCCGATCATCACGAGATGATTCGAAACGATGAGTTTTAGCAACGGTTCCTATTAAGGATGAACACTTTATTACTTGATATTTAGTGAGAGGGATCAACTTATAATGCTACTGTCACGATCTAAGCAATACAAGATGCATAAAAAATATTAACATCACATGCAATTCATAATATGTGATATGATATGGCCTTTCTTCTTATGCCTTTTATCTCCATCTCCAAAGCACGAACATGATCTCCATCATCACCAGCGTGGCGTCAAGGTCAATGGTGACGCTTCATGGATTTCCATCACCAACAGCAACTATTACAACTACTTGGAATAAAGCGATTATATGATGAATAGACACGCAGGTCTTAATGAATTTAAAGACAACCATAAGGCTCATGCCGGTTGCCAACTTACAATAAGGATCATTGCATACATCAAATATAATCACAATCACATCATGGCCATATCACATCACATCACATTGCCCTGCAAAAACAAGTTAGACGCCTCTAATTTTCTTTGCATGTTTTACTTGGCTTGGGGCTTTCGAATAAGAACTGTTCTTACCTACGAACAAGAACCATAACATTGATACAAGTATTGTCAAGTGCCCGTTGTAAATTGAATCTTAACTATGGTGGGAGAGACAGACACCCGCAAAGCCACTTGTGCAATACAAGTTGCACGTTGAACGTGGAGCAAGTCTCATGTACGACGACATGTAAGGTTAGCTCGGGCCGCTTCATCCCACCATACCACAAGATGCAAAGTACACGAAAAGCAAGAGACAACAAAAGCATCAACGCCCACAAAACCATTTTGTTCTACTAGTGCAACAGATCTACGCATAGAGTCGGCTCTGATACCACTATAGGGTTCGTTTCATGGAAAACAAAAAATTTCTATCGCAAGAACACATAAAACCAAGATCCAATCTATGGCAAAGCCAAGATATAATCCACAAGATCAGTGCAACGAGATTGAAGAGAACTAACCCTCATAGATCAAAAGCATTTAACGAGATCGGATTCTTGTGGTTGATGTAGTCGATCACTTTCCGATCTCAAGATCGTGTAGACGATCCTTCCAGCGCCGCATTCCGGCAGCGCTTCCGCGGTCGGTCACACGTATGATAGTCGATGAAGACCTTCCTCTCCATTGTTCCAGCAGGGCATCGGAGGTTATATATCTCCTCGGAATATCAACATCATGACGGTGTGGTGGTGGTGGTGGTGGAGGAGGAGATATTTCTTCAGGGCTTCGCCTAAGCCGGAGCAGGATGGTGGGACGAGAGAGAAGAGAGGGGGCAGCTAGGGTTAGGCGCCAATGGACAAGGGTGTGGGAGGGTGCGCCCCACCCCTCATTATATAGGTGGGGACGGCCGACCAAGGGTTCCTAGCCCAGGCCGTGTCCCCCCCAACTCGGCCACCAAGTGAAGAGCTTGAAACCTTTTCCACCAAGTCTTCCTTCTTACCAAAAACTAGAGTTTGAATTTTTAAACTAGGATTTGACTATTCAAACTAGGGTTTGACCCTTTTACTAGTCTTGGCCGAATTGGCCCTTTAGGGTTTGGTGCGGCTAGCCCCTAGGGCATGCCACTGTCCAAGTGACCCCCTCCCGGGGTGGTGGAACCACTGGTGGTCCCTCTAGAACATTCTAGAAGTATTCGGTCAAAATACCAAAACTTTTTCCGAACCCCGGAAAACCACTTTCCTTATATGAATCTTATTCTCTAGAACATTTCGGATCTCCTCGTGATGTCCTGGATCCAATCCGAGATTCCGAACAACATTCTGTCTCCAACCCATATTCCATATCTACTTAAATAACATCGAATCCTTAAGTGTGTCTCCCTATGGTTCGTGAACTACACAGACATGATCGAGACACCTCTCCGATCAATAACCAATAGAGGGACCTGGAAATCCATATGGATCCCACATATTTCTGTGATGACTTTGTGATCGAATGAACCATTTACATACGATACCGATTCCCTTTGTCGTGCGATACTTTACTTATCCGAGGTTTGATCATAGGTATCTCCATACCTAGTTCAACCTCGTTACCGATAAGTACTTTTTACTCGTTCCTGATACGACATCCCTTATGACCTAGTAACATGCTTGCAAGCCAATTGGATGACATTCCGTTGAGAGGGCCCAGAGTATATCTATCTGTCATATGGATGGACAAATCCCACTCTTGATCCATGTGCCTCAACACATACTTTCAGAATACCTAGTGCCACCTTTATAACCACCCAGTTACAGAAGTGGTGTTTGATGTCATCAAAGCATTCATCCGGTGATGGTGATTAACATGATCTCATGGTCAAAGGATTAGGTTACTATATATCTGAAAGCTTGTAGCAAAACAAACTTAATGACTTGATCTTATGCTATGATTACTATGGGTGTGTGTCCATCACATCATTCTCCTAATGATATGACCTTGTTATTAATGACATCCAATATCCATGATCAGGAAACCATGATCATATAATAATCAACAAGCTATTTTAACAAGTACTAGGGACTCTTTTATGTTTAAAAAACACACAAGTATTAATGTTTCCTGTTAATACAATTATAGCATGGGATGTAAACATTTATCATAAACACAAATATATAATAATAACCACTTTATTATTGCCTCTTGGCCATATCTCCAACACAAGTCCCACCCCAAGCCGGCGCCCATCCCCTCCTAGCCTGGAGCATGGGTTTGCGGGGCTGCCTCATAGTTTTCCATACTTGCATTTATTCATATATGGAAGGTCACGGTCATATATATCTTTTATGGAAGGTTTCGATCATATATTTTAAATAAGGAATATGACGATATTTGCTTGATTGTCAAGATAGGGATCATATATATGGAGAACAAGATGATCGCCAATTAAGAATAGATCGAGCAGCTACCATAGAGGAGGGGCACCATCCTTCTTAGCCGTCAGACCTAGGAAGGCATGACCCTTCCGTCCTCCTATATATACCCCCATGGGGGTAGCCCAAGATACACCACCTCCTCCTTCGTGCGTTGGAACTCTCCCTCTCTCTTTACACCATAGAAGGAACACCTAAAAGGCTGTAGGATTTTCACCATTAATGTTGAACTCTAGATGGAAAAACCCTGACAAATCATCAAACTGGAGCATGCCACCTACGAGGGATCATATGTTCGAACCATGCATCGAGTGGATATATGTCCTCATCGCTGGGAGGGGTACGCCTAGCTCTGAGGATCAACACGTTCGCATTAACATATATTCTAATGTTATTCTTTTATATCAATGTGTGTGAGTGATCTAGATCTTATCTCGTTTGTATCTTCATGGATGGATCTTGGTTGTTCATGTAGGGTGATTTTTTATGTTTTTGCATCTACAAATCCGAACATGCAAGACATTCATGTTATTGCAAGAACCATGCAGGCCAAAAAATAATTTTTGTACGCGCAACTTCCCGTCGGTCACGGCTTCAAGCATGATGGTTGGATCACAGTGATGCCCGGTGACCAACCCATGCCATGCTTTTTGATAGTTCTTCCACCTCCAATACATGCAGTCAATGCTCCTAAGCATACCCAGCCAACCTCTTGCCTCATTCATCGCCATTATCCTATTTTTTTATCCTCATTAGAGCTTGGAGGTAGGTGGTGCCAAAGAGCCAGATCATTGTCTATAAAAAACACACTTTTTAGTTACTGTCTTCACCAATGGAAATATACTCATCGGTGCCATCATCCAAAATGATGTCAGCGATTGCTATCATGGAGGCCGGCATTTTGATAAGAACTAAACCCTAGGAGGCCGGCAGAATTCCTACAACGAGTGAAGAAATGGCAATTCACCGCACATGCCTCCACTATATGCACTAATATCTCTCTTCTCATTCGGTGCAAGTGGCAGAAGAGAGCCAAGGAGATTATGTAGGTACCTCGGCAAAATTGTCCTACATCAGCATGTTGTGGCTGAGAAGGCGGTTGCAAGGGATGCACATATGGCCAACGTATCCCCGTCATCTTTTCCTATTGTTATCTTTGTCCTCAATGTTCTGCACGACCACCATCAGAGGATGTCTTCATGCCATCATCATCGATGATATCATCCCAACCAGAATCATCTAATGAGTAAGAATATTCCAAGAATAACTACATCGACACACTCATGGTGGAATACCAAGACTAGCTCCACGATGAACTCATCTGCACAGATACGCATCTCAATTAAATTTAGGATCAAACATTTGAATCAGAGCTAGGTGGAGGAACAGTACTTAGGTTGGTGCTGGAGGTAGAGGTCACAAGAGGTACGGAGAAGGCCTGGTATGTCCTGAAATAGATGGGGGAGGTTGTTGAATCTACCACAGACCAGCCAAATCGATGGGATCTACGGCAGTCGAGGAACCGATGCTCCAATAGCAACATGAAGTCTAGGAAGGATGAGAAGGCGGTGACGAGTGCAACTATGGGGAATATTCTCGGTGGCGGGGATGCACGAGAATGGTGGAAAACCTAGGAGGGTGGTGATGAGTTTCCTAATACCCTCGATCCGGATTAACGGATGTAGTATAGTAGCTTTTTCCCTGGTAGACCTAGATTTAATCGAACCTTGGGAAACAATGCTAAAAGGAAATTAAATAAGGCACGTCTACATGACTTGTTTGTCTGTTTTACCTTTGTTTACCGGACCTTTTAAATTTACTTTAGAATGTGGGTTGTTTTAATGGATGGAGATAGGCCAGGGTTGAAGATTCACCTGCAGCTGCACATCATATGGGATAAAGATAGTAATCCGCATATTCATGTGTAATGTTTTAATAAAGATAAAAAATTTGGGCAGCACATCCCGATATACTAGAGCCTCTACGAGTCACATGCATAGCAATAGTCTTTTGATATAACCATTGCACCACGAAATACCGGGCTACAACAATTATTAAGTGAAAACATAGATCAAAGCCTTAAGAAGTGATGTTGCTTTTGTTCCCAAATGGATCGCTAAACAAAGATCATACTCTCCTTCCTGTCACCAGGTTTCTTACGAGATCGTAGCTCATCAAGTATATCACCTCAAGCCTTTATCAATCTCTAGGATCTTGGGTACCTACAAGTCTATAGATCGAGACAACAGACAAAAAACAAAGATACAAATCTCTATTCAAACAATACAGTACTCCCATGGATTATATGCACATGACCGCTACAAGGTTTCACCCCAAAACGCAACCCGTGAGGACTACTCACTCATAACAATAAGATCAAGGATATAAAACATTATGAAAAATACTTAAATTGAAATCAAATATTCTTACAATGATCACCGAATTACAAGGAGATCTCAAGTACAAGCTAATGGATATGTCTATGGAGAGGATGGACTATGGTGGTGGATCTCCTTCAGTGGTGTTGTGATACAATCTGAGAATGGCGGCCCTCTGCACAGCGGCTATGACCTCGAAATATATAGGCACCTTCACAAAATTCGTAGGGTTTAACGATACGAAGCCAACGCCACCTCGTATGGGCGGTCCATACGGTGGACCTTGCCCGTACTAGTGGTTGTTATGGCCTTCGACTGGTCTTTGCTCCAAGATTTCTTAGTCGTGTAGACTTCCTCAAAATCTTCATTAATGGCTCCTGATTTCTCCTTAAAGCATGATTCCCTGCACAACACAATTCAAAGCAATGGATTTCATATCTTTGCAATAATTAATCATTAGTAGAAAGGCTAGAGATATTCTTAGTCAATTTCTTGACTAAAAATGAAGTTTAAACAATGAGAAAGATGGCTATTTTCACAGCCATCATGCACATACAGGATTCCCTTCCGCTCGCGTCCTGAAAGTTCACCTCGCGTGATTTCTATGCACGATGAAGAAGTGGCAAATCCTGCCTCTTGAACAGCGTATATGTGGGATTCGAAGATGGATTTGCGGTACCCTACAAAAAATATTGCGGGCCTCTCACTTTTATGGTATCTGTGTTACCCGCTTTTTTGGACAAAAACCACAAACCAGCAGTTATTTGCAGGTTTGTGACTTTTTGGGATCTACTAGACGTGCTCTTATCCACACAACTCTAAAGTTTGTCACCTCCTCCTTTCTTCTCTCACCGAGAGCTCATCATCCCTCTCTCTCCCTCCATGGTGACACCTCTTCCTTCCCTTCTCCTCTCGCTTGATCCCTCTCCTTAGCCCCATGTCCTCTTCTTGAGGAATAATAAGAGGGGATAATAAGAAGAGCAAGAGAAGTAGGAAAGAACAAGAGGATAAGATCTTCGCCTCCCTTTTCTGATTTCCCTTGCTCAAGGCTCAAGGTTGAGTACCACCACCCTCCACGATCCTCTCATATGCAGTATATGGTGATTCCTAGGTTCTTATGGCAGGGGAGTAGCAAGATCTTTTGGAAATTAGGGCAACAAATGTTCATATTGTTGTTTCTAGGCCTATACGTTCGGAAATCATCATTTCCGAGTACCTATATGACAATATTATAGGAGGACTAGTTGTAGTGTTTTGTAAGCCTTGTTCCTACAATCATTTTGATTGGTCAAACATTTCAATTGGAGTTGTGAAGCTCCTGATGTGCCCATTTCTTTGCAATAGTCCAAAATTCAGTGACAACGTAGAATAGTGTTTTATCTTGGACCTTTGGAGCTTTTAACATGTATTTAAATTCATATTTTGTTCCCTCCTAGCTTGGGTATAATTCATAGTTTCTAAAACAAAAGGTTTCAACTAATTCCCGTATGAGTACTCATCTTGCTATGAATTTCCAAAGGTGGCTACTTATTATTCGAAATCTGAAATACAACAGAGAAGTATTTGTTGGTTTTGGCCTTCATAAGTTCATATTGTGAGTGAATAGTTGGGACTTTTTGTAGATAAGTTTCTTATGATCCATATCCATATCATTTTCTTGCTTTGGAGATTCCTAGCTCTAGCTGTGAATTCATTTGTATAGGGACATCAAAGGGGTTGCTCTCTTGGGAATGCGATTAGACGTGTTATTGTGTATGATTTCCATAACTTGTCTTGTTACAATGTTTAAGATTTGTATATATGTATGTCTCTATAGCAGGTAGTAGAACAAATCCTCTAGAGGTAGGCTCACACCACCTCCCTCGCAATGGTTGAGGCGAGTACACCGGGCAATAACGGCTAGATTGCTCACTTAATATTATATTCATGTTCACATTTTTTACATTCATACAACTGTGAACATGTAATTCACTAGTGTATCTTTCAATACACCATACCACTAGTATGTGATATGGGATATTCTTGGTTCTTCTTCATAGAAATTCATCATTTCTGTATTTTCCCAATTCAAGGAATGATCCTCCCTTGGGTGAGGGATGGAAAGGATTTTGAGTGAGACGTCGCCCCTCCTCATCTTGCCGGCAATAGCTCAAAGTCAAATCCTCGATATTATTCGATTGCATTATATCTTCATGCATCCTCATGCCATTCAAATCATGGAATGGTTGGGTATCACATTCACTTGTGAAAGCATGGCGCATATTCCATGCTTATGTTGTGTACTTGCCGAACCTTCAAACTCACCCCTTGTGGGCTTTGTTTGAGGCACAACACTATGAGACTTTGCAAGTAGATGGAAGGCGTATATACCATTGGAGTTCACTCACAAATTTCATACACCCTTTCACTCACCTAGCTTTGTCATGATAACTCACTTACTCTAGTTCATGATTCCTGGTAGCTAGGACCTATCTTTTGTGTGTAAATCACGATTTGGTTTGTTGCCATGACCTTTATGTTTTCTCCCCCAAGGTGGGTTGAAGTTTCCTGGTTCTCACCAGGTATGGTTATGTGCTTGGAACTCATGATTTCTAGTTTCAGTGTAGGATATCAGTTTGTGGCTTCATCCCCTAGCTCTATATATGTGATATATATATATATATATATATATATATATATATATATATATATATATATATATATATATATATGTTTCTGCTTATGTTTCATTTATATATGTACACTTTGTTTATCCAACTACATGTCGTGGATGTACGACGGTGCAAGGGGTGTTGTCGGTTTTCCCACTAGCATGCTATGTGTTGGACTTGGTTGTTGGTTTAGTGGTAACACCGTCTCTTTGCTAATATAAGGAGGGGTGTTATAGAAGCATCCTATCACTATTAAGTCCATAGCAAAGGCATTTGGGGAACACATATTCAAGTTGCATGGACTACCAACTGTGTTTGTTACTGATAGAGATAGGATTTTCTCCAGTACACTATGGCAAGATATTTCCAAATCCCTTGGAGTCAAACTATATTTCAGTACACCATACCATCCACAGAATGATGGACAGAAATAAAGAGTGAACCAATGTTTGGAAAATTATTTGACAGACATGTTATTCTTACAACCAAAGAAATGGCACCAGTGGCTGGCTCTTGCTAAATGGTGGTACAATACTTCCACACATCTCTTAAGATAGCACCATTCCAAGCTTTGTATGGAAGACCCCCACCCATGTTAGCTGAATTAGTACTACCATCAGATGAAGCTAATCATGCATCAATACCAAATGCAATTGCAGAAGAAATTGCAAAGAAAATCAAAGAAAACTTGCTAAAAGCACAAGAGAGAATGAAGCACCAGGCTGACAAAAATAGAAGTGAGAGAACTGTGGAAGTGGGTGATATGGTGTAGCTAAAATTATAGCCATGGAGACACACATCATTCAATATCCACATGTGTGCCAAAAAATGCATTCCAAGTACTATGGGCCATTCAGTTTGTAGTTTGTCTTCTAGCTTGGTTTTCCCTATTTAGCCAAGGATCATGTGGGGTTTGACTATCTTGTAATAGGGTTTATACCCAGTCGCCATTGTTTGTCGCTTGGCCGAGACACACCTTTGTAGCCGCTGAATTTCATCTACAATAAAGTCTCTAAAAGGGTGTGGATGTGCTTTTTGTGTGAATATTTCCATTTATTCGAGTGATTTAGCTCTAGGCCTTACACATTGCCAACTGCCCATCAACATCAATCCACCGGCTATCTTTCTGGGCAGCAATGCCTCTTTTCTCTATCGCTGGTCCATCGCTTCTCTCCTCCTTTAATTTCTTCTCCTAAAGAAATTAAGTGAGCAAAGCATTAATTTCTTCTCTATTTAGTTAGGGGCCAACACAACCCTAAAGCTAATACTTATTACACATCATTGTCAACCCCGTCATAACCCAAGATTGATTCATGGAGTATTTCTCTTGTTCTCAGTTTGGCTTTAGGATGTCTTTCAGAAAATCGTCCTTGGATAGAAACTTTTGTACTACATGTATTGGCGTTACATGAGATCGAGTATTATAATTTTCAAGTTGTAGTACTCTCTCGATTTGAGTATTCTTGTGGTTTTGTAGAATTTAATTGATGCTTGAGTTTATCCTATAGAACTAAATCCTTTAATTGATTCCAGACGCAAAAAAAACTTTTCTAACCTCTAACTGAAGTGAGCAAAGAATATTTCCATGGAGCCGAAGAATGACGTTTCTTTATAGTTTTTTCCAAAATTACGGACATACAACTCACAAGTGCACTTTCAGCTTCATTATTTCCGACTAGAATAATCTATTTCACCTTTTTTGGGGCCAACGCATTTGAGGAGTTATTCTCAATTTCCCCGTAATTCCGTCTATGCCTTTTCCATTCTAGGAGCAGGGGAACATTCTCGAAGTTAGCGTATACTCTGAAAAATGACAAAGCACAGGCACGAAGCACAGCCTCCAAATTAGATGCGACGTTCTCGTGTTGGGCGTGTCACCGAGATATTATATTCCTTCCTTCCTATAACACCGAGACAATATATTCTGGAAACTCCCCTAACGCATCGATGCTTAACTAAACCGATTTTCCATTGGAGTTACCAACTTTCTTTTCCGATTGTAGGACATCATCATTGACATTCCTTGCTCTCCTATGTTAATCCCTAAAAATTTAGCCGGAAGATTGTCTTTACACTTGTCTGGTTTTCTTACTTCTTATGTTACAGAATGATCACTTCATGTCAAATTGGATACTGATCTCTACAAACTACAACAAAACATAAATACTCCTAGTTGAACCAGAAGGACGCGAGTGAGGACGAAGCTCAACTAGGGCAACAAAGAGGAGGATGTGCCGTAGATCGAGCACATTGACGGTGCTGAGGATGGGCAGATTTTTCATTTATTTATAGCAAAG
Organism: Avena atlantica; assembly: GCA_910589765.1. Classification (NCBI taxonomy): domain Eukaryota; kingdom Viridiplantae; phylum Streptophyta; class Magnoliopsida; order Poales; family Poaceae; genus Avena; species Avena atlantica. Next base: position 359,697,993 of record OU342734.1, on the reverse strand, counting down.
CACGAGCATTCGACCATTTTTAGAAAAAGCAGATGACAGCTCTTTGGGTTGTTTTGAGCGGCTTATTGTTTTGAAAAGCACGGGTAGCAGGTTCCACAAGCCAACTGGAGTTTTCAGAGTGCCAAAGGATGCAAGATTGGAGGCCTCAGAATGGCAAAAGGATCATGTGCTTGATCAACCTGGTTACACTATTTCTGGAAACAAAAGGGAACCTAACTTAGTCTAGTGCAAAGCTACAAAAAAAAGTTTGACGTAGAGAAAGAGAACCAGCCCACTGTTTTGTGCTCGTCAATTAGCTCCTGCTACAGCCCCACAGTTGTCACGAGAATAATCAAATCGCCAATAGTGGCAAGTCCATCATAATGCAATGCTGTTTAGGGAATGTTCTTTGGAACACTGTCTACCTAACGGCTCTGCATGGACACGACAAAAAAAAGGGTTATAATAGGGGAGCTATGTTATTCACCGAAACCGTGTTAATCGCGTGGACAATTATGCAGACGGCCTTCAGGCATGCAGTAGCAATATAGCCGATTTTTTTAAATATAATTCCAAATTCTTGCCCGTCGATAAAAGGGAGCCGAGAAATTCCACATTGTGTGACCACAGATGTGGAAAAGAAAAGGAGGCGTCACTTACAAAATCAGAATCTGATCATATGTGAACTGTTAAACAATATGCACAAGCATATATTTTACAATACTGGTCTTTTTCCATCCAATAAAAATAAAAATACTAGTGATTTTCCTTTACAATACACAGTTGGCTAATTCACATGATTTTCTAAGTGCAAATTTTACACTACGTTCGACATGTAACATTTTAAGTCTGTTTTTACATGCGGGGTACATGTCCCTCAGCATGCCGCATAAATTCACGTTCATGGCACATGTGCATACATAAGGAGAAAAATATGAAGAGCGTGATAGAGTCTACAGTAGTAAAACACTCGAAATATCCCCACGAGCATATTTTGGTGTTTCTCCAGAGCAGATACATTTTCAAGGAAGAATAACCATAACAGATCAGCTACAAAATTTTGGTACTTATTGCAAAATAAATATTTGGAGCATCGTCTAAAAGGGCAACCCCATCATTTGATCCCCTGATGAGTTGCCCAAGCTCGGCAGCCATCAAATCGGCATGCAACCTTATCCTTACTAGGTTGGCATGAGTTGTTTAAGCCTATAGTGGAACCGGAAAGTGAAATGGTACGGCGCAGGGAATTCACACAGCAATGCTTAAATAACAAAAAAGAATTGACGGAAAGAGCAATGCTGATCAGCATAATTAAGCTGGCGGACGGGCAGCCATCTTTGACTTTTCAGGAGATTCCCCGATTATCACTAGAGTTTCAACCCTCATGAACTGAAATACATATCAGAATTAACTTTTTGGTTTAGCTAGACTATCAGGAGCAGTGAGATCACTGCTTGGCCTTAGATTTATGTACCGTGTATACTGCAAACAGTAGGCAGTAAACACACAAAGCTGGTCCAGTGTTCAGTTTCCAGACATAAAAGTATTTAAGGCATGCCAGAGTTTACGAGTAACATATAAAAATTCTGAAACTGGGAACATGATCCAGACATTCTAACAGTGACTTGCATTCAGAAAAAAAAAACAGTAACAGGGAAGAGTGACAATCAAATATCCGGTTTCAAACAATTGCATTAGATCAGAAATTATATCCAATTAACAGTAGTAGTAAAACTCCAGTTAATGATGGTTTGATTTTTTTAAGGGTTTGAAAAACCCCAATTAATGGTGTAACCCTTCGCTGAAAGGTAAAAACTAATTGTTCCATGCTATCGAATAAGTAAAGGAAAATGACAATACTTCTTAGATATTTCAACTAACAATGGCATGCCATATATCAAAGTACAAGATCAAAAGAGAAATGGTAAGAGCTAAAGATGGGAGAGAGCCTGATAACAGAGAGAGAGCCCCTGCAGTAAGCCTGATAAAAATGGACGAACCTTTTTCCTGTATCAAACATGCATTGAAACGCCAAGAAGGCGACCTACATACAAGCAACACTAAAAAATTCCAACAAAGAAAAATTAAGATGAGCAAATTAGAGGCAAGGATAGAATTACACCAATGGCGCGCACTGTGGGTGCACGCAGGGGGCAGTTCACCCGCTACGTTGTTGCACCCCATGATATTGTGCTTGCCGCAATCAATCTCGGGCATTGAGCAGAGCTGGAGCACCCTACCTCACTGTTCTAGGCTCGCTACTGCGTTACACCATAATATAATTGAAATACCTAATAAAATTACAGAATCGCAATAGTATATCAGTACAAACCAACTTTTTTTTTTCAAAATAGAACTTTTTTTGACTGGGTAGATATAAACTACATGCATGCATGCACTTGCAAGCAAAAAAGACAAATGCATCTCAACAAGCATATAGATACATTGTTTCAGAGTCAGCAGCGTGTAGGCTATACTCACCAACATCACTAAACCAGTTATTCAAAAAGCTTTTAAGCAATTGTTAATACCGCTCAAACAATGTCGCTTACAATAATATCCTTCACAAGGTACAATAATATCCTCCATAAAGATCTGTGAACTGTTTCAAGGACTTATACTATGGTATACGCACTACGGGAATAACTAAATAGGCCGACGGCTTTTTTATACGCCGACGGCAAAATGTCGGGGTCGTCGGCGTAGCTTGACGGGCCGTCGGCCCAGTTTTGCCGTCGGCATAGAATAAATAGGCCGACGGCCGCCGTCGGCGTAAACATGACCGTCGGCGTAGCCCATTGGGCTAACGGCAGAGCAACGGCGTCAAGTCTACGCCAACGGCAAAGCCTTCGGCGTAGGTTTCAGACCTATGCCGACGGCTTTGCCGTCGGCGTAGCTATTTTTCTTTTTTTGCCACAGAAAAATCATAACTAAATCATTTAAATTCAGAAAAATACATATAATATATCAAAATTTGCAGAAAAATAAGATATATCTATATAAACTCAAATATTATATATTTTTATTCAAAAAATACATAAAAATACAAATACTTTCGTATAACATATTTTTCATTTTCCAAGTGCAAAAAAGGGGTGTTTTGTGAAGCAACCACCAAAAGAAAGTTTCAAAATGATAATACCATATTTTTCAAACATACTAGACCATATTGAATGGACAATTTCCCAATCTAGGAATCTCAAACCTTTCCGTTCACCTCTCGTGAAAAAGACAAATTTCTGCTGAATCGGTAGGAAATGAGTTAGATTTGAACTACAGGTACATGATATATTGCTCATATTTTTTGTAAAAATCATTTTTAGGTTCACAATATGCTATTTCATCAGAGATCTAATGCAAGTTTAGTGAGACTCGTCCCCGAGCTAAGAATCATCATGCCCCTCGATTTAGGAAGTTTGATGATAGTTTGAAATGTGCATAAAAAATTTAAAAACGATCGAAACAATGCAAAACCTTCGCGTGGTGTCATATTATATGACATAGTTCCATGGAAAAATACCAGACTTGGTATATTCATTGAGTCTTAAAAAAACCTTCACAAAATGGCTTATCTGAATCGAGATTTTCTGGATTTCATGTCAAATGACCAATGTTGGCCGACGGTAAAGCCGTCGGCGTAGCCAAACGTCCGTTAGTCATCTAGGTGGGCCCCATATGGTCTACGCCGACGGCTTTAGCTATATACGCCGACGACTTTTCTATGCCGACGGGAGAAGAGGCTACGCCTACGGGGCAGTACGCCGACGGCCATACGCCGACGACAGCCGTCGGGCCAGCCTACGCCGACGGCATTTAGGGCCTACGCCGACGGGACCCGGCCGTCGGCGTATTCAGCATCTCATGTAGTGACGTTTGATCTACGTCAGCTCGGGACTTTGTAGGCGCATACATGGCAATAGGCTTTTCGTCTTTTACCATTTGTGTGGATTCTGTGAATTAACTCGAATAAACTTCTCCCAAAAACCATATATCTCGGATATATATAGCGAATGTCGGTTTTCAGGTTCGGAACTTTTTCAAGATGTGTGCCTCGGTTTTATAGTGCGCCCAAGGATGGAATAATCAAACACCAGCTAGTGATAATCTAGCTATAGAACCTCACCCCGCTGGCCTACTCACAGTTCACACAATTCGCGGCTCTTCACAGCTATAAATAGGGCCTCTATGCCACCCATTCTCAGCAACAACCATCAGGTTATAGTTCCCCATTCCTCAAGACTGTTGTTGTCTAGTGCTACTACTACCTACCTCGGCTATAGATATTTGTCACCGATCATCACCAGCTTTTCAGTTCAAGCTAGCTAGCTAGCCATGGCTAGGGTGGTGGAGCCTCTCATCGTCGGAAAGGTGATCGGGGAGGTCATCGACAACTTCACCCCCACAGAGAAGATGACGGTAACCTACAGCTCCAACAAGCAGGTATTCAATGGCCACGAGTTCTTCCCGTCGGCAGTCGTGTCCAAACCACGCATTGAGGTCCAGGGCAGCGACATGAGATCCTTCTTCACACTGGTTTGTGTCTCCTCTCCTCTCTGGTCATCTCATGCTTACACAATTTAAGCTAGCTTGTGTAACATCCAGCTGATAACCGGGTGTTGCTGCTCTTCAGGTCATGACAGACCCAGATGTGCCAGGGCCTAGTGACCCATACCTGAGGGAGCATCTCCACTGGTAATTACTAACCCCAAGCTAAAACTTGTCAAATTTTGCTTCGTGAACATAACTGGTCAGATTTATCGATCAGCTACGCATAAAAATATGCTGATCAGCTTATGACTTTGTATGCAGGATCGTCACTAATATTCCTGGCACCACTGATGCTTCTTTTGGTTAGTCCCTTTCATGCACCACTTGATTTAGCTTTCTCTGATTGGTTTCATCCTTAATTTCTCTGAATAAACACACATGAATGCATGCAGGAAGGGAGGTGGTGAGCTACGAGAGCCCGAAGCCCAACATCGGCATTCATAGGTTCACCTTCGTGCTGTTCAAACAGAAGCAGCGGCAGTCGATGAACCCTCCCTCCACCAGAGACTACTTCAACACTCGCCGTTTCGCTGCCGAGAACGACCTTGGCCTCCCAGTCGCTGCCGTCTACTTCAACGCGCAGCGCGAGACAGCTGCGCGCCGCCGCTGATGATGGAAACATTCAGCCAAACCATTCTTCTCGCGCATGCATGGCGCATGCATGGAAGCCTATGGATCAACCAACAGCTCTGCTACTACTTGTTTCCAAAAAAAATAGCTCTACTACTAGCTACCCTGTATGCCTCCATTCAAATAAGAGTTTCTACCTACTGTTTCTTGGTAGTCTTTCTAATGTTCAGTTGTTGAGTCAATTTAGTTACTAGTCGATCTGTGAACTGGTGTACGTTGCAGAGTACATCTGCCACTAGTGTGCAATTTAGCTCAGCTCCTATTTTTGGAGACGAAGGATATATGCATCCAAGATAGTGTGCTGGCAAAACAGTTGGTACTAGTGTTGACTAGGACCCAGGGACCAGATCGATAGCTGAAGACCGTCGACGTATCTGGTGGTGAAAGGAGGAGAAGGCAGTGGCCATGGCCCATGGCCCGAGCCCCTAGTACTCCAGGACACACTCCTGGTAACCTTACTATTTTTTCATGTGTGTGTGTTTGTGTGCATGCATGTGTGGCTGCTGCCTCACTGCAGCTTAGCTTGTAGTGTACTGGCCTGAACCAGATCCTTTTTATGTTGTCACCATTATCTGTCCATCTGCTCCTAGCTTTCCAGTATGACAAGACAAATGCATTGCTATTTATATACCTCGACTGTGTGTACATATATGTTAGGTCTTGCCGTATCTACTGGGAGTCGTGTGTGTGTGTTTTTATAATGTTAATATGGCAGCTGATGAGAAGAAGCATCAGTTCTTGGCCCCCTCTTTTCCCATCATTTGGGTGCCCCCTTTTGGTCGATTTGGCAATATTAGATCATTAGAATATGCGCCTACAGCACCTTAATTAAGTTTGAATACTTTCTGGATATGCCTAGCTAGCGTACAGATTAAAAATAATGCTAAGTACATGAGCAATAATATCTAACATGCAAAAAAGAAAATTAAAATGTCAGCTGGTTTGTATATATATTAAGTACCCCATAAATGGCCAAGAGAATCAACAAACCGTGAAATTGTATCACAGAACTTACATGCAAGTAGTTCCAGTGGATGAATCAATTAAAAACGGATATTGTGGCGGTTTATGTCCATTTTCTCAAATAATCAGTACCAAAATTTTAAATGTGCAGGGGCAGAGCTCTTTCTGCAAGTAGCAACTAGGTGCTTGTGCGTCTCCGCCTAGAGAATAATAGATCAAAATTTGAGAAATATAATCTTGGCATATATGCATCAGCTATCGCACTTATGAAGACACTAAGTCCGTAGCTGACTTGTCAGGCCATCCACATTATGAAGCCTATCTGACCTAAAACCAACCAGTCACGTTTAACAAGGAGGGCTCCTGCAGCAAACCAACTTGTGGTTGGGTGGCTAGGAGGATGGTTGTACCCCCAGCTCACCAGAGTTCAAACCCTAGGTTTGGTACTCTGTGTTGCATAAAAGGTGGAATATTCTTTCAGTGGAAGGTGACGTTCCCGTCAACAGCGAGGCGTCTGTGGTGACTTCGTCAATCTCAAAACCCGATCCGTCGGCTCAGTCTCTCGAAGGTGTTCATATGGATAGGGTGTGCGTGTATACGTTCATAGGGGTGGATGCATGTACGTGTTGTGAGCGTCTACGATTGTACTATGTTTCTCAAAAAAAAAAGACTCATGCAGGCCTCCAGGCTATAAGTAGGGATGCAATAGGACAACCAATTTGGCCACTTCTCTTGGTAATATTTTCTTTTCCAGCTCAAATGACAGTCATTTCTATACATGAGCTTTTGTCAAGCAAATGAACTAGGAAGAAAATGGGTCGGCCGACCCACTTGCATCCCAAGCTAGATTACCTTCTTAGAGCATAAACGAGGTAACTAGTTTAGGGAGTAACTTGACTTAATAGGAAATGACTGAAATCGACTCAAATTCCTAACAAAACAAGTGAGACCTATAGGCATGAAAAGACACCAAAAATAGTTACTACAGGGTCATATTTCTGTTTCATTACAGACTTCAATGCAAGATTAACCAACATCTTTTTTTGGTTACAAGATGGCATATCCTTAACTTCACGTCATTATCAGTCATACTATAAAGTATAAAAAGTATGCACAGAAAAAAGAAGAAAATGGAAAATTTGTCTCGTATACCTTCTGTTGTTCATAGCCTTTGGTCATTGCTACCTGAGATTATTAATCCTGTTCAAGAGAGCCCCACAATTACATACTGTATCAACGAATGATCTTGACATCAGGCTCTAAGTGTAGATGAGTGGGGACGTGGGGTGCAGTTTAAGCGTAGGATGACCACTAAGTATCACGTACGAGTTGCTGGCATACTAGACTAAAACAGTCATAACATAGCTAGTTGAAAAGTTTTATGTAATTTTCAACGACGTCACCATCAGCAATTGCATCCTGCAACTAGCTCGAGCAATAGGAACGTATTCAGTGGAATCACATATCATTGTTCAAGAATTCGGCCGATTAACCGATTAACTGGTCAGTTAATCGGTACTCGGAGGGTCACTGAGTAGCCAATTAACGCAGATGAACTAGAAAATCGGCCGATTAACTGCAAAATCGGGCGATTAATCGCTACTCAGCAGCCGACCGAGCAGTTACCAGTTACCGAATTCCTGAACAATGTCACATATCCAAACGAACCATACAGAAGTGAACTAGTTGACCTAAGAAACTGTCAGGTTGTGAACTACACAAATTATTAACTTATTACTGTCATCATCTCATCTTAGACAGGATATTGGTAGAACGTTTTCAGTTATAACACTCTTGTTCATTATGATTTTTTCCATGACGTCAGAACGCTTACCTTCTCAATTCTTAAATCAACTGGGTTGTCACAGAAGATTCGGCCAGAGCACATGCTTTGACAGTTGTATTACGGTCCATGAGTGCACAGCTGCCTGGACTTTTATGCATCTTGCTATGAAGACAATCCTGATACGAAATACGAAACTAACTGGACAGGTAAACTTCATGAAAATAAATAATAGGAATCCCCAGGTACTGAAACATCATATGCTGCAAAAATTAAAATTGTGCTTATAAACAAAAAAGACAAGGCCACAATCATGAAAAATGTATTTTGAACAGACTCCCTATTTAAAAATGGATCTTGCCTATTTTTCATTACTAACACTTGGCTTTGTCATCCCTATTACAATCAAAATGCCTATGTTTTTTCCACGAATTTCACATGAAATCCGTGCAGATGAACCACTGTGACGTGACCATACTCTGATTTTTCCGAAACGAAGTTCAATATAAATGCATTTTTTTACCCTGAACTGTGAAGCAACAGCTCCACAACAAAAAAATTAACTAGACCAAAATACATACAGAATTACAAAAAAAGGTGTCCACCTACGTACCTATTATGTACAAAAACCAACGTAATCTGTTAACCCATGCGATTTGACTGTCATAATGTTTAGCCATAATTCTATGCCTAAGCAAATTTATAAAGCTAATAAGAAAATTAGCTAGTTTGCAACTCACAGACTTGTTACAGTCGAGCAAAGTTTTCTTCACTTCCTTATCAGCTTGCTACCATTATCGTTCCCAACTATTTTCCCAGAAGTACGATCGCCAGAGGATATGGAACATGCAAATAGAACTGGTAGTACTCCAATAAACTAACATTAAGGTACAATAGACAGACTTGACAGGGAAAAAGGTGTGATATAAGGGGCACTCACAGCCGTGGCAACAAACAGGATATTACTCAGTCTCCAATGTAGCATCACATACGTGTCGAATACGGGAAGCTGTCTCAACCTTGAGAATTTAACCCCCACTCTCACGGAGCTCGTAGAAACAACAGACATGCTCTCCGGTGTCCTTTCATATTCCTCGCGACCACTTGACATGATTGCATGCAAGAATCCATAGCCCTGCTGGCCTGCTCACAATTATACATGACTTGAGTATACATTACAAAAGTCACGCAGAACTGCACATTCACCAGAGTAGCTATTCCTATAAGAGCTGAAGATGCTTAGATTATCAGACTGTCATTCACTGTATCGGAAATACCCTTCACTACAGCCATGCACAGTGAGCATTTTTCAATTATACAGATATTTTTCCGTCCTAGCAAAAGATGTCATTCTCAAGCACATGCGCCGAACAGTTTACAGTCCATTGAACCTAGCATATGTATCATTACTCACAACACTTGTATTGACTGATATTGTACCATGTTTTGTTTTCGAGGAAAGGCCAAAAGGCCCTGCTTTTTTATTGTACCCTGTTCCTCCTCGAAATAGGCTTTCGCCCCGCTTTATAAATAAAGCCACATCGGCCGAACTGATACAAGGTGATGGGGAGACCCCTTACACAGCAGATCAAGATAAACAAGAGAAAAACACGGAAGCCCACGACCCGCCACCGAAGACAATGCCCTGGGATCAAGAAGAGCCGGGGGGCTCCACGACGACGCCCCCAAGAGGGTAACGACGCATCACGCCGCCGCCATCGAGACCGATAGTCAAAGGTTTTCACCCGGAGCCTTATCACGGAGAAGGTAGCCGCATCGGCGCCCCCAAGAGGGTAACGATACCCGCAGGCACCGCCGCCGATGGTGCCAAAGCACTGAGCTTTCGCCCGGAAAAACCTCCAAGCCGCTCCCGTCACCCGCCCATGCCCACCGTCCCCGAGTCTGGCTTCCGACACGCGATCCGGGAGCTGCCGAAGCCAAAACGACGTCAGCACCAAAGTCTCTCAATGTCCGCTCCTCGCCATCCACATGGCCGAAGAAGGGAACCATCACCACTACCACGGGGTTCGCCGAAGAACCGACCGCAGTCCACCTTCCGGAGCCGCCACCCCGGCGTCCACGAACTCGAGCCCGGTCTCCGAAAAACGCCACAACGCACCGACGAGGAGGAAGAAGAAGGTCAAGCGCCGACCTGCCGGAAGGAAGCCACCTGACAGCTTAGGGGAGGGGGACATCCCTCCATCACACATGGTGATTGCCGTCCGGGCGCAGCAGCCGTACCGACTAGGCCTAAATCAGGCCCGGCCAGGCCCAGATTAGGCCCGGCCAGGCCCAGATCGGGCCCTGTCAGTACCGCCGCCGCGTTGCTGCAGCTAGGCCATCGGAGCCGCCGTCCTTCGCCGCAGGGTCGCACCTACCCGCTCTGCCTCGCTCGTCATGGCGCCATGGCTCGCCCCCGGAGGCCTAGCTGCGCCGCTGCAGCAACTCCCGTCCCCGGCCGGGCGACGGCCAGCGAGGGCCGCCAGCCAGAAGCACCGACGCCGGGGGACGGTGTCGCCACCGCGCCGCACCGAGGGCCGCCAGCCAGAAGCTCCGCCGCCGGTCGAATTCCACGCCACCCGATCTGCACCGCCGCCAAGAGCCGCCGCCCGCGAGGGATCCCCAAGCGCCGGGTGAAGGAGATCCCGCCGCCGCCGGCACCGGACGGACTTTGCCACACGGCGCTCGCCGGCGGCGGCGGGGGAGGGAGGGGAGGAGGTGGGGAGAGGAGGCGGCGGGCTAGGGTTGCGCCTCGGCCGCCCTCGCGGGGGCGACGCGAGACGCGAGACAATGGGACGTCTATTTTGGCAAATGAAAAACTTGTGATCTGTGTGCCTTTGTCAAGTATGGGCCTAGTTCCACCATCCAACTTTTACCAAAGAAAGATCAGTCATGCAGCTCCAACATCTTGAGGATAAAATTGCCGGGAAGCTTGGTTCCGGAAGTTGGAAAAATGTTACCATGGCCGGCCGTAGAGTGTTGGTCCATGCTGTACTCAACTTCACAAGCCATCTACCATATCGCGTCTCTTGACCTTCCTAAGGAGGTCCTCCAAAATATTAAAAGGAAAATGATACTGTTCCCCCGGGGATTAAATCAAACTATCCCCCGGCTCGAACGAGCACGCACACCACGCACCTTATCCCCTTCCTCCTCTACATGTTCTTATCCCTATCGTGGTTCGTGAGCACACCACGCCCGCACACCACCGCGCGCCGCCGGCACTCCTCCTGCTGCCATAGCTGTCGCCGCCCTTCTGCCGGCCTCGAGCTCGCTCCGCCGCCGTCCACCCGCTCGTTCCTCGTCCAGCAGGCCGCGCCGGCCTACCTCCACAGCGCCATGGCCTCCATCCACTGCGCCGCCCTCCGCGGACACCCACCCAACGAGGTACACCACGTCAGGCGCCACGAACACCCACCCGACGCCTTCTAGCGCCGGCCGCGTCCACTCGTTGAACCACATGCTGCTACGAAATACAGAACCAACCCAACTTGATGGATGGGCAGGAGCATGGTGCGGCAGAAGATGCTACTAGCGGGGCGGCGTTGCTCACAACTTCGGGTCGCTGCTGGGAAGGGATACGGAAGATGCTACCATGGGTGCACGAGATTGATACGACGAGCGACGACAGTTGCTACCACGGACGATGGCAAGTAGTACGACGGGCAATGGTGTTTGCTATGACCGTCGACGGCGGTTGCTATATTTGTATATTTTTCTTGCTACATACTCATTTTTGTTTGCTATGTGCGGCCGGCGGTGGAGCTACCAGACCTTCGACGGTGTTGTGCGCAGAGTCGTTTTTTCTATAAAAAAATTGCTACAATAGTATGTATGGTTTTCTACAATGGTATGTATGGTTTGCTACAAAATCTCCGGCGAGATCTCCGACTCCGACGAGGTCGAATTTGCTACAATAGAAAATTTTATTTGCTACATACGTTTTGTGATTTTGCTACAATAGTATAAAGTTTTTGCTACACGGTCTCCGATGAGGTCTACCGGCGAAAACCTCCGGCGAGTCTCCGGCGAGGTCGAATATGCTACATTAGCCCAACTTTCTTGCTACACGGTCTCCGGCGAGGTTTCCAACGAAATCTCCGACGAGGTCCAATCTGTTTTTCTATTTCTGGGCCAACCGTTTTCTGCTACAGTGTAGCAAAAGCGGGGCATTATGTAGCAAAAGCGGGTCTAAGTGTAGCAAAAACAGGATTTGGGTGGACACGTGTCAGCAGGAGGACCCGGGGGATTTTGAGGGAAATATCCCCCGGGGGACGCGTAGTACGACCCATATTAAAAGCCTTCTCCATACTTATTTGTGGGCCAGATGCGACAAGGTAACTGGTGCAAACTGCAAGGTGAATTGGGAGAAGGTTTGTCAGCCAAAAAAGCTTGGAGGGTTTGGCATCTTGAATATTGAAAAATTTGCAACCGCTCTCACGCTACGATGGCTATGGTTTGAATGGACAGACGAAATAGGCTTTGTATCAGACCTAGGAACCCATGCAACAAACAAGATCGAGAGATTTTTTAAACGGCTACAATTGTTAATGTTGGCGACGGAGAAAATCAAAATTATGGTCTTCCCCTTGGCTTGTCAGTTGTAGACCTAAAGAGATTTGCACCAAAAAAATTCGAGCTATCAAAGAGGAAGAATTGCACGGTCAAGAAGGCTCTCGAAAACAGCTTTTGTGGGTTAGCAATATTGACTTCGCGCAAGGTTTTGAAGTGGATCATACCCAACAATTTTTCCCGCCTTGGGCGATGGTGGTCAATGTCGAGCTATCTATTGCAGTCAAAGACACGGTAACTTGGTAATTCACCAATGAAGGGCAATACTCTGCCTCTTCGGACTACAAAATGCAATTCAAAGGCATCATTCAATCTAACTTAGAAGATATGCTATGGAAGATTTAGGCTCCTCCTAAATGCAAATTCCTGGAGAACAAAAGAGAGTAAGGGGGAGCTCTCGCGACCGGGTCGTCCCCCACAGGCGACCGGCCACGCCACCATCCCCCTCCCCTAAAGCCCTCCTCCCACCCCTCTCTCCCCTGCCGTCACTGCTTGCCCAGGCGGCGCCGGCAGCGCCGGCCCCCTTCTCCTCCCCTCTCAGAGGTGCTCCTGCGCGGGATGGCGGGGCTCCGGGTGGTGCTCCCAGGCGGCGGCGGTCCGGGGTGGCGGCAGGGCGACTTGGTGCTGACAAGGGTGATCTGCGACGCGGCCGTTGGCGGCAGGGCGACACGGAGGCGGCGGTGCCCGCTCGGCCCAGATCTAGGCCCCATCTAGGACGGGGCGGGCCGGCAGCTCTGGCGTTGACCTTGGATGTGGAGGTGGTGAATAGGCTTACTGGGTGGTGGTGGCGTTGTCGCCCGGCTTGTTGCAGCATGGCGGCAGGGGCTTTGCAGACCCGAGAAGCCTGGTGTGCCCCTACTTCCGTGTTCGGTCGGCTATCATAACGGCGGTGGAGACAGTTCGCTCCCGCGCGGCTACAGTGCTACTGCCCCCGATTCCTTGTGTTCCCTAATCTTTCCTCTAGGCCCCGCGTTGGTGATCACAGTGAGAAGACAAGGGTGGCGTCAAGACCGTGGTGATGTATGCTGGTGGGTGGCAAGCTGGGTGGAAGGCTTAGGATCGTCTAGGTAGTAGTTTTTTGGGGGTTGGGAGAAATCCTTGTAGGCTCGTCCGGCACCGACGTGGTGACGCCTACGCGTGCCACCATTCATGCCTAAAGGGCATCTGATGTACCCCTTCCCCACTCTCTTCCTCATGCCGAGGGAAACCCTAGGACATGTCCGGGAAGCAGCGTCATCGTCGCATTCCTTCTTAAAGGTGTTGCTTGGTACGCGGCGTTTCAAAGTACTAGGAGTGTGGTAGGACGACTCCGGAGGGCGCAACGGTGGCGAGTCATCCTCGCTTCGTCGATCTACCGTTGTTGGCATTAGTTTCTCTTTTCTTCTTATGTTGGGCTTGATGTGCTATTTTCCCCAGCAGTGTACCGTGCGGTTGCTATATTAATATAGTGGGACGAAAGCCTGTTTCGAGGAAATGCAAATTCTTTGCATGGTTGGTTCTCCAAAATAGAATTTGGATGGCGGACCGATTGGCTCGAAAAAGGTGACCAAACTGTGTAATTGCCCATTATGCAACCAACTCCAAGAGTCGACATCGCACCTTCTTTTCAAATGCCTCTTCACCACTTGCATTTGGAATGTCATCCTCCATTGGTTCGGAAGGCAAGACATAGATACATCCCTATGAGCAAATGAAGATAGTGCCAATGTTTGGTGGATGAAGATGGCTTCAGGTTGCGCAGCGAAGGCTGGCACTGACAACGGAGACACCTGTGGGTACCGTTACCTCCATGGAGGCGCTGTCATGGCATCTCGGCGTCATTCCCTTCTTGAAGGCGCTGCTTGAGTTGCACGTGGAGTCCCTGATGCGGCAGCTGGAGATGGTGGCCTCCTTGGTCTATCCTGTGAGGCTTGCTAGCAATATATGCTTGCGCCGGGGCTGTGGGCTGCAGCATAGAACGTGGGCATCCAGGGCGCAATGTATGCCGGCGTCGATGGTTCCAAGACGATGGCTTCTCTAGTTCTTCCCGGGTTCTGCAATCCCCCCACCGACTCTCCTAGGCAACATGGGTGTAGGGTATGTTGGCGCGGAGCCGTGGGCAGCCCTGGAGATGTGGTCTTCTCCGGATGCGCAGGGCAACGGCTTTGACGCGGCCTTGAGGCTCTGAGTCTAGCCGCCTTGCCATTCATGGTTGGAGGCTGGACATGGCGAGACCTTTCGTCGTTGTGGACTGTAGTTGGTGGCACCTCCTCACCTGGTTTGATGAGGACGCCAATGTGTGTGCGTGTGTCCCTCCTGTGGGGAGGTTGTACCTGTACCTGTAATATCTTCCTGTTAAATGAAATGAAGCACAAAACCTTTTGCATTTTCTCGAAAAAGATGGCTTAAGGTCAAGAAAATATTATGAAGTCCGTGGCGTCCATGCTTATGCTCGTCTCTTAGGAAGTTTGGAGGAAAGAAATGCTCGGGTTTTCCGAAATCATGTGTCAACCTGGTTAATTTGTTTCTAACGTTATTCCAGGAGAGTAGTCTCTAGTAAAGTCCTAGACTTCGTTCTAGGCGTTTGTCCAAAACCTATATAAATTCTTCTTAATTAATGAAATGTAAATGGAAAATATTTTGTCTTGTTTCAGAAAAAAAAAAGATTGTCTGTGGGTACGCCTCCTAGCAAGTGGAAGTCCTCTGGCTGATTCACCAACAATATTGACAGTGACCACTGTGGGAAGTTCAGTTTGGGGGATTTCCCTTTTTGCGAGGAACTCAATGATATAATATAGGTGAGAACTGCTTTACTGGACGAGGATATGAAGTTTTGGTTCCTGCAATCTCAAAATGACAGCCTATACAAGAAGATTATAGTTGATATGTGCATATATTTTTTCAAATGGAGCCTCTCAAACTTGTTCTGGCAAAGAAAGTACACAATGATATTGTCGTGGACTGTAACTCACCAAAAGGAGTTAGTACATCCTATAATAGACTCCTAGTACCCTGGGCACAGAACATTCACTAGCCATTACGAAAAACAGATACAGGCAGTGCAAGCAATGTTGGCCATCCTTTTGGAGCAAGTCTAAAGGTAATCAAATAAGTCCTGTATTCAAGATAAGAACAGACTGTAGCTACACCACTTACTTTCCTAACAAATTGAAATATTTGTTAGTATACACCTATGATTACTGAAATACTAACCCTCAGTAACTACATATGATTTTGTAAACACGCTTGTTTGAATATATAGACAACAGAGTTATGATGCAGATGAGCAGACACAGGATCAATAAAGCTAATGTGTTGTTCTATCCTCTTTCTAGACTAAATCACCCAAGTAAGTTACTTTTGTTGACACTTATTTCAAAGAACACATATTTGTAATCACTGCTCCGCTGTCTACACAAGCTGGGAACACGAGGTGGATAGATTACTGGATTCTTCGTAGTTTATTCGATAACATTAATTCCCGCATAATCTTCCTTTCAGTGGTTGCATCTATGGTGTACACTAAACCAACTACGCATTGTAAAAAAATTCAAACAAATTGTTACAATTTGAAAAATATCCAATAACATGTTTCAAACTGTTAAACAAATTTGGAACATGTTATTTTGTTATGATCCTGTTTTATCAGTATTTCACGTTAGAGATGGTTGATTGATTCACATTGGTACAACCTACTGTAAACATATCAAACTTATCCAATATTAACAGATCACAAACAAGTCCAGATGAAACAAAGGGCAGAACTTCAGTTGACACATACCAGGTTAACGTGTCAAACAACACAAGGAATGTCCAGCAATCCAGATTCCACCCCCAAGCTGCACAACCACAACAACAGTTGAACATTCCTTAGGACGGCAATGCCAGATTCCATTGTTCCTTAGGACGGCAATTTTTAAGTCCTGAACCCTGGATGCAAAAAATAATAACACAGGTCTAAAGAAATGAATAAGCATCAATGTACTGCCAGCATGGGAGTACCTTTTTTTGCGACAGATTAAAATAGTTTGTTACCATAGTTGCAAGCACGTAACTTGCAGATTAGTCACTGAAGTTGAGAAGTGCTCATCTGCTACACACAGCTTGGCAAAACGAGCACCTGAGATCACCAAACGGCCCACACTGGACAAGATTTTGCTGACGAGGAGGTAAATTTTGCAAAATACCCGTGGAATTTCTTGTGATCTCAATAGCCCTATGCCCACCTGCAACCTGTTCGATGAAATGCTTTCGCCAGAGGAGACCGACCCATTGCCTCATGTTCTGTGACTCGAGGTACAGTTACCTCACTATTACTCATTCGGTCCTTCCTTAACCCTGCTGCAACTTCAACTATAAGAAAATGGCGGATTCATTTCTCCAATATTCCCTTCCCAATCTAGAATCTACTCACTTGGATTGCTGTTGAAACCTCACCACCTCAATCGAACAGAAACTAGAGATGCGATAGGGGACTGATCGTTCACGATGTGGCAGCAAGCTGCTTCCCGGCCGCCGGGAATTGGGAAGTTTAGGGCGCCGCGGCTAAGTTGAACGGAGGATTTGGGACCGGTTTCGAGCTTGCGCGAGGCGAGTAACCAGTAAATGGCGGCAGGCGTGGGCGGTGGTGGACGAGGACTGATGGGCCATGGATTTGGGGTCCGGTGGCTGGTTGGCAGGCTCTGGCCGTCGCGACGGCCATCGCCGCCGATCCGCCGAGGGCGGTGACCCCTCCAAAACGGTGGGAAAATTCCCAATGCGGGGGTCGCATACGAGTTCCGCTAGGCCATAAGCCCGTCAGGGCCCAGAAAAACCCATTTGAGTCTGTCCATTTAGCAAGCCCATCAACTAAACGGACTGTCCTGAAATCTGGTCCGTCGCGTCGCTTAACGCAGGAGACCGAGATGGATTTGCGGATTCGCTATCTAGTTTCGGCCTGGTTCTTTCAAACAGCCCTACGCATTCCCAGGATACGTGGTTTTTATTTCCGGGTTCTCAGCCAACCACGTGTCCTCTTTTTAGATTTAAAATCCTGTTTTTGCTATATTTGTCTCGCTTTTGTTATATTTGTCCCGCTTTTGCTACATTATAGTAAAAAACGGTTCAGTCCAGAAAATAAAAAACAGACTGGACCTCGACGGAGATTTCGCCGGAGACCTCGCCGGCGACCGTGTAGCAAAATAGTTGAGCTAATGTAGCAAACCCGATCTCACCGGAGACTCGCCGGAGGCTTTCGCCGGTAGACCTCACCGGAGACCGTGTAGCAAAAACGTTACGCTATTGTAGCAAAAACGTAAAACGGTGGTAGCAAAAAAGTTATGCTAATGTAGCAGATCTGATCTCGTCGGAGATGACCTCGCCGGAGATCGTGTAGCAAAAACTCAACGCTATGAGTTTGTAGCAAAATTAGTCCTCGCTTCGCCCAAGGTAACAATATCATGCACTCATAGTAGCAACATCGCAGACCCAAGGTAGCAGAGCCGTATGCCATTGGTAGCAACGGTTTATACCCGGGGTAGCAAAAGCCACCGGCCATGGGTAGCAACGTTGCCGGCCATGGGTAGCAACAGTGCCGACCTTCGGTAGCAAAATCCATCCTTCGTAGTAGCATGCACATGATGCGCCATCTTGAATCGCCGGCGACCGTGTAGCAAAAAATATTGTGCTAATGTAGCATATCTGACTTTGCCGGAGACTCGCCGGTAGACTTGTTGGAGACCGTGTAGCAAACGCTTCACGTTATTATAGCAAAATCTTAAAACTGTGATAGCAAAAAAAAATATGCTAGTGTAGCAAAAAAACGAACGCCGCATGTAGCAAGGTCGGCCACAGTCGGTAGCAAAGCTTTGCACCGCACATAGCAAGGACGTCCATGGTCGGTAGCAAAGCTTGGCGCTGCATCTAGCAAGGCCGGGCGCCGTCGGTAGCGAAGCCGAGCGCTGCAGGGAGCAACGCCGACCAGCACCGGGAGCAACGCCGTCCTTGAAGCAGCAGAGTACAGCCATGCAAGGAACCACGCCGTCCTTGAAGCAGCAGAGTATAGCCATGCAAGGAACCACGCCTTGAAGCATCGGAGTACAGCCTTGAAGCATCGGAGTACAGTCATGCAAGGAACCATGTACGTCTTGAAGCAGCGGAGGGCAGCCATGCAAGGAACCACCGACGAGCACGACGCCGGGAATCAGTGGCGGACGGCGACGCCAGGCACCGATGGGCTGCCACGCGGGGAACCACCAGCGAGCGCAGAGGGCCTGCCATGATAAATACTACAAGGAGGGATGGAAAAAGACAGAGGAAGAAGAAAGATAAGACACGGTCGGTGGAGGTTGTGTCCATACGGGACACGTGTCGCTCGCGCGACCCGGGGGACGCGACGACGCGATCCCCCGAGGGAACGGTATCATTTTCCAAGGAAAAACCCCTTCTCGTCGTCTGGCCCCCGCCGGTCACCGGCGGACCACACCCGCCGACCTGGTGCTGGTAAGCTCCCGGCGACGAACCTCTCGCGAGGCCCGCTTCTTTTTTTTTCCCGAATTACCTCGCATGATCAGTGGTAGGGAGAATAGAAAATGCCTGTTAGGGTTCCCTGGTGCCGCCGTGCCGAATGATTCAGTAGAGGAAAATTGGAGGAAATTAGGCCACTTTCTCCGCTTGTTGCACTGATCAAGTTGTGCGTCCTCTCTCCATCAAGAAGTGATCATTGTGTTATTGGTGTAGAGGGGGAAGCAGTAACCGGGATTGTTCAGACAATTTGATCAGGTCTTCTCGTACCGTTGCCATCAATACAGATTTCCGTGTCTACTTGGCTGCTCGTGTTGTGTGCCCCAGGCTGCTGGTCCCATGGTGAGTTGAGCGAGCCTTACATGTGCGGACTTCACCATCGGTCGGCTTGCTTTGGGTTAGAGACTTATAGTTGTGGATGCTAAGGCTATCTGAAATCTGATAAGATTTGCTTTGCACATCTGGGATCTTGTTGTGCAAAGTTCTTGCTCTGGTAGGACATTGGCAATATGATTGTTCTTTGGTTAACGTCCTATGGTAAAGTCAATGGAAACAGAAGGATAGATGTGACTTTAGACCTGCTAAGTTACCACCCCTGATCCCTTTATTGTTCAACATAACTGTCCCTGGTCTTCTTGTTACTAGCGTGCAGGTATTGTGTGTGCATTATAGTCTTAAACCAGATGCTAATTTAGGGGTAGTAGTGCATCCCCCTTGCAAGAAGTAGCATTTCTCATGGTGAGGCTGGTGTTTACATTTTAATTTGTGAACAATGAAAAAGCAACTAATTGGACATAGTTTGATCATAACTGATTATGTAACCAGTAGCTGGTGTATTGCTCCTTGCAATGTAAATCTGATTCATAACGTGGAAGTATTCTCAAAAGCATGACAAGTACCATACGTTGTATCCCAAAATCAGCTTTCAGAATAATTTGAATTATGCACATGTTCCTCTGTTTAGCTTTCATGTCCTTGTTGATGTGGAGTACATGCCTATTACTACATTGTTTTCATTCAGAGGATATTTACACTAGTTCACAACTATTCATAAACGCTAAACTAAATAGTGTGCCCAATTAAGGCAAGGTTCAGATAAAATCTGCCAGCGATGACGGAGATGTGATCTGGTCATGTTAGAGAAAAGACAGTAATCTTCTAGACTAAATGATCCCAACTTTTGCCAACTTTACTCTACCTTTTATTGTGTATAACGATGGCAGACTATTTTACTGCAACATTAATACAACAGAGCTAATTTACTATCTACATATTATGAGTTGGGAACTTGGCATGCATATGATGTGAGGGATACATGATTCAGAACTGACTTGTTTCACAATGATCTTGTACAATTGTACTCATTTCTACTTGTCTTTGATCAAGCTTGCATCTATTCACAACTTGACATGCAAAACAATCATTCATAGTGATGAGCAATCTTCTACAGAATGGGCAGGTGCAAGTTGTGTGGCTTCTTGGGGTGCCCAGATCAGATGGTCCCTAACTGCACTCTGAATAAGCGCATATGATATTTTCTTGGGGTGTAGGCTAAAACCATGACCCATGAAAGCAGACGGTCCTGCATCAATGTAATAGTCCTGCCTGTCATCTTGTGTTCAAGCAAAGAATTGTTTCACTCCAGTCAGGAAAAAAAGCATGTTTTCTGGACCAAATGGCGAAAGTTCAAGTAAGCTCAGACTGACACAATAACCAACCTGTGTGAATATCATCGAGGACTTGGATTTTTCTTTCTGTATACTTGTACGTGCTTACATAGAGTCTGTACTAGTCTATGGTAACAAGCTGTTGCAAGTCCCAGAGCCTTCTCTGTGCTAGTATCACACTGACGGTTGGAGGAGGGTTCAGGTAGTCAGGTGTATTTGGTGATACAACTGTACAAGGAAACAACTCGGCACGATGGTGTGTTGATGTGATCGAGCAGAGCTGATATGCATGTTCTGTCAAATGCTCCTGGATTCTTGGAGATGTGGGACTAAACAAGGTCATGACAAGCAACTTCTTGCATGTGCAGCACATGAATGTTGGCTTAGCTACTGCTGACACCTCATACTATGTTCTTCTTCCCATTTATATAAGTTATAACAAAACTTGCTGGCTAGTGGGCAAATTAGACAGTATAATGTTCTGTTATGTGAATTATATATGCTACTAACTGTCATGTAATGGAAAAATGGATTTTGTTGTTGCATCATATGAAGTATCAAATTTTATCTTGTTATGCTATCATGAATGTTAGTATGTTACAGTAACTATTTTACTAGACGCCATATTTATCACTGACGAAATAACTTGGTCCTTTTGTACAAGAACCAATGATGTTCATTTTTAATGTTGTCAAATTGTTTAATAAGATGGTCAACTTATTATATGTTGATGGTCAGAAACACTTGAAATCATTGTACTTCTCACGTGTTAGATGCTCTTTTGCATATTGGTCATTCGCTGGAGATTATATCTCTTTTGGTCATTGGCAGATTAATATGGATGCAGCCCCGGCTCTAACCCATGGCAGGGTTGTGCCATGGCCAAGAGCCCAAGCCAGAGGGGCCCAAATTGTTTTAGCGCTAAAAGGGCCCAGGCAGGAGCCACGAGGGCAGATCGATCGATCCCGCCGAACTGAATCGTCGCCCTCGACCTGCCGCGACCGCGAAGAGCCAAAGACGCGCCTCTCGGTCTCTCGGAGTCGCCACGCAGGCCACGTCTAGTGCCCCAGCCCCCCCCCCCCCCCCCCCCGCTTCGCTCTGCCGGCTGCCGCAGTGCCGCCCTGCTGCCCTGCGGCCTTGGCCTGCGCTGTGCCAGTTTCTGCTGCCGTGCCCTCTGTAAGTTTACTCTAATCCCTTCTTATTAATCCCTAGTTTAATCCTTCTAATTAATCCCTTGACACATAAACCAACATAAGACAACATCTTACTATTTCTCTTATTTATAAGACAACATCCCGGTGGGATGTCATCTCTTTCCCCAATCAAGCTGGACGCATTTCTCGGTATCCCATTCACATGTTCAAAAAGTACCAAATACTGAAGAGAAAATAGAGATAAGAACTGAAGTAGGATTCCGTGTGAGTACCGAATAGGATCTTATCAAAGCTCTGATTTGGGATCAACTCATAGACGAGTAACCGGTCCTACTGCCACAAGCAGACTCCAACAAGCCTGACAAGTTACTTTTTCTTAAGCTTGGCCAACCACGAATCACTCTTCAATTCCACCACTCCTTGTGTTGAGCTCTTCGATAGTCTTTTCACTGCTATTTCTTCCTAATTTGGCAGAGAATCCTATGCAAAATGGAACCAATAATAGGCCAAGGTATCTGAATTTCCTTGTTTGCAACAGAGCTATAGGAATTTAAATGTGTTCTCTGATTTTCTCCAAGATGTGTACCTTGTAAACTGCACTGAATCTCCCTTCGCCGAGCTTGTTGATGTTTCTCTAAGAGTGTCTTCTATCTTTTATAGAGTAGGAGAGTAACATATAGCGCGCGCGAAAACACAAAACACCCACCAGGACCGTACGAGAATTAATTCTCTCCTGCCAAAAAATAAGACACTACACTATCCAGCTGGAAAGTTAGGGTTTGCATACTAGCACAAGCACTTAGTATGAAGCATTTGCATGCAGAACTCTTATAAGCCTTGTTCTCATTACCTTCCCATTTTAGATGCTAAAAATTTCTTAGCCAAACAACGCGCTAAAAAGTTTGTCCAAAACCCTAGCCATTGCATACATGCATAAAAACGGACTGATACACACATACACACCGTTATCCTTTTTAAGAGCCAGCCACTAGCATCTAAAGGAGCATTGTATTGATATCTATATCCAACGAATCTAACCCTATGCACAGCTATGCCTGTGTGTAGCAAATCTGCGTTCATATCTAATTATACGTACATATAAATAGTGTCTTTAGGGCCCTTTTATCGACTTCGTCCAAGGGCCCTGAAAAATATAGAGCCGGCCCTGTATGGATGATGACTGAAGTGTGGCGACTGTTCTCTTTCACCTTGATTGTGATTGTTCGATGTGAAGGCAGAGTGATCTGTTATGCTTGAGGTCAGTATATTGCTTTGTTGCACATGTCACCGATCTTTATTGCTACTTCTACAAAAAAAAAGAACAGAGACTATTTAGTTACTTAAACCGACAGTTCTCTTTGTGTGTACCTGTATTGAGATATGATCAGCATGCTAACTTTTTTGTAGTTTCAAAAGTCTGTCTCAAAATATAGAAGATGTAATTTGACCACTAGTACCTCTGTTCCAATTAATAAGGCCTATAAATTTGATCATAAGTCAATCTTACCAGGTTTGACCAAATATATAGAAGAAATATTAATAACTACAATATTAGATAATTGCATTATGAAATATATTTTATGGAGAAACTATTGTTTATTGATTTGGCATCACAATATTTTATGGAGAAACTACAATATAATTTATTTTATGGAGAAACAATATAGATAATTGCATAACGTTGGTCAAATTTAGATGTTGTGTATTTTTGAGTAAATTGGAACAGAGGGGTATGAATTTTCTTTCATGCATGATAATGAGATATCCTTCCGCTTCAGGGCTTGTGTTTGCTTTACAAGAAAAATAGTCAATTTGGAGTAATGAGCATTTCAAAATAAAGAGAATCCAGAGTTGAAGGTAGCATTGTGCATTACTAGAGTCGTGTCACATTGCCATTAACCGAGAAGTAAATGACACTTCACAGGACTAGAACTGGGAAGCAAGAGCTGCTCCAACACCACTGCCATGTACTAGCACACACTGACCCCTCAACGACAATGCACGTTTATATACCCCTAGTTGATCTATCTATCCATGGATAAGGAGAAGGACCCTGCTACTCATAACAGTAGCAGGCGTGCAGTTCCATACAGCTAAAACGAAGCAAACATTCCTAGTAGTAACATTCAGAGCTAGAGAGACCCTCAATGGTTACAGACTCTACTTCATGACTCGGAGAACACACCCAGTACGCGCCACCTATAACCAGCGGGAGCACTCGGCGCTAGTTGGCGACCGCCTTCTTGGACTTGGGAGCCGCCTTGGCCTTGTCGTGGACGGCGTGTGCCGGCGGGGCCGCGTTGAGGTCGGGGAGCGGCGCACGGCCGCCGCCGCCAGCCACGGGGGCGCCGGCATTGCTGGCCGCCTTGGTCTTGGCGAGGCGCTGCTTGAGCTCGGTGAGCAGCGCCTGGTTCTCCTGGTTCAGCATCTGCGCCTTCTTGCGCAGCCGCTCGTTCTCCTGCAGGATGTAGCAGTTCTGCATGTACAGCTTCACGTTCAGCCTGTCCATCCCTGCTCCTGCCTGCCACCGAGAAGGAACATGGTAACAAGATTAGTGCTAGTATCCAGTAAGGGCCCCTGTTTCAGACAGAGTTTCAGTTATACAGTTGCTAATAAGTCACGCGTGTTATACTACGTGTGCTGCGATGACTGCAGAAAAAGAAGGCATGGAAGCTGAACACAGTGAAGTGTGTGTGTGTCGTGCTCTGAGATCCAGTATAATACCCAGGATACTCAGAGGGTGTCGCTGGTGGGGCAACATCCTCAAGAAGGAGCTGCGTTATGCAGACTGTAAGGAAAAACAGAGTACTACCAGTAGATTGTAGGCTGAAGCTTCTATACAATAAAAAAAAGGAGAGGGTTGCTCGCTCTAAGTAAATCATGACAGTTATTACACCCATGTTTAACAATGCTCGCTATTACGACTGCTAATAGAATACTCCCAGTAGTGGTGGCAACTCTTCAAGATGTACTCAAGGCATATAAACAAATCAAAGGCATTAGGCAGGGGAGGCAGCAGCTAGCTAGGCAAATTTGTAAAGTAGAAACGAACAAAAAGCAGAGTTTGTTTAGAACAAGAAAGGGGGGAGGCCCCCATTGGCAACAAGCATATGATTGTGCATGCATGCAAGCGGAAAAGAAGATGATGAGACTGGCTGATGAGAGGATCATCACCTTGCTGAAGTTGCTTGCTTGCTGCTGCTGCTCCTGTGAGGTCGGGGGAACTCAGGCAGCTAGCGGAGGCGGCCGCCGGAAAGCGAGAGAGACGAACAAGCCCAACTTCGTGCTGTGTGATGTGCTGCGCTCGTTGCGGTGGGCGGGTGGGGCTCTATTTATAGGCACGCGAACACGAAGCCCCCTCCTCCTCGGTTCATAACAGTTCATGGTAGAGGTGTGTGCATGTGCGCAGCCTTCCCTCCTCTTCTTCCTGGCTCAAAGAACGCTCGAGCCGTCTCGCTGACAGGTGGGGCACGTCGGCACGAGGCCGTGGTCCACGGGCTAGGCGTTCGCACGTACGAATGGGAAGCTCTCATGAGGCCTTTGAACGGGAAGGGGCAGAGGGGGGTATCGTGCATGGCCGGTCGTAAGGAGACGACGATCCAATCGATGGTGCGGCAGAGGCTTAAATGGTGCCTAATCATGAGGTTGGGCTGCCGAGGGGCTGGCCTCCTCGCCCCCTCACGTGATGATGGTTCATGGTTCGCCGCCAAGAAGAAAACTCCGTGTAGGCGCCGTCGCCTTCACATAGGAAGAGCATCTCTAACACATGGTTAATAATAGTGCATTCAAAATTAGTCACTACAAATTGTATACATCACAATAGACTGCAATATATATATGACACAAACATAGTTCCAACTTTCCAAGATAATGCAAAATAGGACACGGCTTCTTTTTAAAAAACTTTGCAAGATCATCGCACGCATATAAAATTAAACTTCAAATCCACATGGCATAGCATAGTTCAAAACATTCCATAGTCATACACAAACACAAACGAAATGCCCATGCATAGTTCAAAGCATAAAATAGTTCACCATCAACATATATAGTTCAACAAAAACACATATAGTATCTACTCATGCATCATTACCACCATTGCCATAATCAACTTGTCTTCCACCATGGTGTAGTTTGATGTTCTTCCCCACATATTTACTTCCAAGAAAACCTCATCATCCAAATCAAGATTGTCCTCATTATAATTTGTTTCATATTCTTGTGGTGGGATTTCTTGAGGTATAAACCCTTGGGAAACATTCATACTTTGCAAAGATGCTTCATCATTGACATTACATACATGGTGTAGTTTGATGTTCTTCCCCACATATTTTCTTCCAAGAAACCCTCATTGACACTACATACATCAACAATAGATAGCAAACAAATTCAATTGCATTGAAGAATTAGAACATTGGGGTGGGGGACACCAACCTAGAAGTTTTTGGATTCTGTACACGGCCACGGTCACCTTCTGCTTCTTCGGCTTCTCGTCCATGGACGCATCATATGCCTCTTTTTGTTAGTAGCGAAGAGGTTTTCCTCCCTTTGGTCGGTTGCTTCCTTGTCACGGCCACACCCTGACTCGAATTCCAGGCGCATGAAACTGGTCAGGGTGGCGTCAAGACCAACGATGGAGGGGTGGTGCCATAGGGTTATGTAGGGCCTCTGCTACAATTGTCGGGCCCGAGAGTCGTGGAATCGGTGGCAAGAGGGGCCACCTCTCTTCACCACCAACACCAGATCGTCGGTGGCGCCACCCCTCTTTACCGTTCCCACACCGTTAGAAAGGCCCCGTCGCCACATCGACCCACCTACACTTCCACTAGGCGCTTCTCACCATCATTTGGTGTCCATGGCAGTTCCGATCTCCTCTCGTGGCTATCTTGTATGTGACGTGATCGATTATTTTCCGGATCATGCATTCAGATAATGGGAATGATGTTCGCTGCTCTGATGGCGGAGGTCCAGAGGAAGCCACTTCTGTCGCTGCCACCGACGAAGAACGTTTGAAGATTCTCTCTAGCCTTGTTGGTTCGTATGCCTAGGAAGAAAAGCCGCGACATGGAGGTCCCAAGTTGGGTCTCCGCAAGAGAAAGCCGACGCAGATGATGGAGGGCTATTTCATGATGTATGACGACGTAATCGTTGATGCAATACATAGTGAAGTGACATTTTTGCATCGTCTTAGGATGAACTGAAAGTTTTTCATGAAGATTGCCATGAGCGTCAATGAGTTCGACGAGTACTTCATATGCAAGAAAGACTGTACCGGCATGGTAGGTTTTTCCTCATATGATGACAGAGAGTTGTGGCAGTGTTTACGCCAACCTATTTGAGAACACCCAATGAGGAAGATACTACTTGGATCCTAGCACAGAACACAACAAGAGGATTTATAGGGATGCTTGGAGGCATCGATTGCATGCATTGGGTATGAATAGCTGCCCTACTGGACAAGGAATATACAAAGGTATTAAAGGAACATGTGGTGTGATACTTGAAGCAGTGGCAGATCAAGATAAGCGGATTTGTCATCCTTTTTTTGCTATGGAAGGATCTCACGATGACGTTAACATGTTGTCGTGATCGAATTTGTTCCTAAACTTGTTGAAGTACAGGCTCCGTCGGTAAACTTTGAGATGGGCCCCAGTACATCAAGAGATACTATCTAGCGGATGACATCTATCCAAACGGTCAACATTTGTGAAGACAATCTCAAACTCTATTATGGGGAAAATATCTTGGTTTGCTTTGTGCTATGAGGCTTGTAGAAAGGATGTCCGGCGGGCATTTGGTGTGCTCCCAGCTTCATTCTCTATTATTCGGTATCTCACTCTTACATGGTCGAAGCATGTGTGATCATGCACAAAATGATCACTAAGCATGAGCACGAGCATCCACTGATTGATAGTGAACTATATCACGAGAGGGGTCCTCTTGCCGATGTTGATCATGAGGTGTCTGCCACATTTGCTGCTTTCCACACCATGTGTCGGTAAATCCGAGATGAAAACGCTCATTACCAACTGCAAGACGATTTGATAGAGCATTTATGTATTCTCAAAGGAAATGCCTAGTTTTATGTGTTTCAAATTATGGTTCAAAATTTGTAGAATTATTATTACCTTGTTAAGCTTACTTTATTGAACTTGTTAATTTTATATTATTTTACGTTGAATTCTTATCAAAAAATTAATTAATTTATTATTTGTGAAAAAAATCTTTGGGCGTATGGGCGCATGGTTGGGCGACGTCTAGCCATGCACCCCCGCCACAGTGCCAGCACCCTCAATACGGCGCAAAAACACGCCAGACGCCGTAGAGGGGGACAACCGGAGATGTGGACGCCGTATAGGGGAAAATTGATGAGAATACAAACTCACAAAATAGAATATAATTTGTAGGCCTAAAGATTAGGGTGGTCTAGGTAGTGAGGTATATGAAAATTTAAAATAGATTTTTACTGAGCAAATAATTATTGAAGCTAATGAATAAAGATGTATTTTCTAGCAATAAATTTTGCATAGTAAGTATCTCGGTCAGAAAACATTGTCTGAATCCCAAGAGAAGCCGAGTGACTCTCCTTTTTCGAAAGAACTTATGCGGGTAAATAATGAGTTCTTTGTAAAGGTCATTTCAAAATAGGGAACGGTGTCAATACTAAGTTTTGGAGGATATATGGTTATGAGACACACCTCTAGCGTAGCAATTTCCATCTCTATACAATATTGTACACATGACTAATGTTGATGTGGCACAAGTATTATCTCAAGTACCATTAAACATTGGTTTCATGAGGATACTTAATAGTAGTAAATGGACTGCCTCGTTACATATGCCAAAATTTTATGATGGTTCAACTATTGGCAGAACATGATAAGTTTGCATGGAACTTAACATCGTTTGAGGTGTTCTCGGTAAAATCCATGTATGAAGATCTTATGAATCTTCCTTCAAAAATATTTTTAAAAATTAAAGATCCCGCTTAAGATTAAAATTTTCATGTAGTTCCTTCAAAACAAAGTGATCCCTACTAAAGATAATTTGGTTAAAAGGAATTGGATAGCATGTACCAAATGTCGTTTTTGTGGGTCGCATGGAACATCAAATATTTGTTTATATTCTGCCCTTTTGTTCGGCTTTTATGACAGTATTGTCAATTTTGCTTACGATCTAACACCTCCAACTAATATAACAGACATTTTTGGGAATTGGTTGAATGGTGTTGATAAATCTTCTTAGACTATAATCCGCATTGGTGTTTCTTTCTTATGTTTGTTTATTTGGAGATGCAGAAATAACATTATCTTTAACGTATCAAAATCTTTTAATCTCTTGCAAGCTCTCCATATGGTGGCACATTGGGTGCAACTTTGGACGTTCCTTCTACTGCCAGACCAGAGGGATATTATGGCTACTGGGTGCAACCATTTTCTGTGGTCGTTCATCACATATTCAACCAAACGTGTTGGCTGACGCGTAATCGACTACATGATGCTTAGAGTTCTGTTGCTACATATTTTCACTGGTTGATTCATGTATCAACTTTAAGCGACCCATAATTTATAATGTGTGTTGAATGTTGGATGATTGCTTTTAATAAAGGATGTGTGCACCAACCGATGCAGATGCCCTTGGTTTTAATCCCCTTTTCGAAAAAACTTAAACAACCCTATTATACACCATGCTCTAACCAAAATGCCCTATTGTTCCAAGTTCAAAAAAAAACATTGTTCCTTACGAAATGCTACAGATATATTGGAGGACTTTTTTTGCCCTTAGTGATGCAATAGTCTGTATATCGGTTTTGCTATTTCTCATGCACCTAAAAGTAGTTATTTTCCAGTCGCCTCTCGCACCATTAGATTTACGTTGTGATTCGTGCTACCATGAGTGCAAGTGGGTTGTAATTAAGATTTTTCAGTTACAAGTGGATTTCAAATGAGTTTTTCCTTACAAGTAGTTTGTAACTAAAAAGGTTCAATTAAAAATGAGTTATAACTGAGTTTATCTCGAGTTGCAAGTGAATTGTAACATACTCCCTCCGTCCAAGAATAGATGTCTTAGGTTTTTAAATTTTGGATGAATCTATATACAAAATAGTGTCTAGATTTATTTAAATTTTTATAAATTTGAGACATCTATTTTGGAACGGAAGGAGTAGTTTATTACACATGATATGTCACATGACTTATTTCTCGGACGTCCGAGACGTGGGCGCACTCCTTTTATATCACCACCCTATTATACATCACATGCTCTAACCAACTTGTTTATGGACTACTAATCGGCATTGCCATATGATTGTGTTTCAAAAGTTGTTGCACACGAGGAGGATCCATTT
The DNA here is from genome assembly GCA_910589765.1 of Avena atlantica. Classification (NCBI taxonomy): domain Eukaryota; kingdom Viridiplantae; phylum Streptophyta; class Magnoliopsida; order Poales; family Poaceae; genus Avena; species Avena atlantica. The sequence continues at coordinate 359,667,870 of OU342734.1, read as the reverse complement.
CCGAACGTGTTTTCGCCGGTGTTCCTTACGGAAAAAACGCCACGCGTTCTGAACAAACAAGCGCTGTTGTCACCGGAAGCGATCATGTTCCTCACGCTGTCTGACAGCCATTGTACGGGGTAATCTAGATTCAACACCCCCATAAGGACGAAACTAAATTCAACGACCATTTGCCAGCCAGCGATCCCACGACCCACCTGCACGGCTGCTTCTAAACGGTCAACAGCCCACTGCATACTCATTTGCTACCTACACGAAACACGAGCAGAGTAATTTCGTGGTGGAACCGAACACACCTCTAGCGGTTTAGGTTTGCCAAACCGATCGAAGTGTCAGTGACAGACAGTAGCGAGTAGCGAAAGCGTGAAAGAGCTGCGAGAGGGGCAGCAGCACGGATGCGGACGGATACGATACGACGATGAGATGAGATGAGATGAGATGAGAGAGGGGGCCGGGGCTTCAAATGATGATGATGATGGGCCTCGGCCGGCCCAAGATTCGTAATGATGGCTCGTCTCCGGGTCCTCGCTCGCTCATCATCACGCGCCATATCCCTGTTCCGATATTCCTCCCCCTCCTTTTGTTTTCTCCTCCGATCCCTTCCTCTTTTCTTTTTTTTCTTCTTCTTCTTACCGCGCTGCAACCCAGCCCCCTTCCTTCAATACTACTACTACCGCCCTCCAGGCAGAGCGTGATCATCATGATTCATGATCCCCCTCGATTCAATGCATCTCGATTTTTTTTTATTTAAAAAAAAACCATGTGTGTCTCTTTCTTCTTCGGTTCTTCCTTTTTCTTTTGTGGCCCATGCATCGATCTCGCCTCTTGCTTTTCGCGAGCACTTTCGCTGAATGTGATTGTTAGTACAAGGAACAGAATCTCTCGATGAAGAAAGGTAAAGGGGGTAATGATGCTAGCCAGCTTGGACTCTCTTGATGCTAGCTAGCTAGCAGCTAGGCTGTGTGTATGGTATGGTATGGTATGGTATGGTATGGTATGGTATGGTATGGGAGCAATCTTGTTCTGGAGCTAACACGAATAATACGATCCACAAGCCAAACACACGCTTGGCTGATCGCAGCAAACGAAACAGGACATCCCCTTGTGGCTGTGGAGACGCCGACGTCGCCCTTGGAAACTTGCTCTCGTAGTACATAAGTACTACTGAGCGAGCTCCACTGCGCGAATGCATGCCAATCCTAGACGATCGACACTGGCCGTGTAGTAACGACGACCCCTATGGATCATCATAAGTAATAACCACCGTTCTTCCAAGCCTTCTTCATGAATACTGTATCCTATACTAGGAGTAGAAGAAGCATATGGGCTGGTCTTGCTTGCATTGCAGTATGCGTGCGCAGCAGCTGGTGTGGCGCTGCACATGGAGACAGGCAATTAAGATTCTAGGGGAGTACGAAAACCATGATCGCCGATTAAAAGCAAAGCCATCATTTGGATTCCCCCTTCTTGTTTGTGCTCGTCCTAGCTGCCATCACTCCCTCTTTTTTTCACCACTCGATCGAGAGCTTGGTTCGCCACCGATCGGGCTGCACGCATACGTACAACGCGCTAGTAGTGGAGTACTACTACTACTACTACTCGATCATGGGCAGGAAAATGGAAAGGCCACATTACCTGATCGGGCTAGCTAGCGGTGGTTTATCTTTTGCTTTTTTTTTTCTTCCCGTCTATTTGTAGTAGTACTATCATCTGTATGTATAAGAGAGAAAATTCAGCAAAGCAGAGTAGGCAGAAGAGAAAAAACGTGGTAGAGCTGCCGGCAGATGATGCTTGCTGCCGTTGCCAACCTACTCTAGTTGTGCTCTGTGTACAACAAGGCAGGCAGGCTGCCTTCGACCGTGATGATGCCGGTGTCAGGCAACATTAGCTCCGTGTCTCCGTCGTCCACTGGAGGGAGGAAGACCACCCGTCCCGATGCGCATCGATTGCATAGATTTACTACTCCGGAACCATATGTAATAATCACGATGCGATATGAAGCTTCCCCTGTGTTTACTCCGACGATCCTGTCCTCTGCTGTGCCTGTGCATGCTTTAAAATGTACCCACCCACATTCACATCTTCTCGGGTGGGGTGGGGTGGAGCAGAAAAAGAAAGCTGTGGCAGGGAAGAAGCTGTTTTGCCTGACCATGACCAGATCGAGCAGGGCAGGGCAGGGCAGGGCAAATAATTACCTGCCTGGTATGGTTTCTAGAAAGACATGATGGAAGGAGGCGGCAACATCGACGCAATGAAGGAGTACGTACATGGGCAGAGCGAGCCAGGGACAGCGAGTTAGATACTACTACTCCTACTACTATATCGCATTGCATGAGCATGTATGACGACCGGGGATCCATCGGCAGCGCCAGCACAGCATGCAGGGGCGCGCGGGGCGGTCAATGTTCGCGCATCAGTTCCATTGCGCCCCGTATCCTGCACGCAGCTGGGCCTGCCTAATTTACGTGCCGCGCTGTGCTGCTCGAGCGAAGAGGGCACCGGCTAGGGGGCGCTCGATGCGCTGCAGAGTGCAGGAGTAGTATTTAGCGTGGCATGATGGCTAGCCTACCAGCAGCACTCGATACCAGATTGCGCGGCGACGTACGTCAGCTCCCAGAATCTAGATTGGACGGAGCACTACTCGAACCGAGGGTACGATGCTGCAAAAATGGCAGAAAGAACGGCAGTGCGCCTAGCCTAGCTGCCTGCCGTTTCGCCAATGCGGACAGATGGCTACGCGCGCAGAGGATGCAATCCATGGCGTTGCATTCAAGCGTATGCCCATGCCCCCCATCTGTTGGAGTCAAACGATCGCAGCGCCCTTCCCATCATGGCTTGGCACAGGGGCGGACGGCCTAACTTTTTTTTTTACAGAAAACTCGGCGCTTTATTAATTAAAACACATCAATACAATAGGATCCCCGAATACAATCCGAAACAGACAGAAAAACATAACTAGAGTTTACATGAAAGCAAGACTTAGCTAACAAGTGCACCGATTCATTGAGACCTCGTTTAACATGACGAAAGGAGACTGAATAGAAACCAGCCACCATGTGCTTGATGGCGGACACCACCAGTCCAACAGCAGATCTGTCCAGCCCTGGTGCATTGAGGCGCTGCACGAGAGAGAGAGGCAGTCTAAAGCGAAGATCACACTGCTTCAACCTTTATCCTGTGCCAATTCAACCGTCCGTCGGAGAGCCACGGCCTCTGCATACTCTGGCGTCTGGAGCCCTTCATAAAACTGACGACACACCGCCAAAAACACACCTCTCTGATCCCTACCGATCACACCATCACTCATACCTCCATCAGCTTGGAAGATAGCAGCATCAGAGTTAACAAGAACTGTACCTGCCGGCGGTGGAGTCCACAATGTTGTTGCAGTAGTAGACGCACACCTTTGCTTAGGGATAGACTTGAAGAGATGTTGTTTGATCAGGTCGATATAGGCAAGGATCTTCCCAGTAGTACGGGTAGGGTTGGGCTTAACATCCGAGTTCCTAGACTCGTTTCGAGCATCCCACAAGTGCCAGAAGGTAACCACAAGCGTCGTTAATTGGAGTTCCTTTGAGCGGGCGAGAAAGTCGAAGAGCCATTGCCTGTTGGAGGAGAAGTACTTCCTTTTTAGCTCAAGAGGGACATGCTCCTTAACTTGCCGCCAAACTGTACGTGCAAACGGGCAAAACAACATAGAATGCTCAATACCCTCTGAACGTCCACAGAAAATGCATGAGTCCTCAGCATTGGTGATCTGTCGTCTGCACATCTGTACACCACTGGGCAGACAATCGTGGACAAAGCGCCAAGTATGAATTATCATTTTCCCATGTGCCTTGATCTTCCACAAAACTTTCCAATCCTTTTCTGACGACGTCCAGCTAGAGGGCATGCCCCGCCCGGACCTACTCTAGGCTTGCACAAATTTGCCCGATCGAGCCAGATTATATGTTGAACGCACCGTAAATAAGCCATGACTTGTATGAGGCAAGCAGGCGAAGTCCTCTACCAAATGCCGAGAGATTGGCACTTGGAGAATTTGGGCTGCCACCGATGGGGAGAAGAAACTATGCACATTTTATCCGTTCCATTCTGCCGTCTCCTCATCAAGCAAGCAATGAACAGTAGCATTCAGTGGAATCAGTGAGGTAGAGCTGATGATCTCCGGTGGAAAACGAGGAACCCAGTTGTCTGAAAGAATTCTCACCTTCTTGCCATCACCAATGCCCCATTTGATACCCTAGACCAGCAGATCACGACCATGCAAGATACTCCGCCACGTATACGAGGAGGACCTGGGTTTAGTCGCACGCCAGAAATTAGAGTCTGGGTAATAACGCCCCTTCAGGACCCTAGCACAAAGAGATTCAGGATCAGCGAGTAGTCGCCAACCTTGCTTGGCTAGCATAGCCTGGTTGAAGAGGGCAAAATCACGGAAACCCATGCCCCCTAGTGCCTTTGGTGTCGACAGCCATTCCCAAGATCTCCAATGCATATTTTCCTTGCCATTCTCAAAACCCATCATCTGTTGGCTATCGCCGCTCTGAAGTTATCACATGTGCCTAGAGGGAGTTGAAAACAACTCATAACATAAGCCGGAATGGCTTGGATCACAGCCTTGATAAATGTCTCGTTTCCTGCCTGCGACGGGGGGCGATCTGTAACATCCCAAAAATACTAAACTTAAGTCATCAAACTCTAATCATTAAAATTAGGGTTAACAAAAATTTTTCTAAATAAAATTATGGAAGCATGCATGTGAGTATGCATTTCATTTTGAATTCTTTTGAACCACCTTATTTGTGTTTTTCTTTGCTTGTAAAATGTTTCTTAGGTGAAATAAACATCATCTAAACATTTCCCAAACTTTTCCCAAAGACAAATAAATCAAAACAAAGCTAAATGAGTGAATGGTCATTTTGACCAATTTAACCCCCATGCCTACTTTGGCTGTCTCAAACTTTCAGAACCTAACAGAAACTTTTCTAGATCTTTGCACCCCTTGATAGTACTCATAACATAGTATCAAGGCCCACTTTGTGATCATCCAGAAACTTTCAAATGCATAGTTTAAATGACAATTCAAAATTGAATCTTTATCATATGAGAAGATCCCACTTTTTCAAAAACCACTCAAACAAGCACAACTTTCAAAACCCAAGCATCTGCAGACTCACCAGCACCTACCTAGCACACCCACCAAAAATATTTTCAAAATTCAAAACTTGAATTCTTGCGGCTATTTCATCAAACACTTGGCAGACACAAATCAAACAAAATCAAAACACTATTGTGAGCAGTGATTGAAGCCTAACTTATTCCCTCTCTAGCTCGCAGCAACCTTAGTAGATCATCTAGCCAACTTAACCAAGCACTAGCCTCACTGTAAGCTGGGCAATGACATCAATGGTGAACAGCCGAAGCCACCCATGCCATCCCAGTGTAGACAACAAGCTAGGAGAGAAACTAGCCGTGTCAACCTTGTCTGGAAGATCACCCATTCCTCACCGCCCTCTCTCGACCAGCCCTGCCTCGAAGACGTCGAACACAGCACCCAGGAACGCCGTGCCCGTGCCTCTGTCAACCATGTCGAGCGTGCGCCAGAGCGCCACACTCGACCGACGCCCACAGACCGTGCGCCGCCCTCGCTGCGTGCATACACGATCACCACTGTCCCAGGAGACCGCCAGACATCCCCGTTCGCCGCCCCATGCCTCACAGCCACCGCTCGCCGTTGAAGACGCTGCCTCTGCCGCACAGAGCATCGCGTGTTCCAGACCAAACCGCACCGCCCCTAAGCGCGCATTAAAGCCGTAGAGCATCGCCAGGAGACCACCAAGCGATCGCCACCACCGGCCATGCCTCTAGCAGCCCGTAGCCGTGTCGCCACCATCGCCTGCCCATGTCGTTCGGTCTCACCGTCGCGACTATAAATAGAGGCCTTCCCCGCTCGAATTCTTCACACCATTTCACTCCTCTCTCACCCAGAACCATCCCACCTCAGTCCCGGAGCAAGGCGAGCAGCGCATCGCCGGAATTGTGTCGGAGCAGGCCGCCTCTGGAGGAGAAGGGCGCCGTCGATTTTGTCCACCCTAGGAGCTGCCGCGACCACCCCTGAGTTCGCCGTCGTCGACTTCGTCGTTCGCCCGCCTCGTCGACCCTCGCCTAAGCCCCGGTGAGCCCCAAACGACCCCCACTGGCCACGCTAGGTTTCTGTCTCGCTGGCGTTGCCCAACGTCGACGATGACTCTCAGCCGTTGGATTAGAACCAGATCGAACGCACCACATCGCCCCATACCGCTTCGCACCCCTTGTCTCACTAACGCGTGGGGACAGCCACTTAAACAGCCTGTGGAAGCGTTGCGTTTAGCAGGCCGACCCAGTATCGCTTCCCGCGCAGCCCAGCTATTTTGAATTTAACATTTTGCATTTTATTTCAAACACACTTCTATACCCAGTTTTAAAAATCAACCCAGGTCGATTCAGTGCACCAAATCGAATGAAACCAATTTTGTTAGAAAGGTCTGGAAGTGCTGAATCCAAGCTCGTTGGATTGAAGTCATTTGGATCTATAGATCATCCATAGTAAAAATAACAAGGCAGAAGCTTTTCTGCATTCAAACATTTTTCAAATTTAAACCATAATAGCTTTTGAGTTGATTCCAACTCTCAAAAATCACATTTAACCATACCTTTCAGAATATATAAAAATATATAGGTTTACTTGCAGAAATCATGTTCAAGTAATAAAAGAATGCCCCATAGGCATTTCTAGTCACTTTATGTAATTAAAATAAAAGGGTAAAACCTTATTAAATTGTGACACCACTTTAAATCATATTCCCATGGACTAAAATATGTGGTGATGACATGTGTCAACATGATCCCATGTTTGGTTTGGAGAATATTAAATCTTAAGTAGTTTTTCAATGAGTATAAATTACTTTTCTAGAAATAAAAGGAATTAAACCAAACTTTAATCTTGTAATGTTAGTGATGATGCTAGATCATCTATAGGACCCTTTTGTGTGATGATTGCAAGTAGTTAAGTATTGGTTGGTAATTGTGTACATCGTATTTATTTATAGACGCTAGTACCGACCAAGGATACGAGGAGGAAGGAGGATACTACGAAGAAGAAGCCGAGGAAAACTTCAACCACTGCTCTGCACAAGGCAAGCTTATATTGACACTGATGCAAGCCTAATACTACCAGTTGAATGTGCAAGCTAACACTTGCAAGATACCCTACTAATGCAAGCTTATACCGATACTTATGCAAGCTAATACTTGCTTGTTACCATGACCACTATATGCCTTAAGCCTATGTGATCATATCCACTTGATAAACCAATCCTAGTTTTACTTGCAAGCTTTATACTTTATTTCTTTATCAAAGCTAGTACTTAGATCTTACTTAAGTAAATTGTAGATATTAGAAAGATAATTGAAGGTTGCATAAAGAGCATAAAATTTGGCCTAAGCTAGATAATATTGATGTCATCCTAAGGCATAAGATTAAACTTAGTTAAACTCCACTTGTTTACCACACCTCATTAGTGCTTACCCCCACCTATAGTGGTAGAGGCTAGGGTTCTACCGGAGCGGGGGCGTAGTTTGTAGGGGTGGAAGTGTTGCAAGCGGGGGAGAGAAGGGCGGCGCCGGCGTCAGGGCGCCGTCGCGGAGGCTGAGGAGGGCGGCGGAGGGCTGGCGGCAGCGAAGGCAGGAGAAGGCCGACTCCTCTGGGAGTCGGCAATAATAAGATTGATTATTGCTTAAACCTAAAAGTCTAATTACAACTCTTTATATAATAAAATAACTGGGCTAAGCCCCTAATTTGGCCCATTATTGGGCCTCTTCCTGGCATAGGAGATGCCGACCATAACATCTCTCCCCGTCTTCTCAAACAGCTCGTCCTCGAGCTGAACATCAGGAAAGTGCTGCTGGAACTCCTCGAGCTTCTCCCATGCAGCGTCCTCCTTGGGCAATCCAGCCCACTGCACCAGTACATGCCAAGCGCCCCGACACTGCTGCGCCTTCAACACCTTCTCAAGACCCGGGAGCACGCGATCACTATCATGAGGAGGAAGTGGCGGCGCCTCGGCCGGAGGATCTCCCTTGTGAGCCTTCAGCAAGCTCACATGGAAGACGTCGTGGATGCGGGAGCCTACCGGCAGTTCCAAGCGGTAGGCGAGCGTGCCGACACGCTCCAGCACGCGAAAGGGCCCGACATAGCGAGGCCCCAACTTGCGCTTGGCGCGCGGATCCAGGGACTGCGCCGTCCTGTGAAGTAGGCGCAGCCAGACCCAATCGCCAACGGCGAACTCAGCGTCGCGATGATGAGCATCGTAATACTTCCGCGCCAGCTGCTGTGCCTAGAGAAGACGCTGGCGCGCCTCAGCCAGAATCTCATCACGGGTCTGTAGCAAGTCGCCCGCGGTCTCAGAACGGGCCGAGCCCGCCTCATATGGCAGCATCCTCGGTGGCGGGCGCCCATAAACCACCTCAAAGGGAGTGGCATGCAGAGCGGAGTGAGAGGAGGTGTTGTAGCAGTATCCCGCCCATGCCAACCAATCCACCCAAGCGCGCGGACGATCTCCTGTAACACAACGCAGATACATGGCAATAATCTTGTTAACCACCTCGGACTGGCCGTCTGTCTGTGGATGGAAAGTCGTGCTCATGCGAAGCTTCACACCCGCCAGCCGAAAGAGATCGTGCCACACATACCCATGAACACGGGATCCCGGTCGCTGACAATGGACGACGGGAACCCATGGAGGCGCACGATGCCATCGAAGAAAGCCCGGGCCACGGACGCGGCTGTGTACGGATGGCCGAGCGGAATGAAGTGGGCGTACTTGGAGAAGCGGTCGACCACAGTGAGGATGACGGACTTGCCACCCACCTTAGGGAGGCCCTCGATGAAGTCCATGGAGATATCCGCCCACACCTGCGAGGGAACGTCCAGCGGCTGTAGCAGCCCCGTCGGCCGTACCATCTCCGTCTTGTTGCGCTGGCACGTCACACACGACCCCACCAAGTCGCGGACCAGCGCACCATCACCAGGAATGTAGAAGTCATCACAGAGACGCTTGAATGTCTTTTGCACACCCTCGTGGACTGCCGAGTGCGCGATAAGCAGGGCCTATTAACGAAGGCCGTCCTGATCGGGCACGAAGATGCGGCGCCCGTGGATAAGCAGCCCCTCGGCCAGGCGCCATGGCGGGGCTAGCTCCCCCACGTCGAGGCGCTGGCGCAGCGCCTGGGCATCCGAGGCGCCCACCGTGTCCCAGTGGATGTCGTCGATGAAGGTGAAAGATGGTCCGGAGCGGATGCACATGACCGCGCCGACGTCGCCGAGGGATTCCACAAGCTCCTCCGTGTCGCGGCGGGAGAGCGCGTCGGCGACCGTGTTGTGGCGGCCCGGACGGTACTCGACGGTGAAGTCGAACCCGAAGAGCTTGCTGATCCACTGGTGCCGCGGAACGGTGGAGAGGCGCTGACCGAGCAAGAACTTCAGGCTGTAATGATCCGTGCAAACACGGAAAGTTCTCCCCCACAGGTAGGGCCGCCAATGACGCACGACCTGAACCAGCCCGATGAGCTCGCGCTCGTACGCCGCGAGCTTAAGATGGCGAGTGGCGAACGGTCGGCTGAAGAAGGCCAGCGGCCCCTCCCCTTGATGGAGGACGGCGCCGAACCCGATGCCGGAGGCGTCGCAGTCCGCGACGAATGGCCGGTCGAAGTCCGGCATCTGGAGCACGGGCCCTGTCGTGAGCGCCCGCTGAAGCGCCTGGAAGGCCTCCGTTGCCTCCGCATCCCAGGCGAAGGCGTCGCGGTGAAGGAGACGGGTCAAAGGCGCGGCGATGAGGCCAAAGTCCTGGATGTACTTCCGGTAGTAGCCCACGAGCCCCAAGAAGCCGCGAAGAGCCCGCGGTGACTGCGGCGTTGGCCATGCAGCGACCGCCGCGGCCTTGTCAGCATCCATCGCGACGCCCTCCGCCGTGATCACGTGTCCCAAGTACGCGACGGAGGTCGTGCCAAATGAGCACTTCGAGCGCTTGAGGTGGAGACGATGCGCTCGAAGCTCGTTGAAGACGATGGCGACGTGTTGTAGATGCTCTGCCCACGTGCACTGTAGATGAGAATATCATCAAAGAAAACGAGCACAAAACGGCGTAAATAGGTGCTGAGCACGTCATTCATCAAAGCCTGGAATGTTGCCAGCGCATTGGAGAGGCTGAACGGTATCACCAAGAACTCGATGTGGCCGTGGTGGGTGCGGAACGCCGTCTGCGCGATATCATCCGGATGCATCCGAAGCTGGTGGTAGCCCGAGCGCAGGTCGAGCTTGGTGAAGAAACGCGCCCCGTGTAGCTCGTCCAAGAGCTCGTCCACGACCGGGATGGGGAACTTATCCTTGGACGTCACTGCGTTGAGCGCGCAGTAGTCGATGCAGAAACGCCACATGCCGTCGGGCTTGCTCACCAAGAGCACCGGTGCCGAGAAGGGTGATGTAGAAATCCGGATGATACCCTGGGAGAGCATGACCGCCACCTGGCGCTCGAGCTCGTCCTTCTGCAGCTGGGGGTAGCGGTATGGACGTACTGCGACAGGAGGCGTCCCCGGCAGCAAGTGGATGCGGTGATCGTAGGCCCGCGCTGGAGGTAGGCCCTATGGCTCAGTGAAGATGTCGCTATGTTCCTGCAGAAGGTCGTCCAGGAGTGGATGCGTCTCGTCGAGGGCGGCAGCCATCAGTGCGAGCTGGGGCGCCACTGGCCCGGAGCTGCCGAGGCCCGTCCACTGGATGCGGCGGCCGCCCGCGCGCCAGAAGATGAGGGACAGCGCGTCAAAGTCCCAGAGGATGGGCCCGAGAGTGGACAGGAAGTTGATGCCGAGGATGAAGTCGTAGCAGCCCAAGTTGATGCCGACGCAGTCCACGAAGAAGTGCTCATCGCCGATGGTGATGGGCACCTGTCGAGCCACGCCCTGGCATGCTAGGCGGTCCCCGTTGGCGACGGTGACGCTGAAGTGCTCGTCTCCCGACGGCTGCAGTGCGAGCCGTCGCATGGCGTCGCCGGACAAGAAGTTGTGTGTCGAGCCCGTGTCCACAAGCGCGGTGAGGCGCTCCCCGCCGATAGTCACCGGCAGAAGCATTGTCTTCGCCGTCTTGATGCCTGCCAACGCGTGGAGGGAGACGACGAAAGCCATCGCCTCGACCGGCCCATAGGTAGTGGCGCCCGGCTCGGGAGCGGCTCCGGGGTGAGGGTCTCGCCATCCTCGTCATCGACCGTCTCCAAATAGAACAGGAGAGCGCACGTGTGACCCGGTGCGTAAGGCTCGTCGCAGTTGAAGCATAGGCCCTTGCGACGCCGCTTGAGCTGCTCGGCCGTCGTCAGGCGACGGAAAGGCCATGTAGGAGCTGCAAGATTCGCAGGGGCAGCCGGCAGCGCAGGGCGCGCCGGGATCGGCTGGGCAGGGCGTGGCGGAGGGCGGGCTCCCCAGCCCTGGAAGGACTGTTGTATGGCGAGGGTGCGCTGCTCGTATGCCCGGGCGTAGTACATGGCGGTCTGCAGGTCCTGCGTCTCGCGCAGCTCCACGTTGACCCGGATGTGGTCGGGAAGGCCGCCCACGAAGAGCTCGGCGCGCTGATGAGCCGTGACGCCGGGTGCATGGCACGCCAACGATTGGAAGCGATCGGTGAATTCCTGCACCGACGAGGTGAACTGCAGGCGCCCCAGCTCGGCTAGGCGGCTCCCGCGTACCGCGGGTCCGAACCGGAGGAGGCACAGGTCGTGGAAGCGCTCCCACGGCGGCATCCCGCCCTCGTCCTGCTCGAGAGCGTAGTACCACGTCTGGGCGGCTTCGCGGAGGTGGTAGGAAGCGATCCATGTGCGGTCGGACGCTAGTGTCCGCTGCCCCCGGAAAAATTGCTCGCACTGGTTGAGCCAATTGAGGGGGTCGGTAGCACCATCATAGGTGGTGAACTCCAACTTGGTGTAGCGGGGCGGCTGCTGGACGGGCGGCGCGGCGACGAAGGGTTGGACCTGCGTGGCAGGGGCGAGTAGGCAGCGCTTCCCCCCGCATAAGGATCGCCGTAGCCGCTGAAGCCACCGAAGGCGGAGGCCGCGGTGTACGCAGTCGGTGGGGGCACGGTCGGCTGGGCAGGGGCCGGTGTGAAGACCGGCGCGTCTACCCAGGAGGGCCGCTGGGAAGGCAACGCCGGCCACTTGATGTTCGTGATGGGGACGTCCTGGGTGGCGGCCGGGGCCGGTGGAGGCGGCGCGTGTGGCGCGGGCGGGGGCAGCGGTGGTGGAGCGGTCACGGTGGCCGGCAGCCCTTGCGTCCCCTGCAGGAACGTCTGGAGATTGGCGATCGCCAAGGTGAGATCGTTGAGAGCCGTCGTGAGCTGCGCTGGGGAGAGAACGGCGCCCGGGTCGGGGGCCGGAGCCAGGGCGACGGCGCCAGCCGGCCCGGAGGTGGTCGGCGTAGCCGTGGTGGTGGCGGCGATGGTGGTGGTGGGGTGGCCCGAAGACATGATCGAACAGAAGCTATCTGATACCAAATTGGTAGAGACTAGGGTTCTACCGGAGCGGGGGCGTAGGTTGTAGGGGTGGAAGTGTTGCGAGCGGGGGAGAGAAGGGCGGCGTCGGCGGCAGGGCGCCGTCGCGGAGGCTGAGGAGGGCGGCGGCTAGGGCTGGCGGCGGCGGAGGCAGGAGAAGGCCGACTCCTCTGGGAGTCGGCAATAATAAGATTGATTATTGCTTAAACCTAAAAGTCTGATTACAACTCTATATATAATAAAATAACTGGGCTAAGCCCCTAATTTGGCCCATTATTGGGCCTCTTCCTGGCATAGGAGATGCCGACCATAACATGTAGATGCTAGTGCTAAGCATAAAACTTGATCAACTTTAGATGGGAATACTTGGTGGAAAAATGGTTATGAAAACCTTGGAATGATGGATCATTCTATTGAAATGTTTTGGACATGTGTTTCCGAACACCTGATGATTTTGGTGATAAAAATATTGAGGCATGAGCCTTAGCCCTTTATAAAACTGGTGGTTGTCTGGATGCGATACCATTCCAATTTTATCGTACAACCACAATACCCGAAGATTGGGTATGGCTTGACTGGAAACTTATATACCTTAGTATTAGTTCCCTCACGGCCAAGGTCTGAGCTGAGGCTACCTTGTGAAGATTGTCCACCTGTGCAGTACCCAAGATGACAGTTGGTCATGGTTGGGAGGCCAAACTCACAGGAGAGGTGCTTATACTAGGGCATGTAATTGAAAGGTTAGGATTGATTATCCACATACTAAGTATGGTGAATTCAGGATTTGTTCCTGACGGATGTATCGAATGTTGTGGTGAAAGTGTACAATCTCTGCAGAGTGTCAAACTATTCGAATAGCCGCGTCCGCGGTTATGGACAGTTAGAGTGGCCATACTGTTCCCCCGTCAGACTTTTCAAAATGACTTGTGAAATGAATTGAGACTTTGACTTGACCACAACAGGGTTGTGGCATGAGATACAAGTTCCACTTAGGTGTTATAAAACTTTAACTAGTATTCGTTGCTTCTAAACTTAGTAGAGATAAATCTGGCTTTTGCAAAATAACCCTAGAGCCTAGTGCCCTATTACCAAAAACCCCTTTCACTTGTTAGTATTAGTTTGCGAGTACTTAAAGAGTACTCATGGCTTTGTCCCTGGCTATTCCCGTGGCCAGACTATGAAAAGGAGTACCTAGAGGATGGACCCCAGGAAGGTTACGACAACTAGGATCATCTCCCATCGTCAGCATTGCCTGTGACCCCGAAGATGGAGCTTCGCCTACGCTACCGTTATTATTACATATTCCGCTGCTTGAAGTTGTATTAAGAACTGGATCATGAGATCCCTATTTGTGTAAGAACTTATGTACGGTTTGTAATGGATGATGTACTGTGGTATCCAATTCTGTTATGTCTCGCAAAAATGGTAATCCTGGGATTGCGATGTATGACATAACAGGCATCTGGGATTAAAAATCCGGGTGTTGACACGATCCGTACATCCAACAAAACACTTCCAAACCCTGTCAAGCAAGTATTTGAAAGTGGTGGTTGGTGAGCGCCCCAACGCATGTGGGCATGCCCAAGTATAGCTCATTGAGGGCCCCCTCTGAACTCCCAATTGATTCTTCACTGTAGCTTTCACCTGATCAGTACAATGAGAACCAAAATAAATAGAGGACTTTTCCAGATTAATTTTCTGTCCTGAGCCCTCACAATATGTCTTGAGAGTCTACGTAAGAGCAACCACACTCCTAGTATCACTTCGAGCAAAGAAGATAGTGTCATTTGCAAACAAAAGATGGGATATCGGAGGACCAAGTCGACCATTGCGAATTCCATAGAGCTCACCTCGGTCTTGTCGCAGCATACTAGACAGACCTTCCATGCATAAAAGAAAAAGATAGGGGCTGATTGGATCTCCTTGACGGATACCTCTGGAGGGAACTGTAGGGGTTCGTAGCATGGAAAACAAAAAAAAATTACCGCATGCAAACAAACAAGCCAAGATCTATCTACTAGATTGTAGCAACGAGTCGATAGAGGAACTCACCCTCTAAGATTCCAAAGCGGTTAACGAGAGCAGATTTTCGTGGGTGATGTAGTCGTACTCTTGCCGATCTCAAGATCGCGTAGACGATCCTTCCGGCGCTGTGTTCCGGCAGCGCTTCCGCAGTCGGTCACACGTTCGGTACTCGATGAAGACCTTCCTCTCCCTTGTTCCAGCAGGTAGCAGAGGTTGTAACACTTCTCCTCGCGATTCCGGCAGCACGACGGTGTGGTGTCGGAAGTAGAGGGGAGATCTCGCAGGGCTTCGCCTTAAGCCGAAGCGAGTATGATGGACTATGAGAGAGGCCTTGGTGATCTAGGGTTTAGAGGGCACCAAGGGGAGGGTGTGGCCGATGGCTAGGGCTTGGGGAAGCCCCAAGTCGCCGAGTTGGAGGGGAAACCCTAGGCGGCGGCTGCACTTGGAGGTGGAGGCGCACAGGAGCTAGGGTTTGAGGTGTTGGGGAGAGGGGCAGCCCTGCCCCTCCTTATATAGGTGGGAGGGCATGGCTTGGGAGGAGGGAGTCCTCCCCCAAGTCGGCCTCCTTGGCCGGCGGGTGGAGGGAGGAGACTTCCTCCCCAAGTAGGTTTCCTACTCTCCCTCCACCAAGCAAACTTGCCGTTTGACTTTTTCAAATTGGCGTTTGACTTTCAAACTAGGATTTGATTTCTCCCTTTATTTTGCCCAGCCAATTGACCTAGTACATGATGCAACCATTCCATATTGTTATGACACATTCATGTACCCTTCCCCTCCGGAGTGCCGGACCTTCCGAAACCTTCTAGAACATTCCCGATGAAAACACCGGAATCATTCCCCAACTCCGAAACAGGACTTTCCTTATATGAATCTTATTCTCCGGACCATTCCGGATCTCCTCATGATATCCCGGATCCCATTCGAGACTCCGAAAAACATTTGGTCTCTTACTCATCATTCCATAACTACTCAAATACATCGAATCCTTAAGTGTGTCTCCCTACGGTTCGTGAATTATGCGGACATGATCGAGACACTTCTCCGAACAATAACCAATAGAGGAATCTGGAAATTCATATGGCTCCCACATATTTCTACGATTACTTTGGGATCGAATGAACCACTTACATACGATACCAATTTCCCTTTGTCTCACGATAGTTTACTTATCCGAGGTTTTGATCGTCGGTATCTCTGCATACCTAGTTCAACCTCGTTACTGATAAGTACTCTTTTCTCGTTCCCGTGATATGTGATCCCTTGTGAGCCAGTCACATGCTTGCAAGCTAATTGGATGAAATTCCACCGAGAGGGCCCAGAGTATATCTATCCGTCATATGGATGGACAAATCCCACTCTTGATCCATGTGTCTCAACCCATACTTCCCGAACACTCAATGCCATCTTTATAGCCACCCAATTATGGTGTGGTGTTTGATGTCATCAAAGCATCCTTCTGGTGATGGTGATAGGCATGATCTCATGATCGAAGGAATTAGGTTACTATGTATCAGAAAGCTTATAGCAATTGAACTATTAAAATGACTTGATCTTTATGCTACGCTTATCTATAGAAGTATGTCCATCATACCATTCTCCTAATGATATGATCTTGTTGTTAATAACATCTCATTGTTCATGATAGGGAAACCACAATCATCTATTAACCAACAAGTTAGTATTATGAAGAGGCTTTACTAGGGACTCTAATTTAGTTTACAAATCACACAAGTATTAATGTTTCCTGGTTAATATTGTTATAGCATGACTGTAAACATTTATCATAAACACAAAGATATAATAATAACTACATTTATTATTGCCTCTAGGGCATATCTCCAACAGGAACAATAGGCTCCGTGAGCTTGCCGTTAACACGAACGGCATAGCGCACACAAGTAACACACCTCATGACCGATTGAATCCACCCATTATCAAATCCAAGCTTGCACAAGCAACCATGAAGGTAGTTACATTCCACGCAATCGTATGCCTTCATCATATCAATCTTGAGCGCAAAGAACGGACGCTTCGACTGCTGGTTGCAAATAGTGTGCAGACATTCAAAAGCAATCAACGCATTGTCAGTGATCAGCCTTCCGGGTACAAAGGCACTCTGATGTTCAGAAATAATATCTGGCAGAATCACTTTCAGTCTGTTTGCTAGAACTTTGGAGGCAATCTTATAAAGGACGTTTCACAAACTTATGGGGCGAAAGTTCTTTAACTCATTAGGTTTGGCAACCTTCGGAATCAAAAAAATAATTGAGTCACAAAGGCCCTCTAGAATCTCACCTCCACATAAGAAGCTCCTAACTATAACACATATTTTATCTTTGAAAAACTCCCAGTGAGTTTGTTAAAGTAGAGTTGGGAACCCATCTGGCCTAGATGCCTTAGTGGGTCCCATCTAAAAAAGAGCAACCTTGATCTCTTTAACTGAGTAAGGCTTGCATAAATCAACATTCATCTCTGCCTTAACCTTGATGGGGATTGCATCAACAACTGTATCAACAAAGTCACAAGGTTCAGATGAAAAAAGGTTCTCACAAAACTCATGCACCAAACCTTTTATCTCGCCTCGTGATTCACATTTAGAGCCTATAATGATCTTGTTAGTACGATGCCTGGCCGAAGCTTTCGCGTGGAAGAAAGACGTGTTCCGATCACCTTCCCGGAGCCACTCAACACGCGAGCGCTGCCGAGCCATGATCTCCTCACACTCAAATAAATCACATAACTTCTGTTATGGATCACCTTCTTGTATGTGAGAAACCTTGCACGAAGACTACACAAGAGAAAATTTCTGACCCTCCTATTCAAGCTTGATATTCGCAAAGCCTTCGAATATGTGAGATGGGAGTATATCATTGAGCTACTAAGAAGACATGGCTTCCCTCCAAAATTCCGGATTGGATTTCCGCACTTCTTTGCACTTCTACTTCGAGGGTCCTCCTAAATGGAGTGGCCGGTTTTCCAATCAAGCATGGGAGGGGCCTTCGGCAAGGAGATCCTTTCTCTCCACTCCTCTTTGTCCTAGACATTGATCCCCTCCAACAAATCCTTGAATTGGCTACACAATATGAACTTCTAAGCAAGATAAGAGGGAGAAGGGCCATTTTGAGAACCTCTATTTATGCGGATGATGCTGCCATTTTCGTTGCTCCTAAGAAAGAGGACATACAACACCTACAACTTATTCTCTCAAAGTTTGGCAAGATGACTGGGCTAGAAACAAACTTCCAAAAGAGCTTGGTGGTTCCCATAAGTTGTCAAAACACTGACCTTGACTGAGTGCTTGGCAACTTATCGGTGATACACACGTCTTTCCCTATCAAATACTTGCG
This sequence comes from Avena atlantica, assembly GCA_910589765.1. NCBI lineage: Eukaryota > Viridiplantae > Streptophyta > Magnoliopsida > Poales > Poaceae > Avena > Avena atlantica. The sequence goes on along the minus strand of OU342734.1, from coordinate 359,649,930 downwards.
CCTCCCACTCTCCATTTGGAAACTCAAAAGAGTAGATTTCCAACCACTCGAGGACAAAACAGCGGGCAAGTTGGTTACTTGGGATGGGAAGAACATCAATGCGGCTGGCCGTGGTGCACTTGTCAAATCCGTCCTCACCTCGCAAGCCATCTTCCACCTAACACCTCTCAACATTCCTTCGGGTTGCTTTGATAGCTTAAAAAAGATTGAGCGTGCCTTTCTTTGGGTGGGAACTAGAGAGATCTCCGGTGGCAAATGCAAGATAAATTGGGAAATGGTTTGTAGACCCACTCATCTTGGGGGTCTAGGAATCCTAAATCTCGGGAAGTTTGCTACATCCCTAAGGTTGAGGTGGCCTTGGCTCAAATGGACGGATCGCAAGAAACTTTGGATTGGAATGGGGAACCCTTGTAGCCAGATGGACATGAGCCTTTTTTATGCCGCAACAACCATCACTATTGGCAACGGGAGCATAGCGCCTTTTTGGGACTCACCTTGGCTAAATGGAAAGAAAACGAAAGACATAGCTCCACTCATCTTCCAAATCTCCGTGAGAAAGAAATGGACCGTCAAGCAAGCTTTGCACAACAATGCTTGGATTTCCAAGATAAAGCTTGACGCAAATCTTACCATCCACCACATCAATGAGTACATTCGTCTTTGGGTGGAGCTACGGGATGTGGAGCTTGGGGAGGAGGACGACCAAGTAGTTTGGAACCTCACAGGCAATGGTGAATATTGTACAAGCTCGGCCTACAATGCCCAATTCTTTGGATCAACACTTACAAACATGAACAAGTTAGTTTGGAAAGCTTGGGCGTCGCCAAAGATTAAATTTTTCGCTTGGTTGGCAATCCAAAATAGACTTTGGACGGCTGATAGATTGAAAAAACAAGGATGGCAAATTGTGGACTTTGTCCTCTATGCAAACAAACCCAAGAGACGGCAGCGCACCTTTTCTCACATTGTAGATTCACTAAAAGGCTTTGGATTTTGGTCAAAGCATGGCTAGGCTTACCAAACTTCAATGTGGATGATTGGACGGAGGATCTTTCTATCAAAGATTGGTGGACAAAGCTCGCTTGCAAGACCAAGGCTATGGCATCCATCACCATGCTCGTAAGTTGGACGATTTGGAAAGAAAGAAATGCAAGAGTGTTTAATAATAAATTTGCACTGCCGCAAACTTTACTAGATATAATTAAAAGAGAGGCTAGACTTTGGATACTAGCGGGAGCTAAATCTTTGAGTTTTGTAATATTGGGAGAGTAATCCGCATGCGGAAAAACTTGCGGTGCTTATAAACCGAACAAACTTTATTTCTCCTTATTTAATAGAATGAGGCAAAGCTTTTGCCTCGGTTAAAAAAAACTTAACTTCTGTTCCACCACTCGTTCTTCCTGAACAGAGGCATCTGTGACGGGCTGTCCTCTCAAGTAGAGAAGAGTACGCACCAGTTTACGAATCTAATTCCGAACAGACCCAAAGGTAGCCCGTCTCCAGTCCTTAAGCGTCGAAGCCACCATACGGTTCAGCTTGTTCCACGTTGTGCAAAGAGAGGAAGAACCTTCCCCTCCCGCAGCCCATGCCGCCTTCAGCACCTCCTTGTAATCAGGCGCACGTCGCCACATAGCCTCATATTTGAAGCTTTGAGATACCATAGAGGATCCGTCACTCCGTTGATCAGGAACTTGAGAAACCTTGATTGCATAGTGATCAGAAGAGGTGGTAATCATATTGTTCACCGAGCTGCGGACGGCCTAACTTGAAACAACTAGTGGTACGTATATATCTCTTCGTTTTAAAATATAAAATGTTTTAGTTTTATAAAGCAAATGTATCTAGATTTGTTTCGGTATACAAGGTTCACTCAGTTTTAGAGTGAATCTATACACTAAAAATAGTCTAAATATTTATTTTTTACAAACCTAAAACATCTTATATTTTAAAACAGAGCAAGTAGGAATTTCTCTTGCGTTACAATTTTCGCTATTTTCTGTGCAAAACGTATTTTCTGGCCGCATACAACTTCGGGTTTCGTGTTTATGTTTAAACTAGCAAAGTAGCCTTTGCAAATTCAAGGATACCTGCTTTAATGGGTTGACCCTGTCATAAATATTGTTATGGTTTCATTGGATATCATATTTTTAAAAAACTTAAGGCATTTCGGTGTTGGGCATTTGGCCTAAAACTAATGCAAATTCTGAAATTCTCTTTGGCTTATTATCCATGGAGCACTAGTAAGGTTAAAATTTAGTCTCACATTGCTAGTTATGAGGAGTCTGCACCTAACCTGCATTTGTTGCACTCGGGTGCGCGTGCACCCTATATACGTAAAACAATATATAAATTAGAAAATGTGTCGAAAAATTCTAAAAAACTTGGGGTCAAAGATAATCATGTTTCGTAGTATACAAAACTGGGCAAAAAAATTAAAATTTCTGACGTATATAACATGTGTATAATATTAATATAGTGTTGTTTTTAGAAAATCCTTCACCTAGGTTGGAATAAAGGTGGTTTGTTGGCAAAATATTTTATACGGATATAATACTTGAAACCGAAAACCCAACTGAAAGTTTTGAAACTTTTGAAAATTACTAACTTTTTTGCAATATAAGGTGCGCGCGCACCTGGGTTCACCGCTGTATTTTCGAGTTTGCACCGGTTTATATAAGAGGTTATTCTAGCACCACTAAGTGAGTGATAAGAGAAACATCTCTCGCGCAATCCTCCTCCTTCGACGCCACACATGACGCGACGTGACGTGGCGCGAGTTGTTGTAATGAGCCGATCTGAGCTCATGTCGCTAGATATTTTATGGTTCCCTTCCGATTCCCTCTGCCTTCTCCTTATTCTCAGGACCCTCTGTCCCAGGTGAAAGGGTATTTGTGCCTTCATATGTGGTTTTGATAATTAATGACAATCTTTATGAACTAATGTTTGAATTGAGTTTCACTTGTAGGAATTATACATTGCATCGCTATTAACAATATCCAATGTCCATGATTAGAAAACCTTGAGCATCTTGTTAATCAACGAGCTAGTTTATAAGAGAGGTATAACTAGGAATTTTTCATTTGTTTATTAAACACACATGTATTAACGTTTCCGTATTAATACAATTATAGCATGCAAAATAAACATATATCATATACTTGAAATATATATAATAACAACTTTATTATTGCTCTTAGGGCATATTCCTTTTAGAGCGCTAGTTGTGCACCTGAAAATTTGGTAAAGTCCCCGGGTCATTCGAAGAAATTTACAAGTTTCGAGTCTTCCTTCGAGTCTGTGACTCTATTACAGACTCGGAGGCTACTTCCATAGGGAGCGCTGGATGCGCATTTGAAAACATTGGTCATCGGAAGAATTTCTGGATCATTGTACCATGTGACTGGTGACTATAAGTCTTTGCTCAAGTCTACGACTCGAATAGACACTCGGGGGCTACTCCCATAAAGAGCGCTGATCGCGCATCCTATGAATCAATTGATTGAGGACTATAGTAAAAGATAACTTATGAAATAATTGGCAACTTTGCCTAAGATAATGCTAAGATAGATAACATCTTCTTAGTCACCCAAAATGACTTCACGGCGATAAATTTTTGGTTGTTATGTCTACGACGCAAAGATAAGATCTACAGATACAATCTGATGGTCTGATAATGCATCCGACTACGCTCTTCTAGTAATATTTCGTGTCAGCAGCCACGATGAAAAATCACGACAGACATGTTGGGTACATGACTTAAAAACACTAGAATTTGACTCCTATAAGACCTCTGTGGCCTGATTCAAATTACACCAGTAATTTTCTGGATTCGATTTTGAGGACTCGAGTTTGAGTAGATAGCGTTGTTTTGCCCGAAGGCAGTTAACTGACCCCGATCCGTCCGGAGAGTCAGGCACACGTATCAACTATCCCTATAAACTAGCGTTTTAATCTAAAACATGTTCGGATAAAAGGCACTCGAAAGACTTAAGAGTCTCGACGATTCGACTGAACACTCGGGGCTACTGACATGGGTATGCCCTATGGGTATCCGATATTAGCCTACCAGGTCCAGTTTAGCAAAAGCCCATGAAGAAGGCGTACCTCAATCATAAAGCCCAGGAGGATTTCGGATGGCCCAAGCCCAGGATGGATTCGACTCCTTGAATTACACGCTTTCTTCATATAGAAACTTGAAGAAAGAACCCTAAAACTGTAACCGACTCGGCCTATCCCAAAGACTTGGCCTATCTATATAAAGGCCAATAGGGCACAACGAGAAGGAACTACCTTATAACCTAGCACACATCTCGCCATATCCAATCTATGCACCCCTGTAACCTTCGGCATCGCCATTATCAAAGAGCAGACAAGCAGAAGTAGGGTTTTCTCTCCGGGGGCCTGAACCTGGGTAAACCTCGTGTCCCCGTGTTGCTTGTCTGTTAGCCGTTCCACGATCTCCAGTGTCTCCTCCTTCTCCAAAATCTAAGTCCATAACAATAGGCAATGACGAGTCGAATCCTCATCACTTCTCCTTTGGTAGCTTCCATATAATTGTTTCATAATTGTGGCTATCGATCTTATGCTATGTTTCCATATAAAATTTCAGGTTTACAAGAGTAGACATCCAGATCAGGCCATCAGCACACACGACAACAGGAAATACATGTAGAAAGTGCCATGTCAAAGCGAACGGCCAGGTCACACACAATCAGGTTTTATTAAGACTATCATATAGAATAATTATTAAGCCACCAGTTCAGCATGTAAGTGCCTTCGAAAAGACAATGTACGAGTAGTATTTTGTAATCTACTCCTGGCATGCCCTCTCAGGTTTTGTTGTAAGCTACTCCTCGCACACACTCTCAAGTTTTGTTGTAAGCTACTCCACTCTTGACAATGGAGTAGAAGACTTGAGCATGTCCTCTTAGGTTTGTCCGTCTGCGAGATATTTGCATATGCATTCAGGTCATATTCTGTTCCACGAAAATCTTTAGTTGCTTTAACGGGTGAGTATGTTAGAGTGATGGGCTATATAAACCAGGTCATCTCTTAATCATGGCTGTTACGGAGTGATTGCTTTGATTTTTATAACCGCTATTATGTGCTAAACTCTATGACAGGGAGCACCAAAGTTGCTATGTCCTAACTCCTAAATGTGTTGTCAAATTAGTTAGGACTGTACTAACGTTTGTCTATTATTGATGTTGCTTAGTATACTGTGTTGCCTGTATTAAGGATATATGTCTATTGCGAATCACATAACCAAACTCTATTTGAATGTTGTATCACAAACTTGGCATCTTGGTTATGCAAGACCGGGTGTAATACATTACTCTTAGTAATAAATCGCCCATTTCAAAAAATAGTATTGCAAACTTTGCCTTATGTATCTTTGACCACCAAATGCTTGCTTTCCTATAACACTCACCATTGTTCACCTAGAAAATTTAAATGATCCGATCTTCATCGCTCACCCATTAAACCTAGATGAGATGATCAACATAGCTAATCCAATTAACCGTAGGTAGCAACATAAAACAATTGCAAATTAAAACAAAGCTAAAACATATACCGCCACCAAATACATTGCACCGTCGTGTAACAACGCCATTCAGGTGGCGAAGTGAAGCTCGTGTATCCGTCTAGTAATAGATGAAAGAAGAAGTTTCTCCTTCTTCGGGAGGCAAGCAGCGTGTCTAGCCCAAGCACAACTTTTTTTTGAACAGGGATAGGCCCAAAAGGGCCTAGATTCTACATTCATTAGATGGTGGGTACATAGTTGTTGGAGATATGCCCTATAGGCAATAATAAATGTAGTTATTATTATATCTTTGTGTTTATGATAAATGTTTACATTCATGCTATAATAGTATTAACAAGGAAACATTGATACTTGTGTGATTTGTAAACTTAATTTGAAGTCCCTAGTATAGCCTCTATACTTCACTAGCTTGTTGGTTGATTAATGATTGTGGTTTCCCTATCATGAACATTGAGATGTTATCAACAACAAGATCATATCGTTAGGAGAATGATATGGTGGACATACTCCTATAGATAAGCGTAGCATAAAGATCAAGTCATTTCAATAGTTCAATTGCTATATGCTTTCTGATACATAGTAACCTAATTCCTTCGACCATGAGATCATGCATATCACCTTTACCGGATGGATGCTTTGATGACATCAAACACCACACCGTAACTGGGTGGTTATAAAGGTGGCATTGAGTGTTCGGAAAGTATTGGTTGAGACACATGGATCAAGAGTGGGATTTGTCCATCCACATGACGGATAGATATACTCTGGGCCCTCTCGGTGGAATGTCATCCAATTAGCTTGCAAGCATGTGACTTGGTCACAAGGGATCACATATCACGGGAACGAGAAAAGAGTACTTATCAGTAACGAGGTTGAACTAGGTACGCAGAGATACCGACGATCATAACCTCGGATAAGTAACATATCGTGAGACAAAGGGAAATTGGTATCGTATGTAAGTGGTTCATTCGATCGCAAAGTAATCGTAGAAATATGTGGGAGCCATATGAATTTCCAGATTCCTCTATTGGTTATTGTTCGGAGAAGTGTCTCGATCATGTCCGCATAATTCACGAACCGTAGGGAGACACACTTAAGGATTCGACGTTGTTTGAGTAGTTATGGTATTATGAGAAAGAGACCGAATGTTGTTCGGAGTCTCGGATGGGATCCGGGATATCACGAGGTGATCCGGAATGGTCCGGAGAATAAGATTCATATAAGGAAAGTCCTGTTTCGGAGTTGCGGAATGATTCCGGTGTTTTCATCGGGAATGTTCTAGAAGGTTCCGGAATGTCCGGCACTCCGGGGGGGAAGGGTACATGAATGTGTTATATCAAAGTTGGTATGATTGCATCATGTACTAAGTGTCATCGCTGTCCGAAATAAAGGGTTAATTCAAATCCTAGTTTGAAAAGTCAAACGGCTAGTTTGAAAAGTCAAACTGCCAGTTTTCGGAAAGAGGAGAAGGAGGATTGGTGGAGGCCGACTTGGGGGAGGAGTCCCCTTGGCCGGCGCGCCTCCCAAGGCCGACTTGGGGAGGGACTCCTCCCCTTGGCCGCCGACCCTTCCCATCTATATAAGGAGGGGCAGGGCTCCCCTCCTAGTACACACAAGTTCCTATCTTCTACCTCCGGTTTAGAGCCGTTTGGGTTTAGAGCTTCTAATTGCTTTAGCCTTCGGTTTAGAGCCTTCTAATTGGTTTAGAGCCTTCTAATTGGTGTGTCTAATTACTAGACCACTAATAGCCTCTCTCATACTCCACCATACTCGCACCGGCTTAAGGCGAAGCCCTGCGGGATTTCCCCTCTACTTCCGATACCACGCCGTTGTGCTGCCGGAATCGCGAGGAGAGTGCTACAACCTCCGCTGCCTGCTGGAACAAGGGAGAGGAAGGTCTTCGTCGAGTACCGAACGTGTGACCGACTGCGGGAGCGCTGCCGGAACGTGGCGCCGGAAGGATCGTCTACACGATCTTGAGATCGGAAAGAGTACGACTACATCACCCACGAGAATCTGCTCTCGTTAAACGCTTTGGAATCTTCGAGGGTAAGTTATTCCATCGACTCGTTGCTACAATCTAGTAGATAGATCTTGGCTTGTTTGTTTGTATGCGATAGAAAATTTTTGTTTTCCATGCTACGAACCCCTACAGTGGTATCAGAGCCGTGTCTATATGTAGATCTGTTGCACGAGTAGAACACAATGGTCATTGTGGGCGTTGATGCTTTTATTGTCGATTGCTTCTTGTGTACTTTGTATCTTGCGGTATGTTGGGATGAAGCGGCCCGGGCTAACCTTACATGACATCGTTCATGAGACTTGCTCCACGCTTGACATGCAACTTGTATTGCATAAGTGGATTTGCGGGTGCCTGTTTCTCCTAGCATAGTTAAGATCCAATTTACAACGGGTGATTAACAATACTAGTATCAATGTTGTGGTTCTTGTTCGTAAGTTAGAACGTCACTTATTGAAAGCCCCAAACCACGTAAAATATGCAAAGAAAGTAGAGGCGTCTAACTTTGTTTTGCAGGGGTGTGCAGTGATGTGATATGGCCATGATTGTAATTATATTTGATGTATGCCATGTTCCTTATTGTAAGTCGGCAACCGGCAGGAGCCATATGATTGTCTTTAATTTATGTTAAGACCCGCGTGTCTATTCAAAGTAGTTGTAATAGTTGAAGCCGGTGGACGACAACCAAGGAGTAGCGTCATTGACCTTGATGCAATGTCGGTGATGATGGAGATCATGTTCGTGCTTGAAGATGGAGATCGGAAGCACAAAGAAGAAAGGCCATATCATATCACATATATATTGAATTGCATGTGATGTTAATCCTTTATGCATCTTGTATTGCTTAGTAGACGACGGTAGCATTATAAGATGATCCCTCATGCACATGAATTTCAAGTCATAAAGTGTTCACCCTTAGTTAGCACCGTTGCTAAAGCTTGTTGTTTCGAAGCACCACGTGATGATCGGGTGTGTTAGATTCCGCAAGTGTATACAACGTGAGCAAGCCAGATTTGCTCATGCGGAAACTAAGGTTTGATCTTGACGAGCCTAGCATGTACAGACATGGTCTCGGAACACGGATCACCAAAAGGTAAAGCATGAATCATATAGTAGATATCATGAACATGACGATTGTTCGCCATTGAAATTATATCAACTCTCGTGATGATCGGTGTTGATGTAGTGGATTTGGTTCGTGTGATCACTAAAACAATGTGAGGGATATTGTTTTGAGTGGGAGTTCACCTAGTTTAATTACATTAATTAATTTGAACTCAATTTGTCATAAACTTAGTCTAAACTATTGCAAATATGTTGTAGATCAATGGCAGCCCCTACCATCAATTTTAATGCGTTCCTAGAGAAAGAAAAGTTGAAAAACAATGGAAGCAACTTCGCGGATTGGTTCCGCAATTTGAGGATTGTACTCACAGCTGGTAATTTGACCTATGTGCTGGATGCACCGCTAGGTGACCCACCTGCAGCTGATGCTCCCGATGAAGTAAAGAATGTTTACCTCGCTCGGAAGAATCAGTACTCCATAGTTCAGTGTGCTATCTTGTATGGTTTGGAATCGGAGCTTCAGAAAAGGTTTGAGGATTCAGACCCATATGATATTGTCGAGGATCTCAAATTGATTTTTGAGACTCATGCGGCAATTGAAAGTTATGAGGCTTCTGAAAAGTTCTTTAACTGCAAGATGGAAGAGGGCAGCTCCGTCAGTGAGCATGTGCTTAAGATGTCTGGGCACGCAAACAAACTTCAAAGCTTGGGTATAGTGATTCCTAATGCTTTGGGGATTTACCGTGTCCTCCAATCACTACCACCAAGTTACAAGAACTTTGTGATGAACTACAACATGCAGAACATGAACAAGACGTTGCCAGAACTCTTTGCCATGTTGAAATATGCAGAAGTGGAGATCAAGAAAGAGCACCAAGTGTTGTTGGTCAATAAGACCACCAAATTCAAGAAAGGCAAGTCTAAGCCAAAGGGACACTTCAAGAAGGGTGGTAAGAAAGTTACCACGCCGACGAAGAAGACCAAGGCTGGACCTAAGCCTGATACTGAGTGTTTTTACTGCAAGGGAGAAGGTCACTGGAAGCGGAATTGCCCAAAGTACTTGGCGGATTTGAAGAACGGCAACATCAAGAAGAAAGGTATATCTGATATACATGTTATTGATGTGTATCTCACTAGTACTCGTAGTAGTGCCTGGGTATTTGATACTGGTTCGGTTGCTCATATTTGTAACTCGAAACAGGTGCTACAGAATAAACGGAGCTAGCGAAGAACGAGGTGACGATGCGCGTGGGAAACGGATCAAAGGTTGATGTGATCGCGGTTGGCACGCTACCCCTTCATCTACCATCAGGATTAGTTTTATACTTAAATAATTGTTATTTGGTGCCTTCGTTGAGCATGAACATTATATCGGGATCTTGTTTATTGCGAGACGGTTACTTGTTTAAATCCGAGAATAATGGTTGTTCTATTTATATGAGTAATATGTTTTATGCACATGCACCTTTGATAGATGGTCTATTCTTATTGAATCTCGATAGTGGAAATACACATATCAACAACATTGAGGCTAAACGTTTGAAATCAAGCGATAATTCGACCTATATGCGGCACTGTCGTCTTGGTCACATCGGAGTGAAACGTATGAAGAAACTCCATTCCGATGGACTTCTTGAATCACTTGATTTTGAATCACTTGAAAGATGCGAAGCATGTCTGATGGGAAAAATGACTAAGACTCCATTTTCTGGTATGATGGAGCGAGCTACGGACTTATTGGAAATCATACATACCGATGTGTGTGGTCCAATGAGTGTAGCATCGCGCGGTGGTTATCGCTATGTTCTTACCTTCACGGATGACTTGAGTAGATATGGGTATATCTATTTCATGAAACATAAGTCCGAAACTTTCGAGAAGTTTAAGGAGTTTCAAAGTGAGGTAGAGAATCAACGTAACAAGAAGATTAAATTTCTACGTTCTGATCGTGGAGGTGAATATCTAAGTTACGAGTTTGGCGAGCATTTGAAGAAATGCGGAATACTTTCACAATTGACACCGCCGGGAACACCACAACGTAATGGTGTGTCCGAACGTCGTAATCGAACTCTCTTAGATATGGTTCGTTCTATGATGTCACTTACAGATTTACCGCTATCATTTTGGGGTTATGCATTAGAAACAACCGCATTCACTTTAAATAGGGCACCATCTAAATCCGTTGAAACGACACCGTATGAATTATGGTTTGGGAAGAAACCTAAATTGTCGTTCCTTAAAGTTTGGGGATACGAAGCCTATGTAAAGAAGTTACAGCCGGACAAGCTTGAACCCAAAGCGGAAAAATGCGTCTTCATAGGATACCCGAAGGAAACTATTGGGTATACCTTCTATCATAGATCCGAAGGCAAAATCTTCGTTGCCAAGAATGGATCCTTTCTAGAGAAGGATTTTTTCTCGAAAGAAGTGACTGGAAGGAAAGTAGAACTCGACGAGGTTGTCGAACCTTCTCTCGAAATTGCGAGTAGCGCAGCACCGGAAGAAGTTCCTGTGGTGTCTGCACCAATAAGAGAGGAAGCTAATGATGGTGATCATGAAACTTCGGTTGAAGTTGCTACAGAGCCTCGGAGGTCAACGAGAACTCGTACCACTCCAGATTGGTATGATTCCGTTATGAATGTCATGTTGGTGGACAACACCGATGACCCTGAGACATATGAGGAAGCGATGATGAGCCCAGATTCCAATAAATGGCAAGAAGCCATGAAATCCGAGATTGGATCCATGTACGAAAACCAAGTATGGACTTTGGTGGACTTACCGGATGGCCGAAAGGCTGTCGAGAACAAATAGATTTTCAAGAAGAAAACAGATGCTGATGGTAATGTTACTGTCTATAAAGCTCGACTTGTCGCAAAAGGGTTTCGACAAATTCAAGGAGTTGACTACGATGAGACTTTCTCACCAGTAGAGAAGCTAAAGTCTGTGAGGATTATGTTAGCAATCGCTGCATATTATGATTATGAGATATGGCAGATGGATGTCAAAACAGCATTCCTCAATGGAGACATTGATGAAGAGTTGTATATGATGCAACCCAAAGGTTTTGTCGATCCTAAAGATGCTAACAAGGTATGCAAACTTCAACGGTCCATCTATGGATTGAAGCAAGCATCCCGAAGTTGGAATCAACGTTTTGATAAGGTAATCAAAAGTTTTGGTTTTATACAAACTTATGGAGAAGCTTGTATTTACAAGAAAGTGAGTGGGAGCTCTGTAGCATTCTTAATACTATATGTGGATGACATATTGTTGATTGGGAATGATGTAGACCTTCTTAATAGTGTGAAATAATATTTGAATAATAGTTTTTCAATGAAGGATCTTGGCGAAGCAGCTTACATATTAGGCATAAAGATTTATAGAGATAGATCGAAACGCCAAATATCATTGTCACAGAGTACATATTTGTACAAAGTTCTAAAGAGGTTTGGAATGGAAGAAAGCAAGAAAGGGTTCTTGCCCATGTTTCCCAATACGACCTTGAGTAAAACTCAAAGTCCGACATCGGCAGAAGATAGAGAAAGAATGAGTAAGACTCCCTATGCCTCAGCCATAGGATCTCTAATGTATGCCATGCTATGTACTAGACCCGACATTGCATATGCTGTTAGTTTAACTAGCAGATATCAAAGTGATCCAGGAGTGGATCATTGGACAGCGGTCAAAAACATCCTGAAGTACTTGAGAAGAACTAAGGATATGGTTCTTTCTTATGGAGGTGATGAACAGCTCGTTGTTAATGGTTACACCGATGCTAGTTGGAACACCGATCCGGATGATTCTAAATCACAATCCGGATACGTATTTATTTTGAATGGTGCAGCAGTTAGCTGGAGGAGTGCAAAGCAAAGTGTTGTGGCGAGATCTTCAACTGAATCGGAATACATGGCTGCTTCGGAGGCTTCACAAGAAGCGATATGGATGAAAGAGTTCATTACAGAGCTGGGTGTGGTTCCTAGTGCGCTGGACCCAATGTCTATATACTGTGATAACATGGGCGCCATAGCCAATGCGATAGAACCAAGGTCACACAAGAAGCTGAAGCATATCAAGCTACGTTTTCACGCTATTAGAGAACATATCCAGGATGGGGATATAAAGATTTGCAAAGTACACACAGATCTGAATGTGGCGGATCCGTTGACTAAACCTCTCCCGAGGGCAAAACATGACGAACACCAAACTGCCATGGGTGTTCGGTATATTACCATGTAATCTAGATTAGATGACTCTAGTGCAAGTGGGAGACTGTTGGAGATATGCCCTAGAGGCAATAATAAATGTAGTTATTATTATATCTTTGTGTTTATGATAAATGTTTACATTCATGCTATAATAGTATTAACAAGGAAACATTGATACTTGTGTGATTTGTAAACTTAATTTGAAGTCCCTAGTATAGCCTCTATACTTCACTAGCTTGTTGGTTGATTAATGATTGTGGTTTCCCTATCATGAACATTGAGATGTTATCAACAACAAGATCATATCGTTAGGAGAATGATATGGTGGACATACTCCTATAGATAAGCGTAGCATAAAGATCAAGTCATTTCAATAGTTCAATTGCTATATGCTTTCTGATACATAGTAACCTAATTCCTTCGACCATGAGATCATGCATATCACCTTTACCGGATGGATGCTTTGATGACATCAAACACCACACCGTAACTGGGTGGTTATAAAGGTGGCATTGAGTGTTCGGAAAGTATTGGTTGAGACACATGGATCAAGAGTGGGATTTGTCCATCCACATGACGGATAGATATACTCTGGGCCCTCTCGGTGGAATGTCATCCAATTAGCTTGCAAGCATGTGACTTGGTCACAAGGGATCACATATCACGGGAACGAGAAAAGAGTACTTATCAGTAACGAGGTTGAACTAGGTACGCAGAGATACCGACGATCATAACCTCGGATAAGTAACATATCGTGAGACAAAGGGAAATTGGTATCGTATGTAAGTGGTTCATTCGATCGCAAAGTAATCGTAGAAATATGTGGGAGCCATATGAATTTCCAGATTCCTCTATTGGTTATTGTTCGGAGAAGTGTCTCGATCATGTCCGCATAATTCACGAACCGTAGGGAGACACACTTAAGGATTCGACGTTGTTTGAGTAGTTATGGTATTATGAGAAAGAGACCGAATGTTGTTCGGAGTCTCGGATGGGATCCGGGATATCACGAGGTGATCCGGAATGGTCCGGAGAATAAGATTCATATAAGGAAAGTCCCGTTTCGGAGTTGCGGAATGATTCCGGTGTTTTCATCGGGAATGTTCTAGAAGGTTCCGGAATGTCCGGCACTCCGGGGGGGAAGGGTACATGAATGTGTTATATCAAAGTTGGTATGATTGCATCATGTACTAAGTGTCATCACTGTCCGAAATAAAGGGTTAATTCAAATCCTAGTTTGAAAAGTCAAACGGCTAGTTTGAAAAGTCAAACTGCCAGTTTTCGGAAAGAGGAGAAGGAGGATTGGTGGAGGCCGACTTGGGGGAGGAGTCCCCTTGGCCGGCGCGCCTCCCAAGGCCGACTTGGGGAGGGACTCCTCCCCTTGGCCGCCGGCCCCTCCCATCTATATAAGGAGGGGCAGGGCTCCCCTCCTAGTACACACAAGTTCCTATCTTCTACCTCCGGTTTAGAGCCGTTTGGGTTTAGAGCTTCTAATTGCTTTAGCCTTCGGTTTAGAGCCTTTTAATTGGTTTAGAGCCTTCTAATTGGTGTGTCTAATTACTAGACCACTAATAGCCTCTCTCATACTCCACCATACTCGCACCGGCTTAAGGCGAAACCCTGCGGGATTTCCCCTCTACTTCCGGTACCACGCCGTTGTGCTGCCGGAATCGCGAGGAGAGTGCTACAACCTCCGCTGCCTGCTGGAACAAGGGAGAGGAAGGTCTTCGTCGAGTACCGAACGTGTGACCGACTGCAGGAGCGCTGCCGGAACGTGGCGCCGGAAGGATCGTCTACACGATCTTGAGATCGGAAAGAGTACGACTACATCACCCACGAGAATCTGCTCTCGTTAAACGCTTTGGAATCTTCGAGGGTAAGTTATTCCATCGACTCGTTGCTACAATCTAGTAGATAGATCTTGGCTTGTTTGTTTGTATGCGATAGAAATTTTTTGTTTTCCATGCTAGAGAACCCCTACAATAGTTACAAAAAGGGCCATAAAGAATCAGGAAATTACAACGAGACCCAACACATTTGCACAAAGCACCCTACAGGCGACCGCAAAAACGTGATCAGATCCAACAGCACCGCCGACAACTCGCCTCCAACCACGACCATCTCCTCCAGCGTCGGGGACGAAACCACTTGGCCCGGGAGAGACATAGCATAACATGGTGAGGGAGTAAGAGATCCTCGACATGGCGAGAAAGAGGGGGACCAGTCCATCGTGACCGGCCGCGGCGAGGCAAATCCTTTGGCCCAGGATAGCAGAGGCCACCGCAGTGCTCCGCTTGGGTTTCGCCACACTTGCAGAACCATCGCCTGGGACAACCAGGCAATCCCACTCCACCACAGCACCAACCTCCATCAGCGCTCCTCTCCGCCCTCCCTCGCCACCAAGGCCGCCCGAGCGCGTTGAAGAGAACTGGATGATGAAGATACTGCGATGAAGAAACTCGAGCTTATTGACCAAGCTGCCAACGCCACTATCCTCGCCCCCGGCTCCAACCACCAGAGCTCTAATGAGGATGAAGAGCAGCAACCTCCTAGCACCGCTCGAAGGCGCCTAGGAGTAGCTCGAGACCGGCTTATTGGTGGAGATCCTCCAGCTCCAGACCGCCGCAAGCATCCACTCTAGTCACCGGAGAGACACCGCGAGAGGAGGGGAACTCGAGCCGTCCCAGATCCGACCGGCCAAGACAACAAGAAAAACCTAGACTACTAACACCGGCGCCGCCCCTCATTCGCCTGTCGACGGCATCGTCGTCAGGAGGGACCTTGGTTTGGCCTCGAACCATCAAGTGAGCTCTCAAGCTACTGTAGCGACGAGAGAGGGAGGAAAGGGGGGAATGGTGGGCATAAATGATGTAGAAGTGTGTGCCCTCGAAAAAAAACGATTAGCCCAAGCACAAAGGTGGAGTGTTTGCTAGTAGATGACTGATAAAATCCAACGGGCTTCATATATCTATTTTTTTTTTCCGTGGCAGAACTCCTGCTCTGCATTTGCTGTTCGTGCGCCTCGTCAATTGATTGTTGTTGCAGGGTGGGTGAGTGTGAGTCAGTGAGTGAGGCAAACGGATATGTATGTATCACGTCCACTGTTCACGCACGCCTGTCGCTCTGAGCCGCGCTGAACTCATGCTCTGCTGGCGGCCGGCCGGTCGGTCGCCTCCTCCGGCGTCCTCGGCCTGAGTCTGAGTCTGACACGGCTTCGGCCGGCCGTGTGTGTCATCGCAACAGTGAGCTAGCTAGGCTGAGGGAATCGTGCGTGTGTCGGATGTGTGACAGTGACATATAGCAAGCGGACGGTCATGCACATGCACGCATCAACAAGGGTGCGAAAGAATGGCGCCGAACGACCGAATCCCCACCTCGTCCGTGGATGTTCTTCTCGATACGGACGCCGGGTCAGGTCGGACTGGCCGGGCCGTTTCTGCTCATGCACCACCTCACTTGTGTAAGCAGGTTTTTTTTTTATTTTACCTCACGTGTGTATGCTTTTTTTTTTGAAAGGAGTATATATATATCAGATGATACCAATTATATCTAGCCTTTGTAACAACGCATTGCTCTAGCGGTCATACGGATGCAAATAGCCAACAAAAAAAGAATTATACAAAATAAAAGGCTCGCTATAGTGACTTATTTATTGAAACAGCAGTACTACCACCACCAAGACAGCACTAGAAGTCCAGCTTCTCAAAAAACGACGTCTCCAAAAATAAAACAGTGCACAAACACCGTCATCGTCCGATCAAAGATCTAGGTTTTCACCCTAAAGAAATTCCGCACTCTCAAAACAATACCTTCAACAATGTCATTGCCAAACACAATCAATTAACGCCAGGCCCTGGGTTTTCACCCTGAGAGGTAGGACCATGAACCTCTCCTGTGCAGTCGCCCTCACTTGCATGCCACTACTTTAATTCACAAGTCACCTAGCCAATTTCTCATTACCACCCAGACTCGAACCACCACCGTCTGTCCTCAGATCTCGATCTACATGACTTTCTCCGTCAACACCATGGAACGAGAACATGCCCCATGATAATAACAGCCAACAAATCTTCGAAGCACACCCTTTGAAACCAAACGGTCAGGGTAAAACATGGGTGCGTATGACTAAATTCAATCCTTCCAACAATCTCATGGCATGATATTGTTGAAACCGAGCCTTCCGAAACACGACACCGAAACTAGATCAATGGAGACCAGCATCTGATAGATCATCGTCTTGGCTTAAGAGGGATCCAGGACCACCTCCTTTATTGAAACCGAGCCAGCAGCCCTCACGCCACCCGCCGAAAACTAGCAGGATCCACCGCAAGACGACAAGACCACCCGGCCGACCATTCCGACGGAGAAGGAGGCCACCACCACCATGCCGGGGGCAGATGCCCCAAGCATCCTAGTGTCACGGACAAGGCCCGGGTCGTCTGGGCGCCGGCGTCGAGGCCAACGTACGTGACAGATTGCGGCTAGGCCCAGATCCCTGCCGCCGCTTGCCGCCATCTAGGCCGAGGATCATCGGCCGCCGCTCGCCGCAACACCACCGCCAAACCAGCCGGGACGGACGCCGCCGCCTTCCCGCCAGATCGCGATTAGGGCCACCGCCGCCGCCTTCCCGCCAGATCGCGATTAGGGCCACCGCCGCCGCCACGCCCCCAGGTCTTTGCCTGGCGACAATCCGGGCTCATGTGTGTATGCTACCATACTGTTTGAACGTGAACTTACTTTTTATTTATTTTGACAACATGACTAGGGAAACTCCGATGTGCAAATTGACTGGGGTCGTCCAAATCTATCCGACGGAACAGAGGTCAGTGGACAAGGCCAACGACGCCCCGCACCTGAGAGAGACGCGGACATGTCCATTTTCTCACATTTTCAGTCTAAATTTAGTGTCTTAGATTAGTATTATTAACTAAACATAGATGACATGATATACAATTAAATGATGAGAGAGAGAGCGCTTTTTGATAACTAGCTATGTTACCATAACATCACATATTTCAATACAAGATAACTCTATATTATAATAAGTGAGGTTTTGCATGATATCACACCTATGTTATTTTGCACTATGAACATAGTAACTTAGACTAGTAACATATACTACATGTTACTACTCTAAGGTCTATCACAATGGTTATTTCTTAGCGCAATATCCTAGGTGTTTTAACTATATAGCATGTCATTTAATGAAGAAAGAATGTGTTGCTATATCTTAGCTAAGGCCTTTCACAATGGATTGTTTTTTAGCATGTTATCATAGGAAGGGTGTATCTAAAAGGTTCATGTATTTAATAATTTGGGGCTCATGCATGTATGCATACGATTGGGCTAGCCAATTTTTCTGCCTATGGTTGCGTGCAAGTGTAGCTTAGCTAAGATACAACACCACTCTCTTTCATCATTAACTAAGGTGACACATAAGCAAATTATCTAGGATATAGAGCTTAGATACAACCATTGTGAAAGACCTAAGATACACCTCTTGTACGGTATCATAGTTAAAAAACTTGGCTAGACCAATCACACACATGCATGACACTAAACTCATTAAATGCAACACCACTAAGAAACACCATCTAAGAAACAATGCATTGTGATTGTTATTTCTTAAGTTTTAATTATATCTATGAAAACGTGCTAAGGCTGGTCATAGTGGGGAGAAACTTGAGCAAATGTCATGCATATGAAACTAGTCTAAGTTACTACCTTCATAGTGGATAGTAACCTGTGTCTAGTAACATGCAAGGTCTTATTTATTAACTTATAGACTCATCTTGCCTTGGAGTTTGTGATGTTATGGTAACATGGCTAGTTACTCCAAGCCTCTCTTTTATCATTTAATGGCATGCCACATCATCAAATTGCCTAGTTGGCATTGCATGTGGATGCATGTTACCACCTTAGTTACTCCCACTATGACTAGCCTAAAAAACACACCATTATAAAAGAACTAAGTTATTAGACTAGCCCCAATGGGGGTATCATGTGGTATCATGCACCACATGCATGCAAAATGCTTATGTGTCATAGCAATTAATGATGAAAGAGATTGTGTTGGTATCATAGGTATCATAGCACATAAAACTAAAAATAATAATTCCAAACAAATCTTGTCCACAATTTTACATTGAGATTCTATAAAACAATAAATACACCAAGACTATGATACTACTATATGATACTATGCATTGTGGAGATGGTATCATATACTAGTATCATATGCATGATACTACTATATGATACTCCCCATTATGACTAGTCTTACCCACTATGACCAGCCTTAGCCATCGTTAATGGGACAGTTAGAGCATCGAGGCAACTCCAAGGATAGCGGGCCCATCAAATGAGACGACTAGTTACTGCGGTGGCAGTACAGAGACCTCGGGGTTGTCCACGGCCACCGTGAACGGACCAATTCAGACACGATCTTGTACGAAATGCTTAGGCCCATTACAATTGTCCTTAGGGCATGCACAGCATTCTTAAGTAAGCTGTCTATAAGGGGTGCCAACTAGGATATCTGATGAGGTAGAGGAGAAAAAAGAAGATAAGAGAAAGAGGTTGATGGTAATCCTGCAGACAGTCGACTCGCATAAACGCCTCTTCTCCCGTTGTATAGATGCATGTCCATAGAAGAACGGTGAGGCAGCGGCAGCTGATGATAGTTAAGATTTAATTTGATCTGATGGATCAACCTAATTAGCTATTTATAGGGTGCTATAGATAGCAAGAAAACAAGTCAATTAACTATTGTAAAGGGTGACATGATAATCTACTACAGACATCAAACGTCTAAACTATTCACTCCATTTTAAAATATAAGATGTTTTATCTTGTATAGGTTCATGCCATTGCGACGTTGCGTCGCCGAGCGCAAAAAGCCTTCACGTCGTCACATGCATGCATGCAGCGGGGTAGGTGGATATCAACTGGTCCTTAATCTGAAAAGCCCTTGCAATCGGCCATGATGCGTCTCATGAAAAACAAGCCAAAATGATTGGATAAACTTTTGTGAGTGGGGATTTAATTCGGAGGCAGGCCATGGAGCCGCGCAGGATGATGGCGCGGTTGAAACAATGGCGCAGGGAACGTGCAGGCCGATCTGCTGCTGCCTCTGCTGCGTAATTAGGCTCTTGCCACTTTCTTCTCCCGCTCGATCGACGCCAGGAGCCCAGGACGTCGACGACGGACGAACGCAGGGGACAAAGAAAAAGGAGCCGCGAACGTGGCCGGACACACGTGCATGGGGGCAGAGATGTGGGGGCGCACCGCCCGCGATCTCCATGGGACGGCCGGCCCAAGCTGTGCTATAGCTTTCGGTCGGTTTTATAGAAGGAAAAAAAAACAGAGAGGATCGGTCGCAGCTGAGCTGAGCAGAGCTCCATAGGACCATATCAGCCTGGTATTATCAGAAGAACAGATGGGGTGATGATGGGGAAACGACCAAAACCACGGGATATGGGAAAAGGGAATTGTGAACCATGCCCATGACAGGAAGTGACACGGAAACTTTCGCAAAAACTGCACGGGTTGAAACATTGTGAAATTAGGCGTGCACGCTGGGTAGCATGCGCAGTAAAGTCACATTTCTCAGCCTATGACATCTCATCAAAGGGACACAATAGCCTAAAACTACCATATTACGGACAAATTTTACCAAGTGATACCAGTTTACGTTTTTGTAACGTGTGTGTACCACACAACGCTGATATTTGCAATTTCGCGTAAATGATACGCTAAGAGCAGTTTAATAGCTGAGCTGACAGTCGGTCAGGATTTCGAACTTCGTAAGCAGAAATTTTTCGCTGACCAGCAAAAGTAACGAAATTAGCAAAATTTCTTCATTTTTTACTTCAGACAAGTTTATGATTTTTTGTTTGAATTTGGACGAATTTGAAACATGACTACAAAATGTGATGAGTACTACTCATTGACGATGGGCGTATTGTCAACGCCTCGTTGGAAAACCCCAAGAGCAAGGTGTGATGAGCACAACAGCAAGTTTTTTTCTAGTAAGAAACCGAACTTATCGGACCAGTAGGAGGAAGGAAACGACTCAAAGGTGTTGCTAGCAACTTGGAGACCTGCACAACACAAACTCAAGACTTTGCTCCAACGAACAGTGAGGTTGTCAATCTCACCGATTTGCTGTAACAAAGTATTAATTGTATGGTGTGAAAGGTAATAGTGGTTTGCAACAAGTAGCAGTAACAATGAAAGATATATCAATGGTAAAGATTGGACCGGGGTCCATAGTTCACTAGAGGTGTTCTCCTTAGATAAACAAACATGGCATACTCGGTAAACAAATTACAGCAGGACAATTGACAGGACTGAGCAAGGCATAACAATGCAATACTAGACATTCATGATCCTATAAGATTCAATTGGGCAATAAAACAAGATACATAGACCGCTATCCAACTGCATCTATGACTAGAAATCCACCTTTGGGTTATCATCCGAACCCCCTCCAGTGTTAAGTTGAAGGGTTCACAGCATAGAAAACAAAAAATTTCTACGATGGGAACAAAGCACCAAGATCTATCATACAAGCAACGGGTGGATATACATCCATAGAATACATACCCTCGAAGACCGTATAGCGTTAACGAGGTTGTACTCGTGGATGATGTAGTCGAACGCTTGCCGATCTCAAGATCGTGATGAAGTCCATCTGGTCCAGCCGGCCCAGCACCATCACGTCCAGCACTGCAAAGCACTGGTGCATCCGTGATCGCACACACGTCCGGGTACCCCGATAACCTCCGCGCCCTCGCTCCAGCGAAGTAGCGGAAGCAACAAATCCTTCCAGAAAAAACCATCGAAAACATGTATCTCGCTGATCCGAGACCATGGGGAAATTCTAAAGGGGGGAGAGAGATCCTTCGCGAGGAGGTGTAAGATGAGAGGAGGGAGTGGGGTGCCTTTTATAGGGAGAGGGGGCAGCCCCCTCCTATGGCATGACAGCCATGGAGGTCCCCCCACCTCTTCCACATTCATGTGGGTGGAGCTCCCACTCACATAAATAGCCACCCACTCAAAATTCCACTCACCTCCATTAAATGTCCACCAAATTTAATGTAATCTCTCATTAAATAAAACTCTTTTATTTATTTATTTATTCATAATTTTGTTAATTACTTTAATTAACAAACATTCACATAAAACCCTTTGCTAGTATTCAATTTCACATGCAGAACCAGTTTCAGCAATTTCAACCGAAACAGTTTCGGTATCTAGTGAAATAAATTCCCGCGCTTTCCTTTTTCTTTCTCTGGCATATTATTTGCTCCAAATGGTGCCGATATCCCTTAAAGTGTGTCACCCTATGGTTCGCGAATAATGTAGACATGATCGAGACCCCTCTCCGATCAATAATCAGCAGCGGGACCTGGAGATCCGTACTGACTCCCACATATTCAACGATGACTTCTGTGATCGTGTGAACCTTATACGCATGTAACTCAATCCTTTTGTCTCGCGATATATTACATGTCCGAGATTCGATCATCGGTATCTCCATACCTAGTTTGATCTCGTTACCGACATGTACTCTTTTCTCGTTTCCGTGATATAACATTCTAGTGATCAAATCACTTGCTTGCAAGCTAATTAATGTGATATCACCGAGAGGGACCAGAGTATATCTCTCCGTCATCGGGATGGAAAAATTCCACTCTTGATCCATGAGCCTCAACATAACACCTTCGTATCACTGAACCTATCTTTATAGTCACCCTGTTACGGTGTGACGTTTGATGTTATCAAGATACTCTTCCGGTGTTAGTGATTGACATGATCTCATGGTCTAAGGACTAAGATAACTTCGTATGATGTTATAGCAATATAAACACAATGACTTTGATCGTAATGCTATACTTTGGATGAATGTTTATCACACCATTCCAATAATATTGTGACCTCGTTATTAACAACATCCAATGTCCATGATCAGAAAACGTTTGATCATCTTGTTAATCAACGAGCTAGTTTATAAGAGAGGCATAACTAGGAACTTCTTTTTTGTTTATTAAACACACATGTATTAACGTTTCCGTATTAATACAATTATAGCATGCAAAATAAACATTTATCATAAACAAGGAATACGATAATAACCACTTTATTATTGCCTCTCGGGCATATTTCCTTCAGTCTCCCACTTGCACTAGAGACAATAATCTAGTTTGAAAGCTTTGCGTATTGAACACATATGGCTTTCTGGTGTTCCATATACGCAACTGCAAGTGGTTAAAATAATTTACGGATCTGACACTTTCAGGTCCGTGTGTATTTGCATGTCTTTGCGTCTTCACGCATCACTTATTCTCCAATGAGATGGAATTGTATAAATTTGGTATTTCAGTGAGAGATTTAGTTCCTTAGGGTTAAATCATGTCGATACTATTGTCGTACAATATATCTTTAGTGTTAGCCCATTGCGAACCATACACTACTTGACACAAATGCCCTCCTTTGCTGCTACTATAGCAATCATATACTTAGCCTTTTTGTTGTAGTATCTGTCACAATGTCTTAACTTTGGAATTCATCCAAATCCATCATGGAATCTCCTTTCCATTACATTGTGCCACCCATAGTTTAAATTGAGATAAACTTAATTTGTATCTTGTGACAAAACTAGTGTCAATGTAACGATTTACAATGAAGTATTTGTAATTGTTTGTCACCTCTACACAAATATATTCTTAGTTCTTCCAAAAGATCATAAGAATATCCTTACTATCGTCTAATGATCATTTCATGATTTATTCTGGTATATTCTCATAACACTTAGAGCATAGGACATATCTAGATGTGTACATATCATGGTATGATTGATCAAAACATTCTTATGATTTCACTCATCAAGTGTCAAAGCACTTGAATCTTGTTTCACTTATCAAGTGTCGATACACTTAAATCTTGATTCAATTCCTTTCCATGCGACAAGAACCGTTTCTTGTCGTTTCTATATTGAACTCCTTCAATATCTCATATATATATATGTTTGGCACAACCATATTAGCGTCACAGTCTATCCACTATAGACATACGTGCTAAATATTCGGATTTTGCCTAAGTCTTTCATCGAAATGAAATTCTTAACCTTTGTCAATAAAAGATACATCATTTTTAATCAACAAGATGTCCTCCACATAATGTATTAGAAATATGTCTCAGCGCTCCCACTTAATTTCTTGCAAATACAAGCATATTCATCGGCTCCAGATGAAAACTTCTTTTTCATCACGGTGAAGATTCCAACTCCGCGATGCTTACTTCAACCATTTAAATTTGCATATCCTTTTTAGCATCCTTTGAATTAACAAACCCTTTGGATCGTGTCATGTACACATCCTAGGTAACCATTCTATTAGAAGAACTTTGTTTTGTTTATTCATCTACCATATACCAAATTATATGTAGTGGTTGCTACTTTAATCCGCCAGACTAAATATCGCTATGAAAGATCAAATCTTGTCATAGTCAACCCTTGAACATTGTCGTAAACACTTTATCAAAATGTCGACTATTTCATAGATGTGAAACATCCATGTCTGTTTCTTTATAGATCCAAATACGACCAATAGGTTTTTACACCTTTCCGAAGGGTCTTCCAAGTTCAAAAAACTTGATTTTTCGTATATGGAACTATCACGGATTTCATGGCTTCAAGCCATTTGACGGAGTCAGGGCCCATCATCGCTTCTTTGCATGTAGTCGGTTCATCATTGTCAAACAATAATGATTTACTCTCAAATCTCAGCATTTGATTGTTTGTCCGACCGACTTTGTTCAATAAGAACTTAGATCTCTGTGACCACAACCTTTGAGGCACATAAGCTATGGGCATTATGGCAGCCTCCGGAATGATTTCCGGCGTTGCGCAATTCAGCACATTTAGCTAAGGTTCGTTAACCTTATCAAAGTTCTATTGTCCTCCCGCTTAACTTTTACGAAAAATTCCTTTTTCAAGAAACTTCACGTTTCAAGCGACAAACCCTTTTGTCCTTGGTGTTATGGAGGAATAACCAATTTGTTATTCGAAATAACCTATAAAGACATGCTCATCCGACTTCGGTTGTAAACATCTTACTTTTGTTTATCATACCAAAATTTAAGAAATGACAATTTGGGTTTTACCCCAAAACCATAACTTCCATGGTGTCATTTAAACAGATCAAGATGGAGCTCTTTTCAGTGTAAAAGTGGTAATCTCTAAAGCTTTTAATCTTTTAAAACATAATTGCAGTTTATAAATAACACCTTTGATCCAACCATGTCAAACAAGGTTTTATTACAAATCTCAAACACTCCATACTCCTATGGTGTTTCAGGAGGTGTAAATCTAGGTGTTTTGCTAAACTTGCAACTCAAATAAATCCCTTTATGATAAATAATAATTTTTTTTTGTTATACTTGTAACTCAAATAAATCCCTTTATGATAAAATCATAAATCATTTATTTTATTGTTACAATAATTTTCCACTTCATCTTGAAAGTCTTTGAAACATTTTCAAATATTTCATACTTCTTTCTAATTAAGTGAATATTCACTCAAATTTCCGGAGAAAGCATATCAAGTTGAAGTCCATCGCTTACGACTACACATAATGGACTACATACATCGATATGTATAAATTCCAATAATTTAGTCGTTCGTTCTTCTTTGGCCTTTGAACGAAGTTTCAATTATCCCGAGGAAAGTCTCACAAGCGTCACTTGATCAAATGAAAGACTCCAAAGATCCATGAATATGGATATTCTTCATGTTTTCTTTCCAATATAATTTAAATGGCGATGTCACTTTGTAAGTGATCTTCTAATCATTTGTCTTGCAACATTTTAGCATTAGTTTTTATGGATGTGATTTCTCCAACTAGATTTGTAAATAATCCATCTTATATGGAATACGGCAATTATTTGAACAACCTTTGTTCTCATAATACCTGATTTAAATAACAATTATTAAAACAAATCTTAAAGTCAAGCTTTGATATCAACGAGAAATACAAATAACGATTTGTTTGTTTTCGATGAACATCATCACATATTCTCTTGCTAGTTACTTAGGCCATTATGGTTTATGAATTGCGTCGTTCCGTATGAAATTTTATACCAACCAATTCGGTATCCAATACCCAAGAACCACATTGTTTAACAAGAAAAGAATACAATCGTAACGTGTATATCATCTATATACTTAAATTGGATATTTCCAATCTTTTCTTTTCTGCCAAATATATTTTATAGATTCTCTTTCGGCATTTCCTTTTCCTTTTAAAAGAATCTATCAACACCAATAGTGGCGCCATCTACATGACACATAGTCCAAAGCGTGTATATTCAAATACTAATACCTTTGGACTTGCACTTTGAAGTAGATCACCATCATCAACTGACCGGTATTCTTTCAAAATCCATTCTTTTAGTAATCTTTTAGTGTAGTACACACTTTACATACATCTTCTATTCATCCTTATCATGAATACTTTCATGATCAAGCTAATGTAGCTTATAAAGGAGAATCGTGAGTATAACATTACTTTCCAAAACCTTTTTGGATGATTAGGATGTCTAGAATCTCCAACCTTCGCAAATTCTCATCCAATATGAGAACATATATTATACTCTATCATATTGCAACCGAAACATTGTTTCAGGTATCGTTATATCTGCCACACATGATGATTTCTGAAACAATTCTTTCAGCTCCTAGATAAACTTGATATTAAAACAATCAAGAATCATGGAGCCAAACATGATACTTAAGATATTAACACTGGAATTGTTACTCTCGATTTAATACCAATTATTAAATTTCACGGAGTAAACAGAGTTTGCTGAAAGTTTGCAATAGTACTTTAAACTTTAGATTGACACTCAACACAATACGATACCATTTCGTAAAGTAAATATCCAGAAATCTATAGTTCTATTATCTCAATTACAACTAAGCATAAGGTGGTGAACGAATGCCAATGACTACAACAAATTATGCAAATTCACTTTGATTTAATTTATGATAAATTGAGTTATACTAATCCAAATTACAAATTAACTCCCACTCAAAAACGACATCTCTCGTGCCTTTTTGGTGATTACATGAACCAAATCCACTACACCAAGTCCGATCATCACGTGAGTCGGTGTAGCTTCAAAGGCGAGCATCAAATGGGCATCATATCTTCCATATGACTCATGCTTAACCTTTCGGTCCATGTTCCGAGGCCATGTCTATACATTCTAGGCTCGCCAAGTAAGAACCTTAGTATTCATGTGTGTAACTGTCTTACACCCGAAATATGATCGTGGATCCAAGAACACTCGATCATCACGTGATATCTTGGAGCGATGAAACATAATCGGTGCATACTTAAGGAAGAACACATTCTTATCTTGATATCTAAATGAGGGATCATCTTATTATGCTAATAAAACGTCAAACAAGCAATATAAGATGCAATCAAACATCACATGTTAATAAGTGAAATGATATGGTTCTTTCACTTGATCTCCATCATGTGCATCATGGTATGATCGCCATCATACCTCTATGTCTAAGGCCAAGGTCTATGGAACTTACACGTTATGTGTGTTGTAAGAGTATCGACTTATACTTCTACTTACAACATCACCATATTATGACACTAACCCAGCAACAATCTAAACTAGACGCCTCTAATTTATCCATTGCAAGTTTTACGTGGCTTAGGGATTTCGAAGAAAGAATCGTTCTTACCTACGAACATGAACCACAACGAGGATAACCAAATTGTTGACAACTCGTTGCAAATTAGATATTAACTATAGTAGGAAAGACAGACACCCGCTATGTAATACCACGGTTCTGAAACGACCGTAGCTTCTATGTGACATGCCAATCCCTGGATCGGTTCATTAGCTCACAATAGAATAAGATGAATAACATAGCAAAATATCCGTGTATCATAAATAACGAAGATCCAGAGTATCATTATTACAATAAAAGCTTTGCTCAAGGCTAGCTCAATGTTATTCAAGTAGCAACATAAATATAGTAAATCCTCCATTCTTCAAATTGCCCACAAGTGAACAAGTGTCGAGTGGAGTACCGTGGCCTAAATCGATTACTCAGAATCGGAATATCCTGCAACATGAAACGTAGCAGCCCCGAAGGGTTAATACATGGAATGTATGGCAAGTAGATCTATTAAAGGAGACAATAGTGCTAACATCTACATGCATATTTGGCAAGTGGAGCTGTGGCTAGCTTGCATTTGCAAATACCTTTGTCCTACTTTCATAAACAGTTTTTGATTTTCTTTGAAAATATCCCAGTTAAGTTAACCCAACAACGTTAAAGCAATTATGAAATTAGAATGAGCGAGAGACATGTCATGGAATCAATATCAAGCAACTCAGACGTCCATAACCGGGGACATGGCTAATCGATTAGATTATACACCCTGCAGGGGTTAGTACACTTTACCCATGTGACTTGGCCAGCCCAGCTCGTACCATCACTCTCATTTTGGGTGATGATAGGGAAAAGTCCAAGAAGAGACCGTTCGGGAAGTAGCACCCCAATCCCGACGCGCACCGGTCCAACCTACCAAAATTCTACATCTCTGGATACGCGGGTTAGAGTTACCACAACCTACTAAGTCCAACCAACCGCCCATTTCATTATTGGCACATGGTTGTACACGTAAACTACAAAATAAAGAAGCCAATCATTTTCTCATGAAACCTGGGTGCATTTCCGCAATGATACCACCAAAAATTATCAATCCTATCACACCCAGGAGATTTATTGATTAAGTTGTTTTAGTTTTCACAAACCAACACATTTAGAAACAACTTTCAGTGATGTAACCCAGCCCTCTTTCATCAAAGCATGGCTAAGCACATCTACCAACGTTGGTTCATCTACAAGGAGAGCCCTACCACATAATAGGACATAGCATAGCGATAGTATCATTCTACACATGCATCTAGAAAATACACGACAATGCATTGAAAATAGTAGGACAACATCATGAACAAAGTAGCATCTACTTGTCTTGGTTGTAGCGGTCGGAAGAATAATCCACACACGAGCAAGCGTTGCACTCGTCACAATCTACACGATACAATTGCAATCATAAACAAACCATCCACAATCATATGCAAACAAAGATGATGCAAGATGCATGCACGACAAGTGGATTGATGCTATAGTAGCACCACATAATCTTATTCAGTAAAGCTACTGTATGCATGCATGAGAAATATTTTTAGCGCAGGGAAAACAAGTATGCAATTTATAATTCTCAACAATAGAGCTAGAAACTAAATAATTCACTATCGTTAACTTACTATTTGTAAAATCTTGGAAAAATTCTACTGTGTAGGCAATACTAAATAGGAACAGTGCCAATTGGAATTTCTCAAAAAGGATCTATATAACTCCCTGAGTAATTAAAACACTGCAGTAGGCCTTTAAATAGTTCCTGCAAAAGTTTTTAATGTAAGCCTAACTTTTTAATTCACTTTAAGATTCTCCTTGTTCTACTGAATCCAAGGACATATTATTTGCAGTTTTTGGAGTTACATATCTTTTTCTACGAATTAATTACTCTAAAAAGGCCATTAACTCAATTAATTAATCTGGACAAAATCTTGCTGTAAAAGTGTAAAACAATGGTACAGCAAGATTCTACACGAGTTACTAAATCCACACATATTTTATTTGTAATTTTTGGCCCAGTAGATTAATTTCTATGATTTTTACAAGGTTCAACTATTTTCTGCAAAATCTATTTAAATTTTAATCCAAAAGGGAATATTCCTGGCTGACTCAGCGGCTGACTTAGCGCGCGTTCAACCACACGGTCATCGCGCGATCTGGGCCGTCCATCGCAGATCGGAGGGCAGGGGGCGCGCGGCGGTGAGCTCACCTGAGCTGGCGTAGGCGACGGCGGCGGGGTCGGTGCGGTGTTGGCAAGGTCTTCCGGCAGCGGCGGAGCGGCGCACGGCGTCGGGGGCGACGGGTGGAGGTCGTCGGCGTCGGGGCGGCGGCTGGCGGCACGGGCGGTGTGCGCGGCAGCCGGCTGGAGGCGGCGGCGGCGACGCGGGCACGGGCGGCGGCGGCGGGGTCGTCCTGCGCAGAGGAGAAGGGAAGGAGGGGGTCAGCGGGTCGAGGTGAGGCCGCGGGAGCTCGCGGGCGAGGCGAGGGAGAAGCGCGGCGGCGGCAGCGTGCTCACCGGAGGCGGCGGCTCCGTGCGAGGGCGAGGCGATATGGGACGGGGAGAGGGGGTGGCGGCGCGAGGTTCAGAGGGGAGGGGCCCACGCGGGGTCCACCCGGATTCGGTGGCGGCGGTTGCCGTGTCCGGGGCAGACACGGTGGGCGGCGGCGCCGCCACCGAGGTGGGCCCCACCTGTCGGTGGCAGGGGCGGCTGCGCAGGCAGGCAGGCGGCGCGTAGCTGTCTGCCGTGCGGGCGGTGGCGGCTGCGGCACGCGCGTGCGCTGGCTGGGCCGCGGCGGGCCGGCCGGTCTGCTGCTGCTGCTGCGCTGTTTGCTCTTTTTTTTTATCTTTTTCTTTTTCCAATTTCTGTTTTAGTAAATCTATCGTAACTTTTTCATACGAACTCCGAATTGAGTGATTTTCGTCTCTAACTTTTCATGAAAACCAGAGGATCAACATACGATCAAGTTTGTAAACCCTTTCACTAGTTGAGGTTAGTGGATTTATATAATCCTAGTATCCTCTTGTAGCTGCATTGTAGCAACTAAAAATAGGCTTTGAAAAATATTGTTTCGCCAAAACCCTTTTCAAGCTGAAAATTTGCTTGGATGATCATGATGCAATGGCATGAATGATATGCAGTACAAAATCTAAAATTTGGGATGTAACAAACATTCACAAACATTCCTGGCTGACTCAGCGGCTGACTCAGCGTGCGTTGACTGGTCAACCAGTAAACCGCACGGTCATCGCGCGTTCTGGGCCGTCCATCGCAGATCGGAGGGCAGGGGGGCGCGGCGGCGAGCTCACCTGAGCGGGCGTGGGCGGAGGCGGCGGGGTCGGTGCGGCGTCGGTGAGGTCTTCCGGCGGCGGCGGGGGCGACGGGCGGAGGTCGTCGGCGTAGGGGCGGTGGCTGGCGGCACGGGCGGCGTGCACGGCAGCTGGCTGGAGGCGGCGGCGGCGACGCGGGCACGGGCGGCGGCGGCGGCGGGGTCGTCCTGCGCAGAGGAGAAGGGAAGGAGGGGGTCAGCGGGGCGAGGTGAGTCCGCGGGAGCTCGCGGGCGAGGCGAGGGAGAAGCACGGCGGCGGCAGCGTGCTCACCGAAGGCGGTGGCGACGTGGGACGGGGAGAGGGGGTGGCAGCGCGAGGTTAAGAGGGGAGGGGGCCCACGCGGGGTCCACCCGGATTCGGCGGCGGCGGTTGCGGTGTCCGGAGCGGACACGGCGGGCGGCGGCGCCGTCGACAGGTGGGACCCACCTGTCGGTGGCAGGGGCGGCTGCGCGGGCGGGCAGGCGGAGCGTAGCTGTCTGCCGCGCGGGCAGAGGCGGCTGCGGCGCGCGCGTGCGCTGGCTGGGCCGCGCCGGGCCTGCTGGTGCTGCGCCGTTTGCTCTTTGTTTTTGTTCTTTTTCTTTTTCCAATTTCTGTTTTAGTAAATCTATCGTAACTTTTTCATACGAACACGAATTGAGTGATTTTTGTCTCTAACTTTTCATAAAAACCAGAGGATCAACATAAGATCAAGTTCGTAAACCCTTTCACTAGTTGAGGTTAGTGGATTTATATAATCCTAGTATCCTCTTGTAGGTGCATTGTAGCAACTGAAAATAGGCTTTGAAAAATATTGTTTCGCCAAAACCCTTTTCAAGCTGAAAATTTGCATGGATGATCATGATGCAATGACATGAATGATATGCAGTAACAAATCTAAAATTTGGGATGTGACTCGCTAGCCACTTATGTAAAACTAGTTGCATGTCAAGCATGGAACAGGTCTCATCTGCGAGGACATGTAAAGTTTGTCCGAGCCGCTTCATCCCCCTATGCCACCAATATCCAAAGTACGACTAAGAAGCAATAAAATGATCATCATCGCCCACACACTCATATGTGTACTACCCGTGCAAAGTATCTACGCATAGATCCGGCTCTGATACCACTGAAGGGTTTGCAGCATAGAAAACAAAAAAATTCTATGATGGGAACAAAACACCAAGATCTATCTACTAGATACAAGCAACAGGTGGATATACATCCATAGAATACAGACCCTTGAAGACCGTATAGCGTTAACGAGGTTGTACTCGTGGATGTTGTAATCGAACGCATGCCGATCTCAAGATCGTGATGAAGTCCATCTAGTCTAGCCGGTCCATCACCATCACGTCCAGCATCACAAAGCAGTGGTGCATCCGTGATCGCACACACGTCCGGGTACCCCAACAACCTCCGTGCCATCGCTCCATCGAAGCAGCGGAAACAACAAATCCTTTCAGAAAAAGCCACCGGGAACATGTATCTCGCTGATCCGAGACCATGGGGGAATTCTAAAGGTGGGAGAGAGATCCTTTGCGAGGAGGTGTAAGATGAGAGGAGGGAGTGGGGTGCCTTTTATAGGGAGAGGGGGCAGCCCCCTCCCATGGCATGGCAGCCATGGAGATCCCCCCACCTCTTCCACATTCATGTGGGTGGAGCTCCCACTCACATAAATAGCCACCCACTCAAAATTCCACTCACCTCCATTAAATTTCCACCAAATTTAATGTAATATATCATTAAATAAAACTATTTTATTTATTTATCAGAATTTTGTTAATTACTTTAATTAACAAACATTCACATAAAACCCCTTGCTAGTATTCAATTTCACATGCAGAACCAGTTTTAGCAATTTCAACCAAAATAGTTTTGGTGTCTAGTGAAATAAAATCCTGCGCTTTCCTTTTTCTTTCTCCGACATATTATTTGCTCCAAATGGTGTCGGTATACCTTAAGTGTGTCACTCTATGGTTCTCTATTAATGTAGACATGATCGAGACCCCTCTCCGATCAATAATCAGTAGCGGGACCTGGAGATCCATACTGACTCCCACATATTTAACGATGAACCTTATACGTATGTAACTCAATCCTTTTGTCTCGTGATATATTACATGTCCGAGATTCGATCATCAGTATATCCATACCTAGTTTGATCTCGTTACCGACATGTACTCTTTTCTTGTTCCCGTGATATAATATTCTAGTGATCAAATCACTTGCTTGCAAGCTAATTAATGTGATATCACCGAGAGGGCCCAGAGTATATATCTTCGTCATCGGGATGGAAAAATTCCACTCTTGATCCGTGAGCCTCAACATAACACCTTCGTAGCACTGAACCCATCTTTATAGTCACCCTGTTACGGTGTGACGTTTGATGTTATCAAGATACTCTTCCGGTGTTAGTGATTGACATGCTCTCATGGTCTAAGGACTAAGATAACTTCATATGATGTTATAGCAATATAAACACAATGACTTTGATCGTAATGCTATACTTCGGATGAATGTTCATCACACCATTCCAATAATGCTGTGACCTCGTTATTAACAACATCCAATGTCCATGATCAGGAAACCTTTGATCATCTTGTTAATCAACGAGCTAGTTTATAAGAGAGGCATAACTAGGAACTTCCTTTTTGTTTATTAAACACACATGTATTAATGTTTCTGTATTAATAAAATTATAGCATGCAAAATAAACATTTATCATAAACAAGGAATACTATAATAACCACTTTATTATTGCCTCTCGGGCATATTCCCTTCATAAGTTGCAAGCTACAGATAACTGTTTTAAGCAAAGTGTGTAAGGTAAATAATCCACTTGTTCCATGAACAATAGACGTTGTTTTCTCCCTAGTGGCAATAACACATCTACAACCTTAGACATTTCTGCACTTCCCTTAGATTAAATAGAGGCATGAACCCACTATCGAGCATAAATACCCCCACTTGGAGTCACTAACATCTACTTGGACAAGGTAGCTACTAGAAACGGAGAGCATGAAAGATCACAAACAACACATACATGATAGAATCAATAAGACAAAACCATTAATTAATCTGACATAGAAATCTCAATATCCATCGGATCCCTGCAAACACAACATGCATGATTACAAATAGATGAGATCTTGATCATGAGCGGAGCTCACAAGATCTAGACATGATAGCACAAAGGAGGAGATACAACCATCTAGCTACTACATGGACCCGTAGTCCAAGGTGAAACTACTCACGCTTCATACCGGATGCTGGCCTGATGAAGAAGAAGAAGGCCTCCGGGATGATCTCCCCTCCAGCAGGGTGCCGGGAAGAGCTTCAGATCCCCCTAATCTAGGGACGCTGGTGGTGGCAGCTACAAAAGGTTTCATGGAATATTGATCGTGTGCTTAGGGTGTAGGCATCAGAGGGTCTTTATAGGCGAAGAGGCGAGGCAGGGGGTCGCCAGGGCGGCTGCACCCCCAGGCGCGAGGTGGGCTCACCCATGAAGCCAGGGGGTGTGGCCCCCTGGTGACTCTCCTCCGTCTCGTATTATGGCTTCGTGTTCCCCACGGTAAAATATTGACTTTGGCTTTTGTCCCGTCCAATTCCGAGAATATTGATTTTCTGCCTTTCTGGAACCAAAAGCAGAAGAAAATAGGCAACTGGCACTGTGGCATCTTGTTAATAGGTTAGTACCAGAAAACATATAAAAATACCTCAAAGTGTAGACAAAGCAAAGCAAAGTAGATACTAAACAAGCATGGAACATCAAAAAATATAGATACGTTTTCGACGTATCACTCATTTACATTTTTTTTAGAAAACAGGCTCTCTGTGCCCAACTTTGAATTAACAAAGCCAACAACGAATAAATGATACACAGTGCTGAACTCAGCTTAGAACACATACCACACACCCAAGCACACTACCAAAGAAGCTACCACCGGTAGAGCGGACAACAAGCTCGGCCATTACTAAGACTACGAGGACTCGGAGCAGAGCTGGACAACAACAGTGTCGGGATGGAGCTCCCACAAGAAAGAGCAAACGAACATGCACGCCGTCGACAGAACTCCTCCGTCGTAGAAACACAACCGGAAGACGACCACCCCCGGGAACCAACCTCCGATGTCCACAGACCGAACAGCAGCCCCAAGGGAGCACCACATGGGAAGGGAAAGGGGGACAAGCCTTGCCGAAGGACGCCAAACGGGGACACACCACCGCCACATGACCTTCGAAGATACGTGCGCCGTGCGCTCCCAGGCGGTGTCTCCAAGAAGAGCACGACATCGGAATGCCGCCACCGCCTGATCCAAGGGTCTTAGGTTTTCACCCGGAGAAAGCAGATGAAAGGAGATTAGCCACACAACGCCTTCAGGAAGGGGACAACATCCTCGGATGTCACCACCGTGGCCCAGAGGGGCAAGGGTTTCCCCTCGGAAGAATCACCGTATAGTAGAACTCCAAGATGACATCTTCAAGAAGATCACGACGCAGAGGCGCCGCTACCGCCTGATCCTAGGATCCTGGGTTTTCACCCGGAGCACAAAACCACGCCACGCAGCTCGTCGGCACCACATCGTCCTGGTGCTTGACGTGGGAGCACATCGTTGGAAACGCCAAGAGCAAGGTGTGATGAGCACAACAATTCCGAGAATATTTCCTTACTAGCTTTTCTGGAACCAAAAACAGCAGAAAATAGGCAACTAGTACTGTGGCAACTTGTTAATAGGTTAGTACTAGAAAACATGTAAAAAGAACCTCAAAGTGTAGACAAAGCAAGGCAAAGTAGATACTAAACAAACATGGAGCATAAAAAATTATAGATACGTTTCCGACGTATCACGTCCCTATGACCATGGCGACCGACCAACACCAGAACCCCTGGCACACCCTCCAACCACAAGGCTCACCATCGACCGGGGCCGCCAACCGAGAGTTGAGGAGGGAGCCGAGAGTCACCGCCACGAGGTCCATGGAGACCGAAGAGCCGACTAAGAAGGGTCCAATTTCAAGATCGATGGCCGGAGGCCCCCAGGCTGCCGACGCCATGGGATCTGGGGAGGGGAAAGAGCTCTAGGGGTCGGGGACTCTACATCCGATTAGGGCAGTCCAACAACCGAGCATCCCATCGCCTCCAGGAGCCGTCTCAGTGCCGCAGGGCATCGCCGAGGCCGTGACCAGGAGCGCCGCCAGGACTCACAGCGTGCCACCAACCGGCAATCGAGCAGTAGCTCACGCCGCAAGCCGCCTCCGCCGCCAGGAATCGGCAGCCTCCCACACACCATACCCACCGAGCCGCTACACCATGCGAGGAAGGCTGCGCCGCCACGCCCCCCATGAGCGCCGTGCCCCCGCTGCCCGCAGCCGCCCGCACCGCCACCGACGAACGGGAGAGAGGAGAGGCCCTGATGCGCTCAGATCACTGTAGAGCTTCGTTGGGACAACCCAAGAGGAAAGTATGATGAGCATAGGAGCAAGTCTTCCCTCAGAAAGAAACCAAGGTTATCGAACCAGTAGGAGGAAGGAAACGACCCAA
Organism: Avena atlantica; assembly: GCA_910589765.1. Taxonomy (NCBI): domain Eukaryota; kingdom Viridiplantae; phylum Streptophyta; class Magnoliopsida; order Poales; family Poaceae; genus Avena; species Avena atlantica. The sequence goes on along the minus strand of OU342734.1, from coordinate 359,613,505 downwards.
AGGTGTTGCTAGCAACTTCGAAACCTGCACAACCCAAACTCAAGACTTTGCCCCAACGAACAGTGAGATTGTAAATCTCACCGGTTTGCTGAAAACAAAGGATTAACTATATGGTGTGGAAGGTAATGGTGGTTTGTAGAAAGTAAACAGTAACATTGGAAGATGTATCAATGGTATAGATTGGACCGGGGTACATAGTTCACTAGAGGTGTTCTCCTTAAGATAAACAACATGGCATGCTGGTTAAACAAATTACAGCAGGGCAATTGATAGGACAGAGCAAGGCACAACAATGCAATACTAGACATTCATGATCCTATGAGATTTGATTGGGCAATACAACAAGATACATAGACCTCCATCCAACTGCATCTATGACTAGTAATCCACTTTCAGGTTATCATCCGAACCCCCTCCAGTATTAAGTTGCAAGCAACGGACAACTTCTTTAAGCAAAGTGTGTAAGGTAAACAATCCACTTGTTCCATGAACAAGAGATTGTTGTTTTCTCCCTAGTATAAATAGCACATCTACAACCTTAGAGATTTCTGTCACTTCCCTGAGATTAAATAGAGGAATGAACCCAATATCAAGCATAAATACTCCCTCTTGGAGTCACTAGCATCTACTTGGCCAAGATAGCTACTAGAAACGGAGAGCATGCAAGATCACAAACAACACAGACATGATAGAATCAATAAGATAGAATCATTAACCAATCTGACATAGTAATCTCAATATCAATCGGATCCCCGCAAACACAACATGCATGATTACAAATAGATGATCTTGATCATGAATAACGCTCACAAGATCTAAACATGGTAGCACAAAGGAGGAGAAACAACCATCTAGCTACTACATGGACCCGTAGTCCAAGGTGGAACTACTCACGCATCATACCGGAGGCTGGCATGGTGATGAAGAAGACCTCCAGGATGATTTCTCCCCTTCGGCAGGGTGCCGAGAAGAGATTTAGATCCCCCGATCTAGGGACGATGGTGGCGGCTGCTATAGACTGTTTCGTGGAATGTTGATTGGGTACTTAGGGTTTTGGTATCGGGGGTTTCTTATAGGCAAAGTGGCGAGGAAGGGGGAACCCGGGGTGGCCGCACCCCCCCAGGCGCGGGCCAGGCCTGGCCGCGTAGCCAGGGGGCTTATAGATCCCATGCGACGTCTTTACGCGGAATTGGAAGGAACACTACATTGTTGCAAAGAATAGCTCGCATGCGATGCTGATGAGGCAACTAATAGCCCAGGGCCACACATGCCATAAAACGGTTGTTAAGGACACATTTAACTTTGTTCCAAGATTAGGGTTAAGCCAAACCGGTCGGTTGGGACAGCCAGTCAAACCAACCGCTTCTGATAGAGAGCACGCATCACACTTACTGTAGCTTCCCCGACGGTGGCGGCGGACCTCACCCATCGTTCTTGGCGGCGGCAGGGCATTTATTTTAGGCGGCAGCACTTTCATTCGACAGCGAAGGTGGTGAGTGCCATTTGAAACCCAATTCCTCTCCCATTCTTCTCAATTCAAGATCTGAGCGTGCCCATTGATGCTAGATTGTGGAGGCCAGGCGGGTGTGCTGAACGGGGCGAGGGGGAAAGAGATGCAGCCGGGAGAGGGGACTTCTAATCGGTATATCATGCATATCTGCACTTAATTTCTGTAAGTTTCGGCTCCTTATTCGCTTCCGCTAGCTCACAGTGCCCGCTAAAAATAGGGGAGACGATGTTGCACAACACACATTCGAATTTTGCATCAAATTATTTCCCTCTATGGCTGTTTTAGTTGATGGTAGCACACAACTCATTGAGAGAGACACTGTTTTTAAATGGGAGGTGGAATTAGAACATGTTGATCCCCAAGAGATAATAAACATGGGAGAGGAGGCGGTGAGGAAAATGGTGGAAAAAATTGGGGATAGTGTGGTTTGGGGGTCAGAGCAAGAAGTTTCTTTGTTACGATTGATGATTAGAAATGTGACTATGTTAGGATTGAGACAGGGGAACATATAGTTGATGAAATCGATGAGCGAAATGGCTGGACAAGCAAAATTGTTCTGTTTTTAGCACAGCTCATTGATCTGGAACCTGATTCGAGGGTTGGATATGATTGGGCTGCATAAAGGCAAGTAATGCCTATACTTACTGAGTTGGAAGTGTTAACAGTGGAGGCTGGTGCTAATGCACAAGGGTAGGCTGCAGATGCTAATGCACAAGGAGCTACACAAAAGATTGTAACTGTTGATTGGAATTCAGTTGAGATACGTGCCCAGACTGATTTGGTCATTGCACCAATAGATGACATTGAAATGGCAAAGCCTTTTGCCATTCCTATAGATGACACAAACAAGGAGAAGAAGAGGTATGAAGCTGCAAATGATGGTGACAACCATTTAAGAGATGAAGAGGCAGATATAGATCCAGAGTTGTTGGAAAATGCTGCAGCTCATGTAGATGTTGCACATGATCATGAGCTAGTAATGGTTTATGACAAAGAGGACCCAGTTATTGAAGTTGGGATATTGTTTCCAAGAATGGATGAATTCAGGATGTGTTTCAGGACATATGCAGTCAACCGTGAGTTTGCTACCAAGACTTTGTGGACTAATAAAAAGAAGTTCTATGCAAAATGCATAGGTTATGCTGGCAGTGCTAGGCCTTGCAAGTGGTATATATCTGCTAGACGCCAACCTGATGAAAGGACAATAAGTGTGAATCAAATTCCAAAAGCTCATACTTGTATTACAACTTCTCAAACAGTTACAAAGATTACATCACAATTATGGGTTGCAGAAAAAAATCAAGCCTATTTTAGCCACAACACCAAACAACACTGCAAAGAGACTAAAAATAGACTTGGAAAAGCAGTACCCCATTAAGCTGAATTATACTACAGTGTGGAAGGCAAAGCAAAGGGCAGTGAAGGAGCTATATGGTGATTGGGCAAATACCTTTTGAATGTTTTATAACTTCAAAGCAGAAGTAAAGAAGAGGTCACCTGGCAGTGTTGTGGAGATACATACTGAGGTAACAACTGATGGGAAAGTCTTCTTCTCTAAATTCTTCATGGCTTTAAAGCCTTGCATCGATGGCTTCAAAGCAGGGTGCCGTCCATATTTGAGTATAGACTCATCATTCTTGATTGGAAAGTGGAATGGTCAACTAGTAGCTTGCAATGCTTTAGATGGACACAATTGGATGTTCCATGTAGCTATTGGCATGTTTCAGTCTGAGATAGAGGCATTATGGACATGGTTCATGATGCAGTTGAAAAGATGCATAGGGCCAGTCTCTCCATTGGCAATGCACACAGATGCATGTAAAGGTATAGAAAATGCAGTGAAGATTGTTTCCCCTCATGCTGAGCAGAGGGAGTGCTTCGGCCATATGTGGATGAATTTGATCAAAAAATTCAAGGAGATGATTTTTGGACGCATGTGGCCAGCAGCAAGATCTTACACCAGACAGACATATTCATATCACCTTGAGAAGATTAAGGCGGCATGCTCTGAGGAGGATAGGTTCAAGTTTTGTACATGGTTGGAAACTTACCATTCTCTTTTATGGTACAGGTCAGGTTTTAACACTGCCATCAAATGTGATAATATCAACAATAATTTGGCGGAAATTTTCAACAACAAAGTGAAGGAGTTAATAGACTTGCCTGTCCATGACATGGTTGACCAGATCAGGATCATGATAATGAGGTTGTGGGAATTGAGAAGAAGGCTTGGTGATGTTCTTCAAGGAGATAAGCTTCCTGATGTTGTGCAGCAGGTGGTCAACAGGAGCAGAAATCTTGCACATTTGCGTGTTGAGAAATTCTTATTGTGGGGTGCTAAAGTCAGAGATACAAAGACTGGAAGGAGGCATGTTGTTGACACTCAATTGCATGAATGCACATGCCTTGAGTGGCAACACACAGGGAAGCCTTGTGAGCATGCCATACTTTTCTTGGCCTCCAAACACAAGCTAAATATGCACCCATATTTGCATGAGTATTATTCTGTAGCAAAATTCAAGGTTGCATATGGAACACCAATTCTAGCACTTACAGACCAGTCTCAGTGGCCTGAAGTGGACGTTCAGTTCTCCTTGTGTCCTCCTTTGATGAAAAGAAAGGCTGGCAGGCCCAAGTAGAGTAGATTCAAGGCTTGGTTTGAAAAAGGTGGGAGCAGCAAGAAGGGAAAGAAAGATGAAAAGAAAGATGCCAAGCCAAAAAGGTAACAAGTAGATGCAAACTCTGTGAAGAACTTGGACACCGAGCTGGCTCTACCAATTGCAGATACACTGCTGAAAAGCCAAAGTACGTTCATCCAAAATTTATGTATTTCTTGTTGATGATTTTTCTCCCCCAACTAACTTGCTTGTTTTCAGGAGGAAGCGTGGAGAAAAAGGCCCATCTCTTGTTGTTGAAGAATGCTGGCCAGTGAAAAGGACAATAATCAATAGCCAAAGAAAGAAGAGAACTAACCAGATCATGTTTGGTGCTGCTGAGGTGCAATCTGAACTTGTTTTGGAGGATGATGTGCAAACTATTGAGGTGCAATGTGAACCTGTTAATGTTGTTGAGGCTTTAGGGCACACCATTTCTGATTTGGAAGCTTTGGTGCAAAATGAGGGGCAAAATTAGCATGTTGTTGAGGCTCTGGTGCAAAATGAGCATGTTGATGAGGCTGTGGTGCAAAATGACCATGTTGATGAGGCTTTGGTGCCAGATTGTGTTGTTGAGGAGGTGCAGGAGGTGAAGGAGACTCTTGGACATGCTGTGGGGGAGGCCATATGGTTATGGTAAGAAAAAGAAGAGCATAAACCTGTTGTGTGGTGTGAAACTTGTGAAGGAGAAGAAAACGAGGGGTAAGAAGAGCCAAAAGAAATAGACTTTGAATTTGGCAATTGTTGTTGTTGTAAACATTTGTTATTGTAATAATTTGGCACTTGTTGTTGTAATAATTTGGCACTTGTTGTTGTAAACATTTGTTATTGTAATAATTTGGCACTTTTTGTTGTAAACATTTGTTATTGTAATAATTTGGCACTTGTTGTTGTAATAATATGGCCGAATTCAAATATGATGGTAAATTTGAATTTCAACTAATGTACCTATGTGTACTTTTCTATGTTTGTATGAGCTTCCAACATTTTTATCATATGTATAGTACAAATCATCCTCACCCTGATCCCTTTTGTGAAGTACAACCCACCCTCACCCAAAATGTGGTAGAAATGGGTTCCAAAGCTAGGGTAAACCACTCCATTTCTAACCAAGTTTTTTCTGATCATTTCTAAAACCAGATTTGATATTTTTCCTCACAAGTATGTCATATAAAATGACACCATGCGAAGGTTTTTTTTTGAATTAGTTATGCACATTTGAATGTCTTGTCAAACTTTGTGAAGAATTTTCCTAAATATTCTTAGCTAGGGGGTGAGGCTCACTAAACTAGCATTGGATCTCTGATCAAATAGCATGTTGTGAACCTAAAAATGATTTTTACAAAGAATCATCGGCATGAAATCATGTACCTGTAGTTCATATCTTACCCACTTCCAACCGATGCGGCAGGATTTGTCTTTTTAACCAGGGATGGAATAAAAGGTTTGAGATACTCAAGTTTTGACATTGTACATGCTAGGTGGTCTAGTATTTTTGAAAAATAGGATGTTACCAATTTGAAACTTCAATTTGGTGGATGCTTCACAAATCCCTCCCTTTCGGCACTCAGAAAATGGAAAATAGATTTTCTGTGCATCAAAAAGGAAAACTTTCTTATACAGCATTGGTAGTCATCCCATTATACACGTGCATTCACAATATGGGCACATTATCACAAACTATGCCTTGATTCTATCCATATCATTGGTCATTTGACCCGAAAGCAAAAAACCTCGGAGGAGAAGGTCATTTTGTGAAGGTTTTTTTTAAATATGATTAATATACCAAATTTGATATTTTTCCTCACAACTATGTCACATAACATGACACCATGCGAAGGTTTTGTATTTTTTGATTTTTTTGAATTAGTTATGCACATTTGAATGTCTGGTCAAACTTTGTGAACGATTTTCATAAATATTCTTAGCTAGGGGCTAAGGCTCACTAAACTAGCATTGGACCTCTGATGAAATAGCATGTTGTGAACCTAAAATGATTTTTATAAAAAATCATCAGCATGAAATCATGTACCTGTAGTTCATTTCTTACCCACTTCCAACCGATGCGGCAGGATTTTTCTTTTTCACCAGGGATGGAATAAAAGGTTTGAGATACTCAAGTTGGGACATTATACATGCTAGGTGGTCTAGTATTTTTGAAAAATAGGATGTTACCATTTTGAAACTTCAATTTGGTGGTTGCTTCACAAATCCCCCCTTTCGGCACTTAGAAAATGGAAAATGGATTTTCTATGCGCCAAAAAGGAAAAGTTTCTTCTACAACATTGTTAGTCATCCCATTATACACATGCATGCACAATATGGGCATATTATCACAAACTATGCCTTGATTCTAGCCATATTATTTGTCATTTGACCCGAAATCCAGAAAACCTCGGAGGAGATAGGTCATTTTGTGAAGGGTTTTTTGAAATATGATCAATATACCAAGTTTGATATTTTTCCTCACAACTATGTCACATAACATGACACCATGCGAATGTTTTGTATTGTTTTGATTTTTTTAATTAGTTATGCACATTTGAATGTCTGGTCAAACTTGTAAACCCCGTTGACTGCATCCTAAACCCAGCTAACCCTAAGACCGAATGAGGAACGTATATATAACCCTAGCACGATATTGTGGTCGTCCGATCGCGTCTTCTAGAAGGATTCCGCGAATGACTCTGGGCGATCCGTGTGACGACTTGTTCTGCAACCTGATTGGTTGGCGTCTCTTAGAAGGATTTCGTGGCTAGCTCTTGGCGATCCGTGGGATGGATGATTCTGAAATCTGATTGGCTCGCATCATTTTTTCCATGAACAAATAAGGTACAGCGTGGCACACTCCATTGACCGTTGACCGAGCGTGGCATGCGAGAGCGCTGGGCGGGGCGGGCTGCACGCGACAGAAGCATGCATGCATGCCATGCAGCTGTCTCGCGTCGCATTCTAGCTATTTTGCGTCGCAGTCTAGTTACTCCCTCCGTTCATGCGCCATAGAAAACATGCAATTCCAAAAAATTACTCCCTGATTTATGATTTTTCGAGTAGGTTAAATTATGCATTTATTGCCCCGATTTACTACCCTGCAGTTACTTAAATGCTCCATTTTCCTCTCCGGTTGGTTTTTCATGCATGCATGCGGTATAAAAATAGTGGGACTTTCTTTTGCATGCGGTGTGAACTTGTGATTACTGCGACTAATAAAGACTAAGTGTTTCTTCTTCCCTTGTGCTACTCTGCATGCAGTGTGAACAAAGTTGCATGCGGTGACAACTCTTAATTAAGGGCGCCCCTTAATTAAGCGCCCAATCAGGAGAAGTCCACTGACAGTAATTAGGGTGCCTTTCTCATTTTTCTCGTCCAATAACAAATCAGTTAGTTTCATAATATGACAAATTTGTGTAATATATGTTAATATATTTATCTACAAGGTTGGTAAAATTTGACAAAGTTTGACTTAGACAAAACCTAGAAGTACACTTATTTGCGCAGTGCGTGTGACTTTGGACTGTCAGGCTGTGAATGCTGCGGGCTCTGACGCGCTGCGTGGTGCGTGGGACTTTGGAATCAGGATGACTTGGGTGCCCACCTGACTTTGGATGTTTTTTCTCTATTTCCCATTAATGCATGCATGCAGGGACGGTGCAGGGAAGGGTCACGTCGCATCCTAGATTTTTTTTGCATTGACCGCATTGATCGCGCACGCGACTACGCCCGATGCCTACACGCAACGCAGCGCACGCGGCTGCACAACGCAGGATTCCCAAGCCCCTCCTTCACGCTGAGCCCCGCTGATTCATGGTTCCGGCCTCAATAATAGTGGCAACGCCTTCGCCTCCTCATCTTCAACCTCGAGTCGAAAAGAAGCCCCTTTGCCTCCTCCCAGCCCCAAAAAAAACCTCTCCAGTGAGAAACGATGGCGACCTCCCCCTTCCGATGGCGTTCTGACTCCGAGGTCAGCGACGAGGATAACCACCCGGAACATAGGCAGTTCTGGTAGAAGGAGGTGCCCCCGAGGCGTCGCAAGCGATGCGCACGACGCAAAGCCTCGGCCGACCCCTGGCCCATGTGCCCTTTGTCCACAACCCCCACCCCTGCCGCGTCGGCAACCTCCCCGACTCGGGCCCCTCCGACGAGGCCCTCAGGGCGGAGGAGGAGGCAAATAAGAAGGAGTTGGCTGCTGCCGAGAGGGCAACGGAGAAGGAGGCTCGGCACACCCAGAAGAAAAGGCGGGAACAAGAGGAGAAGGAGCTCCGGGAGGCCCGTCTCTGGGCGTTGGACGAGGCCCAGAGAAGGCAGAAGGCGGCGGACTGGAGGGAAGCGGCTGCGGCGGCGGCGTTTGCGCCAGCGGCACCGCCCCCACCGTCGATGGAGTAGGGCAGCCTCCCGGCGGCGAGGTTGGCCGGCAGCCCTAGACGTAGTAGCTAGGGTTAGGGTTTGGGCACCCTTAGGATTTATGTAATGTGGGGCCCCTCTACGTGATCCTCTCTATATTGTACCCATCTCTATAGTGTACCCCTTATATTATATAATATATTATCTATGTGATTGACTTGTTTTTTATTATATTTTATTGTATTGTCAAAACACCCAAAACAAGTGCATAAAACAAAAGACACAAAAAAAGTTCTTACATAAGACCCGTGCAATATTTATAAAATGAGTGAAATTAGAAAAGCTCAAAAGGAAGAATAAGTTAACGTTATGATGGTTGATTTTCAAACAACACATGCAACACATGGTTCATTTTTAAACAACATATTTACATAAGTTAAAGGAGCGTGACCGACTTGTTTTTTATTGTATTTCATTGTATTGTAAAAACAACAAGTGCATAAAATAAAAGACACAAAAAAAGTTCTCACATAAGACTCTTGCAATATTTATAAAATTAGTGAAATTAGAAAAGCTCAAAAGGAAGATTATATATATTTAATTTCGCAACAAATAAAAGATTGCGACCTGATCACGAATATCTGCAGATCCACACGTCCCTAGTTAGATTGTAACGTGAGAACTTTTTTTGCCCAATTTACAAGTAGTTACTATTGGACCTGGATACGACCATTTTGGCCTGGCTAAGTTCTATTTGGGTCTGGCATTTTTAAATCACTCCTTGTCGATTGTTTTTTAAGTTTTCAACCTCTCCCCTGCACACTGACAAACTGAAGGAACAAAATAGAGCAGCTCAAAATTTGCCCGAATTTGTGTTGTATTTTATTCAAGCCAAAGCCATAGACCATTACATCCATCTCCGCAGGTTCTACGAAAACAAAGCATCACGATTTTTCCTCGAACACTAATTACGTTGTCTAAAGACTAATGATCAGGAGATAGACACATCCAAGAGAAATTACACAAAAATAAAAAAACCATCCATCAGATTGTCCTGCTTTTTCAATTCGATGATTTGCCTTAACTGCTTGTTCATCTTCTTTAGCTCGGCCTTCTCTTCCGCATCCACCATAGTACCAGCGGAAATGGGGTTGCCATATCCCAATTGCTCCATCACGAACGGGTTTTCGAGCTCCCGGGATGCTACATCCACCCTAATTTGCTCGATGTACTCATCAGGCCACTCAAAATTCCCATATTTTAGCAGTTCCTGAAATCGTAGAGATGAGCCCAAAATCCCAAATCTGATGAAATGCTTAAAATTTTGAAAGAAAAGCAAGAAATTGGCACTCAAAACACTCAGATCTCACCTTCCCTGGCTCGGGCTTGCTCTCACACTTCACAAATTCCCGGCCAATGTTGTTGTTCTTGTCGGTGGATGTGACAAGCCGCTTCAGGGGAGCGGTACGGGGGCAATCGTGGCACCTCATCATCAGCACCGCACCATACTGAGGCCATGAGCGGAGGGAGGCTGAAGCGGAGCTCGACATCCCTCGCCGGCATTGCCGTGCTTGCTCGCCGGAGAAGAAAATGAAAGGGGATGAGATGCTGGCACGGTGGCGGGAGGGCTCGGGTGCGGGGATGGATCGGGCTAACGGCTCTCTTCTACCACAGCATGGGTCCCACGATATGAGGTGGACATCAGGTGGGTCTCGCCGTGACGTGGACATGTTGTGGGTCCTGCTCTGCTCAGCTGATTCGAATTCGTTGACGGTCTCGTGAGGTTAAGTGGAGGTGTCGCACGGGAGCTATTTGTGGCTTCAGAAGCGTTGCATGCGAGCTATTCTTTGCAACGATGTCGTGTTCCTTTGTAACATCCCAAAAATATTGAACAATGATTATCAAATTTTCAATCACCAAAATTAGGGTTAACAAAAACTTTTGTTAATTAACATCATATGAATGCATGTCTGTATGTGATGATTGTATGAATGCATGAATAGACTTGTTTGATTGTTGTAAATGGCATGGAATGGTTTAAAGATGAAAGAAACATCATCTAAAACTTTTCCAAGCAGAAACAAATCAAGAGAAAATAAAAAACAAACAAAACAAGCAAATGGTCATTTTTGCCAATCTTGCTCACTAGGCCACTTTGAGTGTTTCTAGTCCAAGATTTAAAACAGAAACAATTCCATTTATTTTCACCCCTTGCTATACCAAGTAAAAGTGAACCCAATCCCACCTTTCAAACTTACAGAAACATTTGGCAACTTGATTCAAATGATAATTCAAAATTGAATCTTTAACATATGTGAAGATCACCCATTTTCAAAAACCAACCAAACCAGTGCCCCTTGACCTTTCCAACTAACCAGAGACTATCTAGTATGTAACTAGTACACCCACCAAGTTTGAACCAAAAATTCAAATTCAAATCTCTTTCGTCCATTTCATCGAACACCTTGCAAACAGAAAACAAACAAACAACAAACACTATTGTGAGTAGTAATTTGGCCAACCTTGTTCCCTCTCTAGATCACAGCACCCTCTTAGTAGATCATCTAGCTCATTTATCAAGTTTTAGCTCACTGTGAGCTTGGCATTGCCATCAACGGTGAGCATGTCGAGCCTCACCTTGCCACCTCTTGGACGACATCAAGCTAGGAGCAGCACCAAGCCTAGCCACCTTGTCTGGAGCATTGACCACCGTCCACCGCCACCCCCTGTCCAATGGCAACGAGCAACAAGCCACTGGACCACTCTAGAACCTCCGTGTCCTATGCCTCTATGCCATGCCGAGAGCGCGCCAGAGCGCCGCACTCGACACGCGCCCACAGACTGCGCGCCGCTCTCGCCGCGTGCAAGCGTGATCACCACCACCCCAGGAGACCGCCAGACAACCACGTTCGTCGTCGCGCGACCCGTAGCCACGGTGCGCCATTAAAATGCCCGTCGGACCCGCCCAGAGTATCGCAGCGCTCCGACCGTCTCGCACCGCCCCACGCCTCGAGACCATGCCGTTGAGCTTCGCCAGGGAGCACATCACCGCCCCTACCATCGCCCATGACGTTAGCTCACTGTACAGCCGGCCCCGACGAGCTCAGCCCGCGCCCTTCGGTTCCCTTGTCGCACTATAAATATAGGCCACCCCCGCTCGATTTCTTCACACCAACACACTCCCCTCTCTCTCTCAGAACCACCCCCACTCATTCCCGGAGCAAGGAGAGCAGCAGGTCGCTGGAATTTGGCTGGAGTCTGCCATGGAGGAGGAAGAAAGGAGCCAGCGATTGGAGCCGCCCCAGAAGAAGCCACCGGTACTAGGAGGTTCGTCGTCATCGACTTTGTCGTTCGCCCCCATCACCGACCCTTGCCTGAGCCCCGGTGAGCCCCCGAAGACCCCCACTGGCCGTGCTAGGGTTCTGTCTCGCCGGAGTTGCCCGACGGAGACGATAAGTCATAGCCGTTCGATTAGAAGTTGATCGTGTGGTTTAGATTGCCCCGTACCGCTTCGCACCCCTGTCTTGTTGACTGGTGGAGACGGCCACTTAAACCCACCCGTGCGCGTTGTGCACCGTGGGCCGGCCCATTTACATTCCCGCTTGACCCAGTAGTTTGAATTTAGGTTTATTCATTTAGTTTCAAACTCAGTTCTGTACCTAGATTCAAAAATCAACCCAGGTCGACTCACCAAACCAAATTGCATGAAACCAATTTTGTTAGAAAGGTACTGGAATTCTTAATCCAATCCCGTTTGATTCAATCCATTTGGAATTGTAGAGCACCTATAGTAAAAATAACAAGATAGAAGCTTTTCTGCATTCAAACATTTTTCAAAATTCAAACAGAAAAGCTTCTGAGTTGATTCCAACTCTCAAAAATCACATTTAACTAGACCTTTCTATATATAAAATATCTAGGTTTACTTGCAGAAATAATGAACAAGTAATAAAAGAATTCCCCATAGGCATTTCTAGCCACTTTAAATAATTAAAATAAAAAGTTTAAACCTTATTAAATTGTGACACCACTTTAAATCACATTCCCATGTACTGAAATATGTGGCGATGACATGTGTCAACATGATCCCATGTTTTAGTTGGAGTATATTAAATCTTAAGTAGTTTTTGAATGAGTAGAAATTACTTTTCCAAAATAAAATAAATAATACAAGTGCTTTGATGATTGTAATGTTTGTGATGATACTAGATCATCTAGTGAAAACCTTGGTGTGATAAATAAAAGTAGTTAAGTATTGTTTGGTGATTGTGTACCTTGTATTTATTTATAGACGCTAGTATCGACCAAGGATACGTGGAGGAAGGAGAATACTATGAGGAAGAAGCCGAGGAGAACTTCAACCACTGCTCTGCACAAGGCAAGCTAACACTTGCAACTTTGCAAGCTTATACTAATATCTTAGCAAGCAAATCCTTGCAAGCTTACACCACTTGATACCCAATCCTAGTTTTATTTGCAAGCTTAGTATTTTATTTCTTTATCAAAGCTTTCTATCAAAGTTTACTTAGTGACTTGTAGATTTTATAAAGATATTTAAAGGTAGTATAAAGAGCATAAAACATGGCCTAAGTTAGATAATCTTGATGTCATCCTGAGGCATGAGATTGAACTTAGATCATTCACACTTGTTCACCACCCCTCATTAGTGCTTATCTCCCACTTGTAGATGCTAGTGCTAAGCATAAAACTTGATCACTTTAGATGGGAAAACTTGGTGAAAATGGTTATGAAAACCTTAGAATGATGAGTCATTCTACTGAAATATTTTGACATGTGTTCTTGAACACCAAATGATTTTGATGATGAAAATGTTGAGGCATGAGCCTTAGCCCTTTATAAAACTGATGGTTGTCTGGATGCGGTACTATTCCAATTTTACCGTACAACCACAATACCTGAAATTTGGGTAGGGCTTGACTGGAAATTTATATACCTTAGTATGGGTTCCCTTGCGGCCAAGGTCTGAGCTGAGGCTACCTTGTGAAGATTGTCCACTTGTGCAGTACCCAAGATGATAGTTGGTCATGGTTGGGAGGCCAAACTCACAGGAGAGGTGCCTATACTAGGGCGTGTAATTGGAAGGTTAGGATTGATTATCTGCATACTGAGTATGGTGATTCAGGATTGTTCCTGATGGATGTATTGAATGTTGTGGTGAAAGTGTACCACCTCTACAGAGTGTCAAACTATTAGAATAGCCGCGTCCGCGGTTATGGACAGTTAGAGTGGCCATACTGTTCTGTCGTTAGACGTTTTCAAAATGACTTATGAAATGGTTCATGACTTTGACTTGACCACAATAGAGTTGTGATATGAAAATTCAAGTTCCCACTTAGGTGTTACTAAACTTATAACTAGCTTTCTTTGCTTCTGAACTCAGTTAAGGTAAATCTGGATTTTTGCAAAACAACCTAGAGCTTAGTATTCCTACTCAAAACCACTTCACTTGTTAGTCTTAAATTGCGAATCCTTAAAGAGTACTCATGGCTTTGTCCCTGGCTATTCCCGTGGCCAGACTATGAAGAGGACTATCAGGAGGACGGACCGCAGGAAGGTTACGACAATTAGGATCATCTCCCATCGTTAGCATTGCCTGTGACCATGAAGATGGAGTCTTGCCTACGCTACCGTTATTATTACGTTATTCCGCTACTTGAATTGTATTAAGACTAGATCATGTGATCCCTTATTTGTGTAAGACCTTATGTATGGTTTGTAATGGATGATGTACTGTGATATACAAGCTGTTATGTCTCACAAAAATGGTAATCCTGGGATTGCGATGTATGGCATAACAGACATCTTGGATTAAAAATCCGGGTGTTGACTGTTGGGCCACGCTGAGATAAAATAAAATTTTCCTCTAACGTGGTGATCCCAAGATCTAGCTGAGGTAGAAAGCCACGAGGTTTACCACTAGACGCGCGGTTGCGGATTACTGATGAAGCGCGTCAGTTGATGCAGTGCAGTCCTCACGATCCGATCGTCCTGGTGCTGATCGTACAGCACCTCTGCTGGTATCCACACGTACAAGGAGGAGTGCCGGCGGCGAACTGCTAGGTTCGTTACGGCGGCTGGACTGCTGTGGAGCTAGGGTTTCCAACACATGGAATTACCTAACCGAACAACGATTAACCTTTCTGGGTTACTGTGCTCCACTATATATAGGGAGTGAACGTGGGCTCTGCTCGCGCGACCCATTCACTAAAGCCCATATAACATTAGTCACCGTGAGTCCAACTCACTAACTCAGTCCTAATCTGGTTTAGGTCCAACCCAACCAGATTATATGTTCAGATCCAATCCGAACTTGCTCCCGCTCTTAAGTGTGTGACCCCGCAGGCTCATGGCTACTTGGACACGATTTGAGTCCAACTCACAATCGATCAATCGGCATCGGCTCCTAGCAGAACTTGCCGATTCCCAAGTACCAAAGAGTCATGACGACTTGCCTTTCCAATGCGACTTACGTCTGAGTCCCTTTTGCCTCACGATATACCTTGTCAGACTATAGGCGAATATATGTCATCCCTTAAATAGTTCGACTCTCTTCTCGATCCGAGATAAGTGATTCACCCGACTAACTCTTAGCCGATCGCCTCGGTTAACACTTAACCGAGTTGTGCATGGCCATGCTTTCCGAATCATATCTCACGAGAGGGCCCAGAGAATATCTCTCCGAATGGAGGGGCAAAATCCCATCTTGGTTATTCACATCACGCAGCTTGATTCTCAGTCGACCCGAACCCTGCCTTTATAACTGCCCAGTTACGGATCAGCGTTTGACAGAACCTAAGTCGGTGATCCTCAACTCGGACTATGCAACAACCTCAGGTCTAAGGATTACATTGATTGAGATATACAAATGACAGCTTAGTTCGTTGTACCTCAATATGGGTCAATCCGACTCGCTAAACTCTTTAGCCTAGTCTGTGTAAGTTGGAATAGCATCTCCATGCCCATGACAAGTGGAACCGAGTCATCAAGCCAACTTTCACATTGGTCTAAGTTGTGTGTCCAGCACAACCTCAATGACCAAGGATATTTAGTACAAACAACATGAATGCATAGTTCCACAACTGAATCACATATTCAATGATACACATCAGATGTTTATACAAGGACTACTTAATAACTTTATGAATACAATGGGAAATATCATCATACATGATTGCCTCTAGGGCATATTCCCAACATTGACATCCTTCTAATTCTGCGTAAAGACGTCACATGGGAGCTATAAGCCCGCCAGGGGGTGTGGCCCCCTGGTGGCTCCCCTCCATCTCGTACTCTGGCTCCGTGTTTCCCACGGTAAAATATTGACTTTAGCTTTTGTCCCGTCCAATTCCGAGAATATTGATTTTCTGCCTTTTCTGGAACCAAAAACAAAAAAACAGACAACTGGCACTGTGGCATATTGTTAATAGGTTAGTCCCAAAAAACATATAAAAATACCTCAAAGTGTAGATAAAACAAAGCAAAGTAGATACTAAACAATCATGGAACATCAAAAATTATAGATACGTTTACGACATATCAAGCATCCCCAAGCTTAACTCCTGCTTGTCCTCGAGTACGTAAATGATAAAAAGAATAATTTTTGAGGTGACATGCACCATCAAAATCAAGATCAAACCATTTGCAAGCATTGAAAGTTGGGATCAAATAACTCTAAACATGAGCATGAAAGAAGAAGAAGTTCTAACAATAAGACAAAGTAACTTTGCATGCAACATGAAAGGTTACAAATAAAGATCATGAATAAAAATGCATTCAAAGACGTTTGTTTGTTTCACATATAGAAAACATGGCTTAGTGGCATTCAGCCTATCCCTCATGGAATAGCAATAAATGTATAGGACACCTTCAAAGTTCATAAGAGTGACTAGATACAAATATTTCATGAGTAAGCAATATCAACAATATGAATCAATCAATAAGTTTTGGGACAATGCACATAGAACTAAGAATGGCAACTATGCTCTCTTAATTGGTGCCTAAGGATAGAAGGCGGAGACTCAATATAATGGTGGAAGAAAGGCCCTTCATAAAAGGGGAAGCAGGGATTTCAAGTCTCATAAAGAGCTTCCAAATATTATGGTACTTGTTAGCTTTCAGCTCTCATTGCCCCTATCATAAGCATCTTGAAGTGACTGAGGTTAAAGTGAACAAACTATGGAGTATATGCTTGACAAAGTATAAGTTGGCAATCTCATGTCCCTTAAATACGAGGGCCGCTCCTCATGCTACTCAAGTTTAATTACCGGTAAGTTATTGTCATAGTAAGTACATGTGTATCATAGAGAACCGCCAACGGGGTACCCCTTGCACATGATACAGGAGCTATCACATAATCAAAATGACAAGGCAATCAGACAATGAGCATCTGAGCAATCTTCTTATTTACCATGAGAAAATGGTGTCTTTTTCTCACTTTCCTCTTTTATCATTTTTTTTCTTTTTCTCAATCTCTATCTCTTTTTTATAAGAAGAATGCTTCATAGATTGCTCACTATGGTGATGCTGCAAGTTTCCACCATGATTAGGTATGGCTTAGGCTAGCGGCCCAGGCGTTTATCTAACACACATACATAACTCCATGGACTTACAAGCTCCCCTTTCATTTCACACCGACGACATCCATAAACAAAAGAGCATGATATCAACTAAGTACAAAGTACAAGTGCATTGTTGAAAACATTCCCCGTGATAGCACGGTTCTGCTAATTCCAACGTATAAGTGCAAGAATATACTACCTCCGTTTGAGATTATAAGTCCCGCGCGGATAACTAGGTTGTCAATTTAAACAAGATAATATAAATATTATAGCATAAAAATTATATCATTAGATACTTTAGAGGTTATATTTTTTAATGGTATAATTTTTACGGAGTATAAGTTATATTTTATTGGTCAAATTAACAACCTAGGTATGCGCGTAGGACCTATAATTCCGAACAGAGGGAGTACAACATAGAAGACACAATGGTTCAAGTTTATTAGGGGCAAAGAATATAAAGTTTGCCATCAAGTTTGTGAGGGCTTTAATCACTAAGTTTTCACATAACAAAATAGTTTTTAATTGGAAGATAGCTGAAAACAAGAATATACTTGGAATGGTGTAACACACCATGCATAGGAATTTATAGTGGACACTTTGGAATAACTTGGTTTCTTGGGAGTTGGATGCATGAGTAGATCTTACTCATACAAGTGGAGGCTAGCAAAAGACTGGGAGCTACCAACTAAGAGAGCAATAATGACCATAATCATGCAGAGCGACAAAACATTACTAATCAAAGCATAAAGTGGTATCACAAGTCAAAAACTAAATGATCATAGAGGCTATGGTGACTAGTTCATAGTCATAACATGGTGTGAGCATGTGCCAAGTCAACCCAAACAAAGCATCAAAGGAGAATACCACAATACTATGCTTTTGGATGCTAAAACAACGCATGATTCTTTCAAGGCACATTAAGAAATCATAATTGTTTGGAAAAAGTCCTGCTACAGCAATAATCACTAAGCATAAGGTCAAAACAACATCTAGCATGACATGCTAAAGTCTAAGTCATAGTCAAAGCAAGCTCCTCTTGTACTACTAAGCAAGAACTTCCTACTCCTTTTCAACACCAATCAACTTATTTGAAACAACATAGTGAGAACGGGGGTCCAAACTTCTTTATTCAAGCAAACAAAAACCAAAATCTAAAACTAAGATGCTCCAAGGACAACACAACTATGCATGAAACAATAAAAACAAAGTGTCTAGAAAGACCTGAGATTTTTATTGACGAAGAAGGGGATGCCTTGGGAATCCCCAAGCTTTGACGCTTGTACCTCTTGAATATTTCTTGGGATGACACGAGGTGGCATCCCCAAGCTTGAGCTTTTGTCCATTCTTCATCTCATTACATCATTCTTCCTCTACACCTACAAATTTTCCTTCATACAAAACTTCACACAATCTTCATTAGCAACATTAGTGTATTCAAAAGATAATAGACCTTTGGGGTTTAGTTTAAAAACAGCAAAACTTTCACTAAAAACACAAGATACTATAGCAATTCCCTCAAAAAAGCTCAATTTCCCTAAAAGAACCCCAAAAGGAATCAATAAGAAGCAAATGTAAATAATGGCAGAAATTTGTCAAAACAGACCAGCGGGTAGAAACCGATTTTTTCGAAGACCTTCTGTTACTGAAATCAAAAAGTTTTGAACTAATGAAGGTTAGCTAACAACCTGGGGGATTTATTCTGGAAATTACAGCTCAATCCGAGTTACATAAATTTTCACGAATTTACAGTGGAGCACAAAAATATGTTTTGGGTCAGCAACTCCCCAAATCTTACTTCCCTCTCATTAGAGGTTATTCTTGACACAAAAATCAAATAAAAAGGATAAGGAGAGTTCATTACAGAAGTAATAACTTCCAAGACTCAAAAAAACTATTGGGTTATCTCCCAAGAAGTACTTTTCTTTAACGCCTTTAAGTTAGGCACAAGAATCAAGAATCAAGTATTTTCAAATGAAGAAGCATTAACATCAAACCTTGCTTTCAAAGGAGGAGCAAAAAGAAACTTCTCTCTCCTCATAGGTAAGTGTTCAATACCTTTCTTGAATGGAAGTTGATATTTAATGGTGCCTTCTTTCATATCAATGATGGCACCAACCGTTCTAATAAAAGGTCTTCCCAAAGTAATAGGACAAGAAGCATTGTATTCAACATCCAAAACATAGAAATCAACAGGGACATGAGCATTGTTAACCATAATATGAACATATTAACACTCCCCATTAGTTTCTTTTTAGCATTATCATTAAGTGGGACATCCAAATAGCAATCTTCCAAAGGTGACAAATCAAGCATTTCATAAATCTTTCTAGGCATAATAGAGAAACTAGAACCATGGTCACATGAATCTTTGAGATCAAAGTCATTCACTTGCATATTAATGATGGGTTCCCAACTATCTTATACTCTTCTAGGAATATTGGGTTTGTGTTTCAACTTTTCTTCCTTAATTTTAATGAGAGCATCTGTAATGTGTTTGGTGGAAGCCACATTCATATCACTAGCATCAGAACTTCTAGATACAATAGTGACATTTAGCTTGTCCCTCATGGAGTAGCAATAAATGCATAGGACACCTTCGAAATTCATAAGAGTGACTAGATACAAATAATTCATGAACAAGGAATATCAACAATATGAATCAATCAATAAGTTTTGGAACAATGCACATAAAACTAAGAATGACAACTATGCTCTCTTAATTGGTGCCTAAGGATAGAAGGTGGAGACTCAATATAATGGTGGAAGAAAGACCCTTCATAAAAGGGGAAGCAGGGATTTCAAGTCTCCTAAAGAGCTTCCAAAAATTATGGTAATTGTTAGCTTTGAGCTCTCATTGCCCCTATCATAACCATCTTGAAGTGGTTGAGGTTAAAGTGAATAAACTATGGAGTATATGTTTGACAAAGTATAAGTTGGCAATCTCATGTCCCTTGAATATGAGGGCCGCTCCTCATGCTACTTAAGTTTAGTTACCCGTAAGTTCTTGTCATAGTAAGTACATGTGTATCATAGAGAACTGCCAACGGGGTACCCCTTGCATATGATACATGAGCTATCACATAATTAAAATGACAAGGCAAGCAGACAATGAGCATCTCAGCAATCTTCTTATTTACCACAGGGGCTTCTTATAGGCGAAGAGGCGAGGCAGGGGGCACCCGGGGTGGCCGCACCCCCCAGGCGCGGGCCAGGTCTGGCTGCGCGGCAGGGGGTGTGACCCCTTGGTGGATCCCCTCCATCTCGTACTCTGGCTCCGTGTTTTCCACGGTAAAATATTAACTTTGGCTTTTATCCCGTCAAATTCCGAAAATATTGATTTTCTGCCCTTTCTGAAATAAAAAAACAAAAGAAAACAGGCAACTGGTAATGTGGCATCTTGTTAATAGGTTAGTTCCAGAAAACATATAAAAATAACTCAAAGTGTGGACAAAGCAAAGCAAAATAGATACTAAATAATAATGGAACATAAAAAATTATAGATACGTTTACGACGTATCAGGCCCCGCCGCCGCCGACGCCTCGAGGGTTTCGCCCGGGGACGCCCGCCGGCGACAGCGAGGGGGAGGGAAGGTGTGGGGAGGGGACGGCGGCAGAGAGAATATAGGGTTCGCCCCTCCGCTCACGGAAGCGTAGAGAGCGAATGGGTTTCGGTCCGCGTCTCTGCCTTCAGTCACTCATTCATAATTCACTGAAGCTGAAAACAATATAGCACTATTTGTGATGATACCATGAGCTGGGTTGTTTATTTAAGTGTGTTCTGATCACATAAAGAGTATTCCACCCATCCTACACCGGTGGTGGTATTGAATCTGTTATGATTTGAGACAGTGCTGTCAACAATTGTTAGCAAGAACTCTATATATGCACTGTAGCAAACAAAGGGCCATAGATTTGTGCTCGACGATGTGAGGCGACAGGATAAAAAATTGAGGTGGTTCCAATACTATGGCATGTGCGACGTGGTAAGTACTCATAATTTTGTATTTAAAACATATTATATGATTGTCCTCCAAGGCCTCGGTCTTCCATAGTTATGCTTCTCATATAAGAGTGTACATTAAAGAATATGATATCAACACCTCATTTTTTCCCGGTACAGTCTTTGGATAGATGAATAAAATAGAAATCCAATTTGCAAAGACCATGGCAAAAATCGTCAATACGCAAAATCTTGCAATCTAGTGATGACAACACAACCCAATATATAACAATATCCATCTAGACTCTATCCTCCATCTTTGCAGGACTGCAGCTTCCACAAGAAGGTTTGGTGGATGATCTTTTTATGTAACGACTTCAAGTATTCAACCAAGGAGGTTTGGTGGATGATCTTTTTATGTAACGACTTCAAGTCTTCAACCACATTGTCACGAGCCCTCATTTTTTCTGTAAAAGTGAGAGTGTCAACACTTCAAGCTCGCTCCCACGGCGTTTCTGGAGTTTTAAAGATTAGATCATATAGTACAAGTTAGCTTCAGCCAAGCGGCCAAGCCTAGTAGCTCTACATACATGTGTAGTATTCTCTTTGTTAGGTATTAATTAACTTCTATTTTTTTTAGATTCTAGTGTGTAAATACGTACGAATCTAGACACCGTCTTATTCAAGAAAACCAGAACTTCTGAGGTAAAAGAAGTACATATCCGCAGCCCATTAGAATGAAAAAATAATCCACTAATATGGGCTCATACTAATCGGGCCATCAGAAGCCCAAGACGTCTAAACGTAGTTATTTGTTCCGAAGGCCCAGCTTTGGCAAATTCATGACGATGTTGCTGATGCTCCCTTTGTGAGTGCTTTTCATTTATGGGGTTAGTCTAATATTCGAAATTTCACAATTCAAAATAGTTTATCAATACTCCTGCTTTTCATTTATGGAGTACAAGATTTGCACGATTAAAATATCAAGACAAACGTATGAGTAGCACGTCCTGCTTTTCTCTCACGAGATGTAGCACGTCCTGCATCGTTTCGTCGCCGCACCTCACCGAGGGTCCGAGACGCAGACGCTTGAAGCGAGGGAGAGGTGGTGGGTGTGTCGCGCGGAGAAGTCCCCGCCAAGCAAAGTGTACCGTACGTGGATGATTCAGCACCGCCCTGCGGCTAAGGACGCTTCAAGCGATCGAAAGCCTGCAGGAATACGTGCGTTCCCGTTCCTTGACGCCATTGCCATCCCATCGCCGCTGGCTAATTCCGCTGCCAATGCCAATTGCCATCCCCACCCTATATGGACATATGGTCCATGCTTGCTCAACGATGTCGAGTCGATCCTCCCAGATTAACTTACACACGACACGATGCAGCCAAAGAAGATTCCGGCGCGTTTCGTATTTGTCCTGCTCGTCGGCACGCTGCTCGTCTCTGTCGCCGCCGAGTATGTCCGGCCTCCGCCGGGCCGGGTCATCCTGACGGAGAACAGCCAACCCCCCTCGCACCCACAACAGGTACGTACGTATGCATACCGATCAGAAATTCAGAATGCCGTTGCAGTCACCAATGTCCGGCCGACCGAAAACTGATCGGCATGCATGTGTGATTGTCAGGTCCATGTATCGCTTGTCGGCGCGAACCACATGAGAGTCTCATGGGTCACGGACGCCAAGCACGGGCACTCCGTGGTGGACTACGGCAGGTCCTCCGGGAACTACACCTCGTCGGCCACGGGCGAGCACACCTCGTACCGCTACTTCCTCTACTCCTCCGGCAAGATCCACCACGTCACCATCGGGCCGCTGGATCCCGGCACCGTGTACTACTACCGGTGCGGCATGGTCGGCGACGAGTTCACCCTCAAGACCCCGCCCGCCGCTCTCCCCATCGAGCTCGCCCTCGCAGGTATACATAAGACATCTGACATCCACTGACAGTTAACAGGTTGCACGCTTCCCTGGCCGTTCGATCTTGAAAATCAACGGTTTAATTTACAGGGGACCTCGGGCAGACCGAGTGGACGGCGTCGACGCTGGCCCACGTCGGCAAGACGGACTACGACGTGCTGCTGGTGCCGGGCGACCTGGCCTACGCCGACACGCAGCAGCCTCTGTGGGACACATTCGGGCGGTTCGTGGAGAAGCACGCGAGCCGGCGGCCGTGGATGGTCACCGAGGGGAACCACGAGGTGGAGGCCGGGATGGCGCTCCCGGGCTCGCCGGCCCCGTTCGTGGCCTACACCACGCGGTGGCGCATGCCGCACGAGGAGAGCGGCTCGCCGTCCCCGCTCTACTACTCCTTCGACGCGGCCGGCGGCGCCGTCCACGTCGTCATGCTGGGATCCTACGCCGGGTTCAACTCCACCTCGGAGCAGTACGGGTGGCTGGCGCGCGACCTCGCACGGGTGGACCGGCGCGCGACGCCGTGGCTCGTCGTGCTGCTGCACGCCCCGTGGTACAACACCAACGCGGCGCACGCGGGCGAGGGCGAGGCAATGAGGAAGGCCATGGAGAAACTCCTGTTCGATGCCCGCGTCGACGTCGTCTTCTCCGGCCACGTCCACGCCTACGAGCGCTTCGTGAGTTGCTTCGTTTTCGACCACGTCGAAGTGTGAGACCGACGTACTTACACGCGATGCGCGTCCTGATGTCTCGGCATGCTTCATTGTTGCAGACCAGGGTGTATAACGACGAGGCGAACCCGTGTGGGCCGGTGTACATCACCATCGGCGACGGCGGCAACAGAGAAGGGCTTGCGTTCGAGTAAGTAGATGTCGAACCGCCGTATACATTTCTGTGGGCAACACTGAATTTTTTCTGTCCTGTCCTGTCTGTCTGGTGGCCGCACGCAGCTTTCAGAAGAACCACAAGCTGGCGCGGCTCTCGTTGATGAGGGAGGCGAGCTTCGGGCACGGCCGCCTGAGCGTGCTGAACGCGACCACGGCGCGCTGGGCATGGCACCGCAACGACGACGCCGACTCCACCATCCGCGACCAGCTCTGGCTGGAGAGCCTTTCCGCCAACGGCGCGTGCCGCCGGGCAAACCCCGCCGATGATTCTTGGAGCGATGAGTTGTAGACTGTCGCGTTACGGATCCTGAATTTTTGTGCCACAACGTTTCTGAATCCCTCGTCGGTAGGAGCACTGGCGCATTGCCGATTTGCCGTGGACCGGCGCTTAATTGGGCGGCAAAGAAAATACTATCCGACAAGAAAGCAGAGATCGTTTTCTTTCGCTCGTAATTTGGCTGAAAACTGTTAGATAGATCTCTCCCGTTCGAGCCCAACGGCCGAATGGAGTCTTATCCGCGTCCTGATCGGGAGCGTCCCAACCTCATCTGGTGGGTGACCCCTGTCGCCAGCGCTATATAAAGGAGGTGGGGGCCGGCAGCACGCCTCACGAGGTTAGCCGTGCCCTAGCCGCCCCACCTACAAGCCACCCGATCTAGGCTAGCGCTGCGACGGGAAGCTCCACCGCCGCCACGCTCACCTCTCGCTCGCTCCACTCCCTTTCCCCATGGCCACTGACACCGAAGCTAGCTCCGGCATCCCCTCCGGTTCGTGCTCGTCGAGCACAGGCGCAGGTAGTACCTCTCTCTTTGTCTCTCTCTTAGAACTCCTAGATCTAACCCTATAGTGCATCTACCGAGAGTGGTTTAGCTCTAAAAATGGTACCAGAGCGACTTAGATGCTAGCCTTTTCGGTGGAAACAGAAATCAAAGCAAAGAAGAAAAGAAAACCTAGATCTAAAAGTGCGCATGCCCTACGGCCGCGTCGTTCCTCTCGATCTAGATGAGCATCAACATGAGGCATCTAGACGAAGAACAAACCCCTTCGGGGGCAAAGCAAAACCCTATATCTAAAGCCCCAAAAGAAACCCCAAAAACGAAAACCCTAAACCTAGATCCTCCTCGAGCAAATCCCCAGATCCCACAGATCCATCCCCAAAGAAAACCGAAAGGCCCGAATCACCCCTAGAATTCCCAAAGAAAATCCCCAGAGCCCCGTTTTTTTCCCACAGAAAGAATACACCGAAAACCGAATCAAGAAAATTGGGGGGGAGCCCGTTTCGCCGACAAGATCGTCGCCGCTGCGCCGCTTGACGGCGGTGCGCCCACCCTCGGGTGGACACACAGCCGCCAAGGGGGGTAGGGGGACACCGCCTCCCGTCGCCGTTAAGCCTCTCTGCCTCGTCGTTTGCGAGGTGGGGGAGTTGGATGGGATAGAGGGAAAGAAGGGGAAGAGGCAGGGGTGGCAGCGTAGGAGAGGGAGGGGCTTGCCGCCGGCATCGTCGCCGCGCGGGCGGCCACCTCGCCTCTCCAGCGCCGCCAGACAGAGAGGAGCGGGGAGGGGGGGCTCGCGGGGTGGAGAGGGGGCGAAATGGGTCTAGGGTTACAAGGGGGGCGCAGGTAGGGATTTTGTTCCACAGAATCCAGCGCGTGGCCGTAGGATCTAGGGCGGCGCGGATGGACGGCTGTGATTGCGCGGCGCAGGCGGGGGCACGCGCAAGCAGGTCGCAAGCGGGCTACTGGCTAGGCGAGTGGGCTGCA
The DNA here is from genome assembly GCA_910589765.1 of Avena atlantica. NCBI lineage: Eukaryota > Viridiplantae > Streptophyta > Magnoliopsida > Poales > Poaceae > Avena > Avena atlantica. The sequence continues at coordinate 359,587,921 of OU342734.1, read as the reverse complement.
AGCGAGCGAGAGAGCGTGCGCTGCAGCGCGGGGGCGGCAGCCAGCGAGCGGCGCTGGGCAGGCTGCTGGCTGGGCCGTCGCGGGCCACTACTGTAACATCCCAAAAATACTAAACTTGGATCATCAAAATTAGGGTTAACAAAAACTTTTCTAAATAAAATTATGAAAGCATGCATGTGAGTATGCATTTCATTTTGAATTCTTTTGAACCACCTTGTTTGTGTGTTTCTTTGCTTGTAAAATGTTTCTTAGGAGAAATAAACATCATCTAAACATTTCCCACACTTTTCCCAAAGACAATTAAAGCAAAGCAAATAAAATAAAGGAATGGTCATTTTGACCAATTTAACTCCCATGCCTACTTTGGCTGTCTCAAACTTTCAGAACCTAACAGAAACTTTTCTGGATCTTTGCACCCCTTGATTGTACTCATAACAAAGTATCAAGACCCACTTTGTGATCATCCAGAAACTTTCAAATGCATGGTTTAAATGACAATTCAAAATTGAATCTTTATCATATGGGAAGATCCCACTTTTTCAAAAACCACTCAAACAAGCTCAACTTTCAAAACCCAAGCATTTGCAGACTCACCAGCACCAATCTAGCACACCCACCAAAAATCTTTTCAAAATTCAAAACTTGAATTCATGCGGCCATTTCATCAAACACTTGGCAGATGTGGCGCCCCGCAAAAACCACTACCAGAAAATCGCGTTGTTTCTGTGCATTGCATCATCATGACCGCATGCTCATGTCATCATGCCACATTGCATTTGGGCATCGTCATGTCATCTTGCATTTGTTTGCATAAAACTATTTTCGAAAAATCTGTTTTTGTTTTCTAAACGCCCCGTCTTTATTCAAACACAAAACCTGGGTCTCCGGAATATTCTGTTTTGTCTACCCGCGGTTTGCAAAAGCCCCGTTTTAAATAAATAAAAAATTTAAATTGTTTTTAGGAGGCAGCCCGCCAGGCCCGAAAGCCCGGCCGGCCACCTCCAAACCCTAGTCTAAAAATATCTAGTCCTAATCCTACCTACACCTAATCCTATCCAGCCCCCTCCACATCACCCCGGCCAACCCCGTCCCGCCACCTCACCACTTCCCCAACTCCCTCCACTCCCATGCCGCCACATCAGCCTCCGGGCCCACCTCCACACGCACACCCCACCCTCCCGATCGACCCCGTCCACCAACCGCCCACCCCGCCTGCGTCCCTGGACCCACCCTGTCGCCCCGCTCCTGGCCCTCTTCCACAACCCCCAACCTCGCGTTCCCCTTCCTAGACCCGCTCGCTCATCCTCGAACCCCGCCGCCAACCGCTCGGCACCCTCGAGCCCCGCATCGGGACCTCCATCCCCGCTCGCCTCTCCTCCTCCAAGCGTGCTGCCGACCCTCTCCTCTCTGGCCAAGGCCGCCTCCCGGCCGCGACCTCCGTCGCCATGACGCAGCCACGCGGGTCGCCTCCCCATGCCTCTCTCTCCGGCCACCCTTCCCGCGGCAGCCTCCACTCGCCTCTGGCCGCCCGAGACCGCGCGCCTCCTTCCTCGCGAAGCCCCGCCGACGGCCTTCCTCCCCTGACCCGCGCCCTTCTCCGTCGTGCTCTGCCCGACTCCGACCTCTTTGACCTTCGTCTCCTGCGCCCCTCTACACCGCCACGGGGCTCGGCCGGCCTCCTCTGCAGCAGCTCCTGCGAGCCCCGCGGGTTGCAGGCGCTCGCCGCTCCCCTCCACCGCTCGTCGCTGACCCCCTCGTGGCCGCCCGCCATCTCCTCCGCCAAGCTCGCCTCTCTGACCCCGCTAGCTCGCCGTGTCTCCCGTCGCCGAGCCGCTGTGTCCGCCTTCGCGCTGTCCCGTGACCCCCTCTCCGCCGACCGACGTCCCTGCATGACCATCTCCGATGTCCCTGTCCCGCGGGCTCTTCTCCGCCGGCAGCAACCGGTGCCGTCGTGGCCTGCGCGTCCTCGAACCGTGCCAGGACGCCGTCATCTTCTCCTTGTGCACGCAGGTGCTTCTGTCTCTGTCCCAGCGCATGTGGCTCGCTGATTGTTATTGGTGTTCAGTCATCAGCACGTGTTGGCCAGTGATTCCTAGTTTCAGACAAGATGGATGTTTCGGGGGCGTTTGATGCACTCTAGCAGTGATGTTGAGTTTGCGTTTTGGGGATGTTAGTGGAATGGTGATGTGGAGATGGTGTAGATGTTCGTCTACAATTGAGATCGGCTCGCCAAGTTCGCCATCGACCGCGACGTCAAGGATTCCATTGCGGGGCACCAAGATCTCCCTCCCGGAGCCGAAGACCGCGGAACGCCGAGCTCTCCCACCCGGAATCTGAAAGCCGAACCTCGTGTTTTGTTCCTCCTCGTCGATCCGAAGACCGAACCCCGAACCCCGGAACCAAGATCTTCGACCCTAATGTGTGACCCCTTTCTGCGCCCCTATTTTTATAAATGAAATACAAACTTGTTGCATATTAAATTGTCCATACTCGCATACATATTGTGGATGTTGGGGGTATTTTGGCGATTCACCTAAATTAAATATGGAGTCCATCTGCGGGATATCGTTGTCTTATTCCGGACTCCATTTAAATTGGTGTAGCGAACCGATGCCATGTTCCGCCCTGTTAACCCAACACTTAATTTGCGGGGTAGATAAATAACTTGAACCGTTTAATTAAATGTCGGGACCCCGGTTTCCGCTTAATATTGCCTTAATGCATCGCACCTTTGCCATGTCATACATCATACATGCATCATGCCCGATCTTCTGCCGTAGTATTAATTAGTTCAACCGGTGTTTCTTCTAGTGCTTTGCTTCTTCACGGATTAGGCCGATGAGTTGTTGCGAGTGTCGACCCAATCTTCGGATGAACCTTCGGCAATGTTTTCAGGAGAGCATCCCTTCCCCTTCTACCTATTTTGCATTTATAGTCTTTATTTCCTCCTGTTGATCTATTGCTATCTGTGTTGCGATGCTCTAGTTTCCGTACCCGTGATATCCCTTGCGGCCTTATATTGCCTTGGACACATCCTATTACCTGTTGTTTGGTAGATAGTTGGACTTGCGCGTCGTAGTCGCTTGCTCAAGTGTTGTTGCGTGTCGTCCAGTACCTCAGTTGTTGGAGTGTTGCCGCATGTTTAATGTTGGAGATGATCATAGCCTTACTTATTGTTTAATAACAAAAATTGAAGTAGGTAAATAATGCAGAGGCACAGGTGGGCAATAGATGTTATTTGGTTGTTAACCGTCCACTTGTGTCCCGTAGGACCCCGAGTTCTTGACACCTGTTCCGAGATCGAGCGCGCTAACCACAGGTGGGGTGTGTGGGCACCCCCATCGATTAGTACCTGATTTCAAAGTATTGTACCGGGGGCCACAATTAGTTTGGGGCTTTATTACTATTCTGTACTTATGCCATGCTTTACTGCTTAATTTAAGATTGTGCGAGGATGCACCTGTACTGTTTAGGTCTGTGACACGTTTTCGCTGTATCGACAAGCCCAGTCACACTTTCGGGTTCCCAGTCGTTTACAGCCGTCTACACAAACCCTGAGTCCGTCTCGGAGACCGGCCGACTTCGTTGCGGGTAGCTTAGTGGGGTGTCCCCCATGTACTTGCTTTGGGTCTGGGAAACGTCATGACTTAGGCCCCGCCGACATACCGATGGGTGTATGTTAACTGATCTGACAAAAAGGGTCGAAGTGCGTGTGGATACTTTGGTGCACCCCTGTAGGGTTAAATATTTTCGAGAAGCCGTGTCCGCGGTTATGGACGACTTGGAGAACAGTTCTCGATCATAGACAACTATAACTAAAGTTTACTGCTATAATTTGACTTGTATCCGATATGACTAGTAATCAGCTTCACTACAACGGAATGGCTAAATAAAAGTACCAACAACTGCTGGGTTTGGGATATCTCATGCTTATTGTATCTGACTAGTAAGTGTTGCAACTACAACGGAATGGTTAACTAAAACTGCCCACTGCTTATTATATCAGGATGACCATCTATACCTGACTAGTAATTGTTGCAACGATAACTGAATAAATAAAACTGCCAACTGTGTGAGTTCCTCGGTTGACTTCCTCGTTTGGTCTCGAGGGGGAAATACCAGGATGGGTATGTTTGGTGGTAGCATCAGGTTGGTTCCGAATAGGTCTTTCTTATCCCTCTCTGATAGCCGACAGTTATATCGAGTCTCTATAGGTTGTTTAGTGCATGCTGCGCTGCCGCTTCAGTCCACCATACCTATGTAGGCGAGGACCGCCGAATTCTAGTCTTGCCGTGTACTGGCCTCAGTATTGACCGCTCTCTCTTTTTCCTTTGCCCTTTGTCGGCACCCCTTTTGTTTAAGCAGGTTTTGAGATCGACGTCGTTAGCAGGGTTACCCTTCCGGCTTGGCCTGGGCAGGGTTATGGACGCCATTGGTTATTCTTCAGGGCTCTTAGCTCAATTTGCATCTTGTCCGTACTCGGACGCTATATCGTTTTAAAGGTGATTTGGATCTTTGTATTGTATATCTGTATTCTTGGCTCTTTGAGTCGCTGTTGTATATATATGTTTTGTGGGTTCCATCGAGGACTATTGTGTAATGGTATTACTTCGTTTTCCACCCGCACGCAAGTGCCTGGTGGGCACCTTTGAATCGTTTCTATGCGGGTTTTGGCGGGAAGCGCTGAAACTTGCATAGGGCCAATTCCGAGGGTGTTACAGCAGACACAAATCAAACAAAATCCAAACACTATTGTGAGCAGTGATTCTTTCCTAACTGGTTCCCTATCTAGCTCACAACCAACTCAGTAGATCATCTAGCAAGATTAACCAAGCACTAGCACTACTGTGAGCTTGGCATTGTCATCAATGGTGAATAGCCGAAGCCACCCTTGCCACCCACATGTCGACAGCAAGCTAGGAAGGAAACTAGTCGTGCCAATCTTGTCTGGGAGATCACCCATGCCTCACCGCCCCCTCTATACCAGCCATGCCTCGAAGACACCGACCAGAGCACCCAGGAACGCCGCGCTCGTGCCGAGCGTGCGCCAGAGCGCCACCCTCGACCAAAGCCCAAAGCCACCGCTCGCCGTTGAAGACGCCGCCTCTGCCACGCAGAGCGTCGCGTGTTCTAGACCAACCCGCACCGCCCCACGTCTCGCCACCGTACCGTTGAGCATCGCCAGGGAACACCGCACCGTCCCCTACCTTCGCCCATGCCAATAGCCGTCTGTACCATAGCCCCCGACGAGCTCACCGTGCGCCCCGTCGGTCCCCTCGCTCGACTATAAATAGAGGCCACCCCCAGCCGAATTGAGCACACCATTCTACTCCCCTCTCATCACTGATCGTGCCACACCGTTCCCGGAGCAAGGCGAGCAGCGCATCGCCGGAATTTCACCGGAGCCCGCCGCCTCTGGAGAAGAAGGGAGCCAGCGATTGGATCCGCCCCAGGAGGAGCCACCGGTACCAGGAGATTCGCCGTCGTCGACTTCATCGTTCGCCCGCCTCGCCGACCCTCACCTGCACCCCGGTGAGCCCCCAACGACCCCCACTGGCCGCGCTAGGTTTCTGTCTCGCCGGCGTTGCCCAACGTCGACGATGACTCCCAGCCGTTGGATTAGAACCAGATCGAACGCACCACGTTGCCCCGTACCGCTTCGCACCCCTCTGTTTCACTGACGAGTGGGGACAACCACTTAAACAGCCCGCGGAAGCGCTACGCTTAGCAGGTCGGCCCGTTAACTTTTCCCACGCAGCCCAGTTATTTGAATTAAACCTTTTCCATTTTATTTCAAACACACTTCTGTACCCAGTTTCAAAAATCAACCTAGATCGATCCAATGCACCAAATTGAATGAAACCAATTTAGTTAGAAAGGTCTGGGAGTGCTGAATCCAAGCCCGTTGGATTCAAGTCATTTGGATCTATAGATCATCCATGGTAAAAATAACAAGGCAGAAGCTTTTCTGCATTCAAACATTTTTCAAATTTAAACCATAATAGCTTTTGAGTTGATTCCAACTCTCAAAAATCACACTTAACCATACCTTTCAGAATATATAAAAATATATAGGTTTACTTACAGAAAGAATGTTCAAGTAATAAAAGAATGCCCCATAGGCATTTCTAGCCACTTTAATTAATTAAAATAAAAGGGTAAAACCTTATTAAATTGTGGCACCACTTTAAAACACATTCCCATGAACTACGATATGTGGTGATGACATGTGTCAACATGATCCCATATTTGGTTTGGAGAATATTAAATCTTAAGTAGTTTTTCAATGAGTAGAAATTACTTTTCTAAAAATAAAAGGAATTAAACCAAGCTTTAATCTTGTAATGTTAGTGATAATGTTAGATCATCTATAGGACCCTTGTGTGTGATGATTGCAAGTAGTTAAGTATTGTTTGGTGATTGTGTATATCGTATTTATTTATAGACGCTAGTACCGACCAAGGATACGAGGAGGAAGGAGGATTCTACGAAGAAGAAGCCGAGGAGAACTTCAACCACTGCTCTGCACAAGGCAAGCTAACACTTTCAATTTATCAAGCTAACACTTGCAATTTATCAAGCTTATACTGATACTGTGCAAGCCTAATACTACTAGAGAATGTGCAAGCCAACACTTGCAATTTAGCAAGCTTATACTGATACTGTGCAAGCCTAATACTACTAGAGAATGTGCAAGCTAACACTTGCAAGATACTCTACTGATGCAACAAACCACTACTTGTTACTATGCCCACTATATGCCTTAAGCATATGTGATCATATCCACTTGATAAACCAATCCTAGTTTTACTTACAAGCTTCTTACTTTATGTAACACCCTCAGAATCGGCCCTATGCAAGTTTTAGCGAAACCCGCCAAACCCGCATAGAAACGATTCAAAGGTGCCCACCAGGCACTTTCATGCGGGTGGAAAACGAAGTAATAACATTACACAACAGTCCTCGATGGGACCCACAGAACAGATATATATATCAGCGACTCAATGAGTCAAGAATACAGATATACAGAACAAAGATCCAAATCACCTTGAAAACAATAGAGCGTCGAGCTACGGACAAGATGCAAATGGGGCTAAGAGCCCTGAAGAATAACCAATGGCGTCCATAACCCTGCCCAGGCCAAGCTGGAAGGGTAACCCTGCTAACGACGTCGATCTCAAAACCTGCTTCAACAAAAGGGGTGCCAACAAAGGGCAAAGGAAAAGAGAGAGCGGTCAGTACTGAGGCCAGTACACGGCGAGGCTAGAATTCGGCGGTCCTCGCCTACATAGGTATGGTGGACTGAAGCGGCAGCAACAGCATGCACTAAACAACCTATAGAGACTCGATACAACGGTCGGCTATCAGAGAGAGATAAGAAAGACCTATTCGGAACCAACCTGATACTACCTCCAAACATACCCATCCTGGTGTTTCCCCCTCGAGACCAAACGAGGAAGTCAACCGAAGAACACACACCGTTGGCAGTTTTATTTATTCAGTTATCGTTGCAGCAATTACTAGTCAGGTGTAGATAATCATCCTGATAAAATAAGCAGTGGGCCGTTTTAGTTAACCAGTCCGTTGTAGTTGCAACACTTACTAGTCAGATACAATTAACATGAGATAACCCCAAAAACCCAGCAGTTGTTGGTACTTTTATTTAGCCATTCCGTTATAGTTGCAATACTTACTAGTCAGATACAATGGTCGCACGCGACAACCCAAACAAGCTATTGTTGGCAGTTTTATTTAGCCATTCCATTATAGTGAAGCTGATTACTAGTCATTATAAAGTCAAATTTATAGCACTACTTTAGTTATAGTTGTCTATGATCGAGATACTGTGCTCCAAGTCGTCCATAACCGCGGACACGGTTTTCAGAAAGTTTTACCCTGCAGGGGTGCACAAATAGCAACACACACTCGATCAACCTCGGAAAAACCAAATCAAAACCCAACGAGGCTTTCACGACAAAGCAATCACCAGATTCAGAAATATTTCCGGGGGCCACCCCGTTGAGTACACCCGCAACGAAGCTAGCTGACTCCAAGATGGACTCAAGGTTTGGGTGGACGGCTGTAAACGACTGGGAACCCGAAAACTCGGGCTTGTTGATACCGCGAAAACGTGTCCCGATCCTAAACAGTACAGTGTGCTCCTCGCACAATTGTAAATAAAGCAGTAAAGCATGGCATAAGTACAGGATAGTAAATAAAACCTCAAACTAGTTTGTGGCTCCAAGAAATAATAATGAATCAAGCTCTGGCTCAGGGGGGTCCCATAATCCTCCCGGATGTGGATAGCGCGAATATTTAAGGAACAGGTATCAAGTACTCGGGGTCCTACGGGACACAAGTGGACGGTTAACAACCAAATAACATCTATTGTCCACTTGTGCCTCTGCTTACCTACTTCAATTTTAGTTGTTAAACAGTAAATAAAGTGAACGGTAATTAAAGCCATGAACATCTCCAACATTAAACAATCGGCAACACTCCAACAACTGTGGTACTGGACGACACGCCACAGCACTTGAGCAAGCGACTACGACGCGCAAGTCCAGCTATCTACCAAACAACAGGTAATAGGATGTGTCCAAGGCAATATAAGGCTACAAGGGATATCACGGGTACGAAAACTAGAGCATCGCAACACAGATAGCAATAGATCAACAGGAGGGAATAAATACTATAAAAGTAAGATAGGTAGAAAGGGGAAGATGCTCGCCTGAAAACATTGCCGAAGGTTCATCCGAAGATCGGGTCGACACTCGCATCAACTCAACGGCCTTATCCGCGAAGAAGCAAAACACTAGAATAAACACCGGATGCACTATTTAATACTACGACAAAAGATCGGGCATGATGCATGTATGAGGTATGACATGGAAAAGATGCGATGCAATTAGATCATATTAAGCGGAACCGGGGTCCCGACAAATATTCAGATGGTTCAAGTTATTTAGCTACCCTGCATTTTAAATGTTGTATTAACATGGCAAGATAAGTTACCGGTTTGCTACTCAAATTTAAACGAGGCTAATATAAGACTAGATTTGCCAGCATATGGGCCCCATATTTAATTATGAGATGAATCGACATAATGCCCCCAACCCACAATATGTATGCAAGCATGAGGATTTAATTATGCAACAAGTTGTATGTTATTTACAAAATAAGGGGCTCAGGAAAAAGGGTCACACAACTAGGTTCGGAAGATCTTGGTTCCGGGAATTCGGGGTTCGACAGGGTTCGACGGGGATCGGTTCGACGGAAAACGAGGTTCGGACTCCGGGATTTAGGGTCTTCGGATCTGTGAAGGAGGTCATGGCGTGCCGTGGGTTCGGTCTTCAAATCCCGGGAAGGATGTCTTGCGGTTTCTCGTGAAGGAGATCTTGACGCTCGGTGCCCGTGAAGTAGAACTTATCGTCCGTCTCTTGTCGGTGGTGAACTTGGCCGATGGTCTTCGGGTCCGGGAAGAAGCAATTGGCATTCCATGACGACGTTCTTGGTCCGAGGTCATCGGTCCCCTCTCGATGATCTTGGGGTTTGCGGCTCCACTTTCGATGACGATCTTGTTTTAATTGTCGGAGCCTTCGGAAGATCTTGTCGACATCATTGTTGCTCTTATGCAACGTCTTGTTCTCGTTCGCCGAAAGGTCTCGATTTGCGGCAACACAACAACACCACATGGCTACCCTATAACAAAACCGTGGCCAACACACGCAGATGCCAGGCACGGTTGGTGATGCATCGGCCAAAAACACTGGAACAGAGGCATCTGACAGCATCGCTCGCGCTGGCGCAGGGAGCCTGGTGGCGAGCGACGCAACCGACGGGCGACTGGGCCAGAACTCAAGATCATCGAGACAGGGGGCTCGGCCGGCGGCACGGGGACGGGCCAGAGAGGAGGCGGCGAGGACGCGCGAGGGCACGAGGCGGTCCGGCCGTCGAGGCGACGAGGTGACGGAGGGTTCTGGAGGGGAGGGCGCGCCGATGCGAAGGCGTCGCGCGGCCGGCGATGGCGCGCAGGTAGCGGCGGAGCTTGGCGACGGGGAAGACGAGCGGCGAACGGCGAGCTCGCAGCGGCAGAGGGGCGCCGGGAACGGCCACGGTGGCGTGGGCGACGGGTCGGCTCCGGGCGGCGGAGGCCGGAGCTCGACGGGGAGGCGCCGGTGGCGGAGGCCGAGGGCGGCGGGGTTGGTGGTGACGGAGAGGACCGGGCCCGGCTGGAGCGGAGGTGGAGAGCACCGGCGCGGCGGCGGCGGAGGGTCCGGGCAGAGAGAGAGGCAGGCCGGCGAGGGCGGCTCCGGTGGGGCGAGAAGGCGGCCAAGGAGAGATGGGCTCGGGTAGAGGCGATGGGGAGGGCCCGACGAGGAGGGCGGATGAGCTCGATGGGAGGCAGAGGGTGGTGGCCGGAAGAGGAGGGGGCGGGGTGGCGCCGCGTGCTGGCGGTGGAGGCCATCGCGGCTCGAGACGGCCGGGGTCGGGAGGAAGGAGGAGAGAGGCGGGGCGGGGTCGCGAGGAAGGAGAGAGAGAGATGGGCAGCGCGTGGGGAGGTGGGGCTGCGGGGTGGGACCGGGCCCAGGGAGGTGTGTTGACCAGGGGGTGGTGCGGTTGTGGCGTGTGTGTGGCCGGGGTGTGTGGGGTGGGGCCGGGCTGGCAGAGGGAGTGGGGAGGAGAAGGGATTGGTGAGGTGGCGGTGTGGAGGATGAGGTGGAGGGAACGGTGAGGTGGAGGGAGGGGATTGGCCGGGGTGAGGTGGAGGGGGCTGGGTAGATTAGGACTAGGTAGGAAAAATTTGGGGTAGCCAGGATTTTTAACTGGAGGTGGCCAACCGGGCTTTCGGGCCTAGCGGCTGCCTCCCAAAAATATTATAAGACTTTACTTAGTTTAAAATAACCTTTTGTAAATAGTTTTTAGACAAATAAAAGATCTGAACAGACCGATGTTTTAATTTGAAATAAAGACGGGGGCTATTTAGAAAACAAAACTAGTCGTTTCGAAAATAGTTTCAGACAAACAATGCATGATGACATGACGATGCACAAATGCGATGTGGCATGATGACATAAGCATGCGGTCATGATGATGCAATGCACAAAAACAACGCGATTTTCTAGTAGTGGTTTTAGCGGGATGCCACACTTTATTTCTTTATCAAAGCTCTTACTTAGAGTTTACTTAAGAGAATGGTAGATACTAGAAAGATATGTGAAGGTTGCATAAAGAGCATAAAATTTGGCCTAAGCTAGATATCTTGATGTCATCCTAAGGCATGAGATTGAACTTAGTTAAAACTCCACTAGCTTACCACCCCTCATTAGTGCTTACCCCCACTTGTAGATGCTAGTGCTAAGCATAAAACTTGATCAACTTTAGATGGGAATACTTGGTGGAAAAATGATTATGAAAACCTTGGAATGATGGATCATTCTATTGAAATGTTTTGGACATGTGTTTCCGAACACCTGATGATTTTGGTGATGAAAATGATGAGGCATGAGCCGTAGCTCTTTATAAAACTGATGGTTGTCTGGATGCGATACCATTCCAATTTTATCGTACAACCACAATACCCGAAGATTGGGTAGGGCTTGACTGAAAACTTATATACATTAGTATTAGTTCCCTCACGGCTAAGGTCTGAGCTGAGGCTACCTTGTGAAGATTGTCCACCTGTGCAGTACCCAAGATGACAGTTGGTCATGGTTGGGATTGATTATCGCATACTGAGTATGGTGAATTCAGGATTTGTTCGTGACGGATGTATCGAATGTTGTGGTGAAAGTGTACAATCTCTGAAGAGTGTCAAACTATTCGAATAGTCGCGTCCGCGGTTATGGACAGTTGGAGTGGCCATACTGTTCCCCCGTCAGATGTTTTCAAAAGACTTGTGAAATGAATTGAGACTTTGACTTGACCACAACAGGGTTGTGATATGAGATACAAGTTCCCACCTAGGTGTTATAAAATTTCAACTAGCATTCGTTGCTTCTAAACTTAGTAGAGGTAAATCTGGCTTTTGCAAAATAACCCTAGAGCCTAGTGACCTATTATCAAAAACCCCTTTTACATGTTAATATTAGTTTGCGAGTACTTAAAGAGTACTTATGGCTTTGTCCCTGGCTATTCCCATGGCCAGACTATGAAGAGGAGTACCTGGAGGATGGATCCCAGGAAGGTTACGACAACTAGGATCATCTCCCATCGTCAGCATTGCCTGTGACCCCGAAGATGGAGCTTTGCCTACGCTACCGTTATTATTACGTATTTCGCTGCTTGAAGTTGTATTAAGAACTGGATCATGAGATCCCTATTTGTGTAAGAACTTATGTACGGTTTGTAATGGATGATGTACTGTGGTATCCAATTCTGTTATGTCTCGCAAAAATGGTAATCCTGGGATTGCGATGTATGGCATAACAGGCATTTGGGATTAAAAACCTGGGTGTTGACTGCTATTGGTTGAGCGGCTGGGCGCTATCCATAGCGCGCGCGGCATAGGCCGTTGGGCCGCTCAGAGGACTGGCCCAGTAAGGCGTAGAGTGTCGTTTTTTCTGTTTTTATTTTACAGAATAGTTTTATTAGTTGTTTTAATTGTTTTGCTTAGTCTTTTAAGCAATTTTTCACATAGTTTTCTCTATTCAATATTTCCAATGAATATTTGTTCAGAGAATGCAATAGAGGCAGAATTTTTTCTATAAAGTTTAAAGTTTTATGAATGTTGTACTCCCTCCGTTCCAAAATAGATGTCTTAGATTTGTCAAAATTTGAATGAATCTAGACACTATTTAGTATATAGATTCATTCAAATTTTGATAAATCTAAGACATTTATTTTGGGACAGAGGGAGTAATATTGTTTCCGCTACAAATACTTGATTTAAATTGCTAGAATGCAATAAAGTGTTTATTAAATTTTGTTTTAAAAGATGTGATAAAATGATTTAAAGTTGATTATGCTCCATGTTATTAATTGACCAACATTATTAATAAACATGATCATGATCCCTTTTATTATGTGTTAAAGGTGCATTTAATTTTATCTTTACCCAACGGTGATATAACTTTAAATGGCACAAAAAATTGCATGCTTAATTTATACCAACGTTGGATTAATGCATACATTTATTTTGGTTGTCTCATATCTTTTATGGTTTTCAGGAGGTCTCAACCTCATGAGCTTCCTGAAGGACATTCCCCTGCTCATAGGAGATAACTATTCTGAGTGGAGAAAAAAGGTAGACCTGACCTTTGTCTGCGCCGAGGTGGACTGGGTTGTTGAAACTAAACAGCCAGTCAAGCCCAAGGACCCAGTGAGGGATGATACTGAGGACACTGCTGCATGGGAAAAGAGAAAGAGGGACCATATTCCAGTGGAGCTGGCATACTCAATAGATAACCAAAAGTGGGTCAATGCAAAAAAAAGTGCTTGGCCTTTGTCAAGAATACGATTGAGAACACAATAGTGGGCTCAATCGAAGAGTGTGCCTTTGTTGGTGAGTACCTAGCAAAGATAAAGAGCCAGTTTACCGGCTCTTCAAAGATGTATGTGAAAGAACATTTCTTAATCCCTAGTGTTTTGTGTGTTAGATAACAATACCAAGGATCATTTAATGTGTGTTGAAGTGTTGCAGCTCAGAAATCTACCTTTGGGGGCGGATAATCCGGCCCCACCAGGGGCGGATAATCCGCCCCTCCCTCTGCTCAAGCCTGCGCAAGCCCCAGAAGGGGGGGCGGAATTTTGGCCGGATTTTCCGGCCAGGCCGGATAATCCGCCCCCCGGGGGGGGGGGGGGGCGGATAATCCGCCCCTCCTGCTCTTCGCCAAGGCGCAAGCCCCAGAGAGGGGGGCGGAGTTTTGGCCGGACTTTCCGGCTACGCCGGATAATCCGCCCCAGGAGGGGGCCGGATAATCCGCCCCCCAAGTTTTCTCCAAGCTTCACCAAGGCGCAAGCCCCAGAGAGGGGGGCGGAGTTTCCCCCGGAGAGTCCGCCCTTGGGGCGGAATTTTCCCAGGGGGCGGATAATCCGCCCCAAGTGGGGGGCGGATAATCCGCCCCCAAAATTGAGCAACGGCCAGATCTGGGGAGGGGGTATTTAAGCCAGCCTTCCCCCTCCTGTCAGATCTCTTGATTCATCTCGAAAAAGAACAGATCAGATCTCAAAAGTTCATACAAGAGTGCTCCACCTAGATCCATCCAAAGGGCCCATCCCTTTGGGAATCGAAGGAGGAGAACTCGACCTTCATCATCAGCAATCAAGCGCTTCATCTCCTCTCCATTCATTTGGAGAACCTTCGATCTAGTATTTCTTGCAAAGATCTAGATCCTTGTTTTCGTTTATATTGATAAACCTTGTTTTTGTGACAGCTTGTTGTCATCCCGGGAGCCCCCAATTCGGTTGTGGGTGTGTGCCCCGATAGTATTGTAAAAGGCACCGGTTCCCGCCTCGAAGGGATCCAATAGTGGAGAAGGTGGATCAGGCCTCTCGTGGCGAGATCCATCGGAGAATAGGGTGAGGCCTATTGTGGCGTGGTGGTCTTAGAACCGCCCACCCCTCCAACGCAGATGTACTTCCCGTAACAAGGAAGGAACTGCGGTAAAACAAATCCCTGTGTCTCCGCGTGCTCCACTACGGTTTCCTCGCTCCTCTTTTACGTGCTTAGTAGTTAGGGTTTCATATAGGGAAATTCTCGTAGTTGCATATCTAGAGAATTTACTTTGTGTAAAGCCTAAAATTGGAAAAAGTATTAAAAATTGGTTAGCACCTATTCACCCCCCCCCTCTAGGTGCCCATACGATCCATTTCAATTGGTATCAGAGCCTCGGCTCTTATTTCGGGCTTAACAGCCTAAGAGTAGTATGGGTTCCAAGGGAGATGGGAGTGATGCTCCGGAGGTAGTCACCATGAACGATCTCAAGACGTTGGAAACAACCTTGGTGAGTTCTATGGAGGCTAAGATGGAAGAGATGCGTCAATTAATAATGCGTCTCTCCACATCCGCAGCATCACCTCCATCTAACTCTGAGGATACCACTCCGCAATCCAAGGAAACGGGTAAAACTGTTTCCAAAGAGAACGAAGTGGTAGGTGATGATACAAGTAAGAGCTCCTCCTCGAAAAAGGATAGCGGTAAGGATGGATACAATGAGGTTTCTCATGTGTATTCTCCTGATCCGCCTATTCCTCACCCTCATATACATAATAGGGGTGATCCACCCAAATTGTCAGCTTCTACTTTCTCTCAATGGCAATTTTTGATGAAATCTCATGTGTGCAGTTCCTCCATAGAGTTGTGGAAGATCATCGAAAATGGACTTCACGTGGGAAATCCTAACAATCTCACAAGGAGAGAAGTGATCGATAGCCAACTCAATGCTACGGCCCTACACATGATACAGCTTGGTGTGGGAGATAAAGATATGCCACACATTCAGCATCTTAGCCCAGCTAAAGAAGCATGGGATGCTCTCACCGAGCTTTTCATCGGAAATGAAAGTATGAGAAGAAATAGATATGATGCATTGAGCAATGAAGCTGAAGGATTCTATATGCTGGATGGAGAAGACCACGAGGACATGTATAGGAGGCTAAAGGCAATAGCTACTACCTTCAGAAACCACGGCGCGGCTTATGTTGATGATGCTTGGATCAAGCGCAAGTATGTCAGTGCTCTTATGCCATTTGAGCCCACAGATTTGAAAAGTCTCCAAGGTAGGCATAATTATCACCTCATGTCATCCAACGAGGTAATGCAAGAAATGGCCGCATTCAAAGTGGCGGCCAAGAATGCCGAAGATGCTCGTGCTCGAGCTATGGGGATGCAAAAGGGGGTAAACATGGCTTTGAAGACTAGTGTGGTTGACCATGATGAATATGCGGTAGAAGGCCTGGACTGTCCCGAAGATATAAAGAGGATTCACGGACAATACTTGGCTCTTTATGCAAGAAACTTTTGGAAAGATCCAGCCAAGGCTAAAGCTGAACTAGATCGCAAAAGTGGAGCCTATGGAAGAAAAGAAAATGGTCCCAAGCTGAGAACTTGCTTTAATTGTGGTGACCGGTTGCACTTCGTAGCTGAGTGTCCATATCAAAGTAGAGAGGATAATGGAGGAAGACTCATTTTCAAGGACAAATCAAAAGCTCCACGTAAGAAACAGTCTGTAAAGAAGAATGCTCCCTTCAAGAAGCAACCAAAGAATGTTCTAGTAGCTCAAGAAGAATATTCATCGGGGAGTGAAGATGAGGACGAGGACGATAGCTCTCAAGAGGTGGCTGCTATAGCCACCACATCTACATCAACATCACTCTTCGACTCTCCAAACGAAAACATCATCAACAAGAATCCTACTTGTCTCATGGCAAGAAGCTCCGAGGTAACTTCTCCTAACTCTTCTTTTCCCAAGGCTATGATAGACATGGATGATCCTACTAGTCTTAAGGTTAAAGAAGAGATTATTGCCTTGGATTATTTCTATACTAACTTGCAAGGTGAGCATAAAGTTCGTTTTGAGGCTCTTATGGATCAGTTGGCCCAAAACGAAGCACTCCTCGAAGAAAAGGGCAGAATTGAAAGGGAGGATGCAATGGAAATTGCATCCCTAAAAAATGCTCTTGAAGAAGAAGAAGAAGCTCGGGTCTCTCTTGAAGAGAGGCTTGAGTCTATGGAAGAGTCACATGAAGAAATTGTGACTAAACTCGTTAAGGAACGTGACAATGCGGTCACCAAGGCAAAGAAGTTAAAGAAGGAAAGGATTGACTTTGGGGCTGCTCATGATAGACTCTCCGAGGAATTGGAGAAACTTGACAATGCTCACAAGGCATTGAAAAACGAGTTCTCTATCCTCAATGAGTCACATGATCAGCTTCAAAGTCGATTGGCCATATATGATACTCCTAGCTCGTCCAACTCAACATATAGTAACAAGAAAAATGCTAATGTGGAGAAAGGAGTGATCAAGGACACCACTACAAAGGACAAAGGTGTGCTTGATGAAGTCCTTGACAAGCAAAGGTCAAATCATGGTAGAAAGGGACTTGGGTATGTCACCAAGTACAAGAAGAAGAAAACCAAGAAGAACAAGACCAAGAATGTGCAATCAAAGACAAGTACGGCTGAGAAGGTTGTCACAAAAGACAAGACTAATAATATTGGTTTTGCAGGGTCTCACAATCCAAATTATGAACTCTTTTGTGATGATTATGGCGATGTTTATGCTTATTATGTTGGTCCTTTTGATGAATTTATTGCTTGGTCTATTTGGGTCCCTAAGACCCTTGTTACTAACATGAAAGGACCCATTGAAAAATGGGTACCTAAAACCAAGAAGTAATTTTCTTGCAGGGCTATGCTTCCGGTGGGTCGAAATGGGTGCTGGATAGTGGCTGCACTAGTCATATGACCGGAAGCAAGGAGATCATCACGGAGATGCGTCCAAATCTTGATAATATCACAGTCTCCTATGGTGATAAGTCTAAATCTCAGGTATTGGGTCTTGGCAAGGTTGTGGTTGCCCACGATATCTCTCTCGTGGACGTCATGCTTGTTGAGACCCTTGGCTATAATCTTCTTTCTGTTCGTGCCCTTGGCAAGATGGGTTTTGCTGTTTTTATCGATGATGATTTGGTGGTACTTTTATGGAGCAGGTCTCTAAAGGTCGCTTTCATTGGATACGTCGAAAATGACCTGTATGTGGTGGACTTCTCGGGGAAAACCACTTCGGGTCCGATGTGTCTATTCGGAAAGGCCGACGTGGGCTGGCTATGGCATCGCCGTTTAGCCCATGTCAACATGAGAACTTTGCAAAGTCTCCAAAAGGGTGGCCACATTCTTGGACTAAAAGACAATGTCTCTTTTGCCAAAGATCGTGTTTGCAGGGCCTGTGTTGAAGGAAAAATGCATGATTCTCCCCACAAGAGGAAGACTATTGTGTCATCGAAGAGGATCTTGGAATTACTCCATGTGGACTTATTTGGACCTCCTTCTCATGCAAGTCTTGGTGGGAAGAAATATTGCTTGGTCATCGTCGATGATTACTCAAGATATACATGGGTATATTTCTTCAAGCTGAAAAATGAGACTCAACAAACTGTCATCGACTTTGCCAATGAAGTTCAACGACAACACAATGTTCCCATATTGGCAATTAGAAGTGACAATGGCACAGAATTCAAGAACTACACTTTAAACGAGTTTCTTAGCGAAGAGGGGATTAGACACCAATATTCCGCTGCGTACACCCCTCAACAAAATGGTGTAGCCGAGAGGAAGAACCGGACTTTGATGGATATGGCAAGATCTATGCTAGCTGAATTTAAATCTCCTTATAACTTTTGGGCTGAAGCCATATCCACCGCTTGTCACTCATCAAACCGGCTTTACCTTCGGAAGATCTTGGACAAGACCCCATATGAAATACTTACCGGCAACAAACCCAACATCTCATACTTCAGGGTATTCGGGTGTAAGTGTTTCTTTCTTATTAAAGGTGTCCGTTTGTCAAAATTTGAATCCAAGGCTTTAGAAGGCATTTTTGTTGGTTACGGTGCCGAATCCCACACTTATAGAGTCTACAACAAGCTCACTGGGATTGTTGTAGAATCTTGTAGTGTGGAGTTCGATGAAAATAACGGCTCCTTTGTAGGGCAAGTTGATGTTTGTGATGCAGATGTTGAAATACCCCAAGATGCCATAAGAAGAATGGGCGTGGGATTTTTCCGCCCCATTGAGGAACCCCTTGTGGCGGATCGGGAAGGACAATGCTCCACTCAAGTGGAGCCCTCATCTTCACAAGATCAACAAGCTCCTACTGTTGGAGAAAACTCTGCACCAACACCGCAACCTGCTGAAGATCATCAGTCTCCTGGACAAGATGGTAGTCCCATGCCGGATTATCCGCCCCCTCCAAGGGGCGGACAATCCGCCCCTGGCACTCCAACTTGCACCAGGGGATCCGAAGGAGAAATCAACACCTCTGAAGCTCCCAGGCCGGATTATCCGGCCCCCAGGGGCGGATTATCCGGCCATGGCTCTCCAACTCCAGAAAGGCTTTCTCAGGAAGATGGTTCTGGTACTTTCCCCCCCAGGCCGGATAGTCCGGCCCCTCCAAGGGGCGGATTATCCGGGCCTGAAGAAAATGCTCAGCAACAATCTTCTGGCAGTACTGGTGACCAAGATCAAGGGCACTGCAGTAATCAAGACAAGGATACAACAATTGAATCCTCTCCTTCAAGAAATAATAAGGATATTGAGGCTCGTCGCAAGGCTCGGGCGGATCGCAACCTTGAACTAAGGGGTCACACGCTTGACAAGGTAGTTGGTGATCTACGACGAAGGGTATCCACTCGAAGAGAGCTTGCTAGCTTCTGTGATCATCAAGCTCACATTTCCATGGTTGAACCAAAGAAGGTTTTTGATGCTCTTGAAGACCCCGATTGGGTTGTTGCAATGCATGAAGAATTAAACAACTTCGAACGCAACAAAGTGTGGAAGCTCGTAGAAAAGCCAAAGGATTGCCGCAATGTTATCGGCACCAAGTGGATCTTCAAGAACAAACAGGATGAAAATGGCATTGTTGTGAGGAATAAAGCACGACTCGTGGCTCAAGGATTCTCTCAAGTAGAAGGAATTGATTTTGGCGAGACATATGCTCCAGTGGCTCGCCTTGAGTCCATCCGTATCCTTCTTGCATATGAAGCTCATCATAATTTTAAGTTACAACAAATGGATGTTAAGAGCGCTTTCCTTAATGGTCCTCTACATGAGTTAGTATACGTCAAGCAGCCCCCGGGGTTTGAGGACCCCAAATTTCCGAACCATGTCTACAAACTCGATAAGGCGCTCTATGGCCTTAAACAAGCCCCACGTGCGTGGTATGAGCACCTTAAAGAGCTTTTGATAGACCGTGGATTCGAAGTTGGGCAAATCGATCCCACTCTTTTTACTAAGAAAGTCAATGGGGAGCTTTTTGTATGCCAACTCTATGTAGATGACATTATTTTTGGCTCTACTAACCAAGCTTTTAACGATGAATTTTCAAAGCTTATGACTGACAGGTTTGAGATGTCCATGATGGGTGAGCTCAGGTTCTTTCTTGGCTTTGAAATCAAACAACTTAGAGAGGGAACCTTTATTAATCAAGCTAAATACATCCAAGACATGCTCAAAAGGTTCGAGATGACGGATCTCAATGGCGTTGCTACCCCAATGCAAACAAAGTGTCATCTTGAGCTCGATCCCAAGGGTAAAGATGTGGATCAAAAGGTATACCGATCCATGATCGGCTCTCTCCTTTACCTCTGCGCATCTAGGCCCGATATCGTGTTAAGTGTAGGAGTGTGTGCAAGGTACCAAGCCGCTCCTAAAGACAGCCACTTAGTGGCGGTCAAGCGAATCTTCCGATATTTGGTTCATTCCCCGAATTTTGGGTTATGGTATCCCAAGGGTTCAAGTTGCTCTCTATGTGGTTACACCGATTCAGATTGGGCTGGTGACAAAGATGACAGGAAATCAACCTCTGGTGCATGCCAATTCTTGGGCAGGTCTCTAGTGTGTTGGTCATCAAAGAAACAGAATTGTATTTCACTCTCAACCGCCGAAGCTGAATATGTTGCTGCTGCAAGTGCTTGTACTCAATTGTTATGGATGAGGCAAACTTTAAAGGAATATGGTGTCAAGTGTGACAAAGTGCCTCTTTTATGCGACAATGAAAGTGCTATCAAAATTGCTTACAATCCTGTGCAGCATACAAGAACAAAACATATAGAGATTCGCAACCACTTTATTCGGGATCATGTTGCTCGTGGAGATATTGCTCTGTCATTTGTAAGCACGAAGAACCAACTTGCGGATATTTTCACGAAGCCCCTCGATGAAGCAAGATTTTGTTATTTGCGGAATGAGCTAAATATCGTAGATTCCAGGAGCTTGGCTTGACTATCCTTGCACACTCACTTGCTCTTATTCATGTATTTGGTTTAGATGCGGGCATAGACATAGGGGGAGTGTGGTCCTAATTGATTGGGCCAACCCTCCCCCCATAATGCCGAAAGCAAGTAAAATCATTTCCCGTTGGCTTTTCATGGGTCTCGTTGGATTTTCATGCCATGCGCTCCAACATGGTGGCTTCAGCCACCGCCCTCTTCCTCAAGAAGAGTTGGCTTTTCATGGGTCTCGTTGGATTTTCTTGCATACCTTTTGTTCTTATGGAAAACACACTCAAATTTGGCCTTTGATTGATTTGATTCTTGCAAATTTGGGGGTGAATTCTGGGTGTCCGGGGGCGTTAGCATCGCTCTTCTTCCTTTTTGGCGTTTCGATGCCAAAGGGGGAGAAGTAGTTCTAGTAGGTCACGTGGATTTGCAAGGGTCGGGCACAAGCTCTTCGTTTTTAGTCGTTTTTATTTGCTTGCTTGTGCCTTTTCTAGCGTGAACTTGTTTGCTATTTGTGGTTGTTTGTGTAAGACTATGTCGTACTCCACAGTTTGGTACTATGTTTGGTATTCATGGATTTCTGGATTTATCTTTCATGGACCCCATGGAATTCTGGAATTATGGAGCATATTTGATGACATATGGATTCATGGAATTTTCTATGTATGTCATGGATATATATTCCGGTGGTATGACTTTCTTTCACCACACCTTAAAGTAGTGCTCTACCTAGTGTGTGTATTTGTATTCAAATGCAAATCTTAAGTATGCACACATCTAGGGGGAGCGTCTTTCATTATCTAAAGTGGCACTTGCCGTTTTCACTGCAAATCCTAGTATTGTCATCTAACACCAAAAAGGGGGAGATTGAAAGAACATTTCTTAATCCCTAGTGTTTTGTGTGTTAGATAACAATACCAAGGATCATTTAATGTGTGTTGAAGTGTTGCAGCTCAGAAATCTACCTTTGGGGGCGGATAATCCGGCCCCACCAGGGGCGGATAATCCGCCCCTCCCTCTGCTCAAGCCTACGCAAGCCCCAGAAGGGGGGCGGAATTTTGGCCGGATTTTCCGGCCAGGCCGGATAATCCGCCCCCCGGGGGGGGCGGATAATCCGCCCCTCCTGCTCTTCGCCAAGGCGCAAGCCCCAGAGAGGGGGGCGGAGTTTTGGCCGGACTTTCCGGCTACGCCGGATAATCCGCCCCAGGAGGGGGCCGGATAATCCGCCCCCCAAGTTTTCTCCAAGCTTCACCAAGGCGCAAGCCCCAGAGAGGGGGGCGGAGTTTCCCCCGGAGAGTCCGCCCTTGGGGCGGAATTTTCCCAGGGGGCGGATAATCCGCCCCAAGTGGGGGGCGGATAATCCGCCCCCAAAATTGAGCAACGGCCAGATCTGGGAAGGGGGTATTTAAGCCAGCCTTCCCCCTCCTGTCAGATCTCTTGATTCATCTCGAAAAAGAACAGATCAGATCTCAAAAGTTCATACAAGAGTGCTCCACCTAGATCCATCCAAAGGGCCCATCCCTTTGGGAATCGAAGGAGGAGAACTCGACCTTCATCATCAGCAATCAAGCGCTTCATCTCCTCTCCATTCATTTGGAGAACCTTCGATCTAGTATTTCTTGCAAAGATCTAGATCCTTGTTTTCGTTTATATTGATAAACCTTGTTTTTGTGACAGCTTGTTGTCATCCCGGGAGCCCCCAATTCGGTTGTGGGTGTGTGCCCCGATAGTATTGTAAAAGGCACCGGTTCCCGCCTCGAAGGGATCCAATAGTGGAGAAGGTGGATCAGGCCTCTCGTGGCGAGATCCATCGGAGAATAGGGTGAGGCCTATTGTGGCGTGGTGGTCTTAGAACCGCCCACCCCTCCAACGCAGATGTACTTCCCGTAACAAGGAAGGAACTGCGGTAAAACAAATCCCTGTGTCTCCGCGTGCTCCACTACGGTTTCCTCGCTCCTCTTTTACGTGCTTAGTAGTTAGGGTTTCATATAGGGAAATTCTCGTAGTTGCATATCTAGAGAATTTACTTTGTGTAAAGCCTAAAATTGGAAAAAGTATTAAAAATTGGTTAGCACCTATTCACCCCCCCCCCCTCTAGGTGCCCATACGATCCATTTCAGTATGCAACCCAGCTGCTAAAACAGCTGGTGATAGAAAGGTACAATGGAGATGCACATGGCATAAGAGACTCCGGATGAGCAACATGTCAGCTAAGCTTAAGACCATGGATGCTGATTTGGAGCTAAAGGTTGCACTCCTTGTTCACTTGGTGATGGTTTCACTGCCTCAACAGTTTGACATCTTTGTTGTCAATTATAGCATGTCTTCAAAAAATGGGACATAGAAAAGACTAAAAGCCTTCATTACACAGAAACTTGATAAGTGTATCCCGTGTGGACAAAGATAACTATGAGTGTTTTTCTCTTTTTGGACATGGCAAGTGTGCCATAAGGTTTAATAATGCTTATGTGGGTGTTGCTTTGCTTCACAATGAGCTTTATTTGTTATCACTATGTGAAAAAGTGTTTTCTGTGTGAACAAAAGAAAAGAAAGCAAACTCATGACTCATCGAAGTTATGGCACTATAGATTAGGCCATATTTCGAGGGGAAGAATATAAATCCTCGTTAAAAATAACATTCTTCATCCGTTAGAGTTCTCAGATATCGAACAATGCATAGATTGCATCAAAGGAAAGTATGTAAAGCAAATTATAAAGGGTGCAAACCGAAGTATAACAACACTAGAAATCATCCACACTGGTATTTGTGGACCGTTTCCTATGAAAAGTGTGGATGGTTATGATTCATTCATAACATTCACGGATGATCACTCCCGGTATGGTTACATTTATCCAATTAAAGAAAGTTCCGAGGCATTGGATAAATTTAAAATTTTCAAAGCTGAAGTTGAAAATCAACATGATAAAAGAATTAAAATAGTCCGGTCTGACCGTGGGGGGAGTACTACGGTCGGCATACTCCATATGGTCAAGTACGAGGACCTTTTGCAAGGTTCCTACAGAAAAATAGAATAGTCGCCCAGTATTCTATGCCGGGCGAACCTCAACAAAATGGAGTAGCTGAAAGGCGTAACCGTACCCTTATAGATATGGTGCGCAACATGATGAGCTATTCCACCCTCCCACTGGGATTTTGGATGGAGGCGCTTAAAACCGCCATTCACATTCTCAACAGAGTACCAAGTAAGTCGATGCCCAAAACACCGTATGAATTGTGGACAGGCAGAGTCCCCTCTCTACGCCACTTGAGGGTCTGGGGGAGCCCAGCTGAGGCAAAAGTTTTCAATCCAAACATTTCAAAGTTAGACCCAAAACAGTGTCTTGCCACTTCATTGGCTATCTAGATAAATCAAAAGGTTATCGTTTCTACTGTCCTGACAGATACACAAAGTTTGTAGAAGCGATACATGCAGTCTTCTTGGAGGACGAATTGATGAGGTGGAGCACGATAGCTCGGAAAATTGATCTTGAGGAGAAGAGGGTGCATGCACCTAATCCGATGACTCAGGAGCCATTTTTCTCGCTACCTGTTGTGCCACCATCTACAACCCCTGAGGTTGTGGTGCCGGCACCTGTTGTGACTCCACACGTGACAACAATGGGATAAGGTTCGGAACCTATCCATCAGGAGCCACCTGAACCCACTGTTGAGCACGAAAGGGATCCAGAACAACCACATACTGTAAATGTGCCAGAACCGGAGGCACGAAATGAGAAAGAGTCTGATGAACTCAGAAGGTCTAAAAGAGAATGAAGACCAACCATTTCCAAAGAAATTTACAAAGTTTATAACACAGAAACAGTTCATATGGAGGGCGATCCTACCTCATACGAAGAAGCCATGAGAAGCCCTCACTCAGCCAAGTGGGTGGAGGCAATGGAAGATGAAATGAAGTCGATGAGTTCCAACAATGTTTGGGACTTAGAGGAAATTCCTAAAGGAGCCAAAACAGTAGGATGCAAATGGGTCTACAAAACAAAGTATGACTCCACTGGGAATGTAGAAAAGTATAAAGCAAGACTTGTGACAAAAGGCTTTACTCAAAGAGAAGGAGTAGATTACAATGAGACTTTTTCTCCAATCTCATCTAAAGATTCCTTCAGAATCATAATGACACTAGTTGCACATTTTGATTTAGAGTTGCATCAAATGGATTTTAAGACGACATTTCTAAATGGAGATTTAGAAGAAAATGTTTACATGAAATTACATGAAACAACCCAAGGGTTTTTTCATGGAGGGGAAGGAACATACGGGATGCCGCCTAAATAAATCCATTTATGGGTTAAAGCAATCCTCTAGGCAGTGATATTTAAAGTTCAATGATACAATCAAAAGATTTGGATTCAGAGAGAATGTTGAGGACAACTGCATTTATGCAGAGTTTAAAAGTGGGAAATATATTTTCCTAATTATTTATGTGGATGACATCTTGCTTGCTAGCAGTGATGTCAGTCTACTACTAGAAACAAAGAACTTCTTGTCTTCAAATTTTGACACGAAAGACCTTAGTGAATCTTCTTATGTTTTGGACATAGAAATTCACCGAGATAGAAAGAATGGAGTGTTAGGACTGTCGCAGAAAGCATATTGTGAAAAGATTCTAAAGAAATACAATATGCATGCGAGTAATTCAACACCTGCCCCCATAGTCAAGGGCGATAGTTTTGGAAAATTCCAATGTCCAAAGAACCAATATGAGATCGATCAAATGAAGTCAGTACCATATGCTTCGGCTGTTGGAAGCTTACAGTATGCACAAGTGTGCACTCACCCTGACTTAGCTTTTATCATCGGGGTACTCGATAGATATTAAGAGAATCCAGACATAGAGCACTGGAAGATGGTAAAGAAAGCTTTGTGTTATGTGCAAGGCACAAGAGGTCTCATGCTAACATATAAAAGATCTGATTCCCTAGAAATAAGAGGGTATTCAGATGCAGATTTTGCGGGAGATAAAGACGACAGAAAGTCCACGACAGGATATGTCTTTACTCTCGCAGGAGGTGCTATTTCGTGGATAAGCACCAAACAGTCAATAGTTGCATCATCTACGATGTATGCAGAATTTATAGCATGTTATGAGGCCATGGGACAAGTGTTATGGTTAAAGAAATTTCTACCCGACTTGAAAGTGGAAGACTGCATCAGCAGGCCACTAAAGATGTACTGTGACGAGCCCGCAGTATTCTATGCTCACAACAACAAGTCGAGTAATGCTACAAAGTCAATAGATATTGTTGGAGATATGCCCAAGAGGCAATAAAAAAGTAGGTTATTATCATATCTTCATACTTATGATAAATGTTTACATACCATGCTATAATTGTATTAACCGGAAACATTAATACTTGTGTGATTTGTAAACTAAAATAAGAGTCCCTAGTAAAGCCTCTTGTTAAACTAGCTTGTTGGTTAATATATGATCATGGTTTCCTGATCATGAACATAGAGATGTTATTAACAACATGATCATATCATTAGGAGAATGATGTGATGGACATACTCCTATAGATAAGCGTAGCATAAAGATCAAGTCATTTCAATAGTTCAATTGCTATATGCTTTCTGATACATAGTAACCTAATTCCTTCGACCATGAGATCATGCATATCACCTTTTCCGGATGGATGCTTTGATGTCATTAAACACCACACCGTAACAGGGTGGCTATAAAGGTGGCATTGAGTGTTCAGAAAGTATTGGTTGAAACACATGGATCAAGAGTGGGATTTGTCCATCCATATGACGGATAGATATACTCTGGGCCCTCTCGGTGTAATGTCATCCAATTAGCTTGCAAGCATGTGACTGGCTCACAAGGGATCACATATCACGGGAACGAGAAAAGAGTACTTATCGGTAACGAGGTTGAACTAGGTATGCAGAGATACCGACGATCAAAACCTCGGATAAGTAAACTATCGTGAGACAAAGGGAAATTGGTATCGTATGTAAGTGGTTCATTCGATCGCAAAGTAATCGCAGAAATATGTGGGAGCCATATGAATTTACAGATTCCTCTATTGGTTATTGTTCGGAGAAGTGTCTCGATCATGTCCGCATAATTCACGAACTGTAGGGAGACACACTTAAGGATTCGACGTTGTTTGAGTAGTTATGGAATGATGAGTAAGAGACCGAATGTTGTTCGGAGTCTCGGATGGGATCCGGGATATCACGAGGAGATCCGGAATGGTCCGGAGAATAAGATTCATATAAGGAAAGTCCCGTTTCGGAGTTGGGGAATGATTCCGGTGTTTCCATCGGGAATGTTCTAGAAGGTTCCGGAATGTCCGGCACTCCGGGGGGGAAGGGTACATGAATGTGTTATATCAAGTTGGTATGATTGCATCATGTACTAAGTGTCATCGCTGTACCAAATAGAGGATTTATTCAAATCCTAGTTTGAAAAGTCAAACGGCTAGTTTGAAAAGTCAAACGGCTAATTTTGGTAAAGAGGAGAAGGAGGTTTGATTGAAACCGAGTTGGGGAGGAGTTCCCTCCTCCAACCGGCGGCCCACCTACAAGCCGAGTTGGGGAGGGACTCCCCTCCCCTTGGCCGCACCTCCCACCTATAAAGGGAGGGGCAGGGCTACCCCTCCAATACACACAAGTTCCTATCCTCTAAATCTAAACCCTAGCCAGAGCCTCCGGTTTAGAGAAGTTTTGGTTTAGAGCTTCTAATTGCCCTAGCCTTCGGATTAGATCCTTCTAATTGGTGTGTCTAAACCCTAGACCACTAAAGCTCTCTCATACTCCACCATACTCGCTCCGGCTTAAGGCGAAGCCCTGCGGGATCTCCCCTCTACTTCCGGTACCACGCCGTTGTGCTGCCGGAATCGCGAGGAGAGTGCTACAACCTCCGCTGCCTGCTGGAACAAGGGAGAGGAAGGTCTTCGTCGAGTACCGAACGTGTGACCGACTGCGGGAGCGCTGCCGGAACGCAGCGCCGGAAGGATCGTCTGCGCGATCTTGAGATCGGAAAGAGTACGACTACATCATCCACGAGAATCTGCTCTCGTTAAACACTTTGGAATCTACGAGGGTAAGTTATTCCATCGACTCGTTGCTACAATCTAGTAGATAGATCTTGGCTTGTTTGTTTGTATGCGATAGAAAATTTTTGTTTTCCATGCTACGAACCCCTACAGTGGTATCAGAGCCGTGTCTATATGTAGATCTGTTGCACGAGTAGAACACAATGGTCATTGTGGGCGTTGATGCTTTTATTGTCAATTGCTTCTTGTGTACTTTGCATCTTGCGGTATGTTGGGATGAAGCGGCCCGGGCTAACCTTACATGACATCGTTCATGAGACTTTCTCCACGCTTGACATGCAACTTGTATTGCATAAGTGGCTTTGCGGGTGCCTGTTTCTCCTAGCATAGTTAAGATCCAATTTACAACGGGTGATTAACAATACTAGTATCAATGTTGTGGTTCTTGTTCGTAAGTTAGAACGACACTTATTGAAAGCCCCAAACCACGTAAAATATGCAAAGAAAGTAGAGGCGTCTAACTTTGTTTTGCAGGGGTGTGCTGTGATGTGATATGGCCATGATTGTGATTATATATGATGTATGCAATGTTCCTTATTGTAAGTCAGCAACCGGCAGGAGCCATATGGTTGTCTTTAATTTCTGTTAAGACCCGCGTGTCTATTCAAAGTAGTTGTAATAGTTGAAGCCGGTGGACGACAACCATGGAGCAGCGTCATTGACCTTGATGCAATGCCGGTGATGATGGAGATCATGTTCGTGCTTGAAGATGGAGATCGGAAGCACAAGAAGAAAGGCCATATCATATCACATATTATGAATTGCATGTGATGTTAATCCTTTATGCATCTTGTATTGCTTAGTAGACGACGGTAGCATTATAAGATGATCCCTCATGCACATGAATTTCAAGTCATAAAGTGTTCACCCTTAGTTGGCACCGTTGCTAAAGCTTGTTGTTTCGAAGCACCACGTGATGATCGGGTGTGTTAGATTCCGCAAGTGTATACAACGTGGGCAAGCCAGATTTGCTCATGCGGGAGCTAAGGTTTGATCTTGACGAGCCTAGCATGTACAGACATGGTCTCAGGAACACGGATCACCGAAAGGTAAAGCATGAGTCATATAGGAGATATGATGAACATGTTGATTGTTCGCCATTGAAGTTATGTCAACTCTCGTGATGATCGGTTTTGATGTGGTGGATTTGGTTCGTGTGATCACTAAAACAATGTGAGGGATATTGTTTTGAGTGGGAGTTCACCTAGATTAATTTAATTATTAATTAGAACTCAATTTATCATAAACTAAATCAAAGTGAATTTGCATAGTTGTTGTAGTCATTGGCATCCGTTTACCACCTTGCGCTTAGTTATAATTGAGATGATAGAACTATAGAATTCTGGTTAGTTACTTTACGAACTGGTATCGTATTGTTTTGAAGTGTTAATCTAAAGTTTAAAAGTCCTATTGCAAACTTTCAGTAAGTTCCGGTTACTCCATGAAGTTTAATAATTGGTATTAAAACAAGAGTGACAATTCCAAGTGCTAGTGTATAAGTATCATGTTTGTCTCCATGATTCTTGGTATTCAAAGGATTGTATTAATATCAAGGTTATCTAGGATCTGAAAGAGTTGTTTCAGAAACCATGATGTGTGGAAGATATTGTGATATCTGAAACGAAGTTTTGGTTGCAACATGACAGAGTATAATATGGCAAAAGTCATGTTCTCATATTTGATGAGAATTTGCAAAAGGTTGGAGACACTAGTTGTCCTAATCCACCAAAAGGTTTTGGATAGCAACATTATACTCACGATTCATCTTTATAAGCTAAAAGTAGCTTGATCATGGATAATTCCATGATAAGGGTGAATATTTGATGTAGGTAAAATATTTACTACACCAAGAGATTACTAAAGAAAGGAATTTGAAAGAACACCAAACATTTGATGATGGTGATCTACTTCAAAGTGCAAGTCCAAAGACATTGGTATTTAATTATACACGCTTTGGACTATGTGTCATATGTATGACTCCACTATTGATATTGATAGATTCTTTCAAACAGAAAAGGAAATACTGAAAGAGAATCTCATAAATATATGGCAGAAAAGAAAAGACTAGAATTGTTCAGTTTAAGTATATAGATGATATACATGTTATGGCTATATTCTTTGCTTATTAAACAATGCGGTTCTTAAGTATTTGATGCTGAATTTGTTGGTGTGAATCGTCATACGAAACAACACAATTCATGAACTACAATGGCCTAAGTAACTAGCAAAAGAATATGTGATGATGTTCATCGAGAACAAATAAAGGGTTATTGTGTTGCTCGAAGCTTGCCTTCAAGATTTGTTTTATCAGGTATTATGAGAACAAAAGGGTTGTTCAAATAATTGCCTTAATCCATAAAAGATGGATGATTCACAAATCTCGTTGGAGAAATCACATCCATAAAACTAGTGCTAAAAATGTCGAAAGACAAATTGATTGAAAGATCACTTAGGAAGTGACATCGCCGTTTAAATTATATTGGAAAGAAAACATGAAGAAACTCCATGTGTATGGAATTTTGGAGTTTTTTTTTGATCAAATGACGCTTGTGAAACTTTCCTAGAGATAATTAAAACTTCGTTCAAAGGCCAAAAGGGAACGAATGACTAGCTTATTAGAACTTGTACATATTGTTGTACGAAATCCATTATGTGTAGTCAAGAGCGATGGATTTCAACTTCATATACTTTCTCCGAAAATTTGAGTGAATATATGAATATTTACTTAATAAGGATGAAGTGTGAAATATTTGAAAAGTTCAAAGACTTTCAACATGAAGTGCAAAATCATTGTAACAAGAATATAAATAGTTTATGATAAGATCATAAAGGAAGATATTTGAGTTACAAGTTTAGCATAATACCTAAGATTTAAGGAATCGTTCCGTGGATTTGCATTTCCCGAAACACCATAAGAGTATGGAGCGTTCGAGATATGTAATTAAACCTTGTTTGACATGGTAAGATCGAAGGTGTAATTCATAAAACTGCCATTGTATTTTAAAGATTAAAAGCTTTAGAGATTACCGTTTTTCCACTGAAAAGAGCTTCATCATAATCCGTTGAAATGACACCATATAAAATTATGGTTTGGGATAAAACCCAAGTAGTCCTTTCTTAAACATTGGTATGCTATACATAAGAAAGATGTTTGCAACCAAAGTCGGATGAACCTGTCTTTGTTAAGTATTCCTCCATAACACCGGAGACAAAAGTGTTTGTCGCTTAGAATGTCAAGTTTCCTTGAGAAGGAATTTTTCGTGAAAAGTAAAGTGGGAGGACAATAAAACTTTGATAAGGTTAAAAGAACCTTAGCTATATGTGCAGAGTTGCGCAGCGCCGAAAAGTGTTCCGGAGGCAGCAATAATGCTCATGGCTCACGTGCCTCAAAGGTTGTGGTTATGGAGATCTAAGTTCCTATTGAAACAAGTAGGTCGGGTAAACAATCAAATACCAAGATTTGAGGGTTGAATCATTATTTGAGAATAATGAACCGACTACATGCAAAGAAGCGATGATGAGCCCTGACTCCGACAAATGGCTTGAAGCCATAAAATCCGTGATAGTTCCATACACGAGAAATCAAGTTTTGAACTTGAAGGACCCTCGAGAAAGGTGTAAGACCTTACAGTTGTGTTTAGATCTATAAAGAAATGGACATGAATATAGTCGACATGTTGGGAAAGAGTTCACAACATTGTTCAAAGGTTGACTATGACAAGATCTGATCTTTCATAGCGATATTTAGTCTAGACGGATTAATGTAGCAACCACTACATATAAATTTGTTATGTGGTAGTTGAATAAACAAAACAAGTTCTTCTAATAGAATTGTTACCTAGGACATGTGCGTAACACGGTCCATAGGGTTTTGTTAATTCAAAGGATGCTAAAAGCATATGCAAACTTCAATGGTTGAAGT
This sequence comes from Avena atlantica, assembly GCA_910589765.1. Taxonomy (NCBI): domain Eukaryota; kingdom Viridiplantae; phylum Streptophyta; class Magnoliopsida; order Poales; family Poaceae; genus Avena; species Avena atlantica. The sequence goes on along the minus strand of OU342734.1, from coordinate 359,555,979 downwards.
AAGCATAGCGGAGTTGGAATCTTCACTATGATGAAACTGTTAAAAGAGTTTAATTTCATCAGAGACAATGAAGATGCTTGCATTTGCAAGAAATTAAGTGGGAGCGCTAAGACATGTTTCTAATACGTTATGTGGAAGACATATTGTTGATTGGAAATGATGTATCTTTTATTAACACATATTAAAATTTTCATTCCGATGAAAGACTTAGGCAAAACCCAAACATTTGGCATGAATAGACGCTAATATGGTTATGCCAGAAGTACATAGACGAGATATTGAATGAGTTCAATATAGAAACTACAAGAAAGTTTCTTTTCGCACAGAAAGGATTGAATGAGTTCAATATTGATGATATATTCAAATGTATTGACATTTGGTAAGTGAAACAAGATTCAAGTATAGATTGATACTTGATCACAAAGAGTATTTATATCAATCATGCTGTGATGTGTACAAATCCAGATATGTCCTATGCTCTAAATGTTATGAGCATATACCAGAATGATTCATAAGATGATCATTGGACAATAGTAAGGATATTCTTATGATCTTTTGGAAGAACTAAGAATATATTGTTTGTAGAAGTGACAAATAGATGGTTAGTTCATTGTAAAAGTACTACATTGATACTAGTTTTGTCACAAAGTGCAAATTAAGTTTATCTCAATCTAAACTAAGGGTGGCACAATATAATGGAAAGTAAGTTCCATAATGGATTTGGATGAGTTCCAAAGTTAAGACATTGTGATAGATACTACAACAAAAGGCTAAGTATATGACTGCTATTATAGCAGCTAAAGAGGGCATTTGGGTCAAGTAGTTTGTTATCAAACTAGGTGTAGTTCATAGCGGGATAATACTATGAAGATATATTGTAAGACAATGTTATCAACATGTTTTAACCCCAAAGAACTAAAGGTCTCACCAAAGGACCAAATTTATACAAAGCCATCTCATTAGAGAATGAGTGATGCGTAGAGACGCAAATACATGCAATTACACACGGACCTGGAAGTGTCAGATCCGGAGATCAGTTGACCACTAGCGAACGTGTACTTACAACACCAGAAAGCCATAGGTGTTGAATACACAAAAGTTTGAAACTAGATTATTGACTCTAGTGCAAGTGGGAGACTGTTGGAGATATGCCCAAGAGGCAATAAAAAAGTAGGTTATTATCATATCTTCATACTTATGATAAATGTTTACATACCATGCTATAATTGTATTAACCGGAAACATTAATACTTGTGTGATTTGTAAACTAAAATAAGAGTCCCTAGTAAAGCCTCTTGTTAAACTAGCTTGTTGGTTAATATATGATCATGGTTTCCTGATCATGAACATAGAGATGTTATTAACAACAGGATCATATCATTAGGAGAATGATGTGATGGACATACTCCTATAGATAAGCGTAGCATAAAGATCAAGTCATTTCAATAGTTCAATTGCTATATGCTTTCTGATACATAGTAACCTAATTCCTTCGACCATGAGATCATGCATATCACCTTTTCCGGATGGATGCTTTGATGTCATTAAACACCACACCGTAACAGGGTGGCTATAAAGGTGGCATTGAGTGTTCAGAAAGTATTGGTTGAAACACATGGATCAAGAGTGGGATTTGTCCATCCATATGACGGATAGATATACTCTGGGCCCTCTCGGTGTAATGTCATCCAATTAGCTTGCAAGCATGTGACTGGCTCACAAGGGATCACATATCACGGGAACGAGAAAAGAGTACTTATCGATAACGAGGTTGAACTAGGTATGCAGAGATACCGACGATCAAAACCTCGGATAAGTAAACTATCGTGAGACAAAGGGAAATTGGTATCGTATGTAAGTGGTTCATTCGATCGCAAAGTAATCGCAGAAATATGTGGGAGCCATATGAATTTACAGATTCCTCTATTGGTTATTGTTCGGAGAAGTGTCTCGATCATGTCCGCATAATTCACGAACTGTAGGGAGACACACTTAAGGATTCAACGTTGTTTGAGTAGTTATGGAATGATGAGTAAGAGACCGAATGTTGTTCGGAGTCTCGGATGGGATCCGGGATATCACGAGGATATCCGGAATGGTCCGGAGAATAAGATTCATATAAGGAAAGTCCCGTTTCGGAGTTGGGGAATGATTCCGGTGTTTCCATCGGGAATGTTCTAGAAGGTTCCGGAATGTCCGGCACTCCGGGGGGGAAGGGTACATGAATGTGTTATATCAAGTTGGTATGATTGCATCATGTACTAAGTGTCATCGCTGTACCAAATAGAGGATTTATTCAAATCCTAGTTTGAAAAGTCAAACGGCTAGTTTGAAAAGTCAAACGGCTAATTTTGGTAAAGAGGAGAAGGAGGTTTGATTGAAACCGAGTTGGGGAGGAGTTCCCTCCTCCAACCGGCGGCCCACCTACAAGCCGAGTTGGGGAGGGACTCCCCTCCCCTTGGCCGCACCTCCCACCTATAAAGGGAGGGGCAGGGCTACCCCTCCAATACACACAAGTTCCTATCCTCTAAATCTAAACCCTAGCCACAGCCTCCGGTTTAGAGAAGTTTTGGTTTAGAGCTTCTAATTGCCCTAGCCTTCGGATTAGAGCCTTCTAATTGGTGTGTCTAAACCCTAGACCACTAAAGCTCTCTCATACTCCACCATACTCGCTCCGGCTTAAGGCGAAGCCCTGCGGGATCTCCCCTCTACTTCCGGTACCACGCCGTTGTGCTGCCGGAATCGCGAGGAGAGTGCTACAACCTCCGCTGCCTGCTGGAACAAGGGAGAGGAAGGTCTTCATCGAGTACCGAACGTGTGACCGACTGCGGGAGCGCTGCCGGAATGCAGTGCCGGAAGGATCGTCTGCGCGATCTTGAGATCGGGAAGAGTACGACTACATCATCCACGAGAATCTGCTCTCGTTAAACACTCTGGAATCTATGAGGGTAAGTTATTCCATCGACTCGTTGCTACAATCTAGTAGATAGATCTTGGCTTGTTTGTTTGTATGCGATAGAAAATTTTTGTTTTCCATGCTACGAACCCCTACAGATATAAAGTATTATGTTGTGAAGGACAAAGTCCGGGATCAAACTATAAGTCTCGAGCATATAAGGACAAAGGATATGCTTGCGGATCCGCTAACGAAAGGCTTACCACCCAATGTGTTCAAGGAGCACATAGCCGGCATGGGTTTAATGGAAAGCCTGTGATTCCTGGACTACTGAGGCCCAAAAGTAACAGAATTTGTTTCAAAATAGAAAAGTATGTAGTGGTTGTATGATTCTATCGGCAATTGAGCTGAGACGATGAAACATGCTCTATGTACTGATCCATGATGAAACGAGTAAAGTATAAAGTTAAAAGTAAAGTCGAGATCAAGAGGGAGAATGTTAGATAGATCTCTCCCCGTTCGAGCCCAACGGCCGAACGGAGTCCCTTATCCGCGCCCTGATCGGGGGCGCCCCAACCTCATCTGGTGGGTGGGCCCCTGTCGCCAGCGCTATATAAAGGAGGTGGGGGCCAACAGCACGCCTCACAAGGTTAGTCGTGCCCTAGCCGCCCCACCTACAAGCCACCCGATCTAGGCTAGCGATGTGCCGACGGGAAGCTCCACCACCGCCACGCTCACCTCTCGCTCGCTCCACTCCCTTTTCGCATGGCCACTGACACCGGAGCTAGTTCCGGCATCCCCTCCGGTTCATGCTCGTCGAGCACAGGCGCAAGTAGTACCTCTCTCTCTCTATCTCTCTCTCAGAACTCCTAGATCTAACCCTATAGTGCATCTACCGAGGGTGGTTTAGCTCTAACAAAAACTTGTTAATGCGTGATTCGCTTGTCAGCTCGCAACGAATGCTTAATTCCTTTTAGAGCATCTCCGGCCGTCCCAATTCAGCGTCCGGCACTCGTGTGTAATGAACCGTATGGGAGCATCAAGTTCATATGGGTGGCACCGGTTACCATGTGCGTCCCTCTATGTTGTCTCTAAACAAAAAAAATTGGGCCCATATCCAAAATTGCAAACGCATGGATATGAAAATGTCATGAATTCACTGTCTCATACAAATCGCCACAAATTCATTGTCACAGCGAATAAAATAGGCCACAAGTGTGGCCGCATATTACAAGTCGAGAAAATCAAATGGTAGGATCATCCTCCGCCATGGTAGACGGTGCCTCCAGTGTTTCCGACGTAGTCGTTGGTTCTCTCATTTCTTTCCGATGTCATCCATCATAGATGTTTCGATCATCAAGAGAGCCAAGGCCTCTTACCTCTTCTTCTTCGTAACCTTGGTCTTTTGGAGCCCGATCTTGACGTCTTGCTTCTCCAACATCACCACCCACCTTGTATCATACTTATCTTTCCTCTAGACGATGTCTGACATGGTGCCGACAATCCGCTTCTCAATAGATGATTGCAACCTCTCTAGGACCGGTGCCACATCCCTTGCCAATTTGGTCTTCTTGTTCCCAATGGACGCTCCTACGAGGTTTTCAGTGTTGCCGCTTTAGGGTCGAGGAGGGGTGTCCTTGGCCTTGGGAGAGCCACCTGAGTTTCTTTCCACTTGTCGCAAGTATCGATTCTTTTGAACACGTGGATGAACTTGAATTCGACATCAGCATTGTCCTCTCGGTAGACTTGAAACATTTGAACCATCTACAAGGAAATGGGCACAACATTGACACAAATGTAGCATGCCAAACAACGAAAAAATGGGCACAAAATGTAGCATGTCAATCGGCGAAATGTGGCTTACTTGATGGACGACGCTGGTGCCACTTTCAAATTCTTTCTGCATGTGGCATTGGACGCACACCTTTTTTTAGCGATGGGTTCTGCGAACCTGGTTGAATGCACAAGCATTGTACATACCACTTGGTTCAATAACCCCATCCCAAAAGTGCATATCACACACATTTTAATCATCGGCAACTATGTATGCAAGAACTATCGTCACTTCAATCGTAGGATGAGTATGGATCTGAAATCCCACTCCTAAGAACAGGGCGCCAAGAAACATCCCACTGTAATTCCTAAGAACAAAACAGAGCATTAATAGTAAAACCCTAATAAAAAAACTAGAACCATGCTTATCACTGCAGATCTACAACGCATGTCAGCGAGAACCCTACCTAGTTGTAGATCTATCGTCAGAATGGCTCGGATAAGAAGGCTTACGCCATTGCCAACCGAATGAAGCACACAGAAGCAGCAAATTTTTCAGCACGAACCAGTGGGCACAGGCGACAAAGACATGGAGGTTGAGGTCGCTCGGATCTGTCCCTCCAAGAGATTCATCGTCAGCGTCAATGGTGAGCAAGAGAACCGTTGCTGACAGTGGAACCGTCCAAGCGGAGAGTGACATAAGAGTAGAGAGGGAGAGAAGTAGGCGGTGAGGGAATTTATGGCGCGTGTCTCAGAAGGAATGCGGTGTCTCCCCTCCTGTTTCCCACGCGAGCGGCCGGGCCATTTCTTCGCTCGCCCGAGCCAGCCTCCAGTAAAACGGCTGACTTGGGCGTTGTCATTGGCCTGCCACTGGGCTGCTTTGAGACTCACGCGGACCACAACGCAGAGGTCTTGCGGGCAACCAATCAAGCCTTTTTTGTTCAACCTGGCATGTTCCATAGGACTGCAGGCTACCAAACACACCCTATGTGTGGTTTGATCCCTCTGGATGCATAACAACCTAGCGAATCTTAGTGACGTGAATGTCAACAAGATGATTAAAGCTGGTTGCAAAGTGAAGATTCTGATGGTAGATTGGTTTGCTCGGATGGACCCTAAGATCGGTGGCGATATAAGTGAGATGAAGAAAGTTGGCTTGTACTACATTGTTGAGGTTTGGAAAGCAACCGGCATGGATCTTGATGGGGTGGAGCTTGTGTGGTTGTGAGACGGAATACGTTGCAGCTAAGATGTACTATTACTGGCCACCTGCTACGAAAATCTGCAAAGTAAACGAACTGAGTGGAATAAAAAAGTAGCTCCGTTTTCATGCATCAAAAGATACAAGGGGGCTATGGGAGTATATGGATCCTACACGCTGAGAGATTTTAACGCTGCTGAGAAAGGAACGCCGTCTCCATGTGATCTCTCGGCAACATTGGCATGCATATGGGACGGCAATTCCTTCTTGAATGTGTCTTCTTGGAGTGTGGTGCTTTAGGTTGGATGTTGTTTATTATGGTGTGGATTTGGTCCCCAAGAATATGTTGGTGGTAGACGATAGAGAACGTGGTTGTCGCTAGTCTAGTCTGAATAAGAGAAAAGAGAAAGGGGAGAGAGATTATGGCAAACATCACTGTTTTGATTACCATAGCCTCAGAAGGCGAAAGGATCTCCACACTCATGTCAAGTTCGAGACGACTAAGTGATGACAGTGGTAAGGAACGACAAGGATAGCCTGATAGTTTGCTTTGCATGAACATAGTTGTTCAATCGTGTGGCGATGTCCATGCAGGACCGTGTGTGTGACTGTTGTCTCCATGTGTGTGTGCAATGGATGAGGCGAAGACAATGCTACACAACACATTGTGTTGATACGGTTTTGTTTGCGTGGCGACATCCATGTCAAAACCATGTTCACGGCGATTATGAGCCTGACAATCAGTGCTTTGCATTAAGGTACTCGGCAACGACAACTAGCGATGGAAACACAGGATAACTTTGCTTATTGATGGTGCTCTTCAAGTACTTGGTCTCATTCTACCAGGTAAAAGCCCTAGGTTTGACCTTAAAAAGGCGGGTGTTTAGCCCTGACCTTGTTGAAGGCATTGTTTGGGAGTTGCCTGGATCTCTCACTGGTGAAAACCCATGATCCGACCATGGTGGTTAGGTCCAACGGTGACAGGGGTTGAGCATTGCTTCCTTCTTGGAGGTATCGTTGCTGGAGAACCAGTTCCATAGCCCGGGTCTTGGGTCTTATCAACAGTGGTGATTATTTCCTCTTGCTATGAGTTGTTGATCACCTCCGCATATTTTATTTACTTTTCTTTTGTCATTTTGGATAGGTGCATCATTGATGTCTTAACTAGTTCATGACATTACATTGTTGTGTTCAATTAGTTTCTTATTTATAGTGGAGTAACATATACCTTGATAAAAAAAAGAATAGGTGTAAGGCTGCCGGACAGCCCACTAGAAACATAAGTTTTCTTGTCAGTATAGAAAAGAGCCACACGCAAAAAAAAAAGATTAAAACAAATTGTAGAAAGCCACATAATAAATATCCAACAATGTTAACAATGACTTGGTAAGTCTGCGCCAAGCCGCCTATGAACACATCATGTCTTCATGGTACACATAGGTGGACTTCGTAGTCTGCTTATGATAGTAACAGAAATGGACGTGATTAAATACTCTGGTCGAATTTGTGGCTGGAAAAGAACTCCTATTCGTGATGTAATTGCCCTGCTGCCAGAGAACAAGTCGAGCACACGATGACGATGTGTTATAGAAAATGCATCAATATACAGGATGGCCATAGGATGTCTACATTCTGGGCTGGAGATGTGGTAATTCATCGTGAGCAACACGATGAGCTCAGCAGCTCGCCACGTAGAGTGCGCCGCGCACGTTAAGACGTGTTCCAGGTCGTAGCTTTCGCAAATCCAGAATATTCCTGCGAGGATCGAGGACAGAAGAAAGAGTTACTGTATAATTTTTTAAAAATTTTAGATGAAAAAAACATTACTTTACCAATTTCGAAGCACGCTACAATCTTTGTGTATAGATTGGCCACTTGTCAGTTTTACCACGAATCGAGCTAAATCGTTGATCAGCTGACCAAGTAGTGGAAACTGCAACCGATTAGACCAAAGTGGTGAAATGCGTCTAACTAGTGATTTGTACAAAAGAGGATAAAAAAACTGGTGGAATATGCAGTTATTTCGTTGCCACACGCTTAAGACGTGTTCCAGGTGGTAGTAGCTTTTGCGAATCCAGAACATTCCTGCTATGATATGAGAAGCGGGGAAGAAAGAGGAGAGTTGCTGTCCTGAGTGGAAATGCCGAAGAAAGGGTAGACGACACGGAAGAGCAGGTGTTTCGGTCGGGGTACGAGGGGAATAAAGATTCGACGTGGTTACACGACAATGGCATGGATGCCGGTTTCATCATCGGCACCATCCATCCATCCCAAAAGCGTGGGGGTGGTTAGACTGACTACGCCAGCACAACCGCCAGGCGTGCAGCGGCAGTTCTGCAGGGCTGGTACCTGGTAGGCAGCTTCACTCCAGTAACTTCTTCACCCACCGTTTCTCTCTGCCTGCATTTGCGCCTGCGCCCCCAGTTTTACTTTTCCATCTTCTCGCGTGTCCTTGGGCTGGGGTGCCAACACCCTTTTTTGGGGACCTTCAAACAAGGAAAGAGACGGTTCATGTTACTACTGGGGATGGATCAAATGAAAGAGACAAGACGTGGTTTGTGCGTGTCCGTTTACCACCACTCCCTTTGATCTCTTGTGCTGGCAGTGGCAGGCTGCATAAGAACAAAGGAATACAATGCCCAAAAAAAATGTGTGCGCGCTTGTTGCGTGCGTGCTTCTTGCTGTCCTTGCCGTTGCCGTTGCCGTGACCACGCGTCCCGCGGGCCTCAGCTACCAGCGTGGTCTACCAGTGCGCGCGTGCTTCTTGCTGCTCTGCTCTGCTCTGCCAGTGCCAGTGCCAGTGCAGGACCCCCCGTCCATGTCCCCAAGCTAGCTTTATAAGACCTCCGCGCAGTCAAACACCAAACGGCAAAACCATACAAAACATTACCCATCCCTACTGCTGCCGCTCCTGCTACTCAGTTTCCCCATGGCGACCCACCAGAGCAACGGCCACATCGCCGCCACCGCTGACAAGGGCCACAGCAACGGCAAGAGCAACGGCCACAGCGCTGCCGCTCAGAATGGCCACAGTAACGGCCATGCGGTGGCGCCGGAGGTGGAATGGAATTTCGCGAGGGCCAAGGACGGCGTGCTGGCGACAACGGGGGCCAACATGAGCATCCGGGCGATAAGGTACAAGATCAGCGCGAGCGTGCAGGACACCGGGCCACGGCCGGTGCTGCCTCTGGCGCACGGTGACCCCTCCATGTTCCCGGCCTTCCGCACGGCCGTCGAGGCCGAGGACGCCGTCGCCGCCACGCTGCGCACCGGAGAGTTCAACTGCTACCCCGCCGGCGTCGGCCTACCCGCCGCACGAAGGTAACTGAACTTTTGCTCTGGTTTTCCAATGTCCAATGCTCTTCTCTAGGTACAGTAGCTTTCAGCGCCTTCTCCAAATATTTAAACTTCTAGTACTACCTTATAAAATAGTGTTGTGGCAGAGCACCGTAGTTTATCTATGTTCTTCCCTATGCAGCTTAAAAAAAAACAGTAGTGCAGCGGCAGAGCACTTGTTGTAACGTAGTTTATCTATGTTCTTTCCTAGGTAGCCTTTTAGCGCCTTCTCAAAAAGCTAACCTTTCTACCTTGTAAAAACAGCGCTGTGGCAGAGCACTTGTCAAAGGATCTTCCCTACGAGTTGTCAGCCGATGATGTCTTCCTAACTGCTGGAGGAACTCAAGCCATCGAGGTCGTAATCCCTGTTCTCGCCCAACCTGGCGCCAACATTCTGCTTCCGAGACCAGGTTATCCAAATTACGAGGCACGCGCAGGATTTAACAGGTTAGAAGTTCGACATTTTGATCTTCTTCCCGACAAGGGTTGGGAGATTGATATCAACTCGCTGGAATCTATCGCCGACAAGAACACAACTGCAATGGTCATTATAAATCCGAATAATCCATGTGGGAGTGTTTATTCCTACGAGCATCTAGCCAAGGTTGAGATCATTTACCTTGTTGGTCAGTCTATTTAAATGTGCATTGCATTTTCTAATCATTCCGCCAGCAGTAATAACCGTTTGCCTGATGTCATTTAGGTGGCAGAGGTAGCAAGAAAGCTTGGGATATTAGTCATTGCTGATGAGGTATATGGCAAGTTGGTTTTCGGCAGTGCTCCATTTATCCCAATGGGTGTGTTTGGGCACATTGCCCCAGTATTGTCCATAGGATCTCTATCAAAGTCATGGATAGTGCCTGGATGGCGACTTGGCTGGGTTGCTGTATATGATCCCAAAAGGATTTTGCAAGAAACTAAGGTAACTCTCTAACACTCTTTTAATATGCTATTGTGGGGATTAGTATTATGCTAAATATGTAATGTATTTTGTAGATCGCTACATCTATTACCAACTACCTTAATGTGTCAACAGATCCAGCAACTTTCATTCAGGTTAGTCCTTTTTATTTATTACTCATTCATGTCCTAATTTTTCTTAGGTGGATATTAGGATAGGTTGTAGCTACCACATGCTCAGTACTAACAAGTTAGTAGTATATTTTTTTGTTCACTTTGAGAGTCAAAGTCAAACAAGACTGAATAAAGATGTATTCTTTTAGTTATTTACCTTTGCTTTGTTTGATTCCACAAAGAAATAAAACATATATAAATTGAACTAAGTTCTGTGAGCACTCCATTTTATTTTCTTCCAAGTACAGAATATTTAGAAATGTACATGCATTTGTCTTGGCATTTCTTTACCTATAGCAGCTTCTACTATTTCTTCATGTTTTGCTATCGTTATTATTGTTGTTCTCTTATGCTTTTTATTTCACACCACTGATATAGTGATTTCTTGTACTATAAAATTGATTAGGGAGCTCTTCCCAAAATTCTTGAAAACACGAAAGAAGATTTCTTTAAGAGAATTATTACTCTGCTAAAGGAATCATCAGAAATATGCTACAAAGATATAAAGGAAAACAGATATATCAGCTGTCCTCACAAGCCAGAAGGATCCATGTTTGTAATGGTAAGTCAATTTATATATTAAATTATGTCCTTTGGGAATGTCAAAATAAGAAGAATTCATTTGGAAGCGCAATGCATTGCACAGTTTTATTTAGTAAGTGTAAATCTATTTTATATAATAAGTATGTTCAGTGAATGTCAATAAGGATTGTTTTTATTTTCTTTGTGAAGATGCATATATTTCGAAGATTAACGATGATAGTCGACATCTATTGTCAGTACTAGCCATGCTAAAATAGTTTGTCCATATTTGTTATTACTACCCAATGATGATGAAAAAACTATGTTACAAAAAATCCCTACTATTTTCTAGAAAGCTTAACTGATTGTCAATAACCTTATATTAAAATCGATGTAAACAGGTGAAACTGAACTTGCATCTTTTGGAGGGGATCCAAGATGACATTGATTTTTGCTGCAAGCTCGCAAAGGAAGAATCGGTTATATTATGCCCAGGTAGGAATGTATATGCTCATTTACAGAAGTTGATTTGACTAGAACAGTTTTAGAAATATGATGGATGCTTCTCAGTTGTCAAAAGTAGATTCAATTATACATTGTTTTACTAGTAGTAATCAGGTATGTGCAAGGCACGTCTCAGCCAATATAAATTAAATCGAGCAACACAGAAAAATAGAAGCACTGATCAACACTGTAATTTTCTCACATTTTTTAAAATCATCTGGGGAATTTCAATCAAAGTACTGATGCATAATATTACCCTACAAAAGAAAATAGAGGTCTCATGTGTTAGAAAACAATAGATCCCCCTTGTATAAATACCATGAATTTAAGGGTTACATTTGAAGTAAAATTTCAGTGAATTTAAGCAGAATACACATAGTTTCATGTCTCGTCCTAGAATATATTTGGTCCATGTGCTCTAAGCGGTACCCTACTGCCATGAGATCAAAATTTGTTCAAACATAGGGCAATCCAGTGTTCAGCTTCTCTAACTGAAAACAACATTATCAATAGTTGCTGCATCAATGTTCTCTCAGAATGAAGGTAAAAATAAGCTAGATAAAACATAGGAATATCCAAATGAGTCATGACAATGCTTGAAGGTGCCAAGATATTGACGTAGAGCAATTAACTAAAATGGAGAAGAAAAATTGTGAGAGCAACGGAGACAATAGCCACTGTCACCATATAAGGATGCCCAAACTACTGGCAAGTGGCAAAAAATCCTAGCCACTGTCACTGTACAAGGAATACTTCCACTAAACAACATATCAGAAGTCAAAAGTACCATAGGATATAACCATGGGGAAGATTACGACAGCTATACTGACATTGTCACACTGATAATCCAAGGCTAGGAGTGTGTTTGAATAGTTAGTTTACCGGTGTATCATGATTCAGTACTCATACAGAAAGAACAGCAATCTTGTTTGAACATATATGTTGAAATAAGAGGCTGCATGCATCAACCAATGCAGAGGCGGGGGTATGCCCCCACTTCGGAATAATAGAATTGAACATATATGTATCAATCATTGGAAGGTACTAAACCCCTAAAATTATATGTGACATTGTGACTTGAGAGTGGCATATGTGACATATGTGACTTCTGAATACTACCGATAGCTATCGCCTTATGAAATTTGTAGTTGAAGCACACTGTTTAAAAACCTACAAACACAGCTCCTATCCCAACACAGTGCACGGAACCAGCATTTCCATTAAAATTTGACAAGAGAAGGAACCTTACCTGAATGGACGCAGACAGGAGACTGCGCCCCTCGCTATTTGGCCCCCATGGTCGCGAACGCATCATTGACATCGTCGTCCTCCGCGAAACCGAGGACTCCATGTCTCCATCATGCCCGGACCTATCAGACAGCACCAAGTCCTCAGCTCCCCAGTCCATTGGTCTGTGTTGATCTGATAAGTGGGTAGGCTTGGTCCAATTTGCTAAGATGCCGGAGCGAGGGAACGTACCTCCCAGTACCTGAAGGGAGTTGTGCGGGAGACGGCATCACAGCGGTGAATCACAGGCGGGAGTGTCAGGACTCAGGACCCAAGAGTGCGGACGGGCGGCGTCGCAGCCAGGGGAAAGCGTCGCTGCAAGGCGGCGGGTTGAGCGACAAGCCAGTGCGGGAGCAGGGGGCTTTGGGGCTACCGGCGCGACGGGGAGGAGGGGGCGACTGACGCGACAGGGAGCAGGGGCGACTGACAGGGAGCCGAGGGATGAAAAGGGAGGGATTAGCTTAGGTTGAATTAGGAGAGTTGATGCAGAATTAACAGTGGTCCGACTGAAACAATAGCCACCAGATTAAATTGCATCAATGGCTAAGACTGGTTGGAATTAACTAAGAACGATAGTATAGATATAGATTTATATTTGTATGGAAGATATAGATTTATATTGGTATGGATATAGATAGCTCTTACTATTTTCTGAGATGACTATACATATAAATGGTTCTAATATTATGATAACAAATTGTATAACTGTTTACTGTTACTCCATAACAAGCACATGTTCCAAATTATATTTAATTAGTTTATCTGTTAAATTACACGATTTTGATTTGAGTTGTTTTTGTTAGATTTAAAAAAATGCCATAATATATTCATTTTAAAGTTTGAACCACAAAATACTTAATTTTCTAATCATAACAAAAAAAATATACCAATGAGTGAGTAATGTGCTCAGCATAGTTATCCTCTTAGTAATACGATGTCCATAAACTGTGAGAGCAGGGCACAAATACATTATTGTGGTTGTTCATTGCAAACATAAAACATAGCACCCTTGATCATATAAAAATGCACCGTAAGCAATTGTATGTACACAAGCTATCCTTTGTAGACAACATAGTGTATAAATAGTCTGATATATGTAGGGGAAAATGAGTTGTAATCCTTTATTACATATGATTTTATTGTTTTACTCTTCAATATATGTAGGAGTCGTTCTACTCTTATAATTTATTCAGGTGCACTTATGTAGCCAGCTTACCTACTTGTGTCCCCAATTTAGGAAGTGTTCTCGGAATGGAAAACTGGGTCCGCATTACATTTGCTATTGTTCCTTCTTCTATTCAAGATGGTGTCGAAAGAATCAAATCATTCTGTCAAAGGCATAAGAAGAAGCAGATAAATGGTTATTGATTGGACATGAGGCCAAAGTTGTTAATCATTTTTGGTTATCTCTTTGTATGTATGTTGTGACAAAATAGAACTTTTAATTCCCATGAGTAACACTCAAGTACTCCTTGAATATTGTATGGCTCACGTGGTTGGGTGTGAAACATAGTTACTCAACTGTTCAACATCGCACATATAGAACAACACATCAATTTGCTGTGAAAGGCCCAAACAAGAGTCGGTGGGGCATATTTTTTCAATAAGGGGTGTTTTTATTAGACTCAAACATCTTACATCAAGATGATACAATCTATAGAGTCCACACCTGGCCTCTATAAAGCTAGGATGTATAGAGCCAAAAAGCAAACAAAAAGAAAAAGGGAAAATACAAAGAATCCACCAAAGAAAATAGAGACTCGTAGCAACAACAACACCACCAAGGCGGACGACGGTCGTTGGTGGGGAATATGCCAACACATCCTCATGTGCTATATTTTTGGCCATTCCAAGGATCTAATATAGTAATACATGCTTACATATACATTGGTAACCAGTAGTAGAAGTGTTACATGGTAGCAACACTTATATATATGATTATATGTTGTTATATTCAATGTATGCATGATATTTATTATGAACCCTATGCTATTATCTAATCCTAATAATTAATACTTATGAACTTTAAATTATCAAAGGTACAATTTCATGGTAATGTTGAATTGGAACATAATTTATTATTGATAAGTACAAAATTTATATTTAGACATTTAGACATTTTTTACAAGAACTCATGCACTATGACAAATAAATCTAAGCACATAACATTAGCATCTATATTGACATGTTCAATTCTTGAAACTAGCACTTCTATGACCATTGTATTTGCGCATCCATAACTCCTTATCCTCAAAAGAAGTGGGGCGTACTATCTCACTTGGTTAGGACAGTGGTTGTGCGACTCGACCACCTAAGTTCAAATTCCCGTGGATAAATTTGGATTCTTATTACTTATAAAGTAAAATCAATGTAGGGGCTTCCACTACCACATTTTCTTAAAAGGACTCCTTATCCTCATAAGATGCATACATCCTAGTAATCAAGTATTTGGGGCTTCGCATGTTTCAAATTAAGTGTTCGAATATGCATCTTCTTAGAGACAATCAAAATGTCCGGTCTTTCGGATGTCATTCATGAAATGCTTAGCTTAGAAGTTCATAACCATATTTCTCTAGGGCGGAGCCTCCATTATTTCTCTTTTTTTCTACAATCTTTGTTCATCATCGTGATTGTGGAGATGATCTATTTTTTCATGTGAAATTTTTAATCGTCTACACATCTGATTTTTCCATAACTAATAATAGGAAGTGGTGTGCCTATACATAACCTCTGCCTCTGGAAGTACAAATCAGTGAAGGGATAAAAAAATTCCAGTGTACCTACAAGGATTTTTATGTAGGTATTGCTTGTTTACAACTGATGAATAAATAAGTGTGGACATGACCTATTATTGATTAGGTTGGCCTCGTCCCATCACCGTGGAAAATAAAGGAGATATACCCTAGAGGCAAATAATAAATGGGTTTATTATCATATCTCAATTAGTTCATAATCAATTTATACTGTGCTATAAATGTATCAAGTGGAAACTTTGATACAGGTCTGATATGCAAACAAACCAAGTTCCTAATAGCCTCTCTATATATACTAGTTTATTGGGCAACCGGTGATCTAGGTTTCTTGATTATGGAGCATTTATGACAGTTGACAATGAGGCCATGACATTGCAGAATGGCATGATGGACATTACCCATATAAGTATTGCAATGTGATCAAGTCACAAGGTTTACTGTTGCAATAGTTAAAAACTAATAGACCTTCTCCTCAGACCGTGAGATTATGTTTAATCACTGTCACCCGAGGCTGCTTAGGCTACATCAACCGTCACACCGTAACATGGTGATCATAAAGATGTATGTTGGGTATTTCAAAGGAACATGTTGAGGCGTATGCACCAAGATCAGGATTTGTTCTCCCGAGTGACCAGGATGATACACCGGGCCCACTCGGTGATATTACATCCAATAAGCTATAGCGAATGATTAGGTCATAAGGATGTGATATCAAGGTAACGTGGTAAGTAAACTTGTCAGTAACGAGATTGGTATAATGACACCAATGATCAAATCTTGGACAAGTTATGTATTGAGTAAACAAAAGGAATTGGACTCAAAGTTTATGGTTCAAATGACAGAACATCGTGGAATGCATAGGGGTCATTATGGGCATCCCAGTCCCTCTGATGATCATTGATATGATCATGCAGGATAACACACTTAAGGGTCTTACAACGCTTGGAGATCATTATGGAATCGTTGGGATCATAGTCGGAAAGTGAGAGAAAATGTTTCAGGTTAAGGAGTTGTTCCGAGTGATCAAAAAGGAGTTTTTTTTATCATGAGGAAATATTAAATATGTTTTTAATATTAATTACTAGAGTTAATAATAAAAAATAATATTTAAAATTAATTTTAAATGGTAAAAATCCCCGGAGGGAAAAGACCCAAAAGGAAGACAGCCATGGGGCAACCACCGCCACCTAGGGCATCCACCGACTGGCCTTGGGCCGTCGTGCGGGGTGGGCGGGTGGGGCCCACCCGGGTCGGCCGCCTTCGCCTCCTTGGAAACCATGCGCCCCCTCCTCCTTTAGTCCTGCCAGCTTGGGATTCCTCCTTCGTCCTATATAATAGGGGAATAGGAGAGGAAAGATATAACAAATAAATTGGGAAATTTCTAAGGCATTTTTTTTAGGGATTTTTCCTCTATCTCTGTTGAATCTAGTATGCGTGGTTCAAGAACTATGTGTGTGAGAGATGACACCACCCCAACATGTTGTCGCGCTGCTGGATCCTATTTCTAGAAGGTATACTTCCACATCCCGGTTGGATCAGGGAGAACGGAGGTCGCCATCAAACACTGGACGTGTGTGATACCTCGAAGGTGTTGCTAGTTGTGGCATCGAGTTGTCGTGCAAGAGCCAGGATGTGACTTGCAAGGAGTAACGCGACCTTGAGGTCGGCTAAGAGTACGACTACATTGTCAACATTTCTGCAAAGGTAAATTCTTTCGGTCTATAAGGGTATGTCACCGAAACCTCCTTCTATTTACTGCACTAAGTCATAGATAGATCTTGGCAGTGGTGTTGTGTTAGCTAGGAATTTTTTTTTGTTTTTCTGCTGCAAACCCCTTTAGAAAAGTGCTCGATGATATCATGCAAAGGTTCCCGGTTCAATGCACTTCCTTCCCCATCAAGTATTTGAGGCTTCCACTCCCCACAAGGTGTCTTAAAGCTATCGATGTGTAGCCCCTTTTTGATAAGGTCGCCACCAAGTTAGTCCCACGGCATGGGAGGCACATTGCCACAGTCTGGAGAGGCACCCTTATTAAGTAAGTCATCACCTCTCAAGCAATATACCATATTGCTCCTCTTGCGATCCTGAGCGGCATCCTACACTCCATCAATAAATTAGAGATGGTTTTTCTTTGGACAGCGGCGGATAAGTCTTCCGGTGGGCAAGGGCAAAGTGAATTGGAAAATCATTTGTAGGCCCAAAGATAAAGGGGGCTTGGCATTATGGACCTTGACAAGTTTTTGAGGGCTTGCGACTCTATTGGCCTTGGCTACAAGGAAAGACCCTTCCAAAGCTTGGATTGGGCGTGATCACCCTTGCGACAAGGCGGACATAGAGTTCTTTTGTGCAGCTACAACTATTACCATTGGAGATGGTATCATCGCAATTTTTTCGCATGATTTGTGTCTACATGGGCGTAAACCGAAGGAGATTGCCCTCATCCATCTTTGTGCTATCAATCCGAAAAAACTTCACCGTCAACAAGGTAGTTTCTGGAGATTTTTTTGATAGGAAAAATAAACACCTCTAAGGGCCTCACAATGTAGCATATCTCCGAGTTTATCAACTTATGGACTCTTGTTACCGAGGTGCGACTTATCGACGACACCCCGGATGACATCACTTGGAAATTATGTACCACAGGAGCCTACACGGCGAGCTCGGCATATAAAGCTCAATTCGAAGGCTTGGCTTGACTAGATCTTCAATGTCGGAGTTGGTATGAATTGGACTCCTCCCAAGTGCAAGCTCTTCGCACCGCTAATCTTCGATACCGGGTGTGGACGGCCGACCGCCTATAAAGACGGGATGTCCTAATTGTGGTCTTTGCCAACTATGCAAAAGGGAGAACTAAGCCGCATCGCTCCTCTTCTTCAAGTGTCACATTACACTCCGGGTTTGGACAATACCGTCGAGGAGTGGTGGGAATCGGTTATTTACGCCAATGGCACTAGTCGGAAATCCTTGGCTTCTCTTGTCATGCTTCTCTCTTGGGAAATATGGAACAAACACAATGCGAGAGTCTTTCGTAAAATCTCTCCCTTGCTGACCTTGATAGCTTGCAGGATCAAAGAAGAGGCGCGGTCGTGGAGTGTTGGGGGTGCAAAACACTTGGGCTCAACTATTCTGGAAGAGTAGGCTTTGTATTCCGAGCATCTTTGCTCCATGTAATTTGAATTTGTAAAACTTCTAGTCCCTCTGTCTTGAGATAGTTGTTAATTTTTTCCTAAATTTGGACGTATCTGGTCACTATTTTGTATAAAGATATAAATCTAAATAAATTTTTGACATCTATTTTTGAATAAAAGGAGTGTAATTTTAATAAGACGAGGCAAAGTTTTTTTCCCAGTTTAAGAAAGAAAAAAACTTGCACAACACAGCACCAGAAGAAACGTCTCTTCTTCTTCTCTCTACACGTAATAAAAGAACCCAAAATAGGAACTGTCGCGGGCCGCCACTTGCTCGGCTGCACCTTGGGCCTACTCCCCTACGACGACGAGGACCCGCCTGCCTCCGTGACTCCCTCGACGCCTCCTACGCCGGCGCCTTCGCAGGTAGAGGAGGAAGGCGAGGAGGCCAAGCAGCAGGACGAGGCTGCGGAGGCGGCGACGCCCACGGCCTCGCTGCTTTCTTGTCTCGCGCGGTGGTCGTGTCGGTGGCTGGAGAGGCTCATCGTGGCCAGGGCGCTGCCGAAGTTCCTGGCGCTCCTCCGGCTCCGGTGGTCCGCTCAGCTTCTCCAACATGGCAGCCTAAGAAATCAAGACCGGAGCAGAGCACGGTGTTATATGGTACTCCGCGGCGTTCCGTGTCTTGGAGGAATGCGATGCACGCAAGGAATAGTTGAGAAGGAGATGAGCTGAAGGGGCGCGTACCATGGTTGGCACGCGCGTGCCGTTTGTTTCAAGTCTCAGCAAGGAATCACGATCCATGTCCAAACTCGATCTAGGATGCTAACTCGAACCTCGAGGGACACAGAGATGGATGGACGAAATCCATTTTATCCGTGGTGGATAAAAAGACATGTTCTGTTCCGTACAAAGCAGTACAGTAGAAGCAAGAAAAAATAATTTAGTAATTTGAACGGAACTCATCAAGAAAGTAAAATGAAAATCACAAGCTTCATCGTTCAATCATTATATTCGAAAAAGCACGATAGAAAAAGCAGCTAGTAATAAGATTCGGTCGACATGCATCTGAACTTCGAACCATGCCCCTGCCGATCCTAATCCTAGCATGGCACACCGAACAATGCATGGTTTCCAACGTTGCCCGACACACGAACGACGACAAAACATCAGCATTCACCAGCAGACACCAGGTGATTTATTCTGAAACCAAACGTAGGACTACTCACTACTGATAACGTAGCAGCAGCTAGCGGCACGTTGACGTATATAAGCACACACGTACTTAGGTAGGAGCAAAACCAGCTCGCAGTCGCAGTAGTGCTTCACTTCTTGCAGACCAGCCCAGCGCTGCCCTTGCCGCTGCCGCACATGGTGTCGGCCGGCTCCTGGAGGATCAGGCCCTCCCCGACATCCTGGCCGGCGAAGCGCGCCACCTCGCAGTCCGTCCCGGCACCGCCCATCACGGGGATCACGGGGATCACGGGGAGCTCATCTATTAGATTTCGGTATTGCCCCTCCTCTACAGACTACAGATACAACCATATTATATACTAGACTTGTCATTAGCCAACCACAAAATTTCCAGATATAAATGATTGTCCAGTAGGCAAATGTTTCTCAGATTTCCCATGGCTATGTTCAATCAAACAGTTAGTTGATAGCATGATTGCACCTCAATAGGTAATTGCACTTTGCTCTCAAAAAGGAAGAGGTAACTGCACTCGACATGTTGCCATGTGAAAAATACAAGACCGCCAAAAATAGTTGAGAAGCAAGCAAATCACGGTCTAAATATGCTCAAGGTTCAACATGCTAATGTTCCGGGAGCTATGATTCTGTCATTCTGCAGCCACAAGACTAATGATTATTTTGCCTTAGTTTCACTTGACACTAGAAACTCACCATAGTTTTTAGGAAGCCTCATCAGTAGTTAGCCGTCTGCTTCTGTTTCAGTGCTCTCCAACCAATATCCCGCCTGCAGAATCCTTCTGGCCAGTCAACAACATCAACTGCATCGTATGCTCTTGACCTCGCTTCTTCAATGTCCTTGCCCTTTGCAGTGACTCCAAGAACCCGGCCTCCAACAGCTACAAGGTTGCCATCTCCATCCAAAGCTGTTCCAGCATGGAATATCTTAACAGCTGGAGAAACCTGCTCAGCCTTGTTGATATTTTTTATCACAGTTCCCTTCTTATAAGAGCCAGGGTATCCTTCACTTGCCATCACAACCACCATCGCGATTTCAGGTGACCAGGTTAGTGAAACCTTGCCCAGTTCCCCTCTGCACGCAGATAGCAGAACCTGTGCGAGATCGGACTCTAATCTCATCATCAGAACCTGAGCAAAAGAAAATGGATTTACAGGAGCAATGCACAGTCAGAATTTGATGGAAAAAAACATGTGACAAGTTAATTGGGAGAATTAAGAAACATATTAGAAATGTGCTCAGAAAAAAAAGCATGATGACACATGTGATAAGCAAAAACATCATGCCAGGTATCTCAGACATTTATGACATCCTACCAAACTTAACAAGGAATCTGGATCGAACTATATGTTTAAATCTGGATAACTAATTCTAAGTCCATGTGCCTTTAAGCAGAGAGCTTACAAAAATTGAAGATCCACAAATTTCAAGCGCTTCTCGAATTACATCGAACAATCTTGAGCAGTCAACAAAAACAGGATGTGCCACTTGTGTGTCGCAAGTAATGTAAATAACATGGAACAATATTATAAAGCTTGAGTGGTCAACAAAAGCAGGATGTGCCGCTTGTGTGTCGCAAGTAATGTAAATGAGAGTAAGACGCAAAGTTCGGATGGCATTTGTAAGGCACTGCCTCTGTTACAAATGCACATAGTTTTGGACATGATCGCATTCTTGAAGATGTGTACCTCTGATAGCCAAAATCTACCACAATATGCTACTAAAATGTTACGAAAACAGATGTATGATGATGATTTTAGAAATCTACTAGTTTTACTTTCATTTTTTCTAATATCATATACTTTATCTCATCTATACTCAAACTATAAACATGGTAATGCCCTAGAGGCTAAAATGGTTGAGTTGGAGTGGACGAGTAGTTCTAAAGAGGAGGACGCAGGGCCAGGCGGGCACGGCAACTAAGTTACATATAGGAAGCTAGGCGCTCCCATTTGTCATCAGAACTTGCTTTCCTAGCACGCATCTTTCCAATCCCTAGAGGCCCAGAGTTATTTCTACCTTCAACACAAATGCACCACTGTCACTGTACTACAGGAACTACTCACTTTTCTGCACTGGAAGATGGACCAGAAAATGCACTAGACTCCTTTTAAAGTAAAGTGAACTGTTACAGACATATCTATGAGGAGATTATCGTTAGGGAATCATTAAAGTATGAGAACTTCATTAAGGCATCACTACAGGAACTATGAAGAGAACTTCATTTACGTATGAGGACAAACACTGTTGGGAAGGAATTCAAACGCATTGTAATCACTTGTCCAACTTCATCACGAACACTTTGAACATACATTGACTATGGAAACAAAACCACACTTGTAATGCTTGAATTGAGAAATGTAGATATCTTAAGAGAAAGATGACAGATAATCACTAACCTGGCACTCAGGATCCCCGAATCGCACATTGTATTCAATAAGCTTAGGCAGCCCAGATTTCTTTTCTACCATAAGCCCAGCATATAATACACCAACAAACTCACATCCTTCAGCAGCCATACCTTTGACAGTTGGAGTAATTATGGTTTTCATGATTGTGTGCTTAAGTTCTTCTGTCACTATCGGAGCAGGGGAATATGCACCCATACCACCCGTGTTTGGGCCAACATCACCATCACCAACTCTTTTGTGATCTTGTGCTGATTCAAGTGGCAAAGCATTTTCACCATCTACTAATGCAAAGAAAGAGGCCTCTTCGCCCTCTAGATACTCCTCAATGATGATCCGTGAACCAGCAAGACCAAATGACTCATCAACCAGCATAGAGTCTATTGCTTCAAATGCCTCATCCAAAGTCATAGCAACAACGACACCCTTTCCAGCAGCCAATCCATCGGCTTTAACAACAATAGGGGCCCCTTGATCCTTGACGTATTGTTTAGCTTCCGCAGGATCCGTGAATGTGCAATACTAGATGAGAGACAGAGAAGTACTCATATTAGGTTCATTTCTATGCCTTAACATATGAAACTACAACTAAGTATATGTGGCCCCAGCAGTTGTATCGGTTGGTTTGCTATATTAATATAGCAGGGAGAAATCCTATTTCGAGGATATAAAATAAAGAGGGGTATCAATTTCACAGTTTTTGGCTAGAGTAACTTTACAGTCTCAGTAATAAGGCAGAATCATTTCAGAAAGCAAGTATCTTCAGGAAAATGTCAAGAATTATGAACAATGATTAGAAATAATGCAGTCACACGGTCAGAGTTATTCCAGCAGAAAGTCGAAGCTGGCTGCGATACTTGTAGCGTATTCTAATTAGTAATAGCAAATCAGTACAAAATGAGCATGGTTAGCACATTGACTCAGGAGGAAGGAAATATGCTTAAGCCTAAAATAATGTACTATTTCTTAAACATGGAGAACAATAGCATCAACTATATGCAGGCGTCTCATGGAACCAAACCCCCTTAGTTCCTGGAAGACTACAGTACTAACATAAATGTAAAATGAAATACCTGAGCAGTCGGGATATTGTACTTATAACACAACTTCTTCATAAAGTCCTTTGATCCCTCTAATGCTGCAGCCTCTGATGAAGGACCAAAGGTTAGTATCCCAGCTTTGACAAGGTCATTTGCA
Organism: Avena atlantica; assembly: GCA_910589765.1. Lineage (NCBI taxonomy): Eukaryota > Viridiplantae > Streptophyta > Magnoliopsida > Poales > Poaceae > Avena > Avena atlantica. The sequence continues at coordinate 359,532,693 of OU342734.1, read as the reverse complement.
AGACCGGCAACAAGAGGAACTTCAGGACCCACTACCACCATTCCCACTCCCTTCTTTCGGCAGAACGATATAACAGCATCACTATTGGAGGTGTCTAAGTCCGATACACAGACCGCATCTCCAGATTGAGCAATACCAGCATTACCAGGGGCGCATAAAACTGCCTCACAAGAAGGTGAACGGTTCAAAGCAAAACAAAGTGCATGCTCCCTTCCTCCACCACCAATGACCAGTACAGTTATCTTCCCTTCTGATGACAAAACAGATAAATATTAAACACTAGTGTAACACTTCTTATTTAACAGGCTGATGATATTAACTAGAAGAAAGGTTTTGGCATTGCAATTTGTCTCAAAGTGCAATTCATAAATAATTCACACCCAACCGATCAAAAAGTAATTTACCAGCAACGATGGTACCATCTTTCGGTGAAGCTTTCAAGCTTGAGCGCCATCTTTCTGAATTGCTGACAATCAAGTGAGAATGGTGGGCGGCGTGTCGAGATGCAGTACTAGAGACATTACACCACGACCGAGAAATAGAATAAGATACCGAAGGCTTCAAGCTGCCGCACAGGTGATTATTGGCAAGCGCATATGGGCCATGCCCCGCGGCAAGCTTGACATGGCCCCTGATACTGTAAGCAGCACATGCCATGGACCTCCTTTCTTCCTGGATTCAAGCTGATAAGCCAGAGAAATAGCACTGAAAATAAGCTCACGAGAAACTGCAGTCCAGTTCTTTTTGGCTTCTCTTGTTCTAGCTTATTGTCTGAATTATATGATGAAAAGTCTGTAACGCCCTTGGGGTAAATTTATGTTCTAACTAACAGATTTTGAGTTATTTTGTGTTGTTTTCTGATATTACAGTCATGCAATAGATGGTTTTCTCATAGAGCTGAAAATCATGCGATGGTATAGTGATGTATTTCTATTCCAACGACCCTGACAATGCGTGTTAACATGTTCTCAACAGCTCACCTTCCCATCAGATCAAAGCACTCAATTATTCATTCTTATTTGACTCCAGAACAAGTCAAGAGAACTCGGGATGATCCTTAGCTTAATCATTTATTCAGGAGCGTCTTGTCCGCGTACGCGTTCGCCATCACTAGTGAAGTACAGCAGAAATCTATTTGTACCTCTCACTGTGAAGGAAAGCAGCAGGTCGGCCGGAGCTTGAGCAGGCGACGCTTCAAGAGGCCGGCGGCGGGAGCAGCAGTTCGCCCAGAACGCCGACAGCGAGCTCGAGCTCGATCCGGGTCGATGACGGTGGCTGGCCGCAGCTATCCCATGGAATCAAAGCGGGGCGGCGCGGGGATTGTTTTCGTGGCGGCGCTGGTGGCGGGGGTGAGCTGTGGCGGCGCTGGCGGAAGGCGGGGAATCCTGTGTTAGAGTTGTACTCTGTGTATCAAGTATAGGTAGGTGGTCAGGAGGTGGTGTTTTGCAACCCTATTATGAAAAGGACACAAAAAACAAATTTTACAATTTTTAAAAAAATCTGGAACAAAATTTGTATGTACCTATGTTCGCGCATAAGTTTTTGAGGAAAATAAACATTTTATGTGGCCCTATAAAAAATACAAAAAAAAGTCCAACAATAGACATGTTGTAACATCCGAATTTATCTTTTTTACACATGGGATACAATTTTTTTTTCTTTTTTCTCAAAAACATATGTATGAACATAAAATGTCCGGACGTATATGGGAATTTTTTTTCTAATCTTTTTGATATTTTAAAATATGTTTTTAAATAATAAGTTCATTTGTATTTGTAAGCCGAATTGGATTTCTGTAGGTGATCATAACTATATAAGTGGAGCCGGCGCTTTAGACCCACGCATAAAATTTTAAAATCTCTTTTCTATGTTGATATCAGAGTCCACAGCCACCACGAGTCTCGACCGCCGTCGTTGTACGATCCATTTGCCGCCACCGAGATATCTCTCCTTCATGGCCGCAATGACGTCGTCTACCTTCAGCTCTCCACGGTCGTCAGGGCTATTGCTTCCTCCTCGACCGCAACAGTCTCCGCCAGGGTCGTTCCCATGATATCGGTTCGCTTGGAGGCATACAACTTCAACCTCTGGAAGGGCCTCCTTCTCCCTAACCTCTCCAGTGCCGGTCTCCACCTTCACCTCAACTAAACCGTCGCGGCGCCCGAGAAGACCCTCACTGAGGGAGAGGGTGACAAGGCCATTACGGTGGTCAACCGAAGTATGCTCGCTAGTGGTCTTAGGACCAGCGGGTCGTCGGATTACTACTCGGCTCCATGGAGCCTGATATCGCCAATCATCTCATCGGTTGCAAAACCGCTGCTGCGGTGTGGAACGATGTCCATGCCATGTATGGTGCTCAGGGTCGCGCCAATGTCCGCCACATCCGCCAGCTGACGTCTACACACAAGGAGGATCTCTCCACTGCCGCGTACATGCACAAGATGAAGTCCTTCGTAGATGTCCTGGCCGCCACCGGATCTCCCGTATTCGACGACGAACTCATCGACTATATCATCATCGGGCTCGGCTCTGCGTACAACTCCATTGTCGCGTCACTCATCGTCAGCAACCAGTCGATATCCTACTCCAACTTGTACTCGCATATCCTCTCCTTCGAGGCTCTCCAAGCACAACAGGCGCATGCCGAGGGGTGGTCGTCCTCGGTAAATGCGGCAATGTGTCCTAACCCCGCCTACCAAGGCGGCGGATTCTCCTACCGCCCCTATGGCAATGATGGCCAGCAAGGGCAGACCCGCAATGGTGGGAACGGTGGCTACGACCATAATGATGGTGGTCGACGGGATGACGGCGGCTACGATCGCAATGACAGCGATTATGGTCGCAATGATGGAGGCCGCTCTGGTGGTGGTAACGACAGCTACGGTCGCAATGATGGAGGCCGCAATGGAGGTTGGAACGACGGCCGCAATGATGGTGGTCGCAACAACAATGGCCGCATTGGCGGCGGGAACGACGGCCAGCGCCGCTGGAGACCACGTTGCTAGCTTTGCGGCAACTGGGGCACAAAGCCAAAGACTGCCGCAATCGCTATAACCCTGATACGTCGTAAACGTATCTATAATTTTTTATGTTCCATGCTTGTTTAGTATCCATTTTGCTTTGCTTTGTCTACACTTTGAGGTATTTTTATACGTTTTCTGCGACTAACATATTAACAAGATGCCACGGTGCCAGTTGCTTGTTTTCTGTTGTTTTTGGTTCCAGAAAAGACAGAAAATGAATATTCTCGGAATTGGACGGGACAAAAGCCAAAGTCAATATTTCACTGAGGGGAACACAGAACCAGAAGACGAGACGGGGGAGGGCCACGAGGGACCCACACACCCTGGCCGCATGGCCATGCCGGTCCCACTCCTGGGGGGTGCGGCCGCCTCGGGCACCCCATCGGTCTCCCTCTTCGCCTATAAGAAGCCCCCGACAGCTAAACCCTAAGTACCCGATCAGATCTCCACGAAAAAGTCTTTAGCCTCCGCCACCATCATCCCTAGATCGGGGGATCTGAAGCTCTTCCCGGCACCCTGCCGAAGGGGAGAGATCATCCTGAAGGCCTTCTTCATCACCATGCCAGCCTCCGGTATGATGCGTGAGTAGTTCTATCTTGGACTATGTGTCCATACAGTAGCTAGATGTTTGTTTCTCCTCCTTTGTGCTACCATGTTTAGAACTTGTGAGCTCCGTTCATGATCAAGATCATCTATTTGTAATCATGCATGTTGTGTTTGCGAGGATCCGATGGATATTGAGATTACTATGTCAGATTGGTTAATGGTTTTATCTTATTGATTCTATCATGTATGTGTTGTTTGAGATCTTGCATGCTCTCCGTTTCTAGTAGATATCTTGGCCAAGTAGATGCTAGTGACTCCAAGAGAGAGTATTTATGCTCGATAGTGGGTTCATGCCTCTATTGAATTTGGGGAAGTGACAGAAATCTCTAAGGTTGTAGATGTGATGTTGCTACTAGGGAGAAAACAACGATCTTTTTTTCATGGAACAATTGTATTGTTTACTTTACACACTTTGCTTAGGGCCTGTTTGTTTGGGCTGTGGCTGGCTGGCTGTGGCTGGCTGTGGAGCTGTGCAGGAAAAGCTGTTGTGTAGGAAAAACTACTTTTCTGAGTTTGACTGTTTGGCAAATGGTAGGCTGTCTAGCTGTGCATTAAGAAATTGTCTGAAATACCCCTCCGTCTTGAATCAGATGTCATATTTTTGTCTAGATTTGCATGCACTAACGTGTTTTAATATATAGATCAATGTAAAATTAGACAAATATTCGACAACTAATCAGAGATAGGGGAAGAGTATAATTATTAATTAAAGTATATAAGTATATGTTACCATAAAATACCATAAATAATTGACCATGTATCATAAAGTAACATTAGCTAGCGATATGTGGTCTAAGGAATACGTAGGAATATGAACTACCGTAGCAACCAAGAATTTCTTGCATCTCTCGTAAAATTAAACATCATGAGCACCAACTAATAGAGCAACAAAGAATCATGCAATATTTCCAAACCAAGAAGATTAATTATACGGTATAAGGATATGGTCAGATCATCCGGAGTACGGCCGTCCGGCTCGATTTGTTTTGTTCGTCCCGTGTTGAAACGTGTGCACAAGACTAAACAGGGAATGGCAGTTAGCCGTAAATAAGTGAAATTATAGTGGCAAAGCAAAGTACCTGTTCGTTTTTAGTCAAGAAGCTGCGGGAAGCACGTCCCAGCGTGCTTCGGCCGCGCAGTGCATTGTCCACTTTGGCGTTTGGAAAGCTAGCAAGAAAGCTGAGCTGTTTGTTTCAATCTATTCGCTTTTTGCTTTGCAAAAGCTAGAAAAAGCCCAAACAAACACCCTCTTAGAGCAGTTATCTGTTGCTTGCAACTTAATACTGGAGGGGGTTCAGATGATAATTTGAAGGTGGATTACTAGTCATAGATGCAGTTGGATGGCGGTTTATGTATATTGTTGTAATGCCCAATCGAATCTCATAGGATCATGAATGTCTATATTGCATTGTTATTCCTTGCTCAGTCATATTAATTGTCCGCTGTAATTTGTTTACCCAGCATGTTATGTTGTTTATCTTAAGGAGAACACCTCTAGTGAACTATGGACCTCAGTCCAATCTTTACCATTGATACATCTTCCACTATTACTGTTTACTTTCTGCAAGCCACCATTATCTTCCACACCATACGTTTATTCCTTTGTTTTTAGCTAACCGGTGAGATTGACAACCTCATTGTTCGTTGGGGCAAAGTCTTGAGTTTGTGTTGTGCAGTTTTCCAAGTTGCTAGCAACACCTTTGAGTCGTTTCCTTTCTCCTACTGGTTCGATAACCTTGGTTTCATACTGAGGGAAGACTAGCTGTTGTTCTCATCATACCTTCCTCTTAGGGTTTCCCAATGAAGCTCTACAGTGATCTGAGCCGCATCAACAAGTTTTCTGGCACCGTTGCCGGTGAGGCTAAGGACGGCTTCACAAGGGGAGTCCTTCACAACCTTTCTCTTTACTTTGTTTTTGTTTTGCTTAGTTTATTTTGCCTTGTTTTGTTTGCCTCTTTTTATCAAAAAATCCAAAAAAATAGTTTTGTTTGGTTTGCCTTTTCTTTTCAAAAATATAAAAAAATTAGTTCCTACTCTAGTTGTTGCTGCTGTTGGTTTGCTCCACTTTTGCAAAAATGAACTCTGCCGAGAACACCTAGTTGTGTGACTTTACTAGCACAAACAACAATGATTTCCTAAGTACACCTATTGCTCCACCTGCTCCTGATGCTACCTTTTATGAAATTAAGCCTGCTTTGTTGAACCTTGTGATGAAAGAGCAATTTTCTGGTGTTAGTTTCGATGATGCTGCTGCCCACCTTAATAACTTTGTTGAACTTTGTGAGATGCAAAAATATAAGGATGTAGATATATATATTATTAAGCTCAAATTGTTTCCTTTCTCGTTGAGAGGAAAAGCTAAAGAATGGTTGCTTTCCTTGCCTAGAAATAGTATTGATTCTTAGATTAAGTGCAAAGATGCTTTCATTGGAAAATACTATCATCCTGCTAAGATTATATCTATGAGAGGTGAAATAATGAAATTTAAACAACTTGATAATGAACATGTTGCTCAAGCTTGGGAAAGAATGAAATCTTTGGTTAAGAATTGTCCCACTCATGGACTTACTGCTTGGATGATTATCCAGACTTTTTATGCAGGGTTAAACTTCTCTTCAAGAAATCTGTTGGATTCTGCTGCTGGAGGTACCTTTATGACCATTACTTTGGGTGCTGCAACAAAGCTCCTTGATAATATGATGGTTAACTATTCTGAATGGCACACTGAGAGAGCTCCACATGGTAAGAAGGTAAATTCTGTTGAAGAAACCTCCTCCTTGAGTGATAAAATTGATGTTATCATGGCTATGCTTGTTAATGGAAAAGCTCATATAGATCCAAATAATGTTTCCTTAGCCTCTTTGGTTGCTCAAGAAGAGAAAGTTGATGTGAAATTTATTAGAAACAACAATTTCAACAACAATGCATATAGGAATAATTTTGGTAATAACAATAATTATAGGCCTTATCCTCCTAATAATGGCAATACTTATGGAAATTCCTACAACAATAGTAGAAGTGCTCCCTCTGAACTTGAAGTCATGCTTAAATACTTTATTACTAAACAAACCACATTCAACAAGACTATGGAGGAATAAGCTTTTGAATGTTGAAAAGAATATTTCCTCTTTGTCTGAAGCATAGTCCTCTTTGAGTAATAAAATGGCTGCTAAACCTGAAAACTTGGATAGTACCTTTGATGCTACTCATGCCATACAAGTTACTATTGATGAAAATGTTAGACTGTTAGCTAACATACATGCTAAGTGGGAAAGAGAAGCTGAAATTGCTAGAAACAATAGTGTGTGCACTATTACCACCACCAATATGGATGACCAAACCACAGGAAGTCCCTATTCCTCCTACAACAATGCCTAAACCCAATAAGTCTACTACCTATGATGCTAAGTTTGATTTTGATCTTTATGGTTGCAATATTTCGGAAGTGATTATGTTCCTACAAAAGCTTGCTAGAAGTCCTAATGCTAGTGATATGAATGTGGCTTTCACCAAACACATTACATATGCTCTCATTAAAATTAAGGAAGAAAAACTGAAACACAAGGCTTCTATTCCTAGGAAAGTATAAGATAGTTGGGAACCCATCATTAATATGCAAGTGAATGACTTTGATCTCAAAGCTTCATGTGACCTTAGTTCTAGTGTCTCTATTATGCCTAGAAAGATTTATGAAATGCTTGATTTGCCACATTTGGAAGGTTGCTATTTGGATGTCCCACTTGATGATAATGCTAAAAAGAAACTCATAGGGGGTGTTAATGATGTTATTATTAGGGTTAACAATGCTTATGTCCCTATTGATTCCTATGTTTTTGATGTTGAATACAATGCTTCTTGTCCTATTACTTTGGGAAGACCTTTTCTTAGAACTGTTGGTGTCATCATTAATATGAAAGAAGACACCATTAAATATCAATTTCCATTCAAAAAATGTATTGAACATTTTCCTATGAGGAGAGAGAAGTTACCTTTTGATCCTCCTTTTAAAGCAAAATTTGATGTCAATGCTTCTTCATTTTAAAATACTTGATTCTTGCTTCTTGTGCCTAACTTAAAGGCGTTAAAGAAAAGTACTTCTTGGGAGATAACCCAATAGGTTTCTTGAGTATTGGAATTTATTGCTTCTTTAATAACCTCTCCTTATCCTTTTTGTTTGATTTTTGTGCCAATAATAACCTCTAATGAGAGGGAAGTAAGATTTGGGGAAGTGCTATCCCGGAACAGATTTTTGTGCTCCACTGTAAAAATTCTTGAAAAATCTCTGTATGTCTTATTGAGCTGTAATTTTTTGAAGAAATCCCCCGGGTTGTTAGCTAACTTTCGTTAGTTTAACACTTTTTGATTTGAGCAACAGAAGGTCTTCGGAAAAATCATTTCTACCTACTAGTCTGTTTTGACAGATTTCTACCATTATTTGCATTTGCTTCTCTATTGATTTCTTTTGGGGTTCTTTTTGGTAAATTGAGATTTTTGAAGGAATTGATACAGTAACTTGTTTCCTTAGTGACAGTTTTGCTGTTTTTAAACTAAACCCAAAGGTCTATTATCTTTTGAATGCACTAATGTTGCTAATGAAGATTGTGTGAAGTTTTGTATGAAGGAAAAAACTTAGGTGTAAGGAAAGAATGATGTAATGAGATGAAAAATGGACAAAAGATCAAGCTTAGGGATGCCACCCCGTGTCACCCCAAGAAATATTCAATAGGTACAAGCGTCAAAGCTTGGGGATGCCCAAGGCATCCCCTTCTTCATCAATAAAAATTTCAGGTCTTTCTAGACACTTCATTTTTATTGTTTCCTGCACCGTTGTGTTGTTCTTGGAGCGTCTTAGTTTTTGTTTTTGGTTTTTGTTTGCTTAGTTTGCTTGAATAAAGTAGTTGGACCCCCGCTTTCGCTGTGTTGTTTCAAATAAGTTGATTGGTGTTGGAAAGGAGTAGGAAGTTCTTGCTTTAGTAATACAAGAATGAGCTTGTTTTGACTATGACTTAGACTTTATCATGTCATGCTAGATGTTGTTTTGACCTTATGCTTAGTGATTATTGTTGTAGAATGACTTGTTCCAAACAATTAGGATTGCTTAATGTGCCTTGAAAGAATCATGCGTTGTTTTAGCATACAAAAGCATAGTATTGTGGTATTCTCCTTTGATGCTTTGTTTGGGTTGACTTGGCACATGCTCACACCATGTTATGACTATGAACCAGTCACCTTAGACTCTATGATCATTTAGTTTTTGACTTGTGGTACCACTTTATGCTTTGATTAGTACTATTTTGTCACTCTGCATGATTATGGCCATTATTGCTCTCTTAGTTGGTCGCTCCCAGTCTTTTGCTAGCCTCCACTTGTATTGATTAAGCTCTACTCATGCATCCAACTCCCAAGAAACCAAGTTATTCCAAAGTGTCCACTATAAATTCCTATGCATGGTGTCTTACACCATTCCAAGTATATTCTTGTTTTATCTATCTTCCAAATTAAACTTGTTATGTGAAAGTTAGTGATTAAAGCTCTCACAAACTTGATGGCACACTTTATTTTTCTTGCCCCTAATAAACTTGAAACCATTGTGTCATCTATGTTGTATATGCTTGCACTTATAAGTTGGGATTAGCAGAACCGTGCTGTCACGGGGAACGCTTTCAACACTTGTAAATATCTACCCAGTTGATATCATGCTCTTTTGTTTATGGATGTCATCGGTGTGAAATGAAAGGGGAGCTTGTAAGTCCATGGAGTTATGTGTGTTAGAGAAACGCCTGGGTCGCTAGCCTAAGCTATGCCTAATCATGGTGGAAACTTGTAGAATCACCATAGTGAGCAATCTATGAAGCATTCTTCTTATAAAAAAGAGAGATAGAAAAAAGAGATTGAGAAAAATAAAAAAAAATGAGAAAAGAGGAAAGAGAGAATAAAGCACCATTTTCCCATGGTAAATAAGATTGCTGATATTCTCATTGTCTGCTTGCCTTGTCATTTTGTTATGGGATAGCTCCTGTATCATTAGGCAAGGGGTACATGTTGATGGCGCCTGATAGCGCTTCGTTGGTAAACCCCAAGAGCACTTGGAAACCTGCACAACACAAACTCAAGACTTTGCCCCAACGAATAGTGAGGTTGTCAATCTCACCGGTTTACCGAAAACAAAGGATTAAACGTATGGTGCAGAAGGTAATGGTGGCTTGCAGAAAGTAAACAGTAATAGTGGAAGATGTATCAACGGTAAAGATTGGACCAGAGTCCACAGTTCACTAGAGGTGGTCTCCTTAAGATAAACAACATAACATGCTGGGTAAACAAATTACAGTGGGCAATTGACAGGACTGAGCAAGGAATAACAATGCAATATAGACATTCATGATCATATAAGATTCGATTGGGCATTACAACAATATACATAGACCGCCATCCAACTGATCTATGACTAGTAACCCACCTTCAAATTATCATCTGACCCTCCTCCATTATTAAGTTGCAAGCAACAGATAACTGCTTTAAGCAAAATATGTAAGGTAAACAATCCACTTGTTCCATGAACAAGATACCATTGTTTTCTCCCTAGTGGCAAGAACAAATCTACAACCTTAGAGATTTATGTCAGTTCCCTTAGATTAAATAGAGACATGAACCCACTATCTAGCATAAATACCCCCTCTTGGAGTCACTAGCATCTACTTGGCCAAGATAGCTACTAGAAACAGAGAGCATGCAAGATCACAAACAACACATACATGATAGAATCAATAAGACCAAACCATTAATCAATCTGACATAGTAATCTCAATATCCATCAGATCCCCGCAAACACAACATGCATGATTACAAATATATGATCTTGATCATGAACGGAGCTCACAAGATCTAAACATGGTAGCACAAAGGAGGAGATACAACCATCTAGCTACTACATAGATCCGTAGTCCAAGGTGGAACTACTCACGCTTCATATCGGAGGCCGTCATGATGAAGAAGAAGGCCTCTGGGATGATCTCACCTCCGGTAGGGTGCCGGGAAGAGCTTCAGATCCCCCCGATCTAGGGATAATGGTGGTGGCGGCTACAGACGGTTTTGTGAAATATTGATCGGGTACTTAGGGTTTATGCATCGGGGGGTATTTATAGGCGAAGAGGCGAGGTAGTGGGGGCGACCAGGGTGGTCACACTTCCCAGGCGCGGCTAACCCTAGCCCGTGCCGCCAGGGGGTGTGCCCCTGGTGCCTCCCCTCCGTCTCGTATTCTGGCTCCGTGTTTCCCACGGTAAAATATTGATTTTGGCTTTTGTCCCGTCCAATTCCGAGAATATTGATTTTTTGCCTTTCTGGAACCAAAAACAGAAGAAAACAGGCAACTGTCACCGTGGCATCTTGTTAATAGGTTAGTACCAAAAATCATATAAAAACACCTCAAAGTGTAGACAAAGCAAAGCAAAGTAGATACTAAACAAGCATGAAACATAAAAAATTATAGATACGTTTCTGACGTATCAAGCATCCCCAAGCTTAACTCCTGGTCGTCCTCGAGTAGGTAAGTGATAAAAAGAATAATTTTTTAGGTGACATGAACTATCAAAATCAAGATCAAACCATTTGCAAGCATTGAAAGCTGGGATCAAAGAACTCTAAACATGAGCATGAAAGATGGAGTTCTAACAGTAAGACAAAGTAACTATGCCTACAACATAAAAGGTTACAAACAAAGATATGAATAACATGCATTGAAAAACGTTTGTTTGTTTCACATACAGAAAACATGGCATAGTGGCAATCATCTTGTCCCTCATGGAGTAGAAAATAGATGCATAGGACACCTTCAAAGTTCATAAGAGTGACTAGATAAAAATAGCACAAGAACAAGTAATATCAACAATATGCAACAATATGCATCAATCAATAAGTTTTGGGACAATGCACATAGAACTAACAATGGCAACTATGCTCTCTTAACTGGTGCCTAAGGATAGAAGGTGGAGACTCAATATAATGGTGGAAGAAAGGCCCTTCATAAAAGGGAAGCAGGGATTTCAAGTCTCAAAAAGAGCTTCCAAAAATTATGGTACTTGTTAGCTTTCATCCCTCATTGCCCCTATCATAAGCATCTTGAAGTGATTAAGGTTAAAGTGAACAAACTATGGAGTATATTCTTGACAAAGTATAAGTTGGCAATCTCATGTCCCTTGAATACGAGGGCCGCTCCTCATGCTACTCAACTTTAATCACCTGTAAGTTCTTGTCATAGTAAGTACATGTGTATCATAGAGAACCGCCAACGGGGTACCCCTTGCACATGATACATGAGCTATCCCATAATCAAAATGACAAGGCAAACAGACAATGAGCATCTCAGCAATCTTCTTATTTACCATGGGAATATGGTGCTTTTTTCTCTCTTTCCTCTTTTCAATATGTCTCTTTTTAATATAAGAAGAAAGCTTCATAGATGTCGTTATGGTGATGCTGCAAGTTTCCACCATGATTAGGCATGGCTTAGGCTAGCGGCCCAGGCGTTTCTCTAACACACATACATAACTCCATGTACTTACAAGCTCCCCTTTTATTTCACACCGACGACATCCATAGACAAAAGAGCATGATATCAACTGTGTACAAAGTACACGTGCAATGTTGAAAGCGTTCCCCATGACAACACGGTTCTGCTAATTCCAACATATAAGTGCAAGCATATACAACATAGATGACACAATGGTTCAAGTTTATTAGGGGCAAGAAATATAAAGTGTGCCATCAAGTTTGTGAGAGCTTTAATCACTAAGTTTTCAAATAAAAAAGAGACTTGTTAACTGGAAGATAGCTGAAAACAAGAATATACTTGGAATGATGTAACACACCATGCATAGGAGTTTATAGTGGACACTTTGGAATAACTTAGTTTCTTGGGAGTTGGAAGCATGAGTAGAACTTACTCATACAAGTCGAGGATAGCAAAAGACTGGGAGCAACCAACTAAGAGAGCAATAATGGCCATAATCATGCAGTGCAATAAAGCATTACTAATCAAAGCATAGAGTGGTACTACAAGTCAAGGACTAAATGATCATAAAGGCTATGGTGACTTGTCATAGTCATAACATGGTGTGAGCACGTGCCAAGTCAGCCCAAACAAAGCATCAAAGGAGAAAACCACAATACTATGCTTTTGTATGCTAAAACAACGCATGACTCTTTCAAGGCACACGAAGCAATCCCAATTGTTTGGAACAATTCATGCTACAGCAATAATCACTAAGCATAAAGTCAAAACAACACCTAGCATGACATGATAAAGTCTAAGTCACAGTCAAAGCAAGCTCCTCTTGTACTACTCAAGCAAAAACTTTCTACTCTTCTCCAACACCAATCAACTTATTTGCAACAACAGAACGAGAAGGGGGGGTCCAAACTACTTTATTCAAGCAAAATAAGCAAGCCAAACGAAAACTAAGACGCTCCAAGAACAACACAACTTTGCATGAAACCATAAAAATGAAGTGTCTAGAAAGACCTGAGATTTTTATTGATGAAGAAGGGGATGCCTTGGGCATCTCCAAGCTTTGACGCTTGTACCTCTTGATATTTCTTGGGGTGACACGGGGTGGCATCCCCAAGCTTGAGCTTTTGTCCATTCTTCATCTCATTACGTCATTCTCTCTCTACACCTGAAATTTTTCCTTCATACAAAACTTCACACAATCTTCATTAGCAACATTAGTGTATTCAAAAGATAGTACTCCTTTGGGTTTAGCTTTAGAACAACAAAATTTCCACTAAAAACACAATCTACTGTCCCTTGAATATGAGGGCCACTCCTCATGCATACTCAACTTTGGGTCTAGGTAAGTTCTTGTCATTGTAAGTATTTGCATATCATTGAGAACCGCCAATGGGGTACCCCTTGCACATGGTACAGGAGCTTTCCCATAACCAAAATGACAAGGCAAGCAGACAATGAGCATCTCAGCAATCTTTTTATTTACCATATGCATAGCTTTTTATTGAGGATGCTTCATAGATAGCTCATTATGGTGATGCTACAAGTTTCCACCATGATTAAGCATGGCTTAGGCTAGCGGCCCAAGCATTTCTCTAACACAGAATACAGACTCCATGGATTTACAAGTTCCCTATTTATTTCACACCGTTGACATCCATAGACAAAAGAGCACGATATCAATTGTGTACAGAGTACAAGTGCAATGTTGAAAACGTTCCCCGTGACAGCACGGTTCTGCTAATTCCAACGTGTAGATGCAAGCATATACAACTTCGATGTTCACAATGGTTCAAGTCTATTAGGGGCACGTAAATAAGGTGTGCCATCAAGTTCGTGAGAGCTTTACTAAATAGTTTTCACATAACAAAATACTTTTTAATTCGAAAGGTAGATGAAGCTTGAGAATTTGCTTGGAATAGCAAAAGCTACTAGGTATATATTGTGGACACAAGTGGCAAAAGTTTTGGATTCAAAGGATTTTGGAAACATGAGAAGTATGCCTTCTCAAAACAGGTTATTGGCTAGCAAGGCTGGGTAGCAAGCAAGAGAGTTGAAATAAACAAGAAAACATACAAGTAATAAATCCAAACATGCAATCTTCCTTAAAGACACAAAATAATCTTAAATAAAGAATACTAAGCTTATGAGCCAACAAGAAAGAAAACAAATGATACCAAATACCTGTAAGCTTTTTCTTTCTTTCTTTTTCTTTCAAACTAAAGCCACTGACCAGAACTCGGTTTGCCAAAACCAATTTAGATCCACTTGATGATCCCAAAGTGGTGCCAATACTAATCAACAAGATCCATCATATAATAGAGATTGCAAACTAAAATAAGAAGTGCAAAAAGTAAAAGATGAGATTTCTCATTAATATTCAATAAAGGCACTCACACCAAGGGATACATAGATAATGAACTAAAGGAGAGATACTTCCACAGATACCGCTCTACCACAGATATACAAACCAAACTATAAGATAACCTCTCTACCACAAATATGAATCCACTAAAAAGTAAAAGATAAAAGATAATGGTGGTGATACCGCGACACTCCCCCAAGCTTGGAACAAACCAAGGGGATGCCAAACCTGATGACGAATTACTCCTTCGGTGGTGGTGTTCTCTTGATAAGCTCCTCAATAAGTTTCCTCAACTCCTCGAACTCAAAAGTAAGAGTACGGATTAGCTCCGAGTTTTGCACTATACGGTTCATGATCATGTCCGTCCGAGAATCCCAGTTCTTGTTATTCTTTCCCCACTCTTCATCCTTAGCATGATCCTTCTCTGCATTGTTAGAACGAGGCATATCCCAAACCAAGGGTAAATTCCCTTTGGCCACATGTTGATATTGATATTCATGTATAAGTGTATGGAAGGGTCTCTTGTTACGTGGAGGAGATGATTGTGGAGAGAGAGTATGACGCCGAGATTTCCCTCCTGTAGACATTCGTGCTGTCCTCTTAAGCTTGGTAGGTCGTGCCACCAAACCAATACTTGCGACGGTAGCGCGAGTATCCGGTTGCTTGTCCTCCTCCATGTCACCTTCATACCCCTACTGAAATCTCCTCCTCCTCGGGGACTTGAGGTTCTTCTTCCTCGGGCTTCTTGCCTTTATCGTTGGCGGAGACCATGCTGCTCTAAACTTGAGAAGATTTCCTGACAGAAATTGATCGAAACGAAAACACGACGAGAACACGATGCACGAACCTCGGGGGATCCGGGGGGTTATATATTACGAAGTTTCTGGAGAGGTCCCAACCTTTAATAAGGTAGAGATCCCTGTGTTTACAATGCTAGTCCCTGGATTAATAGCTATCATCCATAATTAAGATGTAATATCAAGAAACAAAGGTCATAATACAACTTTATAACCAGGTATAAAATAATTCATTATATCTTACATAGCTCATTTGGCTATCTCATTTCAATGTAGCAGAAATAACTATATAGCATGGAGTCCTTCATCTTCAAAGTGCCACAGGCAATCATGTTGGTTGTAGACTTGTAATCCTAATCAACACACTTCACTAACATCAAACAAACCTGCAACATAATAAGTTACAGCCACAAACATTTGAATTGTATTGGCAAGTGATACTAAGGTAGAGTAGTGGTATCTATCATCTATATGCATTTGGCTAAGTGGAGCTTAGGCTTGCTTTGCTCAAAATAGATTTTCCTTATCATTTGAAAACACTAAGTTTTTCTTTGCCAAAAATCACCCAAGGCATCTACCAATCAAAGATTGAAGATCCTTTAACCCTTGTTCAGCCACAAGTATTTAACTTAGAAATTGGGATGAGGAGATCCTTGATAGATTCCATGTCATGATGCTCAAATTGTCCATTACCGGGGACACGGCTAAGTACTTAGATTTTTCCTTCTACAGAGGTGGTGCACTTTCCCCACAAGAGTCGACATGCATCAAGACAAGATCTTTCAGAAGCCTTCCCTTAGACCAGAATGGACGCGCTCTAAACCTATCACCCCCTACCACCAACTGTCCATTTGGCTAAGTTATTGCAACCTATATGATCCAGGCAGAGCCCATGATGCCAAGTGGCCGCACTTGAAGCTTCTCAACATTTGACATCTCAAATCTCTTTGTTCCTGGGTGGCATTCCACAAGTGAGATACACTAGGGTAAGCCATAAATATGGGCCATGTGTAACCACTCAACATAATCCATACAAGTCCCATTCCACCCAGGTGATTCATTCACATAGTTGTTTTATTAAACAAAACACAAGTCTTTGACTTAGAAATATTTCATAGCATGAATATAATCCACCCCTGTTTTCTACTAGCTAAGCTAAACATGATAGTAGTAGGGATCTTAACTTAGGAAAATTCTACTAAGGAATCATCTACTAGGATTTCCCATGGCATAGCATACTTAGTAAAAATTCCATGCAAGTCCTACTCAAAACTTCACTAATGCATAGTGAAAATAATAGGACAAAAGTATGAAGCACCACTTGAATTTTTGGTAGAGAATATAAGTTCACTCCTTGATCTTGCAATAGTCACTCTCTTAAAATTTCACTATAATTCAACCAAGGCACAAATTCAATCTAGCATTCAAACAATTCATCACATAAAACAATAAAAACAAAGCAATGCATGCAAGCATGCAAAAGATTGTTTTATTTGGAAAAGTGGTTTCTAATAGGTTATAAACATTTTTAAACACCTATTGGTCATTTATAAAAGTGGCAAAACCATTTGATATTAAGTTAGTGAAAATGGCCACTTTAAATCATTTTTGTTTTGTTAGAAATGATATAAATCAAAATAATAATTTATAGTGTTTGAAAAATATATTTTTAAACATAAATGTTAGTTTTTTAAGGTCAAGTGTTTAATATTAAAACCATTTGCAATTGGTTTTACCTATAAACCATTTTTTATACCAAAGCAATATTTTATTTTGTTGGAAATGCCTTTAAGCAAAGTAATAATTTTATAGGGTTCACCAAATATATTTTTAAATCCTAAAACTTGGTGTTTAGGGTCAGATAGTTTAATTTCAAACCATTTCAAAAGGTTTTACTCAAAAAGCATTTTTAAAACATAAACAATATTTTTATTTAACTAGAAATTCTTTTATTCAAAGATTTATTCTTTAGCTTCACAAAATACAATTTTAAGTCTACAAGTTGGTTTCTATGGTCAGTAGGTTCAAAACAATCCATTTACAAAAGATTTTACCCTAAAAATAGTTTTAGAATAAATTTTATACACAAAATAGGACTACACATGTTTCTGAGAAAACAACCATTTTTACAGAAGAAATTCACTAAACAAAGGGCATGGTTAGATATAATTCTTTTTTCTGATTCCATTGATATAAAATTTGTAAATTTTGGACGTGTAGCTTAAAAGTTATGAATTTTGCAAGTTTAAACATCTAATAGAAATGTTTCTGTTTATTTAAAACAGAACAGTGGCACGCGTCTTGATTCTACTGGTTGATACCGTTTCGCGTGGATCGCGTGCTGTGGATCATTCGATTTAAACAGAATCGTGCGGCACAGAAACTTTCATACCCCTTCGGGTTAAGTCATCTATCCTAACCACGCGATCAGGATCTAACGGTTCCTAGCAACTTGACCATGGATGGGCGACGCTGCGACGGTGGCTGGCGGCGGTGCGCTCAGACGATGACGGTGTCAGCGATACAGTAAGCGAGAGAGCAAGGGGAGAAGCTCACCGAGTTCTCCGTTGAGTGTTGATGTTCAATGTTGCGGTGGTTGTCGAAGGGGCGCTCGAGGTCGACTGGGATTGCTCGCCGTAGTTGCTCACTGGCACGGGGACGCACAGCCGTGGTCGAAGATGAGCGTCTGGGTCGCAAATGATCAAGGAAACGCGTCAGGAGGGTGCGCAAGTTTTCCTAGGTTGTGAAGGAACTCACCAGAGGGAAAGGGGCACGCTGGTTTGTCGGCTACTGCTCGCCGGAGTTGAGGCGGACCGTGGCGGTGCTCAGTCGAGGTTGTTGCCGACGCTCTGGGTCACAAGAAGACGTGTGGCTGGGATCAATGGGTGCGCACAGTGATGGAGATCAAGTGAGCGTGAACCAGAGAGGGTGGGGCAGCGTGTACTCACCGGATTTGCCGCTGGAGTGTGTCGGAGGCCACGGCAGTGCAAGAAAAATTTGAGGCAGCCTGGGGGCTCTCTGGTGGCGCTGGTTGAGGGTAAATGGAGAGGAGAGGGTGCTGGTTAAGGGGGCATGGTCGCAGCGTGGAACTAAACGGCCAATTACGCCAATTGAAGGTGTGCATTCAACGACAGAAAGAGTCGCGAGGTTTGGGGAGGAAAGGGTCTGACGGGTGAGGACGACGGCTGACAGGTGGGGCATCGTTGTCAGCGTGAGAAAGAGCTATGTGGTGGGGTCGTTCTGTTAGTGCCTGTATGGGTCAATTCGCGAGTGCGAAACGTTTTTCTGCGGGAGAGAAGAAGTGGGCTCGCTGGGCTGGTCTGGGCCAAGTGGGCTGGTTAGGTTGGACTGGACCCTTTCTCTATTTTTTTCCTTCCTGTTTTCTTTTTCTTTTTCTTTTTCTGTTTTCATTTTCTGTTTTGAATTTGTTCAAATGATTTTAAATATCTTTTTAATTCAAATCTTTTCTAAACTTTCAATATATTTTAGTATTGTTATAAATGTTTTTTAAAGACCATTTTGTAATAATTCCTTTATTCAATTATGGTTTATTATTTATTTAAAGAGTGGATTTGCTGTCCAGGGGGATAGCTGCCCCCCCCCCAAGTAGCACCGTACGATTCGTGCCAAGATCTGCACAACCATTAGGCTGTCAAATGACAAGGTGCCAAAGGAGTGGTGTTAATGGCTAATTAAGTCGTCCTTTCACTGGCATGCTTGTCAGTGCTCTGCATGCATATATCTAACTTGGCCATGCGTCCCTGCAGTGCGTGGAGTATCGTGTCTGAATTATTTGTGTACATCCAAGACTTCATTGTACTAACTCTGCGCTGGATAAAACGACGACTGATAGAAGGCAGCGCTAGCTAGCTCAAGCATGTAATAAGCATATGTAGGCAGCCTTACGCTTAAAAGGCCTAACTTCGGATCGCCTTCGGATGTATATTTACTAGATTACCGGAAGACCGATGATTTGCTTGGTACATGCGAGTTTCCATTCCAGCCAGTTGTAACCGCCTGGAGGGAATCACATCCAGCTTCTCAGGTGCTTCTGCCTGGCTTGTGTTTCATCTCCCTCTCCATTACATCCACCGCAGTCTACCGTTTCTTTCCTTATTTCTTTCTTATTTAAACATACGTACGTCCTTGCAGACTGCGGCTTAGTTTTTTACCATGCAGATGGTTCCTTCCGGGCTGCTATTCTTATTGGTTTCAGCTTTCATCTGGCTACTGTTCGTTAGTGGAGCGTCGGCGTTCGAGCTGTTGAACTCGAGCGCATCCATCTCTGCATCATTACTGCTAGTTGTGTACGCTTCGCGGGCATGGGATTCGGCCGTCCCCGCTCCGTCGAGGAAGGTTGCGAGGGGGGTCGCCTGGCTCATGGCGGTGTTGCTCGCACTGTTGTCGACGATGCGCTGTGGGAAGATACGATGTGGTCTCCAGAACATTCCTTGGTTACTGCTTTCTTTCTTCTATTTAGCAATGGAGGTCTGTCTGTTCTTACGTGTGGTGCTGATGTGGTTTAGATGCCCAGCATCATCCGCGCATCCGGCCGCTGATGTGTAATCTTGCGGTTTTAGAACTATGTAGTAGCTCTACGCCTGGCGCGCCGCCGGCGCCATGGACATGGCCTGCGTGTTGGTTCCCCATCGGCGGCATACGGGATTTGACGAGTATTTTGTTTCTCGAGGGCTTCTGATCTACAGATTGATAGGTGGCCGTATAAAAAGAGGAGAAGAGGCGACTAATTTTAATAGCCTGACTTATTTTAAAAGGAAAATTCTAATAGCATATTTGGGTTCCCGAGACCGCGTCCGCGTGCGTCTCTTGGATTAACACTAGCTTCTTCCGCCATGCACTGGCTATGCATGCGGTGCTCATGCATGCGGTGGTCATGCATGCTAACAAAAAAAACAAAAAACTGCTACTGCTATATCTATTTTCTGTACCATGTCAGCTTTTGAAAATATTTTTACCGTGTCCTGTCAGCTCTATTACAGACTGCTAAATCAAACTGACTACCTTCAGGTTACTACGCACGTATCGCAACGCATAAGCTGGAGTGCATCCAGGGGGGGGGCAGCTATCCCCCTGGGCAGCAGACTATTTACCTTTATTTAAATTAGGCACTTATTTTTATTCAAATAAGATTTTAATTATATTTTCAAACCCTTATTTGAATTCTAAGTTTAACCAAACCTTTTTCACTAGGTTTTATTTATTATTTAGTGCAAATTAATTCTCTTGAATCATTTAAAATATTTTAATATGATTTGATAATCATTTAAATTAGGCAATTGTCTTTATTTCAATAAAAATCAAATATGGTTTTAATCCCATATAAATTTTATTCAAATGATTCTTTGATTCCATTTATGTTAATTAAATAACTTTTATTTCCACTTTGGCAAATTCCAATTTATTATTTTCTCATGATTTCATTAATCATTTACTTTAGGGATTTTGTCTCCATTCAAATGGAATAGAATTAGGTTAATACCATATTATTTTATTTGAATATTCGCATCCCTTTATTTTATTTGGGTTTGAATTATCCTTGTTTCATTTGCTTATGGATTTAATTCAAGGTTTAAATTGTGTTCTAAATAATTTCCTTGGGATTTATTATTTAGTTTAGGCAATTTATCCTTATTTAAATAAAATTGAATATTATTCAATTCCTTATGATTTTATTTAAATAATCTTTTACTCCTTTTTATTATTCAATACTTTCATTTGTTTATGGATTTGGCCAAGATTTAATTTGGCTTTTAAATATTCTTATTTATTTATTGCCTTCTTTATCTTATAAAATCCATATATATTTATTTATAAATCCAAAATTGGTGATTCCAATTTGTATGATTTTATTTAATATTTGTTTATCTTTTTAAATCCCTTTAGGATTATTTTGCTCACAATTTGGTATGGATTTTAGATAGGATCTTTATTAGCTTTAGAAATTATTTCCTTTTGCCATATTAAACTCATAAGTTTTTATCTATGGTTCCAAATTAAATGAAATCAATTTCTATGGTTTTAATATTTTTGTTTATCATGTTTGATCATTTATAAATGTTTTGTTGACAAATTTTTATATGGATCAAATCCATAGTCTTTGAGATATCTTGGAAATGATTTTCTTCCATTAAGGTTTTGGGTTTTGGTTTAGCTTTTCCAAATGTTTAAATTTCAAGATACATTCATTGATGAATACATTTCACTTGATTTGAATTTTTTTGGATTCCCTTTTATTCAAAGTTTGTTCAAGATGGGCTTTTAATGTTTCCATTTAGAAAGAAAAAGTTTCTTTTCACCCTAAATTTCAACAATTATTTATTTTGTTTATTTATTTTTCACATTTCAAAATTTGGAAAATTTTGGGATGTGACAGTTTCAATGCATAAGGACGATTTTGACATGGAAACGAGGCGGAGGCGGAGTTCGAGGGGGGGGGGAGAGACACCCCCCTCAAGCGCGGCTAGGCTGGGTCCATGCCTCGGGTGGATTTTTCCACCCCGGGCTCCGTTTCCTATTAAGTTTTGTCTTATAACTTCCCTTAGGTATTAAAAACATCAAAAATATAAAAAGATTGGGGTTTCATGAACCTTCTGTTTTCACCACTTTTACCTATTCAAAGACGAACTCTGCAGATTCCTTCTCTCTTTCTCCTAAGAATTTCCTTCATACAAAACTTTTGCACAAACTCAATGACAACATTAGTGTAAGAAAAAACAATAAACCTTAGATGCACACTTCAACTAAAAACCCATCAAAACAAAATCTTCAGTAAGAGGCAAATGCAAATGATGTCAGAAATCTGTCAAAACACACCAGCAGGTAAAGATTGATTTTTTTGAAGACCTTCTGTTGCTCAAATCAAAAAGTGCAGAACTGATGAAAGTTGGGTAACAGCTTGGATAACAAGCTCAGAAAAATGCAGATCAATCCAAAGTACTGAGCTTCCTCACGAATATTTACAATGCAGCACAAAAATCTGTCCCAAGACAACCACTTTTCACAACTCCTCTACTTCACAAAAGTAGTTGAACTTGACACAAAAACCAAAACAAAAAGGATAAGGAGCGGTTATTACTGAGGTAATAACTTCCAAGTCTCGACAAAATGCTTGGGTTATCTCCCAACAAGTACTTTTCTTTAATGCCTTTAAGTTAGGCTTGAAACTTCCAAAGATGCTCACAAAGGAGATATATATCTGAAATGAAAGAGAGCATCAAGAAGCAAATAACCAACACACTTGAGTCTAACCCACTTCCTAGGCATGGGGGTATCATGATAAAACGAATTGTTGAAACAAAAGGCCACAAGCATAGGAAGAAAAAACAGATGCAACTTTAAAGCCTTCAACATAAAACGGGGAAACTTAACATCATTGAGATGCATAAAACCATGTTTCCCTCTCTCAAAATAGCTTTCAGTAGCACTTTGAATAAAGTTGACAATATAACTGTCACTGGAAACAACTTTGTCATCAGAATAAGCATACTTACAGTCACCAAAACGAGGTCCAAGGTCATAGACTGGAGCAAGTTGTTCCATCCTGAAATCTTTATTAGGCAAGCTATTTTCACAAGGAGCTTTAGCAAATTTGGAAAAGTTAAACTCATAAGAATATCCATCAAACTTAGTTAAAACTTTTTCCTTATTACAATCAATAATAGATCCACAAGTGTTCAAGAAAGTTCTACCAAAAATTATGGGACAAGTTTTGCTAGCTACTGAATTAAGCACTAGAAAATCAGCAGGATACTTAATCTTGCCACAAAGAACCTCCACATCTCTTACAATGCCAATGGGGCAAATGGTTTCCTTGTTAGCAAGGTGAATAACCACATCAATGTCCTCAAGCTCACAAGGACCAATCTCATGCATAATTTCCCTGTAAAGCTCATAAGAAATAGCACTAGAACTAGCACCAATATCACATAAACCATAGTAGCAATGATCACCAATTTTAACAGAAAGCACATGAACACTAGCTTTTCTAGCCTTACTAGGATGAGAGATAATATTAGAAGCGTCTTCACAAAAGACAATGTGCTCATCCTCTATATTTCTAGTGAGAGGGTCTTTCACAATAGCTACCACTGGTTCGTCACTCAAATGCTTACCTGGCTCCATAGTTTTCATTGTACCTTTGATATTTGCACTAATAATCATAGAATACTCCTTTACCTTAGTTGGGAAAGGCATTTTCTCAACATGGGGTTCAAACACAATATGATTAGTAGTACAAACTTGAGTACTTCTAACAGGAACATGACTAACAACATCTTTATAAGGAGCATGGTACTTATTCCACTTCTTCTTGGGAATTTCTATGTAAGAGACAAAGGCCTTAAAACAGTTGGCAATACTTTGGGAATCAAGAGAAAACTCATTGCTAATATCACGGAAGTCATCAGTTCCCATAAAAGATTTAATGCATTCATAATCATAGTTTATACCTGACTTTCTTCCTTTGTCATTCTCCCAAGCTTCAGTGTTCTCTTGAATACGGTCTAGAAGATCCCATTTAGCGTCTTAGGTGTGAATGACCCAACACAAGAAGCATCTAGTAAATCTTTATCATGAAGAGAAAGCCTAGCATAAAAGTTATTGAGAATAATATTGTTAGGGAGTTCATGAATAGGACATTTAAGCATTAGTAACTTCAATCTCCCCCAAGCTTGAGTTGTACTCTCTCCATCAAGAGGCCAAAAGTTATATATAAGATTTCTATCCTTATGAATCTCACTGGGAGGATAAAATTTAGAGTAAAAGAGAGATGCCATCTCTCCCATTCCATGGATTGTCCATTCTTCAGCTCTCCCTTTTAAGGATATGGAGAGTAACTTCTTCTTCACCTGTTTAGTTGTGATACCTTCACACTTAAACAACCTGTATAATTCATGGATAAAAGCAAGTGATCGCCGGGATGGACAGTTCCATCCCCAAAATAAAAATTATCCATAACACGATTAACAACATTTGTAGGTATCTTAAAAGGATCTATCTCAACAGGAGGTGGTTCATCTACTACCCTAGCAGTGGTAGTAGTTTTCCCAAACAGAAAACCAAGTGGGTTATCCATATTGTAAACAAATTAACAAGTAGTAACAAAATCAATACTCATAGTAAAAGTTTCCTTTACTAGTTCCACTCTTCAATAGCGCTTCACTCCCCGACAACGGCGCCAGAAAATAGTCTTGATAACCCACAAGTATAGGGGGTGTATCGTATTACTTTCGATAAATAGGAGTGTTGATACCTAGGCCCATAAATGGTGAAGTGTCATGTAGTCGACGTTCACATGACACCACTAGAATAATAACACCACAACTTAAATACTAAACCATTGAATAATAACTCATCACAGATTCACTACTAACAACATGACTTCTCCCATGTCCTCAAGAACTAAACGAAATACTCACAAGACATCATATGGATCAAGATCAAGGATGATATGATAATGTATAACAATCTGAACATAAACAATAATCCAATAGTTCCACTCACAAGCATCAACTACAATAGTAATCAACACCGGGAAAGTTCCCCTAAGAACTAAAGCAATATCCAACACAATTGTTACAGCGGGACGGAGTGGTGATGATGGTGCTGGTGGAGATGATGGTATGGATGATGATGATGATCCCAATGAATCCTAGCTTGATGACGGTGTTTATGACGACGGTCTCCCCTCTTTGGGAAGGAATTCCCGCGGCAGAAATGTGTCTGCCGGAGATATCTTTCTCTCTCAGTGTTTTCCGCCCCCCAGAGGTGGCGGAAAACTATCTGTGGTCGCTCCCCGAGCCTTAGGGTTTCGAAGGGAAGATATAGGCGAAGGGGCAGAGTCGGAGGCTGGGCAGGTGGGCCACACCTTCCCTAGGCGCGGGGTCAGGTGGGTCCGTGCCTAGGGGGGTGTGGGACCCCTGAGGCCCCACTTCGTCCCTCCTTTTGGCTTCCTTCGTCTTTTCGTAAAATAATATGTTTCCATATTTTTTTGGTATTTTTCTGATCTTCGCGAAATTGCACCAAAATGCCTTCTTTTCCATCAGAATCCAGACTCCTGCAGTCCATCCTCCAGGAATCATCCAACATGCATAAACAGATGAAAATCCATAAGTAATACCTCATAATAAGACAAATATCAATGAATAGAGGTAAATTATGATATAGAATGGTGATGCAGATTGGGGTATCAATGATACTCATGTACTTACTATGACAAGAACTTACCGGTGACTAAAGTTGAGTAGCATGAGGAGCATCCCTCATACTCAAGGGACATGAGATTGCCAACTTATAATTTGTCAAGCATATAATCCATTTTTGTTCACTTTAACCTTAACCACTTCAAGATGCTTATGATAGGGGCAATGAGAGCTGAAAGCTAACAAGTACCATAATTTTTGGAAGCTCTTTATGAGACTTGAAATCCCTGCTTTCCTTTGAAGGGCCTTTCTTCCACTATTATATTGAGTCTCCACCTTCTATACTTAGGCACCAATTAAGAGAGCATAGTTGCGATTCTTAGTTCTATGAGCATTGTCCCAAAACTTATGCCTGCTCTTGAACTATTTGTATCTAGTCACCCTTATGAACTTTGAAGGTGTCCTATGCATTTATGTTTTGGTACTCCATGAGGGACAAGCTGAATGCCACTATGCTATGTTTTCTATATGTGAAACAAACAAACGTCTTTCAATGCATTGTTATTCATGAATATTTGTTTGTATCCTCTCATGTTGCATGCATAGTTACTTTGTCTTATTGTTAGAACTTCTTCTTTCATGCTCATGTTTAAAGTTCTTTGATCCCAGCTTTCAATGCTTGGAAATGGTTTGATCTTGATTGTGATGGTGCATGTCGCCTAAATTTTTTGTCTTTTTATCACTTATCTACTCGAGGACGAGCAGGAGTCAAGCTTGGGGATGCTTGATACGTCGTAAACGTATCTATAATTTTTGTTGTTCCATGCTTGTTTAGTATCCACTTTGCTTTGCTTTGTCTACACTTAGAGGTATTTTTATACGTTTTTTGGGACTAACCTATTAACAAGATGCCACAGTGCCAGTTGCCTATTTTCTGTTGTTTTTGGTTCCAGAAAAGCCAAAAAATGAATATTCTCGACATTGGACGGGGAAAAAGCCAAAGTCAATATTTCACCGAGGGGAACATGGTGCTATAAGACGAGACGGAGGAGGGCCACGTGGGGCCCACACACCCTGGCCGCGTGGCTAGACCTGACCCGCGCCTGGGGGTTCGACCGCCCCAGGCACCCCCTCGGTCTCCCCCTTCGCCTATAAGAAGCCCTCGATACCTAAACAAGTACGCGATTAGATCTCCACGAAAAAGTCCGTAGCCGCCGCCACCATCGTCCCTAGATCAAGGGGATCTGAAGCTCTTCCCGGCACCCTGACGAAGGGGAGATTTCATCCCGGAGGCCTTCTTCATCACCATGCCAGCCTCCGGTATGATGCGTGAGTAGTTCCACCTTGGACTATGGGTTCATACAGTAGCTAGATGGTTGTTTATCCTCCTTTGTGCTACCATGTTTAGATCTTTTGAGCTCCGTTCATGATCAAGATCATCTATTTGTAATCATGGATGTTGTGTTTGCGGGGATCTGATGGATATTGAGATTACTATGTCAGACTGGTTAATAGTTTTATCTTATTGATTCTATCATGTCTATGTTGTTTGAGATCTTGCATGCTCTCCGTTTCTAGTAGCTATCTTGGCCAAGTAGATGCTAGTGACTCCAAGAGTGAGTATTTATGCTCGATAGAGGGTTCATGCCTTTATTGAATCTGGGAAAGTGATAGAAATCTCTAAGGTTGTATATGTGTTGTTGCTACTAGGGAGAAAACAACGATCTTTTGTTCATGGAACAATTGTATTGTTTACTTTACACATTTTGCTTAAAGCGGTTATCCGTTGCTTGCAACTTAATACTAGAGGGGGTTCGGATGATAACCTGAAGGTGGATTACTAGTCATAGATGTAGTTGGATGGCGGTCTATGTATATTGTTGTAATGCCCAATAGAATCTCATAGGATCATGAATGTCTAGTATTGCATTGTTATGCCTTGCTTGGTCCTGTCAATTGCCCCGCTATAATTTATTTACCCAACATGTTATGTTGTTTATATTAAAAAGAATACTTGTAGTGAACTGTGGACCCCTGTCCAATCTTTCCATTGATACATCTTCCACTGTTACTGTTTACTTTCTGCAAGCCACCATTACCTTCCACACCATACGTTTAATCCTTTGTTTCAGCAAACCGGTGAGATTGACAACCTCACTGTTCATTGGGGCAAAATCTTGAGTTTGTGTTGTGCAGGTTTCCAAGTTGCTAGCAACATCTTTGAGTCATTTATTTCCTCCTACCGGTTCGATAACATTGGTTTCATACTGAGAGAAGACTTACTGTTGTGCTCATCATACCTTCCTCTTGGGGGTTCCCAACGAAGCTCTACAGTGATCTGAGCCGCATCAGACCCCAACTACCAGCCTCCATAGCAGTGTGTCGGCAATGCTGCTATGACAACCTACACCAACAATCCTTGGATCATGGATTCGGGGACGGCGGATTACCTAATGAGCGAGCTGGCACGTCTTCAGGCTTACGAGCACTATGGTGGAAAGAATCGGGTGCAAGTGGACAATGGTGCAGGTTTGTCAATTTCGCATATTGGTCATTCACTTTTAGCTGGTTCATCACTTTATTTGAAAAATATTCTTTATGTGCCTGATACTCGTCTAAGCCTCCTTTTTGTTTATCGTCTTGTTTGTGACAATGACGTGTTTGTTGAATTTCAGTGTCATTTTTTATGTAAAGGACAAAACCATGAGGAGGGGCCTTCTTCTCGATAGGAGTCAAGGTGGTATGTATCCCATCCTGTTCGTCAAAGCTTTGTCTTCGTCATGTCATGCGTCGGCCGATGCCACTTTAGTAGTGGCATCAACGCCTTGGTCATCCATCGAATAATGTAGTTCAACACATTGTTAAAACCAACGAGCTTCCGTGTTCTCCTTCAGACAATAATTCTTTAGTATGTGATGCTTACCAATGTGCCAAAATTCATCAGTTACCTTACACATTGCCTTCTCGTGTTTCTACTATATCTCTTGAATTGATTCACTATGATGTTTGGGGGCCAGCCGGTGTTTCCTCTAGGAGGGGTACAAGTATTATGTTAGATTTGTGAATGACTATTGTCATTTTTGCTGGATATATCTTCTAAAACACAAGTCTTTTATGCATTACAGGCTCATGTTGAAATTATTTTGAACACCAAGATTAAGGCAGTTTAGTCTGATTGGGGTGGGGAATATCATCGTCTTCATCACTATTTTGAGCACACATGCATAATTCATGGTGTCTCATGCCCCCACACCTCTCAACAAAACAGGATTGCTGGGTGCAAACACTGTCACTTGGTCGAGATAGGTGTTGCACTTCTTGCACACTCATATCTCCCTCTACATTATTGGGATAAGCTTTCCTTACTGCGTGTTTTCTCATTAATCGTATTGTCAACACCCGGATTTTTAATCCCAGATGCCTGTTATGCCGTACATCGCAATCCCAGGATTACCTTTTTTGCGAGACATAACAGAGTTGATAGCACAGTACATCATCCATTACAAACCATAATAGTCTTACAAATAGTTGGTCTCATGATCAGGTCTGATACATATCAAAGAAGCGGAAATAATAGTAGAGTAGTAGGGGCACCATCTTAAGGGTCACAGGCAATGCTGAGGATGGGAGACGATACTAGTTATCTAAGGCGTCCTGCTATCAATCCTCCTCATACTCTCCTTCGTAGTCTGGCCATGGGAATAGCCAGGGAGAAAGCCATGAGTACTTTTAAGGTACTCGCAAACTATCACTAAAGCAGTAAGACCATTCTAATTGGAATCCTAAGCTCTAGGTTTGTTTGCAACAAGCCAATTTTATTTCACAAGTACTTAGTCGTAAAGACCTAACTTTATTTGTCTAGATTTCTTAACAGGGAACCTAGCTTCAAGTCCACATCCTTGTGGGTTCAAGTCAAAGTCAAACTTCAAGTCACAAGTCATTTTGAAAACATCTGACAACGGAACAGTATGGCCATCCAACTGTCCATAACCGTGGATGCGGCTATTTGAATAGTTTGATACTCTGCAGAGGTGGTACAATTTCACCACAACATTCGACACATCCGCCAGGGATAACCCTGAATAATCATACTTGGTATGCGGATAATCAATCCTAACCTTTCAATTACACACCCTAGTATAAGCACCTCCCCTATGAGTTTGGCCTCCCAGCCATAACCATCTGTCATCCTGGGAACTGCATAGGTGGACATTCATATTCACAAGGTAGCCTCAGCTCACCTCGTTCCGCGAGGGAACCCATACTACAACACATAAACTTCCAGTTAAGCCCTACCCAAACTCGGGTATTGTGGTTGTACGGTAAAGTTGGAATGGTATCGCATCCGAACCCAACCATCAGTGTTTATCAAAGTCAGGGCTCATACTTCATTCAACAACATCTTAATCTCATTGTGTCCATAACACATGTCAAAACATTTCAATAGAATGACTCATAATTCCAAGGTTTTCATAATCATTTGTTCCCATCTATAGTGATCAAGATTAGTTTAGCACTAGCATCTATCAATGAGGGTGTCACTAATTTGGGGTCCTAACCAAGTGTACTACCTACACCAAGTTCCAAGCTCCTGATGGTGTCTTTCCTAATTTTCCACTAATCGCCAATTAATTAACTACTTGAGCAACTTTGATAAAAAGGGAAAAATAATAAAGCTTGCAGGTAAAACTTGGGATTGATATAATCAAGTGGTATCACAATGGCTTGCATGGTGAAGCATGCATGGTTTAGCTTAGGTTGCCTTGGTTGATAAGGTGGTCGTAGTTCTCTTCCTCTTCTTCGTAGTATTCTTCCTCCTCGTAGACCGGATTGATACTAGCGTCTATAAATAAATACGAGGTACACAATCACCAAACAATATTTAACTACTTCTAGTTACCACACAAGGATCCACACTAGATGATCTAGCATCATCTCTATCTCTACAAGCAAAAAGGGTGACAAGATTTGATTTATCTTATTTTTGGAAAAGTAATTTCTACTCATTGAAAAACTACTTAAAATTTAATATTCTCCAATTCAAATATGGGATCATATTGACACATGTCATCACCACATATTATAATACTTGGGAAAGTGATTTAAAGTGGTTGGCCTAATTTACAAAGTTTAACAAAGCCATTTAATAATATTTATGTGACTAGAAATGACTATAAAGTCATTCTTTAATTTTTGTCCAGGACTACTATATGCAAAATTATATATTTTTACATATTCAGATAAATCATGGCCAATATGATTTTTGAGAATTGGAACCAACTCAAAAGCATTTATGGTTGATTTTAGAAAAATGTTTGAAGTTGTAAAAGCTATTGTCTTGTTATTTTTACCAAGGATGATCTATAGTTTCAAACTGTATGAATCCTACGAGAGTGAGTAGAGCTTTCCATCTACTTTCTAACAAAATTGGTTTCATTCAATTTGGTTCAGTGAATCTTCCTGAATTGATTTTTAAAGTTACCTATAGTATATGGTTTTTAAATAAAAGAAAAATATATGTTTGAATCTGTGGGCTACGCGAGGGAATGCTAACGGGCCGGCCCAACTATGCAGTGCGCGCGCAGCGAGCGGCACCGGGGTTGGTCCCACATGCCGGCGGCTCAGTTAAAATGAAAGGGTATCCTCTAATATGGGACGCATGATTAGAACACGATCGACAGCTCCGCGTCGTCGTCTCCGTCGCATGGGGCGCGGGAGACTAAACCCTAGCGCTACGGCGGGGGTCGTCGGGGGCTTACCAAGGATCTAGCTAGGTCCGGCAAAGTGGGCGAACGAGAAAGTCGACGACGGCGGTTTGACTGGTGGTCGCAGCAACTCCTGGGGCGGTTCCTAGCGTTGGTTCCTCTTCTCCACTGCAGCAGCGGGCTCCGGTGAAATTCCGGCGAAATGGTGATCGCCTTGCTACATGGACAGGTCCGAGAGGTTGCTAGGTGAGAGTGGAGTGGAATGGTGTGCATTTTGGGGCAGGGGGAGGGCTCTATTTATACTGCGGCGAAGGGGTCACGGTGGCATGGCTCGGGCTCATCGGCGACATAGTTACAGGGTGCTATTAGCATTACAAAGGGCATAGGTCGACGCAGGGCTTCATGGCGGTCGTCATGCGCACTGTGGCACGGCGAGGCGCGGTCTCCATCGTTCTAGAATTTCCGTGCTCTGCGGCGGTACCGTCGGCTTTCTTCACGGCGTACGCTGGTCACGGTGCTCGCGGGGTCAGCATGTCTGGGCGGTCGCTGGTGTCGCGACGAACTTATTAGCGCAAGGAGGGAGCGAGTCATGGCGTGGTCGGGCGGGATTGCTCGGTGTTCTGGCGCAATGAACAACATGGTCGGGTGTTAAATGGGCGAGGTTGTGCTGGCGTCTCCACGGGCGGTCATTGGTCGAGGCGTGCACAGGTAGTGGCGGTGAGGTCACGACTACCTCCTAGACATCATGGGCGAGGGCGGCACGGTCTGTGGCAGCATGTCCGCGTCGGGGTGACATGGGTGAGCTCGGGTACAAAGTGCACTGGTCAATATGGCGAGTGAGAGGATCTCCATTGCACGGGCTGGTACTGGGTGAGTTCAGGGCACGTCGTGGAGGCTCGGTTAGGTCACAAGGATGATCACAAGTTTGATCAAAATAGTAGATAGTTATTGAGGTTGTATTGTGATCACCAAGTGTTTTATTTAATGGCCGCAAGAACTCAACTTTGGAATTTTCCAAATCTTTTTTATTGGGTGCGTTGATCTTAAGCTTGGTAGTCTCTGGGTGCTAGGGTTAGCTAAGTGGTGAATGTTTTGATGGTTTTCCAAAAATGACCATCTTGATGCATAAGATAGATTCAATTTTGAATTGCCTCTCAAATGGATTTGAAATTGTTTCTGCAAGGTTTGAAAGATCCATAGTGTTTAGTGTCACTTGGTCTAGCAAGGTGAGAAAATAAATGGAATTGTTTCTGTTTGAAATCCTTTGTTAGAGATGCTCAAAGTGAGCTACTCCCTCCATTTTAAAATATAAGATGTTTTAGGTTTATGAATAAAATGTATCTAGACTTATTTTAGTTTGTAGATTCATCCTAAACTTGAGTGAACCTATATACTAGAAGCAGTCTAGATACATTTGCTTCACAAAGCTAAAACATCTTATATTTTAAAACGGAGGGAGTAGGTGTTAACTTTTGCAAAAATGACCATTAGGTCACATGCTTCATATTTTATTTCTTTAGTTTTGATATGGTTTGGAAATGACCTAGATGATATGGTTTTGATCTTTAAACCATTTCTCATCATTTACAACAAACAAACATGGCATTGCAAATATTCATACACCAATCATAACACACATGCATTAATATAATGTTTAATATTAAAAGCTTTTGTTAACCCTAATTTTGGTTAATTATAAACTGAGCATCATTAATATTTTTGAGATGTTACACGTATGCCTACTCATGTCATCAACAAGGAAACATCTCTTTATAGACTCATGCATATTCATCCCGACTACTCTTTTCTTTGTATTTTTGGGTGTGCCTATTGACCTAGTCTTCGTAAATATAACTCCCACAAATTAGAATTTCTTTATTGTAACACCCTCGCCTGATAAGGCTGAGTTCATGTGTATAGTGCCAATCCCTGGATCGGTTCACTGGCACACACACAGTACAAAATGATACCAAATATAACTGTGCATCATAAATACAACGAATATGATCCAGAATTTTTATTATTTATTCAAGTACACAGCGGAAAACGAATACAAGGTAGATCTCCATCCTTCAAATGTGCCACAGGCGAGCAATTGTTGAGTGGAGTCTCGCAACCTATGAACGATCACTCAGATATGATATAACCTGCAACATGAAATGTTGCAGCCACGAATGGTCAATACATTGAATGTATGGCAAGTAGGCTAAAGTGGTTAACAACATATCTATCAACTACATGCGTATTTGGCCAAGTGGAGTTCAGGCTCATTTGCATAAAGCAACAGTTTTATCCTAACATTTGTAACAAAGTAGTTTTCCAATACGATAAATAGGACACTCTGGTTCACTCCCAGGTGCTCCTACCCAATTATGTTTACCCAACAAGTTTTAAGTAATTAAGAAATAAGGATGAGTGAGAAATATCATAGCATCAGTATCAGGTCGCTCAAATTGTCCATAACCAGGAACACGGCTAAGCACTTAGTTTATACACCCTGCAGGGGTTAGTACACTTTACCCATATGACTTGGCCAGCCCAGCTCGTACCACCACTCTCATATTGGGTGATGATAGGGAGAAGTCCAAGAAGGAACCGTTCGGAAAGTAGCTCCCCAAACCCGACGTGCACCGGTCCAACCTACACTATCTACATCTCTGGATACGTGGGTTCGAGTTACCACAACCTACCGAGTTCAACCAACCGCCCATTTCATTATTGGCACATGGTTACACATGAAAGCTACCAAACAAAGAAACCAATCCTTTCTTAGTGTCCTGGGCGGCATTCCCCACCATAATCCACATTCGATGACCCAATCAATGCCATTCCGCCCAGGTGGTTCATTAAAACATGTTGGTTTGTCATTTAGCAAAACATAAGCCTTTCAAAACATATAACTTTTCATGATGTGATTCCCTTCCTCGTCTAAATAGCATAGATAAGCAATCTATCAATACGATGGCTCATAAACAAGGAATACTAGAGAATAATATGGGACATAGCATAGCATATACACATCAATTCCTACATATGCAATTCTACAAAAACATCTACGATGCATAGGAAAACGGTAGGACATTTATGACCAAGATAGCACCACTTGCCTTTGTTGTAGATGTATTCGATTAGATAATCCTCACAATCCTCATAGATATAATGGTTGTACTCATCATAACCACAATACTTCCAATCATAGTAGTTGTAATCACACACGTTGCACTCCTCGCAATCTATCGAGCAAACAATTGCATACAATCATAAACAATAGCACATAGAGATCAAAAAAATGCAACAAATGCATGCATGACAATTTAATAAGTCACAATGGTTGTATTTAGTGTTCTGAACATAATTAGATTACATGATGCATGTGGAAAGTCATTTAATGCACCGGAGCACTTGTTATTAATAATTACTTGCCAATATAGGGTTTTTAATAGTTCTGTTGTAACACCTATTCTAAATGTCGAATTAAATTTGTTTCTTGGGTTCAATGGATAGAGGACGTTAATACGAACCAGTAGGCGCTGGATTCACCCTAATCGGAGTTATAGATCTTTTTGTATGATTTAAATAGTGTTTATTGGGTTTAGATAATTCATATAGTTTCTGTTGCCTAAAAATCAAACTAAAATTATATCTGAAATCTCCACGGAATTGTGATTCCAGGGACATATTATCTGTAATTTTCTGAGCAGTATTTATTTTCTTATGAATTTATTACTCTAAATAGGCCATTAAACCATTTAAATCTTCACGGCAAAACCTGATAGTAAAATGCTGAACTAATTGCATATTGATGATCTACATGGAACCAGCTTTCCATCGGTATATCATTTATACTTTTGTGACAAGAATTAATTTACTATGTATTTAATGATTTATAAAGCCATTAAAACTAATTAAAATGCTACGGGTTAAATAATTGACAAAGGCTAGATCCAACCCGATATTATTAATGTACATTATAGTAGCTTCAATTTGATATATTGTTCATATTTTTCGGAGTTACAGATAATTTGTTATGAATTTATTAACCTAAAAGACCATTAAAACTAATTAAATTATTGCAGTAACCACGTACAGTAAAAGTTGGATCTATTCTGATAAGATGATTCTACGTAAAATTATCTTCAATTTGATATATTATACATAATTTTTGGACGTGGTATGAATATCTAATGAATTTTACAAGTTAGATCTATAATATGCAATTTTAAATTCGAACGGAATATTCCAGAGAATATTCCGCTGACTAGACAGGTTGACTTTGCATGCTGACTGGGACTAGATGTTGACCTGACATTGACGTTGCGTTGATGAGGAAGCTGACCGGGTTGACGACATGGCACGCACCGGTTTGATTGGATCTCGATCGTCTGGATAGGATCCGGTGGCTAGAAGAAGAGATTGACCCGATTTTGGCCCAGAATAGACAAGAAACAAATCTGTGTTAGAAAGACAAATCCGTAGGTCATATTGAAAAACTTAGAACATGAAAGTTATGGGGAATCATTATTCCTACCTTCTCACCAAAGGAATTTGGATTTGAAGAAACGAGCGCGAGTACATCTTGGATTTACACCGTCAGATCTGAAATATTGCGATGCGAAATTCTCCGGCTGTGGTGGATGAAAATAGGTGAGGTTTGTCGGGATTGAAAGATTTCGACGAGTTCTACAACTTTCGTTTTTTGACCGAAGGCAAACAACGAAGTCTAGATGGGTTAAAAAGCGAAATAAGATTCGGGCATATGTAGATTCGGGATTTCGAGAAGAGAAACTCGTACAGCTGTGGCTCCACGAGTTTATATGGAGGTTTGAGACGGTGTAGAGATAGGCCTTGGAGTAGGGAACAAGTAGAAACAAACGAAAGTCGATTCGGAGTTATAGATAAAAAGTTATGAGAGTTTGAGTAAAGATAGGTTTGTTAAAAACTGATCCGCACGCATTTTAAAGCAACTTGATCGATCGTTGTACGTGCCTGGCTCGGTCGCTCCGGGTGGGCCGGCCCGTTAGAATTTTTTTTCTTTTTCTATTTACTTGTTTCCCTCATATCTTTTGCATACGAACTTCAAATGATATGATTCTTGTTTCTAAAATTTTCTAAAATCGAATAGATCATTATAGAATCAAATTTGTAATCTTTTTACTAGTTTGGAAGTAGTGGGTTTATAAATCCTTGTATATTCTATTTTA
Source organism: Avena atlantica (assembly GCA_910589765.1). Taxonomy (NCBI): domain Eukaryota; kingdom Viridiplantae; phylum Streptophyta; class Magnoliopsida; order Poales; family Poaceae; genus Avena; species Avena atlantica. The sequence goes on along the minus strand of OU342734.1, from coordinate 359,496,333 downwards.
TTTATATCTTTATTTGTTTGTATTTATTCCATAACTTTTTCATACTACCTCCAAATGAGCTCAATTTTTTTTCTAAAATTTTGTAATATTATTGGATCTATTTAGGCTATAATTATCAATAATTTATGCCTTAGCAACAGTGGGTTTTATAAAGTCAATTTAATTACCTTTAGGAACATTTGGACGAATCAACTATAGGATTTAGATACCAGGATTTGGATTCAGTTTGTGAGAACCTTGCATGGATGTAATGAAATGCTTATGAATGCTTCATGATTTTCATTTTGAAATCTTGCACACCAATTCTATAATCCAGAATCAATCCATGCCCTTTTTCATATATGGCTACTTAGGTCATAACAAAAGAATATAAGATTTTGAATTCAAGGCTGAGAGGATTTTTCTATTCAAAAAGTTTCTTCTCTTTGAGAATTTTCAACATATTCAAGCAATCAATCAAACTTATTTATTTATTTCACATTCCAAAATTAGGATAATTTTGGGATGTGACAGTTATAATATGTGTGTTTTTCTAGGATATATTCATATGAATAAGGGGTACAAATGGTTGGATAGATCCACGGGAAGAATTTATATCTCACGTGACATTGTGTTTGATGAGTTCGTGTTTCCATTTGCCACTCCCGGCGTCTCTGTTGATGTGTCCACTCTTGAACAAGCTATTCATTTTTTATCTGATGAACTAGTTACTAGTGAACCTATGCAAAGTTATGACCTAACCTATTTGTCTAATGATCCACCCGTGCAAGGCGATTGTGTTGCTGTGCAGATACCGGTGCTTCCTTTCGATCGCTCCCTGGAGCCTGCGGTCGACGTACATGAGGAGCATGCGATCGATTTACACGGGGAGCTGCGATCTCCTGCTGCTGCTCCGGTTCCGTCTACAACCGCTCCTGGCCAGCGCGTGTCTCCCACTGATGTGGCTCGGTTACTATAGAGCCTGTTGGGAAACCCCAAGAGCAAGGTATGATGAGCACGACAGCAAGTTTTCCCTCAGTTGTGAAACCAAGGTTATCGAACCAGTAGGAAAAATGAAACAACTCCCAAGGTGTTTCTAGCAATGTGGAACGTGCACAACACAACCACAATACTTTGTCCCAACTTATAGTGAGGTTATAAAGCTCACCGATTTGCTGAAAACAAAAGATTAAACGTATAGTATGGAAGAAAGTAATTGCTTATAAGTAATTGCAAAAAGTAAACAGTATGCAGTAGATTGAATATCAATGAAAAGGAATGGACCGGGGTCCACAATTCACTAGAGGTGTTTCTCCATAAGTTAAATATCATATTGGGTGAACAAATTACAGATGGGCAATTGACAGGATAGAGAACGCATAACAATGCATGTACATGGCATGATGATCACTATGAGATTCGTTTGGGCATTACAACATAATACATAGACCATAATCAAACTACATCTATGACTAATAATCCACCTTCAGGTTATCATCCGAACCCCTTCTAGTATTAAGTTGCAAGCAACATATAATTGTATTAAGCAAAGTGTGTAAAGTAAAAAATACAATTGCCCTTGGACAAAGGATCCTCGTTTTCTTCCTAGTAGCAACAACACATCTACAACCTTAGAGGTTTCTGTCACTCCTCCAGATTACTAGAGGCATGAAACTACTATCGAGCATAAATACTCCCTTTTGGAGTTACAAGCAAGTACTTGGCCAGAGTAGCTACTAGCAACGGAGAGCATGCAAGATCACAAACAACATAGACATGATAGAATCAATAATCAATCTTGACGTAGTACTCAATATCCATCGAATCCCAACAAACACAACATACATGATTACAAATAGATGATCTTGATCATGATAGGAAACTCACAAGATCTAAACATGGTAGCATAAAGAGGAGAAACAACCATCTAGATACTTCTATGGAACCATAGGCCAAGGATGAACTACTCACGCATCACTCCGGAGGCTGACATGGTGATGAAGAAGGCCTCCAGGATGATCTTCCCTCTCCGGCAGGGTGCCGTGTAGAGCTTCAGATCCCTCCCAATCTAGGGACGATGGTGGCGGCGGATATGGATTTTTTCGTGGATTTCTAATCGAGTATTTATGGGTTTCTCCTCGGGGAGTTTATATAGGCGAAGGGGCAAGGTCGGTTGAGGACCAGGGGGACCACACCATGCCCTGGCGTGGGCCCACCTTTCGTCGCGCCACGGGGTGGTCTGGCCACCCTGTGGCGCCTCTTCGTCCCCCCTCTGGATTACGTCTTCATTACAGTAAAATATTGACTTCATCTTTTGTTTCATCCAATTCCGAGAATATTTCTTTACTAGCTTTTTTGAAACCAAAAACAGCAGAAAATAGGAACTGGCACTATGGCATCTTGTTAATAGGTTAGTTCCAGAAAATGTATAAAAATACCACAAAGTGTAGAAAAAACATAAGATAGTTGGTACAAAACAAGCATGGAGCATAAAAAAATATAGATACGTTTACAACGTATCAAGCATCACCAAGCTTAACTCCTGCTCGTTCTCGAGTAGGTAAGTGATAAAAAGAATAATTTTTTAGGTGACATGCACCATCACAATCTTGATCAAGGTATTGTAAAGCATTGATAGCTGGGATCAAAGTACTCTAACATAAGCATGAAAGATATAGTTCTAATAATAAGACATAGCAACTATGTTGCAACATGAAAAGTTTCACAAACAAAAGAGCAATGCATGAAATACATTTGTTTGTTTCACATATAGAAAACATAGCAAGAGCGGTAACTAGCTTGTCCTTCATGGAATAGCAAAACATAAATGCATAGGACACCTTCAAAGTTCATAAGGGTGACTAGATACAAATAATTTAAGAACAAGTAATACCATAATTATGAATCAATGAACAAATTTTGGGACAATGTACATTGAACTAAAATGACAACTATGCTCTCTTAATTGGTGCATAAAGATATAAGATGGAGACTCAACAAAAAATAAAAAGAAAGGCCCTTCACAGAGGGAAGCAGGGAATTCAAGTTTCATTAAGAGCTTCCAAAAATTATAGTACTTGCTAGCTTTGAGCTCTCATTTACCCCATCATAAGAATCTTAAAGTGATTAAGGTTAAAGTGACACAAATATGAGTATATGCTTGACCAATCACAAGTTTAAAATCTCATGCCCCTTGCGTACGAGTACCGAACCTCATGCTACTCAATTTTGGTCACAATCAAGTTCTTATCATTGTAAGTATATGTGTATCATAGAGAACTGCCAATGGGGTACCCCTTGCCCCATGACACAGGAGATATCCCATATCAAAATGACAAGGCAACAGACAATAAGCATCTCAGCGATCTTTTTAGTTGCTATTCGCATAGTTTTTTATTGAGAATGCTTCACATAATGCTCATTATGGTTATGCTGCAAGTTTCCACCATGATTAGGCATGGCTTAGGCTAGCCGCCCAGGCGTTTCTCTAACACATATACAAACTCAATGGACTTACAATCTCCTATTTTATTTCACATCGCCGGGATCCATAAACAAAAGAACATGATACCAACTAAATAGAATAACTGCAATGTTGAAAGCGTTCCCCATGACAGCATGGTTCTGCTAACTCCTAACTTATAATTTGCAAGCATATAAGCAACATAGATAGGCACAATGGTTCAAGTTTATTAAGTGCAAGAAAATAAAGTGTGCCATTGAGTTTATGAGAGCTTTAATCACCAATTTTCACATAACAAAAATTTAATTTGGAAGATAGGTAAAAACATGAATATACTTGGAATGGTGTAATACACCATGCATAGGAATTTATACTGGACTCTTTGGAATAAATTGGTTTCTTGGGAGTTGGATTCACGAGTAGAGCTCATACTAAGTAAAGGTGGAGGCTAGCAAAAGACTAGGAGCGACCAACTAAGAGAGCCATAATGGCCATAATCATGTAGAGCGATAAAACATTATTAACTAAAGTATAAAGTGATATCACAAGTCAAAAACTAAATAATCATAGAGGCTAAGGTGACTGGTTCATAGTCGTAACATGGTGTAAGCATGTGCCAAGTCAACCCAAATAAAGCATCAAAGGAGAATACCACAATATTATGATTTTGTATGCTAAAACAACGCATGATTCTTCCATGGCACATTAATCAATCTCAATTTTTTGAAACAAGTCAAGCTACAATAATAATCACTAAGCATATGGTCAAAGCAACATCTAACATGACATGATAAAGTCTAAGCCACAGTCAAAACAAGCTTCTTTTTGTACCACTATAAGCATGAAACTTCCTACTCTCTTCCAACACCAATCGACTTATTTGAAACAACTTAGAAAGATAATTATAAATAAAGAACAGAGAGCTTGTATGACCTAACTACAAAGAAGAACTAAAAAGTTCTAAGAAAAAACATAAGAAAACTAAAGCTAAATGCAGTGCTAGCAAAAGAGAACACTCAGAGAACAATAAGAGTGAAAACTAGAGTGTTTTAGGCAATGAAGAACTAGGTGTGACTCCTCCAAAATAGGTATGCTGGGGTCCGACCAACTTATTGCAGCAAACAAAGTAAAAGAAAACTAAAAAACAAAAACAAATACGCTCCAAGAACAACACAATAGCGCATGAAGCAAAAGATATAGTGTTCTGAAAGAAAACCTGAGATTTTTATTGATGAAGAAGGAGATGACTTGGGCATCCCCAAGCTTTAACGCTTGCACTTCTTGAATATTTTTTTGGGGTTACATGGGTGGCATCCCCAAGCTTGAGCTTTTGTCCATACTTCATCTCATCACATCATTCTCTCCCTACACTTGAAAACTTCCTTCATACAAAACTTCACACAATCTTCATTAGCAACATTAGTGTATTCAAGATAATAAGCCTTTGGGTTTAGTTTCAACTCAAGTAAATCACCCATTAAAAGATAAGCTATTGTATCAACTCATTTTAAAAGCTCAAGTGATAAAAAAGAACTAAAAAAGAAACCGATTAAGAGGCAAATGCACATAATGGCCGAAATCTGTCAAAACAGACTAGCAGGTAAAAACCGATTTTTTTTGAAAATCTTGTGTTGCTCAAATCGAAAGGTGTAAAACTAACGAAAGTTGGGTAAATACCAGGAGAGAACACAAAAAATTTCATCTCAATCCGATGTACTGGGATTTTTCACGATTTTATACAGTGAAGCACAGAAATCTGTTTCGGGACACCAACAAATCTTACTTCCCTCTCATTAGAGGCTATTCTTGGCACAAAAACCCCATAAAAAGGATAAGGAGAGGTTATTACAGAGGCAATAATTTCCAAGACTCAAAAAAATAAAAACTTACTGAAATAAAAGTTGTGTTATCTCCCAAGAGTGCTTTTCTTTAACGCCTTTGAGCTAGGCACAGAAAGTAAGAATCAAGTATTTTCAAATGAAGAAGCATTAACATCAAAATTTGTTCCAATAAGAGAATCAAAAGATAGCTTCTCTCTTTTTCTAGGGAAGTGTTTTGTACCTTTCTTAAGTGGGAATTGATATTTAATGGTGCCTTCCTTCATATCAATAATGGCACCAACAGTTCTAAGAAAATGTCTTACCAAAATAATAGGACAAGAAGCATTGCATTCAACATCCAAAACATAGAAATCAATGGGGACCAAGGTATGGTTAACCATAATAAGAACATCATTAATTATCCCCATAAGTTTCTTTTTAGCATTATCATCAAGATGGACATCCAAATAACAATCTTCCAATGATGGTAAATCAAGCATATCATAATTTTTTTAGGCATAATAGAGACACTAGCACAAAGATCACATGAAGCTTTGAAATCAAAATCATTCAATTTCATATTAATGATGGGCTCCTAACCATCTTCTAATTTCCTAGGAATAGAAGCTTCATGTTTCAATTTTTCTTCTTTAATTTTCATGAGAGCATTTGTAATATGTTTTGTAAAAGCCATATTCATAGCACTACCATTGGGACTTCTAGCAAGCTTTTTCAAGAACATAATTACTTCAGAAATATTGCAACCATCAAGATCAAAATCAAAATTATCGTTCAAGGTAGTAGAACTTTTGTCTCCCATATTTCGAAAAATTTCAGCATTTTTATTGGAAAAGGTTCCATTGGGTTTAGGCAATGTTGCAAAAGGAATGGGGACTTTATACTAGTGGTGGTAATGGTACAAACTTCAGTCGTACTATTATTTCTAGCAATTTCATCTTCTCTTTCCCACCTAGCATGCAATTTAGCTAACATCCTAACATTTTCATCAATCCTAAAATGTATGGAATTAGTAGCAGCAAAGGGATTTTCCATAGTTTCTGGTTTAGCAGCCATTTTGTTAATCAAAGAAGGTTGTGCTTCAGACAAAGATGAAATATTTTTTTCAGCATTCAAAATTTTGGCTTGCAAACTAGGAATTACCCTATTTAAATTCTCAAGTTGACAACTAATATTTTTTAAAATGGCGGATTGTTTCTCCATGGTTTTAGTGAATAACTTATTCTCCTCATATGCATGAAGTTTTTAGTGGATCTTTCAAATTCCAAAATCTTTTCTTCGCCAGGCATTCTAGATTTACCATGATAACTATTACTATTATTAGGAGGATATGGCCTATAATTATTATTACCAAAACTATTCCTATAAGAATTGTTGCTAAAATTATTACTTCTAATAAAGTTCACATTAACTTGTTCTTCTTGAGCAACCAAAGAAGCTAAAGGAACATTATTTGGATCAATATGAGCTTTTCCACTAACAAGCATAGACATAATAGTATCAATCTTATCACTCAAAGAGGAGGTTTCTTCAACAGAATTTACCTTCTTACCTTGTGGATCTCTCTCAGTGTGCCATTCAAAATAATTTATCATCATATTATCAAGGAGCCTTATTGCAGCACCCAAAGTGATATTCATAAAGGTACCTCCAGCTAACCAATCCAATAGATTTCTTGAAGAAAAATTTAGTCCTGCATAAAAGGTTTGGATAATCATCCAAGTAGTCAGTCCATGAGTGGGGCAATTATTCACTAAAGCTTTCATTCTTTCCCAAGATTGAGCAACATGTTCATTATCAAATTTTTTAAATTTCATTATGTCACTTCTCATGGATATAATCTTAGCAGGAGGATAATGTTTTCCAATGAAAGCATCTTTGCATTTAATCCAAGAACCAATACTATTTTTAGTCAAAGATAGCAACCAATCTTTAGCTCTTCCTCTTAAAGAGAAGGGAAACAATTTAAGCTTGATAATATCTCCATCTACATCCTTATATTTTTGCATCTCACAAAGTTCAACAAAATTATTAAGTGAGCAATAGCATCATCAGTACTAGCACAAGAAAATTGCTCTTTCATAACAAGACTTAGCAAAGCAGTTTTAATTTCATAGAAAGTAGCTTCAGGAACAGGTGGAGCAATAGGTGTGCAAATGAAATCATTGTTGTTTGTGCTAGTGAAGTCACACAACTTAGTGTTTTCAGGAGTAGTCATTTTTGCAAGAGTAAAGCAAGCCAACAAACATAGCAACTAAAGTAGGAACTAATTTTTTTGTGTTTTTGATAAAAAGAAGCAAACCAAACAAAGCAAAAGAAACAAAGAAAAACAAAAAACAAAGTAAAGATATTGGTTTGAGAGACTCTCCTTGCAGAAATCTTCTTTCTCCCAGAAAATCTTTTTGACGGGGAGGAAGAAATTGAAGCTGTCCTCTATCTCCCCGGCAATGGCGCCAAAAAATCTTGATGTCGCTCGGTTACTGTAGAGCCTGTTGGGAAACCCCAAGAGCAAGGTATGATGAGCACAACAACAAGTTTTCCCTCAGCTGTGAAACCACGGTTATCGAACCAGTAGGAGAAAGGAAACAACTCCTAAGGAGTTGCTAGCAACATGGAACCTGCACAACACAACCACAATACTTTGCCCCAACTTACAGTGAGGTTGTCAAGCTCACCGGTTTGCTGAAAACAAAGGATTAAACATATAGTGTGGAAGAAAGTAATTGCTTGCAAGTAATTGCAGAAAGTAAACAATAGGTAGTAGATTGAATATCAATGGAAAGGAATGGACCGGGGTCCACAGTTCACTAGAGGTGTTTCTCCATAAGATAAATAGCATGTTGGGTGAACAAATTACAGTTGGGCAATTGATAGGATAGAGAACGCATAACAATGCATGTACATGGCATGATGATCACTATGAGATTTATTTGGGCATTACAACATAATACATAGATTGTAATCCAATTGCATCTATGACTAATAATCCACCTTCAGGTTATCATCCGAACCCCTTCCAGTATTAAGTTGCAAGCAACGGATAATTGCATTAAGCAAAGTATGTAAAGTAAACAATACAATTGCACTTGGACAAAGGATTGTTGTTTTCTCCCTAGTAGCAACATCACATCTATAACCTTAGAGGTTTCTATCACTCCTCCAGATTACTAGAGGCATGAACCTATTATCGAGCATAAGTACTCCCTCTTGGAGTTACAAGCAAGTACTTGGCCAGAGTAGCTACTAGCAACGGAGAGCATGCAAGATCACAAACAACATAAACATGATAGAATCAATAATCAGTCTCGACGTAGTACTCAATATCCATCGGATCCCAACAAACGCAACATATAGGATTACAAATAGATGATCTTGATCATGATAGGAAGCTCACAAGATCTAAACATGATGGCACAAAGAGGAGAAACAACCATCTAGATATTGCTATGGACCCATATGCCAAGGATGAACTACTCATGCATCACTCCGGAGGCTGGCATGGTGATGAAGAAGGCCTCCAGGATGATCTCCCCTCTCTGGCAGGGTGCCGGGAAGAGCTTTAGATCCCTCCCGATCTAGGGACGATGGTGGCGACAACTATGGACTTTTTCGTGGATTTCTGATCGGGTACTTAGAGTTTTATCCTCGGGGTGTTTATATAGGCGAAGGGGCAAGGTCGGTTGAGGACCAGGGGGCCCACACCATGCTCTGGCACGGGCCCACCCTTGGCCGTGCCATAGGGTGGTCTGGCCGCCCTGTGGCTCCTGTTTGTCCCCCCTCTGGACTCCGTCTTTGTTGCGGTAAAATATTGACTTCAGCTTTTGTTTCGTCCAATTCCGAGAATATTTCTTTACTAGCTTTTCTGAAACAAAAAACAACAAAAAACAGGAACTGACACTATGGCGTCTTATTAATAGGTTAGTTCCATAGAATATATAAAAATACCACAAAATGTAGACAAAACATAAGATAGTTGGTATAAAACAAGCATGGAGCATAAAAAAATATAGATACGTTTACGACGTATCACCCACTATTGTACCACCAGTTGCAAAAACCCTGGCTGGCCCATCTACCGAGCCTCTGCATACGATGATCACTCGCCATCATGATCATACCCATCACGAGAAGGTATACACTGACGACATAGTCGGTTACGATCTGCATCGCCGCGTGTTCTTTGCTGCTCCATCATCACATCGAGAGGCGCAGATCGAGCCGGCTTGGCATGAAACCATGTTGGATGAGTTTCCTGCTTTGCAGCAGACTGGCACATGGACCCTGGTTCCTCGGCCACCTGGCGTCAATATCGTTGGCATCAAGTGGATCTTCAAAACCAAGCACCATCCTGATGGGTCTATCGATAAGCACAAAGCGCAACTAGTAGCTCATGGTTTTACTCAGCAGCATGGGATTGATTATGGTGATACTTTCAGTCCAGTCGTGAAACCATCCATGGTTCGCTTGGTATTGTCTCCCAATAGGTCGATGTCAGCAATGCTTTATTGCATGGGTTGCTGGCTGAGGATGTCTACATGCAACAACCACCAGGCTTTGAAAATGTAAGGTATCCTTCTCATGTTTGTAAGATTCAGAGATCTATTTATGGCCTGAAACAGTCTACACAAGCTTGGTATGCGTGACTAAGTCAGCTTCTCCATCAGCTTGGGTTTGTTTCCTCCAAGGCTGATATGTCGCTCTTCATTTTCTCCCGTGATGGGGTGCAAATATTTATGCTGGTCTATGTGGATGATATTGTTATTGTTGGCTCTACTCAAGAGATTGTGGATTGTCTAGTTCGTTGTCTCTCTGACATTTTTCCTATTAAGTACATGGGATGACTAGAGTACTTCCTTAGATTGTAGGCATCATACAATTAAGGGGGATGGTGTTGACTCAACGGAAGTATGCTCTTGATCTTCTCCATCGAGTCAACATGGAGAATTGTAATCCTGCCACCACTCCCCTTGCATCATCTGAGGCCTTGTCTCGGGATTCAGGCACACAACTCGGTGTTGATGATTCATTCCGGTATCGTGGTGTTGTCGGCAGACTACACTATTTGACTCTTAGTCGTTCGGATATTTCTTTTGCGGTAACAAGGTTTGGCAGTTTCTGTTGCAGCCCATTGATGTATACTGAGAGTCAGTGAAGCAAATTCTGCGATATGTCAAAGGAACATTGCAGACTGGCTTGAGTATTTGCAAGTCATCATCATCTGTTATCAGTATTTTTATGGACGCGGATTGGGCAGGGTGTGCGAGTGGGTTTGTCATTTTTGTTGGTCCGAACCTCATCGCTTGGAGTTCGAAGAAGCAACCCACAGTCTCGAGATCTAGTACTGAGGCAGAGTATAAGGCATTGACTAATGGTGCTGCTGAAGCTATATGGGTAGACTCTCTATTTAAGGAGCTTGGTGTGACTCGGCAGTGTACCCCCATATTATGGTGCGATAATCTTAGGGCTACTTACCTGACGGCGGATCCAGTCTTCCATGCTTAAACTAAGCACATTGAGATCGATTTTCATTTTATATGAGAACGAGTAGCAGCTGGTGAACTGGATGTTAGGTTCATCTCCACTCATGAACAATTGGCTAATGTATTCACGAAACCAGCCACACGACAAATGTTAGATAGATTTAAGTCTGATCTTAACTTTATATGTAGCGGTTTAGATTGAGGGAGAGTGTTAGAGTTGTACTCGGACTAACCCCATCTATCGTGTATCAAGTATACGCATATAACTTGTATGTGGTCATGACTATATAAGTGGAGCACGTGCTGGACTTTAAACCCACACACAAAACCTAAAAATATCTTTTCTATCTATCCTATCTCGAGAGGAGGAAAGAAGAGGACAAAAATTGTTCTCTCTGTGCCGCTCGTCCACGACGAATCGCTCGGGTTGGCTCTTACACATCAGTGCACGAAGGCAATTGCATGTAAATATAGCGAATATTAGGGGTAACCACATATACCATTTCGGTGGAGCTGCGGGTGGTCACGGGAAATAGGGGTAGGGCAGATTCCGCCCACTACACAGGAATGGACGAAGCTGTCTGTCCGCAACAGCGACTTAAAATCAAGTTTTTTTTGGCTTAGGCTTAATTTCACCTTTAAACTATCTAGAAGCTCCAAAAGTACCGGGCCTTTATACCCACCAGATTAAGCTCGAAACCATCCATTTGCACAGAATTCGGTAGGAGTTGACGAGTTAAAGTTACCGAACAGGGTGTTTACCTTTCTCGTGCAAGGTGAAGGCCTCGGGCAGAGTTCCGACTTGGGAGGGTGTTGCGCGAAACATGCGACCGGACGAGGTCGGGGAAGCAGGTACTCATCGCTGGAGAAGTTCGGGGTGGCTAGAGGAGGTCGAGGTGGAAGGGTCCAGCGTTGGCAAGGTCGGAGGTGGGACAAGGTAGGAGAGATCGCACAAGAACCGGGCGACCTACTACAGGGATGATGGGCAAGGTAGGAGAGGCGCGCAACACGAAAGAAGGAAACCAACGGTGGTTGATGGAGGAATCACATGGCGGCGACGCTCTATCGCGTGGAGTTGATCCGAAGAGGGAAATTTCGATAAGGGGAGGCGATACCGAACGCGGTCTTAGCCTAATAGATTTGAACACTTAATTTGAAATGGAGGAAGTACCGCAAAACCACAACATAGCCATGTTAGCCCCCTTTCTTTCTGGAAAAGAACATATATTAATATCATAAGATACCAATTACACCCAGCCTCTGCAACAACGCATTGCCCTATCGGTTTTATGGATGCACACAACAAAAAAAAAAGAAATACAAAAAGAAAAGTCCGGCTATAGTGATCCATTTGTTAAAACAACAGTACTATCACCACCAAGACATCACTAGAAGTTTAGCTTCTACAAAAGTGACGCCTCCAAGAAGGGAACAGTGCACAAACACCGTTATCACACGATCAGAGATCTTAGGTTTTTACCCTGAAGAAAGTTCACGTTCTAAAAATAATGCCTTCAATAAGGCCATTGTCAGACACAATCAATTAAGGCCAGACCCTGTGTTTTCACCCTAGAAGGTAGAACTATGAACCTCTCATGTGCAGCCGCCCCCACTTGCCTCCCACTTCTCTAAGTCATGAGTCACCAAGCCAATTCCTCATCACCATTTAGACTCGAACCACCATTGTCAGTCCTCAAATCTTGGTCTCCATGCCATTCTCCGTTAGCAACATGGAACAAGAACATGCCCCATGATATTAACAACCAGCAGAGCTTCAAAGCTCTCCCTCCAAACCCAAATGGTCAGAGTAAAACATGGGTGCGTAGGACCGAATCCCACCAGATCTAGCAATCTCTCGGCATGAACGCACTATGAGTTCACCGGCGGAGCCTTCTAGAACACGACACAGTAACCAGATCAATGTAGACAAATATCAAGCGAATCTTCGTCTTAGCGTTAGAGGAATCCTAGGACCACCTCCTTTATTCAATCCGATCCAGAAACCCCCAGTCCACCAGCCGGAGGTAGAGGAGAAGATGCTCCATCCTGTCATCGAAGCAACCGCTAGAACCCAGCAAGCACCTGCCTCCGCAGCCACATGCTCTCAGATCGGATCCGGGCCAGACCCGATGCAACCGCTGCCCGCCATGGAGGACGCACGTCGGCATCGCCGAGGAGGTCCTCGTCGAATCATCCATAGCAGCCACCACAACATCTCCTCCACCAGCCCTCGATCCGTGCTGCCCAGAAGACGACGGGCCTAGGCGGGCGCCCTAGGCCGACGGCATGCCGCCGCCGCCACCCGCAAACAGCAGAAGCGGGCGCAAACCACCGCTGCCTGGCCGAGATCGCCGCCCTGACCACCGCCCACGACCCGTTCCAATGGCGACGCCCCAGCCGCCCCTTCGAAGGAATCGCACATCCTTCCACCCCCGAGTACCTTAGGCACCAGGGGCCGCCGCCACCGCGACCAACGCCGACGGCAGCGACAGAGATGGGGGAAGGGCACAAGAAGGTTTAGAGGCGGCGACGCGAGATCGCCCTGTGTCGCCCTGGGGGATGGCACGGGAGCCCTATCCTGGGGGACTGCACGGGGCCATGTTAGCACTTAGCACCAGAAGAAACGTCTTCTATACATGAGAACCCAAAATTGGAACGGTCGCGGGCTCCACTTGCGTGGCTGCACCTTGGGCCTACTCCCCGCCGATTGCGAGGAGTCGCCCACCTCCGTGCCTTCCCTGGGGCCTCCTACGCCGGCGCCTTCACAGGTAGAGGAGGAATGCAAGGAGGCCGAGCAGCAGGACGAGGCTGCGGAGGCGGTGGCGCCCACGGCCTCTTCGCTTTCTTGTCTCAGCGCGGCTGTTGTGTCGGTGGCTGGAGAGGTTCATCGTGGCCAGGGTGCTGCCGAAGAAGCCCCCGTTGCTGGCGCTCCTCCGCCTCTGGTGGTCCGACCGGCTTCTTGGACATCGCAGCTTATAGGAAAATCCGGCCCCGGGCACGGTGTTATATTGCACTCTGCCGCGCTGCATGTCTTGGAGAATGCGAGGGATGAAGCAGAGTGGCCCGCAAAGGGGATGAGCTGAAGGGCGCGAACCATGGCTGGCACGTGCCGTTTGTTTCAAGTCTCAGCAAGGAATCGTGATCCAGCGATCGATCGATGTCCAAACTCGATCTAGGATGCTAACACGAACCTCGAGGGACACCGAGATATATGGATGGACGAAAAACCATTTTATCCGTGGTGGATATGCATGCATGTGCACTTGTGCAGGTTCAATCACGAAAATACATACACTATTCCATACAAAGGCAGTACAGTACAAGCAATATACATTAATTCAGTAATTTCAACGGAATTCATCAAGCAAGTAAAATGAAAAATCACAAGCTTCATTGTTCAATCATTACATTCGAAAAAACACGACGGAAAAAGCAGCTAAGATTCGGTCGACATGCATCCGAACTTCGAACCATGCACTGCCGATCCTAATCGTCCTAGCACGGAACACCGAGCAACGCATGGCTTTCCAACGTTGCCCGACACACGAACGACGACAAAACATCAGCATTCACCAGCAGACACCAGGTGATTTATTCTGAAACCAAACGTAGGACTACTTACTACTGATAACGTAGCAGCAGCTAGCGGGCACGTTGACGAATATCGGTATATAGGCACACACGTAAGTGTTGAAGCAGAACCAGCTCGCGTGCAGTAGAGTGCTTCACTTCTTGCAGACCAGCCCGGCGCTGCCCTTGCCGCTGCCGCACATGGCGTCGGCCGGCTCCTGGACCAGCCCCACCTCCCCGGCATCCTCGCCGGCGAAGCGCGCCACCTCGCAGTCCGTCCCGAAGATGCCGGACACCTGGTACTTCCCGGCGCCTCCCATCACGGGGATCTTGGCGCCCATGTCGACCGCGGCGCTGACGTAGTCCTGGCGATACGTCTGGCCGAGCACGCCGTGCACGTCGGCGGTGATGGAGTGGAACTTGAATGCGACGTTGAGGTGCGCGAGGCTGTCGTCGGCGGTGAGGCCGTAGTCGTGTATCTTGGACTCCTCTTCGGTGACCGGCACCGCGTTGGCGACGATCCGGAACCGCCCATCCAGGCGCACCACCACGCCGTTGGCCGCGCCCGTGCGGAAGACGGACAGGGCCGGCGCGGAGGCCGGGCTCCAGCTGGCGCCCGGGGTGGCTTCCAGGTCGACGGGCACGCCGTCGAAGGCGATGGCGAGGCGGTCGACGGCGCCGTCCCATACGACGGTCCGCCTGACGCCGAGGTAGAGGCGGTGGCCTCCGAAGCGGATGCCGAGTGCCTGCACCCAGGTGAAGTCCCGCGCCGCTGCCGCCCGCGCGTTGTTGGGCTTGCCGATGAAGTGCGCGTTGATGTGCAGGTTGGCGTCGGAGAGGAGGCAGAAGTCGGCGTCCCTGCGGCCGTGGAAGAGGAACTTGTTGCCGTCGCCGCCCACGAAGCGCGGGTCGTAGCACCCCGTGCCCGGTCGATCGCACACTGTTTGTTCATCGCGCGGTTTGGATCGAACTGATTAGTCAGAAACTTAAAACTGCAAACGCCGAATGGTAAAAGTGCTGTATAGTATATGCGTGTTCTTACTGCAGACGAGCTTGCAGGTGGGGCAGTGCACGTAGCACTGGTCGGGGCAGCCGGAGGGGCACTGCTCCCCCAGGATCCTGCACGCGGGTTCCTGCGCCGACGGGTTGTTATAGCAGCTCACCCAGTTGGGCGGCTCGCCGGGGACAATGAAGACGGGCACCCAGTTGGGGTCCGACAGTCTGGGGTCCAGCGGTCTGCCGCTCGGGTCCGCCAGCTGGGCGCCGACCGCGGCAACGAGGAAAGCGACGGCGCATGCCAGCAGCGCCACAGACGCCATCCTGCTGGTCTCTGGGCGATCGATCTAGTACAGTAGTAGGGAAGGTACGCGAGCGCGTGGAGAGAAGAGGATGGGAGTGATGATTTGGTGGTGCCGGCGCCGCACGCCTTCTTATAGCCCGGAAGCCGGGCGCTCTGCCGCTGACTAAACGGCGAGTGTCGTCGGAACCACGCATGGCTTTCCACCTATCAAGTCAACTGCCCTCGGTGACTCCGTCGCTCGCTCGGCCGGCTGCCCCCGCCACATGAAACGATTCCAAGCTTGCCATCCCGGCCAACTCAACGCCGGTGAGGGTGAACGGTTGATCAAATCTGGGGGCTTGCCCTCGATCCTGATGTCGAGTGTCATCCTCTCTACGTTATGGCACAACAGAATCTAATTGGTCAGCTTGGGCAAGACAGCTGAACGACCCTACTGCTACCCTTCATTAAAAAACCATGATTCAGATTTAACATGGTCACTGAAAATTTCAGGATACCAGCGAATCTTTGAGTAGAACAAGACATGAGCAGGGTGTAATCTTCAGGGGAAAGATCGTAAGGCACACTTTACAGGAACATGTTAGCGTGTATGTTAAACAGTGGTTATCTTGCTTCAGGAAGTTGCTCCAAGCTAAGTTTGTGATTCGTTCCGTTACACCTAGAATCTAGATCAGTATTACTCGCACAGCTGGATGAAGCTTACCCAATAGCAACTTCTACAGACAAATCAAATTCACGTATTTCTGAACGGAGGGAGTACATTCATAAACAAAACAAAACAGGCTGTCGTTAGCGTGCATCTGCACAGCAGAGGAAAAATCTAGCACATCATTTCATGGATAACTTCAAATGGTATCTTCAAGGTGGTTTCAAGTCCATGTATTTCCATCAAATTTAATTCAAACATGCAGCTGCGTATAGGCGAACCCACTGGTTTAGCAGACTGAGGTGGACCACGATACAAAGAAAGACTTAATGGAATTGCCATCGACGTACCATAAGTTACAATGCTTCGCACGTCAGAAAAATATGTGCTATAACCTACTAAAGGAACCACCTCTTCTTAGCTGCAGGTGTTGGTGCATCTCCCACTGGACCTGGAGAACTTGGGCCCTCTCTTTTTGCCATCCCATTGTTCAGCGCTTCCAATCTTTTCCTGCACAGCAAAACATAGCAACTTGATAAGACAACACTAGTTGAACACACACAAAAAATGGAAATACAGTTCGTTTTGTCTTCGAAATAGTGGATATTTTAGTTGGACCAAGCATTGAAACACTTTCCTAGCCCTAACAGTATACAAGAGTGAGCAGAGGATGACCCGCACATACAGAGACGCAAACCAACACACTGTTAAGTTAACGGTTTTTGGAGACAACAAGGAAGCAGAACTCTCATTTGACATGGACAGTAACATAATACTAGATGTTTTTTCTTCGCTAAAAGTCATGATACCTTTTCTTGGAAGTATGTTATTAGAGTTTTTCTGCTTGAGCAAGAAACTAGAGTTTAAATGAAGTATGCCTTGTATTAATAAGAAAGATGTAAGCCCCATGGCACACTAGGTCCTCCATGTTCACTGTTCATTTGTAAAAAACAAGTTCTTTCAATTGTTAAACAGGTACCTTGTTTGCCGAAAAAAAAGTTACCTTGTATCGCCGAGCTGTCCATGCAAGCTCCATCTTTGGCGAAATCCTTCCATACCCCCAAGTCCAGTAGCAAGAATCATACGCCTAAAATAAAACTACAAGATCAGATGCAAGCAAAACTAAAAAAAATTGCATGAATAAATTATCAGAAGAATCGTGTGAACGTATTGCTGGATGATTCCCTTTGTTCAGGCAATCCAACAAAATAACTGAATCTTGGCAACAAAGAACTGTGCTTTCAGCAAAGAGCTGTAAACCCATGCAGTATGATGCTACATGGTCAAGGTCATTTTACAAGTTCCTTTTGGAGAACTAGTGTTGCCCACAAGTCAGTGGAACACCAGAACAAGCGTAACTGATGGGAATCGGGAACAAAATCTGTTAAGCAAGAACGATGTGCTATCTCAAATGTCACAGAGCACGCCTGGAAGCTCAAGGGCTATAAAATAATCAGCATAGAAGACCATAAGTACTGTGTCAAATAGGTCCAACTGTCCAACACTCCAAACATGCTCATAACAAATATTTATTCAGTGTGCTAGACCATACTACTTCAAGGGACGAAACTTAAACAAGAATATCCTTAGCTGCCGAAGAACCGCAATCCATGGGTCGATTATTTCTCAGTTCTATCAATGCGGGGACTAGACAACCCAATAAGTTCGGAGGTTATTACACCATCAAGTACTGCGTGTCCTAGTAATTCAACCCCTTCTATAGCAATGACATCAGAAAATGAGATATAAATATGAAGACTGGATTCAATAATAGTGAAGCTCTTAAAATCACTATCCACTTTAAACAGTAGAGATACCTAAAATGGTATACTAACTGGGAAGAATTCTTTTCAGTAAGGCCTTGTTTACTTCTAGGGTATTTCAGGGGATGGGAGGGTATTACTTTGTATCCCGGAATTTCCTCGATATGTCGTTTACTAGGACGGGTTTTGAGGGGATAATCCCGGAATATCCCCACAAATCCCCTACACACTAGTGTATTTTTGACTAGATTAAAAACTCTCCATCATGGTAGAGTATTTTTGGGGAAGGGTATTTGAGGGGATTTGAGAGTATTGGGCGAACACCAAATCCCCGCATATCCCCTCGTCTTTTAGGGATAAAAATACCGGAAAAGTAAACAAGGCCTAATGGGATGAGACAAAGTTCTTGCCTCTGTTTAAAAGAAGGTATATATATATTTGCCGCTCAAAAAAAAAAAGGTATATAATAAAAGTATATAGGGGACAACAGAAATCTTCCAACGTTTGTTCACACACTTTATCTAGTGTCTGATGTAGATTGGGAAATACCACTGAGGGTAAAAGAATGTGATGTATGTCCAGGCTGTGGATCAGTTTAACACGATTTGTGAACTTCTAAAGAAAAAATAATCCTTGAAGGTTAATCTACGAACTTGAATACAAGTCCAGTAGCACGCTTCTAATAACAGGATATGTCATACTCCCTCCGTCCTAAAATAGATGTCTCAAATTTGTCAAAATTTAGATGAATCTAGACACTATTTAGTATATAGATTCATCCAAAATTTAAAAAATCTAAGACATCTATTCTTGGACGGAGGGAGTAGTATATATACACAACAAAGACCATCAGTACTAAGGTTACCTTTCAAGCAGTGTGAGTTCTGATTGGAGTTGAGTGACTCTTTCCTTTGCGTCTTCAAGGGGCATCGAGAAACCCAATTTATATTCACTATCCTGCAGCCGCTCCCTTATTTCCTTATCCTATAAAATTAAGAAGAATCTGACACAATTGGTTAAACAGGAAAAGGAATCAAGCTGCAGCTTCAGGTGGTTTCGATATAACTGACCCTTCTCTCAACGCATTGTTTGTATAACACAATTTCATCTTGACAAAATGGCTCAATATCATTGATCTGTAAGCCTGGATCACAAAAAATACATACATTTTCTTCATACCTTTTTAAATATGGAAAGAAAGACAAACATATTGATATTTCAGAGTAAACAGCTACTCACATAGGAAAAGATTCTTGAGGATACCATCACAAAGCTCAACACCTTCAAGGACATGCGATGCAATTTCTTTTGGAACTACAGGGGAAGGTGGCCCACGCATAAGATCATCACCAACGAGAATGGTCTCTTCCATCGTTTCTTGTATATCGACTGTTGAAAAAAGGCATGGCACACTGACACCATGAGCACAAGCAGCTGCCACACTAGAAATGGGAATACAATTCTCACACAAATCAACCAAAGTAGCATCCTTATATTAACTGAGCTTTACCATCTTTCAATTTGTTTAATTATTTTAAAAAAGAAAATTTTGTTCAATGTGCTGAAACACAGCGTGAGCGCGGTTCCCTTTTCTTTCTCGTTCAGCAAAATGTCAGTACTCTGCAGCTCTACTCCCATTGTCCTCAGAGTTGAGGTTTCTTCCTCCAAGATGAACTAGGCTCGCCTCGAAGATACCACACCATAAGGGCACCCATCAAGATTTGGCACCATAACTTGCCTTTAAATCAAATTAACAATCATCCTAGGCCTACACCTATTCCTCGATGGCCATCCTCACTAAACAACAATCTACCACAAAATTGACACGTAATATGCACGGAGAGTGATAATAGATAAGAAAAAGGTAGGAGAATCAGCACACACATACCATCCATGGTGGCCTAGCAACTTTTCACACCAGCAGAGAAGTCCAAGGCAACAAAAATACTGATCAACTTCCTGCAGCAACCAAGCAAAAGAAAAAAATTAGGCTCGGCAAATCAGTACAACGCTAAGAAGATATCACAACCAGTACCCACGTTTGCGCCCGTGAAATGAATCAAACACGGTTGCGTCGTGTGCAGATGAACTGGCCCTCGGAGCTGCTAAGTATCTACCCTCCTGCCCGGACGCCCGCCTAAAACACCGTGGAACGAGCGCCTGCTTCCTCGGCCTGTAATCCGCCACAACACCCACCGACATTATTCCGTCGAACACCTCACGTGCACGAGCACACACCTCCCGAATTGGGGCACATCTCAGGAAAACCAGGGGAAAGCAGAGAGGGCTCTCACCGCGTTACCTCCGTTGATGCACCGCCGGTTGGTTTGCCTGGCCTATTGGTGGGTCGGCCCTTTGTCGTGGCAACCAACGGCGCGCCGGGACATCGAAGGGGAGGAACCAGGAGGAAGAAGGGTTTATTTCTCAGTGCCAGTCGTGGGCTTTCTCCTGCATCAAGCAGACACACTGTAACGGTTGATAAGCTTTGGCAGATCAGGAAGCCCATTAGAAGTTGTAACTGGGCCTTACATTTAGTAGACGACGTACGAGCACACAGGCCCATTATTTACTCCAAGGCGTCGGTCAGATGAGATCAACGGCTGAGACGGGAAGTGACGGAGCTAGGGCATGAAATCCGCCTTCCGATGGCATACGGACGACCCTGATCGCAGCGCGACCTGGGCGCTAGCTGTATAAATAAGCAGCCCGGCTGCGCACACGAGAACCCTTCCTCGCAGAAACCCTAGAGATCACTCCAGCGCCCCGCCGCCGCCGCCCAGCTGTCAGGTCTCTCCCTCGCCGATCCAAGTAAGTTCTTGCTAATCCCGCCATGGAACACCTCCTTGTTACGATCTTGCTGGTAGATGGGAAACTTAGTCCCTCTGAAAGTCATCAATACTAGTTTTGCTATGGATTCAGTTGGTTTGTTCTGTTAGCTCTATGATCTTGCATGTATCATGGAACGAGGTACCTCGTTTGGCATTTGTGTTGTAGTTGCTTTAAGTTTGTTATCCAATATGTAAGTTAAAAATGTTTGCGTTCTATCATTCTAGATCTAATACTCAGGCGCGCGCCGCTTAGACTCGATATGCATCGCGCTATATTGTGTGGTTGCGCTTACCCTAGAAAGTATTTTGGTTGGTTGATTTAGGATAAATATATTGTTCAGTTAGGTCTTTAGGATGTTACTTTGCACATTTCTGCATATTATACCCAGTCGCATCATGTTCTTTCTTGCTCAAGCCATAACATTATGTAGTGTTTTATTTGGTCATGTTAAAGTCACAAGTGCTGAATATGTTTCTTTCATATTTGTTCAGGATGAAGTACATCGCTGCCTACCTGCTTGCCTACCTGTCTGGCAACGCCAGTCCCTCTGCAGATGACCTGACGTCTACTCTAGAGTCAGGTAATTTCGGCCAACCAACTCTATTGAATTGGGCACTCAAATGTTTAGTATCTGAAATAACTTCTGTCTTCAGAATTTACCCAAATGCCAAGAAATTAGCTTTTATATTGTCCAGTGTTTCAATGTAATGTCAGGCATGACCCACTTACTGAAGTACAAATTAATACACTTTTTACATAAGCTCACAGTAAAACTTCTTGCTTTGACCAATGAGTAGTTATTTATTTGGTTTACAGTAAACGTCATTTCAACTCCATTACATGAAAATGCAGCAGTGTGTACTATGAGGAATCAAATACAATTGCATCATCTGATTTTATTTTGTTCTGTGCATAGTTGGTTGTGAAATCGACAGTGAGAGGATGGAGCTCCTGCTGACCCAAGTGAAGGGCAAGGACATCACTGAGCTCTTGGCTGCTGGTAGGGAGAAGTTCGCTTCAGTTCCAAGCGGTGGTGGTGGTGGTGTTGCTGTCGCAGCAGCTGCTCCCACCAGTGGAGGTGCTGCTCCTGCTGCTGAGTCCAAGAAAGAAGAGAAGGTCGTTGAGAAGGAAGAGAGCGATGATGTAAGAACACTGTTCTCTAATTTTACTCTTTTTTCCAACTTCCCATCATCTTATATGATAATCCATCATCCTTAATTTTGAATTGCACTTGTATTATTCTGTCTGCACATGCGCCTAATTTGGTTAGAAGATTTCTAACAGTTTATATGCACATCTGTTTGCAGGACATGGGCTTCAGCCTGTTCGACTAAGTGGGTGGGCATCTTCTATCTTCAGTATCGAGCTTTGGCCATGAAACTAGAGTCAATGATGTTTTAGTGTTCTATTTAGCTGAGTTGTGAAACACTGGAAGACTGTTTTGATATGTAATTCAGCCCTAGTTTGCTGGTTGTTTTACTGGTGAACCATACCATTTTGCTATCCAAATTTCGTGATTTCTCAGCTATCTACTGTTGCTGCCAAAATTAATTTCTTACTTATCTTGAGATCTTTGTTGATTGCTTTATTGTGCTAGTTGCAAGTGAAAAGTTCTTGCTACCATGTTGCACAAACTTTGAGCTGTGTTTTAGTTGCTTGCCGTCTCTGTAATAGTTTGCATGACTTTCTACATCCCAGATTTTATCTGATGGCTCTATGTTAGAATTGTTGTGCTCCTAAATCGTCGTTTCAGCTCACCATAGTATTATTGTCAGTTGCATACTTGATTTGTTGGTATGAAGTTGCACGGCAGATCTGTTGATTTGAAGTTAGTGCAAAATTCTTGGTAGTTTAGTCTGCATATCTTGTTATGAAATTGCACGGCAGTAATGTTGTAGGAAGCTAAGGTTAAAAGGTGACATTAGTAGTTTCGCATTGAAGACAAAGGTCTCTGGTTTGTGACTATGAGCCTATTAGCTTTTCTGGTTGGAGCATGCTGGGTTACACGAGATTTGGCTGTGCGCTTAACTTCTAATACATTCTAACTAACACATATCCAATAGTGTATTGTTTATCACCCAGAAGTATGGTCGAATAAATTGTGGCCTGGACGAATATATTGAACAAATTATTTTGATCTTTTTCTCTCTAAAAATACAGAAATTAGGGTTCTATCCGTGATCAGCCATAGGTCTAATTTTCTTTTCTGATGTTCGGGCGAAGTCAATGATTGCCAGCAAATAAAATTTGCTGGAATAAGGTCAACTTCAGACTTGTCGATTTTTTTAAAAACAATCTTCCCTTTGAGGTTTTTTACAGTGTCATTCCATTATACAAATATGGATTTCACCATGGCAGGAGAGTCTAGGGGCTCTTGAACCTGTTAAGAATAATTAACAATAGTTAATTAGGGGTTAAATCCCACAAGCCTCTTATCCATTCCTGCCCCCTCGTGGAGGGGGAGCAAGTAAAAATAGAAAAAACTCACATTGGGTTTAGAGATAATCAGGCTCGAACTGATGATTTTCCATCACGTCAAGGTGACACTCATGATCAATAAAGACTGCTTGATTCATTCTCTACTCTCTTCTATTTGTAAAACGTTACCAGCACGCTCCCACCGAAGTAAGAATAGGAAAAGGGCACGCTCCCACCGAAGTAAGAATAGGAAAAGGTGAGAACTCAAGATGCCTCGCCTACCGCGGTACCTTCGCTGTCGCCGACGCTGGCCGTTGAGGACGAGGAGTAGGCAGGAGAGTCTTAGGGCTCGTGAACCATCTTCCCATGCCCTGCAAAGGTCGTCCGCAACCTTGTTAGAAATTCTGGGAACATGAAGGAATAAGTAAAACGCTATCCCACGGCACAAACCATATCAGAATGTAGATAAGAAGAAGGGGCCGAGAGAAGATTACGTTAAACTGAATGTAGATACAGGATTCAGCTGTGAAACTGGCTCCGGATGTAGCGGTGCAATCCTTCGTAATGATAAAGGGTTCTATTTGGCAGCAAGTAATCGTGGAATACAATTCGTCTCTGATCCTTCAACTGCAGAAGCTAGGATGTAATAGACTAGAGGTGATGGACTGCTCCTTGCAGGTCAGCTAGGATGTAATAGACTAGAGGTGAATTCAGACAGTTCTGAGGTGATCGAAGTTATGCAACAAGGAGGCAACTCACTCGAGCCGGCAGGAGCAATATATGAGGAGTGCACACTTCTTTGTCGTAATTTTACCGAGTTTAATTTTTCTCATTGTTCTAGGGAAGCTAATGTCTCGACGCATGTGCTTGCCAGTAGATCGGAGGGTTCACAATCGACTGTTTGGAACTTTGGATTGATGATCCTTATGCATATATTGGCAAACGATGTATCTATGATCACTACTTTCTCCGTTTCAGGCTTAAGGCGTTCTCGTTTTGCGTGTTTTTTCTTTGACCAAGAATTACTCTAAATACGTAAAGTGTTTTGGTATAAAACTAGTATCACTGAAAAATATTTTTTAATACGAATCCAACAGTACTATTATGTATAATATAATCAAGATTTTGTTGCTCAATTCTTATGGTCAAATTTTGCTTTGGAAAATGTGGACGCCTTAAGCCTTGAAACGGAGGTAGTAATTAATAAAGCATGCCACCGTGGCTTCCCCAAAGAAAAATAGAAGTAAAACACTATCCCACGGCCCTGTTGCATGTGTTGCTACCTTATCCTCATAGACAGCCACTGAACAACATAATGCAGCCCGGCTATGAATCATCGTCATAAACCTAGTGCTCCCTCTGTCCCAAAATAAGTGTCTGCCACTTGGGTTGATCTAGATTCTTATATATCCGACAAATCCAAGTCACTTATTTTTGGAGGAAGTACTTTTCTAGATGGTGGGAGTACTATAACCACGGGTTTTGCTACTGTTGAAAGTAATTGAGAGGCAAAACAAGAAACTGATATCCATATATAAGGGAAGGGGAAAAGACTGAGTGGAGAGTCGCGTCCATACGAGTGTGAGATAGTCGGCTGGCGCAACCACTATAGGCAAGTTACATACTAACAAGTAACAATCTTATCCTCCTACTATCTTATCCCCATACCTTCATGTGAAGAACATAATGAAACATGCCATATGAATCGTTATGCCAAGTCACAAACTACTTTTTGTAGCGGTACTACCGCTCACGCCACCGGTACTAACCATTGCCTACGTGGAGAAATGTATTTAGCCATGTAATCTCATCCATCTGCCTGTCCTTTTGCACCTAGTACTATATAAATAGCTCCGTGTGG
Organism: Avena atlantica; assembly: GCA_910589765.1. Classification (NCBI taxonomy): domain Eukaryota; kingdom Viridiplantae; phylum Streptophyta; class Magnoliopsida; order Poales; family Poaceae; genus Avena; species Avena atlantica. Next base: position 359,471,186 of record OU342734.1, on the reverse strand, counting down.
TTCACATATGAGATTAGAGCTAGATGAGACGTGAGAGTTGAACTTTGGCACCCGGCCACCCCCTTTCCCCCATGTGTAACCCCAAGATCTCCTTGGAGATGAATCTGTTCTTCGCGTAGCTACTCTTTCTCATTATGGATTCTAGTATGCATGTTGCCAATCTTTACTATCAAGGTTTTAGTAGTCCAATCTTCGAGAGTTCTCTTGGTTTCTATTCTTCCTTGCTAGGATTCTATTGGATCGGTGGACCAGCCAATAAGAAGGAATCGGTTTCAGTTGGAACGTTTTGGCTTGTCTTTCGAGTTCCCGAGGTTGTTCCATTGGGGTTATATTGTTGGGATCGATTCTATGGGGTTGCCTCAATATTTATATCCATGTGTGCGTGTCTTCTTCTGTGTGTTCTTCATGTTCATCATCCTCTTCCCTCGAATCCGTGAGGATCTGGCCATCACGAGCCACATTACAATTCATTTTTATCTCTCTATTGCGTCTCTCTGTACTCGCCTGCAAGGACCAATGGCATGTGATATGCGGATGTAGTGGACGCGACTACACCAATGGAGACAGCTCACACGCGTGGCCGACCCTAACGCCGAGTCCGGGGTGGGCTTGCGGAAGGAGCTTGCACGCAACCACCACTGACGCCAAGTCCAACACCACTAAAAGGACACAAAATATCGCCTAGAGGGAGGTGAATAGACGATTTAAAACTATTACTATTTTGTCTCAGATAAATGCGGCATAAAACTAGCGTTTAATTTATCAAACACAAAACCTAAATATGCTAGGCCCAACTATGTGCACAACAACTTATGCTAAGCATGACAAGCAACACGTTGATAGCAATATAATTACTTCAAGCACGGAGGATATTATAATGTAAAGCGTATAAGAAAAAAGGCTCGGGTATAGAGATACCGCAATGAGGACACAATGATGTATTCCCGAAGTTTCTTCCTTGTAAAGAGAAATACGTCTTCATTAGAGAGGTTTTGGGGGCACACTGTCACCCAAACGCACTAAGGCTCACATTTTTCTTCGAGCACACACGACAAAGGTGGGTATTACTCGATCCACTAAAAGGTGCTCTTCGTGGTTGATGCATGTAAAATGCATACATGAACTTTATAGTTTATTGTCACATATTCTATCATATACATTGTTATATCCATTTTTTACATTAATTTATGGGGATTTAGCAATGATCATGTTTATTTAGTTTATAACTCTACAAGCAGGAAAACCCTATTTTGCGAATTTTTATCTTTCAGACCTAAACAAAGTCAAACGGACCTAGAACTTTTGTAAGATCATTTTTTTCATCATGAGAACCTTTTGGACCACTGGAACAACAAGAATGGAGGTCGGAGGCCCAAAAGAGCCAAGGTGGAGCGACCCAAGGTGGGTGACGAGGGTGCTCGTGAATTTCCTCCCAAAAGACTCCACGTGGCATAGGAAAACAAAGGGACCTAATGTTCGCCTGATTATCGTCTTCCTTATTTCTTCCTCTATTGGTGTGAGAAACCTTGCATCCGTCGAAGTTGCCTTCCATGATGTTGTACATGTCGCGATACGCGATCATGTTATCACTGATGGCGTCACACTTGTTCATTGCTTGTTGTGCGACGAGATTTGAGTCCCCGAAGATTCTGAGGCGAGTTTCACCGCATGCCTTAGCCATACGTATGCGATGCAAAAAGGTTGATACTCAGCTTCGTTGTTGGATGTGTTCTGCAAACTCATCCGTAGTATATGGCGCATCTTGTTTTGTTGTGGTGACACCAGTATGACACTGGTGCCTGCTCCTTCTGTTCTTTTGGATCTGTCGAAGTACATGGTCCAGGCATTCGATAGATCTGGATGACCCACGCTTTGGAGTTTCATCCACTATGTGATGAAGTCAGGTAGTACCTTCAAATTTATAGTTTTGCGCTTCTCGTATGGGATGTCCCGAGGGGAAAGTTCTATTCCCTAAAGGGGGACACACCCTGTTGCCTCAGGGTTATTGAGTATGTTTGATAGAGGGGCCTCATTGAACACCACTATCAGGTTCTCCTGGAAGTAGTGACACAACTTGTTCGATGTCATGAAGATATCATATGCTAGATTCTGGTAATGCGGGTACCGTTGTTTGGATGGAGAGAACACCTCGTTGAGGTAGTAGACTGGCCGCTGGACCATATGGGTTTTTCCTTCTTCGGGTCACTCGGCGACTAGCACCGTGCTGACCACTTGGTTGGTGGCGGAGATGTACAACACTAATGGTTCTTGTTCTTTGGGTGATACCGAAAAGGACGATGTTAACAGTGTTTGCTAGATATCTTCAAAGGCTCCCCGGGCTTCATCGTTCCAGTCGAAAGTATTCGACTTTTTTAGCAGTGCATAGAACATAATTGATTTTTCGCTCAGTCGAGTGATGAATCGGTTTAGTGCTGCAACATGCCCAGCTAGTTGTTGGGCGCCGCTTAAATTTGTGGGCTTCTTCAACTTCAGGATCGCCTAGATTTTTTTGGGGTTGGCCACAATTCCCCTAGCCTACACTACGATACCCAAGGAGTTGCCCCGAAGGGACTACAAAGAAGAACTCTATCAGATTAATATTGATGTAGTATTGGTTGAGGTTCTCGAAAGTCTCATGGAGGTCGTCGATGAAAGTAGACGCTTGCTTTGTCGTGATCATGTCGTCTGTTGGAATTATGCCCTAGAGGCAATAATAAAGATGTTATTATTATAATTCTTGTTCATGATAAAGTTTATATTCCATGCTAGAATTGTATTAAGCGGAAACTTTAATACTTGTGTGGTTTGTGAACAACACCGTGTCCCTAGTACGCCTCTATGGACTAGCTCATTGATCAATGATGGTTAAGGTTTCCTAACCATAGACATGAGTTGTCAATTGATAATGAGATCATAACATTGGAGAATGATGTGATGGACAGACCCAAACTAAGCGAAGCAATTAGATCGTGTCATCGTGTTCGTCTTTGCGAAGCTTTTCTTATGTCAAATATTGTATTTCTTAGACCATGAGATAATACAACTCCCTGGTATCGAAAGAAAGCTTTGAGGTCATCAAACGTCATCCTATGAGAGGGTGATCATAAAGGTGTCTCTCAGGTGATCGGAAAGTATCTGTTGGGTTGTATGTATCGAGATGGGATTTGTCCCTCCCAAGTCGGAGAGATATACTTCGGGCCCACTCGGTAATCGATATCAACACCGCTTGCAAGCATGTGGTTAAGGAGTTAATCACAAAGTGATATCGAATTACAGAACGAGTAAAGTACTTGCTGTGAACGAGATTGAACTAGGTATGACGGTACCGACGATCGAATCTCGGACAAGTAAAATATCGCGAGACGAAGGGAATATATATATGGGATTGTTTGAATCCTGGCATCGTGGTTCATCCGATATGATCATCGATGAATGTGTGGGAGTCAATATGGGTGCCCAGACCCCGCTGTTGATTATTGATAGAAGATCATGTCTGCATATTCTCGAACCCGCAGGGTCACACACTTAACGTATCTCGACGCTAGGATAGATTGGATAATTGGTTTATGAATTTTTGTTCAGAGTCTCGGATGGGATCCGGGATATCACGAGGGGTTCCGGAATGGTCCGGAGAATAAGATTCATATAAGGCAATGCAGTTTTTGGAGTTCGGAATTGTTCAGGGTTAATCGGTATTATACCGGAAGCTTCTAGAACCTTCCGGAAGGGGACCAACGTGGCCCCACCTTCCGGGAGGGGGCATGGGCCTATGAGGGAGTGTCCTGGCCGCATTGGGCCAGGGGCACAAGGCCTCATAGGGCCCAGCCGATTCTATAGGGTTTAAATCGTTTAAACTAGAGATAGGGTTTCTAGAAGGGGGAGAGTCCTTGCCCCCCACTTCTCCCTCCCTTGGCCGCCGGCCCAAGGCTTGGAGGAGGGGCAAAGGCTGGCCGCCCCCCCTCTATAAATAGAGGGCTGGTGCGCCCCCTCCCCCCTACACCTTGCCTCCAACCCTAGTTGCCTTGCTACCTTCCTCTCTCCCTCCCGACTGTTTGTAGGCGAAGCCCTGCGGCAGAAATTCTCCACCATATACACCACGCCGTCGTGTTGTAGATCCAATCCATCTCTCCACCATACTTGCTGGTCCAAGGAAGGAGGAGACGTCGAGGTGCTGCATGTGTGCATCTCACAGAGGCATCGCCACTTGTGGTGCTAGATCGGATCGGATCGCGAGGAGGAGAAGCGAGTACAACTACATCACCCACGTTCCGACGAACGTTCCGCTGTGCGAATCTTCAAGGGTATGAAGATCTAATCCAATCTCTCTCGTTGATTGCATCTCCTAGATTAGATCTTGGCTTTCCTTCTGTTCGCATCCGTAGAAAATTTTGATTTACTATGCCGCGAAACCCTTCAGTGGTATCAGAGCTAGATCTATGCGTAGATGTGTTTCACGAGTAGAACGCAACATGGTTGTTGCGGGCGTTGATGTTTTCTGTTGCAAGCCTCTTGTTTGTGTTCTTCTTATGACGCGGGATAGTGAGATTGAAGCGGTCCAGGCCAACCTTACGCGACGTCGTTCGCGAGACCGGCTCCGCACTTGACGTGTGGCTTGTTCCACACATGCGGCTGGTGGATGTCAGTTTCTCTCACTATAGTTGTCATGGGATTAACACCGGAGTTTGGCAACCATAATATCACCGTTGTGGCTTTCCGTAGGTAAGAATCGTTCTTAGCATCTACTCCCATAAGCCACGTAAAACATGCAACAACAAAGTAGAGGCGTCTAACTTGTTTTTGCAGGGAGTGTTTTCTGTGATATGGTATGGCCCAAGATGTGATGTGTATATTGTATGCGATGATCATGTTTTGTAATGTTTCACGACTTGCATGTCGATGAGTACACAACCGGCAGGAGCCATATGGTTGTCTTTATAATTGTGTATGACCTGCGAGTCAACTTCTTATACGCCATGTAATAGCTTTACTTTGTCGCTAAGTAGTTAGCAATAGTTGTAGTTGCTATTCGTGGTGGAGGCAATCATGGTGGAGTGATGGAGATCATGCCGGAACGCACAAGATGGAGATCATTGTGCGAAGATTGGCTATACCATGTCACATAAAGTTATATGCATGTGATGTTTATCCTTTTATGTATCTTATTATGCTTAGATCGCGACGGTAGCATTATAAGATGATTCCTCACTTAAAGATCAAGATAAATCTGTGTTCTCCCCAAGTATGCACCGTTGCGAAAGTTCGTCGTGTCCAAGCATCACGTGATGATCGGGTGCTATAGACTCTACGCTCACATACAACGGGTGCAAGCCAATTTTGCACACGCGGAAATACTTGGGTCTAGCTTGACGAGCCTAGCATGTACAGACTTGGCCTTGGAACACAAGAACCGAAAGGTTAAGCATGAGTCATATGAATGATATGATCGACACTTTGTTGTCCACCATTGAAACCACATCTCTTCTCGTGATGATCGGATTAGGTGTGGAGAATTTGGATCGTGTTCACTAAACAACTTGAGGGATGTTGAATTTAGTGGGAGTTCATCTAGTAATTTGATTAAGTTGAAATATTTATCATAAACATAGTCTAAGTTGTACTTGCAAATACTGTATATCACATGGCCAAATCCAACTTCAACTTCAACGTTTTTGCTGAGAAGGAAAAGCTTAGAAACAATGGGTCTAACTTCACCAATTGGTTCCGCAATCTAAGAATCATTCTGTCTGGCGGACAAAAGGACTATGTCCTTGGGAAAGCGTTAGGTGACCCCCCTGCTGCAACTGCGCCGGCTGATGAGAAAGCTGTCTATCAGTCGTGTAAAGATTATTATGGTGTGATTAAGAGCACCATGTTGTTTGCTATGGAACCGGAGCTTCAAAATCGTTTTGAAGAGTATCCCAGGCCCTTTGAGATTATCGAGGAGCTGAAAACAATGTTTCAGACTCAGGCCCGTTCTGAGAGATATGAGATCTCCGAGAAGTTCTTTAACTGCAAGATGGAGGAAGGGAGTTCCGTTAGTGAGCACGCCATTAAGATGACGGGCTACACTCAACGGCTTGAGCGACTGGAATGCACGATTCCAGAGGAGCTCAAGATTGACAGGGTTCTGCAATCACTCCCTCCCAGCTACAAAAGTATTGTAGTGACTCATAATCAGATTGGTTCCACTGATACGATCACCGAGCTCTTCGCAAAGCTGAAGGCTGCGGAAGTGGACATCAAGAAGGATAATCATGTGTTGATGGTCAACAAGCCCTCCTTTAAGAAAGGTAAGGGAGCAAAGAAACCCTTCAAGAAGGGCGGCGGCAAGCGCAATGCTCCTGCTGAGAAGAAGCTCAAGTCTGGTCCTAAGCCGGACACTGAGTGCTTCTATTGCAAGGAAAAGGGTCACTGGAAGCGCAACTGTCCGAAGTACTTAGCGGACAAGAAGGCTGGCACCATCAAAGGTATATTTGATATACATGTTATTGATGTTTTCCTTATTAGCCCTCGTTGTAGTGCCTGGGTATTTGATACCGGTTCAGTTGCTAATATTTGTAACTCGAAACAGGAGCTACGGAATAGACGGCGGCTTGTGAGGGATGAGGTGACGATGCGCGTTGGCAACGGATCAAGAGTTGATGTGATGGCCGTCGGCACGCTCTCCTTAGTTTTACCTTCGGGATTAGTTTTAAACCTTAATAAATGTTATTATGTGCCTGCGTTGAGCATGAACATTATTTCTGGATCGTGTTTATTGCAAGACGGTTATTCATTTAAATCGGAGAATAATGGTTGTTCTATTTATATGAGTAACATCTTTTATGGTCATGCACCTCTTGTAAATGTTTTATTTCTTCTAAATCTCGAAAGGGATGAAACACACATCCATAACATTGAGGCTAAGAGATGCAAAGTAGATAGTGATAATACTACTTATTTGTGGCACTGTCGTCTAGGTCATATTGGTGTAAAGCGCATGAAGAAACTCCATTCTGATGGACTTTTGGAGTCTCTTGATTTTGAATCATTTGACACATGCGAACCATGCCTCATGGGCAAGATGATCAAAACCCCGTTCTCCGGAATGATGGAGCGAGCAACGGACTTGTTGGAAATCATACATACCGATGTATGCGGACCGATGAGTATTTCGACGCGCGGTGGATATCGCTATTTCCTCACTTTTACCGATGACTTAAGTAGATATGGGTATATCTATTTAATGAAACATAAATCTAAAACATTTGAAAAGTTCAAGGAATTTCAGAATGAAGTGGAGAACCATCGTAACTGAAAGATTAAGTTTCTACGATCCGATCGTGGAGGTGAATATTTGAGTTATGATTTTCTCACGCATCTTAAAGCAAGTGGAATCGTTTCACAACTCACGCCACCCGGAACACCACAGCGCAATGGTGTGTCTGAACGTCGGAATCGAACCCTATTAGATATGGTCCGATCATTGATGTCTCTTACTGATTTGCCGTTATCATTTTGGGGTTATGCATTAGAAACCGCTGCATTCACTTTAAATAGGGCACCTTCTAAATCCGTTGAGACGACACCGTATGAACTGTGGTTTGGTGCTAAACCTAAGTTGTCGTTTCTTAAAGTTTGGGGATGCGAAGCTTACGTCAAGAAGTTGATGCCGGACAAGCTCGAACCCAAAGCGGAGAAATGCGTCTTCATAGGATACCCTAAGGAAACTATTGGGTATACCTTCTATCACAGAACCGAAGGCAAAGTGTTTGTCGCAAAGAACGGTTCCTTTCTTGAGAAGGAGTTTCTCTCGAAAGAAGTGAGTGGGAGGAAAGTAGAGCTTGACGAGGTTATTGAACCTTCTCTTGAATTGGAGAGTAGTGCAGCACCTGAAATTGTTCCAGTGCCGCCTGCACCAACAATAGAGGAAGCTAATGACAAGGATCATGAAGCTTCGGACGATGCTGCTACTGAACGTCGCAGGTCAACAAGGTCGCGTGCCCCTCCTGAGTGGTACGGCAACCCTGTCTTGACTGTCTTGTTAGTAGAAGACAGTGAACCTACGAACTATGAGGAAGCGATGATGAGCCCAGACTCTGAGAAATGGCTAGAAGCCATGAAATCCGAATTGGGATCCATGAGCGAAAACCAAGTATGGACTTTGGTGGACCCTCCTAGCGACCGAAAGGCCGTTGAGTGCAAATGGATCTTCAAGAAGAAAACGGACGCGGATGGTAATGTTACCGTCTATAAAGCACGGCTTGTCGCGAAAGGTTTTCGACAAGTTCAAGGTGTTGACTACGATGAGACTTTCTCTCCCGTAGCGATGTTTAAGTCCATTCGGATTTTATTAGCAATTGTTGCGTTTCTTGATTATAAAATATGGCAGATGGATGTCAAGACTGCTTTCCTCAATGGCAACATTGATGAAGAGTTGTATATGATGCAACCCGAAGGTTTTGTCAATCCTAAGGATGCTAGTAAAGTATGCAAACTTCAGCGTTCCATTTATGGACTGAAGCAAGCATCTCGGAGTTGGAACCTTCGTTTTGATCAAGTGATCAAGAGCTTTGGATTTGTTCCAAATTGCTACGAAGCTTGTATCTACAAGAAAGTGAGTGGGAGCTCGGTGACGTTTCTGGTACTATATGTGGATGACATATTGATTATCGGAAATGACATCAACATGCTTAACGATGTGAAGAGTTATTTGAACAAATGTTTTTCAATGAAAGACCTAGGTGAAGCTGCTTATATATTGGGCATCAAGATCTATAGAGATAGACAAAGACGCCTGATAGCTTTAAGCCAGAGTACATACCTAGACAAAGTTCTGAAAAGGTTCAGAATGGATAAGGCAAAGAAAGGTTCAGTGCCTATGTTGTCAGGTAAGATATTGAGCAAGGCTCAGTGTCCAGCTACGGTAAATGATAGGGAAGCTATGAGCAAAGTGCCTTATGCCTCGGCCATAGGTTCTATCATGTATGCCATGCTGTGTACTAGACCGGATGTGTCCAATGCTCTTAGTTTGACGAGCAGATATCAAAGTGATCCAGGAGTGGAACACTGGACAGCCGTGAAGAACATCCTAAAGTACCTAAATAGGACTAAAGAAATGTTCTTAGTCTATGGGGGTGATGAACAGCTTGTCATAAAAGGTTACGTCGACGCTAGTTTTGACACCGACAAGGATGATTCCAAATCTCAGACAGGATACGTTTATATTTTGAATGGAGGAGCTGTGAGCTGGAGAAGCTGCAAGCAAAGCGTGATCGCGGGATCTACAGTGGAAGCGGAATACATGGCTGCTGCAGAAGCGTCAAGTGAAGGAGTTTGGATCAGAAACTTCATCACTAAGCTTGGCGTGGTTCCAAGTGCATTGGACCCACTGGAGATATTGTGTGACAACACTGGCGCCATAGCACTCGCTAAGGAACCAAGATATCATCCAAAGACCAAGCATATCAACCGCAAGTTTCACATAATCCGAGATTATATTGCAAATGGAGATCTGAAGATTAGCAAAGTACATACAGATCTGAATGTCGCAGATCCATTGACTAAACCTCTTCCACGTGTAAAACATGATCAACACCTCAGTGCCATGGGTGTGAGATTGTTACCAGATGTAAACTAGATTATTGACTCTAGTGCAAGTGGGAGACTGTTGGAATTATTCCCTAGAGGCAATAATAAAGATGTTATTATTATAATTCTTGTTCATGATAAAGTTTATATTCCATGCTAGAATTGTATTAAGCGGAAACTTTAATACTTGTGTGGTTTGTGAACAACACCGTGTCCCTAGTACGCCTCTATGGACTAGCTCATTGATCAATGATGGTTAAGGTTTCCTAACCATAGACATGAGTTGTCAATTGATAATGAGATCATAACATTGGAGAATGATGTGATGGACAGACCCAAACTAAGCGAAGTAATTAGATCATGTCATCGTGTTCGTCTTTGCGAAGCTTTTCTTATGTCAAATATTGTATTCCTTAGACCATGAGATAATACAACTCCCTGGTATCGGAAGAAAGCTTTGAGGTCATCAAACGTCATCCTATGAGAGGGTGATCATAAAGGTGTCTCTCAGGTGATCGGAAAGTATCTGTTGGGTTGTATGTATGGAGATGGGATTTGTCCCTCCCAAGTCGGAGAGATATACTTCGGGCCCACTCGGTAATCGATATCAACACCGCTTGCAAGCATGTGGTTAAGGAGTTAATCACAAAGTGATATCGGATTACATAACGAGTAAAGTACTTGCTGTGAACGAGATTGAACTAGGTATGACGGTACCGACGATCGAATCTCGGACAAGTAAAATATCGCGAGACGAAGGGAATATATATATGGGATTGTTTGAATCCTGGCATCGTGGTTCATCCGATATGATCATCGATGAATGTGTGGGAGTCAATATGGGTGCCCAGACCCCGCTGTTGATTATTGATAGAAGATCATGTCTGCATATTCTTGAACCCGCAGGGTCACACACTTAACGTATCTCGACGCTAGGATAGATTGGATAATTGGTTTATGAATTTTTGTTCGGAGTCTCGGATGGGATCCGGAATATCACGAGAGGTTCCGGAATGGTCCGGAGAATAAGATTCATATAAGGCAATGCAGTTTTTGGAGTTCGAAATTGTTCAGGGTTAATCGGTATTGTACCGGAAGCTTCTAGAACCTTCCGGAAGGGGACCAACGTGGCCCCACCTTCCGGGAGGGGGCATGGGCCTATGAGGGAGTGTCCTGGCCGCATTGGGCCAGGGGCACAAGGCCCCATAGGGCCCAGCCGATTCTATAGGGTTTAAATCGTTTAAACTAGAGATATGATTTCTAGAAGGGGGAGAGTCCTTGCCCCCCACTTCTCCCTCCCTTGGCCGCCGGCCCAAGGCTTGGAGGAGGGGCAAGGGCTGGCCGCCCCCCTCTATAAATAGAGGGCTGGTGCGCCCCTCCCCCCTACACCTTGCCTCCAACCCTAGTTGCCTTGCTACCTTCCTCTCTCCCTCCCAACTGTTTGTAGGCGAAGCCCTGCGGCAGAAATTCTCCACCATATACACCACGCCGTCGTGTTGTAGATCCAATCCATCTCTCCACCATACTTGCTGGTCCAAGGAAGGAGGAGACGTCGAGGTGCTGCACGTGTGCATCTCACGTAGGCACCGCCACTTGTGGTGCTAGATCGGATCATATCGCGAGGAGGAGAAGCGAGTACGACTACATCACCCACGTTCCGACGAACGTTCCGCTGTGCGAATCTTCAAGGGTATGAAGATCTAATCCAATCTCTCTTGTTGATTGCATCTCCTAGATTAGATCTTGGCTTTCCTTCTGTTCGCATCCGTAGAAAATTTTGATTTACTATGCCGCGAAACCCTTCAACGTCGGTGCTGTAGACTTGGACGTTCCTGCCAATTTGTTCCCTGAGGTAATTCTGCATCATCCGCTGGTACGTAGCACTTGTGTTTTTTTAGCCCAAAGGGCATCGTCTCATAGCAGAATACACCGTATGGTGGGATAATTTTTTTTTGTATTGGTCTTCGATTTTCATCATAATCTGGTTGTAACCAGAATATTCATACAGAAAGGAAAGACGCTCACACCCCGCGGTTGAGTCAATGATTTGGTCAATTTGCGGAAGTAGAAAGTGATCCTTTGGACAATGCTTATTCAGTGCAGTGAAGTCAATAAATATGGGAAGTATGTCTATATTATTCTTCGGGACACACACTAGATTGGCTACCCAGGTCGCCCTCTTGATCTCTCGGATGAACCTGGCTTCAAGGAGCCGATGGATCTCTTTGCCGATGGCTTTGCGCTTTGGTTCCATGAAGTGGCGGAGTGACTTCTTGACTGGCTTGGCGTCATGGTATATGTTGAGTACGTGCACCGCGAGTTTCCTTTGCGGGACCAAGGTTGGAAGCTACAAAGGTTGTTTTTCGAATCAATGGGGTGAATATGTACCTCTCGCGTATCCTTGGTGGAGTCAAATGATTGGTCAGGTATGGCCCTCGTTTCCTCTGGAAGGACGTCGTGATCGGTGGAAATCTTGAGTTGGGCGAACTCTGTTTCCAGCCCAAAGAACTCAGAGATCTTGTTGAATTCTCGATCGCATTTGTTTGATCAAGAAAAGCTACCCCTTACGATTATGATTCCGTTGGGTCCTGGCATTTTCATCATAAGAGGTGCATAGTGCAGAACAACCATGAACCACGCGAACACGGGTCACCCGAGAAGTGTGTGATACTATGATGGCCAATCCATGACCCCAAACTCAATTTTCTCACGTCTAAAATTGTCGTGTGAGCCAAAGATAATGTCGAGTACAATCTTGTACACAGGGATTTTGGCTTTTCCTGGGACTATGCTGTGGAAGGATATTTCTGTTGGTGCTACGTTGGTCAAAGAGCGGTTCATCACACGTAGTGTTTTAACATAGATGAGGTTGATGCCACTTCTTGCATCCATGAAGACTTTTCTCATGACGAATCCGCCTATCTTGGTGTCAACTATCAGTGCGGAATGACTTGGTTGTGGGACCTGAAGAGGATAGTGATCCCTGCTGATGGTGACCTCTTGTTCGGACCATGTCGAGGATATGACCTCAGATACCCCCAGAGTTGAGGTATCAGGTAATTACATAAAGGAATATGTGATTCAGTAAAGAATAAAGGAAATATCATTTCATATAGGATAATAAGGAAAAAAATGAATACAGAAAAGAAAAAAACCCAGCCAGGACGAATTAGACTAAATCCGGTCTGGTTCAAGTCTTTCCGGGCCGAATTTAGCTCTCCAGGGCCAAATTAAGGAATAAAGATAGCCACGCCGAATCATCGAACCTCGGCCCAAGACATATCACCACACCACGCCAGCAACCCTCCGTCTGGTGGGCCGACTCAGGCCAAATGGGCCCACAATGGGCTGACCTTTCTCCTCTTGCCGAACCACCCCATGTCGCCATTTCCCGCCAACGCGCTTCCTCCCGCCGAGATCACGCGTCAAACTCCCCGCGGGTCAATGCTCCAACACCGACGCGTCTCCTCCCGCCAGCATCGCTACTTCCGCCTAGCTCCCTCGACAGCTTCCCCCGGGTGGGCCGAATTTGGCCCACCGTGGGGAATCTCCTGCACCACTGCCTCGAGTCGTCCACAACACCCCGCCTAGCTCCCCGGGTGGGTAGAATCAAGATGACCTCGTCCTACTGCAGGTCTGCTACACCAGGCCGACGCCTCCAACTGTGGGTCGACGTAGAGAGACACCGGCTGGGCTCCTACTGACCCGGCTGGGCCACTCTCTTCCTCTCTCACGCCTAGGCCAAATTAAAGATGATCTCGTTGGGCCCTCTACCAGCTTGGCTAGGCCGTTTGTTGATCCGGTTAGGCTGTTTTATCCCCAGACCGAATTATTTCTTCCCCAGGCCGAGTTTCCTTTGCATCCAAAGCACCTGGGCTGAATTAGATGACCCGACACCTCTGAATTCACCTCCAGATGCATCCTAACCTTCACAACAACACGTCATCGATCCATGACAAGCTCCACAAGTATCGTGGCAGTCTTGGAACATCCCTGGATCAGACAGACAAATGCCCCATAGGATATGCTTGGCATCCAAGGAAGATGCTTGGGAATATGCCAAGCATCTCCAAAGATGCTAAGGCATATGTTGAGCATCTCAGGAAGATGCTAAGGTATATGCTGAAGAGATGCCAACGGCAAGAGCTACCAGACAAATCAATCTGACTAGGACCAATCGTGAGGAACAAGTCTTGTCCCTTGGGCTCCCCTTTATAAGAAGCACCGGGGGGGGGGGGTCGTTCTCAGGGAGGCCCCCGAAGGTCTCCTCTCCTATCTTCTCGCTAGGAGCACATATTATTCCTCCTCTACTCTCACAGAGAAAGCTATTAGAGGCATAGTAAATATAGCTCAAGGAGCACAATTGTAGCCACAAGTATGGCAAGATTATATGAGATTAGATGCAGAAGTAGAGGTGTTATCTCACTAGGAGAGACTTGAACCTGGGTACATCATGTCTCTCATTGTTCTTGCGAGTGCGGTCTTCACTGCATCATCCCTTCCCGGATTCCTCCATGTCCATCGGCCCCAACTTTAGCCTACCTCAGACATATGCCGTGATACCACCATGACAAACCAGTTGATGTACTCGAGTGTTGGTGGAGGTGCTCTAATCGCTAAATTCACCTATTGGGTGATCAAAATTTGGGTTCTGTTGGATGGACGCCCCTTCTGAATCACATGCATGGCTCCCCTAGACTGTGGGTGTTCGTCGTTTCGGGATCTATTTGCCACGGGTTTCTGATTGATTACTACGGCCATCGGCGGTGTCCCTGGTAGTGGTGGTGGTGTGTTGATTGCTAACGCTCTAGGTGCAACGTTCAACCCTTGGTTTGTTGCTTCAGCTACCTTGGCGTTGTAGGCTCCCTGGAGCTACAGAAAGGTGTAGCAGTCCTTCATAAGGTGATTTGACCTTCTTCTCCCCTCTGAGTCGGTGTAGTAGTGCATGTGGCATGGTCTTTAAATCATATACAGAGGTGATTGAGCAGCATCCTAAGGGGTCCATCGCCGATATTTGTTGGGTTGTCCTGCTGGTTCCAGCCTCGTCTTGATTGTTGTTGTGGTATCTACTGTTGCGGTATTTGTCCTTGCGGTTCTCCTCACTATTGAAACCAGTCACAAGTTGGCTACGTTCGTCAAAATCGTCAATAGTTCTTGTCGCGCCTTCGCCTGCGGTCATTATTGTAGTCACGTCTGTTGCGTTCATCTTCGGGTGAGCGCGTACGCTTGTTGTTCAACCCCCGCCTAGTCCACGACAAAGTCGCAATTGTTCATGATGGTTGCTGGGGACGAGTTTGTCCCTCCAGTAGAGAAAACATAGGATGTCGACATTGCAGTTGGTGTCATGATTGCTGATAATGGACCCGAATAGATCGGATCCAAAAGGCGGAGAGTTCCCGCCGAACCTATGTGGAAGTTGAAACTTTAGTTCATCATATTTGTCTCTCGCTCGAGATTGTCGAAGGCTGGAAGAAGGGTGGGCAGGTGTGGAAAGTGATCGACGGAACCAAAATGGATCTAAATACTCCCGATTGTCGAGTTGCTTCTTGGTGAAGAGGGAGCTACTGAATTCATGACTCTAGCGCACAGATTTCTCACAGACGACGCCAATTGACAAGGGGTAACCCCGACAATGTCCATAGTAATGTACTTGGGTTTTAGGGAAAGGGGTGTGCTGGTGATTTCATCGGCTTACCAGACAAACAAGGGAGGCGAGATTTACCCAGGTTCAGGCCCTCGTAGAGGAAACCTACTTTATGCTTGTCTATTTTCATTTATGGAGAGTATAAAGTCGCCGGATTGCCAGATGCAATCTATCTTTATAGCGGTTTGGTGTGAATTGAAGGTTAAGGTGCTCTCCTGTTGGCTCCTCCCAGCCTTTTTATGAGAGGCTGGGTCTTAGGGCATGTTCAAAAGTACTCCAGCTTCTAGTTTATCTCAAATCCATCATGGAGCAACGCCGAACACTCTGACTCCACGGATCCAGATCCGAGAAGCTAGCCCAAATTTGTGTACAAAACTTGGAGCACCTCTTTTGGAGATTTTTGGAACAGCAATTCGCGGAGCAGTTAAAAATTACACCCAACGGATGGCAACAAACATGGCCACTTTTCGTTGGGACTCCAAGTGTATAGTGTTTTCGCAAGCTTCTTTTCCCCACAAGGGTGACTCAGGGGTTTATATCGAACTCTCAGAGAATTGGTTATGGAAGTGTATTTGTCTTCTCCTCTTCAAGCAACCTGTAAAGTAAAATAATTTGTCTTGTGTCCCCAACTCCACCAAGTGGTTTTCAGGCACAAGGTTTCGTATTAGTAATATGAAATAAATATAAAATAAATTGGAATAAATAAAGTAAATAAAGTAATGCAAACTAGATGATATAGAAGATAGTAGAGTTGTTTTTGATTTTTTATGAGTGATTGCAAGTAGGGAAAGTATTTTTGGTATTTTAGAAATAATAAATTGTAGAAAATATGAAAGGTAGTAGATGCAATGGGGTTCATGGGTTTACTTCCATACTCTCTTTTTAGGTTGTAGTGATCACAAAACAATTCATCAATGATAAAATATTCATGGAACTTCTATATGTGTTTGATAAGCATTCATATGGGCATCTGGTACGTCATAAACGTATCTATAATTTAGATGCTCCATTCTTGTTTTGTATCAACTTTCTTATGTTTTGTCTACACTTTGAGGCATTTTTATACATTTTCTGGAACTAACCTATTGACAAGATGCCGCAGTGTCAGTTGCCTGTTTTCTGTTGTTTTTGGTTTCAAAAAAACTAGTAAGGAAATAGTCTCGGAATTAGACAGAACAAAAGCCAAAGTTAATATTTTACCAGACTAGACACGAAGACCAAAGGGGAGACGAAGAGGAGTCACGAGGAAGCCACACCTAGGGCCGGATCGGGTCCCCCTAGGGTGCGCCGCCCCATGGTGTGGGCCCCACGTGCGTCCACCTACCTCGCCCCTTCGCCTATATAAACACCCCGAGGGGGAAACCCTAAACACCCTATCAGAAATCAACGAAAGAGTCCATAGCCGCCGCCACCATTGTCCCTAGATCGGGGGGATATGAAGCTCTTCCTGGCACCCTTCAGGAGGGGAGAGATCATCCCGGAGGCCTTCTTAATCACCATGCCAACTTACAGAGTGATGCGTGAGTTGTTGTAACATCCCAAAAATATCAAACTTAGATCAACAAAACACTAATCCTAAAGTTTAGGGTTAACAAAAACTTTTCTAAATCAATTCATGAAAGCATGTATATGTGTATGCATGAATTTTGAAATTCTTTAAAACCACTTTGTTTGTGTGATCCATTGCTTGTAAAATGTTTCTTAGGTGAAAAGAACATCATCTAAAACATTCCCCACACTTTTCCTAAATAAAAATAAGTCAAAACCAATATATTAAGTGAATGGTCATTTTGACCAATTTAACTCCCATGCCTACTTTGGCTGTCTCAAACTTTCAAAACCTAACAGAAACTTCTCTGGATCTTTGCACCCCTTGAATGTACTCATAACAAAGTATCAAGGCCCACCTTGTGATCATCCAGAAACTTTCAAATGCATAGTTTAAATGACAACTCAAAATTGAATCTTCTTCATATGGGAAGATCCCACTTTTTCAAAACCCACTTAAACAAGCTCAATTTTCAAAACCCAAGCATCTGCAGACTCACCAGAACCAATCTAGCAAACCCACCAAAAATCATTTCAAAATTCAAAACTTGATTTCATGCGGCCATTTCATCAAACAGGTTGCAGACACAAATCAAACAAAACATCAAACACTATAGTGTGCAGTGATTCTTGCCTAACTTGTTCCCTAGTCAGCTCTCACACACCTCAGTAGATCATCTAGAAAGATTAGCCCAACACTAGCACCCTGTGAGCTTGCCATTCCCATTAATGGTGAACAGCTGAGCCACCCCATGTCACCCCAAAGTGGACAGCAAGCTAGGAGCAGCAGCAAGCCTAGCCAGCATGTCTGGGAGGCAGCCCACCGTCCACCGCCACTGCCTGTCCCAGCCGCGAGTGTTGCCAAGCCCTGGACCACGCGCACAAGACACGCCCAGACCATGCCGAGCGTGCGCCAGAGCGCCACCCTCGACCACCACCCACAGACCATGCGCCGCCCTCACCGCGCGCACACACGATCACCACCGACCCAGGAGACCGCCAGACATCCCCGTTTAACGCCCCGCGCCATACAGCCACCGCCCGCCGTCGAGAACGCCGCCTCTGCCGCGCAGAGCACCGCCCGTTCCAGACCAAACCACACCGCCCCATGCCTCGCGACCATGCCGTTGAGCATCGCCAGGAGACACAGCACCGTCCCCTACCCTTGCCCATGCCTTTAGCTGCCTGTAACATCGCCTCTGACGAGCTCACCTTGCGCCCCGACGGTCCCCTCGCTCGACTATAAATAGAGGCCACCCCCGCACGATTTCTTCACACCATCTCACTCCCCTCTCCTCACTGATCGTGCCACACCAGTCTCAGAGAAAGGCGAGCACCACCCTGCCGGAATTTCACCGGAGCCTGCCGCTGCCGGAGAAGAAAGGAGCCAGCGATTGGAGCCGCCCCAGGAGAAGCCACCGGTACCAGGAGGTTCGCCGTCGTCGACTTCGTCGTTCGCCCGCCTCGCCGACCCTCGCCCGTACCCCGGTGAGCCCCCAGCACCCCTCACTGGCCACGCTAGGTTTCATTCTCGCCGGAGCTGTCTCGCGTCGACGATGACCCTCAGCCGTTGGATTAGAACCAGATCTAACGAACCACGTTGCCCCATACCGCTTCGCCCAGCCCCGTGTCACTGACGAGTGGGGACACCCACTTAAGCAGCCCGCGGGAGCACTGCGCTTAGCAGGCCGGCCCGTTAGAATTTCCCGCGCAGCCCAGCATTTCAAATTAAACTTTTTCTTTTTAAATTCAAACACACTTCAGTACCCAACTTCAAAAATCAACCCAGAACAATTTAGTGCACCAAATTAGATGAAACCAATTTTGTTGGAAAGGTCTGTGAATGCTTAATCCAAGCCCGTTGGATTCAAGTCATTTGGATTTGTAGATCACCCTTAGCAAAAATGACAAGGCAGAAGCTTTTCTGCATTCAAACATTTTTCAAATTTAAACCACAATAGCTTTTGAGTTGATTCCAACTCTCAAAAATCACTTTCAACCATACCTTTCAGAATATATAAAAATATATATAGGTTACTTGCAGAAATAATGTTCAAGGAATAAAGGAATGCTTCATAAGCATTTCTAGCCACTTTAATTAATTAAAATAAAAGGGTAAAACCTTGTTAAATTGTGACACCACTTTAAATCACATTCCCATGGACTACAACATGTGGTGGTGACATGTGTCAACATGATCCCATGTTTAGTTTGGAGAATATTAAATATTAAGTAGTTCTTCCATGAGTAGAAATTACTTTTTCTAAAATAAGAAGACTTAAACCAATCCTTAACCTTGTAATGATAGAGATGATGCTAGATCATCTATAGGACCCTTGTGTGTGATGATTGCAAGTACTTAAGTATTGTTTGGTGATTGTGTACCTCGTATTTATTCATAGACGCTAGTACCGACCAAGGCTACGAAGAAGAAGGAGGATACTACGAAGAGGAAGCCGAAGAGAACTTCAACCACTGCTCTGCACAAGGCAAGCCTAATACTACTAGTTGAGCAAGCTAGTAACTATGCAAGCTTATACTGATATTGATGCAAGCTAACACTTGCAAGATACCCTATTGTTGCCACAACCCATGCTTGTGACATGATTACTATATGCCCTAAGCGTATGTAACCATACCCACTTGCTAAACCAATCCTAGTTTTATGGCAAGCTTTTTACTCTATTTCCTTACCAAAGTTTACTTAGAGGCTACCCAAGAAGTTTGGTAGAAACTAGACAGTTGTGCTGAAGGTTGCATAAAGAGCATTAAATTTGGCCTAAGCTAGAAACCTTGATATCAGCTTATGGTATAAGGTTGGACTTAGTTGCCACTCCACTAGTTACCACCCCTCTATTAGTACTACCCCACCTGTAGATGCTAGTGCTAAGCATAAAACTTGATCAACTTTAGATGGGAATACTTGGTGGAAAAATGGTTATGAAAACCTTGGAATGATGGATCATTATATTGAAATGTTTTGGACATGTGTTTCCAAACACTTGATGATTTTGGTGATGAAAATGTTGAGGCATGAGCCTTAGCCCTTTATAAAACTGATGGTTGTCTGGATGCGATACCATTCCAATTTTACCGTATAACCACAATACCCGAATATTGGGTAGGGCTTGACTGGAAACTTATATACCTTAGTATTAGTTCCCTCACGGCCAAGGTCTGAGCTGAGGCTACCTTGTGAAGATTGTCCACCTGTGCAGTACCCAAGATGACAGTGGTCATGGTTGGGAGGCCAAACTCACAGGAGAGGTGCTTATACTAGGGAGTGTAAATGGAAGGTTAGGATTGATTATCCGCATACTGAGTATGGTGAATTCAGGATTTGTTCCTGACGGATGTATCGAATGTTGTGGTGAAAGTGTACAATCTCTGCAGAGTGTCAAACTATTCGAATAGCCGCGTCCGCGGTTATGGACAGTTGGAGTGGCCATACTGTTCCCCCGTCAGATTTTTTCAAAATGACTTGTGAACGACCTGAGACTTTGACTTGACCACAATAGAGTTGTGACTGGAAATACAAGATCCCACTTAGGAGTTATAAAATTTGTGACCAGCTTTGGAACTTAGTAGTATAAATCTGGCTTTTGCAAAACAACCCTAGAGCCTAGTGTCCTATTATCCAAAAACCCCTCTTTCTTGTTAGTATTAGTTTGCGAGTACTTAAAGAGTACTCATGGCTTTGTCCCTGGCTATTCCCATGGCCAGACTATGAAGAGGAGTACCTGGAGGATGGACCCCAGGACGGTTACGACAACTAGGATCATCTCCCATCGTCAGCATTGCCTGTGACCCCGAAGATGGAGCCTCGCCTACGCTACCGTTATTATGCCGTATTCCGCTGCTTGATGTTGTATTAAGGTCTGGATCATGAGATCCCTATTTGTGTAAGAACTTATGTATCGTTGTAATGGATGAAGTACTATGGTATCCAATTCTGTTATGTCTCGCAAAAATGGTAATCCTGGGATTGCGATGTATGGCATAACAGGCATCTAGGATTGAAAAATCCGGGTGTTGACAGTTGTTCAGCCTTGGACCATGGGTCCATACAGTAACTAGATGGTTGTTTCTCCTCTTTTGTGCTATCATGTTTAGATCTTGTGAGCTCTGTTCATGATCAAGATCATCTATTTGTAATGATACATGTTGTGTTTGCAGAGATCAAGATGTCTAGTATATGCATTGTTATGCATTTTCAATCTGCCAATTGCCCCGCTGTAATTTGTTCACCCAGCATGTTATTTATCTCATGGAGAACACCTCTAGTGAACTGTGGACCCTGGTCCATTCCTTACCATTGACATACCATCTACTGTTTACTTTCTACAATTACTACAAGTAATTACTATCTTCCACACTATACGTTTAATCCTTTGTTTTCAGCAAACCGGTGAGATTGACAACCTCACTGTAAGTTGGGGCAAAGTACTGTGGTTGTGTTGTGCAGGTTCCAAATTGCTAGCAACACCTTGGAGTTGTTTCCTTACTCCTACTGGTTCGATAACCTTGGTTTCATAACTGAGGGAAACTTGCTGATGTGCTCATCATACCTTCCTCTTGGGGTTCCCAACAAGCTCTACATATTTGAGCCATCAATCACTTTTCTGGCGCCGTTGCTGGGGAGATAAGGACAACTTTAATCTCTTCCTCCCCGTCAATCACTTTTCAGGGAGAAAGATGATTCTTGCAAGGGGAGTCTCTCACAACCAATCTATTTACTTTGTTTTTGTTTTGCTTAGTTTATTTTGCTTTGTTTTGCTTGTTTCTTTTTATCAAAAATATAAAAAATAGTTATGCTGCTTTGCTTCTTTTTATCAAAAACACAAAAAAATAGTTCCTACTTCAGTTTATATTTCCGTTGGCCTGCTTTAATCCTGCAAAAATGAATACTCCTGAAAACACCAAGTTGTGTGACGTCACTAGCACAAACAACAATGATTTTATGTGTACACCTATTGCTCCACCTATTCCTGAAGCTACTTTCTTTGAAATTAAACCTGCTTTGCTTAATCTTGTTATGAAAGAGCAATTTTCTGGTGCTAGTTCTGCTGATGCTGCTACTCACCTTAATAATTTTGTTGAACTTTATGAGATGCAAAAATATAAGGATGTAGATGGAGATATTATTAAGCTTAATGTTTTCTTTCTCTTTGAGAGGAAGAGCTAAATAATGGTTGCTATGTTTGCCTAGAAATAGTATTGATTCTTGGATTAAATGCAAATATGCTTTTATTGGAAAATATTATCCTCCTGCTAATATTATATCTATGAGAAGTGAAATAATGAAATTTAAACAATTTGATAATGAACATGTTGATCAAGCTTGGGAAAGAATGAAATCTTTGGTAAATAATTGCCCCACTCATGGACTAACTGCTTGGATGATTATCCAAACCTTTTATACAAGACTAAAATTTTCTTCAAGAAATCTATTGGATTCTGCTGTTGGAGGTACCTTTATGACCATTACTTTGGGCTGCAACAAAGCTCCTTGATAATATGATGGTTAATCATTCTGAATGGCACACTGAGAGAGCTCCACAAGGTAAGAAGGTAAATTCTGTTGAAGAAGCCTCCTCCTTGAGTGATAAAATTGATGTTATTATGTCTATGCTTGTTAATGGAAAAGCTCATATTGATCCAAATAATGTTCCTTTAGCCTCTTTGGTTGCTCAAGAGCAAGTTGATGTGAACTTCATTAGAAATAATATTTTTTGCAACAATGCTTATGGTAATAATAATTATAGGCCATACCCTCCTAATAATAGCAATAATTATCATGGTAAATCTAGAATGCCTAGTGAAGAAAGGATTTTAGAAGTTAAAAGATACACTAAAAACTTCATGCAAATGCAATATGAGCAGAATAAATTATTCACTAAAACCATGGAGGAACAATCTACTATTTTGAAAAATATTAGTCATCAACTTGGGAATTTAAATAGCGAAATTCCTGGTTTGCAATCCAAAATTTCAAATGCTGAAAAATAATAATTCATCTTTGTCTCAAGCATAATATTCTTTGATTAATAAAATGGCTGCTAAACCATAAAATATGGAAAATCCCTTTGCTGCTAATAATGCCATACAAGTTAGAATTGATGAAAATGTTAGAATGTTAGCTGAATTGCATGCTAGGTGGGAAAGAGAAGATGAAATTTCTAGAAATAGTAGTATTTGTACTATTACCACCACCATTGATGCTAGCAAACCACCTAAAGTCCCCATTCCTTTTTCCAATAAAAATGCTAAAATTCTTTGAAATATGGGAAATAATAATTCTACTACCTTGGATGCTAATTTTGATCTTGATGGCTGCAATATTCTGAAGTAATTATGTTCTTACAAAATCTTGCTAGAAGTCCTAATGCTAGTGCTATGAATTTGGCTTTTACAAAACATATTACAAATGCTCTCATGAAAATTAAAGAAGAAAAATTCATACATAAAGCTTCCATTCCTAGGAAATTAGAAGATGGTTGGGAACCCATCATTAATATGAAAGTGAATGAATGTGATCTTAAAGCTTTATGTGATATTGGTGCTAGTGTCTCTATTATGCCGAGAAAAATTTGTGAAATGCTTGATTTGCCACCATTGGAAGATTGCTATTTGGATGTCCATCTTGATGATAATACTAAAAAGAGACTTATGAGGAGCATTAATGATGTTCTTATAATGGTTAACAATGCCTTTGTCCCTGTTGATTTCTATGTTTTGGATGTTGAATGCAATGCTTCTTGTCCTATTTTTTTTGGGAAGTCCTTTTCTTATAACTGTTGGTGCCATTATTGATATGAAGGAAGGCACCATTAAATATCAATTACCACTCAAGAAAGGTATAGACCACTTCCCTAGAAAAAGAGATAAACTATTTACTCTCTTATTAAAACAAAAGTTGATGTTAATGCTTCTTGATTTGAAAATACTTGATTCTTGCTTCCTATGCCTAGCTGAAAGGCGTTAAACAAAAGCACTATTGGGAGATAACCCAAATTATTTTTATTTCATTAAGTTTTTATTTTGTTGAGTCTTGGAAGTTATGCCTCTGTAATAAACTATACTTATCCTTTTTGTGTGGTTTTTGTGCCAAGAATAACTTCTAATGAGAGAGAAGTAAGATTTGGGGAAGGTTTTGTCCCGAAACAGATTTTTGTGCTTCACTGTAAATAATCATGAAAAATCCTAGTACGTCAGACTAAGCTGTAATTTTCTGTGCATATGCCCCAGGTTATTATATAACTTTTGTTAGTTTAGCACTTTTTGATTTTACTAACAGAAGGTCTTCGAAAAAATCGGTCTTTACCCGCTGGTCTATTTTGATAGATTTCTGCCATTATTTGCTTTTGCCTCTTAATCGGTTTCTTTTGAGTTCTCTTTGATCACTTGAGCTTTCAAAAGGAATTGCTACAGTAGCTTGTGATTTAATGGAAGTTTTACTTGTGTTTAAACTAAACCAAAAGGCTTATTATCTTGAAAACACTAATGTTGCTAATGAAGAATTGTGTGAAGTTTTGTATGAAGGAAATTTTCAAGTGTAGAGGAAGGATGATGTGATGAGATGAAGTATGGATAAAATATCAAGCTTGGGGATGCCACCCGTGCCACCCCAAGAAATATTTAAGATGTACAAGCGTCAAAGCTTGGGGATTCCCAAGGCATCCCCTTCTTCATCAATAAAAATCTCAGGTTTTCTTTCTAAACACTTTATTTTTAATGCTTCATGCACTATTATGTTGTTCTTGGAGCGTCTTTGTTTTTAGTTTTCTTTTGTTTGGTTTGCTGCAATAAATTATTTGTACCCCTCATTCTTATTTTGTTTCAAATAAGTTGATTGGTGTTGGAAAAGAGTAGAAAGTTTCATGCTTATAGAGGTATAAAAGGAAGCTTGTTTTGACTGTGGATTAGACTTTATCATGTCATGTTAGAGGTTGATTTGACCATATGCTTAGTGATTATTGCTGTAGCGTGACTTGTTCCAAACAATTGAGATTGCTTAATGTGCCTTGAAAGAATCATGCGTTGTTTTAGCAAACAAAAGCATAATATTATGGTATTCTCCTTTGATGCTTTATTTGGGTTAACTTGGTACATGCTTACACCATGTTAAGACTATGAACCAGTCACCTTAGCCTCTATGATCATTTAGTTTTTGACTTGTGATATCGCTTTATGCTTTAATTAATAATGTTTTGTCGCTTTGCATGATTATGGCCATTATTGCTCTCTTAGTTGGTCGCTCCTAGTATTTTGCTAACCTCCACTTGTACTGAGTATAAGCTCTACTCGTGCATCCAACTCCCAAGAAACCAAGTTATTCCAAAGAGTCGACTATAAATTCCTATGCATGGTGTGTTACACCATTCCAAGTATATTCATGTGTTTATCTATCTTCCAAATTAAACTTGTTATGTGAAAATTAGTGATTAAAGCTCTCACAAACTTGATGGCACACTTTACTTTATTGCACTTAATAAACTTGAACCATTGTGCCCATCTATGTTGCGTATATGCTTGCAAATTATAAGTTGGGAGTTAGCAGAGCCATGTTGTCATGGGGAACACTTTCAACACTTGTACATATCTATCCAGTTGATATCATGATCTTTTGTTTATGGATGTCGCCGGTGTGAAATAAAAGGGGAGCTTGTAAGTCCATGGAGTATTGTATATGTGTTAGAGAAACGCCTGGGCGGCTAGTCTAAGCCATGCCTAATCATGGTTGAAACATGCAGCATAACCATAGTGAGCAATCTATGAAGCATCTTCAAAAAAAATATAGAAAAAAGAGATAAAGGGAAAAAAATCACCATACTCATGGTAAATAAAAAGACCGCCGAGATGCTCATTGTCTGTTGCCTTGTCATTTTGATATGGGATAGCTCCTGTGTCATGGGGCAAGGGGTACCCCGTTGGCGGTTCTCTATGATACACATATACTTACAATAACAAGAACTTGCTCGTAACTAAAGTTGAGTAGCATGAGGAATGACCCTCGTACTCAAGGGACATGAGATTTTCAACTTATGATCTATCAAGCATATACTTCATATTTGTCTCACTTTAACCTTAATCACTTCAAGATGCTTATGATAGGGTCAATGAGAGCTGAAAGCTAATAAGTACCATAATTTTTGGAAGCTCTTTATGAAACTTGAAATCCCTGCTTCCCTCTATGAAGGGCCTTTCTTTTTACTTTTATGTTGAGTCTCCATCTTCTATCTTTATGCACCAATTAAGAGAACATAGTTGTCATTCTTAGTTCAATGTGCATTGTCCCAAAACTTATTGATTGATTCATAATCATGGTATTGCTTTTTCTTAAATTATTTGTATCTAGTCACCCTTATGTAATTTGAAGGTGTCCTATGCATTTATGTTTTGCTATTCTATGAGGGACAAGCTGAATACCACTCAGGCTAGGTTTTATATATGTGAAACGAACAAATGCATTTCAATGCATTGTAATTCATGATATTTTGTTTGTACCTTTTCATGTTACAACTTAGTTGCTTTGTATTATTGTTAGAACTACATCTTTCATGCTCATGTTTAGAGTACTTTGATCCCAGCTATCAATGCTTTACAATATTTTGATCAAGATTGTGATGGTGCATGTCACCTAAAAAATTATTCTTTTTATCACTTACCTACTCGAGGACGAGCAGGAGTTAAGCTTGGGGATGCTTGATACGTCGTAAATGTCTCTATAATTTTTGATGCTCCATGCTTGTTTTGTATCAACTTTCTTATGTTTTGTCTACACTTTGAGGCTTTTTTATACATTTCCTGAAACTAACCTATTGACAAGATGCCGCAGTGCCAGTTGCCTTTTTTTCTACTGTTTTTGGTTTCAGAAAAGCTAGTAAGGAAATAGTCTCGGAATTGGAAGAAACAAAGCCAAAGTCAATATTTTACCAGACACGACACGAAGACCAAAGGGGAGACGAAGAGGAGCTACGAGACGGCCACACCTAGGGCCGGCGCGGGTCCCCCTAGGACGTGCCGCCCCATGGTGTGGGCCCCTCGGGCGTCCACCGACCTTACCCCTTCGCCTATATAAACACCCTGAGGCAGAAACCCTAAATACCCGATCAAAAACCCTAAACCCTGGGGGGATCTGAAGCTCTTCCCGGCACCCTGTCGGAGAGGAGAGATCATCCTGGAGGCCTTCTTCATCACCATGCCAGCTTTTGGAGTGATGCGTGAGTAGTTCACCCTTGTACTATGGGTCCATACATTATCTAGATGGTTGTTTCTCCTCTTTTGTGCTATCATTTTTAGATCTTGTGAGCTTCATTCATGATCAATATCATCTATTTGTAATTCTACATGTTGTGTTTGCAGAGATCAAGATGTCCAGTATATGCATTGTTATGCATTTTCAATCTGTCAATTGCCCCGCTGTAATTTGTTTACCCAACATGTTATTTATCTCATGGAGAACACCTCTAGTGAACTGTGGACCCCAGTACATTCCTTACCATTGATATACCATCTACTGTTTACCATTTACTGTTTACTTTCTACAATTACTACAAGCAATTACTATCTTCCACACTATACGTTTAATCCTTTGTTTTTAGCAAACTGGTGAGATTTACAACCTCACTGTAAGTTGGGGCAAAGTATTGTGGTTGTGTTGAGCAGGTTCCAAGTTGCTAGCAACACCTTGGAGTTGTTTCCTTACTCCTACTGGTTCGATAACCTTTGTTTCATAACCGAGGAAAACTTGCTGATGTGCTCATCATACCTCACTACTAGGAAAACGGCTATAGGTAATCCACACATCCGTGGCGCACGTGCTAGTGGTGCCCCATGGGTAAAATAGGCGTGGCGCACTGCCCATAGGTTCCCTACGGCTAACTGCCGTAAGCGTGGCATACATGGGGGTGGTGCGCCATGCCTATGTGTGGGCCAGGGCACAGGTGGCCGCAGCACACATACCCGTAGCGCACTAGGTCAAGGTGCGCTACGGATGTGAAACTTAGCCGTAGCGCACCCTGACCTAGTGCGCTACGGTCATGTGTGCTGGAGCAGCTGGGTTAACTTAGCAGTAGGGCACTCTGTCCTAGTGCCCTACGGCCAAGTGGCCTGCACCAACTCCCCCCCTCCCCCCCTCGTGGAACGCCTTTTTAGGCTTTGCAAAAAATAAAAGAAAATGATATCACTTCAAAAAATAAAATCATTTCATATGTAGTTTGGTAATGTGGTATAGTTTCTAGGAAAATTAACAAACATGAGTTTCCACTTTTTCTGCAAAAAAAAGTCAT
The DNA here is from genome assembly GCA_910589765.1 of Avena atlantica. Classification (NCBI taxonomy): domain Eukaryota; kingdom Viridiplantae; phylum Streptophyta; class Magnoliopsida; order Poales; family Poaceae; genus Avena; species Avena atlantica. The sequence continues at coordinate 359,443,133 of OU342734.1, read as the reverse complement.
GCCACGGTAAAATGGTCGTAACTTTTGCATACGATGTCGAAAAAATCGTATAATATACCGAAATGACGAGAACGAGATTTCGCATCCGCTCGCAATAACCTTTGGTCGTTTAGCGATTATTTAGATTTTCAAAATTCGAAAAGAGTAAAAGTTATGGTGAAAAGACCATTTTTCCTGCAGAAAAAAATAGAGGGCAACTTACCCGTAGCGCACCACCACCTAGTGCGCTACGAGTAAGTTGGGCAGGATTCAAAATTTGAATCCCCACCCGCCCACCTACCCCTCTTCTGTTCCCTCCCTCTTATCCTTTTCATTCTCCTCCCTCCTCCTTTTCCTTCTCTCTTCTCCTCCTCCTCCTTTCCTTCTCTTCCTTCTCCTCCTCCTCCTTTTCCTTCTCTTCCTTCCCTTGCACTGACGACGGCGACGGTGGCCTTCTCCTCCTCCTTGCTCTGGCATCCTCCTCTCCTTGCAATGACGATGGCGATGGCGACCTTCTCCTCCAACTTGCAGTCACGATGAGCGACGACAAATTCCTTCTCCTTGCGGCCTCCTCCTCCTTGCAGTCACGACGAGCGACGACGACCTCCTTATCCTTGCGGCGACCTCCTCCCTTATCCAGCCACACCTCCTTATCCCTCTCTTCATCGATGCTGGCGAGGACTAGCACGACCACGGCCTCCCGCACCTCCCTGTGGTGGTAGGTCATGGCCACGGTCACCATGCTCCAGCGAGGCGACACGACGGCGGCGATGCGGACCCGATTGCTTTTGCAATTCAAAAATAGAGTGTTTTTTTTGCATTTTTTTGTTTTTTGAAAAAAATATCCGTGGCGCACCTTTACCCCTACCCGTGGCGCACCTGGTAGTGTGCTACGCCTATCCCCATATAATCGTAACGCACCAGGGTAGTGTGCTACGGGCACTTTTTAGCCACAACGTACGCTTAGTGGCGCACCACTAGTGCGCCACTGATGGGATTTTTAGGTGTGCCACGAACAACCCTTTTCCTAGTAGTGCCTTCCTCATGGGGTTCCCAACGAGCTCTACATATCTAAGCCATCAACATCATGTCCTAACATATATATGAAGCACATCTCTCTTATACTCCTCAATAAAGGGAAACTCCATGAAATATTGAATTAAAGAACAAATCAAAGTATATCTTTAAGAAATATAACATGATGTTTGAAATACAAATATGCTACTTTGATCTAACAAGATTATCACACTATCACATGATAACTATAGCACATGATTTCACTTTATCCCTAGTGAGGCAGCAAAAGAAAGGTAAAAAACCAAAGTACATCTTGAATATTGTTTGTCACAATTCAATCACTACCACCATGCTACTCCATCTAATACACACTTCTCCCCATACAAGTTCTTGCGCACAAGTTGGATCAAAACAAGCAATTAAGAACGGGGTAAATGATATGAATCTACCAATACATCTTACACAAAATAGATTCCAATCTCAATTATCAAATCATAGAACAAAGATCCACTACATAGGAATTACATATATGACCATAATCATGTAGGGCAGCTCATATGGTACTAGATCTATGAAGAGAAAGAGAGAAATAGATCAAGATACTGCCACAAACCCATAGTAAGGAGGTGGACTACTCCTTCTTCATCATGGTGATGATGCCGGAGATGTTGGAGATGGTGGAGATCTCCCTAGAGGTGGCTAAGGTGGAGTTCCCCCTCCAATCTTTGTTGGTTCTGACTCTATTTGGTGGTGTTTTAATTTCTAGTGTGCTCCATCTTGAGGACTCCCCGAGGGATCCTTATATAGGGATTTTTAGGTCAAGAGAACTCTGTGGGCAAAAGAATCAAGGCGATTGGACGACTGCGGAGGGAAAGATCATAGGTGGCATGCCCACCTGGGCTAGGCACACCACAAAGGATCTTTTGGGCCTCCTGGCCCTCCAGGTGAGGTTCTTGTGCTCGAGATGATTCTCGTGGATAAATATTGACATTCCCAAAAGTTTAGGTCCATTTGACTTCGTATAGGTCCTCAAACATCAAAAACATTGAAAATAAGGTTTTTCTGCCCTGCCGGGTTATAGCCAAAATAAAGAGGATCATTGGTAAATCCCCCAAAATCAATGTAAAACAAGGATATAACATTATATATGATGCAAATATGTGGGTAAACATGCTAACAAACTACAAAGTTCATGTATGCATTTTACATGCATCAGCAACATGCCACCGTCGAGTAATAGAGCGTTCGATCCTGGTATTAGGTGTTTCCTACTTCGTTTGCTTTCCTCTCACCCTTCTCCTCCCATGTTTCTTCATTCAATTGGACCCACGCCACCTCCTCTCTCCTCTACTCTGGCTGCCACCTCCAATCCTCTCTTCTGGCCACGAGCTCGTAAGCACACCTTGGCCAGATCGATTCTCCAACCTCCTCCACTAATTGTAGGTACATGTCCATGCGACAAGCTCCTCCTTGAGAACCTGCACTGGCCTCATCCTCCATATTGACAGGCTCCTCATCAACGCGACTGGCCTCCTCCGCGCCACCTCAGTAATACTGAACTTCGAGGTTGAGCTAGTGACCTGCACGCCGGGAGTGAATTCTCCACCACCAGTCAGACGCTGCCTCCATCCAATCCCCGACCCTATCATAATCCGTGCGCACACCTCGAGATCGCCACCCAAAGGATCCTTTGATCTTCCCTCGTTATCCCTCCTCAGGGATGCTCCCTCCCCTCCCCTCGCACCGTTCCCTCATCTCCTGCGATGGAGCTGAGGGGATTTGGGGTGCCAAGAAACGATTTGGGGCTTTCGTGAAGACGGACAGTAAAGGAAAGATAATAAAACCCGCTTTGTGGGCTCAATTCCATCACTGGTAACAGTTCCTAGAAGAAGGCCGGACTATCAGGAACAGGCTTCGGGCCTAGCCAAATGGTGGATCAAGCCAAATGTTCTCAGATCCAAAGTAGACGCTGGAGTAGTCCCTGGAAGCTGGATTGATGGATTTTAGGGGAAGCCGGAGGATTGCCGAACACGGCCTTAGAGTCCAATCCGAGTTGGTTACAAAATAGAAGGTAAGTCTACGGCTATGTCGGGTACACCTTGGATCTTGCCTTGATCGCCACGTCTAGTTCCTGGGCTTTGGATGCTTCCAGGTCCTTTGGATTCTTGCGGGCCTCATGTGCCTTACCTTAGATCCGTACCAGGTATACCAATCACAAAAACCTGACAAGTCATGCCCATGTTAGTGGGTCCTGTGCCACCCATGCTCTTTTCCTCCTCGAACGTCTCTAGCCGTCCATCTTGTGCCCAACATCGAAGACCAGACCTAAAAACGCCTATAAAAATTCCCCCTCTGTGATCTCATAGAGGAGGTAGAGAGAACGAAGAAACCACGAAATAGGGCCAGAACCGGCCAACATTGGAGGGAAAACATAACCAGAATCACCTCCGGTTGTATCTCCACCCTCTCCAACGTAACCAAGACCATCTCATGATGAAGAGGGAGTAGTCCACCTCTAGACATGGGTTTGTGGAAGTATCTTGATATATCTTTATCCCTCATTCTATCTTTATTTACAACCTTATGAGCTGCCTAACATGATTATGGTTATCTATGTAATTCCTATATGGTAGATCTTTGTTTTATGATATGATATTTGAGATTTGAATTCTATCATGCGTAAGATGTATTGGCAGATGCATATTATGTACCATGTTTTTAAGCATTTGCTTTGATCATATTTCTATGCAGGAACATGTGGGGGGGGGGAACATGTGTATTAGTTGGAGTAACATGGCGGTGGTGATTGGATAGTGATAGAAAATTTGAGATCCTCTATGGTTTTTACCTTTCCTTTGTTACCTCACTAGGAATAAAGTGAAAGCATTTGTTATGTTCATCTTATGACATCAAAGATGATATTGCTTGTTGAAGGTAGCACATTGATATTCAAACATCATGTCAAAGTACCTAAGGCTATATTCTGTTTATTCTTAATTCTAGATTGCATGGAGTTTTGCCTTTCTAAAGAATTATAAGTGAGATGTGTTGCATCATGTTTATATTAGGACATGATTCCCATATGAATGCTAATCAAACACATAATGAGGTTTTAGGTAATATTGTATCATCTATGAGTAGTTTTATATCCACCACACTTTATGAGAGAGTAGACAAGTGACCACATGAACCCCGGTCCACTTTTTATCATGAGAAAGAACTTCTAATTTGTTTTACTGTCTTCTACATTTTATGTAAGAATTAAAAGCAAAAAAACTCGGTCCTCCAAGTCATTATAAGACGCCTGTTTCCAAATTTTTTGATAATGGATAATACTTGGATAGAAATTCACAAGCTGAATTATCCCACGTAGTAGTCGCCTCTGGGGGTAAAGATCTATGATGACCCACAAGTATAGGGGATCACAACAGTCTCCGAGGGTAGTATAACCCAATTTATCGATTCGACATAAGGGGTCCAAAGAATATTTATAAGCCTTAACAACCGAGTTGTCAATTCAGTTGCACCTGAAAATTGTCTTGCTCACAACAATTTATCAGTAGCAACGGTTTTATAGTAGAAATAGCAGCAGTACAATAAAGGGAGTAGTAACAATAGTAGCAAACAACATGATTTGAGTGTGGTAGGCACATGGATGGATGGACGGGCGTTGCATGGACAAGACTATCCATGTAATATCAAGATCTAGGGCATTTGCAGATAAATAAGATAAAGCATCCAAGTACTAAACAATCATAGGCATGCGTTCCATATATAGTCATACGTGCTCGCAATGAGAACTTTCACAACATCTTTTGTCCTGCCATCCTGTTGCAGCAGGTCCTTAAGGGAATCTACTGGCAATTAAGGTATTCCTTTTAATAGAGTGCCGGAGCAAAGCATTAACACTCCGTTAACACATGTGATCCTCATATCACAGCCATCCCCTCTAGTTATCCTAATTTCTGTCACTTCGAGGCCTCGGGTTCCGGACAATAATATGTGTAAACAACTTGCATATAAGATCACAAACAATACTATCATCATGAATCAATAACATGTTCAGATCTGAGATCATGGCACTCGGGCCCTAGTGACAAGCATTAAGCATAACAAGTTGCAACAATGTCAAAAAGCACTAACAAAGATACTAGGCACCATGCCCTAACAATCTGATGCAATTACATGATAGATCTCATCCAATCCCTACCATCCCCATAGCCTACTGCGGGGGATTACTCACTCATGGATGGGGGAAACATGGATGGTTGATGGAGAGGTCGGTGATGATGATGGTGATGATCTCCTCCAATTCCCCATCCCGGCAGGGTGCCAGAACGGAGTTTCTTGTTCCGAATCGCGGTTTCTGGTGGTGGCTGCGCAGGAGAATTCTATCTAAAAAACGTCAAACCCTCCCTCTATTTTTAGGTTAGAGGGCTTATGTAGGCGAAGGGGGAGATCAAGGGGGTGCCCGAGGTGGCCACACCACCCCTGGCGCGGCCTGGCTCGGCCCGCGCCACCAGGTGGTGTGGGCCCCTCATGGCCCTTCTCCGTCTCGTCTTCTGGCTCCATGAGTCTTCTGGTAAAATAGGAGTTTTGCGATATTTTCCAGGATTTTTCTTGAAAGTTGATTTCCTGCACAAAAACTAGAAACCAAAGCAATTCTGCTGAAACAGCGTCAGTCCGTGTTAGTTGTATCCAAATCATACAAATTAGAGGAGAAACAATAGCAAAAGTGTTTGGGAAAGTAGATACGTTTTGGACGTATCAACTCCCCCAATCTTAGCTTATTGCTTGTACTCAAGAAATTCAGTTGAAACTGAGTGCGATAAAAGAAAATTTCACAAACACATTTGCTTCATAAGATGTATATATTCTCAGCATATGACCAAAATAATTAGGCAATTCATAATAAAGAGTATGCAACTAAGTCTACTCAATAGTCATGCAAGCTATGAAGAGGTTCCAACACAATAATAATAAGCAGCATGAAGCATAAGCATAAGCAACATTGTAATGCTCATAAAAAGGTATTTTAGAGTGGTATCTTGCTTGCCTTTGGTTGTGGATCAAAACATAAATTCCAAGGTACCTCTGAAGTTCAAGTGAAGACTAGAAGTAAAGATATCAAAGATACAAGCATCAAAGATATGACATAATTAACCAAGTTTTGAGACAAGCATATTACACTAAGAATGAAAACCATGCTCTCAAGAAGGTGCTCATAGAATAAATGGTGACTCAACAGAGAAGTGAAAAGGTTTTGAAAAGTTTGAAAGGCTTCCAAATGCTGAAAGTATGGTACTCATTAGCTTTGATCTCTCATTGCCCCTATCATAGGCATCTTTAAATGGTTAAGTTTAAAGTGAGGTCAAAATCGAGTTATATGCTTGACAGACCATAAACTGGAAATCTCATGTCCCTTGAGTACGAGGGTCGTTCCTCATGCTACTCAAATTTAGTTACTGGTAAGTTCTTGTCATTGTAAGTACATGCGTATCATAGAGAACCGCCAACGGGGTACCCCTTTCCCCATGACACAGGAGCTATCCCATATCAAAATGACAAGGCAACAGACAGTGAGCATCTCAATGATCCTTTTTATTTACCATGAGCATGGTGCATATTTTTTCTATTCTTTTTTCTATATATTTTTTCTGAGGATGCTTCATAGATTGCTCACTATGGTTATGTTGCAAGTTTCCACCATGATTAGGCATGACTTAGGCTAGCCGCCCAGGCGTTTCTCTAACACATTTACATAACTCCATGGACTTACAAGCTCTCCTTTTATTTCATACCACTGACATCCATAAACAAAAGAGCATGATATCAACTGGATAATATTTACAGGTGTTGAAAGCGTTCCCCGTGACAGCACAGTTCTGCTAACTCCCAACCTACAATTTGTAAGCATATAACTTTCATGGACAGTCACAATGGTTCAAGTTTATTAAGCACAAGAAAATAAAGTGTGCCATCAAGTTCGTTAGAGCTTTACTAACTAATTTTCTCATAACAAGCAAACATTTTATTTGGAAGAAAATGAGGAATAGTAAATATGCACGGAATAGCAATGATGCTAATAGGTAGATATGGTGGACACCTTTTGACAATTTTGGTTTTGGGAAGTTGGATGCACGAGTAGAGATCATACTCAGTGCAAGTGAAGGCTAGCAATAGAAAGGGAGCAAAAAATGAGAGAGCAGTAACTGTCATAATCATGCTTGCAACAAAACAAAATTAATTATGGCATAAAAGTGATACAAGAACTCTGAGGCAAAATAAATCATCGAGGCTTAACTGACTTTTGTTCAGTCATATGCATGCTTGAGCATGTGCCAAGTCGATTCAAATGAAACATTCAGAGGAGGATACCACAATGTCATACCAAGTTATAAATAGAACAATGCCAGCAAACATTTATATGACATGCTACAAACTATTAGCAAGTTGGAGATAATCATAAGAGAGCAAGAACTACTAAGCATCTACTAAATAACATACACCTTTCATGAATAGACTAAGCATGCCCATAATGATGAGTATATGTACAAAAATGAAAAAAAATAGAGTTCATTACTAGCCTCTTACCACACCTCGAGTTGTCATAAATCATCATTATTGCCTTTACTTGTGTGGCTTGAATAATAATATAAACCAAACTCCAAAGGAGTCACTGAGGACCGCTAAACCCTGCAACGAACTTTACAAAACCAGAGAAGAACAACAAATATTTTTGGGTTTTCGATTTTTTTAAAGCAAGCACTGGAGGAAAAATCAAACAAAGCAAAATCTTTTTGGATTTTTCTTATAATAAACCAAAACCAAAAGACAAAAAAATAAACAAAGAGAAACAACGAAAATATGTTTGGTCTTTTTGTGTTTTGGAAAGCAGAAACAAAAACTAAAAAGAAAGTGAAACATGGATATGCAAAGTACCGGCGAAACAGGATATGTAGATGAGTGTGATGTCAGTATACCTCCCCCAAGATTAGGATTTTTGCCTAAGTGGAGATCAATCAAAACACAGGTAGTAACTCCAAGCCAGGGGATCATCGTAGGAATGATCATAATCAGGTCCGCGTGATGATGAAGAAGAAGTGCTCCAATCATAAGAGGGCTGCTAGTATGAAGACTCCCCCATGTTGGAGGGCTGGACCGAATTATCTTCGGCATCCTCTACAACATTATCCTCTTGCTAGGAGAGTTCCGCCATGTATGTGTCAAGTTCTTCCTCCGTGAGTGACCATAATTTCCTGGTATCAAAGTTAAACAAAGCAGGTGTAGGCAAAGGTACTACTTTCTCAGACTAACCCCCTCTCCATCCTCTCTTGAGAAAGGTTATTTCATAAGATAACTCGCTCAAACTAGGCCAAGAAGAAACAAATTTATGTTGTATCATGGAATTGAGATCAAGTCTCTCCGTGGGAAACTGCAAGTATGAATGATGAGGCACTAAACCATGCAAATCTAATAAACGAGAGGCAATGAGGCCTCCACAAATTCCACCTTTCTCGCGGTTAGCAGCAATACGGAAAGCTATCAAAGCACCCCAAGTTATAAGTTCTATCCCATTGCAAGGTAGCTGAGATAAAAGCTAGATCATATGAAGATAGTTTACTAGCAGTCTTCCTAGCAAGAACACACTTGGCAATGAAATAGGCAAAATATCAAATGGATGGGAGATGAATATTCTGAATTTTACCACTCTCCTTTGAGAAGCTGCTTCCTTGGCAAATCTTTGCATATTAGTCCATGAGTGGTGTGGGCCTCTCCCTAATCTTCTCACATGAACCCCGCTGTGGCACTCTGATAGCTGCACAAAAATCATCAAAAGGGAGGTTGATAGCTATATTGTAAATTTTGTAGTGAACCATGGGGTTAGGTAGAGACCAACTAAATCGAAAATCCCGCACCACAGACATAGTTAGTTTCACATATTGGTAAGGTTCTTCTCCAACAAAATCTCCAACCCTGCATTAAAAATTAGAGTCTGGCAATCCTAAAATATCCCTACAGCTTTCATGAATTCCGGGCATGGATAAATAGAAGAGAAAACTTCCTCCTCGCAGTGGAATTTCATAATCTCTGGTACCCTTAATTCATGTTGATTCAACTGGTATTCACTCATCTTCTTTTCTGAAATTTTTAGACAAACATCAAACGAAGTGATTTCCTAGCTAAAGAGTGATGGGGAACTACTATAGGAACTTGCAAGAGGGATAAACATGCATAAAAATGAATTCTTTAAGCATAGAACAAGCATGTAAACTCACATAACCTGTCACCTACAGTAGAAAAATACTCAAGATATAATCCACCAATCAAAAATCTAATTGGACAAGCGGAGGAGGCACATACCGGAGAGGAATCCCTCCAAAAATCAGCAGCAAAGATGGGCTGAGAAAGGAGATCGAAAATCGGGGGCAAGAACAGCAAGAACTCGAGCTATGAGAAGTTTTCCGATGTTTTTCGGGAGAGAGAAAGAAGTGACAGGAAGGAGACTAAGTGGAGGGTGAGGGGTGGCCCACACCAGGGCCAGGCGCGCCCCTTGTCTGGCCACGCCACCAGGGGGTGTGCCTTCCTAGTGGGTCCCCCTGGGTCACTCCAGGTATCACTCTGCCCCTTTTTTCGTGAAAAAAATTAATATGAAATTTTTGGAATTTTTCTAGAAACTTTTTTATGGGAAATTTTCAGGTTATGAAAATTGATTTTCTCGCACAAAAAGATTTTGGAAAGATGCAAAAGCAAACCAAAACTAAAACTACAGAAGTTCTAAGACACTCTAACAAGCAAGCAACTAGCAAAACAAAGACGAACAAGACGAAAATCAAAGATTGGAGTAGAGAAAATAAAGGTGAGCAAGGATAATCATGGTGAAAACATTGTTTTTTTTATTAAAATCCCTTTGTTAACAAGGTTGATCAAGTATTGTTACCAAAACAATTTTATATGAAACAAAACTTTGCATTTCACTAAATGATTATGTTACCTCAATCTTGATAGAAATAGTCCCAATCATAATAGTTTCAAAATTTTCTTGTGGTATGGGGCAATATATTTCTCCAACTTTGATGCCCTCAATATTTTCAATTGAATTTAGGCCATAACTCTTATCAATATTGTTGGGGAAATAGACAGTACGCTCCTTGCCATTAATATTAATAGTTACTTTTACTTGATTACAATTAATGACAGCACCTACAGTGTTAAGAAAAGGTCTTCCAAGAATAATAGACATATTATCATCTTCAGGCATCTCAAGCACAACAAAATCAGTTAATATCAAACAATTATGAGCCACTTGAACAGGAACATCCTCACATATACCAACAGGAATAGTGGTAGACTTATCAACCATTTGCAAAGATATATCAGTTGGTATCAGTTTTTCCATTTGAAGTCTCTTCTAAAGAGAAAAAGGCATAACACTAACTCCTGCTCCCAAATCACACAAATAAGTTCTAACATAATTAGTTTTAATAGAGCAAGGAATTGTTGGAATCCCTGGATCCCCAAGTTTCTTTGGAACCTTACCATTGAAGGAATAATTAGCAAGCAAAGTGGAAATTTTCTCATTAGGACATTTCTTAGCTTCTTTGCAAATGTGGAAATTTCCTTCCTCTATTAAAAATAATTGAGAGCAAGGAATGTGGAAATATGAAAATTTCTTAGCTGAAATTCTTAGTTAAAAAATGTGGAAAATAGTTGAAATTTCCTCATTAGGACATTTCTTAGAGCAAGAAATAGTTGGAATCCCTGGAATAGTTGGAATTTCCTCAAAGGGTATTAGAGAAAATATCCTTCATATACTTTGAATAAGGAGGAAATTTAATAGCATCAGTCAAAGGAATTTGCAAAAATAAAGGTTTTATCCACTCACAAAACTTGTTATAGTGTTCTTCTTCCTCTGACCTGTGTTTCTTATTAGGAAAAGGCATTAGTTTCTGCACCCAAGGTTCTCTTTCACTACCATGTTTATTAGAAACAAAATCTTCCTTAGTGTACTTAGTGTTTTTAGTGTGCATTTCAAGTTCTTCTTCAATTTCTTCCTTATCAGGAGCATCATTGTTATCATTACCACTTTCAGTTTCAGCATCAGAGACAGATATACTATTAGGATCTATAGCAGGTTCAGAAGGTTCTACAACTATTTTATGTTTCTTTTTCTTCCTCTTAGAAGAAGTACCTCTATTTTCATCTTGTTGAGAATCCTTCTCAATTATTTTAGGATGTCCTTCAGGATATAAAGGATCCTGAGTGGCAGCACCACTCCTGGTTCTAATTTCATAAGCATGTTTATCTCTAGAAGCATTAACTAGCATATCTTTTTGTACTTTAGCAAGTTGACCAATTTGAGTTTGAACCATTTGAAAATGTTTAATAAGCATTTTAATATCATTGGAGGTTCTTTCCACAATATCTTTAAACTCATTAATAGCTCCAGAATTTTCCATTAAATGATTATGAACTTGTTTATTAAAATTACCTTGCTTAACAATAAAAGTATCAAGTTCTTGTAAGCATTGATCAGGAGGTTTACCATAAGGAATATCACCTTCATCAAAATGTTGGAGAGAGTGTACCTCAATAGTGGATGAGTGAGAGATTAGCTTACATAATTCTTCTATAGGAGGCAAATTCTTCACATCTTCAGATTTAATACCCTTATCCTTAATACATTTCTTAGCTTCTTTCATCACTTCATCATTTAGTTCAATCACTCCCCTCTTCTTTGGTGTTGGTGTTGGGGTTGGCTCAGGCACTGTTGGTTCAGGTGTAATTGACTCAGGTGTAATTGCCTCAGTTGTAGCCCAATCATCATAATTCTTGCTTATTTTAGCCGTTAATTCCTCAGCTTCTACGGGAGTTCTTTTCCTGAAAACACAATCAGCAAAACTATCCAGGTATGTCCTAGATTCATCAGTTAGTCCATTATAATATATATCAAGAAGCTCATTTTTAGGTAATGGACATCCAGGATGTGTATGAATCAAAGTACAGAACCTTGCCCATGAATCAGGCAATTTCTCCTCTTCTCCCTGTTTAAAATCAAAAAGTTGTGCAAAACAGCATGTCGAGCACTATGAGGGAAATATTTCTGAAAGAAAGTAGCAATCAAGCAATCAGGGCTATCAATGGATCCAGGAGGTAAATTATTAAACCAAGCTTTAGCTTCTCCTTTTAGTGAAAAAGGGAAAATTTTAGCAACAAAGTAGGTGCGCATCTTAATATCATCAGAAAATAAACCACTCATAGTAGAAAGCTCAGTCATATGTGCCACAACCCTTTCATTCTCAGTACCACAAAAAGTTTCTTTCTCAACAACTTTTATATAGGATAAATCAAGAGAGAAATCATAATCTTTATCTTTGATGTTTATGGGAGATGTGACAAACTTAGCATCAGAAAAAAGTTTGGGTCTAATAGTACGTCTCTCAAGAAGATTCTTAATAGCACTAGCACCATGTGTGTTTGGACATTCTTCTATAAATTCATCAGTCATTTCAATATAACCATCATTAATATCATAGCTCTCTCTAGACCCAGGTGAGCTAACAGGTGTAGTAATATCTTTATTAGGCGTTTCAGTGTTTCCCAATATAGTTCTAGCAATTGTATCATCTAGGAAAGGACCTAATGAACAACTCTCATCAAGCATGGTAGAAGTAACATCAGAAGCAATTTCAGATTCGGCAGTAGTAGTAGTGTGTGTAGCATGTGTATGTGGTTGTGGTGTAACGAGCTTACTCATAACAGATGGTGAATCAAGAGCAACAGAGGTGTTCAGAATTGTACCTCTTCTTATAGTGGATGGTAATATAGGAAATTTAACATCACGAGTTTTACCCATGATGAATAGGATAGCAGCGAACAATAATAATCCAAAGTGAACTTACAAATAAAGCTATGCCCCCGGCAACGGCGCCAGAAAATAGTCTTGATGACCCACAAGTATAGGGGATCACAACAGTCTTCGAGGGTAGTATAACCCAATTTATTGATTCGACATAAGGGAAGCCAAAGAATATTTGTAAGCCTTAACAACTGATTTGTCAATTCAGCTGCACCTGGAAATAGTCTTGCTCATAGTTATTTATCAGTTGCAACAATTTTATAGTAGAAATAGCAGCAGTAAAATAAAGTCAGTAGTAACAATGGTAGCAAACATCATGATTTGAGTGCGGTAGGCATATGGATGGATGGACGGGCGTTGCATGGACAAGACTATTCATGTAATATCAAGATCTTGGGCATTTGCAGATAAATAAGATAAATCATTCAAGTACTAAACAATCATAGGCATGCGTTCCATATATAGTCATACGTACTCGCAATGAGAACTTGCGAAACATCTTTTGTCCTGCCAGCCCGTTGCAGAGGGTCCTCAAGGAAATCTACTGGCAATTAAGGTACTCCTTTTAATATTGTACCGGAGCAAAGCATTAACACTCCATGAACACACATGATCCTCATATCACAGCCACCCCCTCCGGTTATCCTAATTTCTCTCACTTCGGGGCCTCGGGTTCCGTACAATAATATGTGTAAACAACTTGCAGATAAGATCACAAACAGTACTATCATCATGAATCAATAACATGTTCAGATCTAATATCATGGCACTCGGGCCCTAGTGACAAGCATTAAGCATAACAAGTTGCAACAATTTCAAAAAATCACTAACAAAGATACTAGGAACCATGCCCTAACAATCTGATGCAATTGCATGATAGATCTCATCCAATCCCTACCATCCCCATAGCCTACTACGGGGGATTACTCACTCATGGATGGGGGAAACATGGATGGTTGATGGAGAGGCGTCGGTGATGATGATGGATGATCTCCTCCAATTCCTTGTCCCGGCAGGGTACCAGAACGGAACTTCTGATGGTGCCTGCGTAGCGGAACTCTATCTCAAACAACATCGAACCCCCCTCTGTTTTTAGGTCAGAGGGAGTATGTAAGCGAAGGGGAAGATCGAGGGGGTGCCGAGGTGGCCACACCACCCCCTGGCGCGGCCTGGCCTAGCCCGCGCCACCAGCTGGTGTGGTCCCCTCGTGGCCTTCTCCGTCTTGTCTTCTGGCTCCGTGAGTCTTCTCGTAAAATAGGAGTTTTGCGATATTTTCTGGGATTTTTCCTAAAAGTTGATTTCCGGCACAAAAACTAGACAACAAAGCAATTCTGCTGAAAACAGTATCAGTTCGTGTTAGTTATATCCAAATCACACAAATTAGAGGAGAAACAATAATAAAAGTGTTCGGAAAAGTAGATACGTTTTGGACGTATCAATCTATACCATGAGAGAGCTATGCTAGTCACCTCATTAGCAGTATACCCTGGTAATTGGAAAGTGCCACATATATCCTTAAAACATGCAATATTCTCATATGGATCAGGATCTTCTTCATCTCTAGTAAATTGCTTCTTGTGTAGAATTCCAAGTAGTAGAGGATTTATTTCTAACCTCCTTGTCTTCTGGTTCGAGTTGTCTCTTTTATTAATATCATAGGGCTTCCCAAAGTGGCTGAGTGGATTATCACTAGTCAAATTCTCAATCTCCATCATGTTGGTGGAAACCTGTAACTCAAAACAAAAATTAACAAGACTAAAATAAATAAGCAAAAACTAAAAGACCTACAACGCTTAGCTCCCCGGCAACGGCGCCAGAAAATAGCTTGATGACGACAAGTGCACAGATTGTTTGTAGCTAGTTTCAAAATAAAGATATCGATCCCATAGGGAGTAGGAGTCTGAAGTCTAATAAATCTTTAATTAAATACTAAAATAGAAATGCTAAATAAAGTTCTAAGTAACAAGATAAAATGCGAGTGTTGTATAAAAAGGTATTTTAATGTTTTTATATAAGAGAATAATAAGTAATGTAAAACAAACTGAATACAAAAAGTAAGTATCGCGTATGTAAAAGAGATATGAAACTACAATGGGAAAAAGCGTTCTTAGAAAGTAGCGGATACACCACTAGCATTCATAAAGATCTAAAGTAAAGATTATTATCATGAACATTCTCAACTATGTATGTGTGGGAGGAACACCGTATTTGGACGAATAGGCAATAACCACTGCTCACATCATCCTCATAACCACAGCAGACCGCAATCGACATCAATCAAATTACTGCGCTATTAAGGGACTTTACCCGGTAGGATGCATCCCATGGCATGGATAGTGTTTCGTGAGTTTCCTCAGTTCCAAGTTGATATGTATGGAGTGCCAACAGCTTTATAGTTACTGTAAGAGCTAGCACACCTCTGTCTACCAACAAGTAGTTCCCTCCATCAAGTCCCCACAAGAAGTAAATATTGAGAAGTCGACTTCTCCCAACATCAATATGAAGACATCTAACACACGGTAACAATGATGAATATCATAATAAACTTTATCTTATTTCAATCTCATGCTAGGGTTTCTCCATCTCCCCAAGAACTAACAATCTACTCAAACATGGAGGCAATCAACATCATGGCAAAAACAATGGAATCTATCATAGATGAATAGTATTTGTATAAATCCACAAGGAGTACGGACATTACAACAGGATCTAGACAAGATGTATATGGGATGGATGGAGATGGTAGTGATGCATTGGTTGATGACGAAGATCAATGTCTTAGCCTCCCGGATCTATGTAGGGCAAAGATGGATCCCCAGTGGATGATTTTCCCCTCCATATCCCTTCCGAAGGTGAGGTTTCAGCGATTTCTGGTAGTTTTGTATGTCGTCTCCCCGATCCAGTTGCACCAGGTGAAACTATTTGAGGAGGCGGTGGTGGTGCCAACTATAAAGCGGGAACTATACGGCCGGAAGAGTTGCTCCCGCCATATAGTTGGTCGTTAAACCTTCTGTGTCCTTCGATCGCTTCGGGTTTTCTTCTGGTATTATTGATATTTCCCAAATTAGCGATTTACGTTGTTTTTGACTCCTTTTCTCTCCAATACAACTGATCCAAGAATTGTGTCCATCATATCCATCATCTGTCCTCATCCTGGTGAAAATAAACAAAAAAGGTGTGTGTGAACGCCGTAAAATACCAACATCCTAACACTACAATGTAAAATAATAATGTAAAACATGATGCAAATATGTACTCATTAGACAACCACACGGTGGAGTTGGGGACACAAGAAAAAACTTTGTTTTGTAGGTTGCTAGAAGAGGACAAAATATGAAGTTCTCACATTTCCCCGAGAGTTCAATATAAACTCTCGAGTCACTCTTCTAGGGAAAATACGCTTTATACAAGACTCTTCACCATCAGTTGTGACAACCAAAACCTCGCACAAATCTTGGGGAAATCTCAACAACTCAATTGGAGGCTCCCAACAAATCCACAAAGGACGTGAAGCTTGGGGAAATTTCCACAAATTAATTGGAGGCTACCATGTAATCCATAAAGCCAAAAATCCGTCTAGGGTTAAAACAACCCAAGGGTAAAAGCTTCTCACCTTTTGCCCAACTAAATCCTCATCGAGAACTCAAACTAGTGCAATTATGCAATGAAAAGATCACAAGAAGGGATCAAGACCTTATGTCCCAGATTCCAACAAAGCAACTAATGCTTGGAGGAGTATGAGAGGAAGAACACAATATGAAAAGAGGAAATCCATAGAAGACTCCAAGATCTTGATCCAATATGTTCCCCTCACTTAGACGATAGATTGATTAGTGGAAATTTAGATTGATTGGTCGAAATGTAGATATAGATCTCTTCTCTCTTTCCCCCAAGAAGATGCAAAAATCATTGGAGGGATTGGGAGATAGCAAGCTTGAGAAGGTCAGCTATGGAGTGGAAAACATGAAAAAGGTTAGGGAACCATTGGGGAAGAAGGGCCCTTATATAGGTCCACCAAAATCTAACCATTATAGCCCTGAAGAGAAAATGCCAGAGTGTCCGGCCAGTCTCAGGACTGAGGTACTAAGAGCGGTCACAAACGACTCAAGCCGGAGATTGCTGGCCAATGCCGGAGACTCCGACATTTTAACTTCGGAGATTTCAGCCACAGAAATTTGGCACAAACATTAATATGAAAATGAACATAACTTGAGCATCTGAACTCCGTTTTCGATGAAAATGGGCTCATTTAGAAGATAATAACAAGATCTATAATACAATGGAAAGAAACATGATAGTCTAATAATTTTCAATAAAATTATGAAAGGTATGACCTCTCTACAAGCGACGAACTAGCAAAACCTCCCAGAAACACAATAGGTTTACATTCGGAATTCATTTTTATGAACTTGAGATTGTTATGAAGATAACCACAAGATCCGATGGTGTAGGCTTCGATTGGCTAGATCAAAGGGATACCCTCAGTTGAAGCCCTCTCGATCATAAGGCGAAGCACGTCCATCATGGTGTCAAAAATAAGAGGGAGAGAGGGTCTGTAACATCCCAAAAATATGAAACAATGATCATCAAACTCTAATCACTAAAATTAGGGTTAACAAAAACTTTGATTAAATAAAAACCAAATGAATGCATGTGTATATGTGATGATGTGATGAATGCATGAATGGACTTGTGTGGTTCAACTAAATAGTAAGGAATGGTTCAAAGATGAATATAACATCATCTAAAACATTTCCAAGCAGAAACAAATCAAGAAAAAAAATCAAAAACAAATCAAATAAGGCAAATGGTCATTTTTGCCAATCTTGCTCACTAGGCCACTTTGGGTGTTTCTAGTCCAAGATTTCAAACAGAAACTTTTCCAATTCTTTTCACCCCTTGCTAGACCAAGTAAAAGTGAATCAAAGCCCACCTTTCAAACTTGCAGAAACATTTGGCAACCCCATTCAAAGGATAATTCAAATTGAATCTTTAATATATGTGAAGATCACCCCTTTTCAAAACCCAACCAAACCAGTGCCCCTTGACCAATCCAACTAATCAGATACTCCCTAGTATGTTCCTAGCAAACGCACCAAGTTTGAATCCAAAATTCAAATTTGAATTTCTTTCGACCATTTCATCAAACACCTTGTAATCATCAAACAAACAAACACAAAACACTATAGTGAGCAGTGATTAGTGCCTAAGTTGCTCCCTCTATAGCTCTCTCTACACTCTCAGTAGATGATCAAAGTAATCTAACTAGCTTTAGCACCACTGTGAGCAAGCCTAGCCATTAATGGTGACCATGCCGAGAGCACCATTGTCACCCCCATGTCGCCAGCGAGATAGAGTCAGCACTAGCCTCGCCAACCTTGTCTGGGACACACAGCATTGTCCACCGCCACTCCCTGTCCAAGCCCCAAGCGCAGCCAACCACTGTACCACCCGCCAAGCACACGCCCAGTCTCTCTGTGTGCGAGCCAAGAGCGCGCCAGTGCGCCGTCAGCGACATCATCCCATAGACCATGTGCCGCCCTTGCCGCTTGCAGACATGCTCGCCAGCATCCCATCACCCCGCCAGACAACCCCGTTCGTCGCCGCGCGGACCAAGCACGTTGTGCGCCATTAGAATTGCCGTCGAACCCCCCAGAGCGCCGCAACATTCCGACCGTTCAGCATCGCCCCACGCTGCAAGACCACGCTGTTGAGCTTCGCCAAGGAGCACAGCACCGTCCAGTGGCGGACGCAGCAAAGAAATGCAGGGTGGGAACGCTTCAATTTTTTTTCAACACTAGAACTTGTGCGATGAAAAAATGCCAAACGAATAATAAGTAGATAATTGATTCACAACATTCTAGTTCATCATTCCAATACAAATAGTCCAAAATATCAAGTGAGTCTTACAATATAACATAATAGTTACATGACATCAAGATAGCTATTTGGGAACTCTACATTCTCGCATTGTCATAAAAGTATCAACTATATCTTCTTCACTTACCTTTAAGAACACATATCGCTCAATAAATATCACTAAGCAATAGTTCAAAAGATCATCACCCATGCTATTTCACAACTTGTTCTTCACAAGACTCATTGCAGAAAATACCCTTTCAACACTAGCGGTTGCCACGGGTAAGATCAATATCAATTTGAGAAGCAAGTAGACTATATCATAAACAAGATGTTTTTTTGTTTCAACAAGCTTAATAGAGAGCTCGCCAAGATGATTTACACATTTGAACCTATCATCTCTTCTCATATCTTCAATAAAAGTATCAAGTTGAAATTCAAGTCTCATCAAATCAACACTTGTTATGTCATCGGGGTAAAATTTGGCAAGTTTCATTACCTTTTCTTTATCAAAAGAAGCAAATGAATTCACAGGATTCAAAGCCGACATGCAAATAAGCAACTCCATGTTAACCTCATCAAACCGGTTGTCAAGCTCTTGAATAATTTGGTCAGCAACACCAATATACACTTCTCTTCTATAACGATCATCATTTGTTTGTACTTCATAATACCGACGTGATCTTCCATGAGCCACATAATTATCTTCCGGTGAAGGAATTTCAATGCCATGTTTGTTGCAAAACAATGTCACCTTTGCAAGAAATACCTCCCATCCTTGAGACCTCATACGTTGCATTTGATCCTTTGCCAATCTAACAAGTGCCATTGCATTAACAATATCTTCATCCCTCTTTTGCAAGGATTGAGACAAGTCATTTGTATAGACAAGAATAACAAGCATCAAGTGAAGATTAAAAACAAAGTCAAATGATTCGAAAGCCGCGGCAACTCCACGTATTCTTGTCCACTGCCTGTGCATTTGCCTCTCCCAGTCGATGCAGCATGTAGGCAGGCAGCAGGCAGGGGAGGCGGCCGGAGTCCAGTCGACCGGCCACTCGGCCAGCAGTGGCGTGCAGTCCTCGCCGGAGAGCGCCGGAGGGGAGGACCGGCGGACTGGCGGAGGGCAGCCGCGGCAGGGCCGGAGGGGCGAGCGGAGGAGGAGGGGGTCGAGGAGGAGGCGCTGCCTGCCGCTGCCGGAGGAGGGGATGCGTCGAGGAGGAAGCGCCGCCCACCCACCGCCGGTGGTTGGTCTCGCCGCACGGCTCGCCGTCGGCCGTCCGTATTCTGGCCCCTCCCGGCCTTCCCTTGCGTACAGACGAGCCGGCCAGCACCAATCGTTCCGCTCGCTCGAGATGAGATAATTAGGGGTCAAAAAAACTTCCCAAAATTATGGGTGGGTCGCGGCCCGTCCGGCCCGCCCCCTGCGTTCGCCCATGGCACTGTCCCTGTCGTCGCCCATGCCAGTAGCACTCTGTGTCGTCGACACCGACGAGCTCCCCACGCGCCATTCGGTCCCCTTCAGCCACTATAAAAGGAGGCCTCCCCCGCTCGTTGTCTTCACACCAGTTCACTCCCCACCTCTCACTGATCACACCCACTCGCTCCCGGAGCAAGGCGAGCACCAGGTGTCCGGAATTTCACCGGAGTTCGCCGCTTCAAAGGAGGAGAGGCGCCATCGATTGGAGCCGCCCCAGGAGAAGCTACCGGTACCAGGAGGATCTAAAAGAACATTTTATAATCCCTAGTGTTTTGTGTGTTAGATAACAATATCAAGGATTATTTAAGGTGTGTTGAAGTGTTGCAGCTCTTTTTGAGAAAAAGGGAATAGGATTCTGCCTTTGGGGGGCGGATAATCCGCCCCCACCAGGGGTGGATAATCCGCCCCTCCCTCTTCCCAAGTAGGCGCAAGGCCCAGAAGGGGGGCGGAGTTTTTGCCGGATTTTCCGGCCCCGCCGGATAATCCGCCCCTCAGGGGGCCGGATAGTCCGCCCCCCTGCTCATCGCCAAGGCGCAAGCCCCAGAGAGGGGGCGGAGTCTTGGCCGGAATTTCTGGTCTGCCCGGATAATCCGCCCCTGGAGGGGGCCGGATTATCCGCCCCCCAAGATCTTCACCAATTTTCGCAGGCGCCAGCCCCAGAGAGGGGGCAGAGTTTCCCTCGGAGAATCCGCCCATGGGGCGGAGTTTTCCCAGGGGGCAGATAATCCGCCCCAAGTGGGGGGCGGATTATCCGCCCCCAAAGTTGTGCAACGGCCAGATCTGGGGAGGGGGTATTTAAGCCAGCCTTCCCCCTCCTGTCAGAACTCTTGATTCATTCTAAAAAGACCAGATCAGATCTAAAAGCTTCATTCAAGAGAGCTCCACCTAGATCCACCCAAAGGCCCCGTCCCTTGGGGAATCGAAGGAGGAGAACTCGATCTTCATCATCACCAATCAAGCGCTTCATCTCCTCTCCATTCATTTGGAGAACCCCCGATCTAGTATTTCTTGCAAATACCTAGATCCTTGTTTTTGTTTATATTGATAAACCTTGTTCTTGTGGCAGCTTGTTGTCATCTCGGGAGCCCCCAATTCGGTTGTGGGTGTGTGCCCCGATAGTGTTGTAAAAGGCACCGGTTCCCTCCTCGAAGGAATCCAATAGTGGAGAATGTGGATCAGGCCTCTCGTGGCGAGATCCATCGGAGAATAGGGTGTCGTGGGAATGACCAAGGCAGATGCTGCAATCGACAGCGAGTAGTAGAACATGGGGCAAGGGCGGCCAGCCATCTGCGGTGCGAGATGAGGGCGGAGACACGAGGATTTACCCAGGTTCGGCCCCCCGGAGGGTAAAGACCTACTCCTGCTAGATTGTATTATGGTGGAAGTACAATGGGGCGAGCTCGGTGGCTAAGCAGCGAGTCACTTGGGTGGGTGATGGAACGTGTCCTCTACTCACCCTCTAGGGAGGTTTATATAGACTCACCCCCCTAGGGTTTACAGATCTCAACCGAATCAGTTAAGGTTTCAGCAATCGTTTAACCTAATCCGACTGGGCCTATCTATGCTTCTGGGCCTTCAGCTTTCAGTCGCTTGAGTCCACGCCAGGTCGTGATCCAGTCGCCGTTACTGCATGCCCACTCGCAGGTGCCTGGGCCAGTCGGAATCGTCCTGCTGGGTATACCCCGGTAGGCATATCCCCACCAGTAGTCCCCGAGGCCATCGTTGATTGGTCGCAGGCGGTCACTGGCAGTCGGTGTATACGGCTCCAATGCGGACGCCCAGTCGAATCGGCGGCGGACTCCTGAATAAAGGAAAAACCAGTTATTCTAGTCGCATTAACGGCGACCGATTTAGTCGCAGCTTGGCGAACGGGCTGGCGAATATTCAGTCACTGTTGCAGTGATCGGGTCGGTGAATTAGCAAGTCACGCGGAGCGACGAGTCGAGTGGATGAAGTTGGACCGTCAAGTGGGGTCAAAACTAGCCGTTGGGGTAATCCAACGGTAACTTTTGGCGTAATCACCGCGGAGTAACGGCTCCCGAAATTGGCGGGTAACAACCGCTATATAAGGGGAATGACGGGCGAGCGGGGAAACATTCCTTCATCTTTCCTCCGACCTCGCCCATCTCCGTTTCCACTCCGCATCGTGATCCAACCGATCCAGAGAGCCCCGACCTCCGCAAATCTTCCAACCAATGGCCCCTCCACCGAACCATGGGGCCGATCCAAGTGCACCAGGGCGCTATTGGCGTCGTTCGAAGAGGCCGGGATCCTGCGCGCCGGTAGGTGGCGCATCCCCGCGGACGGAGAGGTGACTCCGGACCCGCGCGAGGGAGAATTCGTTTGCTTACCCAGTCACCTGGAGCGGGGGCTGGGGTTTCCCACTTCTCTATTCTTCCGGCGGTTCTGCGCCTTCTAAGAGATCCAACCGTCGGACCTGGGCCCGCATAGCATCGAGCAGCTCGCCATTTCGTGGCGTTCTGCGAGTGCTATCTGGGCTGCAGGCCCTACTTCCCCCTGTGGCCAGATCTATTCCATGGGAGGATTAGCCGCGAAGAATCAGGCGCCGCAATGCTGGCTGCGGGTGGCCTGACATTTTAGCTGAAATCGAAGGCGTCGTTCTTCGACCTGATGCTGCCGGCCAAGGCGGCAAACGAGTGGAAGAAATCCTGGTTCTACGTCACCGAGGCGACTCCAGACGGCGAGGTGGAGCTTCCAAGATACTCCTCCAACCGGCCCGAACCGCGTCGGCTCCAGGTCGGCAAGCTCCCGCTGGACAAACGGATGGTTGTCGACGAAATGTTGCAAACCATCCGCGGCCTGAAGAAGAAGGGCCTCCAAACCATCAATCTTTACAACTGCTGGCTCGGGAGGAGGCTCGTGCCTTTGGCCCACCGTGACCATTATATGTACGAGTACGCGGGTAGGAATGACCCGACAAAATCCTGTCTCGTCGAGTGGAAGCTCGAGGACTACATCCTAGCTCTGAAGAAAATCACCCAGGCGGCGTACCTGGACGCGAAGGCCGGGGTCGCCCCCTATACCGCAAGGCGCCCAGCTCCGACGGTAAGTCGCCATTTTTTTCGCCATTCGCAGTCGCAGATGATGCAGTCGCGGTTATGCTGACGTTGTTTCATTTTTATTTAGCTGTTCCAAGTGGTGGAAGGATGGCTCCCACCCGCAGATGACGAAAACTCGAACTCGTCCGTTCGGGACGGGAGCGAGTCGCCACCCGCCAGAGGCGACGTCGGGAGCGACGCGGGTGATGACGACGATGATGACAAAGAGGATCCCGTGGAGGAGGACACCCCGATGGTTTGCAAAACTCGCGGGCAGCATCAGCACAAGCTCGAGGCGAGTAAGAGCCTCGAACGTCACGACAACGATGACGATGAGCTCCCCGAGCACACCTCGTGTCGTGAGGCTATGCCATCGAAGAAGAAGAAGAATAAGGAAGTGAAGGCTCCGCCAAGGAGGAAGACGAAGCCGGCGAAGCAAGCGTCTCTGCCTTTCTCTGCGACTAGTTCTGACGCCAGCAGCTCGGCTAAGGGCGAAGCGGCGCACACGACGGCAACACCGGAAGCTGCTGTCCTCCTGGATGAGGTACCTTTGGCCTCGCTTCCACCCCCGTTTGCCCCGGTCTCTGGGTTGGGGGCTATTCCAGCCGCAGCGGCTTCGCCTCCCAGGAGAACTCCCGCAGATGTCATCACGGAGGCTCCTACCGCGACCTCGTCTTCGAAGAGGCCCTCCGTGTCTTGGGCACACGACGTACTCGAGATGGGCCTCACTCGGAAGATGGGTCCCGAGATGGAGAAGCCGGCCAGTATCCGCACGGGACTGCGGTTCATACCAGTCGCCAAGTAAGTTTTGTTCATCTGCTTGCCTTCCGTTGTACTCGGACAATTTTTCTCATATAGTTGTTTCACAGGACTAGAGTTAAGAAGATCGTCCACCCTTCCGTGGCCAAGGTGCCGCCAATCGTCGCCGAGGAGGATCCCTCACGGAAGAGGTAAGCTGATGAAGTCGCTGCCCCCACAGACAGTGCTAAGAAGGCGAAGGGCGATGATGTCGTCACGGTCTCTAACGACACGACGGTTGCTCCGAGTGATCCTCCGACTGCGGCGGAGGTGGCCTTGAAGACCACGAAGGCTGTTTCCTCGCCTGGGATGGCCGAGCTGGCTCCTAGTGGCACTGGAGCATCCGCCGCGACCTTCCCCCGCTTTATGGCCAAAGCGGCCACAGCGAGTGGCGCAATGCCAGCGAGCCAGACGCCTGGGGTCGTGGAGACGGAGGTCGAGCAGCGTCGTGGACACACTCCAGCTCTACTTGCATCTGTCGACGCGTTACAGCTCCACGGCATGCTGGGCGCAGCCATCCAGGTATGTCCAGTCCCCGAGGATCGGGCCACTGAATTTCAGTGGTCGGATTCTTTTAGTGTTTATTTTTATTTGTAGCACCCGGTCCCCGAGTGTCTAGTCGCTGAATTTCAGCGGGTGGGCACTTAGGATTTTTGGTCTCCAGTCCCCGAGTGCCTAGTCGCTGGATTTCAGCGGGTGGGCACTTAGGATTTTTGGTCTCCAGTCCCCGAGTGCCTAGTCGCTGGATTTCAGCGGGTGGGCACTTAGGATTTTTGATCTCCAGTCCCCGAGTGTCTAGTCGCTGAATTTCAGCGGGTGGGCACTTAGGATTCTATTGTTATTGACTGTTTGATTTGTGCGCAGGGCTTGCAGCGTGAATCAGCCGATCGGCTTGCTGCGAAGTGTCGCGTGGAGAAGGAACTTGTTGCCGTCCAAGAAACGAACAAGGGACTCCAAGCAATCGCTGCCAAGGCAGAGGAGGTCCGCCAGGGCCTTGTCTCGGCGGGTGAGCTGACGGCGGCTCAGTCTGCGTTGAGTACGGCTGAGAAGCGGATTGCTCATCTGGAGCGCGAGCTCAAGGAAGCGAAGGCGGAGGCGAGCTCAGCAGATGGGCAAGCAAAAGCTGCTGTTACGGCTGCCGCTGAAGAGCGAAAGGTCTCTGACGCCCTCGTTATTGGGCTGCAGAACGACTTCTCCTTGCTTCAAAGCTTCATCACGGGCCTCTGCCGTCCTTTAATTGGTAAACTTTTTGCCTCTGCCTATAGTAGCTACATTATGTAATCGTTGTTATACTCACTACCGCCCTCTGTCCACTGGTCGGATTATCGACAGCTCGGAGGAGGCACAGTCGTACGACGCGCGGCAGTGTGTGACCACTCTGGTCGACTCGGCCACGTTGTCCGCGGCAAGCATTCGGACATATCTTCAGGAGATATCGCCTACGGAAGTGATTCCCAGCGACCTCGTCGAAGTATGGCGGTATATGGAGAAGGCGCTGTCAGTCGTCGAGTTCATGACGCGGTCGGCGTTCCGGCGCGGGGCGGCAACGGCTCTCAGCCTTGGGCTTGCCCACTTCCCGGAGGACTTCGATCTTGACGACGTGACGAGTGGCTACCTCTCGTCAACGGGCTCGGTGGAGATCACCGAGGTGCTGAAGCTGACGGACCGGGCCGCGGTGTACTCCGACCGCGTCTGGGCGATGGGCGACCTCCTCCCCTATCAGGAGACGACTGTCGCCCCCAACGATCCTGAGCCGCCGCATCGGGACTTCAAGGTCGAGCAGCCCTTCCGTGCGGCGATGGCGGGTGAGTTGACGACGTACCCGTCGAACCCGTACACGCCCTTCATTCGCAACCGCAGGGGTGGCGGCGAGTCGCCGTCAAAACCTGCGGAGTAGAAACACTGTGCCCTGGGGCGTTAGTAGCGACTGGCCATTGGACTCAACTTGTATTTTGGAACGATGTTGTTCTGCTGTAATGAAACTTCGTATTATTTTGTGAATTGTTTCATAATTTTGATTGCCAGTTGGACGAGTCCCCGAGCGCGTTCACCCTTTTTATGGGGTTTACCTCGTTTGTTACGTGTTTGTGGTTTTGAATGTTTTGTCAATTGTTTTGCTATTGAGGTCGACTCGCCCGAGCTCGGAGAGCCAGTCGCAGGGCGACTCCCATGGGTGCTCTTTACTTGGCCGTTTTCCCTTGCGCGTATGGGCTCGGGTGGCCGAGTCCCCAAGCGTGGTACTTGGTCGTTCTAGTCGCAGCTCCAGGGTGGGTGAGGGCTGAGTGCATGAGAGTAAGCGTGTCACTCCTGCCTGATCCGAAGGATCAGTCGCATGGCGACTCCTGGGCGCGCTCTCATACTTAGCATTTTTCCCTAGTCGCTCGTACTCGACTGGTCGTCAGTCCCCGAGCGTGGTACTTCGCCGTTAAAGTCGCGGTGACGAGGATGCGGAGGACCTTGGTCGTTGTGAGGAACGAGGGAAGTTGTCTTGGCTCGTTGAGCCAGTCGAGCTAGGCGACTCCAATGGGGCTCCGGGTTGGTGTTTTTCGTGGACGTTACGAGTCCTGGGGTAACCCAGTGCCCTCGGAACGCACTACTTGGCCGTGCCGGTCGCTGTACCAGAGGTTGACTTCTGCGGTTAGCTCGACGCTGTTATTACGAGTGCGAGTGGCACAAAGCACGGAGAGTAGACGCAATTTGCGATAACCAATCTATTTTATTTCATAGCAGGTGGAGAGTACATGTATGGAATTCTAGGAGTAGAATTTCCGTAGGAGGTTTACATTCCATGGTCGCTTGACGTCGAGTTTCCGTCTCCTCGGACATCGATGAGGTAGTAGGCGTCGTTGCCTAGGACTCGCCCGATGGCGAATGGTCCCTCCCAAGGGGGGGATAGCTTGTGCATGCCCTTCTTGTCCTGGATGAGGCGTAGCACCAGATCGCCTTCCTGGAATGTGCGAGTCCTTACTTGCCGGCTATGGTAGCGGCGGAGCCCTTGTTGGTAGATGGCGGTGCGGGAGCGAGCTAGGTCGCGTGCCTCGTCGAGTTGGTCGACTCCATCATGGCGTGCGAGTTATTTTGCGGCCTCCATGTAGTTGACAACCCTGGTCGAGTCGTGATCTAGGTCGGTAGGCATGACTGCCTCGGCGCCATACATCATGAAGAAGGGGGTGAACCCTGTCGACCTGTTGACGGAGGTGCGGATGCCCCAGATGACGGAGGATAGCTCCTCGACCCAGAACCCGGCGGTGCGCTCGAGTGGTACTTGGAGCCGTGGCTTCAGGACATGGAGGATGCTCTGGTTGGCTCGTTCCGCCTGGCCGTTGGACTCTGAGTGAGCGACTGAGGCGAGGTCGAGTCGGATGTGATGTTCTTCGCAGAACTCGGCCATGGCTCCTTTGGCGAAGTTGGTGTCGTTGTCCATGATGATGCTGTTTGGGAACCCGTAGCGACAGATGAGCTCGCGTAGGAACTTGGTGGCGGTCTTCCCGTCGCATTTCCGGACTAGCTTGGCTTCCACCCATTTTGTGAATTTGTCGACTGCGACCAGGAGGTGGGTGAAGCCGGAGGGGGCCTTTTTGAAAGGGCCTACCATGTGCATACCCCACACGGCGAACGGCCAGGTGATGGGGATTTTCTTGAGCGCCGAGCTCGGCACGTGGGTCTGATTGGCGTACTTCTGGCACCCGGCGCACCGCTGGACAATGTCAACTGCGTCTGCGTGTGCGGTGGGCCAGTAGAAACCGTGTCGCATAGCCTTTGCGACCAGCGAGCGGGCACCGGCGTGGTGGCCGCAGTCGCCGGAGTGGATGTCGTGGAGGATCTTGCGTCCTTCAGCGGGTTGGACGCAGCGTTGGAACCCGCCGGTCACGCTGCGCTTGTGGAGCTCGCCGTCGATGATGACGAAGGACTTGCAGTGGCGTGCTATTATCCGGGCGCCTGTTTCGTCTGCCGGCAAGGTGCCTCCCTCCAGGTAAGCAAAGTATGGATTAGTCCAGTCCTCTGGCTCGGCGATGCGTGCGACCAGTGCTGCCTCCGGTTGCAGCGGGACTCCGATGTCGATCTCCCTTGGGGGAGAGACAGAAGGCCTGGTGATGGTGTCGAGGAAGACGCCGACGGGTGTTGCGAGTCGAGCCGAGCCGACACGAGAGAGTGCGTCGGCCTCCTCGTTCTTCCGCCTGTCGATCCACTCGACGGAATAACCCGCGAAGTGTCCGCCCAGCTTGTCCACTGCTTGGCGGTATGCCATCATGGTGGGGGAGACGGCGTCGCAGGTGCCAGCGACTTGCCCGACGACGAGGTCGGAGTCTCCGTAGCAGTGTAGGCGGTTGACATTCATTTCCTTGGCGGCTCGCATGCCGTGGAGTAGTGCCTCGTACTCGGCCATGTTGTTGGTGCAGGGGGTGAAGTCGAGGTAGAGGACGTAGCGTAGCTTGTCGCCCTTCGGAGAGGTTAGCACGATCCCCGTTCCTGCACCATCCGCATTCTTGGAGCCGTCGAAGTGTAAACTCCAGTAGTGGAGGTATGGTAGCTTTTCTGGCTGCTGGGCCTCCTCCCAGTCGGCGATGAAGTCCGCGAGAGCCTGCGACTTGATCGCTTTGCGCGGCTCGTACTTGATGTTGTGGACGCCGATTTTGATGGCTCACTTGGCGACTTGCCCGGTCGCCTCGCGGTTGCGGATGATGTCCTGCAAATGTGCTGAGGAGACGACCGTTATAGGGTGCTCCTGGAAATAGTGTGGCAGTCGCCGCTGTGCTCTGAAGACCGCGTATACCAGTTTCTAGTATTGCGGGTATCGCTGGCGCGACTCGGTGAGGACCTCGCTGATATAGTACACTGGTCGCTGTATTGGGCGCTCCTTTCCTTCCTCTGGTCGCTCGACGACCATGACGGCGCTGACGACGCGCTCGGAAGCCGCGACGTAAACAAGCATGGGTTCCTTGTCGACAGGGGCGGCGAGTAGCGGTGCTGCGAGTAGCACCTTCTTGAGGTCGCGAAGCGCATTGTCCGCCTCCTTGTCCCACTAGAAGGTGGGGTTCTTGCGCATCAGGCGGTATAGGGGCATCGCCTTTTCGCCCAATCGGGGGATGAAGCGACTGAGAGCCGTGACTCGCTCGGCCAGCTTCTGGACGTCGCGCAGGCACTCGGGTTTGCCGATTCGAGCGATCGTGTCGATCTTGGTGGGATTCGCCTCGATCCCACGCTTGGAGACGACGTATCCCAGTAGATGCCCTGCTGGTAAGCCGAAGGTGCATTTGCCTGGGTTTAGCTTTATCTTGTATTTCCGCAGGTTGGCGAATGTTTCCGCCAGGTCGGCGAGTAGGTCGCCCTGGCGAGTGGACTTCACTACCACGTCGTCGATGTAGACGTGGATATTGCGGCCAATTTGGCTCGCAAGGCACTCCTGCATACAACGCTGGTAGGTCGCCCCGGCGTTCTTGAGGCCAAAGGTCATGGCAGTGTAGCAGAAGGCTCTGAATGGCGTGATGAACACCGTCTTCTCTTCGTCCTCAATGGCCATTTTGATCTGGTTGTATCCAGAGTAGGCGTCGAGGAAGCATAGCGATTCCGAGCCCGCGGTGGAATCGATTATTTGGTCGATCCGCGGGAGGACGAATTGCTCCTTCGGGCAGGCGCTGTTTAAGTTTGTGTAGTCGATACACATCCTCCAGGCCCCATTTTTATTCTCGACCAGGACTGGGTTTGCCAGCCACTTGGAGTATTTGATTGGCCGGATGAAGCCTGTAGCGAGTAGACGCTGCACCTGCTCGGCGATTGCCCGGCGGCGCTCTTCATTGAAGGGCCGCAGCGACTGCTTGACAGGTCGCACTTTTGGGTCGGCGTTGAGTTTGTGCTCAGTGAGTTCCCTAGGGACACCAGGCATGTCAGAGGGCTTCCATTCGAAGATGTCCCTGTTCTCACGAAGGAACTCGATGAGCGCACCTTCCTATGCTGGGCTCAAGCCCATCCCGATTGTCACCGTCTGGCTGGAGTCGCCTGGGACCAGCTCGACGGTGCGGGTATGCGTCGTTGCCTCGAAGGCTGAGGTGTTGCCGCCCTCCGAGTTGGGCTTCTTGAGTATAGTGGGGTCGTCGTTGTTGACCCCGCTCGTGTATTTGGCGAGCTCGTCGGCGTGGTTGGCCTCGGCCGCGATGACGGCGTCGACGAGTTCGGCTCCTTTGGCCTCGCACTCGGCGGCCATGTCGGGGTCGCCGTGGATGGTGATGACGCCGCGCGGTCCGGGGAGCTTCATTGCGTTGTACGCGTAGTGGGGCGCCGCCATGAACTTGGCGAACGCCTGGCGCCCCAGGACGCAGTGGTAGGGGCTGTCAAAGGGCACCAGCTCGAAGACGATCCGCTCGGTGCGGAAGTTTGCCGGTGTGCCAAATGTGACTGGCAGCGTCACCTTGCCGATCGGGTACGCCTTCCAACCGGGGACGATACCGTGGAACGTGGTGTAGGTCGTCTCGACCATCGACTGCGGGAGCCACAGTCGCCTGAAGGTGTCGAGGTATAGGATGTTGATGGAGCTGCCGCCGTCCAACAATGTCTTGGGGAGCCAGTAGTCTCCCACATTGGGCTTGACCACCAGGGCGGCTCGGCCTGGGTACTCGATGCGTGGCGAGTGGTCCTGGCGGCTCCAAGTGATTGGTTGCTCCGACCAGTTGAGGAACTGGGGGACGTCCACCTGGGCCACCGCGTTGACGGCGACAGCGCGGACGATGACCTTCTTCCCGCGCTTCGTGTTGAAGCCTGTGAAGGTGTGGAGCGAGCCAGCCACGCTGCCGAATTTTCTGCCGTTTGGCGGGTTGTTGTCGAGGTCTTCCCACGCTCGCCGTGCCTTCTCGATCTCCTTGAGAGAGTGGCATTCGGCGGTCGTATGCGTGGCAGGCTTTCCTTCCCTGCTGTGAAATGCACAAGGTTGGTTAAGGAGGGCCGCGGGGTCGAACCTTGGTTTCGCCTTGTAGTTGCCGCTGTCGCGGCATTGCCCCCCGTCGCGGCGGAAGCTCTTGGGCTCGCGCTGCGCGTACCCAGCGTTGGCGACGAAGTCGACTCGCCCGTCACTGCGGCGCTTGCCGGTGAGGCGAGTGTTGATGTAGCGTAGATCGGATCGTCGTCCGTTGTCGTTGCCGCTCATGCGGCGTTGTCCTCCTGACTCGTCGTCGGTTTCTTGGTTTGGGTCTTCCTTCGCGTATCTTTTGGCGATCTCAAGGAGGTCCGGTATGTTGTCGAGTGTGCGGTATGATCGTTTGAGATTGGCAACCAGGGGCTCGTAACGGCACGAGGTCTTGAAGAAGTGGATTGCGGTGTCTGGGTGGATACCGACCGCGTTGTACCATAGTTCTTGCCACCGTTGGACCCAGCTGCGGGTCGACTCGTGAGGTCCCTGGACGCATTGTTCTAGATCCTCGATGGTGGTGGCGCGGGTGTATGAACCCTCGAGGTGCCTAACAAAGGCGTCGCGCATCTCTTCCCAGGAGTCGATGTTATCCGCGGGGAGAGTGTTGATCCACTGCCTGCACGCCCCCTCCATCATCAGGGGGATGTAGCAGGCGGCGAGTAGATCGGTGTGGCCGGCGATCCCCATTACCATGAGGTAAGTATCCAGCCACACAGAGGGATCGTACGAGGGGTCGTACTTCTCTATTTCCATCGGCGCTTTGAAGTTCGCCGGGTATCTTTCGCCTCGGATCATCCGTCCGAAGCACCGGGGCCCGAGTCGGCTTAGCGACCACCTCGGCTCGCCGTCGCGGCGATTGCTTAAGGTATGACACAGGTCATCGGGCTGGCGCGCACGCCAGCTCTGGTTGTTGATGATGTGGGTGCGGGCGTCGACGGGCTGACCGTTGGCAGCGACGAAGTTGGTCGTCGGCCGGGGGTCGTTGGTGGAGAGTGCCGCGTTCGCAGGTCGGTGTTGGAGCTGCAGTGGTTCGGGTGGCGGGCAATTAAGGGTGTTTGCCGCCAAGGGGCGGCCGCTTGAGGCCGCTCTGCTGCCCGATGAATGCGAGTACATCCGACCTTGTGAGTCGACGCCTGCGTTTTGTTGCTCGACCGCCTTTGCGAGCAAGGCCTTAACATACTGGATCTGTAGGGCGCCGTAACAGGTGGCCGTGATGTTGTCGGCCGCTGCTCGGCCCGCCACGAGGTTGTCCATCGGGGTGGAGAACAGTGGTAGGCCATTCGCGTCTCGCTCCCGTGAGGAGACCACGATCTGCGGCTGGTCCCTGGGGGGTGCGCGGTTGGGTGGAGGTGGGGCGCCATTCGCCGTCGACCCTGGTAGGGTCCGGGCGCTTCCTCCTGGTGGCGCGTTCTCGCAGATTGTGCGCTCGGCCGCGCGGGCCGGGTCGCTCTTGTCGTCGAAGTTCAGGGCGCGCCCCTGGACGGTGGGGTTCAGGCGCGACCTGATTCATTGTTGGTGGTAGCGCGACAGCTCCTGCGCCGTCACCTGCTTGAGGCGAAATTTTTCGCACTCGGCTTGCTCCTTGCGGACTGCTTCCGCCAGCTTCAGGAGGAGTTCCTCGACCTCCGTTGCCATTGCGTTGGGAGGGATCGGGGTGGAGAATGGATCCTCCGGTGGGTCGGCGCCACTCGCCATGTACGTTGCGGCGTGGCGACCGGTCCCGTAGCGGAGATCGGCGGAGTTCTCCGACCCGGAGTCGAAGTCAAAGTCGAAGATCCCAAGGATGGAGGGATCCTCGAAGTCTCCGACGTTGGAGACCTGGGTGATGGAGCCCGCGGGCGACGCGGCGACAATGGATCCGGCGAGTGACGCCGGGGTCGCCGAGTCGGCGTCGTTGTTGAGGACCGCGTCTTCCGCGGCCGCGGTGGTTTCAGCCACATCGCTGTGGGCTGAGTCGTATTCGGAGGCGAGGCGGTGGATCGTGCGGACCTGACTCTCAGAGAGCCGGTCGCGTGGCGGCGACTCGCGGATGCGAGCCGAGTCCTCTGAGACGATGACGTCGGTGAGGCCGACGAAGATACTGACGTGCCAACCGGCAGGATCATGCTATGCGTGACGGGTCGCGCCGCCGGGACGTAGCTGCTCGACAAGATTTGGAGCATCTCGTCGATCGCTATCATGCGGCCGGTGGTGATCGACTCGTTGATGGGAAGATTGGATCTCGCCGCAGAACACCGGCCAGACCGGCTAGGCCCCATGGTGGGCGCCACTATCGTGGGAATGACCAGGGCAGATGCTGCAATCGGCAGCGAGTAGTAGAACATGGGGCAAGGGCGGCCAGCCATCTGCGGTGCGAGATGAGGGCGGAGACACGAGGATTTACCTAGGTTCGGCCCCCCGGAGGGTAAAGACCTACTCCTGCTAGATTGTATTATGGTGGAAGTACAATGGGGCGAGCTCGGTGGCTAAGCAGCGAGTCGCTTGGGTGGATGATGGAACGTGTCCTCTACTCGCCCTCTAGGGAGGTTTATATAGACTCACCCCCCTAGGGTTTACAGATCTCAACCGAATCAGTTAAGGTTTCAGCAATCGTTTAACCTAATCCGACTGGGCCTATCTATGCTTCTGGGCCTTCAGCTACCAGTCGCTTGAGTCCACGCCAGGTCGTGATCCAGTCGCCGTTACTGCAGGCCCACTCGCAGGTGCCTGGGCCAGTCGGAATCGTCCTGCTGGGTATACCCCAGTAGGCATATCCCCATCATAGGGTGAGGCCTATTGTGGCGTGGTGGTCTTAGAACCGCCCACCCCTCCAACGCAGATGTACTTCCCTTAACAAGGAAGGAACTGCGGTAAAACAAATCCCTGTGTCTCCGCGTGCTCCACTATGGTTTCCTCGCTCCTCTTTTTACGTGCTTAGTAGTTAGGGTTGCATATAGGGAAATTCTCGTAGTTGCATATCTAGAGAATTTACTTTGTGTCAAGCCTGAAATTGAAAAAGTATTAAAAATTGGTTAGCACCTATTCACCCCCCCTATAGGTGCCCATACGATCCATTTCAATTGGTATCAGAGCCTCGGCTCTTATTTCGGGCTTAACCGCCTAAGAGAAGTATGGGTTCCAAGGTAGATGGGAGTGATGCTCCGGAGGTAGTCACCATGAACGATCTCAAGACGTTGGAAACAACCTTGGTGAGTTCAATGGAGGCTAAGATGGAAGAGATGCGTCAATTGATAATGCGTCTCTCCACATCCGCAGCATCACCTCCATCTAACTCTGAGGATACCACTTCGCAATCCAAGGAAACGGGTAAAACTGTTTCCAAAGATAACAAAGTGGTTGGTGATGATACTAGCAAGAGATCCTCCTCGAAAAAGGATAGCGGTAAGGATGGATACAATGAGGTTTCTCATGTGTATTCCCCTGATCCACCTATCCCTCACCCACATATACATAATAGGGGTGATCCACCCAAACTTTCTTCATCTACTTTCTCTCAATGGCAATTTTTGATGAAATCTCATGTGTGCAGTTCCTCCATAGAGTTGTGGAAGATCATTGAAAATGGTCTTCATGTTGGAAACCCCAACAATATCACAAGAAGAGAAGTGGTCGATAGCCAACTCAACGCTACAGCTCTACACATGATACAACTTGGTGTGGGTGACAAAGACATGCCACACATTCAGCATCTTAGCACAACTAAAGAAGCTTGGGATGCCCTCACCGAGCTCTTCATCGGAAATGGAAGTATGAGGAGGAATAGATATGATGATTTGAGCAATGAAGCTGAAGGATTCTATATGCTGGATGGAGAAGACCACGAGGACATCTATAGGAGGCTCAAGGCAATAGCCACAACCTTCAGAAACCATGGTGCAGCTCATGTTGATGATGCTTGGATCAAGCGCAAGTATGTCAGTGCTCTTATGCCATTTGATCCCACAGATTTGAAAAGTCTCCAAGGTAGGCATAACTATCACCTCATGTCATCCAATGAGGTAATGCAAGAAATGGCCGCTTTCAAAGTGGCTGCCAAGAATGTCTAAGATGCTCGTGCTCGAGCTATGGGGATGCAAAAGGGGGTCAACATGGCCTTGAAGACTAGTGTGATTGATCATGATGAATATGCGGTAGAAGGTCTGGACTATCCGGAGGATATAAAAAGGATCCATGGACAATACTTGGCTCTTTATGCAAGAAACTTTTGGAAAGATCCAGCCAAGGCTAAAGCTGAACTAGATCGCAAGAGTGGAGCCTATGGAAGAAAAGAAAATGGTCCCAAGCTGAGAACATGCTTCAATTGTGGTGAACGACTGCACTTTGTAGCTGAATGTCCATATCAAAGTAGGGAAGATAATGGAGGAAGACTTATTTTCAAGGATAAGTCAAAGGCTCCACGCAAGAAACAGTTTGTAAAGAAGAATGCTCCCTTCAAGAAGCAACCGAAGATTGTTCTAGTGGCTCAAGAATAATATTCATCAGGAAGTGAAGATGAGGATGAGGACGATAACTCTCAAGAGGTGGCTTCTATAGCAACCACATCTACATCAACATATCTCTTCGACTCTCTGAACGAAAACATCATCAACAAGAATGCTACTTGCCTCATGGCAAGAAGCTCCGAGGTAACTTCTTCTAACTCTTCTTTTCCTAAGGCTATGATTGACATGGATGATCCTACTAGTCTTAAGGTTAAAGAAGAGATTATTTCTTTGGATTATTTCTACACTAACTTGCAAGGTGAGCACAAAGTTTGTTTTGAAGCTCTTATGGATCAGCTGGCCCAAAACGAAGCTCTCCTTGAACAAAAGGGCAGAATTGAAAGGGAGGATGCAATGGAAATTGCATCCTTAAAAAATGCTCTTGAAGAGGAGGAAGAGGCTCGGGTCTCTCTTGAAGAGAGGCTTGAGTCTATTGAAGAGTCACATGATGAAATTGTGACTAAAGTTGTTAAGGATGACAATGCTGTCACCAAGGCAAAGAAGTTAAAGAAGGAAAGGATTGACTTTGGGGCTGCTCATGATAGACTCTCCGAGGAATTGGAGAAACTTGACAATGCTCACAAGGCGTTGAAACACGAGTTCTCTATTCTCAATGAGTCACATGATCAGCTTCAAAGTCGATTGGCCAAATATGATACTCCTAGCTCGTCCAACTCAACATATAGTAACAAGGAAAATGCTAATGTGGAAGAAGAAGTGATCAAGGACATCACTACCAAGGACAAATGTGTGCTTGATGAAGTCCTTGGCAAGCAAAGGTCAAATCATGGTAAAGAGGGACTTGGGTATGTCACCAAGTCCAAGAAGAAGAAAACCAAGAAGAAAAAGACCAAGAATGTGCAATCAAAGATAAGCACCGTTGATAAGAATGTCACAAAAGACAAGACTAATAATATTGGTTTTGAAGGGTCTCACAATCCGAATTATGAACTCTTTTGTGATGACTATGGCGATGTTTATGCTTATTATGTCGGTCCCTTTGATGAATATATTGTTTGGTCTATTTGGGTCCCAAAGACCCTTGTTACTAACATGAAAGGACCCATTGAAAAATGGGTACCTAAAACCAAGAAGTAATTTTTCTTGCAGGGCTATGCTTTTGGTGGGTCGAAATGGGTGCTGGATAGTGGCTGCACTAGTCATATGACCAGAAGAAAGGAGATCATCACGGAGATGCGTCCAAATCATGATAATATCACAGTCTCCTATGGTGATAAGTCTAAATCTCAGGTATTGGGTCTTGGCAAGGTTGTGGTTGCCCACGATATCTCTCTCGTGGACGTCATGCTTGTTGAGACCCTCGGTTACAACCTTCTCTCTGTTCGCGCCCTTGACAAGATGGGTTTTGCTATTTTTATCGATGTTGATTTGGTGGTACTCTTGTGGAGCAAGTCTATAAAGGTCTCTTTCGTTGGATACATCGAAAATGACCTGTATGTGGTGGACTTCTCAGGGAAAATCACTTCGGGGTCCGATGTGTCTATTCGGAAAGGCCGACGTGGGCTGGCTATGGCATCGCCGTTTAGCCCATGTCAACATGAGAACTTTGCAAAGTCTCTAGAAGGGTGACCACATTCTTGGACTAAAAGACAATGTCTCTTTTGCCCAAGATCGTGTTTGCAGGGCTTGTGTAGAAGGAAAAATGCATGACTCTCCCCACAAGAGGAAGACTATTGTGTCATCAAAGAGGATCTTGGAATTACTTCATGTGGATTTATTTGGTCCTCCTTCTCATGCAAGTCTTGGTGGGAAGAAATATTGCTTGGTCATTGTCGATGATTACTCAAGATATACATGGGTCTATTTCTTCAAGCTGAAAAGTGAGACTCCGTCATTGACTTTGCCAATGAAGTTCAACGTCAACACAATGTTCCTATCTTGGCAATTAGAACTGACAACGGCTCCGAATTCAAGAACTACACTTTGAATGAGTTTCTAAGCGAAGAGGGGATTAGACATCAATATTCCGCTGCGTACACCCCTCAACAAAATGGTGTAGCCGAGAGGAAGAACCGGACTTTGATGGATATGGCAAGATCTATGTTGGCTGAATTCAAGTCTCCTTATAATTTTTGGGCTGAAGCCATATCCACTGCTTGTCACTCATCAAACCGGCTCTACCTTCGAAAGATTTTGGACAAGACTCCATATGAAATACTTACCGGTAACAAGCCCAACATCTCATACTTCAGGGTATTCGGGTGTAAGTGTTTCTTTCTTATTAAAGGTGTCCGTTTGTCAAAATTTGAGTCCAAGGCTTTAGAAGGTATTTTTGTTGGTTACGGTGCCGAATCCCACACTTATAGAGTCTACAACAAGCTCACTGGGATTGTTGTAGAATCTTGTAGTGTGGAGTTCGATGAAAATAACGGCTCCTTTGTAGGGCAAGTTGATGTTTGTGATGCAGATGTTGAAATACCCCAAGATGCCATATGAAAAATGGGCGTGGGATTTTTCCGCCCCATTGAGGAACCCCTTGTGGCGGATCGGGAAGGACAATGCTCCACACATGTGGAGACCTCATCTACACAAGATCAACAAGCTCCTACTATTGGAGAAAATCCTGCACCAACACCGCAATCTGCTGAAGATCATCTGTCCCCTGGACAAGTTGGTAGTCCCAGGCCGGACTATCCGCCCCCTCCAAGGGGCGGACAATCCGCCCCTGGCACTCCAACTCGCTCCAGAGGATCCGAAGGAGAAGTCAACAACTCAGAAGCTCCCAGGCCGGATTCTCCGGCCCCAAAGGGCGGATTATCCGGCCCTGGGTCTCCAACTCCTGTCAGGCACTCTCAGGAATAAGACACTGGTACTTCACCTCCCAGGCCGGATAGTCTGGCCCCTCCAAGGGGCGGATTATCCGGCCCTGAAGAACAAACTCAGCAGCAATCTTCTGGTGTTAACGCAGACCAAGATCAAGGGCAGGGCAGTAATCAAGACAAGGATACAAATACTGAATCAACTCCTTCTAGAAACAATAAGGACATTGAGGCTCGTCGCAAGGCTCGTGCTGATCGGAACCTTGAACTAAGAGGTCACACTCTTGACAAGGTTGTTGGTGATCTACGACGAAGGGTATCCACTAGAAGAGAACTTGCAAGCTTCTGTGATCATCAAGCTCACATTTCCATGGTTGAACCGAAGAAGGTTTTTGATGCTCGTGAAGACCCCGATTGGTTTGTTGCAATGCATGAAGAATTAAATAACTTTGAACACAACAAAGTTTGGAAGCTTGTAGAGAAACCAAAGGATTGCCGCAATGTTATCGGCACCAAGTGGATCTTCAAGAACAAACAAGATGAACATGGCATTGTTGTGAGGAATAAAGCACGACTCGTGGCTCAAGGATTCTCTCAAATGTAAGGAATTGATTTTGGCGAGACTTAGGCTCATGTGGCTCGTCTTGAGTCCATGCGTATCCTTCTTGCATATGCAGCCCATCATAATTTTAAATTACAACAAATGGATGTTAAGAGCGCTTTCCTTAATGGTCCTCTACATGAGTTAGTATACGTCAAGCAGCCCCCGGGGTTTGAGGACCCCAAATTTCCGAACCATGTATACAAACTCGATAAGGCGCTCTATGGCCTTAAACAAGCCCCACGTGCGTGGTATGAGCACCTTAAAGAGCTTTTGCTAGACTGTGGATTCGAAGTTGGGCAAATCGATCCCACTCTTTTTACTAAGAAGGTTAATGGGGAGCTTTTTGTATGCCAACTTTATGTAGATGACATTATCTTTGGCTCTACTAACCAAGCTTTTAACGATGAATTTTCAAAGCTTATGACTGACAGGTTTGAGATGTCCATGATGGGTGAGCTGAGGTTCTTTCTTGGATTTGAGATCAAACAACTTAGAGAGGGAACCTTTATTAATCAAGCTAAGTACATCCAAGACATGCTCAAAAGGTTCAAGATGATGGATCTCAATGGTGTTGCTACCCCAATGCAAACAAAGTGTCATCTTGAGCTCAATCCGAAGGGTAAAGACGTGGATCAAAAAGTATACCGATCCATGATTGGCTCTCTCCTTTACCTTTGCGCATCTAGGCCCGATATCGTGTTAAGTGTAGGAGTGTGTGCAAGGTACCAAGCCGCTCCTAAAGAAAGACACTTAGTGGCGATCAAGCGAATCTTCCGATATTTGGTTCATTCCCCAAATTTTGGGTTATGGTATCCCAAGGGTTCAAGTTTCTCTCTATGTGGTTACACTGATTCAGATTGGGCTGGTGACAAAGATGATAGGAAATCAACCTCTGGTGCATGTCAATTCTTGGGCAGATCTCTAGTGTGTTGGTCATCAAAGAAACAGAATTGTATTTCACTCTCAACCGCCGAAGCTGAATATGTTGCTGCTGCAAGTGTTTGTACACAATTGTTATGGATGAGGCAAACTTTAAAGGAATATGGTGTCAATTGTGAAAAAGTGCCTCTATTATGCGACAATGAAAGTGCTATCAAAATTGCTTACAATCCCGTGCATCATACAAGAACAAAACATATAGAGATTCGCAACCATTTTATTCGGGATCATGTTGCTCGTGATGATATTTCCCTATCCTTTGTGAGCACGAAGAACCAACTTGCTGATATTTTCACGAATCCTCTTGATGAAGCAAGATTTTATTATTTGAGGAATGAGCTAAATATCATAGATTCAAGGAGCTTGGCTTGACTACCCTTGCACACTCACTTGCTCTTATTCATGTATTTGGTTTAGATGCGGGCATAGACATAGGGGGGGGGGCGTGGTCCTAATTGATTGGGCCAACCCTCCCCCCATAATGCCGAAAGCAAGTAAAATCATTTCCCTTAATATCATTTTGTGATATGTGGGTCATCGATGAGCATTGGTTTTGAACTCAAGATACATCTTCGCGGTGTCATGCCATGCGCTCCAACATGGTGGCTTCGGCCACCGCCCTCTTCCTCGAGAAGAGTTGGTTTCTCATGGGTCTCGTTGGATTTTATGACTACAACGAGGATGAGGAGGGGTGATCTTCAGGGGCGTTAGCATCGCTCTTCTTCCTTTTTGGCGTTTCGATGCCAAAGGGGGAGAAGTAGTTCTACTAGGTCTCATGGATTTGCAAGGGTCGAGCGCAAGCATCTTTCTTTCAGTCATTTTATTTGCTTTCTTGTGCCTTTTTAGCATGAACTTATTTGCTATTTGTGTTTGTTTATGTAAGACTGTGTCGTGTTTCACTAAGTTTGGTTCGCTGTGTGGTATTCATGGATTTCTGGATTTATCTATTGTGGATCTCATGGAATTCTGGATTTATCTATGGAGGCACATTTGATGGCATATGGAATCATGGGTCTGTCTAATGTATGCATCAATATTGCTGGTATGGTTGGGATGTGCTTGGACGATATCAAACAAACTATATTCTTTGGCTATATTCTCACCCCGGTGGTATGACCTTGTTTCCCAAACCACCTTGTTTCAATTATCTTTGTTATGGAAGTTGTGTTCTCTCTAGTGTGTGTATTTGTATTCAAATGCAAAGTTTAAATATGCACACATCTAGGGGGAGCGTCTTTCATTATTTAAGTTGGCATTAGCCGGTTTCATTGCAAATCCTAATATTGTCATCTAACACCAAAAAGGGGGAGATTGAAAGAACATTTTATAATCCCTAGTGTTTTGTGTGTTAGATAACAATATCAAGGATTATTTAATGTGTGTTGAAGTGTTGCAGCTCTTTTTGAGAAAAAGGGAATAGGATTCTGCCTTTGGGGGGCGGATAATCCGCCCCCACCAGGGGTGGATAATCCGCCCCTCCCTCTTCCGAAGCAGGCGCAAGGCCCAGAAGGGGGGCGGAGTTTTTGCCGGATTTTTCGGCCCCGCCGGATAATCCGCCCCTCAGGGGGGCCGGATAGTCCGCCCCCTGCTCATCGCCAAGGCGCAAGCCCCAGAGAGGGGGCGGAGTGTTGGCCGGACTTTCTGGTCTGGCCAGATAATCCGCCCCTGGAGGGGTTCGGATTATCCGCCAACCCAAGATCTTCACCAAGTTTCGCAGACGCCAGCCCCAGAGAGGGGGCGGAGTTTCCCCCGGAGAATCCGCCCTTGGGGCGGAGTTTTCCTAGGGGGCGGATAATCCGCCCCCAAAGTTGTGCAACAGCCAGATCTGGGGAGGGGGTATTTAAGCCAGCCCCCCCCTCCCGCAACTCTTGATTCATTCGAAAAAGACCAGATCAGATCTAAAAGCTTCATCCAAGAGAGCTCCACCTAGATCCACCCAAAGGCCCCGTCCCTTGGGGAATCGAAGGAGGATAACTCGATCTTCATCATCAGCAATCAAGCGCTTCATCTCCTCTCCATTCATTTGGAGAACCCCCGATCTAGTATTTCTTGCAAATACTTAGATCCTTGTTTTTGTTTATATTGATAAACCTTGTTCTTGTGGCAGCTTGTTGTCATCTCGGGAGCCCCCAATTCGGTTGTGGGTGTGTGCCCCGATAGTGTTGTAAAAGGCACCGGTTCCCGCCTCGAAGGGATCCAATAGTGGAGAAGGTGGATCAGGCCTCTTGTGGCGAGATCCATCGGAGAATAGGGTGAGGCCTATTGTGGCGTGGTGGTCTTAGAACAGCCCACCCCTCCAACGCAGATGTACTTCCCTTAACAAGGAAGGAACTGCGGTAAAACAAAAATCCTTGTGTCTTTGCGTGCTCCACTACGGTTTCCTAGCTCCTCTTTTTACGTTCTTAGTAGTTAGGGTTGCATATAGGAAAATTCTCGTAGTTGCATATCTAGAGAATTTACTTTGTGTCAAGCCTAAAATTGAAAAAGTATTAAAAATTGGTTAGCACCTATTCACCCCCCTCCCCTCTAGGTGCCCATACGATCCATTTCAGGATCGCCGTCGTCGACTTCGTCGTTCGCCCCCATCGCCGACCATCGCCTGAGTCCCGGTGAGCCTCCCACGACCCCACTGGCCGCGCTAGGGTTCTGTACGCCGGCGTTGCCCTACGTGAACGATGAACCAAATCCGTTCGATTAGAGTTAGATCCTACGATCCTAATCGCCCCATACCGCTTCTCCCCTTGTTGTCTCACTTACAAGTGGGGTCACTCACTTAACCAGCCCACGCACGATGTGCGTAGTGGGCCGGCCCAGTTAAACATCCCGCGTGACCCACTAATTCAAATTTAGATTTATTCATTTAATCTCAAACCCAGTTCTGTACCTAGATTCAAAAATCAACCCAGCTCGATTCACTGAACCAAAATGCATGAAACAAATTTTGTTAGAAAGGTATTGGAATGCTTAATTCAAGCCCGTTGGATTCAAACCATTTAGATTTGTAGATCACCCATGGTACAAATAACAAGGCAGAAGCTTTTCTGCATTCAAACATTTTTCAAAATTCAACCATAAGAGCTTTTGAGTTGATTCCAACTCTCAAAAATCACATTTAACCATAGCTTTCATAATATATAAAAATATATAGGTTTACTTACATAAATAATGATCAAGTAATAAAAGAATGCCACATAGGCATTTCAAGTCACTTTAATTAATTAAAATAAAAAGGTTAAACCTTATTAAATTGTGACACCACTTTAAATCACATTGCCATGTAATGAAATATATGGTGATGACATGTGTCAACATGTTCCCTTGTTTTAGTTGGAGAATATTAAATCTTAAGTAGTTTTTCAATGAGTAGAAATTACTTTTCTAAAATAAAATAAATGAGACAAGTGCTTTAATCTTGTAATGTTAGTGATCATGCTAGATCATCTAGTGTGAACCTTTGTGTGATGATTAGAAATATTAAATATTTTTTGGTGATTGTGTACCTTGTATTTATTTATAGACGCTAGTACCGACCAAGGATACAAGGAGGAAGGAGGATACTACGAGGAAGAAGCCGAGGAGAACTTCAACCACTGCTCTGCACAAGGCAAGCTAACACTTACAGCTTAGCAAGCTACTACTTGCTTGTTACTAT
Organism: Avena atlantica; assembly: GCA_910589765.1. NCBI lineage: Eukaryota > Viridiplantae > Streptophyta > Magnoliopsida > Poales > Poaceae > Avena > Avena atlantica. Next base: position 359,399,724 of record OU342734.1, on the reverse strand, counting down.
GCCAACTATATACCTTAAGCATATGTGATTATACCCACTTGACACACCATCCTAGATTTACTTGCAAGCTTAGTATTTTATTCTCTTTAGTAAAGCTTTCTATCAACAGTTTACTTAGTGACTTGTAGATTCTAGAAAGATAATTGAAGGTAGATAAGCTTGATGTCATCCTAAGGCATGTGATTGAATGTAGATAATATACACTTGTTTACCACCCCTCACTAGTATTTACCCCCCACCTGTAGATGCTAGTGCTAAGCTTAAAACTTGATCAACTTTAGATGGTAATACTTGGTGAAAATGGTTATGAAAACCTTAGAATGAGGAGTCATTCTATTAAAATGTTTTGACATGTGTTCTTGAACACCAGATGATTTTGATGATGAGAATATTAAGGCATGAGCCTTAGCCCTTTATAAAACTGATGGTTGTCTGTATGCGATACCATTCCAATTTTACCGTACAACCATAATATCTGAAATTTGGGTAGGGCTTGACAGGAAATTTATATACCTTAGCATGGGTTCCCTTGCGGCCAAGGTCTGAGCTGAGGCTGCCTTGTGAAGATTGTCCACCTGTGCAGTACCCAAGATGATAGTTGGTCATGCTTGGGAGACCAAATTCACAGGAGAGGTGCCTATACTAGGGCATGTAATTGAAAGGTTAGGATTAATTATCCGCATACTAAGTATGGTGAATTCAGGAATGTTCCTGACGGATGTATCGAATGTTGTGGTGAAAGTGTACAATCTCTGCAGAGTGTCAAACTATTCGAATAGCCACGTCCGCAGTTATGGACAGTTGGAGTGGCCATACTGTTCCGTCGTCAGATGTTTTCAAAAGTACTTGTGAAATGATTGTGACTTGTACTTGACCACAACAGTGTTGTGACATGAAATTCAAGTTCCCACTTAGGTGTTATAAAACTTTCAACTATCTTTCTTTGCTTCTGAACATAGTAGAGGTAAATCTGGCTTTTTGCAAAACAACCCTAGAGCTTAGTATCCTACTACAAGAACCCATTCACTTGTTAGTATTAGTTTGCGAGTACTTAAAGAGTACTCATGGCTTTGTCCCTGGCTATTCCCATGGCCAGACTATGAAGAGGAGTATCAGGAAGAAGGACAGCATGAAGGTTACGACAACTAGGATCATCTCCCATCTTTAGCATTGCATGTGACCCTGAAGATGGAGCTTCACTTACACTATCGTTACTATTACGTTTTTCCGCTGCTTGAATTGTATTAAGAACTGGATCATGAGATCCTTATTTGTGTAAGACCTTATGTATGGTTTGTAATGGATGATGTACTGTGATATCCAATCGGTTATGTCTTGCAAAAATGGTAATCCTGGGATTGCGATGTATGGCATAAAAGGCATATGTGATTAAAAATCCGGGTGTTGACAAGTTGGTATCAGAGCCATCCTGACCATAGGAGACCCTAGTTAGAATGGACGTTTGAATAAAAAACTTAGTTTCAAAACCAAAGGAAGTGAGTATTTACAAAAACTTATTCTCATTCTTATCACTTGGATTCCTTCATGAAAATTCATGTTCCTAAAAAATTCTTACAAACTTACGTAAAATTTGACACACTTGATCCCTCTACTAACTTACTCATCCTATATTCTTATGAAGGGACGTGAAGTACAACAAGTTTTATCAGTTGGGGAATGGAGGAGACCTCATCTTTGAGCGTGACTTGGACCAGCTGTCGGAGATGCTGGAGCGTCCGCACCCCAAGTTCTTCGGAGCTCAGCTCATTGATCAAGAAGGAGAAGATCTGTAGTGGTTAGTTGTTGCAAGTCTCCGAGGAAAGATTGAACCCCCCACTACAGAGGGAATTCAGTTCACCTTGAGAGGGAACAACTGGCTCGATGGACTTGCCAGGGCCATGCAGGAAGCTCTTGCCCGTCTGTGTGGGCAGAGTATCAATCAAATCAAGGTTACCCGCTTTGAGTTCTACCCAAGGCGTGATGTTATGGGACAGCCACTGGAGGCCCCATATCACCACGAGCTGAAGAGTCAATTGGACCACCTCAGCTTCATGATGTATGACCGTCAAAAGGAGTTGGACAATGCCCGTTCCTATGCCAACCACAAGTACGCCATCGCCACCAAGAAGGACCAGACCATTGCCATGCTAGTGAAGGATCGCAAGTCTCGTCGCCGTCATCTCGACAAGAAGGAGCGCATCATTGCCTGTCTTCGCCACCGGATCACGGATTTGGAGGAGACCATCCACGAGAGAGATATGCAGTTGGAGGAGAGGGAGAATGCAGGGGAAGACCCTCGTGGAGACCCCTACTCCTATCTCAGCGATGATGATGACTTTCTGGAGGATCAGGCCATGGACTTCTTCACCGATGAGGATGACTTTGCCTTCATCGATGATGAGGACACTGACTCCGAGGAGTAGTAGCACTTGAGCATTAGCGTTAGTGAGTTGTATTCGGTCCCACTGTATCGTAGCTTTACAGAATGGTTCCTAAAACCATCTGTTTTCCTTTGTTGTGGTGTGTGTTTGTATCGTGTGCAATGAATGAATGAAAAGCAAGTTGCTAGAAAAATCTGAGTCAAACTTTGAAAACTTTTCAAAACCCTGAACCTTAGAAATTTCCCTCTTTTCTCATGATTTATCTCAATATTCAGATGCCTCGCGGACGAAGAACTTCAGCCCCGAACCCGATGTTGCAACTCTTGCAAATGTTGGTTTCTGACCACGAAGCTGAAAGAGCCGAACATCAAGACAACTTAGCCACCCTTCAACAGATAGCTCAGATGGCCAACAACAATCAAGGCCATGGAAATCAGGACAACCATGGATCTAAGATCAAGAATTTCCAGAACACCAATCCACCCGTTTTCACTAAGTCAGAAGAGCCCCTAGATGCAGATGATTGGTTGCAAACCATGGAGAACAATCTGGAAGTTGCAGGAGTGGAAGCTAACAAGAAAGTGTTGTTTGCTACCCACTATCTGGCCGGAGATGCAAGAGCATGGTGGAACAGCGTTCGTGCAATGACAGGAGGTCAACTGATGACTTGGGAAGAGTTCAAAGTCAAGTTCAGCAGAACCCATGTGCCACCGGGTTTGATCAAGAGGATGAGAGATGAATTCAGGGAACTGAAGCAAGGAAGGATGACAGTAGTGGAATACCGTGACAAATTCTTGTCATTGGCTAGGTATTCACCGGATGAGATAGACACTGAAGCCAAGAAGAAGGAGAGATTCGTGAATGGTCTGCACGATGAGATGCAGACAGTGTTAGTCAATATCCCCTTTGCTGATATTGAAGCTTTAGTTGACTCTGCCATTCAGATGGAAGGAAAGATCAACCAAGCTAATGAGAACCGCAAGTGAAGCATGATGCATCAACCAGGAACCAATCATACACCAAAGTATCGCCCCAACCAATCTCCAGGATTTGCCCCAAGAACCAACAAACCCCCAATGAACCGTCTGACCTATCCCAACCGTGGAAACCCAAGGCCCGGAGGAAACCACAACAACCCCGACAACCCCAGCAGTTTTAACCGTGCCCCACCCAAGTTCAACAACAACAATGCCACCACCAACACCAACATTGCCCCAAGGACTGGAAGCAATGTTGTGCCTGTTGCATCAAAGGACAAGTCCCAAGTGACTTGTTATGAATGCAGAACCAAGGGTCACTATTCCAATGAGTGCCCCAAGAAGATTGCCGCAACCCCCAATGCAAATGCCCCAGCTCAGCAGCAGCGTCGTGTTCAGCCTAGAAGAAGGTTTTCCCCCAGGGAACTCACGCAACTGCAACTGCCATCTCTTTCTCATGCATGCTGAAGAAGCCCAGAAAGCGCCAGATGTCGTGCTGGGTATGTTTTCTGTTAACTCAGTACTTGCAAGGGTGTTGTTTGATTCTAGAGCATCGCACTCATTTGTTACTGAAGAATTTGCATGCACTAGTAAGATTCAACCAACCAAATTGAAGCATGTTATGATTGTTCAAATACCTGGTTCAACCACCAAAGCTAGGAAAATTTGCAAAGCCATCCCTATCTGAATCCATGGCATAGATTTTTATGCTAATCTAATAGTACTCGGAACTAACGGTTTGGAAGTAGTACAAGGAATGGATTAGATGTCCAAACACAAAGGATTAATTGACTGTGCCAAGAAAGCCATAACCGTGACCAGTACAGCCGGAATATCAGTAGAGCATGTATCTGAAACCTTGCCCCGCCAATTCAAGTGCAACAAGAGTATAGCCCAGCCAACCATTGACCAAGTCCGGATAGTCTGTGAATACCCCGATGTATTTCTAGATGTTTTGCCCAGTATGCCCCCAGATCGGGATATCGAGTTTATCATTGAACTAATACCTGGAACCGGACCCATAGCCTAGAGAACATATAGTATGAACCCGTCTGAACTAGTGGAACTGAAGAAGCAACTGGATGCCATGCTAGAAATTGGATTGATTCAACCAAGTGCGTCACCATGGAGATCACTTGTATTGTTTGTGGACAAGAAAGATGGAGGTAACCGTTTATGTACGGACTATCGGAAGTTGAATGATGTCACCATCAAGAAAAAGTACTTGTTGCCCAAGATAGAAGACATGTTTGACTAGTTGACTGGTGCCAAAGCGTTTTCTAAGATTGATCTTAGAACTGGCTATCATCAACTCAAGATTCGCGCAGAGGATATTCCAAAGGCTGCCTTTACCACTCGATATGTATTATACAAGTATATTGTCATGCCTTTTGGATTAACCAATGCCCCCGCTTATTTCATGAACCTCATGAATAAGATTTTTATGGACTTCCTGGATACGTTTGTCGTTGTTTTTATCGATGACATTCTGATTTATTCCAAATCAGAAGAAGAACATGAGCTACACCTAAGGACCATTCTTGGAACCCTTAGAGAGCATCAGTTGTATGCCAAGTTTAGCAAATATGAATTCTAGTTACAGGAGGTAAGATTCCTCAGACATATTGTATCAGCCGAAGGAATTGCCGTTGACCCTACGAAGGTGAAGGATCTTGAAGATTGGCAAGCCCCAACCACTCAAACCCAAGTTCGTGCATTTCTCGGATTAGCGGGATACTAACGCAAGTTTGTAGAAGGATTATCGAGTATTGCAAGACCCATGACCCAATTGCTGAAGAAGGACAAGAAGTTTGAATGGACGGACAAATGTGAAGCGAGTTTTCAAGAACTCAAGACGAGATTGATTTCAGCCCCAATCTTGATCATGCCAGATATCACGAAGCCCTTTGATGTGTATTGTGATGCATCCAAGATCGGTCTCGGATGTGTGCTAATGCAAGAAGGAAAAGTTGTATCTTATCTATCATGACAACTGAAACAGCATGAACAGAATTATCCAACCCATGACCTTGAACTAGCAGCCGTAGTTCTAGCCCTGAAGACATGGGGGCACTATCTCATGGGAAACCGTTGTGGGATTTATTCGGATCACAAGAGCCTGAAGTATATATTCACTCAGAAGGAGCTGAATATGAGGCAGAGAAGATGGATTGAGCTAATCAACGAATATGATCTAGACATTCACTATCACCCCGGTAAAGCCAATGTGGTAGCAGATGCCCTTAGAAGATTGCCGTGCCGCTTGAACTTCATGATTCTGAAGGAGCAACCAAGTTTGCACAAAGAGATGGAAGATTTCCGAATGGAATTAGTGAGTGAAGGATTTTTGGCTAGCATAGAACTTCAACCCACTTTGATTAGTCATATCAAGGAGGCGCAGAAAGGAAATTCTAGTATCGACAGAATCAAACGTCGTATCGGTACAGGCAAAGTACCCGGATTCACCGAGGACGAACAAGGAGTTCTGTGGTACAAAGGACATCTCTGTGTACCAGTAGATTCGGAGTTGAAAGAAGTTATTTTGAAAGAGGCCCATGATACTCTTTATTCTATCCACCCCGGAGGAACGAAGATGTATCAGGATTTGAAGGAGCAATTTTGGTGGCATAAGATGAAGAGAGAAATCGGAAGCTATATCGCCAAGTGTGATATTTTCCAGAGAGTCAAGGCGGGACATCAAAGACCCGCAGTACTGTTGCAACCATTACAGATTCCGGAATGGAAATGGGATTCCGTTGGAATGGCCTTTATCACCGGATTGCCTACTTCTAGTAGGGGAAATGACTCTATCTGGGTCATAATTGATAGATTGTCCAAAGTCGCCCATTTCTTACCAGTCAATACCACGTACCAAAGTTCGAAGCTAGCGGAGTTGCACATCGCTAGAATCATCAGTTTGCACGAAGTCCCCAAGAACGTCGTATCAGATCGAGGAACTTAGTTTACCTCGAGATTCTGGAAGAAAGTCCAAGAAGGTTTAGGAACCCGACTGGATTTCACCACATCATATCACCCTCAGACCGATGGACAAACGGAGAGAGTAAATAAAATACTCGAAGATATGTTGAGAGCATGTGTGCTAGAGTATGGATCTAAGTGGGAAGACTGTATGCCTTTCGCAGAATTTTCATACAACAACAGTTATCAAGCTAGTTTGCAAATGGCCCCATTTGAATTCATGTTTGGAAGGAAGTGTCGCACCCCTTTGAATTGGTCGGAAGTAGGAGAGAGTCAGATTTTCGGACCCGACATCCTACGAGAAGCAGAAGATAAAGTTTACTAGATTCGTGAGCACCTTAAGACCGCCCAATCCAGACAGAAGAGTTATGTCGACAAGAGACGTCGACGCCTCGCTTTCAATATCGGTTATTTTGTGTATCTCAAAGTGTCGCCTTCGAAGGGAATGCAGCATTTCCAGCTCAAAGGAAATTTAGCCCCTAGATATATCGAACCCTTCAAGATTCCGAACCGTCGAGGAGAAGTATCGTATCAAATGCAAATGCCCGAGGAAATGTCAGCAGTGCACAATGTGTTCCATATATCGTTACTTCGCAAATGCCTTGAAGTTCCGGAGAAGACTGAAGTTTTCAAGAACATTGATCACTGCACCATAGAGATCAACAATGACCTGACGTATCCCGAAGTACCCATCCGTATTTTGGAAGAAGCTTTCGGAACCACCAGAACCCGAAGCATCAAGTTTCTCAAGATTTAGTGGAGCAACCGCACTGAAGAAGAAGCTACCTGGGAGCGAGAAGATCACATCAGGACGTAGTTTCCCGATCTCTTTAAATCCTAGGTAATATTTTTTCTTCTTTTCCAAATCTCGGGATGAAATTTCATTTAAGGAGGGAAGTTTTGTAACATCCCAAAAATATGAAACAATGATCATCAAACTCTAATCACTAAAATTAGGGTTAACAAAAACTTTGATTAAATAAAAACCAAATGAATGCATGTGTGTATGTGATGATTTGATGAATGCATGAATGGACTTGTGTGATTCAACTAAATAGTAAGGAATGGTTCAAAGATGAATATAACATCATCTAAAACATTTCCAAGCAGAAACAAATCAAGAAAAAAATCAAAAACAAATCAAATAAGGCAAATGGTCACTTTTGCCAATCTTGCTCACTAGGACACTTTGGGTGTTTCTAGTCCAAGATTTCAAACAGAAACTTTTCCAATTCTTTTCACCCCTTTCTAGACCAAGTAAAATTGAATCAAAGCCCACCTTTCAAACTTGCAGAAACATTTGGCAACCCCATTCAAAGGATAATTCAAAATTGAATCTTTAACATATGTGAAGATCGCCCCTTTTCAAAACCCAACCAAACCAGTGCCCCTTGACCAATCCCTAGTATGTGCCTAGCAAACCCACCAAGTTTGAATCCAAAATTCAAATTTGAATTTCTTTTGGCCATTTCATCAAACACCTTGTAATCAGCAAACAAAAAAACACAAAACACTATAGTGAGCAGTGATCAGTGCCTAACTTGCTCCCTCTATTGCTCTCTCTACACTCTAAGTAGATGATCAAAGTAATCTAACTAGCTTTAGCACCACTGTGAGCGAGCCTAGCCATTAATGGTGACCATGTCGAGAGCACCATTGTCACCCCCATGTCGCCAGCGAGATAGAGGCAGCACTAGCCTCGCCAACCTTGTTTGGGACACACAGCATTGTCCACCGCCACTCCCTGTCCAAGCCCCAAGCGCAGCCAGCCACTGTACCACCCACCAAGCACGCGCCCAGTATCTCTGTGTGCGCGCCGAGAGCGCGCCAGTGCGCCGTCAGCGACATCATCCCATAGACCGCGTGCCGCCCTCGCCGCTTGCAGACGTGCTCGCCAGCATCCCGACACCCCGCCAGACAACCCCGTTCGTCGCTGCGCGGACCAAGCATGTTGTGCGCCATTAAAATTGCCGTCGAACCCGCCCAGAGCGCCGCAACGTTCTGACCGTTCAGCACCGTGCCATGCCGCAAGACCACGCTGTTGATCTTCGCCAGGTAGCACAGCATCGTCCCCTGTCGTCTCCCATGCCAATAGCACTCTGTGTCGTCGACACCGACGAGCTCCACCCGCGCCATTCGGTCCCCTTTAGCCACTATAAAAGGAGGCCTCCCCCGCTCGTTGTCTTCACACCAGTTCACTCCCCACCTCTCACTGGTCATACCCACTCGCTCTCGGAGCAAGGCGAGCACCAGGTGGCCCGAATTTCACCGGAGTTCGCCGCTGCAAAGGAGGAGAGGCGCCGTCGATTGGAGCCGCCCCAGGAGAAGCTGTCGGTACCAGGAGGACCGTCGTCGTCGACTTCGTCGTTCGCCCCCATGCCGACCATCGCCTGAGCCCCGGTGAGCCTCCCACGACCCCCACTGGCCGCGCAAGGGTTCTGTCTCACCGGTGTTGCCCTACGTGAACGATGAACCAAAGCCGTTGGATTAGAGTTAGATCCTACGATCCTAATCGCCCCATACCGCTTCACCCCTTGTTGTCTCACTTACGAGTGGGGTCGCTCACTTAACCAGCCCACGCGCGCTGTGCGTAGTGGGTCGGCCCAGTTAAACATCTCGCGCGACCCACTAATTCAAATTTAGATTTATTCATTTAATCTCAATCCCAGTTCTGTACCTAGATTCAAAAATCAACCCAGCTCGATTCCCTGAACCAAAATGCATGAAACAAATTTTGTTAGAAAGGTACTGGAATGCTTAATTCAAGCCCGTTGGATTCAAACCATTTAGATTTGTAGATCACCCATGGTACAAATAACAAGGCAGAAGCTTTTCTGCATTCAAACATTTTTCAAAATTCAACCATAAGAGCTTTTGAGTTGATTCCAACTCTCAAAAATCACATTTAACCATATCTTTCAGAATATATAAAAATATATAGGTTTACTTATATAAATAATGATCAAGTAATAAAAGAATGCCACATAGGAATTTCTAGTCACTTTAATTAATTAAAATAAAAAGGTTAAACCTTATTAAATTGTGACACCACTTTAAATCACATTGCCATGTACTGAAATATATGGTGATGACATGTGTCAACATGTTCCCTTGTTTGAGTTGGAGAATATTAAATCTTAAATAGTTTTTCAATGAGTAGAAATTACTTTTCTAAAATAAAATAAATGAGACAAGTGCTTTAATCTTGTAATGTTAGTGATCATGCTAGATCATCTAGTGTGAACCTTTGTGTGATGATTATAAATATTAAAGTATTGTTTGGTGATTGTGTACCTTGTATTTATTTATAGACGCTAGTACCGACCAAGGATACGAGGAGGAAGGAGGATACTACGAGGAAGAAGCCGAGGAGAACTTCAACCACTGCTCTGCACAAGGCAAGCTAACACTTGCAGCTTAGCAAGCTACTACTTGCTTGTTACTATGCCAACTATATACCTTAAGCATATGTGAATATACCCACTTGACACATCATCCTAGTTTTACTTGCAAGCTTAGTATTTTATTCTCTTTAGTAAATCTTTCTATCAAAAGTTTACTTAGTGACTTGTAGATTCTAGAAAGATAATTGAAGGTAGCATAAAGAGCATAAAATTTGGCCTAAGTTAGATAAGCTTGATGTCATCCTAAGGCATGAGATTGAACGTAGATGTCACATCCCAAGATTTTTCCAAATCTTGTAATGTGAAAATAAAAGAATAAAATAAAATTTTTGTTTGATTTCCAGGGCCAGAAGAAACTTTTTGAATTAAATTGGAACTTCAAACCCATTTGAATTAAATAAAATCCTAAAGGGATTTAGAAAGATAAACATTTACTAAAAGGAAAATAAAATGTTTTGGAATTGCTATTCTGGAATCATTTAATAAAAGATTTGTATTCAAAAGAAAAGATGAGTTTATAAATAAGGAATATTCTATAAAGCCAAAATTAAAACCTTGGCCAAGCTTTTGAATTAAAACATTTTATTAAAATAATTTAACAAAGATTTGTTTAAATAAATTAATATGGATTTAATATCCAACCTTATTTTAATAAAAGATTTTACCAATTTAAATTGAAACATAAAAAACTTATTAAATTATTTAAAATAAGTTTTACCAATTATTTGATATTCACAAATAAAACCTACTAAAATGTTTAGGCTTTATTTATCAAAATAAAGTTTTAATAAAACAAATCCTATTTTTAAAGTCTATTGTATTTAATTATTAATGGACCCTAAAATGAAAAGTTATTTTGTTTTAAACAAGTTTCTAAGTATTCTTTATTTCCAAATAAAACCGTACTGATTTGGTTTTGAAAATGTTTGGATTTCAAATAGGGATTTTGTTATTTAAATCAAACCCTATTTTATGGAATAACAAAAGATTCATTTTATTTAATTAAAGAATGGATTCTAAAAAGAGTAAAAATTATTTTATTTTGGAATATGGTTATGTTGATAAACAGAACCAAATTCATAGTTGCAAAGCTTGATGATTATTTGAATCAATTGGAATGTGTTTGGTTGTTTGAAATTCAAAACAGGAAAATGGAAATAGAAAAAGAAAAGGATTCAGAAACAGGAAAATATAAAGTCTAGGTCGACCCAACCCATCAGCCCACTAAGGCCCAGAAACAGCCCAGCTCCCTCACCCCGAAAGAAAACGATTCGCACCAACTAGTTAACCCTCGGAGCAACCGACTAGTGGACCTCCCCCTCGCTTCTTTCCCACTGACTGATCGACCCCACTTGCCACTGTTCTTCTTCCCACCCCGCACGACCTCTTCTCCCTCCTTCGACATCGCTCCTGCCGATGATTTCGCGGCCTTAATTCGCTTTAACTCGACCACCGTTACCAGCTTTGATCACGCAGGATGAAACGCCCAAGCATCCTCTATATTTCCCCTCTGACACCTCACGCTCGCACGCCCCAGACCGCCTCCAATTTCTTCCCGAGCACCCTCTGCTCCGACGAGGTCCAGTACCGATTCCGGCCACACACTGCCTCCCCTTGCCCCATTGACCAAGCACGCAGCTTACCCACTCCTAGACGCTTCTGCCCGTGCCTTCCATTCGACCGCGGGCGCCCCAGAGAGTCGACTAGAACAAGCTCTGACAGCGCCGCCGTCTGTCTCGTCTCCGTCGAACTTTTCCGGTAAGTAATGACCACCCTGCACCTTCTCATTCACACGAGGAGCTTTGTCTTGGTTCCGCGCATCTAACCACGTCGATATTTCGCCTTGGGGCGATCCACAGCACCATCCTCGATGACCACCTGAGACACCCGACGCCGACCTCAACTCCGACGAGCTCCTCTGGTAATCACTGACCGCCCCTCCTCTCTAGTTGACACTATCATACTTCCCTTCTCCGTACGTGTCTAAAGCTCCCTCTGATATGCACCGGCGTGCCTTGTAGCCTCGATCCCGACAACAACCGAGCGTGTCTGATGGAAGCAGGAACTCCGGCGAGCGATTAGTACCGCCCCAGTGCGCCCCTCGCCTCCTCGAAACCACGTCGAGCTTCCCCACAACCTTGCGATCTCGGTGAGCCACTCCTCCCTCTCTCTCGCTTCCTGTGTTAGCCGGAACTCCACCGCCAGAGCACCGCCGCCGTCTGCCGCCGCGCAGCGCCGCCCATCTATGACCAGGCAATAGCAGCCGTTAGATCTGGATCGAACGAATCGGATAGATTACTTAAACACCGAAGGGGTATGTCCTCTGGACCGTGCGATTGATCAGATCCAACGCCCCACAGTCGCGATCCACGCGAAGCGGTACCCGCAAATAGAAACGTGCCGCGTGTCACCTATCTCGTTTTAAAAAGAAATTTGAATCTGATTTAATTGCAAACTTCAAACCTATATAACTTGAGATCTACACGTCCAAAAATTGCAAATTTTATGTCGTTGGATTCAGGAGATCAAGCCCTAGCCAACTGTGGAATTAGTTTAGCAAATAGTATCTGTTAGCTTGTTTGAATTTGCAGAAACATTTGTGTGCTTATTTGTATTAGGAAAATTGTTTAAAATTAATTTTAGGGTTAAAACCTTTGCAAAATGGTTTATTGTGACGTTACTGACCCTAGGAACCCACCCATAGTGTTAAAAATGATTTTGGTAAAATTTAGGTTGAATTATTTAACTTAGCCATTTTTTTAGCCAAATAAAATTATTGATTTTACTATGGAAATGTTTTTGCAAGGAAAACTTTGTGAAAATGTTTTGGACCAAACTTACTGACCCAAAACACCAAGCTTTGCCAAGAGCAACTCACTTGGTGAAAAACATAAAGTTTTGTTTGATAAAAATAATTTTCACCATATAAACTGATGAATGGATTTTAAAATGGTCTTGAGATAAAACCCAAATTGCAAATGACTTTGCCATTTTGGTAAATGACCAATTTGGAACCTTACAAAGTCATAAACCTAGTAGAGACCATCCTTGCAATAGAACCAACCTTTGCATACTTATGCATGACTTAGATTCCAATTGCTTTGTGAGTGTGAAATTGTTGTTTGACTTTGGTGTAGAATGTTAGTTGACTTGGTGTTTGCTTGATTGACTTGTAGTGAATTTAGCAAAGTGTGAGACTAGAAAGATCAAGGAGTGAACCACTATTCCCTACCAAAAAGGCAAGTTACACTATCATACAAAAGTCCTACTATTTTCATTATACTTAGTGGATTTTGTAAACATGCATGAAAACGTTTTATACTTATGCTATGCTAATCCTAATAGGATACCCTAAACACTACTTAGTGAAAATATTGAAGTTGTACATGCTTAGCCATGCTATGTTTTGGAAAGAGACACATGTTGAGATTTTACAAAGGTTGAGAAAAGGACTTGTGTTTTATATAATAAAACAAGGACTCAATGAACCACCTAGGTGGTGGACACTTTATGTTTTGGAGAAGGTGGCAACAAAAGGGAACCATGTCTATGGTAATCACTTTGTGTTGTGCTCCAAATGAAAACCACCTAGGAAACTTAGAGATTGAACATGTTTCTCCAATTGTGGCTTTCGTGTGCAACCACATGCTATTATGGCTCTGGCTTAGTCAACTACATTAGGAAGTCCTATACATTGTCTTTAGTTACCGGACATGGGGATCTGGAATGCTTCATGGGGGCTGAAGACAAGCTAGCAATGATGTATGGGAAGACCTTTTGGAAAGACTTCGTCACATTCTCAGTCTGCCAGTACTCCATCTTGGTGAGCACTAATCCAGTAGGCCACTGGTGGCAACAAGATGGGATTGTGTCATGTGGGTAAAGTGTACTCCTTCTGCAGAGGTTAATAAAATCTAAGTACTTAGCCGTGTCCCCGGTTATGGACAATACTGAGCAACTAAAGTATGAACCATGGGAGATCTCTACATTCCAATTTCTAATATAAAAACTTGATGCACTTGGGGGTACCAAGGAATTCAAAGAGATTTTGTTAAAACTTGTTGCACTTGGGGTTACCAAGTAGCACAAGGGATTTTGACAAGGACTTGAACACTTGTGTTTCTACCAAGGAGTTCAAGGAATTTGGAAAAGTGATTTGACAAAGGATCAAAACCATTTTGAAAAGATAGGATAAATATTGCTTTATGCAAATAAGCCTTAAACTCTACTTAGCCAAATATGCATGTAATGTTAGGACCCACTTATATTCCACATAGTAGTGAAACTTGCCAATACAATTCAAATGTATTGACCCTTGTGGCTGTAACTTGTATGTTGCGGGTTTGATTGATTTTATTGGAGATTGTTTGATTAGGATTACAAAGCCTACAACCAACATCTGCCTGTGGCATTTTAAAGATGAAGGACTCCATGATTATTATTATTCCGCTACAATGTAATGTAATAGCCAAATGAGCTATGATTGTTGTAATAAACTTATGTTATTCCTGGTTGTAAAGTTATGTTATGACCTTTGTTTCTTGGTATTACATCTTAACTGTGGATGCTAGCTATTGATCCAGGGACTAGCATTGTAAAACACAGGAGGAATCTACCTTATCAGGTTGAGGCCTCTACAGATGGTATCAGAGCATTGTGTTGCCTGTAGGATTTGTAAACCTAGGATTGGACAAAAACCCTTAGAAAAATAGGAGTTATCCTTTGATCCAAAACTTATTTACAAAAACACTTGTAAACTCTTTCCTCAATCATTTTGGTTTCAACCCTACATCTCTTATATTTCAAACTTGATGGAAAAACCTACCCCAAGACCAAAAACTTCACCATGTGCAAAGGACTTCTTCAACTTCTTCAACTCCAATGACTTCAAAAATTTTAACTCTAATGACTTCAACATCTTCAGCATATTCACCAAGGACTTCCAACATGGATATCACTAAGGACTACAAGTGAAACAAGGAAATCTTGCTTAAAATTTAGAGACCGAAGGAATGCAAAATAAGAAGGAACCATCAACAACTTTGAAGTATTGTGACCAAGAGTTTTTTTCCAAGGAAACCATGATCCCATACAAGAGGGATCCACCAAAGAAGGATGGAAAGATCACAAGTGAACCATATAGATGGACCACCATATTTTAGTTAAAGTCAAAACACACCAACTTATGTGGTGTAACAAAAAATACTTTGTTGTCTAAATATGTGCTTGAACTTTGTGGTTTGAGTGCAAAGTTAATTGTGAATGTTTGGTTTGTGATTGCATGCACATTGTTTGTGAATTGTGATGTGTGTGATTAGAAATATTTCCTTAGAAATAACTCGCCTATTCTAACCTCCCTTCAAACCCAAACAGATGACTACTCCAAAAGACATCAAGGTTGATGACACCAACACCAACCAAGCTGACAGCATGAAAGAGCCCATAGCAACCCAACATCAATTGAACCAACTGACAGCTTAGTTCCTAGCCAACAATAGTGATAAAGATCCAACACTACAAAGGTTTTTTGAGGAACAATCCCAACTGATGCTTAAGGTGACTAATCAAATGATTAGCATGGAAGAAAGCTATCCTAGAAGAGTGTATGATAACAAGGATGACAGAATGTTATTCTAGATGGAGCTCCAGCTTGCATTATTTGTGGAGACAAGGATCATACTTCCAAGGAGCATGAAGGACAATGCCCCAATTGTGAAGAAGATCATCCTGTTGGACAATGCCCCACCTCTCAAGCTACTTGTTACCTTTGTGAAGGAAGTGATCATACTCCTGACCAATGTCCCATCTATGCCATGGTGGAACAAAGGAAACAAGAAGGATCCAAGTCTACCAAAGGAAAAGGACCACTCATACCTCCAAACAAGACAACCCAATTCAAAGGACTAAAGAAATTTAAGAAACAAAAGCAAGACATGAGCCTTGCACAATGTTGTAAATGTAAGGAAATGGGACACTACTCCAGTGGATGCCCAGAGAACAAGAAGAATAAAGAGATGGACCAAGTGTGGTGCAACAACTGCAAAGAACCAGGCCATTATGTAGCCACTTGTCCACAAGAACAACGCAAAGAACTCAAGGACATTCATTGTTTCAACTGCAAGAATCCAGGACATTATGCAAGCAACTGTCCAGAAAGGATGAAGAACAAGTTGAACAAGACTATGGAGAAACTCAACCTTGGCCCATGAGTCAAGTGTGGAAACAAAGCAAAAGTTTGCTTAGAGAAGTTTTCCAGGACCCAAGAAGACCAATATGTAATTTTTGTTTGAAATTTTTTAAGGGTGGTAGTACCCTAGTTGCTTGAATTTGCTTGTAACCCCAGCCTTCCCAAATCTCGGGACGAGATTTATTTTAAGGGTGGTAGCCTGTCACATCCCAAGATTTTTCCAAATCTTGTAATGTGAAAATAAAAGAATAAAATAAAAATTTTGTTTGATTTCCAGGGCCAGAAGAAACTTTTTGAATTCAATTGGAACTTCAAACCCATTTGAATTAAATAAAATCCTAAAGGGATTTAGAAAGATAAACATTTAATAAAAGGAAAATAAAATGTTTTGGAATTGCTATTCTGGAATCATTTAATAAAAGATTTGTATTCAAAAGAAAACATGAGTTTATAAATAAGGAATATTCTATAAAGCCAAAATTAAAACCTTGGCCAAGCTTTTCAATTAAAACATTTTATTAAAATAATTTAACAAATATTTGTTTAAATAAATTAATAAGGATTTAATATCCAACCTATTTTAATAAAAGATTTTACCAATTTAAATTGAAACATCAAAAACTTATTAAATTATTTAGAATAAGTTCTAACAATTATTTGATATTCACAAATAAAACCTACTAAAATGTTTAGGCTTTATTTATCAAAATAAAGTTTTAATAAAACAAATCCTATTTTTAAAGTCTATTGTATTTAATTATTAATGGACCCTAAAATGAAAAGTTATTTTGTTTTAAACAAGTTTCTAAGTATTCTTTATTTCCAAATAAAACCCTACTGATTTGGTTTTGAAAATGTTTGGATTTCAAATAGGGATTTTGTTATTTAAATCAAACCCTATTTTATGGAATAACAAAAGATTCATTTTATTTAATTAAAGAATGGATTCTAAAAAGAGTAAAAATTATTTTATTTTGGAATATGGTTATGTTGATAAACAGAACCAAATTCATAGTTGCAAAGCTTGATGATTATTTGAATCAATTGGAATGTGTTTGGTTGTTTGAAATTCAAAACAGGAAAATGGAAATAGAAAAAGAAAAGGATTCAGAAACAGGAAAATATAAAGTCTAGGTCGACCCAACCCATCAGCCCACTAAGGCCCAGAAACAGCCCAGCTCCCTCACCCCGAAAGAAAACGATTCGCACCAACTAGTTAACCCGCGGAGCAACCGACTAGTGGACCTCCCCCTCGCTTCTTTCCCACTGACTGATCGACCCCACTTGCCACTGTTCTTCTTCCCACCCCGCACGACCTCTTCTCCCTCCTTCGACATCGCTCCTGCCGATGATTTCGCGGCCTTAATTCGCTTTAACTCGACCACCGTTACCAGCTTTGATCACGCAGGATGAAACGCCCAAGCATCCTCTATATTTCCCCTCTGACACCTCGCGCTCGCACGCCCCAGACCGCCTCCAATTTCTTCCCGAGCACCCTCTGCTCCGACGAGGTCCAGTACCGATTCCGGCCACACACTTCCTCCCCTTGCCCCATTGACCAAGCACGCAGCTTCCCCACTCCCAGACGCTTCTGCCCGTGCCTTCCATTCGACCGCGGGCGCCCCAGAGAGTCGACTAGAACAAGCTCTAACAGCGCCGCCGTCTGTCTCGTCTCCGTCGAACTTTTCCGGTAAGTAATGACCACCCTACACCTTCTCATTCACACGAGGAGCTTTGTCTTGGTTCCGCATATCTAACCACGTCGATATTTCGCCTTGGGGCGATCCACAGCACCATCCTCGATGACCACCTGAGACACCCGACGCCGACCTCAACTCCGACGAGCTCCTCTGGTAATCACTGACCGCCCCCTCCTCTCTAGTTGACACTATCATACTTCCCTTCTTCGTACGTGTCTAAATCTCCCTCTGATATGCACCGGCGTGCCTTGTAGCCTCGATCCCGACAACAACCGAGCGTGTCTGACGGAAGCAGGAACTCCGGCGAGCGATTAGTACCGCCCCAGTGCGCCCCTCGCCTCCTCGAAACCACGTCGAGCTTCCCCACAACCTTGCTATCTCGGTGAACCACTCCTCCCTCTCTCTCGCTTCCTGTGTTAGCCGGAACTCCACCGCCAGAGCACCGCCGCCGTCTGCCGCCGCGCAGCGCCGCCCATCTATGACCAGGCAATAGCAGCCGTTAGATCTGGATCGAACGAATCGGATAGATTACTTAAACACCGAAGGGGTATGTCCTCTGGACCGTGCGATCGATCAGATCCAACGCCCCACAGCCGCGATCCACGCGAAGCGGTACCCGCAAATAGAAACGTGCCGCGTGTCACCTATCTCGTTTTAAGAGGAAATTTGAATCTGATTTAATTGCAAACTTCAAACCTATATAACTTGAGATCTACACGTCCAAAAATTGCAAATTTTATGTCGTTGGATTCAGGAGATCAAGCCCTAGCCAACTGCGGAATTAGTTTAGCAAATATTGTCTGTTAGCTTGTTTGAATTTGCAGAAACATTTGTGTGCTTATTTGTATTAGGAAAATTGTTTAAAATTAATTTTAGGGTTAAAACCTTTGCAAAATGGTTTATTGTGACCTTACTGACCCTAGGAACCCACCCATAGTGTTAAAAATGATTTTGGTAAAATTTAGGTTGAATTATTTAACTTAGCCATTTTTTTAGCCAAATAAAATTATTGATTTTACTATGGAAATGTTTTTGCAAGGAAAACTTTGTGAAAATGTTTTGGACCAAACTTACTGACCCAAAACACCAAGCTTTGCCAAGAGCAACTCACTTGGTGAAAAACATAAAGTTTTGTTTGATAAAAATAATTTTCACCATATAAACTTATGAATGGATTTTAAAATGGTCTTGAGATAAAACCCAAATTGCAAATGACTTTGCCATTTTGGTAAATGACCAATTTGGAACCTTACAAAGTCATAAACCTAGTAGAGACCATCCTTGCAATAGAACCAACCTTTGCATACTTATGCATGACTTAGATTCCAATTGCTTTGTGAGTGTGAAATTGTTGTTTGACTTTGGTGTAGAATGTTAGTTGACTTGGTGTTTGCTTGATTGACTTGTAGTGAATTTAGCAAAGTGTGAGACTAGCAAGATCAAGGAGTGAACCACTATTCCCTACCAAAAAGGCAAGTTACACTATCATACAAAAGTCCTACTATTTTCATTATACTTAGTGGATTTTGTAAACATGCATGAAAACGTTTTATACTTATGCTATGCTAATCCTAATAGGATACCCTAAACACTACTTAGTGAAAATATTGAAGTTGTACATGCTTAGCCATGCTATGTTTTGGAAAGAGACACATGTTGAGATTTTACAAAGGTTGAGAAAAGGACTTGTGTTTTATATAATAAAACAAGGACTCAATGAACCACCTAGGTGGTGGACACTTTATGTTTTGGAGAAGGTGGCAACAAAAGGGAACCATGTCTATGGCAATCACTTTGTGTTGTGCTCCAAATGAAAACCACCTAGGAAACTTAGAGATTGAACATGTTTCTCCAATTGTGGCTTTCGTGTGCAACCACATGCTATTATGGCTCTGGCTTAGTCAACTACATTAGGAAGTCCTATACATTGTCTTTAGTTACCGGACATGGGGATCTGGAATGCTTCATGGGGGCTGAAGACAAGCTAGCAATGATGTATGGGAAGACCTTTTGGAAAGACTTCGTCACATTCTCAGTCTGCCAGTACTCCATCTTGGTGAGCACTAATCCAGTAGGCCACTGGTGGCAACAAGATGGGATTGTGTCATGTGGGTAAAGTGTACTCCTTCTGCAGAGGTTAATAAAATCTAAGTACTTAGCCGTGTCCCCGGTTATGGACAATACTGAGCAACTAAAGTATGAACCATGGGAGATCTCGACATTCCAATTTCTAATATAAAAACTTGATGCACTTGGGGGTACCAAGGAATTCAAAGAGATTTTGTTAAAACTTGTTGCACTTGGGGTTACCAAGTAGCACAAGGGATTTTGACAAGGACTTGAACACTTGTGTTTCTACCAAGGAGTTCAAGGAATTTGGAAAAGTGATTTGACAAAGGATCAAAACCATTTTGAAAAGATAGGATAAATATTGCTTTATGCAAATAAGCCTTAAACTCTACTTAGCCAAATATGCATGTAATGTTAGGACCCACTTATATTCCACATAGTAGTGAAACTTGCCAATACAATTCAAATGTATTGACCCTTGTGGCTGTAACTTGTATGTTGCAGGTTTGATTGATTTTATTGGAGATTGTTTGATTAGGATTACAAAGCCTACAACCAACATCTGCCTGTGGCATTTTAAAGATGAAGGACTCCATAATTATTATTATTCCGCTACAATGTAATGTAATAGCCAAATGAGCTATGATTGATGTAATAAACTTATGTTATTCCTGGTTGTAAAGTTATGTTATGACCTTTGTTTCTTGGTATTACATCTTAACTGTGGATGCTAGCTATTGATCCAGGGACTAGCATTGTAAAACACAGGAGGAATCTACCTTATCAGGTTGAGGCCTCTACAGTAGATAAGATACACTTGTTTACCACCCCTCACTAGTATTTACCCCCCACCTGTAGATGCTAGTGCTAAGCTTAAAACTTGATCAACTTTAGATGGGAATACTTGGTGAAAATCGTTATGAAAACCTTAGAATGAGGAGTCATTCTATTGAAATGTTTTGACATGTGTTCTTGAACACCAGATGATTTTGATGATGAGAATGTTAAGGCATGAGCCTTATTCCTTTATAAAACTGATGGTTGTCTGGATGCGATACCATTCCAATTTTACCGTACAACCACCATACCCGAAATTTGGGTAGGGCTTGACTAGAAATTTATATACCTTAATATGGGTTCCCTTGCGGCCAAGGTCTGAGCTGAGGCTACCTTGTGAAGATTGTCCACCTGTGCAGTACCCAAGATGACAGTTGGTCATGGTTGGGAGGCCAAACTCACAGGATAGGTGCCTATACTAGGGCGTGTAATTGAAAGGTTAGGATTGATTATCCGCATACTGAGTATGGTGAATTCAAGATTGTTCCTGACGGATATATTGAATGTTGTGGTGAAAGTGTACAATCTCTGTAGAGTATCAAACTATTGAAATTGCCGTATCCGCGGTTATGGACAGTTGGAGTGGCCATATTGTTCCGTCATCAGATGTTTTCAAAAGGACTTTTGAAATGATTGTGACTTTGACTTGACCACAACAGTGTTGTGACATGAAATTCAAGTTCCCACTTAGGTGTTATAAAACTTTCAACTAGCTTTCTTTGCTTCTGAACTTAGTAGAGGTAAATCTGGCTTTTTGCAAAACAACCCTAGAGCTTAGTATCCTACTACAAGAACCCCTTCACTTGTTAGTATTAGTTTGCGAGTACTTAAAGAGTACTCATGGCTTTGTCCCTGGCTATTCCCGTGGCCAGACTATGAAGAGGAGTATTAGGAAGAAGGACAGCAGGAAGGTTACGACAACTAGGATCATCTCCAATCATCAGCATTGCCTGTGACCCTGAAGATGGAGCTTCACTTACGCTATCGTTACTATTACGTTTTTCCACTGCTTGAATTGTATTAAGAACTGGATCATGAGATCCTTATTTTTGTAAGACCTTATGTATGGTTTGTAATGGATGATGTACTGTGATATCCAATCTGTTATCTCTCGCAAAAAATGGTAATCCTGGGATTGCGATGTATGTCATAACAGGCATGTGTGATAAAAAATCGGGTGTTGACATGGTCCCCCACCTAATCCCATGTCTGTTGTACAAGAGGTCTTCGGCGACGCTGTTGACCACCATGCGGGTTGAGTAGTGCTCAAAAGCCTGTAGAAAATGGAGATCCACCTTCTCCGGAAGCCTAGCTTGGCTAGAACCTTGAGCAGGAATGCCCAATCCACGGTGTCCAAAGCCTTGATAATGTCCAGGTTGTACATCACCATGTCAATCTTGAGAGTGTTTAGATTCCTGGTCATGCACTAAACAAGCTGAAAGTTGGCATGCAGGCAGTGACCACATATAAAAGCACTATCACGAGGCCCCACTAATTGAGGCATCTTCAGGGCGAATTGGACCGAGAGAACCTTGGCCACAAATTTGTCCATGCTATGGATCAGGGTGATGGGGAGGAAGTCCTTAACCTCCATGGCATCTTCCTGCTTTGGGAGCAGGGAGATGAGAGCCTGATTATCGACATGCAACCCCCGACGGTCACAACTTCACAAGGTGTCAAAGGCTCCCATAACATATGATTTGATGATTTTCCAAATGGAAGTATAGAATATCCCGGTAAATCTGTCTGGGCATGGCGAGCTCCTCATCTAGAAAAGGGGCCTCCAAATCACAGAGGTCATGGGACTGCACCACTAGGATGTCGAGGTCAAGATCATACCCTCACACCAATACTGAACCCAATAGCCTCTCATAGTAAGCATCCACAGCTGTGAGATTCTCTATTTGATCCTAGACAACCGCCCCATCCACCTTGAGGCGAGGGATGAAGTTCTTTCTTATATAGTGGTTGGCATGTAGCTGGAAGAATTTGGTGCAGACATCGCCCTCAGTTAGTCATAGGATCCTGGATTTCTGTCAGGCGATGGTGGTCGCTCGAGGGAGGCGAGCCCTTAGATATGCCACTTAAGACACTTCGTGAAACCACACTCCTCCAGGGAGAGATCCCTTGACTCCATGGTGACATCTAGACAAAGAGTGAGCTTGTTGGCCAAAAGATTCTGGAGCTTGTTATTGTTAATGAATCTGTCACTCCAGCAGTGATATGGGTCCCTTGGTGTATTTACCCTTGGGTGGCCCGATCTTCACGGATTTGAGGCGGGGAGTGAGGGGAAAACGGGGTGAACACGATGAACTCAACTTGGATTCAAGGTAAAGATACAAACTCACACAAACACTCATAAAATACAATTTTGCTCCTGTTGGTTCAATCAACCAATCCAATTGAATCCCTAGGCGAGAACCTTGTGGTATAATCACCCGAGGAGAGATTGGGAAAGCAATTGATAGAATACCAACCAAGGAGAGAATATCAACCAAGTAGAATCCTAGAGGGGGAGACCTAGAACTACTAGAATCCTTTGGAGGAAGGGACCAATCACTTGGGGAGGGCCTTGATACAACTCTGAGATTCCAGATGGGTTCGGATGGTTTGGTGAGGCACCAGCTGGGTCAGCGGACGCCGAACAACTATAATGGGGAGGATTTCGGTGGGGCGTCGTGATACGTCCAAAACGTATCTACTTTCTCGAACACTTTGCTATTGTTTCTCCTCTAAACTTGTGTGATTTGGATACAACTAACATAGACTGATGCTGTTTTCAGCAGAATTACCTTGGTGTCTAGTTTTTGTGCAGAAAATCAACTATCAGGAATAATCCCAGAAAATATGCCAAAAATTATATTTCACCAGAAGATCCACAGAGCCAGAAGACGAGACGGAGAAGGAGCCTGGGGGGCCCACACCCATGCCAGCCGCGGGCCCACCACTGGCCGCGCCTGGGGGGTGCAGCCACCCCAGGCACCCCCTCGGCCTCCATATGCGCATATAAGTTGCCTTTTGACCTAAAAATCGGGGTTCGATAGTTCTCCAGAAAGAGTTCCGCTCTGCCGCCGCCACCAGAAACAAAGATTCGGATCCAGAAACTCCGTTCTGGCACCCTGTCGGGACGGGGAATTTGGAGAGGATCATCGCCATTGTCATCACCAACACATCTCCATCAACCACCGATGTCTCCCTCATCCATGAGTGAGTAATCCCCTGCTGTAGGCTTAGGGATGGTAGGGATTGGATGAGTTCTATCATGTACTCGAATAAGATTGTCAGGGCATAGTGCCTAGTATCTCTATTAGTGCTATTTGACTTTGTTGCAACTTGTTGTGCTTAATGCTTGTCACTAGGGCCCAAGTGCCATGATCTCATATCTGAACTTATTATTTAATCATTATGATAGTATTGTTTGTGATCTTATCTGCAAGTTGTGTACACATATCATTGTCCGGATCCAAAGTCCCCAAAGTGACAATAATTGGGACAACCGGAGGGGATGGCTGTGGTGTGAGGATCACATGTGTTCACGGAGTGTTAATGTTTTGCTCCGGTTCTCTATTAAAAGGAGCACCTTAATTGCCATTAGTTCCCTAGAGGCCCCGCTGCCACGGGCTGGCTGGACAGAAGATGTTGTGCAAGTTCTCATTGCGAGCATGTATGACTATATTTGGAGCACATGCCTAGGATTGTTTAGTACTTGGATGCTTGTTATTATTTATCTGCAATGCCCTAGTTCTTGAAGTTACATGTTTAGACTCGTCCATGCAACGCCCGTCCATCCATCCCTATGCCTACCGCACTCGAATCCCACTGTTTACTGTTACTATTGCTCATGTTTCAATGTTGTTGTTGCTTTGCCGTTGCTACTACCAAACTATTGCTACTGATAAACTTCTGTGGGCAAGAACTATTTCCAGGTGCAGCTGAACTAACAACTCAGTTGTTAAGGCTTGCAAGTATTCATTGGCTCCCCTTATTTCGAATCAATAAATTGGGTAATACTACCCACGAAGACTATTGCGATCCCCTATACTTGTGGGTCATCAATACTATTTTCTGGCGTCGTTGCCGGGGAGCATAGCTTTATTTGTAAGTTCACTTGGATCTATTATTGTTCACTGCTATTCCTTTCATCATGGGGAAGTGTCGTGATGGAAAGTTACCTATTTTACCATCCACTAGAAGAAGAGGTACAGTCCTAAACACCTTTGCTGCTCTTGATTCACTGTCTCTTATAAGTAAGCTTGTTACACCACCACCACATACACATGCTACACACACTACTACTACTGTTGAGTCTGAAACTGCTTTTGATACTCATGATGTTACTTCTATTGTGCTTGATGCAAGTGGTTCATTAGGTCCTTTTCTAAATGCTACTATGGCTAGTCTAGCGAAACTCCTAGTGAAGACACTATTACACCTGTTATCTCACCTGAGGCTAGTGAGAGTTATGATATTAATGATGGTTACATTGAGTTCACTGATGACTTTGTTGAAGAGTTCCGAAACACACATGGTACTAGTGCTATTAAGAGTCTCCTTGCTAGACGTACTATTATGCCTAAGTTGTCCTCTGATGCTAAGTTTGCCACTTCTCCCATAGATATTAAACATAAAGATTATGATTTCTCTCTTGATTTATCTTATTTAGATATTGTTGAGAAAGAACCTTTCTCTGGGACTGAAAATGAGAGTGTTGTGGCTCATATGAGTGAGCTTTCTACTATGAGTGCTTTATTCTCTGATGATTTTAAGATGCGCAAGTACTTTGTTACTAAGATCTTCCCTTTTCACTAAAAGGAGAAGCTAGGGCTTGGTTTAATAGATTACATCCTGGTTCCATTGATAGCCCTGATTGTTTGATTGCTTCTTTCTTCTAGAAATATTTTCCTCCTACTGCTAGACATGCTGCTTTGCAGAGACTTTTTGATTTTAAACATGGAGAAAAAGAGAAATTACCCGAGTCATGGACAAGGTTCTGTGCCTTGATTCATGCACATCTTGGATGTCCATTACCTAAGAATGAGCTTCTTAATATTTATTATAATGGACTAACTGATGATTCTAGGACATACCTAGATAGCTTTTATGATTGTGTTTTCAGGAAAAGAACTTCGACAGATGCTGAAGAATTAATGGCTAAAATAAGGAAGAATTATGATGATTGGACTTCAACTGAGTTGAATGCACCTGAGCCTATTACTCCTGAACCAGTTCCAACACCAACACCAAAGAAGAGATGAGTTATTGCATTAAATGATGAAGATGAAGGAAGCTAAGAAGTGTCTAAAGGAGAAAGGTATTAGAGCTGAAGATGTGAAGAATCTACCTCCTATAGAAGAATTATGTAAGCCAATTCCCCACTCATCTACTATTGAGGTACACTCTCTCCAACACTTTTATAAAGGTGATATTCCTTATGGTAAGCCTCCCGATCAATGCTTAGAGGAACTTGACATTTTTATTGTTAAACAAGGTCATTTTAATAAACAAGTTCAGAATCATTCATTGGAAAACTCTAGAGCTATCAATGAGTTGAAAGATATTGTGGAAAGAACTTCTAATTATATTAAAATGCTTTGTAAACACTTTCAAATGGTTCAAACTCAACTTGATCAACTTGCTAAGGTACAAAAGGATATGCTAGTTAATGCTTCAGGAGATAAACATGCTTATGGAATTAGAACTAGGAGTGGTATAGCTACTCAAGGTCCTTTATATCCTGAAGGACATCCCAAAAGAATTGAGCAGGATTCTCAACAAGGTGAGAGTAGTGGTAGTCCTAGTAAGAGAAATAAAAATAAACATAAGATAGTTGAGGAACCACTTGAACCTGCTGTAGATCCTAATAGTATATCTATCTCTGATGCTGAAACTGAGAGTGGTATTGATAAAAAATGATGCTCCTGATAATGAGGAAGTTGAGGAAGAACCTAGAAGCACACTAAGAACACTAGGTACACAAAGGAAGATTTTATTGCTAATAAACATGGTAAAGAGAGAGAACCTTGGGTGCAGAAACATATGCCTTTTTCAGGTAAGAAACACTAGTCAAAAGGAGGAAGAACACTACAACAAGTTTTGTGAGTGGATGAAACCTTTATTTTTGCAAATTCCTTTGACTGATGCTATTAAGTTGCCTCCTTATTAAAAGTATATGAAGGATATTGTCTCTAATAAAAGGAAGATTCCTAATGAGGAGATTTCTACTTTGCTTGCTAATTACTCCTTCAATGGTAAGGTTCCAAAGAAACTTGTTGATCCAGTTATACCAACTATTCCTTGCTCTATTAAGAACAATTATGTTAGAATTGCTTTATGTGATTTGGGAGCTGGAGTTAGTGTTATGACTTTTTCTCTCTACAAAAGGCAACAGCTAGAAAAGTTGATACCAACTGATATATCTTTGCAAATGGCTGATAAGTCAACTACTATTCCTCTTGGTATATGTGAGGATGTTCCTATTCAAGTGGCTCATAATTTGTAGAGGTCCCAACCTTCAATAAGGTAGAGATCCCTGTGTTTACAATGCTAGTCCCTGGAT
Organism: Avena atlantica; assembly: GCA_910589765.1. Taxonomy (NCBI): domain Eukaryota; kingdom Viridiplantae; phylum Streptophyta; class Magnoliopsida; order Poales; family Poaceae; genus Avena; species Avena atlantica. The sequence continues at coordinate 359,372,633 of OU342734.1, read as the reverse complement.
CAATAGCTAGCATCCATAGTTAAGATGTAATATCAAGAAACAAAGGTCATAGTACAACTTTATAACCAAGAATAAAATAGTTCATTACATCTTACATAGATCATTTGGCTATCTCATTACAATGCAGCATAAATAACTATAGCATGGAGTCCTTCATCTTCAAAGTGCCACAGGCAATCATGTTGGTTGTAGACTTGTAATCCTAATCAACACACTTCACTAACATCAAACAAACTTACAACATAATAAGTTGCAGCCACAAGGGTCAATACATTTGAATTGTATTGGAAAGTTTCACTACTATGTAGAAATAAGTGGATCTTATCATTACATGCATATTTGGCTAAGTAGGGTTTAGGCTCATTTGCAGAAAGCAATATAGTTTTATCCTATCTTTTCAAAATAGTTTTGATCTTTTGAAAATCTTTCTGAACTCCTTGGAAAACTCCAAGTGCTTCTAATCCCTTGTTGACACCATCAAGTTTTACTTTGAGAAATTGGAATGTCGAGATTTTCCATAGCTTCAGGCCTTAGTTGCTCAGAGTTGTCCGTAACCGGGGACACAGCTAAGTACTTAGAATTTGATCTTCTGCAGAAGTTGTACACTTTACCCACATGACACAATCTCGTCTTGACGCCACCAGTGGCTGCTGGATAAGTACTCACCAAATGGAGTACCGGATTGAGAATGTGACGAAGTCTTTCCATAGAAGTCCTCCCAATACACAATGCTAGCTTGTCTACCAGGCACCAATGTAAGGATATATTTCCAATACACAATTCCAGTTAACCTGAAGATGCCAATGCAAGGGTCTTCCACTATGTAGTTGACTAAGCCAGAGCTCATTTAGCATGTGGCTGTACACGGAAGCCACTGTACGAGAAACATGTTCAATCTCTAAGTCCCTGGGTGGTTTTATTCTAGTGCACATACAAAAAGATAGCCATATAAACATGGTTCCCTTTGTTGCCACCTTGTCCAAAAGTGAGTATCATCTTTCCACCCAGGTGGTTCATTGAGTACTTATTTTATTATATAAAACATATATTTTTCCAATACTTCATATATTCATAACATTGTATTCCACCCCAAGTATATAGCAGGGCTACGCGTACTACAACTACAATGTTTTCACTAAGGAAGATATAAGGATATCCTAATAGGATATAGCATAGCATAAAAATATAGTAGTCCTATCATGCATACTACAAAAATACCACTAAGTGTAGTGAAAATAGTAGGACATGGATGATAGTGTCACTTGCCTTTTTAGTAGAGAATATTGGTTCACTCCATGATCTTGCAAATATCACACTCTTCTAATTTTACTACAAATCAATCAAGCAAACACATATTCAACTAGCATTCAAACAATTTATCACATGAAACAATAAAATCAAGCAATGCATGCAAGCATGCAAAATATGGTTTTATTTGGAAAATTGGTTTCTAGTAGGCTCTAAACATTTTAAAACACTTAAAGGTCATTTATAAATGTGGCAAAATCATTTGAAGCCAAGTTAGTGAAAATGTCCATTTAAATCATTTTGTTTTGCTAGTAGTGATTTAAATCAAAGTAATATTTTGTAATTTTAGCCAAATATATTCTTTAAACACAAATGCTAGTGTTTATGTTTAAAGGTTTAATATTAATCCATTTGCAAAAATGTTTCATCCAAATTCCATTTTTAATTCAAATAATATTTTTATTTGCTAGAAATGCCTTTAATCAAAGTAATAATTTATTAAGGTTCATCAAATATGTTTTCAAATCTCAAAATTTGGTGTTTAGGGTCAGAGAGTTTAAATCAAATCATTTTCCAAAGGTTTTACTCAAAAAGCATTCTAAAAACATAATCAATATTTTTATTTAACTAGAAATGCTTTTATTCAAAGATTTATTCTTTAGATTCACAAAATACACTTTTAAATCCATAAATTGGTTTTGTATGGTCACTAGGTTCAAAAAACCATTTACCAAATATTTTACCTTAAAAATATTTCTAGAATAATTTTTATATTCAAATTATGCCTACACAAGTTTCTACAAAACAACTAATTTTCCAGAAGCAAATCATTAAACAAAGTGCATGGTTGGAAAGTACTCCTTTTGCTGATTCCATTGATATAAAATTTGTAAAATTTGGACTTGTAGATTAAAAGTTATGAATTTTGCAAGTTCAAACATTTAATAGAACATTTTCTGTTTTTAAATCGAAACAAAGGCCACGCGTCATGTTCTTATTGGCTGAAAACGGATCGTGCGGATCGAGCTACTGGGTGCGTTGGATCTGATTAAAATCTACGGCACAGAGCACACGATAACGGTTTGTTAAGTCAATCTATCACGTCGCTTGGATCTAGATCCAATGGCTCACAGCAGCTCGACCACAGATGGGCGACGCTGGCGGCGGCGAACGGCGACGCGCGCTCATGCGGTGATGCTGTCGGTGATACAGGAAGCAAGAGGGAAGGGAAAGACCATTACCAGACTCGCCGGAGCGTGGGGAAGCTCAACGTAGTAGTAGGAGGGCAGGGGGCGTACGGGTTCCAGGGGGATTGCTCGTCGGAGTTTTTGCTACCGTCGGGCATGCACGGGCTTTGTCGGTGGCGTCGCTACAGGGCACGAGAAAGCAAGCAAGCATCGGTGTTAGACGCGCGAGGATACGTTGAGTGTGGGAGCATCATCGAAAAATACAGGGGCGGACGGGAACTATCTGGAGAGTTCGCCGGAGTTAAAGAAGTTCTCGGTGGCGCTCAGGTGATGACTAAGCCAAGCTTCTAGCACGCGCACGGGTGAGCTGGGGCTATGGGCAGGTGCGCCTGGCGATGGGGAATAAGCTAGTGGGTGCCAGGGAGTGGGGGTGGCCGGAGTTGCCGTGATTTGGCTAGAGTAGCTCGTCGGGGCAGAAGGTTTGCAGCGGCCAATTGGGACAGCCCGATGGCAGAGAGTGGACGGTGCCTGGGGGAAAAGAGAGAGGAGGGCGAGGCGTTTAAGGGTGCGTGGTCTCTGGAGGAATTAACCTTGCCATTTACTCGAATTTATCAGGATTAATTCATGGAAGAAACGACAAGGTGTGATGGGGGGAACGGTCGAGGATGGAGACGATGACTGACAGAGTGGGTCCCGTTCGTCAGTGATGTGAGAGGAAATGTGCGTGGGGCCGAGCGTCAGTGACTAAGTGGGTGAGCTACGGGGTGCGAAACGTTTTCTGCGGGTGAGAGATGAGTTGGGATCGCTGGGCTGGACTGGGCCTGTTTTCTGGGCTGGCTTTGTTTCCCCTTTTTTTATTCCTGATCTTTTTCTTTTTCCTTTTCTATTATTCTGTTTTCATTTTTGTTCAAATAATTTAAACCCCATTTGAATTCAAACCTTTGCCAAACTTTGAGTATATTTTAATATTGTTTATTAACATATTCTAAAGTCCAATTTAGAGTATTTCTTTTATTCTTTTAGGGCATATTAATTATTTAAAATAGGCCCTTGGCTTTATTCAAATAAGGTTTTAATTATGTTTTCAAACTCTATTTGAATTCTAAATTTTACCAAACCTTTTTCAGTAGGTTTTATTTATTCAAAATAACTTCGCTTTGAATTATTATTTAAAATATTTTAATATGTTTTAATGTTTATTTAAATTGGGAATTGTCTTTATTTAAGTAAAATTGGATATTAATAAATCCTTATGATTTTATTTAAATAATCCTTTACTCTTTTTATTAAACGAAAATCTTTCATTTCATTTTTTGGGCCAAGATTTAATTTGGCTTTTTAAAATAGTCCTTATTTATTTATTTCTTCCTTTGCTTATAAAATCCATATCTTTTTATTTAAAGATCCAAAAATGGTGATTCCAACTTTTATAATTTTATTTATTATTTGTTTATCTTTTTAATTCCCTTTAGGATTTTATTTGTTCAAAATGGGTTTTGATGTTTCCATTTGGAATCAAAAGTTTCTTTTCACCCTAAATTTCAACAATTATTTATTTTGTTTATTTATTTTTCACATTTCAAAATTTGGAAAATTTTGGGATGTGACATAATTGCTTGGTTCTAACTGATTTTGTTGTGCTTGAAATTCCTGAAGATGATAATATGTCTATTATTCTTGGGAGACATTTTCTTAATACTGCAGGTGCTGTCATCAATTGCAATCAAGGAAAAGTAACATTCAATATTAATGACAAAGAGCACGCTGTCTATTTTCCCAAGAAGGTTGCTAAGAGCTATTGCCTGAATTCCATTGAAAATATTGAGAGCATCAAGGTTGGAGAAATATATTGTCCCACTCCATAACAAAATTTTGAAACTATTATGATTGGGACCATTGCTATCAAGTATGAGATAACATAATCACCTTATGGATTGCAAAGTTTTGTTTCATATAAGATTGTTTTGGTAACAATACTTGATCAACCTTGTTAACAAAAGGATTTTAATGAACAAAATAATGTTTTCACTGTGGTTATTCTTGCTTCTTTTACTTTTCTCCTTCGTAGTCTTTGCTTTTTCTCTTGTTAGTTAGTTGTTTGCTTATCAGAGTGTCTAAGAACTTCTGTAGTTTGGATTTTGTTTGCTTTTGCTTCTTCTGAAAAAACTGTTTCTGCGAGAAAATCAATTTTCATACCCTGAAAATTGGCCAAAAATAAAGTTTCCCGAAAAATCCGAGAAAATTCTAAATAAATTTTTCCTCGAAAATGGGGCAGAGAGGCACCTGAAGTGACCGAGGGGCCACCCCAGGCCACCACACCCATGGTAGGAGCAGCCTACCAGGGGGTGGCGCCTAGGGGGGGGTATGGCCCACTTGGGCCCCTCCAGGCTGCCTCCTTAAAGCCATCTTCTTTCTCTCTCCCGAAAAACACCAGAAAACTTGCTCAAGCTCGAGTTCTTGTTGTTTTTTCTCGCGATTTTCGATCTCCTTGTTCAGCCCATCTCAAGTGCTGATTTTTGGAGGGATTGCTCCTTGGTATGTGCCTCCTCCACTTGTCCAATTAGATTTGTGATTGGTAGATTATATCTTGAGTATTTTGCTTCTATATGTGTTAGGTTGTTTGAGCTTGCATGCTTGTTCTATGCTTAGATTCTTTATTTTGATGCATGTGTAGTCCTCTAGCAAGTTCCTATAGTAGGTGCTCATCATTTATCAACTTAGAAATCACTTGGTTTGATGGATGTCTAAAAATTTCAGCAAGGAAGATGAGTGCTTATCCACTAAACCAATATGACTTGATGGTGCATGAGCCAATGAAGGTTCATCGTGAGGAGGCAGTTTTTCCTTCCATATACCCATGCCATGAATTTATGAGAATTGCGGGGGTCCTCCAAGATTTCCAAACTATGGTCACAAATACAGGGTTGGAACACTTTGTTAAAGGTGAACCATTCCAATATGTTAAGCTAACCATGGCTTTTATGCAGGAATGGTCCATTACAAAATATATAATATAGCTATCGACCTGCCTTTTGCTGATTTATGTGCAGCAATTAGAGTACCTCAGTGGGGATCTTGTGAGAAGATCAAGGAAAGGCCCAAGTCACTTATTGATTTGTATGCTGCGATTTGCTAAGGTTTTGAATTCTCAAAGGAAAGTGGTAAAATTCAGAACATTCAGCTCCCAGCTATTAGATACTTTGCCTATTTCATTACCAAGTGTGTTCTTGCTAGAAAGATTGCTAGAAAGTTGTCTTCTTTTGATCTAGCTTTTATCGCAGCTGCTTTGAGTAGGAATAGATCTTATAGCCTGGGTGCTCTGATAGCTAGCCGTCTCACCACCAACCATGAGAAGGGCGGAATTTGTGGAGGTCTCGTTGCTTCTAGGTTGCTAGCTTTCCATGGTTTAGAGCCTCACTATTCAGATTTTCAGTTCCCCATAGAGAGGCTTGATATTGAATCCATGATTCAGCATGGTTTTGTTTCCTTGGAGGCTAATGTGAGAATTTTACCGTATGAATTATCATTTGCCCAGCAAGGTCGAAGAAAGGGTAGGACTGAGAAAATAGTTTATTTGCCTGCACCTGCTTTGTTTAATTTTGGTAACATGCAAGGATGATCGCTTACGAAGGAGGAGGTTGACACATATGTGGCGGAGCTCTCCCAGCAAGAGTAGAATGTTGAAGAGGATGCCGAAGACAATTCGGTTCAGCCCTCCAACTTGGGAGAGTCTTCATACCAGCAGCCCTCATTTGATTGGGGCGCGTCTTCTTCTTCATCACAGGCGTCTGACTATGATCATATCTATGATGACCCACCGACATGGGGTTACTACCCGCGCTATTGAGCCCCACTTAGGCCAAAAGCCTAAGCTTGGGGGGAGGTATACCAACATCTCACTCATATATATATCATGTTCGGTCGGTTCTTTGTATATCCATTGTTTCGCCTTCTTTCTCAAAAACACAAAAATACCAAAAATATTTTCATTGTTTATATTGGTTTGTTTCTTTGTTTCTTTGCTTTGGTTTGCCTTAAAAGAAAAAATCCAAAAAGATTTTTATTTGTTTGATTTTCTTTGTTTGCTTCGTGTTTGGTTTGTTTTTCTTTGTTTGCTTGTTCCTAAAAAATCGAAAACACCAAAAATATTTGTTGTTATTCTTTGGTTTTGTGAGTTCTTTGCAGGGTTCAACCGTCCTCAGTAGATTTTGGTTTCATGTTAATTATTCAAGTCACACAAGTGAAGGGCAATAATGAAGATTAAGACAACTCGAGGAGTGGTAAGAGGCTGGTAACGAACTCTATTCGTTTCATTTTTGTATATATACTCATCATTGTGAGCATGCTTAGCCTGTTTGTGTAAGGTGTATGTCATTTGGATGCTTAGTAGTTCTTGCTTGTTTATGATTAGCTCCAGCTTGCTAATAGTTTGTAGCATGTCATATTAATGTTTGCTTGCATTGTTTTATTCATACTTTGGTATGATATTGTGGTATCCTCCTCTGACTTTTCGTGTGAATCGACTTGGCACATGCTCACGCATGCATATGACTAATCCATAGTCAGTAAGCCTCGATGATTTATTTTGCCTCAGAGTTCTTGTATCACTTGCATGCCCTAATTAGTCTTGTTTTGTTGCAAGCATGATTATGACAGCTATTGCTCTCTCGTTTGTCGCTCCCTCTCTATTGCTAGCCTTCACTTGCACTGAGTATGTGCTCTACATGTGCTTCCAACTCCCCAAAACCATTATTGCCAGCTGTGTCCACTATACCTACCTATTAGCATCATTTGCTACTTCAGCACATATTCTATATGTCGTGTTTTCTTCCAAAATAAAATGTTTGTCTGTTTTGAGAAAGTTAGTTAGTAAAGCTCTCACGAACTTGATGGCACACTTTATTCCTTGCACTTAATAATCCTGAACCATTGTGACTAGTCCATGATAGTTATATGTTTGCAAATTATATGCTGGGAGTCAGCAGAACCGTGATGTCACGGGGAACGCTTTCAACACTTTTTGGATATCTCATCCAGTTGATACTTTGCTCTTTTGCTTACGGATGTTGACGATGTGAAATAAAATGGGAGCTTGTTATTTCATGGAGTTTATACATTGTGTTATAGAAACGCATGGGCCGCTAGCCTAAGCCATGCCTAATCATGGTGGAAACTTGCAGCATCACCATAATGAGCATCTATGAAGCATCCTCAATAAAAAGCTATGCACATGGTAAATAAAAAGATTGCTGAGATGCTCATTGTCTGTTTGCCTTGTCATGGGAAAGCTCCTGTACCATGTGTAAGGGGTACCCCGTTGGCGGTTCTCTATGATATGCATGTATTTACAATGACAAGAACTTTCAGGTGACCAAAGTTGAGTAGCATACGGAGCGGCCCTCGTACTCAAGGGACTTGGGATTCTCAGTTTATGGTCTGTCAAGCATATGATTCAGAGTGGACCTCACTTTCACCTTAACCACATGAAGATTCCTATGATAGGGGCAATGACAACTCAAAGCTAATGAGTACCTTCCTTTCAGCATTTGGAAGCCTTTCAAAACTTTCAAAACTGTTTTCACAACCTTATTGAGTCACCACTTATTCTATGAGCACCTTCTTGAGAGCATAGTTTTCATTCTTGTGTTTGTCTCAAAACTTGGTTAATTATGTCATGACTTTGATGCTTGTATCTCTGATATCTTTACTTATAGTCTTCATGTGAACTTCAGAGGTGCCTTGGCATTTATATTATGCTCTTCAAACAAAGGCAAGAGAGATACCACTCTATCATACCTTATTATGAGCATTGCAATGTTGCTTGTGTTTATGTTTCATGCTACTTATTATTTTTGAGTTGGTTTCTCTTTTCATAGCTTGCATTAACTATTGAGTAGACGTAGTTGCATACTCTTTATTATGAATTGTCTAAGCATCTACTCCTGTGCTGAGAATATTTACATCATACGAAGCAAATGTGTTCATGAAAGTTTTTTTATCGCACGCAGTTTTCAACTGAATTTCTTGAGGACAAGCAATAAGCTAAGCTTGGGGGGAGTTGATACGTCCAAAACGTATCTACTTTCTCGAACACTTTGCTATTGTTTCTCCTCTAAACTTGTGTGATTTGGATACAACTAACACGGACTGACGTTGTTTTCAGCATAATTACCTTAGTGTCTAGTTTTTGTGCAGAAAATCAACTATCAGGAAAAATCCCGGAAAATATGCCAAAAATTATATTTCACCAGAAGATCCCCAAAGCGAGAAGACGAGACGGGGGAGCCTAGGGGGCCCACACCCATGCCAGGTGCGACCCAACCACTGGTCGCGCCTAGGGGGTGCGGCCACCCCAGGCACCCCCTCGGCCTCCCTCTGCGCCTATAAGTTGCCTTTCGACCTAAAAACTGAGGGGGGTTTGATAGTTTTCTAGAAAGAGTTCTGCTCCTCCGCCGCCATCAGAAACCAATATTCGGATCTAGAAACTCCGTTCTGGCACCCTGACGGGACGGGGAATTTGGAGAGGATCATCATCATCACCAACACATCTCCATCAACCACCGATGTTTCCCTCATCCATGAGTGAGTAATCCCCCGTTGTAGGCTTGGGGATGGTAGGGATTGGATGAGTTCTGTCATGTAATCGAATAAGATTGTTAGGGCATGGTGCCTAGTATCTCTATTAGTGCTATTTGAGTTTGTTGCAACTTGTTGTGCTTAATGCTCGTCACTAGGGAACGAGTGCCATGATCTCAGATCTGAACTTATTATTGAATCATTATGATAGTATTGTTTGTGATCTTATATGCAAGTTCTGTACACATATCATTGTCCGGATCCAAAGGCCCCAAACTGACAATAATTGGGACAACCGGAGGGGATGGCTGTGGTGTGAGGATCACATGTGTTCACGGAGTGTTAATGTTTTGCTCCGGTTCTCTATTAAAAGGAGCACCTTAATTGCCATTAGTTCCCTAGAGGCCCCGCTTCCACGGGTTGGCTGGACAGAAGATGTTGTGCAAGTTCTCATTACGAGCACGTATGACTATCATTGGAGCACATGCCTAGGATTGTTTAGTACTTGGATGCTTGTTATTATTTATCTGCAATGCCCTAGTTCTTGAAGTTACATGTTTAGACTCGTCCATGCAACGCCCGTCCATCCATCCCTATGCCCACCGCACTCGAATCCCACTGTTTACTGTTACTGTTACTGTTGCTCATGTTTCATTGTTGCTGTTGCTTTGTCGTTGCTACTACCAAACTGTTGCTACTGATAAACTTCTATGAGCAAGAAATATTTCCAGGTGCAGTTGAACTGACAACTCAGTTGTTAAGGCTTGCAAGTATTCTTTGGCTCCCCTTGTGTCAAAACAATAAATTGGGTAATACTACCCGCGAAGACTGTTGTGATCCCCTATACTTGTGGGTCATCACGTCGAATGGTTTGGCGGGCAGCGCCTAGCGTGGGGTTGGTTTGGCGTGGGATACAGCGGCGCCGGGCCTGGCATCGAAAGTCTTCTGTCGCCTTCTCTTCCATGCTTCTTGCTTGGGTGTCTTGGATCCGGGTGCTCCTTGTATCCTCCTCTTGGCATCATGGTCATGGGAAGTGGCATTTGAATGGAACACGCATTTTGGTCAAGTAGTATCCCATTCAAATGATGATGAATTGAAGACATGTGATGGAATGAGTTCACCTTAGTAAGAGTGGTTGGTGTAGCACGATGCAGACCAAAGGTGATTGTCATGTGTTGGGCTGCATCAAGCATGTTAGCGCCTTGACCATGGACACCATCTTAGCCGCCAATCGCTTGAAAGGATTGGAGATCATGGGCATCGAATACCAAGACACTTCCACAGTTTGTAGGAAAAATCCACCTTTGGCCAAAATTCTCTAAGCGAAAGAGTCTATCTTTATTCACCTGAGTAGCCAAGATCAACAACATAGGGAAATGATCCGACGTGGACGAGCTCATGACTGAAAGAAAAGTGGAGGGGAACTATTGCGCCCAGTCGATAGTTGTGAAGACCATATCAAGCTTCTCCAACGTGGCATTTCCGTGCTTAATGGACGAGGTATAGTGGTGTCCATTTAGATAAATCTCCTTGAGTTCCACTTCTGCTAGCAGATTTCTAAACTTGGTCATCATATGACGGTTCAATATCGAGTTGTTCTTATCAACCGGATCCACATTTAGGTTGAAGTCCCCTACCACCATCCACGGCCTCGGGTGTAAGGCCCTGAAATTCCTTCAGTTTTTGCAAAAGCATGTCTTTGTCTGCGTCGGACTGTGAGACATAGACCTCGGTAAGCCACCAACTGGTATCCCTATCCTCTCAAACCCTTGTCATGACGGCATTATCAGAGTAGTGTGGGTTGGAGATCATGGTGACCACAGATTTCCACGTGAGAAGAATCCCCCCGCCCCCACAGCTGCCATCATCCGGCAAGAAGAATAAATCGAACTCCCTTCTCAAGCACGTGTCAACCATGGCCCTTGTGACCACCTAGAGTTTAGTATCCTGGAAGCACACCACACTTGCACCCGCGAACAGATGCTACATGCATCGAAAAAATTGATACACACAGAACATTTTTATTACATTAATTGGATGCACGGGATTCGGTCACTTTAAGTGCATCAGATGTACATAGAGACAGTTGATTTTTTGCAAATATCCACCGCAAACTCATGCCATCTTCCAAAGAATAATACATAGTATGCATTTCATGAAGTTTGGCCATGCAAAATCTTCTCTCCTTTTTTGCGAAAGAGTGATTTATATTACTTAATCACCCAAACTACAATCCTCCTTACAGAGTCTAGGTATATCATGTGGATCCACAACCAAACAAAAGTTATAGTTTTGGTTCGACCCATCTTAGCAAGAGCATCACTCATGAATTCTGCTCTCGCCTAATACTCTCTAGACTAGACCCTACTCTCTGTGATAACATGTAGCTAATCTCCTTTAGCATAAATGTAACCTCTGATCTATCATCATTTGCAGACTTAATCATAGAAACTACCTATGTGCTATCAACCTCCATAATAAAAGGAAGTGTACTCCATTCTAGGACAGGAACACATCCTTCCCTACATGCCACGAGCTCCGCCATAAGTGGTGATGAGAAATCAGGTAAAAATTGGCAGGTTGCCTCTAAGAATCATTCCCGCTCCGCCCGAGCATGTCTCCTTGCAGAATGAACCATCCACATTGAGCTTCATCCATTCGAGAGGTGGTGGCAACCAGTGGAGCTGGGACACAGGCACCCGAGATCTTGCCACCACCTTTGTAGCCTCCAATATAACAACATGATCAGTCGGTGCTTTCCCTTTAATGCAATCACATCCTGAGAGAAATACTTGATAGTAAATATTGAGTCAACATAGCTGCATAAGAACCGCCTGATGCCTCCATAGGTGGCGCCGACTTGGAGTCCACCACTTTGTTTCGGACATGCCAGATCCTCCATAGAAGCATTAGTATCCTCGTTCATTCCAGTTCCGTCTTACCATACAAAAGGAGTAGCACCCACTCCGAGGTAGCATTGTCGATCGTCGAGAGTTCTGGGAGGGTCCAAACCTCTTCCATCGTCCTCCATAAACTTGTCACCAAAGGACACCTATATAGTGCGTGGAACGAGTCCTCACGTTCGACACAACATATTACACATATGTTAGTTATCTCCAGGTTATGTTTGCATTTATTTTCCCAAGTAGCTAGGGCATTTGAGGTGAGCTTCCATACGAAGATGCATACCTTTGGGGGCAGGGCAACCCCATAAAGTTTTCAAGATGGCTCGACGGTCATCCGGTGTCCTGCTCGTGGAGCCTATAAAAGGCTGTTGACGTTCATCCATCGCCAACCAGTACACACTTCTAATGGTGAAGGTCCCATTTTTGTTGGAGCCAAAGCTAGAAAATCATCGAGATGCAGCATAAAAGGTCGAATCTTCACAAATTCCTGAATATTCACCTGCATAAAATAACGGCGAAGAAGGCCCAAGTACCATCCACTGTGTGCATCCAGCAGCTCTGAACTGTCCTTATTCGACGGTCTCCTTGACTTGATATAGGTCTATAAGAGTAGGGCCTCGGGATCCAAGGATCACGCCAAATTCTAACATGCTGACCATTGCCAATTCTCCATATGAGTCCTTTTTTCAATAGCTCCAGGTCATACTGAATTTCCTGCAAAGTTGATGATGTGTTGCCAGTAAAAACCATATCTTAAAGTTTTCCCTGAGGGTAATATTTAGCTTTAAAAATCCTCGCACATAAACTCTTCGGCTGCGCAATCAACCTCCATGCTTGTCATGCCAAAAGGGCTTGATTAAAAAACCTGAAGTCTCGGAAGCCAAGCCAACCACAAGCTTTGGGACGTAACAAATAATCCCAAGATTTTCAATAAGTTTTCCTTTTACCTTCTTTTTATCCCCACGAGAAATTCCGTACCATCCTTGTTAAATAATCGCACACTAATATGGGTAGTTTAAAAACACCCATCAAATAGCGATAACCTTAATTAAAACTTATTTTCCACCTTGAGTTTCCACCTTGAGAAGGATGATCCCATGATAGGATACGATTCATCAATTGTTGTTGCAGGTTTGAGAATCTTTCTTTGTGCATATGCCCATCTGGAGTAGGGAGTCTAAGATATTTTTCATGTGAATCATCCGCTTGCACTTGCAGAATTGCCTTAACTTTCTCCTATACGATCAACGAACAATGCTCGCCAAAAGTGATAGAACACTTCTCTCTGTTAATCAACTGACTCATTGCAGCAGAGTATATATCAATAATTTCAGAAGTATGGGTAGATTGCTCTTGTCTTGCTTAAAAAGTTAGGAGAGTATCATCCAAAAATAACCAGTGCGAAACCCCCGGTGCTCTAGGACAAACTTTCACTGAAGCCACCAATTGCGTTTGAACACCACGCTTAAGAAGGGCCGACAAACCATCGACAACAAAGAGGGAAAAAAATAAAGGGGATCACCTTGCCGTAACCCACGCTACAGTGCAAACGAATTCAAAAGAGCTCCAATGAATTTTATAGAGTATCTCATCATGGTGACACAAGTAATTATCCAGTCCACCCAACAACGATGAAAGCCCAACTTTTTCATCATTTGTCTCAGGAAACTCAAGTCCACACTCTATCGTACGTCTTTGAGAGATCCAATTTATAGGCATAGTAATTATTATTTGAATTCCTCTCCGTATGGATATAATGAAAACACCCGAAAGCTAGCAAAGCAGTGTCCTTGATTAAACGACCTAGAAGCGAAAGCACTTTGCTCCTCAGAAATAATATCACCCAAAATAGGTTGTAGCCTTTTCACTAGACACTTTGAAACCACCTTGTAGATGACATTACATAGGCTAATAGGCCTAAAATCTGACATCTTTTTTGGATCTTCTATCTTTGGGATAAGAACTCTTTCACAAAACAGTTCGCCTTTCTCTCGTTAAATTGTGTTTTTTAGGGAAATTAAATTATGGATAATGCGTTGGAAAATTTGGCGAAGAACCTGGGTACCAGCGCAGCGGTTTTTTGATAACGGGAAATTTTATTTGAATGTTAATTCATGCACGAGTACACGTACTATGATACTTGCTCATGTAAATTTTCAAAAAATATACAACAGTACCTACACAAAAAAATATAAACAAACTTTGTTATACTTGGAATAGCATACTTTCACCCTTTGTATTGTGAACAATATAATTTATCATCTCTGTTTAGGTTACATATATTTATATTTTAGATTGAGGTTTAACATATACATGTCTACACATATTCTGTACATACAAGATTTACGGTCTATTTTTTATATTTAGTATATTTTTTAGGGTTATATATTTGGTTTTGGTAGATTGCTATTTTATTGTTGAAAAGGATTCTCATGCCCGAGAGCCAAAAAAGAATTCAAGGTCATGCGTAATGCTACTTAGATCTTTGGCAGGCTTCAGCCTATTTAGTGATTGCCTAACGAGCTTAGTGGCTGGGCCTGAGAACGGGGAAGAGCCCATACTTCGGCTAAGTTGTTAAATTCGTCTAATTCGGGCCGAACTTTTACTCGTAGGGCATCATGGTCCCTAGATATTTCAGAGTTCTTCGCTTATTATAGTTAGTGAGCTCGTATGTTGAGTCTGTGTGTCATTCACCAAACGCAAACGTGCAGTGATGAAGGAGGGGACACCGACACACCGTTGCATGATGAGGTCGGTTGGACAGGTAGGGCAACTGTAGTATATCTCACGGAGTACAGTATGTTCTTGGATTCTCGGATGTACCCCACCACCATTATACTCCCCATAAATCAGCACGGCAGCCTCATGATCATCACCACAGCGCAGCAGCCTCCTGTAAACCTGAACTGCCGCCGGCCGCGCGATTTGCCGGCCCACACGCGAGGCACTTTCTAAGGACGAACTTCATTGCGGTGACGGCTACAGCCAGCCAACACCCGTAATAGGCTGGCTAGTCAAAATGTGCAGTGCGCGTACGTCGGCCATGCTGGGCTCATAAACTCGATTCATGTGTACACGCTTCTCGGCCCCGCTGCACGATCGACCTTGTGTTGCACGGCTGCAGCTTTTCGTGCGTGGCCGAACGGCCGAACGGGTTTGGTGATCGGTCCAGTCCGTAGTAGTGTAATAATAGCATCAACCCCCCTATATATGTGCTGTGTGTGATGAACCCGTGGAAGGACGACCACGTAGTACTACGTGAAAAGGCAGAGTTTGACAAACAAGAACAGCACGATCGGTCATTACCAGCTCCATCGGATTAGCTATATTAATGGCGTGGGTTCGTACCTATAGATAGATAGATAGATAGTGGTAAGAAAAAAAGACGGAGTGTTACGCGGTCTAGGCAACGTAGGCGTGATGCGTTTGTGTTGACCTTGGTGACTTGACAAGAGTAACTACTACGTAGTACTAGTCCTAGTACAGTAAACAACACTCGTAGCTGGAGGAAATTTGGGCGTGGCTATAGGGCTAGGCTACTGTGCTGACGGAGGAACGAGGATACAGCCCATCTGCCACGAGAAAAAGCGCACACGGGACGGAACGGAACGGAAGGAACATAATCGAGCGCGCGGTACAGCTCTTCTCTCCGAATGGTCCGATCGGAGCTACAACACTAGTACCAATCGAGAGGCTGCAAACGATCGACGTCAGATAATATCTGTACTGTACTCGCTGGTCGATTCATGCATGGTCCCTCGCCACCCATGTACTAGTACTAGCATCGAAATGATCCCGGCCGCCGCTTGCACGTCTGACGGTGATGATCGTCGGGAAAAGGCACGCATCGGATGGTGGGGAGCAGTGGATCGGCGCAGACCGCAGGCACAAGCGTCCAAAACCGAGCCGATAGTAGGAAGGAACCAATCCACGTAACGTACGCGGAGATCGATCGCGCCACGACGAGCAGGGCAGCAGCGGCGAGGGACCCGACCCGGCCACGAGGAGCGGGTGACCACCGGCGCCGGCTCCACGCGCGCATGTGTGTGTGCGTGTGTGATGCCGTACCAATCGATGATCGATCTCCACGGCGCGGGCTTTGGATACCGTCCCGTCGGCATGTGGCTACGGCGATGCATGTTGGCCGTGGCGGGTGAGGGTGGTGCCGAGCCGACGGGGACAGGAACAGAGCAAGGGGTGCGTGCGTCTTGTCAGCATCCTTCCCTTCCCTGCCTGCCTGCCTTCCTGTCGATATGTGTGCGTGAAGTGAATCTCGTTTCTGTTCAACCACCGATCCACGTGTAACGTGTCTGAAACGGGCGCAGGCGAGCCAGGAGCCCCTCCAGAGATGATTTTGTGAGAATGACTCATCCGCGTTTCCGGGCGTCTATTTTCCGTAGCAGGAAGATGTCAAAGGGACCATTCGCTAGGTTCAGCTATCCCACCAATTCACACTATAGAGAATAAACCGTGCGACCGACAACGTCGCAACGTCGTAACATCGGGCTTACAACCCAACCACACCATAGTGTGATGCTTTGTCCTTGCAAAGTTTGCAACACAGTGACTAGCTCTAACCTGTGATCTCTCCACTTTTATAATTTGACGCTCCACTCTTTGACTAAGCAAATGACTAAGATTTAAACAGAATTTTCTATGAACAGAACGATATTGTGACAACTTCAGAAAATGGAACGAGGTGTATGTTCCATCATTTACGCAAAATCATGCCAGTACCTCAGTTCCATCACTAGCTTGAATAGACCAATCAACCGACAATTTTTTCCAACTTGTAGGAGGACAACGCCACGGATTGCTTGGACATGTAGCTGGCTTAGGCGTTGATATTTCATGTGAACATAGCAACGGTTGCTTGCCTTTTATCATGGCTTCCACCGTCAAAGATGAAACATCCTTCACCAACTTAATATAGATGCATAAGAACTTTGACAAGCCTTCAACGAGAGGAAGTGGTTTGTCATGAGTTGTCTCATTTCGTATGTACCACGCTCTCCAGGCCACAAGCAGAATATTAACTAGCATCTCCATTGGCATTTTAGCTACCACCTAAACATTTACCTGAACATCAGAGTCAATCGGAAGCAACCATGACTCCCTCATCTTACTCTAGAGCCGATAAGCATGCGGACACCTAAATAGAGCACGAGCCACATCCTCAATCTCGCGACTACAGATGCGACAAGAACCCCGAGACCCGAATGTGACGAGGACACTTGTTATCCTTTGTAGCTAGCGCATTTGTCATCGCCTTCCACGCGGAAACCTTAACCTTGGAAGGTACATTGGACCTACAAATCTTCTTCCAGGCTGGATCCATTCTATCTATCAGAGCACTCGAAGCCGCAAATAGGCACTGCTCCGGGTGTAGTGATAGGGCCAGCTTGTATGCACTGTGCACCGTGAACAAACCGGATTTCTCAGGTTTACACGCTAAGATATCCTTGTTCAAGTGTGACGTTCTAGTCCTCAAGCACTAGTATAAAAGAGGCCTTTGGTTTGGTGCCAAACTCGGCACTAGTCCCGGTTTGTTACGGGTCTAGACTAGTGCGAGCACTAGTCCTGGTTCGTACCGTCTCCAACGGCTACGAGCCCGGGGAAGCACTAGTCCCGGGCCGTTTCGGACCTCTAGTACCGGACCGTAATACGGCCCGGGACAAGAGACCTCGCGCCAACCAGCTGCATTATACGGGAACAATTAGTCTCGGTTCATATCACGGACCGGGACTAGTTGTAATCTCTAGTCCCGTTTCGTATCACGGATCATGACTGTTGGTTTCTCTATATAATTCGGCTTTGTCCATGCCCAAGCCATGGCCATTTTTCCTCCAAAGCAAGCCGAGTTAATGCCCTTTTTCTCAAGATTGTCAAGATTTGGTGGAAACCCCTAAATCCAAGGTTTTAAAAGGTTAGGAACTTCATCCTTTCATCTCTCATTGTTAGTTTAGCTCAATGCGATAGAAGTAGACATGGATTTTCATGCTCTAGAAGTAGAGGGATTTTTAGATGTGTAATTTTAGGCAAATTTTGATTAGACACAAAGTTACTGAAAATTGAAATGTGTAATTTTTAAGTTTCAGAGCTCAGAATGGAATGAGGTTTTCACTTCTAGAACAATAATAAAAAACTCCCCATTTTTCATGTTAATTGTTTCCTACAATTCAAAAATTGGTGTATGTAAAATTTTAAAAATTCAAATTTAATGCTCTAGAAGCTCACATTATAACTTTTATTAAATTGGTCACTAATCTCTATTCATGATGTTATGTAATGGTTTTTGATATACTTTTACAATAATACAAATAATCCGGAAATGGATGTACAGTACTGACCGACGCTCTAGCGAGTTCATTAATTGAGTGCATGAATTCATCTGTGTGGCTGATACGAACAAGCGGAATGGTTTGGTATTTTGTCCATGTAGTGGATGTAGAAATCAGAAGGATTACTCTAACTCAAAAACCCTTCACAGCCACCTGTTGAAGTCTGGTTTCATGCTTAGTTATAATTGTTGGACCAAACACGGAGAAAGAGAGGGGTTATAATGGAAGACGATGAAGAAGAGGAGGATGATGACAACTATTATGGTTTCCCTGAATACGGTGATACTTCCATGAGGGAAGCTGAAGGGGTGGCTGAAGAAGAGGCACATGATGAGCCCGCTCATGATCTTGATCGGACCATTACTGATTGATACGTTGGAAACGTATCTATAATTTTGATGCTCCGTGCTTGTTTTGTATCTACTTTGCTTTGCTTGTCTACACTTTGAGGTGCTTTTTACATATTTTCTGGTACTAACCTATTAACAAGTTGCAATAGTGCCAGATGCTTGTTTTCTGCTTTTTTGGTTTTAGAAAAGTTAAGTAAAGAAATATTCTCGGAATTGGACGAGACAAACGTCAAAGTCAATTACTTTCCGTGGGGAACAAGAAGTCCAGAGGAGAGCCGGAGGGGACGGCCAGGG
Source organism: Avena atlantica (assembly GCA_910589765.1). Lineage (NCBI taxonomy): Eukaryota > Viridiplantae > Streptophyta > Magnoliopsida > Poales > Poaceae > Avena > Avena atlantica. The sequence goes on along the minus strand of OU342734.1, from coordinate 359,353,731 downwards.
GGGCCAGACCCACCCCAGGCGTAGGGGCAGGTGGGCCCGCGCCTAGCTAGGGTTTGGCGGCCCTGGCCGCCTCCCGGTCTCGCCCCTTCGCCTAAAAGAATCCCCCAATGTAGAAACCCTGGGTACCCGATCAGAAATCCACGAAACCGTCTGTAGTCGCCGCCACCATCGTCCCTAGATCGGGGGGATCTGAAGTTCTTCCCGGCACCCTGCCGGAGGGGAGATCATCCTGGAGGCCTTCTCTCCGGTATGATGTGTGAGTAGTTCCACCTTGGACTATGGGTCCATATAGTAGCTAGATGGTTGTATCTCCTCCTTTGTGCTTTCATGTATAGATCTTGTGAGATGCGTTCATGATGAAGATCTAATCTATTTGTAATCATGCATGTTGTGTTTGCGGGGATACGATGGATATTGAGATTATTATGCTGGTCTGATTAATGGTTTTATCTTTATGATTATATCATGTCTGTGTTGTTTGTGATCTTGCATGCTCTCCGTTGCTAGTGGTTATCTTGGCCAAGTAGTTGATAGTGACTCCAAGAGGGGGTATTTATGCTCGATAGTGGGTTCATGCCTCTAGTTTCCAAGGGAAGTGACAATAATCTCTTCGGTTGTAGATGTGTTGTTGCTACTAGGGAGAAAACAACGGTCTCTTGTTCATGGAACATGCGAACTGTTTACCTTACACACTTTTCTTAAAGCATGTCTGTTGCTTGCAACTTAATACTAGAGGGGGTTCGGATGATAACCTGAAGGTGGACTTCTAGTCATAGATGCAGTTGGATGACGGTCTATGTATATTGTTGTATTGCCCAATCAACCTCATAGGATTTTTTTGGCTAGTAATTGCATTGTTATGTCTTGCTCAGTTCCTGTCAATTGCCTCGCTGTAATTTGTTTACCCTTCATGTCATGTTGTTTATCTTAGGAGAGCACCTCTAGTGAACTATGGACCCCGGTCCAATCTTTATCATTGTTACATCCTTCACTATTACTTGTTTACTTGCTACAAACCATTACCTTCCACACCATACGTTTAATCCTTTGTTACAGCAAACCAGTGAGCTTGACAACCTCACTGATTCGTTGGGGCAAAGTCTTGAGTTTGTGTTGTGCAGGTCTCCGCGTTGCTTGCAACACTTGTGTGACGTTTACTTCCTCCTTCTGGTTCGATAACCTCGATCTCAACTGAGGGAAGACTTGTTGTTGTGCTCTTCACACCTTGCTCTTGGGGTTCCCAACAAGACTCCACATCAAGCACCAAGTTCTTTGGCGTCATCAAGGAGTCAACTAGTTTTCTGGCGCCATTGCCGGGGAGGCTAAGGACGTCTTCACTAGGGGAGTCCTTCACTTCCTTTCTCTTTACTTTGTTTTTAGTTTGCTTTGTTTATTTTGCTTGGTTTTGTTTGCCTCTTTCCAAAAAAAACCAAAAAAATAGTCTAGTTTGGTTTGCTTGCTTTGTTCAAGAACAAAAAAAAAATAGTTCTTGCTTTAGTTTCCACCTTGCTCTAGCTCACCATGTTTCTCCCCAGTTTTCTCTAAAAAATCTTGCAATAGGTAGTGGCTCCATATTGGGAAAGATAATATTGAAGAATTCTTTAATTATGTTAGCAAGCATGAGGATATTGAGGATAAATCTATAGCTGAACTTGCTCCTAATTATGAGATTGCTGCAGCTTCTTTAGTTCATATGTTGGAGGCTAGGTTTGTTAGCCTTAACCCCTTCATACAATTCTTGTTCCTAAAACTAAAAGAAGAGAAGAATGTTGAAGAAAAGGAATTCATCCTTGAAACTTTATCAAAAGAATTCCATGATGTTGCTAGGGAAGCCAAAAAGGTTTTTGAATGTTTCAATATGCTAGGTTCAAGTGTAGATGTTGTGGGTATTTCTGATAAAACTAAGCCTAGATAGGAATTCAATATACCCATACCCTTTAAGCTTGTTGGAATGCATGAAGCCTTTGAAAAGAACTTTGATTCTATTTCCCCTGAAAATCTTTTTGATGAAGGTAGTAGACCAAAGAGAGATGAGAAAGGATCCTCCAAAATCGATTTGGATGAGATATCTTTCATAGTTGAAGATTTTGCAAGTATGAATGTTAATGCTTCCTCATTTCAAAATACTTGATTCTTCTTGCTTCTTGTGCCTAACTTAAAGGCGTTAAAGAAAAGTACTTGTTGGGAGATAACTGTAGCACCCCGGGTAAAATCACTACTAGAATCGTTTGTTGTTTTATCTTTGTGCATCATCATGGCATCATCATGCATCTTTTTGCTTAAAAATTGTTTTGCAAAAAGCCCTATTTTATTTTGTACAAATAGCCTTCTTTATTCAAATACAAAATCCGCAGTCTCTTACAGATTATTTTATTTTTCTAAAAAGTATTTGCAAACGTATTTCTAAAATAAAACAAACAAATAAATAAAATAAATGTTTTATAAAAAAAAGGGAGGCAGACCGCCATCGATCAGGCCCAAGGCCCAACCATCGGCCCGTCTACCACCCAGAACAAACCCTAGCTAAACCAAACCTAACCCTAATCCCACCCAACCACCTAGTCCTACCCCTTCCGCCGCCAGAACCACTCACGCACGCGCGTGCAACAGCCAAACCACCCAGCGTCGCCCTCTCCCTGGCCCCACCCCGTGAGCCTGGCCCACCACGCACGCATACACGCGTACACGCAACACGCTACGCACGCGTTGCGACCCAACCCAGACTCGCTGCCCCAGCGCGTTTCCATCCTGGCCCCGATCCCACGGTGCCGCCCGCTCCCCTCGCGAGACCCTATTCCCCTCCATCCTTGCGTTTTTCTTCTTCCCCAACCTCCGCCGCCGCCTCCCTGGATCTCCGCCAGCACGCCGTCGCCCAGGAGCCCCCTCTCCCCCCGTCGTCGGTCGCCCTTCCTCAGCGCAAGCCGTCGCGCGCCTCCCTCCTTCCCCTGGCGCCACCCCAAGCTTGCCCCGCAGCGCCGCCATCGCTGGATCCTCTCTGCCTGGACCTCGCCGTCCTCCCCTTCACAGCTGTCCTCGGAGCTCCACCGTCTCCAGTGCTCCTCGCCTCCTCCCCTCGCTGCGGCCTGCCTCCGCCCTGCCTGGGTTGCGCCCCTGTCAACCGCCGCCGCCAGCAGGACCCTCCACCGCCTCCTCCACCGTGGCCCGCCCCGCCACTCACCCGGCCTCTGCCACGGCCCGCCGCCTCCTCCATCGCCGTGAGCGCCCTCACCGCGGGATCCCTCCTGCTTTGGTCGGCCGCTGACGCCCAGCGTCACCCCCTTTCGCTGCTCCTCCAGTCGTTGCTACGGGCGACCTCCGCTCGAGCCCTCCTCGTCGGCCCTAGCCATGCGTGTGTGCGTGTTGGCTCCCTGCGGTGCCTCTGTCCACAAGCACCAGATGTTTCCCCGTTTTTTTTTGTTAATTCAGTTTGGTACCTCGCATTCTAGCTAAAGTGGACCCATTTGCTACCATGTTGCAAGAGTGGAGTTGTTCTGATACCGATGAGAAGATGTGATGTGGTGTGGTACTGCAACGATGACGGCCAAGGGAACCTGGTGCCTATCTCTTGAACTCCGGCGTGGGTGTCGAAGGATTAAGGCGATGTTCGAGACCAAAGCCTTTCGAAGGACGAGTACAACTAGTTGGGCAATGACCACCGCCAAGATCTTCTATCTCGAGCCATCGTCAAGATCTACCTCATGGGCGCCGAGATCCCGAGTACTCCCTCACGGATCCAATGACCGAGACCCTGAAGACCGATTCCGGCGAGCCCGAACCCGAACCCTCGGCAAACCCCAAGATCGTCGAACCACCATGTGTGACCCATTTTCCCGAGCCCTATTTTATAAATGTAATATCAACTTGTTTCATATAAATTATTCATGCTTGCATCATATCATGTGGCTTGGGGGCCTTATGCCAATTCACCTCATAATTAAATATGGAGTCCATGTGCGGGAAAATCTGGCCTAATATTGTCACTATTTAAATTTGTGTAGCGAACCGGTGACATGTTTTGCTTTGTTAATACAACATTTAAATTGCGGGGTATATAAACAACATGAACCACCTAAATAATTGTTGGGACCTTGGTTCCGCTTAATTTGCCTATCACATCGCATCTTTGCCATGTCATACATCATACATGCATCATGCTGATCTTCTGCCGTAGTATTAAATAGTGCATCTGGTGTTCCTTCTAGTGTTTTGCTTCTTCACGGATTAGGCCGATGAGTTGATGCGAGTGTCGACCCGATCTTCGGATAAATCTTTGGCAATGTTTTCAGGCGAGCATTGTCCCCCTTCCTACCTATTTTATATTTCTAGTCTTTACTTCCTCCTGTTGATCTATTGCTATCTGTGATGCGATGCTCTAGTTTTTGTACCCGTGATATCCCTTGCAGCCTTATATTGCCTTGGACACATACTATTACCTGTTGTTTGGTAGATAGTTGGACTTGTGTGTCGTAGTCGCTTGCTCAAGTGCTGTTGCGTGTCGTCAAGTACCACAGTTGTTGGAGTAATGCCGCATGTTTAATGTTGGAGATGATCATGGATTTAATTACTGTTTAATAAATAAAATTGAAAGTAGGTAAATGCAGAGACACCGGTGGGTAATAGACAATATTTGGTTTTTAACCTCTCACTGGTGTCCCGTAGGACCCTGAGTTCTTAACACCTGTTCCGAGATCGAGCGCGCTAACCACAGGTGGGGTGTGTGGGCACCCCCATCGATTCGTACCTGAATTCAAAGTACTGTACCGGGGGCCACAAAGTATTTTGGGGCTTTATTACTATCATGTACTTATGTCATGCTTTACTGCTTTATTTACTATTGTGTGTGGAGCGCATGTACTGTTTTGGAACCTTGTGCCACGTTTTCGCGGTATCGACAAGCCCAGTCACACTTTCGGGTTCCCGGTCATTTACAGCCGTCGTCACAAACCTCTGGGTCCGTCTCGGAGACCGGCCGACTTTGTTACGGGTAGCTTAGTGATGTGGCCCCCATGTGCTTGCTTTGGGTCTAGGAAACGTCGTGTCCGAAACCCTGTCGACATACCGTTGGGTGTATGTTTTGTGATCTTGTACCTACTTGATCTGACAACAAGGGTGTAGGTGCGTGTGGAAACTTTCGTGCACCCCTGCAGGGTTAAATCTTTTCGAGAAGCCGTGTCCGCGGTTATGGATGACTTGGAGCACAGTTCTCGATCATAGACAACTATAACTAAAGTTTACTGTTATAATTTGACTTGTATCCGATATGACTAGTAATCAGCTTCACTACAACGGAATGGCTAAATAAAAGTACCAACAACTGCTGGTTTGGGATATCTCATGCTAATTGTATCTGACTAGTAAGTGTTGCAACTACAATGGAATGGTTAGCTAAAAGTGCCCACTGCCTATTATATCAGGATGACTATCTATACCTGACTAGTAATTGCTGCAACGATAACCGAATAAATACAACTGCCAACTGTGTGAGTTCCTCGGTTGACTTCCTCGTTTGGTCTCGAGGGGGAAATACCAGGATGGGTATGTTTGGTGGTAGTATCAGGTTGGTTCCGAATATGTCTTTCTTATCCCTCTCTGGTAGCCGATAGTTATATTGAGTCTCTATAGGTTGTTTAGTGCATGCTGTGCTGCCGCTTCAGTCCACCATACCTATGTAGGCGAGGACCGCCGAATTCTAGTCTCGCCATGTAATGGCCTCAGTACTAACCGCTCTCTTTTTCCTTTGCCCTTTGTCGGCACCCCTTTTGTTTAAGCAGGTTTTGAGATCGACGTCGTTAGCAGGGTTACCCTTCCGGCTCGGCCTGGGTAGGGTTATGGACACCATTAGTTATTCTTCAGGGCTCTTAGATCAATTTGCATCTTGTCCGTACTCGGACGCTGAATCGTTTTCAAGGTGATTTGGATATTTGTACTGTATATCTGTAATCTTGACTCTTGCAGTCGTTGTGGTATAGATGTTCTGTGGGTTCCATCGAGGACTATTGTGTAATGATATTACTTCGTTTTCCACCCGCACGCAAGTGCCTGGTGGGCACATTTGAATCGTTTCTATGCGGGTTTGGCGGGAATCGCTGAAACTTGCATAGGGCCGATTCCGAGGGTGTTACAATAACCGAAGAGTTTCCTTGAGTCTTGGAAGTTACTACTTCTGTATTGACCTCTCCTTATCCTTATTGTTTGATTTTTGTGCCAAGAATGACCTCTAATGAAAGGGAAGTAAGATTTGGGGAGTTGCTGTCCCGAAACAGATTTTTTTCCTCCACCAAACAAATTTGTGAGGAGGCTCTGTAACTTGAATTAAGCTCAAAATTTATGAATACATCCCCTAGTATGTTATCTAACTTTCGTTAGTGCAACACTTTGTGATTTGAGCAACAGAAGATGTTCTAAAATATTCGTTTCTACCTGCTGGTCTGTTTTGACAGATTTCTGCCATTCTTTGCATTTGCTTCTTATTGATTCCTTTTTGAGATCTCTTCAGGTAAATTGATCTTTTTGAAGGAGTTACTACTGTAGCTTGTGTTTTTAGTGAAAAGCCTTGCTGTTCCAAAGCTTTGCCAGTGTTCTAATATCTTTTGAATAAGTTAATGTTGCTAATGAAGATTGTGTGAAGTTTTATATGAAGGAAAAATTTCAGGTGTAGAGAGAGAATGATGTAATAAGATGAAGAATGGACAAAAGCTCAAGCTTGGGGATACCACCCTGGTGTCACCCCTAGAAATATCCAAGAGGTACAAGTGTAAAATCTTGGGGATGCCCAAGGCATCCCCTTCTTCATCAATAAAAAGCTCAGGTCTGTCTAGACACTTCGTTTTTATTGTTTCATGCATAGTTGTGTTGTTCTTGGAGCGTCTTAGTTTTCGTTTGCTTTGCTTAGTTTGTTTAGTTTTCTTAAGTAGTTTGGACCCCCGTTCTCGTTGTGTTGTTTTGCAAATAAGTTTGCTTGGTGTTTGGAAAGGAGTAGTAAGTTCTTGCTTGAAGTGCAAGAAAAGCTTGCATTGACTGTAACTTAGATTTTAGCATGATATGTTAGGTGTTGTTTTAGCATTATTCTTAGTGATTATTGTTGTAGCATGTCTTGTTCCAAACAATTGGGATTGGTTAGTGTGCCTTGAAGAAATTATGCGTTGTTTTAGCATGCAAAAGCATAGTATTGTGGTATTCTCCTTTGATGTTTTGCTTGGGTTGGCTTGGCACATGATCACACCATGTTATGACTATGACAAGTCACCATTAGCCTCTATGATCATTTAGTCTGTAACATCCCAAAAATACTAAACTTGGATCATCAAACCTAATCATCAAATTTAGGGTTAACAAAAACTTTTCTAATTAAAAATATGAAAGCATTCATATGTGTGTATTGAAATTTGGATTATTTTGAATTGTCATGATTGTGTGTTTCTTTGCTTGTAAAAGGATTCTTAGGTGAAATAAACATCATCTAAACAATCCCCACACTTTTCCCGAAGACAAATAAATCAAAACAAACAAAATAAGGGAATGGTCACTTTGGCCAATTTAACTCCCATGCCTACTTTGGCTGTCTCTAACTTTCAAAACTTAACAGAAACTTGTTTGGATATTTGCACCCCTTGATAGTACTCATAACAAAATATCAAGGCCCCCTTTGTGATCATCCAGAAACATTCAAATGCATAGTTTAAATGATAGTTTAAAATTGAATCTATTTCATATGGGAAGATCCCACTTTTTCAAAAACCACTCAAACAAGCTCAATTTTCAAAAACCAAGCATCTATAGACTCACCAGCACATGCCTAGCACACCCACCAAAAATAATTTCAAAATTCAAAACTTGAATTCATGCGGCCATTTCATCAAACACCTTGCAGATGCAAATCAAACAAAATCAAAACACTATTTTGAGCAGTGATTCTGGCCTAACTTGTTCCCCCTCTCGACACCACTAGCCTTAGTAGATCATATAACAATCTTAACTAATCACTAGCACCACTGTGAGCTTGACAATGTCATCAATGGTGAACATCCGAGAGCACCCATGCCACCCCAGTGTGGACAGTAGGCTAGAGGAAGAACTAGCCGTGCCAACCTTGTCTGGGAGGTAGCCTATGCCTCACCGCCCCCTCTCGACCAGCCCTGCCTCGCAGACAGCAGCCAGAACCGCCAGGAATGCCGGGCCCGTGCCGATGTCGACCATGACGACCCTCGCCGCAGAGCACGCGCCGTTCCCATTTAAAGAGACCACCTCGAGCCCTCGCCGCCCGCCAACATGATCCCCACCGTCCCAGGAGACTGCCAGACATGCCCATTTCACCGCCCGTGCCCCGTAGCCATCGCTCGCCGTCGAAGACGCCGCCTCTGCCTCGCAGAGCATCGAGCATTCCAGACCGTTTCCACCGCCCCTACACGCGCATTAAAGCCCTAGAGCATCGCCAGGAGACCACCGAACGATCGCCACCCTCGGCCATGCCTCTAGCAGCCCGTAGCCATGTCGCCACCGTCGCCTGCCCATCCCGTTCGGCCTCACCATCGAGCCTATAAATAGAGGCCTCCCCCACTCAAACTCTTCACACCATCTCACTCCACTCTCCTCACTGATCGTTCCACCCTGTTCCCGGAGCAAGGCGAGCAACGCATCGCCGGAATTGCACCGGAGCAGGCTGCCTCTAGAGAAGAAGGGCGATGTCGATTTCGTCCACCCCAGGGAAGCTGCCGGTACCAGGAGGTTCACCGTCGTCGACTTTATCGTTCGCCCGCCTCGCCGACCCTCGCCTGAGCCCCGGTGAGCCTCCCACGACCCCCACCTACCGCGTTAGGGTTCTGTCTCGCCGGCGCTGCCCGACGTGGACGATGAACCAGAGCCATTGGATTAGAACTAGATCCAACGCACCACGTTGCCCCGTACCGCTTCGCACCCCCGTTTCACTAACGCATGGGGACATCAACTTAACCAGCATGCGTAAGCGCTGTACGTAGCAGACTGGCCCATTTTCTCTTCCCGCGCAGCCCACTCGTTTGAATTTGGATTTTTCCATTTTCATTCAAACACAGTTCTGTACCTAGTTTCAAAAATCAACCCAGCTCGATTCAGTGAACCAAATTGAATGAAACCAATTTTGTTAGAAAGGTCTGGAAATGCTGAATCCAAGCCCATTGGATTCAAATCATTTGGATCTGTAGATCACCCTTGGTAAAAATAACAAGGAAGAAGCTTTTCTGCATTCAAACATTTTTCAAATTTAAACTATAATAGCTTTTGAGTTGATTCCAACTCTCAAAAATCACAATTGATCATACCTTTCAGAATATATAAAATAATATGGGTTTACTTACAGAAATAATGTTCAAGTAATAAAAGAATGCTACATAGGCATTTCTAGTCACTTTATTTAATTGAAATAAAAGGTTAAATCTTATTAAATTCTGACACCACTTTAAATCACATTCCCATGTACTGAAATGTGTGGTGATGACCTATGTCAACATGATCCCATGCTTGGTTTGGAGAATATTAAATCTTAAGTAGTTTTTCAATGAGTAGAAATTACTTTTCTAAAAATAAAAGAAATAATCTTGTAATATTAGTGATGATGCTAGATCATCTATAGAACCCTTGTGTCTGATGATTGAAAGTAGTTAAGTATTGTTTGGTGATTGTGTACCTTGTATTTATTCATAGACGCTAGTACCGACCAAGGATACGAGGAAGAAGGAGGATACTACGAACAAGAAGTCGAAGAGAACTTCAACCACTGCTCTGCACAAGGCAAGATTTACTAATCAAGTTGACCAATGCAAGCCAATACTTGCAAGCTAACACTTGCAATTTAGCAAGCTTATACTGATACTTATGCAAGCCAATACTTGCAAGATACTTTACCTAGGCAAGCTAACACTTGCAATTATGAGAGTTAAATAACCTATGGAATGCACTAAGCATGCTGGGTTAGACACATTTGATGATACCTAATCATAGTTTTACTTGCAAGCTTTATACTTTATTTCTTTATCAAAGCTCTTACTTAGAGTTTACTGGAGTACATTGTAGATTTAGAAATATAATTGAAGGTTGCATAAAGAGCATAAAACTTGGCCTAAGCTAGATAATCTTTATGTCATCCTAAGGCATGAGATTGAACTTAGTTAAACTCCACTAGTTTACCACCCCTCATTAGTACTTACCCCACTTGTAGATGCTAGTGCTAAGCATAAAACTTGATCAACTTTAGATGGGAATACTTGGTGGAAAAATGGTTTTATAAAACCTTGGAATGATGGATCATTCTATTGAGATGTTTTGACATGTGTTTTCAAACACCAGATGAATTTGGTGATGAAAACATTGAGGCATGAGCCTTAGCCCTTTATAAAACTGATGGATGTCTGGATGCGATACCATTCCAATTTTTCCGTACAACCACAAAACCCGAGAATTGGGTAGGGCTTGACTGGAAACTTATATACCTTAGTATGGGTTTCCTCACGGCCAAGGTTTGAGCTGAGGCTACCTTGTGAAGATGGTGCACCTGTGCAGTATCCAAGATGACAGTTGGTCATGGTTGGGAGGCCAAACTCACAGGAGAGGTGCTTATACTAGGGCGTGTAATTTAAAGGTTAGGATTGATTATCCGCATACTGAGTATGGTGACTTCAGGATTTGTTCCTGACGGATGTATCGAATGTTGTGGTGAAAGTGTAGAATCTCTGCAGAGTGTCAAACTATTCGAATAGCCGCGTCCGCGGTTATGGAAAGTTGGAGTGGCCATACTGTTCCCCCGTCAGATATTTTCAAAATGACTTGTGAAATGAATTGAGACTTTGACTTGACCACAACAGAGTTGTGATATGAAATTCAAGATCCCACTTAGGTGTTATAAAACTTCAACTACCTTTCTTCGTTTCTAAACTTAGTAGAGGTAAATCTGGCTTTTTGCAAAACAAACCTAGAGCTTAGTGTCCTACCACAATACCCTTTCACTTGTTAGTATTAGTTTGTGAGTACTTAAAGAGTACTTATGGCTTTGTCCCTGGCTATTCCTGTGGCCAGACTATGAAGAGGAGTATCAGGAGGATGGACCCCAGGAAGGTTACGACAACTAGGATCATATCCCATCGTCAGCATTGCCTGTGACCCCGAAGATGGAGCTTCGCCTATGCTACCGTTATTATTACGTATTTCCGCTGCTTGAATTGTATTAAGAACTGGATCATGAGATCCTTATTTGTGTAAGACCTTATGTATGGTTTGTAATGGATGATGTACTGTGGTATCCAAATCTGTTATGTCTCGCAAAAATGGTAATCCTGGGATTGCGATGTATGGCATAACAGGCATCTGGGGTTAAAAATTCAGGTGTTGACAAGTTGGTATGAGAGCCATCCTGACCATAGGAGACCCTAGGTAAACTGGACATTTGAATCAAAAACTTAGTTTCAAAACCAAAGGAAGCAAATATTTACAAAAACTTATTCCCATTCTTATCACTTTGATTCTTTCATGAAAATTCATGTTCCTCAAAAACTCTAGCAAAATACATAAAATTTGACACACTTGATCACTCTACTAACTTACTCATCCTATATTCTTATAGATGGACGTGAAGTACAACAAGTTTTATCAGTTGGGGAATGGAGGAGACCTTATCTTTGAGAGGGATTTGGACCAGCTTTCGGAACTTCTGGAGCGTCCGCACCCCGAGTTCTTCGGAGCTCAGCTCAATGATCAAGGAGGAGAAGATCTGTAGTCGCTAATTGTTGCAAGTCTCCGAGGAAAGATTGAACCTCCCACTGCCGAGGGAATTCAATTCACCTTAAGACAAAACAACTGGCTAGATGGACTTGCCAGGGCCATGCAGGAAGCTCTTGCCCGTCTGTGTGGGCAGAGTATCAACCAGATCAAGGGTACCCACTTTGAGTTTTGTCCAAGGCGTGATGCTGGTGGACAGCCAATGGAAGCCCCATACCACCACGAGCTGAAGACCCAATTGGACCACCTTAGTTTCATGATGTACGATCGTCAGCAGGAGTTGGATAATTGCCGTGACTACTCCAACCACAAGTCCGCTATCATCAAGACGAAGGATCATACCATCGCCATGCTAGCGAAGGATCGCAAGTCTCGCCGCCGTTAGCTCGACAAGAAGGAGCGCATCATTGACCGTCTTCGCCACCATATCTCGTCCTTGGAGGAGACCATCCACGAGAGAGACATGCAGTTGGAGGAAAGGGATAATGCCGGAGAGGATCTTCGTGGAGACCCCTACTCTTATCTCAGCGATGATGATGATTTTCTGGAGGATCAGGCTATGGACTTCTTCACCGATGATGAGGACTTCGCCTTCATCAATGACAATGAGGATGATGAGGATGACGACTACACCGACTCCAAGGAGTAGTAGCACTTGAGCACTAGCGTCGTAGTTTCCAGAATGGTTCTTAGAACCATCTGTTTACCTTTGTTGTGGTGTGTGTTGTATCGTGTGCTATGAATGAATGAATGAAAAGAAAGTTGCGAGAAAAATCTGAGTCAAACTTTAAAAACTTTTAAAAATCCCGGAACCTTAGAAATTTCCCTCTTTTCTCATGATCTATCTCAATCTTCAGATGCCACGTGGAGGAAGTGGTTAATCCCCGGACCCGATGTTGCAGATCCTGCAAATATTGGTTTTTGACCGCGAAGCTGAAAGAGCGGAACGTCAAGCCAACCTAGCCACCCTGCAACAGATAGCTCAGCTAGCCCACAACAATCAAGGCCACGAAAATCAGGACAACCATGGATCTAAGCTCAAGAATTTCTAGAACACCAACCCACATGTTTTCACTAAGTCGGAAGAACCCCTAGATGCCGATGATTGACTGCAGACCATGGAAAACAACCTAGAAGTCGCCAGAGTGGAAGCTAACGAGAAAGTTTTGTTCGCCACCCACTATCTAGTCGGAGATGCCAGAGCATGGTGGAACTGCGTTCGTGCGATGATCGGAGGACATATGATGACCTGGGAGGAATTCAAGGTCAAGTTCAGCAGAACCCATGTGCCACCAGGTTTGATCAAGAGAATGAGAGATGAGTTCACAGAACTGAAGCAAGGAAGGATGACCGTAGTGGAATACCGTGACAAATTCTTGTCATTATCTAGGTATACCCCGGATGAGATCAACACCGAAGCCAAGAAGAAGGAGAGATTCTTGAATGGTCTGCATGATGAGATGCAGACTGTGTTAGTCAATATCCCCTTTGCCGATATTGAAGCCCTTGTCGACTCTGCCATCCAGATGGAAGGAAAGATCAACCAAGCCAACGAGAACCGCAAGCGCCGCATGATGCATCAACCAGGAACCCATCAGACCCCAAAGTATCGCCCTAACCCATCTCCAGGATTTCCCCGAGAACCAACAGACCCCTAATGAACCGTTTGACCTATCCCAACCATGGACACCCTAGACCCGGAGAAAATCACAACAACCCCGACAACTCTAGCAATTTCAACCGTGCCCCACCCAAGTTCAACAACAACAATGCTACCGCCAACACCAACACTGCCCCGAGGACTGGAAGCAATGTTGTGCCTGTTGCAGCAAAGGACAAGTCGTAAGTAACTTGTTATGACTGTGGAAAGAAGGGTCAATACTCCAATGAGTGCCCCAACAAGAAGAATGCCGCAGCCCCCAATGAAAATGCCCCAGCTCAGCAGCAGCGTCGTGTTCAGCCAGGAAGAAGGTTTGCCCCAGGGAACTCGCTCAACCGCAACGGCCGTCTTTTTCTCATGCATGCTGAAGAAGCTCAGGAAGCGCCAAACGTCGTGCTGGGTATGTTTTCTGTTAATTCAGTACTTGCAAGACTGTTGTTTTATTCGGGTGCATCGCATTCATTTGTCACCGAAGAATTTGCCTGCACTAGTAAGATTCAACCAACAAAACTGAAGCATGTTATGATCGTTCAAATCCCCGGTTCAACCACTAAGGCTAGGCAAATTTGCAAAGCCGTCCCTATCCGAATCCATGGCATAGACTTTTATGCTAATCTGATAGTACTTGGAACTAAAGGTTTGGAAGTGGTACTAGGAATGGATTGGATGTCCAAACATAAAGGATTGATTGACTGTGCCAAGAAAGCCATAACCATGACCAGTACAGCCGGAATATCAGTCGAGCATATATATGAAACCTTACCTCGTCAATTCAAGTGCAACAAGAGTATAGCCCAACCTACCATTGACCACAGTCCGGATAGTCTATGAATACCCCGATGTATTTCCAGATGTTTTGCCCGGTATGCCCCCAGATCGGGATATCGAGTTTATCATTGAACTAATCCCTAGAACAGGACCCATAGCCCAGAGACCATATAGAATGAACCCGTCGGAACTAGCAAAACTGAAGAAGCAACTAGATTCCATGTTGGAAATTGGATTGATTCAACCAAGTGCGTCACCATGGAGATCACCTGTCTTATTTGTGGACAAGAAGGATGGAGGTAACCGTTTGTGTACGGATTATCGGAAGTTGAATGATGTCACCATCGAGAACAAGTACCCCTTGCCCAAGATAGAAGATTTGTTTGATCAGTTGACCGATGCCAAAGTGTTTTCTAAGATTGATCTTAGGACTGGCTATCATCAACTCAAGATTCGCACAGAGGATATTCCAAAGACTACCTTTACCACCCGTTATGGTTTATACGAGTATAATGTCATGTCTTTTGGATTAACCAATGCCCCCGCTTATTTCATGAATCTCATGAATAAGATTTTTATGGACTTCCTAGATAAGTTTGTCGTTGTTTTCATCGATGACATTCTGATTTATTCCAAATCAGAAGAAGAACATGAGCTACACCTAAGGACCATTCTTGTAACCCTTAGAGAGCATCAGTTGAATGCCAAGTTTAGCAAATGTGAATTATGGTTACAGGAGGTAGGATTCCTCGGTCACATTGTATCAGCCGGAGGAATTGCCGTTGACCCTGCAAAGGTGAAAGATGTCGAAGATTGGCAAGCCCCAACCACTCAAACCCAAGTTCGTGCATTTCTCGGATTGGCGGGATATTACCGCAAGTTCGTAGAAGGATTCTCGAGTATCGCCAGACCCATGACCCAATTACTAAACAAGGACAAGAAGTTTGAATGGACCGACAAATGTGAAGCGAGTTTTCAAGAACTCAAGAGGAGATTGATTTCAGCCCCAATCTTAATCATGCCGGATATCACAAAGCCCTTTGACGTGTATTGTGACGCATCCAAGATCGGTCTCGGATGTGTGCTAATGCAAGAAGGCAAAGTCATATCTTATCTATCTCGACAACAGAAACAACATGAGCAAAATTACCCAACCCATGACCTCGAACTCGCAGCCGTAGTTTTAGCCCTGAAGACATGGAGGCACTATCTGATGGGAAATCGTTGTGAGATATATTCGGATCACAAGAGCCTGAAGTATATATTCACTCAGAAGGAGCTGAATATGAGACAGAGAAGATGGATTGAGATAATCAAGGATTACGATCTAGACATTCACTATCACCCTGGTAAAGCCAACGTGGTAGCAGATGCCCTTAGCAGATTGTCGTGCCGCTTGAACTCCATGATTTTGAAGGAGCAACCAAGTTTGCACAAAGAGATGGAAGATTTTCGAATGGAATTAGTGAGTGAAGGATTTTTGGCTAGCATAGAACTTCAACCCACTTTGATCAGCCAGATCAAAGAGGCGCAGAAAGGAAATGCTAGTATCGATAGAATCAAGCATCGTATCGGTATAGGCAAAGTACCCGGATTCACCGAAGACGAAGAAGGAGTTCTGTGGTACAAAGGACGCCTTTGTGTACCAGCAGATTCTGAGTTGAAAGAAGTTATTTTGAAGGAAGCTCATGATACTCTTTATTCTATCCATCCCGGAGGAACGAAGATGTATCAAGATTTGAAGGAGCAATTTTGGTGGCATAAGATGAAGAGAGAAATCGGAAGCTATATCGCCAAGTGTGATATATGTCAGCGAGTCAAGGCAGGACATCAAAGACCCGCTGGATTGTTGCAACCATTACAGATTCCGGAATGGAAATGGGATTCCGTTGGAATGGACTTTATCACCGGATTGCCTACTTCTAGTAGGGGAAATGACTCTATTTGGGCCATAGTGGACAGGTTGTCCAAAGTCGCCCATTTCTTACCCGTCAAGACCACATATCAGAGTTCGAAGATAGCGGAGTTATACATCGCTAGAATCGTCAGTTTGCACGGAGTCCCTAAGAACATCATATCGGATCGAGGAACATAGTTTACCTCGAGATTCTGGAAGAAAGTCCAAGAAGGTTTAGGAACCCGACTATATTTCAGTACCGCTTATCACCCTCAGACCGACGGACAGACGGAGCGAGTAAATCAAATACTCGAAGATATGCTGAGGTCATGTTTGTTAGAATATGGATCTAAGTTGGAAGACTGTCTGCCGTTCGCAGAATTTTCATACAACAATAGTTATCAAGCTAGTTTGCAAATGGCCCCATTTTAATTCATGTACGGAAGAAAGTGTCGCACCCCTTTGAACTGGTCGGAAGTAGGAGAGAGTCAGATTTTCGGACCCGACATCCTACGAGAAGCAGAAGAGAAGGTTCACAAGATTCGTGAGCACCTCAAGACAGCCCAATCCAGAAAGAAGAGTTACGCCGACAAGAGACGTCGAGACCTCGCCTTCAACATAGGAGATTTTGTATATCTAAAAGTGTCGCCATTAAAAGGAATGCAGCGTTTCCAACTCAAAGGAAAGTTAGCCCCCATATATATCGGACTCTTCAAGATTCTGAACCATCGAGGAGAAGTGTCGTATCAATTGGAACTACCCGAAGAGATGTCAGCCGTGCACAATGTGTTCCATATCTCATTACTTCGCAAGTGTCTCGAAGTTCCAGAGAAGACTAAAGTATTCAAGAATATCGATCACCGGACCATAGAGATCAACGATGACCTGAAATATCCTGAAGTATCCATCCGTATTTTGGAAGAAGCTTTCCGAACTACCAGAACCCGAAGCATCAAGTTTCTCAAGATTCAGTGGAGCAACCACACAGAAGAGGAAGCTACCTGGGAGCGCGAAGATCACATCAGGACAGAGTTTCCCGATCTCTTCAAATCCTAGGTAATCTTTTCAGTCCTTTTTCAAATCTCAGGACGAGATTTTGTTTAAGGGGGGAAGGTTTGTAACATCCCAAAAATACTAAACTTGGATCATCAAACTCTAATCATCAAATTTAGGGTTAACAAAAACTTTTCTAATTAAAAATGTGAAAGCATTCATATGTGTGTGTATTGAAATTTGGATTCTTTTGAATTGCCATGATTGTGTGTTTCTTTGCTTTAGAAGGATTCTTAGGTGAAACATCTAAACAATCCCCACACTTTTCCCAAAGACAAATAAATCAAAACAAACAAAATAAGGGAATGGTCACTTTGGCCAATTTAACTCCCATGCCTACTTTGGCGGTCTCTAACTTTCAAAACTTAGCAGAAACTTGGTTGGATCTTTGCACCCCTTGATAGTACTCATAACAAGGTATCAAGGCCCACTTTGTGATCATCCAGAAACATTCAAATGCATAGTTTAAATGACAGTTTAAAATTGAATCTATTTCATATGGGAAGATCCGACTTTTTCAAAAACCACTCAAACAAGCTCAATTTTCAAAACCCAAGCATCTACAGACTCACCAGCACATGCCTACCACACCCACCAAAAATAATTTCAAAATTCAAAACTTGAATTCATGAGGCCATTTCATCAAACACCTTGCAGATGCAAATCAAACAAAATCAAAACATTATTTTGAGCAGTGATTCTGGCCTAACTTGTTCCCCCTCTGGACACCACTAGCCTTAGTAGATCATCTAACAATCTTAACTAATCACTAGCACCATTGTGAGCTTGACAATGTCATCAATGGTGAACATCCGAGAGCACCCATGCCACCCCAGTGTGGACAGTAGGCTAGAGGAAGAACTAGCCGTCCCAACCTTGTCTGGGAGGTAGCCCATGCCTCACCGCCCCCTCTCGACCAGCCCTGCCTCGCAGACAGCAGCCAGAACCGCCAGGAACGCCGCACCCGTGCCGCTGTCGACCATGCCGACCCTCGCCGCAGAGCACGCGTCGTTCCCATTTAACCAGACCACCTCGAGCCCTCGCTGCCCGCCAACATGCTCCCCACCATCCCAGGAGACCGCCAGACATGGCCATTTCACCGCGCATGCCCCGTAGCCACCGCTCACAGTCGAAGACGCCGCCTCTGCCTCGCGGAGCATCGAGCGTTCCAGACCGTTTGCCACCGCCCCTACACGCGCATTAAAGCCCTAGAGCATCGCCAGGAGACCACCGAACGGTCGCCACACTCAGCCATGCCTCTAGCAGCCCGTAGCCATGTCGCCACCGTCGCCTGCCCATCCCGTTTGGCCTCACCGTCGAGCCTATAAATAGAGGCCTCGCCCGCTCAAACTCTTCACACCATCTCACTCCCCTCTCCTCACTGATCGTTCCACCCTATTCCCGGAGCAAGGCGAGCAGTGCATCGCCGGAATTGCGCCAGAGCAGGCCGCCTCTGGAGAAGAAGGGTCCCGTCGATTTCGTCCACCCAGGAGATGTTGCCGGTACTAGGAGGTTCGCCGTTGTCGACTTCGTCGTTCGCCCGCCTCGCCGACCCTTGCCTGAGCCCCGGTGAGCCTCCCACGACCCCCACCTGTCGTGTTAGGGTTCTGTCTCGCTGGCGCTACCCGACGTGGACGATGAACCAGAGCCGTTGGATTAGAACTAGATCCAACGCACCACGTTGCCCCGTACCGCTTTGCACCCTCCGTCTCACTGACGCATGGGGACAGCAACTTAACCAGCATGCGTAAGCGCTGTGCGTAGCAGGCCGGCCCATTTTCTCTTCCCGCGCAGCCCACTCATTTGAATTTGGATTTTTCCATTTTCATTCAAACATAGTTCTATACCTAGTTTCAAAAATCAACCCAGCTCTATTTAGTGAACCAAATTGAATGAAACCAATTTTGTTAGAAAGGTATGGAAATGGTGAATCCAAGCCCGTTGGATTCAAATCATTTGGATCTGTAGATCACCCTTGGTAAAAATAACAAAGCAGAAGCTTTTCTACATTCAAACATTAAACTATAATAGCTTTTGAGTTGATTCCAACTCTCAAAAATCACAATTGATCATACCTTTCAGAATATATAAAAATATATGGGTTTACTTATAGAAATAATGTTCAAGTAATAAAAGAATGCCACATAGGCATTTCTAGTCACTTTATTTAATTGAAATAAAAGGTTAAATATTATTAAATTGTGACACCACTTAAAATCACATTCCTGAATTGTGTGGAGATGACCTGTGTCAACATGATCCCATGTTTGGTTTGGAGAATATTAAATCTTAAGTAGTTTTTCAATGAGTAGAAATTACTTTTCTAAAATAAAAGAAATAATCTTGTAATATTAGTGATGATGCTAGATCATCTATAGAACCCTTGTGTCTGATGATTGAAAGTAGTTAATTATTGTTTGGTGATTGTGTACCTCGTATTTATTCATAGACGCTACTACCGACCAAGGATACGAGGAAGAAGGAGGATACTACGAACAAGAAGCCGAAGAGAACTTCAACCACTGCTCCGCACAAGGCAAGCTACCACTTGCAAGATACTCTACTTTAGCAAGCCAATACTTGCAAGCTAACACTTGCAATTTAGCGAGCTTATACTGATACTTATGCAAGCCAATACTTGCAAGATACTTTACCTAGGCAAGCTAACACTTGCAATTATGAGAGTTAAATAACCTATGCAATGCACTAAGCATGCTGGGTTAGACACATTTGATGATACCTAATCCTAGTTTTACTTGCAAGCTTTATACTTTATTTCTTTATCAAAGCTCTTACTTAGAGTTTACTGGAGTACATTGTAGATTTAGAAAGATAATTGAAGGTTGCATAAAGAGCATAAAACTTGGCCTAAGCTAGATAATCTTTATGTAATCCTAAGTCATGAGATTAAACTTAGTTAAACTCCACTAGTTTACCACCCCTCATTAGTACTTACCCCCACTTGTAGATGCTAGTGCTAAGCATAAAACTTGATCAACTTTAGATGGGAATACTTGGTGGAAAAATGGTTATGAAAACCTTGGAATGATGGATCATTCTATTGAGATGTTTTGACATGTGTTTCCGAACACCAGATGATTTTGGTGATGAAAACGTTGAGGCATGAGCCTTAGCCCTTTATAAAACTGATGGTTGTCTGGATGCGATACCATTCCAATTTTACTGTACAACCACAATACCCGAGAATTGGGTAGGGCTTGACTGGAAACTTATATACCTTAGTATGGGTTCCCTCACGGCCAAGGTTTGAGCTGAGGCTACCTTGTGAAGATGGTCCACCTATGCAGTACCCAAGATGATAGTTGGTCTTGGTTGGGAGGCCAAACTCACAGGAGAGGTGCTTATACTAGGGCGTGTAATTGAAAGGTTAGGATTGATTATCCGCATACTGAGTATGGTGACTTCAGGATTTGTTTCTGACAGATGTATCAAATGTTGTGGTAAAAGTGTACAATCTCTGCAGAGTGTCAAACTATTTGAATAGCCGCGTCCGCGGTTATGGACAGTTGGAGTGGCCATACTGTTCCCCCGTCAGATGTTTTCAAAATGACTTGTGAAATGAATTGAGACTTTGAATTGACCATAACAGAGTTGTGATATGAAATTCAAGATCCCACTTAGGTGTTATAAAACTTCAACTACCTTTCTTCGTTTCTAAACTTAGTAGAGGTAAATCTGGTTTTTTGCAAAACAACCCTAGAGCTTAGTGTCCTACCACAAAAACCCTTTCACTTGTTAGTATTAGTTTGCGAGTACTTAAAGAGTACTTATGGCTTTGTCCCTGGCTATTCCCGTGGCCAGACTATGAAGAGGAGTATCAGGAGGATGGACCCCAGGAAGGTTACGACAACTAGGATCATATCCCATAGTCAGCATTGCCTGTGACCCCGAAGATGGAGCTTCACCTACGCTACCGTTATTATTACGTATTTCCGCTGCTTGAATTGTATTAAGAACTCTATCATGAGATCATTATTTGTGTAAGACCTTATGTATGGTTTGTAATGAATGATGTACTGTGGTATCCAAATCTGTTATGTCTCGAAAAAATGGTAATCCTAGGATTGCGATGTATGGCATAACAGGCATCTAGGATTAAAAATCCGGGTGTTGACATAGTCCTTGACTTGTAGTACCACTCTTTTCTTTGATTAGTATGCTTTGTTGCACTGCATGATTATGGACATTATTGCTCTCTTAGTTGGTTGCTCGTAGTCTTTTTCTAGCCTCCACTTGTATGAGTAAGTTCTACTCATGCCTCCAAATCCCAAGAAACCAAGTTATTCCAAAGTGTCCACTATAAATTCCTATGCATGGTGTGTTACACCATTCCAAGTATATTCTTGTTTTCAGCTATCTTCCAATTAAAAACTATTTTATTATGTGAAAACTTAGTGATTAAAGCCCTCACAAACTTGATGGCACATTTTATTCTTTGCCCCTAATAAACTTGAACCATTGTGACAACTTTGTTCTATATGCTTGCACTTATAAGTTGGAATTAGCAGAACCGTGCTGTCACGGTGAAGGTTTTGAACATTGCACTTGTACCTTGTTGTACTCAGTTGATATCATGTTCTTTTGTCTATGGATGTCACCGGTATGAAATAAAGAGGGAACTTGTAAGTCCATGGAGTTTGTATCCTGTGTTAGAGAAACGCCTGGGCCGCTAGCCTAAGCCATGCCTAATCATGGTGGAAACTTGCAGCATCACCATAGTGACATCTATGAAGCATTCTTCTTAAAAAAAGATAAACACATTGAGAAAAGAGGAAAGAGAGAAAAATACCATATTCCCATGGTACATAAGAAGAATTGCTGAGATGCTCATTGTCTGCTTGCCTTGTCATTTTGGTTATGGGAAATCTCCTGTACCATGTGCAAGGGGTACCCCGTTGGCGGTTCTCAATGATATGCAAATACTTACAATGACAAGAACTTACCTGGACCCAAAGTTGAGTATGCATGAGGTGTGGCCCTCGTATTCAAGGGGCATGAGGTTGCCAACTTATACTTCATCAAGCATATACTCCAGCTTTGTCACTTTAACCTTAACCACTTCAAGATGCTTATGATAGGGGCAATGAGGGCTGAAAGCTAACAAGTACCATAATTTTTGGAAGCTCTTTTTGAAACTTGTAATCCCTGCTTCCTTTACAAAAAATGCTTTTCTTATACCATTATTGAGTCTCCGCCTTCTACCTTTAGGCGCCATTAAGAGAGCATAGTTATCATTCTGTGTGCAGTGTTCCAAAGCTTATTAATTGATGCATATTGTGTTATTACTTGCTCTTGTGCTACTTGTTTCTAGTCACCCTCGTGAACTTTGCAGGTGTCCTATGCATCTATTTGCTACTCTTTGAGGGACAAGCTGATTGCCATTATGCTATGTTTTCTGCATGTGAAACAAACAAACGTTTTTCAATGCATGTTATTCATGATCTTTGTTTGTAGCTTGTCATGTTGCATGCATAGTTACTATGTCCTATTGTTAGAAATCCATCTTTCATGCACATGTTTAGATTTCTTTGATCCCAGCTTTCAATGCTTGTAAATGGTTGGATCTTTATTGTGAGGGTGCATGTCGCCTCAAAAATTATTCTTTTTATCACTTACCTACTCGAGGACGAGCAGGAGTTAACCTTGGGGATGCTGATACGTTGTAAACCTATCTATAATTTTTGATGCTCCATGCTTGTTTTGTATCTACTTTGCTTTGCTTGTCAACACTTTGAGGTGATTTTTACATGTTTTCTGGTACTAAACTATTAACAAGTTGCAACAGTGCCAGATGCCTGTTTTCTGCTGTTTTTGGTTTCAAAAAAGTTAGTAAAGAAATATTCTCGGAATTGGACGGGACAAACATCAAAGTCAATTACTTTCCGTGGGGAACAAGAAGTCCAGAGGAGAGCCGGAGGGGCCGGCTAGGGGGTCCAGACCCACCCAAGGCACGGGGGCAGGTGGGCCCGTGCCTGGCTAGGGTTTGGCGGCCCTGGCCGCCTCCCGGTCTCGCCCCTTCGCCTATAATAAGCCCCCGATGCAGAAACCCTGGGTACCCAATCAGAAATCCACGAAACCGTCTGTAGCCGCCGCCACCATCGTCCCTAGATCGGGGGGATCTGAAGTCCTTCCTGGCACCCTGCCGGAGGGGAGATCATCCTGGAGGCCTTCTCTCCGGTATGATGTGTGAGTAGTTCCACCTTGGACTATGGGTCCATATAGTAGCTAGATGGTTGTATCTCCTCCTTTGTGCTTTCATGTATAGAACTTGTGAGCTCCATTCATGATCAAGATCTAATCTATTTGTAATCATGCATGTTGTGTTTGCGGGGATCCGATGGATATTGAGATTATTATGTTGGTTTGATTAATGGTTTTATATTTATGATTCTATCATGTCTGTGTTGTTTGTGATCTTGCATGCTCTCCGTTGCTAGTGGTTATCTTGGCCAAGTAGCTGCTAGTGACTCCAAGAGGGGGTATTTATGCTCGATAGTGGGTTCATGCCTCTAGTTTCCATGGGAAGTGACAGAAATCTCTTCGGTTATAGATGTGCTATTGCTACTAGGGATAAAATAACGGTCTCTTGTTCATGGAACATGTGGACTGTTTACCTTACACACTTTGTTTAAAGGAGTTGTCTGTTGCTTGCAACTTAATACTGGAGGGGGTTCGGATGATAACCTGAAGGTGGACTTCTAGTCATAGATGTAGTTGGATGACGGTCTATGTATATTTTTGTATTGCCCAATCAACCTCATAGGATCTTTCTGGCTAGTAATTGCATTGTTATGCCTTGCTCAGTTCCTGTCAATTGCCCCGTTGTAATTTGTTTACCCTTCATGCCATGTTGTTTATCTTAGGAGAGCACCTCTAGTGAACTATGGACCCCGGTCCAATCTTTATCATTGATACATCCTTCACTATTACTTGTTTACTTGCTGCAAACCATTACCTTCCACACCATACGTTTAATCCTTTGTTACAGCAAACTGGTGAGCTTGACAACCTCACTGATTCGTTGGGGCAAAGTCTTGAGTTTGTGTTGTGCAGGTCTCCGTGTTGCTTGCAACACCTGTGTGACATTTCTTTCCTCCTTCTGGTTCGATAACCTCGGTCTCAACTAAGGGAAGACTTGCTGTTGTGCTCTTCACACCTTGCTCTTGGGGTTCCCAACAAGACTCCACATTAAGCACCAAGTTCTCTGGCGCCATCAAGGAGTCATCACTGATTCACAGAGAGACTGCAAAAATGAAAATGAGAGGGAGAAGTTCAATCACATGTTAGAGCATCACAAAAGGTTGTTATACCCAGATTGCGAAAATGGTCTGAAAAAGCTGAGTAGCACACTGGAATTGCTATGATGGAAGGCATAGTATGGTCTAGTTGACTCCGCATTTGAAAAGTTGTTGAAATGATGAAAAATATACTTCCAAAGGATAATGTATTGCCCGCCAGTACGTACAAAGTAAATAAGGTTGTCTGCCCTCTAGGTTTAGAGGTTCAGGAGATACATGCATGCCCTAATGACTACATCCTCTACCATGTTGAGGAGTACAAGAATTTGGATGCATGCATGTATGCACTACATTGCGGTAAAAGATCAGACGAGATGACCCTGGTGATGTTGAGGGCGATCCCACCCCCACCCCCGGAAGAGGGTTCCTGCCAAGGTGATGTAGTATGCTCCTATAATACCATGTTGGAAACATTTGTTCAGAAACAAAGGGCACGCCAATTTTTGCGATGGCACAAAGAGGAACGTAAGTCAAACGAGATGTTGAGACACCCCGCTGATGGGTCGTAGTGAATAAAAAACGATAGAAAGTACCCGGACTTTGCAGATGACGCAAGGAGTTTAAGGTTTGGTCTAAGTACAGAAGGCGTGAATCCTTTTGGGGAGCAGATCTCCAGTCACAGCACCTAGCCCATGACTCTATGTATCTATAACCTTCCTCCTTGGTTATGCATAAAGCGGAAGTTCATTATGATGTCAGTGATGATCTAAGCCCCGAAGCAACCTAGCAACAACATTGATGTGTACCTAAGGCCATTAGTTGAATAACTTTTATAGTTGTGGCACGAACCCAGCGTACGTGTGTGGGATGAGCACAAGCAGGAGGAATTTGACCTCCGAGCGTTGCTTTTCATAACAATCAATGATTGGCCTCCTCTTAGTAACCTTTTAGGGAAAAAAACAAGGGATACAATACATGCACGCGCTATCTATATGAGACTGAAAGTATATATTTGGAACATTGTAAGAAGAATGTGTACACGGGGTATCGCCAATTTCTTTTGGCCAAGCATGCCTTAAGAAATAAAGGCAAATATTTCAACGGCCAGGCATGTCACCATACGAATCCTAAGGAATGTACTAGTGCTGATGTATTTGATATGGTCAAAGATTCGGATCAAATAGTAACCTTTGGAAAGGGTCCTGGCGGAAAATCTATTCCGAAGGACGCTGATGGACACACACCCATGTGGAAGAATAAATCTATATTTTGGGAGCTACCCTATTGGAAATTTCTAGAGGTCCACTCTGCAATCAACGTGATGCATGTGACGAAGAATCTTTGCATGAACCTGCTAGGCTTCTTGGGTGTGTATGGGAAGATAAAAGATACACCGAAATCATGAAAGGACCAACAACGTATGAAAAGACCCAGAAGGCCTGCATCCAGAATGGTTTCAAGGTCATGCCAGCTATGCTCTTACCAAACAAGAGAAGGATATCTTTTTGAATGCCCGAGCAGTATCAAGGTCTCGTCTGGCTTCTCGTCTAATATAAAGGGAATAATAAATATGGTAGAGAAAAATTCCCAAAACCTAATGTCTCATGACTGCCACGTGATTATGACGCAAATGCTTCCGATTGCATTGAGGAGGCTTCTACCGGATTATGTTCGAGTACCCATTGTGAAGCTATGTGCATTCCTCAATGCAATCTCTCAGAAGATAATCAATCCTGAAGATCTACCATGGTTACAGAATGATGTGGTCCAATGTCTTGTCAGTTTTGAGTTGGTGTTCCCACCATCCTTCTTCAATATTATAGCGCACCTCCTGGTTCACCTATTCGAAGAGATTTCTATTCTTGGTCCTGTATTTCTACACAATATGATCCCCTTTGAGAGGTTCATGGGAGTCTTATAGAAATATGTTTGTAACCGTGCTAGGCCAAAAGGAAGCATCTCCAAGGGTTATGGAACAGAGGAGGTCATTGAGTTTTGTGTTGACTTTGTTCCTGACTTTGAGGCGATTGGTCTTCCTCAATCGCGGAATGAGGGGAGACTGAGTGGAAAAGGCACTCTACGAAGGAAATCAATAATATGTAGGGACGTGCATTCTTATACTAAAGCACATTACACGGTTCTACAGAATTCCACCTTGGCGGCTCCGTATATCGAGGAACACAAGAAAAATTTATGCTCTAGCAACCCTGGGAAGCATGACTCCTGGATTAGAGATGAACACATGAAGACTTTTGGCGGTTGGTTGCAACATCTCATCAAAAACAACACTCTTGGAGTTCAGCTATACTTGTTGTCCAGGTCACCATCTTCGACTATATCGACTTTCCCAGAGTACGAGATAAATGGGAATACATTTTACATGATCGTCCAAGATAAAAAGATCACCAACCAAAACAGTGGTGTCCGCTTTGATGCAACAAACAATAATGGGTCAAATGCCACATATTATGGTTACACATAGGATATGTGGAAACTTGACTATGGACCTACTTTTAAGTTCCCCTTGTTTTGGTGGAAATGGGTCAAGCTGACAGGAGGAGGGGTTGAGGTAGACAAGAAGTACGGAATGATAATAGTGGATCTCAACAATCTTGCGTACTTAGACGAACCATTCGTCCTAGCCAATGATGTGTCTCAGGTTTTCTATGTGAAGGACATGTCTACCAAACCGAGAAAAAGAAAAAATAAGCAAAAGAATACATCAGACGATGAGCCAAAGTGCCACATAGTTCTTTTAGGGAAAAGAAACATCATGGGAGTGGAGGGACAAGACATACATGTCATAAGATTGTGATAAGTTTCATGAAATTCCACCCTTCGCAGTGAACACCGATCCAACAACCATGTTAATTAATGAAGATGCTCTATGGTTACGGCGCAATCAGCAAGGGGCACACGCAAAGAAATGATGTGTAACAATGTATTAAACATTTTATGTAACTCTGTTCTGAAAACTCATAAGAAAACATTTATGTAATGTATTGTTCCCGAGCATTCTGAATAGTTCCCAAGACAATCTGGATATGAAAACTGAACTGCTAATCTGTATAGGAAAACAAATACATCTTGCTCAAACTGGACGACGACTCCCGGTTCCTGAGCCGCAGGAGGTGAACACCCAAAGAGAAGGAACCATCATAAGGGCATAGCTTGGGTGAGACCCCTGAAGAATCTGACAGGAATTAGAGACGGCCCTGGAGTCAAACATCACCATATAGCGACGGACGTGCTCATCCTCCTCCCTGACACGACGTTGTACCACCTCCTCGGGTGCCAGCTCCCTCTACACCGAGCCTAGACCATGCGACGTCCACCAAAGAAGCTTCGGGTCGACGATGAGACCCGGATTCCTCACCAAGTGACGCATCCTAGAAGGTATCACCTCCCATTTCCAGCCTGGCGGAGCCTAGTCTCGGACATAACCGACTGAGCCCAGTATTCCGTCGTTGCCGCCGAGTCAACGACGAGGATGCGGGATGGGCATCCTAAAGTACGCGGTAGGGAATGTGTGGAGGTGTGCATGCCCATGACGGTCAGCCTATATATAGAGGGAAAGGAAGGGAAAACATGGCGGGAAGCGGATGAAAAGGGCGGGAAAACATGGCGAGAAACAAAGAGAAAGGGTGGGAAAACATGGCGGGAAATATCTTTAGTCCCGGTTAAAGAAACCAACCGGGACTTAAGGGGTTGCGGCAGGCTGGGGCCAGCTCAAGCATGTTTAGTCCCAGATGGTGCATCCAACCGGGACTAAAGGTTCATCTTTAGTCCCGATTGGAGACACAAACCAGGGCTAAACATGGGCGGCGGCACTATTTCGGTGGGTGGCGGTGCTATGTCAGTAAATGGCGACTCTATTACGGTGGGTGGCAGCACTAATGACAGGGATGAGTGTCGATATTATGTCGTGAGTGTCGACATTTTGTCATGCTACTTAATCTATAAATAGACATCCATGTGAAGTTATCAACTGCAAACAAGATGGTGTGCGAGAGCTAGGACAACACTACGGCCAGCTTGAGGGAGATGTCGGCAGAGCCTAGTCCTCTGGCATCTTGTTGCCTGTCAAAACCCACCGGCGAGCAGCGACGAACAACACGAAGAGCCGGGAGGCTCCCAGAACTGCTGGTGGGCCCTGGTCCCTCGGGCAACGGCCCGCAAAACTCCGGCACACGTCCTGGCGGATGCGAGGGCGTGCCACCTGACCTATACCTGGTCAGGAAGGTGATGGGTTGCTTCGAGTGGTTTCCTGCATGGCAAACAAACACACGTAAAATTCAAGCCGCAACCGGCTCCCAGGTTTCCCTGTGAATCGGCTCCTGGAGCCGATTATCCCATGGTTCTGCATTAGATCTACGATAACATGGGGTTTTGCTTCATCAATACAAGTTAAATCGATCTACGACAGCTTAACATTTTCACCACATAATTGGAACATCCTACACGTAATTGAGCCTGGTAGATACAAAAGATGATAGAAAACTAACCCTAGAGAAGGCCTAAAAACCAACGTAAAGTCAATTCTCGGAACAACTCCTCTCGGATTGGCAAACCATATCTTACGTATTACTGGATCGTTCAACCCGTTTGCAAGGCCTGATCATGTGGATATCAAACTAAACCTTGGAGAACAAGGCACAACTATAACAGATCAAATCGACTTAAATAAAGATCAAGCAAGATGCCACCCTTACACCCGGGAAAAGGTGCAAAGGCGGCGAGATAACTAGAGGTAGCATAACTAAACGATCATAGCAAAAAGGTACCGATGCTAGCCTAAACAAATATATGATAATAGTGTTACTCGCCATCAACAAGGCTTCAGTACGAGTAACACCAAATAACGCATAAGTAGATACTGCCTAGATCGCAAGATGCGATCTAGGCAGCATGGCACTTACCCGAGAAAAACCCTAGAAACAAGGGGTGGCGATGCGCCAAGATTGTGTTTGTCGTCAACGTGATCGTCCTCCTTTCTCAATAACCTTAGGTACATATTTATAGTCCGGAGACTTTCTATCTTTGGAATAACTCTAACAACTCTACCTCTTACCTAAACCGAAACGAAACCTATTACAATATAAGATACACGGGCAATTTAGCCCAAATCAACGCACAAGGCCGATTCAACAATATGTTGCATATACGTATCTTCTAAGCCCATCTTGATTACGGCCCATCTCCTCCTTTGGCCAAAATGTGGCGATAACACATGCCCCCCTGGTTTTGGCAATAATAATTCCAAAACCACTCTGTTTTTTCCCTCTCCTCCTTTTTTTGTATCGGGTTACGCGTTGCCAGAATGCGTTGCAGAGCAGAATCGTCATGCCACCCCCTCATCATGATGCCCTGTCTTCTCCACTTCTCCGCAGTGCATGATTTGACAATTTCGGCAGCACATTCTGGGAAACCGCTATAGCATTGAACCACCTCCCACTATTCCCCTTATTTAAATTCATCTGAGCAGTTTGCAGCCCCATCTTCCTCCAGCAGCCAAAAAACCCTCTTCCTCCGCCGAAAAAACCCTCTTCCTCCGCCATGGCCTCCTCTTCTTACGCCCTTTCCTCCCAATCTTCCAACACGATTAGCGACCGGGAGCCGATGCTAGAGCACCCGCCAACGGCGGCGTACGAGACTCTCGCCCCACAATGGTGGGACGAGAGGGATTGGAACTTCGCCGCCTGGTCGGAGGACGACGAGTCCTTGACCAACGGCGAGGAGGGCCTGCAGTTCCTTGCTGACGGGGAACTGGAGGCGGAGAGCACCGACGACGCCTGGTCCTGGGATGGCGTCGAATCCTCCGACGAGGAGGAGGAAGCGGAGGAGGACACCTCCTCCGACGAGTACCCGCCGGTGAAGCGCTTCCGCGCCGGGTCCAGCGAGGACACCGAAGACGACGACGAGGACGAGGAGGCCCCCGCTGGCATCTTCATCAGCAGCAGCGAAGACGACGCCGGCAGCAGCGCTGATGACAGCGAACAAGACGACGACGAAGACAGCGGCGACGACACCGGCCTCTAGATTAGGAACTAGTAGTAGTAGTACTAGTAGTAGATTCCCTTTTGTAAGCAATCAGCTCCATTGTAAACAATCGTCTTTTGAATGAACAAAGATTGCTTTTTTCAACTCGAAGATTGCTTTTCCAACTTAATTTTGCCGATAGTCAAAATAGGTCGATGTTCCAGAAGCCGATAGTAATGTATCGGCTTTCACCATGCTACGCTCATACAGTCAACCAAGTCACAGCCCAAAGAGCCGATGGTAAAACATCGGCTTTCCCAAAAACGTTGACAAGGTCAAATTTGGTCGCATACTTAGACAAATCTGAGCGGTCACTTTCCAGTTTCAAACGGTAGCCTGCGACCCTCTTCAAAAAAGGGCGACCCAGATCTCCAATTGCTCACCGACCAGATCGAGCTCACAGCGACAAGAACCCTCGATCCCCAATTGCATAGATCCCTCTCCGCCGGCAAACTAGATGGCGGAATCGTCCAACACCAACCCAGCGGTCTCTGGTCTAAAGGTACGCCTACTCCTCGCAGTCTGAACACGATGCTAGAATTAATGGCAAACACCTGAATTAATGCTTTATTCCACCATTAAAATTTCTTAGGTTTCAGACGTTCTGCTGCCGCATCCTTCTCTCCCAAATTCTCTCTGTCTTGGCCCCCGTACAGAATCTAGTCCTGCCCATCTGATCTCTTGCGAAGCAAACAGAATCCCCTTCGTAAGCCAAGACCTAGATTTGAACTCTTGGGCCGACTGCTTGCGAGCCTGGCCTAATCCCCCTGAACATTGGGTCTCTTGGTTCAGCAGGGTAGCCAGAGCTTACCAATCCCAATGGGAAACCACGGGAATAGCCGATGCCTTGCATTTGTCATTGTCTCCCCTTGAAAAACACGAAAATCTTCTAAAAACCATCGTCTATTTCTGGTCTGATGCTCTGAACTGCTTTATGTTCGGTCACGGCCCCATGACACCAACTCTGTTAGACGTGGTGATGATTACTGGTCTGGATGTTACATCACCCAGCCCCTCTGCTTTTAAGCTGACCAAAGTCCCCTACAAGCTGTCTTCCAAAACAGACTGCACGAACTGGGGTGCCTACCTCCAACGCCATATGAAAACTAAAGGCCCTGTCACAGAGAAAGAACACACAGCTTTTCTCAACTTCTGGCTGGAACATTTCATATTCTGTGGCCCTTCCCTTGCTCCAACCAAGAATTATCTCTCCTTAGCCTATGATCTTGCCAAAGGCACTCAACTTGGCATCGGCAAATTGTTCCTTGGAGAGGTCTATTGATATCTCCAGTTGATGTCTGTCAAAATATTCTCTGGCATAGCAGTCAAAACAGGAGGTCCTTGGTGGTTCATTCAGCTATGGGCTCAGCTGTATTTTCAAAACCACGTCCCAAACTTCCCCCTTTTGACGAGTTGCACCTTTCCAGATGTTAAAGGGAAGCAGATCCGATGCACCAGCTACGGCCAAGCTTTGTATAGACTGCCAGGTAGTAAACTGATCCCTCAGGAAGCATCCAAGTGGTTCAGCACTTTCTTTCAAGGCCTGGACAATCCTATCTTCTTTCCTTATATGGAAGAATCGGAACATTTTGAAAATCCAATCTCCTTCAGGCTAGACAACTTTGCCGATGACACCAGCACTCGGCAGCTATTTTCCACTGTGATCCGTCCCTGTTTCCTTCCAGTTGGCATGAGCACATCCAACAGAATAATCAAGCCTGGATATGAATTCTACCAGCCGGTCCTAGTGGCTCGGCAATTTGTACTTGGACAAGTACCTCCCCATTTCTTTCTCCACCATCTTATGGAGAGCAGAGCCGACCTTCCCGATCCTCTCACCAGTCAAAGGTGTTATTCCTTCTTCGATGCTCTGACCATCCCAATTCCTAACGACCTCACCTTCGCTTCATCAACCGATGGCTTTGAAAACTGGTGGTCGATGTGGAAGACTCATGCCTTCAGGAGAGCTCTGGGACCGTTGCTGAAACAGCTCGATGCTGAATATGATATCCCCGTAGAACAGGTACTATTACTTGTAAATTTTCTTGATGCAGCTCATAAATGACTCTTCTAATAACCCGCTCTGTCTCCTTGCAGCAACAAGATGGTCCTGAACCTACACACGATGATGGCTCCCCCTTCGAATTCTTCCCACCAGCTCCAGTGGTCCTTTTCGGCAAAAACTCGCCACCTTTGAAAAAGGTCGTGATGCAGAACCAGCCGATATCACCACAATCGGCTTCTAAGAACCAAGTAACTTCAAGGTCAGCTGCCCCCCTCGAGTTCCAACTAAAACAAGAACGTTGGTGAGGAAGGCAGCTGCCAGGAAGACTTTGAGGCGCCGGAGCCCTTCTCCAGGAAGTTCGCATGTACGCTGATCCATGCCTTGGTTGATCTCTCTCATTCTTTCATCCTTGCGGACATGCTCGTGTTTACTAGCTCTCCTTCTCTTGCAGGCTTCCGTCGAAGACACCTCCCATGAGGACCCACAACCCAATCGAGGAGAATCGAGCCCAACAGACTCGGAGAGGACTGCCACACCAAACCAGCCAGATTTGCCACCATCGGCTCCCAGGAAAAGGCCGGTTCCTGAACCTACTGCCCCCTGAGCATCAGTCGAGGCGGGGCCACCTGTGAGCCCCAAGCGGGCTCGCAAGGGACTGCAAACTTCTTCGTCGAGCCAAGAGGTTTCGAAAGTCATCACCCTTCATGCTCTTACTACTTGTTTCTCCATCTGCCGATTCGTCACCACTTGCATCGGCTAAGCACCTTTCATGCAGACGACCGACGCTTCTAGTGGGAAGGCCGGGGCCGTGCCGATGCCTTTACCCAAGCCAGACCTAGCAATCCCCGAAGGTGCAGACGAAACAGCTACCACTTTGGCCAAGCCCCCAGCGACCACACACAAGCCGATTGCCTCGTCATCTTCTATCCCCTCGGTCTTAGGAGAGGTACGTTAGCTTCTTTCGGCTCATCCTTCCATGTTGGACGCACACTGACGCCTTTTCGGGCTGCCAGGGTTGCGATATTTCAGGCTTGCTGACGTTCGACCCTTGATCCATCGAACCAACTCCCTCTGTTGCCAACGATGAACCACGAGCCAGGGCTGTTCTACCTCAATTCCAGCGTCTTAAAGCCTTGCTGTCCTCCCCGATCGAGGAGTTGATCGAGGGTTCTGAGGAGGTGAAGAGCGTTCTCGCCGAAATCAAGGACCAACTCCCAGTAGCATTGCAGGTGAAGCTTTGGCCAGTTGTAACTCTGTCTTTCGACGGGTCAAGGGTGAAGTTAGCTCGTGAAAGGATCAATCTGCGCCGCGCCCAACTTCCGCTGAAGGCCAAGATTGCAGACAGATGTCAGCAGCTCAACGAGAAAAAGGCGTCTCTGGATGCCAAAACTGACACCTCTGTCAGTACCGCCGAGCTCGCATCCTTAAAAAGGGAGTTGGAAGATCTTGAAGAGAAGGTCCGGGCAACTAAACAGCTCATTCGTGACAAGGAAGCATCCATCGCCCGCTCCCAAGACGAAGCAGAAGGCCTCAAAGCTCAACTGAAGACCGATCTGGCAGAAATACGTGCCCTGAACAAGCAGCTAGTGACGGGCAAGGACGAAGATGACGAAGCCGAGATTGCCGAGGTGGATCGTGTCCGTGATGACGCCCTCCACGCCTTCGAGGCATTCCTTGAGTAGCTCGTTCATGTAAACTGGCACCTGCTTGTAACAGTGTGAACTTCTAGAGTCGATGGCTGTGCATCGGCTGTATATTTTTTATTGGCCGATTTCATGTATCGGCCCCCATATCTCACTGTCCATCATCCCACATGCTTGGGAAATATTTCTTGAGATGCTGACCGTTGACAGCCACTGGGAATTTCACGCCATCCAGCTCCTCTAGCATGTACGCGTTCCCCCTTAAAACCTGATCGACCCTGTATGGCCCGTGCCAATTTGGAGACCATTTACCGTATGCTGCATCCTTGGTTCCTAATGGCAATACAGCTTCCCATACGAGATCGCCAACGTGGAACTCCTTTGGTCTCACTTTCTTATTATACGCACGAGCTACCTTGGCCTTGTTCTCTTTGATTTTCTCAAGCGACCACAGCCTAAGCTCAGTCAAATCCTCAACACTGTCACTCAACAGGGCCGCATATTCTTCAGTTGTTAGATCGTTCTGAAAAGTGACACGTCTCGATCCAGCCGTAATTTCCCAGGGCAATACGGCTTCTTGTCCATAGACTAGATGGTATGGCGAGGTTTTTATCGCTCCATGACATGACATGCGGTAAGCCCATAAAGCCTCTGACAAAACCTCGTGCCAACGCCTAGGGTGCTCGTCGACTTTCCTCTTGATCAGCTTGATAAGGCTCTGGTTGGACGCTTCAGCTTGCCCATTTGCTTGAGCATAGTATGGAGATGATCGAATCAGCTTAATCCCTGTGTCCTCACAGAACTTTCCAAACTCGTGAGAAATGAAGACCGAATCTCCATCGGTCGTGATAGTTTGGGGAATCCCGAATCTATGAATGACATGTTCTTTCACAAAATTGATAACATCCTTTGAGTTCACTAACTTCATAGGGACAGCTTCCACCCATTTAGTGAAATAATCCGTAATGGCCAAAATCCACATGTGGCCTTTGCTTGATGGAGGATTGATCTTGCCAATCATATCCATGCCCCAACCTCGGAATGGCCAAGGCTTGATGATGGGGTTCATTGCTGATGCGGGTACCATCTGAATTTTCCCAAATTTCTGACATGCTTGACACCCTTTGTAGTACTTGAAACAGTCCTCAAGCATGGTGGGCCAATAAAACCCTGATCGCCTGATCAACCATTTCATCTTGTCATCCGATTGGTGAGTTCCACAGGCGCCCTCGTGTACCTCGTGTAGGAGCCGATTGGCCTCGGTTGGCCCCAGACATTTGAGCAGTAACCCTTCCAGATTCCTGTAGAACATGTCGTCCCCAATAAGCACATATTTCATGGCCTTGTACCTTATCCGTTTAGGTGCCCCCCGAGCCGAATCCTTCAAGTAATTGAAGATATAGGCTCTCCAGTCGTCCGCCTCCAGGAACTGTACCTGAACATCAGCTCCCTCTGCTACGTCCTTGTATCCTGAAGCCATTTGTGCGAGATCATTCGCCTCGATATTCTGCGATCGCGGGATCCAGTGCAAGTTTATGTACCGGAACTGTGCCATCAACTCACGGCATTGCACCCATAATGGGAAGAGCGACTCGCTCTCGCACTTGTATTCCTCCGTGAGTTGGGAAATCACCAATTTGGAGTCTCCAAAAATTTCCACTGCTTCTGCTCTAGCTTCGATGAGCAACTCCATTCCCTTGCGTATCGCCTCATACTCAGTGACGTTGTTGGTGCAAGGGGTAGATAGCCTGATGGAGAAGGAATATGTTTCCCCCTGGGGCGACACGAGTAGAATGCCGATGCCGCAACCATCATCACAAACCGATCCATCGAAAAACATAGCCCACGCTCGTATAGACAGTGCTGCTATATTGGTGTTGGTTCTTTCGGCAATAAGATCGGCCAACGCCTGACCCTTAACCGCTTTCGCGGGTTGATACCGGATATCAAACTCCGATAATGCAAACATCCATTTGCCGAGTCGGCCTTTCAACATAGGAGCCGATAGCATGTGCTTTATGACATCTGATTTGCATATAATGATAATCTCTGCGGAGAG
Organism: Avena atlantica; assembly: GCA_910589765.1. NCBI lineage: Eukaryota > Viridiplantae > Streptophyta > Magnoliopsida > Poales > Poaceae > Avena > Avena atlantica. Next base: position 359,317,603 of record OU342734.1, on the reverse strand, counting down.
CAAGCTGTGGCGCAGCTTGGTTCAGGTGAAAAACAGGCAGAGGCACAACTTATCAACCTCAGGATACCTTGTCTCTGCATCCAGCATCCTTCTGCTGATGTAAAACTCAACTCGCTCCAGGCCATCGTAAACTTGCATCACCACCGAGGCGATGGACGTGTCAGCTACTGACAAGTAAATGTAGAATGGCTTATCTGGCTGGGGTGGAACCAACACTGGCGGCTTCGTTAAATATTCTTTGATTTCGTCGAAGGCTCGTTGTTGCTCTGTTCCCCAGCGGAACTCCTCATCAGATTTAATTTTTACCAGTCCCATGAACGGCTCTATTCTTCCTGACAGATTGGAGATGAATCTTCTGACGAAGTTGATTTTGCCGATGAGAGACTGCAGTTCTTTCTTCGTGGTAGGTGGCTTCATTGTTCGCACTGCCTCTTGAATTTTCAGGCCGATCTCAATTCCGCGTTCATGGACCAAGAAACCCAAGAACTGACCGGCCGTTACACCGAAGGCACACTTCTTTGGATTCATCCGTAGGCCGAATTTTCTTGTTCGGTCTAGGACGCGTTGCAGATCGCCCAAGTGTCCTTCTACTGAGGCAGACTTGACCACCACGTCATCGATATAAATTTCCACCAGCTTGCCGATCAGATCATGGAAAATGTAATTCATGGCTCTTTGGTACATGGCGCCGGCATTCTTCAGCCCAAACGTCATGACTACGTATTCAAACAACCCCACCGAGCCTGGGACTCTGAATGCAGTCTTGTGTATATCTTCCGGAGCCATAAAAATTTGGTTGTAACCGACATTGCCATCCATGAAGCTCAAGACTTTATGACCAGCAGCTGCGTTGATTAATGTCTCTGCTACCGGCATCGGATACTCATCCTTTGGAGTGGCTCTATTGAGATCCCGAAAACCTATGGCAACACGCCAGCGGCCATCTTTTTTCTCTACAGGTACGATACTAGAAATCCACTCAGCATACCTGCATGGCCTGATCAACTTAGCTGTCAACATTTTCTCGATCTCTTTCTTGACTTCTTCCAAAATTTCGGCCTTCATCTGTCGTGCTCGCTGCTGGAACGGCCGAAACCCTTTTTTAAGCGGGAGTCTATGCTCGATGATGCTCCTGTCTAGCCCGGGCATTTCTGTATAGTCCCAGGCAAAGCAATCTGGATATTCTTTCAACAAAGCTATCATCGGACCCCGCAGACGCGGATCTAACTTCTTGCTGATAAATGTCGGTCGTGGCTTATCCCCAGGACCGATGTCAATTTCTTCTAGCTCATCAGCGGAGGTGAACCCATACCCTAGCTTTCCGTCACCTGTTAAATCGATGCTAAAGACGGGGCAAACATGTTGGTGAGGGTAACAAAAATAATTTGGGCCGATTGCCTGAATCGGCCCCCTTTTTAATTGCATTAGTCAAGGAAGGTTTACAACTTATTTGTGCTCCACAATGGCAGGTCATCTCCCTACTACGACTGCATGACCTGCTTGTCGCAAGATTACTGCTTTTTATTTTTTGCGGCCGATCGCGGGGATCGGTCATACCACGTACGATCGTGGACTTTGCTACTCTGTCAGGCCGGTGGATAAGACCAGCCTCACCCCGTTTTTTGTAACTTCAATGCGCTCACAGCCGTCTAGACTGATTCCAGAGATCGGCTCTTGGTTGTCTGCTTCCCAGACGTTCATGCCAGCTATGGAAATCTCGATCGAATCATCTGCATGAATGACCTCCACTTCATCTCCATCCCACTGTATTAGGCACTGGTGCATCGTGGATGGAATGCAGCAGTTGGCGTGAATCCAATCTCTCCCCAGCAAGACAGCGTAGGTGCTTTTGCTGTCCACGACGAAGAATGACGTAGGGATGGTTTTTCTGCCCACGGTCAGATCCACGTTCAGTACGCCTTGCGTTTCTGAAGTTTGGCCGTTGAAGTCGCTTAACGTGACGTTGGTTTTGATCAGATCTGCAGTGGAGTGTCCCAAACGCCGTAGCATGGAGTATGGCATTATATTGACTGCCGCTCCGGTATCAACCAGCATCTTGCTGACAGGCTGCCCATTGATATAACCTCGCAGGTACAGGGCTTTCAGATGTTTGTAGCTCTTCTCTCGTGGCTTTTCAAAGATAACCGGCCGTGGGCCGCAGTCAAACTGTGCCACTGGTAGTTCTTTGGTTCTTGGAGCACAAAACTCTGGCGGAAGTGTGAACACCATGTTTGTGCCAGCCGATGTCTTTGCATCGGCTTTTACTGGTTTGGGGCGCCACTCCTTCCTTTTCGGACGAGCCTCCGTTTCCAAGGTTTGCCGAACTTTCACGGCCAGATCGGGCCGTGCCTTCCTTAAAGCGTGGAGGTACTGCGCTTCGGCTTCCTCCAAGCTACGCAGTCGCTGAACTCTACGCTTTTGGGTGTGTCTGAGCCCATCGGGACACCACCTTGGCCGGTGATATCTGTCTTCTTCTTTTTCACCCTTTAGCTCCTTGAGACCTTGTGCTCGAGATGACTCCTCTTGCCTGTTCTGAGGTGGGAGGGGTCCTAGACGCTTGAACACTGAGACTGAACCTGTGTCATCCTTCTGCTGTCCACATTCCGGGCAGTTGTCGATCGTAGGCAATCGGCTCATTCCCGCGTCCCAGCAATACTTGAAGAAAGGACAATCCCAATGTTTATCCACGCCTTCTTTTTCCTTCGACTTTTTCCTAGCGAGGTGCTCATATCCTTCATTGTCCCTATCGTGCTGACGACGTCGGTCATACTGACGCTCATACTTGTTAAGGAGATGCGTGGAGTGTGGCTTCTGATATCGCACGCTTCTTACTTGCTCCTCGGTTAAATACCGCCTATCATCATAACGGGGACAGTCACGTGGACCAGCCTCCTCTCTTTCTCTGCCCCGAGAGTGAGCGCCTTCATCCTTATATGTGTCACGGTGGTACACAGGTCCTTCCATGTTAACATCGAACGAGAAATCCAACTGGCGCCTCGTGGAGTGGCTATGTTCTACCATGTTGACGCCGGGAAATGGGTTTGTGTCTACTTTCATGGCGAATTGCCCAAGGATCAGACAGCCCTGTTCTATGGCCGTTTGGATCTGGCGACGTAGCTCTTTGCAATCATTGGTGGTGTGGGTGAACGAGTGATGCCACTTGCAGTATGGTCTCTCGTTCATCTCTTGAGCCGTAGGGATTTTATGGCCTTCGGGTAACTTCAGCTGCTTTTCTTTCAGCAGTAAATCGAATATCTGCTCAGCTTTGCTCACATCGAAGTCGAACCCTTTTGCAGGCCCTTGCTGCTTTACCCATTTGCAGGACACAGGATCTGCCCCCCGAGCCCATTCGGCCACGGCCACCTCCTGGTCTTGTACAGGATCCTCTTCTTCTGTATCGACCAGGCCTATCGGACGTTTGAACTTGTCTTGGTACAACTCAGGGTGGCGCTGTTCGTACATTGTCAGTTTCTGGGCCATGTGCGCCAATGAATTGTACTCCACTTGGAAAGCCAGATCCTTGATAGGTGCTGAGAGACCCAATACTGCCAGCTCGACTGATTCTTTCTCAGTTAAACGAGCCGAATAACATCGGTTCTTGACAGTCGTGAAGCGCTGAATGTACTCAGCTACCGTTTCTCCCCGCTTTTGCCGCACCTGCGCCAGATCTGCAATGCCAGCCTCGGTAGCTTCTGAATGATAGTGAATGTGGAACTGCTCTTCCAGTTGTTTCCAGGTCTGGATCGAATCGGGTGGCAACGAGGTGTACCACCCAAAAGCTGGTCCTGTCAGAGATTGCGCAAAGAACCTTACGCGTAACTGATCCGATGCTGAAATCATGCCTAACTGTGCCAGGTATCGGCTCACATGCTCGATCGAGCTAGACCCTTCTGATCCGCTAAACCTTGAGAACTCAGGAAGCCGATACTTGGGTGGCAGCGGAATCAGATCAAACTCGTTGGGGTACGGCTTGGAATAGCCGATTGTCCTTCTCTTCGGCACGAAGCCGAACTGGTCTCTCAGGATAGTACGGATTTGTTCCACCGTTTGAGCTGCAGGGGCTAAACTCTCATGACTCGTTCTGGTGGCGTACTTGGCTAGCCATGCCTGTTTGTCAGCGTCCATCCCAGAGATCCCTGCTCCAGAAACACCCGCTCCTGAAGCCCCTGCTCCAGAAACTCCTGTCCCAGCGATCCCTGCGGTTGCAATCTGGTTCGTGCACGTTAGGCTATTGCAGTCCGGCACGTAGGTGCACACATATCCATGTGGAATTTCTTTAGGTGGTTCACACAGGAATTGGCAATCGCCAGGGTCACCTCCGATCTTGTAGACGACGTACGCCGGTGCCCCTGGTGGCTCCGGAGCTGCAAGCGTGAATGGCAGTTGTGGCCTAGTCTAGAGCGGTCTTTCTCCCTGGTGAGTCCCTAAAGTAGGCCCCGACGGCGAGTACTGATGTTTCATGATCTCCTGAACTACGCGAACCGCGACACGCTCGAAAGCGTTCACTAAGCTCTCTGAATGGCGGTGAAGAGAATGAGCTACCATGTAATTGACTTCCTGTCGCAGAGCTCTGGTGCGCTCCTCTGAAGGAACGGACAGATCCACCTCATCAAGAGCACCTTCGGGTGAGAACCCTTTCCACCTGATGCCATGTTTACGAGTCCTCTCAAAAGAGCCGATGAGATCGGCTTCGAAGAGAGCTTTGATATCATCGTACTTTGCCTTGTGCTCCTCAGGCAAATCGTCGTACGTGACCGGTCTGCCCTCCATCGCAGCGTCGGATGTTGATGCAGATGTTGTTGAATGTCCCACCGGGCGTGCCAGAATGTGTTGCCTGTCAAAACCCACCGGCGAGCAGCGACGAATAACACGAAGAGCCGGGAGGCTCCCAGAACTGCTGGTGGGCCCTGGTCCCTCGGGCAACGGCCCGCAAAACTCCGGCACACGTCCTGGCGGATGCGAGGGCGTGCCACCTGACCTATACCTGGTCAGGAATATGATGGGTTGCTTCGAGTGGTTTCCTGCATGGCAAACAAACACACGTAAAATTCAAGCCGCAACCGTCTCCCAGGTTTCCCTGTGAATCGGCTCCTAGAGCCGATTATCCCATGGTTCTGCATTAGATCTACGATAACATGGGGTTTTGCTTCATCAATACAAGTTAAATCGATCTACGACAGCTTAACGTTTTCACCACATAATTGGAACATCCTACACGTAATTGAGCCTGGTAGATACAAAAGATGATAGAAAACTAACCCTAGAGAAGGCCTAAAAACCAACGTAAAGTCAATTCTCGGAACAACTCCTCTCGGATTGGCAAACCATATCTTACGTATTACTGGATCGTTCAACCCGTTTGCAAGGCCTGATCATGTGGATATCAAACTAAACCTTGGAGAACAAGGCACAACTATAACAGATCAAATCGACTTAAATAAAGATCAAGCAAGATGCCACCCTTACACCCGGGAAAAGGTGCAAAGGCGGCGAGATAACTAGAGGTAGCATAACTAAACGATCATAGCAAAAAGGTACCGATGCTAGCCTAAACAAATCTATGATAATAGTGTTACTCGCCATCAACAAGGCTTCAGTACGAGTAACACCAAATAACGCATAAGTAGATACTGCCTAGATCGCAAGATGCGATCTAGGCAGCATGGCACTTACCCGAGAAAAACCCTAGAAACAAGGGGTGGCGATGCGCCGAGATTGTGTTTGTCATGAACGTGATCGTCCTCCTTTCTCAATAACCTTAGGTACATATTTATAGTCCGGAGACTTTCTATCTTTGGAATAACTCTAACAAATCTACCTCTTACCTAAACCGAAACGGAACCTATTACAATATAAGATACACGGGCAATTTAGCCCAAATCAACGCACAAGGCCGATTCAACAATACGTTGCATATACGTATCTTCTAAGCCCATCTTGATTACGGCCCATCTCCTCCTTTGGCCAAAATCTGGCGATAACACATCTCCAACAAGCTGGCCATTGAGGCAGTCCCTAACATATGAAATTAGTTAGCTCCCTGGCATATTGATCTAGTTAGAGAAGTTATAAACTGCAAGATGGTATGCGAGAGCACGAAAAACACTACGGCCAGCTTGAGGGAGATGCCGCCGGAGCCCAGTCCTCCGGCATCTCCAACAAGCTGGCCATAGATGCACTCCCTAATATGTGAAATTAGTTAGCTCCCCAACACAAGAATAGAACAACATCTTCATAGTTCGGGAAAAATTGTAGAGAGACCAACACTTGTAGGAAACGATCCATTAGTCCCGATTTCCTAACTGGTACTACGGAATCAGGACTAAAGGCCCCCCTTTAGTCCCGGTCCAGCCACAAACCGGGACTAACACTACTACACTACTATGCATAAGTGTATCTTTATATGCTTACTTTTTGGTCATTTTTGCTTAATGTTTTACCTTTTTACGAGAATGAGATACAAATTCGAGTTACTTTGGTCTTTTAAGAGAATGCTGATGATTAAAATGTTGTTGGACACTATATATGTGTATGTGTTGTGATGGGCTATCCGGCCTTATGCTTTGCATGAGTCCAAGTCTTGTGCATCCTACTTGGTCATACAGTTCCATCATAGCATATTTTTGTGTCCAACAACCTAGGAATATATGAGGCATCCTTTTTGAGTTGGCGCTATTTGATAAGTGTATCTTTATGTGCGATTTTTACATATTTTTGGATTAGTTACAACTACTATTTTGGATTAGTTATTCAAATTCAAACACTTTTCGTGTTGAAAGTTTTGTCAAATTCAAAAATATGAAAAAATAATAGTGAATGCATGTTGATTTGAAAATGGCACAATTGATACATGATGCAAACATATGTATGGATGATATATTCAAATTCCTTATATTTTTATGTTAATAATAGACATATTATTTATATTATTTGGATTTATACAATAGAAGATATGAATTTTCAAAGTTTTCTAATTGATTGAATTATAAAAACTAAACAATAAGAAAGTTTACAAAAAAACCTCTAGTCCCGGGCTGTGACTGCACCTGGGACTAGAGGGGGGCTCGCATGCAAAAAGAGCGGCCAAAAATACACTCTAGTCCTGAGTCAGGCTACACCCTGGACTAGAGGGGGGGCTTTAGTCCCGGGCCGCTTCACCGCTTGGGACTAGAGGGCCTCTAGTTCCGGGTCGTGGCTAAACACGGGACTAGAGGGGAGGCTATATATACTTCACGTCCACCCCGACCATGCCCACCCAGCACTTGGCGAAATAGATCGATGAGGAAGACGAAGGCGAGATGTTGCGGAGAACGGGGAGGTGCTGCCCGATTCCTGGGTCGCCGCCCACATCTTCGGCCGCCTCGCCATGCCGCCGTGCCGCCGCCCCCGACCGCGCCCTCCTCCGGCCAATCGTGCCCTCCTCCGCGGTAGTGTATAAATTTTGTTAGTGTAGAAATTTTGTTAGAGCGGAAATTTTATTTGGTAATAATATTGTTAGAGTAGAAATTTTATTAGTACAAATATTTATTTGCTAGAGTTGTAATATTTGTTTATTAGTAATATATATTGCTAGAGTTATAATATCTAGATTAGTAATATTTGTTTAGTAATATTTGCTATAGAGTAAAAATATGTTAGTAGTAATATTTGTTTGCTAAAATTCTTATTAAACCAAATATAGCAATGCACTTATATTGCAATGTATTAAAAAAGGGTCACCTTTTATGTATATATGAGCAAATAATTTGCTCATATCTACATAAAAAGGTGACCCTTTTTTATTACATTGCTCATTTTTTACTATTTTTTCTAACTTGTTTTACCTTTCTTTCTAGAATAGTTAAGTAATGGATGATCGCACCGGTGAAGATATTCTTCTGCGCATGATAAGAGGTGAAATTCCTCTTATTACTATAGGTGAAGATATCGATCTCGAGGAAGATATATCCTCATATCTGAATCCATCCGGTGATGGATTAGAGCATGACCAGATGGACGAAGGGCAAGACCAGATGGACGAAGGGCAAACAAACAACAATGATGGCCCCTTGACAAAATCCGACGAAGTATATATATATATATATTAAGCCTCGTGTGACCGATGATCCACAAGTGTAGGGGATCGCAACAGTCTTCGCGGGTAGTATTACCCAATTTATTGATTCGACACAAGGGGAGCCAAAGAATACTTGCAAGCCTTAACAACTGAGTTGTCAGTTTAGCTGCACCTAGAAATAGTTCTTGCTCACAGAAGTTTATCAGTAGCAACAGTTTGTAGTAGCAACAGCAAAGCAACAAGCAACAGTAAAACATGAGCAATAGTAACAGTAACGATAACAGTGGGATTCGAGTGCGGTAGGCATAGGGATGGATGGACGGGTGTTGCATGGACGAGTCTAAACATGTAACTTCAAGATCTAGGGCATTGCAGATAAATAATAACAAGCATCCAAGTACTAAACAATCCTAGGCATGTGCTCCAAATATAGTCATACGTGCTCGCAATGATAAATTGCACAACATCTTCTGTCTAGCCAGCCCGTGGCAGCGGGGCCTCTAGGGAACTACTGGCAATTAAGGTGCTCCTTTTAATAGAGCACCGAAGCAAAGCATTAACACTCCGTGAACACATGTGATCCTCACACCACAGTCATCCCCTCTGGTTGTCCCTGTCACTTTGGGGCCTTTGGATCCGTATAATGATATGTGTACACAACTTGCAGATAAGATCACAAACAATACTATCATAATGATTAAATAATAAGTTCAGATCTGAGATCATATCACTCGGGCCCTAGTGACAAGCATTAAGCACAACAAGTTGCAACAAAGTCAAATAGCACTAATAGAGATACTAGGCACTATGCCCTAACAAATCTTATTCGATTACATGATAGAACTCATTCAATCCCTACCATCCCCAAGCCTACAATGGGGGATTACTCACTCATGGATGAGGGAAACATCGGTGGTTGATGGAGATGCGTTGGTTATGACGATGGCGATGATCCTCTCCAAATTCCCCGTCCCGGCAGGGTGCCACAACGGAGTTTCTGGATCCGAATCTTGGTTTCTGGTGGCGGCGGCGGAGCGGAACTCTTTCTGGAAAACTATCGAACCCCCTCTGTTTTAGGTCGAAAGGCAACTTATAGGCGCAAAGGGAGGCCGAGGGGGTGCCTGGGGTGGCTGCACACCCCCCAGGCGCGACCAGAGGTGGGCCCGCGCCTGGAAGGGGTGTGGGCCCCCAGGACCCTTCTCCGTCTCGTCTTCTGGCTCTGTGTGTCTTCTGGTGAAATATAATTTTTGGCATATATTTCGGGATTTTTCCTGATAGTTGATTTTCTGCACAAAAACAAGACACCAAGGTAATTCTGATGAAAACATCGTCAGTCCGTGTTAGTTGTATCCAAATCAGACAAGTTTAGAGGAGAAACAATAGCGAAAGTATTCGAGAAAGTAGATACGTTTTGGACGCATAAACTCCCCCAAGCTTAGCTTATTTCTTATCCTCAAGCAATTCAATTGAAAACTGAGTGCAATAAAAGAACTTTCACGAACACATTTGCTTCGTATGATGTATATATTCTCAGCACAGGAGTAGATGCTTAAACCATTCATAATAAGAAGTATGCAATTAAGTCTACCTAATAGTAATTTCAAGCTATGAAGAGAAACCAACTCAATAATAATAAGTAGCATGAGACATAAACATAATCAACATTGCAATGCTCATAGTAAGGTATGATAGGTATCTCGCTTGCCCTTTGTTTGTAGAGCACAATATAAATTCCAAGGCACCTCTGAAGTTCAAGTGAAGACTAGAGGTAAATATATCAGAGATACAAGTATCAAAGTCATGACATAATTAACCAAGTTTTGGAACAAATACAAGAATGACAACTATGCTCTCAAGAGGGTGCTCATAGAATAAGTAGTGACTCAACAAGGTTGTGAAAACGGTTTTGATAGGTTTGAAAGGCTTCCTAATGCTGAAAGGAAGGTACTCGTTAGCTTTGATCTCTCATTGCCCCTATCATAGGCATCTTCATATGGTTAAGGTAAAAGTGAGGTCCACTCTGAATCATATGCTTGACAGACCATAGACTGGAAATTCCATGTCCCTTGAGTACGAGGGCTGCTCCGCATGCTACTCAACTTTGCTTACCTGTAAGTTCTTATCATTGTAAATACATGCATATCATAGAGAACCGCCAAGGGGGCACCCCTTGCACATGGTACAGGAGCTCTCCCATAACCAAAATGACAAGGCAAGCAGACAATGAGCATATCAGCAATCTTTCTATTTACCATATGCATAGCTTTTTATTGAGGATGCTTCTTAGATGCTCATTATGGTGATGCTGCAAGTTTCCACCATGATTAGGCATGGCCTAGGCTAGCGGCCCAGGTGTTTCTCTAACACAATGTATAAAATCCATAAACTCACAAGTTCCCCTTTTATTTCACATCCTCAACATCCGTAAACAAAAGAGCAAGTATCAACTGGATAGGATATCCAAAAGGTGTTGAAAGCGTTCCCCATGACAGCACGGTTCTGCTGACTCCCTGCATATAATTTGCAAGCATATAACTGTCATGGACTAGTCACAATGGTTCAGGATTATTAAGTGCAAGGAATAAAATGTGCCATCAAGTTCGTGAGAGCTTTACTAACTGACTTTCTCAAAACAGACAAACATTTTATTTTGGAAGAAAACAAGGCATATAGAATATGCACTGAAATAGCAAACGATGCTAATAGGTAGGAATGGTGGACACAGCTGGCAATATTGGTTTTCGGGAGTTGGAAACACATGTAGAGCTAGTACTCAGTGCAAGTGAAGGCTAGCAAAAGAGAGGGAGCGACAAACAAGAGAGCAATAACTATCATAATCATGCTTGCAACAAAACATGACTAATTATGGCATGAAAGTGATACAAGAACTCCGAGGCAAAATAAATCATTGAGGCTTACTGACTAATGATTAGTCATATGCATGCGTGAGCATGTGCCAAGTCGATTCACATGAACAGTCAGAGGAGGATACCACAATATCATACCAAAATATGAATAAAACAATGCAAGCGAACATTCATATGACATGCTACAAACTATTAGCAAGCTGGAGCTAATCATAGACAAGCAAGAACTACTAAGCATCCATAATGACATACACCTTACAGAAACAGGCTAAGCATGATCACAATGATGAGTATATGTATAAAAATGAAACAAATAGAGTTCGTTACCAGCCTCTTACCACACCTCGAGTTGTCTTAATCTTCATTATTGCCCTTCACTTGTGTGACTTGAATAATAACATGAAACCAAAATCCACTGAGGACGGCTGAAACCTGCAAAGAACTCACAAAACCAAAGAAGAAGAACAAATATTTTTGGTGTTTTTGATTTTTTAAAGAAAGCAATCAAAGCAAAAAACAAACAAAGAAAAAGCAAACCAAACAAAGCAAAATCTTTTTGGATTTTTCTTTTAAGGCAAACCAAAGCAAAGAAACAAAGAAAGAGAAACAACGAAAATATTTTTGGTATTTTTGGGTTTTAAGAAAGAGCAACAAAAGCCAAAAAGAAAGCGGAACAATGGATATACAAAGAATCGTCCGAACATGAGATATATATGAGTGTGACGTCGGTATACCTCGCCCCCAAAGCTTAGGCTTTTAGCCTAAGTGGGGCTCAATCCCAAGGTGCCCAAGTAGATGCACCTCCGTAGTATGACGAGGAGGCTCCCTCGTCCTGGTACGAGCTCGAGGACTCCCCCGTGTAGTGTACCGCAGGGTCATATGAGGGTGCTTCCTCCTGATAGTGCCCATGGAAATTAAGGGAGCGCATCAACTCGTCCATCTCCTCCTTGGAGTGTGACAAAGGTCCCTGAGAAATACTGAACAAAGTGTTTTGGGGGAGAGGGATCTCTCTCTTCCCCGTCAATAAACAGCATTCTATAAACCAACTTCTCAAGGGTAGAGCTAGTCGTGACAGAGTGATGCGCCTTCATGGCATCAAGATCAAGCCTCTCAGGAGCCAAGATTATATCATTTGGATCAACAGCAATGTCTAAGGCAGCAGCAACATGCGTAGCAATAATTCCCCCACAAATGGGTCCCTTACCTGTTAAGCGACGAGCAATGAGAGAACCAAGATTATACTTGGTATCATTGTTGAGCGCAGTAGCTAAGAAAGACAAATGATAGCTGGAAATATTACTAGTGTTCTCCATACCAAGAACACTATTGGCAAGATAGTAAGAGAAGTACCTGATGGCCGGAAGCTTAATGTTTCTTATCTTTCCTCGTTGAGCTATACGGCTATCATCATTGGTTATTCCTCGGTAAAGCTCCAACAAGTCAGCGGGTTGAGATGGAATCTTCTTTGCTGACCCAGTTGTACCAAGTCCAAGAGCCCCACAAAATTTCTTCAATGTCATATGGTAAGACCTGCCATAAACTTTGAAAGAAACATCTGGATGGAACACACTGTTAGTAAAGGAGAAAGTCTGCACAAACGTTTTGGTGAGCGTAGCATATTGCACGCTCTCATCCTGCATAAGACTCGTTAGACCATCCCACCGAACCAAGGTCATAAAATCATTAAGAATCCCAGCAGCCCACAAGAAGGTTTGGCAAGGAAAGACGGAGGGATGCACATCCCCCTCATCTCCCTCGTCACCAAATCACGGAGTGATGAGATCCTCATTGTATGAGGGCCTGACACTGGTGGATGTCTTGGAAGCCTTGCCCTTCTAGGTGCATCACCCTCAAATATTTCACCAAATGTGTGGTGGTCCATGAGTTCCCTTTTCTGAAATTTTAGACAAGCATCAAACCAAGTGATTTCTAAGTTGATAAATGATGAGTAACTACTATAGGATCTTGCTAGAGGACTACACATGCATCAAAATGAAGTTTCTAAGCATAGAACAAGCATGCAAGCTCAAATAACATGTCACCTATAGCAGCAAAATACTCAAGATACAATCTACCAATTAAAAATCTAATTGGACGAGTGGAGGAGGCACATACCAAGGAACAATTTCTCCAAAAATCAGCTGCAAAGAGGGGTTGAGCAAGCAGATCGAAAATCGCGAGCAAGAACAGCAAGTACTCGAGCTTGAGCAAGTTTTCCGGTGTTTTTTGGGAGAGAGAAACAAGATGGCTTTGAGGAGGCAGCCTGGAGGGGCCCAGGTGGGCCAGACCCCTAGGCGCCGCCCACAGGTAGGCCACACCTACCATGGGTGTGGTGGCCTAGGGTGGCCCCCTGGGTCACTTCAGGTGTCTCTCTGCCCCTTTTTTCGAGGAAAAAATTATTTTGAATTTTCTAGGATTTTTTGGGAAACTTTATTTTTGGCCAATTTTCAGGGTATGAAAATTGTTTTTCTCGCAGAAACATTTTTTTTCAGAAGAAGCAAAAGGAAACCAAAAGCCAAACCACAGGAGCTCTAAGAGAAACTAACAAGCAAACAACTAGCAAAACCAAAGATAGTAAAAGAAAGGCAAAGACTAGGAAGTATAAAAGTAAAAGAAAGCAAGTATAACCACAGTGAAAACATTATTTTGTTCATTAAAATCCTTTTGTTAACAAGGCTAATCAAGTCTTGTTACCAAAACAATCTTATATGAGACAAAACTTTGCAATCCACAAGGTGATTATGTTACCTCATACTTGATAGCAATGGTCCCAATCATAATAGTTTCAAAATTTTCTTATGGAATGGGACAATATATTTTTCCAACCTTGATGCTCTCAATATTTTCAATGGAATTCAGGCAATAGCTTCTAGCAACCTTCTTGGGGAAATAAACAGTATGCTCTTTGTCATCAATATTGAATGTCACTTTTCCTTGATTACAATTAATGATAGCACTTGCAGTATTAAGAAAAGGTCTCCCAATAATAATAGACATATTATCATCTTTTGGCATTTCAAGCACAACAAAATCAGTCAAAACCAAGAAATTATGAGCCACTTGAACAGGAATATCCTCACATATACCAACAGGAATAGTAGTTGACTTATCAGCCATTTGCAAAGATATATCAGTTGGTATCAACTTTTCTAGCTAGAGTCTTTTGTAGAGAGAAAAAGGCGTAACACTAACTCCAGCTCCCAAATCACATAAAGCAGTTCTAACATAATTAATCTTAATAGAGCAAGGAATAGTTGGTATACCTGGATCACCAATTTTTTTGGAACCTTACCATTGAAGGAGTAATTAGCAAGCATAGTAGAAATCTCCTCATTAGGAATCTTCCTTTTATTAAAGACAATATCCTTCATATACTTTGAATAAGGAGGCAATTTAATAGCATCAATCAAAGGAATTTGCAAAAATAAAGGTTTCATCCACTCACAAAACTTGTTGTAGTATTCTTCCTCCTTTGACTTGTGTTTCTTACCTGGAAAAGGCATAGGTTTATGCACCCAAGGTTCTCTCTCTTTACCATGTTTATTAGCAATAAAATCTTCCTTAGTGTACTTAGTGTTCTTAGTGTGCTTCTCAGGTTCTTCCTCAACTTCCTCCTTATCAGGAGCATCATTATTACCATTACCACTCCAGTTTCAGCATCAGAGACATATATACTATTAGGATCTACAGCAGGTTCAAGTGGTTCCTCAACTGCTTATGTTTCTTTTTCTTTATCTTATGAGGACTACCACTACTTTCACCTTGTTGAGAATCTTGCTCAATTATTTTAGGGTGTCCTTCAGGATATAAAGGATCTTGAGTGTCTATACCACTCCTAGTTCTAATTCCATAAGCATGTTTATCTCCTGAGGCATTAACTAGCATATCCTTTTGTACCTTAGAAATTTGATCAAGTTGGGTTTGAACCATTTGAAAGTGTTTACAAAGCATTTTAATATCATTAGAAGTTCTTTCCACAATATCTTTCAACTCATTGATAGCTCTATAGTTTTCCAATAAATGATTTTTAACTTGTTTATTAAAATTACCTTGTTTAACGATAAATGTGTCAAGTTCCTCTAAGCATTGATAAGGAGGCTTACCATAGGGAATAACACCTTCATTAAAGTGGAGAGAGTGTACCTCAATAGTAGATGAGTGGGGAATTTGCTTACATAATTATTCTATAGGAGGTAGATTCTTCACATCATCAGCTCTAATACCTTTCTCCTTTAGACACTTCTTAGCTTCCTTCGTCACTTCATTATTTAATGCAATAACGCCCCTCTTCTTTGGTGTTGGTGTTGGAACTGGTTCAGGCACATCTGTTTCAGGAGTAATAGGCTCAGGTGTATTTAGCTTAGTAATTCTTGCTTATTTTAGCCATTAATTCTTCAGCATCTGTAGGAGTCCTTATCCTGAAAACACAATCAGCAAAGCTATCTAGATATGTCCTAGAATCATTAGTTAGTCCATTATAATAAATATCAAGAAGTTCATTCTTAGGTAATGGACATCCAGGATGTGCATGAATCAAGGCACAAAACCTTGTCCATGACTTAGGCAATTTCTCTTCTTGTCCATGTTTAAAATCAAAAAGTCTCTGCAAAGTAGCATGTCTAGCACTGGGAGGAAAATATTTCTGGAAGAAAGAAGCAATCAAGCAATCAGGGCTATCAATGGAACCAGGAGGTAATCTGTTAAACCAAGCCCTAGCTTCTCCTTTTAGTGAAAAAGGGAAGATCTTAGTAACAAAGTACTTGCGCATCTTAAAATCATCACAGAATAAAGCACTCATGGTAGAAAGCTCATTCATATGAGCCACAACACTCTCATTTTCAGTCCCACAGAAAGGTTCTTTCTCAATAATATCCAAGTAGGACAAATCAAGAGAGAAATCATAGTCTTCATCTTTAATATCTATGGGAGAGGTGGCACACTTAGGATCAGAGGACAGTTTAGGCATAATGGTGCGTCTAGCAAGGAGACTCTTAATATCACTAGTACCATGTGTGTTTCGGCACTCTTCAGCAAATTCATCAGTGAACTCAATGAAGCCATCATTAATATCATAACTCTCACTAGACTTAGGTGAGCTAACAGGTGTAATAGTGTCTTCACTAGGAGTTTTGGTATTTCCTAGACTAGCCATAGTAGCATCTAGGAAAG
The DNA here is from genome assembly GCA_910589765.1 of Avena atlantica. NCBI lineage: Eukaryota > Viridiplantae > Streptophyta > Magnoliopsida > Poales > Poaceae > Avena > Avena atlantica. The sequence continues at coordinate 359,301,511 of OU342734.1, read as the reverse complement.
GACCTAATGAACCACTCGCATCAAGCATAGTAGAAGTAACATCATGAGCACTGGCGGAGCTGTGCATGAATTCTTGGGCGGGCCAGGCTAGAACAAAGCGTGTTTTTTCTTCAGATTTAGGACAGTTATTGGGCCAGCCCAGCATGAAAAACAAATGGGTGACCAAAACCTGGGCGGGCCACGGCCTAGGTCGGCCCCAACGTAGCTCCGCCACTAATCATGAGTATCAAAAGCAGTTTCAGATTTAGCAGTAGTAGCAGTGTGTGTAGTATGAGTATGTGGTGGTGGTGTGACAAGCTTACTTATAACATACGGTGAATCAAGAGCAACAGAGGTGTTTAGGACTGTACCTCTTCTTGTAGTGGATGGTAAAATAGGGAACTTTCCATCACGAGACTTCCCCATGATGAAAGGAGTAGCAGTGAAAAATAATAGATCCAAGTGAACTTACAAATAAAGCTATGCTCGCCGGCAACAGCGCCAGAAAATAGTCTTGATGACCCACAAGTGTAGGGATCACAACAGTCTTTGCGGGTAGTATTACCCAATTTATTGATTCGACACAAGGGGAGCCAAAGAATACTTGCAAGCCTTAATAGCTGAGTTGTCAGTTCAGTTGCACCTAGAAATAGTTCTTGCTCACATAAGTTTATCAGTAGCAACAGTTTGTAATAGCAACAGCAAAGCAACAAGCAACAGTAAAACATGAGCAATAGTAGCAGTAACGATAACAGTGGGATTCGAGTACAATAGGCATAGGGATGGATGGACGGGCATTGCATGGATGAGTCTAAACATGTAACTTCAAGATCTAGGGCATTGCAGATAAATAATAACAAGCATCCAAGTACTAAACAATCCTAGGCACGTGCTCCAAATATATGAAGGGAATATGCCCGAGATGCAATAATAAAGTGGTTATTATCGTATTCTTTATTTATGATAAATGTTTATTTTATATGCTATAATTGTACTAATACGGAAACGTTAATAAATGTGTGTTTAATAAACAAAAAAGGAAGTTCCTAGTTATGCCTCTCTTATAAACTAGCTCGTTGATTAACAAGATGATCAAAGTTTCCCGATCATGGACATTGGATGTTGTTAATAACGAGGTCACAACATTAGTGTAATGATGTGATGAACATTCATCCAAATTATAGCATTACAATCAAAGTGATTGAGTTTATATTGCTATAACAACTTAAGAATTTATCCTAATCCTTAGACCATGAGATTGTTGGGGATATGCTATATGGGTATCCTCATAGCATGTCTCCTATCCGGATAACCCGGGTGGCCCAGAGTTGGTAGCATGGCCCATGGCCTGCTGGGCGGGCCAGTTAGATAGATCCAGAAGGGAGTCCCATGCCGGATAAAGGAAGGCTACGGTGGAGTCACCGACGTACCCGGGGCCTTGGAGTACACGACACGCAAGACTAGTAATAGACGGTGTAGGACTCTATAACCTTTCTGGCTAGGACTTCTCTGCGGTGACCCATCATACCACTGCATGATGTAGTACACTATAGTCATTGATATAACACCAATGAAACACCGTTTACTAGTATTACATCCCTCAGAGTGGTACAACAGAAACACAACAGGTCCAAGACATGACTATAGGTTACAACTCAACTCTTTACACAAGATCCAAAGAACAGTCTAGATTAAAGAGAGAGAAAGAAACTTCTTACAAAGAAGAATCAGAACTAAACAACTCCAAAATTATAATACTATTAAGACTAATATCTTAACTAATGGTCTGGCATTGCTGCTGTTGCAATATACTACAGAAATAGGTTCTATGGCTAGAGATTCTATTCTTATCTAATCAGCAACTTCGTCTTCACTTAAGCTGATGTATATGTTGACTTTCTTGACTTCATTGAAGAGCTTTAGCTTTTGATGATGATTCCTGGAGCATGGCTTGATGTAGTCATCGTCTGTACTGGCTTTAGAACCTAGCAAGGGTTAAGAAGATACTTTGAGTACGAGCGTACTCAGCAAGTCCACTAGAAAAGGAGTGTTGATGCACTATATCTATAGCCACAGACCATAGGTCGTAGGCCATGCAAGTTTTCGTAAACATTTCTTCAAAGGTTGCTTTTATTCTGAAAAAGCTATGTCCGTCAGCCTTCACAGGTTCACCAGAACTTTCATGGAGTTCCTTTCCCGCCGCGTTCGCAGCTCCTTCCCGGAACAGAGAGTAACAAGTTACAGTTATTACACTCTGTAGAGGTGCGTTACTTTACCCATGAGAGACCTTAGCCTTGTTGCACAACCAAGTCATGACCTTGTCCATACTTCCTTGGTATGAGGCCCAGTCTAAGATCCAAGCCAATCACTGCCCCCTTCGCGACCCTGCATGCCTCCTTGGTGTACACCATGCCCACATAATGAATTATGGCAATGGTTTGTACAAACCGTTAGATGCCAGAACTATCGTGGGACATTGAGGGTTCCCACCCATATGCTGCATATCCTCTACGAATTACCAATTAATATGCATGCTACGAGTGATAACAGCCATGACCTGCACATCCGGCTTCATGCGAGAGGAAGAAGATACAGCCGACTTCTCTGTCCCATTCCAAATCTCATGGTTAACGCGTGATATACGGCGCAAGAATCACTGGCGACATTGGTTGTTAAGTCCTAGATAATATGTTCCTTTACCAATGGAACTTTCATAGTAGGTGATTACCTCATGGTAAATAACCTATAATCATATTATTATGAAAATAGTGTTTTCGGACCTTTTCCAAAAGGAGGTGATGACAAGACTGGATTTGTAAAATACTTTACAGAAAATAATCAAAGGACATGAGAAAGTGTGAACTTGCCTTTTGTGATTGCAAGATTATGCACTCACGGTCTTCGAGACGACATAAGATCCAATATCTGAAATCTGCATCATTGGTTCGGTAAGGACTAATGTTTAAACAAGCAATATGCAGTTATGCATACGTAATGATATGCATTTTGTAAAACTCCCAAATTGAATCTCTGATACTTTGAGTGAAGTGAATTCAAGTGATTCTTTTAAGAGTTGGTTTATCTTCAAATTTTACTTTATAAGTAATGATCTTTATAAGGAACCTAAGTGATAATAATTCTTAATACACAGGTAAAGTATAAAGTAATGTGATTATGTTTAATTGTTATTTGGTGACTAAGGTAAGAGTCCTTGGTTTTAGTTGTTAAGAGTTGAACAATTTATTATGAGATTATTCTTTGAAGTGGCAAAAAGAATAACATTTGAAGAAAAGATTTCCTTTCTAAGGTTTTAACAATCATCATTGTTAATAGAACATGATTAATGTCTTTTGGTGTTTGATTTATTAGTTTGGACTTGAGATGCTTTATGTCTTAAGTTAAATAGACCAAAGTTAACTATAAAAACATAAGTGATATATTAGACCTGATGTTTATAAGGTTTGAGACTAAAGTTAACTTTAAAAGGTTAAGTAAACTTAAGATATAATACATTTTAATTATTCACAAGTTTTAGATTTATGATAGGTATAACTAAGGTGTGGAGTTATTCACTTTATATTTTAAGTGAATGATTTAGATTAAATTTGTTTTGCTTATTAAGAAAATAATTTGTATTTATTTAATGGGAACATAATTAGATGATATTAGTAATTTGTTAGGATTTAAAGTTATGTTAATAGTGGTTAAGATATAATGATTGTTCATCATATTATATATATGAGTAATACTCAATAAGATTTTTAAAATAATATTTTAAAGTGAAAAGTTATACTTAAATTTGAGTATGAATTTAATTTGTGAATTTGGGATTTATTATTTAGACTTTAATTACTCAATGTTTTATAACAATTGTAATTATTTCTTACTTAAGAATTTTTTTAAAGAATTTATAAAATAAGTAATAGATAAGGATTTATTATTTAAAATAATAAAGACCTTTCTAATAATATATATAATATTTTTTTAGTGTAATATATTTATTCAAGACCTTAAAAATGAATCTTACTAGGGTTTCTACTGCTGCACAGAAAGCACCACCCGGCCCACCTACAGCTACAACAAGGGACAAAACCCCACACAACCAGCGCCAGCGGTACCTCGCACGGCAGATGCCTAAAAACGCTCACATTTTACCACGCTTAAGCTAATTAATAATTTATTTTTAAGTATTATCTTTATTTTTATAAAATTCATTAAATAATTAAGTGTCTTTAAATATTTACTTTATGTTTTATTTGTAAAACTCTAAGTTAGTATTTTTATAGAATAATAGAGTTATTTTGATACACAAAAATGATTGTTTATTTATTTTTAGGGTTTTTTTTTATTTTATAAAATTTCATTTAAGATTTAATGGTCTTAATAATTATTTTACTTTAAATTTATTTTAAACACTTAGAATTATATTTTTATTGGGTAGATATTATTTTTGTGGTCATTTTGATATATCATATGTATTTTTAGGATTTTTCTATAATTTTCTATGGCTAAAAATGTTTGGAGGTTATTTTAGTAATTCATTTTTTTATTTTTTTCTAAACCTAATCAATTTGGGCCGTTTGGTTGGGTATGTGGGTTGGCCTGGCCCAACTGGACCATGCCAGACCCCTCACCCCCGGCCCACCCCTCACTCCACACACACACTCACACACACACACATACCTCATCCTCTCCTCTCTTGCTCCCGTGCGATGCCGCCGGCGCCGCCACTCCGGCCGGTTGTCGGCCGACCTCGGCTCCGCCGCCTGCCGACTAGGCTCTGACTCAAGCACCTCCGCCTCGGTGCTTCTCTGCTTCACCGCTCGTGCCCATGCGAAACCCTAGCCGTGCGGTTCGGCTAGGTCGCCGGCGCGACTCCGCTGGCCCCCGATGCCCCTGGCTACTGCTCGAGGGAGACCAGGATTTCCTTTTCCTCGACCCCGACATGCTGCTACCACCCTTTCACGATGGTGTGGTACTGTGGTTGTTGCCGCCTATGGCCATGGTTGACCATGGCTTCCCTCACCTTGGTGAGGTGGTCGGCTGCAACTGTCCCCTCCTCCTACATCGACTACAGTGAGGTATGTCTCAAATTTCCCCTTTAGTTTAGGCTCATGTTCAGGGATACACCTGAATTAATTGATTTAGTTAGTCCTATTGGTCATGTAGTGATGTATTGCTGGTTATTGAGGTTTTAATTAGACCTAGATTTGGTTAAGTGGTTGATAGGTGTTTTGGTATGAATTCTATGCATCAATAATTTGCAATAGATCATTTTGCAATGATGTACTTACTGCAGTTTATTCTAGTTAGTCTATTTGTGATGTTGTATGATTTGGCCATCATAATTTAACTAGTCTAGGAATTAAAACCGTGGCCTAGTTCCTTATAAATGAACTCTAGTGCTAAGTATAGAGCTAGGTTTATCCCAAGCACATTTTTGTTGAAAATGATCTACTGATATATGATGTGATATGCTTCAGTTGGGAAAGTTGTATTTTCCATGGCCTGTGATGAGCTTACAGGTGTTTACTTGAATTAAATGTAAACAAAGTTCCTCTCTGAACCATTGGTTCACTTCTGGCTTATGGAATTTATTACTGTGTTTTGTTTAGTTAAGCTGGGTGATAATGATCATGTGTAAATTGAGGTGTTGTAGTGTATGCTTTTAATAAGAACAGATACATCATACTTGGTCTTGCTGTTTTGGGATGCTTCTTTATCTCCTGACTGCTGCTAATGAAATAATTACTAGCTCTGTACTATCAACTAAGACAGTCCCAAGATGTAGTGTTCTGGTTACTGTATAATGAATCTGTCTTGTGGGAATGTATAGGGTTAATTGATTATGCTCAGATTGATTTTAGTTTCCATTGCATTTGTGAGAAAATGATCTCATCGACTAGTATTGTGTATCAGGAGTAGTTAGATTTTGTTCATGCTATGGATATGGTATTGGTTGTTGTTGCAATCATCAACTTAAGAGCCTTGATATTATTCTAAATTAAATAGTCTTCTTGTAGGAATCCTTCCTGAAGTTGAGTGGCTTGTTCCCAACTATCTGTTATACTCTTATGTTTGTAGATTCTGGGATGGTGTGGTTTTAGCAAGTGGCTTTCTTTGTGTTGTTTAAATATTGTGTACTGTCCATTGTGACAGTGAGTTTGGATTCCAAGTCCTGGTTACTTTATCTGGGCTTGTGTTTCATCTACAAACAAGCTTTGCAATGATCAGTCTCTATGCAGAGAGCTTGTACTCAATAAATACTGAATCTACTAGGTACAAAGGTGCTACCCCCAGGGGATGTGCCCTGTAACCTAGCATATATGGTTTATGTTTGGCTAATAATAGCTAATTACTAGGCTAATGATGTTGTTTTGAAGCTAAACAACTCAGGTATGATATTTATTAAACCTAGTTTGAATGTTCTTTTGGTTTGGTCAACCCTGTGGTTGTTGCCAGTGCATCTGCCACTGTGATGCCTCCCTTTGGAGTGTACATAGGGGTAGCTCTCACTAGGTAGTTGTCTGTTGGGATGAGTTATCCAGGAGATTTCAATTGGATTGCCAATGATGCTAAGGCTGAGGATTTAATTTGGAAATAAGATAGACAGATACTTCTGATGCCTAGAAGTTCTATGATGAGACAAGCATAGCATTTCTATGCCTATCTGAGAACAATCTCAACTCTCCCAAAATCTTTTCTAATGGAACTGGTAAGAACAGATGCTACTAATGATATTAGTGTGGGGTAATAACCTATTGCTGAGCTTGATGTTGCTATGCTGATACCAGTACTTGATCAGCTAGCCTTCTTTGTCCTGGTTTGTTGCTTTCCCTATGAAACTCCTCCTCACTAGTTCTTGGGTGGCTTTTTAATCAACCAGATACTTGTGGTGTGGATTTCTGATCTTCTTTTACTAGTGTTATTGGAGCTGGTTCTTGATGATATAGATCTGGATAGATAAGTGATAATCTGATACTAGTTGTGGTGGTTATGTCTAGTGCTTGAGAGTTCTAGTGCTAAGAAATGAATTGGGGTGGAATGAGATGTGTGGTAAGTGACCAACAATGTGGTACTCTGCTACTACGGCTGTGTTCTTATCTTCCCTTGTGGCTGTCTTGTGTTGACAGCACACAAACATGCAATGACTAAGCTGTTGTTGAGTAAGCTGTCTGCTTGACTGTTGTGACTTGAGGATCAGATCAAGTACACTAGATCTTTTGCTGGAATTACTGCCTTTCCTTTTACCTGTTACTAGTTTGGTGAAACTTGCCCCATGCCTGTGATGCATAGACTGAGGCCATTACTAGATAAGAACAGATACTACTCATTTGGTGAAACTTGCCCCTTTTTATAAGATTAGCTCAGTGATGTGTTGAACAGTGCATTACACTGTCAAACTAAGAGCACTACTTTAACCAAGTCCCCATTCTGTTTCTTCCTTGTCTTTTTGTTTTGTTTTGCAGGGTGAATAATAAGGAGAGTTGAAGAACAGAAGACATAGGACTAATTAGGAAAATAGTTTAGGTTTTCTTTTTTATTCTTTTACAACTTTATTTGATTCTTAAATATTGTAAATAATATTGTATTCTTTTATTAGTGTAATAAAGTTCATTTTTCTCTTTGTTAGTTGAAACTTGTAAGGATTTGTATCTTATTTAATAAAGTTTACTTATTTCCTTTTTCTTTTACAATTCTTTTGTAAAGACAATGTCATATTTATTTTGTTGTAATAAAGAGCTCTTTTATTTATTTCAGTAATGTAATTTCTTTTTCTGCTTATTTAATTCCTGATACTTTACTTTTATTCATTTATTGTAAAATATCGATGTAATACTATATGTATATATATTAATAAAGAAATCTTTTTATATTATTTTCTTTTGTAATCACTTCAATTCAAGTTATTAAGTGTTTCTAATTTTCCATTTGTGAATTTTATAAATTCATTTGAATTTCATATTTGAAATTCAAATACATGCTTGAGTAACTTTCCCCTAAACAAGGAATTCTATAAAGGTCATGTCGAAATCTAGCGCACTTGCTCCAAAGTTTCCATCAGAACAAGAGAGATTTGGATCCCTCTACAGCTCTTGTAGTTTTGCGCGAAAATTCCCCAGATTTTCTTATGCATGAATGCAATGCACAACCCTATGGCCTCTTTATTTCTAGGTGCTAATCTTGGGATGTTACAGACTTTCCCCTTAAAATAAACTTCGTCCTCGAAGTTTGTAAACTCTCATGTTTCGGAGTAAGGAATTGACTTGTATTGGGTACTGCATTTCTCCACTTCATGGTAACCTCAAATGGAAGTAATGGTAGTATTCCATATCCAGATCCTTTTCTTGTCTTCCTACCATACTTGGCAATATTTAATCTTGTTGTCTCCAATGGACTAATGTTCCTCTTACTATATTCCCTTAGGACTATGTCCTTGCTAGAAGATCCTTCAATTGGGGTCTCTGATTTAGTTCATTACCCGTATTATGTATCCTAATACAACTCCTTTACTTGATCATCAAACTTCCTGATTATACTATATAAGGTCCAGGAAGTATTACTAAATCAGGGTTTTTAACTCTATTAAACAATAACTATGGTTAAAAGACTAACTTTTGATTTGTGATGGTATTGGTTTATACTGGTAATCCTTCCGAAGATTGGATTTGAACACATTTATTCCATACCCATTGGAATTTCTTGTTCCTCTACACATGTCCAATTGGATGTACTTTATTCCCTCTTAAGTGTCATTTAAGAGTTGTTTTTCTTTTAGAATTAGTCTGTTTGAATTAATCTTTTATCCCCTTCAAGCTTTTACCATACTAAGCTTTAGATATTCTTTCATTATTACCTATGGTACTTCTTCAACTTTCATTTATAATGTTTACTCTTCCCCTTAGGGTTTACTAATATTCTTCAACCTGTCTATTTAGTATTTATTGGCTTTATAACTAGAATGTTAGTCTCTATCCAGCTTATACTCTGCCTAATTAGGGTCTGATGAAAGATTGGACGGTGTATCCACACATTTGTGGATCTCCGAAGTGAATCTTTCAGCATTATGGGTCTTATTTGCTATTTGGACATTTTCGCTTTGATAAGTCTGACTTCGCGAAGCGCCTCAAAAGACGATCGCTTTCAATTTTTATACTCCTTTGTGTTTTACTTAACTTAGGCAAAATTTTATGCTCTTTATGCAACTTCTAAGAAGATCTGGTTAACTATGTCAACCAACACCGGTTGCGGACAAGATACCAACTGTGGATCAAATACCAGCTGCGAACCATCCTAGGGTGTATGTATTACCCTATGGTTTCTAATATACCTCTGGCATTTTATCTGAATTGTCAGAGTTTGAATACCATTTTGATTTCAAAGCTACTTCTTTGTATTCATGAATGATACTTCCATGAACTTGCATAATTACTCCATTGACTTCTTAGCAAAATTACCTATTTTGATTGAACTTTAAGTTCATCACTTCTTGTTGCTGACTAATAATGATCTAAGCTTGATCCATCCTCCAAATTGAGTTGATAATCCTTACACTTGGCTTCATTCTTCATGTAAGTCTTCACTTTGGTCTTTGAAATTCGTCACTCCCTTACACGAAATCCCTTACTGTATCTAGGTCTATAACATCAAGTAGTGACTGGATGTTGCAACATGCATTTGCACACCAAGTCAAACTTCAGGTACAGATCTAGTCAATCAAGAAGATCAAAGAAAAACAAATAAATCCAAATGTGGTACATATAACACACAATTCTCTAAGCCCGAAATATAGTAGTTGAGTACAATATCTCTAGAATTTAGGCTTAGCTGTGTAGTATATGACACCTCCTCATATAAGTTTACGTTGTGATACTTAGCACATAGAGTCAAACTATTCTTTATCTCAATATTTACCCAAATTGCTTAAGTGCAACAGGATAATATTGAGCAAAGTGGTCTCAATTTGGTTGTGACTAACCTTTGGTTTCACCTTTGGAATGATTAACTATGTTCAACCTTTCTTTATTAGCCAACTAACCTCACATGATCTATCCAAATGACTAATCATATTCTATTTGTTAACTTAAACCAAAGATTATTAGAAATTTTTAGCACCCATGACTTCTGTCATAATTCTACTATGTAATTTTCATAGTTCTACTCCAAGATAAATCACTAAATACTTGTCATACTTACACATATATCATGGTTTCAGAGCTAATCTCACCATGATCTTATTATGCTTTCCCACTTTATCATGATTTAAAAGCTAATCTCACCATGATGACTTTACTTCTCATAGTATGATCATTAATTTTTAACATAATTTCACTCCTTCATGTAGAATTCTTAAATGAATACCACATGGTTTACTAGCCAATACAACTATACATACTCTAATGGTCTTCATTATGTTGTCTTTGGTTATCAACTAACAATAAAATTCCATTATGCTACTTGAATTCTAGAGTTAGGCTACACCATTAAGACTACTTCCACTGATATCTTACACTTGATCCTAATTTACTATGACCAATTACCTTTCCTAAAGTATCTTGGTGGTTTATGTCTCCCTCGGAAGACACTAAATAGCACTATACTTGAGAAAAGATAAATAATTACTCCTAAGAAAGAATGACTTAAGCATGTGACTTAGGTGTGACAAGGTTATCCTCAAGTGGATACTCATCACAAGTCATAAGATCATTTGGTTTAGATAAGATGGATCCTATAGTCACTATCCAACCTACAGATCTTCCTCAAATGGTTTTAATCCTAAGGTCAAAGCATATGCTCTGATACCAACTACGGTGACCCAGCATACCACTTCATGATGTAGTACACTATAGTTGTTGATATAACACCAACGAAACACCGTTCACTAGTATTACATCCCTCAAAGTGGTACAACAGAAGCACAGCAGGTCCAAGACATGACTATAGGTTACAACTCAACTCTTTACACAAGATCCAGAGAACACTCTAGGTTAAAGAGAGAGAGAGAAACTTCTTACAAAGAAGAATCAGAACTAAACAACTCCAAAATTATAATACTATTAAGACTAATATCTTAACTAATGGTCTGGCATTGCTGCTATTGCAATACACTACAGAAATAGGTTCTATGGCTAGAGATTCTATTCTTATCTAATCAGCAACTTCGTCTACACTTAAGATGATGTATATGTTGACTTTCTTGACTTCCTTGAAAAGCTTTAGCTTTTGATGATGATTCTTGGAGCATGGCTTGATGTAGTCATCGTCTGTACTGGCTTTAGAACCTAGGAAGGGTTAAGAAGATACTTTGAGTACGAGCGTACTTAGCAAGTCCACTACAAAAGGAGTGTTTGATGCACTATATCTATAGCCATAGACCATAGGTCGTAGGCCATGCAAGTTTTCGTAAACATTTCTTCAAAGGTTGCTTTTATTCTGAAAAAGCTATTTCTATCAGCCTTCACGGGTTTACCAGAACTTTCATGGAGTTCCTTTCCCGCCGCGTTCGCAGCTCCTTCCCGGAACAGGGAGTAACAAGTTACAGTTCTTACACTCTGCAGAGGTGCATTACTTTACCCATGAGAGACCTTAGCCTTGTTGCACAACCAAGTCATGACCTTGTCCATACTTCCTTGGTATGGGGCCCAGTATAAGATCCAAGCCAATCACTGCCCCCTTCGTGACCCCGCATGCCTCCTTGGTGTACACCATGCCCACATAATGAATTACGGCAATGGTTTGTACAAACCGTTAGATGCCAAAACTATCGTGGGACGTTGAGGGTTCCCACCCATATGCTGCATATCCTCTACGAATTACCAATTAATATGCACGCTACGAGTGATAACAGCCACGACATGCACATCCGGCTTCATGCGAGAGGAAGAAGATACAGTTGACGTCTCTATCCCATTCCAAATCTCATGGTTAACGCGTGATATACGACGCAAGAATCACTGGCGACATTGGTTGTTAAGTCCTAGATAATATGTTCCTTTACCACTAGAACTTTCATAGTAGGTGATTACCTCATGGTAAATAACCTATAATCATATTATTATGAAAATAGTGTTTTCGGACCTTTTTCAAATGCAGGTGATGACAAGACTAGATTTGCAAAATACTTTACAGAAAATAATCAAAGGACATGAGCAAGTGTGAACTTGCCTTTTGTGATTGCAAGATTATGCACTCGCGGTCTTCGAGACGACATAAGATACAATATCTGAAATCTGCATCATTGGTCCGGTAAGGACTAATGTTTAAAGAAGCAATACAGTTATGCATAAGTAATGATATGCATTTTGTAAAACTCCCAAATTGAATCCCCAATACTTTGAGTGAAGTGAATTCAAGTGATTCTTTTAAGAGTTGGTTTATCTTCAAATTTTAATTTATAAGTAATGATCTTTATAAGGAACCTAAGTGATAATAATTCTTAATACACAGGTAAAGTATAAAGTAATGTGATTATGTTTAATTGTTATTTGGTGACTAAGGTAAGAGTCCTTGGTTTTAGTTGTTAAGAGTTGAAGAATTTATTATGAGATTATTTTTTGAAGTGGAAAAAATAATAACATTTGAAGAAAATATTTCCTTTATAAGGTTTTAACAATCATCATTGTTAATAGAACATGATTAATGTCTTTTGTGTTTGATTTATTAGTTTTGACTTGAGATGCTTTATGTCTTAAGTTAAATAGACCAAAGTTAACTATAAAAACATAAGTGATTTATTAGACCTGATGTTTATAAGGTTTGAGACTAAAGTTAACTTTAAAAGGTTAAGTAAACTTAAGATGTAATATATTTTAATTATTCCCAAGTTTAAGATTTATGATAGGTATAACTAAGGTGTGGAATTATTCACTTTATATTTTAAGTGAATGATTTAGATTAAATTTGTTTTGCTTATTAAGAAAATTATTTGTATTTATTTAATGGGAGCATAATTAGATGATCTTAGTAATTTGTTAGAATTTAAAGTTATGTTAATAATGGTTAAGTTATAATGATTGTTCAACATATTATATATATATGAGTAATACTCAATAAGATTTTTAAAAGAATATTTTAAAGTGAAAAGTTATACTTAAATTTCAGTATGAATTTAAGTTGTGAATTTGGGATTTAGTATTTAGACTTTAATTACTCAAGGTTTTATAACAATTGTTATTATTTCTTACTTAAGAATTGTTTTTAAAGAATTTATAAAATAAGTAATAGATAAGGATTTATTATTTAAAATATTAAAGACTTTTCTAATAATATATTTAATATTTTTCTAGTGTAATATATTTATTCAAGACCTTAAAAATGAATCTTTTTTATTTTTAAGTATTATCTTTATTTTTATAAAATTCATTAAATAATTAAGTGTCTTTAAATATTTACTTTATGTTTTATTTGTAAAACTCTAAGTTAGTATTTTTATAAAATAATAGAGTTATTTTGATACACAAAAATGATTGTTTATTTATTTTTAGGGTTTTTGTTTTATTTTATAAAATTTCATTTAAGATTTAATGGTGTTAATAATTATTTTACTTTAAATTTATTTTAAACACTTAGAATTATATTTTTATTAGGTAGATATTATTTTTGTGGTCATTTTGATATATCATATGTATTTTTAGGATTTTTCTATAGCTAAAAATGTTTGGAGGTTATTTTAGTATTTCATTTTTTTTATATTTTTTCTAAACCTAATCAATTTGGGCTGTTTGGTTGGGTATGTGGGTTGGCCTGGCCCAACTGGACCATGCCAGACCCCTCACCCCCGGCCCACCCCTCACTCCACACACCCACATACCTCATCCTCTCCTCTCTTGCTCCCGTGCGATGCCGCCGGCGCCGCCACTTCGGCCGGTTGCCTGCCGACCTCGGCTCCGCCGCCTGCCGACGAGGCTCCGACTCAAGCACCTCCGTCTCGGTGCTGCTCTGCTTCACTGCTCATGCCCTTGCGAAACCCTAGCCGTGCGGTTCGGCTAGGTCGCCGACGCGACTCCGCTGGCCCCCGATGCCCCTGGCTACTGCTCGAGGGAGACCAGGATTTCCTTTTCCTCGACCCCGACCTGCTGCTACCACCCTTTCACGATGGTGTGGTACTGTGGTTGTTGCCGCCTATGGCCATGGTGACCATGGCTTCCCTCACCTTGGTGAGGTGGTAGGCTCCAACTTCCCACTCCTCCTACATCGACTACAGTGAGGTATGTCTCAAATTTCCCCTTTAGTTTAGGCTCATGTTCAGGGATACACCTCAATTAATTGATTTAGTTAGTCCTATTGGTCCTGTAGCTGATGTATTGCTGGTTATTGAGGTTTTAATTAGACCTATATTTGGTTAAGTGGTTGATAGGTGTTTTGGTATGAATTATATGCATAAATAATTTGCAATAGATCATTTTGCAATGGTGTACTTACTGCAGTTTATTCTAGTTAGTCTATTTGTGATGTTGTATGATTTGGCCATCATAATTTAACTAGTCTAGGAATTAAAACCGTGTCCTAGTTCCTTATAAATGAACTCTAGTGCTAAGTATAGAGCTAGGTTTATCCCAAGCACATTTTTGTTGAAAATGTTTGATGATCTACTGATATATGATGGGATATGCTTCAGTTGGGAAAGTTGTATTTTACATGGCCTGTGATGAGCTTACAGGTGTTTGCTTGAATTTAATGTAAACAAAGTTCCTCTCTGAACCATTGGTTCACTTCTGGCTTATGGAATTTATTACTATGTTTGGTTTAGTTAAGCTGGGTGATAATGATCATTTGTAAATTGAGGTGTTGTAGTGTATGATTTTAATAAAAACAGATACATCATACTTGGTCTTGCTATTTTGGGATGCTTCTTTATCTCCTGACTGCTGCTAATTGAAAAGGATACAGATGCCGCCTAGAGGGGGGTGAATAGGCGGTTTAAAACTTTTACGAGATGGGCTTAACAGAGGCGGAATAAAACTAGCGTTTACTTTGTCAAGCACAAAACCTATATAAACTACGGTTCACCTATGTGCACCAACAACTTATGCTAAGCAAAACAGGCAACTATGTGATAGCTAGATATAAGAAATCAAGCACGAAGGCTATCACAAAGTAAAGTGCATAAGTAAATAGCTCGGGTATAGAGATAACCGAGGCACGCGGTGTAACATCCCTAATTTCATATTCCAAAACTCATTCATATCATCCTTGCATCCATCATCATTTAGGGTTTTTCTCAAAACATTTCAGAAAATAGAAGCATAAGGTATCATGATTTTATGTGGACAGACTTATTTTAAAAGGCCAACACCACTTGTAAGTTTGATTGTTGTGAACCAGGAAGGTTGCCTTCTATGAGCATAGGATTTAAGTGTAGATTTAAAACCAAGTTTTTCAAAGGGAAATGGGTTCCAAAAACCATCTTTCAAATTTTAAACCAAATGCCTAGCCTCTGATATTTTGATCCCCAAGCTTGACCAATCCTTTACAAAGCTACCCCATGGATATATGACCATTTTTGAGACTACTGCTCACTACAAAAATCCCAGAAAAATTTGAATTCAAATTGAACTTGATTTCATTTGAAAATCTACCCAGAAAATCAAAATAGAAAAGGAAAAAGAAATAAACAAAGGAAAAGGGCCACGCGCCAGGTTTTAGGCCCAGCATCGAATCGAGCCCAACTAGCCCACCCGGGGGTTTCCTTTTCTTTTCTCACGCACGAGCGCACGCAACCTGTCGCTGACAGATGGACCCCACCCTCACTTCGCGCACATCGCTGACGAGCGAGCCCTTCCCACGCTGTCCTCGTCTTCCCCAAACTGCGCCCGCGACCACGTCGCAGCTGCAGTCACGGCCGGTAATGGCGCGGCGTAAATGGGCATTAATCCGCGAGCGTTTCCTGTCGAGGCTCCGGCTATAAGATCCCCACCTCCTAGCGACCATTTTCCCCCAGTCAATTCTGTCTTCACGCCACCAGGCTGCCCACGACTCACGCAACACCGCCGCAGACAGAGCTTACTCCGGCGAACGATTACGGTGAGCACCGTGCGCCCCTTCCTCTCTGATTCGTTCGAGCCACTTCGCAATCTCTTTGCGCACCTCCTGACCCCACCAGTTCATCCTGTACTGCCCCAGGTCGCCGTTTCCGCTCGACGCCGCAAGCATCTGACGACCACCTCAACTCCGGCGACCAAATTCCGTAAGTCCCGTGCACCCCTTCACTTCTGACTCACACTAGATTGTTCGCCACGGTCTTGCGCATATCCTAAAAACCCCTGGCTTGTGTTAGGGCGACGCGGAACCTCGGCAACTACTCCGACAACAACCACCCGACGCCGCCCGAAACTCCGACGAGCAATCCTCGCCGTGTCAGCGCGCCCCTCCGCAAACTAGTACCACGTCGAGCTTCAGCATGCCTTTGCGAATCTGGTAAGCACCTTCTTGCATCCTGGAACGATCTGGAACGCTAGCGCTGCCGTAGACCGAGCTCTCCGCCGCTCGCCGACGCCGAGCGCCGCCAGGACATGGTCGCTTGCTCGCGTGCCGTTGGATCTTGATCCAAGCGTTAGGATAGATTCATTAATCGACGAAGAGGTACGCGATCTGGAGCGTGCGATCTATTTAGATCCTACGGCTACAGAGCTCGATCCGGTGCGAACCGGTACGCGCAAATCACAACACGACGCGTGGCAAGTGTTAGAACTAAAAACAGATTTAAAACCAAAATTTGATCCAAATTTCAAATGCTTATAACTTTTGATTGCCATGTTGGAATTTTGCAAACTTTATACCGTTGGATTCAGTGAAACAAGACCTTTCTGAATGTCCAATGTGTTTAACAAATAGTAACAGTTAAAATGACTTTATTTGTAGAAACATGTTTAAGGCTATTTTAAGTATAGATTTATTTTGGTAAATTGTATTAGTGCCAAATAAGTTTAGTTGGCAAACTTGTGACTTGTTAAGTTTCTGTAAACATGTGCATGCTTGGTAGAGTTTTCAAAATCACCACTTAGTAAATTCTTGCATGCATGCATTCATATTATTTTTGATTGTATATAATTGTGTGTAATTGTATGCTATAATTTTTGTGTAGATTTTGCTAGTGATTGTGATTGTGAAGAGTGCTACTCTCCCCACTACCAAGGCAAGTGATATCTTCATGAATATTCTACCCTATGTTTTGTACTAGCATTAGTTATTTTGCTAAGTCTTGCATGCTATTTTTGCCTAATGCTAAGTTGGGAAATCCTAAGTAGTGTAGAATTGTAGAATTGCTAGGGAATTTTCCTAAGTTAAGTTATCATAACATGCTTAGCCTAGCTATTTAGCAAACAAGGGTTGGTGAAGATCTATACTTACTATGATGAAAATATTTCTAAGTCATGAGACTTATGCTTTCCTAATAAAACAACTAAGTTAAATGAACCTCCTGGGTTGAATGGAAGGATTGGGTTATGTTGAGTGGTTACACAAGGCCATGGACTTGGGTTGTGTATCTCACTTGTGGTATGCCACCCAGGCACAAAGGGATTTGGAGGCCAAGTGTTGAGAAAGCTTACAGTGCAACCACTTGGCAATATGGGCTCTGCCTTGATCATATAGGTTGCTAGAACTTAGTCACTTGGACAGTTGGTGGTAGTGGGAATGATAGGTTGGAGCGCGTCCATTTGACTAAGGAAAGGCTTCTGAAAGGTCCTGTCTTGGGAAACCAAGTCTGGTGGGGAAAGTGCACAACCTCTGCAGATGGAAAACCTAAGTACTTAGCCTAGTCCAAGGCAATGGACAATTTGAGCATCAAGACATGGAAGCTACAAGAATATCATCACTCCAACTTCTAAGTAAAAATTTGTGGGTGAACAAGGGTGAAGGACCCCAATGTCTATTGGTGGTTTCTTGGGAAGTTTTTGATAAAGAAAAACTTAGTGATTTCAACTAATAGGTAAAACCTATTTTCAAGCAAAGCAAGCCAAGCTACACTTAGCCAAAATGCATATAGTAATATAGTCCACTTAAAATATACTAAGGTATCACTTGCCAATACTATTCCAAAGTATTGACCCTCTGTGGTTGTAACTTGTGATGTTGCAGGTTACTCCGATGATGAATAGGAGTCATGAGTCTACACTCAATATGCTTGCCTGTGGCACATGAAGATGAAGACTTATGTTTATTTACTTATTCAATAAACTCTTGTATTAGTCCTTTGGACCTGAGTTGTAAAAGACTATGTTTTATCTCTGGAATGAATGTAATAAACGACCTTTGTATCTGTGTACTTCATCTTAAACTGTGGATGCTAGCATTGATCCAGGGACTAGCATTGCAATCATAGGGATCCTTTCCTTTATAAAGGAGGGGTCTAACAGATGGTATCAGAGCACTGTGTTGCCTGTAGGATTGTGACCCTAGGATTGGAAAACCACTAAGGAAAAGTTTTCAACTACTTATACACTTGTCTATTCTTCTCGTAAAACTTTTCTAATCTTTTCATTCTCAACTCCATTTGTAGATGAACTCCATCAACGAATCCGTGAAGAAAGGACCACTCATGACCATGACTTTGGAGTGTGAAACTGAGTTTCCCAATATTATCAAGGACCTCATGGTGGCAATGGAAGCACATGGTGCAGCTGTGTACAAGGGCTTTCCAGTGATGGATGAAGGAGTGGAGTATTGGTGGGTGCAACTTCACTTGTACAAAAACAAGGAAGACAACCACAAAGAAAGGGGATTCTGCATGTACACCAACACTATAATGCACACCACATTCTTTGAGTCAGCCAGAGATGCATCTTGGAGGACTATCAAAGAACTAAGTGCTAGAGTCAAGTGCAGAATGCTCAACCTCCAAAAAGACTTAGAGAAAGAGAAGGAACTTACCCAAGAGCTGGAAGCCACCAACCAAGAGTTAAGGGGAGATGTTATAGACTTAGTGATGGAATCAAGAGAACAAGATTGGTGGATTGCCTCTAGGAACATTGTGTTTGCTAATAGATCCAATGAGATAGGATTGTAAGGGCACTTCGTTAGTTGGACCACCACTTAACACCTTATTTTCCAAAGATGATACCTTAAAGAAGTTGGACCTTGATTGATGTAATGGTTTCATGTATGAATGACTTGTGTGATTTTGTGATTCCAAGGATGTGTATGTGATGTTGTCTTTATTTATCTTAAATTGTGTTGTTCTAACTTTTTCAATCTTATAAATAGATGCCTATTACCATCAGCACCGTTGAGGAGTTCCAGGTTACCCGTTTTGGTCCCCGTATCGTTGAGCTTACCACTTTGCTCGATCTCCCTCTTCCCACCATCACGGTGTACCCACTCACCAAGTTCGAGAGGAAGGACCTCTGGGGCTTCAAGGTGAACCAGCCCGGACGCCAGACAGAGCCCACTACAGAGGCCATCGTCTTCAAGATGATGCACGACGACAGGGAGAGAGACATGGAGGTAGTCATGCAGGACCTGATAGGACGTCTGTTAGGCCGTCACTCCCGACAGGTTAGGGGCACTCACTTTCACGTCTTCGGAAGACGTGATGTTGATGGAGAGTCCATCGACTTTGAGGACGACTCGAGGGACGCGGCAGAGCCGATACGTCTCTATCTCCAGGACTTAGAGACTCTCCTCAGGCACGTGGACACGGACAGGACGAACGTCATGCTCAGCAATGACGAGCTCCAGGTGAAGCTTCGCGAGAAGGACAAGCTTTTCGCACAGCAGGATGAGATGATCAAGGAAATGGAGACGAAGTTCGAGGCCCAGGACCGCAAGTTCAAGAGTCAGGAGAAACGCGTCCAGGATAGGAACAAGAAGATCCGGGACATGACCGAGGAACTGAAGTCCAAGGATTTCGAGCTAGAGCAGCAGCAGATGGTTATTGAGAGGCTTCGCTCCCAGAAGAGGGCTCTCAAGGCCAAGGTCGATTCCTTGACCACTACGATTGAGGAGAACAAGACCGCGATGGAGAACGCAGGTCTTACCTTCGTCAAGGAGGAGATTGATGCTGATGAGTAGACTTGACTACTCGTTTATCTTTCATATTCGTACTTGTTATTGTGAACTTATTATTGGACCATCCGACATGTGGATGGCTTGCCACTTGTGTGTTTTACTTCATGAACTTATTATGTGGTTGTTGAACTTTTATTCTTATGTTTCTTGGTATGTGTTTGTTTGTGATGTAATGTGCATAGAACATCGAAGGGTATCTCATTCTTACCTCTATTTGAACAAACCACAGATGCCTCCCCGTCGCGCAAACCCCAACCCCAACAACATCACTCCAGAAATGCAACAGATGATGAATGCTCAAACACAGCTTATGCAGATGATGACAACATTCATCCAAAACCATAATAACAACAACAACCCCAATAACAACAACAACAATAACAACAACAACAACAACAACAACAACAACAACAACAACAACAACAACAACAACAACAACAACAACAACAACAACAACAACAACAACAACAACAACAACAACAACCCTCTGGGTTTTGATATGCTCACCAGATTTCTGCGATTGAGGCCAGCAAAGTTTACGGGGACAACTGATCCCATGGTAGCCAATGATTGGCTACGTTCTGTGAACAAGGACTTAGTGACCGTGGGCTGCACGTATGCTGAAAAAGTCAGGTTAGCAGCACATCTGTTGGAAGGACCAGCCGCCACATGTTGGAACAACTTCCAAATTACTACTCCTTTAGATGAGGTGACTTGGGCTATCTTTGAAGATGGCTTTTGCACTGCTCATATCTCATTAGGAATGATGAGTCTGAAAAAGAAGGAGTTTCACAACCTGAAGCAGCGCCACCGCAGCGTGGCTGAATACATAGAAGAGTTCAACAATCTGGCGCGCTATGCACCGGATGAGGTTGACACTGATGCCAAAAGAAAAGAAAAGTTTCTGGAAGGATTGAATGATGAGCTGAATCTGCAGTTGTTTGTGGCATATGTTCCAACTTATCAGTCTCTGTGTGACAAGGCTGCTATTTTGGAGAGTAAAATGAAGCAAGTCGAGAGTAGGAAGAGGAAACACTTCGACAAGCACAGCTCTGGATCGTCTCACAAACGATCTCACCATGATGACAGTGGCAGTTCGGGATCCCACAAGCATGGGAAATTCAACAAGCACCACAACCACAACCGTCATGACAACAAGCATCATCACAGTCATGACCATGATAAGTACAAGAACCACAAGAGTGGACATAAGAGCCACCACAGTGGAAGTGGAAGTGGAAGCCAGCCTAAAAAGGACATCAGTCAGGTTGAGTGCTTCAAATGCAAGAAGCTGGGGCATTATGCTAATGAGTGCCCTGAGAAGAAAGTGGAAGGACCTAACAAGCCCAATCCTTTCCAGAAAGGACAGGTTAACCACATCAATGTGGAGGAGGTCTATGAGGAGCCTGACGCTGTTGCTGGTAAGTTTAGACTCAATTCCATTCCAGCATTTGTACTCTTTGACACTGGTGCATCTCATTCATTCATATCAAAAGCATTTGTTGATAGAAATGGGTTTGCATCTGAAAACATTGGGTGTCCAATAAAGGTTAGTTCTCCGGGGGGAGATATGATAGTAAGCCTTCGATGTCGGGATCTCGTCATAGAGTTTGGAAAGCATAAGTTTCCAGTAAGCCTGATAATCCTGGATTCCCAAGGACTAGATGTAATTTTGGGAATGGATTGGATGGCTAAGTATGAAGGAGTACTAGATTGTGCTAATCATACTGTTGCACTCACAACCCTAGAAGGAAAAAGAATAAAATTCAAGTCAAACTTTGAATCCAAAGGAAGTAAGCTAAATTCTCTTAAGGGGGTTAGCATGGACAGTGTGCCAATTGTATGTGAGTATCCGGATGTGTTTCCGGAAGAGTTGCCAGGAATGCCACCAGATAGATATGTGGAGTTTCTGATAGATTTGGTACCAGGTTCTGGACCAATAGCAAAAAGACCATACAAAATGTCAGTTGATGAACTGAAAGAGCTCAAGAAGCAACTAGGAGAATAGTTGCAGAAAGGATTTATCCAACCAAGTTCTTCCTCTTGGGGAGCTCCAGTTTTATTCGTGGAAAAGAAGGATAGAACACAAAGATTATGCATTGACTACCGTTCACTCAACGAGGTAACCATCAAGAACAAATATCCTTTGCCAAGAATCAACGACTTGTTTGATCAGCTAGAAGGAGCATGTGTGTTCTCAAAGATTGATCTCCGGTCAGGTTATTTTCAACTCAAGATAAGAGAGCAAGACATACCTAAAACAGCTTTCACCACAAGGTATGGATTGTATGAGTACACTATGATGCCTTTTGGTTTAACCAACGCTCCAGCATACTTCATGAATATGATGAACAAGGTATTCATGGAATTTCTCGACAAGTTTGTTGTCGTTTTCATCGATGACATCTTGGTCTACTCCAAGAGCAAGGAAGAACATGAAAGACACTTACGCTTGATACTTGAGAAACTGAGGGAACATAAACTTTATGCCAAATTCAGCAAGTGTGAGTTCTGGTTAGAGGAAGTTGGTTTTCTTGGTCATGTTATGACAAAGGATGGTGTGGCAGTTGATCCTGCTAAGGTTTCAGCTGTGACAGAATGGGAATCTCCCAGGAATGTGAAAGAAGTTCATAGTTTCCTCGGCTTAGCAGGTTACTACAGAAGGTTCATTGAAAATTTCTCAAAGGTTGCTAAGCCAATGACTGAATTGTTAAAGAAGGACAAGAAATTTGCATGGTCTGAAGGTTGTGAAGTCAGTTTCCAGGAACTAAAGAAGAGACTTGTGACAGCACCAGTTCTATGTCTGCCAGATTTGGAAAAGGATTTCCAAGTATATTGTGATGCGTCTCATCAGGGTTTGGGTGCCGTACTTATGCAAGACGGTAAAGTTGTGGCCTATGCCTCGAGACAACTCAAAACTCATGAAGTAAAGTATCCTACTCATGATTTGGAGTTAGCCTCTGTCGTCCATGCACTCAAAACATGGAGACATTACCTTTTGGGAAAGCGATGTGAAGTGTTCACCGATCATAAGAGTTTGAAGTATATCTTCACCCAGAAGGAAATCAACATGAGACAAAGGAGATGGATAGAACTTATCAAGGATTACGACTTGAGTTTGCAATAGCACCCCGGTAAAGCAAATGTAGTAGCAGATACTCTAAGCCGTAAGGCATTCGTAAATGGCCTTACCGATGGTGAATTGCCAGACGACTTGTGTAAGCAATTCAAAGAACTCAGATTGGAGATTGTACCAGAAGGACATCTTATGACTTTGGATGTTCAACCCACTCTGTTGGATAAGATTAAAGAAGCCCAGAAGACGGATAAAGAAATCGAAGAGATTAAGGAAAGAATTAGCCAAGGAAAAACTAAAAGTTTCCATATTGACGAACAAGGTACTTTATGGCACGGGAAACGTATTTGTATTCCACAAGACACGGAGTTGCGGAAACTGATTTTACAAGAAGCCCACAACTCTCCGTATTCTATCCACCCAGGAAACACCAGGATGTACATGGATATGAAAGAAAGATTTTGGTGGAACAATCTAAAAAGGGACATCGCCGAGCATATTGCTTTGTGTGATGTGTGTAGCAGAGTAAAAGCGGAGCATCAGAAACCAGCGGGTTTGCTTCAACCACTGCCTATTCCTGAATGGAAGTGGGAAAATATTGGTATGGATTTCATTACCGGATTACCAAGGACCAGGTCAGGGTATGATTCCATATGGGTAGTAGTGGATCGCCTAACTAAAGTGGCTCATTTTATACCCGTGAAGACAACTTATACAAGTGCCAAGTTAGCTAAAATCTACATGAGCAGAATTGTATGCCTTCACGGTGTGCCTAAGAGTATTGTGTCAGATAGAGGAACTCAGTTCACTTCTCACTTTTGGAGACAGCTACATGAATCATTGGGAACGAGGTTGGAATTCAGCACTGCTTTTCATCCTCAAACTGATGGACAAACAGAAAGGACTAATCAGATTCTTGAAGACATGTTGAGGGCATGCGCCCTAGATTATGGAGCAAGTTGGGATGAAAGTCTGCCTTACGCAGAATTTTCTTATAACAATAGCTATCAATCTAGTATTGGGATGGCACCATTTGAGTTTCTCTACGGAAGGAAGTGTACCACCCCATTACTATGGAATGGAGTGGGAGAAAGGAGTTTGTTTGGACCTGATCTTATCAAGGACGCCGAAGAGAAAGTCAAGTTGGTTAAGGACAGGTTGAAGATAGCACAGTCCCGACAGAAAAGCTACACGGATTCTAAGTGTAGAGAAGTCACCTATGAAGTTGGGGATAGAGCTTATCTTAGAGTATCACCACTTCGTGGAGTGAAAAGATTTGGAGTCAAAGGAAAGTTGGCACCAAGATATGCTGGGCCATTCAAGATTCTAAGTCGCAAGGGAGAAGTTGCATATGAAGTTGAATTGCCAGAGTCTCTGTCAGCTGTCCATAATGTGTTTCATGTGAGTCAGCTTAAGAAATGTCACCCGGAAATGGAAGAATCATCTTTGAAGGATACCATACCCTTGGAAGAAGTCCAGCTAGAAAGTGATCTCACCTATGAGGAAAAGCCTGTCAAGATTCTTGAGACCGCAGAAAGAGTCACAAGGACTAAAACTATCAAGTTTTGCAAGGTGCAATGGAATCATCATTCCGAAGAGGAAGCAACATGGGAGAGAGAAGATGATCTACGGAAAGACCACCCTCACCTATTTGCTAGCCAATCCGAATCTCGAGGGCGAGATTCATCTTAAGGAGGTTAGATTTGTAACATCCCTAATTTCATATTCCAAAACTCATTCATATCATCCTTGCATCCATCATCATTTAGGGTTTTTCTCAAAACATTTCAGAAAACAGAAGCATAAGGTATCATGATTTTATGTGGATAGACTTATTTTAAAAGGACAACACCACTTGTAAGTTTGATTGTTGTGAACCAGGAAGGTTGCCTTCTATGAGCATAGGATTTAAGTGTAGATTTAAAACCAAGTTTTTCAAAGGGAAACGGGTTCCAAAAACCATCTTTCAAATTTTAAACCAAATGCCTAGCCTCTGATATTTTGATCCCCAAGCTTGACCAATCCTTTACAAAGCTACCCCATGGATATATGACCATTTTTTGAGACTACTGCTCACTACAAAAAATCCCAGAAAAATTGAATTCAAATTGAACTTGATTTCATTTCAAAATCTACCCAGAACATCAAAATAGAAAAGGAAAAAGAAATAAACAAAGGAAAAGGGCTACGCGCCAGGTTTTAGGCCCAGCATCGAATCGAGCCCAACTAGCCCACCTGGGGGTTTCCTTTTCTTTTCTCACGCGCGAGCGCACGCAACCTGTCGCTGACAGACGGACCCCACCCTCACTTCGCGCACATCGCTGGCGAGCGGGCCCTGCCCACGCTGTCCTCGTCTTCCCCAAACTGCGCCCGCAACCACGTCGCAGCTGCAGTCACGGCCGGTAATGGCGCGGCGTAAATGGGCATTAATCCGCGAGTGTTTCCTGTCGAGGCTCCGGCTATAAGATCCCCACCTCCTAGCGACCATTTTCCCCCAGTCAATTCTGTCTTCACGCCACCAGGCTGCCCACGACTCACGCAACACCGCCGCAGACAGAGCTTACTCCGGCGAACGATTACGGTGAGCACCGTGCGCCCCTTCCTCTCTGATTCGTTCGAGCCACTTCGCAATCTCTTTGCGCACCTCCTGACCCCACCAGTTCATCCTGTACTGCCCCAGGTCGCCGTTTCCGCTCGACGCCGCAAGCATCTAATGACCACCTCAACTCCGGCGACCAAATTCCGTAAGTCCCGTGCGCCCCTTCACTTCTGACTCACACTAGATTGTTCGCCACGGTCTTGCGCATATCCTAAAACCCCCTGGCTTGTGTTAGGGTGACGCGGAACCTCGGCAACTACTCCGACAACAACCACCCGACGCCGCCCGTAACTCCGACGAGCAATCCTCGCCGTGTCAGCGTGCTCCTCCGCAAACTAGTACCACGTCGAGCTTCAGCACGCCTTTGCGAATCTGGTAAGCACCTTCTTGCATCCTGGAACGATCTGGAACGCTAGCGCCGCCATAGACCGAGCGCTCCGCCGCTCGCCGACGCCGAGCGCCGCCAGGACATGGTCGCTTGCTCGCGTGCCGTTGGATCTTGATCCAAGCGTTAGGATAGATTCATTAATCGACGAAGAGGTACGCGATCTGGAGCGTGCGATCTATTTAGATCCTACGGCTACAGAGCTCGATCCGGTGCGAACCGGTACGCGCAAATCACAACACGACGCGTGGCAAGTGTTAGAACTAAAAATAGATTTAAAACAAGAATTTGATCCAAATTTCAAATGCTTCTAACTTTTGATTGCCACGTTGGAATTTTGCAAACTTTATACCGTTGGATTCAGTGAAACAAGACCTTTCTGAATGTCCAATGTGTTTAACAAATAGTAACAGTTAAAATGACTTTATTTGTAGAAACATGTTTAAGGCTATTTGAAGAATAGATTTATTTTGGTAAATTGTATTAGTGCCAAATAAGTTTAATTGGCAAACTTGTGACTTGTTAAGTTTCTGTAAACATGTGCATGCTTGGTAGAGTTTTCAAAATCACCACTTAGTAAATTCTTGCATCCATGCATTCATATTATTTTTGATTATATATAATTGTGTGTAATTGTATGCTATAATTTTTGTGTAGATTTTGCTAGTGATTATGATTGTGAAGAGTGCTACTCTCCCCACTACCAAGGCAAGTGATATCTTCATGAATATTCTACCCTATGTTTTGTACTAGCATTAGTTATTTTGCTAAGTCTTGCATGCTAGTTTTGCCTAATGCTAAGTTGGGAAATCCTAAGTAGTGTAGAATTGTAGAATTGCTAGGGAATTTTCCTAAGTTAAGTTATCATACCATGCTTAGCCTAGATATTTAGCAAACAAGGGTTGGTGAAGATCTATACTTACTATGATGAAAATATTTCTAAGTCATGAGACTTATGCTTTCCTAATAAAAACAACTAAGTTAAATGAACCTCCTGGGTTGAATGGAAGGATTGGGTTATGTTGAGTGGTTACACAAGGCCATAGACTTGGGTTGTGTATCTCACTTGTGGTATGCCACCCAGGCACAAAGGGATTTGGAGGCCAAGTGTTGAGAAATCTTACAGTGCAACCACTTGGCAATATGGGCTCTGCCTTGATCATATAGGTTGCTAGAACTTAGTCACTTGGACAGTTGGTGGTAGTGGGAATGATAGGTTGGAGCGCGTCCATTTGACTAAGGAAAGGCTTCTGAAAGGTCCTGTCTTGGGAAACCAAGTCTGGTGGGGAAAGTGCACAACCTCTGCAGATGGAAAACCTAAGTACTTAGCCTAGTCCAAGGCAATGGACAATTTGAGCATCAAGACATGGAAGCTACAAGAATCTCATCACTCCAACTTCTAAGTAAAAATTTGTGGGTGAACAAGGGTGAAGGACCCCAATGTCTATTGGTGGTTTCTTGGGAAGTTTTTGATAAAGAAAAACTTAGTGATTTCAACTAATAGGTAAAACCTATTTTCAAGCAAAGCAAGCCAAGCTACACTTAGCCAAAATGCATATAGTAATATAGTGCACTTAAAATATACTAAGGTATCACTTGCCAATACTATTCCAAAGTATTGACCCTCTGTGGCTGTAACTTGTGATGTTGCGGGTTACTCCGATGATGAATAGGAGTCATGAGTCTACACTCAACATGCTTGCCTGTGGCACATGAATATGAAGACTTATGTTTATTTACTTATTCCATAAACTCTTGTATTAGGCCTTTGGCCCTGAGTTGTAAAAGACTATGTTTTATCTCTGGAATGAATGTAATAAACGACCTTTGTATCTGTGTACTTCATCTTAAATTGTGGATGCTAGCATTGATCCAGGGACTAGCATTGCAATCACAGGGATCCTTTCCTTTATAAAGGAGGGGTCTAACACGCGGAGACGATGATTTATTACCGAGTTCCTCCCATAAAGAGAGTACGTCTCGTTGGAGAGGGGGTGGTATCAAACCACCTAAGCCACAAAAGGCCTCCCTTATTCTCCGGTGAATCTCACCCCAACGCGATCGATCCACACTTCCACTATCGGTGCACTTGTCGGTGGAAACCGGAACCTCTCACAAGGTTGGGGCACTTCTCCACAAATTAATCGAAGGCTCCCAACAAACGCCACCAAGGCCACAACCTGCAACACCAACAACCCGTCTAGGGTTCCAAGAACCCAAGAGTAAAAAGCTTATCAACTTTCACTCACCAAATCCTCTGAGGAGAACTCAAACCTATGCACCAAATGCAATGGCAAGAACACAGGAAGTGCTCAAGTCCTTATCTCCCAAATTCCACAAAAGCTACAAAAGCTAGTGGGAGAATAAGAGAGGAAGAACACACGAGGAAATCCACAAAAGAGACCCCAAGATCTAGATCCCAATATGTTACCCTCACATAGAGGAGAGATGGATTGGTGGAGTTGTGGATCTAGATCTCCCCTTTCAAATCCCCCAAAAAGATTCAAGAAATATAGGAGGGATTGAGAGTATTTCTAAGCTCTTGAAGGTCAAAACAATGGAGGAGAGAGAATATAAGCAACCAGCCTAAGGAGGAAGAAGGGGTCCATTTATTCCACTCCCCAACGAAATATGACCGTTTGGGACCTTCCAGGCCGGATAATCCGTCCCTCCCCCAGATATTCCGGGTTCCCCGGGCCAAAAAAAATGGCTAAGGACTTCGTGGCGCGACTCTCAGTATAGGTGCGGATATTTGGGGCAGATAATCCGCCCCCGAAGGACCAGAAAATCCGCCCCCATCACTGGGAGCCACGCCTCAAAGTCCTTAGCTGTTTTCCAAAAATTGGGCCGGATAATCCGCCCCCATGGCCGGATAATCCGCCCCCCCTGAAAACTTGCAGGAACAGCAAAACTGAAACCATCATAACTTTTTCATTCGGACTCCGTTTTGATGATCTTGGGCTCGTTTGGAAGATAGTAATGAGCTCTACAAGATCATGCAGGGAACCAGCATATTCCAGCAAGGGAGGATAGAACCAAATGATGAAAGGTTTAACCTATCTATAAAAGACAAACCGGTAAAACCTCCAATATCGAAAACACAATAGAGAATGCATATGAAATCCGTTTTCGATGAACTTAAGCTTGTCATAGAGATTGGCACAATATCTAAATCCTCTCATGGATAAGAACCAAATAAGAACCAAGAAATACGATGCCAAGTATGCAAGTATGCAAAGGTTTGAGCTCTCACCGAGGGATATGATCAAGTTACTCACTTGAGAGCCCCTCTTGATAGTACGGTTATCTATCCTATAAACTGGTCTCTCCAACAAACACCGCGAGACCAGTGAGAGAGAAACCCTATCAATATCAAACCTTTGCCTTGTATATTCCACACCTCAGGATGGAGCACCTTTCTTGATTGCACTATCTTGGTGAAGATGCTCCCCCATACTCCACTATGGAAGAGCCTCTCTTTTAGGCATATCTTCACATATCCATGATCACCATAAGGATGGAACGATACACTTGAGATCATCTTAAGAAACCTTGATCAACACTTGATCTTCTTCACTTTATTCTTATTCAAACCTTGAAGCCACCATATGGTTCAAGCATTGTCTATGGACAAATCCTACAAGTAAAACTCAATTCAAACATAAGTCCATAAAACATTGTCATTAATTACCAAAAGCACACATGGGGGCAGACATGTTCTTTCAATCTCCCCCATTTTGGTACTTGATGACAATCCTTTGAGAGGGTTTATATAATCAACTTAACGAAAAAATGGTTGCGCCAACATCAAATACTACACAAGTATGTGATGTTGGTACGCACATAATATATAGAGGAAGCTCCCCCACAATATATGCCTGTGTGATGAACCATTACCGTTGGTGGAGTTTCCTATATATATTCAACATGCAAAGCAACAACAAAGATGCAAGAGCATGAGAGGCAAATGCTTAAGAACAAACTTCCCTTAAACTCTCCAAAACATCTCCCCCATTGGCATCGATTGCCAAAATGGGTGAATAGTTCTTGACGACCAATATAGTAATAATTCCTCCAAAGGTGTGTCTTCGCACATATACAATGATGAATACTTGGGAGGGAGTAGAACCATATCGAGGACCCGAAGATTGCCAACGGAATAAAATAAAATATGCAAGCAATCACAAGATCCGACAAACCAATTTGAAAACAACAAATGAGTCCAAATGGAAACTACAAGATATTATGATATGAGCAAAAGAGTGTTTTAAATAACAAATAGAGAAGCTCCCCAAGATTTCGGCATACTTTAAAATCGGTGTATTTAAATACAAAAATGCACAAATATGGAATCCTCACTCCCCCATAAACATTTAAGGGACAATAAATGAGACAGAAGATAAATGAGCATTATTAAATGAATTAGATGAGCTCCCCAAAGATAATGCACCAATTATGATAATTGCATTTGGGAACAAGGTGCATAATCATGGAATCCTCACTCATCCAAGTTCATTGAAAAATACAAGGCATGAGAGAACAAATATGAGTGCCCAAAGATGCAAACAATAGGAACAAGCACCCATAAGCAATTAAATTTGGAAGCCACCAAAGAATCAAAAGGAATAGAAAGGTGGTCTCCAAGGATTAAAAATCAACTAACATTATCTTCACATATGTGTGTATGTTTCTAAATGGATAACATCACAAAGACATATGCCCATAACGAAACAAGCACACACAAGGAATATATACAATAAATCACATAAAATGACAAAACCAACTCCCAAAAAGAGTAAGGTTCCAACAAGTAAACCAAACTCTCCAAACTTTTCATGATGGCACAAAATACCAAAACGAATAGATCAAACTTCCAAGCACATAAAACCCGATATGGATCAAACAAGGAAGCATAAAAATATTGTTCTAGATAATATAGGAGAGCTCACCCATAAGTAGTACATTATATAGAATTTTCTTTTGAATGCAAAATGCACACAAATGGGATCATCAATACTACCTACAATAAGTAAAACACAATAGGACATCAATAAAATAAGAAGATACAAAAGAAGCAAGGAAGGCTTGGGAGACAACACAAAACATTTTCTTGGCCAAAGATAGGATAAAATTAAACAAAGGCCAAAGTGAATATGATCAATAAATTCTACCATAAATTGAGTACTCATTGTCCAAGGACAAGAAATATTGGGAATAATTTTCCCAAGGTAGCTTGCATGGATATCCAATATCATAGTAACAACAAGAAGCATATAACAAAATATAAGAATTAAGCATGATACTTCGAACAAGATTCTTGGTAGCTTCCAATAGTCACACAATCACTAGTGACTAGATTAACTTGAAGCAAATGATTTCCATGATGATATAGAGATCTAAATATGAGGAAACACATACCAAGAAACACTCTCATATACAAGATCCAAAATATGATCAATAAATGCATTCAAGAAAATTGGAACTTGTAAGAGCAAATGTGTCACATAGGCGCTAGATAATTATCCATATCAATTCTAAGTGACACAACCTCGAATATTTGCATTTTTTAGGATTGTAATATGCACTAAGCATATGACTCCCCCATAATGTGATATTACCATAAAACCAACACGAGGCAACGGATCCAAATAGATATAATTAATGGACATTATAGAACTTAAATTTCTCATGTACACACATTTTTAGGATTGTGGAATGCCCGAGCATAACACTCCCCCAAAATGGGATAGTCCATTAATCTCTCACAAGAGCCAAATAAGATACCAAATATAACCAAGAACGGCTCAATCATAAGAAACACACATACATGGTGTGCCACCTAATCATACACAAAAATAAGATTGATACCTCAAGATAATTAAGTGGAAAGCATAACATGTACAAACGCATGGAAGATACAAAACCAACACATGCACAAGGGGGCGAGTAACTTTCAATGTAAATAGTTTAGCATATGTTACCGCAAGGAGGAACATTGGAAATATAATATAATCATGATAATCCAAATGGCTTGGCTTGACAATAATAATTGATGAAGATCCCTCAATTCTCCATTATGTAGCCAAGACTCCAATGCCCTCCAACGAACACCTATTGATCAAGTTTTGGCTTGTTGGTCCCCAACCAAGTTGGGTCCTAAGAGGTTAGTCACAATAGGCTTGGCAACCCAAATGGTTCTTTTCTTGAACCCACATTGAGCACCAACAAATTTGGCAAACACATTGCCAACCTCATCCTTACAAATAGAATAAGCATCATCAATAATGATAGGATTGGATGAGGAGATACCAATAGTGCATGAGGAAGAAATTTTCCCCTTCGCACGGCATATGTAGCAAGTTCTTATATTGCCATCTTTCTTCTTAGGTGAAGCCACAACTCGAGGAAGAGATCGAGTAGTCCTCTTAGTAAGAGGCCCGTCAATGACTTGAGGTGGGGTTTGAGGCTGCTTCCCTTGTTTCTTCACACTAAGAGGCTTTTTCTTCAATAGGCAAGATCTAACATGGTGCCCTTCTTCCTTGCACTTGAAGCAAACAATGTTGGCCGGATTCTTGACTTGAACTTGGCCATTTTTCTTGTTTCGCTTATGCTTCAACTTGATAGTGGAATTGTTCTTGACATTGGAGTTGAATCCAAGCCCACTCTTGTCATTGGGGGATTTTTGCACACTCAAGATTTTGTCGAGTGCGGCCTTCCCTTGATGACCCTTTTTCAAGCCATTCTTTAAAGAAGTGACTTGATCCTTGAGCTCTTTGATTTCCTCTACATGGTTAGTTTCAACAAAAGTACTAGAGGAAGTAGATGCTACATTGTTAGAGCAACAAGGCACTGAATGTAATTCATCACGAGATATATCATGGTTGTGAGAGGATGAAATACAAGGACTAGCACATGGCAATATAACATTTGGAGTAGATATAGTGCTAATGTCCACATAAGGTCCACTAGATGTTACCTTTGACATGATGGCCTCATGATCTAACTTTAGCCTACCATGGGAGACTAGAAGATCCTCATGCGAGCTCGAGAGCTTAACATGACTTTCTTCTAATTTCCCATAGTTGCTAGCTAGCAACGCAAGTTGATCCTTTAGCTCAACATTCTCCTTCAAAATAGATGCTTCACAAGAAATAGAGTTAGTAGCACAAGCATCATCACTATTAGCCAGAGGCGAGGGCAACTTGGCAAGCTCTTTTGAGTATGAAGCTTTAAGTTGCCCATGCAACTCGGTGAGTTTGATGATCTCCCTCTTAACGACCCGAGAGCCATTTTCGAGGTGCTTAAAATCCTCAACAAGTTTAGCATAAGCAACATCAAGTTCATCATTTTTAATCTTGAAGGAGTTTGCCACTGCAAGTTCTCTATCATGGTATTCCTTTACTCTAGATAATTCTAGAGTAAAAGTCTGCTCAAGAGATTCTTTGGTGGTTTGTTATTCTTCAAGGGAGTCCTTTAGTTGAGCAATTTCATTAGCATACTCACGCTCAAGCGCAAACTTTTCATCAATTATGTTTTCTTGTTCCTCAATTTGTGCTTCTAACTTATCAATATGTTCTTTGCTCTTAATAGCAAAGTCCAAGATTTCAACAAAGTTAGAGCAAGCAATATTATTCTTAACAAGGGCACGATAAACATTCTCACCCTTTTCATATAAATCATCAATATCAAGCTCTTCTTCCACATTATCCACATCCTCCTCATCACAAGAGGTAATAGGTTCCAAAGTAGGAGTTACCTTTGAATCCCTAGCTATAAGGCATAGGTGGGTACCGGAAGAAGGTGAATATGAGATTGCATTTGTGGCTTCATTCAAAACCTTGTCTTGGCCCATAGAATCTTCAGTTTCCTCTACATGGTTAGCAACACAAGCACTAGAGGAAATAGAAGCATTTTTATCATGGCAACAAGAAAACACAAGCATATCATCATGAGATTTATTCAAGTCATTTCTACATGATATGCAAGGACTATTAACACAAGCATGTAAGAAGTTTGTAGTGCTAGAAGTGTTAAAGTCCAAAGATAGATCATTGCAACTAGATAGAGATGATTAATTATAAATAGTAAGCACACTATCCAAATTGTAATTTCTATCACCACTCACCATATCATTACCTTGTGAAAATTCACATGTTGGTGAAGTGGTAGAAGATGAGAACTCATCTTGACCGGAAGTGGAAGCAACACAATCATCGTCAACAATATTGGACACAACATATTTATCTTGAAGTTTTATCCATAACTCATGAGCGCTCCAAAAAGGAATGATTGAAGAGGTAACTACATAGCTTAAAGCATTAACAATCACATTAGAAGCTTGAGCATCGAGATATAAGTTTTTCTCATCCTCACAAGATAGATTTTTGAAATCCATAGGAGGAGAAAAACCTATATCTAAAATACGCTCCAAATTTGGGTCCATGTCCCGAAAATGAATAAGCATACGAGTTTTCCATATATCATAATTTGTGCCATCGAATAAGAACATGTCACTGTGCACTAATCCCCTAGCCGACATCTTTACTCTCAAGGCGGTGAAGCCTAAAATGAGAGACCGGGCTCTGATACCAATTGAAAAGGATACAGATGCCGCCTAGAGGGGGGGTGAATAGGCGGTTTAAAACTTTTACGAGATGGTCTTAAAAAAGGTGGAATAAAACTAGCGTTTACTTTGTCAAGCACAAAACCTATATAAACTACGGTTCACCTATGTGCACCAACAACTTATGCTAAGCAAAACAGGCCACTATGTGATATCTAGATATAAGAAATCAAGCACAAAGGCTATCACAAAGTAAAGTGCATAAGTAAATAGCTCGGGTATAGAGATAACTGAGGCACGCGGAGACGATGATTTATTACCGTGTTCCTCTCATAAAGAGAGTACGTCTCGTTGGAGAGGGGGTGGTATCAAACCACCTACGCCACAAAAGGCCTCCCTTATTCTCCGGTGAGTCTCACCCCAACGGGATCGATCCACACTTCCACTATCGGTGCACTTGTCGGTGGCAACCGGAACCTCTCACAAGGTTGGGTCACTTCTCCACAACTTAATCGGAGGCTCCCAACAAACGCCACCAAGGCCACAACCTGCAACGCCAACAAACCGTCTAGGGTTCCAAGAACCCAAGAGTAAAAAGCTTCTCAACTTTCACTCACCAAATCCTCCGAGGAGAACTCAAACATATGCACCAAATGAAATGGAAATAACACATGAAGTGCTCAAGTCCTTATCTCCCAAATTCCACAAAAGCTACAAAAGCTAGTGGGAGAATAAGAGAGGAAGAACACACGAGGAAATCAACAAAAGAGACCCCAAGATATAGATCCCAATATGTTCCCCTCACATAGAGGAGAGATGGATTGGTGGAGTTGTAGATCTAGATCTCCCCTTTAAAATCCCCCAAAAAGATTCAAGAAATATGGGAGGGATTGAGAGTATTTGCAAGCTCTTGAAGGTCAAAACAATGGAGGAGAGAGAGAGAATACAAGAAACCAGCCTAAGGAGGAAGAAGGGGTCCATTTATACCACTCCCCAACGAAATATGACCGTTTGGGACCTTCTAGGCCGGATAATCCGTCCCTCCCCCGGATATTCCTGGTTCCCCTGGCCAAAAAAATGGCTAAGGACTTCGTGGCGCGACTCTCAGTATAGGGGCGGATATTTGGGGCGGATAATCCGCCCCCATCACTGGGAGCCACGCCTCAAAGTCCTTAGCCGTTTTCCAAAAATTGGGCCGGATAATCTACCCCCATGGCCGGATAATCCGCCCCCCTAAAAACTGGCAGGAACAGCAAAACTGAAACCATCATAACTTTTTCAGTCGGACTCCGGTTTTGATGATCTTGGGCTCGTTTGGAAGATAGTAACGAGCTCTACAAGATCATGTAGGGAACCATCATAGTCCATCAAGGGAGGATAGAACAAAATGATGAAAGGTTTAACCTATCTATAAAAGACAAACCAGTAAAACCTCCAATATCAAAACACACAATAGAGAATGCATATGAAATCCGTTTTCGATGAACTTAAGCTTGTCATAGAGATTGGCACAATATATAAATCCTCTCATGGATAAGAACCAAATAAGAACCAAGAAATATGGTGCCAAGTATGCAAGTATGCAAAGGTTTGAGCTCTCACTGAGGGATATGATCAAATTACTCACTTGAGAGCCCCTATTGATAGTACGGTTATCTATCCTATAAACCGGTCTCTCCAGCTAACACCGCGAGACCAGTGAGAGAGAAACCCTATCAATATCAAACCTTTGCCTTGTATATTCCACACCTCAGGATGGAGCACCTTTCTTGATTGCACTAGCTTGCTGAAGATGCTCCCCCATACTCCACTATGGAAGAGCCTCTCTTTTAGGCATATCTTCACATATCCATTATCACCATAAGGATGGAACGATACACTTGAGATCATCTTAAGAAACCTTGATCAACACTTGATATTCTTCACTTCATTCTTATTCCAACCTTGAAGCCACCATATGGTTCAAGCATTGTCTATGGACAAATCCTACAAGTAAAACTCAGTGCAAACATAAGTCCATAAAACATTGTCATTAATTACCAAAACCACACATGGGGGCACACATGTTCTTTCACTAATGAAATAATTACTAGCTCTGTACTATCAACTAAGACAGTCCCAAGATGTAGTGTTCTGGTTACTGTATAATGAATCTGTCTTGTGGGAATGTATAGGGTTAATTGATTATGCTCAGATTGATTTTAGTTTCCATTGCATTTGTGAGAAAATGATCTCATCGACTAGTATTGTGTATCAGGAGTAGTTAGATTTTGTTCATGCTATGGATGTGGTAATTGAATTTATTGGTTGTTTTTGTAATCATCAACTTAAGAGCCTTGATATTATTCTAAATTAAATAGTCTTCTTGTAGGAATCCTTCGTGAAGTTAAGTGGCTTGTTCCCAAATATCTGTTATACTCTTATGTTTGTGGATTCTAGGATGGTGTGGTTTTAGCAAGTGGCTTTCTTTGTGTTGTTTAAATATTGTGTACTGTCCATTGTGACAGTGAGTTTGGATTCCAAGTCCTGGTTACTTTATCTGGGCTTGTGTTTCCTCTACAAACAAGCTTTGCAATGATCAGTCTCTATGCAGAGAGCTTGTACTCAATAAATACTGAATCTGCTAGGTACAGAGGTGCTACCCCCAGGGGATGTTCCCTGTAACCTAGCATATGTGGTTTATGTTTGGATAATAATAGCTAATTACTAGGCTAATGATGCTGGTCTGAAGCTAAACAACTCAGGGATGATATTTATTAAACCTAGTTTGAATGTTCTTTTGGTTTGGTCAACCCTGTGGTTGTTGCCAGTGCATCTGCCACTATGATGCCTCCCTTTGGAATGTACACAGGGGTAGCTCTCACTAGGTAGTTGACTGTTGGGATGAGATATCCAGGAGATTTCAATTGGATTGCCAATGATGCTAAGGCTGAGGATTTAATTTGGAAATAAGATAGACAGATACTTCTGATGCCTAGAAGTTCTATGATGAGACAAGCATAGCATTTCCATGCCTATCTGAGAACAATCTCAACTCTCCCAAAATCTTTTCTAATGGAACTGGTAAGAACAGATGCTACTAATGATATTAGTGTGGGGTAATAACCTGATGTTGAGCTTGATGTTGCTATGCTTATACCAGTACTTGATCAGCTAGCCTTCTTTGTCCTAGTTTGTTGCTTTCCCTATGAAACTCCTCCTCACTAGTTCTTGGGTGGCTTTTTAAGCAACGAGATACTTGTGGTGTGGATTTCTGGTCTGCTTTTACTAGTGTTATTGGAGCTGGTTCTTGATGATATAGATCTGGATAGATAAGTGATAATCTGATACTGGTTGTGGTGGTTATGTCTAGTGCTTGAGAGTTCTAGTGCTAAGAAATGAATTGGGGTGGAAGGAGATGTGTGGTAAGTGACCAACAATGTGGTACTCTGCTACTACGGCTATGTTCTTATCTTCCCTTGTGGCTGTCTTGTGTTGACAGCACACAAACATGCAATGACTAAGCTGTTGTTGAGTAAGCTGTCTGCTTGACTGTTGTGAGTTGAGGATCAGATCAAGTACACTAGATCTTTTGCTGGAATTACTACCTTTCCTTTTACCTGTTACTAGTTTGGTGAAACTTGCCCCATGCCTGTGATGCATAGACTGACGCCATTACTAGATAAGAACAGATACTACTCATTTGGTGAAACTTGCCCCTTTTTTATAAGATTAGCTCAGTGATGTGCTGAACAGTGCATTACACTGTTAAACTGAGAGAACTACTTTAACCAAGTCCCCATTCTGTTTCTTCCTTGTCTTTATGTTTTGTTTTGTTTTGCAGGGTGAAGAATAAGGAGAGTTGAAGACAAAATACATAGGACTAATTAGGAAAATAGTTTAGGTTTTCTTTTTTATTCTTTTACAACTTTATTTGATTCTTAAATATTGTAAATAATATTGTATTATTCTATTAGTGTAATAAAGTTCATTTTTCTCTTTGTTAGTTGAAACTTGTAAGGATTTGTATCTTCTTTAATAAAGTTTACTTATTTCCTTTTTATTTTACAATTCTTTTGTAAAGACAATGTCATATTTATTTTGTTGTAATAAAGAGCTCTTTTATTTATTTCAGTAATGTAATTTCTTTTTCTGCTTATTTAATTCCTGATACTTTACTTTTATTCATTTTTTGTAAAAGATCGATGTAATACTATATGTATATATATTAATAAAGAAATATTTTTATATCATTTTCTTTTGTAATCACTTCAATTCAAGTTATTAAGTGTTTCTAATTTTCCATTTGTGAATTTTATAAATTCATTTTAATTTCATATACATGCTTCAGCAACTTTCCCCTAAACAAGGAATTCTATAAAGGTCATGTCGAAATCTAGCGCACTTGCTCCGAAGTTTCCATCAGAACAAGAGATATCTCGATCCCTCTACAACTCTTGTAGTTTTGCGCGAAAATTTCCCGGATTTTCTTATGCATGAATTCAATGCACAACCCTGTGTCCTCTTTTTTTCTAGGTGCTAATCCTGGGATGTTACATTTTCCCTGTAACCCTAGGACCTGGCGACTATATAAGTCGGGCCTATGGGAGCCTTTAGGGCACAACTTCAGACAATCTCAGACAACCTCGCACAACGAACCTATCTCTGTAACTCGGCGTATCGCCCTTATAGTGATTTATAGCAGGAGTAGGATTCCGCCACCGTTGTGGGATCTGAACCTGGGTAATCTGTGTTACCTCGTACCCGTCAACCGTCCGCATTCCCCCACGTCTCTAAACACGCACTGTGAGGACCCCTCCATGGCGTACTCGTCGGCAATACCACCACAGTTGGCGCCCACCGTGGGGCAAGAGGCGCTTCAGGCTCTTCAGCGGGCGAAGACCAAGATCTTCACAGGAATCAGCGAAACTGTAACCATCGGTCGCGTTTTCTTCTCCGGCAACATTACGATCGTCCCTCCTGACGAGTTCTGGATCCCGGCAAAGACGAACCCTACGCGGTGTTCGATCGTTCCTATCGGAGACATCCACCTCTTCATTGTCAAAACCGACTCGGGCACTAGTTCCCTAGGAGTCGGAGAAGCATCAAGGCCCGCACGAACCGCCAACGGGAAGGATACGTTCGCGGAAGGATCAATGTCGGATCTCTCTTCGGAGTTTGCCGGCAAGGCCCACCCAAACCGCCCATGTGCAGGATATAACGGTGGAAGATCACTGCAAGTCTGCTGGCTTCACCCGTGCGTCTGGACAGCAAAGATCCAAGTTTGTCGGCGTGGTTACCATCTTCGATCTGGCGCGTTGCATTCAGAGAGAGGGCGAAAACCCCCGCGATTACCTGGCCAGGTGGCTCCGTATACGAGCCGATCTGGCCCACTACCCCAATGATGATGCTATGTATCACTTTGTGGAAGGACTGGACCAGGGAACGCTCCTCCGGCATTCTCTAAGGCGGCAGCAGGCTTCAGGGTGTCTCACCTTCGAAAGCATGGTGAACACCGTCAACAGCTATGCGGAGGCCGAAGGGGCAGCTCAGGCGGATCTCGCGCTCATTGGCAGAGCGTCGCCGCCTCAGCAGCCGCCTCCACCACCTCCAGACGCCATCGCCGTAGCTGCGCCACCACCTCCAGTCATCGTCGCCCCTGTTGCACCTCCACCCCCCGTCATCGAGGAAGTCCTGGCACCCTCCGACTTTGTGATTGACGCGCTCTACACCGAATTCAGTGCAGACTCGGAGGATATAGATTTCAGTCCAGAGGAACTAGACTCCGCCATGCAGGAGATGGAGGAGGAGTACATGCGCGACGAGCAAGCCAACAATGCTGTCATGTCTCGAGATGTGTTCTTCACCATTGGGACGGCGATGGATGAAGATCAACCCGGGAGCTGGACAAGGGAAAAGGACCACTTGTTACTAACGACATTGATCACGCAAAGGTCATGCCCCCTCCGCATAATCTAGTGCAGCAGCCACAGGAACTCGGCACCGGCCCGAGCAAGAACAACACCGCAAACTTGCCGCCTCCGGCATCTACGTCTGTTGCTGCCCAAGTTACTCCAGCTGATAGAGTGATGTACGACAATCTCCTCGTTAAGCCACTGATTGTAGCTCATATCAGGAATGTGACTCAGCTTGACGAGAAGCGCCAGCAGCTGCTGAAGGAAGCGCAGGCCATCGCGGAGCAAGGCGCTAAGCTAGATCGAGATCTGGTCAACGCGCAGAAATCCATAGAAAAGGCTAGAGCAATGGAGGCTGAGTACAAGACTCTGCTGCAGCAGCAGAAGGCCAAGAAAGCTCCGGCTTGCATCATCAACGATCCTGGTGTACGGCGAAACCTAGGACTTGCTCCCCCGAAGCCGTCACAAGCCAAGACATACATTGACAGTGAAGGCAAACAGGTGATGCCCACTCCACTCCTCAATCTCGCCGTCGCCAAGACCCTTCTGGAGCAGGATAGATCACCCTAGGCAGTGGAACAGGTCTATGACCTAGTGGCCAAGGCGGTAAAACAGCAGGAAAAGGCCACCTCTCGGGGGCTTGAGTCTGACCCAGCGTTTTGCCAGTCTAGCCAGCATAAGCCGCCAAGGGATAGATCTCCTCTTGATGTCGGGTCGCAGACGGGTTCATCAGAATGAAGACGGAGGGATGCGCGCAACAGGAAGGATGCTATCCCCATATCCTCCGTCCATGGAGAAAAGGCCCGACCTCATTGCCCATCGCCACCGCCCCGCTCCCCCCGACATCGCGAAGACCCCAAGGCTCACCATCATACGGATATGCCCCCGCCAAGGCAAAGTGGCATCGTCATCCGCGACAACGCGGAGCATACCCGTCATGACGGAGAGCGCAACCAGGGACATAAGAGCAGGTCGTGCCATGACCCTCCGCATTCGGCAAGCAATCGCAGCAAGCGCGAGGCGTCGCAGGAGGGTAATAGCAAGAAGGCTAACCCACCGCCACCTCCGCCTCCGTCGCCACCTAGCAGTCACCATGGCGCAGGAGGCCCGCATCGTTCATGCAGCCCATCCCCTGTTGACAAGAAGAAAAGAAACCCAGAGCCATACGACGCTCGTTCGCGGATTGATAAGATCCACGAGGCCCGGGAAGGACCATACCTGGGACCACGTTGCTTTGGACCTATGATACGGTCCGCAACTTACCCCAAAGGCTTTCGGATTGACAAGACCATCAAGCCCTATGACGACACCTCCAAGCCAGATACATGGTTGCAGGATTACGGCAACGCTGTGGAGATCGCCGGGGGTAACCCCAACGTCGCCGTCAAGTACCTCCCATTGATGTTAGCGGGCACAACCCGTCAATGGATTGATGACTTGCTGGAGAAATCCATATGCAATTGGTTGGACATACAAGAAGCGTTCACCAAGAACTTCAAGGGTACGTACAAGCGTCCCTGCACTGTTGGCGATCTACAGCGGTGCGTGCAAGAGAAAGACGAGACATCTCGCGCCTACCTCTCCCGCTGGCTGGATATGAAGAA
This sequence comes from Avena atlantica, assembly GCA_910589765.1. Lineage (NCBI taxonomy): Eukaryota > Viridiplantae > Streptophyta > Magnoliopsida > Poales > Poaceae > Avena > Avena atlantica. The sequence continues at coordinate 359,259,404 of OU342734.1, read as the reverse complement.
TTCCTGCGCAGGCGTGCACGCTCAAACCGCCATGGCCGCCTTCATTGATGGGTTGGAAAGGGGCACGTTGCTCCGACATAAGCTGAAGCACTTGCAGGACAATCACCAGCTTGACTTGAACCAGATGATCTAGTTGGCTAGTGAGTTTGCAACTGCCGACGACGATGCTCGTGGCTCTCTGCCGGCAACGGCCGTTCCAACTCAAGCTCGGAGGAATAGCAGCACAAAGCAGAAAACCGCTTCAGAAGAAAAGCAAACTCCCAACATGGTCGCCATGACCTTTGCAGGACAAGGTGATGGTGGACAACGTGGACGAGGACGGGGAGGTGGTCATGGGCAGCAGCGAGGAAGTGAAACTACCTCGGCACCGCTCCGCGTTCCCCAAACCTACGAAGAGTATCGCGATATGCCGTGCCTCGTACACCTCGATGCCAATGGCAAATCCACCCATACCAATCGACACTGCAAGTTCGTCAACAACCTCAAGGAGGACCCGGAGTCCGGCTACAAGCAAAGTCGGAAGAACAGACCACGAGGCAAGGGCAAGGGGAAGAAGAAGGAGGAGGAGTCCAAGGATTCAAGTGACATGGACGAGGATGTTGAGCCCAAGCACGCCGCCAAGAGCGACGACAAGGGAAAGAACCCCTTCGTGAAGAAGGCACCAGTCTACCACACTTTCCTTGGCACCCCCACCGTCTGACAACAGAAGACCTCTTTGAGGATACTGATGGCCACTCTACCCCCAGTACCCCAATACCTGCGCTGGCCGGAAGTTCCAATTACTTAGGACATGAAGGATCACCCAGACCTCATCCCTATGGAGAACCAATACGCCATGGTCATCAACCCCTTGATTGACGACATGGAGTTCACCAAATGTATGGTGGATAGTGGAATTAGCATCAACATCTTGTACCTGGATACACTCCAGAAGATGAACTTGACGGAGGCAAACCTAAGGCGGACCAACACCATCTTCCACGGCGTAGTTCCTGGTCGGGAGGCTCGGTCCCTTGGGTGCATCACACTTTAGGTTGCCTTTGGCGATTTCAATAATTACAGCTAAGAGCGCATGACCTTTGAGGTGGTCCCCTTCAAGAGCGTGTACCACATCATATTCGGCCGCGACATATTCAACACCTTCATGGACAAGCCATGCTTCCTCTACAACAAACTCAACATACCTGGACCAAACGGTGTCATCACCATATCCGGAAGCTTTACCAAGGCAAGGGACTGCAAGATTAATGAAGCAGCCTTCGCAGAAGCTGTCCTCTACAGTGAAGAATTCAAAGAGATCCAGAGCAAGGTCGATGAATCAGAGATGCCCGCGTCGAAGAAGCAGATCTACGACTCCGCTCTTGCATTCAAGGTCGCCATCGAGACCAATCCGGTGGAACTTGTGGTAGGCGATGCCTCCAAGACCACCGCCATTGGGACGAACCTGGATCCCAAATAGGAAAGCGCGCTCGTCGAGTTCCTCCGTGAGAAGAGGGACATCGTTGCCTGGCAACCTGGCGACATGAAAGGTGTACCTAGGGAACTTGCCGAGCACAGCTTAAACATTGATCCAAAATGCAAACCAGTGAAACAACCTCTATGATGCTTCGGAGGCGAGAAGAGACGCGCCATTGGAAAAGAGATAGCTAGGTTACTTAAGGCTAGATTTATCCAAGAAGTACTTCACAACCGATGGGTGACCAATCCTATACTTGTCCCCAAAAAGGGAACAAAAGAATTAAGAATGTGCGTTGATTACACCGGTATGAACAAAGCATGCCCCAAAGATCCGTTTGCTTTGCCTCGCATTGACCAAGTCATTGACTCGACGGCTGGCTTGGAACTTTTGTGTTTTCTCAATGCATACTCAGGATACCACCAGATCAAGATGAGGAAGTTGGACCAATTGGCCACTTCGTTCACTACTCCATACGACACGTTTTGCTATGTTACGATGCCCTTTGGGCTAAAAACCGCAGGTGCTACGTACCATTGGACAATGCAACGTTGCCTGCACGATCAAATTGGTCGGAACGTTCATGCCTACGTGGACGATATAGCGGTGATGTCTAAAAAGTCAAATGACTTAATCTCCGACTTAAAAGAAACCTTTGATAATATCCGGAAATACAACATGATGCTTAACCCTAAGAAGTGCGTCTTCGGGGTTCCAGCCGGCAAATTATTGGGCTTCATCATTTCCCAGCATGGAATCGAGGTCAACCCAGAGAAAATCAATGCCATCTTAAACATAAACCGTCCGACATGCCTAAAGGACATTCAACGACTAAGAGGTTGTGTTGCAGCAGTTAGTCGGTTCGTCAGCCGACTTGGAGAGAAGGCTCTGCTGCTGTACAAGTTGCTGAAGAAGGCGGACAAATTCACGTGGATGGACGAAGCAGATGCAACATTGAAGCATCTCAAGGAGATTATTTCCTCAGCGCCCATCCTTGCAGCACCCGAGCATGGAGAGCCCCTATTAATCTACATGGCGGCAACCAACCGGGTAATCAGCACCGTCGTCGTGGTAGAGCGGAAGGAACCAGGCTATGAGCACGGAGTTCAACGACCAGTTTACTATGTGAGCGAGTTCTTGACAGAGTCCAAGCAGCGTTACCCGCCCTACCAGAAGATAGCTTATGGAGTATTCCTTGCTTCTCGGAAGCTGAGGCATTACTTTCATGAGAACCCAATCACAGTGGTGAGCAAAACTCCACTATCCGACATTATCAACAACAGCGACGCTACGGGAAGGGTCGCACAGTGGGGCATTGAACTTGTCGCCTTCTAGATCACCTACAAGAGACGCGACGCTATCAAGTCACAAGCCTTGGCGGACTTTATTGCAGATTGGACGGAGATGCTAGATGCTACTCCATTGCCGGAACCAGAGTACTAGGTGATGCACTTTGACGGATCAAAGTTGCTCAACGGCTCGGGGGCTGGTGTATTTCTACAGTCACCAATGGGTGACAAGCTACACTACGTTCTGCAAATCCACTTCGAGGCTACGAACAACATGGCGGAGTATGAAGCACTCATTCACGAATCACGCGTAGCCAAGGATATTGGCATCAAGCGCATAGTTTGCTGTGGAGATTCCGACTTGGTTGCCCAGCAGGTGGCTAGCACCTGGAATGCGCGGAACCCTATGATGGCGGCATATCGAGACGAAGTAGATGAGATAGCCAAAAGCTTCTTGGGCTACAAAGTCAAGTATGTACCTAGGGAGCAAAACGAGGCGGCTGATCTGCTGTCTAAGCTTGGATTAGGGTGCAAACAAATTCCGCCAGGAGTTTTCCTAGAGCATCTACGAACACCATCCATGAAGGGAGCCGACATCGACAACCTGGATAGAGTTGACTCTTTTGTCCACATTGTGGCAAAGGTCCCTCCAGCTTGGACAAAACCGTTCATGGAATATCTCGAACACGGAACTTTGCCTGACGACGAGGTCGAAAGACGTCAAATAGTACGACGAGCAAAGGGTTATACCATAATCAATGGACAACTCTACAAAAGGAGCACTACTGGTGTATACCTAAAGTGTGTTTCCCAGCTAGAAGGTATTGAAATCCTACGCGAAATCCATCTCGGAGATTGCGGGCATCACACCGCTCCTCGATCGTTGGTCGCGAAAGCATTCCGGCAAGTATTCTACTGGCTGACCGCAAAGGCGGACGCCGACAAGCTGGTTGTTACATGCATGGGATGCCAGTATTATGCCCGACAACCACATGTTCCTGCTGAAGAATTGCAAACAATACCAATAACTTGGTCGTTTGCAGTCTGGGGGCTAGACATGGTGGGACCGTTACAAACGGCACCATGTGGGTTTACACATCTGCTTGTAGCAGTTGATAAATTCACTAAATGGATAGAAGCTAAACCCATTAGAAAGCTTGATGGGGCAACTGCCCTCAGGTTTGTCCCGGATCTAGTGGTGAGATTTGGTCTCCCACATAGCATTATCACCGACAACGGCAGCAACTTGTCACTCGGAGAAGTGGAAGCTTATTGTTGGGAGAAGGGCATCCGACTTGACCTTGCATCTGTGGCACATCCATAATCCAATGGTCAGGTTGAGCGAGCCAATGGATTAATTCTACAGGGAATCAAGCCACGCCTTGAGGCACTTCTACATAGAGCAGCTGGAGACTGGGCGGAGTAATTTCCATATGTGATGTCGAGTTTACGAAATACACCCAACAGATCCACCGGCTACACCCCTTACTTCATGGTATATGGAGCAGAAGCCATCCTACCTTCCGACATACTTCACGATGCACCAAGAGTCGCCGCCTACGATGAAGATGACGCTGAAGAATCCAGACGCCTAGATGTGGCTGGCACCTGGAATGCACGGAACCCTATGATGGCGGCATATCTAGACGAAGTAGATGAGATAGCCAAAAGCTTCTTGGGCTACGAAGTCAAGTATGTACCTAGGGAGCAAAATGAGGCGGCTGATCTGCTGTCTAAGCTTGGATTAGGGTGCAAACAAATTCCGCCAGGAGTTTTCCTAGAGCATCTACGAACACCATCCGTGAAGGGAGCCGACATCGACAACCCGGATAGAGTTGACTCTTTTGTCCACATTGTGGCAAAGGTCCCTCCAGCTTGGACAAAACCGTTCATGGAATATCTCGAACATGGAACTTTGCCTGACGACGAGGTCGAAAGACGTCAAATAGTACAATGAGCAAAGGGTTATACCATAATCAATGGACAACTCTACAAAAGGAGCACTACTGGTGTATACCTAAAGTGTGTTTCCCAGCTAGAAGGTATTGAAATCCTACGCGAAATCCATCTCGGAGATTGCGGGCATCACACCGCTCCTCGATCGTTGGTCGCGAAAGCCTTCCGGCAAGGATTCTACTGGCTAACCGCAAAGGCGGATGCCGACAAGCTGGTTGTTACATGCATGGGATGCCAGTATTATGCCCGACAACCACATGTTCCTGCTGAAGAATTGCAAAAAATACCACGTTTGCAGTCTGGGGGCTAGACATGGTGGGGCCATTACAAACAGCATCATGTGGGTTTACACATCTGCTTGTAACAGTTGATAAATTCACTAAATGGATAGAAGCTAAACCCATTAGAAATCTTGATGGGGCAACTGCCCTCAGGTTTGTCCCAGATCTAGTGGTGAGATTTGGTCTCCCACATAGCATTATCACCGACAACGGCAGCAACTTGTCACTCGGAGAAGTGGAAGCTTATTGTTGGGAGAAGGGCATCCGACTTGACCTTGCATCTGTGGCACATCCACAATCCAATGGTCAGGTTGAGCGAGCCTATGGATTAATTCTACAGGGAATCAAGCCACGCCTTGAGGCACTTCTACATAGAGCAGCTGGAGCCTGGGCGGAATAATTTCCATATGTGATGTCGAGATTACGAAATACACCCAACAGATCCACCGGCTACACCCCTTACTTCATGGTATATGGAGCAGAAGCCATCCTACCTTCCGACATACTTCACGATGAACCAAGAGTCGCCGCCTACGACGAAGATGACGCTGAAGAATCCAGACGCCTAGATATGGACCTTCTTGAGGAGGAGCGCGTTTTGGCATGCCAAAGATCTGCCATCTACCAGCAGAAGCTACACAGCTACCATAGTCGCCGCGTTCGGCATCGCTTGTTTAAAGAGGGGGATTTGGTGCTCCGACTTAAGCAGAAGAAGTCACACAAATTATCCCCGCCATGGGAAGGACAGTTCATCATAAGCAAGTTGCTACTCAATGGGTCTTACTACCCCGTTGACAATCGTGAACTCAAGGATAGACCCAATGAGGATCATAAGCATAAGCGACGTGACCCGGATGATGACTACCCGGAGCTTGATCGGCCATGGAACATAGCACAACTACGTCCTTTTTGCACTTAGCATTTTTTTATTCTAATTGTGTACCTCTTATATGATCAATGAAATAAAGCTCTCTGGTTCACTCATATTTCTGAGTCTTTTGCCTCCTTTAGTGTTCATTTTTGGATCATATAAAACCTTTATGCACAAGCTTTGCGATTGCACTTGTGAAAATTCCGCCTACGGGCGTTAGCTTAAGTTTTCTGGTCTACACGTTCTTTGTCGTTTTTATGTGGATTCTGGAGTAGTGACTTTCGGCACTTATTGTCAGCGATTTTGTGTTTAGGTTATTGATGGTGCCATTGGGCATCATCACCTGAGCGCATGGTTCCGACAACGAGTCTTCCGACTCACAAAAAGTCAAGCATAAGAACCAAAGTAATGGATAAGCCAGCACTTGCTTAAAAATATACATGCTGGAACTAGTTCTTAAGTAGAAGGACATACAACATTGTTTTCCGCCTTAAGTTAATACATAGTTTTTTCCGCATATGCATCAAAGATGAAACAAATATTACAAATTGTTTTTCATTTCTTTGACGCAGGCGACTTGGAAGCAGCGTCTTCGGCAGTAGGAGAGTCACCCTCGATGTCGGCAGTGTGAAGGAACTCGGAGGAGCTTTGGGTGCCGCCATCGATGGTATTCATCAGCACGAAGACGTTGACATCGACTAACTCAGCAACTTTGGTGTCATAACCCGCGAGTGACGACAAGATGGATTCGTGATTTATCTCTTTGCCTTCGTCATCTACGTCGGGAATGCCAGAGGTTACCGTGTCGATGTCGGCATATTCGTAGTGTGCCTTTACCATGGACAGCGCCATCCTTGCACCGGCTCGTGCACATGAAGCTTTCCAGCTTGTGATATGCTCGGGGGCTTGGCGCAGGATCTCCGAGAACTTCGCCATAGAGTCTGATGCCTTAATGTTGATCTGGAGGGGCTTGGCAATCTCTTTGGCCTGCGCGATGGCGGTGTTGATGAATTTGCCGGCAAGAACCATGCATTCCTTTGCCAGAGGAGGTGACCGGGTTAAACCCATAGGAGCTACAAATTCCGACAAGGAGCACATGAGTTCAAAAATTCAAAGTATCCAGCTTATAGAAATCCAAGATGGAGAATCACTTACTGAAGATGCTAGCCTCAGCTTGCCAAAGAGTATCCGCCATGGAGTCCCATTCTTGTCGGAGGAGTTTGTACGCTTCATGATGGCGCTGATTTTCTCATCGGCGGTTCTCTTCTGCTCTTTCAAGATAGCGATTTCCTCCTTCAAGCGGTTCATATCCTTGGTGGCGGAGTCCTGCTAGTATTTTATTGATTCCTCATGCATTTTAAGCATGTCCTTCCTCTCCTTCTTAAGGATCTTGTTCTTGCTATCCAGCTCTTGAATGTGCTTGGATTGCTCGACAATATCCTTAGCCTTGGCAATGGCTTCTGCAAGTCGGAGAAAGACAAGTACATAGTGAGTACTCGGAGAATACACAAGTTTAAGTCAGAATACAAAAAAGAAAGGAAAAACAGACGCTTGCTCTTGATGATATGTTCCTTCAAGAAGGCGGTTATACCCTTTTCGGCTTCCAAATCCGTGCGCATCTTCTGGTACTTGTCGTTGGCCATGCCCCTCCGAGCATTCTCGTTCTGTGGAAAAAAGAAAAGTTAAACGTTGTTTAGTCTACTTGGAGCATCTAGCCAGAAAAATTTCCACCTAGAGGCTCGAGGGATACAGCGAGAGTTTTTAACTTAGCAATATGCTTAGTCTTTCTTTAAGCATCTAGTCGGAACTAATTTAGTTTTCGATTAGAAGATTGGGGGCTACAGTATAAAGTTTTTAACTCGGATGTATGCTTAGCTTCTCTTTAAGCATCTAGTCGGAACTAATTCAGTTACAACTAGAATCTTGGGGGCTACAGTACTGAAATTTATAAACACTGCATATGCTACTCTTAAATCATTTAGTCGGAATATCTCATTCCACCTATATGCTTAGGGGCTACAGTGAGAAGTTTTCTAGCTTAGTCACTCTTAGAGCATCTAGACACAAAGACCTATGGTTTTCCGTCTAAATCCTCGGGGGCTACAGTGGGATACTCATATGAAATGCAGAAGGCAAATAAAACTTACAAGTGCAATGATCTTGAGGTTAGTAGCACTCTCAGCCAGCAGCTTGCCAAAGGATACACTGTTTCCTTGCAAGATCTCTGCTTGCCGGAGAAGCTCCTCCAGACCGCACGTTGGAGATGTCGGCGCTGCACCAGGAACCAGAGCAGTGCTACCTGGTGTAAGTACCGGATAGACTATCTTTGGATACTCTATGGTTTTCTTGGGTGCGGGGGCGCCGCCTTTGGCAGAAGTACCACCTTCCACCACCGCCTTACTGCAACCAATGGCATCCTTAACCGGAGCTTCAGCCATTTGGTGTGCGGCACTCTCCTGCGTTGCCTGTTCGCCGACAACAGCAAGCTCGGTAGAGGCACCTGAGTCCACTTCCATGGCGGAAGGGCCAGTGGCTTCCTTGGTTTGAGAGCTTGTCGGAGCAGACGAGGGCTTGACGGTGGGAGTGACAGGGGCGATGGCGGGAGACGCATGGCGATGCAGCATGTCCTTGATGGTTCTAGAAACCCCCGATGTTTTGGAGGTCTTCTTCAAGCTGGTCGTGGCTTTCTTCCTAAAACGTGCAAAATGCATAAGTACAGGGACAGATAAATAGACAATGTCGGAGAGAAAGAAGCTTACACAAGAGGGGGAGCTTTGGCAAAAGGAATCCTAGTAGTCTTTCTTTTCTCCGCCTCCAGGGCGGCGGTGGTCTTTTTGGAGGCTCCACCCTCCGTCTTCTTCTTCTTGCCTCCGTCACCAGCGTCAGAGGTGGAGCTCTTCCGCTTTCGTGACAACACAACATCGTCGTCGGACACGACCGTGACTTCCTTCATCTTTGGATCATAGATTTGGATAGCCATGCTATCCTCCTCTAGATCGCAAAGCTATTAAGTGAGAAGTCACCGTGTTATAAGAGATGGAAATAGCTAGACGGAAGAACTGGAGTATATGTCATACACGGAAAATAAGCAGTTACCTTTGGGCACTTGCTCTCTACGAACATGTCGTAGGTGATGGTGAAGACACGCTTCTTGTACTTCACCTTGACGATGTCCTTGAGGCGAAGCTTGACGGAGTCGCTTGAGAATTTGTCCACGGAGATGCGGAGGCTATCCCTTCTATCGTTGGTATACTCGTGCATCAGCTTCGAGCGGTGCTGCAGAGGCTGGATTCGCCTGATGAACCAGCACATGGCTCGGTCCAAGCCGGTCAAACCCGTATCTACGAACCATTCTATCTGCCTTATTGCGCGGGAAGAATCGATGTCGGAGGGAAGGGAGGCTTGGGATCTCCATGTCGAATTTTCAGCGGCGGCTCCATCGACGAAGTCCAGGTACGTAACTTCTCGGCCGTCCAGAGGGATATCTGGGCCGTAGAAGTAATTATGTTGCCAATTCTTGCAGGACTCGTGGCCGAAGATGTCGGGGAAGCGCCGGCCAGGTCGGATCTCAAAGCTAATAGTGCCACAATTTCTAAGTTCATCATTGCTGGCTCCGGCTTCGCGCTTGACGGTGAAGAAATAGATGAAGAGATCTAGCCTAGGATTAATCCCTAGGTAACTCTCGCAAAGCGTCGCGTAATTGTTAAGTGCTAGGATACTATTGGGAGAAAGGTTTTGGGGCTGGACCCGGTAATGGTTCAAGACGGCAAGGAAGAAGTTAGAGATGGGCAGGGAGATGCCGCGTACCATTTGTGCTTTGAGGTACACCTTTTCTTAGGCTTGGGGATAAGGTGTGACCTCGCCGGACGGCGCCGCCCGCCAGGCGAGCCCCTCCGTCGCGGCGAGGTAGCCTTCGATGAACAACTCCTTGATGTCGCGGTACGTGATGTCCGAACCGCGCCAATTGCCTTTTTGGGAGTCAAGCTCCTCTTCCAGCAGCTCCAGCGCCGTTGGATTGTGGTCGCCGCCGGTGGCCTCGACCACCGCGGAGATGGGGATGACCAAGCCCTCTGGAGGCACGATGATAGAGCTCGCCGACTACGCCGCGGCTTCGCCTGACGCCGCCATCGAGGGAGAAGAGATGATGCTGGCCATTGCGTGTGTTTGGAGGTGATTGGCAAGATTGGGAGTTAGGTTTTTTTGCAAAGTTGCACGGAGAGCTCGAGGGGGCGCTCGCTGGAGGAATAAGATGATGCAAGGAGAGAATTAGGTGAAATCACCGCGGTTACTATTTATGATCTCCGGCACCGAGATTCGTGCAGCTTGATCAGACGGTTGCCGCGTAGACAACGTGTGTGCAGATGTGCGTGGAAATTTCGCCACGTCTCAATCGTCGCCGTCAACGGTTCGTATCGCTCGCGCGGGAAAAGTGGACATGATTGTGTTCTCTGCATGTGTGAGTTACGAGGCGTTGCTGACCTACGTCTACGTCGCCCTAGCTGACATAGGTAGATGAACCATCACATCAGAAGATTCCGGCGTGGACGGATCCGGTCCGGCTACGGAAGAGTACGATGGAAGATTCAGCAATTCTCTAGATTACAAGTTGAAGACGGAGAAAACCTTGCAGGGTTTTTGAGAGGACTACAAGATATTGCTTGACGATTTGCCGACATCCATCTAGACGGAGCATTCCACATGAAGAGGCAAGACGGTGCAAGATCTCGGAGTTCTCCGGGGGCTACTGTTGGGGATATGCTATATGGGTATCCTCATAGCATGTCTCCTATCCAGATAACCCGGGTAGCCCACAGTTGGTAGCATGGCCCATGGCCTGCTGGGCGGCCTAGTTAGATGGATCCAGAAGGGAGGCCCATACCGGATAAAGAAGGCTATGGTGGATTCACCGACGTACCCAGATCCTTGGAGTACACGACACGCAAGACTAGTAATAGACGATGTAGGACTCTGTAACCTGTCTGGCTAGGACTTTTCCCTGTAACCCTAGGACCTGGCGACTATATAAGTCGGGCCTATGGGAGCCTTTAGGGCACAACTTCAGACAATCTCAGACAACCTCGCACAGTGAACCTATCTCTATAACTCGGCGTATCGCCCTTATAGTGATTTATAGCAGGAGTAGGATTCCGCCACTGTTGTGGGATTTGAACCTGGGTAAGCTGTGTTACCTCGTACCCGTCAACCGTCCGCCTTCCCCCACGTCTCTAAACACGCACTGTGAGGACCCCTCTATGGCGTACTCGTCAGCAATACCACGACAGAGATGATGTCAATCACTAACACCGAAAGAGTTTCTCGATGACATCAAACGTCACACCGTAACTGGATGATTATAAAGATGGCTTTAGAACTACTAAAGTGTTATGTTTAGGTTCATGGATCGAGAGTGGAATTTGTTCATCCTGATGACGGATATATATGCTCTGGGCCCTCTCGGTGATATCACATTGATTAGCTTGCAAGCAAGTGATTTGATCACTAGAATGTTATATCACGGAACGAGAAAAGAGTGCATGTCGGTAACGAGATAAAACTAGGTATGGAGATACCGATGATCGTATCTCGGACATGTAATATATCGTGAAACAAAGGGATTAAGATACTAGCGTAAAAGTTTCACACGATCACAGAAGTCATCGTTGAATATGTGGGAGTCAGTATAGATCTCTAGGTCCCGCTGTTGATTATTGATCGGAGAGGGGTCTCGATCATGTCTGCATTATTAGCGAACCGTAGGGTGACACACTTAAGGGATACCGACACCATTCGGAGCAAATGATATGTCAGAAAAAGAAAAGGAAAGCGCAGGAATTTATTTCACTAGACACTAGAACTGTTTCGGTTGAAATTGTTGAAACTGGTTCTACATGTGAAATTGAATACTAGCAAGGGGTTTTATGTGAATGTTTGTTAATTAAAGTAATTAACAAAATTCTGAATAAATAAATAAAAGAGTTTTATTTAAATGAGAGCTTGCATTAAATTTGGTGGAAATTTAATGCATGTGAGTGGATTTTTGAGTGGAGGCTCTTTAATGGGAGTGGAGGCTTTTCATTTTGAGTGGGAGCTCCACCCACATGAATGTGGAAGAGGTGGGGGCAGCCACCATGGCTGGTGCCATGCCCCTTGGGGTGCCCCCCTCTCCCTATAAAACCACCCCCCTCTCATCCTCTCAAAAAACACCTCCTCGCGAAGGATCTCTCTCCCCCTTTAGAATTTCCCCATGGTCTCGGATCAGCGAGATACATGTTCCCGGTGGCTTTTTCTGGAAGGATTTGTTGCTTCCGCTGCTTCGCTGGAGCGAAGGCGCGGAGGTTGTCGGGGTACCCGTACGTGTGTGCGATCACGGATGCACCACTGCTTTGCGGTGCTGGACCGGCTGGACCAGATGGACTTCATCACATCTTGAGATCGGTAAGCGTTCGTCTACATCATCCACGAGTACAACCTCGTTAACACTATTCGGTCTTCGAGGGTATGTATTCTATGTATGTATATCCACCCGTTGCTTGTATCTAGTAGATAGATCTTGGTACTTAGATGTTCCCATCATAGGAATTTTTTTGTTTTCTATGCTGCGAACCCTACAGTGGTATCAGAGCCGGATCTATGCGTAGATGCTTTGCACGGGTAGTACACATATGAGTATGTGGGCGATGATGATCATTTTATTGCTTCTTAGTTGTAATTTGTATATTGGTGGCATAGTGGGATGAAGCGGCCTGGACAAACTTTACATGTCCTTGCACATGAGACATGTTCCACGCTTGACATGCAACTAGTTTTGCATAAGTGGCTAGCAGGTGTCTGTCTCTCCTACTATAGTCAATATCTAATTTGCAACGATTTGTCAACAATTTGGTTATCCTCGTTGTGGTTCATGTTCGTAGGTAAGAACAGTTCTAACTTCGAAAGCCCTAAGCCACGTAAAACTTGCAATGGATAAATTAGAGGCGTCTAGTTTAGATTGTTGCTGGGCTAGTGTTATGATATGGTGATGTTGTAAATATAATTATGAGATGATACTCTTACAACACACATAACGTGTAAGTTCCATAGACCTTGGCCTTTCACATAGAGGTATGATAGTGATCATACCACGATGCACATGATGGAGATCATATGCGGGAACCATATCACTTCACTTACAAACATGTGATGTTTGATTGCATCTTATATTGCTTATTTGGAGTTTTATTAGCATAATAAGATGATCCCTCATTTAGATATCAAGATAAAAATGTGTTCTTCCTTAAGTATGCACCAACAATGTTTCGTCGCTTCAAGACATCACGTGATGATCGGGTGTACTTGAATCCACGAGCATATCTCGGGTGTAAGACAGTTACACACGCAAATACTAAGGTTCTAACTTGGCGAGCCTAGCATGTACAGACATGGCCTCGGAACACGGACCGAAAGGTTAAGCATGAGTCATATGTTTTGATATGATGACCATATGGATGCTCTCCTTTGAACCTACACCGACTCACGTGATGATCGGACTTGGTGTAGTGGATTTGGTTCATGTAATCACCAAAAAGGCACGAGGGATGTCGTTTTTGAGTGGGAGTTTATTTCTAGTTTGGATTAGTAGAACTCAATTTATCATAAATTAAATCAAAGTGAATTTGCATAATTTGTTGTAGTCATTGACATTCGTTCACCACCTTATGCATAATTGCAATTGAGATAATAGAACTATAGAATTCTGGATATTTACTTTACGAACTGGTATCGTATTGTGTTGAGTGTCAATCTAAAGTTTAAAGTCCTATTGTAAACTTTCAGCAAACTTTACTTACTCCGTGAGATTTAATAATTGGTATTAAATCGATAGTAACAATTCCAGTGTTAGTATTTTAAGTATCATGTTTGCCTCCATGATTCTTGATTGTTTTAATATCAAGTTTATCTGGGAGCTGAAAGAATTGTTTCAGAAACCATCATGTGTAGCAGATATAACGATATCTAAAAAAATGTTTTGGTTGCAATATGATAGAGTATAATATATGTTCTCATATTGGATGGGAATTTGCGAAGGTTGGAGATGCTAGACATCCTAATCATCCAAAAGGGTTTTGGAAAGTAACGTTATACTCATGATTCGTTTTTATAAGCTGCATTAGCTTGATCATGAAAGTAGTCATGATAAGGATGAATAGAAGATGTATGTAAAGTGTTTACTACACTAAAAGATTACTAAAGAATGGATTTTGAAAGAATGTCGATCATTTTGATGATGATTATCTACTTCAAAGTGTAGGTCCAAAGGTATTATTATTTGAATATACATGCTTTGGACTATGTGTCATGTATATGGCGCCACTGTTGATGTTGATAGAATCTTTTAAAAGGTAAAAGGAAATGCTGAAAGAGAATCTATAAAATATATTTGGCAGAAAAGAAAAGATTGGAAATATCCAATTTAGGTATATGGATGATATATATGTTATGGTTGTATTCTTTGCTTGTTAAACAATGTGGTTCTTGCGTATTGGATACTGAATTGGTTGGTATGAAATTTCATATAGAACGAGGCAATTCATGAACCACAATGGCCTAAGTAACTAGCAATAGAATATGTGATGGTGTTCATAGAAAACAAACAAACTGTTGTTTGTATTTCTCATTGACATCAAAGCTTGACTTCAAGATTTGTTTTAATAATAGTTATTCAAATCAGGTTTTATGAGAACAAAGGTTGTTCAAATAATTACCGTATTCCATATAAGATAGATGATTTACAAATCTAGTTGGAGAAATCACATCCATAAAACCTAATGCTAAAATGTCGCTAGACAAATGATTGAAAGATCACTTACGAAGTGACATCGCCGTTTAAATTATATTGGAAATAAAACATGAAGAAACTCCATTTTCATTGATTTTTGGAGTCTTTGATTTGATCAAGTGACGCTTGTGAGACTTTCCTAGGGATAATTAAAACTTCGTTCAAAGGCCAAAGAAGAACGAACGACTAAAATATTGGAATTTATACATATCGATGTATGTAGTCCATTATGTGTAGTCGTAAGCGATGGGTTTCAACTTCATATACTTTCTCCAGAAATTTGAGTGAATATTCACTTAATGAGAAATAAGTATGAAATATTTTAAAATGTTTCAAAGACTTTCAAGATGAAGTGAAAAATCATTGTAACAAGAAAATAAAATGGTTTATGATTTTATCATAAGGGATTTATTTGAGTTACAAGTGTAACAAGAAAAATAAATGAATTATGATTTATCATAAAGGGATTTATTTGAGTTCTAAGTTTAGCAAAACACCTAGATTTACACCTCCCGAAACACCATAGGAGTATGGAGTGTTTGGGATTTGTAATGAAACTGTGTGTGACATGGTTGGATCAAAATTATTATTTATAAAACTGCCATTATGTTTTAAAAGATTAAAGCTTTAGAGACTACCGCTTTTACACTGAAAAGATCTTCATCTTGATCCGTTGAAATGACACCATATGAGTTATGGTTTGGGGTAAAACCCAAGTTGTCATTTCTTAAATTTTGGTATGCTAAACATAAGTAAGATGTTTACAACCGAAGTCGTATGAGCATGTCTTTGTAGGTTATTTCGAATAACAATTGGGTATTCCTCCATAACACCAAGGACAAAAGGTTTGTCTCTTGAAATGTGAAGTTTATTGAAAAAAGGAATTTTTCGCAAAGTGGGAGGACAATAGAACTTTGATAAGGTTAACGAACCTTAGCTATATGTGCTGAGTTGCGCTAGTGCCGGAAAATGTTCCGGAGGCAGCCAGAATGCTCATGTCTCACGTGCCTCAAAGGTTGCAGTCACGGAGGTCTAAGTTCCTATTGAACCAAGTAGGTCGGATAAGCAATCAAATGTTGAGATTTGAGAGTAAATCATTATTGTTTGATAATGATGAACGACTACATGCAAAGAAGCGATGATGGGCCCCGACTCCGTCAAATGGCTTGAAGCCATAAAATCTATGATAGTTCCATACACGAGAAATCAAGTTTTAAACTTGGAAGACCCTCCGGAAAGGTGTAAAAACCTGTCGGTCATATTTGGATCTATAAAGAAACAGACATGGATGTTTCACATCTATGAAATAGTCGACATGTCGTAAAGTATTTTACGACAATGTTCAAGGAGTTGACTATGACAAGATTTGATCTTTCATAGCGATATTTAGTCTGGATAGATTAAAGTAGCAACCACTACATATAATTTGGTATATGGTATATGAATAAACAAAACAAAGTTCTTCTAATAGAATGGTTACCTAGGACGTGTACATGAAACTATCCAAAGGGTTTTGTTAATTCAAAGGATGCTAAAAAGGGAATGCAAACTGTTGGAATTATGCCCTAGAGGCAATAATAAAGATGTTATTATTATAATTCTTGTTCATGATAAAGTTTATATTCCATGCTAGAATTGTATTAAGCGGAAACTTTAATACTTGTGTGGTTTGTGAACAACACCGTGTCCCTAGTACGCCTCTATGGACTAGCTCATTGATTAATGATGGTTAAGGTTTCCTAACCATGGACATGAGTTGTCGATTAATAATGAGATCACATCATTGGGAGAATGATATGATGGATAGACCCAAACTAAGCGAAGCAATTAGATCGTGTCATCGTGTTCATCTTTGCGAAGCTTTTCTTATGTCAAATATTGTATTCCTTAGACCATGAGATAATACAACTCCCTGGTATCGGAAGAAAGCTTTGAGGTCATCAAACGTCATCCTATGAGAGGGTGATCATAAAGGTGTCTCTCAGGTGATCGGAAAGTATCTGTTGGGTTGTATGTATCGAGATGGGATTTGTCCCTCCCAAGTCGGAGAGATATACTTCGGGCCCACTCGGTAATCGATATCAACAACGCTTGCAAGCATGTGGTTAAGGAGTTAATCACAAAGTGATATTGGATTATGGAACGAGTAAAGTACTTGCTGTGAACGAGATTGAACTAGGTATGACGGTACCGACGATCAAATCTCGGGCAGGTAAAATATCGCGAGACGAAGGGTATATATATATATATGGGATTGATTGAATCCTGGCATCGTGGTTCATCCGATATGATCATCGATGAATGTGTGGGAGTCAATATGGGTTTCCAGACCCCGCTGTTGATTATTGATAGAAGATCATGTCTGCATATTCTCGAACCCGAAGGGTCACACACTTAACGTGTCTCGACGCTAGGATAGATTGGATAATTGGTTTATGAGTTTTTGTTCGGAGTCTCGGATGGGATCCGAGACATCACGAGAGGTTCCGGAGTGGTCCGGAGAATAAGATTCATATAAGGCAGTGCAGTTTTTGGAGTTCGGAATTGTTCCGGGTTAATCGGTATTGTACCGGAAGCTTCTAGAACCTTCCGGATGGAGACCAACGTGGCCCCACCTTCCGGGAGGGGGCATGGGCCTATGAGGGAGTGCCCTGGCCACATTGGGCCAGGGGCACAAGGCCCCATAGGGCCCAGCCGGCCAACTAGGGATAAATCCTAATTGGAGCTTCTAGAAGGGGGGTTCCTTGCCCCCCACTCTTCCTCCTTGGCCGCCGGCCTTGGCTTGGGGGAGGGGCTAGGGCTGCCGCCCACCCCTCTATATAAAGAGGGCTGGGGGCGCACCACCCCCCCCCCACACCTCCTCCTCAACCCTAGCCGCCCTGCTGCCCTCCTCTCTCTCTCTCCCTCCCGACTGCGTGTAGGCGAAGCCCTGCTGCAGAAACTCTCCACCAATTGCACCGCGCCGTTGCGTTGTAGATCCAACCCATCTCTCCACCATACTTGCTGGACCAAGGAAGGAGGAGACATCGAGGTGCTGCACGTGTGCATCTCACGGAGGCACCGCCACTTGTGGTGCTAGATCGGATCGGATCGCGAGGAGGAGAAGCGAGTACGTATACATCACCCACGTTCCGACGAACGTTCCGCTGTGCGAATCTTCAAGGGTATGAAGATCTAATCCAATCTCTCTCGTTGTTTGCATCTCCTAGATTAGATCTTGGCTTTCCCTCTGTTCGCATCCGTAGAAAATTTTGATTTACTATGCCGCGAAACCCTTCAGTGGTATCAGAGCTAGATCTATGCGTAGATGTGTTTCACGAGTAGAACGCAACATGGTTGTTGCGGGCGTTGATGTTTTCTGTTGCAAGCCTCTTGTTTGTGTTCTTATTATGACGCGGGATAGTGAGATTGAAGCGGTCTAGGCCAACCTTACGCGACGTCGCTCGCGAGACCGGCTCCGCACTTGACGTGTGGCTTGTTCCACACATGCGGCTGGTGGATGCCAGTTTCTCTCACTATAGTTGTCATGGGATTTACACCGGAGTTTGGCAACCATAATATCACCGTTGTGGCTTTCCGTAGGTAAGAATCGTTCTTAGCATCTACTCCCATAAGCCACGTAAAACATGCAACAACAAAGTAGAGGCGTCTAACTTGTTTTTGCAGGGAGTGTTTTCTGTGATATGGTATGGCCCAAGATGTGATGTGTATAATGTATGCGATGATCATGTTTTGTAATGTTTCACGACTTGCATGTCGATGAGTACACAACCGGCAGGAGCCATATGGTTGTCTTTATAAATATGTATGACCTGTGTGTCAACTTCTTATACGCCATGTAATAGTTTCACTTTATCGCTAAGTAGTTAGAAATAGTTGTAGTTGCTATTTGTGGTGGAGGCAATCATGGTGGAGTGATGGAGATCATGCTGGCATGCACAAGATGGAGATCATTGCGCGAAGATTGGCTATACCATGTCACATAAAGTTATATGCATGTGATGTTTATCCTTTTATGTATCTTATTATGCTTAGATCGCGACGGTAGCATTATAAGATGATTCCTCACTTAAAGATCAAGATAAAAGTGTGTTCTCCCCAAGTATGCACCATTGCGAAAGTTCGTCGTGTCTAAGCATCACGTGATGATCTGGTGCTATAGACTCTACGCTCACATACAACGGGTGCAAGCCAGTTTTTGCACACGTGGAAATACTTGGGTCTAACTTGACGAGCCTAGCATGTACAGACATGGCCTCGGAACACATGAACCGAAAGGTTAAGCATGAGTCATATGAATGATATGATCGACACTTCGTTGTCCACCATTGAAACCACATCTCTTCTCGTGAAGATCGGATTAGGTGTGGTGAATTTGGATCATGTTCACTAAACAACTTGATGGATGTTCAATTTAGTGGGAGTTCATCTAGTAATTTGATTAAAAGTTGAACTAGTTATCATGAACATAGTCTAATTTGTACTTGCAAATATTGTAGTTCAAATGGCCAAGTCCAACTTCAACTTCAACGTTTTTGCTGAGAAGGAAAAGCTTAAAAACAATGGGTCTAACTTCACCAACTGGTTCCGCAATCTGAGAATCATTCTCTCTGGCGGTCAAAAGGACTATGTCCTTGAGGATGCGTTAGGTGACGCCCCTGCTGCTACTGCGCCGGCTGATGAGAAAGCTATCTATCAGTCGTGAAAAGATGATTATGGTGTGATTAAGAGCACCATGTTGTTTGCTATGGAATCGGACCTTCAAAATCGTTTTGAAGACTATCCCGGGCCCTTTGAGATTCTTGAGGAGCTGAAAACCGTGTTTCAGACTCAGGCCCGTTCTGAGAGATATGAGATCTCTGAGAAGTTCTTTAACTGCAAGATGGAGGAAGGAAGTTCCGTTAGTGAGCATGCCATTAAGATGTCGGGCTACACTCAACGTCTTGAGCAACTGGACTGCAAGATTCCAGAGGAGCTCAAGATTGACAGGGTTCTGCAATCACTCCCTCCCAGCTACAAAAGTTTTGTAGTGAATCACAATCAGATTGGTTCCACTGATACGATCACCGTGCTCTTCGCAAAGCTGAAGGCTGCGGAGGTGGACATCAAAAAGGATAATCATGTGTTGATGGTCAACAAGACCCCCACCTTCAAGAAAGGTAAGGGTGCAAAGAAGCCCTTCAAGAAAGGCGGCGGCAAGCGCGTTGCCCCTGCTGAGAAGAAGCTCAGGTCTGGTCCTAAGCCGGACACTGAGTCCTTCTATTGCAAGGACAAGGGTCACTGGAAGCGCAACTGTCCGAAGTACTTAGCGGACAAGAAGGCTGGCACCATCAAAGGTATATTTGATATACATGTTATTGATGTTTTCCTTACTAGCCCTCGTTGTAGTGCCTGGGTATTTGATACTGGTTCAGTTGCTAATATCTGTAACTCGAAACAGGAGCTACGGAATAGACGGCGGCTTGCGAGGGATGAGGTGACGATGCGCGTTGGCAACGGATCAAGAGTTGATGTGATGGCCGTCGGCACGCTCTCCTTAGTTTTACCTTCGGGATTAGTTTTAAACCTCAAAAAATGTTATTATGTGCCTGCGTTGAGCATGAACATCATTTCTGGATCGTGTTTATTGCAAGACGGTTATTCATTTAAATCGGAGAATAATGGTTGTTCTATTTATATGAGTACCATCTTTTATGGTCATGCACCTATTGTGAATGGTTTATTTCTTCTAAATCTCGAAGGGGATGAAACACACATCCATAACATTGAGGCTAAGAGATGCAAAGTAGATAGTGATAATACTACTTATTTGTGGCACTGTCGTCTAGGTCATATTGGTGTAAAGCGCATGAAGAAACTCCATTATGATGTACTTTTGGAGTCTCTTGATTTTGAATCATTTGACACATGCGAACCATGCCTCATGGGCAAGATGATCAAAACCCTGTTCTCCGGTATGATGGAGCGAGCAACGGACTTGTTGGAAATCATACATACCGATGTATGCGGACCGATGAGTGTTTCGACGCGCGGTGGATATTGCTATTTTCTCACTTTTACCGATGACTTAAGTAGATATGGGTATATCTATTTAATGAAACATAAATCTGAAACATTTGAAAAGTTCAAGGAATTTCAGAATGAAGTGGAGAACCATCGTAACAGAAAGATTAAGTTTCTACGATCCGATCGTGGAGGTGAATATTTGAGTTATGATTTTCTCACGCATCTTAAAGCAAGCGGAATCGTTTCGCAACTCACGCCACCCGGAACACCACAGCGCAATGGTGTGTCTGAACGCCGGAATCGAACCCTATTAGATATGGTCCGATCGATGATGTCTCTTACTGATTTGCCGTTATCATTTTAGGGTTATGCATTAGAAACCGCTGCATTCATTTTAAATAGGGCACCATCTAAATCCGTTGAGACGACACCGTATGAACTGTGGTTTGGTGCTAAACCTAAGTTGTCGTTTCTTAAAGTTTGGGGATGCGAAGCTTACATCAAGAAGTTGATGCCGGACAAGCTCGAACCCAAAGCGAAGAAATGCGTCTTCATAGGATACCCTAAGGAAATTATTGGGTATACCTTCTATCACAGAACCGAAGGCAAAGTGTTTGTCGCCAAGAACGGTTCCTTTCTTGAGAAGGAGTTTCTCTCGAAAGAAGTGAGTGGGAGGAAAGTAGATCTAGACGAGGTTGTTGAACCTTCTCTTGAATTGGAGAGTAGCGCAGCACCTGAAATTGTTCCAGTGCCGCCTGCACCAACGATAGAGGAAGATAATGACAAGGATCATGAAGCTTCGGACGATGCTGCTACTGAACGTCGCAGGTCGACAAGGTCGCGTGCCCCTCCTGAGTGGTACGGCAACCCTGTCTTGACTGTCTTGTTAGTAGAAGACAGTGAACCTACGAACTATGAGGAAGCGATGATGAGCCCAGACTCTGAGAAATGGCTTGAAGCCATGAAATCCGAATTGGGATCCATGAGCGAAAACCAAGTATGGACTTTGGTGGACCCTCCTAGCGACCGAAAGGCCGTTGAGTGCAAATGGATCTTCAAGAAGAAAACGGACGCGGATGGTAATGTGACCGTCTATAAAGCACGGCTTGTCGCGAAAGGTTTTCGACAAGTTCAAGGTTTTGACTACGATGAGACTTTCTCTCCCGTAGCGATGTTTAAGTCCATTCGGATTTTATTAGCGATTGCTGCGTTTCATGATTATGAAATATGGCAGATGGATGTTAAGACTGCGTTCCTCAATGGCAACATTGATGAAGAGTTGTATATGGTGCAACCCGAAGGTTTTGTCGATCCTAAGGATGTTGATAAAGTATGCAAACTTCAGCGTTCCATTTATGGACTAAAGCAAGCATCTCGGAGTTGGAACCTTCGTTTTGATCAAGTGATCAAGAGCTTTGGATTTGTTCCAAATTGCTACGAATCTTGTATCTACAAGAAAGTGAGTGGGAGCTCGGTGACATTTCTGGTACTATATGTGGATGACATATTGATTATTGGAAATGACATTAACATGCTTAACGATGTGAAGAGTTATTTGAACAAGTGTTTTTCAATGAAAGACCTAGGTGAAGCTACTTATATATTGGGCATCAAAATCTATAGAGATAGAAAAAGACGCATGATAGCTTTAAGCCAGAGTACATACCTAGACAAAGTTCTGAAAAGGTTCAGAATGGATAAGGCAAAGAAAGGTTCAGTGCCTATGTTGTCAGGTAAGATATTGAGCAAGGCTCAGTGTCCAGCTATGGTAAATGATAGGGAAGCTATGAGCAAAGTGCCTTATTCCTCGGCCATAGGTTCTATCATGTATGCCATGCTGTGTACTAGACCGGATGTGTCCAATGCTCTTAGTTTGACGAGCAGATATCAAAGTGATCCAGGAGTGGAACACTGGACAGCCGTGAAGAACATCCTAAAGTACCTAAATAGGACTAAAGAAATGTTCTTAGTCTATGGGGGTGATGAACAGCTCGTCGTAAAAGGTTACGTCGATGCTAGTTTTGACACCGACAAGGATGATTCTAAATCTCATACAGGATACGTGTATATTTTGAATGGAGGAGCTGTGAGCTGGAGAAGCTGCAAGCAAAGCGTGATCGCGGGATCTACAGTAGAAGCGGAATACATGGCTGCTGCAGAAGCGTCAAGTGAAGGAGTTTGGATCAGGAACTTCATCACTGAGCTTGGCGTGGTTCCAAGTGCGTTGGACCCACTGGAGATATTGTGTGACAACACTGGCGCCATAGCACTCGCTAAGGAACCAAGATATCATCCAAAGACCAAGCATATCAACCGCAAGTTTCATATAATCCGAGATTATATAGCAGATGGAGATCTGAAGATCAGCAAAGTGCATACAGATCTGAATGTCGCAGATCCATTTACTAAACCTCTTCCACGTGTAAAACATGATCAGCACCTCAGTGCCATGGGTGTGAAATTGTTGCCAAATGTAAACTAGATTATTGACTCTAGTGCAAGTGGGAGACTGTTGGAATTATGCCCTAGAGGCAATAATAAAGATGTTATTATTATAATTCTTGTTCATGATAAAGTTTATATTCCATGCTAGAATTGTATTAAGCGGAAACTTTAATACTTGTGTGGTTTGTGAACAACACCGTGTCCCTAGTACGCCTTTATGGACTAGCTCATTGATTAATGATGGTTAAGGTTTCCTAACCATGGACATGAGTTGTCGATTAATAATGAGATCACATCATTGGGAGAATGATACGATGGACAGACCCAAACTAAGCGAAGCAATTAGATCGTGTCATCGTGTTCATCTTTGCGAAGCTTTTCTTATGTCAAATATTGTATTCCTTAGACCATGAGATAATACAACTCCCTGGTATCGGAAGAAAGCTTTGAGGTCATCAAACGTCATCCTATGAGAGGGTGATCATAAAGGTGTCTCTCAGGTGATCGGAAAGTATCTGTTGGGTTGTATGTATCGAGATGGGATTTGTCCCTCCCAAGTCGGAGAGATATACTTCGGGCCCACTCGATAATCGATATCAACAACGCTTGCAAGCATGTGGTTAAGGAGTTAATCACAAAGTGATATTGGATTACGGAACGAGTAAAGTACTTGCTGTGAACGAGATTGAACTAGGTATGACGGTACCGACGATCAAATCTCGGGCAAGTAAAATATCGCGAGACGAAGGGTATATATATATGGGATTGATTGAATCCTGGCATCATGGTTCATCCGATATGATCATCGATGAATGTGTGGGAGTCAATATGGGTTTCCAGACCCCGCTGTTGATTATTGATAGAAGATCATGTCTGCATATTCTCGAACCCGAAGGGTCACACACTTAACGTGTCTCGACGCTAGGATAGATTGGATAATTGGTTTATGAGTTTTTGTTCGGAATCTCGGATAGGATCCGAGACATCACGAGAGGTTCCGGAATGGTCCGGAGAATAGGATTCATATAAGGCAGTGCAGTTTTTGGAGTTCGGAATTGTTCCGGGTTAATCGGTATTGTACCGGAAGCTTCTAGAACCTTCCGGAAGGGGACCAACGTGGCCCCACCTTCCGGGAGGGGGCATGGGCCTATGAGGGAGTGCCCTGGCCGCATTGGGCCAGGGGCACAAGGCCCCATAGGGCCCAGCCGGCCAACTAGGGATAAACCCTAATTGGAGCTTCTAGAAGGGGGGGTTTCCTTGCCCCCCACTCTTCCTCCTTGGCCGCTGGCCTTGGCTTAGGGGAGGGGCTAGGGCTGCCGCCAACCCCTCTATATAAAGAGGGCTGGGGGCGCACCCCCCCCCCCCCACACACACCTCCTCCTCAACCCTAGTCGCCCTGCCGCCCTCCTCTCTCTCTCCCTCCCGACTGCATGTAGGCAAAGCCCTGCTGCAGAAACTCTCCACCAATTGCACCGCGCCGTCGCGTTGTAGATCCAACCCATCTCTCCACCATACTTGCTGGACCAAGGAAGGAGGAGACATCGAGGTGCTGCACGTGTGCATCTCACGGAGGCACCGCCACTTGTGGTGCTAGATCGGATCGGATCGCGAGGAGGAGAAGCGAGTACGTATACATCACCCACGTTCCGACGAACGTTCCGCTGTGCGAATCTTCAAGGGTATGAAGATCTAATCCAATCTCTCTCGTTGTTTGCATCTCCTAGATTAGATCTTGGCTTTCCCTCTGTTCGCATCCATAGAAAATTTTGATTTACTATGCCGCGCAACCCTTCACAAACTTCAATGGTTGAAGTAAGCATCACGGAGTTGGAATATTCACCGTGATGAAAAGGAGTTTTCATCAGGAGACGATGAAGATGCTTGCATTTGCAAGAAATTAAGTGGGAGGCGCTGAGACATATTTATAATACATTATGTGGAGGACATCTTGTTGATTAGAAATGATGTAATTTTTATTGACAAAGGTTAAGAATTTCATTTCGATGAAAGACTTAGGCAAAACCCGAATATTTAGCATGAATGTCTATAGTGGATAGACTGTGACGCTAATATGGTTGTGACAAACGTATATATATGAGATATTGAAGGAGTTCAATATAGAAACGATAAGAAAAGGTTCTTGTCGCATGGAAAGGAATTGAATCAAGATTCAAGTGTATCGACACATGATAAGTGAAACAAGATTCAAGTGCTTTGACACTTGATGAGTGAAATCACGAGAATTTTTTGATCAACCATACCATGATATGTACACATCCAAATATGTCCTATGCTCTAAGTTTTATGAGCATATACCAGAATGAATCATAAAATGATCATTGGATGATAGTAAGGATATCCTTATGATCTTTTGGATGAACTAAGAATATATTTGTGTAGAGGTGACAAACAATTACAAATAGTTCATTGTAAAGCGTTACATTGATACTAGTTTTATCACAAGATACAAATTAAGTTTATCTCAGTTTAAACTATGGGTGGCACAATGAAATGGAAAGAAAGTTTCCATGATGGATTTGGATGGATTCCAAAGTTAAGACATTGTGATGGATACTACAACAAAAGGCTAAGTATATGACTGCTATAGTAGCAGCAAAGGAGGGAATTTGTGTCAAGTAGTTTGTTATCAAACTAAGGTGTGGTTTGCAATGGGCTAACACTAAAGATATATTGTACGACAATAGTATCGACATGATTTAACCCCAAGGAACTAAAGGTCTCACCAAAAGACCAAATTTATACAATGCCATCTTATTAGAGAATGAGTGATGCGTGAAGACGCAAAGACATGCAAATACACATGGACCTGAAAGCATCAGATCTGTAGATTATGTTAACCACTTGCAGTTACATATATAGAACACCAGAAAGCCATAGGTGTTCAAATACGCAAAGTTTTCAAACTAGATTATTGTCTCTAGTGCAAGTGGGAGACTGAAGGGAATATGCCCGAGAGGCAATAATAAAGTGGTTATTATCGTATTCCTTATTTATGATAAATGTTTATTTTGCATGCTATAATTGTATTAATACGGAAACGTTAATACATGTGTGTTTAATAAACAAAAAAGGAAGTTCCTAGTTATGCCTCTCTTATAAACTAGCTTGTTGATTAACAAGATGATCAAAGTTTCCTGTTCATGGATATTGGATGTTGTTAATAACAAGGTCACAACATTAGTGTAATGATGTGATGAACATTCATCCAAAGTATAGCATTATGATCAAATTCATTGAGTTTATATTGCTATAACAACTTACGAAGTTATCCTAATCCTTAGACCATGAGATCATGTCAATCACTAACACCTGAAGAGTTTCTCGATGACATCAAATGTCACACCATAACTGGGTGATTATAAAGATGGCTTCAGAACTACTAAAGTGTTATGTTGATGTTCATGTATAAAGAGTGGAATTTGTTCATCCCGATGACGGATAGATATGCTCTGGGCCCTCTCGGTGATATCACATTGATTAGCTTGCAAGCAAGTGATTTGATCACTAGAATGTTATATCACGGGAACGAGAAAAGAGTGCATGTCGGTAATGAGATCAAACTAGGTATGGAGATACCGATGATCGTATCTCGGACATGTAATATATCGTGAAACAAAGGGATTAAGATACTAGCGTAAAAGGTTCACACGATCACAGAAGTCATCCTTGAATATGTGGGAGTCAGTACGAATCTCCAGGTCCCGCTGTTGATTATTGATCGAAGAGGGGTCTCGATCATGTCTGCATTATTCGTGAACCGTAGGGTGAAAAACTTAAGGGATACCGACACCATTCGGAGCAAATGATATGTCAGAAAAAGAAAAGGAAAGCGCAGGAATTTATTTCACTAGACACCGGAACTGTTTCAGTTGAAATTGTTGAAACTCGTTCTACATGTGAAATTGAATACTAGCAAGTGTTTTATGTGAATTTTTGTTAATTAAAGTAATTAAAAAAATCGTAATAAATAAATAAAAGAGTTTTATTTAAATGAGAGCTTGCATTAAATTTGGTGGAAATTTAATGCATGTGAGTGGATTTTTGAGTGGAGGCTCTTTTATGGGAGTGGAGGCTTTTCATTTTGAGTGGGAGCTCCACCCACATGAATGTGGAAGAGGTGGGGGCAGCCACCATGGCTGGCGCCATTCCCCTTGGGGTGCCCCCCCCTCTCCCTATAAAAGGCCCCCCTCTCCTCCTCTCAAAGCACACCTCCTTGCGAAGGATCTCTCTCCCCCCTTTAGAAATTCCCCATGGTCTCGGATCAGCGAGATACATGTTCTCGGTGGATTTTTCTGGAAGGTTTGTTGTTTCCACTGCTTCGCTGGAGCAAGGGCGCGGAGGTTGTCGGGGTACCCGTACGTGTGCGATCACGGATGCACCATTGCTTTGCGGTGCTGGACTTGATGGTGCTGGACCGGCTGGACCGGATGGACTTCATCACGATCTTGAGACCGGCAAGCGTTCGTATACATCATCCACGAGTACAACCTCGTTAACACTATTCGGTCTTCGAGGGTATGTATTCTATGGATGTATATCCACCCGTTGCTTGTATCTAGTAGATAGATCTTGGTACTTAGATGTTCCCATCGTAGGAAATTTTTTATTTTTTATGCTGCGAACCCTACAATATAGTCATACGTGCTCGCAATGAGAACTTGCACAACATCTTTTGTCCAGCCAGCCCGTGGCACGGGGGCCTCTAGGGAACTACTGGCAATTAAGGTGCTCCTTTTAATAGAGCATCGAAGCAAAACATTAACACTCCGTGAACACATGTGATCCTCACACCACAGCCATTCCCTCTGATTGTCCCAATTATTGTCACTTTGGGGCCTTTGGATCCGGACAATGATATGTGTACACAACTTGTAGATAAGATCACAAATAATACTATCATAATAATTCAATAATAAGTTCAGATCTGAGATCATGGCACTCGGGCCCTAGTGACAAGCATTAAGCACAACAAGTTGCAACAACGTCAAATAGCACTAATAGAGATACTAGGCACTATGCCCTAACAGATCTTATTCGATTACATGATAGAACTCATCCAATCCCTACCATCCCGAAGCCTACAGCGGGAGATTACTCACTCATGGATGAGGGAAACATCGGTGGTTGATGGAGATGTGTTGGTGATGACGATGGCGATGATCCTCTCCAAATTCCCCGTCCCGACAGGGTGCCAGAACGTAGTTTCTGGATCCGAATCTTGGTTTCTGGTGGCGGCGGCGGAGCGGAACTCTTTCTAAAAAACTATCGAACCCCCCTCTATTTTTAGGTCAAAAGGCAACTTATAGGCACAGAGGGAGGCCGAGGGGGTGCCTAGGGTGGATGCACCCCCCTAGGCGCGACTAGAGGTGGGCCCGTGTCTGGCAGGGGTGTGGGCCCCCAGGCCCCTTCTTTGTCTCGTCTTCTGGCTCTGTGGGTCTTCTGGTGAAATATAATTTTTGGCATATTTTCCGGGATTTTTCCTGATAGTTGATTTTTTGCGCAAAAACAAGACACCAAGGTAATTCTGCTGAAAACAGCGTCAGTCCGTGTTAGTTGTATCTAAATCACACAAGTTTAGAGGAGAAACAATAGCAAAAGTGGTCGGGAAAGTAGATACGTTTTGGACATATCAGTGACCTCTATGCATTAGTTGATATGAAAAAATATATATATATTAATCACTCTCTCTTCTTCTTTTAGCCCACATGATCAAAGCAATCGACAACTAGAACAAAAAGAGGCCCAAACAAAAAGTTGTATGGTAAGAAAGGTTCACCATCGACGAAATAGATGATAATGGAGAACCGATTGCTTCAGAAAAGCACCGGAGAATGTTTATAAATCAAAGCGGGGTGATTGTTAGGGATACCCTCCCGATCACCATTCAAGAATGGAATAATTCAAAGAAATCAGGTGAAGAATCCACCAGTTATGTCACCGATGATGCCAAAGATGACCTTTGGCAGAATCTCATAGCACATTTCATACTACCTCTAGAGTATGAAGAATTCGAAGCAGATGGTACTACCCCAAGGTCGGGTGGGCTTGAAAAAAGAGAGAAAGTCAAGGAGTGGGCTCTAATGAAGATGGGCGAACTATTCCAGAACTACGAGAAAGGTTTATATGCGAAGTATGTCACGAAAAATAAAATGCCAAACTTCAAATTAAAGGAGCATACAAGAAATTGAGAGAACAGTGGCCAGATTTTGTAGAGTACAAGCTATCTTCTGTAGCCAAGGCAAAGTTAGAAAAAATGCGGTAAATGCTTCCAGAGAGAGAGAGAGAGAGAGAGAGAGAGAGAGAGAGAGAGAGAGAGAACGACGAGCTAACACACGCTCTCGGGAATCCTAAAAAAAGTGGACGAACACGAGGCAAAGGCATCAGTATTACATGGAAGAAAGGGTTTCCCGAGTACGATGATAGTTACAGAAGCCATAAGGGAAAGAAGAACCGGGAAGCAAACCAGACCGGGAAGATAGAACATGACCTAGCTGGGATGAAGAAGATGATGGAAGCACTTAGCCAAAGGTCGTCATCTCAGCAGCAGGCTGATATCCTGCATTGGATCTTAGCCAGCGGAGGAGCGGCGTGGCTTCCACAGAGGTCCGGGCTGATGATCAAGCACTGTTGGATGATGCATCGGCGCCTCGCTACCCCGTGGATGATGTCATAGAGATGACACAAGAACCTATCCTTCAAGGTGGCTATCGACACTTTTTTACCTTGTCTACCTGGAGCACTCCACCATTCACTTACGATTCCACCTGGCTATGCTCGTGTCACGGTGGATGACCTAGTGGAGGATTTTGCGGACCTAGAGATTGACATCACTACACCTGAATGCCTTAGGAAACTGGGAGATGTCAAGCGCCACATCATTCTATGGAAGAAGAAGTACATCAAGTTTTCAGGCTCGGCACCAAGGCCACCAACTCCAAGGAATCCAAGTCCACCAACTCCAAGGAATCCAAGTCCACCCCACCCCGATGATCGTCAACCACCAAGTCCACCCCACCCCGATGTTGATCACCGCAGCGCGAGTACATCAACTCGATCTCCGCCTCCGCGCAATACTTGATCTTCGCCTCTGCCTTCATGTAATACTACCTTAGTGAAAAAACAAAAGGTCACCACTCCCCCGTGCCCCACTCAGAAGAAAGGTAAAGCGGCGAATATAGTTGACCACCCGCCGAGTCTCTCCAAGAGACGTTATGATAAGAGTGATGAGGAAAACGCCGTGGATGTGTCTGCCTACACTAAGGCTTTTTTGCACCCGAAAAGCCCGAGCCAAAGCCGGTATTTGATGAAAAAACCAAAAAGTAGGGTAAGTCCTTTCTTGAGCAACCATCCAAAATATCGATGAATCTAGAATTAGACTATGACCGTGAAATTATTAAGCAAGCAAAGCAGAAAAAAATAACAAGTGCAAAAAGCGGGAAACAAATTTCCCAGCTCAGACACCAGAAGATTCAATCCCCCCGCACATAGTTATTTCAGATATCGACAAGGCCTTCAGAACCGATATGGATAAGGACATGCAAATATTGGACCCTAGAGCCAAGGTTGATGCTGGACTAATTGGCATCACTGTAGCGAGGGCCAAAGAACTTGCTACCGACATAGGTATGTCTCTTGGTAAATTTTTAGGCTATGAAGATCTGCCAATAGGTGAGATGGCACAGAGTTATGTTAAAGGGGAGCCTCTACTCGGTCATGAGGAGCTCGCGCGTTTATCAACACATATACAAAATCTGCACGAATTGTACATTGTGCAATAAAGAGAAAGCATCAGAAAGAATGGTTTTTGGTGGACGTTAAAAAGGAGCATCACTTCAAAATATACTCGATACAGATTCAAATGATCGAACTATTTCAGTTATACAATCAGCGCGCCCTCGACAAATCTATCCTTGGTTGTTATTGTCTATAAGTAATTTATTTCTATAATTAAGTCTCTAACTCAGCTCGTTCATTGCATGTAATACATTATCCTGACTATATATCCTTTTCTACGGTATTATATTCTATAGAATGAAGATGCTTGAATGCAAAAGAGCTACTCCTTCCAATCCATATTACTTGTCGCTAAGGTGGATGTATCTAGTACTAAAACATGTCTAGACACATCCATTTCAGCGATAGGTAATATGGATCGGAAGGAGTAGAATATATGATGTTGGGTTCATTGACCTATAATATCATTAATGAATATACGTTACACAATCACCCCAAAGACATGGAGGATGACGTGTGCATGTTTTTAATTGATCATAATTACGTTAAGGAAATACTATTTCATTAACCCTTCAAGTGAGTGTTTCTGTCTTGTACACATTATTTTTCAAGTGTAATTGATGAGTTATGCATGTCTGCTTATGTAAACGTCCGCAGGTTACACTAGATACTACTAAACATTCAAGTTGACAGTCCCTAGTTGAAGTCCATGACTCATTAAGTTGGGACCAAAAGAAGTGGAGCGACATGAAAGCAATGCTTTAGAAGTAATTTTAATCATTATCGCATTATATTGGCCTCTTTCGTTCATTTCCTGATATCAAGTAACTAATAACTCCTTTGTTCATTTTGTTTGCCGAGTAGGTGTTTGACACGGTTCAAACAGAAAATAGCAGGTTCATTCAAAGATGAGCTAACTTATAAAATGGTGAATGGTTTGCAACAGTCATCGGGGACTCATTTATGTGGATTCTACGTTTATGAGTACATTCACGAGTTGACCAGTGAGCGAATATTCGAATATTCACAGTTTGCAGGAGAATCTCGAATCAGAGCAGCACGTACGAGCAATTCAAGAGGAATTAACGAGATTTCTGATAAAGGAGGTCCTTGATATAAAGGGAGAATATTATGTGGAGGACACGAAACTCGATATGCTTTAGTGATCTTCATGTAATTGATATGATATATCATCAATAACCATGTAATTTCAACCATTTCCTTCCTTTTGATATGATCGAACACTGTATAGTATGCTCGCAATAAATCGAATATGCGTCAACATGTACCGTGTATGTAGTAGCGTAGAATAAGCCTACGAAAACATGTTTAAAATTATAATAAAACACAAATTTAAAAAGGAACGAAATGGAAAAAATAAAATGAAAAGGAAAACACAAAATCTTGCCACGGCAGAGAAACACACGAATCTCTGCCACGGCAGGAGAACGTCTAGTCCCAGATGGTGTTACGACTCAGGACTAGAGGTCCTCCTTCCCCCTGCTCCGGGAAGCGACCACGTGGTAGCCTCTAGTCCCGGGTCATAACAAACCGAGACTAGAGGTAGGGGTCTTTAGTCCCGATTTCGCAGTCCCGGATACGAAACCGGGACTAATGGCCCTTATGACCCGGAACTATAGGCCCTTTTTCTACCAGTGAAGAATCCAAATCGCTTCTACATGCATTGGAATAAACGTATTACGCACCAGATTTGAGTTTCAATTTCCATGGTCAAGTAATTCAAAAACTCTGCGTAACCGACAATTGTCTCTAATAGGATAAACCTTGACATAGGACTGTCTGGGTATCCAACTATCATGCCAAATTCTGACATTGCTACCATCTCCAAATCGCCAAACAAGGCCCAGCTTCAGAAGCTCCAATCGATAGGAGATAGGAGATGGCAGTCCACGTAGAGGAAGGTGTGTCGGTGATGTCGCCATTAGGGTAATAACGAGCACGTAGAATCCATGCACACAAGCTATTTGGAAACACAATCAATTGACACACTTGACGTGCAAGTAGTGCTTGATTATAAAGTCTTATATCTCTAAAGCCGAGACCACCTTGAGATTTTGACCGGTTTAATTTAGCCCAACTTCTTGCGTTTACCATTCTTCACACTCCATCAATAATTATGGATCATTTTATTCGGTCCATCGCAAACCGATAGCAGGAGCTTAAAAACTCCTATCACATAAGTAGGAAGAGCCTGAGCCACTGCCTTGATTAATATTTCTCGGACACTCTGAGCTAAAAGACTATCTCCCCATTCAATTGATCTCTTACCCAAACGTGCTTGTAAATTCATGAATCAGCCCTTGTGCATTCTCCTATGCGGGATGGGCAAGCCAAGTTACTTTTTTTTTGCGATGGACAAGCCAAGCCGAGATACTTAACATCAAAATCCTACTGCATCACATGCAAGGTATCACGAACTATCACTTGAGTCAAACCAATGGACAAACATGACTGAAAATAATCAAACATTTGGAAGAGTTAATAAGTTGACCCATCCCTGCTGCATAGATAGCCGGAACCTTTTTTTAACTCAGACTAAAGAACAATAGGGTATCGTTGGCGAACAAAAGATGGGAAATCCCTGAAGCACCTCTACACACCCTCAATGGTGAAATTCCATGCTGATCAACCTCCTTTTTCAACAAAGTAGATAAACCATCATGTTGATCCCCTTGCATGAGGCCTCGAATAGGAGAAAATGCTTCCAACAAGGAATTGAATTTTACTGAATATTTCACCGTGGTGACAAACTATCCACCGTACCCAACTCTATCATAAGCCTTCAATAAATCCAACTTATAGCCACAAAAGGAATTATTGGCTGACGGAGCATGATCCATATAATGTAAACACTCAAATGCCAGAAGAGCATTGACCAAATAATAAAGATCTATGTAAGTGTAAAATGACGAAAACATGTTTCTCTCACAGCTACTAATATCTTGAGAAATAAGTATTGTAGACTCCAGGCAACGTCTTCAAAGTTCAGTTTTTCAAACATTATCCCGGGATTTGAATTTGAATTGAACGGTAGTAGTAGGTTACACAAGAGGACCGGACCGAAGAAAATCCAGCGGATTGCGATGACCGAGGTCGTGCACACTTCAACTAATATAAAATTGCTCTCGTAGTAGATACGAACATATTTTAGACAGGAGCTCAACTACTTACAAGTATCCTGCTATATAAAATGGCAGTACTCACGAAACGGATACTATATCAACATGCAAATCGTATCAAACAGTCAGCAAATGTCACGACTCACGAACTATGGTTTGCACTTGATAACATAAAACATTTCCCTTTTCCTTTTCTGCAACTGGCATAACTCGTCCTTTAGACTTGGACAAATTAAAGGCACAAAGAATTGAATACCGGAGAATCGAATCCAATGCCGCAGATGATACACGATACGATAGCACAGCATTCCACTCCGGTGAAACGGAATCTTAGAGCAAGTATAATAAGCCTAGTCAGCAGACTATAGTACTTGCCACATCATCAAAAGTACTAGTTGGAGGAGAGAGAAAGGAGGAAAGAGAGAAGAGCCGGCTCTTATGTTGTAGCCCGGCTATAGCACAAGAATCAAGAAAAAGAGGCTTGCATGTAGCCTAAAGCCAATAGCATACATGCATTAAATAATTAAATATTAATTAATGTCTAATTAAGAGCCAACTAATAGCTCATCTATTATATGAGTTGGCTATATGATGACTCTTAGATGACATGGCGTATCCTTATAGCCAACTGCTGGCTATATTATTAACCTTGCTCTTATGCGCTTCAAGGCTTCGAGATCGATTGAGGCCTCTAGGTCGTCAACCGGCCACGCGTACGAATAGTCCGATCGGCGGTACTACTGCTCGTCCGTGCACGGGACGAGAAGTTTTGGGGAAAACATCGATATCCTCCCAACAGGAACGTACCCTCGCAATCTTTATCCCTGCCACCTTTCTAACGGTGACCAGGTACCGTATTTAGTGCCATCTCGATCTAGCGGTAGTAGCGTGGAGCGCTTGCTTCGCTGACCAGTTCTTGCCGAGGCAATGGCCATACGAGTAGTGGTATGATGAATACGGCTGATGCACGGAACAATTAACTAGAGTGACAAGTGGGCCCCAGGCGGGCCCACATGCCCGTTTAATTAAGCACGGCAGTTCGTACTTGCGACGGAGCCATGAAGACAGAGACAGACACACAATCTTGGGGCTGCCCCAAAATAAGAGAGAGAGAGAGAGAGAAAGAGAGAGAGAGAGCACTGTTGGTTTGTTTTCAAAAGGTTCCGGAGGGAACGATCCATGGAGCGACAAAGCGCCTCGCACGTTCTTCCATTTCGCAACAGCCGGCAGGCGTCTCGGCCGGCGAGCGATTTGCCTTCTTTTTGTTCCTCCCCGCATACCGATGCGCGGTGCGGTGCGGCGCGGCGAGGTTCAGTCTAGGCGTCGCATAACAGAGCGCAGGTCCTTTGCCACGGAGGAATTGACAAGCGGTACACGGAGAACGACTTGCTTCCGTGGTCTTCAGCACTGTCCTGTGTGTAGTTTGCGGTTCCTTGGTCGGTCGATAGATTGATTATTCGACGTTGCACGATCGATCTTGCATGATGCTTCTGACTGACGGTGGTCGACACGCACGCAGCCTAGCTACGGGTGCCACTGTTCTCGTTGACGGCATCGTCGCTCTTGTGTCTTGCCCCAAACAGTTGGCCACCCACCCCCACGCATGCATCCAGCGAGTCTCTTGCCCGACCCGACAATGGGAGCATCGTTTCGTTTCGAAACGTCAGCTCGATCCCACGAAAATGTTCTTGTTCCATGAATGCCTAAAACATCCCCTCAAGAGGGCAAAACTGTGGTATCGGCACAGGTCGCACCGTACCGTACGTACAAACCATATGTACATACCCAGTCGGCGTCAGCACGGAAGGCGCGATCGCGGCCGGAGCCCACCGGGCGGCGTTGGCAGCGGCGGACCGCAACCGGCGAGGGCGAGCTGACGCGACACCGTGGTGCGTGGCGAACGAAAGGACCAGGGGCCATGAGCGGAGCCGCGCGTGGAGCGAATGAATGCGAACGTAAACGAGCGGCGGTGGGGCAGCGAGCTGCGCTGCGCGGCGCGGAAACAAGGCGCGCACGAGGGGCCTGTGTGAAGCGAGCGGTGGGCGCGCACCTCACCTCAGGCAGCCGGAGTGGCACAGTGGTGCGCCCCCCAGCACAGTACTCGCACTCTCGCGGAGTACTATACTGCCGCCCGTCACGAGCTAACCCGCCACCGCCACCGCTACAGCACGCGCAGCACTAGTTTTACCCTTCTTTTTACTAAAAAAAAGCAAAGCACCGGTTCGGTTAGATTAGGCAGCCGCTCCATGCTCACCGCCGCAGAGCGCAGTGATTAGCAGGTGGTAACCATGTGCCGCGCGGCAGCGGCAGGATGAACACGACGGGGACGGACCGCTGTTCGACGTGACGGACCAAGTAGGTAACGTAACAGCAGAACCAGATCGCCTCCCGGGAATATAGCGAGACCATGAACCCGATGCCCGTTTCATTTCATTTCATTTCATTTCCCCCCATTCCTTTCCCGTCAGCCACTGTCTGTCCAGGAGTATGTAAACTGCTGCTACAGGCCTAGAGCTAGCCTCTACTAGACCGTTTGAATTTCTTCATCACAGACTAATTTAATTACTCCTACTGCGGTTTGCTTTCTGCGTCCGGGTCGTATCCTTGTCGCCCGCTGCCGGCGTCGAGCACTGTGGACGACGGTTGATAAAACGAGTGATAAAGTAAAAGAGAAAAGAAAAGCACCTGGCTAGCAAGACACCTCTCTGAAGACGGAGACACGAAAAGGGGCAGTAGTACTACTAGTAGGAGAGAGACGGGTGAGAGGGAGGCACGCTACGCTACGCCTCACCTCGCATCGCAACAGGTAGTGATAGTAGTATTAAATGGCGGCCATAAATAAACAAGCGTAAATCCTAGGGGGGAGGTGGTGCGTGTTTTTATTGGTTTGCGGTGGGGGCGCGTCGGTTCCATAGACATAGGCGTAGGGTTGCCCGTGGTAGAGAGAGAAAGGGGCACGCACTCGCACTGCAGTAGTGAGAGATAGGATAGGCGAGAAAGAGGGGAGCGGCATAGGTGTGAAGGGAGGAGGGAGGCTGCTCTCATTTCGTCTTCCTCTTTTGCTCCTCGTGATGTGCGCGCATTGCTGCTGCCCCTGCTCAAGCTGACTGCCGCCTCTGCCCTCGCATCTCTCCTCGCTTTCCTTCCACCTCCCCATCCCCGTCCTACTCGGCGCGGCCCCTTCGGAACCCTAAATCTCGCCGCCGACGTCCTCCCGCCGGTAAGGTTTCTCCCCCTCCAAATCCCCCCCGGTTCTCCTGCGGCCAAATCTGCTTTCTTTCTCCTTTTTTTTCGTGTGTCTGTGCGTGTTGATGCCTTTGGCTAGCTCTTAAGCTCAGCTCCAGCGGTTTACGGATCTTGCATCATTTTTTGCTACTACTACAAAAAATACCAAGCAAAACCCCACCTCACCTACCGCATCTATGTTCCTTTTGCTTTCCTTCTTTCTCTATCATTTTGTTTTTCAAATTTTAACTACGGAGTGGGGGAGCGGGGACACTGCGGGAGGGTATAATGAGTAGGAGGGCACCAAGATCGGCCCATGCTCTAGTTCCATCTTCAGATTCCTATGCTTTTTTTCCCTCCACCATGTTAGTGCCAACAAACAAGGTTCTTTTTTTCCCTGAAAAAACAAGTTACCTCGCCCCATCTGATTCAGTTTATGCTTACTCTCTCGCAGGGTCGTCGCGTGATGCCGGTTCCTGATCCGGGAAAGCTGCTGCTTTGGTCACCAAACCGCAGCCACAACCGGTCCTGACTTGAAGTGCATCAGCCGTTTCGCGGCCTCCACCCAGATGCGGTTGCTGGTTGCGAAGTCCTGTAAGTTAGTACTCTAGGAGCAGCTCAGTGCTGGTGAGGAATGGGTTCTTCAGGGTGCTCGGAGATAGTCGAAATGGCGGAGGAGGCGAAAGATGACCGTCCGGGCGGCGTCACCCACCTGAGGGTGAGGGTGAAGCCGGTGGGGCAGGAGCACGGGGCGCGGTCGTGCTCGGTGGAGGATGACCTCGACAGGCTCCTCAGATCCTTCAACGTGCGCACCTCGGCCCGGGCTTCTGGGCAGACGAGCACGGACAGGAGGCTTATTGCGCTTGGGAAGGCGCCGATGTCGAGCTCGGAGATTATGGAGTCGGTGAGCCTGAAGCAGGCCCTCAGGAAGATGTGCATCTCCCAGGCGTCGGAGATGGCCGCCATGAAGAGGATGTCCAAGCCCGCAGCTGTGTCATCGAATGCCTCTGAATCTGGGGCGATTAAGAAGCTCTACGCGTCCGTTGTGGTTCAGACCAGCGAGGAGCAGCAAGATGGGGAGAGTAATAAGGTTGAGAAGGCCTCTGTTCTGCCTGAGAAGACCGTAGTAAGTTCATCGGTTAAGTCGACTGAATCAAGTAAGAAGGTGCCCAGTAAGAGCTCAGCTAACAAGCATTTGCGAGCAGCTTCTCCAACCAAAGGTAAGGTCCAGAAAACCAGAATCCAAGATGTGATGGCAAGCGAAGATCCATCTGCAGGAAGAGCTGTGGCAAAACAGAGGAAGGGAAAATCTCCAAAAGCATCTAGCCCACGGGCTGTTCCAGTTGGCGGCTCACGCCTGGTGAGGCCAGTGTTCCGCACCAAGTCTTCCACTAAAAAGAAGGTTAAACCCGAACCGCCTGCAGCAGTGTCTTCCCTTAAGCATTCTGAAGCAAAAGGTTCCAGTTCTCACACTAATAAACTGCAAGAGGACCTTCAGGATGAACCCAGAACTCCACCATCAGCCAACAAGAAGGGCGCTGACAGCTCTTTCAGTGCCGAAGGAGCGGATTTCGGCAAAGGAGGTGGTGTTAGCGGGATCCCTGGTCCAGAGCCTGGTGAATTGTCAAGATCAAAGGAAAAGGGTGAAAGCTCCCAAAGCTCCAAGAGCAGCATTGGTGACTATAGCAATAGCACCAGCACAAGCATCAGCGAAGATAGTTATGGCAGTTTTAGTGCTAATGGCAGCAGGCCTCACATGTCGAAAGATGTGAGATGGGGAGCCATGAGGCGCATAGCCATCCAACAAGGGACCCTAGGATTGAAGAACTTCAAGCTTCTCAAACAACTTGGCTGTGGAGATATTGGAACTGTTTATCTAGCTGAGTTGGTGGGTTCGGACTGCATGTTTGCACTGAAAGTTATGGACATTGAGTACCTAATAAGCAGAAAGAAGATGCTGAGGGCTCAAACGGAGAGGGAGATACTGCAAATGCTTGACCACCCATTTCTTCCTACTCTGTATTCCTATTTCACGACAGATAATCTGTCATGCCTAGTCATGGAGTATTGTCCAGGCGGTGACCTGCATGTCCTGAGGCAGAAGCAACCCACTAGAACCTTTTCAGAAGCCGCCGCTAGGTATGTAACTTCGGCAATGGTATTTGTATGTCCTCTAATGACATACTACACTTGAATTTGCCATCATGGAGCTGCTTTACACTGACTGAACCAAAGCCATATTAAACTAACGTGCTGACATAATCTGGCTGAGAATTTGCGTTTTAAGTTAACTTTTAACTAATAAGGATTGTTATCCCTTTGCAGGTTTTATGTGGCTGAAGTTCTCCTAGCGCTGGAATATCTGCATATGTTGGGCGTTATATATCGTGATCTGAAGCCTGAGAACATACTTGTTCGCGAAGATGGCCACATCATGCTGTCTGACTTTGATCTGTCCCTGAGGTGCTCAGTTTGTCCAATGCTTGTGAGGTGCTCATCAGTAGGAAGAGAAGAGCCTCCTAGGCCTTCGGGGCCTTGTGCAGAGAGCTGCATTGATCCACTGTGTATCCAACCATCCTGGGCCAATTCTTCTTGCTTCACACCTCGGATGGTTCCTTCTACCCCTTCCAGGACACGGAGGCCCAGAGCTGAACCCCCGAAGAAACCATCGCTTCCGCAGCTTGTTGTCGAACCAACTGATGCAAGGTCAAATTCATTTGTTGGAACCCATGAATACCTTGCCCCAGAGATCATCAGAGGAGATGGCCATGGCAGCTCGGTCGACTGGTGGACTCTTGGCATCTTTCTATATGAACTGCTCTATGGCAAGACACCATTCAGGGGACCTGGAAACGACGAAACGCTTACAAATGTGGTTTCGCAGGGGCTGAGGTTCCCTGAGAGTCCAGCAGTCAGCTACCACGCTCGCGACCTGATCCGAGGGTTGCTCGTGAAGGAGCCAGAGCACCGCCTAGGCTCGAGGAAAGGAGCTGCCGAGATCAAGCGGCATCCCTTCTTCCAAGGCCTGAACTGGGCCTTGATCCGCTGGACGGCACCACCGGAGACCCCGAAGAGCGTCGACACCCCAACCATTGTGGCAGCGGTGGCACGGAAGAAGAAGGAAGGCAAGTGTCTTGAGTTCCGGATGAATGGAGACGACATCGAGTTTGAGCTCTTTTAGTGGTGGCAGCAGTAGTAGTAGCGGTAGTACTTTGTATTCTGAAGAACATCCTTACCATGGTAGCTGGTAGAAGGTAGTAGTCCCGCACTCCCCACTCCTCCCCTGCAGTTTTTTTCTGTTGAAAATGAGTATCTGTTGTCACCTGCCAATGTTGGGATGCAGTGTAAGGTCGGCTGTTGTGCCTGTAACTTTATTCCTTGTTAATACCATCAGGATCAGCACGGGTAGATAGTTGTCATGGGCTTGTCCAAGCATTTTTCTTTTGAAGCGTGTCATTATCTTGCGAGTTGCGAGCAAATTGCAGCTTGCCGTAGAACATGCTGTTGTGCTGTACTGAATGCTGTAGGCGTCCCTGGGTGGCATCTGAAGTGAGCTGTTACTAGTTACAGTGGTTTTATTGCTGGGAGTATTAGTTTCTCGAGTAAGGTCGAGTAATAAGTTATGTAACATGTGTCCTTGTTGGTTAATATCATAAAGTCAGGAGCACAGGTTTAGCAGGTATGTGTCTGTTACTGACTTGACAATAAATGGGTTTGTCTTGTGTTTCTGATGAAACTACTGGTGTGCGTCAGTTACTGCCTGGTAAGTTCTATAATTGTTCTGGTGTAGATGATTTCATTGCTGGAGTGACTGATGTAATGTGATTATTAGGAGGCTGGGTAGGAAACCTGCAAACCCCTTTTGGAGCGATTTTCTCCCTTTTTCACATAGAGGAAGGCTAAAAAACCACATAAATATTGCAATGCTCATAAAACTACAGTATTTTTTTTGGAAAACCATGCTTTTGCAGGAAAATTTAAATTCAGAGTTGTACTGTATGCTAAAACGGAATGTATATGCAAGGGTGGGTGTTTGGTAGTTTCAGTTTACGTTTGCATCTTAAAAATTCTCAAAAGTTCATAGATGTGCATCTTCCTACAAGAACTCATCCAAGTATTATTTTTATATCCTACACAGGTTTAGATTAAAATATTTTTTCGGCGCAACAAGCATTTATAGGTTCCAGAACACGTTGGAAAACTTTATAAATGGACTTTCTAGAGTTAAGAAGCTCAGAGCAGCTTGGGAGCCAAAAATCCGTTCCCCAAAACCTTGATAATAGTAAATCACTGGAACAGCATGATATCATCTCGAAATGGGCATTTCCTCTATAAAATCCACTGTAAATATGTACAAATCTAGTGGCAAATGTGTGATTCTTACACAACAAAATGCAACGTCCATGAGCCCCTAAAGGTTAGAACTGCTGTTGGACTTACACAATGTAGGTCTTCCTGCCACGCTTCCTCTTCGGGCTGGATGGACCAGACATGAGACTTAAAGCATTTAGAATTTCCTCGTCTTCGTTGTTCCAGAGTATTCTAGATTTTTCAGGGTTTTCCAGCAGAAGTTTGGCCACAAGGAAGCCGGCAATGGACCAAGTTTGGAATAGCCGGGCCTGCTTGCCGATGAATCGCCCACGCTTGGTATCGTAGTATTCAGGCCATTTATCCGTGGAGATGCGGCTTTCAGCCACCTCCACAGCTCTTGCTGCAATCTCGGGCCGGTTCATCTTGATACATGCCACTGTGAGCTGCAAAAGAAAAACACAGAAAATGATTGACGGGCAACAGGTGGTGCCAAGTAATCCAACTGAGCACCTGACAAGGTCTTGAGGTGCTAAACTGGGCCAATGCATATCAATTTGCAAGTAAACAGAAATCAAAGTTGCATGCTAACCTGCCACAACAGTGTTGGCCAGGAACCTCCATTATGGTATGACCAAGGTCTGCAGTAAAGCAAAACAAATGTTAAGAAGAAATACAAAACGATCTGCAAGACGCGCAGAAGTAGAAGGTAATCTAGGACTCACGTGTTTTTAGGGTCGCTCCCAGTAATAAATTTCCACTCTTGATCCTCAAGAGCAGGGTAACATATCTTCATTGGCATCTCTGCCACTAGATCAGACCATTTTGCTTCAACCAGATCCAGAATAGCATGAGATTGATCGGTTGTTGCCAAACTGCTTACTATAGACCACAAGTTCCCCAGAGAAAAGAATCGAAAATCCATGTGAGCTGGTTGCAGGTTTCCGATGAAATAACCCCCTTTCGGAGGAATCCATTCAACAAGCCAGGAAGGAATCTGATCAGGATATATGTTAAACTTGTTGACAGCATCATAAGAATATTCTTCTGTTTTGTATCTATAGATCTCATTTAGTTTTCTCTTTTCAAGCCAATAATACTCCCTGATATGAAAAGAGAGTGCCATAAGCCTGCTCTTTAGGGCACGGATCAAGTCAGCCGATCCATCTTCAGGGGTAAGCATCTCACGTGCACATAAGAGGGCTGAATAGAACAGAGCCTACACCGGAAATGAAAATAATATGAATATCATGCATAAATACCAGAATGTAATCCTCACTGATCGACCAGGATTAGTGGGGTTGAGGATCATCTTTTGCAGAAAGATCATTGACAATACCAGCTCTAATCTTAGAATGTCCTGAATTAACATGTTTTGTTATGACAAGTACTTTAAAAGGCGGGAATATTTGGTGGGCGTTGGAATTATTCATACACACGTATATAACCGCATTTGGAATTTAATTAAGTGAATTCTATTAGACGATAGGTTTCTGCCACGCCACATAAGAAATTACAGAAAAAATAGTAAAATCTTCATAAAATATCTAGTCATTAGTCACTGTACGTGAAGAACCAGTTTGGATATATTTTCCAGCCGTCCTGTGTTCTTACTCAAAAAAAGGTTGATAACTTCTAAAATCAGTAAACGTCGATTGTTTCTCCCAACTTAAATTTATGAGAAGCCTTGTGCTGGCCCATAAAGATTCAAAAAGTAACATCCAAGCACAGGCCCAAAGATGGGTGTGTTACTCAAAGTGTTGTTCTTCTTTGCTTAATGTGGCTCAAATCCACAAGAAGACCACTTGGAATCTATGACCAGAAATATTGTCTCTTTAATTGGCCAACATTTGTAGCTCCAGAACAGGACTGTGCTCCATGTGGTGAAATTAGCAACACCCAAAATAAACTTAACACATGTCGAAAGCTCACTTATTCAGCATGTAAGAAAAGATCAGGCTTCAATAATGTATTTTCTATTTAGTGCTGTGCCACCAATATAAATGTTTGAGACTTTGTGTTGATATGGCAATATGTTATGTGTTTCTTTTCTGTGTGTTTCTGATGTTTCACTATGCTGTTACTTTCTTAACTTAACTGTTACTTTCACATGTTCGTGGTACCTGAATTTCCAGAGGGTGTCCATGGATACCCATTCGACGATCCATCATGCAGGAGCCATCAGTGACTAGCAAAGTTGGAAACATGTCAAACCCATCAGCTAAGCAGAGCTTCAAGATCAACTTTATTCCAGTCTGGACATCGACTCTCTCGTGGAATGAAAGGTCCCCTGAACATTTTCCATATGCCCTCAGCAATATGATCCACCATAATCCTGAAAACCAACATGAAGGTGAATGCTATATTCAGATGAACAGAAACTGGTGCCACACGGCCTACCTGAATGCTATATGACCCCTACCTGAATCAACTGGTGCCACACGGCCTATAGCAGCCTCCCCAAAGTCAGGATCCAGGACTTCCTCAGTTGCACCATCTTCGCCACCATCAAGTGGAATAACACGCACCTTGAAACTAGCTGGCATCAACCCTTGGCCTGGACTATGGCAGTCTATCGTTTTCTCCCAGCTCTATGTTAACAACAAGTTTTCACAAATTAGAAGCTAAGCTTGGTACATCATGGGCAGTAATAATGATACTACTCCCTCCGACCCATATTAGTTGACTCAAGTTTATCTAGATTTGGATGAATCTAGACACTATTTTATATGGGTTCAAATCCAAGTCAACTAATATGGGTTGGAGGGAGTACTTCTTTTAGCAAAAAGAAGGATGCTGACTTCAGTATATGAAAATCCAAATTTGTCTACTGCAACTAATAATTTTGTATAGGTTGT
The DNA here is from genome assembly GCA_910589765.1 of Avena atlantica. NCBI lineage: Eukaryota > Viridiplantae > Streptophyta > Magnoliopsida > Poales > Poaceae > Avena > Avena atlantica. The sequence continues at coordinate 359,214,999 of OU342734.1, read as the reverse complement.
CCTTTTCAAAGTAGAAAAATCTTATCACGATTTAGGAGCATGGATACCGATTATTCAATTAACAAAAGCAGCACGCTCTGTAAGTCTGTATGTAATTGACACCGACGGATCGAAACATGGAAGGGGCTAGTGCAAAGCGGGAATCACCTGGAGCTGGAGCGTGTGGAGGATGAAGTTGCGGACGATTTCGTGCTCCCCCTTGAGCAGGAAGGCGATGCCCGAGGGCACGAAGTCCCGGATGAACACCTGGTCGTAGTTGAGCGGGCTGGCGTCGTTGGGGTCGCACGCGGCGATCGTGCCGACGGGGCTGCCGCAGTAGGTCACCACCGACTCCCGGAGGAGCTCCCACGCCTCCTCCTCCACGTCGCGCGGCGCGCGCCTCCTCTGGCTTGGCGGCGCGTGGTCGGGCTTGGCGGCGCCGCCGCCATCGACGCCGGGAGGAACCTTGAGGGAAGGATCATGGCCGTGCGCTATCGGGTTGGTGCTGGGATGCAGCGAGTTGGCGGCGCACGGAGGGTTCCGCCGCCTCCCCTTGATCCCGCCTTTCCTCGGACGGGCTCCGACTCTGAGAGAACTAGCGGGCCTCTGGGGCGCCGCGTCGGAGCATCCTAGGTGCAGCGGCAGCAGGGCGGCCACCGCCGCGATCGCCATGCGCGTGCCGCGTGCGGCGCAGGAGGAATAACCTCTAGGCGAACGATTGCTGCGGGGGGATTGGATTGGCCCTTGGCCGTGCGGCTTTGCGTGTTTGAGCAGCCCGCGCAGGGCACGTGAAACGGCGAGACAGTTGCAGTTCAGTGGAGGAAGCTACTCTGTTTTTGGTTGGTTGCTGGTGCTGTCACGGAGGCAGTGGCGCACGGAGGGATACGTGCCCCGTGCCCGTGCTTCTCTCCGCCTTCCTGATTGCTTTCCTCAGTTTTGCCTTTGTGAGCGTGAATTTTTTTTACATTTTAGATGAATTTAAAACTAAACTTGCTGGCATTATTAGATTCAAAAGGTTAAACTGAAAAGACACTTGACGAGTACACATGTACATACTCCTATTTGAAACTGAAATTTTACAACATCCTTGATGAATTATCCTGTCGAAATACATACACCGCCAAAGGATTTTGCACTTAGCATGCACAAAAAAGCATGAAATCGTACTGGGTTGTACAAGTCAGGAAACGTTATGTTCTCCCACAATGCTTTCTAGCCCTAGTTAGATCCTAAACTGCCAATCGACGAACTATTTTCCACCCCAGATTCTTGAACCGAACAGCAGCAGCAGCAGAAGAGACCTCCGGTTTCCGACTACATAGCCAAAAGAGAAGGATTTCAATGCGTGCCGTCATCATGATCATTGTCGTTGTCGCCTTCATAGTACTCGTCATCACGGTGAACCTGCCTGTCTTGGGTATGCTCTGCAAAACATAACAACAGTTCCATAAGAAGCACAATGAAGAAGTTCAAAACAGTACAGGTAAGGAATTCACTGAATGGAAACGAATACAGCATATTTAAGAATACATAGAATAATAAACTGGATCACATTTCTTCAAGTGAAAAATCTTATTATGTGCCATGCATATGCTTCGAGAGACCGGCGAATTAGCAAGGACAAACTACAAAGTTGTTACGCATACACATGGGCACCATAAGACATGCCAGAGGTAGTCTACTTACGGTCAACGCGCTCATCAGGATCCAGCTCATCTTCATCAAAGTCTGGGATATAGAAATCAGGTGGAACCTGCAAGATGACTCGTCATGTATACCAGTATACGGTCTCTGTTCAGAAAAAAAGAAACCACACATACTGATGGAAGCAACAAAAACAGGCAACAAAACTTGCAAAGGCATATTCTAGTGTTCTGATTGTATTCAGTTTCAATTGGGATATTTCAACATGCGAATGTGAGTACAAACTAACCTCTTGCATCTGAACGCCAGGTGCGTGTTGTATGGCCCGTAAACTCTCCATGACTTGCACTTTGATTGAACTGAGATAGGTCTTACTATTCAGGTTGTCCTGTTCCATTAAACAATACAAAGACAATTAGCATTTACACATCCCTAGAGAAAGAAATGGATATTCTAGTTGATCATACTCGATATTTTAAAAGGATGATGCACCAAACAGCAGTTAAATATTTCTGTAAACCCCAGACAGACATAGGAGCAAAAGAAAAGCACAGTCAGAAAAGATTCATACCATGTTCAGATTTGGTACTTTCAATGTATAGTCTGGACCGAAGTACTTAATATACTCATTGTCAGGGATCTCTGCAAGGAAAATGCCATGTAAAACTCTGGACCATGGATAACCATTAAGGAAGAATCACTAACAAAAATTCACAAGGCAAGAGGCCAAGAGTATTAGGGCACTATTGGATTTGTTCTCACTTCTCGCCTTAAAAGACCAAGAAATAAGGAAAATAATACAGGACAAAGTGTTTCTACCATTGAAGGGTTACTAGCTACTGTAACTCAAAAAAGAAGGCTAAGAGGACAGAGCAAAGAAATGAGATACCATTTGGGAGCTCTGTGTCTAGAAGGACCCCAGTTTCAACAGCCCAACAACGTGCTACATTCTCTTTGGTGTACCCACCACCTCCTGTCACCTGCATGTTTGGAAATAAGTGGACATCCTTGAAGAAGAGAATGAAATCATGTGGCAATAGTTTTCTCCCATACCAGCAGGGGAATTTTAAATTTCTTCACAAACTTTACACATTCAGCATGACCTGTTTATGAAAACAAACAAGTTAAACACGAAATGATGCAAAACAAATCCCCCAAATACGGTAATTTAGAATTAAGTGGAGACAAAGGTTAACCACGGCTTAGTTAATTATATATCTGGATGCAGTCTTGGCAAATTTATGAGTAGCACACTTAATATCCTTAAGAATTATTGTACCTTCAATAGAAAGATTGAAACACCCTAGACGGTCCCGCGCCAATGAATCAGCCCCACATTGAAGAACAATAGCACCTGGTAGATATGTCTCAACAACCTTGGCAATTATCTACATGATAAGCAAAATTATATACCCTGATAAGACTAGAGAACAAAAACATGAAAATAACCATAAAATAATGCACATTGACTTGCCGTTTTAAAAAGTCGAGTAAAGCAAGTGTCATCTATGCCATCTTTAAGTGGGATGTTGATGGCATAATATTTTCCTTCCCTGTCTCCTATATCCTTCAAATGACAGTCAAATAAAACGATATGAAGAGCACATACATAAACAGAAAGGCAAAGCAAGATGCAAGCTCTGTAGGTGCCAACTTTATTCAACATGTTTATAAACAGAAAGGCACATATTTGTGCTCGTATCGAACCGTGCCTTTTCCATTACTTTGAGAGTTAAAACTCCAGTTAATGAGAGAATTTTGTTTGGAGAATTGCTCAATAAAATGCAACTGGATAAAGAAACCCTTCACTCATTCAGACCCACACATACATGAGCAAAAGAAGCATCGCTGGCAAGAGAAAACATCATGACCCATGGAAAAAACGATAAAGTGAAGCTTCAAGTGGTAGTTCAAGCACGACTGAAACAGTTATGTTGGTCACTTAACGGCTTCTATTCTTCTCAGCTCAGACGATAGATAATTTCACTTAATTGCATGCATCAGAATGAAGAAAATCCTTTTAGAGCATGACCGTTTATCATATATAGACTATAAACCTCCACTATTCCCAAATATTATACTGGGTATTTAGATAGAATACTGTGCCAAGATTCTCCAGTAAAGGAACGAGAGTTCAATGATACATCTGTCACATATTTGCAGCATCTAGGAGGACAGGAGGCAGTGAAGTAAGCAACGGACTGAAGTATGTTGCAATGGTTTCTATAACTATTGATTACCTCCAGTACCATCAACTTTGAGGTAACATTATGCCAACACCCGTTGTAACTCAGTTTGATAAATGTCTGTTATGTTGTTTCACACAATTAAGAGTTCAAATGCCAACTTTAACTGACATACAGTAAATAGGAGACAACAAACCCCATGCACTTCATGCCTAACAGTGAGCACAAACTAAGATATAGATAAGGATCTAACCCCTGACTGCATTATAAGGGGAAAAACAATGAACTAACCTGTGAAACTAAAAAGGCAACAACATAAATATCATACTACCTCCATCCCAGAGCTTAGGGCTTTTGTTTTCAAAAGTCAAACAACGTATAGTTTGACCAAGTTTTTAGAGAAATATTGATATTTACAATACGAAATTCATACCCTTTGATACATCATGAAACATATTTTCACATGGTATCTATATAATATCATAATTCTTGATAATTTTTTCTAAAAGTTTGGTCAAACTTTTCGTAACTTGACTTTTCAAAAATAATATAAGCCTTAAGCTCTGGGACGGAGGGAGTATTCATCAGTCGAACTCGAACATACCTTAATATCACCTGTGCCAGGAAAGAACATGTCACCATACTTGTGGAAACTTACAGTCATTACCCTGCAAATATATAGTACAAAATCAGATAAGAAATCTAAAGGCTCGTGAAAACACTGGCACTATTATACATTACCGTCACAATACCCACATTAGAAGACAGAGACAGAAATAGCAACTAAGCTAAAAATATGGTGAAAACATAAGAATAACTAACTATCAATAATTACACATTCATGTTTTTTACTCAAAGAAAGCGTGGACCTGTCAGTGAAATAGAAGGCTTCTTCAACTCCATCTCCATGATGAACATCAATGTCAATATAGAGAACCCTAGCATGATACTTGAGAAGCTCCAGAATGCCCAAAACCAGGTCATTAATGTAGCAGAAGCCTGACGCCTCACACTTCTTTGCATGATGCAGCCCACCAGCCCAATTAATAGCAATATCACATGTTTTGTGATTTAATCTTCGAGCCGCATCTGAACAATAAAGAACAGCTTAGAGAGATAAAAAAACAGAAAGAAGCATTGACAATTTTTATACCTAGAGTTCCTCCAGCATAGATTTGGCAGAACTCAAACAAATCATCAAAGACAGGGCAGTCCTCTCCAAGATTGTCTGGCAACAATGATTACAAAATTTAACTGGGTACACTTATGAAAAAAAATCAGATAAGTGAAGTAAAATAATAATTCATCCAATAGCAATACCATTTGGTAAAACAGGCATATTGTGGAAAGTATTCCAGACAGTTTTCCATTTAAGCGGAAACAGCTAATCTTTCATTTGCATACAAAAATTTGTTGATAGATCAGACCATCTTAATATGCTCTGCTTCTATTTTAAGTATACATCTTAAGACCTAAGCTAATATAGAACTGCCTTAGATCCAGGTAAGTAAATTTGGGGGAATTCGATTGGTGCCACTCTGAAGTTACACAAGTTTGACTAACTGCTGCTGGCGTTTGGTTGATATAAACAACTGCGGAATATAAACAGCAGTGGTGCACCACATGTTCTTAGGAACATGGCCTACTCGTCATAAACATGTTCTAACCTAGTTCGACAAAAAATATACAGCCACACGTGACTAGCAGCCAAACATAAGCCGCGATATATTTGGCATGTATTTTATTGTGAAAATAGCAAAGCCTGGAAGAGTAGTCTGTAGAAGAGAAAAGTGTCATCATTCATACATCTAGTTAATTCACTTGCATACAAGTGCTGAGTATCAGGAGTTATCCGGTGCAAGAATTCCACATAATCAGCAGAATGGAACTGGGCAAGCTCTGTTGGATATGCTTTGTGGGGTCTCTGCAAAATCCATTGGGAGCAAAATAAGGTAAAAGACACATTTAGACACTTTGTAAGTACGAAGAAAAGGAATAAAGTGAATTCAATACCGACATATATCTCCATCTTCTTGTGAAGTTCATATGAAAGAACGAGATGATGTGTCATACAAAGACGATGCGGTTTCATCGGGTGATTTGGCCCAAAGTACACATTGCCAACATCCCCTGAGATGCTCGGTCACACAAAAGTAACCAAGTAAGCAATCATAACGAAGTGAACAGTGAAAACCTTTAAAACATACTGAACAATTTATACAAAAAGTGTAATTAAGGACCTTAAATAAAGGAGCTAGTCGTAAAACCGGGATCAGGTAAATCTGAACGCACGCGAGAGAACATAATCTACCCTGAGCCTACCTTGTTAATAAAAAGATAACGGGAGAAATTGTTACATTTGACTTCCTTATCTGACCTAGAATGAGGTATACACTAATGCAAATTTATAACGCACATAAGGCTAGGGCTGAACTACTCAAGCAAATAGTAGGCCAATGAACAGGGTAGCCACCAATTCTACTCGAAAAAAATCCAACAGCCCATAGCATCCTGAAATTTTCCTTCGCCGTATAACGTCGGCACAGATTTAGAGAAAATATCCCATGATCACATCTAGCCATTAACAAATCAGCGAAACAAGAACAAAGAACCACTAGGCCCACGAAATATTTCCCCCTATCATCGAAATTGCTAGACGAGACACGCAGGCGGTGTAAGAATAGCGACTTTAAACTAAGGGGAGAGCTAGGGATGTACAGTGGTTAGGGAGAGTGCACAGTGGACAAGAGGGGGGGGCGTAGCGGCCGTACCATCGTAGAAGTAGGATATCCTGTCTTTCTCCAGCATGACGTCGATCTCGAGCGACCGGCTGCCGCTACAAGCGGCAGTGGCCGCGGAGTCGAATGGGGCGAGCCGGGATGGCCCAACCGCGACGGAGGGGCGGCGGCGGATGTCGAGGTAGTCCTGCGTGAGGAGGAAGGGGACAAGCCGAAACGAACGGAGCGAGGGGGATGGCTTGGGGAACGTTCTGCACAGGGTTGGACAGTCAGGATCGTGTTAGTACCAGGATCGAACGGACAAACTTTTTCCAGCTTAATCCCAACCAAACCCTCGGGGCTGGCTTGTTTGATTCATAGGATAGGAAAAATAAAGGAATAGGAAACTATAGAATTGCAATGTCATGTTCACTTCAATCCTATAGAAACCCACATGCAACAAAGTTTGTTAGGATTCTAAGAAAGAGCTTTGGGTGGATGTTAGATTTCCTATGCAACCTGGTGCAAAGGATTTCCTAGAAAGTTTCCTATAGGAATCAACCCTACAAATCAAACAACCGCCATAGGAAAATTTTCTATAGGATTTAATCCTACAAATTTCCTATACAAATCCTTTGAATCAAACATGCCCTCACTATTTTATACTCCCTGTCTTAGCCCAGTTTTTTTGGTGGCTTCTCCCACAAGCTGCCCTACCCCAGCTTTCTGGGAAAGCCGGTTCAAAAAATTTATGAGGCTTCCAAAATAGTTAAGGCTAAACAAATTTGCACTTCCCCAGGAAGCTGGGGAAGGGCGGCTTCTCGAAGAAGCCCAAAAAAGAACTGGGCCTTAAAATAGATGTCAACAATTTATTTAAATCTCAATGTATTTATATATTGAATAGTGTCTAGATTTATTTAATTTAATAAATCTATAACATCTATTTTGAGATGGAGGGAGTATAAAATACATCTTTTTTCTATAGTACTGTTTGTCAGATCTCCGCTTCTCTCCAAATTTGACATGTTTGGTATTTCATATGGATTTATTTTAATTCTATTATGACGTGTTCGTGAAAAAAAATACATAGTACGATAGTAAACCCCATGTATGGGATAATGGGAACGTGATATAGAACAAGCAAAATGAATCATAGAGGGATGGACACGTTCTCTCTCGTGGCGACCCGAGGTCCTGTTCATGGCGGGGGCCTCATCTCCCCCATGGCAGACTCCGAGGGCCCCCACTCAGGAAACACGTGTTAGCGGTTGCCGCTGCCTCCTCCACCTCACCCATTTCCACCTCCGGTGAGCCCTTGAGTGTTTCGCCTATAGCCCGACACATCGAATCCCGATCCGATGTTTCCCGGCGTTTGACCCTGGCGATCTTCGCGGATGGAGGCCCCAATGAGATGTGCGGCGGAACGGTTCAAAGGGCTGCGGAGGAAAAAGGAGAGCAAGAGGGGGGATTGGAAGAGGAACATGGAGGACAGAGTCATCGGTCCCGATTAGGGGTTTCGGAAACCTTGCTCGGTAAGGACATTCTCTGGGATACGGGATCTGGGAGCTACAATATCTGTATCGGCTCCTTCGATCCTATCTCCATTAACGCGGACAGAGCATGTGACCTCTCTGATTCGGCGGAGCAGATCGAAGCGGAAAACCATGTCTCTGAATAGCCTCAAATTGTGTCGCAAGCTTCAAGCACAACAGATGGAGCGGATGAGAGGAGTAGAGGTAAGGAGACCAAAACAAGGGAGACCTCAAAGGGCGACCTCTCCTTTCTCGAGGCTGGAGCAGAAACTGCGCAGCCCTCTCCTGAAGCTCTGTGACACGGTTCAGATGGTCTTGGAATTCTCTAGGAAGGAATTGGGAGCAGTGGTGGGTTTGCTAGATCTCAATTTGCAGCTAACACTTTTCAACAACATCCTGATTTCGCTACAACAAGCTCAGTGATGGAAGGAATGGAGTCTAAAGGTTGGCGAGAGTCTGAAACTGTAAAGTGCAAATGGGGACAACATGGGAGATTCGGGTTATGGAAGAGTCGTGGGATTAAAGTAGATGGGCTGGAGGAATGTTGTACAGATGGAGGCATGGAGGGCTTTCTTTCTCAGCTATGGGTTTGTCCTTTGCATCCCATGTGCCAACAACTGCACCCACCTCCCCCCACCCAGGAAGCCACCTGCCCCCACATATATAAAAATGGGGGTTGAAAACCCTAGAGCTTATTCCTCACCCCTCCTCCTGGCGGAGGTGGTTGAGATCACTTCAGGGCTGCAGTGTCTGGGCTTGGAGGATTCACTTGTTGTTGAAGCTTCTGGTTGTCTAGATATGGGAGATTGAGGTAAAGGAGGCAAAGGGAGAGGAAGGGGAGGAAACAGTGGTCAAGACAATTGTCAAATATGGGAGAAGTAGTGCATAATGTTTTCCATGTATCACAACTTCGTAAATGTTTAAAAGTTCCAGATGATGCAATCACACATCAAGAGATAGAACTACAAGCAGACCTGACTTATATTGAAAAGTCCTGTAAGATTCTGGAAGAAAACTGGAAAAGATTAAGGAACAAAGCAATCAAATATTGCAAGGTACAGTGGGAACATCACCCTGAAAGGAAGCCACATGGGAGAAAGAATAGGATTTAAGAAAAGCATGTCCAGAACTATTCAGGTACATCTCCACAAACTTCGGGACGAAGTTTAATTTAAGGAGGGAAGTCTGTAACATCCCAGCATTTAGGACCTAACGAAGGGTAGATTTAGGAATATGGATTGTTGCATGCATTCATCTGTGAAAATGTGGGTAAAATTTTCTCCAAATAAAAACCTAAGTGATCAATGTTTCTTTCATACTTCGAGATTAGGTTTAGTATTAAAGGATGATTGTTATAAACTTTAAGATGATCATAAGGAGTTATGTGTTTTCAAATGGATTTGAAATATTAGACTTGAGTGTTTGAATTATAATTCAAATGAATTGGATATAAGTTTTGAATCTTAATTCAATTATTAAGAGAAATATTACAACTTGAATTCTATCCAAAGAAAAACAATAATGAATATAAAGTTTATTTCTTATCATCAATATATATAATCAAGTTATAAAATTATAACTTATTTGAATCATCCACATAACTTACATAAGTAAATATACAAAGAATAGGAATATTCTTTATTACTAATAATTTAATCTTAATTACAATTGAATAAAATAAAGATTACAAGAATAATAAAAGAAAATTACAAAAGAATAAGAAAATTACATTGGAATATTTACTAACTAACCTATATCTAAATCTAAACTAAATCTTTATCTTTATCTTTGTACCTGCAAAACAAAGACTAAATAAAAACAAAAGAAGATTAGTGTTAGTATTATTTCTCTCAGACATGTCAGTGAAATGCACTTGACAAATTCATCATTGAGACATTTAAAAAAGGGGCAAGTTTCACCAATATGAAAGAATTCATCTTTCATAAATTCAAAGCCAGAAGTCAAATAACAGCCAAGGGGGGCAAAATCACCAGCCAGGTGAAAGTAACCTGGTAAGAGTAAGTTCAAAAATTCTGAACATATCCACAAGTGCATAGCAAGCACACAGGCAGGACACACACCGGCATGCATGTGGTGTGGTGTCAAGCTCACAGAACAGCCCAATCTCACAAAACCACTAGTACAGCCGTGGGAGGCACTAGTGCATCACTCCACTTCACAACACACAAGAACAGCCAGTGTAGACAGCAGCTAAACCAAGCACCACAGCCAACAACCAAACCAACTAAGGATCAATCAAACATCACCAGAATGGTGACATAAGGAGGGGGATGGATCAGGTGGATAGCAAGATCAAGCCAGGAGCTAGGAGGAGCATGGTCAGCTCAAGATCAAGCACAGGAGTCCAGCAAAACCAGATCAAGATCATCATCACCAACTTACTACACCATCATCAGATTTTGTGGTGAGTTTCATAAAACCTTCATATGATCTAATCATATTATTCAGAGAGAAACATGTGTTGTTTTATAAAACAAAACCTCAGAAAACACCCAAGTGGGGTGAATCCATCATAGGGATTTTTAAAACTCTAAAGGCAAACAACACAATACTAGGATCCAACCAGAGCTCGGAGCAACATCCTTGCTCTAGTTGTCAAACTATATTTTACCATTCAATCATGCATATACCTATGATATATTCCTAGGCACATCCCTAAAGGAAGGGTAGCACCTTAGGAATAAATCCTTAGGATCCATAACATGATCAAGCTCACTATCATTTTTCCAAGCTTTGATTCAATCAAGAATACCTGGTACCACTACCAGGACTATCTAAATGAACCAATTAGATAAGATCTAAAACCCTAAGCCTCGGACCAACATCATTGGTCTTAGGGAATTCAGATAAGAGCATTTCTACTTATCTTTCAAAGCCAAGATTGTCTTAAACATAAACTAACCAAATCCATGGTTTAGAATCAAACTTGTGTGCCATACCATGATGGTGTCACAAGAACAGTCCGATATGAATCAGGAAAGACAATAAATCATCATAGATTCAGACAATCAACTAACTAATCATCTTCTTGTTAACACGGGAATCATAACTAGGAGATTCCTATGTTACACTTCACTGTTTGAGATCATGATGATCTCAAACCACATGTTAATTCCCAAGCTAACAGCACTAAGACAGTAGCTGTATCTTATCATAATCATGACCATGAATCAAATAAACAGTGGAAAGCTATCAAGTCATTGGCTTTACTAAGCATGTTTCCCAAACAACAATATTATCTGAATCAGATGCAATCTAAGCATCAAATCATTTAGTAAGCCACTAGGAACATCATCTATCATTTCAAGTAACAAGCCTCAGGCCAATAATCATTTAACATGAATACAGATCATCCAAACCTGAATCAATTCATCCAGTACATGATCAATCACATCACAAGAACCCTAAATGGATAATCATCCTAAACTGAATCAGGCCATAGACAGAGAGGACACTGCCAGCCTCTAGCATCGAATCAACAAGCACAAAAAGCACCAGGGGGAAGGAATCAAACTCATCGTAGGTCCTCACTAAAGAAATTGAAGAGGAAGCAGATTGGCCGACGAACACGCGGCGGCACGGGGAGAACCCAGGGGGCGCTGCAACCTGCACCAGCCACGGTGGCAGCCACAGCAGCACATGAATCCACCACATCACCACAGGCGGGACAACGGCGGCGGCAACACTTGAACACATGCCAAACCCCAAACCCTAGGGCTCAGAGAGGAATCGATCCATTGCAGGAGAACCCCAGGATCAAATCCAATTGGATGGAATGAACGGGCATCGTCTACAACCCCCTAGTACACCACGGTGGCGACCATAACGACCTACAGCGGCGGAAATCGCGGGTGGCGGCATCGCCGGCCACGGGGTCGGGGTCAGAGGAGGAGAGGATGAGCTCAAGGGAGAGAGAGAGGCGGTGAGGAGTGGGCCGACCTGGGACAAACCCTTTGGGGTGGTCCTTTTGTCTAAAACTAAATGGGCCACTAGAGCCCAATAAGAATAATCAGCCCAGAAACAATTCTAGGCCTGTTTTAATAAACAGGAAAATACCAAAATACCCCTAGACTTAAATAAATTCTAGAAAATAAAATATAAGTCCAAAAATTATAAATTAAATACTTTTGGATTCACAATAATCCACTTTATCCAAATAAAATAAGATATAAAATTTTGGACATTTAAATTTTTATAAGAATTTTGTAATTTATATATTCCTTATGGAATTTTACAAAATTATTGAAAGATGATAAAAATAAATAAAATCACTTTAATTATATATTAATATTATAGTATTTTTGAAAAATACTAAATAAATATTTAATAACAATTTTTAATGTATAATTGATAATTCTTAAAAAGAATTATTAAATCAATAAAAGTCAAATAAAAAGGAAATAAAATAAACTAATTCAATATATGTTATAAATATTATAAAGTAATATTTATAAATGCTTTATTAAAAGGCACCCTATATAGGGAAAATGCATATAGAATTAAATAATGCATTACATTACTTGCATAATCATTTTGCTTCTTTAAATATTATCCTTAGTGGGCAATAATGATGTTTTTGTAGAACTAGAAGTTCAAGGTCCAGTGCAAGCATCAGACTTCACTACCTTGCCATCACCAGGCAAGTTCATCACTTGCTCATGTCCTTTGAAGATTCTTTATCAAAGTATTTGCAAATTGTGTGTTATCATATATGCTATAAAAGAAAGAAAATATTATTTTCACAAATAAAGAAAAGATAGATATCATCCTAAGTGATGATATGATGGAGCAATGGAACTTAGGGTTCTAATTGCAACAATGATGATCAAGTAGGGACTTAATAACCCCTGACATCAGTGATTCTAGCGCCGTATATTACGCGTTAGCCATGAGATTTGGAATGGGACAGAGAAGTCAGCTGTATCTTCTTCCTCTCGCATGAAGCCGAATGTGCAGGTCGTGGCTGTTATCCTCGTAGCATGCATATTAATTGGTAATTCGTAGAGGATATGCAGCATATGGGTGGGAACCCTCATCATCCCACGATAGTTCTGGCATCTAATGGTTTGTACAAACCATTGCCGTAATTCATTATGTGGGCATGGTGTACACCAAGGAGGCATGCGGGGTCGCGAAGGGGGGAGTGATTGGCTTGGACCAACTACTGGGCCCCACATCATGGAATTGTGGACGGGAAAGTACGCCCGGTTGTGCAACAAGGAGTTGATCTCTCATGGGTAAAGTAACGCACCTCTACAGAGTGTAAGAATTGTAACTTGTTATTCCCTGTTCCGGGAAAGAGCTACGAACACAGTAGGAAAGGAACTCCATGAAAGTTCTGGTCAACCTGTGAAGGCTGATGGTCATAGATTTTCATAATAAAATCAATCTTTGAAGAAAGATTTACAAAAATTGCATAGTGCCAAGGATTCATAATCCGAGGTGGTAGTTAGAGCATCAAACTTCCCACCTTGCATTTAATGAACTTGTTGGGTAACGCTGTTACTCATTCTTTCCTTTGATCCCTTGCTTAGACTCTGAGGATCCCGAAGACGTGCCAATGTATGCAGCCGAATGCCAAGAAGATGTGTTCTACGAGGAACCTGATCTGTCCGGAGGAGTCGAAGGAGTGGATTACGAAATCCGCTATGGCATAGATGATCACGAGTCCAACTAAGTATCCCTAGTTAATAGTAACCAACGGATCTGAGCAGCATGAACTCTATAGAATAAGCTGCTAAGCTCAACTCCTAGACGGAGTTGCTACTTTTAAATTCCTCTGAACACTTTATATTTTGGTTTGTAAGTTGGATCTTTTGGAAGTCTTGAACTTCCGGTATTGTAATAATAATAATGTGTGTACTTTTGTAATATGGACCCGCAATGTTTATGTTGTATCACTCTAAGGGATGTGATATTTACGGAACGGTGTTCTGTGGATGTCATGTCAACGACTATGGTGTACTACACATGCAGTGGTATGCTGGGTCACCGCAGTTGGTATCAGAGAAAATTGCTTTGACCTTAGGTTGTAAACCTAGTAAAGGGTATTACCTGTAGGAAAATTTTAGCAACGATAAAGAATTCTCTAAAAGTGATATAATGGGTATTCAAATGAGAATATACCGTTATATATTTTAGTGCGATAATTCTTTGTTATGATGCAATTTATTATTGGATACTAATCAAAATTATTTTTCTGATATACAGAGTTATGGCACCAAAGTTTCCAAAACAGACTTTGGTAAGGAAAGAGGAGACTCTTGATGATTATCAAGGATCATTCACAGACCAACTTCATCAACTTTTAAAGCTTTTTAGTTGTCCTACTAGAATTCCAGTAAACACTATCACTTTCCTTGATGGTCGAATGTTATCCAAGTATCGTGTGAGTATGCAAATTCCAGAGAAGATTGGATTATATCACGATCTACCTATAGGAGAAGGTAGGAGTCATTTAGCAGCCTATCATGTTGCTGTTGTGGAGGCGATAGCTAATATCCGGGAGCAGAAAACCAAGGAGCTAGAAGGTAGCACATTCTCTGTGATACCTCATGATTCTGTAGACTCGGAGCCTATACCGGATCATCTTACTTTGGTTAAGAAGCATCCTAAGTTAGCTTCCAATTTTATGGATAGATACTGGACACTCGTTGCGTCTTTCTATAAGACTCATCAAGTGATTGTTGAAGACAAAAATGAAATGTTAGAGGATCTAACTGATCCGGAAAGGAGGAAGCAGTTAGCATTCTAGCTAGAGAAAGAAGCAAGTAGTAGTGCAACACCTATCTTTAAGGATATACCTATAGATCCTGAATCTTTTATACCATATCCTTATTCACCAAGACCTGAACCTATACATGATCCTACTATGGATATGCGGTATGCAGTACCACGGGGCTCAGAGGATGGTTCGGATTCAGAACTTCCTATTGAGAATTCGGATGGATTGAGAATGGGATCATATGATGGATCTCATGAACACCAGATGTCCACAGATGGTTCTGACAGAAATGTTGGACAATCTAGTTGGATGGGTGCAAGAAGGAATCCTAATAATAGTAGTAGAAATATCATGTCAATAGATAATCAGGATGAAGAGGAAGATCCTGAGGAGAGAGTGTTTGAATCATCAACATCTTCTCAAAACCCAGGGAATATACATTATCTGGTGTTTAACTATCTTGCCCACGAGAGCACCTGGGAAGCGGCAGGATCTGCGTATCCAGTTGGCAACTCAAGAAATGAAGCTCAGGAGATGCAGGCTGGAGATAATGTTGAATATGTTTCTGAAGATTTTCCAGCTGAGCTGGAGGGAGTCAATACGCTCAGGTTGAGTAATGACTCAAGTCCTGATACTTCAGATATAGAGTATATTCCTTCTGGAAGGCCATATGTTCCACAAACTGTGCGACGAACAACACGTCATCATGGTTGGACATGAGGCATGTACGATGAACGTAGTTACTATTAGAAGGAGACAATTAGTCAGTAGTATCAAGTATTGTGAATTGTACCCAAGTAATAAGGTAGTTTTGTAATGATACCTATATGGTATATGTTGTAATGACTTTGTATCATTATGTAAAATATGTGAAATGCATATTTGGATTTTCTTTGGATCTTCATTGTGTGACTAGTTCTGTGCGTAAAGTCGAGCTCAGAACACATGTGCATGATGTAGTTATGAGTATTCGCTTTATGTTTCAGGACTAGAGGGTCATGGATACGGGTGTAGGAATGGAAACTGAGTAGCAGCGGATGGAGCGAGAGGCCAAGGAAAAGGCCAATGCAGATGCAGCAAACCAAGAAGCATTACCACCACCACCACCAATGAGGCCGTTAATGGAGCAGAACTTTATGCAATGCATGCAAATGATGCAAGAGACCCAGAACAAGTTCATGGAAGAGTTGCTGGGGCGAGCAAATCAGAGGGCACCTGAAGGTGGAGGAGTGAGTCTATCTGATTTCCAGAATGCAAGATCGTTACCTTTTGCATCAGCTCCTGAACCAATGGATGCAGAAGACTGGCTAGCAGATACAGAAAGGAAGCTGAAAACTGTAAGTTGCAATGATGAGGAGAAATTGAGGTATGCAACTCATCTGTTGACTGGACCTGCAGCATCATGGTGGGAAAATCAGTTAGCCATGCAACAACCAGGAAGGGAGTTTACCTGGGAGGAGTTCAAGCAGAGATTTCGTGAATATCATGTTCTGGAAAGTGTCATGGAGTTGAAGCGGAGAGAATTTGAGGAGCTTCAGCAAGGATATATTAGTGTCATGAAGTACATCCGGGAGTTGAGCCAACTGTCTCGTTATGCTGAGGAGGATGTTAACACTGAAGAGAAACGGAAGAAGCGTTTCTTGCATGGATTAAATCCATTTGTGAAGATGCAGCTAAGGTTAGCCAATAAGCAAACTTATCAGCAGTTGTTGGATGCAACCATTACTTTTGAAGATGACTACAAGAATGTCCAAGAGGATCGGAGGAAGAGAGCCAAGAAGGAAACCAAGAGGATTCAGGCAAGCAAACCTAAACCCAACCTGGAGTTCAAACCTCGGAATAGGAATTATGCAACAATAACAATAACAAGGGCAGTGGTGGAAATCAATCCAATCCGAGAAGGAATGTTATTTCTAACAATTGTGGAATTCCAGGGCATTTCCAGAGGGAATGCAAAAAGCCTGTAGTGATCTGTTACGGTTGCCTGTAGTGACCTGTTACGGTTGTGGTCAGAAGGGGCATATCAAGCCAGACTGTCCGAGCAAACCACCTGGAGGATGGCCTACCAAGGGAGGAGGACAAGCCAGTGGAGTAAATGGACAACCCAATAAAGGAGGAAATAATGGCAAGAACAACAATGGCAAGAGGAACCGACCTATTGGGAAACTGAATTGTGTAACCCTCGAGGAGGTGGATAATTCGGAGAATGCAGTGATAGGTACACTCAATATCCTTACAAATCGCGACAAAGTTCTATTTGATACTGGTGCAACTACTTCATTAATTTCTGAAGAATTTTGTGATAAGTTCAGGATTAGAAGGGCAACGTTAGAAAGTCTTATGACCGTAGTTACGGCAGGAGGGAATGTGATTGTCCGCCACATAAAACAAGATCAGGTTATCTCGATCTGTGGTTATACATATTTCACAGACCTTTATATGATTCCTTTGAAGGGAATTGCAGTAGTGCTGGGGATGGATTGGATGATGGAACACGGAGCTCAGATAAATTGTGAGGAGAAAACTGTCTCAATCAAAACTCCAAGTGGAGCAAGGATAGTTTATCAAGCAGATATGCACAGTCATATCATGGTGGATCTACAGTTGAACTCAATGAAGGAGGTCAAGTTGAAAGAGATTCCTATAGTAAATGAATTTCAAGATGTTTTTCCAGCAGAGCTACCGGGAATGCCACTAGACTGGGAGATGGAGTTCACCATTGACCTAATTCCTGGTACGACACCAATAGCTCAAGCACCATATAAAACGGGACCCAAAGAGTTGAAAGAACTCAAGGAGCAAATTGATGAGTTAGACAGAAAATGATTTATTCAGGAAAGTGTATGTCCATGGGGAACACCGGTAATATTTGTGGATAAAAGAGATGGTGGAAGACGGATGTGTGGTGATTATAGAAACCTAAACAACGTGACTATCAAGAATAAGTATCCTTTACCAAGAATTCAAGATCTATTTGATCAGGTGAAAGGGGCTGGAGTATTTTCAAAGATCCATTTAAGATCTGGATACCATCAAATAAAAATCAAGCCGGGAGATGTTCCAAAAACAGCATTTGTCTCAAGATATGTACACCATGAGTATCTGGTAGTACCATTTGGTTTGACCAATGCACCGGCAATATTCATGATCTGATGAACAAGATCTTCATGCCATATTTGGACAAGTTTGTCATCGTCTTTATTGATGATATTCTAATATATTCCAAGGATAAGGAAGAGCATGCTGACCATTTGAGAATAGCATTGTAGACTTTAAGAGAACATAAACTCTATGCTAAGTTCAGTAAGTGTGAGTTCTTGCTACATGAGGTATAATTCCTCTGTCATGTGATCAGTAAGGATGGGATTGCTGTGAATCCATGTAAAGTTCAGTCGGTACTAGAGTGGACTGCACCGACCAATGTGAAGCAAATTCGAGGTTTCTTAGAAATGGCTGGTTATTATCGGATATTCATTGAAGGTTTCTCCAAAATAGCCGGACCAATGACCAAATTATTAAGGAAGAATACACCATTCAGGTGGGATGAGAAATGTGAAGCAAGTTTCCTAGAGTTCAAAACTAGATTAACCACATCTCCAATCTTAGCACTTCCTGAAATAGGGAAGGACTTCACCTTATACTATGATGCATCTAAAGAAGGTTTGGGTTGTGTATTAATGCAAGATTGGAAAGTGATTGCTTATGGTTCAAGACAATTGAAACCACATGAAGTCAACTATCCAACTCATGATTTAGAGTTAGCAGCATTAGTCTTTGCACTAAAAGGATGGAGGCATTTTCTTTATGGAGCCAGATGTGACACTGACCATAAAAGTCTTAAATATTTATTCACTCAAAAGGAATTGAATATGAGACAGAAGCGTTGGTTGGAACTAATCAAGGATTATGATTTAACAATCAACTACACTCTCGGGAAAGCAAATGTTGTGGCAGATGCTTTAAGCAGAAAGAGTGCAGATATTCAGCCTAGCAATAGGGAGCTACCAAAAGAGTTACAAATGGACTTGGAAAGATTAGAGCTTCAATTCATCAGAACAGAGGTTCTTGGAGGATTAGCTACTATGCAGGTAGTTGGAGAACAGGACAGTGATCTTAAGCAAGAAATTTTTATACATCAAGAAGGAGATCCTTTTATTGCTGAGGAAATTCGGAGGATATCTCAAGGGCAAAAATCAGTTTTTCGCCTTGGGGATTATGGGTCTTTATG
This sequence comes from Avena atlantica, assembly GCA_910589765.1. Taxonomy (NCBI): domain Eukaryota; kingdom Viridiplantae; phylum Streptophyta; class Magnoliopsida; order Poales; family Poaceae; genus Avena; species Avena atlantica. Next base: position 359,195,968 of record OU342734.1, on the reverse strand, counting down.
GTTCCAAGACAGTCTATGTGTTCCAGATGTGACTAAGATCAGAAATGTCATACTCAAAGAAGCACATGATACACCATATTCTATACATCCGGGGATTAATAAGATGTATACATCCGGGGAACTATTCTGGTGGAATAACATGAAAAGAGATATTGCTAAATATGTATTGGAATGCCATACTTGTCAAAGGGTGAAAGCTGAACATCAAAGTCCAGCAGGACCATTACAACCCTTAGAAATTCCTGAATGGAAATGGGAGGAAATAGGCATGGACTTCATTACAGGATTGCCTATGACACCAAAAAGGAAGGATATGATATGGGTAATTGTGGACAGACTCACTAAGAGTGCAAATTTTATTCCGATGAATCAAAAGGATAATGCTGAGAAGTTAGTTGAAGTATATGTCAAAGAGATAGTAAGTAAGCATGGAGTACCCAAAAAGATCGTAACTGATAGGGGATCAGTGTTTACTTCGGCATTTTGGAAGCAATTGCATGAAGCACTTGGTTCAAAATTAGATTTCAGCACAACATATCATCCTAAGACAGGAGGTCAAACTGAAAGAACAAATCAAATACTAGAAGACATGTTGAGAGCTTGTGCACTAGATTTTGGAGGAACATGGGAAGATCACCTACCATTGGCAGAATTTTCTTATAATAATAGCTATCAGAGTAGTCTGAAGGCAGCTCTGTATGGAAGGAAGTGTAGATCACCAATATGTTGGTATGAACCTGGAATCAGCCAAGAATTTGCGCCAGATTATATCAAGGAGAGACAAGACATCATTGATAAGATCAGGGATAGACTGAAAATAGCCCAGAGCAGGCAGAAAAGTTATGCAGATGAAAGTCGAAGATCATGGCATCCAGAAGTGGGAGATATGGTCTATTTAAAAGTAAGTCCAATGAAAGGGGTGAAAAGATTTGGAGTTAAAGGGAAATTGAGTCCAAGATACATCGGACCATTCAAGATACTGAGTCAAAACAGAACTATAGCTTATGATTTAGAGTTACCATCAAGATAGGCTCAAGTGCATAATGTTTTCCATGTATCACAACTTCGTAAATGTTTAAAAGTTCTAGATGATGCAATCACACATCAAGAGATAGAACTACAAGCAGACCTGACTTATATTGAAAAGCCCCGTAAGATTCTGGAAGAAAACTAGAAAAGATTAAGGAACAAAGCAATCAAATATTGCAAGGTACAGTGGGAACATCACCCTGAAAGGAAGCCACATGGGAGAAAGAAGAGGATTTAAGAAAAGAATATCCAGAACTATTCAGGTACATATCCACAAACTTCGGGACGAAGTTTATGTTGGAGATATGCCCTAGAGGCAATAATAAATGTAGTTATTATTATATCTTTGTGTTTATGATAAATGTTTACATTCATGCTATAATAGTATTAACAAGGAAACATTGATACTTGTGTGATTTGTAAACTTAATTTGAAGTCCCTAGTATAGCCTCTATACTTCACTAGCTTGTTGGTTGATAGATGATTGTGGTTTCCCTATCATGAACATTGAGATGTTATCAACAACAAGACCATATCGTTAGGAGAATGATATGGTGGACATACTCCTATAGATAAGCGTAGCATAAAGATCAAGTCATTTCAATAGTTCAATTGCTATATGCTTTCTGATACATAGTAACCTAATTCCTTCGACCATGAGATCATGCATATCACCTTTACCGGATGGATGCTTTGATGACATCAAACACCACACCGTAACTGGGTGGTTATAAAGGTGGCATTGAGTGTTCGGAAAGTATTGGTTGAGACACATGGATCAAGAGTGGGATTTGTCCATCCATATGACGGATAGATATACTCTGGGCCCTCTCGGTGGAATGTCATCCAATTAGCTTGCAAGCATGTGACTGGCTCACAAGGGATCACATATCACGGGAACGAGAAAAGAGTACTTATCAGTAACGAGGTTGAACTAGGTATGCAGAGATACCGACGATCATAACCTCGGATAAGTAACATATCGTGAGACAAAGGGAAATTGGTATCGTATGTAAGTGGTTCATTCGATCGCAAAGTAATCGTATAAATATGTGGGAGCCATATGAATTTCCAGATTCCTCTATTGGTTATTGTTCGGAGAAGTGTCTCGATCATGTCCGCATAATTCACGAACCGTAGGGAGACACACTTAAGGATTCGACGTTGTTTTGAGTAGTTATGGTATTATGAGAAAGAGACCGAATGTTGTTCGGAGTCTCGGATGGGATCCGGGATATCACGAGGTGATCCGGAATGGTCCGGAGAATAAGATTCATATAAGGAAAGTCCCGTTTCGGAGTTCGGGAATGATTCCGGTGATTTCATCGGGAATGTTCTAGAAGGTTCCGGATTGTCCGGCACTCCGGGGGGGAGGGGTACATGAATGTGACATTACATATTGGAATGATTGCATCATGTACTAAGTGTTCTTGCTGTCCCAAATAAAGGATTAAATTGAATCCTAAAACAGAAAAGTCAAATGTCCAGTTTGAAAGTCAAACGGCTAAAACAAGAAACTGTGGGAAACAAGCAAGAGGAGTTGGAAACCAACTTGGAGGAGGAGTTCCTCTCCTCTAAGCCAGCGGCCAGCCCTAGGCCGAGTTGGGGAGGGACTCCCTCCCTCCCCTGGCGCGCCAAGCCCCTCCACCCATAAAAGGAGGGGCAGGGCCTCCTCCTCTAGACACACAAGTTTCTACCTCTAATCTCCGGTTTAGAGTCGTTCTGGTTTAGAGCTTCTAATTGCTTTAGCCTGCGGTTTAGAGCTTTCTAATTGGTGTGTCTAATCTCTAGACCACCAATAGCCCTCTCTCATACTCCACCATACTCGCTCCGGCTTAAGGCGAAGCCCTGCGGGATCTCCCCTCTACTTCTGGTACCACGCCGTTGTGCTGCCGGAATCGCGAGGAGAGTGCCACAACCTCCGCTGCCTGCTGGAACAAGGGAGAGGAAGGTCTTCGTCGAGTACCGAACGTGTGACCGACTGCGGGAGCGCTGCCGGAACGCAGCGCCGGAAGGATCGTCTACACGATCTTGAGATCGGGAAGAGTACGACTACATCACCCACGAGAATCCGCTCTCGTTAAACGCTTTGGAATCTTCGAGGGTAAGTTATTCCATCGACTCGTTGCTACGATCTAGTAGATAGATCTTGGCTTGTTTGTTTGTATGCGATAGAAAATTTTTGTTTTCCATGCTACGAACCCCTACAGTTTAATTTAAGGGGGGAAGTCTGTAACATCCCAGCATTTAGGACCTAACGAAGGGTAGATTTAGGAATATGGATTTTTGCATGCATTCATCTGTGAAAATGTGGGTAAAATTTTCGCCAAAAAAAAACCTAAGTGATCAATGTTTCTTTCATACTTCGAGATTAGGTTTAGTATTAAAGGATGATTGTTATAAACTTTAAGATGATCATAAGGAGTTATGTGTTTTCAAATGGATTTTAAATATTAGACTTGAGTGTTTGAATTATAATTCAAATGAATTAGATATAAGTTTTAAATCTTAATTCAATTAAGAGATAAATACTACAACTTGAATTCTATCCAAAGAAAAACAATAATGAATATAAAGTTTATTTCTTATCATCAATATATATAATCAAGTTATAAAATTATAACTTATTTGAATCATCCACATAACTTACATAAGTAAATATACGAAGAATAGGAATATTCTTTATTAATAATAATATAATCTTAATTACAATTGAATAAAATAAAGATTACAAGAATAATAAAAGAAAATTACAAAAGAATAAGAAAATTACATTGGAATATTTACTAACTATCCTATATCTAAATCTAAACTAAATCTTCATCTTTATCTTTGTACCTACAAAACAAAGACTAAATAAAAACAAAAGAAGATTAATGTTAGTATTATTTCTCCCACACATGTTAGTGAAATGCACTTGACAAATTCATCATTGAGACATTTAAAAAAGGGGCAAGTTTCACCAATATGAAAGAATTCATCTTTCATAAATTCAAAGCCAGAAGTCAAATAACAGCCAGGGGGCAAAATCACCAGCCAGGTGAAAGTAACCTGGTAAGAGTAAGTTCAAAAATTCTGAACATATCCACAAGTGCATAGCAAGCACACAGGCAGGACACACACCGGCATGCATGTGGTGTGTTGTCAAGCTCACAAAACAACCCAATCTCACAAAACCACAAGTACAGCCGTGGGAGGCACTAGTGCATCACTCCACTTCACAACACACAAGAACAGCCAGTGTAGACAACAGCTAAACCAAGCACCACAGCCAGCAACCAAACCAACTAAGGATCAATCAAACATCACCAGGATGGTGACATAAGGAGTGGGATGGATCAGGTGGATAGCAAGATCAAGCCAGGAGCTAGGAGGAGCAGGTTCAGCTCAAGATCAAGCACGGGAGTCCAGCAAAACCAGATCAAGATCATCATCACCAACTTACTAAACCATCATCAGATTTTGTGGTGAGTTTCATAAAACCTTCACATGATCTAATCATCTTATTCAGAGAGAAACATGTGTTGTTTTATAAAACAAAACCTCAGAAAACACCCAAGTGGGGTGAATCCATCATAGGGATTTTTAAAACTCTAAAGGCAAACAGCACAATACCAGGATCCAACCAGAGCTCAGAGCAACATCCTTGCTTTGGTTGTCAAACTATATTTTACCATTCAATCATGCATATACCTATGATATATTCCTAGGCACATCCCTAAAGGAAGGGTAGCACCTTAGGAACAAATCCTTAGGATCCATAACATGATCAAGCTCACTATCATTTTTCCAAGCTTTGATTCAATCAAGAATAACTGGTACCACTACCAGGACTATCTAGATGAACCAATTAGATAAGATCTAAATCCCTAAGCCTCAGACCAACATCATTGGTCTTAGGGAATTCAGATAAGAGCATTTATATTTATCTTTCAAAGCCAAGATTGTCTTAAACATAAACTAACCAAATCCATGGTTTAGAATCAAACTTGTGTGCCATACCATGATGGTGTCACAAGAACAATCCAATATGAATCAGGAAAGACAATAAATCATCATAGATTCAGACAATCAACTAACTAATCATCTTCTTGTTAACACAGGAATCATAACTAGGAGATTCCTATGTTACACTTCACTGTTTGAGATCATGATGATCTCAAACCACATGTTAATTCCCAAGCTAACAGCACTAAGATAGTAGCTGTATCTTATCATAATCATGACCGTGAATCAAATAAATAGTGGAAAGCTATCAAGTCATTGGCTTTACTAAGCATGTTTCCCAAACAACAATATTATCTGAATCAGATGCAATCTAAGCATCAAATCATTTAGTAAGCCACTAGGAACATCATCTATCATTTCAAGTAACAAGCCTCAGGCCAATAATCATTTAACATGAATACAGATCATCCAAACATGAATCAATTCATCCAGTACATGATCAATCACATCACAGGAACCCTAAATGGATAATCATCCTAAACTGAATCATACCATAGACGGAGAGGACACTACCAGCCTCAAGCACAGAAAGCACCAAGGGGAAGGAATTAAACTCACCGTAGGTCCTCGCTGAAGAAATTGAAGAGGAAGCAGATTGGCCGACGAACCCGCGGCGGCACAGGGAGCACCCATGGGGCGCTGCAACCTGCACCAGCCACGACGGTGGCGACAGCAGCACACGAATCCACCACATCACCACAAGCGGGATGACGGCGGCGACATCACTAGGGATCAGAGAGGCATCGATCCATTGCAGGAGAGCCCCAGGCTCAAATACAGTTGGATGTAACAAACAGGCGTTGTCGACAACCCCCTAGTACACCACGTCGGCAATAGAACGACCTACAACGGCGGGAATCGCCGGTAGCGGCATCGCCGGCCACGGGGTCGGCGTTAGAGGAGAGGATGAGCTCGAGGGAGAGAGAGAGGCAGTGAGGAGTGGGCCGAGCTAGGACAAACCCTTCAGGGTGGTCCTTTTGTCTAAAACTAAATGGGCCACTGGGCCCCAATAAGAATAATCAGCCCAGAAAGAATTCCAGGCCTGTTTTAATAAACAGGAAAAGACCAAAATACCCCTAGACTTAAATAAATTCTAGAAAATAAAATATAAGTCCAAAAATTATAAATTAAATACTTTTGGATTCACAATAATCCATTCTATCCAAATAAAATAAGATATAAAATTTTGGACATTTAATTTTTTATAAGAATTTTGTAATTTATATATTTCTTATGAAATTTTACAAAATTATTGAAAAATGATAAAAATAAATAAAAATCACTTTCATTATATATTAATACTATAGTATTTTTGAAAAGTAATAAATAAATATTTAATAACAATTTTAACTGTATAAATTTTAATTGTATAATTGATAATTCTTAAAAAGAATTATTAAATCAATAAAAGTCAAATAAAAAGGAAATCTTTATAAATGCTTTATTAAAAGGCACCCTATATAGGGAAAATGCATATAGAATTAAATAATGCATTACATTACTTGCATAATCATTTTGCTTCTTTAAATATTGTCCTTACCGGGCAATAATGATGTTTTTGTAGAACTAGAAGCTCAAGGTCTAGTGCAAGCATATGACTTCACTACCTTGCCATCACCAGGCAAGTTCATCACTTGCTCATGTCCTTTGAAGAGTCTTTATCAAAGTATTTGCAAATTGTGTGTTATCATATATGCTATAAAAGAAAGAAAATATTATTTTCACAAATAAAGAAAACATAGATATCATCCTAAGTGATGATATAATGGAGCAATAGAACTTAGGGTTCTAATTGCAACAATGATGATCAAGTAGGGACTTAATAACCCCTGACATCAGTGATTCTAGCGTCGTATATTACGCGTTAGCCATGAGATTTGGAATGGGACAGAGAAGTCAACCGTATCTTCTTCCTCTCGGATGAAGCCGGATGTGCAGGTCGTGGCTGTTATCCTTGTAGCGTGCATATTAATTGGTAATTCGTAGAGGATATGCAGCATATGGGTGGGAACCCTCATCGTCCCACGATAGTTCTGGCATCTAATGGTTTGTACAAACCATTGCCGTAATTAATTATGTGGGCATGGTGTACACCAAGGAGGCATGCGGGGTCGCGAAGGGGGCAGTGATTGGCTTGGACCAACTACTGGGCCCCACATCATGGAATTGTGGACGGGAAAGTACGCCCGGTTGTGCAACAAGGAGTTGATCTCTCGTGGGTAAAGTAACGCACCTCTACAGAGTGTAAGAATTGTAACTTGTTACTCCCTGTTCCGGGAAAGAGCTACGAACTCAGTAGGAAAGGAACTCCATGAAAGTTCTGGTCAACCTGTGAAGGCTGATGGTCATAGATTTTCATAATAAAATCAATCTTTTAAGAAAGATTTACAAAAATTGCATCGTGCCAAGGATTCATAATCCGAGGTGGTAGTTAGAGCATCAAACTTCCCACCGTGCATTTAATGAACTTGTTGGGTAACGCTGTTACTCATTCTTTCCTTTGATCCCTTGCTTAGAATCTGAGGATCCCGAAGACGTGCCAATGTATGCAGCCGAATGCCAATAAGATGTGTTCTACGAGGAACCTGATCTGTCCGGAGGAGTAGAAGGAGTGGATTACAAAATCCGCTATGGCATAGATGATCACGAGTCCAACTAAGTATCCCTAGTTAATAGTAACCAATAGAGCCGAGCAGCATGAACTCTATAGAATAAGCTGCTGAGCTCAACTCCTAGACGGAGTTGCTACTTTTAAATTCCGCTGAACACTTTATATTTTGTTTTATAAGTTGGATCTTTGGAAGTCTTGAATTTTCGATATTGTAATAATAATAATGTGTGTACTTTTTTAATATGGACCCGCAATGTTTCTGTTGTACCACTCTGAGGGATGTGATATTACAGAACGGTGTTCTGTGGATGTCATGTCAACGACTATAGTGTACTACACATGCTGTGGTATGCTGGGTCACCGCATAAAGTGACCACTGATTATTATAAAAATTTATTTGCCTCGGAACCCAGGTGAAACGATACGGATGTCGCCTAGAGGGGGGGGGGTGAATAGTTGATTAAAACTTTTTCGAGAGTGGCTCGACAAAGGCGGAATTAAACTAGGGGTTACTTTGTCAAGCACAACCTAGAACAACTATGGTTCATCTATGTGCACCAACAACTTATGCTAAGCAATACAAGCAACAATTTGATAGCAAGATATATATTACTTCAATCCCGAAGGCTATCACAATGTAAAGTGCATAAGTAAAGAGCTCGGGTATAGAGATAACCGAGGCACACGGGGACGACGATATTTTACCGAGTTCCTCCCAACATGGAGTACGTCTCATTTGGAGAGGAGGTGGTATCTAACCACCTACGCCACAAAAGGCCTCCCTTATTCTCCGGTGAATCTCACCCCAATGGGATCGATCCACGCTTCCACTATCGGTGCACTTGTCGGTGGCAACCGGAACCTCTCACAAGGTCGGGGCACTTCTCCACAACTTAATTGGAGGCTCCCAACAAACGCCACAAAAGGCCACAATGCCACCAAGGACACAAAACCGTCCAGGGTTCCAAGAAACCAAGAGGGACAAGCTCCATTGAGTCACACGAACCAAATCCTCTGAGGAGAACTCAAACCGATGCACCGAATGCAAATGGCAAGAACACCACAAAGGTGCTCCAATCCCTCACTCTCAAGTTCCAACAAAGCAACTAAAGCTATTGGGGGAACAAGAGAGGAGGAATCAAAGAGGGACACAAAATCCCCCAAAATCTAGATCCCCAAAGATGCACTCACAAAGAGATGAATCGGTTAGGTCCAAACATGGATCTAGATCTCCTCTCTCTTCCACTCAAATATGGGCGAGAATCATCGGAGGTAAAAGATTATTCAAGCTTCAAGATCTAGAGAAAGTGTGGACAAAGCTTAACCTAATAAAAGAGGAAGAAGCTAACAAAACTCAAAACGGATAAAGCCTTAAATAGGGGCCCCAAAAATCTGGCCATTGGGGCAATTTTTCGGAATGGTCTGGTACTACCGGATTTAACCGGTAGTACCATAAGCTCCAGGAAAAGGTGAAGCATCAGCGCAGCAGACGTGCTCGAGCGTGGGGCCAGCGAGTGGATCACGCGCAGCGAGGCAGAGCCACAGCGGGCAGCACGACGCGCCTGGGTCAACGCGAGGCCAGGCAGAAGGCGTGCAACAGAGCAGGTAGTGTGGGGCCAGCGACAGGGAGCAGCAAGCCAGCGAGCGGGCAGGCGCGCGAGCAGCAGGCCAGCGGCAGCCAGCTAGGCAGCGAGTGGGCAGGCGCGCATGCGGCAGCAGCAGACCATGCGCAACGCACAGGCGGGAGAGTTGGGCGACATGCGCGCGGGGCCAGACGGGGCGAGCGGGGTCGCGCGAGGCGGGATCTATCGGCTGCGGCAACACGTGGGCGCAGCAGCGGCTGGGCTGATCCAGCAAGTTGGGGACAAGCAGGCAGGGTGCTGGGCTGGTGTACCTGGGCCGGCTGGTAGTACCGGCCCACCCAGGCGGTACTACCGGTGTAACATCCCAGCATTAGAGCTTAGAAATAAGCTGAACCCAGATGTGTGCATTGCATTCATGCATAGAAAATCCGAATAATTTTTGCTCTTTTAAAATAGAACTTGTCAAAGTGATTGAAGCTTCTCTTAACTTGATGAGATTGAAGTAGACCATCAAGTTAACTGCGATAAGTTTCAATATGACCTTTGCTAAAACCCTTACTTAGTTAAATATGATTTGGTCTAAGGGTAGACCAGATATAATAAATGTCACTCATAATACATTGCTTAAATGATTCATATATGATTCTTAGGGGATCATATCATACTATTCACCATATCAATCTATGAATTCTAAGTTAAGATTACCACTAAAATTTATAAAAATAAAATGCAATGATTAATCTGGACCTATATTATTCTTATCCATTCTTACTATGAGTACCATAGTAATTCTTAACTTTAAACTCTTTAATGAGTTGAAGATGGAAAGAGACTAAGTCAAGATCATCTACTATATATCTTCTTCCTATAGCAATCTTTATGGATCTTATTTCAATATCTGTTGTTCATCAATGTTGGATAATTCCCCATTGATTCACAAATTCTTTAACTATCAATCTTTGATCTACTACTTGATCTTATCAGAACATCTACTTAAATATTCTAATGAGGACATAGTCCATTAATAACCTTAATCCAATATAAGATACTAAGAAGATAATTTCCAGACAATGAAAGGTAGGATTGATAAAGCCCTGCTTAGCCAACTAAGAACTTAAGTAATAAATGATTAAAGTATTATAATGGTAATGCTTTGGCCACCAATATTGAATGCGTATATTTAGTATAAGTAATACTGGTGGGTAGAACATGATTGGAACCTTAGTAGAGATAAGTGATCCTAGAGTAGTCATTGCAAACCACATAAATATAATTCAGGGATTGAAGTGTAAGTCATGAGAGTTAAGTAAATATAGGCTGATATTATTCAATTAAAGCTAGTATAGCATAGAGTTTAGAAGTGGTGTTATTCATATTAAAGGATTATCAACTTTAGAGAAAAGTAGCTGGAAGCATACAACTAATAAAGATACATTAGTAATGAATGATTAAGAAGAGCATGAGAAAAATTGAAGGAACTATTTGTTGGATGGAAGGCTATCAACATTAGAGTAGTAAATACAACCAAGCCATGATATGGGGAAGTTATGAATACTCTAGTATCAATTCAATGGATTTATCAATAAGTTTAGAAATATAATAAGTGAATCAGAATATTCAAGTGAAGTAATAATTCATCATGTTAACCATGATGATAGATATAAAAGGGTAGTATATCTAGGAAAGGAACTCTTTAATAAGAAGTCTAGAATTATGAATTATGGAAGATAGTAATTATTGGTAAACAAGCAACTCTAAATCTCAAATCAAATATAATATCTATCTTATGCTAATGAACCATTATCTTATGTCTATATCATTTTCTAGGAATATTTTCTTATAGCAAATCACATAAGTTTTTCTCTGTCAATTCCAACCATCAGAATTATATGTGCTTAGGAGTATGTTTATCCATTCCCTTTCTATGAAACATTCTCAATATAACTTTCTATTATAAAAGGGGCTATCAACAATTATCCCAAAAAGAAAACCACATGTTTAGCTATTGAATCTTTAACCATATCCATAAAGGGATCTAAGTATATGCAAAACCCTAAATCCAGGGTAAAGTTCATGATTCAAAACCCTAAGTCTCTTTGTTTATCACAATAGAATATATACATTTCATTTTCTAAATTGACGGGAATAGTAATAACCATATTAATGTCTTTTATGTTTCATGCATCAAATAATGATCCATGATCATTATAAATATAAAATTTATATTCAAACTATAAGCCAATTAGAGTTAAGTTTATCAACAAATAAGAATATATCATTCAAGAAATTCCTAACTAAAGTAGGAGAGAAAAATAATAAGAAAAGTTTATTTAAAATATTAACAAGGGGGTTCATATTAAGTAAATAAAAGAAATACAAAACGATGATATAATAAAAATTCACAAATGAGACTAAGTATATTTTAGTATTGTTGTAAATATCCAGCAAACAAATCATACAAAGAAAGGTTCAAAATATAAATCAAATTCAAATCCGAATAAGAAAACAGAAAATAGAAAAAGGATAAAACAAATAAAAATACTACGTGGTCGTGGCCCAACAACCCTACACCTATCTGACGCCCCTGAGCAGCCCACAACAGCCCAGTAACCAGCCCAGATTCTTTTCTGTCTATGACTGACAAGTGGGGTCAGGAGAGGACCACTGGTTGAGCTGAAGAAATTGCGAGGGGGTTATCCGCAAAAGTTGCATCGTCGTCATCGTCACGCACACAGGCAGCTCGCTGGAGGATCTCGCCGCCGCTCGATGCCGTCGTCGTCAGCCTTGCACCAAGATACTCGTCGTCGTTCCAGGAAGGGATAAGAAGGCCACCGCGGCGCCCTGCCTCAAACCTTATCCCCAATTCCTCCTTATCCTCGCAGATGTAAACGAAACCAAAACCCTAGCTCATCGGAGCCACTCCTCGCCGTCCAACCACGTCTCCCACACCATTCTGAGTAGCCATGGAGAAGCGTCGTCCTTCGTAGATCCTCTGGGTAGAATCTTGCATCAAGGGAGTGGGTGAATTTGGCTGTTCCCCTTCGCAGCAGTTCGTCGGAATCCTCGTCGGGGAGCTCGTTTCTGACCGCGCCTGTCCTCGCCGACCACTCAATCATCATCAGGGTGAGTTCCTGAACCTCCCAGTAACATTCAATCGCCGGATCTCGTTGTAAATCGCCGTTTCACCATATGCCATCGTCGGCCACCGTCGGAGCTCGTCGGAGCTGAAGCTCCGATGACTATTTCCAAGCGGCGCTGCCACTATTAGGTTCAGTAGGTTGCGCTTATTCGAACTAGGCTTATCTCGCTTGCTAGGGCGCAGTAGATCATCGCCGGCGACCAACCTCTGGCGGTGGTGGTGGTCCTGACACCATCGTTACGTCATGATCGCACCACGTCAGCTAGTTTGACTGGTCTTTGTCCTGCGTGGAAAGTGACGTGGCCCAGGGCCCAGGTGTCATCGACTGAGAGTAAAAAGAAGGTCAGTAATAAATAAATTTTCTTCACACAGCATGCTGAGGTGGTCACTGGCCCACTGGTCAGTGACAACTCTTGGTACGGTGTAAAAAGTATTCTCTGCTAGGAAATAAATAAAATGTTATAATTCAATTAATAATATTCCAGGAATCTAATAAAGGATTAAATCTTGTTTAATCAATAACTTGATTTATAATTCAGAAAATATGTATAATATATGAAAATTTTCAGAAAAATAAAATCTACAACTTAAAACTATTATCAAATATTATTATGGTGATTATTTAAATAAATGTTATTTAATAAAGGTTTATAAGTAATAAAACTTTGATAATTCATATTCTTATAATGATAAATATTAATAATATAAAAATACCAAAAATCTTTAAAAAAATAAGAGTTCTAAATTTAAAACTATAATCATGTATTATTACTTCACTTATTTATTATTTAGTAAGTAATTATAAAATAATAAGAAATATAAAAATCATATCTTATTATTTATAAATCACAAAAATAAATGTGATATACCAAAATGATCACAAAAATAATATCTACATGTTAAAAATCTAATAATCTACTTTTGGGTTAAATAAAAATTAAATATTTTAATAACTCAAAATTTAAACTTATTTACTTCATTAATAATTCTTATAAGGATAAATAAAAATTTATTAATATTCCTAAAATAAGTAAATTAAGTTTAGTAAATAGTATTAGTCTTAAATATTAATTAAATGAAACCTAAATGGTTTAAAATATTATAAATATCTTTTTATTAAATTATCATTAACCCTAAGTGAAGATTATATTCTCAAAGTATTCCCAATTCATGATAAAAACCTTAAAGAACACCTTGTGAATAAATCAAATCCTTTCCATCCATATTAACTACCAGATTCCAAAATCTACCCCAACATTATAATAAGTCCATTAGTAGTGAAGCAATATTATATTTTGGTTTATAAAACCACAACCCTCCTTTATAAAAGATAAATGATACTACTCTATTATAGGATCAAGAAACCATTGCACCAAGTAAAAGAATAACCATTCTTAAATAACTTAAAGAAAACATTCTAGATACACCAAGTACAAATATCATAAACATTATACTTTCAAATTATCTTTGTTTTAAAGTTAACTTTAGTCTTCAAGAATCTAGATATAAGACAATAAACATTACTTTATGTTTTATAGTTAACTTTACTCTGAAGTATTTAAATTATTAAGCAACTCAAGCCAAACCATTTGAGCAAACCAATAACATAAACCATCACTAACTAACCACAAAGCTTGTTTAGAGCTTAGAAGAGAAACCTTTTCTTCGAAGGTTATCCTTTTTGCCACTTCGAACAAGAACTCTTGTATAAGCAACCTTGACTAGTATTTCATAAATGTATATTTTATTGCTACATAATTATGTGTTACTCACACACACTCATAAGCTCTAATAAAAGCACAAAGGTGAAACTTATCTAAAAGGACCACACATTCCAAAGTAACCATTTCCGGAATCCAAACCCTAGGACAACGTTATTCCCGGAATTTGCGTTTAGAACGTGCATCACATACTTATGCATAAAAGCATATTGCTACTTTAAACATTAGTCCTTATCGGACCAATGATGCTGATTTCAGATTTTGGATCTTATACTGACTCGAAGACCGTGAGTGCATAATCTTGCAATCACAAAAGGCAAGTTCACACTTGCTCATGTCCTTTTTTATTTTCTGTAAAGTATTTTACAAATACAGTGTTGTTATCACCTACATTTGAAAAAGGTCTTAAAACACTATTTTTAATAATAAGGTGAACTATTGGTTACTAATCCAGGGTGATCAGCTAATTTATTAAATCTGACAGTTGGAGTACCACTGTTCGGAACTATATCACCTAGGACTTAACAACCAATGTCGCCAGTGATTCTTGCGCCGTATATTACGCGTTGACCATGAGATTTGGAATGGGACGGAGAAGTCAGCTATATCTTCTTCCTTCCGCATGAAGCCGGATGTGCAGGTCGTGGCTGTTATCCTCGTAGCGTGCATATTAATTGGTAATTCGTAGAGGATATGCAGCATATGGGTGGGAACCCTCAATGTCCCACGATAGTTCTGACATCTAACGGGTTGTACAAACCATTGCCGTAATTCTTTATGTGGGCATGGTGTACACCAAGGAGGCATGCGAGGTCGCGAAGGGGGCAGTGATTGGCTTGGATCATATTCTAGGCCCCACATCATGGAATTGTGGACGGGAATAAGCTGCCCGGTTGTGCAACAAAGAGTTGATCTCTCATGGGTAAAGTAACGCACCTCTGCAGAGTGTAAGAACTTTAACTTGTTACTCCCTGTTCCGGGAAGGAGCTACGCACGCGGTGGGAAAGGAACCCCATGAAGGTTCTGGTAAACCCGTGAAGGCTGACGGACATAGCTTTTCAGAATAAAAGCAACTTTAAAGAAATGTTTATGAAAACTTGTATTGCCTACGACCTACGGTCTGTGGTTGTAGATATAGTGCATCAAACACCCCTTTTCTAGTGAATTTGCTAAGTACGCTCGTACTCAAAGTATCTTCTTAACCCTTGCTAGACTCTGAAGCCATTAAAACGATGTCTACATTAAGATATGCTCCAGGACTTATCAAGACCAGCTAAAGCTCTTCAATGGAGACAAGGAAGTCAACATATACCTCAACTCAAGTGAAGACGAAAGTTACTGATTAGATAGGAATATTATATCTAGCCAAAGAACCTATTTCTGTAGTGTGTTGCAATAGCAGCAATGCCAATCTCTTAGTCAGAATATTAGACATAATAGTATAATCGTTCTTGTGTTGTTTATCTTTGATTCTTCTCCATAAGAAGTTCTTTCTCTCTCTTTAACCTAGAGTGTTCTCTGGATCTTATGTAAAAGAGTGAGTTGTAACCTTCAAGCCATGTATTAGACCTGTTGTGTTTCCGTTGTGCCATTCTGAGGGATGTAATACTAGTGAACGGTGTTTCATTGGTGTTATGTCAACGACTATAGTATACTACATCATGCAGTGGTATGCTGGGTCATCGCAACCGGGCCAGCCCGGTAGTGCCAGACCGAACAACCGAACAAGGCGGCAGATAAGCGCGCGGCGCCAGATGCGGCCGGTACCGGGTCCGGTAGTACCTGTAGGGTTTCGTAGCATGGAAAACAAAAATTTTCTACCGCATACAAACAAACAAGCCAAGATCTATCTACTAGATTGTAGCAACGAGTCGATAGAATAACTCACCCTCGAAGATTCCAAAGTGTTTAACGAGAGAGGATTCTCGTGGGTGATGTAGTCGTACTCTTCCCGATCTCAAGATCGCGTAGACGATCCTTCTGGCGCTGCATTCCGGCAGCGCTCCTGCAGTCTGTCACACGTTCGGTACTCGACGAAGACCTTCCTCTCCCTTGTTCCAGCAGGCAGCGGAGGTTGTAGCACTCTCCTCGCGATTCCGGCAGCACAACGGCGTGGTACCGGAAGTAGAGGGGAGATCTCGCAGGGCTTCGCCTTAAGCCGGAGCGGGTATGGTGGAGTATGAGAGAGTCCCTCGATGATCTAGGGTTTAGACACGCCGAGGAGGGGGCAAGACGGCGGCTAGGGTTTAGCTAGGCGGCGGTGGCGATTTGCCCTAGGGCCGGCGGCGGCTATGGAGGCGGCGACGGCTTGGTACTAGGGTTTAGAGGTAGGAACTTGTGTGTCTAGGAGGGGAGCCCTGCCCCTCCTTTTATAGGTGGAGGGGTCCGGCCAAGGGGAGGGGAGTCCCTCCCCTACTCGGCTTGGTGGTGCGCCGGCGGTGGGGAGGAGGGACTCCTCCCCAACTCGGTTTCCTCCTCCTTTTCCACTTCCCAAAAATAGCCGTTGGACTTTCAAACTTGGCGTTTGACTTTTCAAACAAGGATTTGATTTAATCCTCTATTTTGTTCAGAGATGACACTTAGTACATGATGCAATCATACCAACTTGATATAACACATTCATGTACCCTTCCCCTCCGGAGTGCCGGACATTCCGGAACCTTCTAGAACATTCCCGATGAAAACACCGGAACCATTCTCCAACTCCGAAACGGGACTTTCCTTATATGAATCTTATTCTCCGGACCATTCCGGATCTCCTCGTGATATCCTGAATCCCATTCGAGACTCCGAACAACATTCGGACTCTTTCTCATCATTCCATAACTACTCAAACAACGTCGAATCCTTAAGTGTGTCTCCCTACGGTTCGTGAATTATGCGGACATGATCGAGACACTTCTCCGATCAATAACCAATAGAGGAATCTGGAAATTCATATGGCTCCCACATATTTCTACGATTACTTTGCGATCGAATGAACCACTTACATACGATATCAATTTCCCTTTGTCTCACGATAGTTTACTTATCCGAGGTTATGATCGTCGGTATCTCTGCATACCTAGTTCAACCTCGTTACTGATAAGTACTCTTTTCTCGTTCCCGTGATATGTGATCCCTTGTGAGCCAGTCACATGCTTGCAAGCTAATTGGATGACATTCCACCGAGAGGGCCCAGAGTATATCTATCCGTCATATGGATGGACAAATCCCACTCTTGATCCATGTGTTTCAACCAATACTTTCCGAACACTCAATGCCACCTTTATAGCCACCCAGTTACGGTGTGGTGTTTGATGTCATCAAAGCATCCATCTGATAAAGGTGATATGCATGATCTCATGGTCGAAGGAATTAGATTACTATGTATCAGAAAGCATATAGCAATTGAACTATTAAAATGACTTGATCTTTATGCTACGCTTATCTATAGGAGTATGTCCACCATATTATTCTCCTAATGATATGATCTTGTTGTTAATAACACCTCAATGTTCATGATAGGGAAACCACAATCATCTATTAACCAACAAGCTAGTATTTTATAGAGGCTTTACTAGGGACTCTTATTTTAGTCTACAAATCACACAAGTATTAATGTTTCCTTGTTAATACTATTATAGCATGAATGTAAACATTTATCATAAACACAAAGATATAATAATAACTAAATTTATTATTGCCTCTAGGGCATATTTCCAACAGTACCGGCCGGCCCAAAAACAGACTATTTCTTTTTTCTTTTTAAACCGAATAAAATCAAATATTCAACATGCGATAACTTTTGATTGGGAGCCACATCTGGTCTTCATGCTGCCTGAGTAACCGTCTGCAGTGGTATCATTCTTTGTTCCTTGTTTGTGCTATCCGGTGTTTTCCGACGCGACGACATCATCTACGCCAGATCCGATGCAGGGTCTGCATCACTCCGTTGTTCCGAACCTCGCTTGTCGAGATCTTCAGTCTGATCCCGAGAGTTGGTTGCATAATCCGCCTATTCGTGTGCAGAGTAATGGTTTGAGTGCGGGATGGAGTAGCTACCATACCACTACTCTTATCATTCACTTTTGTACATCGAATCAGTGGATCCAGCAATTTTACTCCGTCCACGGAAGTTAGGGGTGGCTTATCTGTTGATACCTCTACCGTCGACCTTTTTGTTCCCGGAGTGTTCTCTCGACGATCACGGACAACGAACTCTTGTTAGTGGTGTCGCGAGGATCTACACGAAGCACGAAGGATCAGACGCCGACCCTCCTTCCGGTACCATGAGGCGGATCTCGAGGGCGAGATCCATTGTTAGTGGTGTCGAATTGTGGCATCCCGCAAAACCACTACTAGAAAATCGCGTTGAATTTGTGCATTGCATCGTTATCATCGTGCATAGTTTGCATAAAACTATTTTTGCAAACCCCGTTTTGTTTTCCAGACGCCCCATCTCTATTCAAATGTCAAACACCGGGTCTCCGGAATAATTTTGTTTTGTTGCTATCGGGTTGCAAACGGCCCAATTAAATCAAATAAAAGTTTTATTTATTTTAGTAGGGGCAGTCGAACGGGCCAACCCGACCCGAACGACCGCCCCAGAAATAAAACGGTCCAGCTGTACCCGCCCTTCTAAATCCTATTCCTACCAGAGAATCTACCCACCCTCCTTGGCCACCTCACCCTGGCCAATCCCCTGCTGCCACATCACCCTTGTCCCAACCCCCAACCAATCAGAAGTCGCCACCTCATTCACCCACCTCTCTCTCCCTCCCAAACCACCAACCCCCAAACCCACTCCCTGCCAGCACACTGCCCATCCCACGCACGCACGCCACGCGCGGACACACGCACACCACGCGCACACCCGCCCCTGCCACTGCCCCTGGGTCCCACGCCCACCTAACCGCCGCCGCCGCCGCGTCGGGCCCGGCCACGCCACCCTCGCCGCTCGCTCCCGCCCGCTCGAGCCGCGGCCGTCATCGGCGACCGCCCCACCGCACCAGACCACCTCTCCCCGTCGGCCTCCCGAGCACCGCCCCGCTCAACCGCCGCCCTGGCCGGCCGCCGTCGCCCCGCGACCACGCCTCGCCCAGGCAGAGCCGCGGCCCGCGCCGTCTGCCCCGTCCGCGCCGGCTCCTGCAACCGCGTTCACCGTCCCGGTCAACCGCCGTTCGTCCTCGAGCCCGTGCGTGCCGCCGCTGCTTCCCCTGCAGCGTCGGATGCCTGCTCGTCTGTGCCGCCAGGATCGGCCAGGATCTGCAGAGTACCAAGTCCGGCCCCTCGCGAGACGCCAAGCTCCCTTCATGGACCCTGAGGCCGAGCCCTCGATCGACAAGATCTGCCTCGGACGCCGAAACCCCGACCCAAACCGCAAGACCGTCTTCCCGAACCCGATGGGGCCGGTACCAACAAGATCGACCACCGGACGCCAAGCATTTCATTCCGGACACCGAGAACTTCCCCTGAACGCCACGACCGCCGAGTTCGCCGAGACCCTAGACGCAAGATCCCCTTCATGGGACGTCAAGTGCTCCTTCCCGGACCCGAAGACCGATCCCGCCGTGCAACAAGAGCGACATCACGGACGCGAACCCCGAAGCCGAGAACCCCAACAGGAACCACGACACGGATACACCGAGTTCTTCCTCGAGGACGCCAAGATCTCCGTCCCGAACGCCATAACCGTCGACATGACCCGAAGACCGCAAATGCGACAAGAACGGCACCGACGCAGAACGCCAAGTACTTCTTCCCGGAACGTGAGATCTACCCCGATACCGAGAACGAGAGAACGATCCCGGAGTCCGAGAGCGCTCCCGCCGAGGCCGTTGAACCCTGAACCCTGGACCCTGACCCCGAACTCCGTCGAACCCTGAGGCCGACCCTGACCCCGAACCCCGGAACCCCAAGTTCGTCGCGACCCCCCTCATGTGTGAACCCCTTTCTCGAGCCCTATTTTATAAAAGAAATAACAACTTGTTGCATACTAATTGTCATCTTGCATGCATCTTGTCATGTGGTTTGGGGGCCTTATGCCGATTCACCTAATAATTAAACATGGGGCCCATATGCGGGCAAATCTAGCCTTATATTGGCCTCATTTAAACATGTGTAGCGAACCGTTTCCATCTGTTGCCTTGCTAAACAACATTTAATATGCAGGGTACCTAAACAATATGAACCACCTAATTAACTGTCGGGACCCCGGTTCCGCTTAATATGACCTAATTGCATCGCACCTTTGCCATGCCATGCATCATTCATGCATCATGCCGATCTTCTGCCGTTGTATTGAATATTGCATCCGGTGTTTCTTCTAGTGTTTTGCTTCTTCGCGGATAAGGCCGTTGAGTTGATGTGAGCTTCGCCCCGATCTTCGGTTGAACCCTTCGACAATGTTTTCAGGCGAGCATCTCCCCCTTTCTACCTATCTTACTTTTATAGTATTTACTTCCCTCCTGTTGATCTATTGCTATCTGTGTTGCGATGCTCTAGTTTTCCGTACCCGTGATATTCCCTGCAGCCTCATATTGCCTTGGACACATCCTATTACCTGTTGTTTGGTAGATAGTTGGACTTGCGCGTCGTAGTCGCTTGCTCAAGTAATGTTGCGTGTTGTCAAATGCCACAGTTGTTGATGTATTGCCGCATGTTGTTGTTGGAGATGATTCTAGCTTTACTTATCGTCACTTTAATTTCTGTTTAACAACTAAAATTGAATAAGCAGAGGCATCGGTGGGTGATAGATAATATTTGGTTTCCGAACGCCCACTTGTGTCCCGTAAGACCCCGAGTACTTGATACCTGTTCCTTGATTTATCGCACTATCCACATATGGGGAGATATGGCCCCCCCCTAGCCAGAGCTTGATTCCGTCTTATTTCTTGGGGCCACAAACTAGTTTGGGGCTTTATTACTATCCTGTACTTATGCCATGTTTTACTGCTTTATTTACGATTGTGCGAGGTACTGCACACTGTACTGTTTTGGAAGCGGAATGTTTACGCGGTATCGACAAGCCCAGCCACACTTTCGGGTTCCCAGTCGTTTACAGCCATTGTCGCAGACCTTGAGGCCGTCTCGGAGCTTGCCTACTCCGTTGCGGGTTCTACTCAAAGGGGTGGCCCCCTGAAACATTTCTGAATCTTGCGATTGCTCTGTCGTGAAGACCTCGTTGGGTTTTTATTTGGTTTTTCCGAGGTTGATCGTGTGTGTGTTGCTATTTGTGCACCCCGGCCGGGTAAAACTTTCTGAAAGCCGTGTCCGCGGATATGGACGACTTGGAGCACAGTTTCTCGATCATAGACAAGCATAACTAAAGTTTACTGCTATAAATTTGACTTTATAATGACTAGTAATCAGCTTCACTATAATGGAATGGCTAAATAATACTGCCCACAATTGCTTGTTTGGTTTGTCGCTTGCGACCATTGTACCTGACTAGTAAGTATTGCAACTACAACGAAATGGCTGAATAAAAGTACCAACAACTGCTGGGTTTTGGGTTTATCTCATGCTATATGTACCTGATTAGTAATTGTTGCAAATATCACGGAATGGTTAACTAAAAGGGCCCACTGCTTACTTTATCAGGACGACTATCTATACCTGACTAGTAATTGCTGCAACGATAACCAAATAAATAAAACTGCCAACGGTGTGAGTTCCTCGGTTGACTTCCTCGTTTGGTCTCGAGGGGGAAACACCAGGATGGGTTTGTTTGGTGTTAGCTTCAGGTTGGATCCGGATAGGTCATTCTCACCCCCTCTGATGACCGCCAGTTGTATCGAGTCTCTATAGGTTGTTTAGTGCATGCTGCCGCTGCCGCTCAGTCCACCATACCTATGTAGGCAAGGACCGCCGAATTCTAGCCTCGCCGTGTACTGGCCTCAGTACTGACGCTCCTTCTTTGTTTTCTGCTTTGCCCTTGTCGGCACCCCTTTTGTTAAGCAGGTTTTGAGATCGACGCCGTTAGCAGGGTTACCCTTCCGGCTTGGCGTGGGCAGGGTTATGGACGCCATTGGTTATTCTTCAGGGCTCTTAGCCCCATTTGCATCTTGTCCGTAGCTGGACGCTCTATCGTTTTCAAGGTGATTTGGATCTATGCATATTATATCTGTATTCTTGACTCTTTGAGTCGCTGTTACATATATCTGTTCTGTGGGTCCCATCGAGGACTGTTGTGTAATGTTATTACTTCGTTTTCCACCCGCACGAAAGTGCCTGGTGGGCACCTTTGAATCGTTTCTATGCGGGTTTGGTGAATTTTGCCCAAACTTGCATAGGTCCGATTCTGAGGGTGTTACAGAGTGGTATCAGAGCTCAGCAGTTTCGATACCCCACAAGTCCAGCCTGTAGGATAACCTAGCTAACGGCCGAAGTAGAGTGTCAAAACTATTTTGCAAAATCGGTTGGATAGTTCTGACTAGGTCTGATTTTACTCCTTACCCCTCTGCTATTCTCCTCTTACCTCGACGTGTTTTGAATCTGCTCTCTTCTCTCTCTTCGAGTCCAGGAATTCTCGTGGTTGGGTTTCAATGGCGAACAATCGACATGGTCATCATATCTACTATATGATTCATGCTTTACCTTTCGGTGATCCGTGTTCCGAGACCATGTCTGTACATGCTAGGGTCGTCAAGATCAAACCTTAGTTTCCGCAAGAGCAAATCTGGCTTGCTCACGTTGTATACACTTGCGGAATCTAACACACCCGATCATCACGTGGTGCTTCGAAACAACAAGCTTTAGCAACGGTGCTAACTAAGGGTGAACACTTTATGACTTGAAATTCATGTGCATGAGGGATCATCTTATAATGCTACCGTTGTCTACTAAGCAATACAAGATGCATAAAGGATTAACATCACATGCAATTCATAATATGTGATATGATATGGCCTTTCTTCTTTGTGCTTCCGATCTCCATCTTCAAGCACGAACATGATCTCCATCATCACCGGCATTGCATCAAGGTCAATGACGCTTCTCCATGGTTGTCTTCCACCAGCTTCAACTATTACAACTACTTTGAATAGACACGCGGGTCTTAACATAAATTAAATACAACCATATGGCTCCTGCCGGTTGCCAACTTACAATAAGGAACATTGCATACATCAAATATAATCACAATCATGGCCATATCACATCACTGCACACCCCTGCAAAACAAAGTTAGACGCCTCTACTTTCTTTGCATGTTTTACGTGGTTTGGGGCTTTCAATAAGTGTCGTTCTAACTTATGAACAAGAACCACAACATTGATACTAGTATTGTTAATCACCCGTTGTAAATTGGATCTTAACTATGCTAGGAGAAACAAGCACCCGCAAAGCCACTTATGCAATACAAGTTGCATGTCAAGCGTGGAGCAAGTCTCATGAACGATGTCATGTAAGGTTAGCCCGGGCCGCTTCATCCCAACATACCGCAAGATGCAAAGTACACAAGAAGCAATCGACAATGAAAGCATCAACGCCCACAATGACCATTGTGTTCTACTCGTGCAACAGATCTACATATAGGCACGGCTCTGATACCACTGTAGGGTTTCGTAGCATGGAAAACAAAAAATTTCTACCGCATACAAACAAACAAGCCAAGATCTATCTACTAGATTGTAGCAACGAGTCGATGGAATAACTCACCCTCGAAGATTCCAAAGTGTTTAACGAGAGCAGATTCTCGTGGGTGATGTAGTCGTACTCTTCCCGATCTCAAGATCGCGTAGACGATCCTTCCGGCGCTGCGTTCCGGCAGCGCTCCCGCAGTCGGTCACACGTTCGGTACTCGACGAAGACCTTCCTCTCCCTTGTTACAGCAGGCAGCGGAGGTTGTAGCACTCTCCTCGCGATTCCGGCAGCACAACGACGTGGTACCGGAAGTAAAGGGGAGATCTCGCAGGGCTTCGCCTTAAGCCATAGCGAGTATGGTGGAGTATGAGAGAGTCCCTCGACGATCTAGGGTTTAGACACGCCGAGGAGGGGGCAAGACGGCGGCTAGGGTTTAGCTAGGCGGCGGTGGCGATTTGCCCTAGGGCCGGCGGCGGCTATGGAGGCGGCGACGGCTTGGTACTAGGGTTTAGAGGTAGGAACTTGTGTGTCTAGGAGGGGAGCCCTGCCCCTCCTTTTATAGGTGGAGGGGTCCGGCCAAGGGGAGGGGAGTCCCTCCCCTACTCGGCTTGGTGGTGCGCCGGCGGTGGGGAGGAGGGACTCCTCCCCAACTCGGTTTCCTCCTCCTTTTCCACTTCCCAAAAATAGTCGTTTGACTTTCAAACTTGGCGTTTGACTTTTCAAACAAGGATTTGATTTAATCCTCTATTTTGTTCAGCGATGACACTTAGTACATGATGCAATCATACCAACTTGATATAACACATTCATGTACCCTTCCCCTCCAGAGTGCCGTACATTCCGGAACCTTCTAGAACATTCTCGATAAAAACACCGGAACCATTCTCCAACTCCGAAACAAGACTTTCCTTATATGAATCTTATTCTCTGGACCATTACGGATCTCCTCGTGATATCCTGAATCCCATTCGAGACTCCGAACAACATTCGGACTCTTTCTCATCATTCCATAACTACTCAAACAACGTCGAATCCTTAAGTGTGTCTCCCTACGGTTCGTGAATTATGCGGACATGATCGAGACACTTCTCCGATCAATAACCAATAGAGGAATCTGGAAATTCATATGGCTCCCACATATTTCTATGATTACTTTGCGATCGAATGAACCACTTACATACGATATCAATTTCCCTTTGTCTCCCGATAGTTTACTTATCCGAGGTTATGATCGTCGGTATCTCTGCATACCTAGTTCAACCTCGTTACTGATAAGTACTCTTTTCTCGTTCCCGTGATATGTGATCCCTCGTGAGCCAGTCACATGCTTGCAAGCTAATTGGATGACATTCCACCGAGAGGGCCCAGAGTATATCTATCCGTCATATGGATGGACAAATCCCACTCTTGATCCATGTGTTTCAACCAATACTTTCCGAACACTCAATGCCACCTTTATAGCCACCCAGTTACGGTGTGGTGTTTGATGTCATCAAAGCATCCATCTGATAAAGGTGATATGCATGATCTCATGGTCGAAGGAATTAGATTACTATGTATCAGAAAGCATATAGCAATTGAACTATTAAAATGACTTGATCTTTATGCTACGCTTATCTATAGGAGTATGTCCACCATATTATTCTCCTAATGATATGATCTTGTTGTTAATAACACCTCAATGTTCATGATAGGGAAACCACAATCATCTATTAACCAACAAGCTAGTATTTTATAGAGGCTTTACTAGGGACTCTTATTTTAGTCTACAAATCACACAAGTATTAATGTTTCCTTGTTAATACTATTATAGCATGAATGTAAACATTTATCATAAACACAAAGATATAATAATAACTAAATTTATTATTGCCTCTAGGGCATATTTCCAACAGTACCGGCCGGCCCAAAAACAGACTATTTCTTTTTTCTTTTTAAACCGAATAAAATCAAATATTCAACGTGCGATAACTTTTGATTGGGAGCCCCGATTGACCCGATTCCAATTGAGTTGGAAAGAGGACGACATATGCTACCCAATAAAAGTGAAAATATTGGTTATCACCAAGTGAGAATGTATCAAGTATAATAATGTGAGATACCTCACTTGGTGAGAAACCAGAAAGCCGCCAAGATCAAAATCGCAACAAGATACAAACGGAAGATCTGATTTTGATGAACAAGAGCTTGTTATGGATATTACCACAAGCTCTATATCCTCACATGGATAATATCAAATAGCAACCAAATATGATGATGCAAGTATGCAAAGGTTTGAGCTCTCTCGGAACGATGTGATTGAGTTACTCATTCGAGAGCCCCTCTCGATAGTATGGTTATCTATCCTAAACCCGGTCTCCTACACACAATAAAAGACCGGCAAAAGGCAAAAACTATCAAGATTATACCTTTGCCTTGAGCATTCCACTTGAGCTCGATGTAGACGATCTTTTGTAGGGGTTTGCAGTATGGAAAACAAAAATTTTCTACTGCATGAACACACAATCAAGATCTAATCTATAATCAAGCCAAGATCTATCTACTAGATTGTAGCAACGAGTCAACAGAGTACTAACCCTCGAAGATCCAAAGCGGTTAATGAGAGCAGATTCTCGTGGATGATGTAGTCGTACACTTCCGATCTCAAGATCGCGTAGACGGTCCTTCTGGCGCTGCGTTCCGGCAGCGCTTCCGCAGTCGGTCACACGTTCGATACTCGATGAAGACCTTCCTCTCCCTTGTTCCAGCAGGCAGCGGAGGTTGAAGCACTCTCCTTGCGATTCCGGCAGCACGATGGCGTGGTACCAGAAGTAGAGGGGATATCTCGCAGGGCTTCGCCTTAAGCCGGAGCGAGTATGGTGGACTAAGAGAGATCCTCGGTGATCTAGGGTTTAGACGCACCAAGGAGAGGGAGCTAGGCCGGCGGCTACGGCAAGGAGATTGCCCCAACTCGGCGATTTGGAAAACCCTAGGAGGCGGTGGCGACAATGGTGGAGGCCGGCGGCTAGGGTTTAGGTTTAGAGGAGAGAGGTGTTGTGTGTCTAGGAGGGGAGCCCTGCCCCTCCTTATATAGGTGGAGGGAGGCGCGCAAGGGAAGGGGAGTCCCTTCCCAACTCGGCCTCCAAGTGAGCCGGCGGTGGAGGGGAGGAACTCTCCCCAAAGTAGGTTTCCTACTTTCCTTCCACCTTCCAAAATAGTCGTTTGACTTTTCAAATTGGCGTTTGACTTTTTCAAACTAGGATTTGATTAAACCCTTTATTTTGTTCAGCGATGACACCTAGTACATGATGCAATCATTACAACTTGGTATGACACATTCATGTACCCTTCCCCTCCGGAGTGCCGGACATTCCGGAACCTTCTAGAACATTCCCGATAAAAACACCGGAACCATTCTCCAACCCCGAAACAGGACTTTCCTTATATGAATCTTATTCTCCGGACCATTCCGGATCTCCTCGTAATATCCCGGATCCCATCCGAGACTCCGAACAACATTGGTCTCTTACTCATCATTCCATAACTACTCAACAACATCGAATCCTTAAGTGTGTCTCCCTACGGTTCGTGAATTGTGCGGACATGGTCGAGACACTTCTCCGAAAAATAACCAATAGAGGAATCTAGAAATTCATATGGATCCCACATATTTCTACGATTACTTTGCGATCGAATGAACCACTTACATACGATACCAATTTCCCTTTGTCTCGCGATAGTTTACTTATCCGAGGTTTTGATCGTCGGTATCTCTGCATACCTAGCTCAACCTCGTTACCGATAAGTACTATTTTTTCTCGTTCCAGTGGTATGTGATACCTTGTGAGCCAGTCACGTGCTTGCAAGCTAATTGGATGACATTCCACCGAGAGGGCCTAGAGTATATATATCCGTCATATGGATGGACAAATCCCACTCTTGATCCATGTGCCTCAACACATACTTTCCGAACACTCAATGCCATCTTTATAGCCACCCAGTTACGGTGTGGTGTTTGATATCATCAAAGCATACTTCCGGTGATGGTGATTAACATGATCTCATGGTCGAAGGAATTAGGTTACTATGTATCAGAAAGCTTATAGCAAATGAACTATATTAAATGACTTGATCTTTATGCTACGCTTATCTATAGGAGTATGTCCATCACATCATTCTCCTAATGATATTACCCCGTTGTTAATAACATCTCTATGTTCATGATCAGGAAACCATGATCATATATTAATCAACAAGCTAGTTTAACAAGAGGCTTTACTAGGGACTCTTTTATGTTTACAAATCACACAAGTATTAATGTTTCCTGTTAATACAATTATAGCATGGTATGTAAACATTTATCATAAGTATGAAGATATGATAATAACCACTTTATTATTGCCTCTTGGGCATATCTCCAACAGTCTCCCACTTGCACTAGAGTCAATAATCTAGTTTCAAACCTTTGTGTATTCAACACCTATGGCTTTCTGGTGTCATATGTACACGATTGCTAGTGGTCAACTGATCTTCGGATCTGACACTTCTAGGTCCGTGTGTAATTTCATATCTTTGCGTCTCTACGCATCACTCATTCTTTAATGAGATGGCTTCGTACAAATTTGGTCCTTTGGTGAGACCTTTAGTTCTTTGGGGTTAAAACATGTTGATAATATTGTCGTACAATATATCTTCATAGTATTATCCCGCTGTGAACTACACCTAGTTTGATAACAAACTACTTGACACAAATGCCCTCTTTAGCTGCTATAATGGCAGTCATATACTTAGCCTTTTGTTGTAGTATCTGTCACAATGTATTAACTTTGGAACTCATCCAAATCCATTATGGAACTCAATTTCCATTATATTGTGCCACCCTTAGTTTAGATTGAGATAAACTTAATTTGTACTTTGTGACAAGACTAGTATCAATGTAGTACTTTTACAATGAACTAACCATCTATTTGTCACTAAAACAATATACTCTTAGTTCTTCCATAAGATCATAAGAATATCCTTACCATCGTCCAATGATCATCTTATGAATCATTCTGGTATATGCTCATAACATTTAGAGCATAGGACATATCTGGATTTGTACACATCACAGCATGATTGATAAAAAACTCTTTGTGATTTTATACATCAAGTATCAATCTATACTTGAATCTTTGTTTCACTTACCAAGTGTCAATACACTTGAATATATCATCAATATTTAACTCATTCAATCCTTTCTATGCGACAAGAACCTTTCTTGTAGTTTCTATATTGAACTCATTCAATATATCTTCTATGTACTTTCGGCACAACCATCTTAGTGTCTCAATCTATCTATATAGATATTGATGCCAAATATTTGGGTTTTGCCTAAATCTTTCATCGGGATGAAATTCTTATCCTGTGTTAATAAAAGATACATTATTTCCAATCAACAATATGTCTTCCACATAATGTATTAGAAACATGTCTTAGCGCTCCCACTTAATTTCTTGCAAATGCAAGCATCTTCAACGTCTCTGATGAAATTAAACTCTTTTAACAATTTCATCATAGTGAAGATTCCAACTCCGCTATGCTTACTTCAACCATTGAAGTTTGCATATGTTTTTAGCATCCTTTGAATTAACAAAACCCTATGGACCATGTTATGCACATGTCCTAGGTAACAATTCTATTAGAAGAACTTGTTTTGTTTATTCAACTACCACATAACAAAATTATATGTAGTGGTTGCTACATTAATCCGTCTAGACTAAATATCGCTATGAAAGATCAAATCTTGTCATATTCAACCTTTGAACATTGTTGTGAACTCTTTCACAACATGTCGACTATTTCATAGATGTGCAACATCCATGTCTATTTCTTTATAGACCCAAACACAACTGTAAGGTCTTATACCTTTCTCGAGGGTCCTTCAAGTTCAAAACTTGATTTCTCGTGTATGGAACTATCACGGATTTTATGGCTTCAAGCCATTTTACGGAGTCATGGCCCATCATCACTTCTTTGCATGTAGTCCTGTTCATTATTCTCAAATAATGATTCAACCCTCAAATCTTGATATTCGATTGTTTACCCGACCTACTTGGTTCAATAGGAACTTAGATCTCCGTGACCATAACCTTTGAGGCACGTGAGCCATGAGAATTGTTGCTACCTCCGGAACACTTTTCAGTGTTGCGCAACTTTGCACATATAGCTAAGGTTCTTTTAACCTTATCAAAGTTCTATTGTCCTCCCACTTAACCTTTTACGAAAAATTCCTTCTCAAAGAAACTTGACGTTCTAAGCGACAAACACTTTTGTCTCCGGTGTTTTATGGAGGAATACTTAACAGTTATACAAAGACAGGTTCATCCGACTTTGGTTGCAAACATCTTTCTTATGCATAGCATACCAATGTTTAAGAAAGGACTACTTGGGTTTTATCCCAAACCATAACTTTATATGGTGTCATTTCAGCGGATTATGATGGAGCTCTTTTTAGTGGAAAAACGGTAGTCTCTAAAGCTTTTAATCTTTAAAATATAATGGCAGTTTTATGAATTACACCTTCGATCTTACCATGTCAAACAAGGTTTAATTACATATCTCGAACGCTCCATACTCTTATGGTGTTTCTGGTCATGCAAATTTACGGAACGATTCCTTAAATCTTAGGTATTATGCTAAACTTGTAACTCAAATATCTTCCTTTATGATCTTATCATAAACTATTTATATTCTTGTTATAATGATTTTGCACTTCATCTTGAAAGTCTTTGAACTTTTCAAACGTTTCATACTTCATCCTTATTAAGTAAATATTCATATATTCACTCAAATTTTCGGAGAAAGCATATGAAGTTGAAATCTATCGCTCTTGACTATACATAATGGACTTCATACAACAATATGTACAAGTTCCAATAAGCTAGTCATTCGTTCCCTTTTGGCCTATGAACGAAGTTTTAATTATCTCTAGGAAAGTTTCACAAGCGTCATTTGATCAAAAATCAAAAAGACTCCAAAATTCCATCCACATGGAGTTTCTTCATGTTTTCTTTCAAATATAATTTAAACGGCGATGTCACTTCCTAAGTGATCTTTCAATCAATTTGTCTTTCGACATTTTTAGCACTAGTTTTATGGATGTGATTTCTCCAACTAGATTTGTGAATCATCCATCTTTTATGGATTACGACAATTATTTGAACAACCCTTTTGTTCTCATAATACCTGATAAAACAAATCTTGAAGGCAAGCTTTGACGTTTAACGAGCAACACAATAACCCTTTATTTGTTCTCGATGAACATCATCACATATTCTTTTGCTAGTTACTTAGGCCATTGTAGTTCATGAATTGTGTTGTTTCGTATGACGATTCACACCAACAAATTCAGTATCAAATACTTAAGAACCACATTGTTTAATAAGCAAAGAATATAGCCATAACATGTATATCATCTATATACTTAAACTGAACAATTCTAGTCTTTTCTTTTCTGCTATATATTTATGAGATTCTCTTTCAGTATTCTCTTTTGAAAGAATCTATCAACATCAATAGTGGAGTCATACATATGACACATAGTCTAAAGCGTGTATAATTAAATACCAATGTCTTTGGACTTTCACTTTGAAGTAGATCACCATCATCAAATGTTTGGTATGCTTTCAAATTCCATTCTTTAGTAATCTCTTGGCGTGGTAAATATTTTACCAACATCAAATATTCACCCTTATCATGGAATTATTCATGATTAAGCTACTTTTAGCTTATAAAGATGAATCGCGAGTATAATGTTGTTCTCCAAAACCTTTTGGTGGATTAGGACAACTAGTGTCTCTAACCTTTTGCAAATTCTCATCAAATATGAGAACATGACTTTTGCCATATTATACTCTATCATGTTGTAACCAAAACTTCATTTCAGATATCACAATATCTTCCACACATCATGGTTTCTGAAACAACTCTTTCAGATCCTAGATAACCTTGATATTAAGACAATCCTTTGAATATCAAGAATCATGGAGACAAACATGATACTCATACACTAACGCTTGGAATTGTCACTCTTGTTTTAATACCAATTATTAAACTTCATGGAGTAACCGGAACTTACTGAAAGTTTGCAATAGGACTTTTAAACTTTAGATTAACACTTCAAAACAATACGATACCAGTTCGTAAAGTAACTAACCAGAATTCTATAGTTCTATCATCTCAATTATAACTAAGCGCAAGGTGGTAAACAGATGCCAATGACTACAACAATTATGCAAATTCACTTTTATTTAATTTATGATAAATAGTGTTCAACTTTTAATCATATTGCCGTTGAACTCCCACTCAAAACAATATCCCTCACATTGTTTTAGTGATCACACGAACCAAATCCACCACATCAAACCGATCATCACGAGAGTTGATGTAGCTTCAATGGCGAACAATCAACATGTTCATCATATCTACTATATGACACATGCTTTACCTTTCGGTGATCCGTGTTCCGAGACCATGTCTGTACATGCTAGGCTCGTCAAGATCAAACCTTAGCTTCCGCATGAGCAAATCTGGCTTTCTCACGTTGTATACACTCGCAGAATCTAACACACCCGATCATCACGTGGTGCTTTGAAACAACGAGATTTAGCAACGGTGCTTACTAAGTATGAACACTTTAAAACTTGAAATTGTGTGCTTGAGGGATCATCTTATAATGCTACCGTCGTGAACTAAGCAATACAAGATGCATAAAAGGATTAACATCACATGAAATTCATAATATGTGATATGATATGGCCTTTCTTCTTGTGCTTCCGATCTCCATCTTCAAGCACGAACATGATCTCCATCATCATCATCACCGGCATTGCATCAAGGTCAATGACGCCCCTCCATGGTTGTCGTCCACCAGCTTCAACTATTACACTACTTTGAATAGACACGCGGGTCTTAACAGAAATTAAAGACAACCATATGGCTCCTGCCGGTTGCCAACTTACAATAAGGAACATTGCATACATCAAATATAATCACAATCATGGCCATATCACATCACTGCACACCCCTGCAAAACAAAGTTAGACGCCTCTACTTTCTTTGCATGTTTTACGTGGTTTGGGGCTTTCAATAAGTGTCGTTCTAACTTATGAACAAGAACCACAACATTGATACTAGTATTGTTAATCACCCGTTGTAAATTGGATCTTAACTATGCTAGGAGAAACAGGCACCCGCAAAGCCACTTATGCAATACAAGTTGCATGTCAAGCGTGGAGCAGGTCTCATGAACGATGTCATGTAAGGTTAGCCCGGGCCGCTTCATCCCAACATCCCGCAAGATGCAAAGTACACAAGAAGCAATTGACAATAAAAGCATCAACGCCCACAATGACCATTGTGTTCTACTCGTGCAATAGATCTACATATAGACACGACTCTGATACCACTGTAGGGGTTCGTAGTATGGAAAACAAAAATTTTCTACCGCATGAACACACAATCAAGATCTAATCTATGATCAAGCCAAGATCTATCTACTAGATTGTAGCAACGAGTCAACAGAGTACTAACCCTCGAAGATCCAAAGCGGTTAACGAGAGCAGATTCTCGTGGATGATGTAGTCGTACACTTCCGATCTCAAGATCGCGTAGACGATCCTTCTGGCGCTGCGTTCCGGCAGCGCTTCCGCAGTCGGTCACACGTTCGGTACTCGATGAAGACCTTCCTCTCCCTTGTTCCAGCAGGCAGCGGAGGTTGTAGCACTCTCCTCGCGATTTCGGCAGCACGACGGCGTGGTACCGGAAGTAGAGGGGAGATCTCGCAGGGCTTCGCCTTAAGACGGAGCGAGTATGGTGGACTAAGAGAGATCCTCGGTGATCTAGGGTTTAGACGCACCAAGGAGAGGGATCTAGGCCGGCGGCTAGGACAAGGGGATTGCCCCAACTCGGCGACTTGGCAAACCCTAGGAGGCGGTGGCGACAATGGTGGAGGCCGACGGATAGGGTTTAGGTTTAGAGGAGAGAGGTGTTGTGTGTCTAGGAGGGGAGCCCTGCCCCTCCTTATATAGGTGGAGGGAGGCGCGCAAGGGGAGGGGAGTCCCTCCCCAACTCGGCCTCCAAGTGAGCCTACGGTGGAGGGGAGGAACTCTCCCCAAAGTAGGTTTCCTACTTCCCTTCCACCTTCCAAAATAGTCGTTTGACTTTTCAAATTGGCGTTTGACTTTTTCAAACTAGGATTTGATTAAACCCTTTATTTTGTTCAGCGATGACACCTAGTACATGATGCAATCATTACAACTTGGTATGACACATTCATGTACCCTTCCCCTCCGGAGTGCCGGACATTCCGGAACCTTCTAGAACATTCCCGATGAAAACATCGGAACCATTCTCCAACCCCGAAACAGGACTTTCCTTATATGAATCTTATTCTCCGGACCATTCCGGATCTCCTCGTAATATCCCGGATCCCATCCGAGACTCCGAACAACATTCGGTCTCTTACTCATCATTCCATAACTACTCAACAACATCGAATCCTTAAGTGTGTCTCCCTACGGTTCGTGAATTGTGCGGACATGATCGAGACACTTCTCCGAACAATAACCAATAGAGGAATATGGAAATTCATATGGCTCCCACATATTTCTACGATTACTTTGCGATCGAATTAACCACTTACATACGATACCAATTTCCCTTTGTCTCGCGATAGTTTACTTATCCGAGGTTTTGATCGTCGGTATCTCTGCATACCTAGTTCAACCTCGTTACCGATAAGTACTATTTTTTCTCGTTCCAGTGGTATGTGATCCCTTGTGAGCCAGTCACATGCTTGCAAGCTAATTGGATGACATTCCACCGAGAGGGCCCAGAGTATATATATCCGTCATACGGATGGACAAATCCCACTCTTGATCCATGTGCCTCAACACATACTTTCCGAACACTCAATGCCATCTTTATAGCCACCCAGTTACGGTGTGGTGTTTGATATCATCAAAGCATACTTCCGGTGATGGTGATTAACATGATCTCATGGTCGAAGTAATTAGGTTACTATGTATCAGAAAGCTTATAGCAAATGAACTATATTAAATGACTTGATCTTTATGCTACGCTTATCTATAGGAGTATGTCCATCACATCATTCTCCTAATGATATGACCCCGTTGTTAATAACATCTCTATGTTCATGATCAGGAAACCATGATCATATATTAACCAACAAGCTAGTTTAACAAGAGGCTTTACTAGGGACTCTTTTATGTTTACAAATCACACAAGTATTAATGTTTCCTGTTAATACAATTATAGCATGGTATGTAAACATTTATCATAAGTATGAAGATATGATAATAACCACTTTATTATTGCCTCTTGGGCATATCTCCAACATCTTTCCCTTCTCAAGATGGAACGCCTTTCTTAATTCCTCATCATCGATGTCGCATATTGAGCTTGCACAACATATCTTCTTCTCATTTCATCGACCTTTAAGCCAACACATGCTCCAAGCGACGCCAATGGACAAATCCTACAAGTGCAACTTAATACACACATTAGTCCATAAAGATTGTCATTAATTACCGAAACCACACATGGGGGCCCACATGTTCTTTCACCAGGCCTGATATTCTGTTGAAACAAGACTTTTTCTCTGAGGATGAAAAAGTTAGTGATACTGAGAATTTGGGTTTGGGAGCTGTCTTTACCGAGGAAGAGATCAGAATAGTTGTCTTTAATTCTTATGCTAATGGGGCCCCCTGATGGTCTTTCTTTCATGTTCTATCAATCCTTTTGGAATATCATTAAAGATGACCTTCTTGTCATGTTTAATGCTTGGAAAGAGGATCATCTGAATCTCTTTAGACTTAATTTTGCCATGATAACTTTGATCCCTAAGGAAAATGATGCTAGAACCATGAAGAAGTTTAGACCCATTAGTCTCTTAAATTGTTCTTTCAAGATTTTTACTAAGGTCTTGACTAATAGACTTGCTTCTATTATAGGAAGGTTAATTTCTCCAAATCAATCTGTCTTTATTAGAGGAAGGTTCATTCTAGAAAGTGTAGTTACTACTCATGAGGTCAGTCATGAAGTTCATGGAAACAAAGATAAAGGTCTACTTTTGAAAATAGATTGTGAAAAAGCTTATGATAGAGTAAATTTACATTTTCTGTTTGAGATCTCAGAGCTTAGAGGATTATGTCCAATCTTTATTAGATTCATTAAGCAAATTACTTGGGAGGTTCCATAGAAGTTAAAGTTAATGATTTTGAGAGTGATTTTTTCTTGTCTGGGAAAGGTCTCAGACAGGGGGATCCTATTGCTCTTCTTTTTACTCTAATGATTTATGTGTTTTCTAGAATGTTAATTAAGGGGTCTGATTGTGGAGCAATTAGGGGGCTTTGTCCTAATTTCACTCCAGGGGGGATTGTTTGTCTGCAATATGCAGATGACACGCTCCTTTTCCTAGAACCAGATAAATCTATAGCTATTAACTTGAAAAGTGGATTCTTACCTGTTTTGAGCAAATTTCGTGGATGAGAATTAACTATCACAAAAGTGAACTTATTCCCATTAATATGAATGAAACATATACTAGGCCCTTTTTTAGACATTTTTAAATGCATTATGGGTAGTTTTTCTGTTAAATATTTAGGCATTCCTTTACATTTTGAGAAACTTAAGCGAGAGGATTTGCAACCTGTGATATAAAACCTTTTGAGTAGGATTACATGTTGGAGGGGTAAACTCTTGTCTTATGCTGCAAAAAAAAATCCTAATTCGGGCTTTCTTATCTAGTATTCCTATCTACCTTTTATATTTTTTAAAATTCCTATCTACCTTTTACCTAGTTCCATGTATTCCATTTGCCTCCTTGGTTCCTGGGTGAAAAGATACATCCAGGGGAAAGGAAATCTATGGAAAAAAGTGATAGATGCTAAATATAAAACTAAATCTCCAAATATTCTCTGTTGTCATGATGTTCACCCTTATACTTTCTAGAAAGGGATTATGTTTGCTTCTAGGGCAGTAGATATAGGTTAAAAATGGCATGTAGGTAATGGTAAATCTATTAGATTCTGGGAAGATATTTGGTTTGGCAACTCTACTTTATCCACTCAGTTTTGAGAGATCTATTTGGTTTCTAACCAACAGACTAAGACAATAGTTGAGTTGTGGGATGGAACACAACTTAAACGTGATTTTAGAAAAACCTTTAATGAAAATATGATGTTGCAATGGCATGAGCTTTGTTCAATCCGTAGTTTTTTCTGATGAGGATGATCAATTAATTTGGCAGTATGAAACTAAGGGTTGATATTCATCTAGTTCCATGTATTATTTGGTTAATTTTAGAGGCGTCACCCAGATTTACCTTCCTGCTATCTGGAAATTACTCATTCTCCCTAGAATTCAGATTTTCCTTTGGTTGATATCTCAAAATAAAATTCTAACTAGAGATAATCTTAGAGCCAAGGGGATCCCAAAACCTCTAGAATGTAACCTCTGTAGATAGAATATGTCCATTATTTATTTTTTGAATGTGTAGTTTCTAGATTGTTGTGGGCATGTTCAGGACATCTTTGGTGTTCTTATTGTAGATTTCAAGTCTCTTGCTTTGAAATGGCTTGTCAATAAGAAACATTTACATTTAAACGTTGTTTTTTTTGCTATTCTTTGGAGCATTTATAACAATAGGAATAGCCTGGTCTTTAATAAGACATCTTGGATTAATATGAAACATGTTTGACGTCTGGTTCTCTCCTTTCTCAAGCTGTGGCAGATGCCGTTCAAGGACCTAGGGGGAGGGAAAACCGTTCTCTTTATGGAAAAGATGATCTGCAAACTGAAAAAAAATCCTCTGGCGCTCCTCGCGAACTGACCTGCTCTGATTTCGAGTGGATCTTCACTTGGAAAACTACAACATCGTCAAGCTATGGAGGACGTGCATCGCTGGAGTACCTCCAGGCTCACCCTGAAGAGGAGGATAAAATCCATGTAGTGTGCTAGTCTGCTGTCTTTTTCATCTGTAATATGTTTCGGTTCCGGATTTGTAGCTGTTAAGTTGCAGTGATAAGCTGTCTCTAGACGTTTTAGTTAAGGTTTCAGAGCTTTCATCTCTTTTCCTGTTATTTTGCTTTTTGTTTGGTATACTCGAAACTTGCTGGTTTCATTCTTGTTAATGGAACAGGAGACGGAGTCTCTTTTGATGATTAAAAAAATGGAAATGTGATATACTACTACATATCATATTTGTACTATGGTTCGCATGAACACCACGTGACCATCATGTAGTACAGAATGGTAAATACTTTTCAAAAGATCACACAGCTCCTCTCAAAAGAATGGTAAATACTTCTTCAATTCCCGTGGTTAAGATCCAAGGAAATATCGGCAAGATCACACCGATAGGGTTCGCAAGGCAACAAAATTGCAAGCGATTGCTGCCAAACAGGTCGATTTCGATCGAGCTCGGCTTCTGTGGCTCTCTATCGCCCTCTCCGCTTCTTCTCCCGTCCTACTTGAGCAGGAGCAGCAGGGGAAACGACGCCGGCGCCGAGATGGCTCCTCCCCGCACGGTGATCTGCGTGGGCGACGTCCACGGTTACATCTCCAAGCTGGAGAGCCTGTGGGCGAACCTCCAGGCCGCGCTCCCCGCCGACGCCTTCGCCGCCGCGCTCGTCATCTTCCTCGGGGACTACAACGACCGTGGCCCGCACACCCGCCGCGTCCTCGACTTCCTCCTCGCGCTCCCGGCCCGCCACCCCGCCCAGCGCCACGTCTTCCTCTGCGGCAACCACGACCTCGCGTTCGCCGCCTTCGTCGGAGCGCTGCCGCCGCCCCCCGACGGATCCCCTTTCGCCGCCACCTGGGCCGAGTACATCGACAACGAGGCCCACGAGGGCTGGTTCCGCGGGCCAGGGCACGAGGAAATGCACGTGCAAGGGAGGAGGTGGGGCGGCGTGATCAAGGAGAGGTGGAACCACAAGAAGGGGCTTCCGTACAAGGGCTCTATCTACGATGCTCAGCCCACATTCGAGTCCTACGGCGTCGCTCATGGTTCCCCAGGTCAGTTCAGGAATTTGCACCATCAATTTGGTTTCGTGCTTCAGGAACATGTAATGCCAATCCTGGAACATGTGTGAAAAGAAAACCAGTCTGTACCAACGTTATAGTGTTTGGCCTATTTTTTTCCTTGAATCAAGGTAGTTGGCCTATTTTTTTTTCTTGAATCAAGGTTGCTGGCCTAATTAAACAAAAACCTACAACAAGAAATACTAGAAATTTTCTTAATATTAAATTGGAGACATAGTATCACACTATGCTTGGTGATTGCATGGATAACATCGCTCTCGAGGGACTACAATATTTATGAAATGGTGTTGTTGCGACTAAGGCCAGCACCCTACACCATGCAGTGGTGTGCAGGGTCACCGCAAGTTCAATTGATATGATCGAAACGTTTATCAGGGGACTACTTCCTTGAAGAAGGTACACAAAACAGTACATTAATGTTCATGTCCTCTTTGTGGCACAATTGAATTGCATAAAACTTCAACATAAGGTTGTTGCACTACATGGTGCCAAACATTAATGTAATAGGGTGGTAATATAAAACTTGAGATGGGAGATTATACATGATCATGATTCGCATGGAAGCCATTCTTCATACCCGAGGCCTAGCAAAGACTATAGCTGGTCGTTGCTAGTCTCATATTAGCATACACCACATAAGTGTACAGTAGTTCTCGATTTAGTTGGATCAACTCTTGCAATGTCATTGAAACCTACTCACTGACATCCTAGGACTTGGAAGCATCAGGATTCGTGAATTTGTCGGTGTGGATTTCTGTATGAAGTAAAAATATCAGGAGATGCCCTTTCAAGGTCCGAAGAAATAACTAGCAG
Source organism: Avena atlantica (assembly GCA_910589765.1). Lineage (NCBI taxonomy): Eukaryota > Viridiplantae > Streptophyta > Magnoliopsida > Poales > Poaceae > Avena > Avena atlantica. The sequence continues at coordinate 359,156,410 of OU342734.1, read as the reverse complement.
ACGTGAATGAATTAGTACTTGTGGGCATCGTCAGCGAACAACCTCAATATGTCATACTGTATTTTTATTCTGCTAAGTCATGGTGGCAAGTGGCTGATGGACACTCCAGTATTGTATATTGGCTAGAGGTAGATCACTGTGCAAAATTGTGGCAACTATGAGAACATTGATGCGACGCTTCATTGCTATTGAAATTTGCATTTATCACTTTTAAATAGAACTAAAGGGGAGAACTTTCCAATAACGTGTCATATTAACGGTAAAAACTTCTACATAAAAACTAACCCTAGCATGAGAGTAGAAAAGACATACTACATGGACGCTCATGAAAAGAGACAAAAGCGGAGGCAGGAAGTTAATCCAAGACTAAAATCAAGTCACCAAAAACTGTGGCTTATTAGCACCAATAAACTCAACTTCCAAAATTTGCGCTGATTGTACATCATTCCGTAAAACCCTATCTAATTCTCTTCCTCCGAAGATGAAATTGTTAGTAACCAGTGGGGATGTTTGGTTTCATTTCATCACCGGACTTTGGCTGTCAGCCGCCAAGCAGTGTGCTAGCAGTGTGGTCGAATGTGATTGCAACCTCCTAACTCTGAATCCCGTCGGTTGTGTCGGAGAACACGGATGAGGTTAACATATTTGCAAAAGTTTGATTGTATTTTCGTGAAAAGTATAACGTTTCTGGCCTATAGAGATGCTTCGTCTCTATCACGTGCCGTAGCCACCCGTTGCTTTCTCTCAGGCTTCTTTTTTCAACTTCCTCTCTTTCCCTTCTCTCTTGGTTTTCTTTCTCTCTTCTCCAATGGAGACAAACCTGGAATTTTTGTCACATCCTATTTTTATTTATTTTGGCTAAAGGGGACACGATATAATTTTGCAACATAATCTCCATCATATGAATGTAACTCAAGTAATAAATACCATTTGGCCCATCAATGACACCACCCAACAATTCGTTTTTCTTATCCAAAGTGTGTAAGCATATATTCATAGCTAGGAATGCTCCCTACAGAATTTAACCAAGCAGCTTCTAATTTGCCAGCAGTTCTAATTGCACTGTAGATCTCACCAAAGCTGTGCCTGAGGAGCACAAGAGGTTTCTGCATGACTTGGTTTGGGTTCATGAAGAGGTACGCGTCCTTTTTCTAACGCAAACTATACTATATATGCAAGAGGTACTTCTCTTTAGTTTTCATGTTATATGGTTGTATGTCAGGAAAACGTGCCTATTGATACGGATGAAGGCCAGATTGTTTGCAACCTGATTGCGGTTCATGCCGGACTGGAGAAGTCCATGGATTTGAATGAGCAGCTTCGAGTTTTGAGAACCAGAGACACAAAGGTGCCAAAGGTGCAAATGCTTAGCGGGAGGCAGGATGTTTGGAACATACCGCAGGTGAGCTAATATGTGATCCTATTGCACTTATATCATACCAGAAACAAATGCTGTACACTTCGGTTTATTTCCCATGTTCGTGTGGTGACTAATTTAGTGTTGCAGCTACCTCAGTGCCGTCTCGTGTAGTTGCTCAAAGTTTGGAAGTAGATATTACATATAGTGTATCAGATTAGCATCCTTGTCTATTATATAGAAGAGACCAACGTAGACTGCATAATGCTTTTGTAATTTTCTTTTAGTTGTAGCATGCATTTTAGAGAAAAAAGAACACATCACATTCTTCAGAATGCATATATAGATGCCATGAGATGTACATACAGTCATGTATTTTAAATTAACTGCAGTATTAATGATGCCATCATTGGCTTGATACCGCACCATGTTAAGTCCCATTAGCACTGAAGTTTAACATTAAGTCATTAACATTGGAGTTTAGTTTGTGATGTTCACAGAATTATTTGGCTGAGTGAAGCCTGCATAGTTAGCCCCAAAATTGTTCGAGTTCCCACTCTGAACTGTGGAACTCACATCTTTTTCGTCAGAAATCTTATTCTTGTTTTTTTAAGAAAAGCAATGGAGGCTTGGTCTGGACTAATTTATATAGATAGGACTGCAGGCCAGTTAAATGTTGAATGAAAGGATAGAGTTTTCTCACCAGATGTGTGAACAGAGCACATATCTTTACTAGTTATGATGCATGTACTGACAAGTAGTACCAATTTATCCAGTTTACCTTTTCAAAAAATAAATCAGCTTGGTGATCTATAAAAAGAATAGTGGGACATGCAGGAAAAATTATTACAGCTGTCAACCTGTCATGCTGTGCATTTGGGTGCAGTTTGGTTTCAGAAATCACACCAGTTTCTCTTGTACTCTGGAATTTTGGATGGTTTAGCCTTTTAGCTGAAACAGCAAGCAGATGGTGCATGTGCATAGAGGCAGTGGATGTGATAGGATACCGCGGCTGATTCATGACTACATGGTGTCGTCTGTGGTGTTAATGATCAGTACATGTGTGGACATAGGCCATGTTTTCTTCAGATCTCTTACATGTTACTATCAAATCAATTGATGTGCTGATATGTGGATGTCCTTTTCCAGGATCTGGTAGGCAAGCAGACCATCGTTGTAAGTGGCCACCATGCGAAGCTCCACATGGATGGTCTCAGGTTCGTCATCGATGAAGGTGGTGGGTACCAAGACAAACCTATAGCTGCCGTCGTTTTCCCTTCAAAGCAAGTTATCAGGAGCACAGAGGAAACCACGTCCCAGAACTAATCTAGGCACCATCAGAAGGACACAGATGCAGGTTTAGTTTTCGTACTGTCATAACCTCAGTAATTGACGACTAATATGTGGGGTTTTAATTGTATAACCTTGAGTATAAGTAAGTTATAAGAAGCAACAATGTGTGGAGCGATCCAAATTTGGGTTCATTTCATCTAATACTTGCTACTCCCTTAGCAAGGAATTTTTTTTCGAGAATTAACGGTCGAGAGAGAGCCTCCTGGTAGGCCCTTGCACAACTCCGGAATTTCTCGTTTGTTTCTTCCTGATCCTGCTGGAACAGATCGGGAGAGCGAAAGCGAATGGTCCCTTCAAGATGGTCCCTCCGACCCTCCGTCATCCGCCCTTGTGCAGTCACTAATCAGCACCGGTAGCTGAGCTTGGCATAGAAAAATCTCTCCGGTATCTAGGATCACCGAGGGCTTAAAATAAGCACACCCATGCACGGGTTCAGGTGTGTAATCAAAGAGATAACCCGTCCGAAACTTCGGGTGGATGACCCTGCAGTCAGAGAAACCAGAGACAGGTTGCAAGCGGGAATCCGGATAAGCCCGCAAAAGAAATGTTTAGTTTAAACTAGAGTAATTTTGCTGAAAAATTTACAACTAGACAAACTAATTTTGACTAGGAAGCATGATGGATGGGGTGCCTCCTTGCAACCCCTAGGTGGTGATTCAACCCTGCTCCCATCGTCAGGTTGAGCATACTCTTCCTAGCACAGAGACTTTTCTTTCGTTTTTGTTGGACCAAACAATTTGCTTTTTTCTTCCAACTGTGGAGGAAGACCGGCTGCTCTTCTCGAAGCTAGCGACGGCTGGAGCATCGATAGTGGACTGGTGACTATGTTGTGAATTTGGTTAACCATTTTTCTCTCAAACTTTAATCTATTGAACCATTTGGGTGTTCGGTCAATGCAATACTTTTGTGCAACATTTTTACAAAATGTAATATTCTTTTGGGGAGTTTTATTTTCTGAATCTATAAAACTTGTGTAAAAGGTTGAAACATTTCGAATATGCCCTTGTAGCAAAATAAAATATAAGGTATGTAACAGATCCCCATTTGGTTGAGCAAAACATGAGAAAAATCCCCCCAAAACTGACCTCCACCATCATCCAGCTCGTCACCCTCCAGTTCGACCGGACGGATCCGTCTCGTCAGAGCCTCGTCATCGCAGGATCCAGCTACCCCCCCCCCCCCCCCCTAGGTAGCTGAATCTTTGAAAATTAAGAGAAATGATATATATGAGTTTAAAAACTGATTTTTTTGGCCTATGCATATATAAGTATTCTATTCCACGTATATGTAAAGTTTCATTAAATAATATGTTATGTTTGGGTATACACAAAAAAGCCCGGACAAAATCATGGCTCTAAAAAGTAGAACAAAATTTTGGTCCTTCCATTTTTATTTTATCTTCCAGATCACGTCTCAGAAGATATATCGATAGAAATCGGTATGAACATACTAGATGTCCACATGTACTCATATATTATCGCAGACTTATTTTTAAGCACAGGGTACCTAGAACACGGGATCCAAAACGATTATGCGAGCATTCCTCCAATTATTCAAAGTAGACCTTTTTTTAGAAAAAAAGTACACCCTTTGTATAGAAGGTAAAGCATAGCGTCAAAGATAATGACATAAAGAACATGGTGTCTTGTCTTAAATATAAGATCTTTTGCATAATTACCCAAATAAAAAAATGATGTTTGGTAGTGTAAAGTTCACTAAAAGTACATGTGTTGATTTAGTACCTACTATGTTCACTCTTCCTAAAACAGGCTTTCATTCCAAACAAAAGACAACATTCAATCTGTCTCTGCAACATCTACTGGCAATAAAAGAGTATCTCTTTATATAGCAACTACAAATGTTAATAATGGTATACATACATATATAGGCTATTTTTTTAAATAATGCATTTTTTAAAATCATTTTTAGAAATAATACACGAAATTGATCATTTTCAATTCTAGCGGCCGGTCTTTAATTCAAAAGACGACCGACACACGTCTTTAATTCAAAAGACGACTAGCAGTACTCAAAATACGACCGCACTAATTATTTTTTGAAAAGACGACGACATTAATCATCTTTTCAAAAGACGACTAGCCCATGGTCATGCCGTCGTCTTTTCAAAATATGATTAATGCGGTCGTCTTGTGAATTAAAGACCGGCCGCTAGAATTAAAAATGATCAATTTCGTGTATTATTTCTGGAAATGATTAAAAATGATTTTTTTTAAAAAAAATTGCCATATATAGATTGTTGTTGTGGCTTGCACTTCAATAGAGTGAGTGAATGTGGCCAAAGAGAGCGGTAGCTCTAAGTGCGCACCTTCTAGGTAAAAAAGGGCTATATACACCACAACTTGTAGTAGAGAAGCGTTTTAGTTCCACATCTTTCAAAGTAAGCTAGATTAGTCCCATAACTTACAACTCGAGAGCATTTTGGTCCAATTCGATTGAATTTCTATGATATTGGTCGAATTCATTAACCTATAGGTTGAAACTTATTCTAAAAATGACATGTGTCAAAGAATTTTTTGCAGAATGACCCCGTGTATTTTTTTTGCCGCCGTGACCTTTGTACGGCCTAATAGGCAGGCAGGCCCCACTTGTCACAAACATGAAAACAAATAAATAAGAAAAATACTTATCATGAGGATTGAACTCATGACTTCCGCTGCTAAACAATGCATGCTTGCCACTGGAGCACACGGCGAGATGTGGTAATAGAAGAGCCATCATTTATTATAAATCATTTTCAAGCTGATGTCTTCGTACACCTCCACGCACGGATATGAAGCACGGTAAAAAAAGTTAGGCTATCTCCACCGGACCCAATCCGTATTTCGAATGATCTAGGATTTTTCACAACTTTAAAACACGTCTTTTGAATATCAAGAATAAAGGCTTATATGTAGTATGGGTGAATACACTCAAATCGATCAAGCTTCACTTCTGTTAGTATATGTAACTTTGTTTCTGTGTCTCATGTCCGTGTGAGCCAGCGAGAGCTAGCTAGCGTGTTGTGTGACTAATACCTAAGGACATCTCCACCGGGTCGACCTAAACGGCCGATCCAAATGGTCTGTTTCTATCTGTTTGGTTCGGACCGCGGTCGCTTTTGGGTCAAAGTCGGGCATGTCCGACCGATCACGCCCAGCGGTGCGACTCATCTGTCCGCGCTTGGCCATCGCCAACGTCGGTGTATTTCTAGTGTCCGCCCCGCCGTCGAAGACGCTAACGGCGATCCTTCCTTCGCCCTCATACTTGAAGACAACAATGTTGCCCGCTTCGATCTGATGCGTGTGTCCGAAGCACTCCCAGCCGTTGGCGAGGTATATCTGGCCGAGGTGGTCGAACTGCACCTCCACCGGGTACCTGGTGGTCTTGACACCGTTCGCCCGTAGTATGACAAGCAGGGGCGGTTTGTTGCCGAACAGCGACTCTAATTTGCGAGGCAGGAGCAGCCTGTCCCGCGTCATGCCAGAGTGGATGGCCACGGCGAACTGGATCGGATGCCTGGGTCGATCTCCTCGGGCGATGACGGCATTGAGGGAGAGCGTGCTGATGCGCTTCTTTGGCCGCGTCTCCCGCGCCTCCCTCGATGTCCACGGCCGGGAACCGTTGGTCGTCTTAGACGCCCTCCCCTCGATACAATGCTGCTGGCCATGGCTATCTACTAGTAGTGAAGGACGGGAAGGATAAGGGGGAGAGTATGGTGCGGTGTGAGACAAGATGGCCGCGGGCGGCCAATTAAAAGGGTTGGCATCGGATGCCAGCGTGGATGTCGAAGCGACAACTTGAAATGTCCAGTCAGGAGGGCATGCGTTGGGCGACGCCAGTAGCGGCAATGAGGGAGAGCGTGACGTCCAGTCAATCAGTGTGCATTATTGTCGCATTTGATTGAGTAGCCTGTCGCCAGTCAGCCTTCCACCCGCGTCTCTAAATCGCTGCCACGGTTGCGTCTGAATCGCTGCACGGTTACATCTGAATCGGTGCCGTTGTGCGCGTTTGAATCAATGTCGCTCTAAGCGGTGGCTGATGGGTAGGCCAGTAGCGATTCAGAACATGCCCTCGATCTGCCCCGTCCGAGCCAACGCAATAGTTGTCCAAATTTGGTGGATAGGTCAAGCCGGACGCGTCCGTCCGAATAGATCGTGCTAGATACGGATAGCCTAACGGCCAAAATGATTTATAACAAATGACCACTTTTGTATTATCACATGTTACGGTGTGGTCTAGTGGCAAGCTCGTACTGTTTTGCAACTTAAGTCATGAGTTCAATTCCCATCGTAAGTCTTTTTCTTATTTATTTGTTTTCCTGTTTGTATAACCACCGACAAGTGGGACCTGACTATTAGGCCGTACAAAGGCAAAGGCCACGATGAAAAAAATATTAAGGGGTCATTCTGCAAAAATTCTTTGCCACATATCATGTCCTGAATAAGTTTCAACCTATAGATTGATGAATTTGGTCAAAATCGTAGAAATTTAATTGAATTTGACTAAAATGCTCTCCGGTTGTAAGTTGTGGGACTAATCTTGCTCACTTTGCAAGATGTGGGACTAAAACGCTCCTCCGCAGCAAGTTGTGGGACTAAAAACGTATATACCTCGGTAAAAAACATTGCAATGTGGCAATGACATGCCATAGCTAGACCTATTTTTCTATCTTGTTTCTTCCAAAGTTAGCATGAGAGACCTAAGGAAGATAATCTCTACTGGAAATGCTGCTCAGGGAAGCTCCTACCAATTCTTGGGCACTATGCACGAGTGTGCATGCTGCGAGGATCTACACCATAGGCCATTCATAACCCCATCTCATGGGAAGTTACCGAAGATTTTCCCTAACGTCTAGGCAAATTCTACCGCCAAGTCAGGATTCTGGAACTTTTTCTCAGTCAGTGTCTGGCTTTCTTTTTCTTTCATAGCATATGGTATGCACATGAATTAGCCAACATCTAGAATCGAATGTATGACTTGTACGAGGCCGGCCCTGTAAAATCAGAATGATAAGTGGTCATCACTAGAATAGATCGGGTCTGGTAAGACCCCCCTCACACACGGAAGATCCTTGTGTGGTGCCGTAGATGGCTGACATCGCAATTTTTTGATCATATGCCTGTGGCCCAAACGTTTTTTCGCGGGTACGTCACACATAACGTTTTCCTGGACCGTATGCTTAGTGAAAAAACATCCGCCATGGTTGGTACCCGCAAACCGTGTGTCTCATTTTTGCGACGATTTTTTAGGATTTTATTGTTTCTTTTACTGTGTCCTTTCTCAAATAGTGAGTCTAGAATCATCATGTGCTTTCTCTCGAATTCTATAAGACGCGTGCATAGTCTATTCTTATTCCTCCGCGTGCTACGCGTTGGGGAACGATGCAGCTTCCCGAACGCGCGTCATAAATCACTAAAGCAGATTGAAGAGGATGGATTTATGGTGCTGCTTTGGTGGTGTTTGGTCGTTGTTGTAGGGTATAGATCACTAAAGCAGAACTTTCTTTTTTTTCTATATTTTTTTTGGCTGTGTGCATCCGTAATGACATTAGGTTATGCGTTGTTGTAGAGGCTGAGTGTAATTGATATGTTGCGTATATTAATATATGCTCATTTAAAAAAAAGTTTAGCATACAAATTATTTCAAATGAAACAAAAATGTTCAGTCATACACGCCTAAGCACGTAAATACGGCGGCAACTCTATGCAAACACTAAGGACAAGGAGACATAATCCGGCATGTCTACCTGGTTCGTCACTAAGTCTTCCCAGCCAAACTATTCCGGAGGAGCACCGTTAATGTTGTCAAGAATATGCAACATGTATCTCTCTGGAGGCCAAAGGCCACAATATATATTACACGTACATGTGAAAATATACAGGAAACCCTAACATATGGGGAAACTATAATATACAAATATATACATCTAACACCCCCCCTTCTCAAACTCATGGTGGATCCACAACACTGAGTTTGGAGAGTAAGAAATCATGCTGCGCTCTGGTTTGTGCCTTCGTAAAGAAATCCGCCAACTGTAAATCTGAAGGCACATACTGAAGCGCAACAACCTGAGCCTGCACATGAGCACGTGTATAGAAAGCATCAACACCAATATGCTTGGTAAGCTCATGCTTGACCGGATCACGTGCAACACTAATAGCACCTGTACTGTCAGACAAAACCAGAGTGAGTGTGGTAATAGAGACCCCAAAATCCGTAAATAACCACCGTAACCAGGTCACCTCGGTAGTCAACAAGGCCATATCACGCAACTCAGTCTCAACAGTCGAACGGGAAACCGCTGTCTGTTTCTTAGTCTTTCAAGCAATGAGCGAACCACCAAGAAACACATAGTAAGCAGAAAGTGAACGACGATCCGAAGGATCACTCGCCCACGTAGCGTCCGAATAGCACTGGAGCTGGAGGGAGCTGGAACGAGGAAAGAAAAGAAGACGAGTGATCGTACCACGAAGATAACGAAGAACACGAAGAAGATGAATGAACAGTGGTAGGAGTAGAGACAAACCGACTCAGAATATAAAGAGGATAAGAGATGTCAGTATAAATGACAACAAGATAAACAAGATGACGATAACTCGTCGAATCGGGAAGAGGATCACCATCAGTAGGTTGAAGCTTAACATTAAGCTCCATAGGGGTCTCAACAGTGCGCTCATCCCCAAAAGCAGCACGAGCAAAAAGATCCTGAATATACTTTTCCTGGGAGATGTAAAAGCCATCAGAAGTGGAGGAAACCTCAATCCCAAGAAAGTATCGAAGAGGACCAAGATCAGTCATAAGAAACTGATCACAAAGACGAGCCTTAACAAAGGCGATATACTCAGAATCATCACCAGTAATGATCATATCATCAATATAGAGAAGAATAAGAGTGCGTCCATGAGGAGAAGTGTGAACAAACAACGCTGGATCATGAGCACTAGGGGAGAAACCAACAGCAGTCACTACAGAAGCAAAGCGCTCAAACCAGGCACGAGGGGCCTGTTTGAGGCCATAAAGAGAACGTCGAAGACGACAAACCATCCCCTCGGGAACAGAATACCTAGGAGGAGGTTTCATATAAACCTCCTCACTCAACTCACCATTGAGAAAGGCGTTTTGAACATCAAGCTGGGACACAGACCAGTGACGAACAGAAGCAACAACAAGAAGAGTACGCACAGTGGTCATATGAGCCACAGGAGCAAAGGTCTCATCATAGTCACGACCATGCTCCTGCTAAAAACCACGAGCCACAAGACGCGCTTTATAGCACTCAAAAGATCCATCAGAGCGGGTCTTAATCTTATAGACCCACTTACACGTGATAGGACGAACACCGAGAGGGGGAGAAACAAAATCCCAGGTGCCAGTGCGCTCAAACGCAGCAATATCCTCAGCCATGGTCAGTTGCCATTCAGTATGATGCGCATCATCCCGATAAGAAGTCGGCTTGGAGGCAACAGAGAGACCATACTGACTAGGAGAGTAACGGTTGTGGGCACGACGCTGACGAACAAGACGAGTAGAGGAAAGCTCATCAGAGGAAGACGACTCAGGAGACGACGATGAAGGAGAAGGAATAGCAGAGGAAGACTCCGGAGAACAAGGAGAACTAGGAGAACTAGACAGAGCAGAGGAGGACGGTGTCGAAGAAGAGACATCAGGGGGAGGAGATCCTGAAGAAGACACAATAGGAGTAGAAGGAGGTGTGTCAAGAAAGAGAAGAAAGGAGATATCTTCCACCGGGTAGGTACCAGCGGTGGGACGAGGATAGAAAGGACGCGTCTCATCAAAAGTAACATCACGAGAGATACGCATCCGACGACCAACGGGGTCCCAACAGCGATAGCCCTTATGCTCATCACTGTATCCAAGGAAGACACACTCAACAGACTGAGCAGTCAGTTCAGTGCGTTTGCGAGGAGCAAGGAGAACATAGCAAACACAACCAAACAAGCGAAGCATGGAGTAGTCTGGAGACTGTACAGATAGGCGCTCAAGAGGGATACCACTCTGCAGAGCAGCAGAAGGCTGAATATTGATGAGGTAAGCCGACGTAGCGATAGCCTCAGCCCAGAAATGCGGCGGAAGAGAAGAAGCAATCATCATGGCACGAGTAGTGTCAAGAAGATGGCGATGCTTACGCTCAGCAACGCCATTCTGGGCATGTGCGCCAGGACAGGAGAATTGAGCAAGGTTGCCCTACTCAGCAAGAACACTTCGCAACATCTGGGAGATATATTCACCAGCAGAATCAGCACGAAACACACGAATGGGGGGTAGAATATTGAGTATGGACCATGGCCGCAAAACGCTGATATATGGAGAGCACTTCACTGCGAGAGCGCATAAAATACAACCAAGTGTATCGAGAAAATCATCGATGAATAAAATATAGTAGAGATGGCCCCCTTTCGAAGCGAAAGGAGCCGGACCCCAAACATCGGAATGAACTAAATCAAAAGGTCGCTGAGATACAGACACACTAGCAGGATAGGGAAGCTGAATCTGTTTACCCAACCTACAACCCTGACAATCTAAAGACCCATCTCCTGAGACAGACCCCAGAAGACCACGATGAACTAATGACGATAGGCGAGAGTCACAAAGGTGACCAAGACGATGATGCCACTATTGAAAGGAGCTGGTAGCAGAGGCGACGACCGGAGAAGAACTAGCAGATGAAGTGGCAGCGGAAGGAACACGAAGCCAGTATAACTCCCAAAGTCCTGAAGAGTCATGGCTGCGAGGGCCAGCTCCAACCAGGGCATGTGTGCGACGGTCCTGGACAACACAAGAATCAGCATCAAGAATGACGCGACGACCAGAGTCAGTAAGCTGGCGAGCAGAGAACATATTCATCTTAAGAAGAGGGACATGAGAAATATCAGGAATAGAAAAATAAGAAGTAGAAAGGGTGCCCCGACTAGAAACAGGAAGAGAGGTACCATCAGCCGTGAAAACACGGACATGAGAAGGGAGAGAACGAAGAGCGGACAGAAAAGAAGACTCAGAGGTCATATGAAAGGAAGCTCCAGAATCCAGATACCACGGGGACGTACCTGACTGTGTAGAAGATGGTGTTCGCGCAGTGCCTGAAGAATTAGTCACAAAACCAGTAGTGCATGTCGAAGAAGATCCTGTAGCAGCAAGCAGACCGCGAAGACTCATGATAATATCCTGATCGGAGAGAGGAACTGCTGAAGATCCGAAAGGAGCCGACTGCCCACGAGCCTGTTGCTGCTGACGTAAACTGGGATCCCGTGTATAACAGGTGGCCCAAGTATGGCCATCCTTGATACAGTAAGAGCAGTGACGAAGAGAACCACGACGACCCTGACCACGAGCCTGTTGGTGCTGACTCAGACCCTAAGACTGCTGGTGCTGACTCAGACCCTGACCTGAAGGGGTGGGTAGTATCGACGGCGGCACAGAGGACCGCGACTGAGTTGAGAGAGAAGACGGCATAGGAGGACCACGAGTAGCAAACACATATGGAACCGCAAGAAGACCAGCACCACGGAGACGAGTCTCCTCAGCCCGAAGCTTAGACAACACCTCAGAGAGCGGAACACGACCACGAGCATTTAGCTGAGCACAACGGGGCTCAAACTCCTGGCGAAGCCGAGACAGAAACTCATAGATGCGGTGAAACTCCAAATACGAGCGCACAATCTGGCAGCACGAGCATGTGCCACAAACAGCAGTACGGAGAGAATCAAGCTGACGTCAGATAGCAGCACTCTGAGTATAGAAATCATCAATAGTGGAATCACCCTGCTAAAGAGTATGCTCCTGGCGAACCACGGTCAGGTAAAGAGCATTCCCAGACGGCTGATAGCGCTGACAAAGATGTGCCCACTAAGCGGCAACAGTAGGGAGACTCATGAACTCAGCAACATACTGGGGCAGAACACTGGAGGTGAGAACAGCAGCAGCACGAGCATCCTCATCGACCCACTGAGTGTAGGCAGTCAGAGCGTGGCGATAGGCCTCGAGATCAGAAGAGTATTGCTTGAACTTCAGGTCATAAGCAGCAACAGCACTATCATTAGCACTCTGAGCAGCATCCTTGGCCTTCTGAGAAGCATCAGCGCCGAGAACAATCGGCGTCGACGGAAGAGGAGCCACAAGAGCATGGGGAACGGCGGACAGGAGACCTCGCCGGAGAGTACACCCCAAAGACGGAGACCGCGCATGTGAACGCGCATAAAGGCAGCGAAATCAGGGTAATTCGCGCCATCGAAGATCACCGGGCAGCGAGGAATCGCAACATAACCCGATGAAGAATACATCTCTCTCTTTTTTTTCTTTTTTTAACCAGGTCTGGTCAATCCGCACCTGCAGGTAGAGGCCGGAAAAATTCCGACCAGCCGGAGCAAGGGGCGGCGTTTAAGGGCCGGGGAGAGCCAATTCAGGCTGCCAGGGATCAATTCCCGGTGGTGACAGCGGCCGGCGACGGAGATCCGGCGGCTGGAGGTCGACGACGGGAAGAGCTTGGGGAGAGGACCGTCAGGTGTCGGGGGAGAAGCTCTGGCCTAGGCGCTCGATCGGATCTGGGGGCGATCGGATCTGGGGCGGGGTGCTCGATCGTATCTCTTCGATCGGATCTGGGAGCGGCGACTGGAGGACGCGGGCGGGCGACGACTTGAGGACACGGGCAGACGATCGGGAGGCAGCCGTCGGAGAGACGTGCACTCGATCGACACGGGCGCTCGATCTGGAGGCAGACGTCGGGGAGACGCGCAGATGGAGGTAGAAATCGATCTGATGGGCGAAATCGATCTGGACTCGGCCAGATCTGTATCAATCTGAATCAAAAACGGGTGGCGACCGGCGGCGGCAGGGACGGTGGCGGCTGTGACGATGTTGCAGAAAAACGGTCTAACCTAGCTTTCATACCATGTCAGGAATATGCAACATGTATTCCTCTGGGGGCCAAAGGCCACAATATATAATACAGATACAGGTGCAAATATGCAGGAAGCCCCCTAACATATGGAGAAACTACAATATACAAATATATACATCTAACAAATGTCACGCTTGTCGACGGTGCTCATAACGACCTCAGTCACGGCCATCGTGACTCTATCGGACGCAAGTCGTCCGCTCCCGTCTCATTAACATCCGTTGAGATGCGGAAACACTGGCGAGCCAGAAGCCACAGGCGCGCCAAGACCTTCTTGTTCCATTCTTCAGAAGGCAGATGAGAGTGAGTTTTTCGATGGCGAACGGTATCTCTCGAATCATCAAAGAGGCACAAACACAAGTTTAGCTAGATGACAAAGATCCCATGGTGGCTCTGATGCGCATACGCTCAAGTATTGTATGCTTAGAGGCCGTAGATGACGGTGGTCTTGCAAATCCGAGCAAGCCGAAGAAGAAAAATGCGCGACCCGTTTGGAATGTCGAGTAAAGGAGAGGAAACGCAAAGGTCTTGTATGATGCAAATACACTCGCCAAACAAGAGCGTATAAGTACTAGGGAAGTAGCGTATGAAGAACTCCAACCAAGGGGCATTTACGGTAGACGGTGGGAAGAACAATAAGCCACTAAAGATGGCTTGTAGCCTAGTCGAATGGTGTTTGAACGTACGTTAGAGCCGACCGTACAGCTGCATGAGCGATGAAACAATACGAAGAACTCAAACATAAAAAATGTAGTCTTTATTATACATTATCAACACAAAAAACACAGTGTAGACGCATGACATTGCGAATAACGCAAAAAAAAAGATGTACTGTACTTCTTTTTATGGTCTTGTACTTCTTTTTATGGTCTTAGAGCCCCCAGTAGAGAAAGATAGAAATCTATGGTCTTCCATCCGCAAATGTTACAAATTTAATTTGGTCTTGTCCCATGGGACGGACCCAGTCACGTCTCTTTGCTCGCTATCTATTCGAGGCATATTCAGTAAAAGATACCTAAAATTTTCTCTTACTTGGGTCATGAATTTTCTTTGATACAAAGCACCTCTCTTTGGTCTCTAATTCTCCTTACCCTGGTCTTGTGTGTCGTTCACTCTTAGTTGGTCTGCCCGCTTGGTATTCCCCCGCTAGAGGTCTTTGTTTTTCTTTTTTTTTGGTTTTCGGCTATGTGCATCCTTAATGTTTAGTCTTTATCTATACATTATGTTGTTACAAAGTTGGGGTATAATTGATATTTTTTTATATTTGTTTTTTTTAGAAAGGAGCATATATTAATATCAAAATATACCAATTACACCCAGCCTCTGCAACAATGCATTGCCCTAGCGGCCATACGGATACACACAGCAAAAAAAAGAATTAAAAAAAAAGAAAAGTCCCGCTACAGTTCCTCATTCATTGAAACAGCAGTACTACCACCACCAAGACAGCATCAGAAGTTCATCTTCTCAAAAAACGATGCCTCCAAGAAGGGAAAAGTGCACAAACACCGTCATCGCCCGATCAAAGATCTAGGTTTTCACCCTGAAAAAAGTCCACGCTCTCAAAACAATACCTTCAACAAGACCATTGCCAGGCACAACCAGTTAAGGACAGACTATGGGTTTTCACCCTGAAAGATAGGACCATGACCTTCTCCTGTACTGTCGCCCCCGCTTGCATACCACTGCTCCAAGTCACGAGTCACCAAGTCAATTCCTTATCACCACCCGGACTCGAACCACCATTGTCAGTCCTCAGATCTCGCCTTCATGACATTCTCCGTCGGCACCATGAGAAAAGAACCTGCCCCATGATATTAACAGCAAACAGAGCTTTGAAGCGCTCCCTATGAACCCAAACGGCCAGAGTAAAAACATAGGTGCGCAGGACCGAATCCACCCGATCTAGCGATCTCTCGGCATATACGCGGAGTTAGCCGGCGGAGCCTTCCGGAACACGACGCTTCAGCCAGATCGATGACGACACGCAACTGGCAGATCTTCACCTAGGCGGCGAGTAGGAACCCTAGGACCACCACCTTTTATTCAAGCCGATCACGTGGAGAAGACGACAAACCAGAAAGCCATCGCAGAATGTCACTGGTGTATCCGCAACAAATCATGGCCTAGATCTGAGGCTGAACTCGCGATCAGCGCTTCAACCTGATCCCCTCGCCCTCCACGTGCTCGCTCAGGGAACCATCCGTCCGGTGACCGGCGCCCCGAGTCCCACTGCGCCGCCACAAGGACTACGGAACCCTAGACCCACGGCCACAACACCATCACCCGCAACCGCCTAGGGAGGAGAGTTCAGCTGCAGCCGCCGCCTGGCAAGGAAGTGTCGTCCCGACCATCGCCGGGGTCTCCTTAAAACGGCGCAGCCCCAGCCACCCCATTGAAGAAGACCGCCGTAGCCACCACCCCTAGCACCTTAGGTACTAGGGGGCCGCCACCACCGTGGCTGACGCTGACGGCAGCGGCGGAGGGAGGCGATCTGGAGGAAGGGGGAGGTTGGCGGCGCCGGGATCTAGGGGGCCTCCCGTGGCGGCGGTTGATATTTGTATATTCCCTTCATAAAAAATGAAGCTCTATTTATACCTTATGAGTGTGCGTTTACCACTCCTGAATGCAACTATTACTCATATCATCTTCAGACAAAGATAATTAGGTTGGAGTTTTAGCAAATGATGATTCGATGATGTTCTCGTTGATCAAGTATTGTATATTGCAAAGATTATAGTTTCTTAAACCCGTTTCTACTCTGTAACAACGCGACTTGAGATAGTAGATGCATATGTGGCCATCTTAAATATACTACACCATGAACTTTCAACTTTCATTTATAGGATGAATATATTTTATCAGTGAGCTACTTTATTGAATGAAGGGATGATCAAACAACACATGAATATATGCACATGTGCTCCTAGAAGCATTGAACTGCATAAATTCATCCACCGTAAGGTTGCTGCGCTACAAAGTGTCGAACTTGAATGTAATAGTGTTGCTATATAAGAATGAGAATGGCTTCAAACAAAATCATGATTTCACAAAGAAGCCATTCTAGATTCATACATATAGGTACTAGAACTTATATCGTTGCTAGGTTCATATCAACATACACCAAAGGTAATGTACATGTACTTAGTCCAAACTACTCTTGCAATGCATCTCAAAAAACCATGAACATCCTAGGACTTGGAAGCGTCAGAATTTGTGACAAGGTTAGTGTGGTTTCCTATATGGAGTAACAACACTACAATGGTGTGACGAAGATGGACCATTCTTCTACAGCTGGGGAAATAACTAGCACTCGTGATCAACTTAGTACTAAATATTTTGAAGGTTCTACATGATGTTCTCAATGCGCCATGACTTAATTAGCCGATGGATGCTTCAATGTCGTATGTTGTGAAGCTCCGCGTTACGTTGCCATTGTGGGACATTGGCAAGTGGGTTTCTGGCTTGATATTTTGTGATTTGGAGCAGCGGAATTGGCAAGCGGGTGCGAAAGCACTGGAGGATTTCAATGTCTAAACATGCAGGGTAAAAACCCAATGCCTGGCCTTAACTGGTTGTGCCTAGCAATGACCTTGTTGGAGGCATTATTTTGTGTGTGGACTTTCTCCAGGATAAAAACCTATGGTCTTTGATCGGGGCGATGACGGCGCTTTAGTACTGTTCCGTTCTTTGGAGGTATCGCTTTTGGAGTTGTTGGATTTCTGGTGCTGTTTTGGGGGTGTTTTATCCGCTGTTTTAAGGAACTTATCACTATAGTGGAACTTTCGTTTTTGTAATTCTTTTTTTTTGTTGGTTGTGTGCATCCGTAATGTCAATAGGGCATTATGTTGTCGTAGAGACTAGATGTAATTGGTAGCTCCTGATATTAATATATGCTTATTTTCAAAAAAAATGATAGATTAGTTTGCGTGCAAACCTAACACATTAGGTCGATTATCAGCTGAACGATAATGATCAAGAGTAACCAAACTAAATAGAACATCAATTACTCCATCTGTTTTATAATACTCCCTCCGTTTTAAAATATAAGATGTTTTAGGTTTGTGAAGAAAATAAGTCTAGACTTGTTTTAGTATGTAGGTTCACTCAACTTTGGAATGAATCTACACATTAAAAGAAGTCTAGATTCATTTTCTTTACAAACCTAAAACATCTTGTATTTTGAAAACGGAGGGAGTATAAGTCATTTTAGCAAACTAAAACAGTTTGGTAGAAAGTCTTATATTATAGAACAGAGATAGTAAAAAGGAAAGCAGCCATCTCAATCGCTGGTCGGTACTGCGACTAGTGAATCATGAACGCCAATGTACTTTGTCTAGACAAAAGTTTTTCTTTTAAACTGAAGCATTATAAACCTACAATATTCTTTCGATAGACATGCTGGGATCGATGGGGGAGTGTACACGCCTATGCCTTCTCGTGATGTGGCGGTCCTTGTCATTTGAACCGACGGACGCGAGAGCGCCTCCTGGCAGGACCTTCTCGTTTGTTTCTTCCTGTGAGGATGAGGAGTGATCTGCTGGCCGGAACGGCGAAAGCGAACGGACATGTCCAGAGGGGAGGGAAGGGGACCACGACGAGGCTACACAGCTCTGAGCTTCACATAGAGAAATCTCTCCGTTATCTATGATCATGGAGGGCTTAAAAATAAGCTCGTACGCCAGTGCACGGGATCAGGTGAATAATTAAACTGACAATGCGATCGGAACTTCGAACGGATGACCATGGGCCATGGCAACGTGAGATCTCCGTCCCTGTTTTGCAGTCAGAGAGAACCCAGAGGCAGTCTCGGATTTTTATTTACCATCAGGTTAAGCATATGCTTCCTCGCACGGTGCGATTTTTTCTTTCGTATTTGTTGAACCAAACAACTTGCTCTCCAACGGTGGAGAAAGAGCGGCTGCTCTTCTGGTTCTGGAGGCTAGTGACGGCTGGGGCATGCCTGAGCTTGATAGCGGACGTGGGTGGGTGCGTGGCACGCGGGGGACGCGAGCAATAAGCGAGAGTCACATGAACACCATGATGCAGCGGCTAGCGCACACAGCTTTCCCCTTTTGAAATTCCAAAGCGTACACTTATTTGACAAAAGTAAAAGCTGGTAAGAAAGGTGTTTTTTTTCACAATATTGTATTCGAACTCTCAAGTGACTACATGTCCCAATTTAAAAAAATTAGGGAGGAACTTTTGATATTGATTTCTTGTAGTATTTAGTTGGCACCTCAATTTTTTTTCCGTTTTCAGATGTGTGCATCATCAATATCTAATTAGACATTTTGTTGATGATTCGATGATGTTCTCGTTGATCTACTATTGTATATTGCAAAGTCTATAGTTGCTTAAACCCGCTTCTACCAGGTTGTAACAATGCTACTTGAGATGGTAGATGCATATGCTTTGTCAAACTGTGGCCATCTTAAATATACTAGACCATGAACTTCCAACTTATCCATTAACGGCCAAACCGAACACCTCATCTACTCTCTTCCCCAGCTCCACCCGTATGAGCCTTGACTCGCCAAGACCGGGCCAAACCCGGCCCCTCTCCGGCGGCTCCGCCGGCCGGAGATGGCGAAGGGGAGGCACCGGTGTAGTAGCTAGGATTAGTTGTAGGTTTTCCGGCCGTGTGCCGTTAGTTTGGAGTAGGGTGCTAGGTCCTTGGGGCCAGATCTGGTACTTCCCGTGCTAGCTTCTCTTCGCTGCGCTCTGGCGGATGGAGGTGGTGGCGAGCTCCGCCAAGCCATGGATCTCCGCAATAAAGGCTTCATCTGGTTGCTCTGGGCTCTGGTTTGTTGCTATGTTGTTGTTCCCCCTCTTGGACGGCCGTGGTGGCGAGGGAGAGGGGAGCAACGACGGATTTGGCAGCAGTTCTTTAGAGAGGTGGGGGGGTCCTTCCATCCAGGCACCTCGGTGCGGTGCCAGGGTGTCATCTGCTGGACTCTCCGGCGAACTTCCATGGTGGGAGGCGTCGGATTTTGTTCATTAGGTGAGACCTACATCCAATAAAGCCGATGTTGACCATAGTTGCGAAGGAGGTGCAGTTGCGGCGGTGCTCCTAGACGGCCATGGTGGCAAGGAGGAGCGGCGTGGCGATCTACTGGAGGGTGTTCCCGTTTCCCCCTTGGCCGACCTTGGTGGCGAGGGAGAACGAACCGGTGTGGCATAATCCCCTTGTTCTATCTAGTGGTGGTTGCTCTCTCTTTTGGGGGAGGGTGTTTGTCGGGTTCGTCGATGTTGCATCTTCTACGGCTTCTCCTCCTCATCTTGAGCAGGAGCTCTGAGGAGGGAGCTTGGTTTCTTGGCGCATCAACGATGAATCCTGGCTGATCGTTGATGTTGTTCTTCGGCGTGTCTTCTCTTCTTGGGCGCATCGGTTGTGACTGAAAGGAATGGCTCTCTGAGTTGCAATGGTGATGGTCAACCATGGAGTAGTGAAGCCAACATATTCTGCAGTTCCAAATCGGAGGCAGTTAGCCAACCGATTATCCTGGCCAAATCGAGGCTTTCAAGCTTGCCGGCGAAGTCTGGCGATCCTTCAACCTCCATTGCGAGGCCCAGCATTTGCAGATATGAGTTGGAAGGAGGACCTGATTGCTTTTTCCTGTATTTTTGTAGGGTTCTCTTTGTAAAGCGTTTGGACCTAATTGTGTTTTCTAGTTATTTAGGGTCCTGCGTGAAAAGTTGTATCTCCACTGTCTTGTTTTAATGAAAAGCTTCCAGCCCCTTCCGAAGGGCTCTCCTGTTCAGAAAAAATAAACTTCCAACATTCATTTATACGATGAATATATTTTATCAGTGAGCTACTTCACTGAAGGAGGGAATGATCAAACAACACATGAATATATGCCCATGTGCTAGCTCCTAGAAGCATTGAACTGCATAAAAACATCCACCGTAAGGTTGCTGCGCTACAGAGTATCGAACTTGAATGTAATATTGCTGCTATATAAGAATGAGAAGGGGGTCAAACAAAATCATGATTTCACAAAGAAGCCATTCGAGATATGTACATATAGGGACTAGAACTTAGATCGTTGCTAGGTTTATGTAAACATACACCAAATGTAATATGCATGTATTTAGTCCAAATTACTCTTGCAATGCATCTGAAAACCCATGAACATCCTAGGACTTGGAAGCGTCAGAATTTGTGACAAAGTCAGCGTGGTTTCCTATATGAAGTAACAACACTACAATGATGCGATGAAGATGGACTATTCTTCTACCACTAGCAAAACAACTAGCACTCGTGATCAACTTAGTACTAGATAGTTTGAAGGTTCCACATGATGTGTACTAGATAGTTTGAAGGTTCCACATGATGTGTACTAGATAGTTTGAAGGTTCCACATGATGTTCTCAATGCACCACGACTTAATTAGATGATGGACACTTTCAGTGTCGTATGTTGACTAGATTAATAGATTACCACATGTAGTGATGGCAAGTGTTAGAACATTGATGACGACTCTTCATCGACGAGTTGATACCATAAAACTACCATTTTATATGTCAAATTTTCTAAATGGTACCAGTCGACTCCTAAATCGTAAAAAACTACCATATCTGAGACAAGTTTTCGCAAAAAACTCTAATCTCGGTCTAAACACGAATTGACACCGTTCTGACGGTGGCACCCACCTGCCAGGCTAACGTGGCAACACGGGACGGCGTGTTGTCTGCTGTTTTGCATGCAGGCCCTCAAGTTTTGACAGAAAATTATGCAGAAGTCCCTAGGACTATTAAAACCTTCATAACTTTTGAATACGAATTCAAATAGAAAAAGTTTCAATATAAAAAGTGCTCGGAATTGTTTGAATATTTCAAATCTAAACTTTATTATTATTTTACATAATTATAATATGCAAAAATATAAAAATTATTTTATTAATAATACAAAACTTTGGAAATTCATAACTTTAACTATATAACTCCAAATAATATAAATAATATGTCTAAATTTATTATAAAAATTCAAGAAATCCATTTATTAGAGGCGTCTGATACGTCGAAAACGTATCTATAATTTTGATGCTCCATGCTTGTTTAGTATCTACTTTGCTTTGCTTTGTCTACACTTTAAGATGTTTTTATATGTTTTCTGTAACTAACCTATTAACAAGTTGCCACAGTGTTAGTTGCCCGTTTTCTTCTGTTCTTGATTCCAGAAAGACAGAAAATCAATATTCTCGGAATTGAATGGGATAAAAGCCAAAGTCAATATTTTACTGTGGGCAATACGAAGCCAGAAGACGAGACGAAGGAGAGCCTCGAGGGGGCCACACCCCTTGGCCGCACGGGTGGGCCCACCCCGCGCCTGGGGGGTGCAGCCGCCTCAGGCACCCCCTCGGTCTCCCTCTTCGCCAATAAAAAAAACCCGACACAGAAACCCTAGGACTCGGTTAAAACTCCACGAAACCGTCTGTTGCCACCGCCACCATCGTCCCTAAATCGGGGGGATCTGAAGTTCTTCCCGGCACCCTGCCGGAGGGGAGATCAATCCGGAGGCCTTCTTCTCCGGTATGAAGCGTGATTAGTTCCACCTTGGAATATGGGTTCGTGTAGTAGCTAGATGGTTGTATCTCCTCCTTGTGCTTTCATGTATAGATCTTGTGAGCTCCGTTCATGATCAAGATCTAATATATTTGTAATCATGCATGTTGTGTTTGCGGGGATCCGATGGATATTGAGATTACTATGTCAGATTGATTAATGGTTTTGTCTATTTAATTCTATCATGTCTGTGTTGTTTGTGATCTTGCATGCTCTCCGTTGTTAGTAGCTATCTTGGCCAAGTAGTTTCGAGTGACTCCAAGAGGGGGTATTGATGCTCGATAGTGGGTTCATGCCTCTAGTTTCCAAGGGAAGTGACATAAATCTCTTCGGTTGTAGATGTGATGTTGCCACTAGGGAGAAAACAACGGTCTCTTGTTCATGGAAAAGTGGATTGTTTACCTTACACACTTTGCTTAAAGCAGTTGTCTGTTGCTTGCAACTTAATACTGGAGGGGGTTCAGATGATAACCTGAAGGTGGACTTCTAGTCATAGTTGCAGTTGGATGGCGGTCTATGTATATTGTTGTATTTCCCAATCGACTCTTATAGGATCTTTTTGTCTGGTATTGCATTGTTATGCCTTGCTCAGTTCCTGTCAATTGCCCTGTTGTAATTTGTTACCCTTCATGCCATGTTGTTTATCTAAGGAGAGCACCTCTAGTGAACTATGGACTCCAGTCCAATCTTTATCATTGATATATCTTTCACTGTTAATGTTTACTTGCTACAAACCACTTTCACCTTCCACACCATACAGTTAATCCTTTGTTACAACAACCAGTGAGATTGACAACCTTACTATTAGTTGGGGCAAAGTCTTGAGTTTGTGTTGTGCAGGTTTGCATGTTGCTTGCAACACCTTTGAGATGTTTCCTTCCTCCTATTGGTTCGATAATATTAGTTTCTTACTGAGGAAAAGCTTGTTGTTGTGTGATGCAGCGGTGAGTTGATGTAGGAGCGCTTCGTTGGGACCCCCCAAGAGCAAGGTGTGAAGCAGCACAACAGCAAGTTTTCCCTCTGTAAGAAACCAAGGTTATCGAACCAGTAAGAGGAAGAAAACGTCATACATGTATTGCAAGCAACACGGAGACCTGCACAACACAAACTCAAGACTTTGCCCCAACGAATCGGTGAGGTTATCAAGCTCACCGGTTTGATATAACAAAGGATTAAACGTATGGTACGGAAGGTAATGGTTTGCAGCAAGTAAATAGGTAACAGTGGAAAATATTTCAATGGTAAAAATTGGACCGGGGTCCATAGTTCACTAGAGGTGCTCTCCTTAGATAAACAACATGGCATGAAGGGTAAACAAATTACAGCGAGACAATTGACAGGAACTGAGCAAGGCATAACAATGCAATTACTATCCAGAAAGATCTTATGAAGTTGATTGGGCAATACAACAATATACATAGACCATTATCCAACTGGATCTATGACTAGAAGTCCATCTTCAGGTTATCATCGGAACCCCCTCCAGTATTAAGTTGCAAGCAACAGACAACTGTTTTAAGCAAAGTGTGTAAGGTAAACAGTCCACATGTTCCATGAACAAGAGACTGTTGTTTTCTCCCTAGTAGCAACAACACATCTACAACCGAAGAGATTATTGTCACTTCCCTTGGAAACTAGAGGCATGAACCCACTATAGAGCATAAATACCCCCTCTTTGAGTCACTAGCAACTACTTGGCCAAGATAACCACTAGCAACGGAGAGCATGCAAGATCACAAACAACACAGACATGATAGAATCATAAAGACAAAATCATTAATCAAACCAACATAATAATCTCAATATCCATCGGATTCCGGCAAACACAACATGCATGATTACAAATAGATTAGACCTTGATCATGAACGGAGCTCACAAGAGATACAACCATCTAGCTACTACATGGACCCATAGTCCAAGGTGGAACTAATCATGAATCATACCGGATAGAAGGCCTCCGGGATAATTTCCCCTCCGGCAGGGTGCCGGGAAGAGCTTCAGACCCCCCCGATCTAGGGACGATGGTGGCGGCGGCTACAGACGGTTTCGTGGATTTCTGATCGGGTACTCAGGGTTTATGCATCGGGGGCTTCTTATAAGCGAAGGGGCGAGACCAGGAGGCGGCCAGGGCCACCAAACCCTAGCCAGGCGCGGTCCCACCTATGGCCGCGCCTGGGGTGGGGCTGGCCCCCCTGGCCGGCCTCTCCGGCTCTCCTCTGGACTTCTTGTTCCCCACGGAAATTAATTGACTTTGTCCTTCGTCCCGTGCAATTCCGAGAATATTTCTTTACTAACTTTTCTGAAACCAAAAACAGCAGAAAACAGGCATCTGACACTGTTGCAACTTGTTAATAGGTTAGTACCAGAAAACATGTAAAAAGCACCTCAAAGTGTGGACAAGTAAAGCAAAGTAGATACTAAACAAGCATGGAACATCAAAAATTATAGATATGTTTCCAACGTATCAGCATCCCCAAGCTTAACTCCTGCTCGTCCTCGAGTAGGTAAGTGATAAACAGAATAATTTTTTAGGTGACATGCACCCTCACAATAAAGATCCAACCATTTGCAAGCATTGAAAGCTGTGATCAAAGAACTCTAAACATGTGCATGAAAGATGGAGTTCTAACAATAGGACATAGTAACTATGCATGCAACATGGCAAGCTATAAACAAATATCATGAATAATATGCATTGATAAACGTTCATTTGTTTCACATGCAGAAAACATAGCATAGTGGCAATCAGCTTGTCCTTCATAGAGTAGCAATATAATGCATAGGACACCTGCAAAGTTCACAGGGGTGAATAGAAACAGATAGCACAAGAGCAAGTAATAACACAAAATGCATCAATTAATAAGCTTTGAAACACTGCACATAGAATGACAACTATGCTCTCTTAATGGTGCCTAAAGGTAGAAGGTTGAGACTCAATAATGGTGGAAGAAAGGCCTTTTTGTAAAGGAAACAGGGATTACAAGTTTCAAAAAGAGCTTCCAAAAATTATGGTACTAGTTAGCTTTCAGCCCTTATTGCCCCTATCATAAGCATCTTGAAGTGGTTAAGGTTAAAGTGGCAAAGCTGGAGTATATGCTTGACGAATTATAAGTTGGTAATCTCATGCCCCTTGAATACGAGGGCCACACCTCATGCATACTCAACTTTGGGTCCAGGTAAGTTCTTGTCACTGTAAGTATTTGCATATCATTGAGAACCGCCAACAGGGTACCCCTTGCACATGGTACAGGAGCTTTCCCATAACCAAAATGACAAGGCAGCAGACAATGAACCCACTATCGAGTATAAATACCCCCACCTGGAGTCACTAGCAACTACTTGGCCAAGATAGCTACTAACAACGGAGAGCATGCAAGATCACAAACAACACAGACATGATAGAATCAAATAGACAAAATCATTAATCAATCTGACATAGTAATCTCAATATCCATCAGATCCCCGCAAACACAACATGCATGATTACAAATAGATTAGATCTTGATCATGAACGGAGCTCACAAGATCTATACATGAAAGCACAAAGGAGGAGATACAACCATCTAGCTACTACATGGACCCATAGTCCAAGGTGGAACTACTCACGAATCATACCGGAGAGAAGGCCTCCGGGATGATCTCCCCTCCGGCAGGGTGCCGGGAAGAGCTTCAGATCCCCCTGATCTAGGGACGATGGTGGCGGTGGCTATAGACGGTTTCGTGGATTTCTGATCGGGTACTCAGGGTTTCTGCATCAGGGGCTTCTTATAGGCGAAGGGGCGAGACCAGGAGGTGGCCAGGGCCACCAAACCCTAGCCAGGCGGCGGTCCCGTTTGTGGCCGCGCCTGGGGTGGGTCTGTGTAACACCCTCGGAATCGGCCCTATGCAAGTTTCAGCGATTCCCGCCAAACCCGCATAGAAACGATTCAAAGGTGCCCACCAGGCACTTTCGTGCGGGTGGAAAACAAAGCAATACCATTACACAATAGTCCACGATGGAACCCACAGAACATATATATACAACAACGACTCAAAGAGTCAAGAATACAAATATACAATACAAAGATCCAAATCACCTCTAAAACGATACAGCGTCTGAGTACGGACAAGATGCAAATTGAGCTAAGAGCCCTGAAGAATAACCAATGGCGTCCATAACCCTGCCCAGGCCAAGCCGGAAGGGTAACCCTGCTAATGACGTCGATCTCAAAACCTGCTTAAACAAAAGGGGTGCCGACAAAGGCGAAGGAAAAGGAGAGCGGTCAGTACTGAAGCCAGTACACGGCGAGACTAGAATTCGGTGGTCCTCGCCTACATAGGTATGGTGGACTGAAGCGGCAGCGCAGCATGCACTAAATAACCTATAGAGACTCAATACAACTGGCGGCTATCAGATAGGGATAAGAAATACCTATTCGGATCCAACCTGAAACTATCATCAAGCATACCCATCCTAGTATTTCCCCTTCGAGACCAAACGAGGAAGTCAACGAGAAACTCACACAGTTGGCAGTTTTATTCATTTCGTTATAGTTGCGGCAATTACTAGTCAGGTATAGATAGTCATCCTGATATAATAAGCAGTGGGCACTTTTAGTTAACCATTCCGTTGTAGTTGTAGTACTTACTAGTCAGATACATATAGTATGAGGTATCCCAAAACCCAGCGGTTGTTGGCACCTTTATTTAGCCATTCCGTTGTAGTTGTGATACTTACTAGTCAGATACAATGGTAACAGATGACAACCCAAACCAGCAATTGTTGGCACTTTTATTTAGCCATTACATTGTAGTAAAGCTGATTACTAGTCATTATAAAGTCAAATTTATAGCACTACTTCAGTTATAGTTGTCTATGATCGAGATACTGTGCTCAAAGTCGTCCATAACCGCGGACACGGCTTTCAGAAAGTTTTACCCTGCAGGGGGGCACAAATAGCAACACACGCACGATCAACCTCGAGAAAAACCAAATAAAAACCCAACGAGGCATCACGACAGAGCAATTGCAAGATTCATATAAATTTCAGGGGGCCACCCCACCAAGCTACCCGCTACGAAGTTGGCCGGCTCCGAGATGGACCCAGAGGTTTGCGAGAACGGTTGTAAACGACTGGGAACCCAAAAGTGTGACTAGGCTAGTCGATACCGCGTAATCGTGCCGCGATCCAAAACAGTACAGGCGCTCCACGCGCAATCGTAAATAAAGCAGTAAAGCATGGCATAAGTACATGATAGTAATAAATCCCCAAACTACTTTGTGGCCCCAAGAAATAAATATGACTCAAGATCTGGCTAGGGGGATCCATGGTCCCACATGCGGATAGTGCGAATATTCAAAGAACAGGTATCAAGTACTCGGGATCCTACGGGACACAAGTGGACGGTTAAAAACCAAATAACATATATTGTCCACATGTGCCTCTGCATTATTTACCTATTTCAATTTTAGTTATTAAACGGTAATTAAAATTATAATCATCTCCAATATTAAACATAAGGCATTACTCCAATAACTGTGAAACATCGACGGCGCGATACAACACCTGCGCAAGCAACTACGACTCGCAAGGCTGACTATCTACCAAACAACAAGTAATAGGATGTGTCCAAGGCAATTTAATGGCTACAAGGGATATCACGGGTACGAAAACTAGAGCATCGCATCACAGATAGCAATAGATCAACAGGAGGAAATAAAGACTATAAAATGAAGATAGGTAGAAAGGAGGAGAATGCTCGCCTGTAAACCATTGTCGAAGATTTGTCCGAAGATAGGGTCGACACTCACATCAACTAATCGGCCTAATCCGTGAAGAAGCAAAGCACTAGCAGAAACACCGGATGCAATATTTAATACTATGACAGAAGATCGGGCATGATGCATGTATGATGTATGACATGACAAAGATGCGATGCAATTAGGAAATATTAAGCGGAACCGGGGTCCCGACAATTAATTATTAAGTTCATGTTGTTTAGATACCCCGTAATTTAAACGTTGTCTTAACATGGCAAAACATAGCATCGGTTCGCTAAACAAATTTAAATAGAGACAATATAAGGCTAGAAACACCCGCATATGGTCTCCATATTTAATTATAAGGTGAATCGGCATAATGCCCCCAAACCACCAAATATGTATGCAAGTATGACAATTTAATATGCAACAAATGTATATAGCATTTAATAAAATAGGGGCTCGGGTTGAAGTCACACATCGAATGGCGATCTTGGCATTTTGAGGGTTCGGGGGATCGGTCTCGCCGGGATCGGTCTTCGGGATCGGATCCGGGAAGAAGACCTTGGGGTATCGCGGTTCCGTTGTCGGTGTTGATCTTGGTAGCACAATCACGGATCTTGTCGATGGTTCATCGCTTGTCGGTCCACGAGAACAAAAGAGAGGAGTAGCAGAGCGTCGGAGCAGGGATCTGAGCCCAGGACGCACCCCATCTTGGTCTAATTTTAGGGTTCATAACACACAAGAATACAACTCGGCACGGGCGAGCGAGGCAGGCATCAGCACCTCAACAAGCCCGTTACGCTGCTGCAGAGGCAAGAGCCAAAGGAACGGGTCTGCGCAGCTGCAGTTGGTCACGGACGAGTTTGGGGCAAGGAGCTCTCGCGTGGTGCCATGTCTAGGGGCGAGGCCGGTAACTAGCATAACACGCAAAAGAGGGTCGGGCCCTAGCCGGCTGCAGGGCGGTGCGGTCGACCCGGATGGAGGACAACGGGGCGGCAGGCGGCGAGCTCGGACGGAGGACTGGCAGAGAGAGGTGACGAGCTCGGGCGGTTGTAGGGCCGGCGAGGTCGAGCAAAGGAGAACCGGTGAAGGAGGTCGGACGACGGCGTCCTGGGGCTACGAGCGCGGGGAAGACCGCCTCTGGGTCTGAGCAGGGGAGGTGGCGATGGAGAGCTCTGCGGCTCGAGCGGGCGGTCGCGACCAGGCGAGGAGGCGACGGACGCGGTGATCTCGTCGGGGCGGCGGGCTGAGCGGAGGTACTCGGATGGCAATGCAGAGCCAAAGAGGAGGGGCGGTCGCAGAGGAGGAGGGGCGCTCGGGGATGGGGAGTGGCACCAGGGAAGTAGGCGAGGGCGCGGGGCCGCTCTGGGGAACGTTAGGAGGCGGCGTCGGGAGGGCGCCGGGGGGAGCGGGGCTGAGCGGCGGCGCTCGCCCGGGACGCGAGGAAGATGAGAGGAGGCGGTCGACGGAATTGAGCAAGGAGCGGGGCGAGGTGGGGTTCGTGCGGCAGGTGGGTGGGTCCGCTCGCGTGGGGTGGACGTGTTGGCCAGCGTGCGTGTTGTGTGGTGTGTGTGTTTGGTGTGGGTTGAAACGGGGTGGCGGCAACAGGGAGTTGGAGTGTGGTGGGGATTAGGGTTAGGGTAGGGCAAGGCTAGGGTTAGGGTTAGATTGGTTTAGGGTTTAGGTTTAAAACAGGTTGAGCCTGCCGGGTAGTAGGCGGCCTGGCCTAAACGGCTGGGCTGCCTCCCCGGACAAAATATTTGTTTTAATTGCAGTTTGTTTTAATTTAATAAACATTTTGTAAGATAGTTTTGAGCAAACAAAATATTCCGACGGACCTAGGTTTTTTGTATTTTGAAATAAACAGGGGAGTAAAGATAAAACAAAGATAGGGTTTTATCAAAAAGCTTTTAGGCAAAGGTATGCATGATGCTGTCATGATGATGCACAAATACAAACATCAGCGATTTCTAGTAGCGGTTTTACTGGGGTGCTACAGTCTGGCCCCCCTGGCCGGCCTCTCCGGCTCTCCTATGGACTTCTTGTTCCCCACGGAAAGTAATTGACGTTTTCCTTCGTCCCGTCCAATTCCGAGAATATTTCTTTTAACTTTTCTGAAACCAAAAACAGCAGAAAACAGGCATCTGGCACTGTTGCAACTTGTTAATAGGTTAGTACCAGAAAACATGTAAAAAGCACCTCAAAGTGTGGACAAGTAAAGCAAAGTAGATACTAAACAAGCATGAAACATCAAAAATTATAGATACGTTTCCAACGTATCACTGTGCTGCATCATACCTTCCTCTTGGGGTTTTCCGACGAAGCGCTCTCAGGCGCCATCAACAAGTTTTCTGGCGTTGTTGCCGGGGAGGCTAAGGACGTCTTCACAAGGGTAGTCCTCCTCAACCTTTCTCTTTACTTTGTTTTTAGTTTGCTTAGTTTCTTTTGCTTGGTTTTGTTTGCCTCTTTTTATCAAAAACTCAAAAAAATAGTTTAATTTGGTTTGCTTTCTCTATTCAAAAACACAAAAAAATTAGTTCCTACTCTAGTTGCCACCTTGCTCTAGCTCACCATGTTGTTCCCCAAGTTCGCCCCGAAGGACCTTTTGATAGGTAGTGGCTCCATAATTGGGAAAGAAAATATTGAAGAATTCTTCAACCATGTTAGCATACATGAGGACATTGAGGATAGATCTATAGCAGAACTTGCTCTTAATTATGAAATTCCTGCAGCTTCTTTTGTTCATATGTTAGAGTGTAGGTTTGTTAGCCTTAACCCCATGATGCAAATTTTGTTCCTAAAACTAAAAGAAGAAAAGAATACTGAAAAGAGATAATTCATTCTTGAAACTTTACTCAAAGAGTTCCATGATGTTGCTAGGGAAGCCAAAAATTTCTTTGAGCGTTTCAATATGCTAGGCTCATGTGTAGATGTTGTGGGTACTTCTGATAAAACTAAGCCTAGAGAGGAATTCAAGATACCCGTACAATTTAAGCTTGTTGGGATGCATGAAGTCTTTGAAAAGAATTTTGATTGGATTGCTCCTGAAAATCTTTTTGATGAAAGTAGTAAACCAAAGAGAGATGAGAAGGGATCCTCCAAAACTCATTTGGATGAGATACCTTTTATAGTTGAAGACTTTGCAAGTATTGATGTTAATGCTTCTTCATTTGAAAATACTTGATTTTTCTTGCTTCTTGTGCCTAACTTAAAGGCGTTAAAGAAAATTACTTATTGGGAGATAATCCAAGAGTTTCCTTGAGTCTTGGAAGTTATTACTTCATTAATGATCTCTCCTTGTCCTTTTTGTTTGCTTTTTGTGCCAAGAATGACCTCTAATGAGAGGGAAGTAAGATTTGGGGAGTTGCTGTCCCAAAACAGATTTCTGTCCTCCACCATAAAAATTTGTGAGGAGTCTATGTAGGTCGGATTGATCTAAAAATTTACGAATGAATCCCCCAGTATGTTATCTAACTTTTGGTAGTTCAACACTTTTTTGATTTGAGCAACAGAAGATTTTCGAAAAAATCGGTTTCTACCCGCTGGTCTGTTTTGACAGATTTCTGCCATTATTTGCATTTGCTTCTTATTGTTTCCTTTTTGAGTTCTCTTTTGGGGAATTGAGCTTTTTGAAGGAGTTTCTACAGTATTTTGTGTTTTTATTGAAATTTTTTGCTCTTCCAAAGCTAAACCCTAAGGTCTATTATCTTTTGAATATACTAATGTTGCCAATGAATATTGTGTAAAGTTTTGTATGAAGGAAAACTTTCAGGTGTAGAGAGAGAATGATTTAATGAGATAAAGAATGGACAAAATCTCAAGCTTGGGGATGCCACCCCGGTGTCACCCCAATAAATATCCAAGAGGTACAAGCGTCAAAGCTTGGGAATGCCCAAGGCATCCCCTTCTTCATCAATAAAAAGCTCAGGTCTGTCTAGACACTTCGTTTTTATTGTTTCATGCACTGTTGTGTTGTTCTTGGAGCGTCTTAGTTTTTGTTTGCTTTGATTAGTTTATTTAGTTTTCTTGAATAAAGTAGTTTGGACCCTCGTTCTCGCTGTGTTGTTTCAAATAAGTTGATTGGTGTTGGAAAGGAGTAGAAAGTTCTTGCTTGGAAGTGCAAGAGGAGCTTGCATTGACTGTGACTTAGACTTTAGCATGACATGCTAGGTGTTGTTTTGGCCTTATGCTTAGTGATTATTGTTGTCGCATGTCTTGTTCCAAACAATTGGTATTGCTTAGTGTGCCTTAAAAGAATCATGCGCTGTTTTAGCATGCAAAAGCATAAAATTTTGGTATTCTCCTTTGATGGTTTGTTTGGATTGACTTGGCACATGCTCACACCATGTTATGACTATGAACAAGTCACCATAGCCTCTATGATCATTTAGTCCTTGACTTGTAGTACCACTCTATGCTTTGATTAGTAATGTTTTGTCGCCCTGCATGATTATGGTCATTATTGCTCTCTTAGTTCGTTGTTTCCAGTCTTTTGCTAGCCTGCACTTGTATGAGTAAGCTCTACTCATGCTTCCAACTTCCAAGAAACCAAGTTTTTCCAAAGTATCCACTATAAATTCCTATGCATGGTGTGTTACACCATTCCAAGTACATTTTTATTTTCAGCTATCTTCCAATTAAAAAGTATTTTGTTATGTGAAAACTTAGTGATTAAAGCCCTCACAAACTTGATGACACACTTTATATTCTTTGCCCATAATAAACTTGAATCATTGTGTCATCTATGTTGTATATGCTTGCACTTATACGTTGGAATTAGCAGAACCATCCTGTCATGGGGAACGTTTTCAACATTGCACTTGTACTTTGTACACAGTTGATATTATGCTCTTTTGTCTATAGATGTCACCGGTGTGAAATAAAGAGGGAGCTTGTAAGTCCATGGAGTTATGTATTTTGTGTTAGAGAAACGCCTGGACCGCTAGCCTAAGCCATGCCAAATCATGGTGGAAACTTGCAGCATCACCATAATGAGCATTCTGTGAAGCATCCTCAATAAAAAGCTATACACATAGTAAATAAAAAGATCACTGATATGCTCATTGTCTGCTTGCCTTGTCATTGGTTATGGGATAGCTCCTGTACCATGTTTAAGGGGTACCCCGTTGGCGGTTCTTTATGATACACATGTACTTACTATGACAAGAACTTATGGGTGACTAAAGTTGAGTAGCATGAGGTGTGTTCCTCGTATTCAAGGGACATGAGATTGCCAACTTATACTTTGTCAAGCATATACTCCATAGTTTGTTCACCTTAACCTTAATCACTTCAAGATGCTTATGATAGGGGCAATGAGGGCTGAAAGCTAACAAGTACCATAATTTTTGGAAGCTCTTTTTGAAACTTGAAATCCCTCCTTCCCTTTATGAAGGGCCTTTCTTCCACTATTATATTGAGTCTCCATCTTCTACCTTTAGGCACCATTAAGAGAGCATAGTTGTCATTCTTAGTTCTATGTGCAGTGTCCCAAAACTTATTGATTGATGCATATTGTGATATTACTTGTTCTTGTGCTATTTGTATCTAGTAACTCTTATGAACTTTGAAGGTGTCCTATGCATCTATTTGCTACTCTATGAGGGACAAGTTGATTGCCACTATGCCATGTATTCTGTATGTGAAACAAACAAACATTTTTCAATGCATGTTATTCATGATCTTTGTTTGTAGCCTTTCATGTTGCATGCATAGTTACTTTGTTTTACTATTAGAACTCCATCTTTTATGCACATGTTTAGAGTTCTTTGATCCCAGCTTTCAATGCTTGCAAATGGTTTGATCTTGGTTTTGATGGTGCATGTCACCTAAAAAATTATTCTTTTATCACTTACCTACTCGAGGACGAGCAGGATCTAAGCTTGGGAATGCTTGATACGTCGGAAACGTATCTATAAATTTTGATGCTCCATGCTTGTTTAGTATCTACTTTGCTTTGCTTTGTCTACACTTTGAGGTGTTTTTATATGTTTTCTAGAACTAACCTATTAACAAGTTGCCATAGTGCCAGTTGCCTGTTTTCTTCTGTTTTTGGTTCCAGAAAGGCACAAAATCAATATTCTCGGAATTGGACGGGACAAAAGCCAAAGTCAATATTTTACCATGGGCAACACGAAGCCAGAAGACGAGACGGAGGAGGACCTCGAGGGGGCCACACCCCCTGGCCGCGTGAGTGGGCCCACCCCGCGCCTGGGGGGGGGGGGGTGCAGCCGCCTCGGGCACCCCCTCGGTCTCCCTCTTCGCCTATAAAAAGCCCCTCATGCAGAAACCCTAGGACCCGACCAAAACTCCACAAAACCATCTGTAGCCGTCGCCACCATCGTCCCTAGATCGGGAGGGGGGTCTGAAGTTCTTCCCAGCACCCTGCCGGAGGGGAGATCATCTCAGAGGCCTTCTTCTACAGTATGAAGCGTGATTAGTTCCACCTTGGACTACGGGTCCATGTAGTAGCTAGATGGTTGTATCTCCTCCTTGTGCTTTCATGTATAGATCTTGTGAGCTCCGTTCATGATCAAGATCTAATCTATTTATAATCATGCATGTTGTGTATCTATAATTTTGATGCTCCATGCTTGTTTAGTATCTACTTTGCTTTGCTTTGTCTACACTTTAAGGTGTTTTTATATGTTTTCTGTAACTAACCTATTAACAAGTTGCCACAGTGTTAGTTGCCCGTTTTCTTCTGTTCTTGATTCCAGAAAGACAGAAAATCAATATTCTCGGAATTGAATGGGATAAAAGCCAAAGTCAATATTTTACTGTGGGCAATACGAAGCCAGAAGACGAGATGAAGGAGAGCCTCGAGGGGGCCACACCCCTTGGCCGCACGGGTGGGCCCACCCCGCGCCTGGGGGGTGCAGCCGCCTCAGGCACCCCCTCGGTCTCCCTCTTCGCCAATAAAAAAACCCCGACACAGAAACCCTAGGACTCGGTTAAAACTCCACGAAACCGTCTGTTGCCACCGCCACCATCGTCCCTAAATCGGGGGGATCTGAAGTTCTTCCCGGCACCCTGCCGGAGGGGAGATCAATCCGGAGGCCTTCTTCTCCGGTATGAAGCGTGATTAGTTCCACCTTGGAATACGGGTTCGTGTAGTAGCTAGATGGTTGTATCTCCTCCTTGTGCTTTCATGTATAGATCTTGTGAGCTCCGTTCATGATCAAGATCTAATATATTTGTAATCATGCATGTTGTGTTTGCGGGGATCCGATGAATATTGAGATTACTATGTCAGATTGATTAATGATTTTGTCTATTTGATTATATCATGTCTGTGTTGTTTGTGATCTTGCATGCTCTCCGTTGTTAGTAGCTATCTTGGCCCAGTAGTTGCTAGTGACTCCAAGTGGGGGTATTTATACTCGATAGTGGGTTCATGCTCTAGTTTCCAAGAGAAGTGATAGAAATCTCTTCGGTTGTAGATGTGATGTTGCCACTAGGGAGAAAACAACGATCTCTTGTTCATGGAACAAGTGGATTGTTTACCTTATACACTTTGCTTAAAGCAGTTGTTTGTTGCTTAACTTAATACTGGAGAACACCCCATAGGCGGAGGGAGAGACTAGACCTAATCTATTGTGGAAGAAGAATACCCCGTGGGAGTGTCCCTGGTGGCTTTATATATGCATCCACCTAGGGTTTACAAGTGCACTAATGGGCTTTGTATTGGAGTCACCATCTTGGGCCTCCAGTCGGCGCCACTCGTCTCGGTCCAGCATGCGCCAGTCGCCGTACTTGGCGAGTCGACCTGCTCTGGGATTGGCTTCAGTCGGCTTGATCCAGCTGGCGACTCCGCTTCATGGGTATACCCTGATTGGTATTCCCCCATCAGTAGTCCCCGAGCGCGTTGTCGATTCGACGCGTGCTTGAGGCAGGGCGCGGAGAGTCTTGACGATGGGTCGTGGCGAATCGGCGACGAGCTCCTGAACAGAGAAAATAACCGTGAAGCGGGAGGCGGTCGGCGTGAACCAGTCGGTGATGGCCAGTTGGCGAAAGACGCAGGGTGTCGGTGAAGCCGCCAGTTACGGCGAGTCCCCGAACGTGGATCGTGCCAAGTTCCCGAGCGTGGCGAGTGGTGAGGTCGAGCGACCGACAAGTGCCGAGTCCCCGAGCGCGCCGAGTGGCAAGGTTGGGCTACCAGCGAGTGGCGCTGTCTGTAGCGCGCCGAGTCCCCGAGCGCGTTGAGTATGCGAGGGCGAGTCCGTGGTGGCGAGTCCCCGAGCGCGTTGAGTACGCGAGGGCAAGTCCGCAGTGGAGAGTCCTCGAGCGTATTGAGTACGCGAGGGCGAGTCCGCAGTGGAGAGTCCTCGAGCGTGTTGAGTACGCGAGGGCGAGTCCGCGGTGGAGAGTCCCGAAGCGTGTTGAGTACGCGAGGGCGAGTCCGCGGTGGTGAGTCGCCGAGCGTGTTGAGTACGCGAGGGCGAGTGCCGACTGGCGACCGGCGAGTGGCGCTATCTATAGCGCGCTGAGTCGTTGAATACGCAAGGGCGAATCCGCGTTGGCGAGTCCCCGAGCGCGTTGAGTACGTGAGGGCAAGTCCGCGGTGGAGAGTCCTCGAGCGTGTTGAGTACGCGAGGGCGAGTCCGCGGTGGAGAGTCCTCGAGCGTGTTGAGTACGCGAGGGCGAGTCCGCGGTGGAGAGTCCCGAAGCGTGTTGAGTACGCGAGGGCGAGTCCGCGGTGGCGAGTGTTGGAATTATGCCCTAGAGGCAATAATAAAGATGTTATTATTATAATTCTTGTTCATGATAAAGTTTATATTCCATGCTAGAATTGTATTAAGCGGAAACTTTAATACTTGTGTGGTTTGTGAACAACATCGTGTCCCTAGTACGCCTCTATGGACTAGCTCATTGATCAATGATGGTTAAGGTTTCCTAACCATAGACATGAGTTGTCAATTGATAATGAGATCATATCATTGGGAGAATGATATGGTGGTGGATAGACCCAAACAAAGCAGAGCAATTAGATCGTGTCATCGTGTTCGTCTTTGCGAAGCTTTTCCTATGTCAAATATTGTATTCCTTAGACCATGAGATAATGCAACTCCCTGGTATCGGAAGAAAGCTTTGAGGTCATCAAACGTCATCCTATGAGAGGGTGATCATAAAGGTGTCTCTCAGGTGATCGGAAAGTATCTGTTGGGTTGTATGTATCGAGATGGAATTTGTCCCTCCCAAGTCGGAGAGATATACTTCGGGCCCACTCGGTAATCGATATAAACACCGCTTGCAAGCATGTGGTTAAGGAGTTAATCACAAAGTGATATCGGATTACGGAACGAGTAAAGTACTTGCTGTGAACGAGATTGAACTAGGTATGACGGTACCGACGATCGAATCTCGGGCAAGTAAAATATCGCGAGACGAAGGGAATATATATATGGGATTGATTGAATCCTGGCATCGTGGTTCATCCGATATGATCATCGATGAATGTGTGGGAGTCAATATGGGTGCCCAGACCCCGCTGTTGATTATTGATAGAAGATCATGTCTGCATATTCTCGAACCCGCAGGGTCACACACTTAACGTATCTCGACGCTAGGATAGATTGGATAATTGGTTTATGAATTTTTGTTCGGAGTCTCGGATGGGATCCGGGATATCACGAGAGGTTCCGGAATGGTCCGAAGAATAAGATTCATATAAGGCAGTGCAGTTTTTGGAGTTCGGAATTGTTCCGGGTTAATCGGTATTGTACTGGAAGCTTCTAGAACCTTCCGGAAGGGGACCAACGTGGCCCCACCTTCCGGGAGGGGGCATGGGCCTATGAGGGAGTGTCCTGG
The DNA here is from genome assembly GCA_910589765.1 of Avena atlantica. Taxonomy (NCBI): domain Eukaryota; kingdom Viridiplantae; phylum Streptophyta; class Magnoliopsida; order Poales; family Poaceae; genus Avena; species Avena atlantica. The sequence goes on along the minus strand of OU342734.1, from coordinate 359,118,660 downwards.
CCGCATTGGGCCAGGGGCACAAGGCCCCATAGGGCCCAGCCGATTCTAGAGAGATTTGACTCGTTTAAATCTCGGGATAGAATTTCTAGATAAGGGAGAGTTTAAATCGTTTAAACTAGAGATAGGATTTCTAGATAAGGGAGAGTTTTAATTTGTTTAAACTAGAGATAGGCTTGGAGGAGGGGCAAGGGCTGGCCGCCCCCCTGTATATATAGAGGGGTGGTGCGCCCCCTCCCCCCACACACCTTCCTCCAAGCCCTAGCAGCCTTGCTACTTTTCTCTCTCCCTCCCGACTGTTTGTAGGCGAAGCCCTGCAGCAGAAATTCTCCACCATATACACCACGCCGTCGTGCTGTAGATCCAATCTATCTCTCCACCATACTCGCTGGTCCGAGGAAGGAGGAGACGTCGAGGTGCTGCACGTGTGCATCTCACGGAGGCACCGCCACTTGTGGTGCTAGATCGGATCGGATCGCGAGGAGGAGAAGCGAGTACGACTACATCACCCACGTTCCGACGAACGTTCCGCTGTGCGAATCTTCAAGGGTATGAAGATCTAATCCAATCTCTCTCGTTGTTTCCATCTCCTAGATTAGATCTTGGCTTTCCCTCTGTTCGCTCTGTAGAAAATTTTGATTTACTATGCCGCGAAACCCTTCAGCGAGTCGCCGAGCGTGTTGAGTACGCGAGGGCGAGTGCCGAGTGGCGACCGGCGAGTGGCGCTATCTATAGCGCGCTGAGTCGTTGAGTACGCAAGGGCGAATCCGCGTTGGCGAGTCCCCGAGCGCGTAGAGTACGCGAGTGGAGAATCCGCAGTGGCGAGTCGACGAGGGCGAGCCGTGGTCGTGGAACCACGCGTACACGCAACATGCCTAGGATTAGTCCCCGAGGCTCGAGTTGGCTTGTAGAGGCGACTTGAGGCTCTGTAGAGATGCATATTCTGAAAATAGTAGTGGTTGCTGCCGAGCATGGCGAGTGATGTGGTCGGGCGACCGGTGAGCGCCGAGTCCCCGAGCGCGGCGAGGGGTGAGGTCGAACGACCGGTGAGTGGCGAGGTCGAGCGTACGGCGAGTGCCGCTGAGCGCGCCCGGTCCCCGAGCACGGCGAGCGGCGAGGCCGAGCGACCGGCGAGCGACGAGTCCCCGAGTACGGAGAGCGAAGAGTCCCCGAGCGCGGCGAGTGGCAAGGTCGAGAGACCGGCGAGCGCCGAGCCCCCGAACACGGCGAGTGGCGAGGTCGAGAGACTGGCGAGCGCCGAGCCCCCGAGCATGGCCAGCGGCGAGGTCGAGCGACCGGCGAGTGGCGAGGTCGAGCGACCGACGAGTGCCGCTGAGCGCGCCGAGTCCCCGAGCGGGACGAGCGGCGAGGTTAGGCGACTGACGAGTGGCACTGTCTGTAGCGCGCCGAGTCCCCGAGCGTGGCGAGTGGCGAGAAAGACACTGTTTTGCTGAGGAGAAAAGATACAATTGTATTAAGGTGTACTTGCATAACATATTGAATAATCTTAAGACGTTGAAATAAAATGCACGTTTGTTATGTGGATCGATGGGTAGTATGTAAGGTTTATGCGTGTCTTTTCATGAGTAGGCATGCCTCCAGCATCAAACGCTTGCCGGGTAACAGGGACGCGATGCCAGACTGTTGAACCCGGAGACAAGGTCGGCCTTTTGGTACCCAGCTTTACTACTTCGACGGACGCGAATAAACAGCAGACAAAACTGACCGATCCCAAGTATAATTTTGGTCTCTGAAAAGGGGCATATACGACAGCATGGTCGGCTTTGGAGAATGAATGAAGATGCATATATGTTTTGGAATCATAGCATATACGAGTGTAAAAAAACTTAGCTGTTAGTATGGAGAGTCCATGATGGCGAGTCCCGAGCGTGGAGAGCACGTGACAGCGAGGTTACGATGGCTAGGCCACAATGGCATGGTCGCGGCGGGTGAGTCGCTGATCATGGCGTGTCCACAACGTGGCGTCTAATCAGAAAGAGTCGACGTGGCGAAGTCGTCATAGTGGATGACGGAGTCGGCCAGATTTTGTCGGAGTCAATTCTATGCTGGCGTCGGAGTTGGGATTTCGTCAGGTAAGCGCGCCGCACACGTACGAGCTCCCTGCAGCAGATGCGCGAAGAGCACTCAGCGAGCAACTGCAGCCGACGAGTTCCATCGCACATGCTCTGATCCGGTTTAGCATCAACGATTCAATTCTTCAAGAAATCGTACATGTCAACATCACACGTGAGGTGCATCACGTCCAAATAAAATAGTCAAGTGGAAAAGTGATTAATGAGAAAAAAATAAGAGATTGAATAGAAAATTCGATAGCTATTGCAGCCAATCGATTTGTATCCTTCACTTGGTTTTTCTTTTCATGGAGCTGATCCGTTGCATCTTAAAACTTGATCGTACTGATCTAACATGCATCTGATCGTTTTTCCTTTGGCCTATGAATTAACGAGTGATCTACTCCTGCATTGATGGATCGATCCTCCAAACAACAACGCACAAATAGCATGCATGTGAGATTAGACTAATCAATCCACTTAGTAATTAATGATAGAAATAAGATCGGATAGAAAACTCAGCTGATGTACGCGCAGCCGATTGTCCGTCTGCGCGGGTGTTCTGTTGGGCAGCGATTGGAAGGAATCGGCTCGCTGCGATCCGGTCGGCGTTGATGGCGAGGGATCTTGCCCGGATTATCCCCCTCCAAGCATCGCTTGCCCCACGGTGAGCGCCAACTGTCGTGGTATTGCACGGCAGATGCTACTGGGGGTAGCTTACGTAGAGGGAGCAAGGCGATGTAGGAGAATCCGGGAGCGAGATTGGCACACGATGTACCCAGGTTCACGTCCCCTTGGTGGAGGATCGCTACATCCTGCTATCAATCCAGTATATGATCATAGATTGGTTTACATAGGAGCCGCCGTAGGTGGAGGGAGAGACTAGACCTAATCTATTGTGGAAGAAGAATACCCCGTGGGAGTGCCCCTGGTGGCTTTATATATGCATCCACCTAGGATTTACAAGTGCACTAATGGTCTTTGTATTGGAGTCACCATCTTGGGCCTCCAGTCGGCGCCACTCGTCTCGGTCCAGCATGCGCCAGTCGCCGTACTTGGCGAGTCAACCCGCTCTGGGATTGGCTTCAGTCGGCTTGATCCAGCTGGCGACTCCGCTTCATGGGTATACCCCGATTGGTATTCCCCCATCAGTTCGGATGATAACCTGAAGGTGGACTTCTAATCATAGATGTAGTTGGATGGCGGTCTATGTATATTGTTGTATTGCCCAATCGAATCTCATAGGATCTTTTTGTCTGGTATTGCATTGTCATGCCTTGCTCAGTTCCTGTCAATTGCTCTGCTGTAATTTGTTTACCCTTCATGCCATGTTGTTTATCTAAGGAGAGCACCTTTAGTGAACTACGGACCCCGGTCCAATCTTTATTATTGATACATCTTCCACTGTTGTTACTGTTTACTTGCTGCAAACCAGTTTTAACTTCCACACCATACATTTAATCCTTTTTTACAGCAACCGGTGAGATTGAAAACTTCACTGTTAGTTGGGGCAAAATCTTGAGTTTGTTTTGTGCAGGTTTTCATGTTGCTTGCAACACCTTTGAGACGTTTCCTTCCTCATAGTGGTTCGATAACCTTGGTTTCTTACTGATAGAAAACTTGTTGTTGTGCTGCATCATACCTTGCTCCTGGGGTTTCTCGACGAAGCGCTCTCATGCACCATCAACAGCGTCGTCGAGGGCGTAGTCGGCCTCCATGACGATGCGGCCCTCCAGGAGCTTCTCCTCCTTCACCGGCGGCGGTGGAGTTCTCGACGCGCGCGAGGAGCTCCCATTTCCCGACGGGCGCGGATGCGGGCGTCAAACTCCTCCGTTTCGCGGCGGAGGAGCGTGACCGGCACCGGTGAGCGGAACTTCTTGTAGCGGAGGGCGGCGCGCTTGCGCCCCTCCGAGCGCACGCACCGGAGGCGCTCCTCCTCCTCCCCCTCCGCGGGCGTCAGACGACGGAAGCGCCGCATGGAAGCTCCCCGACGGTCCATCGCGTACTAGATCGGCCAGATCTGGTACGGCCGGCGAGAAATTGCTCGCTGGTGCTCGACGATTTGAGCGGTGGTGCGCGACGGAGGCGTGGAGGGGGCGATGACAGAGAAATGGATCGTGAACTGGGAAACAAGTTCGGAACCAGAGATTTATAGGTCGAGGGGATCGATTCCCACGCGCACAAAAAAAAATCCCAGATCGGACCGTGCTTATGGTATCTGTTCGAGCCAAATTTCACGACCCGGCCGAAAAGCCGCCGGAAGTTTCTGGGTTCGACGTTTTTTCGGTGTCTGGTAGAGATGCTCTAACATACTCTATCATGATTTGAAAAAAAAAATACTATCATGAGAAACGTATTATATCACGATTGAAGTAGAATTTTTTTAACATATAGGATTTTTTTTTTTGTTTGTAAGCTTCAGTTTTTTCTTCTAAATATAAAACGTGCAAGTACACACGTCAAAAAAAAAACGTGCAAGTACACGAGCATTACTAGAAGCCGTAAAACTGGCAACGCGCTCCCAGCCGTTGGTTCGCGATCTCGTCCTCCCTGCCCCCATGGCCCAGGCTTGCGTCGCCTCTCCGCCGTTGCCATCTCTGGACGCGCGCACGAGGCTGAAGCCGACGCCGCACGCACACGCACTCCCCGTGGGCCCCCACCTCGCTCGGCGTCTATCTCCTCTCCCCCATCCCCATGCACTGCACTGCGTGTGCCAGCTTCCACCTCCGCCGCACACGTTGCTCCCCTTCTCCTCGCTTCTTAATTAATATCTTCAATCACTCCTCACTCGGTCGGCGCAGCATTTTGGCCAGTGGCGGGTTCAGTGAGATCTAGGCGGCGGGCGCGTACGTGGGGATGTCGACGTTCTCGGTGTCCGGCGCGACGCTCGGCGTTGTGCGGGCCGGCGGCGGCAGCGGAGGGGCCTCGTCGGCGCGATCTGGTGCGGAGCGGAGGGCCGGCGTTGTGGACATGCCGTCGCTGCTCTTCAGGAAGAAGGACTCCTCTCGTACGCCTCAAATCTCGCCTTCTATCTTCAGTCCCCTTCTCTCTCTGCGCGCCTGGCCTGTTCGGTCGTCGATTGATTTCGATCAAAAGCGAATGAGTTGGGGCGAAGCGATCGCGCTTTCTGAATCGTGAGCCTGTAAAAAAATCTTGCAGAGAAATGCGTCAGTGTTGCCATTGCTACGATCATTTTCTGGTGTTGCTGACTTGCTGTAACTGCGAGTTGGGGTACTGTTTCTCACTGTTGGTATCATCATCTTTGCATTTGCAGGCGCCGTTCTGAGCTGCGCGGGCGCTACAGGGAAGGTGCTGGTGCCTGGCAGTGGGAGTGACGACTTGCTGACCTCCGACGAACCCGCCGCGGCCGGTCCAGAGCAACCTGAAGAAGAATCACAGGTACACACACTTGTGCCAGCAAATCTCCATTTCGTCGTGATTCACTTAACAAATGTCGGATGGAACCAAGTCAGGGAGTTGTCAGGTTTCGTGCTTCTTCTATCAGCATTGTGCATTACTGCGATGCTATGTGCATTTTCTTAGCTGTGGCCCTGTGCTGGCTCTTGGGCTACTGAAAACTTAGCTTGATGCACCGTCTTGCAAAGATCTCACAAAAGAATGCACTGTTTTGTTTTGTTTTGTTTCTGGAGAGCACCTGTTTGGTTTTGTTAGTCCCTGCTACAGTCGTTATGTTTATGGTGCCGTAGATACCTGAAGATATTAAGGAGCAAACGGCTGAAGCGAACCCAACTGGCGGGGCTGAAGACAAACTTGAATCTTCAGAACCGACTCAGGGTATTGTGGAAACAATCACTGATTCTGTAACCAAGGGAGTTGAGGAGCTAGTCGTGGAGGAGAAACCACAAGTTATCCCAAAACCAGGAGATGGGCAGAAAGTATACAAGATTGACCCAATGCTGGAAGATTTTCGGAGCCATCTTGACTACCGGTAATGCACGTACCAGCTACTTTTGTTCATTTTGAATTAAGGTCCTACCATCTTGAAAATTTGGGGAACAACTAGGGACCACTGTTTAATATTGTTTCCTTCGAGGTCTGAGTGTCGCCTAGAATTTACTCATAATGTGTCTGATCATTGCAATTACTGAGTGGCAAGCTGATGAAAATGTGCTAGGTAGGTTATAGATTTTACTGTGCTAATTCCTCTACCGATTACCTGAAAAAAAAACCACCAGTTCGGCAACTTAGTTTCTTATATTTGGTGCTTTTGTTGGGACGACACACTGCTAACTTTGAATGTTTTGTGGTATGCTTTGGTGGTTTCAACAGATACAGCGAATACAAGAGAATACGTGCTGCTATTGACCAATATGAAGGTGGCTTAGATGCATTTTCTCGTGGTTATGAAAAGCTTGGATTCACCCGCAGGTAAATTCAACGCCTCATTGCATCATTATTGTGAAAAGTCTCCACTAGTCTATTTGCGCATGGAATTTGTAATTCCTATTTCCCCTTTTTTTCCCAGTGCTGAAGGTATTACTTACCGAGAATGGGCTCCTGGAGCACAGGTACATTTTTAGTCTTAACAGATACCTTCCAAGCTATTCTTAATGGTCACCGTTCCCCAACTAGTTTACTGGACTTATGAAATAGCTTCCTGAAGTTACTGACCAGTTACATTGAGATTTATGAACTGACTCTTTCATCCTGTTACAGTCTGCAGCATTAGTAGGTGACTTCAACAATTGGAATTCAAATGCAGATACTATGACCAGAGTATGTCTACAGCTTTGCAGTCTTCCGCCTTTGCTTCATGACTATTGATGTATCCATTTGGATTTATTTTAGCTCTTTGCACATTCATTCAAGTTCAGCCTCAACTATATCATATCACAAAGTCCTGTAATTTTCACCGTATCTTAAGCTTCAGCCAAATGATTCTACTGAATTTAGAACACCATACTGCTGTTACACTTCACTTGACTGCCATATTTTGAGTCTCAAAATGAGTATTTTAAGGATGAAGTAATGTGTGTAATTGAACGCTCCCGATTTTGGACAGAACCTTTTGCATTTGTATGCTTTTCCATACACAATATTTAATTACATGACATGAGCAGGTCTGATTTTGAAGCATACGAACTATTGCTATACCATTAGTGAAGGTTTGCTCCTATTGATGTCGATGTTATGGCAATGATATTTTCAGAATGAATATGGTGTTTGGGAGATTTTCCTCCCTAACAATACTGATGGATCGCCAGCTATTCCTCATGGCTCACGTGTAAAGGTATGGCCGGCCAATTATTTAGTTGAGGATGTAAGCATTTTCAAGTCATCCTACTAACCATCCTTTTCCCTCTCTCTTTCTAGATACGGATGGATACGCCATCTGGCGTGAAGGATTCAATTTCTGCTTGGATCAAGTTCTCTGTGCAGGCTCCAGGTGAAATACCATACAATGGCATATATTATGATCCACCTGAAGAGGTATGCAGCCATCAACCCACTTTTCATTATTAAATGAATTCCAGTGTTGCAATTTTTTAATATCCACTTCATGTTTCACTGACATGTGAATAAAGAAAATATTGAACTTGGGAGTGAGATATGCATTAATTTCACCTTCTAATTTGCAACCAACAAGCGTGATGTGGGTATGCAGTGTGACTTGAGCCTCTTATAGCTCCGAATTATGTTCTCTTTTGGTTAGGATATTCCATTTCGGCCACTTGTGACCATTTACTAAGGCTGTTTTACATGCAGTATTCCAACATCATCAACCCTTAACAACCAAAGTCTTTTTTCTCTTTTGGTTAGGATATTCCATTTTGACCCCTTGTGACCATTTACTAAGGCTGTTTTACATGCAAATGCAGGAGAAATATGTATTCCAACATCCTCAACCTAAACAACCAAAGTCACTCAGGATATATGAATCACACATTGGAATGAGCAGCCCGGTATGTCATAAGTTACTTTACCTATTTCTTGTCTGATAGTTCATTGCATCGAGTTTTTCTTATTTTGTTCTATTATCTGCAGATTACACATTGCTTTCACGTGGCAAACTCAAATACTTTTAGAATCTCTTCATATTGGCAAATTTAAAACTCTGCTTCCTCTTTGTCTGATTTCTCTTCTGCATTTCTGTACGATTTCCATTGCATTTGGAGGTAGTGGGCATGTGAATGTCAAATCTAGATATTTTCTTGCTATAACATAGTTATATATGAATATCATTATCTTTGTAATACTCCGATTGAATGTAATCATGTCACTAGCTTAAGACAGGTTTTCCATTTAGGAAGTAAGAAATATCGTATTGGAGCATCTTTAACAAGCCATTTGTTAGCTTATTAAATATGATGAGAGAAAGAACAACCTCATGGGAAGAAACAAGCTCTCGGATACATGGTTTTGTCACCTTGTTACTAAGATCCTCGAGCTCACCAATAGATTATTGGTGGAACCACTTTAAGAAACAACAATTCGTTTCTAGCTCCTTGGTATTAGCAATGGGTCATTTCCTGTTTAAGAACATCCATCTTCTCTCGCCTTTATTTTCCTCCACGTCATCAAAAAGTTCTTGTGTCAACCCCTAAGAAATGTCTAACATGGACTATTGGACATGCTCTTGTAAAATCATAGTTAATCACAGTAAAATCTCCCATACTGTTTCCCATAAAAAGGACATGGTTAATTATTTGTAATCTACTTGTCAAACATCACAACTATTACTATATAACATCATTACAATGCTTGAAGATGAACTGAATATATTAGTATGATCTTGCCCAGGAACCGAAGATAAACACATATGCTAATTTTAGGGATGAGGTGCTGCCAAGAATTAAAAAGCTTGGATACAATGCAGTGCAGATAATGGCAATCCAGGAGCACTCATACTATGCAAGCTTTGGGTATTGACACAATTCTTTTTTTTTTGTATGCGCCTCTTTGCCCATTTGGAGCTTTAACATCCTAATGCTTCATGCATATAAATTATCTGGACATATTTGTTTATTACACAGATATTACAACAACACTTGGTGACTTTTATGATCATTTTGTATTGTTGTCTTATTCCAGGTACCATGTTACTAATTTTTTTGCACCAAGTAGCCGCTTTGGGACTCCGGAGGACTTAAAATCCTTGATTGATAGAGCACATGAACTTGGTTTGCTTGTTCTTATGGATATTGTTCACAGGTACTTGGTGCAATTTTAACTTCAGTTCTTATTACATTTATCTGGTATTCTAAATGGCAGGGTCCTTTTGACGATTACTTATCTATTTTATATAATTGTGCTACACAATTTTCTCAGATGTATTAATTGAACTGGATGTTAAATGTATTTGGCACCTATAGTAAACTGATAGTCTCAACTTTGCATTGTAATAGTGACACAATTTGATGGCATACATGTGGACGGACAAGTTCAGATGCTATCAATGAAGTTAATTGACTTTTTTTTTTGAGGGAATGAAGTTAATTGACTTATCATGTACTTGTGTGGCTACATAGAAAAATGACAGCAATGCCTCTCTGACAAGTGGCCCAGGCACCACTTGCCAGCTTCATATTTGAATCATGCCTTGTCACTAAATATACATCAAGACATCCATTTGCCTTAGCCACTTGCTTCCATATTTATGTGTTTGCACTGTGTAGATCTGATAATCTTAACCTGCTTTTCCTCCGAGTTGGTTTGGTTGATTCTTTTCTTTTTTCTGGCTTTACCAATGACTTTATGTATTCTGCAGTCATTCATCAAATAATACCCTGGATGGTTTGAATGGTTTCGATGGCACTGATACACATTACTTCCATGGTGGTCCACGTGGCCATCACTGGATGTGGGATTCTCGTCTGTTCAACTATGGGAGTTGGGAAGTATGTAGCAGTGACTTCTGTCGCCATATATTGATTAACTGTTCCTGTTTATCTGTTATTACAGATGCCATTATATTCTTATGCAGGTTTTAAGATTTTTACTCTCAAATGCAAGATGGTGGCTTGAAGAATATAAGTTTGATGGATTTCGATTTGATGGGGTGACCTCCATGATGTATACTCACCATGGATTACAAGTAAGTTATCAAGTGATTCCTCATTCCATTAGGGTACTTGAACAATTGCTAGGCACCATAGCTTGTATCATGTTCATGACTTGTGCTATGGAGTCTTAGATAGTTCCTGGGTATTGCTTGTACGATTCTGCATGATGGGATAATGGGAGTGATTATAGTTATTATTTCCTTAATTTGCTGTCTCTGATTCTAGGTGACATTTACGGGGAGCTATGGCGAGTATTTTGGATTTGCCACGGATGTTGATGCGGTAGTTTACTTAATGCTGGTCAACGATCTAATTCACGGAATTTATCCTGATGCTGTAGCCATCGGTGAAGATGTAAGTGCTTACAGTATTTTTATTACGGGTAAACAAGTTTATACTCTCTATTTCCATAAGAATGCTAATTTGTGCCCTGTTGGATGATAATACATCACTTACGTCTGCAAATTTGTAAAGTGCAATTGCATTCAATCTTACAAGAATGTTCTTTGATGTTTGTAATTTATTTGACAGTATGCTTGTTTAGGTCTTTCAGTAAGTGTGAGTATGTGACTAATGCTATATGCTTCATTATTACTTGTGAAAGAAATGGGCAATCTTGTAGCCTCGGAAAATTAGCTTAGATTCCATAAATTCTATGGAAAGAGGCTATACCCAAGGACACAAAAATATCCTTCAGTGTGTTATCTACATCTATTTATAAGAGCAACATGGTTTAACTTAATTCCTGCATGCTATGGAACGTCACCTTATTTTGTTAGTGTACACATCACATGCACAAACCAGTAACTTGGAGCCCTCAACTCAGAAGCAAATACGAGGTTTCACTTCCACCAGCATAAACTGTTTAACATTTAATCTGTGTAACTATGAAATTGTCCAGGTCAGCGGAATGCCTACATTTTGCATCCCTGTTCAAGATGGTGGTGTTGGTTTTGACTATCGCCTGCATATGGCTGTAGCAGATAAATGGATTGAACTCCTCAAGTAAGTGCAGGGATAGTGGGGATTACACACACTCAATGATCTAGATCACAGTTGCTAAACGAAATAAAATATTTATGTAAATGGCTAGACAACTTTCCTGGTATCAGGTTAAACATGAGAATGGTTTACATATTAATGCATGGCACGATGACTAGATCATCAACACGGTTTAGATAGCAGATCGCAAAAATGTAGCGGATAGTGTCTTTACGCTGGACATGGCACATGCTTTACACTTAGCTATATTTTCATAAATAGTAAGTATTCATATCCGTACATGAGAAAAGGATAAGACTTACCTTTCTATCTAGGGTAGTAGGGCTATAGATCATGGTCATTGACAGTGTTCACTTTTTAGTGTGTGTATGAACAGGTATTAGGTATGAATTCGTTATTATGTTTATAAAAGAAATATAGAAGGTCATGTGGCATATTTAATTGTGATTGTTACAAGGGAAGATGAGGGTTCCAATAAAAAACTTTATGATGATCCAGATATGCAGCAACAAGCTATCAACTGAAGCTCAAATATCTGTACTGCCGTAGCTTGCTGTGGATCTGTATAGTTTTATCTGCACATATATGCTGTAACTACTCCGCAGCTGCCAGACGGCCATGACCTATCCTGCAAGTAGTTGCTATGCTATTTTAATGTTAAATGATAATTCAATACAATGGAAATAATTAGCTTTATTCAAATTATCCAACCAACTTGGTGGATATGAGAGATTTCTGCCTTCTTTAGCAATGTCGTGCTCCTGCTGCTTCTCCCTGCCCTTAGAAAAGCTGTTTCTGCTCTTTGGGTCATATATCTTTTCTGTGGGTCATTTAGGCATTACTTTTGAAGCTGTCAACTGGTGGTACTCAGTACATTCTATGTACTTTCCAAGTGTGCTGCAATAAAATTTAACATTCTTTAACACAGGCAAAGTGACGAATCTTGGAAAATGGGCGATATTGTGCACACCCTAACAAACAGAAGGTGGTCAGAGAAGTGTGTCACTTACGCAGAAAGTCATGATCAAGCACTAGTTGGTGACAAGACTATTGCCTTCTGGTTGATGGATAAGGTACTAGCTGTTACTTTTGGACCAAAAGAATTACATAAGTGACCTTTTATCGTCAGGTTGCTGGTATTTTTGCTTGTGATAACAATTAGCTACCTCACTCATCACCAGCTATTTCCACATCTTTTACTTTAACGAATGTTGCTGAAAAAATATCTTGTGGTGACTTGTGAACTTTGAAAAAGGTTAATTTTGCAGATTTTATTCTTATTTATTTAATTGTTTATTATTTTTGATCTTGTGATAAAGATTGGCTACCTCACTCACCACCAGCTATTTCCCCATCTGTTACTTGAGCAAAGGTTGCTCAAAACATATTGTGTGGTGACTTGTGAACCTTGAAAATTTAATGTTGCAGTTTTTATTCTTATTTATTATATTGTTTGTTATATCTCATTTGTTCACACCTTCCCTAGACCAGCCAAAAACACATATTGTGTGGAATTTTCTCGAGGACAACGTACATTTTTAAAAAAATTACTGATTTATAATCAGCTGGTACTTTCTAAATGATTAGCGGTCTCCCAGAAAACTGGACAAAGGTAGACTAAATTCCTTGGCCCTGACTCCCCAGAGAAGGTGTTTCTTTTGTGGGTAGGTTCCTGTCCGAGCCTTGGTTTTAATACACTTTAGCTAGATATGCTAAGTCATGGGTACATCTACATGCTCCTTGATATTTTGATTATGATGTCACCTGTCAAGAAATAATCAAGTAACATTTTTTTTCGTTTTTATGAGTTTCTTGGACTCCAAAGTGAACACAAGTGTATTATCTACATGCTTATTATTTCAGGATGGTTCATACTTGGTACTGTGCTGTAAATTATTGATCCGGTACAGAATGGCGTGAACAGTTCAAATATCTCTTTGCAGGATATGTATGATTTCATGGCTCTGGACAGACCTTCAACACCTCGCATTGATCGTGGCATAGCATTACATAAAATGATTAGGCTTGTCACCATGGGTTTAGGGGGCGAAGGCTATCTTAACTTCATGGGAAATGAGTTTGGGCATCCTGGTCAGTGTTTACGACATGATTGAATTCTGCATGGTTGTGATTTGCTGTGGTTTTGAACCATGATTTACTTTTTACTTTTTTATCTATTATGCAATCTGTTGCTTCAGAGCAGGAGGTTAACTTATATTTTACTTCGCAGAATGGATAGATTTTCCAAGAGGTCCACAGGTTCTTCCAAACGGCTCAGTCCTCCCTGGAAATAACAATAGTTATGATAAATGCCGCCGTAGATTTGATCTTGTAAGTTTTAGCTGTGCTATTGTATCCTCTCACCAGATATGTATTTGTGGGTTGAATCATAATGTTGATCAACATCGCTTTTGTAGTTCTGTAGACGTTTAACACTGGTACTTGTTAGTATTGTTGATCATTAAGAATATCATGATTTTTTCAGGGAGATGCGGATTTTCTTAGATATCATGGTATGCAAGAATTCGATCAGGCAATGCACCATCTTGAAGAAAAATATGGGGTAATGTCATTGGTTTATCAATTACTATTGCATAATAAGTTGCAGTTTAACTTCAATCTCTTCAAATGGTCAAACTATTATGTTAAGATATGAAAGTATAGAATGATTTCCAGTAATTACATGAAAACTGTGCAAACGAGGAGCTGGAATCGCTTTTCACCAATTAAAAAGTGGTCGCATACAGATACCTGTCCCAGAACTAACACTGTAACTGCAGTTCATGACATCTGAGCACCAGTATGTTTCACGGAAACACGAGGAAGATAAGGTGATCATCTTCGAGAGAGGAGATTTGGTATTTGTTTTCAACTTCCACTGGAGCAATAGCTTTTTTGACTACCGTGTTGGTTGTTCCAAGCCTGGGAAGTACAAGGTATCCTTTGCTTTATTGTCCGCCTTTCATCACTAATAAGGGTTGGGGGTTCTACAACTTTTATTTCCACATGGGTTGGATCTGTTGCTCATGTACTTGCTTGACTAACCATCAATATAAATCAAAGGACATTTCTAAAGATTTTTTTTGTTGCTCTAGATGTTGTAATCGATAAAAAGGTTTTTGACAGTCTTCTTCTTCAGTTGGGCTCACTCTAATAGTGAAACTATTTTCTGAATCTACACCAACCATCCTAGCAGTTTTAGAGCAGTCCTTTGAAGCAACTGGGCTTTGTTGGTTAAGTGACAGTTTGTGCTATGTTCTTATCAGGTGGCCTTAGACTCTGACGATGGACTCTTCGGTGGATTCAGCAGGCTGGATCATGGCGTCGATTACTTCACAACTGTAAGTCTGGGCTCAAGCGCTGTTGCATTCCTCTTTACCGAGTTGCTCACAAATCTGAAACTATTTCCCGTTTGCTGATGCCCTTGCAGGAACATCCGCATGACAACAGGCCATGTTCTTTCTCGGTGTACGCACCGAGCAGAACTGCGGTGGTGTATGCACTTACAGAGTAAGACCAGCAGCAGTTTGTTACTAGGCAAACAGCTCTAGAGAGCTTGTGGTGCAATGACACCTCAAATCAAGGCTGCTCAGACGCAATGATTTGTAGGGGCTCGTTCTTCACCGGATCCAGGAAAGATCAGATGGGTAGATAGCTTACTAGTCAGCTCTCGTTGTGGAGTGACTTGCGAAAGAAAATGGACGGCCTGGGCGACTCAGGCTGCACCGAACCCTCCTTCTGTCTTGCTTCCCTGTGGTTTTTGTACATAGTAATACCAGTCCTCTGGTGTCTTATCTCCCAGAATCATTTGTTAAACAGATACATTCGTTTCTCTTGTATTGCCTAGTGTTCAGCAAGTATATTGTTACCCCATTTTAATGGGAGGGAAGTGCATGTGTTTCACAGAACCCCTCTTATGCAACTATTTTGGGTACTCTTTATTTTCTGCTGCATTGTGCTATTTTTTTAATTGTGGCAAACATAAACACTGCATTAACTAAACAGAAGGTACACTAAGAGAAGAAGGAAATTACAGATAAGAGCGATGTAGGTGTCAATTCAATACATATCTGCTGCGAGCTTCACCTATTTTAATGGAGGTGTCGCCTCAGAGAACTTACGAATCAAGGGGGGCGAAGTTCTAGAGACAAGGCAACATCTCCGTGGGTAAGAGCATCTCCACTCGCGTTTTCAAGTCAGATTTTTTCATCTGGATGGTGAAATTCCGTCCAGTCATGTTTTTAAGCACCAAATTGCGTTGAATTTGGCCCAACTTTCATCCGACGTTTTCAGGCCAAACCTAGGATGCTAGGAATCGTCTGGAAACACCGGACGCAACGAAAAACGGTGGGCCAACCCTGTCGGCAAGAAAACCTCATTCCCCATCGCGACTCGGTTATCCCGCGACAGAAAGCTTACCCCCAGCTACCCTTGCCGCCATGTAGTCGAGCACGAAGCCCCACCCCACCAAGCCGAAACCACTCCTGTAGACAGGTCCGCCACTCGCCGCATCCTTTCCCCTCTGCCTAGGCCCCGTTTCTCCGTTTTGCCTTCGTCGCAGCTCGGCTTCGTTCCGAGCTCCCGCCACCTCGCCTGCGAAGCGTTCGGGGTTTTGCCCGTTCGGCTATGGACTCCGATGACGAGGAGATGTTCGTCCTGTTGCTGGAGGAAGAGATCGCCGCAGCCGTGGAAGATGCATATCCTCGCCTCTCTGGCCCGGTTGTACATGCAGACTGCAGCGCCGAAGCATGGAGGCTTGGCGAAGGGTCGCCGAAAGAGAAAAGCAAGGCGGCGGATGGAGTGCTACTGCATGTTGTACACCGACTACTTCGCCGACGAGTCGCTGCACGAAGAGGCCGTGTTTCGGTGCCGTTTCAGGATGAGCCGAAAGCTCTTCCTCGAGATCGTGCATGCCATCTGGAAGTTCGACCCCTATTTTGTGTGCAAGAAGGACTGCACCGACATGATTGGGTTTTCCTCAGAAGTGCATAGTGGCGATGAGGTTGCTTGCATACGGAGCTCCGGGTGACAGTGCCGATGACTATCTCTGCATGGCTGAGTCTATCGCCATTGATTGCTTGTACAGGTTTTGCAGTGTTTGGGCCACGATACTTGAGAACACCCAATGTTGAAGACACTGCTCAGATCCTTGCAGTCAATGAAAGTAGAAGATTTCATGAAATGCTTAGAAGCATAGACTGCATGCATTGGCACTAGAAGAACTATCCATTTGCATGGCAGGGAATATATAAAGGCCATAAAGGAGGTTGCACGAGGCAGTTGCTACCCATGATCTTTGGATCTGACACTTCTTCGGCATGGCAAGATCGAACAACGACATCAACGTCCTCTAGTCTTCAAATGTCTTTGCCAAGTTTGTTGAGCGTCGTTGCTCCCCCTATGGACTTTGAGATTAACGGACACCACTACAACAAGGAAAAGGAAGAGTATTTTGCAAATGGCATCTATCCAACATGGCCAATATTTGTGAAGACCATCTCAAGCTCGATGCTCTCCAAGCATGCTCAGTTTGCGAAGGAACAGGAAGCTTGCAGGAAGAATGTGGAGTGGGCATTTGATGTTCTCCAACATAGATTTACACTTGTTCGGTTCCCTACTATGACCTGGTCGAAAGATCAGATGTGAGAAGTGATAAACTGTTGTGTGACCTTGCATAACATGATCATTAAGGATGAAAGAAAGAAACCAGTGGATTTGATCGAGCAAGACGAGCCATCCTCTTGCAGAGCCTGATCACCAGGTGCCGCCAACCTGGGCTGTCTTCATCGCCATACGTCAGGAGATCCGAGACCCGGTAGTGCATCAACAGCCGCGAGATGATCTGGTTGAATACATATGGATAAGCAAGGGCAACATGTAGATGTCGAGCATAATCTGGCCAGACTATGTTGTATTTGAGTCTATGCCGCTATGTTAATTTCGTGCCAAACATTGCTCTGTATTTATATTTATGCCAAACTATGCCGAACTCTATTTGAATTTAAGTCGAATTTAGACGAAAACTCACCGATTTTGTCACCTCGGAACCACTCATAGAAACACACACGAGTGGGAAAACAGTCATTCACATACCAAAAGTTACATCCGTCCAACGCCCAACGAGTAGAGGTGAGGTGCTCTAAGGGATGCCAAGGTGAAGCACGGTCCGGAACAAAGATAGGGAAAACTCCACCAAGGCAAGCATAGGACAACAAGAAGAGACAGAAATCAATGCGGAAATTCAGTACTGCGCGGCACAAAAAAAAAGGTAACATCGTAAAATTGTACATGCTGCCCCAGGCAAGAGTATCATGTGTCAATCTTAAGAAACGACATTGCGGTGTAAAACGGAGCTAGTCAGTCATTAAATAGTCACTTAAGTTTGTGGTCGGGGGCTCATTAAGCTCCGGGCCATCTGCAGAACTTCACATGTATCAGATACAAAACCATGGAACCGCAAGGCCAGATCAAAAAATTCTGAACTTTCTGTTGACGAGACTAAGAACCTAAGATGGTCGCGTACCAACGGTACATGTCAGAAATACAGCTCACAAACGTGTCCCCTTAGAAACAATTTCTTGATCCACTGCGTATATGTTATGAGTCCGTTGGACCTGCAGTGGCAGCACTAGCAGCAACATCATTTTCTTTACCGGTGGTGGCAGCAGCAACGTCAATTTCTTTACCGGTGTTGGCAGCAGCAACATCATTTTCTTTACTGGTGGTGGCAGCAGCAACATCATTTTCTTTATCCTTTTCCTTCTTCTTAACCTTCACGGGGAAATCTTCCTCAGGCTGCCGGTGCCACCGGAAATTTGAGGCTTCAATCCAGCGGGGATGGACCAAGAACTTGTCATTGGCAACTGCCCAGCGGGACTTATCTGTTCCAAGATCCACAGTGACGACATGGGTGATCGTGGAATCCAAATCTGTGCAGCAAATGGCTCCCAGCTGCTCAGCCATCTTCCAGATAAACTGATCCTGTGGGATAGACTTGGATGGGAAGACCCGACTGAAGACTAATTTGCAGCCTTGCAGTACTTCCTGCCGTACCCCCTTGATTACCTACAGAAGGGGGTGTGTAAGTGACAACATAAATGTATGAACCATGGATGGAGGATTTAGTTAGCAGCCTCTAGTTCATAGTTATTTCAGAATTTATCAGTATAACCAAATTTGCTTGTAAATTATAGTGATCTCAGAACTTATCTACATAACTGAAACTGCGTGTACATTTTTTTTCCGTTATCGTTTTCATCACCACTCCAGCTTAAGTATGGAAGTGTACCTGTCTTACATCCCGCGAAGAAAGAGCAGTTTCAACAGCCTACAGAAGTGCCGAAGCAATTGATTAGGATAAAATATCAGTGCTTATTAGAGTCAAGTTTTATACACAGCAGCCAAAAGGTAGCAGGCGATAAATTGTGCTAAATACGTGTACTTAAGTAACCAACCGAGTCAAAGAAAATTGTGTGTATACGCTTCAGAACATCTAAAATAGTAGCCAAAGCACCATCGATTCCCCTTTCATCTTGCATCGACTCTGACAGAGATTTGACACTAAAACCAAATTGGCGACAGCTCGAAGCAAAGTAATGGTATCTCTCCATCAGAATCAGGTTTTCTTTATGCTTCTGCCAGACCTGAAACAAATAGTAACATTCAGAGTAGACACACTATGCTAACAAAAGGGCTAATTTTTTTTAAATAATACATTTTTTTATTCAATTTCACAAATAATACACAAAATGCAAATGTTGTAAATCTAACGGACCGTCGTCCGTTCAAAAGACGATGGACAACATTCGTCCATTCAAAAGACGATGGACAACGTTCGTCCGTTCAAAAGACAACAGACACATTCGTCCGTTCAAAAGACGAACGTGCTACATGGGTGGACGTTGGGGGCGCTCCTCCATGAACCTGTGCATCGTCTTTTGAACGGACGAACGTGTCCGTTGTCTTCTGAACGGACGAACGTTGTCCATCGTCTTTTGAACGGACGACGGTCCGTTACATTTGCAACATTTGCATTCCGTGTATTATTTGTGAAATTGAATAAAAAAATGTATTATTTAAAAAAAAATAGCAACAAAAGGATGATGGACAAATCTACTAAAACAGGAAACATCAATCAACCACGGGGGTCTGGAAAAAAACAGCACGAATAGACATCCAAGCATTATCAGTGCCCAGAAAAACTTAGCGACCGGAGTATAACACAACAAGGACATGCCTTGAGCAACAAACTCATGACCAACATTAAGTACTCAAAATAGTCTCATAAATGTGTGCCAGGCATGCTCATCAAGAAAATCACTTACATACTCAGTGTCATCAAGGATCACTGCAACGCTTTCAGCTCCAAGGACCATATCAAGACCTTTCTGGTGTCGCTGAGTGCAGTCAGAGTTTGAAATCACTTTGGAATCAAAATAGACATTACGAGGATCAAGAAGCTTTGCTATTTCGATTGCATAAGCCTTGTCGCCCATGGTGTATATGTACATCTCAAACATAGTGCTTGCTTCTTTTAAAAATTTACGGACAAAGGGTCTTAACTTTGTAAGCATCTGCATTCCTTCTAATGTGAACAGGCTTCCATTTGGATTGTCTGCATAGGACATATTAGTGGTTAACTGTAGCTCTACATTCATGGATAGGCAGAGATGAAGTTTTGAAAGGATCAAAGCCTATAATTGTTTACAATAGAAGTCTGCATACACTAGGTGGAAGAAACTAAACATGTACAATAGAAGCCTGCATAGAGTAGAACCGCTATCACAAGATGCTGCTTCCATCATATAAAAACATTTGCTATTTTTGGTCAACAACTATTGCCAGGTTAACTGTTAGGTAATAGCAATACCAACTGTTGCATACTGTAAAATTTTAATCAAAATAACCAGTGATGAGGTACCAAAACGGAGAATAGTAATCTCTAAATGAAACCGTACAGGAAATATACCAAAAACAATGAGAGTTGCCGTCAGCAGTGACATTAAATTTCGTTCATTATCTTATTGCATAACAGTGTAAGATCTGCTCCCTCCGATCCATATTACTTGTCGTTGAAATGGATGTATCTAGTACTAAAACATGTCTAGATACATCCATTTCAGTGACAAGTAATATGGATCGGAGGGAGTACCATTCTGTCATGGCCTTTGAAACAAGGTTAGCGGAATTACAAGATGATATTGGGAGCATGGATTGGATTGCAAGGGGCAGAGGGGGGAGGTGGAAAATCGTCCGCCAACTTTATGCAGGCTTATCCCAACTGAAGCTTACAGGCTCTAAAACTTACTTGGGGCTTGAAGTTTTCTTATTGCATACCAAACAGATTACAGGGACTGGACTTGTATAATAACCACCCTTATGCAATAAGGATATGCAACAGACTAACCCCCCTAGCACAACTTGGACACATGGTTTACTAAGGGACACATTGCCAACTCTAATTAAGACTCTGACTAGCTAACTACTGAGACACAACTGCTACTAGTATCGTTGTCAAACTTGACACTGATATCACTCCCTTCGTCCGTCCAACGCTTTTTCTTACATAACTGCGCTAACTCCGGGTAAAAAAATCAACGAGAAATATATACGTTTAGGCCATTTTTCTGCACGAAGCAAGTAAGACGGCTAGTTTTGAACATAAGATGTCTGTGCATGTTGCAAACTTGAACTCTGGTGAAAGTAGTTGAAAACAGATCTATTACCATCTTCCCATGGAATTTAAAAAAATCAAAATATTAGTGGTCAAAAGTGAAAATTGCTTGATTTTGCACATGTATAATAGTCACACATATATTGTAGACCAGAGGTAATGCTCCTATGATCATGGTCATAGAATATCACATTGTGTAGAAAAATAGCTAAAAGTTCTTAAAACTTAAAATACAAATAGACATAGCTTACCTTTTGATGCAGCAGTTTGAATTCCCAAGTTATTTTCAGCAGCAGAAATATCATGGAGCTTTGTCGAGTTAATCAGTGTATGATCCAAGTCTAAAATAAGTATCAGTTTTCTTTCACGCAGCAAGTTCTTCATATCAGATCCACGTAGTCTGTCCATTTCTGAAGTACCTAGCCTCAAACCCTGCATTTAAATAGTTCCAGTACTCAGAAAATCCTATGGGAGGCACTTCGCAAGCACAATTGGAAACGGGAAAATAATTTCAAATATCTGAAAATGAATTCGAGATATAATGCTAATATTAGCCTCAGAAGATGGGTCTTGTGGGCAGGTACGTTCAACGAGGGAACAATCACACCTCTGGTCATCTGTCTATGTACCTTGTGGACATAACCAAAAGCAACTCCTGGGACATCTTCCTCGTCTTGTCTTTTCCCACACCTAAAGCAAAGTCCACCAAAAAATCCAGGATGTGGAGGACATATCTTGATTTGAGCATTTTGAGATGAACCTTCTACAACAAATATTCAATCATTCAACATATCATCTGCTATACTCGTGAACATTAAATGATTTAAGATAGGATATATTGAGCTGAAGGAAAGACAACTTCAATAAAAAAGAAATTTTATATAAGAACAGCTTTTAAACCTTCGAGGGTATTTTTAGAAGGCAAAGAGAAAAGGCATACCAGACTTTTAGGCAACTGGGTAATTTGAAAATCATACACGACATAGAGAATGGTTTGTGAGTCATACTTATATTAGATTAAATTGTGAACATACATAAGGATAGCCAAATTCTGCTATTAGCACAAAGACAATGTGCATTTTTTATGATCCAGATGAAGGAAATAACTTCTTCAGCATTATGAAAACCTAACAACCAACAGTAACACAATCAGCCTTGCTCTCGTCAAATTCAGTGGCCTTTTACTAAGTTGTAATCTAGCTTCTACAGTAAAGTGTAACTTCTTATTTGAAACTTCAGCCTAACGTTGACATATGCATTACTACACAGCATCCTATGGAACGACTGCAGAAATAATATTGCCTTTCAATTTTCAACATGACGACACCAATAAGCCATGGCAAAGTGGTAAGATGGATGATCACAATACACTTGTCAAATGCAAAACCATAATGGAATAAAGAAACAAATGCATGATCATCTGTATGTTAAACAAAAGTGGTAATTTAATTTAAAAAAATCTGTTGAAGGTTGTTGTGGACGCTAGTAAGATGGATGTGGCAGGACGGATGGCAATAAGACCAGGATGGTCATATCGGATCAGGAGATGGTCACATGTTTGGCAAAGACTTGCAGTACCAAGTAAAAGAGGAGAGTCCTTTAAGAAAGTATAGGTTTAGGAAAGAGTCCAATGGTATTAAGAAAGATCCCCAGTCATATTAGGAGAGGTCTGAGGCCTGAGAACCCATTATATAAGCATGACGTGTATCTACTTTTGGATCAAGCAAGAACAATCAATTAATCTCTCCCAAGTATTCTCTAATCCCAATTTATGTCTACCCGATCTAAGTCCAGAACAGAGGTTGAGATCAGATGGAAAAAAGTCGTCACACACACAAAGGACTCAATGATAATAAGAATAATATATACCCCTTATGAGAATGGGGCCTGGAAATTCCACAGATATCTAATAAGTGCAGCTTACTTATCAATAAAATTCTGAAACACGATTAGTGCACAATCATGTCCCCTTGAGTTGCTACATTCTTTTGCAGAAACTTGAGCTGCTACTGTCTAATGCTTTGCAAAACGAGATTACCAAGCATACCAATGGCATCTTCATCAGGCCTTATTGTTGTTCCTCGATCTTGGTGTTGTACCTCCACTTTACGCCTTTTAGTACTGCATTTTCATGGAGTCAGCAATCAGAACTATAGTACAAAATGTACAAAACAAATCATGATTTTTCTCAGCACAACATCATCCTATATTCTTGCTTCCAGTTATGTCCTCTTACCCAAGTATTAGGATCCTTCATCAAGAACTACACTCTCTCTGCACTCCAAAAAAAACCACTGCATCTGAACTATTTGATGCAGTGGTTTCCCAAATGGATGATTTCGTATACTACAAGCTATCTCCATATTGGTGTACCTGATCACTTACAGTCCTACCAATGTAACATCTTATTTCGGTAACTATTTACTGTGACCTGATGATGTAACACATTCTAGAAAGATTAAACAGAAGAACAGAAAATGATGGTGACTAAGCCAACCTTATTTCTACACAAAAAATACTCAAAAAGATTCCAATATGCAAACGGAGTGCCTGGTCCACCAATCCTAAGCTTCAGCAGTTCAGAGATTATGATAAGCCACAAAATTGTCTAATGGCTTGCCCTAGCTTCACCTTAGCATGACAATGAAGCTAGGTTGAATAACTAAGAATGACAACAAACTCGCATACCTCAGCAGAATATGTGACTTTCCAATTTCCATGTGAAACGTAAGGCATGCAGCGACCTAACTGAATATGTTTTTATGATCAATTTTCATCCTCAAAAAAGTGGAATACCATAAAACAAAATCAAGTGAAGCGCTCACTGCTAACACGGTAAGTCAACGAACAGTACTAACACCAATAAACCTAGGAAAAAAACTGCTAGTGCGTCAGATGCTGCACGCATACACGAATCTACCACCAGTCACCACATTGCAAGAAGAACAGAAACATTAACTTCCAAGCATCTGTATAATCGAATCTACCGCGACACTCAGATAAAACTGGACCAAATCTGCTAATGGCTACACTGAACCTACATAGTCAACACTAGAAATGCAGTAGAATACAAGCTTCTGATCGAACAGCCGAAGCAAGCAGGCCCAACAACTCGGTACGAAATGGGGATCGCAAATCACGTACCTGCTCTGTTCCACAGCTTCTACCTCGACCACCACGTCGTCGTCGTCGTCATCCTCTTCGTCGTCGCTGCCTGTGAGTGATGTGGAGGGATCGTCGGGAGAGGCGGAGTCGACGGCAGAGGCGAGCTCGAGCTCCGAGTCTAGGAGCGCAGCGAAGTCGTCGCTGCCGCTAGAGGACGACGGGGAAGGCGACGGCGACTCGGCTGCGAGGCTCATCGAGGACGACGCGGGGAGGGGAGCAAACAACTCACGCGGCGGACAAATCGGCAGCGGGAACACGGTCAGGGCGAACTAGGGTTCTGGAGAGGTCAGGAGAGAAGGACTGGGAGTGGGACGGCAGCGCTAGCGACGGCGGGGAGTGGGCGGCTCGCCAGCGGGCACATCGAATGCCGGGGGAGGAGGCGAGGAGAAAGGAGGAGAGACGGCGGCGGGAACAAGGCCGGCTGGGAAGAGAGGGGTTGGATGAACGGCGGGGGAAGTGGGGCGGCGGCGCGTGACCGAGGCGACGGTCGCGCCTGTCCTCGAGGCGAGACAGATGTGTGAGTCGGGTGCGGTTAGTTTGTCCCAAAACCAACCTGATTCGTCTATTTTTCAAAAACATTTTTTTCTAAATTCAAATCATCTGAAAATATGACTAAGTTCCTGCGTTGCCGCGTTCGATGAGATTCCCGAAATGATAGATGTGATTTCCAGTTCGTAATATAAGAGCGTGTGCAGCGTACCGATCTAGTAGCTAAGAAAAAACTTGGCGTTGAGTCTAACAAAACCAATCTATTCCACCGTTTAGACTCGACGTGTGGGACCTGATATACATATGCTGCACCACTTTTCCCACCGAACCATGCCTCTCCTCCTGCGATTGGAAAAATCCCCAAATCCCTACCAGCCATGGCTACCAGCCGCCCGCCGCCTACCAGCCATGGCTGCTGCAAGGAGCAGAGCGGGGCGCTCGAGAGAGGAGGACAAGGGGGGTACGAGAGAGGAACAGAGGCAAGCGGCTGGGATATGCGGCGTTGGCGGCGACAGATGTAGAGGAGATGCGCCGTGGCGGCGGCGGCTTGGGGAGTACGTGCGGCGCGCGCCTGATGGTGAGGTGTGGCGTTGGCGGCGGAGGATGTGGAGGAGATGCGTCGTGGAGGCGGCGGCTCGGGGAGTACGTGCGGCACGCGCCTGACGGTGAGGTGCGGCGTTGGCGGTGACGGATGTGGAGGAGATGCGCTGTGATGGCGGCGGCTTGGGGAATATGTGCAGCTCACGCCTGATGGTGAGGTACGCTGCTGTTCCTGGCCACTCCATGGGGGAGCGACGAGCTTTCCTAAATTTATTATGTTGTTTGGTACTGAAATAGAGTGCTTCCTTTTGTTCAAGATAGTTTCAAAGATTTTGCTAATCCAATATACACATTTTGTCTTTTGTTCAAGATAGTTATCCAATATACACATTTTGTGTTCTAGCTGAGGTAATGGAGATGGTCAATATCAGTATGCCAACATATGGAACGAAAATATTACAACATAATTCATATTATTACAACATAGTACATGCATAATTAAAATACAACATATCTCATTCGGTAAATTAATTCTAAGCATCATCATCAACTCCAAATTTTTCACATATGTGCTCCACCAAGTCAGCCTTTAGTCGACGGTGCATTGCTCGATCACGAATTTTGGTGTCTGTTTGAAGTACACTTGAAAATTCTGGAATTGGTCCATAATTGTATCCTACCAATGGTACTGTGTCAACCCCCTGGTGATAATCCAAATCATACCTCACATTATAGTTATCTCTCTCATCCTCCACTATCATGTTGTGCAGTATAATGCATGTATACATGATATCTGCTAGTGTAGCCATATCCCACAACCGTGCTGGGCACCGTATGATGGCAAATCTACGTTGCAGAACTCCAAAAGCCCTTTCTACATCTTTTCTTGCTCCTTCTTGGCACTGGGCATATTTCTTATCTTTAGGATTCTGAGTCAGGGGGATGGTCTTCATTAACGTAGCCCACTCTGCATAAATACCATCTGCAAGATAGTAGCCCTTGTTGTACTCATTTCCTTTGACTGTAAATTGAACCTCTACCTTGGAGTAATTGTGTGAACAAAGGTGATTGGTTTAACACATTAAGATCATTGTTAGATCCTGCCACACCAAAAAATGCATGCCAAATCCAAAGATCATGTGAGGCAACCGCTTCGAGCATAATGGTACAAGCTCCAATATCACCACCACTGTGTTTGGATGTTGGAAAATAACCTTGGAATTGGAATTTTGGAATTACTAGACCTGATTCAGCCGTTTGGAATGGTCTGGAAACTGAAGCATGGAAAAACGGACCGATTCCGAGCAGCCCCGTGCGAGCACTGCGCCCCGTCCCGATAGTTTCCGAGCCTCTCCGCTCGGAAACGTCCTGGAAAGTTAGCGTCCCCGCCCCCGACCGCCCGCCCGCCCCCGACCTTCTTCCTCGCGCCACCTGCATCTCTCCTCCCTCCCGCCCTCCTCCCTCCCGCCGGTGAGCTCTCCCTGTCCCTCCCCTTCCCCGCCCCTCCCCTCCACCTTCCACTCCCCTTCCCTTCCTCCCTCCCCTTCTTGGCACAGTTGGGGCGCCCCTTCCCCCGACCTTCTTCCTCGCGACCTGCAGCTCTCCTCCCTCCCGCCCTCCTCCCCCCCGCCGGTGAGCTCTCCCCGTCCCTCCCCTTCCCCTCCCCTTCCCTCCCCTCCCCCTTCCCCTCCCCTTCCCTTCCTCCCTCCCCTTCTTGGCACAGCTGGGGCGCCCTCCCCCCGAACCCTAACCCCATGGCGGTGGCAAGGGGGCTGTCCTAGCGCCGGCGGGAGGTCAGGCTACAGCAGGTCACTGGAGGCGGCGCCCTCCCTCTCCCTTCCTCCTTCCCCTTCTTCTCCAATGGATGTTGCTGTAATTTTTTTGTCAAATCTCAAAAAAAATTCAATTCCATGTTATGTACATCCAAACATGATTTGGAATTGGGTACTATCCTTTGATTCCAACAAAAAATTCCTTGCACATCCAAACGGCAGAATTGGAAATAGAGGCTATTTCCTTTCCATCTTGGATTTGGAATCTTCAGCCCAATTCAATTCCAAGGTTATTTTCCAACATCCAAACACAGTGCACGAGTAAATTGTCATTGCCAAGCAGTTGGGCATTTATCCCATTCCCAATGCATATAATCAAGACTTCCTAACATACCAGGGAAACCTCGGGCCTCTCCTATATGAAGTAACCGCCGAGTGTCTTCACTATTGGGTCTTCTTAGATATTCAGCACCAAAATTCTTTCTCACACCTTTTGCGAACATGGTCAAGCACTCAACAGCTGTGCTTGCACCCATTCTCAAATTTTCATCTAGACTATCAGCAGGGCAGCCATAGGCTAGCATGCGCATGGCAGCTGTGCATTTTTGATGTGGTGAATGAACAGGCTTGCCAAAGGCATTCGACCTTTGGCAAAAATAAGGTGACCATGCACTAAGGGTTTCTAAAATGCGAAGAAATACATGCTTCCTCATACGATACCTTTGACGAAATTTCTTCTCTGTGTAAACTAGGTTGTCGCTGAAGTAATCAGCCATCAACTTCACATTTCCACCAGCACGGTCTCTATCTATCATCTGCTTAGGTGGACCTCTGGCTTGATTCTGTTGTGCCTCAGAATGTGCCAGAATATGTGCTTCCAGCTCAGCTTGGATTGGGTCATTGATGAAGTCCCCAATAAACTCGTCGACATATGAAGCAACAATGCCATCATCTGAGTTCTCTGACTCGGAATCTGAATGCCTGGGCATTCTTCTGTGAAAGGGGAGAAGAGGTTTGTATGAAAGGGGAGTGGAGGCCTGGAAGACAGGGGAGTGGAAGTCCCCATATATATACACCCAAGTTCCAACGGCTAGTTTCCTTCTCTACTGTACTATCCTGACGACTAGTTTCTTTTTATATTGTTCTTTTCCAACAACTAGTTTCTTTTTATATAATGTTATTTTCCAACAGCTAGTTTTTTTATAATGTTATTTTCCAACAGCTAGTTTCTTTTTATATAATGTTCTTTTCCAACAGCTAGTTTCTTTTTATAATATTATTTTCCAAAAGCTAGTTTCCTTCTCTAATGTTCTTTTCCAACAGCTAGATTAATAAAAGATACATGGAAGCTTGATTAATAAAAGATACATGGAAGCAGGCAGACAACTAAAAGATACATGGTTGTACATCACTGAAACTCCTTGCACAAATACTCTATCATCATATCATGTCGCTGGAGTTGTACGTCACTAAAACTTGAAGTATCAACTTTCATCATGGAGAACTTTGCCTTTTCGAGCCTTTGCAGCCTCCTTTGCAGCCCTTGTCCCTGGAGAACGTTTTTGTTTTCACGAACTGCATCTATGTCTTCACTTTCCTGATTTGATGATGAATTGTAAGCTCTAGTTGTATCCAACCTCTGTGTCTTCTCATCATGTTTCTCCACTAGCATACACATCTGATGTCCTTATGTAACATGCATTGAACTCTGTGACTAATGGTGTAGTCTTGCTCCAATGGCCTTTGATTTGAGAAGTAGATCTTCTTTCATTTGGCGGGCTGTTCTTGTTGTACTCTTCTACGACTTGGCTCCAGTAATAGTTGCTCTTCTTTCCATTTCCTTGGATTGGATCAACAGAATGTTTAATCCAAGCATTGACCAATCTCTCATTCTCTTGTTGTGACCAATTTTTGCGATTTCTTTTTACTTCTTCCTCTGGACTGCTATCTCCTATTTCCTCCACTTCATTCTGATAATAACTGTTCTGGGCAGCAGACATTGGAGAACTAGAATCCTCACCGCGAGATCCTCCGACGCCGTAAGCTCCAAAGAAGGCGGGAGATTCGACCGGCGACGATGAAAGGCGGTGAGCTCCTCCATAGGGCAGATTTGTGGGTGGCCTGGTACTCATCTGTTGGTGAGATCCTCCATACGACATGTTTCCTGGGTGGTATGGATATTGTTGGATCCCTGGGTGGTGAGCAAATGGAGGGATACTAGGATGATGAGGGTGTTGATTGGAAGGATATTGGGAGGACGGATGGATATTCATGGCAAGGTGAGAAGCTTGAAACTGCTAGTAATATTAGTTGTTTTGGTTCTCAGACTCTCCTACAGAGGAGGTGAGCATGCTTGTATAACTTGGTGGCCTAGATGGATCCATATTTAAAAGTTGTGTGTCCTTGTGATGAAATATGTGTATATATGTATAACGGCTAGTGGAGAAGTAAATTGAATTGCACAACGGCCAGCAACTGCCAGCCCAAACGGTTGGGAGAAAAACAATATTCTAATCAGTTATGGCAACTTGGGGGTGTGTCTAGAGCAAGACTTAGCACAGGGAATCTTTTGCTTAGACTCAGCTGGTCCAGTGTTTAGACATACGTCTAAGGCTCATTAGACTCAGGGAAATTGTAACGCTGCACACGCTCTAAGAGCATCTTTATTCGTGAGGCGAACCCAGGTCGAAATCCAGACTTTATCCAGACTTTTTTTGGC
The DNA here is from genome assembly GCA_910589765.1 of Avena atlantica. Lineage (NCBI taxonomy): Eukaryota > Viridiplantae > Streptophyta > Magnoliopsida > Poales > Poaceae > Avena > Avena atlantica. The sequence continues at coordinate 359,089,207 of OU342734.1, read as the reverse complement.
TGGACGAAACAAGTTTTTGGCTTGGGTACGCCGAGTTTCCCACTCGTGTACCCAGGCCGAGATCCCAGGCGAACAAAAAATGACGACATACTTGAATTTTTATCGTTCCCGCCGACAAGAGCTCGGCCAAAAGGTGTTCGACAGAATTAACGCCCATAGATTTGGCGACGGATTATTATAAAACAGGGAAAATGACTCGGCCATCTCTCAGTCGTCGATGGGGATGGGCTCCTGCGGCGAGGTCGATGCGGCAGGGTCGGCCGTCTCGTCGGCGGACGCCGACTGGTTGGAGGAGGTGGAAGCAGAGCTCGGCGTAGTGGTGGCGTTGTTCGGCGCAAGGGCGTTCGACGCAGCGGAAGGTGTGATCTCGCCCTGGAGGATGGTCTGGCATTGAGCCATGTACCAGGCCTTGACCGGCGAACTCATCTTCGACGTGTCCTCGCCGCCCAGCAGGAACTTCAGATCCGTGTTCCGCTTCTTGGCGGCGTAGTTGGCCTTGAGGAGGGCCACCTTTTCCCCTTGGGTCTCGATCAGCTGCTTCCACCGCTCGTCGGTCTTCTCGGCCCTCTTCTCGGCGTGCGCCCTCGTGTCGGCGATGCATTTCTCGATCGAATCCTGGAGACGCTCGGCGGGAGGTACGGTGCCTTTAAGCATCTTCGCCTTCTTCTGGCCGATCTCTTGCCTTCCTTCGCCAGCAGGGGCCTTCTGGTTGTAGATGTCGTCCTTGGTCTTGGAGAGGCTCACGCTAGTGTCCCGCCATTTTTCGCAGCTCTCGATCTCCTGGAACACATGGTGGAACTTGAACTCTGTCTTCATGTCCTCTCGAAACAAAGCGAGTGCACGACGAAGCTGCAAAATGAAAGTGTGTCAAGTGGTGTCAAAATGGAAGCGAGTGCACGACAAAGCTAGTGTTAGCGAATACCTTGTTGTCCATGTTTTTCCCGCTAGCTTGTGTGCGTTCCACCTCTTCCACGCAGTTGTGCCAATTGCTACATGCAGTATGGATGGTTGCCTAATGGTTGGTAATAGCCTTCTCCCCTCGCTCCATGTGAAGTTTGATATACTTTGGGTCGCAAATGCTACGCTCGTCGAACGCTAGCTTCACGCGCCTCCAATAGTTGTCGGAATTTTGGTTGGCACCGGTGATAGGATCCATGCTCACTATTTTCCATGCTTCGGCGAGACAGGTGTCCTCTGCCACGGTCCACTTGATGCGCGCCTCCGACGCCGAAGTGCCCGGCTTCTTCTTCCCCTTCTTGCCTTTCGCCAGCAGCACGGCTTCACCCTCGGCGTCCTCTGCCTGCGTCGGCTCGGCCTGCGTCTCCTCGGTGTCGAGGTCGGCGAAATCCTAGGACTCGATGTCGTGTTCGGCGTTGGCCCGGGAATGTTCTTCGGTGAAGAAGGAGGGGTTGGAGGCCGAGCCTTGGGCGATCATGTCCTCCATGTATGTATCGGCCGACATGCCGGGCGGCATTCCGCCGAACATGTTGCGCATGTCGGCCTCGCCGTAGGATGATTGCGCCGAGCTTCTGCCGAAAGGTAGTGGGCCGCGGCGCAGCGCGGGGCCTACGTATGCCGGAGAGGTGGAGTAGGGGATGTTGATGTCCATGTTGAAGGCCGAAGGAGGGTGCGGCGCCGGGCAGGGAATACCACGTTGGGGTTGAACCCGCCGTCAAACTCGGGGGATGAGGAGTATCTCTGCCAAGCAGTCGCCTGGCTCTCCTGGAAGCCGTCCGGAGAGATCGACGAGAATCCGGCCGGCAAGCCGACGCTTGTGTGGCTTCCCCAGTGGGGTGGATACAGCACCGCCATCAACGCCAACCTCGTCATCGCCGCCTGTTTCTCCCTCACGATCGCCTGCTCTTCCGCCGCCTCTTGTTCCTACCGGAGCTTCATCCTCTCCTTTCTGCCCTTCCGGTCGTCCGACGTGATCTTCTTGGTGTGTTCTTTGGCCGCCCACTCGGCGGAGGACATGCCCTCCGGCTTCTTTGCCGGCCCTCTCGGCTTCCTCGCCTTCTTCTCCGCCGTATCCTCGCCGAGGATCGATCTGGGTTGACGAAACTCTTGGGCGGCATGGTCGGCGGGAGCTCGGCAGAGTGGCGGGAGTGGGGGAATGGGTAAGAAAGGCGGGAGGGGAGAAAGAAAGGGCGGGAGCTCGGCAAAGTGGCGGGAGTTCAGCCTTCTGTCACCGACAGAGCTGGCCCACGCCCGTTTTCGCTGCGTTCGGCGTTCCTAGGGCGTTTCCGGGAACCTGGGTACGACCTGGGAAGCCCAGACCAAAGTTTGCCTAAATCCGGACGAAAACAGGTTCCTGGGTACGCGACTGGGCCGATTTTCGGCGTCCAGGCCTAAATTCGGCGTCTGGATTGGCGTCCTAGGTAGGCGAGTGGAGATGCTTTAAAGGTGTGGAAATGAGAGTCAAACAAATGGAAGAACCATATTGTAACACCGCGGTTCTGAAAAGACCGAGGCTTCTATGTGACATGCCAATCCCTGGATCGGTTCATTGGCCCACAATAGAATAAGATGAATAACATAGCAAAATATCCGTGTATCATGAATAACGAAGATCCAAAGTACCATTATTACAATAAAAGCTTAGCCCAAGGCTAGCTCAAATTATTCAGGTAGCAACATAAATAAAGTAAATCCTCCGTTCTTCAAATTGCCCACAAGTGAACAAGTGCCGAGTGGAGTACCGTGGCCTATATCGATTACTCAGAATCGGAATAACCTGCAACATGAAACGTAGCAACCCCGAAGGGTCAATACATGGAATGTATGGCAAGTAGAGCTAGTAAAGGAGACAATAGTGCTAACATCTACATGCATATTTGGCAATTGGAGCTGTGTCTAGCTTGCATTTGCAAATACATTTGTCCTACTTTCTTAAACAGTTTTTGATTTTTTTTTAAAAGATCCCAATTAAGTTAACTTAACAATATTGAAACAATTATGAAATTAGAATGAGCGAGAAACATGTCATGGAATCAATATCAAGCAACTCAGTTGTCCATAACCGGGGACACGGCTAATCGATTAGATTATACACTCTGCAGGGGTTAGTACACTTTACCCATGTGACTTGGCCAGCCCAGCTCGTACCATCACTCTCATTTTGAGTGGTGATAGGGATAAGTCCAAGAAGAGACTGTTCGGGAAGTAGCTCCTCAATCCCGACGCGCACCGGTCCAACCTATCAAAATTCTACATCTCTGGATACGCGGGTTCGAGTTACCACAACCTACTAAGTCCAACCAACCACCCATTTCATTATTGGCACATGGTTGTACACGTAAGCTACACAATAAAGAAGCCAATCAATTTATCTCGATACCTGGGTGCCTTTCCGCAATAAACCACCAAAATTATCAATCCCATCACACCCAAGAGATTCATTGATTAAGTTGTTTTAGTATTTGCAAACCAACTCATTTAGAAACAACTTTCAGTGATGTAACCCAGCCCTCGTTCATCATAGCATGGCTAAGCACATCTACCAACGGTGGTTCATCTACAAGGAAAGCCCTACCACATAATAGGACATAGCATAGCGATAGTATCATCCTACACATGCATCTACAAAATACACGACAATGCATTGAAAATAGTAGGACGATATCATGAACAAAGTAGCATCTACTTGCCTTGGTTGTAGCGGTCGGAAGAACAATCCACACACGAGCAAGCGTTGCACTCGTCACAATCTACACGATACAATTGCAATCATAAAGAAACAATTCCACAAGCATATGCAACAAAAATGATGCATGAAGGTATGCAAGGCAAGTGAATTGGTGCTACTGCTGCACCTCATAATCCTATTCAATAATACTACTGATTGCATGCATGGAAAATAGTTTTAGCGCAAGGAAAACTATTACGCAAAAAGTAATGCTCAAAACTAGAGCTAGAACTTAAATAATTTCACTACCGATAGTATACTGTTTTTAAAATCTTGGGAAAATTCTACCGTACAGGTATTGCTATATAGGAACAGTACCAATTGGAATTACTCAAAAAGGAATTATAAAACTCTCCGAGTAATTAAAACACTGCAGAAAGCCACTAGACAGTTTCTGCAGAAGTTTTTACTGTAAGCCTATCTTTTTAATTCACGATGAGATTCCCCTCGTTCCACTGAATCCAGGGACATATCATACGCGATTTTTGGAGCTACGGATATTTTTCTACGAATTAATTACTCCAAAAAGGCCATTAACCTATTTGATTAAACTGTACTAAACCTTGCTGCAAAAGTGTGAACCAAAGGTACAGCAAGATTCTGCACGACTCACTGAATCTACACATATTTTATTTGCAATTTTGGCCCAGCGGTTTAATTTCTACGCAATTTACAAGTTTCTACCGAAATCTGCCAACTTAAACGATTAAAGAATAAACCCAGTCAACTGTGTCTATTGACTGGTCAACGCGGCTGCTGACTGGGCGTCTGACTAGTCAACGCCTGGATACTGACCGGTCAACGCCGATCTGGACCGTTGATCTGAGATCTAATGGCGGCTGCGGACTCACCGGAAACGAACGGCGGCGAGTTCCGGACGGTGGCGGCGATCGGTTCCGGCGATGGCGTTTCTCCTGCGCGGGAAAGAGACAGTCAGCGCGCGGATCAAGACGATCACGCAACGGCGGCGCGGGACGGTGGCACGGCGCGCGAGGCGTGCGTGCATGCGGGCGAGTGCGGCGCGCGGCAGCGGGCACGCGGGGCGAGCGGCAGCGGCGGCGGCTCGGCTGGCGCGCGCGCGCACGGCAGCAGCAGCGCAGCAGCAGGCGCAGGCGGGCGCTGCAGCGGCGGGTGCGGGGCGAGCTGTGGGGCGCGGCGCTGCGGCTCGCGGGAGGCGGCTCGACGGCGGGGTGGCGAGGTGGCGAGGCGGCAAGGCGGGGCAGGTAGGCGGCGATGTACCTGGGCGGCGGTGGTGATCCCGAAGATCGAGGCGGCGGCGCGGTCTTCGAGATGGCGGCGGGGCACGGGACCCGAGGCGGGGTGGGGCGATCGAGGCGGGCAGGGAGCGGCGGCTCGGCTGGGTGGGGTCCGCCCTTTTGTGGGCCCCACGCGGGGTCCTAGTTGGATACGGCGCGCGGTTGGAAACGGGCACGGAAATCGGCCCGAGAATCGGCCCATTTTTCTATCTTTTAATAAAACGGCCGTAACTTTTCCGCACGAGCTCCGAATCGGGCGATTCTTGCTCCTACGGTTTTGTAAAATCGAGGGGAACAACCTAGGGTCAATGGTTGAGCGAAACCACTAGGATACAGGGGCGGACTACACTAGTCCTACTCATGCCTCCCACAGGAGCCTCGTAGTAGAATAGAATAGGGTTTTGAAAATAGCGTTTCGCCGATTCTTTTCAATCGATGGTTTTGCATGGAAAAGCATGATGCGATGATATGAATGATATGCAGAACCAAATCTAAAATTTGGGATGTGACAAGACTAACCCCCTTAAGATGAATCTCGTCCTCGAGATTCGGCGCGGCTAGCAAATAGGTGTGGGTAGTCCTCTCGGATGTCATCCTCACGCTCCCAAGTGGCTTCCTCTTCAGTGTGGTGGCTCCACTGTACCTTGCAAAATCTGATCGTCTTGGTACGGGTAATCCTCTCTGTTGTCTCCAGAATCTTGACCGGTTTCTCCTCATAGGTCAAATCATTCTCAAGCTGAACCTCCTCTAGTGGCATAGTGTCTCTCAATGGTGTATCCACCATCTCCGGATGGTACTTCTTCAACTGGGATACGTGGAACACATTATGAACAGCGGACAGAGCCTCCGGCAACTCCAACTAATAAGCAACTTCTCCTTTGCGTGCTAAGACCCGATACGGTCCAACAAATCGAGGTGCCAGCTTACCCTTAATTCCAAATCTCTTGATTCCACGAAGCGGCGACACTCTGAGGTATGCTCTATCACCTATCTCATACACCACTTCCTTGCGCTTGGCATCAGCGTAGATCTTCTGCCTTGATTGTGCTACCTTCAGTCTGTCCCTAATCAAGGCGACCTTCTCCTTAGCGTCCTTGATCAAATCAGGCCCAAACAACTTACGTTCTCCTACTCCATCCCATAGCAATGGTGTACGGCACCGTTTCCCATACAATACATCGAACAGTGACGTCTTGATGCTGGTTTGATAGCTGTTGTTGTAGGAAAACTCCGCATACGGCAAATTCTCATCCCAACTAGAACCATGAGCCAAGGCGCAAGCTCTCAGCATGTCCTCCAAAATCTGATTCACCCTCTCGGTCTGTCCATCAGTCTACGGGTGAAACGCTGTGCTAAACTCCAATCTAGTGCCAAGTGAGAAGTGTGAGGTAAATTGGGTGCCTCTATCAGATACAATACTCTTGGGAACTCCGTGTAGGCACACAATCCTGTCCATGTACATCTTGGCCAACTTTGCACTCGTATAGGTTGTCTTTACCGGTACAAAGTGGGCTACCTTGGTCAAATGGTCGACCACTACCCATATGGAGTCATATCCTGACCTGGTCCTTGGCAATCCTGTGATAAAATCCATTCTCAGTCTATCCCACTTCCAATCCGGCACGGGCAACGGCTGTAGCAGTCCTGCTGGCTTCTGGTGTTCCGCTTTCACTCGGCTACATACATCACATAGGGCAATATGCTCCGCGATGTCTCCCTTCATGTTGTTCCACCAGAATCTGTCCTTTAGGTCCATATACATCTTCGTATTGCCCGGATGTATGGAATACGGCGAGTCATGAGCTTCCTGCAGAATCAACTTCCTCAAATCCGGATCGTTGGGGACGCACAAACGATCTCCATACCACAAGGTACCTTGCTCATCCTTGCGGAATTCCTTTGCTCGATCCTCCTTCATCTTTTCCCTTATTTCATGCATCTCTTTGTCTCCCACTTGAGCCTTTCTAATTCTGTCCTGTAGCGTTGGTTGGACTTCCATTGTTGCCAAGTATCCTTTAGATACAACCTACAGTCTAAGGTCCTTGAACTGCTTGCACAAATCCTCAGGCAATTCCCCAATTGTCAATCCGCTGGCATAGACCTTCCGGCTCAGAGCATCTGCTACTACATTGGCCTTTCCTGGGTGGTATTGCAGATTCATATCATAGTCCTTGATAAGCTCCAACCATCTCCTTTGCCTCATGTTCAGTTCCTTCTGTGTAAATATGTACTTTAGGCTCTTGTGGTCGGTGTACACATCACAGTGTTTTCCCATTAAGTAATGCCTCCATACCTTGAGCGCATGAACCACTGACACTAACTCCAAGTCGTGTGTGGGGTAATTCCTCTCATGGTGCTTAAGTTGTCGCGAGGCATATGACACCACTCTCCCATTTTGCATCAGCACACTCCCAAGTCCCTGTCGAGAAGCATCACAGTACACTTGGAAATCCTTCTGAAGATCTGGTAAACACAGAACAGGCGCGGTCACTAGTCGACGCTTCAGTTCCTGAAAGCTGGCTTCAGATATGTCTGACCATTCAAACTTCCTCTCCTTCTTCAGAAGTTCAGTCATCGGCTTAGCAATCTTGGAAAATCTTTCAATGAACCTCCTGTAATATCCAGCAAGTCCCAAAAAGCTTCGAATCTCTCCTGCATTCTTGGGTGCTTCCCACTCAGTTACTGCAGTCACTTTGCTTGGATCAACAGCGACTCCTTCTCCTGACACTACGTGTCCAAGAAACCCAACGGTGTTAAGCCAGAATTCACACTTGCTGAATTTGGCATACAGCTGATGTTCCCTCAGCTTCTCCATAATCAGTCGCAGATGCTTCTCATGCTCAGCATCATCCTTGGAATATATCAGTATGTCATCAATAAACACCACCACGAACTTGTCCAAATACTCCATAAATACCTTGTTCATCATGGTCATGAAATATGCCGGGGCATTCGTTAGTCCAAAAGACATAACTGTATACTCATATAACCCATACCTAGTGGTGAAGGCGGTTTTTGGTACGTCCTCCTCCCGGATCTTCAATTGGAAGTAGCCTGATCGCAGATAAATCTTGCTAAACACCTTCGCTCCTTCCAGTTGATCAAACAAATCATTTATGTTCGGCAGAGGGTACTTGTTCTTGATGGTTACTTCATTCAGTGAGCGATAGTCCACTACTAATCTCTTGCTGCTGTCTTTCTTCTCCACAAACAGAACATGTGCTCCCCATGACGACGAACTAGGCTGAATGAATCCATTTTCCAGCTGCTCTTTCAACTGCTTCTTCAATTCCTTCAGCTCATCCACATCCATCTTATATGGTTTCTTGCAATAGGTCCTGTTCCCGTCATCAGGTCGATAAGAAACTCTACTTCCCTGTCAGGTGGCATTCCTGGCAGCTCTTCCGGAAACACGTCGGGGTAATCCCTAATCACTGTCACAATATCCATGCTAACCCCCTTAAGAGAATTCAACTTACACCTTCCTGGTCGTACAGCCGACTTGAACCTAACCCTCTTACCATCCGGGGTTTTGAGTGAAACAGCTCGCTGTGCACAATCTATGTTTCCCCCGTGCATATACATCCAATCCATACCCAGAATAACGTCTAATCCCTGTGATTCCAACACTACCAAATGTGCACTAAAGTGGTGTGTTCCAATCCTCACAGTTAAGTCGCGGCATCCCGCGCTAGCTATCATATCTCCTCCAGGTGAACTCACTCTAATAGACCTTTTCATAGACTCAGTAGGTAGCTTATACTTATCCACAAATGCCCTTGATATGAATGAATGTGATGCACCAGTATCGAAAAGTATAAGTGCTGGGTGAGTGTTGATTGGAAACTTACCAATCACAAGGTCAGGCTCATCTGGAATCTCCTCCACATTCATGTGGTTCACTGTGGTCTTCTCGTTGTTGGTTGGCTTCAGTCCTTTCCTCTCTGGACAGTTGTCAGCATAGTGTCCCTTCTGTTTACACTTGAAGCATGTCACCTCACTCAGATCCTTCTTCACAAAGCTGCGATCACGGTTGCGGTCATGTCCACCGTGTCCTCCAGAGTGGTGAGAGTGTCCTCCCTTGTGGCTGTGGTGGGTGCTCCTATGGTTGTCATGACGATGCCCATCGCCTCCATGGTGGTGGCGATCATGGCTCCCATGGTCACTCCCTCCATGCTTGGAGTATCCATCATATGAAGTGCGAGACTTGTGATGTGAACCAGAGTGGTGATTGTTTCTCTTTCTCTTGCGGTTCTCCACCTGCTTGTGCTTCCCTTCCAAGATCCTGGCCTTGTCCATAAGCTCCTGGAAAGTGGGGCAGTAAACCACCAGTAGCTGCACTGAAAGCTCATCACTGAGGCCATCCAGGAATCTCTCCCTCCTTTTTGCATCAGTGTCAACATCCTCAGGTGCATAACGGGACAGGTTGTTGAACTCCTCAATGTACTCAGCCACAGTGCGGTTGGTTTGGCGCAAGTTGCGGAACTCCTTCCTCTTCAGGCTCAGAACTCCTGAAGTGTAACACCCTCAGAATCGGACCTATGCAAGTTTTAGCGAAACTCGCCAAACCCGCATAGAAACGATTCAAAGGTGCCCACCAGGCACTTTCGTGCGGGTGGAAAACGAAGTAATAACATTACACAACAGTCCTCGATGGGACCCACAGAACAGATATATAGAACAGCGACTCAAAGAGTCAAGAATACAGATATAATATACAAAGATCCAAATCACCTTGAAAACGATAGAGCGTCCAGCTACGGACAAGATGCAAATGGGGCTAAGAGCCCTGAAGAATAACCAATGGCGTCCATAACCCTGCCCAGGCCAAGCCGAAAGGGTAACCCTGCTAACGGCGTCGATCTCAAAACCTGCTTAAACAAAAGGGGTGCCGACGAAGGGCAAAGGAAAAAGAGGAGCGTCAGTACTGAGGCCAGTACACGGCGAGGCTAGAATTCGGCGGTCCTCGCCTACATAGGTATGGTGGACTGAGCGGCAGCGGCAGCATGCACTAAACAACCTATAGAGACTCGATACGACTGGCGGTTATCAGAGAGGGATAAGAAAGACCTATTCAGATCCAACCTGAAGCTAACACCAAACATACCCATCCTGGTGTTTCCCCCTCGAAACCAAACGAGGAAGTCAACCGAGGAACTCACACAGTTGGCAGTTTTAGTTATTCAGTTATCGTTGCAGCAATTACTAGTCAGGTTTAGATAATCGTCCTGATAAAGTAAGCAGTGGGCACTTTTAGTTAACCATTCCGTTGTAGTTGCAACAATTACTAATCAGATACAGATAGCATGAGATAAACCCAAAACCCAGCAGTTGTTGGTACTTTTATTCAGCCATTCCGTTGTAGTTGCAATACTTACTAGTCAGGTACAATGGTCGCAAGCGACAATCCAAACAAGCAATTGTTGGCAGTTTTATTTAGCCATTCCGTTGTAGTTGCAATATTTACTAGTCATATCAGATACAAGTCAATTTATAACAGTAAACTTTAGTTATAGTTGTCTATGTTCGAGATACTGTGCTCCAAGTCGTCCATAACCGCGGACACGGCTTTCAGAAAGTTTTAACCCGGCCGGGGTGCACAAATAGCAACACACACACGATCAACCTCGGAAAAACCAAATCAAAACCCAACGAGGTCTTCACGACAGAGCAATCACAAGATTCAGAAATATTTCAGGGGGCCACCCCTTTGAGTAGATCCCGCAACGGAGTAAGCAAGCTCCGAGACGGACTCAAGGTTGCGCCAATGGCTGTAAGCGACTGGGAACCCGAAAGTGTGGCTGGGCTTGTCGATACCGCGTAATCACTCCGCATACCTAAACAGTGCAGTGTGCTCCTCGCACAATCGTAAATAAAGAAGTAAAACATGGCATAAGTACAGGATCGTAAATAAAACCTCAAACTAGTTGTGGCCCCAAGAAATAAGACGGAATCAAGCTCTGGCTAAGGGGGGCCCATACTCCCCATATGTGGATAGCGCGATAAATCAAGGAACATGTATCAAGTACTCGGGGTCCTACGGGACACAAGTGGGCGTTCGGAAACCAAATGTTATCTATCACCCACCGATGCCTCTGCTTACTTCAATTTTAGTTGTTAAACAGGAATTAAAGTGAACAATAAGTAAAACTATGATCATCTCCAACATCAAACAGACGGCAATACATCAACAACTGTGGTACATGGCGACACGCAACAGCACTTGAGCAAGCGACTACGACGCGCAAGTCCAACTATCTACCAAACAACAGGTAATAGGAGGTGGCCATGGCAATATAGGGCTGCAAGGAATATCACGGGTACGAAAACTAGAGCAACGCAACTCAGATAGCAATAGATCAACAGGAGGGAATAAATACTATAAAAATAAGATAGGTAGAAAGGGGGAGATGCTCGCCTGAAAACATTGCCGAAGGTTCAACCGAAGATCGGGGCGAAGCTCACATCAACTCAACGGCCTTATCCGCGAAGAAGCAAAACACTAGAAGAAACACCGGATGCAATATTTAATACAACGGCAGAAGATCGGCATGATGCATGTATGATGTATGACAGGGCAGAAGTGCGATGCAATTAGGCAGTATTAAGCGGAACCGGGGTCCCGACAATTAATTAAGCGGTTCAAGTTGTTTAAATCCCCCGCAATTTAAATGTGGTTTTAGCATGGCAAAAGATAGCACCGGTTCGCTACACAAGATTTAAATGAGGCCAATATGAGACTAGATTTGCCCGCATATGGCCCCATATTTAATAATTAGGTGAATCGGCATAAGGCCCCCAAACCACAGACAAGTATGCATGCAAGTATGACATTTAAATATGCATCAAGTTGTTATTATATTATAAAAGTAGGGTTTGCGGGAAGGGGTTCACACATTAGGGTTCACGACGATCTTGGTCCGAGGGTTCGGGGTCGGTCTCAGGGTCCAGGGTTCGACGGGTTCAGGGCTCGACAGAAGCGTTCTCGGACTCCGGGGGAAGTTCGTGTCGTATCCGTGTAGACGACCTTAGCGTTTGATTTCTCGGCGATCTTGTCGGCCGGAGAGGGGTACTTGTCACACCGGGGTTCGGCCTTCGGGGCTCGACCTGTGTCTTGGCGTTCCATGAAGGAGACCTTGTCGCTTGGTATCTGTGTAGGAGAACTTGAGGTCGTTGGCGAACTCGTTCGATACCGGGGGTTCTTTCGGAGATCTTGGCGCGACACCGGGTACGTGATCGGTCTTTGGATTCCGAGGAGTAGATCTTGTCGGAGGATCTTCGAGTGTCTCCATCCCGATATGGTCTTCGGGTCTCGAGGATCGGTACAAGAAGGGGATCTCGTCGAGCTCTTGTCGCATCCAAGACGAAGGCCTTGAAATTCCACCTCCAGGCGGATGGCAGACTTGATTCGAGCACCGACACACTTCGAGTTCTCGGGTTCAGTTGTCGGTCCAGGTCCTTGGACAAGCGTGTTGGAAGGCGTGTGGCTGCACTTGTACTGACAGACGAAAGAAGGCCGAGCGGGGAGGGCGCGCTGACGCGGTGGGGAGACGGTGGTGGGGCCCTGGACGAGGCGGCGGGCTCGGGCGGACGATGGAGGTTGGCGGTGGCCGGGACGAGCTCGGCGAGCCGACGCGGAGGGGCGGAGGAGGACCTGTGGCGAGGCGGGGAACCGGAGGCGGCGCGGCGCGGTCTCTGCCTCGGGGCGAGGGCGGCTAGCGGCCAGGGTCGGGGAGGACGGCGGTGACTGGCGAGCTGGCGGACGCGCGGGTGGGGCGGAGAGGGACGGAGCGGCAGCGGAGCAGGCCGCGGGAGGAGGGGGCGGCGTCTGCAGAGGAAGAGGAGGACCTGCGAGGGGCAGGCCCAGCGAGGGGCGGCGACGCCGGTTGGCCGGAGCGGAGCTTCTGCAGAGGCGAGCGGGGGCGACGGGAGGCGGCCGTCGGAGCTCGCTGGGAGGAGGCGAGCGGAGGAGGGCCGGCGCGGAGAGAGCTTGGAGGAGAGAGGGGGAGGAGCGGCGCTGCGGGGTGGAGGAGGCGAGGTCGCGCGGGGCCTGGCGGCGGTCGCAGGAGGAGGAGGCGCAGGGGGCACGCGATGGGAGGAGGAAGAAGGTGGGCGCGCCAGGGGGTGGGCCAGACGTGGGGTTAGCGAGGTGGGGGATCCGGTGTGGGGAGGTGGCGTGCGTGGTGTTGTTTGTGGGTGTGAGGAGTGAGGTGAGAGAGAGAAGAGGGAGGGATTAGGTGGCAGGATCTGATAGGCTAGGGGGAGGGGAGAGGGTGAGGTGGCACAAGGGGGTTGGTTGGGTGAGGTGGAGGGTTGGGCTGGGTAGGTAGTTTGGTAGGTTTAGGATTTAGAAGGGCGGGTTAGGTGGACCGATTTAAATCCTGGGGGTGGTCGTTCGGGTCGATTTGGCCCGTTCGACTGCCCCCACTAGAATAATTAAATCTTTTTATTTAATTTGCGATAAACTTTTGCAAGTGGTTTTTAGACAAATAAAATATCCGGCCGCACCCGGGGTTTGGCGTTTGAATAAAAGACGGGGCATTTTTTAGAAAACAAGAATAGGTTTTTCTGAAATAGTTTTATGCAAACAATGCATGATGATGACGATGCAATGCACAAATTCAACGCGATTTTCTAGTAGTGGTTTTGCGGGATGCCACAATTCGACACCACTAACAATGGATCTCGCCCTCGAGATCCGCCTCATGGTACCGGAAAGAAGGTCGGCGGTCTGAATCTCCTGCGTCGTGTAGATCCTCGCGACACCACTAACAAGAGGTCGTTGTCCGGGATCGTCGAGAGAACACTCCGGAAACAAAAGGTCGAAGGCAGAGGTATCAACAATAAAGCCACCTCTAACTTCGATGGAAAAGGGGAACCGATGCATTCTCATCCACTTCAATGTACAAAAGCGAATAGAAGGGGTAGTCGGCATGGGGCCAATCCATCACGCACCCAAACTATTACTCTGCACAATCAGTAGAAGAGCGTGCAACCATTCTCGGAATCAGACTGAAGATCTCGACATCCGAGGTTCGGAAACCAAGGAGTGATGCAGACTCTGCATCGGATCTGGCGTAGATGATGTCGTCGCGTCGGAAAACACCGGAAGGCACAAACAAGGAACAAAGAATGGTACCGCAGCAGACGGATTCCTCAGGCAGCTTGAACACCGGATGATAGATCACCGTTAGCAGAGGCGGAAGCGAAACCCTGAAGGTACGACGGAAACCCAACCACGAGAATTCCTGGACTCGAAGAAAGAGAAGAGAGCGGATTCAAAACGCGTAGAGATAAGAGGAGAATAGCCGAGGGGTAAGGAGTAAAATCAGACCTAATCAGAACTATCCAACCGATTTTCAAAAATAGTTTTGACACTCTACTTCGGCCGTTAGCTAGGTTATCCTACAGGCTGGACTTGTGGGGTATCGCAACTGCTGAGCTCTGATACCACTCTGTAACACCCTCAGAATCGGACCTATGCAAGTTTTAGCGAAACTCGCCAAACCCGCATAGAAACGATTCAAAGGTGCCCACCAGGCACTTTCGTGCGGGTGGAAAACGAAGTAATAACATTACACAACAGTCCTCGATGGGACCCACAGAACAGATATATAGAACAGCGACTCAAAGAGTCAAGAATACAGATATAATATACAAAGATCCAAATCACCTTGAAAACGATAGAGCGTCCAGCTACGGACAAGATGCAAATGGGGCTAAGAGCCCTGAAGAATAACCAATGGCGTCCATAACCCTGCCCAGGCCAAGCCGGAAGGGTAACCCTGCTAACGGCGTCGATCTCAAAACCTGCTTAAACAAAAGGGGTGCCGACGAAGGGCAAAGGAAAAAGAGGAGCGTCAGTACTGAGGCCAGTACACGGCGAGGCTAGAATTCGGCGGTCCTCGCCTACATAGGTATGGTGGACTGAGCGGCAGCGGCAACATGCACTAAACAACCTATAGAGACTCGATACGACTGGCGATTATCAGAGAGGGATAAGAAAGACCTATTCGGATCCAACCTGAAGCTAACACCAAACATACCCATCCTGGTGTTTCCCCCTCGAAACCAAACGAGGAAGTCAACCGAGGAACTCACACAGTTGGCAGTTTTAGTTATTCAGTTATCGTTGCAGCAATTACTAGTCATGTTTAGATAATCGTCCTGATAAAGTAAGCAGTGGGCACTTTTAGTTAACCATTCCGTTGTAGTTGCAACAATTACTAATCAGATACAGATAGCATGAGATAAACCCAAAACCCAGCAGTTGTTGGTACTTTTATTCAGCCATTCCGTTGTAGTTGCAATACTTACTAGTCAGGTACAATGGTCGCAAGCGACAATCCAAACAAGCAATTGTTGGCAGTTTTATTTAGCCATTCCGTTGTAGTTGCAATATTTACTAGTCATATCAGATACAAGTCAATTTATAACAGTAAACTTTAGTTATAGTTGTCTATGTTCGAGATACTGTGCTCCAAGTCGTCCATAACCGCGGACACGGCTTTCAGAAAGTTTTAACCCGGCCGGGGTGCACAAATAGCAACACACACACGATCAACCTCGGAAAAACTAAATCAAAACCCAACGAGGTCTTCGCGACAGAGCAATCACAAGATTCAGAAATATTTCAGGGGGCCACCCCTTTGAGTAGATCCCGCAACGGAGTAAGCAAGCTCCGAGACGGACTCAAGGTTGCGCCAATGGCTGTAAGCGACTGGGAACCCGAAAGTGTGGCTGGGCTTGTCGATACCGCGTAATCACTCCGCATACCTAAACAGTACAGTGTGCTCCTCGCACAATCGTAAATAAAGAAGTAAAACATGGCATAAGTACAGGATCATAAATAAAACCTCAAACTAGTTGTGGCCCCAAGAAATAAGACGGAATCAAGCTCTGGCTAAGGGGGGCCCATACTCCCCATATGTGGATAGCGCGATAAATCAAGGAACAGGTATCAAGTACTCGGGGTCCTACGGGACACAAGTGGGCGTTCGGAAACCAAATGTTATCTATCACCCACCGATGCCTCTGCTTACTTCAATTTTAGTTGTTAAACAGGAATTAAAGTGAACAATAAGTAAAACTATGATCATCTCCAACATCAAACAGACGGCAATACATCAACAACTGTGGTACATGGCGACACGCAACAGCACTTGAGCAAGCGACTACGACGCGCAAGTCCAACTATCTACCAAACAACAGGTAATAGGAGGTGGGCATGGCAATATAGGGCTGCAAGGAATATCACGGGTACGAAAACTAGAGCAACGCAACTCAGATAGCAATAGATCAACAGGAGGGAATAAATACTATAAAAATAAGATAGGTAGAAAGGGGGAGATGCTCGCCTGAAAACATTGCCGAAGGTTCAACCGAAGATCGGGGTGAAGCTCACATCAACTCAACGGCCTTATCCGCGAAGAAGCAAAACACTAGAAGAAACACCGGATGCAATATTTAATACAACGGCAGAAGATCGGCATGATGCATGTATGATGTATGACAGGGCAGAAGTGCGATGCAATTAGGCAGTATTAAGCGGAACCGGGGTCCCGACAATTAATTAAGCGGTTCAAGTTGTTTAAATCCCCCGCAATTTAAATGTGGTTTTAGCATGGCAAAAGATAGCACCGGTTCGCTACACAAGATTTAAATGAGGCCAATATGAGACTAGATTTGCCCGCATATGGCCCCATATTTAATAATTAGGTGAATCGGCATAAGGCCCCCAAACCACAGACAAGTATGCATGCAAGTATGACATTTAAATATGCATCAAGTTGTTATTATATTATAAAAGTAGGGTTTGCGGGAAGGGGTTCACACATTAGGGTTCATGACGATCTTGGTCCGAGGGTTCGGGGTCGGTCTCAGGGTCCAGGGTTCGACGGGTTCAGGGCTCGACAGAAGCGTTCTCGGACTCCGGGGGAAGTTCGTGTCGTATCCGTGTAGACGACCTTAGCGTTTGATTTCTCGGCGATCTTGTCGGCCGGAGAGGGGTACTTGTCACACCGGGGTTCGGCCTTCGGGGCTCGACCTGTGTCTTGGTGTTCCATGAAGGAGACCTTGTCGCTTGGTATCCGTGTAGGAGAACTTGAGGTCGTTGGCGAACTCGTTCGATACCGGGGGTTCTTTCGGAGATCTTGGCGCGACACCGGGTACGGGATCGGTCTTTGGATTCCGAGGAGTAGATCTTGTCGGAGGATCTTCGAGTGTCTCCATCCCGATATGGTCTTCGGGTCTCGAGGATCGGTACAAGAAGGGGATCTCGTCGAGCTCTTGTCGCATCCAAGACGAAGGCCTTGAAATTCCACCTCCAGGCGGATGGCAGACTTGATTCGAGCACCGACACACTTCGAGTTCTCGGGTTCAGTTGTCGGTCTAGGTCCTTGGACAAGCGTGTTGGAAGGCGTGTGGCTGCACTTGTACTGACAGACGAAAGAAGGCCGAGCGGGGAGGGCGCGCTGACGCGGTAGGGAGACGGTGGTGGGGCCCTGGACGAGGCGGCGGGCTCGGGCGGACGATGGAGGTTGGCGGCGGGCTCGGGCGGACGATGGAGGTTGGCGGCGGCCGGGACGAGCTCGGCGAGCCGACGCGGAGGGGCGGAGGAGGACCTGTGGCGAGGCGGGGAACCGGAGGCGGCGCGGCGCGGTCTCTGCCTCGGGGCGAGGGCGGCTAGCGGCCAGGGTCGGGGAGGACGGCGGTGACTGGCGAGCTGGCGGACGCGCGGGCGGGGCGGAGAGGGACGGAGCGGCAGCGGAGCAGGCCGCGGGAGGAGGGGGCGGCGTCTGCAGAGGAAGAGGAGGACCTGCGAGGGGCAGGCCCAGCAAGGGGCGGCGACGCCGGTTGGCCGGAGCGGAGCTTCTGCAGAGGCGAGCGGGGGCGACGGGAGGCGGCCGTCGGAGCTCGCTGGGAGGAGGCGAGCGGAGGAGGGCCGGCGCGGAGAGAGCTTGGAGGAGAGAGGGGGAGGAGCGGCGCTGCGGGGTGGAGGAGGCGAGGTCGCGCGGGGCCTGGCGGCGGTCGCAGGAGGAGGAGGCGCAGGGGGCACGCGATGGGAGGAGGAAGAAGGTGGGCGCGCCAGGGGGTGGGCCAGACGTGGGGTTAGCGAGGTGGGGGATCCGGTGTGGGGAGGTGGCGTGCGTGGTGTTGTGTGTGGGTGTGAGGAGTGAGGTGAGAGAGAGAAGAGGGAGGGATTAGGTGGCAGGATCTGATAGGCTAGGGGGAGGGGAGAGGGTGAGGTGGCACAAGGGGGTTGGTTGGGGTGAGGTGGAGGGTTGGGCTGGGTAGGTAGTTTGGTAGGTTTAGGATTTAGAAGGGCGGGTTAGGTGGACCGATTTAAATCCTGGCGGTGGTCGCTCGGGTCGATTTGGCCCGTTCGACTGCCCCCACTAGAATAATTAAATCTTTTTATTTAATTTGCGATGAACTTTTGCAAGTGGTTTTTAGACAAATAAAATATCCGGCCGCACCCGGGGTTTGGCGTTTGAATAAAAGACGGGGCGTTTTTTAGAAAACAAGAATAGGTTTTTCTGAAATAGTTTTATGCAAACAATGCATGATGATGATGATGCAATGCACAAATTCAACGCGATTTTCTAGTAGTGGTTTTGCGGGATGCCACATGAAGACACGTGGTTGGTCCTGAAACCTTCCTCAAACATTGCCCAAGTCACGGTATCCAGCGGGTGGGTGATCTGAAAAGTGTCCCACCAAGAAGCGGCTGGTCCCTCCAGTAGGTGAGCGGCAAACCTCACCTTCTCAGCATCAGTGCATCCGACAGTTACCAGATCCTTATTGACTGAACGCAACCAGTCGAGAGCAACCATTGGTTCCGTTGCAGTAGAGAACTTAGCTGGCCTTAGCCTTAGAAATCTGGTGAGAGCATCTCCCTGAGGCTGATTGTTTCCATTGTTGTTGTTCTGATTTGCCATGAACTGAGTCATCACTTGGGTCAGTTGTGCCTGAGCTGCCATGAGCTGCTCCAACTCAGTGGGTTGACGGCGGGGAGGCATCTGTGGTTCAGCACAGGTAAGTTTAGAAAGAATCAACTACGACAATAGGATTCTACCCATGCATATGATCAAACAACAACAAACAATAGCAGACAATCACAAGCAAGCAACACATCAACAAACAAGTGATCCAGAAACATCCCAGGGGTTAATCCTAGCAGTATATACCTACTAAAATAGTTTTGCAAGAGTTGACAATGGTTAACTAAACAGTTGATCAACTACACAGCAAAAACAACAATCTGCCAGAACAGTCCAGCAGCATTCACGAATTTTTCCGCCTGACTTAAACTTGTCAGAAAATTTAGCTGATTTTTTCACATATAGTACAGAGAGTTTCGCATCAGCCCATTTATTTTCAGATTTTTCCCAGTTACCAGAAAAATATGAAAAATTGTACAGTACTGCTGTATCAGCAGAAAACTGCAGCGAAAATAACACAGATGCTAACCAAAATTGCCATAACTCTTTCATAAAATTCGCACAAATAATTCCTGAGATATTGGAGTACACAATAAGCAACTAATCACTCTTAAACTAACACGAACTAAGCTTCACATCGATCGAGACTAATCCTAACGAATTTGCCTAACGTGGACTAATTGGTGGACTTCTATCTACTTCTTGAAGAGGTTGCGGTAGGTCCTTGCGGTCATGCGTTGACGCTTCGGCTCGCGGTACAACCATGACGGCGGAGTGTACACCTCTCCTGAATCATCACTTGAGATCTCAAACTCCACCTCTTCTGGATCCTCCTCTTCTTCTTCACTCTCAGCTGCAACTGCAACAGCTTCATCTCCTCCACCACCATTGTCTCCATCATCATCATCCTCGTCCTCATCATCATCATCGTTCCCACTGTCATCATCATCCCCATTGTTGCCATCATCTCCATTGTCATCATCAGAGGGTGGATTCAGCTGTGCTTGGAGAGCGGAAATCTGGGCTGTCATAGCCTCAATAGTTTGATCCCTTTCCCGGACGATCCCTTGCAACTGTTGTATGTTCTGGGTGTTCTCCTGCACCGTACCATGAATATGAGCTATGGTTGCATCTCTGGCTATCAGGGCATTCTCCAGAACTCCCATAGCTTCATGCAAAGTGTCAATATCCTGTCCTTGGACCACCATACCATTGCTAGCAAAATCTGCAATCTCCTTCACCATCATCACCTTCTCAGCTAGAGCTCCATTCTCCCTTTCCATGTCCTCTATGTGCCTCCGACGGGGCGGCATGTTGTTCCTGTCGCCCGGGGTAACCACAATGTGCCCATCTTCATCACGCCTCCCATAGTCACGGTAGGGTGAATCTGCTGGCAGTAGGTGTCGGACTTGATGGCACTGGCGAGACAGGGCTTCATGTATGGCCAAGTTGATTCCAAGTCCCCAGTTGCAGTATGTCTTGGTGTAGATCAAATGCACAGGGTTTGGTAAGGCGGCATCCCTGAATATGAAGGTAGTGATCTCCCATGCATCCTCTCCATATCCATAGGTGTACAACCTTCTTCCCTTGAACATGGGCAGTGGCAATCCCAATGACTGTGAGAGCTGAGCTAACTGCCTTGCAAAGGGCCTTGGTGACTCCATGGTTGCATACTCAGTCCTGACTTCTCCCATCTATCAAGTAAAAGAGGAAAGTGTGAGAATAGCATATGGTAAGAATTTACGAGGGTGAAAGGCATAAGAGGAAAGACAGAGTTAATATAGGCTTAATAAATCTATGGCTTCCTAATCCAATCCTAGGTCACGATCCTATAGTCGACACACGGGCTCTGATACCATCCTGTAACACCGCGGTTCTGAAAAGACCGAGGCTTCTATGTGACATGGCAATCCCTGGATCGGTTCATTGGCCCATAATAGAATAAGATGAATAACATAGCAAAATATCCGTGTATCATGAATAACGAAGATCCAGAGTACCATTATTACAATAAAATCTTAGCCCAAGGCTAGCTCAAATTATTCAGGTAGCAACATAAATAAAGTAAATCCTCCATTCTTCAAATTGCCCACAAGTGAACAAGTGCCGAGTGGAGTACCGTGGCCTATATCGATTACTCAGAATCGGAATAACCTACAACATGAAACGTAGCAGCCCCGAAGGGTCAATACATGGAATGTATGGCAAGTAGAGCTAGTAAAGGAGACAATAGTGCTAACATCTACATGCATATTTGGCAATTGGAGCTGTGTCTGGCTTGCATTTGCAAATACATTTGTCCTACTTTCTTAAACAGTTTTTGATTTTCTTTGAAAAGATCCCAATTAAGTTAACCCAACAATATTGAAACAATTATGAAATTAGAATGAGCGAGAAACATGTCATGGAATCAATATCAAGCAACTCAGTTGTCCATAACCGGGGACATGGCTAATCAATTAGATTATACACCCTGCAGGGGTTAGTACACTTTACCCATGTGACTTGGCCAGCCCGGCTCGTACCATCACTCTCATTTTGAGTGGTGATAGGGAGAAGTCCAAGAAGAGACTGTTCGGGAAGTAGCTCCTCAATCCCGACGCACACCGGTCCAACCTACCAAAATTCTACATCTCTGGATATGCGGGTTCGAGTTACCATAACCTACTAAGTCCAACCAACCGCCCATTTCATTATTGGCACATGGTTGTACACGTAAGCTACACAATAAAGAAGCCAATCAATTTCTCTCGATACCTGGGTGCCTTTCTGCAATAAACCACCAAAAATTATCAATCTCATCACACCCAGGAGATTCATTGATTAAGTTGTTTTAGTTTTTGCAAACCAACTCATTTAGAAACAACTTTCAGTGATGTAACCCAGCCCTCGTTCATCATAGCATGGCTAAGCACATCTACCAACGGTGGTTCATCTACAAGGAAAGCCCTACCACATAATAGGACATAGCATAGCGATAGTATCATCCTACCCTTACATCTACAAAATACACGACAATGCATTGAAAATAGTAGGACGATATCATGAACAAAGTAGCATCTACTTGCCTTGGTTGTAGCGGTCGGAAGAACAATCCACACACGAGCAAGCGTTGCACTCATCACAATCTACACGATACAATTGCAATCATAAACAAACAATTCCACAAGCATATGCAACAAAGATGATGCATGAAGGTATGCAAGGCAAGTGAATTGGTGCTACTGCTGCACCACATAATCCTATTCAATAATACTACTGATTGCATGCATGGAAAATAGTTTTAGCGCAAGGAAAACTATTACGCAAAAAGTAATGCTCAAAACTAGAGCTAGAACTTAAATAATTTCACTACCGGTAGTATACTATTTGTAAAATCTTGGGAAAATTCTACCGTATAGGTATTGCTATATAGGAACAGTACCAATTGGAATTACTCAAAAAGGAATTATAAAACTCCTCGAGTAATTAAAACACTGCAGAAAGCCACTAGACAGTTTCTGCAGAAGCTTTTACTGTAAGCCTATCTTTTTAATTCACAATGAGATTCCCCTCGTTCCACTGAATCCAGGGACATATCATACACGATTTTTGGAGCTACGGATCTTTTTCTACGAATTAATTACTCCAAAAAGGCCATTAACCTATTTGATTAAATTGTACTAAACCTTGCTGCAAAAGTGTGAACCAAAGGTACAGCAAGATTCTACACGACTCACTGAATCTACACATACTTTATTTGCAATTTTTGGCCCAGCGGTTTAATTTCTACGCAATTTACAAGTTTCTACCGAAATCTGCCAACTTAAACGATTAAAGAATAAACCCAGTCAACTGTGTCTGTTGACTGGTCAACGCGGCTGCTGACTGGGCGCTGACTGGGCGTCTGACTAGTCAACGCCTGGATACTGACCGGTCAACGCTGATCTGGACCGTTGATCTGAGATCTAATGGCGGCTGCGGACTCACCGGAAACGAACGGCGGCGAGTTCCGGACGGTGGCGGCGATCGGTTCCGGCGACGGCGTTTCTCCTGCGCGGGAAAGATACAGTCAGCACGCGGATCAAGACGATCACGCAACGGCGGCGCGGGACGGTGGCACGGCGCGCGAGGCGTGCGTGCATGCGGGCGAGCGCGAGCGGCTGCGCGCGGGCGAGTGCGGCGCGCGACAGCGGGCACGCAGGGCGAGCGGCAGCGGCGGCGGCTCGGCTGGCGCGCGCGCGCGGCAGCGCAGCGCAGCGCGGCAGCAGGCGCAGGCGGGCGCTGTAGCGGCGGGTGCGGGGCGCGGCGCTGCGTCTCGCGGGAGGCGGCTCGGCGGTGGGGTGGCGAGGTGTCGAGGCGGCGAGGCGGGGCAGGTAGGCGGCGATGTACCTGGGCGGCGTCGGCGATCCCGAAGATCGAGGCGGCAGCGCGGTCTTCGAGGTGGCGGCGGGGCACGGGACCCGAGGCGGGGTGGGGCGATCGAGGCGGGCAGGGAGCGGCGGCTCGGCTGGGTGGGGTCCGCCCTTTTGTGGGCCCCACGCGGGGTCCTAGTTGGATACGGCGCGCGGTTGGAAACGGGCACGGAAATCGGCCCGAGAATCGGCCCGTTTTTCTATCTTTTGATAAAACGGCCGTAACTTTTCCGCACGAGCTCCGAATCGGGCGATTCTTGCTCCTACGGTTTTGTAAAATCGAGGGGAACAACCTAGGGTCAATGGTTGAGCGAAACCACTAGGCTACAGGGGCGGACTACACTAGTACTACTCATGCCTCCCGCAGGAGCCTCGTAGTAGAATAGAATACGGGTTTTGAAAATAGCGTTTCGCCGATTCTTTTCAATCGATGGTTTTGCGTGGAAAAGCATGATGCGATGATATGAATGATATGCAGAACCAAATCTAAAATTTGGGATGTGACACATATGATGTCTCATCTTTGTTGAATAAAAGAGCAATTTATCAAGCGAATTAACCAAAACAAATGCTAGATAAAACATGAATAAAATAATATAAATTATACTAATCATGTGAAATAGCGAATACAGATTAAGGAAGATAACCAAACGGATTACTAGGCATAGAACTTGAGATATGATCAGAACAAAGTTGAGAAAGATAATGTACATCGCAGTAGGAGCAGAGGAACCTCTAGCATTCGCGTTGGCACCATCGTCAGCCATGTCATGGAGGAAGAGGTTGCTGATGTCTGGAAAGAAGTTCTCGTTGGGGAAGACGTCGGCGGTATCGCTATCTGTGAAGGAGTCCGTGATGAAGTCAGTAGTCGCGCCAATAGCGCTCCCCAAAAACCTTATCGCCCTTCTCCTGTATAGGACTCGAAGCAGCGGGGTCTCGGAGGTCTACTATCCCGGCTCGCGGTGCACGCCGCAAGACGGGATGGGAAAGACTAGGTAGCGTAGTGCTCTGAAACTGGAGACGCAAAGAGATGTGCGGAAGTGTATCTGATAGGAGGCGCGACCTCTCTCTTATAGGCACAGAGGGAAGGCAGACAGGCAGGAGATGAAACGAATGAACGGAAGTTGAAGCGAAGAGGCGGCACCGTACAACCTCCACTTAGTTCATATTCATTTCCACTTAGCTTGTATTAAAAGTCCACTCGAGCAAAACATTTCAGTACAACTGGTCATATACCATTCATGCGTGGTGATACGTCGGAAACGTATCTATAATTTTTGATGCTCCATTCTTGTTTGGTATCTACTTTGCTCTGATTTATTCACACTTTTGAGGTGTTTTTATATGTTTTCTGGTACTAACCTATTAACAAGTTTCCACAGTGCCAGTTGCTTGTTTTCTTCTGTTTTTGGTTCCAGAAAGGCAGAAAATCAATATTCTCGGAATTAAACGGGACAAAAGTCAAAGTCAATATTTTACCGTGAGCAACACGAAGCCAGAATACAAGACAGAGGAGGCTCACCAGGGGGCCACACCCCTTGGCCACGTGGGTGGGCCCACCTCGTGCCTGGGGGGTGCAGCCACCCTGGTGGCCCCTACCCCGCATCTTCACCTATAAAGTCCACCTGATGCTAAAACCCTAAAGACCCGATCAATATTCCACGAAACCATCTGTAGACGCCGCCACCATCGTCCCTAGATCAGGGGATCTGAAGCTCTTCCCGGCACCCTGCCGGAGGGGAGAACCCCCGGAGGCCTTCTTATTCATCATGCCAGCCTCCAGTATGAAACATGAGTAGTTCCATCTTGGACTACGGGTCCATGTAGTATCTAGATGGTTTTATCTCCTTGTGCTTTCATGTACAGATCTTGTGAGCTCCATTCATGATCAAGATCTAATCTATTTGTAATCATGCATGTTGTGTTTGCGGGGATCCGATGGATATTGAGATTACTATGTCAGATTGATTAATGGTTTTGTCTTATTGATTCTATCATGTTTGTGTTGTTTGTGATCTTGCATGCTCTCCGTTGTTAGTAGCTATCTTGGCCAAGTAGTTGCTAGTGACTCCAAGAGGGGGTATTTATGCTCGATAGTGGGTTCATGCCTCTAGTTTCCAAGGGAAGTGACATAAATCTCTTCGATTGTAGATGTGTTGTTGCCACTAGGGAGAAAACAACGGTCTCTTGTTCATGGAACAAGTGGATTGTTTACCTTACACACTTTGCTTAAAGTAGTTGTCTGTTGCTTGCAACTTAATACTGGAGGGGGTTCAGATGATAACCTGAAGGTGGACTTCTAGTCATAGATGCAATTGTGTCGTGGTGGTGGCACGACAGATGCCATGGGTAGGCTAAAGTATGGGGCCAATGGATGCTAGAGGTATCCGGGGAGGGAAGATGTAGTTACTTCTACACTCAAATGACTAACAAGTGGATCTTTATTTCTCTTCTCTTGTGCTACAAGTGCTCCTCGAGCTGTTTTCAGGAAGAAGAGAAGAACTACACGAGCCTTACGGCGTAGAATGAATCGATCCCCCCTCTGGATCCCGCGCCTCCCCTTATAAAGGGGTGCCTTGGCTCCTCTAGGGATGACGTGGCAAGCATATTCGAGGAACATGCTTGTCCCAATATAGTAACTCGGTGACCTCCTTTCCATGTCCCCCTTCTAATGACGGCAAGGTTCCAGAGAACCCCACCTGCGCGCCTCGGGCTCCATGACTGTCACCTCCGTGACCTACTTCCGCCCTTCTGCTGCTCTGCTCCTTGTCCTTTGTGCTTGGCTCTGTTCAGATTCTTCCTAGCCCGTGACTTTGGTTTGACTATGGGCACCTCCTTCTCCTGCAAGCTTCACGTTATTTGGCCCTGTCTCGCATAACTCGGCTCGGCCTTCACCTGCATTCAAGATATTCGGGCTCACTCGGCCAACTTAACTCGTATGTTGGCCGGGTAAGGCATTGCTCCTTCCAGAGGTGTCATGGCCGTGCTTATCTCGGCCGACTTTTCCATGACTCGGCCGATATCAACAGTAACTCGGCATATGACAAGGGAGGCTCCTTTTATCTTCCCCTGTCTTGACCCTATCCGGGGTCACCTCCCCAACATTAGTCCCCGAAGCTGGTGTGGTCCTGCTCGTAACCTTGGCTGGGCCACATCAGTTTCCCATTATTCATTTCTCCTCATCTCCGAGTTACTTTTTCCTGTTCGAGGTATTCGCGCAGCTTCTCGTGCATGCCTCGTCCTACATGTAACACTCATCATTATTTCTCTAGTTTTTTGTTCCTCTACAGTGCCCACTGACAAGCTATAGTGATTACTGCGCCTGTCGCATCGGCGCTGCGACGCCTCACGTACCGCATCGGTCAGGGGGACTGATCCTCTCCTGCGTTGTGTGGTCTTCGGTGTGGCTCCACTCAGCCACTAGCGGTTCCGCCGCACGCACGATATACATGGTTAGCGCTCGCACGCACGATCCCACTACCGCCAGGGTTGCGCGGTTATAAAGAGGGGCACGGTGCTAGAGGGTTCACTTTTCCCCTTCGCTCACCGTTGCTCTTCTTCCTCCTCGCGCCCGTGCATCTGCTCGTGCTCCTGCGGTTGCGCCAGCGTCGATATCTTCGACGGCGAGGCCACAGTTCCTCTGCTCCGTCGACCTCATCGCCCTGCGCTTGCTCCGGCGCTGTCGCTGGTGAGTTTCTCTACTGTCCCATCGCTAGGATCCCTCCCTAGATGCATCTGCTGGTTTCTAGATTTCCGTGGCGGCTCTTTTCCACTCCGCCGCCGTCCTCGCGTAGAACCACGATGGGGCCCTGTGCCTCTAAGCCTTGCTCCGCCGTTAGTTCTTCTTCCGTTGATTCCTCCGGCGAGCCTATGTCGAGCTCAGTTAGTGGCGCGCTCGTAGAAGACGACGACGTAGCGTCTGGTCCAGAGGGGGGCTTCTGGCAGGGTTCCTCCATCACTCGTCGTGAGATTGAGTGGCTAATTAGGACTCGCCGGATTCCTGCCGAGGTAAGCTGTCGCTTACCCGACAGCGAATCGTCTCCTGTACTCAATGAAGGCGAGTACATTGTTTTCATGTCCCACTTTGCTCATGGGTTCGGCCTTCCCCTTAGCGATTTTGCTAAGGCATTCCTTGATTACTTCGGCCTACAGCCGCATCATCTTCCGGCTAATGCCATCGCCTCCCTATCGGCTTTTATCTCGGCCTCGGAGGGATACTTCGGCCTTTGGCCTTCTGTGCCCTTTTGGTCCAAATTCTTCCAAATCCGATCTAACGTCGTTCCAGACAAATCCCTTCATCCCTCTGAGAAATCTCTTACCTAGTGTGGAGCCGCGTCCATCACACCTCGGAGAAAATTCGAGTTCCCTCGTGTTGCTGGCCTCGAGTCTTGCAAGAAGTGGCATAGATTGTTTTTCTATGTCAAAAACACTGGAAAGGAAGACAAGATTCGGCTCCCTGCCTTTTCTATCAGCCCCCCATCCAAGACGAATTGGAATTACAATCCCAGGAAGAGCCATGCTTTGGCCGAGGCCTTCGAGATTCGGCTGAAGGAATTGATCCGCGCCGGGCTCCGCGGTGAGGATTTGATGACCACATTTGTTAGCAGCCGGATTTGCCCTTTCCAGCTTCGCTCGCACAAGCTCCGCTACATGAGCGGTCCTCTTGATCCCAACCGAGTTTCGACGGTTGATCTCGACAACTATCTCATTTACAAGCGTGTCCGAGCTATCTTCAAAACTGATATGCCAGAGGACTGGACATGGGGGCTAAAGCCATTCACTCGCGGGAATCCCCCTCCCGAGGTAAATTTACGCATGTGCATTTGCTTCCAAATTTCATTTGTGACTTCTTTTGCTAACTCCACTTTGTTTCTTTTCTTGCAGAGGTTTGCGGAGCAAAAGATCGAGGATGCCGAGGTTCTGGCTCTTCCGTGGACCGCAGATCCGAATACCCCGGACAGCGGGGAACCTGACTCGGAGGAGTTCGTTCCTAAGTCGAACGTCGCTCCGGCTCGCGCCCGTGGCAAGACCTCGGCCCACGGGGAGGAAGGTGACTCGGACGACGTCCAAATTCTTGAGGTAGTCTCCGCAATGCCTATATCTTATGCATTTCCGGCTTCTACTTTCCCAGCTAATCAGGTTGGTCAGGTGCACGACGCCGAGCCTCTCGCCTCTCAACCTCCTGCTACCTCGAGGAAGCGCACTGCCTCGACAGGTCCCTCCGAAGCTGCTCCCAAGAAGTGAACCAAGAAGTCAGCCCAGCATCTTCCGAAGCGTAAAACTATGCCCGGAGTTACTGGGTGAGTTCATTTTCATTAATATTTCTTGCTTCTCTCTTTCTGTCTTTTGATTTGACTTTTTGTGCTTTTGTAGGGCTCCTCTCTCTGCCAAACCAAGCGGTCCGAGTATGACGAGTCATACAACTCGGCTGCCTTCTCCTCCGCCCCCTGAAGATACCCGAGCTCCTAGTCCCGCTCGCGTTGACTCTCCTCCTGCGCCGACTCATACCTCACCTCGGCCGGATGTACCCACAGCCTCCATTCCTGATGTCGACATAACTCCGTCAGTAGTTCCTCCTACCGAACATGTTGCCTCCGTTACGAACCTCGATGTTTCCCCCGAAATTCCTTTGACTCCCCCAATTCCAACTGCGTCTCCAACTCCAGCCAAGGATATCACCATCTCGCCCCCCTCGGAAACCATAGTTCCTCCTGCCTCCAAAGATTCCACTCCTAGTGCCGAGGTTGTGGCCCCTGCCGACGCCTCTTCTAAGGCTAAGAAGGTTGTTGTTACCAAACCTTCATCATCTCAGAAGGGGCTGGCTAGCTCTTCTCAACCCAACATCGCTGATGCGTTCCGTAAGGGGGTTTCCTCTGCTAAGCCCATTGTCACCCCGGCCGCTGATACTCAGCTTACTCTCCACAAGAGTCCCGCGGCGTCGGTGGTTACACAACGGGTCCGAGGTAAAGTGTTGACCCGTACTGAGAGTGGGAACAACCTCGGCTCCTTGGTGGAATACGCCAACAATTGGAATGCCGCCGATCAGCTTGAGGGCAATCCAAGTAACCAGCCGTTTCAGCTTTCCGACATCAGCGGTCGTTTGCATTTGGCTGCTAAGATTGTTCTTGAAAGTGATAAGATGAACGAGGTAAGCGCTTCTGTTGATATTTTGTCTGTTATTCAAGTGATAGTATATATACACTAGTCCCCGAAGCTTGCAACCGAATAACTTGTTGTTCGTTTGGAAGCTTTGTTAGGCTTGAAATGCATTATTTTGCTAAGTTTATTTCTTGTATACCTTGGATTAATCGTTGTTCATCCATATTTCGAAGTAAGCGTGGCTTAATCCGGATCTATTTCGGCTTCGATTATCAGCCACTTAGATCTGAGTTAAGTTTCACTTGATTTGGATACATCTTAACTTCGAATATCCAGCCACCTAGACCCGAGTTAAGGTTTACTTGATTCGGATTTATCTTAGCTTCGAATATCCAACCACCTAGATCTGGATTAAGTTTTTCTTGATTCGGATATGTCTTAGCTTCGAATATCCAGCCACCTAGATCCGAGTTAAGGTTTATTTGATTCGGATCTATCTTAGCTTCGAATATCCAGCCACCTAGATCCGAGTTAAGTTTTACTTGATTCGGATCTATCTTAGCTTCGAATATCCAGCCACCTAGATCCGATTTATGGTTACTTGATTCGGATCTATCTTAGCTTCGAATATCCAGCCACCTAGATCCGGATTAAGTTTTTCTTGATTCGTATCTATCTTAGCTTCGAATATCCAGCCACCTAGATCTGGATTAAGTTTTTCTTGATTCGGATCTGTCTTAGCTTTGAATATCTAACTGTGTAATTTATTTTGGTACTTAGGTTGCCCATGACCGGCGGACAGCCGAATTCCAAAGGTTGCTTTTTGCGCACAAGAAGTTGGAAGAGAAATATGAGAAATTTCTCCCTGTGGTGAAGAAAACTGGTAACTTAATCAATCTTTGCATTGTCCCATAGATTCTTAATATTTCCAACTTGAGATGTTAACCCATTTTTCTTTGTTGGGAAACAAGTAATATTAATAATCTTAATATCCGTCTTAACAAGAAAGTCAAAGCTCTGGAAAGTTAGTTATTATTTTTCTCTATTGATTTTCGTTCGAGACTTATCCTGGGTTTCTTATAACCTTCTGGCTTTGGTATACCCGAGTTACAAACACTTGCAGCGTCACATCAAGAATGCATACCCATGCCTGATATGATGCTGCATTTTTTAGAACAAGCCGTCACTCATTCGGCGCAACTGAAAGAGAAGGATGACAAGATAACCCGGTTACGTTCCGAGGTTGAGTCTCTCAAGCTTTCTCAGAAATCCGAGTTAGAGAAAGTTGACCAGGAGTTCTCTGAAGAGAAGAATCGGCTGAGTCTGCAACTGCAGAAAAGTAAAGAACTCCTCGAGTCTGCTGAGCTGAAGAATCGGATGATGGGTGAAGAAATCACTCGCTTTGAGAAGACTAAAACCGACTGGGACCAGGATCTCCAGAAAATGTTGAGTTATATTCATCATAAGTTTCTGACTGTGGCTGAGTTATTTTCTTCTCTTTCTTACTTTAACTGATATACTTTGTATTTCACGTAGATCATTTTCCGGAAGCTAGACCCGTGAGCTCTAAAGCAGTGATTACTGCTCGCCAGCGCCGAGGTGTCCCCGCAGACTCAAGTCCAGAATATTCAATGGAAGACTTCTTGGTTGCCGTTGGTGCTGCTATTGGGCTAATGAAGATTATGGGTAGGGATTTGGTGCAAGCAGCCATTCGGGCCTACCATGTTCTCTGGCCGAATACTTCTGGAACTCCCGATATTGACGAGGTCAAAATACTCGTGGAGAGATTAATGGCATCTCAGAACCAGCTAAATCTTTGGAGGGAATCTGCCGGTAGGGCTGGTGCTGACATGGCACTTACAACCGTTCTGTCTTGGTACGAGGACATTTCCCTCGATACTTTGATAAACTTGCGCACCGGCTCTCGTTGGGTTGAGGATCCAGCATTCGTCGCTCACTGCCAAGATCGTGCCTTCCAGCTGGCTGAGTACGCTGATGTGCATAATTGGATTGAAGGGTCGAGTTTCCTTCCCAATCCAGCGGATGCCGTTGAGATTGAAGATGCCTCTGATGATGATTCGGCCAATCAGGATGAAGCAGAAGGTGACTCGGACAACTCCCATGATTCCAATGGAAGCTCGGACGAGGATGATGACGCGCGATCATCCTCCAAGGGGACTGGGAATTCTCAAGCTCAAACTAATGTTTCTCAGCAGCCCAGGATCTCCCCCGAGGTTACTATCATTTCTGTTGAGGGCGAGGTAACTTTGGCCGAGGCGCCGTCCACCTTAGAGCGCCCAGTTCCTGACAGCGCCCCTGCACGGGAGACCGAGGTCGCGCCGCCATCATCCGAGATACCCGTTCCTGGTGCGCCAGATCATACTGTTGCCCCTTAAGGGTGCTCTGGTCCTTTTAGCTATTTATGTTTAAAAAACCTCTTAAGTTATTTCCAGTCCCCGGTATGCCGAGCGTATGATGTCTATGGAACAATCGTCTGGCTTGTGATGCGAACCTTTTTTGCTTTTTGCCGCTAAGGCATGAATGATGGTAATCATTATTACTTTTGCATTATCCTGAGAGATCCTCATTTGTCGAGCTATGGAACTTTTATGTGTCTAGCGACAAATAGTCGATTATACCCACTAGTCCCCAAGTTATCACTTGGGCTATCGAGTTCTTGCGTGTACTCAAAGAGTTACCTTGGACCATGTGGCCGTCTCCGAGTTGCAAACCGAGTCGCCGAAATATATTTCATGCGTTAATGCAGAGAATATTACGGGTAATCCCTGAGTCATTGCTCAAGGCATTGAGGTTTAATGCATGACCCCGGATAAGGGATAATACGGCACAGTCTGCTAGTCCCTGCCCGAGGTCTTGAAACTTAACATATAATTCGTGAATAAGAGATAACACGACACAGTCCCCGAGTCCCTGCCCAAGGCGCCGAGGTTCCATACGTAACTCAAAATAAGAAATAATCACAGGGCAGTCCCCGAGTCACTGCTCGAGGCGCCAAAGTTTAACATAAAACTTAGAATAAGGAATAACATAGTGCAGTCCCCGAGTCACTGCTCGAGGTGCCAAGGTTTAATACATAACTCAGAATAAGAAATAACATAGGGCAGTCCCCGAGTCACTGCTCGAGGTGCCGAGGTTTAATACATAACTCAGAATAAGAAATAACATAGGCAGTCCCCGAGTCACTGCTCGAGGTGCCGAGGTTTAATACACGGTTGATACTTCGACTTGAAGCGTCATATTACAGCGCACCATAGATGGCTCCTATGAGTAAAATGGACGAAGTAAAGCTATGTTCCATGGTCTTTTCGATTCTTCGCCGGCTTTGTTTGCCTTGTTCTTTTCTGGTGACTGGGCATCGATTAGGTAATATGCATCATTGTGCAATGCTTTACTCACGGTGAATGGCCCTTCCCATGGGGGTGATAATTTGTGCATGCCGGCTGTGTGTTGCACTAGCCGAAGAACCAAATCTCCTTCTTTAAACACTCTTGGATTGACTTTCTTGCTGTGATATCGTCGCAAGTCTTGCTGATAAATAGCTGATCTTGATAGTGCCAATTCCCTGGCCTCTTCTAGCAAATCGACATCGTCTTGCCGAGCTACCTCATTTACCTCAGCGGTTGTATACCGGGTTACTCTTGGCGAATCATGTATTATGTCGGCTGGAAGCACGGCTTCTGCCCCATACACCAAAAAAATGGGGTATACCCTGTTGACCTTTTTGGGGTAGTTCTGAGACTCCATAGTACTGCTGGTAGTTCTTCGATCCAGCATCCTGCCGACCTTTGCAGAGGTTCAACGAGTCGGGGTTTAATCCGGATAATTCTAGTCCATTTGATCTTTCTACTTGCCCATTTGATGCTGGGTGAGCCACCGAGGCGACATCTAGTCTTATGTGTTTTTCTTGGCAGAATCTACCTCAGCAAAGTTTGTGCCATTGTCTGTAATAACACTATGTGGATAACCATATCTCAAGATAATATCTTTGAGGAATTTTACTGCTGTTGGTCCATCACATTTTTTTATTGGTTTTACTTCAATCCACTTTGTGAACTTATCCACCATGACTAAGATATGAGTCATTCCGCCTCGGGCTGGCTTGAATGGTCCCACCATATCCAAGCACCATACAAAAAATGGCCAAGTAATTGGTATCGTCTTTAACTCGGACGATGGCATATGTATCTTGCTAGCGTATCTCTGGCAACCATTACATTTTTTTACCATTTCTTTCGCCTCTTTCAATGCCGCCAGCCAATAAAATGCATGCCTGAATGCTTTGGCCACCAAAGCTCTGGACGAGGCGTGATGCCCGCATTCTCCCTGATGTACGTCTAGGAGTATTTCTTGGCCTTCTGCCGAGTCAACACATCTTTGCAGCATGCTTGTGACGCTTCTTTTATACAGCTCATTGTGTAGGATTGTATAAGCTTTTGCTCTTCTTACTGTTTGTCTAGCCAGCACCTCATTACTCGGCAAAATTGCATCCTTAAGGAAGGAAAATATGGGTTGCGCCCATGTCGGCATGATTTTCTCTGGGATACTATCTATTTCCATATTTTCCGCCGACATAACAGCCTCGGATTTCTCCATATCCATTTGTGCGATGGCCGGGTTCACTTTCGAATATTCCGGGTTACATTCTTTGTCAATTTCCATTGGCATACTATCTTCTCTTGATTCTGCCGAGATATAAATGGACTCGGACTCTGGTGATGGTGCTATTGATGGTTTTCTCAGGTGCTCTAGGGCGATACCCGGGGGAATTGATTGCCTAGTTGATCCGAGTTTTGACAGCGTGTCTGCAGCGTCATTTTCTGCCCGAGGTATATGATGAAACTCACATCCATCAAAGTATCCACTGATTTTTTGCACATGAAATCTATATAGGGCCATATTCGCATCTAGCGCGTCCCAATTGCCTGATACTTGCTGTACTACTAGATCTGAATCCCCGTAGCATAGGATCCGACGTATGCCAATCTATTTTTCCACCTTTAATCCATGGACGAGTGCTTCGTACTCGGCTACATTGTTTGACGTGGCGAAATGTATTTGCAGCACATATTTCAGCTGATCTCTTTTTGGCGAAGTTAACACTATCCCTGCTCCCAAGCCATTCCTCAGCTTGGAACCGTCAAAGTGCATTGTCCAATAATTCAGATCTGGTAACGGTGGTTCATATTGTATCTCGGGCCAATCTACAAAGAAGTCGGCCACTGCCTGAGACTTGATTGCATCTCGCTTATCGAATTGCGAAGCATAAGGTGATAATTTGATTGCCCATTTTGCTATTCGTCCGCTTGCATCCTTGTTGCTCAATATCTCGGCTATGGGCGCTTCACAAATCATTTTGATCGGATGTACTTCGAAGTAATGTTTAAGTTTTTTCACCGACATGTACAATCCATAGGCCATTTTATGGTAGTGTGGGTAGTTTTGTTTGGAGGCCGATAGTACCTCGCTTAGGTAATATACCGGCCTTTGAATTAATTTACCATCTTCATTCCTTTCCACAACAACCACCGCACTTACCACTCTGTTTGTGGTAGCTACATAAAGCAACATAGGCTCTTTTGACAATGGAGAGGCCAGGATTGGTGTTGTGACCAACATCTTTTTCAGTTCATGAAATGCATTATCTGCTTGCGGTGTCCAAATGAACTTATCAGACTTTTTCATCAGTTGATAGAGAGGTAATGCTTTTTCCCCCAGCCGACATACAAATCGACTCAGTGAAGCTAGACAGCCCGTGAATTTTTGTACATCATTTAAACACCTCGGCAATTCCATTCTTTCAACTGCTCGTATTTTAGTTGGATTAGCCTCTATACCTCGGCTGGATACAAGAAAACCGAGTAATTTCCCAGCTGGTACGTCAAAGGTACATTTTTCCGGGTTAAGCTTCATTCGGAACCTTCTCAGGTTTGCGAACATCTGTCGAATATCGTCCCGTAGTGTTTTGCTCTCTTTGGTTTTTATAACTACGTCGTCTACATATACTTGTACATTTTTTCCTATCTGGTCATGTAGACACTTTTGCATGCATCTCTGATAAGTTTCTCCTGCATTACGTAGGCCGAATGGCATGCTACGATAGCAATAAGCCCCGTACGGGGTAATAAACGCAGTCTTTATTTGATCGGCCGGATTTAACGGTATTTGGTGGAAACCAGAATATACGTCTAAAAATGACAACAGCTCACAACTAGCGGTCGAATCAATGACTTGGTCTATCCTAGGTAAAGGAAAAGGATCTTTGGGACACGCCTTGTTTAGGTTCGTGTAATCAATACACATTCGCCATATGACGGCTATATTTGGGTCATCCTTTTTCTTTTCTACCAATACTGGATTTGATAGCCAATCCGGATGAAGCACTTCCATGATGAACCCGGCCGCCGGGAGCCGAGCTATCTCATCCCCTATTATTCTTCTCCTGTCTTCGGCGAAGCGGAGGAGAGGTTGCTTCACCGGCCTTGCTCCTGGCCTTACATGCAAATAGTGCTCAGCCAACTCCCTCGGCACACCTTGCAGGTCTTGAGTGGACAGGCAAAGATGTCCCGATTCTCACAGAGGAAGTTGGTGGGCTCGCCTTCCTATTTGGCATCTAGGCCGACACCAATCGTGATGGTGCGCTCTGGGAACTGCTCATCTATCTGGACCTTTTTTGTCTCCTTAGTCAGCTGGAACGAAACATTTCCATGTGGGTTGGCTAATGCCGGCATATTCAGCTGTGCTGACTGAGCGAGGGCTGCTACCTCCTGAATCCTTCTTTTTTGTCTTGCAATCACCAATGACTCGGCCAGGTTTGATCCGGCCGAGGCACATTCCATCGACTTCCTGTAATCTCCTGGTACTGTTATCACCCCTTGTGGTTCGGGTAACTTCATTTTCAAATAAGTGATTTGGCAGCTACTCATGAATTTGGCCAACGTTGGCCGTCCGAGTAAAGCATGATAGCAACTTTCTAAGTCCACCACTTCAAACTCCAAATTTTCCGCTCTGCAATTCTCCCTTGTGCCGAATAATACATCTACTCTGACTTTTCCAATGAGTTCACACGAAAGTCCCGACACTATTCCATGGAATGTGGTTCTTGTGGACTGCAGCATATCCAGCGCTATTCCGAGTTTATGCATCGTATCTTTGTACATGATATTGATACTGCTCCTATTGTCAATGAGTACTTTTGAGAATTTCACATTAATGGTGGGCCCTACAAATGTCGGATCTAGTACGAGCGCGTACGACCCTCGATTCGGCATTATTTTTGGGTGATCCTTTATGCTCCAGGTTATTTCCTGATCTGACCAAGGCACATATCTTGGTACTGCCGGCATAACCGCATTTACTTCCATATGCCGGCACTGTACACTTTGCCTGTCTTGCTGTTCAATTGTGAACACACAATATGACTGATGATGTTCCTGAAGGGTTTCGCGGCATAGTAATTCAAAATTTTCTACGGATGCGAACAGAGGGAAAGCCAAGATCTAATCTAGGAGATGCAAACAACGAGAGAGATTGGATTAGATCTTCATACCCTTGAAGATTCGCACAGCGGAACGTTCGTCGGAACGTGGGTGATGTAGTCGTACTCGCTTCTCCTCCTCGCGATCCGATCCGATCTAGCACCACAAGTGGCAGTGCCTCCGTGAGATGCACACGTGAAGCACCTCGACATCTCCTCCTTCCTCGGACCAGCAAGTATGGTGGAGAGACGGATTGGATCTACAACACGACGGCGTGGTGTATATGGTGGAGAATTTCTGCAGCAGGGCTTCGCCTACAAGCAGTCGGGAGGGAGAGAGGAAGGGCAGCAGGGCGGCTAGGGTTGGAGGGGAAGGTGTGAGGGGTTGGTGCGCCCCCAGCCCTCTTTATATAGAGGGGTGGGCGCAGCCCTAGCCCCTCCCCCAAGCCCAAACCGGCGGCCCCAAGGAGAAGGAGTGGGGGGCAAGGAAACCCCCCTTCTAGAAGCTCTATCCAGGGTTTAAACCCTCTTTGGCCGGCTGGGCCCTATGGGGCCTTGTGCCCCTGGCCCAATGCGGCCAGGGCACTCCCTCATAGGCCCATGCCCCCTCCCGGAAGGTGGGGCCACGTTGGTCCCCTTCCGGAAGGTTCTAGAAGCTTCCGGTACAATACCGATTAACCCGGAACAATTCCGAACTCCAAAAGCTGCACTGCCTTATATGAATCTTATTCTCCGGACCACTCCGGAACCTCTAGTGATGTCCCGGATCCCATCCGAGACTCCAACAAAAACTCATAAACCAATTATCCAATCTATCCTAGCGTCGAGACACGTTAAGTGTGTGACCCTGCGGGTTCGAGAATATGCAGACATGATCTTCTATCAATAATCAACAGCGGGGTCTGGGCACCCATATTGACTCCCAATTCATCGATGATCATATCGGATGAACCACGATGCCAGGATTCAATCAATCCCATATATATATTCCCTTCGTCTCGCGATATTTTACTTGCCCGAGATTTGATCGTCGGTACCATCATACCTAGTTCAATCTCGTTCACAGCAAGTACTTTACTCGTTCCGTAATCCAATATCACTTTGTGATTAACTCCTTAACCACATGCTTGCAAGCGGTTTTGATATCGATTACCGAGTGGGCCCGAAGTATATCTCTCCGACTTGGGAGGGACAAATCCCATCTCGATACATACAACCCAACAGATACTTTCCGATCACCTGAGAGACACCTTTATGATCACCCTCTCATAGGATGACGTTTGATGACCTCAAAGCTTTCTTCCGATACCAGGGAGTTGTATTATCTCATGGTCTAAGGAATACAATATTTGACATAAGAAAAGCTTCGCAAAGACGAACACGATGACACGATCTAATTGCTTCACTTAGTTTGGGTCTGCCCACCATATCATTCTCCCAATGATATGATCTCATTATTAATTGACAACTCATGTCCATGGTTAGGAAACCTTAACCATCATTAATCAATGAGCTAGTCCTTAGAGGCGTACTAGGGACACAGTGTTGTTCACAAACCACACAAGTATTAAAGTTTCCGCTTAATACAATTCTAGCATGGAATATAAACATTATCATGAACAAGAATTATAATAATAACATCTTTATTATTGCCTCTAGGGCATAATTCCAATAGTCTCCCACTTGCACTAGAGTCAATAATCTAGTTTACATTTGGCAACAATCTCACACCCATGGCACTGAGGTGCTGATCATGTTTTACACGTGGAAGAGGTTTAGTCAATGGATCTGCGACATTCAGATCTGTATGTACTTTGCTAATCTTCAGATCTCCATCTGCTATATAATCTCGGATCATATGAAACTTGCGGTTGATATGCTTGGTCTTTGGATGATATCTTGGTTCCTTAGCGAGTGCTATGGCGCTAGTGTTGTCACACAGTATCTCCAGTGGGTCCAATGCACTTGGAACCACACCAAGCTCAGTGATGAAGTTTCTGATCCAAACTCCTTCACTTGACGCTTCTGCAGCAGCCATGTATTCCGCTTGTACTGTAGATCCCGTGATCACGCTTTGCTTGCAGCTTCTCCAGCTCACAGCTCCTCCATTCAAAATATACACGTATCCTGTCTGAGATTTAGAATCATCCTGGTCGGTGTCAAAACTAGCGTCGACGTAACCTTTTACGACAAGCTGTTCATCACTGCCATAGACTAAGAACATTTCTTTAGTCCTATTTAGGTACTTTAGGATGTTCTTCACGGCTGTCCAGTGTTCCACTCCTGGATCACTTTGATACCTGCTCGTCAAACTATGAGCATTGGACACATCCGGTCTAGTACACATCATGGCATACATGATGGAACCTATGGCCGAGGCATAAGGCACTTTGCTCATAGCTTCCCTATCATTTACCGTAGCTGGACACTGAGCCTTGCTCAATATCTTACCTGACAACATAGGCACTGAACCTTTCTTTGCCTTATCCATTATGAACCTTTTCAGAACTTTGTCTAGGTATATACTCTGGCTTAAAGCTATCAAGCGTCTTTGTCTATCTCTATAGATTTTGATGCCCAATATATAAGCAGCTTCACCTAGGTCTTTCATTGAAAAACACTTGTTCAAATAACATTTCACATCGTTAAGCATGTTGATGTCATTTCTGATAATCAATATGTCATCCACATATAGTACCAGAAACGTCACCGAGCTCCCACTCACTTTCTTGTAGATGCAAGCTTCGTAGCAATTTGGAACAAATCCAAAGCTCTTGATCACTTGATCAAAATGAAGGTTCCAACTCCGAGATGCTTGCTTCAGTCCATAAATGGAACGCTGAAGTTTGCATACTTTATCAGCATCCTTAGGATCGACAAAACCTTCGGGTTGCATCATATACAACTCTTCATCAATGTTGCCATTGAGGAACGCAGTCTTGACATCCATATGCCATATTTCATAATCATGAAACGCAGCAATTGCTAATAAAATCCGAATGGACTTAAACATCGCTACGGGAGAGAAAGTCTCATCGTAGTCAACACCTTGAACTTGTCGAAAACCTTTCGCGACAAGTCGTGCTTTATAGACAGTAACATTACCATCCGCGTCCGTTTTCTTCTTAAAGATCCATTTGCACACAACGGCCTTTCGGTCGCTAGGAGGGTCCACCAAAGTCCATACTTGGTTTTCGCTCATGGATCCCAATTCGGATTTCATGGCTTCTAGCCATTTCTCAGAGTTTGGGCTCATCATCGCTTCCTCATAGTTCGTAGGTTCACTGTCTTCTACTAACAAGACAGTCAAGACAGGGTTGCCGTACCACTCAGGAGGGGCACGCGACCTTGTCGACCTGCAACGTTCAGTAGCAGCATCGTCCGAAGCTTCATGATCCTTGTTATTAGCTTCCTCTATCGTTGGTGCAGGCGGCACTGGAACAATTTCAGGTGCTGCGCTACTCTCCAACTCAAGAGAAGGTTCAATAACCTCGTCTAGCTCTACTTTCCTCCCACTCACTTCTTTCGAGAGAAACTCCTTCTCAAGAAAGGAACCGTTCTTTGCGACAAACACTTTGCCTTCGGTTCTGTGATAGAAGGTATACCCAATAGTTTCCTTAGGGTATCCTATGAAGACGCATTTTTCCGCTTTGGGTTCGAGCTTGTCCGGCATCAATTTCTTGACGTAAGCTTCGCATCCCCAAACTTTAAGAAACGACAACTTAGGTTTAGCACCAAACCACAGTTCATACGGTGTTGTCTCAACGGATTTAGATGGAGCCCTATTTAATGTGAATGCAGCGGTTTCTAATGCATAACCCCAAAATGATAACGGCAAATCAGTAAGAGACATCATTGATCGGACCATATCTAATAAGGTTCGATTCCGACGTTCAGACACACCATTGCGCTGTGGTGTTCCGGGTGGCGTGAGTTGCGAAACGATTCCGCTTGCTTTAAGATGCGTGAGAAAATCATAACTCAAATATTCACCTCCACGATCGGATCGTAGAAACTTAATCTTTCTGTTATGATGGTTCTCCACTTCATTCTGAAATTCTTTGAACTTTTCAAACGTTTCAGATTTATGTTTCATTAAATAGATATACCCATATCTACTTAAGTCATCGGTAAAAGTGAGAAAATAGCGATATCCACGGCGCGTCGAAACACTCATCGGTCCGCATACATCGGTATGTATGATTTCCAACAAGTCCGTTGCTCGCTCTATCATACCGGAGAACGGGGTTTTGATCATCTTGCCCATGAGGCATGGTTCGCATGTGTCAAAAGATTCAAAATCAAGAGACTCCAAAAGTCCATCAGAATGGAGTTTCTTCATGCGTTTTACACCAATATGACCTAGACGACAGTGCCACAAATAAGTAGTATTATCACTATCTACTTTGCATCTCTTAGCCTCAATGTTATGGATGTGTGTTTCATCCCTTTCGAGATTTAGAAGAAATAAACCATTCACAATAGGTGCATGACCATAAAAGATGTTACTCATACAAATAGAACAACCATTATTCTTCGATTTAAATGAATAACCGTCTTGCAATAAACAAGATCTAGAAATAATGTTCATGCTCAACGCAGGCACATAATAACACTTATTAAGGTTTAAAACTAATCCCGAAGGTAAAACTAAGGAGAGCGTGCCGACGGCCATCACATCAACTCTTGATCCGTTGCCAACGCGCATCGTCACCTCATCCCTTGCAAGCCGCCGTCTATTCCGTAGCTCCTGTTTCGAGTTACAAATATTAGCAACTGAACCGGTATCAAATACCCAGGCACTACAACGAGGGCTAGTAAGGAAAACATCAATAACATGTATATCAAATATACCTTTGATGGTGCCAGCCTTCTTGTCCGCTAAGTACTTCGGACAGTTGCGCTTCCAGTGACCCTTGTCCTTGCAATAGAAGCACTCAGTGTCCGGCTTAGGACCAGACCTGAGCTTCTTCTCAGCAGGGGCAACGCGCTTGCCGCCGCCTTTCTTGAAGGGCTTCTTTGCTCCCTTACCTTTCTTAAAGGTGGGCTTGTTGACCATCAACACATGATTATCCTTTTTGATGTCCACTTCCGCGGCCTTCAGCTTTGCGAAGAGCTCGGTGATCGTATCAGTGGAACCAATCTAATTATGAGTCACTACAAAACTTTTGTAGCTGGGAGGGAGTGATTGCAGAACCCTGTCAATCTTTAGCTCCTCTAGAATCGTGCATTCCAGTTGCTCAAGGCGTTGAGTGTAGCCCGTCATCTTAATGGCGTGCTCACTAACGGAACTCCCTTCCTCCATCTTGCAGTTAAAGAACTTCTCAGAGATCTCATATCTCTCAGAACGGGCCTGAGTCTAAAACATGGTTTTCAGCTCTTCGAGAATCTCAAAGGGCCCGGGATAGTCTTCAAAACGATTTTGAAGTTCCGGTTCCATAGCAAACAACATGGTGCTCTTAATCA
Organism: Avena atlantica; assembly: GCA_910589765.1. Lineage (NCBI taxonomy): Eukaryota > Viridiplantae > Streptophyta > Magnoliopsida > Poales > Poaceae > Avena > Avena atlantica. The sequence goes on along the minus strand of OU342734.1, from coordinate 359,046,869 downwards.
CACCATAATCATCTTTGCGCGACTGATAGACAGCTTTCTCATCAGCCGGCTCAGTTGCAGCAGGGGGGTCACCTAACGCTTTCCCAAGGACATAGTCCTTTTGACCGCCAGAGAGAATGATTCTTAGATTGCGGAACCAATTGGTGAAGTTAGACCCATTGTTTCTAAGCTTTTCCTTCTCAGCGAAAACGTTGAAGTTGAAGTTGGACTTAGCCATTTGATCTACAGTATTGCAAGTACAAATTAGACTATGTTCATGATAACTAGTTCAACTTTTAATCAAATTACTAGATGAACTCCCACTAAATTCAACATCCCTCAAGTTGTTTAGTGAACATGATCCAAATTCACCACACCTAATCCGATCTTCACGAGAAGAGATGTGGTTTCAATGGTGGACAACGAAGTGTCGATCATATCATTCATATGACTCATGCTTAACCTTTCGGTTCATGTGTTCCGAGGCCATGTCTGTACATGCTAGGCTCGTCAAGTTAGACCCAAGTATTTCCGCGTGTGCAAAACTGGCTTGCACCCGTTTTATGTGAGCGTAGAGTCTATAGCACCCGATCATCACGTGATGCTTGGACACGACAAACTTTCGCAACGGTGCATACTTGGGGAGAACACAGTTTTTATCTTGATCTTTAAGTGAGGAATCTTCTTATAATGCTACCGTCGCGATCTAAGCATAATAAGATACATAAAAGGGATAAACATCACATGCATATAACTTTATGTGACATGGTATAGCCAATCTTCGCGCAATGATCTCCATCTTGTGCGTTCCGGCATGATATCCATCACTCCACCATGATTGCCTCCACCACGAATAGAAACTTCAACTATTGCTAACTATTTAGCGATAAAGTGAAACTATTACATGGCGCATAAGAAGTTGACACACAGGTCATACACAATTATAAAGACAACCATATGGCTCCTGCCGGTTGTGTACTCATCGACATGCAAGTCGTGAAACATTACAAAACATGATCATCGCATACATTATACACATCACATCTTGGGCCATACCATATCACAGAAAACACTCCCTGCAAAAACAAGTTAGACGCCTCTACTTTGTTGTTGCATGTTTTACGTGGCTTATGGGAGTAGATGCTAAGAACGATTCTTACCTACGGAAAGCCACAACGGTGATATTATGGTTGCCAAACTCCGGTGTTAATCCCATGACAACTATAGTGAGAGAAACAGACATCCACCAGCCGCATGTGTGGAACAAGCCACACGTCAAGTGCGGAGCCGGTCTCGCGAACGACGTCGCGTAAGGTTGGCCTGGACCACTTCAATCTCACTATCCCGCGTCATAAGAAGAACACAAACAAGAGGCTTGCAACATAAAACATCAACGCCCGCAACAACCATGTTGCGTTCTACTCATGAAACACATCTACGCATAGATCTAGCTCTCATACCACTGAAGGGTTTCGCGGCATAGTAAATCAAAATTTTCTACGGATGCGAACAGAGGGAAAGCCAAGATCTAATCTAGGAGATGCAAACAACGAGAGAGATTGGATTAGATCTTCATACCCTTGAAGATTCGCACAGCGGAACGTTCGTCGGAATGTGGGTGATGTAGTCGTACTCGCTTCTCCTCCTCGCGATCCGATCCGATCTAGCACCACAAGTGGCGGTGCCTCCGTGAGATGCACACGTGCAGCACCTCGACGTCTCCTCCTTCCTCGGACCAGCAAGTATGGTGGATAGACGTATTGGATCTACAACATGACGGCGTGGTGTATATGGTGGAGAATTTTTGCAGCAGGGCTTCGCCTACAAGCAGTCGGGAGGGAGAGAGGAAGGGCAGCAGGGCGGCTAGGGTTGGAGGGGAAGGTGTGAGGGGTTGGTGCGCCCCCAGCCCTCTTTATATAGAGGGGTGGGCGCAGCCCTAGCCCCTACCCCAAGCCCAAACCGGCGGCCCCAAGGAGAAGGAGTGGGGGGCAAGGAAACCCCCCTTCTAGAAGCTCTATCCAGGGTTTAAACCCTCTTTGGCCGGCTGGGCCCTATGGGGCCTTGTGCCCCTGGACCAATGCGGCCAGGGCACTCCCTCATAGGCCCATGCCCCCTCCCGGAAGGTGGGGCCACGTTGGTCCCCTTCCGGAAGGTTCTAGAAGCTTCCGGTACCATACCGATTAACCCAGAACAATTCCGAACTCCAAAAACTGCACTGCCTTATATGAATCTTATTCTCCGGACCACTCCGGAACCTCTAGTGATGTCCTGGATCCTATCCGAGACTCTGAACAAAAACTCATAAACCAATTATCCAATCTATCCTAGCGTCGAGACATGTTAAGTGTGTGACCCTGCGGGTTCGAGAATATGCAGACATGATCTTCTATCAATAATCAACAGCGGGGTCTGGGCACCCATATTGACTCCCAATTCATCGATGATCATATCGGATGAACCACGATGCCAGGATTCAATCAATCCCATATATATATTCCCTTCGTCTCGCGATATTTTACTTGCCCGAGATTTGATCGTCGGTACGTCATACCTAGTTCAATCTCGTTCACAGCAAGTACTTTACTCGTTCCATAATCCGATATCACTTTGTGATTAACTCCTTAACCACATGCTTGCAAGCGGTGTTGATATCGATTACCGAGTGGGCCCGAAGTATATCTCTCCGACTTGGGAGGGACAAATCCCATCTCGATACATACAACCCAACAGATACTTTCCGATCACCTGAGAGACACCTTTATGATCACCCTCTCATAGGATGACGTTTGATGACCTCAAATCTTTCTTCCGATACCAGGGAGTTGTATTATCTCATGGTCTAAGGAATACAATATTTGACATAAGAAAAGCTTCGCAAAGACGAACACGATGACACGATCTAATTGCTTCGCTTAGTTTGGGTCTGCCCACCATATCATTCTCCCAATGATATGATCTCATTATTAATTGACAACTCATGTCCATGGTTAGGAAACCTTAACCATCATTAATCAATGAGCTAGTCCTTAGAGGCGTACTAGGGACACGGTGTTGTTCACAAACCACACAAGTATTAAAGTTTCCGCTTAATACAATTCTAGCATGGAATATAAACATTACGATGAATAAGAATTATAATAATAACATCTTTATTATTGCCTCTAGGGCATAATTCCAACAGTTCCCTGTAATCATTACGTCCATTATTTCCGGGGTTTGTCCTTCCATCCTGACCTTGATTCATTACTTGATGCACTGTATCTCTCTGGTCCGAGTTATCATACCTCGGGGGAGGAGGGGGTAACATTAACTGTTGTGCATTCGCCCCAGTCAACTGTGGCTGTTGCTGCTGATGCGCTTGATGAGAAGGCACTTGCATGCCCGCTGGGTTCCCCATTGCATTTTTCATCCAGGCGCATTGCCGAGTTGTATGATTAGCAGGCTTGGCCGGATTTGGAGTGTGAAATTTACACGGTTGATCCAACATGGACTCTAATGTGTACTTCGGCCTTTCCTGCCACTGCTTCTTCTGTTCTGGTGTCCACTGTCTTTTCCCTTCATTCCTTGGTGTCCATTGCTTAGGACCATTTTTCTGCCGCTGACTGTTTTCGTGACTCGGCTGATCTTGCCCTACCGCTGCCACCTGATTGGAGGCATATCTGTAATCCGGTCTTTCCTCTCTTATTCTACCTCTGAACTCGTTGCGCCTCGATGATCCGGTTGTATCTCTTGCATATTGATCCTGATGCTCTCGATGTTCTGCCGAAATCAGTTGTGGTTGTGTCAGATCCCCCAAAGCATATGAATCTGCTATCCCGATGGTTTCTGCCAAGGTGGTCGGGATATCTCTTTGCAACCTCTGCCACAAAACACTGTCGTATCGACAGCCTTGAGCTAACCAAGCTATTGCTTGAGATTCTATAACTCCTTCACATGAGTTTCTAAGGTTACACCACCGAGTCAAGAATTCTCTATCTGTCTCATTCAGCCTCTGCTTGCACATAGCAAGCTGCTGTGGCCTGTTTGGTCTTTTGTAAGTACTGGTGAAGTTGCTGACAAACATCTCTTCAAAATCTAGCCAACAGTTGATACTGCCTGCTGGCAGATTGTTTAGCCATACTCTGGCTGGTCCTTCTAGCATTTGTGGGACATATCTTACCGCCCATCGCAGGTTTCCACCAGCTATCTTTACTGCAGTAGCGTAGTCAATCAACCAATCATGTGGTTTGGTTCTCCCATTATATGTTTTCGTGCCCCTTTCCAGCTGAAAGTTCGGTACCGGTGGTTCGCCCATGATCCGAGGTCCAAAACACGCTGGACCAGGCGGACCCTGCTCTTCTAACAACTCGGACCGGTACAACCTATCCGGTTTAATCTTGCATCATTTGACAGAAAGTTTCTGTAAATGATTCTTTCCTGTATTCCATGATGGTTATTTTCACCATGCCCTGCATACTCCATATCTGAGTAACCATCATTGTACCTCTCATTTGCCTGATTTTGGTGAGCTGGTCTTACTTCTTGTTCTTGTCGAGGTCCATACCTCGGCTGAGGATTGGGCGGCGGGTCCCTCCTTCCTTCCGCCGGGTCATTGTTCTCATGATTTCTTCTTCCGAGGTCTCCATTACCTCGGCTTCCGTTGCTGTTGTTGGCACGGCAGGGGTTTCTTTCACCATTGTTACCTCGGCTCCCATTGCCTCTGTTCTCATTGACTTTTCTGGCCACTGCCGGATCATATGGCACAATTTGCTTATTTCTTTTTCCTGAGGTTACCGCTCTATCTTTTCGCGCATTGTTTCCAGGTGAGGATGTTGCTGCCACTGATAGGGCGGGTGCTGCTCCAGCCGAATGAACCATGCGCGAGGCCCCCGGTCTTGCCGGGTCAGCCCTAAGCATTTCTTCATTTTGTTGGTTCGCAATGCGTACCAGCTCATTCACTCTTTCTTGCTGTTTTTGTCGGGCTTCACCGGTCAACCCTTCCAACTCTAGTGCGGCGGCATTTGCCACCCTTAGGTTCTTTGCCGGGGTGCTATACCTCGGCAAGCCTAGGTCGACTGAATCTTCCTTATGAGTCTCATGCTCTTTGTTGATATCATCCATGAGGTTTTCCCCTCTCAATCTTAATTCATCTACCCGCTCTGGGGCAACATCTAGCTTATTTGCCTTAGCATATTCTCGCAGGGTCCTGTTCAAGGACTCCCGCAAAGCCGATACCTTTTTTGCTTCTACCAGTACTTTCTGCCTAGTCTCTTCTAACTTAGCCTGAGCATTAGCGGGATCAAGTATCGGCGCTACAGGCGTGGTCAGATTATCTATAGTTTCCTTTAGAATATTTTCTGGTCTTTCCAGAGGTGGCCATCTTACCCTCGGTGCCTTCAGGGTTGTCTCTTGCACCTCGGCTGACTTGGCTGCTGACGGATCTACCTCGGTGGGCTGTGGAGCTGCCTGCTTCTTTGCCACATGTCCTCCCGTTGTCGGGTCCTTGCTTGATCCGGCGCCTGCTGCTACCGCCTGTACCCCGGCTGTGACCATCACCTCGACGCTGCTGACGGGGCGTTCTCCACGCGGACCGTTTGCGGCGCTGAGGGGAGGATCTCCTGCATCAACAACCTGGTGAGGATAAACGCATGATGTGTCGACGCCGACGTAGATCTGGTGCATGCCCAGGTTGATGAAGACGCCGTTGCGCGGTGAAGCTTTTCTCCTGAAGCTGCCTGCGTTATCGCTGACATAGTCACAGAGATCAAATCTCTAGACTAAGCCAGAGACAACGCGCTCACCGGTGTGGATGAAGTTTCCCGTCCGGATCTTGACTCCAGCTAGCACCGCTGCTGGCCCCACGGTGGGCGCCAACTGTCGTGGTGGTGGCACGGCAGATGCCATGGGTAGGCTAAAGTATGGGGCCAATGGATGCTAGAGGGATCCGGGGAGGGAAGATGTAGTTACTTCTACACTCAAATTGTCGGGGGGTTAACCTCGGGTAGGTCAGAGACGGGGAAAGACAGAGGTACTATCCCCGTCTGGTTTCCGAGTTATCGTCCAAGTCGGCCGAATCATGTATATGTCGGCCGAGGAACGGAGGCAAGAAGCCCACGTATATGTATCAAGTAGTGACCCGGCCGAGTTACTGAGAGGATCGGCCGGGTTACCCAAGTGATCTTGATGCAGGTGAATAACGAGCCGAGTAACACAAGGTAAGGCCGAGTGATACGAAGCTTGCAGGAGAAGGAGAAGCCCAAGGTCAAACTATAGCTGCAGGCTAGAAGGAATCAGAGCAGAGCCAAGCACAAGAGACAAGGATGCACATTGTCAGAAGGGCAGAAGGAGGTCACGGAGGTGACAGTCCTGGAGCCCGAGGCACGCAGGAGGGGGCCACTGGAGCCTTGCCGTCATTAGAAGGGCGACAGGGAAAGGAGGCCGCCGAACTACTATTTTGGGACAAGCATATTCCACGAATATGCTTGCCTCGTCAGCCCTAAGGGCACCCAAGGGACTCCTTTATAAGGGGATGCTTGGACCCTGAGGAAAGGATCGACTCTGAGAGGACCGTTAGGCTGAGGAGATTCATCTGTTCTCTCTTGATACAGCTCAAGGAGCATTTGTAAACCACTAAGAGAGAAATAAAGACCATCACTTTGGCAGCTTGAGTGAAGAGAAAGTTGCATCTTCCCTCCCCAGATCCCACTAGCATCCATTGGCCCCATACTTTAGCCTACCCATGGCATCTGCCGTGCCGCCACCACAACAGTTGGCGCCCACCGTGGGGCCAGCAGCGGTGCTAGCTGGAGTTGTGATCCGGACGGGAAACTTCGTCAACACCGGCGAGCGCGTTGTTTCTGGCTTGGTCCAGAGACTTGGTCTCTGCGACTATGTCAGAGATAATGCAGGAAGCTTCAGGGGGAAAACTCCCCCGCGCAATGGAATCTTCATCGGCCTGGGCAAGCACAGAGTCTACATCGGCGTCGATATCACCGGCGTTTATCCTCACCAGGTTGTTATTGCAGGAGAGCCACCTCGAAGCACGGCGAGCCGTCCCTCAGGAGAGCGTCATGCAGGCAGCGTCGAGGTGATGGTCGCGGCAGGAGCTCAAGCGGGAGCAGCAGTAGCCGGATCAAGCAGAGAACCCGCCGCAGGCGCACAGGGCGCACCCAAGCAGACCACACTGCAAGCCACTGAGGTACTTCCGCCAGTGACAAACCCAACCGAGCTACATGACACCACCCCAAAGGCACCAAGAGTGAGAGGGCCACCTCTGGAAAGACCAGAGAACATTCTTCAAGCAACTATAGAAAACTTAACCACACCTGTAGCGCCGATACTTGATCCGGCAAATGCTCAGGCAGAGTTAGAAGAGACCAGGCAAAAGGTGCTGGTAGAAGCCAAAAAAGTATCAGCCCTGCGGGAATCCTTGAACAGGACCCTAAGGGAATATGCAAAAGCTAATAAGCTTGATATCGCACCCGAGCGGGTGGACGAACTGAGATTAAGAGGAAAGAACCTCATGAATGACATTAACAAAGAGCATGAAGCTCACATAGCAGAATCAGGTGATTTGGGTTTGCCGAGGTACAGCACCCCGGCGAAAAACCTGAGAGCGGCAAATGCCGCAGCAGTGGAGTTAGAGGGGTTAACCGGGGAAGCTCGGCAGAAACAGCAAGAAAGAGTAAATGAGCTGGTGCGCATTGCAAATCAGCAAAATGAGGAAATACTCAGAACTAACCCGGCAAGACCAGGGGCTTCACGGATGGTACATTTGGCAGGGGCAGCACCTGCTTTAACCGCGGCAGCGGCATCTTCACCCGGAAACAACGCTCGAAAAGAGAAAGCAGTAACCTCTGGGAAGAGGAACAAGCAAATTGTTCCATATGACCCGGCAATAGCTGGAAAGGCAAATGAGAACAGAGGCAATGCAAGCCGAGGTAACAGTGGGGAGAGAAACCACGGCCATGTGGAAAAGGACGGCGGCGGCCGAGGCAATGGGGATCTCGGCAGGAGAGAACCCGCAAGAGATAATAATGAAAACCAGACCCCGGCCGAAGTAAGGAGATAAGTGCTGCCCAACCCGCAACCAAGACATGAGCTTCGGCAGGAAAGAGAAGTGAGGCCAGCTCGCCACAATCAGATGAATGAAAGGTACAATGATGGATATTCCGAGGTGGAATACGCAAACCAGTGTGGAAACAATCAATACGGGATACAAGATAGAATTCTGTACAGAGATTTGCCAGCAAGTGATGCGAGAGTAAAGTTGGATCGGCTCTACCGATCCGAGTTATTGGAAGAGCAAGGTCCACCAGGTCCGACGTGTTTTGGACCTCGGATCATGGGCGAACCACCAGTGCCGAATTTTCAGTTAGCAAGAGGCACGAAAACATACAACGGAAGTACCAAGCCACAAGACTGGTTGATTAATTATGCCACCGCTGTGAAGATAGCGGGTGGCAACCTAAGATGGGCAGTGCGGTATGTCCCACAGATGTTGGAAGGCCCAGCCAGGGTATGGTTGAATAATCAACCAGCTGGCAGTATCAACTGCTGGTTAGATTTCGAAGAAATGTTCGTCAGCAACTTCACCAGCACATACAAGAGACCGAATAGACCACAACAGCTGGCCATGTGCAAACAGAGGCCGAATGAAATGGATAGAGAGTTTTTAACTCGATGGTGCAACCTGAGAAACTCATGTGAGGGAGTTATCGAATCACAAGCAATCGCTTGGTTCGCACAAGGCTGCCGCTATGCCAGCGTTTTGTGGCAACGCCTGCAAAGAGATATGCCAACCACACTAGCAGAAACTATCAGAATAGCAGATTCCTATGCATTGGGCGACCCAACCCAACCGGAATTAATGTCGGCAGATCATCGTGAGCAACAGGACCAGTACGCGAGAGAATTGGCCGGGTCATCCAGGCGTGATTTTAGAGGAAGAAGAAGAGAGGAGAGGCCGGATTATAGATATAATTCGGCCCAGGTGGCGGCAGTAGCACAAGATCAGCCGAGTCACGGAGCAACTCAACGACAGAAAAATGGACCTCAACAGTGGACACCAAGAAATGAGGGAAAAAGGCAATGGACCCCAGAGCAAAAGAAGCAATGGCAAGAGAGGCCAAAAGTACACGTTCGAATCCATGTTGGATCAGCCGTGCAAATTTCACACGTCAAACCCATCCAGACCAGCCAATCATACAACCCGCCAATGTGCCTGGATGAAAAATGCGATGGGGAACCCAGCAGGAGTTCAGGCTCCCCGTCAGGTGCAACAGCAACATCAGCCGCAATTAACTGGAGCAAATACACAGCAATTGATGCTACCGCCCCTCCCCCCAGATACGATAACTCGGATCGGAGGGATGCAGTACATCAAGTAATGAACCAGGGCCAGGACGGAAGGATGAATCCGGCAAATACCGGACGTAATGATTACAGGGAACATCACCAGTCTTATTGTGTGTTCACAACAGAACAGCAGGACAAGCAAAGTGTGCAGCGCCGGCATATGGAAGTGAATGCAGTTGTGCCGGCAGTACCAAGATACCAGCCGTGGTCTGATCAAGAGGTGACCTGGAGCATGAAAGACCACCCCAGAATAATGCCGAGTCCAGGATCATATGCACTTGTGTTAGATCCGACGTTTGTTGGACCTAGCATCAATGTAAAGTTTTCAAAAGTACTCATCGACAATGGGAGCAGTATCAACATCATGTACAAAGATACCATGCATAAACTCGGAATATCGCAGAATATGCTGCAGTCCACGAGGACAACTTTCCATGGGATAGTGCCGGGGCTTTCATGTGAGCCCATCGGTAAAGTCCGAGTGGACGTATTATTCGGTACAAGAGATAACTGCAGAGCAGAAAACTTAGAGTTTGAGGTGGTGGATCTGGAAAGTTGTTATCATGCTCTACTCGGACGGCCCGCACTAGCCAAATTCATGAGAAGCTGTCATGTGGGTTATCTAAAGATGAAATTACCCGGACCACAAGGGGTGATAACGGTTGCAGGGGATTACAAGAAGTCAATGGAGTGTGCTTCAGCCGGGTCAAATTTGGCCGAGTCATTGGTTATAGCAAGAGAAAAGAAGAGGATTCAGGAGGTAGCAGCCCTCGCTCAGTCAGCACAGTTGAACATGCCGGCACTGGCCAACCCTCATGGGAGTGTTTCTTTTCAGCCAACTAAAGAGACAAAGAAATTTCAGATTGATGAGCAATTCCCAGAGCGCACTGTTACAATTGGTGCGGGCCTTGACGCTAAATAGGAAGGCGAGCTCACCAACTTCCTCCGTGAGAATCGGGACATATTTGCATGGTCAACTCAAGATCTGCAAGGTGTTCCGAGGGAGTTGGCTGAGCACTCTTTAAACGTCAGGCCAGGAGCAAGGCCGGTGAAGCAAGCTCTCCGCCGCTTCGCCGAAGACAGGAGAAAAGTAATAGGGGATGAAATAGCTCGGCTCCTTGCAGCCGGGTTCATCATGGAGGTGCTATATCCGGATTGGTTATCAAATCCGGTGCTAGTAGAAAAGAAAAAAGATGACCCCAATGTAGCCATTGTGTGGCGAATGTGTATCGACTACACCAACCTGAACAAGGCGTGTCCGAAAGATCCTTTTCCATTGCCTAGAATAGACCAAGTCATTGACTCGACCGCTGGCTGTGAGCTGTTATCATTTGTAGACGCGTATTCTGGTTTCCACCAGATACCGTTAAATCCGGCCGATCAAATAAAGACTGCATTTATTACCCCGTACGGGGCTTATTGTTATCGCAGAATGCCATTCGGCCTACAAAATGCAGGAGCAACATATCAAAGATGCATGCAAAAATGCTTACATGATCAGATAGGGAAAAATGTGCAAGTATATGTGGATGGCGTAGTCATCAAAACTAAGAAGAGCAAAACCTTGCTAGAAGATATACGGCAAACTTTCGCGAACCTGAGAAGGTTCCGAATGAAGCTTAATCCAGAAAAATGCACATTTGGCGTGCCGGCAGGAAAACTACTCGGTTTCCTTGTGTCCAGCCGAGGTATCGAGGCTAATCCGACAAAAATAAAAGCAGTAGAAAGAATGGAACTGCCGAGATGTTTAAACGATGTACAAAAATTCACGGGCTGCTTGGCCTCGCTTAGTAGATTTGTATGTCGGCTAGGAGAAAAGGCGCTGCCACTCTATCAGCTGATGAGAAAGTCGGACAAATTCAGTTGGACCCCGCAGGCGGACCTTGCATTTTGTGAGTTGAAAAAGATGCTTGTTACGGCACCCGTTTTAGCTTCTCCATTATCGAAAGAACCTATGCTACTCTATGTGGCGGCTACCAATCGAGTAGTTAGCACTGTGGTCGTAGTGGAGCGACTTGAAGATGGTAAGTCAATTCAGAGGCCGGTGTACTATCTAAGCGAAGTATTATCCACTTCAAAGCAGAATTATCCGCACTATCAGAAGATGGCTTATGGGGTATATATGTCGGCAAAAAAGCTTAAGCATTACTTTGAAGAGCACCCCATCAAAGTAATCTGTGAGGCACCCATAGCCGACATATTGAACAACAAAGATGCAAGTGGCCGAATAGCAAAATGGGCGATCGAGTTATCACCGTATGCTTCACAATTTGATAGAAGAGATGCAATTAAATCTCAGGCTGTCGCCGACTTTCTCGTAGACTGGGCCGAGGTGCAGTATGAGCCACCTTTGCCAGATCCAAATTACTGGACAATGCATTTTGATGGCTCCAAACTAAGGAATGGTTTGGGAGCAGGAATAGTGCTAACCTCGCCTAAAAAGATCAATTGAAATATGTACTGCAAATACATTTTGCGGCGTCCAACAATGTAGCTGAATATGAAGCGCTAGTCCATGGATTAAGAGTGGCAAAAGAAATCGGTATACGCCGAATTCTATGCTACGGTGACTCAGATTTAGTAGTACAGCAAGTATCGGGCAGTTGGGACGCATTAGATGCTAATATGGCTTTATACAGATTCCACGTGCAAAAGATCAGTGGATACTTTGAAGGATGTGAATTCCACCACGTACCACGAGCAGAAAATGACGCTGCCGACACATTGTCGAAATTGGGATCAACCCGGCAGTCAATTCCACCAGGTATTGCCTTGGATCACCTCAGGAAACCATCGATAATCCCATCACCAGAATCCGAATCAATCTTTATCCCAGCAAGTTCTGCGGAAGATCACACGCCAATGGAGGTAGATCCGCAGAATGATTCGGAACCCCTAAAGAGGAGGACAGCCGAGGTAATCACAGTCAGGGAAAAAGTCGAAGTATATACATCGGCAGAGGACATGGAGATAGACAGGGAGATCACATCAGAAAAAGTAGCACCGATATGGGCGCAACCCATACTTTCTTACCTAAAAGACGCGACGTTGCCGAGTAATGAGGTATTAGCTAGACAAACCGTAAGAAGAGCAAAAGCCTATACTATCATCAACAATGAGTTATATAAGAGAAGCGTCACAAACGTATTGCAGAAGTGCGTAAGTTCCGCAGAAGGTCAGGAAATCCTTCTAGACATACACCAGGGAGAATGTGGGCACCACGCCTCATCTCGCGCTTTGGTAGCCAAGGCATTTAGGCATGGATTTTACTGGCCAACGGCGTTAAAAGAGGCAAAAGAATTAGTTAATAAATGCAATGGATGTCAGAGATACGCTACCAGAATACATATGCCATCGGCCGAGTTAAAAACAATACCCATCACTTGGCCGTTTTCTGTATGGGGTTTAGATATGGTGGGACCATTCAAGCCGGTGCGTGGAGGAATGACCCACATATTGGTTATGGTAGACAAGTTCACAAAATGGATTGAAGTAAAACCGATTAAAAAGTGTGATGGACACACAGCAGTGAAATTTCTCAAGGATATCATCTTGAGATACGGGTACCCGCATAGTATTATTACGGATAATGGCACAAACTTTGCAGAAGGAGATTTCGCTAGATTTTGCCGAGAGAAGCACATAAGGCTAGATATTGCCTCCGTGGCTCACCCAGCATCCAATGGACAAGTGGAAAGGTCTAATGGACTGGTGCTATCAGGAATAAAACCACGACTTGTTGAACCATTGCAGAGGTCGGCAGGGTGTTGGATCGAAGAAATCGCAGCCGTGTTATGGAGTCTTCGGACTACTCCAAATAGATCAACAGGTTACACTCCATTCTTTCTGGTGTACGGGGCAGAGGCCGTACTCCCAGCCGACATATATGACTCGCCAAGAGTCGCTCAGTACACAACCTCAGAGACAAATGAGGTAGCTCGGCAGGATGCCGTGGACCTGTTGGAAGAAGCCAGAGAGTTGACATTATCACGATCGGCAATTTATCAACAGAACTTGCGGCGATATCACAGCAAGAAAGTGAATCCAAGAGTATTCAAAGAAGGAGATTTGGTTCTCCGACTAGTGCAACGCACGGCCGGCATGCATAAATTATCACCCCCATGGGAAGGACCATTCATTGTGAGCAAAGCATTGCACAACGATGCATATTATCTAATCGACGCTCAGTCCCCTGGAGAGAACAAGGCAGACAAAACTGGTGAAGAAACGAAGCGCCCCTGGAATGTGGCTTTACTTCGGCCATTCTACTCATAGCATTATATCTTAAAGTCAAAATCCAATGATGTATTCGAACCTCGGCACCCAGAGCAATAACTCGGGGACTGCCTTAGGTTATATTTATTTCATAGTATGTATTCGAACCTCGGCACCCAGAGCAGTTACTCGGGGACTGCCATATGTTATACTTTTTCGTGTTATGTGTTGGGACCTCGGCACCCAGAGCAATGACTCGGGGACTGCCATATGTTATATTTATTTCGTTCGCGTTATGTGCTTGAACCTTGGCACCCAGAGCAGGGACCCGGGGACTGCCGTATGTTGTATTTCTTTCATCTTACGAATATAAACTTCGGCGCCCAGAGCAGTGACTCGGGGACTATCATATGATATATCAATTTCGTATTAATACCTAAACCTCGACATCTAAAGCAGCGACTCGGGGACTACCGTATGCTACCTCAAACTTATGCTGAACAAACTCAATTTTATACTACCTCCGAAATTTAATTTATATATGGAAGTTCCGGATAGTAAACAACGACCCAGCGATTGTTACATACTTCCACAACGAAGTAGTTAACTCATGTTCAGAATAGATCAATATCATAGATATTCAGCGTCCATGCCTGATAAAGATCATAAAAAATAACGGCAAAGTCAAGCCCTAGAAGGTCAAGAAATTAAGGGCCAACGAGGCAAGAATTCGGATGAGCATCCACTTAACCAAATGTCACAACAGTACATGGCGAAAGAAATTCAAATCATACGGAGAGGGGACAAAGTTTGCGCCTACATCATACGCCCGGCATACCAGGGATCGGAAATAACTTAGGCATTGTTCGTTGGAGAGGCAGCTACTTGCTCAGGTGCGGGGCACCCCGAGGTGGGAGGAACCTCGACTGAGGTCGCCTCGCCCTCCGCCGACCCAGGTGCAACTTCGGAGGTCCGGGGTTGTTCGCGAGCGTCAGTCCGTGCAGTAGAATGCCCGGTACCTTTGGAAGAGGACCGCGCATCGCCGTTACTGTCCGAACTTGAGCTAGAGCTATCAGACGCAGCCGAATCATTTTCACCTGAATCATCATCCGAGAGACCCTCAGCCACAACCTCTTGATCCGGGTCTGGGAGAAAACTCGGCCCTTCATTCCAAGTGTGCACGTCGGCATACTCGACGAGTTGGAACGCCCGAGCTTGCCGAAGAGCAACAAAAGTGGGATCTTCAACCCAGCGGGAGCCAGTGCGCAAATTTCTCAGGATGTCAAGAGAGATGTCTTCATACCATGACATGATTACAGTAAGGGCCATGTCGGCACCAGCACGCCCAGCGGATTCTCTCCAAAGACTCAACTGCCTCTCAGACGCCATTAGCCTTGTCACCAATAACTTGATTTCGTTGATATCAGGAGTCCCCGAGGTATTCGGCCAGAGTACGTGGTAAGCTCGGATAGCGGCCTGCACCAAGTCCCGACCCATAATTTTCATCGGGGCAACTGCGGCACCAACGGCAACCAAGTAGTCCTCCATTGAATATTCTGAATCAACGGTAACAGGTTCACCTCGGCGCGTGCGAGCTGCAAGGACCGCTTTAGAACTCACGGGTTTGGCTTCGGGGAAATGATCTGCGCAAAGCATGAACGTGTCAAAGGATAGCAGAGACAAAAAAGAAAAATATAATTCGGCCATGCCAAGTAGCTTACGATGAATGTAGCTCATCATTATCTGAAGATCTTTGGCCCAATCAGCCTTGCTTTTCTCAAAACGAGCAATTTCCTCGCTCAAACCCCGGGTTTTAAGTTCGGCAGCTTCAAGGAGTTCTTTGCTCTTCTACAGATCCAGAGTCAGCCGATTCTTTTCCTCAGAAAATTCTTGGTCGACCTTCTCTAGTTCGGATTTCTGAGAGAGCTTAAGGGTATCCACTTCGGATCGCAGGCGAGCTATCTCATCGTCTTTTTCTTGCAGTTGCGCCGAATGAACTGCATTTTTCTCTAAAAAATGCAGCATCACGTCAGGCATGGGCACGCAATCTTGATGTGACACTGCGAAGTCTTGCAGCTCGGCTTTACCACAGCCGAGCGCAATAAGGAACCTTAGCATATATATTAAGAACAAGAAGGAGTAAAATAGAAAGGAAACTAACCTTCCAGGTTCTTGATCTTCTTCTGAAGGCGAATATTGAGGTTATTAATATTACCTGTTCAACAAGAGGTAAGCCGGCATTCCGTGGACGGATACATGAGAAATTTGGGAATAAGGAAAAGGAACTATCAACATACCAGCCTTCTTCGCCACAGGCAGAACTTTCTCATACTTCTCTTCCAGTTTGCGGTGCGAAAAAAGCAACCTCTGGAATTCGGCAGTTCGCCGGTCATGTGCAACCTGAGTAATGAGGCATAATGATAAATCAACGAGTAAAAGTTAAACCAGATCCGAGTCAAGCAGGACTTAACTCAGATCTAGATGGCTGGATATTCAAAGCTAAACCAGATCCGAGTCAACCAGGACTTAACTCAGATCTAGGTGGCTGGATATTCAAAGCTAAACCAGATCCGAGTCTACCAGGACTTAACTCAGATCTAGGTGGCTGGATACTCAAAGCTGAACCATATCCGAGTCAAGCAGGACTTAACTCAGATCTAGGTGGCTGGCTACTCAAAGCTGAACCATATCCGAATCAAGCAGGACTTAACTCCGATCTAGGTGGCTGGACATTCAAAGCTAAATTACATCCGAATCAAGCAAAGCTTAATTCAGCTCTAGGTGGCTGGATATTCAAAGCTAAATTACATCCGAATCAAGCAAAGCTTAATTCGGCTCTAGGTGGCTGGATATTCAAAGCTAAATTACATCCGAATCAAGCAAAGCTTAATTCGGCTCTAGATGGCTGGATATTCAAAGCTAAACCAGATCCGAGTCAAGCAGGACTAAACTCGGATCTAGATGGCTGGATATTCAAAACTAAGCTAGGTCAGAATAAAACACAACTAAACTCGGATCTAGATGGCCGGGTTAACGAACCTTAGAAATAAAGTTAAGTCAAACTTCCAAGTATACAACAAGTTATCTCCTTGCAAGTTTCGGGGACTAGAGCGTATGGTAACATCTGAAGAATAATTTAAGACTCAGAGAAAAAATAATTACCTCATTCATCTTGTTGGTATCAATGATGAACTGAGCAGCATGGTCAAAACGGCCGCTGATATCAGAAAGCTGAAAGGGCTGGTTGGTTGGGTTACCCTCAAACTGATCAGCAGCATTCCAGTTGTTGGCGTATTCAACCAGCGCTCCAAGGCTGTTCCCACTTGCTGTCCGAGTCAAAACTTTACCCCGGGCAGGCGGACCGACCACGGCAGTCGCAGGGCTCTTATGAAGAGCAAGCTGGCTGCCGGAGGCCGAGGTAACGAGGACTTTAGGCGTAGCTCCCTTACGCAGCACGTCAGCGATACTCGGTTGAGAAGAGCCGGCAAGACCTTTCTGAGAAGAAGAAGTCTTGACGGCAATAGCTTTTTCCGCTTTAGAAGAGGCATCAGCAGGAAGTGGCGCCTCGGAAGTAGGGACGGAGCCCTTAGGAACAGCGGAGGATAAGGTCGCAGAGGGCGCCGGGATAACAACCTTTTCGGCCGAGGTCGGAATGGCCGTAGAGACTGCCGAAGTAGATGGAGGCTCAGTAACAGCGCTGGGGCCCATAGAAGGGGCGGCGGGCTCGACGAAAACTTCGGAGGGCCGGTTCGAATCCAGGGCAATGGAAGGGGTCTCAGGGACTTCGTGACGGACAGGCGAAGTATTCGGAGCTAGAGGAGAAGCAGGACGAATAGGACTAGGAACCCTGGTATCATTAGCGGGAGGAGGAGATGGCGGCCGAATCGGACGGTTAGTCATACTAGGACCGCCGGGTTTAACAGAAAGAGGAGCACTGCAAAAATAAGAAAGAGGATTCGTCAGTATGAGAAACAGAAAGAGAGAAACAAGAAATATAAGCAAAAGAACTTACCCGGCGACCCCAGGCATAGTCTTGCGCCTAGGAGGGTTCGGAGCGGATTTCTTTATTCGCTTCTTAGGAACCGCCTCCGAGGCACTAGCAGGAGCTCCGCGTTTCCCCGAGGTAACGGGAGGCCGGGAAGCAATAGGCTCGGCGTCGTGGACCTGACCGGCCGGATTAGCTGGGAAAGTAGAAGCCGGAAATGCATAAGAAATAGGCGTGGCGGCAACTACCTCAAGAATTTGGACCTCGTCCGAATCACCTTCCTCGTCATGCGCTGAAGTTCTGCCGCGAGCTCGAGTCGGAGCAGGATCTGACTTAGGGACGAACTCCTCGGAGTCCGGCTCACCAGTATCCGGGGTACTCCTGTCCGCAGGCCAAGGGAGCTGCAGAATTTCGGCGTCCTCGTTTTTCTGCTCTGCGAACCTCTGCAAGACGAGGAAAAAGAGAATTAGATAAACCAGTTTCTAAAGACAGGGGAGTAACAGAGCAATGCTGATTAAGCTTACCTCGGGAGGCGGATGATCGCGAGTGAATGGTTTTAATCCCCAAGACCAATCCTCAGGCATCTCAGTCTTGAAGATAGCTTGGACGCGCTTATAAATAAGGTAGTTATCCAGCTCCACGGTCGAGACTCGGTTAGGGTCAAGGGGACCACTCATGTAGCACAGCTTGTGGGTCCGCTGCTGGAAGGGGCAGATCCGGCTACTAATGAAAGTTGCCATCAGGTCTTCGCCGCATAACCCGGCCCGGATCAACTCCTTAAGCCGAATCTCAAAGGCCTCGGCCAAGGCGTGAGTTTTCCTCGGATTATAGAGCCAGTTCACTTTAGAAGGTGGGCCAATTGAGAATGGAGGGAGCCGAATCTTGTCTTCCGCCCCTCTGTTCTTGACGTAGAAAAATGACTTGTGCCACTTCTTGCACGACTCCAACCCAGTGACACGAGGGAACACGGATTTCCTCCGAGGTGTTATAGACGCCGCCCCGCATTGGGTGAGCAACTTCTCGGAAGGGTGCAGAGATTTGTCAGGGACAACGTTTGAGCGGATATGGAAGAACTTCGACCAGACATGTACTGACGGCCACAGGCCGAAGTAACCCTCCGAAGCGGAGATGAAAGCAAAAAGAGAAGCTATGGCGTTCGCGGGAAGATGATGCGGCTGAAGGCCGAAGTAATCGAGGAATTCTCTAGCGAAATCGCTAAGAGGGAGACCGAAGCCACGGGCGAAGTGAGACATAAAAACCACATACTCGCCCTCTCTGATGTCTGGAGAGGATTCGCTGCCGGGTAAACGGCAAGAAACCTCGGCGGGAATCCTTCGAGTCCGGATGAGCCATTCAATCTCACGGCGCGTGACTGAAGAGCCTTGCCACGAGCCTCGCTCGGGCCCGGAGCCAGCGTCGTCGTCCTCAACAAGAGCGCCGCTAAACGAACTAGACATACGTGCGCCGGAAAGATCGCCGGAGGAAAGACTGGCGGCGGAGGGGAGTTTAGAGCTGCAAGGCCCCGCCGGAGCTTTGCGCGAAAACAATGGCGAAGGAACGAAGGAACCGTCGCCTAAGCACGAAAACGGAGCGGATGAATCTAGGGAAAGAACGGGGCAAGACGGCCAGAGAGGACTCACCGGCGACGGAGTCAAAGCCGCGGAGCGTGGAGAAGAGTAGAACGGCGCGGCGGAATATCTGCCGACGGAGGCTCAGGCTGGTGAGCGGTGGCGGAACTGCAAGAAAACGCGCCGGCGAAAGGAAGAAGGAGAACGGAGGCGAGCGATAAGGGGAAAGGTGAATCCCGCAAACGCGGCTCCCCTCTTTATAGTCAAGCCATGAACAGGGAAGTGGGATCGTGGGTGTGGCAGTTATCCGTGTAGATCGTGGGAGCAGCACGAACGCACGACGGTGAGCGGAGCCACACCAACGGCCACACGCGAAGAGGGGTCGTTACAATCCCCAAGGGGAACAGCACCCGAGGCATCGCAGCGACGGCGCAGCAGGTGCAGAATTCACTGTAGACTTGTCAGTAAGCACTGTAGAGGGACCTAAAAACTAGAAGAACAATGATGGGATGACACGTAGGACATGGCGTACGAGGGAAGGAACGAGGAGACCTCGGATGAGGACATAACTCGGAAACAAAGCTAAAGAATATAATGAAGCTGATATAACCCGGCCAAACCTATTGACAGGGCCACACCAGCTTCGGGGACTAATGTCGGGGGGTTAACCTCGGGTAGGTCAGAGACGGGGAAAGACAGAGGTACTATCCCCGTCTGGTTTCCGAGTTATCGTCCAAGTCGGCCGAATCATGTATATGTCGGCCGAGGAACGGAGGCAAGAAGCCCACGTATATGTATCAAGTAGTGACCCGGCCGAGTTACTGAGAGGATCGGCCGGGTTACCCAAGTGATCTTGATGCAGGTGAAGAACGAGCCGAGTAACACAAGGTAAGGCCGAGTGATACGAAGCTTGCAGGAGAAGGAGAAGCCCAAGGTCAAACTATAGCTGCAGGCTAGAAGGAATCAGAGCAGAGCCAAGCACAAGAGACAAGGATGCACATCGTCAGAGGGGCAGAAGGAGGTCACGGAGGTGACAGTCCTGGAGCCCGAGGCACGCAGGAGGGGGCCACTAGAGCCTTGCCGTCATTAGAAGGGCGACAGGGAAAGGAGGCCGCCGAACTACTATTTTGGGACAAGCATATTCCACGAATATGCTTGCCTTGTCAGCCCTAAGGGCACCCAAGGGACTCCTTTATAAGGGGATGCTTGGACCGTGAGGAAAGGATCGACTCTGAGAGGACCGTTAGGCTGAGGAGATTCATCTGGTCTCTCTTGATACAGCTCAAGGAGCATTTGTAACCCACTAAGAGAGAAATAAAGATCATCACTTTGGCAGCTTGAGTGAAGAGACAGTTGCATCTTCCCTCCCCAGATCCCACTAGCATCCATTGGCCCCATACTTTAGCCTACCCATGGCATCTGCCGTGCCGCCACCACGACACAAATGACTAACAAGCGGATCTTTATTTCTCTTCTCTTGTGCTACAAGTGCTCCTCGAGCTGTTTTCAGGAAGAAGAGAAGAACTACACGAGCCTTACGACGTAGAATGAATCGATCCCCCCTCTGGATCCCGCGCCTCCCCTTATAAAGGGGTGCCTTGGCTCCTCTAGGGCTGACGTGGCAAGCATATTCGAGGAATATGCTTGTCCCAATATAGTAACTCGGCGGCCTCCTTTCTGTGTACCCCTTCTAATGAAGGCAAGGTTCCAGAGAACCCCACCTGCGCGCCTCGGGCTCCATGACTGTCACCTCCGTGACCTCCTTCTGCCCTTCTGATGCTCTGCTCCTTGTCCTTTGTGCTTGGCTCTGTTCAGATTCTTCCCAGCCCGTGACTTTGGTTTGACTATGGGCACCTCCTTCTCCTGCAAGCTTCACGTTATTCGGCCCTGTCTTGCATAACTCGGCTCGGCCTTCACCTGCATTCAAGTTATTCAGGCTCACTCGGCCGACTTAACTCGTATGTCGGCCGGGTGAGGCATTGCTCCTTCCGTAGGTGTCATGGCCGTGCTTATCTCGGCCGACTTTTCCATGACTCGGCTGATATCAACAGTAACTCGGCATATGACAAGGGAGGCTCCTTTTATCTTCCGTTGTCTTGACCCTATCCGGGGTCACCTCCCCAACAAGTTGGATGGCGGTCTATGTATATTGTTGTATTGCCCAATCAAAACTCATAGGATTTTGTGTCTAGTATTGCATTATTATGCCTTGCTCAGTCCTGTCAATTGCCCTGTTATAATTTGTTTACTCTGCATGCCATGTTTGTTTATCTAAGGAGAACACCTCTAGTGAACTATGGACCCCGGTCCAATCTTTACCATTGATACATCTTCCACTGTTACCTGTTTACTTGCTGCAAACCATCATCACCTTCCACACCATATAGTTAATCCTTTGTTACAGCAAACCGGTGAGCTTGAAAACCTCACTGTTCGTTGGGGCAAAGTCTTGAGTTTGTGTTGTGCATGTTTCCACGTTGCTTGCAACACCTTTGAGACGTTTCCTTCCTCCTACTGGTTCGATAACCTTGGTTTCTTACTGAGGTAAACTTGCTGTTGTGCTGCTTCACACCTTGCTCTTGGGGTTTCCTGACGAAGTGCAACACAACACCATCAAGATTTTCTGGCGCCGTTGTCGGGGAGGCTAAGGACGTCTTCACAAGGGGAGTCCTCCTTAACCTTTCTCTTTACTTTGTTTTTAGTTTGCTTAGTTTCTTTTGCTTGGTTTTGTTTGTCTCTTTTTATCAAAAACTCCAAAAAAATAGTTTAGTTTGGCTTGCTTTCTCTTATAAAAAACACACAAAAAATTAGTTCCTACTCTAGTTGCTGGTCTGTTACTGCCTTGATTGGTCATGCTTTCTATCAATGGATGGTTTCTTTGAAACTAGTTCTTATTGTCAAGGTGGGTTCACGGAAGAAGAAAACTAGGAACACCGTTTATCACAAAAAGGGAAACAATTATGGGCACAAATTGATAAATTGAATACTATTGCTAGAGAGGTGTGCTCTACTTATAATGTTACTTATTTATTTGATAAATCTTGTTGCTGTAGGAGGTATAAACACCTACATTTTCAATGTGAGTATAGTGATAATGTTACCATATCCTCTTATGTTAAAGGAAATTATGACTTTTATGATGTGGAACAAATTGAAGAATTTATTACTGCGGTGACCCAACATACCACTGCATGATGTAGTACACTATAGTAGTTGACATAACACCAATGAAACACCGTTCACTAGTATTACATCCCTCAGAGTGGTACAACAGAAATACAGCAGGTCCAAGACATGACTATATGTTACAACTCGACTCTTTACAAAAGATCTAGAGAACACTCTAGGTTAAAGAGAAAGAAGAAACTTCTTACAAAGAAGAATCAGAAATAATCAACTCATGTATATCATGCTAATAATATTAGCATCTTACTATTTGGATTGCATTGCTGCTATTGCAATACTCTACAAAAGTAGGTTTCATGGCTAGAGATTGTATTTCTATCTACTCCACAATTTCGTGTTCTCTTTAGTTGATGTGTATGTTGACTTCCTTGACATCATTGAAGAGCTTGGGATGTTGATGACGATTCTCTTGAGTATAAGTTGATATAGACGACGGCTTAATGGCTTCAGAATCTAGCAAGGGTTAAGAAGATACGTTGAGTACGAGCGTACTCAGCAAGTTCACTAGAAAAGGAGTGTTTGATGCACTAAATCTATAACCACAAACTTTAGGTCATAGGCAATACAAGTTTTTATAAACATTTCTTCAAAGGTTGATTTTATCCTGAAAAGCTATGTCCGTCAGCCTTCACGGGTTTACAAGAACTTTCATGGAGTTCCTTTCCCGCTGCGTTTGTAGCTCCTTTCCGGAACAGGGATTAACAAGTTACAGTTCTTACACTCTGCAGAGGTGCGTCACTTTACCCATGAGATATATTAGCTTTGTTGCACATCCGAGCGGCCAACCCGTTCATACTTCCTTGGTATGAGGCCCAGACTAAGATCCAAGCCAATCACTTCCCTCTCCACGACCCCATATGTCTGCACGATCCTTCGGGGCTGGCTACGGTGACCCAGCATACCACTGCATGTGTAGTACACTATAGTCGTTGACATGACATTCACAAAACACCATTCCGTAAATATCACATCCCTCAGAGTGGTACAACAGAAACATCGCGGGTCCATATTACAAACATACACACGCTATTATTATTACAATACCGGAAGTTCAAGACTTCCAAAAGATTCAACTTACAAACCAAAATATAAGTGTTCAGCGGAAGTTTCAAATTTAAAACTTAAATTCCAAATTGAGCTCAGCAACTTATTGCTATATATTGTTCATGATGCACAGCTCAAGTGGCTACTAGAACTATAGTAATTATTCGGATTCTTGGAATTCTCCTCCGTAGACGATGTCGTAGTCCTACCCTTCTACGGCTCCATATAGGTTGGGCTCTTCATATAAGACCTCCTCTTGACTCTCAGAGTCTAAGCAAGGATTCTCAGAGTATCTTCGGGATTCTCAGAGTCTAAGCAAGGATTCAAAGGAAAGGATGAGTAATAGCGTTACTCAGCAAATTCATTATATGCAAGGTAGAAAGTTTTATGCTCTATCTACCACCTTGGACTATCAGTCTTTGGCACTATGCAATTTTCGTAAATCTTTCTTCAAAGGTTGATTTTATTATAAAAATCTATGACCATCAGCCTTCATAGGTTGACCAGAACTTTCATGGAGTTCCTTTCCTGCCGCGTTCGTAGCTCCTTCCCGGAACAGGGAGTAACAAGTTACGATTCTTACAATCTGCAGAGGTGCGTTATTTTTCCCATGAGAGATCAACTCCTTGTTACACAACCGGGCGTACTTTCCCGTCCACAATTCCATGATGTGGGGCCCAGTAGTTGGTCCAAGCCAATCACTGCCCTATCCACGACCTCATATGTCTGCACGATCCTCCGGGCTGGCTCACCTTCGTTAAGCCCCCTTTCGGACAGGCTAAAAACCCTGATGAGTTCCCGAAGACTCTATGACCTAGTGATGCCCAGAATAGTACCATTTACATGGACTATATCCCTAAACACCATTCATTGATAATCTAGACACCAAAAGTGTGGGGCGTAAGGGTGCCCACCCATATGTTGGATCCTCATAAGGAATCACAACATCACGTTAAGGTCGTCTTTCCTCCATACAAGAGGAAAAGGATACAGCTGACTTCTCCGTCCCATTCCAAATCTCATGGTTAACGCGTAATATACGGCGCTAGAATTACTGATGTCATGGGTTATTAATCCCTAATTGTTTATCATTAGTGCAATTAGAACCCTAAGTTCTATTGCTCCATCATATCATCACTTAGGATGATATCTAAGATTTAGTATCTTGAGAAAATATTGTTTTTTATAATATAGATGATAACACACAATTTGTAAATACTTTGATAAAGACTCTCCAAAGGACATGGGAAAGTGATAAACTTTCCTTGTGAATGCAAGGTAATGAAGTCTGATGCTTGCACTGGACCTTGAGATTCTATGTCTACAAAAACATCATTATTGCCCGGTAAGGACAATATTTAAAGGAGCAAAATGATTATGCAAAAGTAATGTAATACATTATTTAACTTTCTCTGTAACCTCCCCATTATTTAAATTATAGAAAATCCTTTTTAATTAGTTAAGGATTTATAAATAATATTATTTTTTAAATATTTATAGAATATTGTATTTATTTATTTTATCTCCTTTTATTTGAATTATTGATTTAATAATTCCTTTAAGAATTATCATTTGAATGCCAAAAATGGTTATTAAATATTTTTTTAGTATTTTTCTAAAATACTACAATATTAATATATAATGAAAGTGATTTTTATTTATTTTTATCATCTTTTAATAATTTTGTAAAATTCTATAAGGAATATTTAAATTACAAAATTCTTTAATAAAATTTATATGTCTAAAATTTTATTTCTTAATTGATTTGGATAGTTTGGATTATTGTGAATCCAAAAATATTTTATTTATAATTTTTGGACTTTTATTTTATTTTCTAAAATTTATTTAAGTTCAGGGGCATTTTGGTCTTTTTCCAATTATTAAAACGGGCTCTAAATGATTTGGGCTGGCTATTTGGTTTTATTGGGCCCTTGTGGCCCAGTAGGGCAAAGGCAAAACAACACCGCGAAGGGGTATTGGCCCATTCCATCCCATCCCTCCCTGTCTCACTCTCGAGCTCACCTCTCTCCTTCTCCTTTCCCGACCCCGCGGTCAGCGGTGTCATCGCCGGCGATTCACGCCGCCGTGGACCTCCTTGGCCACCGTCGTGGTGCAGGATGAGGTTGTCGGCCCTGCTCTTCCTTCCTGTCTAGTTGGATTTGGACCTGAAGCCCTCCTGCGGCCAGATTGATGTCGTGCCGAACCCTAGGGTTTGGGGTTGGCGTTGGTGCTGACGCCGCCACTGATATCATGTTCCGTGGGATGCTCTTCGCCCCTAGGTGTGGCTATGGGCGTCGCCGTGGCGTGGTGTGGGTTGCAGCTCCCCCTTGGGGGTGCTCCCCGTGCCGCCGTTGTTGTCGGCCTTCTTTGCTTCCTCTTCTAATCTACAGCGATGACTTTTAGTAAGTGGTTCCTCCCCTCTCATGCTCTCTGTGCTCGGCCATCTTATGCTAGATGTTGGTACTGGCCTTCCTGGTTACTGTCTTGTCCTGATTAAGATGATTGGTTCTGCTTAGGGTTCAAATCCTTCCGTTGATTAAATGTTTGATGAATTGGATCATGTGTTGATGATCCTTGAACCTATTAAGTGGTGACTTGCTGTGGATTACTGCTGATGGTTAGCTGTGTGATGCTAGTGGTTTGTCAGATGATTCTATGGATTAATTTTAATATGATTCAGATGGTAAAGTTGCTCTAGAAGCAATTCTTGGTAAATCTAGTGGTTTAATATCTCACCATTGTCATTACTTGGTTGATGACAGTGAATGTTGTGTGATGAAGTCATTGTCTTAGTATTGTTGACTTAAGAATTCATATATTGCTTTGAGAACAAAATGGTTTTCTATAGTGAAGATATATATGAATATCCTGGTTATGATTCGTGTGATTAAGAACAGGAAAATGATTTATAGTTGGTTGGTTGTAGCTGTGAAGATTGGATGCTTAACCTGCTTAGTTGTCGTGGTGGTGGCACGGCAGATGCCATGGGTAGGCTAAAGATTGGGGCCAATGGGTGCTAGTGGGATCTGGGGAGGGAAGATGCAACTGATTCTACACTCAGCTAGTAAGGAAAAGATCTTTATTTCTCTTCTTAAGGATTACAAGTGCTCCTTGAGCTGTATACTGGGAGACCGGATGAATCTTACCAGCCTAACGGTACTGAAAAGAGTCGATCCACCCTCAGGGTCCAAGCCTCCCCTTATAAAGAGGTGCCTTGGGCGCCCTTAGGGCTGACGGGGCAAGCATATTCGAGGAATATGCTTGTCCCAGAATAGTAGTTCGGCGGCCTCCTTTCCCTGTCGCCCTTCTAACAACGGCAAGGCTCCAGAGAACCTCTCCTGCCTGCCTCGGGCTCCAGGACTGTCACCCTCGTGACCTCCTTCTTCCCCTCTGATGTCCTGCATCTTTGTCTCTTGTGCTTGGCTCCGCTCTGATTCCTTCTAGCCTGCAGCTACAGTTTGACCTTGGGTTTCTCCTTCTCCTGCAAGCTTCGTATCACTCGGCCTTACCTTACCTTGCGTAACTCGGCTTGTTCCTCACCTGACTCAAGATCACTCTGGCTAACCCGGCCGACCCTCGTAGTAACTCGGCCGGGTAGCTGCTCGATACACATACACGGGCTTCTTGCCTCCGTACCTCGGCCGACACATTCATGATTCGGCCGACCTAAAACGTAACTCAGAAACTATACGGGGATTGTCCCTCTGTATTTCCCCGTCTCTGACCTATCCGGGGTCAACCCCCCGACATTAGTCCCCGAAGCTGGTGCGGCCCCATCGATAACTTCGGCTGGGTCGTTTCAGCTTCATTATACTCTTCAGCTTTGTTTCCGAGTTATATCCTCTTCCTCCGAGATTTCCTCGTTCCTTCTCTCATACGCCATGTCCTACGTGTCACCCCCATCATCGTTCTTCTAGTTTTCTGGTCCCTCTACAGCACTCACTGACAGGCTACAGTTAACTTTGTACCTGCCGCGCCGCTGCTGCGATGCCTCGGGTGCCGTTTCCCCCGGGGATCGTAACGCTCTTCCTTCCTGTGTGGCCGTTGGTGTGGCTCCACTTATCATCGTGCGTTCGTTCCGCACCCACGATCTACACGGTCAACCGCAACAGCCACGATCCCACTACCTTGCTCGTGGCTCGATTATAAAGAGGGGGACGGCGTTTGGGGAACTCACTTTTCCCCTTCTCGCCCGTCTTCCTCCTTCCTTCCGCCGGTGCGTCCTTTCGCAGCTCCGTCGCCGCGCGTTTGCCAGAGCCTCCGTCGGTGAAGACTCCGCCGCGCCGCTCTGCCTGCCTCGCCCGCGCTCTGCGGCTTTGGCTCCGTCGCCGGTGAGTCCTCTCCGGTCGCATTGCCTGGGTTCTTCCCTAGATTCATCTGTTTCGATTCCGTGCTCGTGCGACGGTTCCTCTGGTTCTTCGCCATTGTTCTCGTGCAAAATTCCGACGGGGCCTTGCAGCTCTAAACACTCCTCCGCCGCCAGTCTTTCCTCCGGCGATCTTTCCGGCGCACATATGTCTAGTTCGTTTAGTGGCGCTCTGGTTGAGGACGATGACGCTGGCTCCGGGCCCGAGCGAGGCTCGTGGCAGGGTTCTTCTGTCACACGCCGTGAGATAGAGTGGCTCATCCGGACTCGAAGAATTCCCGCCGAGGTTTCTTGCCGTTTACCCGGCAGCGAATCCTCTCCGGATGTTATGGAGGGTGAGTATGTAGTTTTTATGTCGCACTTCGCGCGTGGCTTCGGTCTCCCTCTTAGCGATTTCTCTAGAGAATTCCTTGACTACTTTGGCCTTCAGCCGCATCATCTTCCAGCGAACCCTATCGCTTCTCTCTCGGCTTTCATCTGCGCATCGGAGGGATACTTCGGCTTGTGGCCGTCAGTGCATGTCTGGTCGAAGTTCTTTCAGATTCGGTCCAATGTAGTTCCTGACAAATCTCTGCACCCTTCCGAGAAGTTGCTTACCCAATGTGGGGCAGCGTCTATTACACCTCGGAGGAAATCCGTGTTTCCTCGTGTTACTGGGTTGGAGTCGTGCAAGAAGTGGCACAGATCATTTTTCTACGTCAAGAACAGAGGGGCTGAGGACAAGATTCGGCTCCCTTCATTCTCAATTGGTCCGCCTTCCAAAGTGAACTGGCTCTACAATCTGAGGAAAACTCATGCCTTGGCCGAGGCCTTCGAGATTCGGCTTAAAGAGTTAATCCGGGCCGGGTTATGCGGCGAAGGCCTGATGGCTACTTTCATTAGTAGCCGGATCTGCCCATTCTAGAAGCGGACTCACAAACTGTGCTACATGAGTGGTCCCCTTGACCCTAATCGAGTCTCGACCGTGGAGCTGGACAACTACCTGATCTATAAGCGCGTCCGAGCTGTCTTTAATACAGAGATGCCTGAGGATTGGGCTTGGGGGTTAAAACCGTTCACCCGCGATCATCCGCCTCCCGAGGTGAGCTTAATCTACACCGCTCTGCTATTCCATTGTTTTCGTAATGGGTTCATCTAACTTTCTTTTTTCTCGTCTTGCAGAGGTTCACAGAGCAAAAGAACGAGGACGCCGAAGTTCTGCTGCTCCCTTGGCCCGCGGACAGGAGTACCCCGGATACTGGTGAGCCGGACTCCGAGGAGTTCGTCCCTAAGTCGGATCGTGCCCCGGCTCGAGCTCGTGGCAAGACTTCGGCGCACGATGAGGAAGGTGATTCGGACGAGGTCCAAATTCTTGAGGTAGTTGCCGCTATGCCTATTTCTTATGCATTTCTGGCTTCTACCTTCCCAGCTAATCCGGCCGGTCAGGTTCACGACGCCGAGCCCATTGCTTCTCGACCCCCTGTTACCTCGGGGAAGCGCGGGGCTCCTGCTAGTGCCTCGGAGGCAGTTCCCAAGAAACGAGTGAAAAGATCCGCTCCGAACCCTCCGAGGCGCAAGACTATGCCTAGGGTCGCCGGGTACGTTCCTTTTGCTTATATTTCTTGTTTCTTTCTTTCTATTTTTCATACTGACGATTCTTCTTTCTTATTTTCGTAGTGCTCCTCTTTCTGTTAAACCCGGCGGTCCTAGTATGACTAGTCGCCTGATTCAGCCGCCGTCTCCTCCTCCTGCTGATGATACTAGGATTCCTAGTCCTATTCGTCCTGCTTCTCCTCCAGCTCCGAATACGTCGCCTCTTCGTTGCGAAGTGCCTGAGACCCCTTCCATTGACCCGGACTCAAACCGGCCCTCCGAAGTTTTTGTCGAACCCGCCGCCCCTTCTATGGGCCCCAGCGCTGCTACTGAGTCTCCATCTACCCCGGCAGTTTCTATAGCCACTCCAACCTCGGCCGAAAAGGTCGTTATCTCGGCGCCCTCTGCGACCATAACCCCTGCTGCTCCTAAAGACGCCGTCGCCACCTCCGAGGCGTCACTTCCTGCTGATGCCTCCTCTAAGGCGAGAATAACTGTTGCCGCCAAGACTTCCTCTTCTCAGAAAGGTCTTGTCGGCTCTTCTCAGCCGAGTATTGCCGGCATGCTGCGTCAGGGAGCTGCGCCTACTAAGGTATCCGTTGCCTCGTCCGCCGGTACCCAGCTCGCTCTTCATAAGAGCCCTGCGACCGCCGTGGTCGATCAGCCTATCCGGGGTAAGGTCTTAACTCGGACAGCCAGTGGGCACAGCCTCGGAGCGCTGGTGGAGTATGCGAATAATTGGAACGCTGCTGATCAGTTTGAGGGTAATCCTATGAATCAACCCTTTCAGCTTTCTGATATCAGCGGCCGTTTTGACCATGCTGCCAAGTTTATCGTTGATACCAACAAGATGAATGAGGTAATTACTGTTTCTCTGAGTTTTAAATTGTTCCTCAGATGTTGCTATATGCTCTAGTCCCCGAAACTTGCAAGGGAATTACTTGTTATACGCTTGTAAGTTTAATGATCTTTTGACCTAATTTTATTCCTACGGTTCGTTAATCCGGCCATCCATATCCGAGTTAAGTTTTGTTCGACTTGGATATGCTGTAGCTTTGAATAACTAGCCGCCTAAATCTGAACTAAGTTCTGCTTGATTCGGATCTAATTTAGCTTTGGATATCCAATTACCTAGATCTGAATTAAATCCTGCTTGACTTGGATCTAGTTTAGCTTCGGATATCCAGCCACCTAGAGCCGAATTAAGCTCTGCTTGATTCGGATCGAAAGTAGCTTTGAATATCCAGCCACCTAGATCTGAGTTAAGTCCTGCTTGACTCGGATCTGGTTTAGCTTTGAATATCCAGCCACCTAGAGCCGAATTAAGCTCTGCTTGATTCGGATCGAAAGTAGCTTTGAATATCCAGCCACCTAGATCTGAGTTAAGTCCCGCTTGACTCGGATCTAATTTAGCTTTGGATATCCAATTACCTAGATCTGAGTTAAATCCTGCTTGACTCGGATCTGGTTTAGCTTCGGATATCCAGCCACCTAGAGCCGAATTAAGCTCTGCTTGATTCGGATCGAAAGTAGCTTTGAATATCCAGCCACCTAGATCTGAGTTAAGTCCTGCTTGACTCGGATCTGGTTTAGCTTTGAATATCCAGCCACCTAGAGCCGAATTAAGCTCTGCTTGATTCGGATCGAAAGTAGCTTTGAATATCCAGCCACCTAGATCTGAGTTAAGTCCTGCTTGACTCGGATCTGGTTTAGCTTTGAATATCCAACCACCTAGAGCCGAATTAAGCTCTGCTTGACTCGGATCTGGTTTAGCTTTTACTGTCGATTTATCATTTTTCCTCATTGTTCAGGTTGCACATGACCGGCGGACCGCCGAATTCCAGAGGTTGCTTTTTTCGCACCGTAAGCTGGAAGAAAAGTACGAGAAAATTCTTCCAGTGGTGAAGAAGGCTGGTATGTCGATATTTCCTTTTCCTTATTTTCAATGTTCTCATGTATTTGTTCACGGAATGCCGGCTTACCTCTTGGTGAATAGGTAACATTAATAACCTCAATATTCGCCTTGAGAAGAAGGTCAAGAGCTTGGAAGGTTAGTTTCCTTTCTAGTTTACCTCTTCTCCCCTTTAATATATGTGCTGAGTTAACTTATTGCGTTTGGCTCTGGAAAAGCCGAGTTGCAAAACTTTGCAGTGTCACACCAAGATTGCATACCCATGCCTGACGTGATGCTGCATTTTTTAGAACAAAATGCTATTCATTCGGCGCAACTTCAAGAAAAAGATGATGAAATAGCTCGCCTGCGATCCGAGGTGGATCCCTCAAGCTTTCCCAGAAATCCGAACTGGAAAAGGTCGACCAAGAATTTTCCGAGGAGAAGAATCGGCTGACTTTGGAGCTGCAGAAGAACAAAGAACTTCTCGAGGCTGCCGAACTTAAAACTCAGGGTTTGAACGAGGAAGTTGCTCGTTTCGAGAAGAGTAAGGTCGATTGGACCAAAGACCTTCAGATAATGATGATATACATTCATCGTAATCTACTTGGCATGGCCGAATTATATTTTTCTTTTTTGTTCCTGTTACCATCTGACACGTTCGTGCTTTGCGCAGATCATTGTCCCGAGGCCAAACCCGTGAGTTCTAAAGCGGTTCTTACAGCTCGCGTGCGCCGAGGTGAACCTGTAACCGTTGATTCGGAATATTCCATGGAGGATTACTTGGTTGCCGTTGGTGCTACAGTTGGTCCGATGAAAATTATGGGCCGGGACTTGGTGCAAGCCGCTATCCGAGCTTACCATGTGCTTTGGCCGAATACTTCGGGGACTCCTGATATCAACGAAGTCAAGCTATTGGTGAAAAGACTAATGGCATCTGAGAGGCAGCTGAGTCTTTGGAGGGAATCTGCTGGGCGTGCTGGTGCCGATATGGCTCTTACTATTATCATGTCATGGTATGAAGACATCTCTCTTGACATCCTGAGAAATTTGCGCACTGGTTCCCGCTGGGTTGAGGATCCCACCTTTGTCGCTCTTCGGCAAGCTCGGGCCTTCCAACTTGTCGAGTATGCCGACGTGCACACTTGGAATGAAGGGCCGAGTTTTCTTCCAGACCCGGATGAGGAGGTTGTAGCTGAAGATGCTTCGGATGATAATTCGGCTGAGCAGGGGGAGGGTGAAGATGATTCGGCCGCATCTGATAGCTCCAGCTCAAGCTCGGACAGCAACGGCGACGCGCGGTCTTCTTCCAAAGGTACCGGGCATTCTACCGCACAGACTGATGCTCCTGAGCAACCTCAGACTTCTGCTGAAGTTGCACCTGGGTCGGCGGAGGGCGAGGCGACCTCAGCCCAAGTTCCTCCTACCTCAAAGTACCCCGCACCTGAGCCGGCTGCTGCCTCCCCAACGAACAATGCCTAAGTTATTTCCGATCCCTGGTATGCCGGGCGTATGATGTAGACGAAATACTTGTCAATTCTCTGTATGATTCAAACTTGTTTTGTTGTGCACTACTGTGATATTTGATTAAGTGGATGTTCGTCCGAATTCTTGCTTTGTTGGCCCTCCACTTCCTGATCTTTTAGGATTTATCTTTGCCTCTATTTTTTATGGTTTTATCAGGCGTGAGCTCTAAATATCATATAATACTGATCTGTTCTGAACAGAAATTGACCGCTTCGTTGGGAAAATATATAGTAATCGTTGAGTCATTGTTTATTGTGCGAAACTTCGATTTGTAAATCGAATTTCAGAGGTAATATAAGACTAATACGGGTGCGCTCAGTATAAGATTGAAGTAGGATACAGTAGTACCTGAGTCGTTGCTTTAGATGCCGAGGTTTAGTTATTAACATGAAATTGATATTTCATATGGCAGTCCCCGAGTTACTGCTCTGTGCGATGAGGTTCAGATACATAACATGAAGTTAATATGAGATACGGCAGTCCCCGAGTCACTTCTCTGGGTACCGAGGTGTAAATACATAACACGAAATAGATTTAACATATGGCAGTCCCCGAGTCATTGCTCCGGGCGCCGAGGTTCAAATGCATAACATGAAATTGATATAAAATACGGCAGTCCCCGAGTCACTGCTCTGTGCGCCGAGGTTCAAATACATAACATGAAATTGATATAAGATACGGCAGTCCCCGAGTCACTGCTCTGGGCGCCGAGGTTCAGATACATAACATGAAATTGATATAAAATACGGCAGTCCCCGAGTCACTGCTCTGGGCGCCGAGGTTCAGATACATAACATGAAATTGATATAAAATACAATAGTCCCCGAGTCACCGCTCTGGGCGCCGAGGTTCAGATACATCATTAGATCTTGACTTTGAGAAATAATGTTACGAGTAGAATGGCCGTAGTAAAGCCACATTCCAGGGACGCTTCATTTCTTCGCCAGCTTTGTCTGCCTTGCTCCCTCCGGGGGACTGAGCGTCGATTAGATAATATGCATCATTGTGCAACGCTTTGCTCACAATAAATGGTCCTTCCCATGGGGGTGACAACTTGTGCATGCCGGCCGTGCGTTGCACAAGTCGGAGGACTAAATCTCCTTCTTTGAATACTCTTGGATTCACTTTCTTGCTGTGATACCGCCGCAAGTTCTGTTGATAAATAGCCGATCGTGATAATGTCAACTCCCTAGCTTCTTCCAGCAGGTCTACGGCATCTTGTCGAGCTATCTCATTCATCTCTGGGGTTGTGTACTGAGCCACTCTTGGCGAGTCATATATTATGTCGGCTGGAAGTACAGCCTCTGCCCCATACACCAGAAAGAATGGAGTATAGCCTGTTGATCTATTCGGAGTAGTCCGGAGGCTCCATAGTACAACTGGGATTTCTTCAATCCAACATCCTGCCGACCTTTGCAATGGTTCGACAAGTCGTGGTTTTATTCCTGATAGCACCAGTCCATTAGACCTTTCCACTTGTCCATTGGATGCTGGGTGAGCCACAGAGGCAATATCTAGTCTTATGTGCTTCTCTCGACAAAATCTAGCGAAAGCTCCTTCTGCAAAGTTTGTGCCATTGTCCGTAATAATACTGTGCGGGTATCCATATCTCAGGATGATATCCTTGAGAAATTTCACTGCTGTGTGCCCATCACACTTTTTAATTGGTTTTACTTCAATCCATTTTGTGAACTTGTCCACCATAACCAATATGTGGGTCATTCCTCCTCGCGCTGGCTTGAATGGTCCTACCATATCTAAACCCCATACCGAAAATGGCCAGGTGATGGGTATTGTTTTTAACTCGGCCGACGGCATATGTATCTTGGTTGCGTATCTCTGACATCCATTGCATTTCTTAACTAACTCTTTTGCTTCTTTCAATGCCGTTGGCCAATAGAATCCATGCCTGAATGCCTTGGCTACTAAGGCGCGAGATGAGGCATGGTGCCCACATTCCCCTTGGTGTATGTCTAGAAGGATTTCCTGCCCTTCTGTCAAACTTACGCATTTCTGCAATACGTTTGTGACGCTTCTTTTATACAGCCCATTGTTTATGATTGTATAAGCTTTTGCTCTTCTTACGGTTTGTCTAGCTAATACTTCATTACTCGGCAACGTTGCGTCTTTTAGGTAAGAAAATATGGGTTGCGCCCACATCGGTGTTACTTTTTCTGATGTGATCTCCCTGTCTATCTCCATGTTCTCTGCCGACATATATATCTCGGCTCTCTCCATGATTGCGTTTACCCCGGCTGTCCCCCTCCTTAGGGGTTCCGAATCATTCTGCGGATCTACCTCCATTGGTGTGTGATCTTCTGCAGAATTTGCTGGGATAAAGATAGATTCTGATTCTGGTGATGGGATTATTGATGGTTTCCTGAGATGTTCCAGGGCAATACCCGGAGGAATTGATTGCCGGGTTGATCCTAATTTTGACAATGTGTCGGCGGCGTCGTTTTCTGCCCGAGGTATGTGATGGAATTCACATCCCTCAAAGTACCCACTGATTTTTTGCACATGGAATCTGTATAAAGCCATATTAGCATCTAATGTGTCCCAACTGCCTGATACTTGCTGTACTACTAGATCTGAATCACCATAGCATAAGATTCGGCGTATACCGATTTCTTTTGCTACTTTCAATCCATGGACAAGCGCTTCATACTCGGCTACATTGTTGGACGCAGCAAAATGTATTTGCAATACATATTTCAACTGGTCTTTCTTAGGCGAGGTTAACACTATTCCTGCTCCCAAACCATTTCTCAGTTTGGAACCATCGAAATGCATTGTCCAGTAATTTGGATCTGGCAATGGTGGCTCATACTGTACCTCGGCCCAATCCACGAGAAAGTCGGCGACAGCCTGAGATTTGATTGCATCTCTTCTATCAAACTGTGGTGCGTATGGAGATAACTCGATCGCCCATTTTGCTATTCGGCCACTTGCATATTTGTTGCTCAATATGTCGGCTATGGGTGCCTCACAGATTACTTTGATGGGATGTTCTTCGAAGTAATGTTTAAGCTTTTTTGCCGACATATATACTCCATAAGCCATCTTCTGATAATGCGGGTAATTCTGCTTTGAAGTGGATAACACCTCACTTAGATAATATACCGGCCTCTGAATTGACTTACCATCTTCAAGTCGTTCCACTACGACTACACTACTAACTACTCTATTGGTAGCTGCTACATAAAGTAACATAAGCTCTTTTGATAATGGAGAAGCCAAAATGGGTGCCGTAACTAACATCTTTTTCAGCTCACGAAATGCAAGGTCGGCCTGTGAAGTCCAAATGAATTTATCCGTCTTTCTCATCAGCTGATAGAGCGGCAGTGCTTTCTCCCCTAGCCGACATACAAACCGACTAAGCGAAGCCAGGCAGCCCGTGAACTTTTGTATATCATTCAAACATTTTGGCAATTTCATTCTTTCTATTGCTCTTATCTTTGTTGGATTAGCCTCGATACCTCGGCTAGATACAAGGAAACCGAGTAATTTTCCTGCCGGTACGCCAAATGTGCATTTTTCTGGATTGAGCTTCATTCGGAACCTTCTCAGGTTCGCAAAAGTTTGCCGTATATCTTCTAATAATGTTTTGCTTTCTTTAGTTTTGATGACCACATCATCCACATACACTTGTACATTTTTTCCTATCTGATCATGCAGGCATTTTTGCATGCATCTCTGATATGTTGCTCCTGCATTTCGCAGGCCGAATGGCATTGTGCGATAACAATAAGCCCCGTATGGGGTAATAAATGCAGTCTTTATTTGATCAGCCGGATTTAACGGTATCTGGTGAAAGCCAGAATACGCGTCTACAAATGATAGTAGCTCACAACCAGCGGTCGAGTCAATGACCTGGTCTATTCTAGGCAATGGAAAAGGATCTTTCGGACATGCCTTGTTCAGGTTGGTGTAATCAATACACATTCGCCATACAATGGCTACGTTTGGATCATCTTTCTTCTTTTCTACTAGCACCGGATTCGACAACCAGTCCGGGTATAGCACTTCCATGATGAACCCGGCCATGAGGAGCCGAGCTATTTCATCTCCTATCACCTTTCTCCTGTCTTCGGCGAAGCGGCGGAGAGGTTGCTTCACCGGCCTTGCTCCTGGTCTCGCGTTCAAAGAGTGCTCAGCCAACTCCCTCGGGACACCTTGCAGATCTTGAGTTGACCATGCAAATATGTCCCGATTCTCACGGAGGAAGTTGGTGAGCTCGCTTTCCTATTTAGCGTCCAAGCCTGCACCAATGGTAACAGTCCGCTCTGGGAATTGCTCATCGATCTGAAATTTCTTCGTTTCTTTAGTTGGCTGAAAGGAGACACTGCCATGTGGGTTAGCCAAGGCCGGCATATTCAGCTGTGCCGACTGAGCGAGGGCCGCTACCTCTTGAATCCTTCTCTTTTCTCTTGCTATGACTAATGACTCGGCCAAATTTGATCCGGCTGAAGCACATTCCATTGATTTCTTGTAATCCCCTGCAACTGTTATTACTCCTTGTGGCCCGGGTAGCTTCATCTTCAGATAACTTATATGACAACTGCTCATGAACTTGGCCAGCGCGGGCCTTCCGAGTAGAGCGTGATAGCAACTTTCCAGATCTACCACTTCAAATTCTAAGTTCTCTGCTCTGCAGTTATCCCTTGTGCCGAATAACACATCAACTCGGATTTTGCCGATGGGCTCGCATGAAAGTCCCGGTACTATCCCATGAAAAGTGGTTCTTGTGGACTGCAACATGTTCTGCGATATTCCGAGTTTATGCATAGTATCCTTGTACATGATGTTGATACTGCTTCCATTGTCAATGAGGACTTTTGAAAATTTTACATTGATGCTTGGTCCAATAAATGTCGGATCCAATACTAGTGCGTACGACCCTGGATTTGGCATTATCTTAGGGTGGTCTTTTATGCCCCAAGTCACCTCCTGATCTGACCACGGCACATATCTGGGTATTGCCGGCATGACTGCATTTACTTCCATATGCCGGCGTTGCACACTTTGCTTGTCTTGTTGTTCTGTCGTGAACACGAAATAAGACTGATGATGCTCTCTGTAATCATTACGTCCTATATTTGCTGGATTTATCCTTCCATCCCGGACTTGATTCATTACTTGATGCACCGCATCTCTCCGATCCGAGTTGTCATACCTCGGGGGAGGAGGTGGTAACATCAGTTGTTGTGTATTCGCTCCGGTCAACTGCGGTTGATGCTGCTGATGTGATTGATGGGGGGCCTGAACTCCCGCGGGGTTCCCTATTGCATTTTTCATCCATGCACATTGGCGGGTCGTATGATTGGCTGGTCTGGATGGATTTGATGTGTGGAATTTGCACGGCTGATCTAACATGGATTCGAACGTGTATTTCGGCCTCTCCTGCCATTGCTTCTTTTGTTCTGGGGTCCATTGCCTTTTTCCTTCATTCCTTGGTGTCCACTGCTGAGGTCCATTCTTCTGTCGCTGAGTTGCTCCATGACTCGGCAGATCCTGTGTTACTGTCGCCACTTGGGCCGAGTTATATCTATAATCCGGCCTTTCCTCTCTTCTTCTTCCTCTGAAATCATTGCGCCTGGATGACCCGGCCAAGTCTCTTGCATAATGATCCTGTTGCTCGCGATGATCCGCCGACATCAGTTCTGGTTGTGTTGGGTCCCCCAGTGCATAGGAGTCTGCTATTCTGATAGTTTCTGCCAGTGTGGTCGGCATATCTCTTTGTAGACGCTGCCATAGCACGCTGCCATAACGGCAGCCTTGGGCGAACCAAGCTATTGCTTGCGATTCTATAACCCCTTCGCATGAGTT
Organism: Avena atlantica; assembly: GCA_910589765.1. Classification (NCBI taxonomy): domain Eukaryota; kingdom Viridiplantae; phylum Streptophyta; class Magnoliopsida; order Poales; family Poaceae; genus Avena; species Avena atlantica. The sequence goes on along the minus strand of OU342734.1, from coordinate 359,008,371 downwards.
TCTCAAGTTACACCATCGAGTTAAAAACTCTCTATCCGTTTCATTCGGCCTCTGTTTGCACATGGCTAATTGCTGCGGCCTGTTTGGCCTCTTGTATGTACTGGTAAAGTTGCTAACGAACATTTCTTCAAAATCTAACCAACAATTGATGCTGCCTGCTGGTAGATTATTCAGCCATACCCGGGCTGGTCCTTCCAACATTTGTGGTACATATCGTACTGCCCATCGTAAGTTCCCACCCGCTATTTTCACTGCGGTGGCATAGTCGATTAACCAGTCCTGCGGCTTGGTGCTCCCATTATATGTTTTTGTGCCTCTTGCTAGTTGAAAATTTGGCACGGGTGGTTCTCCCATTATCCGTGGTCCAAAACAAGTCGGGCCCGGTGGACCCTGTTCTTCCAACAACTCGGACCGGTATAGTCTGTCCAGCTTCACTCTTGCATCATTTGATGGCAAATCTATGTACAGAATTCTGTCTTGCATTCCATAATGGTTATTTCCACCCTGGATCGCATATTCCATCTCGGAATAACCATCATTGTACCTTTCATTTACTTGATTATGGCGAATTGGCCTCGCTTCTCTTTCCTGCCGGGGTTCATGCCTTGGTTGTGGGTTGATAGGCTGCTCTCTCCTTAGTTCGGCCGGGGTATTGTTCTCATGATTGCCCCTGGCGGGTTCTCTTCTGCCGAGATCTCCGTTACCTCGGCTTCCGCCGTCTTTCTCCACACGGCGGTGGTTCCTCTCCCCACTGTTACCTCGGCTTGCATTGCCACCATGCTCATTCGCCTTTCCAGCTACCGTCGGATCGTACGGAACAATTTGCTTATTTCTCTTTCCTGAGGTTACTGCCTTGTCTTTTCGTGCGTTGTTTCCGGGTGAAGAAGCTGCTGCTGCGGACAAGGCAGGTACTGCTCCTGCTGAGTGAACCATCCGCGAGGCTCCTGGCCTTGCTGGGTTTGTTCTGAGTATTTCTTCATTTTGCTGGTTTGCGATGCGCACCAGCTCATTCACTCTTTCCTGTTGTCTCTGCCGGGCTTCCCCGGTCAACCCCTCTAATTCCAATGCTGCGGCGTTTGCCGCTCTCAAGTTCTTCGCCGGGGTATTGTACCTCGGCAAACCCAAATCACCTGATACTGCTCTGTGAGCTTCATGCTCTCTGTTAATATCATCTATGAGGTTCTTTCCTCTCAATCTTAATTCGTCCACCCGCTCGGGTGCGACATCAAGCTTATTGGCTTTAGCATATTCCCTCAGGGTCCTATTCAAGGATTCCCGCAAGGCCGATACTTCCTTTGCCTCTACCAGCACCTTTTGCCTGGTTTCCTCTAACTCTGCCTGAGCATTTGTCGGGTCGAGTATCGGCGCTACAGGCGTAGTCAAGTTTTCTATTGTTGCTTGAAGAATGTTCTCTGGCCTTTCTAGAGGCGGCCCTCTTACCCTTGGTGCCTTTGGTGTGGTGTCCTGCAGCTCGCTCTGGCGAGTCACTGGCGGGATTACCTCGGTGGGTTGAGGTGCGGTCTGCTTTGGCGCTCCTTGCGTGCCCGCGGCGGGTTCTCTGCTCGGCCCGGCTACTGCTGCTTCCGCCTGTGCTCCTGTAGCAACCATCACCTCGACGCTGCCTGCGAGACGCGCTCTGGAGCGACGGCTTGCTGCATTAAGAAATGGTTCTCCTGCAACCAGAACTTGGTGAGGATAAACGTTGGTGATGTCGACGCCGACGTAAACCTTGTGCTCGCCCAGGTTGACGAAAACACCATTTCGCGGGGGAGCTTTCCCCTTGAAGCTCCCTGCATTTCACTGACATAGTCGCAGAGACCAAATCTCTGGACTAAGCCAGAAACAACGCGCTCGCCCGTGTTGATGAAGTTTCCCGTCCGGATCATAACTCCAGCTAGCGCCACTTCAGGCCCCACGGTGGGCGCCAACTGTCGTGGTGGTGGCACGGCAGATGCCATGGGTAGGCTAAAGATTGGGGCCAATGGGTGCTAGTGGGATCTGGGGAGGGAAGATGCAACTGATTCTACACTCAGCTAGTAAGGAAAAGATCTTTATTTCTCTTCTTAAGGATTACAAGTGCTCCTTGAGCTGTATACTGGGAGACCAGATGAATCTTACCAGCCTAACGGTCCCTAAAAGAGTCGATCCACCCTCAGGGTCCAAGCCTCCCCTTATAAAGAGGTGCCTTGGGCGCCCTTAGGGCTGACGGGGCAAGCATATTCGAGGAATATGCTTGTCCCAGAATAGTAGTTCGGCGGCCTCCTTTCCCTGTCGCCCTTCTAACAACTGCAAGGGTCCAGAGAACCTCTCCTGCCTGCCTCGGGCTCCAGGACTGTCACCCTCGTGACCTCCTTCTGCCCCTCTGACGTCCTGCATCTTTGTCGCTTGTGCTTGGCTCCGCTCTGATTCCTTCTAGCCTGCAGCTACAGTTTGACCTTGGGTTTCTCCTTCTCCTGCAAGCTTCGTATCACTCGGCCTTACCTTACCTTGCGTAACTCGGCTTGTTCCTCACCTGACTCAAGATCACTCTGGCTAACCCAGCCGACCCTCGTAGTAACTCGGCCGGGTAGCTGCTCGATACACATACACAGGCTTCTTGCCTCCGTACCTCGGCCGACACATTCATGATTCGGCCGACCTAAAACGTAACTCGGAAACTAGACGGGGATTGTCCCTCTGTCTTTCCCCGTCTCTGACCTATCCGGGGTCAACCCCCCGACATTAGTTTAGAACTATTCTTGTGACACCATCTTTGTATGGCACACAAGATTAGTTTCTATAATTTGGTTTGGTCTTGTTTAAGCTTAAAATTGACTTGGCATTATAGATAAGTGGAATTCTCTTTCCTTGCATCCCTAGAACCAATGATGTTGGTCTGAGGTTTAGGGATTTAGACCTCTATCTTGTTGATTCACATGGATTGGTTCTGGTAGTGATACCAGCTACTGTTTCTTGAATCAAAGTTGGGAAAAGATGCTTGTAAGCTTGATAACTTATATAGATCCATAAGGTTAAATTCTAAGGTGCTACTCTTGTCTTAGAGATGTGCCTAGAAGTTTAAATTTTAGCTATATTCATTCTTGAATTTAAATATAGCTTGATAGCTTAGATCAATGATGTTGTTCTGAGATCTAAGTTGGATCTTTATAGTTTTCTGGTTGCTTTTAGTGTTTCAAACTTCAGTGATGGATTCACCCCATTTGGGTGTTTTTCTGAGAATTTGAGTAAAATACATATTATGTATGCTTGTCTAATCTTAGACAGATAGATCATGATCTATCTACTCACCACTGTCACTTGATGTTGGAGTTTCCTGTGGTTGATCTTGTGCTAACTTGATCTGATGCTCTCCTGGTATTTCCAGCTCCTAGCTTGTCCTTGATCTAGCCCTTCATCTCCTGGTCCTGATGGCTTGATCTTGGTCTTACTATCCACCTAATCGACCCCCTCCTTATGTCACCATTTTGGTGGTGTGATCCAAGGTTTTGATTGGTGTGATTTAGCTTGGCTTTGGCTGGGTTTAGCTATTGGCTGCTGTTCTTGGTGTGTATGAACAAGAAAGTGAAGTGGAGCTGGCTTCCCACGGCTATGTGGATGGTTTTGTTTGATTGTGCTGTTATTGTGGTGCTGACATCACACACCATGCAGTTTGGTGTGTGTGCTGCCTGTGTGCCTGCTGCACAGGTTATGGATATGTTCTGGTTGTGAAGTTACCTTTATCTGGTTACTTTTACTTGGCTGGTGAAATTTGCCCCTCCTGGCTGTTTATTTGACTTATGGCTTAAAATTATGAAAGATATATTCTTTCATATTGGTGAAACTTGCCCCCTTAAATTACTCAATGATGAAAAAGTGAACAATGCACTTCACTGTCAACTCCGAGAGTAAAATAATTCTAATCCTAACCTTCTTTTTCTTTTAAGTTTCTTTCATTTTGCAGGTACCAGATTTTAAGGTCAAGACTTTTAGTTTAGGTTTTTATTTTTCTTTATAGAATAGTCACTTGTAATAACTCTCATATTCAATTGTAATCTTTAATTTATTCTTTTGTACTCTTTATTTTTATTCTTTTGTAATAAAGATTGTACTATTATTCAATAAAGAAATATTATTCTTCAATTTATTTAAAGTTTGAGTTATTATTGGTTAACTCTTAAATTAAATCAAATACTCAAACATCATTCAAAATCCTTTTGAATTATAATTCAAACACTCAAGTTTTAAATTCAAATTTCATTTCCCAAAACACATAAGTCCACAAAGATCATATCAAAGTCTATAACAATCATCCTTCAAGACTATACCTAGTCTCAAAGTATGAAAGAAACCTTGATCACTTTAGGTTTTTATTTGGCAAAAAATTTACCCACATTTTCACAGATGAATGCATGAAATATCACAAATTCCTAAATCTACCCTTCATTAGTTCCTAAATGCTGGGATGTTACAGACTTCCCCCCTTAAATTAAACTCCGTTTTGTTGAGGTGTACCTGGATAATTCTGGATAGGATTTTCTTGAATCCTCTTCTTTCTCCCAAGTGGCTTCCCTTTCAGGATGATGTTCCCACTGTACTTTGCAGTACTTGATAGCTCTATTCCTCAACCTTTTCCAGTTTTCTTCCAAAATTTTACAGGCTTCAACATAGGTCAAGTCTTCTTGTAGTTCTATCTCTTGATGTGTGATTGCATCATCTGGAACTTTCAAACATTTATGAAGTTGTGACACATGGAAAACATTATGCACTTGAGCCAATCTTGATGGTAACTCTAAAGCATAAGCTATAGTCCTATTCTGACTCAATATCTTGAATGGTCCGATGTATCTTGGACTCAATTTTCCTTTAACTCCGAACCTTTTCACCCCTTTCATTGGACTTACTTTCAAATATACCATATCTCCCACTTCTGGATGCCATGATCTTCGACTTTGATCAGCATAACTTTTGTGCGTACTCTGAGCTATTTTCAGTCTATCCCTGATCTTATCAATGATATCTTGTCTTTCCTTGATATAGTCTGGTGCGAACTCCTTGCTGCTTCTACGCTCATACCAACATATTGGTGATCTACACTTCCTTCCATAAAGAACCTGATATGGAGCTGCCTTCAGACTACTCTGATAGCTATTATTATAAGAAAATTCTGCCAATGGTAGATGATCTTCCAATGTACTTCCAAAATCTAATGCACAAGCTCTTAACATGTCTTCTAGTACCTGATTTGTTCTTTCAGTTTGACCTCCTGTCTCAGGATGATAGGATGTGTTGAAATATAACTTTGAACCAAGTGCTTCATGCAATTGCTTCCAAAATTCTAAAGTAAACACTGATCCCCTATCAGTTACGATCTTTTTGGGCACTCCATGCTTAACTTACTATCTCTTTGATGTAAACTTCTACTAAATTCTCGACATTATCTTTCCGATTTACCAAAATAAAATGTGCACTTTTAGTGAGTCTGTCCACAATTACCCATATCATATCCTTCCGTTTAGGTGTCATGGGCAATCCTGTGATGAAGTCCATACCTATTTCTTCCCACTTCCATTCGGGAATTTCCAAAGGTTGTAATGGTCATGCTGGAATTTGATGTTTAGCCTTCACCCTTTGGCAAGTATGGCATTCTGATACATATTTAGCAATGTCCCTTTTCATTTTATTCCATCAGAATAGTTCTTTCAAATCCATATACATCTTAGTACTTCCTGGATGTATAGAATATGGTGTTTCATGTGCTTCTCTGAGTATAACATTTCGAATCTCAGTCACATCTGGAACACAAAGACGGTCTTGAAACCATAAAAACTCAAAATCTCCAAGGCAAAAAACTGATTTTTTCCCTTGAGATATCCTCCGAATTTCCTCCGCAATAAAAGGATCTTCTGCTTGATATCTGAAAATTTCGTGCTTAAGATCACTGTCCTGCTTTACAACTACCTGCATAGTAGCTAATCCTCCAAGAACCTCTGTTCTAATGAATTGCAGCTCTAATCTTTCCAAGTCCATTTGAAATTCTTTTGGTAGTTCCCTATTGCTAGGCTGAATGTCTGCACTCTTTCTGCTTAAGGCATCAGCTACAACATTTGCTTTCCCTGGAGTATAGTTGATTGTTAAATCATAATCTTTGATCAGTTCCAACCAACACTTCTGTCTCATATTCAACTCCTTTTGAGTAAATAAATATTTGAGACTTTTATGGTCAGTGTATAACTCACATCTGGCTCCATAAAGAAAATGCCTCCATCCTTTTAGCGCAAAAACCGCTGCTGCTAACTCTAAATCATGAGTTAGATAGTTGACTTCATGTGGTTTCAGTTGTCTTGAACCATAAGTAATCACCTTCCGATCTTGCATTAACACACAACCCAAACCTTCTTTAGATGCATCACAATATACTGTAAAGTCTTTCCCTGTTTCAGGAACTGCTAAGATTGGAGCTGTGGTTAACCTGGTCTTCAACTCCTGAAAACTTGCTTCACACTTCTCATCCCAATTGAATGGTGTATTCTTTATTAAGAATTTGGTCATTGGTCCAGCTATTTTGGAGAAACCTTCAATGAATCTCTGATAATAACCATCCATTCCTAAGAAACCTCGAATTTGCTTCACATTGGTTGGTGTAGTCCACTCTAGTACTGACTGAACCTTAGATGGATTTACAACAATTCCATCTTTACTGATCACATGGCCGAGGAATTCTACCCCATCTAGCCAAAATTCACACTTACTGAACTTAGCATAAAGTTTATGTTCCCTTAGTGTCTGCAATGCTATTCTCAACTGATCAGCATGCTCTTCCTTATCCTTGGAATAAATCAAAATATCATCAATAAAGACTATGACGAACTTATCCAAATATGGCATGAAGATTTTAATCATCAGATTCATGAATATTGCTGGTGCATTGGTCAAACCAAATGGTACAACCAGGTATTCATGGTGTCCATATCTTGAGACAAATGTTGTCTTTGGAACATGTTCCGGTTTGATTTTTATTTGATGGTATCCAGATCTTAAGTCGATCTTTGAAAATACTCCGACTCCTTTCACTTGATCAAACAAATCCTGAATCCTTGGTAAAGGATATTTATTCTTGATAGTAACGTTGTTCAGATTTCTATAATCTCCACACATCCTTCTTCCACCATCCCTCTTATCCACAAAGATTACTGGTGTTCCCCATGGAGATACACTTTCCTGAATAAATCCTTTTCTGGCTAACTCATCAATTTTCTCTTTGAGTTCTTTTAATTCTTTGAGTCCCATCTTATATGGTGCTTGAGCTATTGGTGTTGTACCAGGAATTAGATCAATAATGAACTCTATCTCCCGATCTGGTGGCATTCTCGGTAGCTCCACTGGAAAAACATCCTGAAATTCATTTACTATAGGAATATCTTCCAATTTGACCTCTTTCATCGAGTTCAACTGCAGATCCACCATGATATGACTGTGCTTATCTTCTTGGTAAGCTATCCTTGCTCCACTTGGAGTTTTGATTGAGACAGTTTTCTCCTCACAATTTATCTGAGCTCCATGTTCCATCATCCAGTCCATCCCCAACACTACTGCAATTCCCTTTAAAGGAATTACATAAAGGTCTCCAAAGTATGTACAACCACGGATCGAGATAACCTGATCTTGTTTAATGTGGCGTACAATCACCTTTCCCCCTGCCGTAAGTACGGTCATAGGGTTTTCTAACGTTGCCCTTCTAATCCCGAACTTATCACATAATTCTTTAGAAATGAATGAAGTAGTTGGATTAGTATCAAATAGAACTTTGTCGGGATTGGTAAGGATATTGAGCGTACCTATCACTGCATGCTCCGAATTATCGACCTCCTCGAGGGTTGCACAGTTTAGCTTCCCGGTAGGTCTGTTCCTCTTGCCATTATTTCCTCCCTTATTGGGCTGTCCATTTCCTCCATTGGTTTGCCTTCCATCTCGAACTGGACAACCTCCTTGTGGTTTGCTTGGACAATTGGGCTTGATGTGACCTCTCTGACCACAAGCATGGCATACAATTGCTGGTTTCGGGCAATCCCTGCTCATATGCCCTGGAAGCTTGCAATTGTGGCATATAATATTCTTTGCGTTTGGATTGGCACTCCGATTGGGATTATTGTTATTATAAGGCTTATTCCTTGGTTTGAAATCCAGATTAGGCTTGGGCTTTCTTGCTTGTATCCTCTTGGTTTCCTTCTTAGCTCTCTTCCTCCTATCCTCTTGGACATTCTTGTAGTCATCTTCGAAGGTAATAGCTGCATCTAGCAACTGCTGATAAGTTTGCTTATTAGACAACCTCAACTGTATCCTCACAAATGGATTTAATCCACGCAGGAAACGCTTCTTCCTCTTTTCCTCCGTATTAACTTCTTCCTCAGCATAATGACACAGTTGACTAAACTCCCGGATATACTTCATAACACTGGTATATCCCTGCTGCAGCTCTTCAAATTCTCTTCGCTTCAATTCCATAACACTCTCCAGAACATGATATTCACGAAATCTCTGTTTAAACTCTTTCCAGGTGTACTCCCTTCCTGGTTGTTGCATGGCCAATTGATTCTCCCACCAAGATGCTGTAGGTCCAGTCAGAAGATGAGTTGCATACCTCAATTTCTCCTCCTCATTGCAACCTACAGTCTTCAGCTTTCTTTATGTATCTGCTAGCCAATCTTCTGCATCCATTGGTTTAGGAGCTGATGCAAAAGGTAAAGGCCTTTCATTCTGGAAATTAGACAAACTCACTCCTCCTCCTTCAGGTGCCCTCTAATTTTCTCCCCCCAGCAACTCCTCCATGAACTTGTTCTGGGTCTCTTGCATCATTTGCATACACTGCATAAAGTTCTGCTCCATTAACAACCTCATTGGTGGTGGTGGTGGTAATGCTCCCTGATTTGCTGCATCTGCATCGGCCTTCTCCTTGGCCTCTTGTTCCATCCGCTGCTGCTCAGTTTCGATTTCTACATCCGTATCCATGACCCTCTAGTCCTGCAACATAAAGCGAATACTCATAATTACATCATGCACATGTGTTCTAAGCTCGACTTTACGCACAGAACTAGTCACACAATGAAGATCCAAAGAAAATCCAAATATGCATTTCACATTTTATACATAATATCATCATAATACAAAGTCATTACAACATATACCATAGAGTTATAATCACAACACTACCTTATTTATCTAACTATCATATTTCTTGGAGTACAATACACAGTACTTGATACCTCTAACTAGTGGCCTACTTCTAGTAGTAACTACGCTCATCATACATGCCTGAAGTCCAACCATGATGACGTGTCGTTCGTCGCATAGTTTGTGGAACAAATGGCCTTTCAGAAGGAACATACTCAGTATCTAAGTGTCAGGACTTGAGTCATTACTCAACCTGAGCGCATTGACTCCCTCCAGCTCAGCTTAAAAGTCTTCAAAAACATATTCAACATTATCTCCCGCCTGCATCTCCTGAGCTTCATTCCTTGGGTTGTCAACAGGATACGCAGATCCTGCTGCTTCCTAGGTGCTCCTTTGGGCAAGATAATTAAACATTGGATAATGTATATTCCCTGGGTTTTTGAGAAGATGTTGATGATTCAAACACTCTCTCCTCAGGATCTTCTTCTTCATCCTGATTGTCTATCGACATGGCATTTCTACTGCTGTTACTAGGGTTAATTCTTGCACCCATCCAGCTAGATTGTCCAACATTTCTATCAGAACCATCTGTGGACATCTGGTGTTCGTAAGATCCTTCATATGATCCCCTTCTCCAACCATCAAAATTCTCAATAGGAAGTTCTGAATCAGAACCATCCTATGAACCCTGTGGTACCGCATACCTTGTATGCATAGTAGGATCATGTATAGGTTCAGGACTTGGTGAATAAGGATATGGTATAAAAGATTCAGGATCTATAGGTATATCCTTAAAGATAGGTGTTGCACTACTACTTGCTTCCTTTTCCAACTAGATAGATAAATACTTCCTCCCTTCCGGATCAGTTAGATCCTCTAACATGTCATTTTTATCTTCGACAATCACTTGATGTGTCTTATAAAAATACGCAACGAGTGTTAGGTATCTATCCATAAACTTGGAATCTAACTTAGGATGCTTCTTAACCAAAGTTGATGGGGATACGCCTACTGGGGTATACTCAGCGGGACGTTTCCGACTGGCCCAAGGGCTGGCGAGTGGGCCTGCAGAACAGCGAGTGGATCAAAGCCCAGCAAGGTACCAGGCGACTGGAAGATGAAGGCCCAGGCGAGTAGATAGGCCCAGTCGGTCTAGGTTAAACGATTACCGAAGCTGTAACCGAATCGGTTGAGATATGTAAACCCTAGGGGAGGTGAGCCTATATAAACCTCCCTATGGGGTGAGTAGAGACACGTTCCCTCATACACCCAAGCAACTCGCCGCCTAGTCGCCGAGCTCGCCCATTGTAAACACATCCATAATACAATCTAGCAGGAGTAGGTATTTACCCTCCGGGGGGCCGAACCTGGGTAAAACCCTGTGTCTTTGCCCTCATCTCGCACCGCAGATGGCTGGCCGCCCTTGCCCCTCGTTCTACTACTCGCTGCCGATTGCAGCATCTGCCGTGGCCATTCCCACGACAGTGGCGCCCACCGTGGGGCCTGGCCGGTCTGGCCGGTGTTCTGCGGCGAGATCCAATCTGCCCATCAACGAGACGGTCGCCACCGGCCGTATGATAGCGATCGGCGAGATGCTCCAGATCTTGCCGAGCAGCTACGTCCCGGCGGCACGACCCGTCACGCACAGCGTAATCCTGCCAATCGGCACGATCAGCCTCTTCGTCGGCCTCACCGACGTCATCACCTCGGAGGACTCGGCTCGCATCCGCGAGTCGCCACCACGCGATCGGCTCTCTGAGAACCAGGTTCGCACGATCCACCGCCTCGCCTCCGAGTACAACTCGGCCCACAGCAACATGGCCGGGAACTCAGCGGCCGCAGAAGATGCGGCCCTCACCGACGACGCCGACTCGGCGACCCCGGCGTCACTCGCCGGATCCACCACCGCGGCCTCGTCTGCGGGCTCCATCGCCCAGGTCTCCAACGCGGGAGATTTCGAGGACCCCTCCATCCTCGGGATCTTCGAATTCGACTCCGGGTCGGAAAACTCCGCCGACCTCCACGACGGAACCGGTCGCCATGCCGCGACCTACATGGCCACCGGCGCCGATCCGCCGGAGGATCCTTTCTCCACCCCAATCCCTCCTAACGCCACGGCAACGGAGGTCGAGGAACTCCGCCTGAAATTGGCGGAGGCAGTACGCAAAGAGCAGGCCGAGCGCGAAAAATTTCGCCTCGAGCAAGTGACGGCGCAGGAACTGTCACGCTACCACCAGCAGCGGATCAGGTCACGCCTGAACCCCACCGTTCAGGGGCGCGCCCTGAACTTCAACGACGAAAACGACCCGGCTCGCATAGCCGAGCGCGCGATCTGCGAGAACGCGCCACCAGGAGGAAGCGCCCGACCCCCGCCAGGATCGACGGCGATAGGTGCCCCACCACCACCCAACCGCACCCCTCCCAGGGACCAGCCGCGGATAGTCGTCTCCTCACGGGAGCGAGACGCGAACGGCCTCCCACTGTTCTCCACCCCGATGGACAACCTCGTGGCAGGCCGAGCAGCAGCCGATAGCATCACGGCCACCGGCGACGGCGCCTTACAAATCCAGTACGTCAAGGCCCTGCTCGCAAAGGCCGTGGAGCAGCAAAGAGAGGGCGCCGACTCGCAAGGGCGAGTATACTCGCGCTCCTCGGGAAGCAGGGCGGCCTCAAGCGGCCGCCCAGCGGCGGCAAACACCCTCAACTGCCCGCCACCAGAGCCACTGCAGCTCCAACGCCGACCCGTGAACGCGGCACTCTCCACCAACGATCCCAGGCCGGCGACCAACTTCGTCGCCGCTAACGGACAACCCATCGACGCCCGCACTCACATCATCAACAACCAAAACTGGCGCGCACGCCAGCCCGACGACTTGCGACACACCCTAACTAATCGCCGCGATGGCGAGCCTATGGGGTCACTCAGTCGACTAGGGCCTAAGTGCTTCGGACCAATGATCCGAGGCGAAAAGTACCCGCCAAACTTCAAGGCGCCAAAGGAGATAGAAAAATACGACTCCTCATACGACCCCGCAGTCTGGCTTGACACATACCTCATGGCAATGGGGATCGCGGGTCACACTGACCTACTCGCCGCCCGTTACCTCCCACTAATGATGGAGGGGACGTGCAGGCAATGGATCAACACGCTCCCCCAGGACATTATCGACTCCTGGGAGGAAATGCGAGATGCCTTCGTCAGGCACTTCGAGTGCTCCTACACCCGCGCCACCACCATCGAAGACCTGGAACGATGCGTCCAGGGACCCCGCGAGTCGACCCGCAACTGGGTCCAACGGTGGCAAGAGCTCTGGTACAACGCGGTCGGCATCCACCCGGACACCGCGATCCATTGCTTCAAGACCTCGTGCCGCTACGAGCCTCTAGTCGCCAAGCTCAAGCGACACGCCCGAACACTCGACAACATCCCCGACCTCCTCGAGATCGCCAAACGGTACGCCGAGGAGGATCCCAACCAAGAAATCGACGACGAGTCAGGAGGGCAACGCCGCACGGGCGGCAACGACGGCGGACGCCGAACCGACCTACGCTACAGCGGCACCCGCCTCACAGGCAAGCGCCGCAACGACGGGCGAGTCGACTTCGTCGCCAACGCTGGGCACGCACAACGCGAGCCCAAGAGCTACCGCCGCGATGGAGGGCAACGACGCGATGGCGGCAATTACAAGAACAAGCCAAGGTTCGATCCCGCGGCCCTACTTAACCAACCATGTGCGTTTCACAGCAGGGAAGGAAAGCCTGCCACGCACACCACCGCTGACTGCCACACCCTCAGGGAAATCGAGAAGGCACGACACGCGCGTGAGGACACCGACAACGACCCGCCAAATGGCAGAAAATTCGGCAAAGTAGCCGGCTCGCTCCACACCTTCACAGGCTTCAACACGAAGCGCGAGAAGAAGGTCATCGCCCGCGCCGTCGCCGTCAACGCGGTGGCCCAAACAGACGTCCCCCAGTTCCTCAACTGGTCGGAACAGCCCATCACCTGGAGTCGGCAAGACCACTCGCCACGCATCGAGTACCCAGGACGAGTCGCCTTGGTGGTCAAGCCCAAGGTTGGCGACTACTGGCTCCCCAAGACACTGATGGACGGCGGCAGCTCCATCAACATCCTCTACCTCGACACCTTCAGGCGGTTGCGGCTCCCGCAGTCGATGATCGAGACAACTCACACCATGTTCAACGGCATCGTCCCCGGTCGGAAGGCGTACCCGATCGGCAAAGTCACGCTACCCGTCACCTTCGGTACTCCGGCAAACTTCCGCACCGAGCGGATCGTCTTCGAGCTGGTGCCCTTCGACAGCCCTTACCACTGCGTCCTGGGGCGCCAGGCGTTCGCCAAATTCATGGCAGGGCCCCACTACGCGTACAACGCGATGAAGCTCTCCGGGCCGTGCGGCGTCATCACCATCAACGGCGACCCCGACATGGCCGCCGAATGCGAGGCCAAAGGAGCCGAACTCGCCGACGCCGTCATCGCGGCAGAAACTAATCACGCCGACGAGCTTGCCAAATACGCGAGCGGGGTCAACAATGACGACCCCACAATACTCAAGAAGCCCAACTCAGAGGGCACAAACACCTCAACCTTTGAGGCCACGACGCACACCCGCACCGTCGAGCTGGTCCCAGGCGACCCCAGCCAGACGGTGACGATCGGGACAGGCATGAGCCCAGCATAGGAAGGCGCGCTCATCGAGTTCCTTCGTGAGAATAGGGACATCTTCGCATGGAAACCCTCCGACATGCCTGGTGTCCCTAGGGAGCTCGCTGAGCACAAACTAAACGCCGACCCCAAAGTGCGACCCGTCAAGCAGTCGCTGCGGCCCTTCAATGAAGAACGCCGTCGAGCAATCGCCGAGGAAGTGCAGCGCCTGCTCGCTGCCGGCTTCATCCGGCCAATCAAATACTCCAAGTGGCTGGCAAACCCAGTCCTGGTCGAGAAGAAAAACGGGACGTGGAGAATGTGTATCGACTACACAAACCTGAACAGCGCCTGCCCAAAGGAGCAGTTCGTCCTCCCGCGGATCGATCAGATAATCGATTCAACCGCGGGTTCGGAGTCGCTATGTTTCCTCGACGCCTACTCCGGGTACAACCAGATCAAAATAGCTGTCGAGGATGAGGAGAAGACGGCGTTCATCACGCCATTCGGAGCATTCTGCTACACCGCCATGACCTTCGGCCTCAAGAACGCCGGGGCAACCTACCAGCGGTGCATGCAAGAATGCGTCGCGAGCCAAATTGGCCGCAACATCCACGTCTACATCGACGATGTGGTCGTGAAATCCGCTCGCCAAGGAGACCTACTCGCCGACCTAGCGGAGACCTTCGCCAATCTGCGGAGGTATAAGATAAAGCTCAACCCAGGCAAGTGCACCTTTGGTGTACCCGCCGGGCAACTACTGGGGTACGTCGTCTCCAAACGAGGGATCGAGGCAAACCCAACGAAGATCGACACCATCGCCCGGCTCGGCAAACCCGAGTGCCTGCACGACGTCCAGAAGCTGGCCGGGCGTGTAGCGGCTCTCAGTCGCTTCATCCCCCGCCTGGGCGAAAAGGCGATGCCCCTATACCGCCTGATGCGCAAGAACCCCACCTTCCAGTGGGACAAGGAGGCGGACGACGCGCTCCGCGACCTTAAAAAGGTGCTACTCGCCGCACCACTACTCGCCGCACCCGCTGACAAAGAGCCTATGCTGGTTTACGTCGCGGCGTCCGAGCGCGTCGTCAGTGCCGTAATGGTTGTCGAACGACCAGAGGAAGGAAAGGAGCGCCCGGTCCAGCGGCCGGTGTACTACATCAGCGAGGTCCTCACCGAGTCGCGCCAGCGATACCCACAGTATCAAAAGCTGGTATACGCGGTCTTCAGGGCTCAGCGGCGCCTGCCGCACTACTTCCAGGAGCACCCGATCACGGTCGTCTCCTCAGCACCACTACAAGACATCATCCGCAATCGCAAGGCGACCGGGCGGGTCGCCAAGTGGGCCGTCGAGATCGGTGTCCACAACATTAAATACGAGCCACGAAGGGCGATAAAGTCACAGGCACTGGCAGACTTCATCGCCGACTGGGAGGAGGCCCAGAAGCCAGAGAAGCCGCCGTACCTCCATTACTGGAGCCTGCACTTCGACGGGTCCAAGAACGCGGACGGTGCAGGAGCGGGGATAGTGCTGACTTCACCAAAGGGCGACAAGCTCCGCTACATCCTCCGCCTCGAATTCACGCCCTGCACCAACAACATGGCTGAATACGAGGCCCTACTCCACGGCATGCGAGCCGCAAAGGAGATGAGCGTCAATCGCCTTCGATGCTACGGAGACTCCGACCTCGTGGCGGGACAAGTCGCCGGCACCTGCGACGCCATCTCCCCCACCATGGCGGCGTATCGCCAAGAGGTGGATAAGTTGGGCGGCCACTTCACCGGTTACTCTGTCGAGTGGATCGACAGGCGGAAAAACGAGGAGGCCGACGCCCTCTCTCGAATCGGGTCGGCTCGACTCGCACCACCCGCCGGCGTGTTCCTCGACACAATCTCCAAACCATCAGTCTCTCCCCCGAGGGAGATCGACATCGGAGTCCCACTCCAACCAGAGGCAGCCTTGGTCGCACTCATCACCGAGCCAGACGACTGGACCAAGCCCTACATCGCCTACCTGGAAACCGGCACCCTGCCAGCAGACGAGACAAACGCTCGAATGATTGCTCGCCGATGCAAGTCCTACGCCATCATCGACGGCGAGCTACACAAGCGCAGCGTCACCGGCGTCTTCCAACATTGCGTCCAACCGACTGAAGGACGCAAAATCCTCCACGACATCCACTCAGGCGACTGCGGCCACCACGCCGCCGCGCGCTCCCTGGTCGCCAAGGCTATGCGACACGGCTTCTACTGGCCCACCGCACACGCCGACGCCGTCGATATCGTCCAGCGATGCGCCGGGTGCCAGAAGTACGCCAACCAGACGCACGTACCAAGTTCGGCGCTCAAAACAATCCCCATCACCTGGCCATTCGCTGTGTGGGGCATGGACATGGTAGGCCCCTTCAAGAAGGCCCCCTCTGGCTACACCCACTTGCTAGTCGCCGTCGACAAATTCATGAAGTGGGTGGAGGCCAAGCCAGTCCGGAAATGCGACGGGAAGACCGCCACTAAGTTCCTACGCGAGCTCATATACCGCTACGGGTTCCCCAACAGCATCATCACGGACAACGGCACAAACTTCGCCAAGGGAGCAATGGCCGAATTCTGCGAAGAGCACCACATCCGGCTCGACCTCGCGTCAGTCGCACACCCGGAGTCTAACGGCCAGGCGGAACGAGCCAACCAAAGCATCCTCCACGGCCTGAAGCCGCGACTCCAAGTACCACTCGAGCGCACCGCTGGATGCTGGGTCGAAGAGCTACCCTCCGTCATCTGGGGAATCCGCACCTCGGTCAACAGGTCGACGGGATTCACTCCCTTCTTCATGGTTTACGGCGCCGAAGCAGTCATGCCCACCGACCTCGAACACGACTCGCCGTGGGTCGTCCACTATACGGAGGCCGCAAACGAGCTGGCCCGCCAAGATGGGCTCGACCAACTCGACGAAGCACGCGACCTCGCTCGATCGCGTACCGCCATTTATCAGCAAGGGCTCCGCCGCTACCACAGCCGACGGGTGAAAACCCGCACCTTCCAGGAAGGCGACCTGGTGTTACGACTCATCCAGGACAAGAAGGGCATGCACAAGCTCTCCCCTCCGTGGGAAGGCCCGTTCGCTATCGGGCGCGTACTCGGCAACGACGCCTACTACCTCATCGACGTCCGCGGGGACGGCGAACTCGACGTCAAGCGGCCATGGAATGTAAATCTCCTCCGGAAGTTCTACTCCTAGAACCCCACACATGTACTCTCCAGTCGCTATGAAATAAAAGAAACGGTTACTGCAAATTGCGTCTACTCTCCATGCCTTGTGCCACTCGCACTCGTAATAAACAGCGTCATGCTAAAATGCAGAAGTCAACCTTTGGTATAGCGACCGGCACGGCTAAGTAGTGCGATGTAAGAGCACTGAGTCATTTCAGGTCTTGCGTCGTCCACGAAAAACGCCAAACCGGAGCCCCATTGGAGTCGCCTAGCTCGACTGGTTTTGCGAACCAAGACAACTGCCCTCGCTTCTCACGGCGACCTCGGTCCTCCGCATCCTCGGCGTAGCGACTCGAACGGCTAAGTACCACGCTCGGGGACTGAATACCAGTTCGTCGCGATCGGTCAGGGAAAACGCCAAGTAAGAGAGCATGCCCAGGACTCGCCACGCGACTGACCCTCCGGGCCAGGCAGGAGTGACGCGCTCACACCAACGCGCTCAGTCCTCAACCACCCTCGAGTCGCGCCTTGAACTACCAAGTACCACGCTCGGGGACTCGGCCTCCCGACCCCGTTCGCGTACGGGAAAACGGTAAAGTACAGAGCACTCAAGGGAGTCGCCTTGCGACTGGCTCTCCGAGCTCGGGCGAGTCGACTAAACTAACAAAACACATGATAACAACAAACATCATATACGAGGTGAACCCCACAAAAGGGCGGACGCGCTCGGGGACTCATCCAACATCAATCCAAAACACACAAACAAATAGCAAAATGAACACAACGTTCCATTCAATTGCATATCGCATTGTCTTATATTACAAATTATGCCCGCATGGCAGAACTGCTGCTAACACATCTAGGCAAACTACCCTATTCTGCAGGCTTCGACGACGACGCGCCAGAATCCCGGCGCCTACGGATGAACGCGGTGTACGGAGTTGACGGATACGTCGTCAGCTCACCCGCCATCGCCGAGCGGAAAGGTTGCTCAACCTTGAAGTCACGATGCGGCGGCTCGGGGTCGTTCGGCGCGACGACCGTTTCCTGGTAGGGAAGGAGGTCGCCCATCGCCCAGACACGCTCCGAGTACGCGGCGGCACGTTCCTGCAACTTGAGAACCTCGGACAGATCCACCGCGCCAGTCGACGAAGGATACCCACTCGTCACATCGTCGAGGTCGAAATCCTCGGGGAAGTGGGCGAGTCCAAGGCTCAGCGCTGTCGACGCTCCACGCCGAAACGCCGACCGCGTCATGAACTCTACGACCGCGGGCGCCTTCTCCAAATATTCCCACACCTCAACGAGGTCACTAGGAATAACCTCCGTGGGCGACATCTCTTGAAGGTAGGCGCGGATGCACGTCGCCGACAGCGTCGCCGAGTCGACGAGCATGCTTACGCACTCCCTCGCGTCAAGAGAGCTCGCTTCTTCTTGGCTACCAATAACACGACCTGCGAGAAGGAGACAATTATGAGCACCACGGAAACCACAAACAATACAACTGAAAGGAAGGGAAGACGGACTCACCAAGCAACGGGCGGGCGAGTCCCGTGATGAAGCTCTGAAGCGACGTATGATCGTCCTGAAGCCCAACAATGAGGGCTTCTGACACCTTGCGGTCTTCCTCCGCGGCCGCAATGGCGGCCTTAGCTCGCCCGTTCGCCGAGCTTGCTTCTTCTTTTGCCTCCCGCAGTTCGCGCTCGAGGTCGGCGACACTCTGCTCGGCAGCACTTAACGCAGATCGCACCGCCACCAACTCACCAGCAGGGACAAGCTCCTGGCGAGCCACCTCCGCCTGCGCAGCAACAGCCTGAAGTTCCTTGTTTTCTTCTTGGATAGTGGCCAGCTCCTTCTCAGCACGCTGTTTCGCAGCCAATCGCTCCGCTGACTCCAGCTGCAGACCCTGCACATCATCAAAGTCAGCAAATACGGAAATTACTCAGTGCCCACCCGCTAAAATTTAGCGAGTGCGCACTCGGGGACTGGCGACCACGAAAATTACTCAGTGCCCACCCGCTAAAATTTAGCGCGTGCGCACTCGGGGACTGGATGCGAAAGTACAAAACGAGAAACTATAAGAATCAAGCCGCTACTAAGCACCGACCTGATCCTCGGGGACTGGAGGTACCTGGATGGCTGCACCAAGCATGCCATGGAGTTGTATTGCATCGACAGACGCAAGCAGCGCCGGCGTGTGCCCGCGACGTTGGTCGACTTCAGCGTCGGCGGTCCCTAGAGCGAGGCTCGGGGGCGCAGCCCCGCTTGCCGTGGCCGCCTTGGTTACGAAGCGGGGGAAGGTAGCAATCGAGGCACCCGCCCCAAAGGAGGTCGCCTTCTCTGGTCTAGGCAAGGAAACGCCATCCTTCGTAGACGCGGTTGCTTCCACTGCGGGTCCGGCCGATGCGGCCGCCGGGTCGGCAGAGACAGCAACGATGTCGTCGCCCTTGGCCTTCTTGCTGCCTTCCGCTGAGACGGCAACTTCGTCCACTTTCCTCTTACGGGAAGGATCCTCCTCGCTAGCGGCGGAGGGTACCTTAGCCACGGTCGGGTGGCCCATCTTTTTCACTCCGGTCCTGCATATCAAATCAAATCAATAAAAGACAATCGAAGTACTTATAGAAAATAGAGAAGGCCGAATGCACTCACTTGGCGACTGGAATGAAACGCAGCCCGGTACGAAGGCCGGCCGGTTTTTCCAGTTCGGGGCCCGGCTGGCGACTAAGCCCCAGTTCCAGGACGTTGTGGGCCCAAGACACGGACGGCTTCTTCGTCGTTGAGGTCGCGGCTGGCGCCTCTGGGACGCCTTCGGCGGGGGCCTCCTCGCAAATTGGAGCCGCTGCGGCCGGAGCCTCCTTGCGGGGCGAGACCGCCACGTTCGGGACCTCCTTGCGAGGCGAAGTCGCCACGGCCGGAGCCTTCCCTAACCCAGAGACCGGCGCGAATGGCGGAGGCATTGAGGCCAGCGGCACTTCCAGAGATGGCGCATCTAGCGCGGTTGTCGCCGGGGCCGCGCCTTCACCGGCCGAGCTGTGAGCATCAGAACTGCTCGTTGAGTGCGGCGGCGAGGCCATCTTCGGCGGCTTCGTTTTCCTCCTCGGGGGGGGCCCTCGCCTCCTTTTCCTTCTTCTTCTTCTTTGAAGGAGTGGCCTGGCGGCGCGAGGTCGTCTCTGGGAGCTCGTCGTCGTCGTGGCGCTCGAGGCTCCTGCTCGCTTCGAGTTCGCGCTGACGTTGCCCGCGGGTCTTTCGGACCAGTGGGGCGATTTCCTCTTCGGACTCATCCTCGTCGCCCTTGTTGCCCCTGGCGGGTGGCGATTCGCTTCTATCCTGGGCAGATGGCCCCGGGCTCTCGTCGTCGGCGGGTGGGAGCCACCCTTCCACCACTTGGAACAACTGCGATGAATACGAAACAGAGTTAGAATTACCGCGACTGCATACGCTGCGACTGCGAACAAGACAAAGAAATTACCGTCGGAGCCGGACGCTTCGCGGTGTAGGGGGGATACCCCGGCCTGCGCATCCGCGTATACTGCCTGGGTGATCTTCTTCAGCGCCGAGAGGTAGTCCTCCAGCTTCCACTCGTCGAGGCAGGCTTTTGTCGAGTCTCCCCGGCCCGTGTACTGGTACATGTAATGATCGCGTTGGGCGAGCGGGACGAGCCGCCGCCCAAGCCAACAATTGTACAAGTTTATTGTCTGGAGCCCCTTCTTCTTTAGACCACGGATGGTCTGGAGCATCTCATCGACGACCATCCGCTGGTCGTCGGGAAGCTTGCCGACCTGGAGATGGCGTGGCTCGGAGCGGTTGGCCGAGTACCGCGGGATCGCCGCCTCGTCCTCCGGAGTCGCCTCGGTCACGTAGAACCATGACTTTTTCCAGTCGCTCGCTGCTTTGGCCGGCAGCATCAGGTCGAAGAAGGAAGCTTTGGACTTGAGTTGGAATGTCAGGCCGCCCGCGGCTAGCATTGGGCCGCCCGCCTCCTCGCGGCTGATCCGTCCATGGAACAGATCTTGCCACAAGGGAAAGTAGGGCCGGCAGCCCAAGTAGCACTCGCAGAACGCCACGAAGATGGCGAGCTGCTCGATGCTGTGGGGACCCAGATCTGAGGGCTGGATCCCGTAGTAAGCGCAAAAACGCCGAAAGAACAAAGATGTGGGAAACCCTAACCCCCGCTCGAGATGACTGGTGAAGAAGACAAACTCTCTCTCTCGCGGGTTCGGGGTCGTTTCTCCGGCTGCGGGGATACGCCAACAGCCGGCTCGCAGGATTCCGGCCTCCTCGAAGGAGGCCAGCTGTGCCCTTGTGCATTTGGATCTGCCCCAAGGTTCGGTGGAGAGGGCCATGGCCGAAGAGGTTGGTTGGGGATCGAAGGATTTCGGGTCGATTGGATCGCGGAGCAAAGGAAGGGAGATGCGCGCACTCGGAAGAAATGGTGGGCGGTTGGCTCTGCGATAGCCTACCATTCCTCTTATATAGCAGGAGTTGCCCGCCAAATCAGGGGGCCGTTACCGCGCGATGATTACGCCAGAAGTTACCGTTGAGTTACCTTAACGGCTAGTTTGACCACGCCTGACGGTCCAACTCCAGCCACTCGGCTCGCTAAGTCACTCGCCGGGACCGCGTCTCGTTGGCTCGACTCGCCCAAGGCGCGACTCGGTTCGCCGGATTTTTTCCTTTATACAGGAGCCCACCGACGATTCG
The DNA here is from genome assembly GCA_910589765.1 of Avena atlantica. Classification (NCBI taxonomy): domain Eukaryota; kingdom Viridiplantae; phylum Streptophyta; class Magnoliopsida; order Poales; family Poaceae; genus Avena; species Avena atlantica. The sequence continues at coordinate 358,986,653 of OU342734.1, read as the reverse complement.
ACTGGATGCCTACTTGAAGCCGTATACTCCAACTGCCAGCAGCCACTCACGCCTAATCAACGACGGCCTCGGGGACTACTGATGGGGATACGCCTACTGGGGTATACTCAGCGGGACGTTTCCGACTGGCCCAAGGGCTGTCGAGTGGGCCTGTAGAACAGCGAGTGGATCAAAGCCCAGCAAGGTACCAGGCGACTAGAAGATGAAGGCCCAGGCGAGTAGATAGGCCCAGTCGGTCTAGGTTAAACGATTACCGAATCTGTAACCGAATCGGTTGAGATATGTAAACCCTAGGGGAGGTGAGCCTATATAAACCTCCCTATGGGGTGAGTAGAGACACGTTCCCTCATACACCCAAGCAACTCGCCGCCTAGTCGCCGAGCTCGCCCATTGTAAACACATCCATAATACAATCTAGCAGGAGTAGGTCTTTACCCTCCGGGGGGCCGAACCTGGGTAAAACCCTGTGTCTTTGCCCTCATCTCGCACCGCAGATGGCTGGCCGCCCTTGCCCCTCGTTCTACTACGCGCTGCCGATTGCAGCATCTGCCGTGGCCATTCCCACGACAAAAGTAAGATGATCCGGTATAGGCTCCGAGTCTATAGAATCATGGGGTATCACATAAAATGTGCTACCTTCTAACTCCTTGGCTTTATGCTCCCGGATATTGGCTATCGCCTCCACAACAGCAACATGATATGCTGCTAAGTGACTCCTACCTTCACCTATAGGTAGATCGTGATATAATCCTAGCTCCTCTGGAAGTTGTATACTCACACGATACTTGGATAACATCCGACCATCATGGTAGGTTATAGTGTTCACTGGAATTCTAGTTGGACAACTAAAAATCTTTAGAAGTTGACGAAGTTGGTCCGTGAATGATCCTTGATAATCATCAAGAGTCTCTTCTTTCCTTAACAAAGTTTGTTTTGGAAACTTTGGTGCCATAACTCTGTATATCAAGAAAATAATTTTTATTAGTAACCAATAATATCTTGCATCATAACAAAGAATTATCGCACTAAAACACATAACGGAATATTCTCATTTGAATATACATTATATTTCTTTTAGAGAATTATTTATCGTTGCTACACTCTCCTACAGATTATACCCTTACTAGGTTTCCAACCTAAGGTCAAAGCAATTTGCTCTGATACCAATTGCGGTGACCAGCATACCACTGCATGTGTAGTACACTATAGTCGTTGACATGACATTCACAGAACACCGTTCCATAAATATCACATCCCTCAGAGTGGTACAACAGAAACATTGTGGGTCCATACTACAAACATACACACGTTATTATTATTACAATACTGGAAGTTCAAGACTTCCAAAAGATTCAACTTACAAACCAAAATATAAGTGTTCAGCGGAAGTTTCAAATTTAAAACTTAAACTCCAAATTGAGCTCAGCAACTTATTGCTATATATTGTTCATGATGCTCGACTCAAGTAGCAGAACTATAGTAATTATTCGGATTCTTGGAATTCTCCTCCATAGACGATGTCGTAGTCCTCCCCTTGTACGGCTCCATATAGGTTGGGCTCTTCATAGAAGACCTCCTCTTGACTCTCAGATGCATACATTGGAGTATCTTCGGAATTCTCAGAGTCTAAGCAAGGATTCAAAGGAAAGGATGAGTAACAGTGTTACTCAATAAATTCATTATATGCAAGGTAGGAAGTTTGATGCTCTATCTACCACCTTGGACTATCAGTCTTTGGCACTATGCAATTTTTGTAAATCTTTTTTCAAAGGTTGATTTTATTATAAAAATCTATGACCATCAGCCTTCACAGGTTGACCAGAACTTTCATGGAGTTCCTTTCCTGCCGCGTTCGTAGCTCCTTCCCGAAATAGGGAGTAATAAGTTACAATTCTTACACTCTGCAGAGGTGCGTTACTTTTCCCATGAGAGATCAACTCCTTGTTGCACAACCAGGCATATTTTCCCGTCCACAATTCCATGATGTGGGGCCCAGTAGTTGGTCCAAGCCAATCACTGCCCTCTCCGCGACCTCATATGTCTGCACGATCGTCCGGGGCTGGCTCACCTTCGTTAATCCCCCTTTCGGGCAAGCTAAAACCCTGACGAGTTCCCGAAGACTCTATGACCTAGTGATGCCCGGAATAGTACCATTTACATGGACTATCTCCCTAAACACCATTCATAGATAATATAGACACCAGGGACGTAAGGGTTCCCACCCATATGTTGGATCCGCACAAGGAATCACAACGTCACGTTAAGGTCGTCTTGCCTCCATACAAGAGGAAAAGGATACAGCTGACTTCTCCGTCCCATTCCAAATCTCATGGTTAACGCATAATATACGGCGCTAGAATCACTAAAGTCATGGGTTATTAATCCCTAATTGTTTATTATTAGTGGAATTAGAACCCTAAGTTCTATTGCTCCATCATATCATCACTTAGGATGATATCTAAGATTTAGTATCTTGAGAAAATATTGTTTTTTTATAATATAGATGATAACACACAATTCACAAATACTTTGATAAACACTCTCCAAAGGACATGAGCAAGTGACGAACTTGCCTTGTGATTGCAAGGTAGTAAAGTCTGATGCTTGCACTGGACCTTGAGCTTCTATGTCTACAAAAACATCATTATTACCCGGTAAGGACAATATTTAAAGAAGCAAAAGTAATGTAATGCATTATTTAACTTTATCTGTAACCTCCTCATTATTTAAATTATAGAAAAATCCTTTTTAATTAATTAAGGATTTATAAATATTAATAATTTTTAAAATATTTTTAGAATATTGTATTTATTTATTTTATCTCCTTTTATTTGAATTATTAATTTAATAATTCCTTTAAGAATTATCATTTGAATACCAAAAATGGTTATTAAATATTTGTTTAGTATTTTTTTGAAATGCTACAATATTAATATATAATGAAAGTGATTTTTATTTATTTTTATCATCTTTCAATAATTTTGTAAAATTCTATAAGGAATATGTAAATTACAAAATTCTTAATAAAATTATATGTATAAAATTTTATTTCTTAATTGATTTGGATAGTTTGGATTATTGTGAATCCAAAAATATTTTATTTATAATTTTTGTACTTTTATTTTATTTTCTAGAATTTATTTAAGTTCAGGGGCATTTTGGTCTTTTTCCAATTATTAAAACAGGCTCTAAATGATTTGGGCTAGATATTTGGTTTTATTGGGCCCTTGTGGCCCAGTAGGGCAAAGGCAAAACAACACCCCAAAGGGGTATTGGCCCATTCCAGCCCATCCCTCTTTGTCTCACTCTCGAGCTTACCTCTCTCCTTCTCCTTCCTCGACCCAGTGGTCAGCGGTGTCACGGCCGGTGATTCACGCCGCCGTGGACCTCCTTGGCCGCCGCCATGGTGCAGGATGAGGTTGTCGTCCCTGCTCTTCCTTCCTGTCTAGTTGGATTTGGACCTAGAGCCCTCTTGCGGCCAGATCGATGTCGTGCCGAACCCTAGGGTTTGGGGTTGGCGTTGGTGCTGACGCCGCCGCTGTTGTCGTGTTACGTGGGGATGATCTTCGCCCCCCAGGTGTGGCTATGGGCGTCTTCGTGGCGTGGTGTGGGTTGCAGCGCCCCCTTGGGGGTTCTCCCCGTGCCGCCATGGTCGTCGGCCTTCTCTGCTTCCTCTTCTAATCTACAACGAGGACTTTTGGTAAGTGGTTCCTCCCCCTCTCATGTTCTCTGTGCTCGGCCATCTTGTGCTAGATGTTGGTACTGGCCTTCTTGGTTACTATCTTGTCCTGATTAAGATGAAAGGTTCTGCTTAGGGTTCAAATCCTTCTGTTGATTAAATATTTGATGAATTGGATCATGTGTTGATGATCCTTGAACCTATTAAGTGGTGACTTGTTGTGGATTACTGCTGATGGTTAGCTGTGTGATGCTAGTGGTTTGTCAGATGATTCTATGGATTAATTTTAATATGATTCAGATGGTAAAGTTTCTCTAGAAGAAATTCTTGGTAAATCTAGTGGTTTAATATCTCACCATTGTCATTACTTCGTTGATGACAGTGAGTGTTGTGTGATGAAGTCATTGTCTTAGTATTGTTTACTTAAGAATTCATATATAGCTTTGAGAACAAAATGGTTTTCTATAGTGAAGATATATATATATATATATATATATGCACTCAAAGGTGATGAAAACACTAGATTTGCAAAATACCTTACAAAAAATAATCAAAGGACATGAGCAAGTGTGAACTTGCCTTTTGTGATTGCAAGATTATGCACTCACAGTCTTCAAGACAATATAAGATCCAATATTTTAAATCAGTATCATCGCTCCGGTAAGGACTAATGTTTAAAGAAGCAAGATGTGATTATGCATAGTAATGTAATGCAATTTGATAAACTTGAATTCCCGGTATAAGCATTGATCTAGGGTTTAGATACTGGAAGTGGTTTCCCTTTTAGATTAAGTTTCACACTTTGCTTCTTATTAAGGCTTGTGAGTGTGTGTGAAATGACATGTAATTATAATATCATAAAACAATGAGATACACAAATGTGGAATGCTACTCAAGATTGCTTATACAATAATTGTTTATCTTCAATTTTTACTTTACTAGTAATGTTATTTATAAAGGACTTCAATGCCAATAATCTTGGATATACCAGTAAAGTATAAAGTAATGTGATTACGATTAATTGTCATCTGTGACTATGATGAAAGTCCTTGAGTTTAGTTGTTAAGAGTTGGGGATACTATCTTAAGATTTGTTGTTTGAAGTGGCAAAAAGAATAAAATTTGAAGAAAAGATTACTTTGTTAAGGTTTAAGCAACCTTGGTGGCTTTTAGAATATGATTGATGGAATGTGATTGATGTTATTTGTGCTTGCTTGAATAGTTTGGAATTGAGATGCTTTATGGCTTAATTATATCAAACCAAAGTTAACTATAAAACACATAATAAGGTTATTAGCATTATATTTAAAGTCTTGTAGACTAAAGTTAACTTAAAAAAATTAGATGAACTTAGGGTGTAATGCTTATAATATTATTATCTTGTTCACTTTATAATGTTTCCTTAAAGTTATTAAGAATGGTATTACTTTTATTTGAGTAGTGATTCCTCAATACTATAATGGAATAGAGTCATTTATCCTTTTTATAAATGAGTGGTTATGGTTTAGAAACAAGAACATTATATTACTTAACTACTAATGGATTCACTATAGTGTTTTGGTATGTTTATAAACTCGTGGTTGAGGTAAGTAAAAAGGTTTTATTTAATCCCAAATTATTCTTGAAGATTTTATACTTGATGAACTACACATATGGTTGAATGATAATTTAATAAAATTGTATTCAAAATGTGTTGAACGTATGGTGTGGAAGGTAATGGTTTGCAGCAAGTAAACAAGTAATAGTTGAAGATGTATCAATGGTAAAGATTGGACCGGGGTCCATAGTGCACTAGAGGTGCTCTCCTTAGATAAATAACATGGCATGAAGGGTAAACAAATTACAGCAGGGCAATTGACAGGAACTGAGCAAGGCATAACAATGCAATACTAGTCAAAAAGATCCTATGAGATTCGATTGGACAATACAACAATATACATAGACCGCCATCCAAATGCATCTATGACTAGAAGTCCACCTTCAGGTTATCATCCGAACCCCCTCCAGTATTAAGTTGCAAGCAACAAACAACTGCTTTAAGCAAAGTGTGTAAGGTAAACAATCCACTTGTTCCATTAACAAGAGACCGTTGTTTTCTCCCTAGTAGCAACAACACATCTACAACCGAAGATATTTCGGTCACTTCCCTTGGAAACTAGAGGCATGAACCCACTATCGATCACGAATACCCCCTCTTGGAGTCACTAGCAACTACTTGGGAAAGATAGCTACTAACAACGGAGAGCATGCAAGATCACAAACAACATAGACATGATAGAATCATAAAGACAAAACCATTAATCAATCTGACATAATAATCTCAATATCCATTGAATCCCCGCAAACACAACATGCATGATTACAAATAGATTAGATGTTGATCATGAACGGAGCTCACAAGATCTATACATGAAAGCACAAAGGAGGAGATACAACCATCTAGCTACTACATGGACCCATAGTCCAAGGTGGAACTACTCACGTATCATACTAGAGAGAAGGCCTCCGGGATGATCTCCCCTCCGGCAGGGTGCCGGGAAGAACTTCAGATCCTCCCGATCTAGGGACGATGGTGGCGGCGTCTATAGAAGGTTTCGTGGAATATTGATCGGGTTCTTAGGGTTTCTGCATCGGGGGCTTCTTATAGGCGAAGAGGCGAGGCTAGGAGGCGGCCAAGGGCCCCACACCCTACCCAAGCGCGGGGCAGGGCCCACCCGTGCCTAGGGGGGTCAAGCCGCCCTGGCTTGCATCTCCGTCTCGTTGGAAACCCCAAGAGCAAGGTGTGATGAGCACAACTACAAGTCTTCCCTCAGTAGAGACCGAGGTTATCGAACAAGAAGGAGGAAGGAAACGTCACACAGGTGTTGCAAGCAACGCGGAGACCTGCACAACACAAACTCAAGACTTTGCCCCAACGAATCAGTGAGGTTGTCAAGCTCATCGGTTTGCTATAACAAAGGATTAAACGTATGGTGTGGAAGGTAATGGTTTGCAGCAAGTAAACAAGTAACAATGGAAGATGTATTGATGGTAAAGATTGGACCGGGGTCCATAGTTCACTAGAGGTGCTCTCCTTAGATAAACAACATGGCATGAAGGGTAAACAAATTACAGCAGGGCAATTGACAGGAACTGAGCAAGGCATAACAATGCAATTACTAGTCAGAAAGATCCTATGAGATTCGTTTGGGCAATACAACAAGATACATAGACCGCCATCCAACTGCATCTATGACTAGAAATCTACCTTCAGGTTATCATCCAAACCCCCTCCAGTATTAAGTTGCAGGCAATAGACAACTTCTTTAAGCAAAGTGTGTAAGGTAAACAGTCCACATGTTCCATGAACAAGAGACCGTTGTTTTCTCCCTAGTGGCAATAGCACAACTACAACCAAAGAGATTATTGTCACTTCCCTTGGAAACTAGAGGCATGAACCCACCATCGAGCATAAATACCCCCTCTTGGAGTCACTAGCAACTACTTGGCCAAGATAGCTACTAACAACGGAGAGCATGCAAGATCACAAACAACACAGACATGATAGAATCATAAAGACAAAACCATTAATCAAACCAACATAATAATCTCAATATCCATCGGATCCCCGCAAACACAACATGCATGATTACAAATAGATTAGATCTTGATCATGAATGGAGCTCACAAGATCTATACATGAAAGCACAAAGGAGGAGATACAACCATCTAGCTACTACGTGGACCCATAGTCCAAGGTGGAACTACTCACGCATCATACCGGAGAGAAGGCCTCCAGGATGGTCTCCCCTCCGGTAGGGTGCTGGGAAGAACTTCAGATCCCCCGATCTAGGGACGATGGTGTCGGCGGCTACAGACGGTTTCGTGGAGATTTGATCGGGTGCCTAGGGTTTCTGAATCGGGGGATTCTTATAGGCGAAGGGGGAGGCCGAGGCAGCGGCCAGGGGCGCCAAACCCTAGCTAGGCGCGGGGTGGGTCCCACCCGCGCCTGGGGTGGGTCTGGCCGGCCCCTTCGGCTCCCCTCGGGACTTCTTGTTCCCCACCGAAAGTAATTGACTTTGACGTTTGTCCCGTCCAATTCTCAGAATATTTCTTTACTAACTTTTCTGAAACAAAAAACAACAGAAAACAGGCATTTGGCACTGTTGCAACTTGTTAGTAGGTTAGTACCAGAAAACATGTAAAAAGCACCTCATAGTGTGGACAAGTAAAGCAAAGTAGATACTAAACAAGCATGGATCATCCAAAATTATAGATACGTTTCCAATGTATCAAGCATCCCCAAGCTTAACTCCTGCTCGTCCTCGAGTAGGTAAGTGATAAAAAGAATAATTTTTGAGGTGACATGCACCCTCACAATAAAGATCCAACCATTTGCAAGCATTGAAAGATGGGGTCAAAGAATTCTAAACATGTGCATGAAAGATAGAGTTCTAACAATAGGACATAGTAACTATGCATGCAACATGGCAAGCTATAAACAAAGATCATGAATAACATGCATTGAAAAACGTTTGTTTGTTTCACATATATAAAACATGGCATAGTGGCAATCAACTTGTCCCTCATAGAGTAGCAATATAGATGCATAGGACACCTTCAAAGTTCACAAGGGTGACTAGAAACAAATAGCACAAGAACAAGTAATATCACAATATGCATCAATTAATAAGCTTTGGAACACTGCACACAGAATGACAACTATGCTCTCTTAATGGTGCCTAAAGGTATAAGGTGGAGACTCAATAATGGTGGAAGAAAGGCCTTTTATTTGTAAAGGAAGCAGGGATTACAAGTTTCAAAAAGAGCTTCCAAAAATTATGATACTTGTTAGCTTTCAACCCCCATTGCCCCTATCATAAGCATCTTGAAGTGGTTAAGGTTAAAGTGGCAAAGATGGAGTATATGCTTGACGAAGTATAAGTTGGCAATCTCAAGTCCCTTGAATACAAGGGCCACACCTCATGCATACTCAACTGTGGGTCCAGGTAAGTTCTTGTCACTGTAAGTATTTGCATATCATTGAGAACCGCCAACGGGGTACCCCTTGCACATGGTACAAGAGCTTTCCCATAAACAAAATGACAAGGCAAGCAGACAATGAACATCTCATCAATCTTCTTATTTACCATGGGAATATGGTGCTTTTTTCTCTCTTTCCTCTTTTCTCAATGTGTCTCTTTTTTATAAGAAGAATGCTTCATAGATGTCACTATGGTGATGTTGCAAGTTTCCACAATGATTAGGCATGGCTTAGGCTAGCGGCCCAGACGTTTCTCTAATACAAGATACAAACTCCATGGACTTACAGGTTCCCTTTTTATTTCACACCGGTGACATCCATAGACAAAAGAACATGATATTAACTGAGTACAAAGTACAAGTGCAATATTGAAAACGTTCCCCGTGACAACACGGTTCTGCTAATTCCAACTTATAAGTACAAGCATATACAACAAAGTTGTCACAATGGTTCAAGTTTATTAGGGGCAAAGAATATAAAGTGTGCCATCAAGTTCGTGAGGGCTTTAATCACTAAGTTTTCACATAAAAAATGGTTTTTAATTGGAAGATAGTTGAAAACAAGAATATATTTGGAATGGTGTAACACACCATGCATAGGAGTTTATAGTGGACACTTTGGAAAAACTTGGTTTCTTGGGAGTTGGAAGCATGAGTAGAACTTACTCATACAAGTGGAGGCTAGCAAAATACTGGGAGCAACCAACTAAGAGAGCAATAATGGCCATAATTATGCAGTGCAACAAAGCATACTAATCAAAGAAAAGAGTGGTACTACAAGTCAAGTACTAAATGATCATAGAGGCTAATGGTGACTTGTGAGAGTCATAACATGGTGCGAGCATGTGCCAAGTCAACCCAAGCAAATCATCAAAGGAGAATACCACAATACTATGCTTTTGCATGCTAAAACAATGCATAATTTCTTCAAGGCACACTAAGAAATCCCAATTGTTTGGAACAAGACATGCTACAGCAATAATCACTAAGAATAATGTCAAAACAACACCTAGCATGTCATGCTAAAGTCTATGTCACAGTCAATGCAAGCTCCTCTTGCACTTCAAGCAAGAACTTACTACTCCTTTCCAAACACCAAGCAAACTTATTTGCAAAACAACACAGCGAGAACGGGGTCCAAACTACTTAAGAAAACTAAACAAACTAAGCAAAGCAAATGAAAACTAAGACGCTCCAAGAACAACACAACTGTGCATGAAACAATAAAAACGAAGTGTCTAGACAGACCTGAGCTTTTTATTGATGAAGAAGGGGATGCCTTGGGCATCCCCAAGCTTTGACGCTTGTACCTCTTGGATATTTCTTGGGGTGACACCATGATGGAATCTCCAAGCTTGAGCGTTTGTCCATTCTTCATATCATTACATTATTCTCTCTCTACACCTGAAATTTTTCCTTCACACAAAACTTCACACAATCTTCATTAACAACATTAGTGTATTCAAAAGATATTAGACCTCTGGCAAAGCTTTGAAATAGCAATTATTTTCACTAAAAACACAATATACTATAGTAACTCCAAAAATCTCAATTTACCTAAAGAGAACTCAAAAAGGAATCAATAAGAAGCAAATGCAAATAATGGCAGAAATCTATCAAAATAGACCAGTAGAGAGAAACCGATTTTTTCGAACATCTTATGTTGCCCAAATCAAAAAGTGTTGAACTAACGAAAGTTAGCTAACATACTGGGGGATTTATTCGTAAATTTGTAGCTCAATCCGAGTAACAGAGACTCCTCAAGAATTTTTTTGGTGGAGGACAGAAATCTGTTTCGGGACAGCAACTCCCAAACCTTACTTCCCTCTCATTAGAGGTCATTCTTGGCACAAAAAGCAAACAAAAAGGATAATGAGAGGTCAATTAAAAAGTAATAACTTCCAATACTTAAGGAAAATCTTGGGTTATCTCCCAACAAGTACTTTTCTTTAACGCCTTTAAGTTAGGCACAAGAAGCAAGAAGAATCAAGTATTTTCAAATGAAGAATTGCCCCTCTTGTTCTTTCCTTTCTTACCTTTCTTCTTCTCTTTAGGAAAATGTGATTGCTTACTGGAGGAGCAAAGCGCATAATGCCTCTTCCCACATCTATTACTGCTCCAAAGTGTTTCAGTAGGGATCTTCCAAGTATAATCTGTCCTTTGCCTACACATAAAATAACAAGATAATCAGTAGACACCATTTTCCCTGAGATTTTTGTAAACACACCTTCAGCTATTCCAATGGGCAATATAGTGGCATTGTTTGTAAGAGAGATTTCTTCTCCTCTTCAGTAATCCCCCAAAGACTTAAGGAATCATAGATATCTTTAGGCATGAGGCAAAATTCAGACATGATATCACAGCGAGCATCAAAAAGTGTAGTGTTTATTGAGACTTTTATTGTGGGAAACCACTTTGAAGGCTCAGAATTTATGGGAACATAATCATGGTAAGCGCTAAGCGTGTGATAGCAACTATTCATAGCAGCAATACTAGTCTCAAGAGTATTAAACCTGGCAAAAATATTTGTGAAAGAGGAATGAGACTTGCCAGGTGTAACGTAAATCATGATTAATTTCTCTATGATATCAAAAGCTTCATCCTCAGTACAAAGCAAAAAATCTTTCTCCGCCACAGTATCTAAAGCATATCTATAACAAAGAGCAATACCACGGTAGAAGCTATCAATAACAAAGCTAAGGCTCACCTCAGGCTCAGTTTCCCTCTGGAAAGCCGAGATTCTAGACCAAGCTTCTTGAAAACTTTCTTCACTTTTTTTGCTTAAAAGTGGAGATATCTACCATAGGGGAAACAAAGGTTGGTCCAAAACCAGACATGGTACCAACTAGAGCAGGAACAATTTTTTTTGTGTTTTTGAATAAAGAAAGAAAACTAAACTAGACTAATTTTTTGGTTTTTTTTTTGGAAAGAGGCAAACAAAACCAAGCAAAAGAAACAAAACAAACTAAAAACAAAGTAAAGAGAAAGGAAGTGAAGGACTCGCCTTGTGAAGATGTCCTTAGCCTCCCCGCCAACGGCGCCAGAGAACGTGTTGGTGACTCCTTGATGGCGCCAAAGAACTTGACGGTGGTGGAGCACTTCGTTGGAAACCCCAAGAGCAAGGTGTGATGAGCACAACAGCAAGTCTTCCCTCAGTAGAGACCGAGGTTATCGAACCATAAGGAGGAAGGAAAGGTCACACAGGTGTTGCAAACAACACGGAGACCTGCACAACACAAACTCAAGATTTTGCCCCAACGAATCAGTGAGGTTGTCAAGCTCACCGGTTTGCTGTAACAAAGGATTAAACGTATGGTGTAGAAGGTAATGGTTTGAAGAAAGTAAACGAGTAACAGTGGAAGATGTATTGATGGTAAAGATTGGACCGGGGTCCATAGTTCACTAGAGGTGCTCTCCTTAGATAAACAACATGGCATGAAGGGTAAAAAAATTACAACAGGGCAATTGACAAGAACTGAGCAAGGCATAACAATGCAATTACTAGTCAGATAGATCCTATGAGATTCGTTTGGTCAATACAACAAGATACATAGACCGCCATCCAACCGCATCTATGACTAGAAGTCCACCTTCAGGTTATCATCCGAACCCCCTCCAGTATTAAGTTGTAAGCAACAGGCAACTGCTTTAAGAAAAGTGTGTAAGGTAAATAATCCACTTGTTCCATGAACAAGAGACCGTTGTTTTCTCCCTAGTAGCAACAACACATCTACAACCAAAGAGATTATTGTCACTTCCCTTAGAAACTAGAGGCATGAACCCACTATCGAGCATAAATACCCCCTCTTGGAGTCACTAGCAACTACTTGGCCAAGATATCTACTAACAACGGAGAGCATGCAAGATCACAAACAACACAGACATGATAGAATCATAAAGACAAAACCATTAATCAAACCAACATAATAATCTCAATATCCATCGGATCCCCGCAAACACAACATGCATGGTTACAAATAGATTAGATCTTGATCATGAATGGAGCTCACAAGATCTATACATGAAAGCACAAAGGAGGAGATACAACCATCTAGCTACTACATGGACCCATAGTCCAAGGTGGAACTACTCACGCATCATACCGGAGAGAAAGCCTCCGGGATGATCTCCCCTCCGGCAGGGTGCCGGGAAGAGCTTCAGATCCCCCCCGATCTAGGGACGCTGGTGCCGGCGGCTACCGACGGTTTCGTGGATTTCTGATTGGGTACTCGGGGTTTCTGCATCAGGGGATTTTTGTAGGCGAAGGAGGAGACCGAGGCGGCCGCTAGGGCAGGCAAATCCTAGCCAGGCGCGGGTTGGGGCCCACCCGCGCCTGGGGTGGGTCTGGATGCCCTGGCCGGCCCCTCTGGCCCCCCTTTGGACTTCTTGTTCCCCACGGAAAGTAATTGACTTTTACGTTTGTCCTGTCCAATTCTGAGAATATTTCTTTACTAACTTTTCTGAAACCAAAAACAACAGAAAATAGGCATCTGACACTGTTGCAACTTGTTAGTAGGTTAGTACCAGAAAACATGTAAAAAGCACCTCAAAGTGTAGACTAGTAAAGCAAAGTAGATACTAAACAAGCATGGAGCATAAAAAATTATAGATATGTTTCCAACATACATGTACTTGTTAGCTTTCAGCCCTCATTTCCCCTATCATAAGCATCTTGAAGTGATTAAGGTTCAAGTGAACAAAGATGGAGTATATGCTTGACAAAGTATAAGTTGGCAATCTCAAGTCCCTTGAATACGAGGGACACACCTCATGCTACTCAACTTGAGTCACCTACAAGTTCTTGTCATTGTAAGTATTTGCATATCATAGAGAATCGCCAACGGGGTACCCCTTGCACATGGTACATGTGCTATCCCATAACCAAAATGACAAGGCAAGTAGACAATGAGCATCTCATCGATCTTTTTATTTACCATATGCATAGCTTTTTATTGAGGATGCTTCATAGATAGCTCACTATGGTGATTCTGCAAGTTTCCACCATGATTAGGCATGGCTTATGATAGTGGCCCAGGTGTTTCTCTAACACAAAATACAAACTCCATGGACTTACAAGTTCCCTCTTTATTTCACACCTGCTACATCCATAGACAAAAGAGCATGATATCAACTAAGTACAAAGTACAAGTGCAATGTTGAAAATGTTCCCCATGACAGCACGGTTCTGCTAATTCCAACATATAAGTGCAAGCATATACAACATAAAAGACACAATGGTTCAATTTTATTAGGGGTAAAGAATATAAAGTGTGCCATCAAGTTTGTGAGGGCTTTAATCACTAAGTTTTCACATAACAAAATACTTTTTAATTGGAAGATAGCAGAAAACAAGAATATACTTGGAATGGTGTAACACACCATGCATAGGAATTTATAGTGGACACTTTGGAAAAACTTGGTTTCTTGGGAGTTGGAAGCATGAGTAGAGCTTACTCATACAAGTGGAGGCTAGCAAAATACTGGGAGCAACCAACTAAGAGAGCAATAATGGAAATAATCATGTAGTGCAACAAAGCATTACTAATCAAAACATAGAGTGGTACTACAATTCAAGGACTAAATGATCATAGAGGCTATGGTGACTTGTTCATAGTCATAACATGGTGTGAGCATGTGCCAAGTCAACCCAAGCAAAACATCAAAGGAGAAAACCACAATACTATGCTTTTGCATGCTAAAACAACGCATAATTTCTTCAAGGCATACTAAGCAATCCCAATTGTTTGGAACAAGACATGCTACAACAATAATCACTAAACATAAGGTCAAAACAACACCTAGCATGTCATGCTAAAGTCTAAGTCACAGTCAATGCAATATCCTCTTGCACTTACAAGCAAGAACTTACTACTCCTATATAACACCAAGCAACTTATTTGCAAACAACACAGCGAGAACGGGGGTCCACACTTATTTATTCAAGCAAACTAAACAAACTAAGCAAACCAAACAAAAACTAAGACTCTCCAAGAACAACACAACTGTCATTAGGTACAAGCTTTGACGCTTGTACCTCTTGGATATTTCTTGGGGTGACACCGGGGTGGCATTCCCAAGCTTGAGCTTATTTGTCCATTCTTCATATCATTACATCATTCTCTCTCTACACCTGAAATTTTTCTTTCATACAGAACTTCACACAATCTTCATTAGCAACATTAGTTTATTAAAAAGATATTAGACCTCTGGCAAAGCTTTGGAACAGCAAGAATTTTCACTAAAAACACAATCTACCGTAGTAAATCCTTCAAAGATCTCAATTCACCTAAAGAGAACTAAAAAAGGAATCAATAATAAGCAAATGCAAATAATGGCAGAAATCTGTCAAAACAGACCAGTAGGTAGAAACAGATTTTTTAGAACATCTTCTGTTGCTCAAATCAAAAAGTGTTGAACTAATTAAAGTTATATAACATACTGGAGTATTTATTCGTAAATTTTCAGCTCAATCCGAGATAAAGAGACTCCTCACGAATATTTTTGGTGGAGGAAAGAAATCTGTTTCGGGACAGCAACTCCCCAAATCTTACTTCCCTCTCATTAGAGGTAATTCTTGGCACAAAAAGCAAACAAAAAGGATAATGAGAGGTCATTACTGAAGTAATAACTTCCAAGAGTCAAGAAAACTCTTGGGTTATCTCCCAACAAGTACTTTTCTTTAACGCTTTTAATTTAGGCACAAGAAGCAAGAAGAATCAAGTATTTTCAAATGAAGAAGCATTTGTTGGGAATATGCCCTAGAGGCAATCATGTATGATGAGATTTCCCATTGTATTTATAAATATATTAAGTTGTCCTTGTATAAACATCTGATGTGTATCATTGAATATGTGATTCGATTGTGGAACTATACATTCATGTTGTTTGTACTAAATATCCTTGGTCATTGAGGTTGTGTTGGACACACAACTTAGACCAATGTGAAAGTTGGCTTGATGACTCGGTTCCACTTGTCATGGGCATGGAGATTCTATTCCAACTTACACAGATTCGGCTAAAGAGTAGCGATTCGGATTGACCCATATTGAGGTACAACGAACAAGTTGTCATTTGTATATCTCAATCAATGTAATCTTTAGACCTGAGGTTATTGCATAGTCCGAGTTGAGGATCATCGACTTAGGTTCTGTTAAACGCTGATCCGTAACTAGGCAGTTATAAAGGCAGATTTCAGGTCGACTGAGAATCAAGCTGCGTGATGTGAATAACCAAGATGGGATTTTGCCCCTTCACTCGGAGAGATATTCTCTAGGACCTCTCGGATGATAGGATTCGGAAAGCATGGCCATGCACGACTCGGTTAAGTGTTAAACGAGGCGATCGACTAAGAGTTGGTCGAGTGAATCACTTATCTCGGATCGAGAAGAGAGTCGAACTATTTAAGGGATGACAATTATTCTCCTATAGTCTGACAAGGTATATCGTGAGGCAAAAGGGACTCGGACGCAAGTCGCATTGGAAAGGCAAGTCATCATGACTCTTTGGTACTTGGGAGTTGGCACGTTCTGCTAGGAGCCGCTACCAACTGATCGATTGAGAGTTGGACTCTAATCGTGTCCAAGTAGCCATGAGCCTGCGGGGTCACACACTTAAGAGCGGGAGCAAGTTCGGATTGGATCTGAACCGGTAATCTGGTTGGGTTGGACCCAAGCCGGATTAGGACTGAGTTAGTGAGTTGGACTCACGGTGACTAGTGTTATATGGGCTTTAGTGAATGGGCCACGAGAGTGGAGCCCATGTTCACTCCCTATATATAGTGGAGCACCGTAACCCAGAAGGGTTAATCGTTGATCGGTTAGGTCATTCCATGTGTTGGAAACCCTAGCTCCACAGCAGTCCTGCCGCCGTAATGAATCTAGCAGTTCACCGCCGACGCTCCTTCTTGTACGTGTGGATACCAGCAGAGGTGTTTTACGATCAGCACCAGGACGATCGGATCGCAAAGGACTGCACTGCATCAACTGGCGCGCTTCATCAGTAATCCGCAACTGCGCGTCTAGTGGTAAACCTCGTGGCCTTCTACCTCGGCTAGATCTTGGGATCACCATGTTAGAGGAAAAACTTTTGTTTTATCTCTGCGTGGCCCAACAGTGGTATCAGAGCGATAGCTTCTGGTTTTAGGCTCGAGATCTCGCGTATGTGATATGCGGTTGGCTGTAGATGAGATCTATGTGCTGTTTTGGTGGTCGATCTATGAGATAGATCGGTTTTATACGAGGTTGATTGGATCAACTGTACTCAGGGAATGGTAGATCTGATTTCCGTGATCATACTGGTAAGGTCGTGGAACGACATACCCCTACCGGTCGGCTTCCACCATTGGGGTAGACCATGACACGTAAATCCAGAGGTGGTGATCGAAGATCAAAAAGTTTGATCGGATTGGAACAATGGTAGGAATCCATGTCTGGATCATAGATGAGATCTACGTTTTCGGAAAAATCATCGGGCGCTGCCCGCACCCGTGAGGGGTGCTGCCCCTTCGATCCCGTCTTGCTATTCGGCTAGCGGGACCGCCGGCTTCAACCTGTCATAGCGCCTTAGATGTCGTTGCGAGTTTCACAACGCCGGTAGATATTGTATCTATGCATAACTTTTTTTTGCAGGAAGTTGTGAATGGTATGGTTCATGTGCATGTGATGTATGTGTGTAATCCATACGTGATCTCCGAATCACGGTTTTTTGTCAGCCTACTGGAGCCTAGGCGCTGTCATTTTATTGTACAACGACCTGCGTGTCGGATTCTCTATGTAATTTACTTTACAAAGCTAGTGTAGCTGTTTGGAGAATCCATATGACATGCAAGGCGATGTACATGTCGGCGACATGGAGTAAGACGACAAGTGACAAGAGTTGGCACGAGTCGGATTACAGGCTTTGTGGAGATGGAGATCGCCATGAAGGTAGCCATACCATTTCACATTATAATTGCTTTATTTTGTGTTATTGTTATGTCTCTGGTTTACCTCTATTAGATAGTCGGTAAAATTTAATCCCTCAAAGAAGGTCTAGTCGGTTTTCCCCGCCAGTGTTTGCACCATCACAAGTCGGACATTTTTGGTAGTGGGCTCATAAAATTGAGGTGCTGCCAATTCTTTCCGACTAGGTGGGTTCGAGTTGGACTCTTACTACGGAAACACTCGGTAATCTAGACGGGTCTATCACAGCGGTTGTGGGGCTCGGGGAAAAGTCGGATGGGAGCCGGGGCATGTGATGCCACCTGTCCAACAGGAGTCGTTTGAGATGCGATTGACAAGGAGTTGTCTACCTAGATCACTTAGCGGCTAGCGGTGATGCTAAAGCTCACTAGCCGACTTGCTTATTTAGGATCCTGAATCACTATGCAACCATCGGAGGGGTGTTGGTTCTAGTGGGAGCATAAAATATTAAAACGTTTAATATGCTTGCTCTTTTATGAATACATGTCTTAAGTGTTTTTCATATTTCTATTGTAGATCATGGCACCAAGTAGCAGTCACTCTCAGATATTTGGTTTTGCATTGAGAACCATTCTTGAGAAAGATAAAATGAATGACACTAATTTTACCAACTGGTATCGAAATCTGAGAATTGTTCTCGAACAAGAAAAGAAGGACCATGTCCTAGACAGCCCACTTCCAGATGAGCCGAATGACAATGCGACTGTCGCTGCCACTAATGCCTACCGTCGGGCTAAGGATGAGTCCACGGATATTAGCTGTCTTATGCTTGCTCACATGGAACCGGTCTTGCAAAAGAAGTTTGAGTATGTTGAGGCTTACGATATGATCGAAAGCCTCAAAAGTATGTTCCAAGCTCAGGCGAAGACTGAGAGGTATCAAGTCTCTCAGGTTTTGCTGAGTTGCAAGCTTAAGGATGGTGATCCACTGAGTCCGCATGTGATCAAAATGGTTGGTTACGTGCAGTCTTTGGAGAGGCTTGGCTACCCCATTAGCGAAGAGTTCGCTACGGATATAATTCTGAACTCTCTTCCTAGTGCATATGGGCAGTTCATTTCGAACTACCACATGCATGGTATGGATAAGAAGCTCACTGAATTGCATGGGATGCTCAAGCAGGCAGAGGCGTATCTCAAGAAGGGCGCCAGTCAAGTGTTGATGGTGCAGAATAAGGCTAAGTTTAAGAAGAGTTCTTGGACTAAGAAGAAGGCTAAGTCGGGAGGAAAGCAGGCTCAGGACCCAGTCCCAAGCGCTTCCTCAGGGACTAAGCCATCTCCTTCAGCCGGATCCACTTGATTCTACTGCAAGGTGGATGGCCACTGGAAGAGGAACTGCAGCAAGGATTTGACTGATAAAGCCAAGAGTGGAGGTATGACTTTCGACTCAGGTACACTTGTTTGCAATGTTATAGACATACATCTTGCTGATGCACCTAATAGTTCTTGGGTATATGATACCGGATCAGTTATTCACATCTGCAACTCGTTGCAGGGACTGGTAAGAACTAGGAGCGTCGCAAGAGGCGAGGTTGATATTCGAGTCGACAACAAAGCAAGAGTTGCTGCGTTGGAAGTCGGCACGATGCAACTTCATTTACCTTCCGGATTCATTATGGAACTGAATAATTGTTATTATGTTCCAGTCCTCAGTCGAAACATTATTTCTGCTTCATGTTTGATGAGGCAAGGCTATGAGTCGAATATCAAGAATAATGGTTATTCTTTGTATTTGAATGATATGTTTCACGGCTTTGCACCCGTCCAGGACGGGTTATTCATTTTGAATCTTGAAGGTGAGTCGGTTTATAACATAAATGTTAAAAGTTTGAAACCAAATGATCTGAATATGACTTACTTTTGGTACTATCGGCTTGGTCATATAAGTTGGAAACGCATGAAGAAGCTCCATGATGATGGACTCCTAACTTCGTTTGACTTGGAGTCGTTCGAGACATGCGAATCTTGCCTACTCGGCAAAATTACCAAGACACCTTTTGCAAAGAGTTGTGAAAGGGCGTCCGACTTGTTGGGACTAGTAATAGTGATGTATGTGGACCAATGAGCACGACAGCCAGGGGTGGTTATGAGTACTTCATTACCTTCACTGATGATTTGAGTAGGTATGGATATATCTATTTGATGAAACATAAGTCGAAAGCCTTTGAAAAGTTCAAAGATTTCTAGAATGAAGCACATAATCAACTCATCAAGAAAATAAAGTTTCTTCGGTCGGACCGAGGAGGCGAGTACATGAGCCATGAGTTTGATGACCATCTGAAAAGTTGTGGAATAGTTCCTCAACTTACTCCGCCAGGAACGCCGCAAAGGAACGGTGTTTCGGAAAGGCGGAATCGGACCTTGTTGGACATGGTACGATCAATGATGAGTCAGAAAGATCTGCTTTTATCATTTTGGGGTTATTGTCTAGAAATAGGGGCGTTCACACTAAACAGAGTACCATCAAAATCGGTAGAGAAGACACCGCATGAGATGTGGACAGGCAAAAAGCCGAGTTTGTCTTTTCTTAAGATTTGGGGAAGTGAAGCATTTGTCAAGCGACTTCAGTCGGACAAGCTTACGGACAAATAGGATAAATGTATTTTTGTGGGGTATCCGAGGGAAACCTTGGTTTACTACTTCTACAACCGAGAAGAGGGCAAAGTGTTTGTTGATCGAAACGGTGTCTTCCTTGAGAAAGAGTTTCTCAGTCGAGGAGTAAGTGGGAGCACGATGCAGCTCGAAGAAATTCGAGAGGAACCAGCTAGTAGCGAGTCGGCAAAACCCTTGGAGGTTGAGCTGGTCGTGGTAGTTGAGCCCGCAACCGCACCTGCACTACGAAGATCGGCAAGATTATGAAGTGTTCGTGATGTATTACTGTTAGACGGTGATGAGCCGGCAAATTATTCGGAAGCGATGGTGGGATCTGATTCTGAGTCATGGCTTGGAGCCATGAGATCCGAGTTAAAGTCCATGGATGAAAATCAAGTTTGGAACTTGGTTGATCTGCCAGACGGTGCAAGACCCGTCGAGTGCAAATGGGTCTTTAAGAAGAAAACTAATATGGATGGAAATGTTTTCGTCTATAAAGCACGCATTTGCGCGAAGGGGTTCCGACAAGTTTAAGGAGTTGATTATGACGAGACTTTCTCGCCCGTAGCGATGCTTAAATCAGTTCGGATCATGTTAGCTATAGCAGCCTATTTCGACTATGAGATATGGCAGATGGATGTCAAAACGACTTTCCTTAACGGAAATTTAACCGAGGACTTGTATATGATACAACCCGAGGGTTTTGTCGATCCGGCTAATGATGACAAGGTGTGCAAACTTCAGAAATCCATTTATGGGTTGAAGCAAGCATCTCAGAGTTGGAATATTCGCTTTGATGAGGTAGTCAAATCGTTTGGATTCATCAAGAGTGATCATGATTCTTGTTTGTACAAGAAGTTTAGTGGGAACAAAGTAAACTTTCTAATCTTATATGTGGATGACATATTATTGATGGAAATGATGTCCAGATGTTGCAAGAAACCAAGGAATCATTGGAAAGGAGTTTCTCAATGAAAGACTTGGGTGAGGCAACATACATCCTCGGAATCCGGATCTATAGAGATAGATCAAGGTGGCTCATTGGATTGAGTCAGAGTACTTATTTGGACAAAGTGTTGAAGAAGTTCAACATGGAATCATCTAAGAAGGGGTTCTTACCGATGTCCCATGGTGTAAAACTTAGCAAGACTCAGTGTCCTTCGACAAATGATGAGCGAAGTCGGATGAGTGTGATTCTGTATGCTTCTGCAGTCGGATCCATCATGTATGCCATGATTTGTACTAGGCCAGATGTTTCCTAGTCTCTAAGTGTTGTGAGCAGATACCAGGCTGATCCTGGAGAGATCCACTGGACAGCGGCTAAAAATATCCTAAAGTACTTGAGAAGGACTAAGGATATGTTTTTCGTTTATGGTGGTGAAGATGAACTCAGTGTAAAGGGTTACACGGATGCGAGTTATCTTACCGACTCTGATGATTCTCGTTCGCAATCCGGATACGTGTTTATTATAAACGGAGGTGCTGTGAGCTGGAAGAGTTCCAAGCAAGAGACTGTGTCTGCATCTACAACAGAGGCTGAGTATATTGCCGCCTCAAAGGCAGCAAAGGAAGCTGTTTGAATGAGGAATTTCCTCATGGATCTTGGTGTGGTTCAGGTCTCGTCCAATCCATTAGACGTGTATTGTGACAACAATGGTGCTATTGCACAAGCCATGGAACCTAGACAACACCAGAAGAACAAGCACATACTCATGCGGTACCACCTGATTCGCCAGTTCGTGGATCAGGGTGATATCAAGTTATGCAAGGTACACACAGATGCAAATATTGCGGATCCGTTGACAAAGCCGTCACCACAGCCGAAGCATGAGGCGCACCTGAGAGCCATGGGCATTAGATGCCTAGACATGTGATGTCGGAAGATTGACTCTAGTGCAAGTGGGAGACTGTTGGGAATATGCCCTAGAGGCAATCATGTATGATGAGATTTCCCATTGTATTCATAAAGATATTAAGTTGTCCTTGTATAAACATCTGATGTGTATCATTGAATATGTGATTCGGTTGTGGAACTATACATTCATGATGTTTGTACTAAATATCCTTGGTCATTGAGGTTGTGCTGGACACACAACTTAGACCAATGTGAAAGTTGGCTTGATGACTCGGTTCCACTTGTCATGGGCATGGAGATGCTATTCCAACTTACACAGATTCGGCTAAAGAGTTTAGCGATTCGGATTGACCCATATTGAGGTACAACGAACAAGTTGTCATTTGTATATCTCAATCAATGTAATCCTTAGACCTGAGGTTATTGCATAGTCCGATTTGAGGATCACCGACTTAGGTTCTGTCAAACGCTGATCCGTAACTAGGCAGTTATAAAGGCAGAGTTCGGGTCGACTGAGAATCAAGTTGCGTGATGTGAATAACCAAGATGGGATTTTTCCCCTCCACTCGGAGAGATATTCTTTGGGCCCTCTCGGATGATATGATTCGGAAAGCATGGCCATGCATGACTCGGTTAAGTGTTAACCGAGGCGATCGACTAAGAGTTAGTCGAGTGAATCACTTATCTCGGATCGAGAATAGACTCAGACTATTTAAGGGATGACAATTATTCGCCTATAGTCTGACAAGGTATATCGTGAGGCAAAACGGACTCAGACGCAAGTCGCATTGGAAAGGCAAGTCGTCATGACTCTTTGGTACTTGGGAGTCGGCATGTTCTACTAGGATCCGCTACCGACTGATCGATTGAGAGTTGGACTCTACACGTGTCCAAGTAGCCATGAGCCTGCGGGGTCACACACTTAAGAGCGGGAGGAAGTTCGGATTGGATCTGAACCCGTAATCTGGTTGGGTTGGACCCAAGCCAGATTAGGACTGAGTTAGTGAGTTGGACTCACGGTGACTAGTGTTATATGGGCTTTAGTGAATGGGCCACGAGAGTGGAGTGCACGTTCACTCCCTATATATAGTGGAGCACCGTAACCCAGAAGGGTTAATCGTTGATCGGTTAGGTCATTCCATGTGTTGGAAACCCTAGCTCCACAGCAGTCCTGCCGCCGTAATGAATCTACCAGTTCGCTGCCGGCGCTCCTCCTTGTATGTGTGGATACCAGCAGAGGTGTTGTACGATCAGCACCAGGACGATCGGATCGCAAAGGACTGCACTGCATCAACTGCCACGCTTCATCAGTAATCCGCAACTGCGCATCTAGTGGTAAACCTCATGGGCTACCTCGGCTATATCTTGGGATCACCACATTAGAGGAAAAAGTTTTGTTTTATCTCTGCGTGGCCCAACAGCATTAACATCAAACCTTGCTTTCAAAGGAGGAGCAAAAAGCAACTTCTCTCTCCTCATAGGGAAGTGTTCAATACCTTTCTTTAATGGAAAATGATATTTAATGGTGCCTTCTTTCATATCAATGATGGCACCAACTGTTCTAAGAAAAGGTCTTCCCAAAGTAATAGGACAAGAAGCATTGTATTCAACATCCAAAACATAGAAATCCACAGGGACATAAGCATTGTTAACCATAATGAGAACATCATTAATATTTCCCATGAGTTTCTTCTTATCATTATCATTAAGTGGGACATGCAAATAACAATCTTCCAATGGTGGCAAATCAAGCATTTCATAAATCTTCCTAGGCATAATATAGACACTAGAACCAAGATCACATGAAACTTTGAGATCAAAGTCATTCACTTGCATATTAATAATGGGTTCCCAACTATCTTCTACTTTTCTAGGAATAGAAGCTTTGTGTTTTAACTTCTCTTCCTTAATTTTCGCAAGAGCATCTGTGATGTGTTTGGTAAAGGCAACATGCATATCACTAGCATCAGGATTTCTAGCAAGCTTTTGCAAGAACATAATCACTTCAGAAATATTGCAACCATCAATATCAAAGTCAAACTTGGCATCACTAGTAGTAGGCTCAATAGGCTTAGGCATAGTAGGAGTAGGAATAGGGACTACTTGTGGTTTAGTGGTGATAGTGTGTCGTGGGAATGACCACGGCAGATGCTGCAATCGGCAGCGAGTAGTAGAACATGGGTCAAGGGCGGCCAGCCATCTGCGGTGCGAGATGAGGGCGGAGACACGGGGTTTTACCCAGGTTCGGCCCCCCGGAGAGTAAAGACCTATTACTGCTAGATTGTATTATGATGAGAGTACAATGGGGCGAGCTCGGCAGCTAGGCAGCGAGTCACTTGGGTGGATGATGGAACGTATCTTCTACACGCCCTCTAGGGAGGTTTATATAGACTCACCCCCTAGGGTTTATAGATCTCAACCGAATCAGTTAAGGTTTCGGCAATCTTTTAACCTAATCCGACTGGGCCTATCTACTCTCTTGGGCCTTCAGCTTCCAGTCGCTTGAATCTACGCCAGGTCTTGATCTAGTCGCCGTCCTACATGCCCACTCGCCAGTTCCTGGGCCGGTCGGAAACGCCCTGCTGGGTATACCCCGGTAGGCATATCCCCATCAGTAGTCCCCAAGGCCGTCGTTGATTGGTCGCAGGTGTTCGTTGGAAGTCGGAGTATACGGGTCCAATGCGGACGCCCATTCGAATCGGCGGCGGACTCCTGAATAAAGCAAAAACCAGTTATTCTAGTCGCAATGATAGCGGTCGGTTGGGTCGCAGCTCGGCGAACGGGTCGGCGAATGTTCAGTCACTGTTGTAGTGATCGGGTCGGCGAGTCGAATGGATGAAGTTGGACCGTCAGATGAGGTCAAACTAGCTGTTGGGGTAATCCAACGGTAACTTTGGCGTAATCACCGCGTAGTCACAGCTCTCGAAATTGGCGGGTAGCAACTGCTATATAAGGGAAATGGCAGGCGATCGGGAAAACACTCCTCCGTCTTTCCTCCGATTTCGCCCATCTCTGTTTTCCCCCGCATCGCAATCCAATCGATCCAGAAAGCCTCGACCTCCACGAACCTTTCAGCCAATGCCCCCCTCCACCGAACCATGGGGCAGGTCCAAGTGCACCAGGGTGCTACTGGCATCCTTCGAGGAAGCCGGGATCCTACGCGTCGGCAAGTGGTGCATCCCCGCGGCCGGAGAGGTGACTCCGAACCCGCGTGAGGGAGAATTTATTTGCTTCACCGGCCACCTGGAGCGGAGGCTGGGGTTTCCCACGTCTCTCTTCTTCCGGCGCTTCTGCGCCTTCTACGGAATCCAGTCGTCGGACCTGGGCCCGCACAACATTGAGCAGCTCGCCATTTTCGTGGCGTTCTGCGAGTGCTACCTGGGCTACAGGCCCTACTTCCCCCTGTGGCAAGATCTGTTCCACGGGAGGATCAGTCGCGAAGAATCAGGCGGCCCAATGCTGGTTGCGGGTGGCCTGACGTTTCAGTTGAAGTCGAAGGCCTCCTTCTTCGACCTGATGCTGCCTGCCAAGGCGGCAAGCGAGTGGAAGAAGTCCTGGTTCTACGTCACCGAGGCTACTCCAGACGGCGAGGTAGCGATCCCAAGGTACTCCGCCGACCGGCCCGAACCGCGCCGACTCCAGGTCGGCAAGCTCCCACTAGATCAGCGGATGGTCGTGGACGAGATGCTTCAAACCATCCGCGGCCTGAAGAAGAAGGGCCTCCAAACCATCAACTTGTACAACTGCTGGCTCGGGCGGCGACTCGTTCCCTTGACCCGCCGCGACCATTACATGTACGAGTACACGAGCAGGGAAGACTCGACAAAATCCTGCCTCGCCGAGTGGAAACTCGAAGACTACGTCCTGGCGCTGAAGAAGATCACTCAGGCAGCATATCTGGACGCGAAGGCTGGGGTCGCCCCCTACACCGCGAAGCATCCAGCTCCGACGGTAAGTCGCTGTTTTCACTACCATTCGCAGTCGCAGTTGATGCTTTCGCGGTTATATTGATATTGTCTCGTGCCTGCTACAATTATTCCAAGTGGTGGAAGGGTGGCTCCCACCCGCGGACGACGAGAACTCGAGCTCGTCCGTCCAAGACGGGGGCGAGTTGCCTCCTGCCAAGGGCGGCGTCGGGAGCGACACGAGTGATGACGACGACGATGACGAGCCCAGGGAAGACGCCGCCCCGATGGTTTGCAAAACTCGCAGGCAACATCAGCGCGAGCTCGAGGCGAGTAGAAGCCTCAAACGTCATGATGACGACGACGAGCTTCCCAAGCACACCTCGCATCGTGAGGCTACACCGTCGAAAAAGAAGAAGAAGAAGGAAGTGAAGGCTCCACCAAAGAGAAAGACGAAGCCGGCGAAACAGGCATCTCCGCCTCGTTCGGCGGGTAGTTCCGACGCCACCAGCTTGGCCAAGGATGAAGCGCCGCAGACGACAGCAGCACCGGATGCCGTTGCCGCCCTGGATGAGGTACCTATGGCCTCGCTTCCACCCCTATTCGCCCCGGTCTCTGGGTTGGGGGCTGCTCCAGCCGCAACAGCTTCACCTCCCAGGAGAGCTCCTGCCGACGTCGTCTCGGAGGCTCCTGTCGCGGCCTCGTCGTCGAAGAGGCCTTCCGTGTTTTGGGCACATGATGTTTTGGAGATGGGCCTCAGTCGGAAACTAGGCCCCAAACTGGAGAAGCTGGCCAGTATCCGCACAGGACTGCGGTTCATACCAGTCGCCAAGTAAGTTTTGTCCATCTGCTTGTCTTTCGTTGTACTCGGACAATTTTGCTCATATCATTGTTTCACAGGACTGGAGTTAAGAAGATCGTCCACCCTTCCGTGGCCAAGGTGCCACCAGTCGTCGCCGAAGAGGACCCCTCACAGAAGAGGAAAGCTGATGAGGTCGCTGCCCCCGCAGACAGTGCTAAGAAGGCCAAGGGCGACGATGTCGTCACGGTCTCTGACGACACAACGGTTGCTCCAAGTGATCCTCCGACTGCGACGGAGGTGGACGTGAAGACCAAGGAGGATGTTTCCTCGCCTGGAATGGTCGAGCCGGCTCCTAGTGGCGCTGGAGCATCCACCGCGACCTTCCCCCGCTTTATGGCCAAAGCGGCTACAGCGAGTGGTATAGCGCCATCGAGCCGCATGACTGGGGTCGCCGAAACGGAGGTCAAGCAGCGTCGCGGACACACTCCGTCTCTTCTCGCATCTGTGGACGCGCTACAGCTCCATGGCATGCTGGGCGCAGCCATCCAGGTATATCCAGTCCCCGAGGATCGGGCCACTGAATTTGAGTGGTCAGATTCTTTTGGTGTTTGTTTTTATTTGTAGCACCCAGTCCCCGAGTGCCTAGTCACTGAATTTCAGCGGTTGGGCACTTAGGATTTTTGATCTCCAGTCCCCGAGTGTCTAGTCGCTGAATTTCAGCAGGTGGGCACTTAGGATTTTTGATCTCCAGTCCCAAGTGTCCAGTCGCTGAATTTCAGCGGGTGGGCACTTAGGATTCCATTGTTGTTAACTGTTTGATTTGTGCACAGGGCTTGCAGCGTGAGTCAGCCGATCGGCTTGCTACGAAGTGTCGCGCGGAGAAGGAACTTGTTGCCGTCCAAGAAACGAACAAGGGACTCCAGCGATCGCTGCCAAGGCGGAGGAGGTCCGCCAGGGCCTTGTCCCGGCGAGTGAACTGACGGCGGCTCAGTCTGCGTTGAGTACGGCTGAGAAACAGATCGCTGATCTGGAGTGCAAGCTCAAGGAAGCGAAAGCGGAGGCGAGCGCGGCGGATGGGCGAGCAAAAGCTTCTGTTACGGCTGCCGCTGAAGAGCGAAAGGTCTCTGACGCCCTCGTTATTGGGCTGCAGAACGACTTCTCCTCGCTTCAAAGCTTCTTCACGGGCCTCTGCTGTCCTTTAATTGGTAAACTTCCTACCTGTGCCTGTAGTAGATGCATTATGTAATCTTTGTTGTACTCACTGCCGCCCTCTGCCCACAGGTCGGATTATCGACAGCTCGGAGGAGGCGCAGTCGTACGACGCGCGGCAGTGTGTGACCACTCTGGTCGACTCGGCCACGTTGTGCGCGGCTTGCATTCGGGCGTATCTTCAGGAGATATCGCCTACGGAAGTGATTCCCAGCGACCTCGTCGAAGTATGGCGGTATCTGGAGAAGGCGCCGTCAGTCGTCGAGTTCATGACGCGGTCGGCGTTCCGGCGCGGGGTGACAACGGCGCTTAGCCTTGGGCTTGCCCACTTCCCGGAGGACTTCGACCTTGACGACGTGACGAGTGGTTACCCCTCGTCAACGGGCTCGGTGGAGATCGCCGAGGTGCTGAAGCTGTCGGACCGGGCCGCGGTATACTCCGATCACGTCTGGGCGATGGGCGATGGGCGACCTCCTCCCTTATCAGGAGACAACTGTCGCGCCCAACAATCCCGAGATGGCGCATCGGGACTTCAAGGTCGAGCAGCCGTTTCGTGCACGCCCTTCATTCGCAACCGCAGGGATGGAGGTGAGTTGACGTCGAAGCCTGCGGAATAGAAAAATTGTGCCCTGGGGCGTTAGTAGCAATTGGCCATTGGGCTTGACTTGTAGTTTGGAACGACTTTGTTCTGCTGTAATGGAATCTCGTGTTATTTTGTGAATTGTCTTGCGATTTTGATTGCTGATTGGACGAGTCCCCGAGCGCGTCTGCCCTTTTTATGGGGTTTACCTCGTTTTGTTATGTGTTTGTGGTTTTGAACGTTTTGTCAGTTGTTTTGTTATTGAGATCGACTCGCCCGAGCTTGGAAAGCCAGTCGCAGGGCGACTCCCATGAGTGATCTTTACTTGACCGTTTTCCCTTGCGCGAACGAGGTCGGGTGGCCGAGTCCCCGAGCGTGGTACTTGGTGGTTCTAGTCGCGGCTCTAGGGTGGGTGAGGACTGAGCGCGTTAGAGTAAGCGCATCACTCCTGCCTGATCCGTAAGGTCAGTCGCATGGCGAGTCCTGGGAACGCTCTCATACTTGGTGTATTTCCCTAGTCGCTCGTGCTTAACTGGTCGTCAGTCCCCGAGCGTGGTACTTGGCCGTTCGAGTCGCTGTGTCGGGGATGCGGAGGATCATGGTCGCTGTGAGGAGCGAAGGTAGTTGTCTTGGCTCGTTAAGCCAGTCGAGCTAGGCGACTCCAATGGGTCTCTGGGTAGGCGTTTTTCGTGGACGTTACGAGTCCTGGGGTAACCCAGTGCCCTCGTAACGCACTACTTGGCCGTGCCGGTCGCTGTACCAGAGGTTGACTTCTGCAGTTAGCTTGACGCTGTTATTACGAGTGCGAGTGGCACAAGACACGGAGAGTAGATGCAATTTGCGGTGTCCAATATGTTTTATTTCATAGCGGGTGGAGGGTACATGTATGGAGTTCTAGGAGTAGAACTTCTGTAGGAGGTTTACATTCCACGGATGTTTGACGTCGAGTTCCCCGTCTTCGCGGACGTCGGTGAGGTAGTAGGCGTCGTTGCTGAGTACTCGCCCGATGGCGAATGGTCCCTCCCACGGGGGGGGGAGAGCTTGTGCATGCCCTTCTTGTCCTGGATGAGGCATAGCACCAGGTCGCCTTCCTGGAAAGTGCGAGTCCTCACTCGCCGGCTATGGTAGCGGCGGAGTCCTTGCTGGTAGATGGCAGTTCGGGAGCGAGCTAGGTCGCGTTCCTCGTCGAGTTGATCGACTCCATCCTGGCGTGCGAGTTCGTTTGCAACCTCCGTGTAGTGGACAACCCTTGGCGAGTCGTGCTCTAGGTCGGTGGGCATGACTGCCTCGGCGCCATACACCATGAAGAAGGGTGTGAATCCTGCCGACCTGTTGACAGAGGTGCGGATGCCCCAGATGACGGAGGGTAGCTCCTCGACCCAGCACCCGGCGGTGCGCTCGAGTGGTACTTGGAGCCATGGCTTCAGGCCATGGAGGATGCTCTGGTTGGACCGTTCCGCCTGGCCGTTGGACTCCGGGTGAGCGACCGAGGCGAGGCCGAGTTGGATGTGATGTTCTTCGCAGAACTCGGCCATGGCTCCTTTGGTGAAGTTGGTGCCGTTGTCCGTGATGATGATGTTTGGGAACCCGTAGCGATATGTGAGCTCGCGTAGGAACTTGGTGGCGGTCTTCCCGTCGCATTTCCGAACTGGCTTGGCCTCCACCCACTTTGTGAATTTGTCGACCGCGACCAGGAGGTGAGTGAAGCCGGAGGGGGCCTTTTTGAAAGGGCATACCATGTACATACCCCACACGGCGAACGGCCAGGTGATGGGGATTGTCTTGAGCGCCGAGCTCGGCACGTGGGTCTGGTTGGCGTACTTCTGGCACCCGGCGCACCGCTGGACAATGTCGACAGCGTCTGCGTGTGCGGTGGTCCAGTAGAAACCGTGTCGCATAGCCTTTGCGACCAGAGAGCGGGCGCCGGCGTGGTGGCCGCAGTCGCCGGAGTGGATGACGTGGAGGATTTTGCGTCCTTTAGCGGGTTGGACGCAGCGTTGGAACACGCCGGTCACGTTGTGCTTGTGGAGCTCGCCGTCGATGATGACGAAAGATTTCCAGCGGCGCGCTATCATCCGGGCGTCTGTTTCGTCTGCTGGCAAGGTGCCTCCCTCCAGGTAGGCGATGTACGGCGTAGTCCAGTCTTCTGGCTCGGCGATGAGTGCGACCAGGGCTGCCTCTGGTTGCAGCAGGACTCCGATATCGATCTCCCTTGGGGGAGAGATGGAAGGCTTGGTGATGGTGTCGAGGAAGACATCGGCGGGTGGTGCGAGTCGAGCCGAGCCGATACGAGAGAGTGCGTCGGCCTCCTCGTTTTTCCGTCTGTCGATCCACTCGACGGAATAGCCTGCGAAGTGTCCGCCCAGCTTGTCCACTGCTTGGCGGTATGCCGCCATGGTGGGGGAGACGGCGTCGCAGGTGCCGGCGACTTGCCCAGCGACGAGGTCGGAGTCTCCGTAGCAGCGTAGGCAGTTGACATTCATCTCCTTGGCGGCTCGCATGCCGTGGAGTAGTGCCTCGTACTCGGCCATGTTGTTGGTGCAGGGGGTGAAGTCGAGGCAGAGGACGTAGCATAGCTTGTCGCCCTTCGGAGAGGTTAGCACGATCCCTGCTCCTGCACCGTCCGCATTCTTGGAGCCGTCGAAGTGTAAACTCTAGTAGTGGAGGTATGGCAGCTTTTCTGGCTGCTGGGCCTCCTCCCAATCGGTGATGAAGTCCGTGAGAGCCTGCGACTTGATTGCTTTGCGCGGCTCGTACTTGATGTTGTGGACGCCGATTTCGACGGCCCACTTGGCGACTCGCCCGGTCACCTCGTAGTTGCGGATGATGTCCTGCATCGGTGCTGAGGAGACGACCGTTATCGGGTGCTCCTGGAAGTAGTGTGGCAGTCGCCGCTGGGCTCTGAAGACCGCGTATACCAGTTTCTGGTATTGCGGTTATCGCTGGCACGACTCGGTGAGGACCTCGCTGATATAGTACACTGGTCGCTGCACTGGGCGCTCCTTTCCTTCCTCTGGTCGCTCGACGACCATGACGGTGCTGACGACGCGCTCGGAAGCCATGACGTAGACCAGCATGGGTTCCTTGTCGACGGGGGCGGCGAGTAGCGATGCTGCGAGTAGCACCTTCTTGAGGTCGCGGAGCGCATCGTCCGCCTCCTTGTCCCACTGGAAGGTGGGGTTTTTGCGCATCAGGCGATATAGGGGCATCGCCTTTTCGCCCAATCGGGGGATGAAGCGACTAAGAGCCGCGACTCACCCGGCCAGCTTCTGGACGTCGCGCAGGCACTCGGGTTTGCCGAGCCGAGCGATCGTGTCGATCTTGGTGGGATTCGCCTCGATCCCGCGCTTGGAAACGACGTATCCCAGTAGCTGTCCTGCTGGTACATCGAAGGTGCATTTGCCTGGGTTTAGCTTTATCTTGTATTTCCACAGGTTGGCGAATGTCTCCGCCAGGTCGGCGAGTAGGTCGCCCTGGCGAGCGGACTTTACTACCACGTCGTCGATGTAGACGTGGATATTGCGGCCAATTTGGCTCGCAAGGCACTCCTGCATACACCGCTGGTAGTTCGCCCCGGCGTTCTTGAGGCCGAAGGTCATGGCGGTGTAGCAGAAGGCTCTGAATGGCATGATGAACGCCGTCTTCTCTTCGTCCTCAACGGCCATTTTGATCTGGTTGTATCCAGAGTAGGCGTCAAGGAAGCATAGTGACTCCGAGCCCGCGGTGGAATCGATTATTTGGTCGATCCGCGGGAGGACGAATTGTTCCTTCGGGCAGGCGCTGTTTAAGTTTGTGTAGTCGATACACATCCTCCAGGTCCCATTTTTCTTCTCGACCAGGACTGGGTTTGCCAGCCACTTGGAGTATTTGGTTGGCCGGATGAAGCCTGCAGCGAGTAGACGCTGCACCTCCTCGGCGATGGCTCGGCGGCGCTCTTCATTGAAGGGCCGCAGCGACTGCTTGACAGGTCGCACTTTGGGGTCGGCATTGAGTTTGTGCTCAGCGAGTTCCCTAGGGACACCAATCATGTCAGAGGGCTTCCATGCGAAGATGTCCCTGTTCTCACGGAGGAACTCGATGAGCGCGCCTTCCTATGCTGGGCTCATGCCCGTCCCGATCGTTACCGTCTGGCTGGAGTCGCCTAGGACCAGCTCGACGATGTGGGTATGCGTCGTTGCCTCGAAGGCTGAGGTGTTGCTGCCCTCCGAGTTGGGCTTCTTGAGTAATAGTGGGGTCGTCATTGTTGACCCCGCTCGCGTATTTGGCGAGCTCGTCGGCGTGTTTGGCCTCTGCCGCGATGACGGCGTCGGCGAGTTCGGCTCCTTTGGCCTCGCACTCGGCGGCCATGTCGGGGTCGCCGTGGATGGTGATGACGCACGCGGTTCGGGGAGCTTCATCGCGTTGTACGCGTAGTGGGGCGCCGCCATGAACTTGGCGAACGCCTGGCGCCCCAGGACGCAGTGGTAGGGCTGTCGAAGGGCACCAACTCGAAGACGATTCACTCAGTGCGGAAGTTTGCCGGTGTGACAAAGGTGACTGGCAGCGTGACCTTGACGATCGGGTACGCCTTCCGACCGGGGACGATGCCGTGGAACATGGTGTAGGTCGTCTCGACCATCGACTGCGGGAGCCGCAGTCGCCTGAAGGTGTCCAGTTACAGGATGTTGATGGAGCTGCCGCCGTCCATCAATGTCTTCGGGAGCCAGTAGTCTCCCACCTTGGGCTTGACTACCAGGGCGACTCGTCCTGGGTACTCGATGCGTGGCGAGTGGTCCTGGCGACTCCAGGTGATGGGTTGCTCCGACCGGTTGAGGAACTAGGGAACGTCCACCTGGGCCACCGCGTTGACGGCGACGGCGCGAGCGCTGACCTTCTTCTCGCGCTTCGTGTTGAAGCCTGTGAAGGTGTGGAGTGAGCCAGCCACGCTGCCGAATTTTCCGCCATTTGGTGGGTTGTTGTCGGGGTCTTCCCGTGCTCGCCGTGCCTTCTCGATCTCCTTGAGAGAGTGGTAGTCGGCGGTCGTGTGCGTGGCGGTCTTTCCTTCCCTGTTGTGAAATGCACAAGGTTAGTTAAGGAGGGCCGCGGGGTCGAACCTTGG
Organism: Avena atlantica; assembly: GCA_910589765.1. Lineage (NCBI taxonomy): Eukaryota > Viridiplantae > Streptophyta > Magnoliopsida > Poales > Poaceae > Avena > Avena atlantica. Next base: position 358,952,956 of record OU342734.1, on the reverse strand, counting down.
TTTCGCCTTGTAGTTGCCGCCGTCGCGGCGGAAGCTCTTGGGCTCGCGCTGCGCGTGCCCAGCGTTGGCGACGAAGTCGACTCGCCCGTCACTACGGCGCTTGTCGGTGAGGCGAGTGTTGCTGTAGCGTAGATCGGATCATCGTCCATTGTCGTTGCCGCTCATGCGGCGTTGTCCTCCCGACTCGTCATCGGTTTCTTGGTTTGGGTCTTCCTCCGCGTATCTTTTGGCGACCTCAAGGAGGTCCGGTATGTTCTTGAGTGTGCGGTATGCTCGTTTGAGCTTGGAAACCAGGGGCTCATAGCGGCACGAGGTCTTGAAGCAGTGGATTGCGGTGTCTGGGTGGATACCGACCGCGTTGTACCACAGTTCTTGCCATCGTTGGACCCAGCTGTGGGTCGACTCGCGAGGTCCCTGGACGCATCGTTCCAGGTCCTCGATGGTGGTGGCGCGGGTGTATGAACCCTCGAAGTGCCTGACGAAGGCGTCGCGCATCTCTTCCCAGGAGTCGATGTTGTCCGCGGGCAGAGTGTTGATCCACTGCCTGCACGCCCCCTCCATCATCAGGGGGAGGTAGCGGGCGGCGAGTAGATCGGTGTGGTCGGCGACCCCCATTGCCATGAGGTAAGTGTCCAGCCACATAGAGGGATCGTACGTGGGGTCGTACTTCTCTATTTCCTTCGGCGCTTTGAAGTTCGCCGGGTATCTTTCGCCTCGGATCATTGGTCCGAAGCACCGGGGCCCGAGTCGACTTAGCGACCCCCTCGGCTCGCCGTCGCGGCGGTTGGTTAGGGTATGTCGCAGGTCGTCGGGATGGCGTGTGCGCCAGCTCTGGTTGTTGATGATGTGGGTGCGGGCGTCGACGGGCTGACCGTTGGCGGCGACGAAGTTGGTCGCCGGCCTGGGGTCGTTGGTGGAGAGTGCCGCATTCGCGGGTCGGTGTTGGAGCTGCAGTGGTTCGGGTGGCGGGCAGTTGAGGGTGTTTGCCGCCAATGGACGGCCGCTTGAGGCCGCTCTGCTGCCCGATGAACGCGAGTACATCCGACCCTGTGAGTCGACGCCTACGTTTTGTTGCTCGACCGCCTTTGCGAGCAAGGCCTTGACGTACTGGATCTATAGGGCGCCGTCACCGGTGGCCGTGATGTTGTCGGCCGCTGCTCGGCCCGCCACGAGGTTGTCCATCGGGGTGGAGAACAGTGGGAGGCCGTTCGCGTCTCGCTCCCGTGAGGAGACCATGATCCGCGACTGGTACCTAGGGGTGCACGGTTGGGTGGAGGTGGGGCGCCATTCGCCGTCGACCTTGGTGGGGGTCGGGCGCTTCCTCCTGGTGGCGCGTTCTCGCAGATCGCGCGCTCGGCCACGCGGGCCGGGTCGTTCTCGTCGTCGAAGTTCAGGGCGCGCCCCTGGACGGTGGGGTTCAAGCGCGACCTGATTCGTTGCTAGTGGTAGCGCGACAGCTCCTGCGCCGTCACCTGCTCGAGGTGAAATTTTCCACGCTCGGCTTGCTCCTTGCGGACTGCATCCGCCAGCTTCAGGCGGAGTTCCTCGACTGGCGCTCGGCAGCGAGTAGTAGAACATGGGGCAAGGGCGGCCAGCCATCTGGGGTGCGAGATGAGGGCGGTGACACAGGGTTTTACCCAGGTTCGGCCCCCCGGAGGGTAAAGACCTACTCCTGCTAGATTGTATTATGATGAGAGTACAATGGGGCGAGCTCGGCAGCTAGGCAGCGAGTCGCTTGGGTGGATGATGGAACGTATCTTCTACACGCCCTCTAGGGCGGTTTATATAGACTCACCCCCCTAGGGTTTACAGATCTCAACCGAATCAGTTAAGGTTTCGGCAATCGTTTAACCTAATCCGACTGGGCCTATCTACTCTCATTGGCCTTCAGCTTCCAGTTGCTTGAATCTACGCCAGGTCTTGATCCAGTCGCCGTCCTGCAGGCCCACTCGCCAGTTCCTGGGCCGGTCGGAAACGCCCTGCTGGGTATACCCCGGTAGGCATATCCCCATCATAGTGCACACACTATTATTTCTATCAATTTCAGCTTCCCTTTCTCACTTAGCATGAAGTTGAGCTAACAACCTAACATTTTCATCAATAGTCACTTGTATGGCATGAGCAGTAGCAAAGGTGTTTTCCATAGTTTCAGGTTTAGCAGCCATTTTATTAATCAAGGAAGACTGAGCTTTAGACAAGGAGGATATATTTTTCTCAACAGTTAAAGTTTCTCCTCCATAGTTTTGTTGAAAGCATTTTGTTTACTAATAAAGTCTTTGAGCATGACTTCAAGTTTGGAAGGGGCACTTCTAGCATTGTTATAGGAGTTTCCATAGGAATTGCCATTATTAGGAGGATAAGGCCTATAATTGTTGTTACCACCAAAATTATTCCTATAGGCATTGTTGTTGAAATTGTTGTTTCTAATGAAGTTCACATCAACTTGCTCTTCTTGAGCAACCAAAGAGGCTAAGGGAACACTATTAGGTTCTAGAGGAGCTTTCCCATTAACAAGCATAGCAATAATAACATCAATCTTATCACTCAAAGAGGAAGTTTCCTCAACAAAATTTACCTTCTTACCATGGGGAGATCTCTCAGTGTGCCATTCAGAGTAGTTAACCATCATATTATCAAGGAGTCTAGTTGCAGCACCCAAAGTGATGCTCATAAAGGTACCTCCAGCATCTGAATCCAACAGGTTTCTCGAGGAGAAGTCCAAACCTGCATAAAAAGTCTAGATAATCATCCAAGTAGTGAGTCCATGAGTGGGGCAATTCTTAACCAAAGATTTCATTCTTTCCCCAAGCTTGAGCAACATGTTCATTATCAAGTTGTTTAAATTTCATAATGTCACTTCTCATAGATATAATCTTAGAAGGAGGATAGTACTTTCCAATAAAAGCATCTTTGCACTTAGTCCAAGAATCAATACTATGTTTAGGCAAAGATAGAAACCATTCCTTAGATTTTCCTCTCAAGGAGAAAGGAAAAAGCTTGAGCTTAATAATATCTCCATCTACATCCTTATACTTCTGCATCTCACAAAGTTCAACAAAGTTATTGAGATGGGCAACATCATCATCAGAACTAGCACCAGAAAATTGCTCTCTCATCACAAGAGTCAAACGAAGTAGGCTTAATTTCATAAAAGGTAGCATCTAGAGCAGGTGGAGCAATAGGTGTGCTTAGGAAATCATTGTTGTTGGTGCTAGTGAAGTCACACAACTTGGTGTTCTCAGCGGATTTCATTTTGGCAAAGGTGGGCAAGCCAAAAATAGAAGCAGCAGCTAGAGCAGGAACTAATATTTTTTGTGTTTTTGAATAAAGCAAGCAAACCGAACTACACTAATTTTTTTTGAAAATAGGCAAACAAAACCAAGCAAAAGAAACAAAGCAAACTACAAACAAAGTAAAGAGAAAGGAAGTGAATGACTCCCCTAGTGAAGACGTCCTTAGCCTCCCCAGCAACGGCGCCAGAAAACATGTTGATGGCTCAGTTGATGTGGAGCATGTTGGGAAGCCCAAGAGCAAGGTGTGAAGTAGCACAACAGCAAGTGTTCCCTCAGTAAAAAACCGAGGTTATCGAACCAGTAGGAGGAAGGAAACGTCACACAGGTGTTGCAAGCAACGCGGATACCTACACAACACAAGCTCAAGACTTTGCCCTAACTAACAGTGAGGTTGTCAATCTCACCGGTTGCTATAACAAAGGATTAAACGTATGGTGTGGAAGGTAATGGTTTGCAGCAAGTAAACAAGTAACAGTGGAAGATGTATTGATGGTAAAGATTGGACTGGGGTCCATAGTTCACTAGAGGTGCTCTCCTTAGATAAACAACATGGCATGAAGGGTAAACAAATTACAACAGGGCAATTGACAGGAACTGAGCAAGGCATAACAATGTAATACTAGTCAAAAAGATCTTATGAGATTCGATTGGGCAATACAACAATATACATAGACCTCCATCCAACTGCATCTATGACTATAATTCCACCTTCAGGTTAACATCCGAACCCCCTCCAGTATTAAGTTGCAAGCAACAGACAACTGTTTAAGCAAAGTGTGTAAGGTAAACAATCCACTTGTTCCATGAAGAAGAGACCGTTGTTTTCTCCCTAGTAGCAACAACACATCTACAACCGAAGAGATTTTTTTCACTTCCCTTGGAAACTAGAGGCATGAACCCACTATTGAGCATAAATACCCCCTCTTGGAGTCACTAGCAGCTACTTGGCCAAGATAGCTACTAACAACGGAGAGCATGCAAGATCACAAACAACATAGACATGATAGAATCATAAAGACAAAACCATTAATCAATCTGACATAATAATCTCAATATCCATCGGATCCCCGCAAACACAACATGCATGATTATAAATAGATTAGATCTTGATCATGAACGGAGCTCACAAGATCTATACATGAAAGCACAAAGGAGGAGATACAACCATCTAGCTACTACATGGACCCATAGTCCAAGGTGGAACTACTCACGCATCATACCAGAGAGAAGGCCTCCGAGATGATCTCCCCTCCGGCAGGGTGCCGGGAAGAACTTCAGATCCCCCCGATCTAGGGACGACGATGGCGGCGGCTACAGAAGGTTTCGTGGAATATTGATCGGGTTCTCAGGGTTTTTGCATCAAGGGATTCTTATAGGCGAAGAGGCAAGGCTGGGAGGCGGCCAGGGGCCCCACACCCTACCTAGGCGCGGGTCCGCCCTGGCTTGCGTCTCCGTCTCATCTTCTGGATTCGTGTCCCCCACGGTAAAATATTGACTTTGGCTTTTGTCCCGTCCAATTCTGAGAATATTAATTTTCTGCCTTTCTGGAACCAAAAACAGAAGAAAACAGGCAACATGCACTGTGGCAACTTGTTAATAGGTTAGTTATAGAAAAGATATAAAAACACCTCAAAGTGTAGACAAAGCAAAGCAAAGTAGATACTAAACAAGCATGGAGCATAAAAAATTATAGATACGTTTCCGACATATCAAGGACGCGGCGGTCTTATCTACTCCTCTCAGGGTCGGCGGCGAGCATCATAGCGGTCGATCTGTGCTGACGATGGCGGACGACATCGGCGGGGAGCACACAGTTGCCTGTGTGCATGAGGGTGACGACGACGACAGTTTTACAGAAAGCCCCCTAGCAACTCTTTCCTCTCAACCCGCGATCCCTCCTCTGGCCCCACTCGTCAGTCACCGTGTTTGGCCAGTTGGTCTCGCTATTGGGGCTTGGTGTACTGCGCGTGAGCAGCAAATAGAAGGTTAGGAAATGGGCCTCGGGCCAGATTCTGAATTGAGTTGTTTATTTGATTGATTTCTTTTCAAATTCTGTTTATTTTTTTCTAGCTTTGATATTTTAGCATTTGTTTTGAATATTCCTTATAGGATTCTATTTGCTAAATGCTTGCAGCAACAAATAGTATGTATTTAGATTCATTTAGTGAACCTTTATTATATGAGGTTTATATTCTCCTTATTTCTTTTATTTAGATCATATTTCTATTAATATTTTATAAGATTTTTGTTATAATTTTGACTACCTAAAGATACCATCATTATTAAGGGATGCATTACTATTAACCTATGAGATTAATTCTTATAAACTTATTATTTAAGAAATTTTTATATAGTAACCCCTCTTATTATCTGACACATGAAATTCTAGAGGACTATTAATGTTAAGTAATAGAGTTGTTCTGTTTAGAATGGCTTAAGAATAAGGGCTGATAATTATAATTCCTAGGAACTTATTGTTTTCATGTTTTGAAATGATAAAGATATACTTAAGTGGTTTGCTATAGGAAAATATTCCTATAAAGCATTGTGGAAATAAGATGATAGCTCAATCATATGAAATGGATATTATGTTTGGTTAAAGATTTAAAGCTGGGTGTTTATTAGGAATTCATATCTTCATATTTCCTAATTCTTGACTTCTATTTAAAGAATCCCTTTCCTAGATATACTACTCATTTGTATCAATCATCATATGATAACCTGATGAGCTTTACTTTATGGTTGAGGTCCTTGTCCATGGTTGAGGTCCTTGGCTCATGGTGAGGTCATTGTCCATGGTTGAGGTCCTTGTCCATCAAGTTGAAATAGAAGAGATGTAGAATCAAAACCCAAAAATGGTTGAGGAACGAGTTTACAAGATCATTTGTAAATAAGTTTTGGAACAAATATAACTCCTATTTTTCTAAGGGGTTTTGTCCAATCCTAGGGTTACAATCCTACAGGCAACACAGTGCTCTGATACCATCTGTAGAGGTCCCAACCTTTAATAAGGTAGAGATCCCTATGTTTACAATGCTAGTCCCTGGATCAATAGCTAGCATCCATAGTTAAGATGTAATATCAAGAAACAAAGGTCATAGTACAACTTTATAACCAGGAATAAAATAATTTATTACATCTTACATAGCTCATTTGGCTATCTCATTACAATGTAGCAGAAATAACTATAGCATGGAGTCCTTCATCTTCAAAGTGCCACATTCAATCATGTTGGTTGTAGACTTGTAATCCTAATCAACACACTTCACTAAACATCAAACAAACCTGCAACATAATAAGTTACAGCCACACGGGTCAATACATTTGAATTGTATTGGCAAGTGATACTATGGTGGTATAGTGGTATCTATCATCTATATGCATTTGGCTAAGTGGAGCTTAGGCTTGCTTTGCTCAAAATAGATTTTCCTTATCATTTGAAAACACTAAGTTTTTGTTTGTCAAAAACCACCCAAGGCATCTCCCAATAGAAATTGGTGATCCTTCAACCCTTGTTCAACCACAAGTTTTTAACTTAGAAAATTGGGATGAGGAGATTCTTGATAGCTTCCATGTCTTGATGCTCAAATTGTCCATTGTCGGGGACACGGCTAAGTACTTAGATTTTTCCTTCTACAGAAGTGGTGCACTTTCCCCACAAGACTCGACATGCATCGAGACAAGATCTTTCAGAAGCCTTCCCTTATACCAGAATGGACGCGTTCTAACCTATCATCCCCTACCACCAACTGTCCATTTGGCTAAGTTATTCCAACCTATATGATCCAGGTAGAGCCCATAATGCCAAGTGGCTGCACTTGAATCTTCTCAACATTTGACATCTCAAATCTCTTTGTTCCTGGGTGGCATTCCACAAGTGAGATACATAGGGTAAGCCATGAAAATGGGCCCTGGTAACCACTCAACAAAAATCCTTCCAAGCAAGTCCCTTTCCACCCAGGTGATTCATTTACATAGTTGTTTTATTAAACAAAACACAAGCCCTTGACTTAGAAATATTTCATAGCATGAATATAATGCACCCTTGTTTTATACTAGCTAGTCTAAGCATGATAGTAGTAGGAATCTTAACTTAGGAAAATTCTACTAAGGTTTCATCTACTAGGATTTTCCCATGGCATAATTTATACTTAGCAAAATTCCATGCAAGTCCTACTTAGAAATAACACTAATGCATAGTGAAAATAATGGGGCAAAAGTATGAAGCACCACTTGCCTTTTTGGTAGATAATATAAGTTCACTCCTTGATCTTGCAATAGTCACACTCTTCAAATTTCACTACAATTCAATCAAGGCACAAATTCAATCTACCATTCAAGCAATTCATCACATAGAATAATAAAAACAAAGCAATGCATGCAAGCATGCCAAAGATTGTTTTATTTGGAAAAGTGGTTTCTAATAGGTTATAAACATTTTAAAACACATATTGGTCATTTATAAAAGTGGAAAAACCATTGGATATCAAGTTAGTGAAAATGGCCATTTTAAGTCATATTTGTTTGCTAGAAATGGTTCAAATCAAAGTAATATTTTCTAGTGTTTGACAAATATATTTTTAAACACAAGTGCTAGTGTTTTAAGGTCAAGTGTTTAATATTAAAAACCATTTGCAAAAGGTTTCACCTATAAACTATTTTTATACCAAAGCAATATTTTATGTTGTTGAAAATGCCTTTAAACAAAGTAATACTTTTATAGGGTTCACCAAATATATTTTTAAATCCAAAAACTTGGTGTTTAGGGTCAGAGAGTTTAAATAAAATCATTTTCCAAAGGTTTTACTCAAAAGGCATTTTTAACACATAAACACTATTTTTGTTTAGCTAGAAATGTTCTTATTCAAAGATATATTCTTTAGCTTCATAAAATACACTTTTAAATCTACAAATTGGTTTCTATGGTCAGTAGGTTCAAAACAAACCATTTTCCAAAGATTTTATCCTAAAAACAATTCTAGAATAAATTTTATGTTCAAATTATGCCTACACAAGTTTCTGCAAAAACAACTAAGTTTATAGAAGCATTTTACTAAACAATTACATGGTTGGATAGAATTTGTTTTTTTTTGATTCCATTGATATAAAATTTTCAAAATTTGGACGTGTGGATCAAAAGTTATGCAATTTACAAAATCACATATCTAATAGAATCAAATCTGTTTTTAAAACCAGAGTCTGGCCACGTGGAACGTTTTCATTGGCTTACACCGGTTCGCGTGGATCGTGCAACGTGGGGCGTTTGATTTAAAGTGCATCGTGTGGCATAGATCAGCGCATACCCCTTCGGGTTAAGTTCTATCGTACCCATCCGATCAAAATCCTACGGCCTAAATCGAATGACCAGGAACGGGCGGCGCTGGCGGAGGTGGTTGGCCACGGCGCGGTCAGACGGTGGGGTTGCCGGCGATGCAAGAAGCGAGAGATGACGGGAGAAGCTCACCAGATTCGCCATGCTTTGCTGATGCGCGAGGTGGCAGCCGTTCGTCGAGGGGCGCACAAAGTCGTCGTCAATCTCTCACCGGAGATGCTCCTGGCGTCGGGCAAGCTCTGGCGTCGTCAGGGGCAAGGCTGTGGTGCGCGCTAAGACATACCAGGGGTGCCGTTAGATGCGCAAGGTTGTGGCGAGTGCACGCGTGTGAAAGAGAAGGAGAGGGGAGGTCAGATGCTACCTGGGAGTGTCACCGAAGAGGAGGCAGACGACGGCGCTGCTCTGGCGAAGACGTTGTCGAGCCTACGGTGCTTGCGCGGGCGAGTGGGGGCACTGGGAGGTTCGCAGGACGATGGGGATCACGTTCTTGTGAAGCATGGCTTGTGGGGGTGAGGGTGCTGGCCGGAATTGCTCGGAGAGCTCGTCGGATGCCGCGGCGGTGCAAGCGAAAATGGGAACGGCGTGGAGGCTCTCTTGCCGCGGTGTCTGAGGGGAAAAGGAGGAGAGAGAGGGGCGATTAGTAGGGCGTCATTACTGCGTATTCAAATGAATTTCACTCCATGGAATCAAAGCAGAAACAATGAGGAGGGAAAGAAGAACCAGTCACGCGTGTTGAAGAGATGACTGACAGGTGGGGCTGCTTTGTCAGCATAAGAGAGAGAGAAAGGGTAGGGTCCAGCGGTCAGTTGCTATGTGGGCGTGGTTTCTGGTGGAAAACGATTCGAGGGAGGGAAAAGAGGAGGTGGGCTCGCTAGGCTTAGTGGGCTGGGTTGTTTTCCTTTTTTCCTTCTGTTTATTTTTCTTTTTCTGTTTCTTTTATTCTATTTTGATTTTGTCCAAATGATTTCAAACCTTGTTTGAATTCAAACCTTTTTCAAATGTTCAGTATATTTCTATACTGTTTAAACATGTATTTTTAAGACCATTTTTAGAATAATTTCTTTATTCTTTTTATGATTTTATTCTTTATTAAAATAAGCACTTGCCTTTATTCAAATAAGATTAAATATATTTTCAAACTCTTTATTTGAATTCTAATTTTCACTAAACCTATTTAGTAGGTTTTATTTATTTAATAGGGTCTTATATAATTCACTTTGAATTATTTAAAGTACTTTAATATGATTATTAATCATTTAATTTGGGCAAATGTCTTTATTCCAATGAAATCAAATATGGTTTTAATTCCATAAATTTTATTTAGATGATTTCTTTGATTCCATTTAAGTTAATTAAATAACTTTTATTCCACTTGGTTAAATTCCAATTATTATTTTTCCATGATTTAATTAATCATTCTTATTAGGGATTTGTCTTTAATAAAATGGAATAGAATTTGGTTAAGGCCATTTTATTTATTTGAATATTCTTTATCCCTTTATTTTATTTGGATTTGGATTATATTTATTCCATTTGCTTATGGATTTGGTCAAGATTTAGTTTGGTTTTTAAATATTCCTTTATTTATTTATTTCTTTCTTTATCTTATGAAATCCATATCTTTTTATTTATAGATCCAAAATTGGTGATTCCAATTTGTATATTTTTATTTAATATTTTTTTATCCTTTTATATCCTTTTGGGATTAATTGCTCACAATTTGCTTTGGTTTTTCGATAGGAGCTTTATTAGCTTTGGAAATTATTTCCTTTATCTTATTAAATTCATAAGATTTTATCCATGGTTCCAAATTAAATGAAATCAATTTCTATGGTTTTATAATATTTCTATTTGTCATTCTTGATCATTTATAATTGTTTGTTGACCAATTTTTATATGATTCAAATCCATAGTCTTTGAGATATCCTGGGAATGATTTCCTTCCATTAGAGTTTAGAGTTTTGGTTTATTTTCCAAGTGTTTTAAATTTTCAAGATTCATTCTTTGACGAATGCATTTCACTTGATTAAAATTTGTTGGAATCCTTTTTGTTCTAAGTTTGTACAAGATGGGGTTTTGATGTTTCCATTTGGAATCAAAAAGTTTCTTTTCACCCTAAATTTGAACAATTATTTATTTTGTTTATTTATTTTTCACATTACAAAATTTGGAAAATTTTGGGATGTGACAGGCTACCACCCTTAAAAGAAATCTCGTCCCGAGATTTGGGAAAGCTAGAGGTTACAAGTTGGATTCAAAACAACTAGGGTACTACCACCCTTAAAAAGTTTTCAACTAGATTACATCTTTGCTTTCTTGGGATCTTGAAGAAACTTTTCTGGACAGACATCTGCATAGTGTCCTTTATTTCCACATTTGAAACATGTGACAAGGCTGAGATCCTTCATAGGCTTGCTTGTCTTGTACTTCATCTTTTCTGGAAAATTGCTTGCATAATGTCCTTGGTTACCACAATTGTAACATGTGACAAGGTTGAGTTCTTCACGTATCTTCTGTGGACAAGTTGATATATAATGGCCTAGCTCTTTGCAGTTGTTGCACCACACTTGGCTAATATCTTTATTCTTCTTTGGTATCATTGTCTCTTGTTTATTTCCTTGGGTATTATTCTTCTTGGGTTTCTCCAAAGCTAGGAGTTCCTCTAGTTCATGTTCTTCATATCTCACCTCAAAGGTGGGAAAGTCTCCTTGTTTCCTTAATCGTTTCCTTGGATAATACATATGTTTCTTCTTCTGTCCATCAATGTGAGTCATAGTGCATGGAGGTGCAAGCTGAGATTTTCCTTTGTCTTCATCCTTCTTGGTAGAAGTTGTTTCCTCATGGGGGTTTCCAAAATTTTGATGCACTCCACCTTGTTTCCTTTGTTGAACTATAGAATAGATGGGGCATTGGATAGGGACATCATTATTTCCTTCACATAGGAAACAAGTCACTTGAGATGTGGGGCGTTGTTTAGTTGGATGTTTCTCTTCACAATTGGGGCATTGGTCTTCATGCTCCTTGGAAGTGTGATCCATGTATCCAAAAATATTGCAAGCTTGAGTTCCTTCTATAATATCATCCTTGACATCATTGTTGTCACAAACTCCTTGGGAAAGGTTGTCTCCCATGTTGATCATGTGAGTGGTCATCCCTTGCAATAATTGAGATTGATTTTCCAAAAACTTTTGCAAGGTTGGGTCTAACTCATTGTTGTTGGCTAAAAACTGAGTTGTCATCTGATTCAAATGGGTTTGGTTTACTAGAAGTTGTTCTCTCATGAGCATCTCTTGGTTGTTGTTGTCACCATTCTTGGTGTTGGAGTTTCTTGGAGTAGTCATATGTTTGGGTTGGATTGGGATTAGAATAGGCAAAAGATTTCTAAGGAAGAATTCTAATCATACAAATCACAAATCACATAAGCAATGTGCAAGCAATCACAAACAAATATTCCACTCAAACAACAAGTTTCAAGCACATTTTTAGGCAACAAATATTTTTGTTACACCACATAGGTTGGTAGGTTTGATATAAACTAAACACTAATATGGTTGTCAACTATATGGTTCACTTGAAATTATTCCATTCTTCTTAGTTGATTCTTCATGATCAAGATCATTGTATCCTTGGAGAAATTTCTTGTGTCTTGGTCACAAAACTTCAAAGGTGATGATGGTTCCTTCTAAGTTGTGTTTCCTTAGTCTTCAAGTCTTGAGTAACATTCTTGTCTCACTTGTAGTCTTGAGTGATATCCAAGTTGAAGTCCTTGGTGAAAATAAAGTTAAAGTCTTTGATGATGTTGAAGTTGAAGTCATTTGAGTTGGTGAAGTCCTTCGCTCATGGTGAGGTATTTGTCCATGGTTGAGGTCCTTGTCCATCAAGTTGAAATAGAAGAGATGTAGAATCAAAACCCAAAAATGGTTGAGGAAAGAGTTTACAAGATCATTTGTAAATAAGTTTTGGAACAAATACAACTCCTATTTTTCTAAGGGGTTTTGTCCAATCCTAGGGTTACAATCCTACAGGCAACGCAGTGCTCTGATACCATCTGTAGAGGTCCCAACCTTTAATAAGGTAGAGATCCCTATGTTTACAATGCTAGTCCCTGGATCAATAGCTAGCATCCACAGTTAAGATGTAATATCAAGAAACAAAGGTCATAGTACAACTTTATAACCAGGAAAAAAAATTATTACATCTTACATAGCTCATTTGGCTATCTCATTACAATGCAGCAGAAATAACTATAGCATGGAGTCCTTCATCTTCAAAGTGCCACAGGCAATCATGTTGGTTGTAGACTTGTAATCTTAATCAACACACTTCACTAAACATCGAACAAACCTGCAAAATAATAAGTTACAACCACAAGGGTCAATACATTTGAATTGTATTGGCAAGTGATACTATGGTGGTATAGTGGTATCTATCATCTATATGCATTTGGCTAAGTGGAGCTTAGGCTTGATTTGCTCAAAATAGATTTTCCTTATCATTTGAAAACACTAAGTTTTTGCTTGATAAAATCATTCCCAAGGCATCTCCCAATATAAATTGGTGATCCTTCAACCCCTTGTTCAACCACAAGTTTTTAACTTAGAAATTGGGATGAGGAGATTCTTGATAGCTTCCATGTCTTGATGCTCAAATTGTCCATTGCCAGGGACACGACTAAGTACTTAGATTTTTCCTTCTGCAGAAGTGGTGCACTTTCCCCACAAGACTCGACATGCATCGAGACAAGATATTTCAGAAGCCTTCCCTTAGACCAGAATGGACGCGTTCCAACCTATCATCCCCTACCACCAACTGTCCATTTGGCTAAGTTATTGCAACCTATATGATCCAGGCAGAACCCATAATGCCAAGTGGCTGCACTTGAATCTTCTCAACATTTGACATCTCAAATCTCTTTGTTCCTGGGTGGCATTCCACAAGTGAGATACATAGGGTAAGCCATGAAAATGGGCCCTGGTAACCACTCAACAAAAATCCTTCCAAGCAAGTCCCTTTCCACCCAGGTGATTCATTTACATAGTTGTTTTATTAAACAAAACACAAGCCCTTGACTTAGAAATATTTCATAGCATGAATATAATGCACCCTTGTTTTATACTAGCTAGTCTAAGCATGATAGTAGTAGGAATCTTAACTTAGGAAAATTCTACTAAGGTTTCATCTACTAGGATTTCCCATGGCATAATTTATACTTAGCAAAATTCCATGCAAGTCCTACTTAGAAATAACACTAATGCATAGTGAAAATAATGGGGCAAAAGTATGAAGCACCACTTGCCTTTTTGGTAGATAATATAAGTTCACTCCTTGATCTTGCAATAGTCACACTCTTCAAATTTCACTACAATTCAATCAAGGCACAAATTCAATCTACCATTCAAGCAATTCATCACATAGAATAATAAAAACAAAGCAATGCATGCAAGCATGCCAAAGATTGTTTTATTTGGAAAAGTGGTTTCTAATAGGTTATAAACATTTTAAAACACATATTGGTCATTTATAAAAGTGGAAAAACCATTGGATATCAAGTTAGTGAAAATGGCCATTTTAAGTCATTTTTGTTTGCTAGAAATGGTTCAAATCAAAGTAATATTTTCTAGTGTTTGACAAATATATTTTTAAACACAAGTCTTACTGTTTTAAGGTCAAGTGTTTAATATTAAAAACTATTTGCCAAAGGTTTCACCTATAAACTATTTTTATACCAAAGCAATATTTTATGTTGTTGGAAATGCCTTTAAACAAAGTAATACTTTTATAGGGTTCACCAAATATATTTTTAAATATAAAAACTAGGTGTTTAGGGTCATAGAGTTTAAATAAAATCATTTTCCAAAGGTTTTACTCAAAAAGCATTTTTAACACATAAACAATAATTTTGTTTAGCTAGAAATGTTCTTATTCAAAGATTTATTCTTTAGCTTAATAAAATATAATTTTAAATCTACAAATTGGTTTATATGGTCAGTAGGTTCAAAACAAACCATTTTCCAAAGATTTTATACTAAAAACAATTCTAGAATAAATTTTATGTTCAAATTATGCCTACACAAGTTTCTGCAAAAACAACTAAGTTTACAGAAGAATTTTACTAAACAAAGTACATGGTTGGATATAATTTGTTTTGCTGATTCCATTGATATAAAATTTGCAAAATTTGGACGTGTGTATTAAAAGTTATGCAATTTACAAAATCACATATCTAATAGAATCAAATCTATTTTTAAAACCAGAGTCTGGCCACGTGAAACGTTTTCATTGGCTTACACCGGTTCGCGTGGATCGGGCAACGTGGAGCGTTAGATTTAAAGTGGATCGTGTGGCACAGATCAGCGCATACCCCTTCGGGTTAAGTTCTATCATACCCATCCGATCAAAATCCTACGGCCTAAATCGAATGACCAGGAACGGGCGGCGCTGGAGGTGGTGGTTGGTGGCGGCGCGGTCAGACGGTGGGGTTGCCGGTGATGCAGGAAGCGAGAGATGATGGGGAGAAGCTCACCGGATTCGTCGTGATTTGCTGATGCTCGAGGTGGAAGCCGTTCGTCGAGGGGCGCACAGAGTTGTCGTCAACCTCTCGCCAGAGATGCTCCTGGCGTCGGGCAAGCTCTGGCGTCATCGGGGGCGAGGCTGTGGTGCGCGCTAAGACATACCAGGGGTGTCGTTAGATGCGCAAGGTTGTGGCGAGTGCACGGGTGTGAAAGAGAAGGAGAGGGGAGGTCAGATGCTACCTGGGGGTGTCGCCAGAGAGGAGGCAGACGGCAGCGCTGCTCTGGGGGCTCTCTTACCGTGGTGTCTGAGGGGAAAAGGAGGGGAGAGAGGGGTGATTAGTAGGGCGTGATTACTGGGCGGTTTAACTGCGGCATTCAAATGAATTTCACTCTGCGGAATCAAAGCAGAAACAATGAGGAGGGAAAGAAGAACCAGTCACACGGGTTGAAGAGATGACTGACAGGTGGGGCTGCTTTGTCAGCGTAAGAGAGAGAGAAAGGGTGGGGTCCGGCGGTCAGTTGTTATGCGGGTGTGGTTTCTGGTGGAAAACTATTCAAGGGAGGGAAAAGAGGAGGTGGGCTCGCTGGGCTTAGTGGGCTGGGTTGTTTTCCTTTTTTTTCCTTCTGTTTATTTTTCTTTTTATGTTTCTTTTATTCTGTTTTGATTTTGTCCAAATGATTTCAAACCTAGTTTGAATTCAAACCTTTTTCAAATGTTCAGTATATTTCTATACTGTTTAAACATGTATTTTTAAGACCATTTTTGAATAATTTCTTTATTATTTTTATGGTTTTATTCTTTTTTAAAATAAGCACTTGCCTTTATTCAAATAAGATTAAATATATTTTCAAACTCTTTATTTGAATTCTAATTTTCACTAAACCTTTTCAGTAGGTTTTATTTATTTAACAGGGTGTTAAATAATTCACTTACTTTAATATGATTATTAATAATTTAATTTGGGCAAATGTCTTTATTCCAATGAAATCAAATATGGTTTTAATTCCATAAATTTTATTTAGATGATTTCTTTGATTCCATTTAAGTTAATTAAATAACTTTTATTCCACTTGGGTAAATTCCAATTATTATTTTTCCATGATTTAATTAATCATTCTTATTAGGGATTTGTCTTTAATCAAATAGAATAGAATTTGGTTAAGGCCATTTTATTTATTTGAATATTATTTATCCCTTTATTTTATTTGGATTTGGATTATATTTATTCCATTTGCTTATGGATTTGGTCAAGATTTAGTTTGGTTTTTAAATATTTCTTTCTTTCTTTATCTTATGAAATCCATATCTTTTTATTTATAGATCCAAAATTGGTGATTCCAATTTGTATATTTTTATTTAATATTTGTTTATCCTTTTATATCCTTTTGGGATTAATTGCTCGCAATTTTGTTTGGTTTTTAGATAGGAGCTTTATTAGCTTTGGAAATTATTTCCTTTATCTTATTAAATTCATAAGATTTTATCCATGGTTCCAAATTGAATGAAATCAATTTCTATGGTTTTATAATATTTCTATTTGTCATTATTTATCATTTATAATTGTTTGTTGACCAATATCTATATGGTTCAAATCCATAGTCTTTGAGATGGTTTATTTTCCAAGTGTTTTAAATTTTCAAGATTCATTATTTGATGAATGCATTTCACTTGATTGAAATTTGTTGGAATCCTTTTTGTTCTAAGTTTGTACAAGATGGGGTTTTGATGTTTCCGATTGGAATCAAAAAGTTTCTTTTCACCCTAAATTTCAATAATTATTTATTTATTTTATTTATTTTTCACATTACAAAATTTGGAAATTTTTTGGGATGTGACAATAAGTATCTTCTAAATATCTCTATTGTACTGAGAGATATCATTTATTGACTATACTCTCATGATCCAATAGGATTACTCCTGGTAACTATCTTCAGGATTCATCCAGGTAATCTTCTTTATCACCATATGATCATTTTCCAAATAACTCTTCTTTACTTCTTTCTCTAAAGGACTTAAGTAAATGATATGATAAGGATAGGGGTTAATGGATCAAGAATTGATAGGCTAAGAATTGGTGATCAAGAGTTAATAAGATAAGAATTGATAGGTCAATAGTTGATCACTCAAAATTTATTAATAACGGATATAAGGAGGTGGTTCAACAAAGATTATAAAGATTGATATGGAAAGAAAGATATGTGGTGAATGGTCTTGAATTGGTTTCCTTCCTACTCAATCTCACTAAAGAGTTAAAGTTAGGTATTACCATGATACTCATGGTATAAGTAGATTAGATTAAGATAGATCAAGATTTAGTTGTTACATTCCTATTACTTAAGTTATATTTATAACTTGGTATTCATGAGTTGTGTAATGAATACTAGGATCTGATGACTTAAGGATCAAATATAAATCATTAAGTAATGTAAAAGGGTTTAACTTCTACTACATTTGATCTACCCTTAGATCAAATCCCTTTTACCCAAAATAAGGTTTTAGCAAAGATCATATTGAAATTTATCATAGTTAACTTGATGATCCACTTCAATTCCATCAAGTTGAGAGAAGCTTCAATCACTTTGACAAGTTTTGTTCAAAAGCGCGAAAATTATTCAGATTTTCTATGCATGGATGCAATGCACACACCTGGGTTCAACTTATTTCTAAGCTCTAATGTTAGGATGTTACAATTGCCTTCAAGGGTGCATTTGAACTTGCCAGTTTGCTTGAAAATACTGATGATGCACCTTATGAATATGAGGTTTATGAGATACTTAAATTTTTCTTTGATAATTACAAGGAAGAAAATGGCTATATTCTTGAATATTTTAATAGGTGCTTTCCACAAACAGAAGAGACTAATGCCTTGCAGGAGCCTATGGAAGACAAAATTGCTGAACCTGAAAGCTCATTAGATGAAAAAGAGGAGGAGAGTGATGGTCAAGAGGAGGAAGAATGGATCTACCCATGCCTACCTTCTAATGAGAGTAACTCTTTACGTCTTACATTATTTGATTGTCCCCCATGCTTACCAAAGGAGGATGAATGTTATGTTCCTGTGGATTGTAGAGGTCTCAACCTAATAAGGTAGATTCCTCCTGTGTTTTACAATGCTAGTCCCTGGATCAATAGCTAGCATCCACAGCTAAGATGTAATATCAAGATACAAAGGTCATAACATAACTTTATAACCAGGAATAACATAATTTTTATTACATCTTACATAGCTCATTTGGCTATTATATTACATTGCAGCGGAAATAACTATAGTCATGGGTCCTTCATCTTCAAAGTGCCACAGGCAGATGTTGGTTGTAGACTTTGTAATCCTAATCAATCAATCTTCACTAAAATCAATCAAACCTGCAACATTACAAGTTACAGCCACAAGGGTCAATACATTTGAATTGTATTGGCAAGTTTCACTACTATGTATAATATGAGTGGATCCTATCAATACATGCATATTTGGCCAAGTAGAGTTTAAGGCTTATTTGCATAAAGCAACATTTATCCTATCTTTTCAAAATGGTTTTGGTACTTTGTCAAATCACTTTTTCCAAGTTCCTTGAACTCCTTGGTAGAAACTCAAGTGTTCAAGTCCTTGTCAAAAAAATCTCTTGAGCTACTTGGTAACCCCAAGTGCAACAAGTTTTATCAAAATCTCATGAGTTCCTTGGTAACCCCAAGTACATCATGCTCTTGAGCACCTTGGTAACCCCAAGTGCAACAAGCTTAACAAAATATCTTTGAATTCCTTGTTACCCCCAAGTGCATCAAATTTTTATTTTAGAGGTTGGAATGTCGAGATCTCCCATAGTTCAAACTTTAGTTGCTCAGTATTGTCCATAACCGGGGACACGGCTAAGTACTTAGATTTTATTAACTTCTGCAGAAGGAGTACACTTTACCCACATGTCACAATCCCATCCTTTTGCCACCAGTGGCCTACTGGATAAGTGCTCACCAAGATGGAGTACTGGCAGATTGAGAATGTGACGAAGTCTTTCCAAAGGGTCCTCCCATACACCATTGCTAGCTTGCCTTCAGCACCCATGAAGCATTCCAGATCCCCATGTCCAGTTAACTGAAGACAGTGCATGGGTCTTCCCAATGTAGTTGACTAAGCCAGAGCCATAATAGCATGTGGTTGCACACGAAAGCCACAATTGGAGAAACATGTTCAATCTCTAAGTTTCCTAGGTGGTTTTCTTTTGGAGCACAACACAAAGTGATTCCCATAGACATGGTTCCTTTTGTTGCCACCTTCTCCAAAACTTAAAGTATCCACCACCTAGGTGGTTCATTGAGTCCTTGTTTTATTATGTAAAACACAAGTCCTTTTCTCAACCTTTTGTAAAATCTCACATGTATCTCTTTTCCAAAATAAAGCATGGCTAAGCATGTACAACTACAATATTTTCTCTAAGGAGTGTATAGGGAATCCTATTAGGATTTAGCATAGCATAAGTATAAAGTATCTTTTCATGCATGTTTCAAAATCCACTAAGTATAATGAAAATAGTAGGACTTTTGTATGATAATGTAACTTGCCTTTTTGGAAGGGAATGGTGGTTCACTCCTTGATCTTGCTAGTCTCACACTTCTCTATCTTCACTACAAGTCAATCAAGCAAACACAAAATCAACTAACATTCCAAATCAAAGTCAAACAAACAATTTCACACACACAAAGAAATGGATTCTAAGTCATGCATAATTATGCAAAGGATGGTTCTATTGCAAGGTTGGTCTCCACTAGGCTTCTAAACTTTGTAAGTTCCAACTTGGTCATTCACCAAAATGGCAAAGTCAATTTGCAAAAGGGTTTTATCTCAAAATCATTTTAAAATCCATTCATCATTTTATGTGGTGAACAATGTTTTTATCAAAACAAAACTTTTAAGTTTCTCACCAAATGAGTTGCTATTGCAAAACTTGGTGTTTTTGGGTCATTAGGTTTGGTCCAAACCATTTTCTCAAAGTTTTCTTTCCATAAACATTTTCATATTAAAATCAATAATTTTATTTGGCTGGAAAATGGCTAAGTCAAATAATCCAACCTAAATTTTACCAAAATCATTTTTAACACCAAGGGTGGTTCCTAGGGTCAGTAAGGTCACAACAAACCTTTTTGCAAAGGTTTTAACCCTAAAAACATTTTTAAACAATTGTTCTAATCTAAACAAGCAATCAAATATTTCTGCATAATCAACCAACCTAACAGTTACTATTTACTAAACCAAGGGTATGGTTGGCTAGGGCTTGCTCTCCTGAATCCAACGACATAAAATTTGTAATTTTTGAACGTGTGGTTTGAAAGTTACAGGGGTTTGAAATTTGCAAATAAATCTGATTCAAAACTGATTTTTAGATCTAATGCAGGCCACACGTCGCAGTCTCATTGGGTGGTACCGGTTCGGTTGGATCGGTAACGTGGACCGCAGGATCTAGTTTGATCGCACGGCACAGGGCGCGTACCTCTTCGCGGCTTAAGTTACCTATCGTAGGCGTTGGATTAAGATCCTACGGTTGCTATTGTTCGGTCACAGATGGGCGGCGTTGCGCGGCGGTGGACGGCGGCGACGGCCAGACAAAGTGCTCGCGGTGGTTCTAGGAAGCAAGGAAGATGGAGGTGGCGCTTACCGTGTTCGCGAGGACGAGGTAGTGCTCGACGTGTGGTCGATGTGGCAAGGGGCGCACGGGGTTAGGTGGAATCTCTCGCCGGAGTTCGTTCTGGCGGCGGGTGGCTTTGGTTGAGGTCGAGGACGTTGCTGCAGATCGCCCTAAGGCAAAACGAAGGCGTGGTCAGATGCGCAGGATCAAGACAACGCTGTGTGCATGAACGAGAAGTGAAGGGGCGGTCTGGTTCACCTGGAAAATGTTGTCGGAGAAGAAACAGACGACGACGCTGTCGGAGCTTGTCAAAGCCGACGCTCCGGGGCGCCCGCGGTTGAATAAAGGGCACGGGGAGAAGCGTCTGGGAGTGGGGAAGTTGCCAGCGTGCTCAGGGAGGCTCGGGGTGATGTGGCTTGGCCGGAATCGGTCGGAGACGGTGGTCGCAGCTAGGAGTGTGTCGAGTCAAATTGGGGCAGCCTCGGGACAGAGAGGGAATGGCGACAGAGGGAAAGCGAGGGGAAGATGCAGGCGCTTAATATCGTGCAGTCACGGCGAGATTAACGCGCGGCATTACTGTGAATTGAACGCGGCATTCAAAGGCAGCAACGGCAGCGAGGTTTGGGGGTGACAGGGTCGCGCGGGTGTGGACGATGAGCAGTAGAGGTGGGGTCCACCGGTCAGTGGGAAAAGAAATGAGAGTGAGGTCCACTGGTCAGTCTCTGCGCGGTTAAGTTCCTGGGTGAGGAAAAACGATTCGGGCGTGGGAACAGGTGGGCTAGGTGGGCTGCTGTTGGGCTGTTGGGTTGGGTCGATTTCTTTCTTATTTTTTTTCTGTTTCTGATTCTTTCCTTTTTCTATTTCTATATTCTGATTTGATTAATCAAACAAATGATTAAATCTACAATTCAAACAATTCAAACAAAACAAACTTGTAATGAGTTTTTGGTTCTGTTTAACAGCATAAACCAAATCTCAAAATAAAATAATATTTTAAATCTTTTTAGGTTCCATTTATTAATTAAATAAAATGGACCATGGTTTATTAATAAAATAGGGTTTGGTTTATTTAATAAAATCTTCATTTGAAATCCAAATACTTTCAAAACCATAACAGTAGGTTTTATTTGAAAGTAAAGAATACTAGGAAAGCTTGTTTAATAAAATAAAATAACCTTTTATTTTAGGGTCCATTAATAATTAAATTCAATAGACCTTCATTATTAAATTTATTAGGATTTATTTTATTTAGAAAGATTTATTTTGAAATCTAAATAAAGTCAAAACACTTCAGTAAGTTTTAAGTGAGAATAAAATATTTGGAAGAACTTATTTAAATGATTTAATAAGTTTTTGATATTTTAATTAAAATGGTAAAAAACTTTTAAATAAATTTGGATATTAAATTCTTATTAATTTATTTAAATCAACCTTTGCTATTTTTATTCAAAAACAAATATGTTTTAATTTCCAAATCTTGGCCAAGATTTAATTTGGATTTATAAAATAATCTTTAGCTATAAAACTTTTATTTCAATTGAAAACCAAATCCTTTTATTTTAATGATCCAAAATAGTATTTCCAAAATATTTTGTTTTCCTTTATTTAAATTGTTTATCTTTTTAAATCCCTTTAGGATTTATTTAATTTAAATTGGTTTGAAGTTCAAATTAAATTCAAAAAGTTTCTTCTGGCTTTGAAAATCAAAAAGTTTTATTTTATTCATTTATTTTCACATTACAAGATTTGGAAAATCTTGGGATGTGACATGGATCCTTTTGAAATATCTACTTTGGGTAAAACCTGAGAAGGTTTTAATCCCACTATTTTTGATCTTGATAGAAATTATGTGTTTGTAGATCATGAAAAGCATGCTTTATGTGATAGCTATATTGTTGAGTTTATTGATGATGCTACAGAAAATTATTATGAGAGAGGAAAGTATGGTTGTAGAATTTTTCATGGTACTGAAACACCTCTCTATGTGCTGAAAGTTTTGAAGTTATTCTTGTTTTATCTTCCTATGCTTGTCACTTTGTTCTTTGTGAATTTATTTGTGTACAAGATTACGATGCATAGGAAGAGGGTTAGAATTAAATGTGTTTTGAATTTGCTTCTTGATGCTCTCTTTTACTTCAATTCATATTTTTTATGTGAGCATCTTCTCAAATTATCATGCCTAACTTAAAGGCATTAAAGAAAACTACTTGTTGGGAGATAACCCAAGAGTTTCCTTGAGTATTGGAAGTTATTACTTCATAAATTACCTCTCCTTATCCTTTTTGTTTGCTTTTTGTGCCAAGAATGACCTCTAATGAGAGGGAAGTAAGATTTGGGGAGTTGTTGTCCCGAAACAGATTTCTGTCATCCACCATAAATATTTGTGAGGAGTACTTGTAAGTCGGATTGAGCTGAAAATTTACGAATAAATCCCCCAGTATGTTAGATAACTTTCGTTAGTTCAAAACTTTTTGATTTGAGCAACATAATATGTTCTAAAAAATCGGTTTATACCTGCTGGTCTGTTTTGACAAATTTCTGCCATTATTTGCATTTGCTTCTTATTGATTCCTTTTTGAGTTCTCTTTGGGGAAATTGTGCTTTTTGAAGGAGTTGCTACAGTGGATTGTGTTTTTAGTGAAAAGTTCTATTGTTTTAAAGCTAAACCCAAAGGTCTATTATCTTTTGAATGCACTAATATTGCTAATGAAGATTGTGTGAAGTTTTGTATGAAGGAAAAATTTCAGGTGTAGAGAGCGAATGATGTAATGAGATGAACAATGGAAAAAATCTTGATGTCTACGCACTTCTATTCTTGTAGACAGTTGTTGGGCCTCCAAGTGCAGAGGTTTGTAGAACAGCAGCAAGTTTCCCTTAAGTGGATCACCCAAGGTTTATCGAACTCAGGGAGGAAGTGGTCAAAGGTATTCCCTCTCAAGCAATCTTGCAATCAAGATACAAGAAGTCTCTTGTGTCCCCAACACACGCAATACACTTGTCAGGTGTATAGGTGCACTAGTTCGGCAAAGAGATAGTGAAATACAAGTGGTAACGGTGCCAGAAAATAGCTTTGATGGAGCTTGACGGTGAGGTAAAGACTAAAGCAAGCAAACATGCAACAGATCTAGATGCAAACGTTGTTTCAATGTTTAGAAACAAGGCCTAGGGATAATACTTTCACTAGTGAAGACTCTCTCATATAAATATATTCTCTTAATGATACTACTCTTAACTACTCTCCGGTTGGACACTCTAATCATTGGTAGGGATATAACAACACTCCTCAAAGTCCGCCTTCCCCAATCTAGATAACCCCACACTGTCACCTTGAGCGCTAGATGGTTCCAACAAACACCACAATTTCATAGATACATCCAACTCCAAATATAACTCATAACAAATATTCAATCTAGCCAAAGTGCCACACACGGTATGCACGCTGTCACTTCCACACATGTAGGGAAAAGCATAGATCTATTAAAGCACAAAGAGTATTTATGTAGACTCAAACCTAAGTGACACCATGGTGTGCACGCTGTCACTTTCACACACATGGGGAGATAAGATATCTATTGAAGCACTTGAGTAGCAACGTAGATCTACTTGATTACAAAGCACATGACCACAACAAGATCATGCATAAAGAGAGACATGAACACATAGCTACCAGTAGAGCCCTTAGCCTCGAGGAAGAACTACTCCCTCCTCATCATGGGAATCAGCAACGGTGATGAAGATGGCGATGTAGATCGATGGAGATGGCTCCGGGGGCACTTCCCCGTCTCGGCAGGGTGCCGGAACAGAGACTTTTCGTCCCCCGAATCTCCCTTTCGGTGGCGGCGGCGCTATAGAGGTTTTTCGTGGATTTCTTCTGGATGCCCTAGGGTTTTTGGGTCGGGGGCTTCTTATAGGCGCAGGAATCAAGGTCGGTGGGGGTCCAGGGGCCCACACACCCTATGGGCGCCTCCAGGTCTTGCCCGCGCCTAGGGGGTGCGGCCGCCCTGTGGCCCCCCTCCGGCTCTGCTTCGTGGTTCCGTGTTGCTCCGGGAAAAATAATGACTTTGGCTTTTGTCCCGTACAATTCCGAGGATATTGATTTTCTGCCCTTCTGGAACCAAAAACAGAAGAAACCAGGCAACTGGCACTATGGCAACTTGTTAATAGGTTAGTTCCAGAAAAGATATAAAAACACCTCAAAGTATAGACAAAGCAAAGCAAAGTAGATACAAAACAAGCATGGAGCATAAAAAATTATAGATACGTTTCTGACGTATCAAGCATCCCCAAGCTTAACTCCTGCTCGTGCTCGAGTAGGTAAGTGATAAAAAGAATAATTTTTGAGGTGACATGCACCATCAAAACCAAGATCAAACCATTTGCAAGAATTGAAAGCTGGGATCAAAGAACTCTAAACATGTGTATGAAAGATGGAGTTCTAACAATAGGATTGAGTAACTATGCATGCAACATGAAAGGCTAGAAACAAAGATCATGAATAACATGCATTGAAAAACGTTTGTTTGTTTCACATATATAAAACATAGCATAGTGGCATTCAGCTTGTCCCTCATAGAGTAGCAAATAGATGGATAGGACACCTTCAAAGTTCACAAGGGTGACTAGAAACAAATAGCACAAGAACAAGTAATATCACAATATTCATCAATCAATAAGCTTTGGAACACTGCACACAGAATGACAACTATGCTCTCTTAATGGTGCCTAAAGGTAGAAGGTGGAGACTCAATAATGGTGGAAGAAAGGCCTTTTGTAAAGGAATCAGGGATTTCAAGTTTCAAAAAGAGCTTCCAAAAATTATGGTACTTGTTAGCTTTCAGCCCTCATTGCCCCTATCATAAGCATCTTGAAGTGATTAATGTTAAAGTGAACAAAGATGGATTATATGCTTGATGAAGTATAAGTTGGCAATCTCAAGTCCCTTGAATACAAGGGCCACACCTCATGCTACTCAACTTTAGTCACCTGTAAGTTCTTGTCATTGTAAGTATTTGCATATCATAGAGAACCGCCAATGGGGTACCCCTTGCACATCGTACATGAGCTTTACCATAACCAAAATGACAAGGCAAGCAGACAATGAGCATCTCAGCAATCTTCTTATTTACCATGGGAATATGGTGCTTTTTTCCTCTCTTTCCTCTTTTCTCAATGTGTCTCTTTTTTATAAGAAGAATGCTTCATAGATGTCACTATGGTGATGCTGCAAGTTTCCACCATGATTAGGCATGGCTTAGGCTAGCGGCCCAGGCGTTTCTCTAACACAGGATACAAACTCCATGGACTTACAAGTTCCCTCTTTATTTCACACCAGTGACATCCATATACAAAAGAGCATGATATCAACTGTGTACAAAGTACAAGTGCAATGTTGAAAATGTTCCCCGTGGCAGCACAGTTCTTCTATCTCCAACGTATAAGTGCAAGCATATACAACATAGATGACACAATGGTTAAAGTTTATTATAGGCAAATAATATAAAGTGTGCTATCAAGTTTGTGAGGGTTTTAATCATTAAGTTTTCACATAACAAAATAGTTTTTAATTGGAAGATAGCTGAAAACAAGAATATAGTTGGAATGGTGTAACACACCATGCATAGGAGTTTATAGTGGACACTTTGGAAAAGCTTGGTTTCTTGGGAGTTGGAAGCATGAGTAGAACTTACTTATATAAGTGGAGGCTAGCAAAAGACTGGGAGCAACCAACTAAGAGAGCAATAATAGCCATAATCATGTAGAGCAACAACGCATTACTAATCAAAACATAGAGTGGTACTACAAGTCAAGGACTAAATGATCATTGAGGCTATGGTGACTTGTCATAGTCATAACATGGTGTGAGCATGTGCCAAGTCAACCCAAACAAAGCATCAAAGGAGAATACTGCAATACTATGCTTTTATATGCTAAAACAACGCATGATTCCTTCAAGGCACATTAAGCACTCCTAATTGTTTGGAACAAGTCATGCTATAGAAATAATCACTAAGCATAAGGTCAAAGCAACACCTAGCATGACATGATAAAGTCTAAGTCACAGTCAAAACAAGCTCCCTTTTTTACCACTTAAGCATGAAGCTTTCTACTCTTTCCAACACCAAACAACTTATTTGAAACAACTCACAAAGTTAATAATCAATAAAGATCAGTGAGATTTTCTCACAAATCCACAAAGAAGAACTAAAAAGTTCTAAGCTGGAAGCACAAGAAAACTAAGGCTAAATGCAGTGCTAGCAAAAGTGAACACTCACAAAACAATAAGAGTGAAAACTAGAGTGTTCTAGGCAATGGAAACAGAGTGTGTCTCTCTCCAAAAGAAGTGTGGTGTAACCAACCAACTTACTCAAGCAAAATAAGCAAACGAAAACCAAAAACTAAAACTAAGACGCTCCAAGAACAACACATCAATGTATGAAACAATAAACGAAGTGTCTAGAAAGACCTGAGATTTTTATTGATGAAGAAGGGGATGCCTTGGGCATCCCGAAGCTTTGACACTTGTACCTCTTGAATATTTCTTTGGGTGACACGGGGTGGCATCCCCAAGCTTGATCTTTTGTCCATTATTCATCTCATTACATCATTCTTTCTCTACACCTGCAAATTTTCCTTCATACAAAACTTCACACAGTCTTCATTAGCAACATTAGTGTATTCAAAAGATAATAGACCCTTGGGTTTAGCTTTAGAACAGAATAACTTTCACTAAAAACACAAGCTACTGTAGCATTTCCCACAAAAAGCTCAATTTCCCAAAAAGAACCCAAAAAGGAATCAATAAGAAGCAAATGCAAATAATGGCAGAAATCTGACAAAACAGACGAGCAGGTAGAAACCGATTTTTTCAAATACCTTGTGTTGCTCAAATCAAAAAGTGTTGAACTAATGAAAGTTATCTAACATACTGGGGTATTTATTAGTAAATTTTCATCTCAATCCGAGTTACAGATACTCCTCATGAATATTTATGGTGGAGGATAGAAATCTGTTTTGGGACAGCAACTCCCCAAATCTTACCTCCCTCTCATTAGAGGTCATTCTTGGCACAAAAAGCAAACAAAAAGGATAAGGAGAGTTCATTATTGAAGTAATAACTTCCAAGACTCAATAAAACTTTTGGGTTATCTCCCAACAAGTACTTTTCTTTAACGCCTTTAAGTTAGGCTTTTATAGCTTGAGAAGATGCTCACATAAGAAATATGAATTGTAGTAAGAGCATCAAGAAGCAAATTCAAAACACATTTAAGTATAACCCACTTCCTATGCATAGGAATCTTGTAAAGAAACAAGTCATGAAAGCACAAAGAACCAAGCATAGGAAAGCAAAACAAGTGCAACTTCAAGACTTTCAACATAAAGAGGGGAAACTTAATATTATTGAGATGCATAAGACCATGTTTCCCTCTCTCATAATAACTTTCAGTAGCATCATGAACAAAATTAATAATATAACTATCGCATAAAACATTCTTATCATGAGCCGCATGCATAAAATTATTATTACTCTCCACATAAGAATAGTCATTCTTATTAATCATAGTGGGAGCAAATTCAACAAAATAGCTATCATTACTATTCTCATCACCATAATCATCAAATATAGGAGGCATATTGTAATCACAATTAACTTTCTCCTCAATAGTAGGTGGACTGAAAATATCAAACTCATCATTGTAATCATCATATATTGGAGGTTTGGTATCATCATAAGCAATAGAATAGCTATCTTCCAAAGCTGGGGGACTAAAAAGATCATTTTCATCAAAACTAGCTTTCCCAAGCTTTGATGTTTCCATAGCATTATCAATAATGGTGTTCAAAGAATTCATACTAATAACATTGCCATTAGCATGCAAATAAAGTTCCATAGGTTTTTTTAATTTTCTCTTCAAACAGTTCATGTCCTAACTCAAGATAAACACTATAAAGCTCTCTAATTTTGTTGTTGTTTTCCATTAAGCCTAACTAGTGTAAACAAGAAACAAAAAAGACAAAATTGCAGAATCTAAAGGAAATAACTTCGAGCACTCACACCATAGGATGTGAGTACCCTTTACCTTACCTCCCCGGCAACGGTGCCAGAAAAGAGCTGATGGCATGGAGGGAAGGTAAAAGCCCAAAACATCCCCGGCAACGGCGCCAGAAAAGAGCTTGATGTCTACGCACTTCTATTCTTGTAGATAGTTGTTGGGCCTCCAAGTGCAGAGGTTTGTAGACCAGCAACAAGTTTCCCTTAAGTGGATCACCCAAGGTTTATCGAACTCAGGGAGGAAGTGGTCAAAGGTATTCCCTCTCAAGCAATCCTGCAATCAAGATACAAGAATTCTCTTGTGTCTCCAACACACCCAATACACTTGTCAGGTGTATAGGTGCACTAGTTCGGCGAAGAGATAGTGAAATACAAGTGGTAACGGTGCCAGAAAATAGATTTGATGGAGCTTGACGGTGAGGTAAAGACTAAAGCAAGCAAACATGCAACAGATCTAGATGCAAACGGTGTTTCAATGTTTAGAAACAAGGCCTAGGGATCATACTTTCACTAGTGAACACTCTCTCATATAAATATATTATCTTAATGATACTACTCTCCGGTTGGACACTCTAATCATTGGTAGGGCTATAACAGCACTCCTCAAAGTCCACCTTCCCCAATATAGATAACCCCACATTGTCACCTTAAGCGCTAGATGGTTCCAACAAACACCACAATTTCATAGAGACATCCAACTCCAAATATAACTCATAACAAATATTCAATCTAGCCAAAGTGCCACACATGGTATGCACGCTGTCACTTTCACACACGTGGGGAAAAGCATAGATCTATTAAAGCACAAAGATTATTTATGTAGACTCAAACCTAAGTGCCACCATGGCGTGCACACTGTCACTTTCACACACATGGGGAGAGCAGAGATCTAATGAAGCACTTGAGTAGCAAGGTAGATCTACTTGATTACAAAGCTCATAACCACAACAAGATCATGCATAGAGAGAGAGATGACCACATAGCTACCGGTAGAGCCCTTAGCCTCGAGGAAGAACTACTCCCTCCTCATCATGGGAATCAGCAATGGTGATGAAGATGGCGATGGATATCGATGGATATGGCTCCAGGGGCACTTCCCCGTCCCGATAGGGTGCCGGAACGGAGACTTTCTGTCCCCTGAATCTCCCTTTCGGTGGCGGTGCTACGGAGGTTTCCATGGATTTCTTCTGGATTCCCTAGGGTTTTTTGGGTCGGAGGCTTCTATTAGGCGCAGGAATCAAGGTCGGTGGGGGTCCAGGGGGCTCACACCCTCTGTGGGCGCCTCCAGGACTTGCCCGTGCCTATGGGGGTGCAGCCACCCTGTGGCCCCCCTCCGGCTCTGCTTCGTGGTTCCGTGTTGCTCCGGGAAAAATAATGACTTTGGCTTTTGTCCCGTTCGATTCCGAGAATATTGATTTTCTGCCTTTCTAGAACCAAAAACAGAAGAAAACAGGCAACTAGCACTGTGGGAACTTGTTAATAGGTTAGTTCCAGAAAAGATATAAAAACACCTCAAAGTATAGACAGAGCAAATCAAAGTAGATACAAAACAAGCATGGAGCATCAAAAATTATAGATACGTTTCCGACGTATCAAAGCTCAAGCTTGGGGATGCCACCCCGATGTCACCCCAAGAAATATCCAAGAGGTACAAGCGTCAAAACTTGGGGATGCCCAAGGCATCCCCTTCTTCATCAATAAAAATCTCAAGTCTTTCTAGACACTTCGTTTTTTATTGTTTCATGTACTATTGTGTTGTTCTTGGAGCGTCCTAGTTTTTGTTTGGTTTTATTAGTTTGTTTAGTTTGCTTGAATAAAGTAGTTTGGACCCCCGTTATCGCTGTGTTGTTTCAAATAAGTCGATTGGTGTTGGAAAGGAGTAGAAAGTTCTTGCTTGAGAAGTGCAAGAGGAGCTTGCATTGACTGTGACTTAGACTTTAGCATGACATGCTAGGTGTTGATTTAGCCTTATGCTTAGTGATTATTGCTGTAGCATGACTTGTTCCAAACAATTAGGATTGCTTAATGTGTCTTGAAAGAATCATGTGTTGTTTTAGCATACAAAAGCATAGTATTGTGGTATTCTCCTTTGATACTTTATTTGGGTTGACTTGGCACATGCTCACACCATGTTATGACTATGAACAAGTCACCATAGCCTCTATGATCATTTAGTCCTTGACTTGTAGTACCACTCTATGCTTTGATTAGTAATGTTTTGTCGCTCTGCATGATTATGGCCATTATTGCTCTCTTATTTGGTTGCTCCCAGTCTTTTGCTAGCCTCCACTTGTATGAGTAAGCTCTACTCATGCTTCCAACTCCCAAAAAACCAAGTTATTCCAAAGTGTCCACTATAAATTCCTATGCATGGTGTGTTACACCATTCCAAGTATATTCTTGTTTTCAGCTATTCTTCCAATTAAAAAGTATTTTGTTATGTGAAAACTTAGTGATTAAATCCCTCACAAACTTGATGGTACACTTTATATTCCTTTCCCCCAATAAACTTGAACCATTATGTTATCTGTGTTGTATATGCTTGCACTTATACGTTGGCATTAGCAGAATTGTGCTGTCACGGGGAACGTCTTCAACATTGCACTTGTACTTTGTACACAGTTGATGTTATGCTCTTTTGTGTATGGATGTCTCCGGTGTGAAATAAAGAGGGAGCTTTTAAGTTCACGGAGTTATGTATTTTGTGTTAGAGAAACGTCTGGGCCGCTAGCCTAAGCCATGCCTAATCATGGTGGAAACTTGCAGCATCACCATAATGAGCATTATGTGAAGCATCCTCAATAAAAGCTATGCACATAGTAAATAAAAAGATCGTTGGGATGCTCATTGTATACTTGCCTTGTCATTTTGGTTATGGGATAGCTTATGTACCATGTGCAAGGGGTACCCCGTTGGCGGTTCTCTATGATACACATGTACTTACTATGATAAGAACTTACATGTGACCAAAGTTGAGTAGCATGCGGTGCGGCCCTCGTATTCAAGGGACATGAGATTGTCAACTTATACTTTGTCAAGCATATACTCCATCTTTGCTCACTTTAAACTTAATCACTTCAAGATGCTTATGATAGGGGCAATGAGGGCTGAAAGCTAACAAGTACCATAATTTTTGGAAGCTCTTTTTGAAACTTGAAATCCTTGCTTTCCTATATGAAGGGCCTTTCTTCCACTATTATATTCAGTCTCCACCTTCTACCTTTAGGCAACATTAAGAGAGCATAGTTGTCATTCTTAGTTCTATGTGTAGTGTCCCAAAACTTATTGATTGATGCATATTGATGTTATTGCTTGTTCTTGTGCTACTTGTATCTAGTCACTCTTATAAACTTTGAATGTGTCTTATGCATCTATTTGCTACTCCAGGAGGGACAAGCTGAATGCCACTATGCCATGTTTTCTGTATGTGAAACAAACAAACGTTTTTCAATGCATGTTATTCATGATCTTTGTTTGTAGCCTTTCATGTTGCATGCATAGTTACTTTGTCTTACTGTTAGAACTCCATATTTCATGCACATGTTTAGAGTCCTTTGATCCCACCATTCAATGCTTGCAAATGGTTGGATCTTGGTTTTGATGGTGCATGTCACCTCAAAAATTATTCTTTTATCACTTACCTACTTGAGGATGAGCAGGAGTTAAGAATGGGGATGCTTGATACGGCGTAAACGTATGTATAATTTTTTATGCCCCATGCTTGTTTAGTATCTACTTTGCTTTGCTTTGTCCACACTCCTGTTTTCTTCTATTTTTGGTTCCAGAAAGGCAAAAAATCAATATTCTCGAAATTGGACGGGACAAAAGCCAAAGTCAATATTTTACCGTGAGCAACACGAAGGCAGAATATGAGACGGAGGAGGCTCACCAGGGGGCCACACCTCCTGGCCGCACGGGTGGGCCCACCCCGCGCCTGGGGGGTGCAGCCACCCTGGTGCCCCTGCCTCGCCTCTTCGCCTATAAAGTCCCCCCGATGCCAAAACCCTAAAGATCCGACCAATATTCCACGAAACCATCTGTAGCCGCCGCGACCATCGTACCTGGGGGATCTGAAGTTCTTCCCGGCACCCTGCCGGAGGGGAGATCATCCCGGAGGCCTTCTTCTTCATCATGCCAGCCTCCGGTATGAAGCGTGAGTAGTTCCACCTTGGACTACGAGTCCATGTTGTAGCTAGATGGTTATATCTCCTCCTTGTGCTTTCATGTTTAGATCTTGTGAGCTCCGTTCATGAGCAAGATCTAATCTATTTGTAATCATGCATGTTGTGTTTGCGAGGATCCTATGGATATTGAGATTACTATGTTATATTGATCAATGGTTTTGTCTTATTGATTCTATCATGTCTGTGTTGTTTGTGATCTTGCATGCTCTCTGTTGTTAGTAGCTATCTTGGCCAAATAGTTGCTAGTGACTCCAAGAGGGGGTATTTATGCTCGATAGTGGGTTCATGCCTCTAGTTTCCAAGGGAAGTGACAGAAATCTCTTCGGTTGTAGATGTGTCATTGCCACTAGGGACAAAACAACGATATCTTGTTCATGGAACAAGTGGATTATTTACCTTACACACTTTTCTTAAAGCAGTTGTCTGTTGCTTGCAACATAATACTGGAGGGGGTTCGGATGATAACCTGAAGGTGGACTTCTAGTCATAGATGCAGTTGGATGGTTGTCTATGTATATTTTTGTATTGCCCAATCTAATCTCATAGGATCTTTGTGTCTAGTATTGCATTGTTATGCCTTGCTCAGTCCTGTCAATTGCCCTGTTGTAATTTGTTTACCCTGCATGCCATGTTTGTTTATCTAAGGAGAACACCTCTAGTGAACTATGGACCCCGGTCCAATCTTTACCATTGATACATCTTCCACTGTTACCTGTTTACTTGCTGCAAACCATCATCACCTTCCACACCATATAGTTAATCCTTTGTTACAGCAAACCGGTGAGCTTGACAACTGATGTCTACGCACTTCTATTCTTGTAGACAGTTGTTGGGCCTCCACGTGCAGAGGTTTGTAGAATAGCAACAAGTTTCCCTTAAGTGGATCACCCAAAGTTTATCGAACTCAGGGAGGAAGTGGTCAAAGGTAATACCTCTCAAGCAACCCTACAATCAAGATACAAGAAGTCTCTTGTGTACCCAACACACCCAATACACTTGCCTGGTGTATAGGTGCACTAGTTCGGTAAAGAGATAGTGAAATACAAGTGGTAACAGTGACAAAAAAATAGCTTCTGACTTGTTGTTGACGTGGGAGAATGTGTGTGAGTGCCATAAAAGAGCTTGACGGTGAGGTAAAGATTAAAGCAAGCAAACATGCAACAGGTCTAGATGCAAACGGTGTTTCAATGTTTAGAAACAAGGCCTAGGGATCATACTTTCACTAGTGAACACTCTCTCATATAAATATTCCTCTCTTCATGATACTACTCTTAACTACTCTCCGGTTGAACACTCTAATCCACGGTAGGGCCTTCCCCAATCTAGATAACCCCACACTGTCACCTTGAGCACTAGATGGTTCCAACAAACACCACAATTTCATAAAGACATCCAACTCCAAATATAACTCATAACAAATATTCAATCTAGCCAAAGTTCCACGCATGGTATCCACGCTGTCACTTTCACACACGTGGGGAAAAGCATAGATCTATTAAAGCACAAAGAGTATTTATGTAGACTCAAACCTAAGTGCCACCATGGCGTGCATGCTGTCACTTTCACACACATGGGGAAAGCAGAGATCTAATGAAGCACTTGAGTAGCAAGATAGATCTACTTAATTACAAAGCTCATGACCACAAGAACATGCATAGAGAGAGAGAGAGATGAACACATAGCTACCGGTAGAGCCCTTAGCCTCGAGGAATAACTACTCCCTCCTCATCAGGGGAATCAGCAATGGTGATGAAGATGGCGATGGAGATCGATGGAGATAGCTCTGGGGCACTTCCCCGTCCCGATAGGGTGCCGGAACAGAGACTTTCTGTCCCCCGAATCTCCCTTTAGATGGCGGTGGCGCTACAGAGGTTTTCGTGGATTTCTTCTGGATGCCCTAGGGTTTCTAGGTCGGAGGCTTTCTATAGGCGCAGGAATCAAGGTCGGTGGGGGTTCCAGGGGGCTCACACCCCCTCCAGGCGCCTCCAAAGCATGCCCGCGCCTAGGGGGTGCGGCCACCCTGTGGCCCCCCTCTGGCTCTGCTTCATGGTTCCGTGTTGCTCCAGGAAAATAATAACTTTGGCTTTTGTCCCATCCAATTCCGAGAATATTGATTTTCTGCCTTTCTGGAACCAAAAACAGAAGAAAACAGGCAACTAGCACTGTGGCAACTTGTTAATAGGTTAGTTCCAAAAAAGATATAAAAACACCTCAAAGTATAGACAAAGCAAAGCAAAGTAGATACAAAACAAGCATGGAGCATCAAAAAGTATAGATACATTTCCGACGTATCAAGCATCCCCAAGCTTAACTCCTGCTCGTCCTCGAGTAGGTAAGTGATAAAAAGAATAATTTTTGAGGTGACATGCTGAAGGGAATATGCCCTGAGAGGCAATAATAAAGTGTTTATTATGTGTATTCCAAGTATATGATAGATGTTTATTTTGCATGCTATAATTGTATTAATACGGAAACATTAATACATGTGTGTTTAATAAACAAACAAAAAGTTCCTAGTTATTTGTCAACACCCGGATTTTTCAATCCTAGATGCCTGTTGTGCCATACATCGCAATCCCAGGATTACCATTTTTGCGAGACATAACAGAATTGGATATCATAGTACATCATCCATTACAAAAGATACATAAGTTCTTACACAAATAGGGATCTCATGATCCAGTTCTTAATACAACATCAAGCAGCGGAATACGTAATAATAACGGTAGCCTAGGCGAAGCTCCATCTTCGGGGTCACAGGCAATGCCGACGATGGGAGATGATCCTAGTTGTCGTAACCTTCCTGGGGTCCATCTTCCAGGTACTCCTCTTCATAGTCTGGCCATGGGAATAGCCAGGGACAAAGCCATGAGTACTCTTTAAGTACTCGCAAACTAATACTAACAGGTAAAGGGGTTTTTTGGATAATAGGACACTAGGCTCTAGGTTTGTTTTGCAAAAGCCAGATTTATCTCTACTAGGTTCCAAAGCTAGTCACAATTTTATAATTCCTAAGTGGGAGCTTGTATTTCATATCACAACTCTGTTGTGGTCAAGTCAAAGTCTTAATTCATTTCACAGGTCATTTTGAAAAGTCTGACGGGGGAACAGTATGGCCACTCCAACTGTCCATAACCGCGGACGCGGCTATTCGAATAGTTTGACACTCAGCAGAGATTGTACACTTTCACCACAACATTCGATACATCCGTCAGGAACAAATCCTGAATTCACCATACTCAGTATGCGGATAATCAATCCTAACCTTTCAATTACACGCCCTAGTATAAGCACCTCTCCTGTGAGTTTGGCCTCCCAACCATGTCCAACTGTCATCTTGGGTACTACACAGGTGGACAATCTTCACAAGGTAGCCTCAGCTCAGACCTTGGCCGTGAGGGAACTAATACTAAGGAATATAAGTTTCCAGTCAAGCCCTACCCAATATTCGAGTATCGTGGTTGTACGATAAAATTGGAATGGTATCGCATCCAGACAACCATCAGTTTTATAAAGGGATAAGGCTCATGCCTCAAAAAATTTATCACCAAAATCCTCAAGTGTTTAGAAACACATGTCCAAAACATTTCAATAGAATGATCCATCATTCCAAGGTTTTCATAACCATTTTTCCACCAAGTATTCCCATCTAAAAGTTGATCAAGTTTTATGCTTAGCACTAGCATCTACAGGTGGGGGTAGTACTAATGAGGGGTGGTAACTAGTGGAGTTTCAACTAAGCACAACCTTATGTCTCAGGCTGATGTCAAGGTTTCTAACTTAGGCCAAATTTTATGCTCTTTATGCAACCTTCAGCATCTTTCCAATCTCTACCAGTCACTTAAGTAAACTCTAAGTAAGCTCTGATAAAGAAATAAAGTAAGAAGCTTGCAAATAAAACTAGGATTGGTTTATCAAGTGGGTATGATCACATATGCTTAAGGCATATAGTAGTCATAGAACAAGTATGGGTTTGTTGCATCAGTAGGGTATGTTGCAAGGGTTAGCTTGCATAGGTCAACTTGATTAGTAAGGCGTGCATAGGTATAGTATCAGCTTGCATCAATATCAGTATAAGCTTGCACATTCACTAGTAGTATTAGGCTTGCCTTGTGCAGAGCAGTGGTTGAAGTTCTCCTCGGCTTCTTCTTCATAGTATCCTCCTTCCTCCTCGTATCCTTGGTCGGTACTAGCGTCTATGAATACATACAAGGTACACAATCACCAAACAATACTTAACTACTTGCAATCATCACACACAAGGGTCCTATGGATGATCTAGCATCATCTCTAACCTTACAAGGTTAAGGCTTGATTTAATTCCTTTTAGTTTTAGAAAAGTAATTTCTACTCATTGAAAAACTACTTAATATTTAATATTCTCAAAAACCAAACATGGGATCATGTTGACACATGTCATCACCACATATTGTAGTCCATGGGAATGTGATTTAAAGCGGTGTCACAATTTAATAAGGTTTTACCCTTTTATTTTAATTAATTAAAGTGGCTAGAAATGCTTATGTAGCATTCTTTTATTACTTGAACATTATTTCTGCAAGTAAACCTATATATTTTTATATATTCTGAAAGGTATGGTTAAATGTTATTTTTGAGAGTTGGAATCAACTCAAAAGCTATTATGGTTTAAATTTGAAAAATATTTGAATGCAGAAAAGATTCTGCCTTGTTATTTTTACCATGGGTGATATATAGATCCAAATGACTTGAATCCAACGGGCTTGGATTCAGCATTCCCAGACCTTTCTAACAAAATTGGTTTCATTCAATTTGGTGCACTGAATCGATCTGGGTTAAATTTTGAAGTTGGGTACAAAAGTGTGTTTGAATTGAAATAGAAAAAAGTTTAATTTGAATAACTAGGCTGCGCGGGAAAAGTTACTGGGCCGGCCTGCTAAGCGCAGTGCTCCCGCGGGCTGCTTAAGTGGGTGTCCCCACTCGTCAGTGACACGGGGCTGGGCGAAGCGGTATGGGGCGACGTGGATCGTTCGATCTAGTTCTAATCCAACGACTGGGAGTCATCGTCGACGCGAGACAACGCCGGCGAGAACGAAACCTAGCGCGGCCAGTGAGGGTTGTTAGGGGCTCACCGGGGTACTGGCGAGGGTCGTCGAGGCGGGCGAACGACGAAGTCGACGACGGCGAATCTCCTGGTACCGGTGGCTTCTCCTGGGGCGGCTCCAATCGCTGGCTCCCTTCTTCTCCAGAGGTGGCGGGCTCCGGTGAAATTCCGGCGGGGTGGTGCTCGCCTTGCTCTGCGAACGGTGTGGCACGATCAGTGAGGAGAGGGGAGTGAGATGGTGTGAAGAAATCGTGCGGGGGTGGACTCTATTTATATTCGAGCGAGGGGACCGTCGGGGCGCACGGTGAGCTCGTCGGGGGCGAGGTTACAGACGGCTAATGGCATGGGCAAGGGTAGGGGACGGTGTGGTGTCTCCTGGCGATGCTCAACGACATGGTCTCGAGGCATGGGGCGGTGTGGTTTGGTCTGGAACGGGGGGTGCTCTGCGCGGCAGAGGCGGCGTCTTCGATGGCGGGCGGTGGCTGTGCGGCATGGGGCGGCAAAAGGGGATGTCTGGCGGTCTCCTGGGTTGATGGCGATCGTGTGTGCACGCGGTGAGGGCGACACGCGGTCTGTGGACGCTCGTCGAGGGTGGTGCTCTGGCGCATGCTTGGCATGGTCTCTGGCGGTGTGGGCGCGTCTTGTGCGCGTGGTCCAGGGCTTGGCAACGCTCGCGGCTGGGACAGGTAGTGGCGGTCTACGGTGGGCTGTCTCCCAGACATGCTGGCTAGGCTTGCTGCTGCTCCTAGCTTGCTGTCGACTATGGGGTGGCAAGGGGGTGCTCGGCTGTTCACCATTGATGGCAATGGCAAGCTCACAGGGGTGCTAGTCCTTAGTTAAACTTCCTAGATGATCTACTGGGCTATGTGTGAGCTAACTAGGGAACAAGTTAGGCAAGAATCACTGCTCACAATAGTGTTTGATGTTTGTTTGATTTGTGCCTGCAACCTGTTTGATGAAATGGCCGCATGAACTCAAGTTTTGAATTTTGAAAATATTTTTGGTGGGTTTGCTAGATTGGTGCCGGTGAGTCTGCATATGCTTGGGTTTTGAAAGTTGAGCTTGTTTGAGTGGTTTTTGAAAAAGTGGGATCTTCCCATATGATAAAGATTAAATTTTGAATTGTCATTTAAACTATGCATTTGAAAGTTTCTGGATGATCACAAAGTGGGCCTTGATACCTTGTTATGAGTACATTCAAGGGGTGCAAAGATCCAGAAAGGTTTCTGTTAGATTTTGAAAGTTTGAGACAGCCAAAGTAGGCATGGGAGTTAAATTGGTCAAAGTGACCGTTCATTTCATATATGTGTTTTGATTTACTTGTCTTTAGGAAAAGTGTGGGAAATGTTTTAGATGATGTTTATTTCACCTAAGAAACATTTTACAAGCAATGAAACAAACAAACAAGGTGTTTAAAAGAATTTAAAAATCCATGCATACACATATGCATGCATTCATAATTTTATTTAGAAAAGTTTTTGTCAACCCTAATTTTGATGATTAGAATTTGATGATCCAAGCTTAGTATTTTTGGGATGTTACAAACCTTCCCCCCTTAAACAAAATCTCGTCCCGAGATTTGAAAAAGGACGAAAAGATTACCTAGGATTTGAAGAGATCAGGAAACTCCGTCCTGATGTGATCTTCGCGCTCCCAGGTAGCTTCCTCTTCTGTTTCTCGTAGGATGTCAGGTCCGAAAATCTGACTCTCTCCTACTTCTGACCAGTTCAAAGGGGTGCGACACTTTCTTCCGTACATGAATTCAAATGGAACCATTTGCAAACTGGCTTGGTAACTATTGTTGTATGAAAATTCTGCAAACGGCAGACAGTCTTCCCACTTGGATCCATATTCTAGCACACATTCTCTAAGCATATCTTCGAGTATTTGATTTACTCGCTCTGTTTGTCCATCGGTCTGAGGGTGATAAGCGGTACTGAAATCTAGGCGGGTTCCTAAACCTTCTTGGACTTTCTTCCAGAATCTCGAGGTAAACTGTGTTCCTCGATCTGATACTATGTTCTTGGGGACTCCGTGCAAACTGACGATTCTAGCGATGTACAACTCCGCTAGTTTCAAACTCTGATATGTGGTCTTGACGGGCAAGAAATGGGCGACTTTGGACAATTTGTCCACTATGACCCAAATAGAGTCATTTCCCCTACTAGAAGTAGGTAGTCCAGTGATAAAGTCCATTCCTACAGAATCCCATTTCCATTCCGGAATTTGCAAAGGTTGCAACAATCCAGCGGGTCTTTGATGTCCTGACTTGACTCGCTGACATATATCACACTTGGCGATATAGCTTCCGATTTCTCTCTTCATCTTATGCCACCAAAATTGCTCTTTCAAATCTTGATACATCTTAGTTCCTCAGGGATGGATAGAATAAAGAGTATCATGAGCCTCTTTCAAGATAACTTCTTTCAACTCCGAATCTGCTGGTACACAAAGGCGTCCTTTGTACCACAGAACTCCTTCTGTGTCCTCGGTGAATCCGGGTACTTTGCCTGTACCGATACGACGCTTGATTCCGTCGATACTGGCATTCCCTTCTGCGCTTCTTTAATCTGACTGATCAAAGTGGGCTGAAGTTCTATGCTAGCCAAAAATCCTTCACTTACTAATTCCATTCGAAAAGCTTCCATCTCCTTGTGCAAACTTGGTTGCTCCTTCAAAATCATGGAGTTCAAGCGGCACGGCAATCTGCTAAGGGCATCGGCTACCATGTTGGCTTTACCAGGGTGATAGTGAATGTCCAGATCGTAATCCTTGATTAGCTCAATCCATCTTCTCTGCCTCATATTCAACTTCTTCTGAGTGAATATATACTTTAGGCTCTTGTGATCCGAATAAATCTCGCAACGGTTTCCCATTAGGTAATTTCTCCATGTCTTCAGGGCTAGAACTACTGCTGCGAGTTCGAGGTCATGGGTTGGATAGTTTTGCTCATGTTGCTTCAATTGTCGAGATAGATAAGATATAACTTTGACTTCTTGCATTAGCACACATCCGAGACCAATCTTGGATGCGTCACAATACACATCGAAGGGCTTCGTGATATCCGGCATGATCAAGATTGGGGCTGAAATCAATCTCCTCTTGAGTTCTTGAAAACTCGCTTCACATTTGTCGGTCCATTCAAACTTCTTGTCCTTCTTCAGCAATTGGGTCATGGGTCTGGCGATACTCGAGAATCCTTCTACGAATTTGCGGTAATATCCCGCCAATCCAAGAAATGCACGAACTTGGGTTTGAGTGGTTGGGGCTTGCCAATCTTCTACATCTTTCACTTTGGCAGGGTCAACGGCAATTCCTCCGGCTGATACAATGTGACCGAGGAATCCTACCTCCTGTAACCAGAATTCACATTTGCTAAACTTTGCATACAGTTGATGCTCTCTAAGGGTTCCAAGAATGGTCCTTAGGTGTAGCTCATGTTCTTCTTCTGATTTGGAATAAATCAGAATGTCATCGATGAAAACAACGACAAACTTATCCAGGAAGTCCATAAAAATCTTATTCATGAGGTTCATGAAATAAGCGGGGGCATTGGTTAATCCAAAAGACATGACTGTATACTCATACAATCCATATCTGGTGGTAAAGGTAGTCTTTGGAATATCCTCTGCACGAATTTTTAGTTGATGATAGCCAGTTCTAAGATCAATCTTAGAAAACACTTTGGCACCGGTCAACTGATCAAACAAATCTTCTATCTTGGGCAAGGGGTACTTGTTCTTGATGGTGACATCATTCAACTTCCGATAATCCGTACACAAACGGTTACCTCCATCTTTCTTGTCCACAAATAAGACAGGTGATCTCCATGGGGACGCACTTGGTTGAATCAATCCAATTTCTAGCATGGAATCTAGTTGCTTCTTCAGTTCTGCTAGCTCTGACGGGTTCATACTATATGGTCTCTGGGCTATGGGTCCTGTTCCGGGGATTAGTTCGATGATAAACTCGATATCCCGATCTGGGGGCATACCGGGCAAAACATCTAGAAATACATCGGGGTATTCACAGACTATCCGGACTTGGTCAATGGTAGGTTGGGCTAGACTCTTGAATTGGCGAGGTAAGGTTTCAGATATATGCTCGACTGATATTCCGGCGGTACTGGTCATGGTGATGGCTTTCTTAGCACAGTCAATCAATCCCTTATGTTTGGACATCCAATCCATTCCTAGTACTACTTCCAAACCTTTAGTTCCGAGTACTATCAGATTAGCATAAAAATCTATGCCATGGATTCGGATAGGGACGACTTTGCAAATTTGCCTAGCCTTGGTGGTTGATCCGGGAATTTGCACAATCATAACATGCTTCAGTTTGGTTGGTTGAATTTTACTAGTGTAGGCAAATTCTTCGGTGACAAATGAATGCGAGGCACCAGAGTCAAACAACACTCTTGCAAGTACTGAATTAACAGAAAACATACCCAGCACGACGTCTGGCGCTTCCTGAGCTTCTTCAGCATGCATGAGAAAAAGACGGCCATTGCGGTTGAGTGAATTCCCTGGGGCAAATCTTCTCCCTGGCTGGACACAACGCTGCTGCTGAGCTGGGGCATTGGCATTAGGGGCTGTAGCATTCTTCTTGATGGGGCACTCATTGGAATAGTGGCCTTTATTTCCACAGTCATAACAGGTCACTTGTGACTTGTCCTTGGCTGCTACAGGCACAGCATTGCTTCCAGTCCTCGGGGCAGTGCTGGTGTTGGCGGTAGCATTGTTGGTGTTGAACTTGGGTGGGGCACGGGTGAAATTGCTAGAGTTGCCGGGTTTGTTGTGATTTCCTCCGGCTCTAGGGTTTCCACGGTTGGGGTAGGTCGGACGGTTCATAGGGGGTCTGTTGGTTCTTGGGGCAAATCCTGGAGATGGGTTGGGGCGATACTTTGGGGTCTGATGGGTTCCTGGTTGATGCATCATGCGACGCTTGCGGTTCTCATTGGCTTGGTTGATATTTCCTTCCATCTGGATAGCAGAGTTGACAAGGGCTTCAATATCAGCAAAGGGGATATTGACTAACACCGTCTGCATCTCGTCATGCAGACCATTCAGAAATCTTTCTTTCTTCTTGGCTTCGGTGTCTATCTTGTCCGGGGCATACCTAGCTAATGACAAAAATTTGTCACGGTATTCCACTACAGTCATCCTTCCTTGCTTCAGCTCTCTGAACTCGTCTCTCATTCTCTTGATCAAACCTGGTGGCACATGGGTTCTGCTAAACTTGACCTTGAATTCCTCCCAGGTCATCATCTGGCCTCCGGTCATTGCACGAACACTATTCCACCATGCCCTGGCATCTCCGGCTAGATAATGGGTGGCGAACAGGACTTTCTCATTGGCTTCCACTCCGGCGACTTCTAAGTTGTTTTCCATGGTTTGCAGCCAATCATCGGCGTCTAGGGGTTCTTTTGACTTGGTGAAAACGGGTGGGTTGGTATTCTGGAAATTCTTGAGCTTAGATCCATGGTTGTCCTGATTTCCGTGGCCTTGGTTGTTGTGGGCTAGCTGGGCTATCTGTTGCAAAGTGTCTAGGTTGGCTTGATGTTCCGCTCTTTCAGCTTCGCGCTCAGAAGTCAACATTTGCAGAATCTGCAACATCGGGTCCGGGGCTGAACCACTTCCTCCATGTGGCATCTGAAGATTGATATAGATCATGAGAAAAGAGGGAAATTTCTAAGGTTTTGTGTCTTTGAAAAGTTTTAAATGTTTGACTCAGATTTTTCTAGAAACTTGCTTTTTCATTCGTTCATTCACTCGATACAACGCACACCACAGCAAGGAAAAACAGATGGTTTTAAGAACCATTCTGGAATCTACGATACAGTGGGACCGACTACTACTCACTACACTAGTGCTCAGTGCTACTACTCCTCGGAGTCTGTGGCTTCATCATCGATGAAGGCGAAATCATCCTCATCGGTGAAGAAGTCCATGGCCTGATCCTCCAGAAAATCATCGTCATCGCTGAGATAGGAGTAAGGGTCTCCACGAAGATCCTCTCCGGCATTCTCCCTTTCCTCCAACTGCATGTCTCTCTCGTGGATGGTCTCCTCCAGAGATGAGATGTGGTGGCGAAGACGGGCAATAATGCGATCCTTCTTGTCGAGCTGACGGCGGCGAGACTTGCGATCCTTTGCTAGCATGGCTATGGTCTGATCCTTCGTCTTGATGATGGCAGACTTGTGGTTGCAATAGTCACGGCAGTTGTCCAACTCCTGCTGACGATCATACATCATGAAGCTAAGGTGGTCCAACTGAGTCTTCATCTCGGGGTGGTATGGGGCTTCCAGTGGTTGTCCATTTGCATCACGCCTTGGGCAAAACTCAAAGCGAGTACCCTTGATCTGATTGATGCTCTGCCCACATAGACGGGAAAGAGCTTCCTGCATTGCTCTGGCAAGTCCATCGAGCCAGTTGTTTTCCCTCAAGGTAAACTGAATTCCCTCCGCAGTGGGAGGTTCAATCTTTCCTCGGAGACTTGCAACAATTAGCCACTATAGATCTTCTCCTCCTTGATCATTGAGCTGAGCTCCGAAGAACTAGGGGTCCGGACGCTCCAGAAGTTCTGAAAGATGATCCAGATCCCTCTCAAAGATAAGGTCTCCTCCATTCCCAAGTTGGTAAAACTTGCTGTACTTCACGTCCATCTATAAAAATAGAGGATGATTAGATTAGCAGAGTGATCAAGTGTGTCCAAATTTTATGTATTTTGCAAGAGTTTTTGAGGAACATGAATTTTTATGAAAGAATCAAAGAGATAACGATGAGAATAAGTTTTTGTAAATATTTGTTTTCTTTGGTTTTGAAACTAAGTTTTTGGTTCAAACGTCCAGTCTAACTAG
This sequence comes from Avena atlantica, assembly GCA_910589765.1. Taxonomy (NCBI): domain Eukaryota; kingdom Viridiplantae; phylum Streptophyta; class Magnoliopsida; order Poales; family Poaceae; genus Avena; species Avena atlantica. The sequence continues at coordinate 358,908,027 of OU342734.1, read as the reverse complement.
GGTCTCCTATGGTCAGGATGGCTCTGATACCAACTTGTCAACACCCGGATTTTTCAATCCTAGATGCCTGTTATGCCATACATCGCAATCCCAGGATTACCATTTTTGCGAGACATAACAGAATTGGATACCATAGTACATCATCCATTACAAACGATACATAAGTTCTTACACAAATAGGGATCTCATGATCCAGTTCTTAATACAACATCAAGCAGCGGAATACGTAATAATAACGGTAGCGTAGGCGAAGCTCCATCTTCGGGGTCACAGGCAATGCTAACGATGGGAGATGATCCTAGTTGTCGTAACCTTCCTGGGGTCCATCTTCCAGGTACTCCTCTTCATAGTCTGGCCATGGGAATAGCCAGGGACAAAGCCATGAGTACTCTTTAAGTACTCGCAAACTAATACTAACAGGTAAAGGGGTTTTTTGGATAATAGGACACTAGGCTCTAGGGTTGTTTTGCAAAAGCCAGATTTATCTCTACTAGGTTCCAAAGCTAGTCACAATTTTATAATTCCTAAGTGGGAGCTTGTATTTCATATCACAACTCTGTTGTGGTCAAGTCAAAGTCTTAATTCATTTCACAGGTCATTTTGAAAAGTCTGACGGGGGAACAGTATGGCCACTCCAACTGTCCATAACCGCGGACGCGGATATTTGAATAGTTTGACACTCTGCAGAGATTGTACACTTTCACCACAATATTCGATACATCCATCAGGAACAAATCCTGAATTCACCATACTCAGTATGCGGATAATCAATCCTAACCTTTCAATTACACGCCCTAGTATAAGCACCTCTCCTGTGAGTTTGGCCTCCCAACCATGACCAACTGTCATCTTGGGTACTGCACAGGTGGACAATCTTCACAAGGTAGCCTCAGCTCAGACCTTGGCCGTGAGGGAACTAATACTAAGGAATATAAGTTTCCAGTCAATCCCTACCCAATATTCGGGTATTGTGGTTGTACGATAAAATTGGAATGGTATCGCATCCAGACAACCATCAGTTTTATAAAGGGCTAAGGCTCATGCCTCAACATTTTTATCACCAAAATCCTCAAGTGTTTGGAAACACATGTCCAAAACATTTCAATAGAATGATCCATCATTCCAAGGTTTTCATAACCATTTTTCCACCAAGTATTCCCATCTAAAAGTTGATCAAGTTTTCTGCTTAGCACTAGCATCTACAGGTGGGGGTAGTACTAATGAGGGGTGGTAACTAGTGGAGTTTCAACTAAGCACAACCTTATGTCTCAGGCTGATGTCAAGGTTTCTAACTTAGGCCAAATTTTATGCTCTTTATGCAACTTTTAGCATCTTTCCAATCTCTACCAGTCACTTAAGTAAACTCTAAGTAAGCTTTGATAAAGAAATAAAGTAAGAAGCTTGCAAATAAAACTAGGATTGGTTTATCAAGTGGGTATGATCACATATGCTTAAGGCATATAGTAGTCATAGAACAAGTATGGGTTTGTTGCATCAGTAGGGTATGTTGCAAGGGTTAGCTTGCATAGGTCAACTTGATTAGTAAGGCCTGCATAGGTATAGTATCAGCTTGCATCAATATCAGTCTAAGCTTGCACATTCACTAGTAGTATTAGGCTTGCCTTGTGCAGAGCAGTGGTTGAAGTTCTCCTCGGCTTCTTCTTCGTAGTATCCTCCTTCCTCCGCGTATCCTTGGTCGGTACTAGCGTCTATGAATAAATATGAGGTACACAATCACCAAACAATACTTAACTACTTGCAATCATCACACACAAGGGTCCTATGGATGATCTAGCATCATCTCTAACCTTACAAGGTTAAGGCTTGATTTAATTCCTTTTATTTTTAGAAAAGTAATTTCTACTCATTGAAAAACTACTTAAGATTTAATATTCTCCAAACCAAACATAGGATCATATTGACACATGTAATCACCACATATTGTAGTCCATGGGAATGTGATTTAAAGTGGTGTCACAATTTAATAAGGTTTTACCCTTTTATTTTAATTAATTAAAGTGGCTAGAAATGCTTATGTAGCATTCTTTTATTACTTGAACATTATTTCTGCAAGTAAACCTATATATTTTTATATATTCTGAAAGGTATGATTAAATGTGATTTTTGAGAGTTGGAATCAACTCAAAAGCTATTATGGTTTAAATTTGAAAAATGTTTGAATGCAGAAAAGCTTCTGCCTTGTTATTTTTACCATGGGTGATCTATAGATCCAAATGACTTGAATCCAACGGGCTTGGATTCAGCATTCACAGACCTTTCCAACAAAATTGGTTTCATTCAATTTGGTGCACTGAATCGATCTGGGTTGATTTTTGAAGTTGGGTACAGAAGTGTGTTTGAATTGAAATAGAAAAAGGTTTAATTTGAATAACTGGGCTGCGCGGGAAAAGTTACTGGGCCGGCCTGCTAAGTGCAGTGCTCCCGCGGGCTGCTTAAGTGGGTGTCCCCACTCGTCAGTGACACGGGGCTGGGCGAAGCGGTATGGGGCGACGTGGATCGTTCGATCTAGTTCTAATCCAACGGCTGGGAGTCATCGTCGACGCGAGACAACGCCGGCGAGAACGAAACCTAGCGCGGCCAGTGAGGGTTGCTAGGGGCTCACCGGGGTACTGGCGAGGGTCGGCGAGGCGGGCGAATGACGAAGTCGACGACGGCGAATCTCCTGGTACCGGTGGCTTCTCCTGGGGCGGCTCCAATCACTGGCTCCCTTCTTCTCCAGAGGCGGCGGGCTCCGGTGAAATTCCGGTGGGGTGGTGCTCGCCTTGCTCTGCGAACGGTGTGGCACGATCAGTGAGGAGAGGGGAGTGAGATGGTGTGAAGAAATCATGCAGGGGTGGCCTCTATTTATAGTCGAGCGAGGGGACCGTCGGGGCGCACGGTGAGCTCGTCGGGGGCGAGGTTACAGACGGCTAATGGCATGGGCAAGGGTAGGGGACGGTGCGGTGTCTCCTGGAGATGCTCAACGACATGGTATCGAGGCATGGGGAGGTGTGGTTTGGTCTGGAACGGGGGGTGCTCTGCGCGGCAGAGGCGGCGTCTTCGACGGCGGGCGGTGGCTGTGCGGCACGGGGCGGCAAACGGGGATGTCTGGCGGTCTCCTGGGTTGATGGCGATCGTGTGTGCACGCGGTGAGGGCGGCGCGCGGTCTGTGGACGCTCGTCGAGGGTGGTGCTCTGTCGCATGCTTGGCATGGTCTCTGGCGGTGTGGGCGCGGCTTGTGCGCGTGGTCCAGGGCTTGGCAACGCTCGCGGCTGGGACAGGTAGTGGCGGTGGACGGTGGGCTGTCTCCCAGACATGCTGGCTAGGCTTGCTGCTGCTCCTAGCTTGCTGTCGACTATGGGGTGGTAAGGGGGTGCTCGGCTGTTCACCATTGATGGCAATGGCAAGCTCACAGGGGTGCTAGTCCTTAGTTAAACTTCCTAGATGATCTACTGGGCTGTGTGTGAGCTAACTAGGGAACAAGTTAGGCAAGAATCACTGCTCACAATAGTGTTTGATGTTTGTTTTATTTGTGTCTGCAACATGTTTGATGAAATAGCCGCATGAACTCAAGTTTTGAATTCTGAAAAGATTTTTGGTGGGTTTGCTAGATTGGTGCTGGTGAGTCTGCAGATGCTTGGGTTTTGAAAGTTGAGCTTGTTTGAGTGGTTTTTGAAAAAGTGGGATCTTCCCATATGATAAAGATTAAATTTTGAATTGTCATTTAAACTATGCATTTGAAAGTTTCTGGATGATCACAAAGTGGGCCTTGATACCTTGTTATGAGTACATCCAAGGGGTGCAAAGATCCAGAAAGGTTTCTGTTAGATTTTGAAATTTTGAGACAGCCAAAGTAGGCATGGGAGTTAAATTGGTCAAAGTGACCATTCATTTCATATATGTGTTTTGATTTACTTGTCTTTAGGAAAAGTGTGGGAAATGTTTTAGATGATGTTTATTTCACCTAAGAAACATTTTACAAGCAATGAAACAAACAAACAAACAAACAAACAAGGTGTTTAAAAGAATTTAAAAATCCATGCATACACATATGCATGCATTCATAATTTTATTTAGAAAAGTTTTTGTTAACCCTAAATTTGATGATTCGAATTTGATGATCCAAGCTTAGTATTTTTGGGATGTTACATTATGCCTCTCTCATAAACTAGCTCGTTGATTAACAAGATGATCAAGGTTTCCTGATCATAGACATTGGATGTTGTTAATAACGAGATCACAACATTAGTGTAATGGTGTGATGAACATTCATCCGAAGTATAGCATTACGATCAAAGTCATGAGTTTATATTAATATAAAAACTTACGAAGAGATCCTAATCCTTAGACCATGAGATCATGTCAATCACTAACACCGGGAGAGTTTCTTGATAACATCAAACGTCACACCATAAAAGGGTGATTATAAAGATGGATTCAGAACTAATAAAGTGTTATGTTGAGGCTCATGGATCGAGAGTGGAATTTGTTCATCCCGATGACGGATAGATATACTCTGGGCCCTCTCGGTGATATCACATTGATTAGCTTGCAAGCAAGTGATTTGATCACTAGAATGTTATATCACGGGAATGAGAAAAGAGTGCATGTTAGTAACGAGATCAAACTAGGTATGGAGATACCGATGATCGAATCTCGAACATGTAATATATCGTGAAACAAAGGGATTAAGATACTAGCGTAAAAGTTTCCGACGATCACAAGAAAGTCATCGTTGAATGTGTGGGAGTCAGTATGGGTCTCCAGATCTCGCTTCTGATTATTGATCCGAGAGGGGTCTCGATCATGTCCGCATTATTCACGAACCGTAGGGTGACACACTTAAGAGACTCCGACATCCAATTGGCGCAAAAGTTTCAAGCCGAAAGAATGAACAAGCGCAGGAATTTATTTCACTAGATACCGAAACAGGTTTTCGGGTGAAATTGCATAAAGTGGTTATGCATGTGAAATAGAATTCTAGCAAGGGGTTATTTGTGAATGTTTGTCCTTAAAATAATTGACAAAATTCTGAATAAAATAAAAGAGTTTTATTTAATGAGAGTTTGCATTAAATTTGGTGGAAATTTAATGGGAATTTGAGTGGATTTTTGAGTGGAGAAAATTGAAGGGCCATTTTGTGAGTGGAGTGTCCACCCACATGAATGAGGGAGAGGTGGGGGCACCCTCCATGGCCGGCGGCCATGCCCCCTTGGGCTGCCCCCTCCTCCTATAAAAGGAGCCCCTCCTCTCACTTGTCTCTCACACCTCCTCGTGAAGGATCTCTCTCCCCCTCTAGAATTTATCCCCCATGGTCTCGTACTAGCGAGATACATGTTCCTGGTGGCTATTCGGCAAGAAAGAGTTGTGCTTCCGCTGCATCGCTGGAGCGAGAAGGCGGAGGTTGCTCGGTGCCTCGAACGTGTGTGCGAGCACGGATGCGCTGCTGTTTTGCGGCGCTAGGACTTCCTCTCGATCTTGAGATCGGCAAGAGATCGTCTACATCAACCACGAGTTTGGACTCGTTAAGCTTTGTCGGTCTTCAAGGGTATGTTATCTACAGATATACATCCGCCCGTTGTTTGTATCTAGTAGATAGATCTTGCTACATAGTTGTTCCCATCGTAGGAAATTTTTTGTTTTCTATGCTGCGAACCCTACAGTGGTATCAGAGCCGGATCTATGCGTAGATACTTTGCACGGGTAGTACACATATGAGTATGTGGGCGATGATGATCATTTTATTGCTTCTTAGTTGTAGTTTGGATATTTGTGGCATAGTGGGATGAAGCGGCCCGGACAAACTTTACATGTCCTCGCACATGAGACCTGTTCCACGCTTGACATGCAACTAGTTTTGCATAAGTGGCTAGCGTGTGTCTGTCTCTCCTACTATAGTTAATATCTAATTTGCAACGAGTTGTCAACAATTTGGTTATCCTTGTTGTGGTTCATGTTCGTAGGTAAGAACGGTTCTATCTTCGAAAGCCCTAAGCCACGTAAAACTTGCAATGGATAAATTAGAGGCGTCTAGTTTAGATTGTTGCTGGGCTAGTGTTATGATATGGTGATGTTGTAAGTAGAAGTATGAGATGATACTCTTACAACACACATAGCGTGTAAGTTCCATAGACCTTGGCCTTACACATAAAGTTATGATAGAGATCATACCACGGTGCACATGATGGAGATCATATGCGGGAACCATATCATTTCACTAATAAACATGTGATGTTTTGATTGCATCTTATATTGCTTGTTTGGCGTTTTATTAGCATAATAAGATGATCCCTCAGTTAGATATCAAGATAAGAATGTGTTCTTCCTTAAGTATGCACCAAAAATGTTTCGTCGCTTCAAGACATCATGTGATGATCGAGTGTACTTGAATCCACGAGCATATCTCGGGTGTAAGACAGTTACACACGCGAATACTAAGGTTCTTACTTGACGAGCCTAGCATGTACAGACATAGCCTCGGAACACGGACCGAAAGGTTAAGCATGAGTCATATGTTTTGATATGATGACCATATGGATGCTCGCCTTTGAAGCTATACCGACTCACGTGATGATCGGACTTGGTGTAGTGGATTTGGTTCATGTAATCACCAAAAAGGCACGAGGGATGACGTTTTTGAGTGGGAGTTCATTCGTAATATGGATTAGTTTAACTCAATCTATCATACACTTAGTCTAAACTTTACAAATTATGTTGTAGATGGCACCACCTGATTTTAATTTCAATGTGTTCATGGAGAAAGAGAAACTAGCAACGAACGGTAGCAACTTTACCGAATGGGCCATGAATTTGAGGATTCTCCTCTCTGCTGCACAAAAGCAATACGTGCTAGAAGCGCCACTAGGCCCCCCACCTTTAGAGGATGCCCCTGACGAGGAGAAGAATGTCTATCAGACTCTTCAGGAGGACCACAACTTAGTTCATTGCGACATATTGTATGGGCTAGAGCCGGAACTTCGAAAGCGTTTCGAAAACGTCAATGCATTTGATACAATGGGTGAGTTGAAAATGATTTTCGACACACATGCTGTTGTAGAGAGCTACAACGCTTCAGAAAAGTTCTTTAGCTGCATGATGGAAGAGCACAGCTCCGTTAGTGAGCATGTACTCAAGATGTCGGGTTACGCAGATAAGCTTGTGTCCTTGGGAATAACGATTCCCATTGAATTAGGCATCCATCGTGTTCTGCAGTCTCTGCCACCTAGCTATAAGAGCTTTATGATGAACTATAATATGCAAGGCATGAAGAAGTCTCTCCCCGAGCTTCTATCAATGCTTAAAACTGCAGAAGTGGAGATCAAAAAGGAACATCAAGTGTTGATGATCAATAGGAACACTGGTTTCAAGAAAGACAAGAAGGGAAAACGGAAGGGTAGTAAGGGCGGCAAGCCTGTTGCCGTGCCTGAAAAGAAACCCCGAGTTGGACCTAAGTCTGATACCGAGTGCTACTACTGTAAGGGGACTGGCCACTCGAAGCGCAAATGCGACAAGTATTTGGCAGACAAGAAGGCCGGCAAGGCAAACAAAGGTATATATGATATACATGTTATTGATGTGTACTTGACTAGTGCTCGCAGTAGCACCTGGGTATTTGATACCGGTTCAGTTGCTAATATTTGTAACTCGAATCAGGGGCTGCGGAACAAGCGACCGCTAGCAAGGGGTGAGGTAAAGATGCGTGTCGGCAATGGATCAAGCGTTGATGTGATCGCCGTCGGAACGCTGCCTCTCCACTTGCCGTCGGGATTAGTTATAAACTTGAATAATTGTTATCTGGTGCCTGCACTGAGCATGAACATTGTATCTGGATCATGTTTGATGCGAAGTGGTTATTCATTTAAATCCGAGAACAATGGTTGTTCCATTTATACGAATGAAATCTTTTATGGTCATGCACCGATGATGAATGGTTTATTTCTATTAGATCTCGATGATAATGTTACACATATTCATAATGTTGATGCTAAAAGGATTAAACTTAATGAAGATATATCTGCATATATGTGGCACTGCTGTCTAGGTCATATTGGCGTTAAACGCATGAAGAACATTGATGAATGGAATCACTTGATTTTGAATCATTTGATACATGTGAGCCATGCCTTATGGGCAAGATGACTAGAAAGTTGTTTTCCGGTTCAATGGAACGGGCGATAGATTTATTGGAAATCATACATTCTGATGTATGTGGTCCAATGAGTGTGTCGGCGCGAGGTGGATATCGTTATTTTTTTACTTTCACGGATGATTTGAGTAGATATGGTTATATCTACTTGATGAAACACAAGTCTGAAACCTTTGAAAAGTTCAAGGAATTTTAGAATGAAGTGGAAAATCATCGTAATAGAAAGATCAAATTTCTACGGTCCGACCGTGGAGGTGAGTATCTAAGTTACGAGTTTAGCACTCACATGAAAGAGTGTGGAATTGTTTCACAACTCACACCTGCCGGAACACCACAGCGAAATGGTGTGTCAGAATGTCGTAATCGTACTTTATTAGATATGGTTCGATCTATGATGTCTCTGACGGACTTGCCTTTGTCATTTTGGGGTTATGCACTAGAAACTGCTGCATTCACTTTAAATCGGGCACCATCTAAATCCGTTGAAAAGACACCGTATGAATTGTGGTTTGGAAACAAACCTAAGCTGTCATTTCTTAAAGTTTAGGGATGCGATGTTTATGTGAAGAAACTTCAACCGGATAAACTCGAACCCAAAGCGGAAAAATGCGTCTTCATAGGATACCCTAAGGAAACTATTGGGTATTCCTTCTATCACAGATCCGAGGGCAAGGTTTTTGTTGCCAAGAATGGATCCTTTCTAGAGAAAGAGTTTCTCGCGAAAGGTGTGTGTAGTCGGAAGGTAGAACTCGAAGAGGTTACTGAACCTTCTCTTCAAAGTATGGCGAGTAGCGCAGCGCCGGAAGTTGTTACGGAGTTGGATCCACCTGTTGAAGAGGGAACTAATGATAATGATCATGAAACTTCGAAAGAGAGTACTACCGAACCTCGCAGGTCAAGCAGAACACGTGCAGCTCCCGAGCTGTACGGAAATCCTGTCATGAATTTCATGGTTGATGAAAATGATGACCCTGTGATGTATGAAGAAGCGATGATCAGCCCGGATTCCAACAAATGGTTAGAAGCCATGAAATCCGAGATGGAATCCATGTATGAAAAACAAGTTTGGAACTTGGTGGAATTACCTCACGACCGAAAGGCCGTGGAGAACAAATGGATTTTCAAAAGGAAAAATGATGCTGATGGTAATGTGACCGTCTATAAAGCTCCACTTGTCGCAAAGGGGTTTTGACAAATTCAAGGAGTTGACTACGATGAGACATTCTCTCCCGTAGCGATGCTAAAGTCAGTTAGGATTATGTTAGCAATTGCTGCATATTTCGATTATGAGATATTGCAGATGGATGTCAAAACCGCGTTTCTCAATGGTAATATTGAAGAAGAGTTGTATATGATACAACCAAAGGGTTTTGTCGATCCTAAGGATGCTAACAAGGTGTGCAAGCTTCAGCGATCCATCTATGGATTGAAGCAAGCATCACGAAGTTGGAATCTCCACTTTGATGAGGTGATCAAAGAGTTTGGATTTGTCCAAACTTATGGAGAAGCTTGTATTTACAAGAAAGTGAGTGGGAGCAATGTGGCATTTCTGATATTATATGTGGATGACATATTATTGAACGGAAATGATATAGATCTTTTAAACAGTGTTAAAATTTATCTAAACATCAAATTTTCAATGAAGGACCTAGGTGAAGCGTCATACATATTAGGCATAAAGATCTATAGAGATAGATCTAGGTGCCTAATAGGGCTATCGCAAAGTACATACCTTTATAAGATCTTAAAGAAGTTTAAAATGGACGGAAGTAAGAAGGGGTTCTTACCTATGTTGCAAGGCAAGACATTGAGTAAGACTCAAACTTCGGCTTCGGCGGAAAAAGAGAGATAATGGACAAAGTCCCCTATGCTTCAGCCATAGGCTCTATAATGTACGCCATGCTATGTACAAGACCGGATGTGGCACATGCTATTAGTTTGACTAGTAGGTACCAATCGGATCCAGGTTCGGAACATTGGATAGCGGTCAAGAATATCCTTAAGTACTTACAAAGAACTAAGGATATGTTTCTTGTATACGGAGGTGGAGAAGAGCTCGTCGCTAAGTGTTACGTTGATGCTAGGTTTGACACCGATCCGGATGACTCTAAGTCTCAATCCGGATATGTATTTCTCATGCTGGCGGAGCGGTTAGTTGGAGGAGCTCCAAACAACCTGTGGTATCAACAACGGAGGCCGAATATGTTGTTGCTTCAGAAGCGGCTCAGGAAGCAGTTTGGATGAAGGAGTTCATATCGGAACTAGGAGTGGTTGCAAACGCGTTGGACCCAATGGTGATCTATTGTGACAACAATGGTGCCAGCCAATGCCAAAGAACCAAGGTCTCACAAGCATTCCAAGCATATTAAGCGCCGGTTTCACTCCATCCGCGAGCATGTCAAGGATGGAGATATAAAGATTTGTAAAGTACATACGGATCTCAATGTAGCCGATCCATTGACTAAAACTCTCCCTAGAGCAAAACATGATCAATACCAGAACTCAATGGGTGTTAGATTTATCACTATGTAACTAGATTATTGTCTCTAGTGCAAGTGGGAGACTGAAGGGAATATGCCCTGAGAGGCAATAATAAAGTGTTTATTATGTGTATTCCAAGTATATGATAGATGTTTATTTTGCATGCTATAATTGTATTAATACAGAAACATTAATACATGTGTGTTTAATAAACAAATAGAAAGTTCCTAGTTATGCCTCTCTCATAAACTAGCTCGTTGATTAACAAGATGATCAAGGTTTCCTGATCATAGACATTGGATGTTGTTAATAACGAGATCACAACATTAGTGTAATGGTGTGATGAAAATTCATCCGAAGTATAGCATTACGATCAAAGTCATTGAGTTTATATTGCTATAACAACTTACGAAGAGATCCTAATCCTTAGACCATGAGATCATGTCAATCACTAACACCGGAAGAGTTTCTTGATAACATCAAACGTCACACCGTAACAGGGTGATTATAAAGATGGATTCAGAACTAATAAAGTGTTATGTTGAGGCTCATGGATCGAGAGTGGAATTTTTTCATCCCGATGACGGATAGATATACTCTGGGCCCTCTCGGTGGTATCACATTGATTAGCTTGCAAGGAAGTGATTTTATCACTAGAATGTTATATCACAGGAACAAGAAAAGAGTGCATGTCAGTAACGAGATCAAACTAGGTATGGAGATACCGATGATCGAATCTCGGACATGTAATATATCGTGAAACAAAGAGATTAAGATACTAGCGTAAAAGGTTCCGACGATCACAAGAAAGTCATCGTTGAATATGTGGGAGTCAGTATGGGTCTCCAGATCCCGCTTCTGATTATTGATCCGAGAGGGGTCTCGATCATGTCCGCATTATTCACGAACCTTAGGGTGACACACTTAAGAGACACCGACATCCAATTGGAGCAAAAGTTTCATGCCGAAAGAATGAACAAGGGCAGGAATTTATTTCACTAGATACCGAAATAGGTTTTCGGGTGAAATTGCATAAAGTGGTTATGCATGTGAAATAGAATTCTAGCAAGGGGTTATTTTTGAATGTTTGTCATTAAAGTAATTGACAAAATTCTGAATAAAATAAAAGAGTTTTATTTAATGAGAGTTTGCATTAAATTTGGTGGAAATTTAATGGGAATTTGAGTGGATTTTTTAGTGGAGAAAATTGAAGGGCCATTTTGTGAGTGGAGTGTCCACCCACATGAATGAGGGAGAGGTGGGGGCACCCTCCATGGTCGGCGGCCATGCCCCCTTGGGCTGCCACCCCTCCTCCTATAAAAGGAGCCCCTCCTCTCACTTGTCTATCACACCTCCTCGTGAAGGATCTCTCTCCCCCTCTAGAATTTATCCCCCATGGTCTCGGACTAGCGAGATACATGTTCCCGGTGGATATTCGGCAAGAAAGAGTTGTGCTTCCGCTGCATCGCTGGAGCGAGGAGGCGGAGGTTGCTCGGTGCCTAGAACGTGTGTGCGAGCACGGATGCGCTGCTGATTTGCGGCGCTAGGACTTCCTCTCGATCTTGAGATCGGCAAGAGATCGTCTACATCAACCACGAGTTGAACTCGTTAAGCTTTGTCGGTCTTCAAGGGTATGTTCACTATGACTATACATCCGCCCGTTGTTTGTATCTAATAGATAGATCTTGGTACATAGTTCACATCGTAGGAAATTTTTTGTTTTCTATGCTGCGAACCCTACACATGCACCATCAAAACCAAGATCAAACCATTTGCAAGCATTGAAAGCTGGGATCGAAGAACTCTAAACATGAGCATGAAAGAAAAAGTTCTAACAGTAAGACAAAGTAACTATGCATGCAACATGAAAGGCTACAAACAAAGATCATGAATAACATGCATTGAAAAACGTTTGTTTGTTTCACATACAGAAAACATAGCATATTGGCAATCAGCTTGTCCCTCATATAGAAGCAAATAGATGCATAGGACACCTTCAAAGTTCACAAGGGTGACTAGAAACAAGTAGCACAAGAACAAGTAATATCACAATATGCATCAATCAATAATCTTTGGAACACTGCACACATGTAGAGGTCTCAACCTAATAAGGTAGATCCCTCCTGTGTTTTGCAATGCTAGTCCCTGGATCAATAGCTAGCATCCACAGTTAAGATGTAATATCAAGAAACAAAGGTCATAACATAACTTTGCAACCAGGAATAACATAAGTTTATTACATCAAACATAGCTCATTTGGTTATTACATTACATTGCAGCGGAATAATAATAATCATGGAGTCCTTCATCTTCAAAATGCCACAGGCAGATGTTGGTTGTAGACTTTGTAATCCTAATCAAACAATCTTCACTAAAATCAATCAAACCTGCAACATACAAGTTACAGCCACAAGGGTCAATACATTTGAATTGTATTGGCAAGTTTCACTACTTTGTATATTATGAGTGGATCCTACCATTACAGGCATATTTGGCTAAGTAGAGTTTAAGGCTTAATTGCATAAAGCAACATTTATCCTATTTTTTTTAAATGGTTTTGGTCCTTTGTCAAATCCCTTTTCCAAGATCCTTGAACTCCTTGGTAGAAACTCAAGTGTTCATGACCTTGTCAAAAATCCCTTGAGCTACTTGGTAACTCCAAGTGCAACAAGTTTTATGAAATCTCATGAGTTCCTTGGTAACCCCAAGTACATCATGCTCTTGAGCACCTTGGTACCCCAAGTGCAACAAGCTCAACAAAATCTCTTTGAATTCCTTGGTACCCCCAAGTGCATCAAGTTTTTATATTAGAAATTGGAATGTCAAGATCTCCCATGGTTCAAACTTTAGTTGCTCAATATTGTCCATAACCGGGGACACGGCTAAGTACTTAGATTTTATTAACTTCTGCAGAAGGAGTACACTTTACCCACATGACACAATCCCATCTTGTTGCCACCAGTGGCCTACTGGATTAGTGCTCACCAAGATGGAGTACTGGCAGACTGAGAATGTGACGAAGTCTTTCCAAAAGGTCCTCCCATACATCATTGCTAGCTTGTCTTCAGTCCCCATGAAGCATTCCAGATCCCCATGTCCGGTAACTAAAGACAATGTATGGGTATTCCTAATGTAATTGACTAAGCCAGAGCCATAATAGCATGTGGTTGCACACGAAAGCCACAATTGGAGAAACATGTTCAATCTCTAAGTTTCCTAGGTGGTTTTCATTTGGAGCACAACACAAAGTGATTGCCATAGACATGGTTCCTTTTGTTTCCACCTTCTCCAAAACTTCAAGTATCCTCCACCTAGGTGGTTCATTGAGTCCTTGTTTTATTATGTGAAACACAAGTCCTTTTCTCAACCTTTGTAAAATCTCAACATGTATCTCTTTTCAAAACATAGCATGGCTAAGCATGTACAACTTCAATATTTTCACTAAGGAGTGTATAGGGAATCCTATTAGGATTTAGCATAGCATAAGTATAAAATATTTTTCATGTATATTTTCAAAATCCACTAAGTATAATGAAAATAGTAGGAATTTTGTTGATAGTGTCACTTGCCTTTTTGGAAGAGAATGGTGGTTCACTCCTTGATCTTGCTAGTCTCACACTTTGCTAAATTCACTACAAGTCAATCAAGCAAAACACAAAATCAACTAACATTCCAAACCAAGGTTAAACAAACAATTTCACATTCCCAAAGCAATGGAATCTAAGTCATGCAAAGGATGGTTCTGTTGCAAGGTTGGTCTCTACTAGGTTTATAAGCTTTGTAAGGTCCAAATTGGTCATTTACCAAAATGGCAAAGTCATTAGTTAGAGGGTTTTGCTCAAAATCTATTTAAAAATCCATTCAACATTTTATGTGGTGAAAAATAGTTTTATTACATCTAAAACCTTTAAGTTTTCACCAAAAGTTTCTAACTCTCAAGATTTGTTGTTTTGGGTTAGTAGCTTTGAATCAAAATATTTTCTCAAAGTTTTATTCCAAAATCCTTTTCATAATACAACCATTATCTTTATTTGGCTAGAGTTAGACTAATTCAATTAATCCATTCTAAATATTTCCAATCTCATTTTCAAATCCATGGGTTGGTTCCTAGGGTCAGTATGGTCACTACAAACCATTTTGCAAAAGTTTTAAATCTAAAATCATTTTTTAAACAACTTTTCTACTCTAAACAAGTACACAAATGTTTCTGCAATTTCAAACAAGCTAACAGATACTATTTTCGAAACTAAGGCCATGGTTGGCTAGGGCTTGCTCTCCTGAATCCATTGATATAAAATTTGAAATTTTTGGACGTGTGGTTTGAAAGTTACAAAGGTTTGAAGTTTGCAAATAATTCTGATTCAAAAATCTGTTTTAACTCAAACTCTGGCCACGTGGCAGTATCCTACTAGATGGTACCGGTTCGGGTGGATCGCGGCTGCAGGCCGTTAGATCAAGTGGCATCGCACGGCGCTGGCTGCGTACCTTTTCGAGTTTAAGTGATCTAATCTCGCTCACCCAATCTAGATCCTACGGTACTGCTTCGCTTGACCAAAAGTGAGTGGCGCCGACGGCGGCTAACGGCGGCGCTCGGCCAGGCGGTGGCGCTACGGCGGCTACAGGAAGCAAGGGGGAGAGAAAAAGTGCTCACCAGAATCGCAGAGCTGTGGTGATGCTCGACGTGTTGTTGGCTTGACAAGGGGCGCTCGGGTACTGCGGTAATTGCTCGCCGGAGTTGGTTCTGGCGACGGGCGGCTCTGGTCGAGGTCGAGGACGTCACTGGAGATCGCCCTAAGGCAAAACGAAGGCGCGGTCAGATGCGCAGGATCGAGACAATACTATGTGCGTGATCGAGAAGTGACGGGGCGGTCTGGTTCACTTGGTAAACATCGTCGGAGAGGTTGCAGACGGCGGCGTCGTCGGAACTTGTCAAAGCCGACGCTTCGGGGCGCCCGCGGTTGAACGGAGGGCACGGACAGAAGCGCCAGGGGATGGGGAGCGTGCGTGCTTGGTCGATGAAGCAAGGGGAGGCAGTGTGTGGCCGGAATTGAGAGCTAAGCTCGTCGGAGACGGCGGCGGTGCAGAAGAGATTGGCGACAACCTAGGGGCAGAGAGGGAGTGGCGACAGAGGGGAAAGGAGGAGGAGGCGTTGGCGCTTAATAGCGTGCATTCACGGCGAGGTTTAAGGCGTGGCATCACTGCGAATTGATCGCGGCTTTGAATGGCAGCAACGGCAGCGAGGGAGAAGGCGTGGTCTGCGGGTGGGGAGGAAGAACAGTAGCGGTGGGGTCTACCTGTCAACGGGGAAAGGAGTAAGGGAGAGGTCCACCGGTCATTCTCTCTGAGGGTTATTTACTGAGTGCGAACCGTTTTCTTGCGGGGTGAGGAGCTGGGCTGGTTGGTGGGCTTCCTGGGCTTGGCCGGATAGGCTGGGTCCAAATCCATTTTTTTCTTTATTCTGTAACCCTTTTTTATATTTCTGATTTTCTGTTTTGAATTTCAATCAACCAAACAACATTCAAATTAGTTAAATAATCAACAAACCTTGCAATGATGAACTTGGTTCTGTTCAGATACATAAACCCAAAATCCAAAATAAAATAATATTTTAAATCTCTTTAGGTTCTATTTATTAATTTAGTAAAATGGTCCCAGGTTTTATTAATAAAACAAGGTTTGGTTTATTTAATAAAATCTTCATTTGATATCCAAATACTTTCAAAACCAAAACAGTAGGTTTTATTTGAAAATATAAGATACTTGAATTCCTTGTTTAAAACAAATTAACCTTTTATTCAAGGGTCCTTTATTAATTAGATTCAATAGACCTTAATTATTAAATCAATTATGATTTATTTTATTAATATCTTTATTTTGAAAACTAAAAGTAAAACCAAAACTCTTTAGTAGGTTTTATTTGAGAATATAAAATACTTGGAAACTTATTAATAAGTTTTGAGGTTTTAATTAAAATGGTAAGACCTTTTAAAAACTGGGATATTAAATTCCTATTAATTTATTTAAATAAGCCTTTGCTATTTTTATTCAAACATAATTTTTTAATCCCAAAGTTTGGTCAAGGTTTATTTTGGCTTTATAAAATATTCTTTATTTATAAACTCATCTTTTCTTTTGAACACCAAATCTTTTATTAAATGATTCCAAAATAGTAGTTTCAAAACATTTTTAATTTCCTTTTTAATTAAATGTTTAACTCATTAAATTCCTTTAGGATTTTATTTAATTCAAATGGGTTTGAGGTTCCATTTAAATTCAAAAAGTTTCTTCCGGCTCTGGAAATCAGACAAAGTTTTATTTTATTCATTTATTTTCACATTACAAGATTTGGAAAATCTTGGGATGTGACAGGCTACCACCCTTAAAATAAATCTCGTCCCGAGATTTGGGAAGGCTGGGGTTACAAGCAAGTTCAAAACAACTAGGGTACTTCCACCCTTAAAAAATTTCAAACAAAAATTACATCTTGTCCTTCTTGGGATCCTGGGAAACTTCTCTAAGCAAACTTTTGCATTGAGTCCTTTGTTCCATACTTGACTCATGGGCCAAGGTTGAGTTTCTAGATAGGCTTGTTCAACTTGTTTTTCATCCTTTCTGGACAGTTGCTTGCATAATGTCCTGGATTCTTTCAGTTGAAACAATGAATGTCCTTGAGTTCTTTGCGTTGTTCTTGTGGACAAGTGGCTACATAATGGCCTGGTTCTTTGCAGTTGTTGCACCACACTTGGTCAATCTCTTTATTCTTCTTGTTCTCTGGGCATCCACTGGAGTAGTGTCCCATTTCCTTACATTTACGACATTGTGCAAGGCTCATGTCTTGCTTTTGTTTCTTAAATTTCTTTAGTCCTTTGAATTGGGTTGTCTTGTTTGGAGGTATAAGTGGTCCTTTTCCTTTGGTAGACTTGGATCCTTCCTGTTTCCTTTGTTCCACCATGGAGTAGATAGGACATTGGTTAGTAACATGATCATTTGCTTCACAAAGGTAACAAGTAGCTTGAGAGGTAGGACATTGTCCAACAGGATGTTCTTCTTCACAATTGGGGCATTGACCTTCATGCTCCTTGGAAGTATGATCCTTGTCTCCACAAATAATGCAAGCTAGGGCTCCATCTAGAATAACATTCTTGTCATCTTTGTTATCATAAACCCCTTTGGGATAGCTTTCTTCCATGCTGATCATTTGATTAGTCACCTTAAGCATCAGTTGGGATTGCTCTTCCAAAAACCTTTGCAGTGCTAGATCTTTATCACTATTGTTGGCTATGAACTGAGCTGTCAGTTGGTTCAACTGGTGTTGGGTTGTTATGAGCTCTTTCATGCTGTCAGCTTGGTTGGTGTTGATGTCATCAACCTTGGAGTCTTTTGGAGTAGTCATCTGTTTGGGTTGAAGGAAGATTAGAGTAGGCAAGATATTTCTAAGGAATTATTTCTATTCACACACATCACAATTCACACGAACAATGTGCATGCAATCACAAACTAAACATTCATAAACAACTTTGCACTCAATCAACAAGGTTCAAGCACATACTTAGGCAACAAAATATTTTTGTTACACCACATAAGTTGGTGGTTTGACTTAACTAAATTATGGTGGTCCATCTATATGGTTCACTTGTGATCTTTCCATCCTTCTTGATTCTTTTTGTATGGAATCATGGTTTCTTTGAGAAAAGTTCTTGGTCACAATACTTCAAAGTTGTTGATGGTTCCTTCTTTATTTTGCATTCCCTCAGTCTCTAAATCTTGAGTAAGATTTCCTTGTCTCACTTGTAGTCCTTAGTGATATCCATGTTGGAAATATTTGGAGAACATGCTGAAGATGTTGAAGTCATTAGAGTTGAAGATGTTGGAGAAGTCCTTTGCACATAGTGTAGTCCTTTAGGTTTTCCATCAAGTTTGAATTAGACGAGATGTAGAGTTGAAATCAAAGTGGTTGAGGAAAGAATTTACAAGCTTGTTTTGTAAATAAGTTTTGGAACAAAACAACTCCTATTTTTCTAAGGGTTTTTGTCCAATCCTAGGTTTACAAATCCTACAGGCAACACAATGCTCTGATACCATCTGTAGAGGTCTCAACCTAATAAGGTAGATCCCTCCTGTGTTTTGCAATGCTAGTCCCTGGATCAATAGCTAGCATCCACAGTTAAGATGTAATATCAAGAAACAAAGGTCATAACATAACTTTGCAACCAGGAATAACATAAGTTTATTACATCAAACATAGCTCATTTGGCTATTACATTACATTGCAGTGGAATAATAATAATCATGGAGTCCTTCATCTTCAAAATACCACAGGCAGACGTTGGTTGTAGACTTTGTAATCCTAATCAAACAATCTTCACTAAAATCAATCAAACCTTCAACATACAAGTTACAGCCACAAGGGTCAATACATTTGAATTGTATTGGCAAGTTTCACTACTTTGTATATTATGAGTGGATCCTACCATTACATGCATATTTGGCTAAGTAGAGTTTAAGGCTTAATTGCATAAAGCAACATTTATCCTATTTTTTTAAAATGGTTTTGGTCCTTTGTCAAATCCCTTTTCCAAGATCCTTGAACTCCTTGGTAGAAACTCAAGTGTTCATGACCTTGTCAAAAATCCCTTGAGCTACTTGGTAACTCCAAGTGCAACAAGTTTTATGAAATCTCATGAGTTCCTTGGTAACCCGAAGTACATCATGCTCTTGAGCACCTTGGTAACCCCAAGTGCAACAAGCTCAACAAAATCTCTTTGAATTCCTTGGTACCCCCAAGTGCATCAAGTTTTTATATTAGAAATTGGAATGTCGAGATCTCCCATGGTTCAAACTTTAGTTGCTCATTATTGTCCATAACCGGGGACACGGCTAAGTACTTAGATTTTATTAACTTCTGCAAAAGGAGTACACTTTACCCACATGACACAATCCCATCTTGTTGCCACCAGTGGCCTACTGGATTAGTGCTCACCAAGATGGAGTACTGGCAGACTGAGAATGTGACGAAGTCTTTCCAAAAGGTCCTCCCATACATCATTTCTAGCTTGTCTTCAGTCCCCATGAAGCATTCCAGATCCCCATGTCCGGTAACTAAAGACAATGTATGGGTATTCCTAATGTAATTGACTAAGCCAGAGCCATAATAGCATGTGGTTGCACACGAAAGCCACAATTGGAGAAACATGTTCAATCTCTAAGTTTCCTAGGTGGTTTTCATTTGGAGCACAACACAAAGTGATTGCCAGATACATGGTTCCTTTTGTTGCCACCTTCTCCAAAACTTCAAGTATCCTCCACCTAGGTGGTTCATTGAGTCCTTGTTTTATTATGTGAAACACAAGTCCTTTTCTCAACCTTTGTAAAATCTCAACATGTATCTCTTTTCAAAACATAGCATGGCTAAGCATGTACAACTTCAATATTTTCACTAAGGAGTGTATAGGAATCCTATTAGGATTTAGCATAGCATAAGTATAAAATATTTTTCATGTATGTTTTCAAAATCCACTAAGTATAATGAAAATAGTAGGAATTTTGTTGATAGTGTCACTTGCCTTTTTGGAAGAGAATGGTGGTTCACTCCTTGATCTTGCTAGTCTCACACTTTGCTAAATTCACTACAAGTCAATCAAGCAAAACACAAAATCAACTAACATTCCAAACCAAGGTTAAACAAACAATTTCACATTCCCAAAGCAATGGAATCTAAGTCATGCAAAGGATGGTTCTGTTGCAAGGTTGGTCTCTACTAGGTTTATAAGCTTTGTAAGGTCCAAATTGGTCATTTACCAAAATGGCAAAGTCATTAGTTAGAGGGTTTTGCTCAAAATCTATTTAAAAATCCATTCAACATTTTATGTGGTGAAAAATAGTTTTATTACATCTAAAACCTTTAAGTTTTCACCAAAAGTTTCTAACTCTCAAGATTTGTTGTTTTGGGTTAGTAGCTTTGAATCAAAATATTTTATCAAAGTTTTATTCCAAAATCCTTTTCATAATACAACCATTATCTTTATTTGGCTAGAGTTAGACTAATTCAATTAATCCATTCTAAATATTTCCAATCTCATTTTCAAATCCATGGGTTGGTTCCTAGGGTCAGTATGGTCACTACAAACCATTTTGCAAAAGTTTTAAATCTAAAATCAATTTTTAAACAACTTTTCTACTCTAAACAAGTACACAAATGTTTCTGCAATTTCAAACAAGCTAACAGATACTATTTTCGAAAATAAGGCCATGGTTGGCTAGGGCTTGATCTCCTGAATCCATTGATATAAAATTTGAAATTTTTGGACGTGTGGTTTGAAAGTTACAAAGGTTTGAAGTTTGCAAATAATTCTGATTCAAAAATCTGTTTTAACTCAAACTCTGGCCACGTGGCAGTATCCTACTAGACGGTATCGGTTCGGGTGGATCGCGGCTGCAGGCCGTTAGATCAAGTGGCATCGCACGGCGCTGGCTGCGTACCTTTTCGAGTTTAAGTGATCTAATCTCGCTCACCCAATCTAGATCCTACGGTACTGCTTCGCTTGACCAAAAGTGAGCGGCGCCGACGGCGGCGCTCGGCCAGGCGGTGGCGCTACGGCGGCTACAGGAAGCAAGGGGGAGAGAAAAAGTGCTCACCAGAATCGCAGAGCTGTGGTGATGCTCGACGTGTTGTTGGCTTGACAAGGGGCGCTCGGGTACTGCGGTAATTGCTCGCCGGAGTTGGTTCTGGCGACGGACGGCTCTAGTCGAGGTCGAGGACGTCACTGGAGATCGCCCTAAGGCAAAACGAAGGCGCAGTCAGATGCGCAGGATCAAGACAATGCTATGTGCGTGATCGAGAAGTGACGGGGTGGTCTGGTTCACCTGGTAAACGTCGTTGGAGAGGTTGCAGACGGCGGCGTCGTCGGAACTTGTCAAAGCCGATGCTTCGGGGCGCCCGCGGTTGAACGGAGGGCACGGACAGAAGCGCCAGGGGATGGGGAGCGTGCGTGCTTGGTCGATGAAGCAAGGGGAGGCAGTGTGTGGCCGGAATTGAGAGCTAAGCTCGTCGGAGACGGCGGCGGTGCAGAAGAGATTGGCGACAGCCTAGGGGCAGAGAGGGAGTGGCGACAGAGGGGAAAGGAGGAGGAGGCGTTGGCGCTTAATAGCGTGCATTCACGGCGAGGTTTAAGGCGCGGCATCACTGCGAATTGATCGCGGCTTTGAATGGCAGCAACGGCAGTGAGGGAGAAGGCGTGGTCTGCGGGTGGGGAGGAAGAACAGTAGCGGTGGGGTCTACCTGTCAGCGGGGAAAGGAGTAAGGGAGAGGTCCACCGGTCATTCTCTCTGAGGGTTATTTACTGAGTGCGAACCGTTTTCTGGCGGGGTGAGGAGCTGGGCTGGTTGGTGGGCTTCCTGGGCTTGGCCGGCTGGGCTGGGTCCAAATCCATTTTTTTTCTTTATTCTATAACCCTTTTTTTTATATTTCTGATTTTCTGTTTTGAATTTCAATCAACCAAACAACATTCAAATCAGTTAAATAATCAACAAACCTTGCAATGATGAACTTGGTTCTGTTCAGATACATAAACCCAAAATCCAAAATAAAATAATATTTTAAATCTCTTTAGGTTCTATTTATTAATTTAGTAAAATGGTCCCAGGTTTTATTAATAAAACAAGGTTTGGTTTATTTAATAAAATCTTCATTTGATCTCCAAATACTTTCAAAACCAAAACAGTAGGTTTTATTTGAAAATATAAGATACTTGAATTCCTTGTTTAAAACAAATTAACCTTTTATTCAAGGGTCCTTTATTAATTAGATTCAATAGACCTTAATTATTAAATCAATTATGATTTATTTTATTAATATCTTTATTTTGAAAACTAAAAGTAAAACCAAAACTCTTTAGTAGGTTTTATTTGAGAATATAAAATACTTGGAAACTTATTAATAAGTTTTGAGGTTTTAATTAAAATGGTAAGACCTTTTAAAAACTGGGATATTAAATTCCTATTAATTTATTTAAATAAGCCTTTGCTATTTTTATTCAAACATAATGTTTTAATCCCAAAGTTTGGTCAAGGTTTATTTTGGCTTTATAAAATATTCTTTATTTATAAACTCATCTTTTCTTTTGAACACCAAATCTTTTATTAAATGATTCCAAAATAGTAGTTTCAAAACATTTTTAATTTCCTTTTTAATTAAATGTTTAACTCATTAAATTTCTTTAGGATTTTATTTAATTCAAATGGGTTTGAGGTTCCATTTAAATTCAAAAAGTTTCTTCCGGCTCTGGAAATCAGACAAAGTTTTATTTTATTCATTTATTTTCACATTACAAGATTTGGAAAATCTTGGGATGTGACAACACAGAATGACAACTATGCTCTCTTAATGGTGCCCAAAGGTAGAAGGTGGAGACTCAATAATGGTGGCAGAAAAGCCTTTTATAAAGGAAGCAGGGATTTCAATTTTCAAAAAGAGCTTCCAAAAATTATGGTACTTGTTAGCTTTCAGCCCTCATTGCCCCTATCATAAGCATCTTGAAGTGGTTAAGGTTAAAGTGGCAAAGATGGAGTATATGATTGACGAAGTATAAGTTGGCAATATCAAGTCCCTTGAATACGAGGGCCACACCTCATGCATACTCAACTTTGGGTCGAAGTAAGTTCTTGTCACTGTAAGTATTTCATATCATTGAGAACCGCCAACGGGATACCCCTTGCACATGGTACAGGAACTTCCCCATAACCAAAATGACAAGGCAAGCAGACAATGAGCATCTCAGCAATCTTTTTATTTACCATATGCATAGATTTTTATTGAGGATGCTTCATAGATAGCTCATTATGGTGATGCTGCAAGTTTCCACCATGATTAGGCATGGCTTAGGCTAGCGGCCCAGACGTTTGTCTAACACAGGATAAAAACTCCATGGACTTACAAGTTCCCTTTTTATTTCACACCGGTGACATCCATAGACAAAAGAGCATGATATCAACTGAGTACAAAGTACAAGTGCAATGTTGAAAATGTTCCCCGTGACAGCACGGTTCTGCTAATTCCAACATATAAGTGCAAGAATATACAACATATAAGACACAATGGTTCAAGTTTATTATGGGCAAAGAATATAAAGTGTGCCATCAAGTTCGTGAGGGCTTTAATCACTAGGTTTTCACATAACAATATACTTTTTAATTGGAAGATAGCTGAAAACCAGAATATACTTGGAATGGTGTAACATACCATGCATAGGAATTTATAGTGGAGTGGAATAACTTGGTTTCTTGGGAGTTGGAAGCATGAGTAGAGATTACTCATACAAGTGGAGGCTAGCAAAAGACTGGGAGCAACCAAATAAGAGAGCAATAATGGCCATAATCATGCAGTGCAACAAAGCATTACTAATCAAAGCAAAGAGTGGTACTACAACTCAAGGACTAAATGATCATAGAGGCTAATGGTGACTTGTAATAGTCATAACATGGTGTGAGCATGTGCCAAGTCAACCCAAGCAAAGCATCAAAGGAGAATACCACAATACTATGATTTTGCATGCTAAAACAATGCATAATTTTTTCAAGGCACATTAAGCAATCCTAATTGTTTGGAACAAGTCATGCTACAACAATAATCACTAAGCATAAGGTCAAAACAAGTAATAGCATGACATGATAAAGTCTAAGCCACAGTCAAAACAAGCTCCCTTTTGTACCACTTAAGCATGAAACTTCCTACTCTTTCCAACACCAATCGACTTAATTGAAACAACTCACAAAGATAATAATCAATAAAGACCAGCGATCTTGTCTCACAAATCCACAGAGAAGAACTAAAAAGTTCTAAGCTGAAATCACAAGAAAACTAGGGCTGAACGCAGTGCTAGCAAAAGTGTACACTCACAAAACAATAAGTGTGAAAACTAGAGTGTTCTAGGCAATGAAAACAAAGTGTGTCTCTCTCCAAAAGAAGTGTGGTGTAACCAACCAACTTACTCAAGCAAACTAAGCAAACAAAAACCAAAATTAAAACTAAGACGCTGCAAGAACAACACAACTGTGCATGAAACAAGAAAACGAATTGTCTATAAAGACCTGAGATTTTTATTGATGAAGAAGGGGGTGCCTTGGGCATCCCCAAGCTTTGACACTTGTACCTCTTGAATATTTCTTGGGGTGACACGGGGTGGCATCCCCAATCTTGCACTTTTGTCCATTCTTCATCTTATTACATCATTCTCTCTTTACACCTGAAATTTTTCCTTCATACAAAACTTCACACAATCTTCATTAGCAACATTAGTGTATTCAAAAGATATTAGACCCCTATAAAAGCTTTGGAACAGGAAGGATTTTCACTAAAAACACAAGCTACTGTAGTAAATCCTTCAAAAAGCTCAATTAACCTAAAGAGAACTCAAAAAGGAATCAATAAGAAGCAAATGCAAATAATGGCAGAAATCTGTCAAAACAGACTAGCAGGTAGAAATCAATTTGTTCGAACATCTTCTGTTGCTCAAATAAAAAATTGTTGAACTAACGAAAGTTAGCTAACATACTGGGGGATTTATTTGCAAAATAACATCTCTTTCCGACTTACAGAGATTCCTCACAAATTTTTACGGTGGAGCACAAAAATCTGTTTTGGGACAGCAACTCCCCAAATCTTACTTCCCTCTCATTGGAGGTCATTCTTGGCACAAAAATCAAACAAAAAGGATAAGTAGAGGTCATTACAGAAGTAATAACTTCCAAGACTCAAGAAAACTCTTGGGTTATCTCCCAACAAGTACTTTTCTTTAATGCCTTTAAGTTAGGCATGATAGTTTCAAAGATGCTCATATAGGAAATATGGAGCATCAAGAAGCAAATTCAACGAACATTTTAAGTCTAACCCACTTCCTATGCATAGGAATCTTATAAAGAAACAAGCCATGAAAGCACAAAGCAACAAGCATAGGAAAGCAAAACAAGTGCAGCTTCAAGACTTTCAACATAAAGAGGGGAAACTTAATATTTTTGAGATGCATAAAACCATGCTTCCCTCTCTCATAATAACTTTCAGTAGCAACATGAACAAAATTAACAATATAACTATCACATAAAACATTCTTATCATGAGCCACATGCATAAAATGATTATTACTCTCCACTAAGCAAATGCATTCTTATTAATTGTAGTGGGAGAAAATTCAACAACATAGCTATCACTATTATTCTCATCACCATAATCATCAAATATAGGAGGCATATTGTAATCACAATTAATTTTCTCCTCAATAGTAGGTGGACTAAAAATATCATATTCATCATTGTAATCATCATATATTGGAGGTAAAGTATCATCAAAGAAAATGTTCAACTTTGTGCTTGGGGGACTAAAAATATCATGCTCATCAAAACTAGCCTCCACAAGCTTAGACTTTTCCATAGCATTAGCAACAATGGTGTACAAAGAATTCATACTAATAACATTGCTATTAGCATGCAAATAAAGTTCCATGGGTTTTTTAATTTTCTCTTCAAACACTTCATGTCCTAACTCAAGATAGATACTATAAAGCTCTCTAATTTTGTTGTTGTTTTCCATTAAGCCTAACTAGTGAAAAAAAGAAATGAAAAGACAAAAATGCAGAATCTAAAGGAAATAACTTTGAGCACTCACACCGGAGGATGTGAGTACCTTTTACCTTACCTCCCAGGCAACAGCGCCAGAAAAGAGCTTGATGGCGTTTGACGTGGAGGAAAGGTAAAATCCCAAAACCTCCTCGGCAACGGCGCCAGAAAAGAGCTTGATGTCTACGCACTTCTATTCTTGTAGACAGTTGTTGGGCCTCCAAGTGCAGAGGTTTGTAGAACAGCAGCAAGTTTCCCTTAAGTGGATCACCCAAGGTTTATCGAACTTGGGGAGGAAGTGGTCAAAGGTAATCCCTCTCAAGCAACCCTGCAATCAAGATACAAGAAGTCTCTTGTGTCCCCAACACAGCCAATACACTTGTCAGGTGTATAGGTGCACTAGTTCGGCGAAGAGATAGTGAAATACAAGTGGTAACGGTGCCCGAAAATAGCTTCTGACTTGTTGTTGACGTGGGAGAACGTGTGTGAGTGCCAGAAAAGAGCTTGATGGTGAGGTAAAGACTAAATCAAGCAAACATGCAACAGATCTAGATGCAAACAGTGTTTCAATGTTTAGAAACAAGGCCTAGGGATCATACTTTCACTAGTGAACACTCTCTCATATAAATATTCCTCTCTTCATGATACTACTCTTAACTACTCTCCGGTTGAACACTCTAATCCATGGTAGGGACTTCCCCAATCTAGATAACCCCACACTATCACCTTGAGCGCTAGATGGTTCCAACAAACAGCATAATTTCATAAAGACATCCAACTCCAAATATAACTCATAACAAATATTCAATCTAGCCAAAGTGCCACACACGGTATGCACGCTGTCACTTTCACACACGGGGGAAAAAGCATAGATCTATTAAAGCACAAAGAGTATTTTTGTAGACTCAAACCTAAGTGCCACCATGGCGTGCATGCTGTCACTTTCAAACACATGGGGAGAGAAGAGATCTAATGAAGCACTTAAGTAGCAAGGTAGATCTACTTGATTAGAAAGCTCATGACCACAAGATCATGCATAGAGAGAGAGATTAACACATAGCTACCGGTAGAGCCCTTAGCCTTGAGGAAGAACTACTCCCTCCTCATCATGGGAATCAGCAACGGTGATGAATATGGCAATGGAGATCGATGTAGATGGCTCCATTGGCACTTCCCCGTCCCGGCAGGGTGCCGGAACAGAGACTTTCTATCCCCTGAATCTCCCTTTCGGTGGCGGCGGCTCTACAGAGGTTTTCGTGGATTTATTTTGGATGCCCTAGGGTTTTTGGGTCGGAGGCTTCTTATAGGCGCATGAATCAAGGTTGGTGGGGTATAGGGGGGCCACACCCGCTCTAGGTGCCTCCAGGGCTTGCGCACGCCTAGGGGGTGCGGCCACCCTGTGGACCCCATCTGACTCTGCTTCATGTTTCCATGTTGCTCCAGGAAAAATAATAACTTTGGCTTTTGTCCCGTCCAATTCCGAGAATATTGATTTTCTGCCTTTCTGGAACCAAAAACAGAAGAAAACAGGCAACTGGCACTATGGCAACTTGTTAATAGGTTAGTTCCAGAAAAGATATAAAAACACCTCAAAGTATAGACAAAGCAAAGCAAAGTAGATACAAAACAAGCATGGAGCATCAAAAATTATAGATATGTTTCCGACGTATCAACGGCCTCACTGTTCGTTGGGGCAAAGTTTTGAGTTTGTGTTGTGCAGGTTTCCACGTTGCTTGCAACATCTTTGAGACGTTTCCTTCCTCCTACTGGTTCGATAACCTTGGTTTCTTACTGAGGGAAAACTTGCAGTTGTGCTGCTTCACACCTTGCTCTTGGGGTTTCCCGACGAAGTGCAACACAGCACCATCACGTGGCAAAATAAAGCTCGGCTCGGCAAGATTCCTGTGGCATGCGCGTCGTGTCGTGGCGAGGCGTGGCGTGGCAAGGTGAGCGAGGAGAAGGAGGAGCACGTGTGTATATGTCTTCTCTTCTCAAGCTCGTACAAGTGGTGGAAGATCTCACCTTATAGGCTGGTCCAACTTCCACTCAACTAGCAATGTGGGACTAAACATTTCTTCTAGCTCTTGTCTTGCATGAATGAGCCAAATGGGCCACTAGGATTTCAGGAATTTATTGGCATATAATAAATGGGATGAGCCTATTTAGGCAAAAATTCCAACAATCCCCCACCAGATCCCAGAGGCACATGAAGTTTGTCTTTGGTTCCAAAACATTGTTTATATACCGGTACTGTAGTGGAGACTGTTCAGTTGAACTTCCACCTAGAGCTTTATGTTATACTAGGATGCAACTTGTATAGTGGACTATGCCTTGAACTGCAAGTTTGCTGCGAACCTAGCTTCACAAAAAGTCTTGACTGATACTAGGCAATCGTGGGACTTCCCTACGGGTGGAGCTCATGCGTCATACTCCATGACCTTTCATGAGTTTATTAGAGAGCATCCTACTCTCATAGACTGCAACGTTTTATAGTCAGACTCATATAGGTATGTTCCTCAAAAGATGTTCTGCAAGACAACATCTTTGCTTAAGATAAGCCACATAGAACATATTAAGATAATAAATCAATCTGCCGTGCAGAATAGGAAAGTATTGCATCTTTATGAAGTGGTGTTTATTAAAGTAGGGATACTTTCCTCTTAGATAACCAACAGCTTGTCTCCCAATTCTAATTCATGGGATCTCCGATCACATAGTGTGGTTTACCACTTTGGAAAGCTTAAATTGTGGGTCTCATACCCATCTCCTTTGATGCATTTTCTATCACGTTGCATGATAGACCCTTTGTGAAGGGATCTGCCAAGTTTTTAAATGTTTGGATATAATCCAATGCAATAACTCCAGAGTTTCTCATTTTCCTGATAGATTTCAGTCTCCTCTTCACATGTCTTGATGACTTCATATTATCCTTAGAACTATTTACCTTGAAAATCATAGTTTGATTATCGCAGTTCATAAGGATTGCGGGTATTGTTTTTTCAACCATAGATAGGTTCATCAAGAGTTCATGAAGCCACTCTGCTTCAACAGTGGTTGTGTCTAATGTTGTGAGTTCTGCTTCCATAGTTGACCTCGTTAAGATGGTCTGCTTGCAAGACTTTCAAGAAACAGCACCACCAGCAAGTGTGAATACATATCCACTCGTGTCCTTTATCTCCTCAGCATCAGATATCCAATTTGAATCACTATAACCCTATAGTACCCTCGGATAGCCGGTATAGTGAATGCCATAGCTCGCAGTGCCTTTTAGATAGCGCATAACTCTCTCAAGAGCATGCTAGTGATAATCTCCTGGATTTCAAACAAATCTACTGAGTTTGCTTACATCAAAGGCGATGTCAGGCCTCGTGGCACTAGCTAAATACATAAGCGAGCCAATAATTTGAGAGTATCCCAGTTGGTCTCTAGCATTTCCTCGATTATTTCGTAGCAACACACTAGGATCATACGGTGTAGGAGAAGACTTGCAGTCGCTATACCCGAAATGATTAAAGACCTTTTACACATAGTGAGACTGAAGCAACGTAATCCCACCGTCATCATCTCTCAATAGCTTGGTGTTCAGGATAACATCAGCTACTCCCAGATCCTTCATCTCAAAAGAACGAGATAAGAAATCTTTGACCCCCTTAATTGCATTAAGGTTGGTTCCGAAAATCAGTATGTCATCAACATACAAACAAAGGATGACTCCCTCACCCCCACCATGGCGATGGTACACACATTTATCAGCGTCATTTAAAACAAAGCCTCCAGCAGTTAAAGTTCTTTCAAACTTTTCATGCCACTACTTCGGGGCTTGTTTTAGGCCATATAAATACTTCAACAACTTGCACACCTTTCCTTCTTGACCATTTACCACAAAGCCATCTGGCTAATCCATGTAAATTTCCTCATCCAACTCTCCATTAAGGAAATTTGTCTTAACATCCATTTGATGAACGAGAAGACCATGAGAGGAAACCAATGAGAGTAATACTCGAATGGTGGTCAATTTGGCAACAGGTGAGTACGTGTCAAAGAAGTCTTCATCTTATTTTGAGTATATCCCTTGGCCAAAAGTCGTGCCTTGTACTTCTCAATAGTACCATCGGGTCTAAGCTTTTTCTTAAACACTCACTTGCATCCTACAGGTTTGCACCCATAAGGGCGATCAGTGATCTCCCATGTTCCATTAGCTATGATGGAATCCATCTCACTATGGACGGCTTCCTTCCAGTAGTCAGCATCAGGAGATGCATATGCTTCTGAAATGGAAGTGGGAGTGTCATCCACAAGGTACACAATGAAATCATCACCAAAGGACTTTGCAGTCCTCTATCTCTTGCTCCTTTTAGGAATTTCATTATCATCCTCATCAGGACTTTCAGAGTGTTCACTTGCAATGGTAGGTTCAGAAAATGTAGCAAATTCCTGATTAGATGAACTAGGTATCTCCGGATTTGATTAGTTAGGTTTATCCTTCATAGGAAAGATATCCTCAAAGAAAGTCGCATCAGTCGACTCCATGATTGTACCGACATGAATGTCAGGTACTTCAGATTTTACTATCAAGAATCTATAACCAATGCTATGGAAAGCATAGCCCAGAAAAACACAACCGGTGGTTTTTGGTCCAAGATTGCGCTTCTTGGGGATTGGTACATTAACCTTTGCCAAACAACCCCAAGTAAGTAAGAGAGTTTTAATCTTTTCTTCTCCCATTGTTCGAATGGAGTTTTAATCATTGCATCATCATGATATCATGCTCATGTCACCATGCCACCTTGCATTTGAGCATCATATAAAAACCCCTCTTATTTGGTTCTTATCCCATATGCATTATATGTTGAATCACTTGTATTTGCCTCTTGATTTATTGTATTTGCTTTTTAATAAATTGCTTCATGCGCAAGTTGAGTTATGGGTATATCTCTTACAATTCCACCACCTTTCTTTGTCACCACCTTATAATCTCACCATCCAAACTATATATGAGCATTTGCATTCTTTTGGTATTTACATCTAGCTCATGTAGTTGTTATGGTTACACTTCTATTTCTACATGCTTCCATATATGTTCCCTTGTTGTTTTCACAATAGTTGTATGGGATCCTACATGACCAATTTTGCATGCCATGTAGTAGTAGAAGCCATGTTTCCTTTCAACCATGGTTCCATTCTTTGGATTTGATCTAATAAGGCTATACTAAATCTTAGTGGGAAAATACACACTATAAATTCCTCATGATTCAAATGGTGTTATTGATGCATGCAACTATGTTGGGAAGCTTGGTTCCTTTGAGCCATAAGACAATGGTCACTTGGCCTAATTTGTTTTCACAAACTAGACCAAGCTCTTGTTCATGCATACACATGGGAGCCTCCCATTTTCCCTCCCTCTCTTTTGAACTCCCTCTTTTATTTTCTTTAAAAATTATAAATAGTTGCTCATTTGTTGCCTAAAACCACATAATAGTTGCTAAAATATGCTAGTTTATTTCCTAAAATTAAATAATAATTTGATGCCCGACTAAGAAATATTGGTGCCCGACTAAACAACTTTAGTGCCCTACGAGGCAACTACTGTGCTCCACAAGGCAAAGTTGCTCAGCTAGGCACAAAATTTGCCTCCTTAGGCTCCTTAAGCAACTTCTGCCCGAAGAGGCCGACGAGGCAACTTGTGCCCACTTTTGGAGGCCAACGAGACAACTTGTGGCCGGTGAGGCAACTTTGGTGCCCGACGGGGCAACTTTTGTGCATGATGAGGCAATTTTGGTGCCCGACGAGGCAACTTCGGAGCCCGACGGGGCAACTTATGTGCTTGACCAGGAAACTTTAGAGCCTGATAATGCAACTTTAGATCCCGGTGAGGCTGGTGCCCGACGAGGCAACTTCGGAGCCCGACTAGGCAACTACTGTGCTCCACAAGGCAAAGTTGCTCAGCTAGGCACATAAGTTGCCTCCTTAGGATCCTTAAGCAACTTGTGCCCGACGAGGCCGATGAGGCAACTTGTGCCCAACTTCGGAGGCCGACGAGGCAACTTGTGGCCGATGAGGCAACTTTGGTGCCCAACGGGGCAACTTTGGTGCCTGACTAGGCAACTTTGAAGCCTGATGAGGCAATTTCAGAGCCTGACAATGCAACTTTGGTGCCCGACGAGGCAACTTCGGATCCCGACAAGGAAACTTCTGTGCCTAAAGAGGAAACAACGGAGCCCGACGAGGCAACTTTGAAACCCCACGAGGCAACTTCGGAGACCGACAAGGCAACTTATGTGCTTAACGAGGCAACTTTGGAGCCCGATGAGGCAACTTTTGCCCGGTGAGGCAACTTTGGTGCCCGTCGACGCAACTTTTGAAGCCCGGCAAGACAACTTTAGTTCCTGGCGAGGCAACCTCAGAGCCCGACGAGGCAACTTTTGTGCCTAATGAGGCAACTTTTGCATTGCGAGGCAACTTCGAAGCCCGGCTAGGCAACTTCGGAGCCCGGCGGGGCAACTTCTGTGCATGACCAGACTGAGCAACTTTGGTGCCTGACAGGGCAACTTTTGTGCCTGGCGAGGCAAGTTTGGAGCCCGAGGAGGCAAGTTTGGAGCCTAACGAGGTAACTTGTGCCCGATGAGGCAATTTTTGTGCCTGATGAGGCAACTGTGAAGCCCAGCGAGGCAACTTCAAAGACCAGCGAGGCAACTTTGAAGATCCGCAAGGCAACTTCGGTGCTCGCGAGGCAACTTCAGAGCCCGGCAACGCAACTCCGGAGCATGGCGAGGCAAATTTGGTAGTAAACATCGAAATCCGACGAGACAACTTCGGTAGGCAACTTCGTATGAGGGCTAGACAACTTTCAGGTTCGGAATCGCTGGCGCCATTCTGTTATTCAGTTTTTCTTTACGGCTCTTTTCTGCGCGAGTGATTTCGAAGCACAAAAACACGAATTCGGTGGCCTAAACTCGTGTTTTATATGTCGCGATTTTTCAATAACTGTTAGAGATGCTCTTAAAAATTGCTGGAGAGAATAACTTTAGCATTAAGACACACAACTTTAGCGCAAGGGGCCCACAAGTTTTGGATCAGAGAGAGTAACAAACCAGCATCTATTAGCAACAATTATATCATTTTAGGCAACAAATTGGCATTATATTGTGCAAAAACCAAATTTCTTGCATGTGGGACCCACCGTCAATATATCTCCCTTTATCTTTCACCTTCCTCACGCATCTTTCTGTTCTCCCGAATTCTCTCTCTATCCTCCTGCCGTCACTCTCTCTGCACCGATTGCGGCCGCCGTCGGCCTCATCTGCCGCTACTGTTTACCGGCGCAGCCCCGCCGGCGTCACCTCCCTCAATTCCCAATGGCACGTCTTGGTTCTGTGCATGTTTTGGTTGCTTCACCTGTCGGGGGACAACCACCGGTAGGGTCACGGGGGTGAAACATAGCCCAGCTTGGCTAGCTCCGAGTAAAGAAAGAACCAGGTCGAGTAAGTATGGCCGGGAGAGAAAATCGTGTGCGGCCGACATATGAACTATGTCCGCCCGTATAAGAAAAAGTTGTTATTCTTGCAGGAAGCAACGAGCCAAGTCTTCCGAGGAAGGGTCGAGTCAGATAGGACGTGTGGCACCTTTTCGAGTAAGATTTAGGAGGGACCATGGTAAAGCATGGTCAAAAGAGAAGGGCGACACCGGGTGACACAAAAGGAGCCGAGTGACGCCCAAAGCAAGGGCTGACGTACAAAGTTACTGCGTGACGCCAAAAGGAACAGGAGGCGACGCACCAGAAGACCGTTAGCTGTCAAGCTTCATGGACTGGGTCATTGGGCTTAGGGCAATCCCATGACCCGGCCCACATTGTAAGGACCAAGATCCAAACAGTAAATCCTAGAACCCAAAGGGGTATAAGCTAGCTAGCGGGCTGCCTATATAAGGGAGGGCATAGCGGTAGTAGAAGGAGGTTGGACCAAGTAGGGAACTAGTGCCCAGAACACAAGTTGATACAGCTCTAGGAGCACTTGTAATTCCCAAGTATCAATTAAATCCCTAAGCGTGGAGAGTTCATCTTGTTCTTCGTGCATGGATAGACCGTGCACTCCCTCCTCGGTGACCGCAAGCACCCATTTGGCCCCTAACTTAAGCCTACCCATGGCATCTGCCGTGACACCACCACGACAGTTGGCGCCCAATATGGGGCAGAAGCAAGTGCTTGATGGAGTCTTCATCCGGACGGGCAACATCATCGCCAAGACCGTCGAGCGCGTCTACTCCGGCCTCATCCAGAGGTTTGGAGCGCTTAACTTCGTCAGCGACAATGCGGGGTGCTTTGGTACCAAGCCGTTCCCTAGGGGTGGTCGCTTCATCAAGTTCGGCGAGCACCAGGTCTACGTCTCCGTGCGCGTGGAGCGCGCATATCTAGAGCGCGTCGTCCTGGCGTCGGATCCGCCAGCGGTTCCTGTCGCTGGGAAGCTTCACCAACTCGTCTCCGTGGAGGTAATGATGACATCTCCTAACCCAGCAGCTCCACCGATAGATCCAGTGGTGAATGAGAATGTTGAGGAAGGAAATCATGAGGAGACACCAAAGGCCGTGAGAACAGCAAAGGCATCGCTGGAAAAGCCGGAAAACATAGCTAGGAGTAAAAGGGCAAAGGAGTTGCAAGATGCGATAGATAAGTTGGCAGAGCCAATAGCGCAAGCAACTGACCCGACACATGTGCAAGCCGAGTTAGAGGAGGCCAGGGTAAAGGTTCTGGATAAAGCTAAGGAGTTGTCACAGTTACAGCAAGATGTGGATATCACAATCCGGGAGCTTAACTCGGCAAATCGAGTCAAGGGTGCAAAGACCTGGCTTGATGCAACTAGATTAAGAGGAAGAAACCTCAATGAGGAGCTGGCAGATGCAACATCAAAAATAACGCCAGAGAACAACAATGAAATAGCCATGCGGCCGACATACAACACGACAGCAGCTAACCTGCGAGCCGCAGAAGCTGCGATGGCAGAATTATCCCACTTGACGGGAGAAGCAAAGAAAAGACAACAAGAGCGAGTCAATGAACTAGCAAGATCAGCTAGCATGCTGAATGAAGCATACTACAGAACGAATCTGGGTATAGCAGGGAGGTCAAAGCTGGTTCACTCGGTGACTCCCGTCCCGGCAAGATCAGCAGGTCACACAGCATCCTCACCCAGAGCGGCGCCAAGACCGAGAAAAGAAAAAAGTGTGGGTTCAGGGAGAAACAAGAAGATGATCACTTATGACCCGACAATGGCTCAGGGAAACCCAACACATGCACAGAGAACGAGAAGGAATAATGCCCAAGGAAATGAGAACCAGGAAAATGCAGGCCAAGAATGGCAAGCAGGGCAAAGGAATGACAATGGAGGGCACAATTTTGTGCCTCAACCTAGGCGTGGAGCTCACTCGGCAGGAGGAGGAAATCCAGCGCCGAATAACGCACCAGCTCAACCCGAAAGAAGACAGCAAAGCGCGGGAAAAGCATCACAACAGCCTGGTGACCCGAACATGAACAGGTACAATGATGGTTACTTGGCAATGGTAAACGACGGATATGAACTGCCGGATCACGCATATCAAGCGATGGGAGCTAGACTCAGAGGCAGGAACCTTCAACCGGATGATGCAAGGCTGAAGATTGACCGAATAAAGATGGCAGAACTGATAAGTCGCAAGGTCCGCAGGGTCCACCATGCTTTGGCCCAAGGATCATGAAGGAGCCACCTGTACCAAATTTCCAGCTGGCCAGAGGAACAAAAACATATGATGGAAGCACAAAGCTAGAGGATTGGCTCATAGATTATGGAACTGCTGTGAAAATCGCGCAGGGGAATTTGAGATGGGCAGTACGATATGTACCGCAAATGCTAGAAGGACCAGCTTGGGTATGGCTGAACAATTTGCCACCGGAAGCATTAACAGTTGGATCGATTTTCAAGACGCTTTTGTGAGCAATTTCATAAGCACTTACAAGAGGCCGAATCGCCCCCAACAGCTAGCAATGTGCAAGCAAAGGCCGAATGAGACAGATAGAGAATTCCTCACAATATGGTGCAGAATGCGCAACTCTTGTGAAGGGGTAATCGAGTCACAAGCAATCGCGTGGTTTGCCCAAGGATGCAGACATGGAAGTGTGCTGTGGCATAGGTTACAGAGGGATATGCCAGCAAGTTTGGCAGAAACAATAAGAATTGCTGATTCGTATGCGTTAGGAGATCCGACTCAGCCGCTTCTCATGTCGGCAGATGGGATGACTGAGACTCAGATCTATGACGTTGTCGGGTCGCAAAGGCGCCAGGAAATATCCGAAAACAGAAGCAAGAGAAGAGACGAAAGGCCGGACTACAGATATGGTTCGACTCAGGTCGCGGCCGTGGGTCAGGATCATCCAGATGCTGGAAGTAGCCAACGTCAAAGGACAAATGGACAACAACAGTGGGTGCCAAAGAATGATGGCAAAAAGCCATATGAACAAAGGAAGCAATATCAGGACCGACAAAAGTATACCTATGAGATGATGCTGGACCAGCCGTGTAAATTTCACACGCCTAGTCCGAGTAATCCAGCAAATCACACAAGGCAATGCACTTGGTTTCAGAAAGGAGATAGAGTGGATTCGCCGAGTAAGTAGCTACCAACACCTCCCCCTCCACCACTTACAGGAGGAAATTCTCAGGCTGTGGGAATAGATAACAGATATGAAAATAGGCAGCCAAGGTATCATAATCAAGAGAGAATAGAAACTGTGCACCGGGTGCATAATCCAAGAGGTGACGACGCTCATGTCCGCCACGGAACTAGGAATGAGTACAAAGAACATCACCAGAGCTATGTCGTCTTCGTCACAGAGCCGAATGACAAAAAGAGTCAGCAGTGACGGATGATGGAGGTGAATGCCACAATGCCGGCAATTCCCAAGTACATGCATTGGTCTGAGCAAGAGATAACTTGGAGCATAAAGGATCACCCCAAGATATGCCAACCCCAGGAGGATATGCTCTAGTCTTAGATCCAACGTTCATGGCCCCGGATATCAATGTGAAATTTTCAAAGGTACTGATCAATGATGGCAGTAGCATCAACATCATGTACAAGGATACCATGCTCAAGTTAGGCATTACCATGAACATGCTGGAGCTGACTAAGACAACTTTCCACGGTATTGTGTCGGGATTGTCCTGTGAGCCAATTGGCAAGATCTGGGTCGACGTCTTATTCGGCAGCAGAGAGAATTGTCGCACTAAATCCATAGAGTTTGAGGTGGTTTATTTGGTCAGCTCGTATCATGCCTTACTCGGCAGGCCGGCTATGGCAAAGTTTATGTCTACTCCTCACATTGCCTACTTGAAGATGAAGCTTCCAGGCCCATGTGGAGTGATTACAGTGGAAGGAGATTACAAAAGGTCCATTGCTTGTGCCTCAGCCGAATCTTCACTAGCCGAGTCACTGGTCATAGCACAGGAAAAGCATCAAATGTTGGAGGTGGCATCATTGGCCAAAGCAGCACAAATGTCCATGCCGGCACTCACTAACCCACATGGCAATGTGTCCTTTCAAGCTACCAAAGAAACTAAGAAGGTACAGGTGGATGAGACTTTTCCAGAGCATACAGTTACCATTGGGGCTGGCCTCACTGACAAATAGGAAAGCGATCTCACCAGCTTCCTCCGTGAGAATCGGGATATATTTGCATGGTCAACGCAAGATTTGCAAGGAGTTCTGAGGGAGCTGGCTGAGCACTCTCTTCATGTAAGGCCAGATGCCAAGACGGTGAAGCAACCCCTCCGCCGCTTCGCCGAATATAGGAGGAAAGTAATAGCTGCCGAGATTGCCAGGCTCTTGGCTACTGGATTCATCATGGAAGTACTGCACCCGGATTGGTTATCAAATCCAGTCTTGGTTGAAAAGAAAAAAGATGACCTGAACATGGCAGTGGTATGGCGCATGTGTATCGATTACACGAACCTCAATAAGGCGTGTCCAAAAGATCCATTTCCCTTGTCACGGATCGACCAAGTCATAGATTCTACTGCTGGGTGTGAATTGTTGTCATTTGTGGACGCGTATTCTGGATTCCATCAGATACCACTGAATCCGAATGATCAAATAAAGACAGCTTTTATCACCCCGTACGGGGCTTATTGCTATCGCACCATGTTGTTCGGATTGAGAAATGCAGGTGCAACATATCAAATATGCATGCAAAAATTCTTGCAAGATCAATTGGACAAAAATGTTCAAGTATACGTCGATGATGTGGTAATAAAAACCAAGCAAAGTCATACTCTAATTGAGGACCTGCATCAAACATTCGCAAACTTAAGAAGATTCCAGATGAAACTTAACCCGGAAAAATGCACATTTGGTGTCCCGGCAGGCAAGTTACTCGAATTTCTTGTATCCAGCCGAGGAATTGAGGCTAACCCGACAAAGATCAGGGCCATCGAAAGAATGGAATTACCAAAGACCCTCAACAATGTCCAGAAGTTCATTGGATGCCTGGCCTTGTTGAGCTGGTTTATTTGTCGGCTAGGTGAAAAAGCCCTATCACTATATCAACTGATGAAGAAATCAGACAAATTCGCATGGACACAGCAAGCTTATAGCGCTTTCCATGAATTAAAGAAAATGTTGGCAACAACACCAATATTAGCATCACCACTGTCCAAAGAGCCAATGTTGCTCTATGTCTCCGCAACCAATAGAGTTGTAAGTGCAGTAATAGCGGTTGAACGAGAAGAGGAGGGAAAATCAGTCCAAAGGCCAGTTTATTACTTGAGCGAAGTACTCTCTGTATCAAAGTAGAATTACCCTCATTATCAGAAAATGACATATGGGGTATATATGGCAGCGAAGAAGCTGAAACATTATTTTCAAGGACACCCAATCCGGGTAATATGCGAGGCACCCATCTCGGATATATTAGGCAGCAAAGATGCCAGTGGTCGAGTCGCAAAATGGGCCATAGAACTAGCACCATATACTCCACAGTATGATAGGCGAGATGCAATTAAATCTCAAGCTATTGCAGACTTCTTCGTAGATTGGATGGAAATGCAGTACGAACCACCACTGTCAGACCCGAATTACTGGAAAATGCATTTTAACGGGTCCAAGACAAAAATGGGTCTGGGCGCCAGGATAGTGCTCACATCACCAAAGAGGGATCAGCTCGAGTATGTGCTACAAATTCATTTTGCTGCTTCCAATAACGTTGCCGAGTATGAAGCACTTGTCCATGGCATCAAAGTGGCCAAAGAGATTGGCATCAAAAGTATCATGTGTTTTGGCGATTTGGATTTGGTGATTCAACAAGTGTCTGGAAATTGGGACGCGCTGGACGCAAACATGGCATTATATCGTTTCCATGTGCAGCAAATTTCGGGATACTTTGACGGGTGCGAAATCCACCATGTCCCAAGAGCAGAGAATGAAGCGGCAGATATATTATCAAAGCTAGGTTCATCTCGGCAGGCAATACCACCAGGAATAGCATTGGAACATCTCAGAAAAGCATCAATCATGCCCTCGCCAGAATCCGAGTCGATATTTATTCCGGCAATACAAGAGTCAGACATTGCATAGATGGACATTGACTCAGGGGCAGGTTTGACTCACTCGGGGACTGACCCGCTCGCTTCAAGGGTTGCCGAGTCACACTTGCGAACTCCTCAGGTCATGTCGGTAGAACATATGTCGGCGGACCCAATGGAAATTGATGGTGAAGCAGACCCGGAGACGCTAATACTAGCATGGGTACAACCAATAATTCACTACTTAAAAGATGGAACTTTGCCGAATGATGAGAAATTGGCAAGGAAAACAGAAAGAAGAGTAAAAGCATACACCATAATCAACAAGGAACTATACTAGAGAAGTGTGACGAGTGTACTGCAGCGTTGCATCAGCTCGGAGAAAGGCCAGACGATTTTGTTGGATATTCATAAAGGGGAATGTGGGCACCATGCATCGTCAAGAGCATTGGTGGCCAAGGCATTCCGACATGGATTTTATTGGCCAAGCGCATTGGCATAAGCACAAGAGCTAGTCGGAAAATGCAATGGTTGCCAACATTATGCATCCAAGTCACATTTACCAGCGTCTGAATTAAAAACTATACCAATCACTTGGACATTTGCAGTATGGTGCCTAGATATGGTAGGAACATTCAAACCAGCAAGGGGAGGCATGACTCATATTTTGGTGATGATTGATAAGTTCACCAAATGGATAGAAGTGAAACCCATCAAAAAATTGGACGGTAAAACAGCTGTCATATTCTTAAGGGACATAATCCTAAGGTATGGTTGCCCACACAATGTAATCACAGATAATGGCACAAACTTTGCTGAAGGAGCTTTTGCTCGTTTCTGCGGAAAAAACCGAATAAGACTCGATGTAGCATCAGTCGCTCGTCCTGAATCAAATGGACAAGTTGAACGAGCTAATGGCTTAGTTCTATTAGGGATACAACCCCGCTTAATGGAACCACTCCAGAGATCACCTGGTTGTTGGATAGAGGAACTGCCTTCAGTGCTATGGAGTCTAAGGAGAACTCCTAATCAGTCAACAAGCTATACGCCGTTTTTCCTTGTGTATGGGGCAGAAGCAGTTTTGCCTGCCGACATAGAGTATGACTCGCCAAGGATAAGGCAATACTCGGAAGCCAAAATAAAAGAGGCCCGAGAAGATGGAGTTGACTTACTCGAAGAAGCAAGGGAACTGGCATTGTCCAGATCCGCTATATATCAGCAAAATCTCCGACGCTACCATAGCTGGAAAGTTCAACCTCGTGTTTTTCGAGAAGGGGATATGGTGCTAAGGCTAGTGCAGCGCATAGCGGGAATGCATAAATTATCACCCCCATGGGAAGGCCCGTTCATTATAAGCAAAGCATTGCAC
Source organism: Avena atlantica (assembly GCA_910589765.1). Lineage (NCBI taxonomy): Eukaryota > Viridiplantae > Streptophyta > Magnoliopsida > Poales > Poaceae > Avena > Avena atlantica. The sequence goes on along the minus strand of OU342734.1, from coordinate 358,866,881 downwards.
GATGATTCATATTATCTCATAGATGCTCGTGAAGCGCAAAAGAACAAGGCGGACAGATCAGGAGATGAGACCAAAATGCCATGGAATGTGGCACTGCTTTGTCCCTTATATACTTAGGAGAAGCAATGCATGTATCAATCGAACTCTCATATGTTAGACACTTGTGCCGGCTATGTGCTGATAATAAAATGGTATGACTCGAAAAACTGACTCGGGGACTACCCCTTATGTTTTCCATTTCAATTATTTTATGTCGGCTGGTGTGACACCCAAAGCTTATCTCGGAATAAGTAGTGTTTACTCGGAAATAATCAACTCTTCGACTATGCTGTTGTCCGAAAACACAGCTTCAATGCAAGCAAGAGGAAAGGATGCATGACGAGTAAACACGAACACCAAATAAGTACAAGGAGAAACGTGAGTCGACCCTATGTCTTTGCCTAACCCACTACAGGTCATATTGTATTGTGTGTTGAATGATCCCCGGCCAAGTGATCCAAGTTTCATACCCGCTAACTATATCCTTGGTACTTTGAGACTCTAATGTCGAACGCCAAAAAAGGTAGACAGGAGCCAAAGTCGAGGAAAGGTGAAACGACAAAATGAGACTCGGGGACTTGCCCTTGGATGATTCACACTCAGAACATAACAAAATATTTAAAGCCTTATCAAAAGGCACATAACCAAACATAAGTGCAACTTATATTACATTTGTACCCGGCATACCGGGGATCTCATCAAAAGTTCAAGTACTTGCCCTATTCAGTCTAAGAAGCAGCAGGACTCGGAGGAGCAGCCTTGGAGCTAGGAGCATCGCTTGGAGCATCTGCCGAGTCAGGGGCGTCGGTATCCAAGTCCTCGGGATCATCTGACTCGGTGGCCTTGCCGCCGGCACCTTCTTCATCAACAACTTTGACAAGTGGGTCGCCGAGGTCGAGGAAGCTGGGCCCGTCGCACCAAGCGTGTACCATGGTGTACTCGATCATGGCGTAGGCTCTCTCCTGGTGTCTCTTGATCAACTCCTGGTCATTCAGACACTTGCTGTCTCCCCTTAAGTGAGCAAGAACATAAAGATTGATGTCCTCGTACCATGAAAGCACGAAGGAGAGGGCCTTGTCCGCTGCAGCTCGTCCGGCCGACTCGCGCCACTGATTCAGTCTGTCCTCAGTACAAAGCAATCTTTCAGCAAGGAGCTCGATGAGTGCAGGGGCATCTTCATCCGTCCAGAGCATGCGAAACGCATGAATAGCCAATTTGAGAAAGTCCACGCCGCAAGATTTGAGGGTCTTGATGCGCTCCCACAGTGCTTCAAGATGCTCATTGTTGGTCACCTCGCCGTCAGCTGGAGCACCAGACTCAGCTCTCACCTTCTTCATGGCCCGAATAGCGAACAAATTCGCTTCGGGAAAATTCTCTGCAAACAAAAGAGAATATTAGCAAACAAAGATGACAAAGTCAAAATCAAGAAAGCATAGTGTGAAAAAGAGTAAGAACTCACTACCGAGAAAAGAGTTGATGGTGCCGAGTCTGGTTTGACAAGCCTTGGCCTTGGCTTGGAGTGCGTCTAGATCCAAGTTCGCCGACTCGGCTTCCTTGAGCAGCTCCCTGGTTTTCTCGGTGCTGGCAGCGTGCTGATCATATTTCTCGTCAAGCTCTTCTTCCAGCCCCTTCACCTCGGCCAAGTGTTTCTGCTCCATGTTGTCCATCAGCTTCTTCAGTTGAGTCACCTCGTCTCGCTCCTTCTGGATTTAGGCTTGCTGCTTCTCTGCTTATTCGAAACAAATCACTCGTCGGCATTGACAGAAATATCTTGACCTACCAGGTTAATAAGGCAAGAAAATGGCATGAACACAAAACAGCGCAAGGAAGGCAAAAAACTTACTCTTTGTCTCGCTGATCTACGAGTGGAGCGTCTCGATGGTGGACTGAGCAGAGGCTGCGGGAAAAAGCGCTAAAGACTAAGAAAATGAACCAAAGAAAGATACGCTGAATAAAGATAGGGCGAGTAAGAAAGTCACCTTGGCCTTGGGTGTTAATCTACAGCTTTTCATATGCAAGTTCGAGCTTGCGATGCTCCAGGAGGAGAGCTTGATGCACCTTGGTGCGCTCATTATGCGTAAGCTACAAAGGGAAAAAGACAGTGAATAAATGGAGAAATCAAGCTCCCAGACAGATAAAGAAGACTCCTATCTAAGATCTTACAACAGAATAAGTCTCTCATTCGGCAGTAACCTCGGGGACTAGGGATCAAAAGTCTAGTATGTGAGCTTGGCATAAAGAAATAAAAGGCTAAGTTATTGCCTAGAGCTTACAGCCGAATAAGTCGCTCATTCGGCAGTAACCTCGAGGACTAGGGATCGAAAGTCTAACATATGAGAAATAAAAGGCTAAGATATTGCTTAGAGCTTACAGCCGAATATGTCTCTCATTCGGCAGTAACCTCGGGGACTAGGTGATATGTATAACGAAAATACTCATTGACACAAAAGACTAGAAGAATCATTTACCTCATTGACTTCATCCGCACGAGCCATTAAGGTGATGGCTTGCTGGGTCATGTCAGAGACGACCTTGGGGCCCAGCTTTAGTTTTTTGCCAGCGCGAGTGATGACCTCCTACTCGCCCGCTGCATTCCACGCCAAAGCATAAGGCTCAGCCAAACCAAGGCCTTTCCCGCTAAGCATCCGAGTAAGAACTTGACCTATTTTCAGGGTAGTTCCTACATTGGCGCGGGTGGCAGCAGCACTAGTATGAAGGGCAACAACTTTAGAGCCATCACCTGACCCGGCAGCCATGAACTCGCCCGGTTTACCCGTTGAAGCAAGCATTGTTGCCAACATCGGGGGCCGGTTTTGAGGAGCGGTACCCGGAGCACAAACCAACGTTGTTTGCTTGGTGGAGGTGGTCTTGCCGGATGAAGAGCGAGCCAGAACTGAAGCCTTAGGCTGGGTCTAGCTCTTTGACATAAGAGGAGAGCGAGCAGGATTGTTCGGAGAAGAAAGTGGAGCCGACTGACTGGGCTCAGCAGTTTTGCTGGCTCCAAGATCAGGAAGTTGTTCATTCGCACCAGCTTGAGGGCTGATGCCAGAGGAAATGGTGGCAGAGGGTTTCTCGGCGCCGGTGTCACTGGCACCAAGATCAGGAAGTTGTTCCTGACCAGCGCCAGGGGTGCTGGGCCGAGTCTCCTTCGCCGGGTGGGCCACCGGGTCTGACTGACACTGAGAAGCATGAGCCTCAATAGTGGGAGCCTCGACTCAGACGGGGTTCCGCACCGTAGAGTCAGTCGGAGAGGGTGCGGGCCTTAGCGGCGAGGCGATGCTGGAAGCAGCCTGGCTAGCCGACAGAGGGGCAACACTGAAAAATAACAAGACACGCATAAGAAAACAGTTGTGACGCATGAGAAGGAAAAATATAATGTGAGAAGAACACGAAAGCTCACCCGGTGACAACCTGGTCACACGTTACGCTGCGTGTGACTCGGCGCCCAGCGGCTTTGCAAGTATCAGCCAGCGTGGCAGCAGCAGGAGTGGGCTTGCTCTTCTTTGCTGGATGAGTGCTGGAAGAGGCCCCGCGTCTCTTCGGCTTGGCGACGGGGATCTTGCCGACTCCTCCTATGGCGAGATGAGGAGTGCCATGCATCTAGCCAGCTGCATAAGTAAACGATAGGCTTACTCGAATAAATTAGAAGGCTAAGGTCATAAGGCATGTACCTCCAAAATTGTACAATCATCATCCTTATCATCGTCAGACCAATCTTGTAAGGGATTGCGAGATTGACTCTTACCCGAAGCTGAAGCAGCAACTGCATGCGGGATGGGCATGAAGCACTCCAGGTCGAACTCAACTTCGTCAGAGTCGGAGCGATCCTCGTTATAACCGCGAGGAGGGACAATACTGTCATCAACCTGGTGATCAAGGTTCTGCGAGAGACAAACATAATGAGTATCGAGAACTCGAATAAGAGTAGCAAACGAGCTAAAGCTGACTCGGCGATAAAGGTTACTCGGAAACTTACCTAGGGGACAGGCTTGACCCGGCTAAACGGAGGGCAGCTCCAAGCCGAATCATCCGCCAAGTTCAATTTGAAGATTGAGCTTACTCGGTGAGCAATGGAATCATGGGTGAGCTCCTTCGTAGAGTGCCGAGTGGGTGCACATGAAGCACATCTTGTGGCTCCTAGCTTGGATAGGGCTTACTCGGCGTGAGATGAAGGTACACATGAGGTCTATGTCGGCGAGATGAAAGTTTTCATCTGGTGACAGCAACCTTTCCAGGATCACGTTGGCCTCGTTCACCCCAGCGTCTTGGTCGCGCGGGTCAAGCTGCCAGAGCTTCTTGCTGGGGACCTTGTCCGAGAAAGGGGGAGTCGGATGTTATCGGTGGACCTGCTGTTTTTGACATAGAAGAAAGTCCTATGCCATTTCTTGCAAGAATCAAGACCAGTAACCCGAGGAAAGATGGAGTCTCTCCTGGGCGTGATGCTAGCGGCACCGCACCGAGTCGGCCTCTTCTCGGATCGAGGAGCACCGGGTTGGGGAACAACTTGAACCCTAAAGCTAAAATATTTGGCCCACAGAAGAACTATAGGCCAAATCCCGAGGTAGGCCTCGCAAGCGGAAATAAAGCAAGAGAGGGAGCCGATCGCGTTGGCGGGAAGATGATGGGTCTGCAGATGGAAAGTGGAGAGAAACAAAGAAAAGAAGGTGCTCACTAGAAGAGCAAAACCTCGCTCAAAGTGAGAAAGGAAAACCACCCGCTCATTGGCATCGGGTTTGGGAGAGATTTCACCGGCGGGAAGATGACAATCTACCTGCAGCAGGATGCGCCTGGTGGAGCGGAGCCATTCAACCTCCTCGGTGGAGACCTCAGAACCCTCCCAGCCGTCGCACTCGCCAGCGGGAACCTCCTGTTCCTCAGCCCCATCAGCACCGTCGCGTGCGTCCATGATCCTCCTAAATTCAATCTCCTTCGCCGTTGGAAGAGGTTTGGAAGAACAAGGACCCGTGGTGGAATGAGAAGATAAATGGGGCAATCGCAGGGCAAGAACAAGAAGAAGGAAGAACCGCAAAGGGGGAGGTTTGATTTTGCAGGCGCAAGGAAGAAGAAGAGGCAGGGGGAAAACTGAACGGGCGTGGGGGAAGTTGTAACCCCCTCACCCCTACTTAAGGACAGAAAAAACCCCAATCGTGGGATCCCTCTGCGCCGTGCGGCCAGCGTGTGGCCGTGTACCTTTTCCGAGTAAGCCAATCAACAGGCGCCACGTGGAAACAATACACAAAAAATCCCATGCCACGTCACGAAAGGAAGGACAAGGGGCGCAGGCCGATGAGACTACCATAGTGACGGGGAATAACTACGTAGACATCATTGTGCCGCCAGAGCTTGGAACAAAATTTGAGGCTAGTAACCATGATTACCAGCTGTCAATGACTGAAGCACGCCAAAAATGACCCGGAGTTGGCCAAAGTGACTCGGCACGAGGCAAAAATTAGCCAAGAAGTCAAAGAGTGGATCTGAAAACTGTCAGAAAGACTCGACAAGATGCAAGGTTGCGCCAAACAGTGCACCCTAGGCGATAAATAAAGACAAAAATTAAGTTACAATCACGTTAAAGGAACCTGGAGACGCCTAACAGCTTGAACTGCTAAACCTCACCAGCTTCGGGGACTAATTCGGGGGGACAATCCCCGGTAGGGTCACGAGGGGTGAAACATAGCCCAACTTGGCTAGCTCCGAGTAAAGAAAGAACTAGGCTGAGTAAGTACGGCTGGGAGAGAAAATCGTGTGCGGCCGACATATGAACTATGTCGGTCCATATAAGACAAAGTTGTTATTCTTTCAGGAAGCAACGAGCTGAGTCTTTCGAGGAAGGGCCGAGTCAGATAGGAAGCGTGACACCTTTTCGAGTAAGATTCAGGAGGGACCATGGTAAAGCATGGTCAAGAGAAGGGCGACGCCGGGTTACACAAAAGGAGCCGGGTGACGCCCAATAGGAGGCGACGTACCAGAAGACCGTTAGCTGTCAAGCTTTATGGACTGGGCCATTGGGCTTAGGGCAAGCCCATGACCTGACCCACATTGTAAGGACCAAGATCCAAACAGTAAATCCTAGAACCCAAAGGGGTATAAGCTAGCTAGCGCTGCCTATATATGGGAGGGCATAGCGGTAGTAGAAGGAGGTTGGACCAAGTAGGGAACTAGTGCCCAGAACACAAGTTGATACAGCTCTAGGAGCACTTGTAATTCCCAAGTATCAATCAAATCCCTATGTGTGGAGAGTTCATCTTGTTCTTCGTGCATGGCTAGACCGTGCACTCCCTCCCCGGTGACCGCAAGCACCCATCCGGCCCCCAACTTAAGCCTACCCATGGCATCTGCCGTGACACCACCACAACATCACCTGTTGCCCCGGGGATGCTGCTTCGCCTGCTGCTCGTGGCTGATGCGAGGTCGCCGCAGAGGAGAAACAGGAGGGCGGCGCGTGCGAGTCGTCCACCGTCGTTGCACGCGGAGCAAGGGGACCGGCAGTGCGCCTGGAGCACGGGGGCGGTGGAGGCGGGTGGCCCTGCACAGCGCTAGAGCTCGGGGTGGCGGCGGTGGTGTGGTTCGATGGGGGCGGCGCGCTGTGGAATTGGGGAGCTCCACGGCGGCGCACGGTGGAGGTGGCGCCCTATCGGCGGCTCACGGTGGAGGGGCGCCGAGGCCTGCGGGAGAAGGTGGAGAGAAAGGCAGCGCGTAAGAGGGAAGTGGGTGACGAACTGGCCATGGGGTTGGTGCGTCGAACCTGCGCATCGAGCGCGCTAGATAGAGGGCGTCCTTGCGATTGGTTTGGGGCTGGGGCGCTCGCTAGACATGTCCATATGTATAACCTACAGAAATTTTGACTCCATCTTGAAAGCTTACAAATTGAGTTTGTGACCAAAAAAGCTACTCCCTCCGACACGTTTTATTGTTCGCAGGGTTAGTTCAAAGTTAAATTTGCAAATAAATCCAAATCCATTCAAAACGTTACAAATTTGGCTAGATTCAAAATTCGAACTTGCCATCCGTCGTCGGCCACGATCCCGCGTTTCCCGTCGTCCATGATCCCGTCGTCGTCGCTGTGCCGGCGGAGGCGGACCAGGCAGGATCCAGTGCCGGTGGAGGCGGAGGCCAACCCCCGGCCGCCGCGCCCGCCGGCGATTCCCGGCCTCCCCGCCTCGGCTGGTGCATGCTGCTGCGGCTGCGCCCGCCCGCGATTCCCGGCCTCCTGATCCCTCGAGCCCGTCGTCCTCCCCCGCCTCGGCTGCTCCGTGCTGCCTGCTGCTGGTGCCTACTCCTGCGGCCACGCCCGCCTGCGATTCCCGGCCTCCGCCGCTCCCTCGAGCCCGCCGTCTTCCTCGTGGGAGATGGAGCCGGTCCAGGTCCGTCGTCGTCCGCCGTCGTGAGGTCCCTCGCCGTCGCGTCGAGCTCCTCCGACCTCCTCGCTGCGGCCTCCAGCAGGCACTCGCCCTTGTCGCGGCCTCTAGCAGCTCGCCCTTGCCGCGGCTTCCAACATCCTCTCCGCCGCCTCTAGCAGGCACTTATCTGTCGCTACCGGCCAACACCGTCAACGTCAAGGTCCATCTCACCGCAGGGCTGAAGCAGCTGTTGATGTCGTTGTTGAGTTGCCTTTGTCCCTCTCTTAATCTCCAAGAACATCATCTAATTCCAAACCTGTCAAATAGTTACATGTGATTTATAAATCCTCCCATGAAAGAAATGTAAAATAGAATTGGCGAAGGTTGTCTTAAGTTAAAAATACAGTATACCCAAATATGTACGAAATAAAAAAATTGTGCAAAAAGATTTAGAAATGTACTGCTTCATGCTTGGATCACCTGAAGATTTGGTCCTCTACCAGATACTGCTTCAGATCTCTTGTTAGTGCAAGATATCTGACAGAGCACTAGACATAATGGTTTTTGTGACAGCTCACTAAATATCTGGGATAGTACCACAAACTATTTCAAAAATAAAAAATGCAGAGATGAAAGCAGCATTCAGCAACAGATAGTGCCACAAATTGTTTACATACTAGGACTGACAATATAGACAGCAACTATTGGACTTAAACTAATAAGTAACATCAACAATCAGATATGTTTTGCAAATGGAGAGTGTCAACGATCATTTCAAGTTTTCAACTCATTGTGCATGAAAATAAAGAAGAAACCACAAGCCTGCTGGAGTTCAACTCTGAACCATACATGCATGTAGCTTATCTTCCAAAACTTTCTCTAGATATATCTTTTAAAAGAGAATATGTTTTATTAGATATGTTGCTCATTCATGCAGGTACATGAGGCAGGAAGATCTCATGTACCCCTACTAGAGCTCAATGCAACAACCTAGATGCTACAGTTAGTTCAGGGGAAGTTATTTCATATAGTACATACATACATCAATTTCAACACTCTGTCCTAGTTGCGACAAAAACATGCCAAGGTGGGTATGCATATTCCTGATAGTGAATAAACTGATGTTCTTTTCAATCTGAAACGTAATCTGAAAATGGCGACCTGATCTGGGACATACTATAAGCGGGATAATTTAGAACTATGTTTAGCGGGATAATTTATTTTGAATTGAACATGCACTCATGTACTGGTCATGGAGCTATGTACAATGCATATTCTAGGAGAAATATATTTAAATAGATAACTATGAGGAAGACCAAGACAGTAGCAAGTAAATTGGTCACATTTGGAAGATTATGACAATAGAAAGGCTCTCATAGGACAATGAACACAGAAATGCCAGAACAATAGCATCATTGACTAGTTGCTGAACAAGATAATTCATGCTAAAATGAAAAATACTTAGGCAAGAATCCGAAGAATAAAACCAAGAGAACAATGGGTGTTTAAACAAATAATCAGTTTGGTAAAGCAACTGTTGGAACTTACAGCAACAGTAGAATCACTAGTTAATATAGGTACCACGATAATAATGGGTGTTGAATCATCATTAGAAATAGTTCCATCCCAAGAACCATCAACTGCATCTGCAACATAGCGCAAATAGTCAGGAATCCCCTTGCTTGTGGAGCAATCTTGAACTATCAGAAATCTTCAGAACCTTCACAGTCAGAGGCTAGCAGCCAATCCAAGGCGATGGTTCCACCATCACGAACCGTGTACAGCTACCTGCAACATATCGAGTTTAATCAATGTACTACTCCACATAGACTAGCAGAACAATCACACCTAGAAAAATACACCAAACAGATGCGTCATAATCATAGATGACACGAATTTATTGAGCATGTCTAAAAATACACCAAGCAATGTATTGTGCAGCAGCTAACCTGAAGGGACATGTTGCCAAAACTAAAAAATGACAGTGTACGCAATCAAAGAGGAAACAAACTTCATCTATTTCAGAGAGCAAACAAAAGGAGTATCCTTATGCTTAGTCTCTAAAAGTAAAACAACCCGGATTCACTAGAAATAAGTGTTGACATTCAGTCAGTCACTTTTTTCTGTATTTCACCGAAACTAAATTGTATAGTGGCTTCATCAAATTTCCATGTAGTATAGATTGTATTTCCATGGAAGGAGATAAATATAAGCATGTATACATCTTCTTAGTCTCTAAGCCTAACCAGATACAAGGTTCATGAAGAATAATTAACTATGATGCAAGCATCTAAGTTAAGAAGAAGTATTGCATCTTATTCTAAACATCGGGTAGAAATTCCACATCACCAAATACAACAGTTTATCCCATTTCATCGTCAGCTAGAACAAAACACTAAATTGTTGTACTACACTGACATGGGGATTGTATAGAAAGGATTAATTTCAGTGTTTTTTAGCTCAACTTTTTAGTTTAACAAACTGCTTTTCTATAGATCAGACATGTATATCAACCAGAATGTTGAGCATATTCACTGAAATATGGATCTATAGAGGATGGTTTGTCCTTCCGAAGTCCTACGAAGCAGTGCTCTATTCCTACCACCTAGCAAAAGCTGCGTGACGTATGGAAGAGAGGGTAAGAAGTCCAAATCCCAATCCAATCGAAACAGCAGAGCAACAAATTAAGAGGAGAGAATTCCTTATTTGGCCCTAATTAAAGTTCGAGTTCCTTATTTAGCCCTGAAATTTTTTATCTTCCCTTTATGACTTAGCATCTTAGTTTGTTTCCCTATATGGCCCTCCCGTCAATTCTGTGAGCTCTTGCCGTTAATTTTTATTTTTTTGGACCAACGTACCCCTGCCTCAGTCATCAACATAGAAATTGGAAAAAACAATAGAGTAAAAAGTGCTTGATGGCTGGCTAACACGAATACAGAGCTCTCGATTTTTCGTCTATCCGATGCGAAGATGTGGACGCAAGACTGCACGCAGTTCAGACAGTCCACGATAGCTAAATAAAGAACCATGTCATTTCCGCTTCTCTGTGCTTGTATAACGGACATAGGTAGATATTATCTATAGCTAATAATTCCTCCTCTGATTTCTTTCATATATACAGGACGTGCTCAAGGAATTTGTTGTATCCGTGCTGTGTATATATACTCAAAACGGTACAAGAGATTTACAGTGTCTAGCAGTGTCGGCCTAGTTTGCCTAGCCGTGTCAGCCTAGGTCTTATACAGCCAAACCGGTTACAACACAAACCCTATATACTATGTTTAACATGCTTGAATAGAAAAATTTGTCAATTTCTTTCCTATATATGCAGCAAGTTTTTCAATTAAAATCGATTCCAAATATACATGCTTTATTTAGTTATACGTACACGTACAAATATGTCATATAACAGTAACTTTTGTCTTGCACACAGATTTTTGTTAACATAATGTTGTAGGGGTACAAATGTCTTTTTGTCTTACTAGTTAACGCCGTTAGTACTCAAAATGAACTAGAGGGTCGTACAAGGCAAAATATTTGGACAAAGAGTCAAAAAGGGAAGAAAAAGTTTTTGCGGGGCTAAATAAGGAACTGAAACTTTAAATGAGGTCAAATAGGGAATTTTCTCAATTAAGGGGCCAATGAAATCCCCAACCTGGTCAGTCTGCCAGGCCAGCAGAGAGCAAGCACAAAATCTTTTCCGAAAGACCAGCCATGAGACAAGGACTAAGAACCGGACCTGTAGGGAGGCGAGATGCCGCTCGAGGGACTCGAGCGCGTCGTTGATGCCGACGAGGCTCTCCTCTCCCTCCTCCTCATATTCTTCTCTCGCTTCTTCCTCCTCCCAGGCGCCCAACCGCGGCGGGGGTCGTGCGGTGGCGGCACATGCGGAGATCCTGGAGCGGAGGTCCGGGGCGTGGGCGAGGACGAGGCCAATCTCGTCCCCTTCCATGGCCATCGAGGCTGGTGCGGGAGGGTGAAGAACCCAAGCTAAACCCAACCCTACTACTAGCAGTGAGCAATGGAAGCTGCAATCTTCAATGCTCCTAGCAAGAGTCGATTTTTACTCCATAGTTAGGATTCGCGGGTGAAGGGGCCACCCGCTGCAGGCGCGGCGCGGGCGAGGTCGCGGCGCGGGAGCAGGGCGCTGCGTGGGCGAGCTCGGCGCGCAGGTGAGGGAGCGGCGAGCCGGCAGGGAGCAGCGAGCCGGCAGGGTGCGGTGCCGGTGACGCGGCCGAGGAAGAAGGGGAATGGAAGACGAGACGGAGGACTCGGAGTTTGGTCGGAAAAAAACGAGGATGGTTTTGTAAAATATCCCTCGCGAATGTTAATTCGGACCGGAGGGAGTAAATATTTGTGAAATGTCTATTTCTTTGTCAAAAAGGGAGGCGAACAGAAATGAAATGTGTTCCGATTGAAATTACGAAAGAACAGTTATTAGCTGGGCAGCATTCGACTGGAAAAAATTAGCACCGTTGATTCCAAAACAACAAAAATTAGGACCGTCTGTGCCCACCACCACGAACCACCAGTCCCACTCCCACCACTAGCAACAAAATATCTCTGATCCACCACCACCCCCAAACATCCGACCGGAGAACCTGAAAAAAAAAACTCCTATCCCCTCTAAAAACCCCAGGATCGCGCCGCGGCGAACGCCGGCGAGATGGCAGCGGCGGCCGCGCAACCACGCAAAGGCGGCGAGGACTACATAAGCGAGCTACCTGAGGTTCTTCTCTCCGACATCCTCTCCCGCCTTGGCACCGCGGAGGCCGCCCGCACCGCCGTCCTCTCCACGCACTTCCGCGACGCCTGGCTCGCGACCCCCCTCCGCCTCGACGACCTTGAGCTCCCCGCCCCCGCACGCGGCAACGTACCTTCAATCGAGCCCTGGACAGCGCGCGCCGACGCCATTACCCGCGCCCTCGCCTCCCACCGAGGCCCCGTCGTGCTCTTCCGCCTCTCCCGCACCACCTTCCGCGGCCGCGTCCCCGCGGCCGAGGCCTGGTTCCGGGAGCTCGCCGCCAGGGGCGCCCGCGAGGTATCTCTCTGCTGCTCACCCGAGTGGTGCCACGAGGCGCGCGCCGACCCGCTCCTCGGCTCCCCCACCCTCGAGGTACTCGCCCTCGGCAAGTGCCGCCTCACCGACGCCGGGGCCTCCACTGCAGCCGCGGCCCGACTCACCGAGCTCACCCTGTCAGAAACCAGCCTTTCCGAGGCCGCCCTTCAGAGCATGCTCTCCGGCTGCCCCGCGCTGCGTAGCCTGATGCTCAAGCACGTCCACGGCCTCCAACGCATCCGCGTCTGTTCTTGCCGCAGCCTGGTGTTCCTCGGCGTGTGGCATTACAAACAGCTGGAGGAGGTCACCGTGGAGGACGCCCCTTGTCTGGAGCGTCTGCTCGGCAACATGCGTCTGAATGCAGCTATTACCATCACTGGCGCACCAAAGCTTACTGCTTTAGGCTATGTCGTGGCCAGCATCCCGATGTTGTTCCACGGAGAGACTGCTCCGGCGGTATGTTCCTTACCTCTGTTCTCGTGCATAATTTAATTCGGCCAAGTGACTCAGTGAATTGTTTCGTTATGCATTGCAGGATGTTAACAAGGGTCTGCGTGCTCCGATTTTGAGCGTGACAATTTTAGCTATCAGTGTCAAGTTCTCGAAGAAGGAAGACGTGGAGAAGGTGATAAGTTTACTGGAGTTATTTCCCTTCTTGGAGACATTGCATGTCCAGGTGATTTCTGAAACTTGAGATTGTGTGTTCCTTTGTGTCTGGGATACTAGCTGTGAAATTTAGTTGAGCAGAGCTTGCCCTGATTCATCATTTTGTGCAGTCCTCTGAACCGAGCTATGAGTCAGCTGCAGACGAGAATGACACCATTGACTTTGACTACTACCAACGGCGTGATCCCATCAGGTGTCTTATCAGAAATCTCAAGAAAGTGAGACTGGAATGCGGAGACCAGAACCGCGGCATGCTTGAATTTGCATGTTTTCTCCTTGCTAGAGCGCAGGTGCTGCAGTCCATGAAGATTCGGTCCAGGGTGTCTGCGAACCAGCAAAATCTGCTGAGGCATTGCCACATGGCTTCCCTGGATGCTGAGGTTGTGTTTGAGAACAAGAAAGGCAGCAAGAGCTTCAACATAGAAGCTGTCAATGCACTATCTGATCCATTTGACGGCGACATCAACATTTTGGGCAACTAAGTTAACTGTGAGAGTTTACTTGTTGATGTTTCACCCTGAAGATTATTGCCATCCATGATGTGCCGTCTGGCCTCTTTTTGTTATGCTTAGTTGATTCCAGATTCTAGGACATGATTTAGGCTGAACTTTGAGGTTTATGTTGAAGAAGCTTGCTATTGGTGACGTGATTAGTTTCTGCTGTCTTTATCTTTAGTTGCTTTCTGGATGCAGAGTTGGAAACTTTGATTTAGGCTGAGTTTTCTGGCAGTGTATGCTGGGCTTGTGCATACATTGCTTATCACAGTCTGGAATTTCCTTGAACACTGGCTTGCTGATAATGTGTGTTTGTTGCTGTACTAAATTAGTTAGACAGACAGTCCGAGTACTTCTACAACAAACAAGCGCCTCAACTATTCATAGCGCATCCAGCCTGTATAACACAATCTTAGTTATTATGTGGTGGTAATGCTAATGCTAATGCAGATCCCATTGTTTTTGAGTAATTTCGATGTGGTAACATAACTCCATGCCTATTTCTCTCAGCCTTGTTCCACCCAAAAAATATTATTTAAAACAAAATATTCATGTTTAGGCATATATTTGGTGTGGCTTTTAACCATCGATTTTTTTTCCATAATTCTTTAGCTGAGGGAACGAATGCCCATGCTATGCACGTTGACTACTGATTGATTCAGATGGATTTTTTTTTGAGGGGGATTCAGATGGAATTGAAAAGGCAATTCCGCCTACAATTGAAGGATTGTAATGAACACCATTTCTTTTCACAATTCTTATAGTGGATCATGTCAGGATCGGCGGTAATACTAGTTTTTGGGTGGTGTCGGGAGGTGGCTCTGAACTGAAGCATAAATTCCCCAATCTTTTTTTTTCGCCTTAGAGCATCTCTAACCCATCCTTTTTGGCTGTTAGAGCACTTTCTTTTCTCCTCTAACAGCCAGAACACTCTATCCGAAGCCATAACCGGCTTAGATGAGTTTTTTTTAGGAATCGGCCTTCGCGGCTCCCAAATATATGAGTTGTGGCCTCGACGCGCATAGTTATTCTCCTCCAGGCAGTTGACGCTGCCTCGATACTCTGCCGCCGGCCACCGGGCCCCTTCCTCGACAGCCCAAAACACCGCCGCCCTATTTCGCCCCCTAGGCCCTAATCGCCAGTGCCAGCCGTTGTCGGAATCGCCCTCGAGAACCGCTGCATCGAGCACGATCCCGCCTCCAGTCGGAACCAATAGAAAGCTCGTTTTCGACCGTCGTGAGGTCGATTTCGTTCGTAAAAGGTCGCCGAAGGAGATGGAGGTGGTGTAGATCGACCATAGCCGACCAGTTCGTGGCCATAACCAAGGGTTGTGGCCATATTCCGACGAATTTTGACCGGCGGCGAAGACACCGGTTCGTTGTCGTATGGTCGTCGCGCTGCCACACGGAGGGCATAACTCGGCCACGACCTTGCCATTCGGTTGTCGTGTAGCCCCTGCGATCGTCGAGCACCCTTTTGGCCGACTGAATTTCCCGGCTGCGATTTACACCTCCGCCGTGCACAAGGTATTCGACCGAATTTCCATAGTACTTTTTTGTTTGTTTTTCGCCTTTGTTCACGGCCTAGCTTGACCGAGAGCATCTTTGGCTGTAGATGAAGAGGTTGAGAGAGATGATTTTCTATGATTCTTTGTCCGAGGAGGAGGATGAGTAAGACGAAGATTTGGAAATGGCTATGATCATGATTTTGAACGAAGATTTTCGGGCACCGATGAGAGGATCTCGGTTCGGTCGTGCTTGGATAAACCAAAACAGAGCCCAGGGTCATGACAAGATCATGAGGGATTATTTCAACCAGGATGCACCCTACACGGACAAGCAATTCCGGTGCTGGTTTCGGATGAAAAAAGACTTGGTCCTCACCATCACAAGGGCCATGGAGGACTATGATGATTGGTTCAAGTTTCGGAGGAGTGCTAGGGAGGGATCAATGCTAACCCAGTGATGAAGTGCGTGGCATCCATGAGGGTACTTGCATATGGATATTCGGCCGACCCAATTGATGACTATATACGCCTTGGGGAGGATACAATTTTGGAGGTCGTGAGAAGGTTTACATCTATTTAGGTTTGTAATAATGAATAATTTAATTTATTACACTTAATTCGCTTTGTAACATTTATGCTTTGGTTTAAAATCGATTTCTAAAAAACAAAATTTTCGTTCTCTAAGTTATTAGGTGCGGCGCTAAGTTTAGAGGAGCAAATATAAGGAGTTAGTCCTCTAAAGAATAAGGAATGGGTTAGAGATGCTCTTACATCTGACGCGGATGTTTTGGTTGCGTGGGTGGCCAATGGAATATTATCTTCCTAAGATAATATGACATATTTCTTATATGCCACCGACATTTTAGTTAGTAGTTCCAGATATATCATGAAAAATCCCGATTTCAAATATATTGTGCTAGTTCTAAATATCGCCGGAGAAATCGCCGCCCACCTTTGCAACAGCGCCTCCCATCGCTGGTAACACAACCCACCGCCGCTTGTAGCAAAAAGGTGTCGCCGCCAAAGAAGTCATTGTCGCCAGAGAAGACGTCGTCCACCCTTTGCAACAGAGCTTCCTTTCACTAGTAGCAGACCCCCGCAGTAGGTAGCAAGTTCTGCCTCCTATTGTAGCAACACCGTGCGACCCTTGAAGCAGGGCCGCATGCCTCTTGCAAGGGCGCCACACTCTGGTAGCAAGGCTGGTGGGCCAGCGTAGCAGCGTCGTGTGCCCCTTGTAGGCGGCTCGCGGGGGATGCGCACTAGCCGGTGGCGGGGATGGCGTGATGACCGACGAAGGGAAGAAGGGGTCGGCGAGACCTCAAGCTCTCGCCTGAAATTGGGGAATTGGAGGCAGGGGCTACCTCTCGCGTGCATTGACAAAGAAGACGACGATGTGTGGAGTTGGAATCGAAGATATAAGAAATAAGTGGACATGAGTGTTTCACGGAAGGGACACGTGCCATCACACGAATGCGGAGGGCCGGAGGATGCGAGCCTCCGGTGGTAACGTTGTGTTTTCCATTTTCTATCTGGCTCCTTAGTAAAAAACGTGTAGGCACACGATCAATAAGTATATATTGCATTTTATAGGTTAGTTCGAGCTCGTAAAACCGTGGAAAACATGTTTTACATGCTGGTTTGAGCTCGTACGGAGCAGGGTCATTCTGTGCCCATAAAACAGAATACGGGTGCTGAATACGAGCTCTGTTCCGCGCAATCCCAAACCAACATGGTATATTTTTGATTTGCATAGTTTTATTCAATAGGCAAACAATAGAAACAATTGCCAAACAATCAATGCGATAGTTCATAGTATTACATCATATTTTTATGATTCTAATGATCCAAAACAGTTCATTAATGCAAGTGACCAAACAATTGCACCGTTTTCTCATCTTGCCAAAGGTGGTTGCATCAAGCAACACCATTATCTCCGAAGTCATCATAGGCATCTCCACTGCCACAACCATTTGTTGATCCACCACGACTAGCTGGAGCTTGATTACTTATTTCTAATATTTCCATTTTTGCTAGCTTCCACCACTACAATTGGTGTGTATCCATTTTCCTTGAATCCATCATCATGGTCTTGTTCTCCTCGCTAATGAGCTTCTTCATTGCCTTCTTCTCCTAGAGTTGGATTCTCCTCTCTCCAAATTGGACTTGCACTTCGCATATTTTCGGAGTGCTTTCCACCTTGCAAGCTTCATCTCATTATTCTTCTCGGTCATGATCATCTTTACCTCCAATGTATTTATCATTGCTTTCCTTAGACCTCACCATTTCATCAATCTTATGCCGCAAACTTTATGCTTCGGCTTCAAGCTTTAGCTTCTCTTTTGCCTTCTTGTTTCCATCCGGATTTCCCTTTTTCTTTCTCCATTGTTCTCATCACTAGCATCATCCAATTCAAGCAAGGCTCCTTTCTTCTGTGGTGCTTCATACTCCCTAAAATTCCATTTATCAATATGCACCAGCAACTTCAAACAATATTGAAGTGTAAATGGGTTCCCCTTGAAGTTGGCCATAGATTTGTGCATTTCTGTTGCAACACATTCCCACAAACACAAAATGAACTCATGAGTTAGCAACTTGATCACAAAATATATGCACAATAAACTCACATAGTCATCGATATGCCAATTGGTGGTGCTAGACGCACTTGCTCCATAGCTCCACTCCAACGACTACAGCATGCATTGATTATATCCCAGCGTCCATGTAGGGATCTATCCAAGTGAGATATCGGTGAAGAAACCCGAGGCATGAGATTGAAGAATTTATCTTCGATTCGTTGCCAATAGTGCTTTCCGGTTTGATCCGCATTGGCCACCACATCGATGGACACTTGCGACCATGCCCACACCAAGCAAGTTTCTTTGATTTTGGTATAGTTTACCGCACATTTATTCCTCAAAATTTGAGACGGATCGACCACCTCCTCCTCGATCTCTTCTAACTCATTCATCGTCCTCACCCTCCTCACCATCCATGCCGAAAGAAACGAGTTGCATCTCGGTAATGCCAACCTTGCTCTCATTTAGAAGATTCACAAATGAGGATGGAACCTCATGCACATAGTAGCTACATCAGAAAAAGCTCTAATTATGACGAGCAAACAATTTCGGCCACCGCATTGGTAAAAGTTCAAATTTTGTACCTTTGGAAACTTTTGACAAACATGTTGCCGACAACATTGTAGCCGTCCTGCGGGGCATTGTCGACGACAGGAAGGTCGCTGCGATGCACGACATGCTTCTTCTTCGACCCGTCCCCTACCGGCTTCCGCGCACGAGGACATGGCTTGGGCGTCGGAGCCACAACAACGATTGGCTCTTCCCGCTAGGCCGCCGATGTAGCATCAGTGGCTTGCGGAGCTTGCGGGATGATGTGGGTGTCCGTGTGTTTCCTCTTCTTGCCGCCGGAGCCGCCAATCATCTGGCCCGCACCAGCAATCATGGCACCGCGCTAAATGACAGAGAAGCCGGAGCCGCAGGAGGCAGCGGTTGAGGCCGCGTGACGTCACCAGCGACATGCGTGAGTTCGGTGAGGTTCATGGCATCGACTCCGAGACGCAACAGCGCGCTGGAGAGCGAGTGTGGAGGTAGATTGACGGCGGTAAAGGAGCGAGCTGAAATGTCACTCCCGCGCTGATATCAACATCAGTATAGGGCGCACTTGCACGAGGCCGCACAACCCAAGTATGTAGAGGCCGGGGCACCATTTTTCCCAGCCCCTTAAAAATTTCCGGCTCATGCGTATTTACAGGATCTGCTGGCGACCATTTTTGGTCGAAAACCGATAACGAACAGTTTATTTACGGGTCGCGCGGCTAGGCTTACAACGTGCGTACGTTGTACAGCCCAAATTGGTGTCGTCACCTCTGAACTTCCTCCCTTGGTCTGTTTCTCTCCTACGTGCCCCGCTGCCACCCCAATCACTAGCGGCCCCATTCCCTCCACTCTCTCTCGCATGCTGGCTTCTTTTCTTCAGCTTCTATATTACTCCGTTTCACCCCAACCACACGCGGGTGAGTCCCACTTCCACCTCCCGCCATGTCCATTCCCGCCCTCCGCTCCTTCCCCGCCGTCTACGGCGCTAAGCCGAGCATCACCCGCCCGATCCGACGCCATTCCCGGCTCGGCGGCGGCCTCCGGGCCAGCTCTGTCGCCGTGAACGGGGAGCTGGGGCTGAGCACCGGCAGTGCCGAGAAGAAGGACGACGCGGTAAAGGAGGTCGCCGACGACGAGAAGCACAGGCGACTGGAGCCTCTGTACGACGACGGGTTCGGGGCCGTGACCGTGAAGGACTACTTCGCGGCAGCCAAGGCCCTGTCCAAGGACGACGGAGGGCCGCCCCGATGGTTCTGCCCCGTGGAATCGGGCCAGCCGGCCGTGGAGGACGCGCCCCTGCTGCTCTTCTTGCCAGGTTTTGGGTCCTCGATCGAATCTCTGGAGACTAATAGCTTGGCCTTGTTTTTGTTCCCTTCCTATTCTCTCATGATCACTTCCATGTTTGTGGTTACCTAAATATGGCCAAATGGAGAACTCGTTCTAGACTTCGCTTCTGTTCTAAGATTACCTCAAATCGACTTGCACCGCAGGAACCGACGGCGTTGGGACGGGACTCATCCTGCACCACAAGTCTTTGGGAAAGTGAGTATATCTTGTTTTCCTGTCCGTGCACAAAAATATATACTAGTATAACGATTTCACTTTATGGTACCACGTCTTGTCAAATTCAGCGAAATATTAGCATGCAAAGCAGTTGTAGGCAATGCGTCGCTATAGAGAAGATTCCAATGCTAGTACTTTCCCTGTTTTAAAATATAAACTTTATAAAACAAATGTATTTAGACTTCTTTTAGTATGTAGGTTTATTCAAATTTAAATTAAATCTACACTATAAAAAAAAGTCTAGATATATTTTATTTATATAAATCTAAAACATCTTATATTTTAGAACAGAGGAAGTACATCACTAATCTAAAATAGCTTGTTAAACCACGCTATTTTTATCCCTCGGTTCCAGGCTATAGGAAAGCCCGCTTTCAGTGTTGGCTTTTAGCCGATTGCTACTTGGCTCCATGTTCTGTTCAAAAAAAACTTGGCTCCATGCAGTCATGATCTACCAAGTTAATTATGGATAAAAAAGGACTACTGGCCTGAGATGACGTAGTAGCCGTTGAAGTTCTTGTTTTTTTCTTCTAAAACTCGACTGCCCCATGTGACATGAAGTATACTCCCTCTGTTTTTTATTACTTCGCGTTCTAGCAATTTTCAAAATCAAATTTTGTCAACTTTGACCAAAAATGTAGGCAAATATATAAACATTTATTATTCCAAATACATATATTATGAAAATATAATACGAAGATTCCAATACTATAAGTTTTATATTGTAGATACTTCTATTTTTTACTAAATGTTTGGTCAAACTTTAATTTTTTTGACTTTGACTAAACCCAGAATACGATCTAATTGTGAACGGAGGGAGTACTGCCCATGGGAGGCATCTGCCCAGTGGCGGATCGCAGGAGAATCCGATGGGGTGCCTAGCTCAATATTTATAGTTTAAATATCATGTCACTACGTGAGAAGACTGACGTGCCGACGGTCGGGCCTCGTCGGCATACCCAGAATTCCGTCGGCGTAGGCCGATGATTGCCGTCCGCATATAGTCGTTGATGTACTAGTCCGTAGGCGTAGTCTCTCTACCCGTCGGTGTATATAGCTACGCCGACAACAAAACCGTCGGCCTAGACCATATGGGTCCCATCTAGATAACTAATGGCCTTGGCTACGCCGACTGCCGTCGGCCTAGATTATTTTAATTGTTTTAAAAAAAATTAATTTTTTTTAACTTTTTGAATTGTTTATCTCGTTAATCTCATAGGAACATTTTAAATTCTAAGTCATTTAATCTCAAATCAAATTATACTCGTAGTCAAACTTCCCGATCGGTAACCTATCTAACACTACTCCAGCCCCAACACACTTAACTTTTTCATTCCTTCTGCACGAGCTTCCGACAAAAATTAAAACTTATTGTCAATACTATGATATCAATCCTATTAACCATTGGACTATAATGTTAGACGTCTTTATTTTTTATATTTCATACAATTATTTAAGTAAACAATAATGAATAAGTATTAATAATCTTGAATTCAAATAATTTTTTTATTTAATTTGCCTTTTTTCCATTTAATATTGAATAATTCATATCTACAAATCCGTAAATCATAATTCGATAAATAATATATCCAAATCGATCAGAAAAATGAGAGGAATCCAAATATGACATCCCTATCATCTAATTAATTATATATCGTATCTTTTTAACACTACATCAACCAAAACTATGTCAGAATTCATGAAACACCTCGTTTTTTGCACTCAGAAAATAGAAAATAGCTTTTTGTGCGACGAAAAGGAAATATTGCATTGGATCTCTGATAAAATAGCATATTATGAATCTAAAAATGATTTTTCCAAAATATCATGAGCATCAGATTATGTACCTGTAGTTCAAATCTGACTCATTTCCTTTCGATTCAGCAGGAATTTGTCTTTTTCACGAGGGGTGTACAGAAAGGTTTGAGATATCCCCGTTAGGACATTGTCCATGCAAGATGGTCTAGTATTTTTGAAAAATAGGGTGATACCATTTTGAAACTTTCATTTGGTGTGGTTGCTTCACAAAACACCCCGTTTTTTGTACTCAGAAAATAAAAAATAGCCTTTTGGTGCTACGAAAAGAAAAAACTTCCTCCTATAACATTGTTCACCATCTCATGATGCACATGCACGCATAATATGGGCATATTATCGTAAACTATGTCGCGATTCTGGCTAACATTGGTTATTTGACCCAGGAAACCTCGATTGAGATAGGTCATTTTGTGAAGGTTTTTTTTAGACACAATCAATATACCAAGTTTGGTATTTTTCCTTACAACTATGTCACAAAATATGACACCACGCGAAGGTTTTGCATTGTTTCGATCGTTTTTGAATTTTTATGCCTGTTTTAAACTATTGTCAAAGTTTCTAAATCGTCGGGCACGAAGATTCTTAGCTTGGGATCAAGTCTCGCTAAACTTGCATTGGATCTCTGATGAAATAGCATATTGTGAATCTAAAAATATTTTTTTCAAAAAACCATGAGCATCAGATCATATAACTGTAGTTCAAATTTGACTCACTTCGTCCTGATTCGGCAGGAATTTGTCTTTTTCACGAGGGGTATACAAAAAGGTTTGAGATACCCTGGTTGGAACATTGTCCATGCAAGGTGGTCTAATATTTGTGAAAAATAGAGTGGTACCATTTTGAAACTTTCATTTGGTGGTTGCTTCACAAAACACCCCATTTTTGCACTTAGAAAATAAAAATGGCTTTTTGGTGCGACGAAAAGAAAAACTTCCTTCTACAACATTGTTCACCATCCGATGATGCACATGCGTGCACAATATGAACACATTATCACAAACTATGCAGCGATTCTAACCATAACATTGGTCATTTGACCTAAAAGCCAGGAAACCTCGATTGAGATAGGTCAGATTATGAAGGTTTTTTGAGACACAATCAATATACCAAGTTGATATTTTTACTTGCAACTGTGTCACATAATATGACACCACACAAGGTTTTGGATTGTTTCAATCATTTTTTATTTTTTTATGCACGTTTTAAACTATCGTTAAACTTTTTAAATCGGCGGGCATAAAGATTCTTAGCTCGGGGTTGAGTCTCGCTAAACTTGCATTGGATATCCGATGAAATAGATATTGTGAACATAAAAATAATTTTTCCAAAAAATCATGAGCATCAGATCATATACATGTAGTTCAAATCTAACTCACTTTCTACTAGTTCGATAGGAATTTGTCTTTTTTCACGAGGGATGGATAGAAAATACCCCAGTTAGGACATTATCCATACAAGGTGGTCTAGTATTTTTGAAAAATAGGGTGGTACCATTTTGAAACTTTCATTTGGTGGTTGCTTCACTAGTTGCTTCACAAAACAACCTGTTTTGGGCACTCGAAAAATAGAAATATGTTATACAAAAGTATTTATACTTTATATATATATTTTTGAACAAAAATATGTAATATTTGAGTTTATATAGATAGATATTATTTTTCTGCAAATTTTAATATATTATATGTATTTTTCTAAATTGAAATGGTTTAGTTATGATTTTTTTAAAATTAATGTGGCAAAAAGGAAAAATAGCTACACAGTCGGCGTAGACTTGACGCTGTCACTTTTCCGTTAGCCTAATACCCTACGCCGATGGTCTTGTCTACGCCGATGGCTGCCGTCGGCCTATCCATACTACGCCGATGACAAAACTAGGCCAACGGCCGCATGGGCCGACTGACGAGTCTAGGCAACTGCGCCGACGAACCCGACCTTTTGCCGTCGGCATATAAAAAAGCCGTAGGCGTATCAAGTTATTCATGTAGTGTGTATAAGTACTTTTTCCGTTCAGAAATAACTGGCTTGAGTTTATCTAGATTCAAATGTATCTAGAAGCATTTTAATATATAGATACATTCGAATCTAGACAAACTTAAATCAATTATTTCTGAACAGAGAGAGTATTTTTAACACATACAATACACATAAGATTAGACGAATTGCTACAAGATGAAAAAAATCTACAATTCCATGGCACCCCATTGGATACGCCCCTGCATCTGCCCCTTGTTTTCTCTTGCACTAGTCAGGCTACCTGCTGAATCTCACCGGATCTGCAGTTTAAGTTTAATTCCTCGTGTTTCTCACTTGCAGGGCCTTTGAGGTTCGTTGCTTGCATATACCAGTGAATGATCGTACGCCATTTGAAGGTACGACTTGCACTTACTCCTTAGCTTCATCATTTTTCAAGAACTATTAAGATAGAGAGAATGTTTGTTACAAGAAAACCAGGCCTTAAGTCTGTACTAAGATCACAGTAGTATCATCCAAATCTAATTCCAGGTGTTCACAGAACAATGACTAAACGTATTTAGTTATGAAAGAAAATCGGAAACAAGTGAACTGAAAGCTTCTGTTAGTCTAACACGAAAGGATATAAATGCTTACAGGTCTATTACAAATTGTTGAACAATCTATCAAATATGAGCATGGTTTGTCACCAAACAGACCGATATATCTTGTTGGAGATTCGTTTGGTGGATGTCTGGCGCTTGCGGTGGCAGCTTGTAATCCACAAATTGATTTGGTCCTCCTACTGGTAAACCCAGGCAAGTGAAAACGTTGTAGTTTGGAATTTACTGAGAAAGTATTGTTTTCATAAGGCATATTGTAAAATAACATACTTTTTCTGTAGCAACGTCATTTGCAAAGACTCCATTACAGCCAATATTGCCTCTTTTGGAAGCAATGCCAAGCGACCTTCATGTTACGGTTCCATATCTTCTCAGTTTTGTTATGGGTATACTTTCTTAGCTTGTTTAATTATATGATCTGTACTTTTTACTAGTTGTTGTGTGCATTTTTTCTGTCTGATTTGACATGCCTGTCAAAAATTTATCTGGTTGATTTCATGATCTTCCAATAGTACAAAAAAATAAATGCATGTTCATACTATGGGAAATGACGTTCAAAAACAGTGGGATAAAAGAAAAAAATCATAGCAAGTCAGACATTTGAAAAAACATTTCCTATAGTATGATCTAAAAAACTTGGAAGACATGAGCTTGTTGATTTTTGAGTTATTTTTTTTCCAGAATGGATTTTTGAGTTATTGTTTCATAATAAATCATATTCTACCTCACTGTATGTAGATTTAAAATTTAATGCTTAGTCCACTTCTTTTTGACGAGCTAAGGATGTTTATGAGCAGCTGACCCTCTGAAGATGGCTATGGTTAGCATTGAGAACAACCTTACTCCTGCAGAAACTCTTCAAAAGCTGTCAGAGAGTCTCACTTCTTTGCTGCCTTTGCTTTCAGTATGTTATCAGCTTTTCTATCTATTAGTGCCGCACATTTACTTCTAAGTGACCTCCTACTCAAACATAAGGAAAATGGAATAAAGAAACATATGGTTATCAATTTCCTCAAAGTTACTTGATCAGCCCTAAGTGACCTCCTATTCAAACATATTCAACAGTACTTGTTTCGTAGATCTTATTTCGAGGATGCTCAGGAGCTACGGGAAATGTTTATTAATTTATTTTTACGCTTCTAGAAAAGGCTATTGATTACAGTCGCATTGTTATAAAAGGGAGAAGTATCTCAGTATTTTCAGAAGTCCACTTTGTGCTCTTTGTCCTCGGAAGAATCAGTTAAAACCTATTATGGTGCTAATTAATCACTTAAAAATACTTCGGTATTATTATATTATTACATTTCAATCCTTTCATATATCAGGAATTGGCAGATATCATACCAAGGGATGCACTTTTGTGGAAGCTCAAGCTTCTTAAGTCAGGAGCAGCGTATGCTAACTCTCGCCTTCATGCTGTACAAGCTGAAGTTCTACTTCTTGCCAGGTACTTGCTATAACAATGCAGCCTAAATTCTGCCATTTTTAAACCTTGATGGAATCATTTATCTCCAATTGTTTGATCTGATACTCTAAATATTAATATATTTAGTGGCAAAGATAATCTTCTGCCTAGTGGAGAAGAGGCGAATCGACTCTTCAAGACACTGAAAAACTGCCGAGTTCGATACTTCAAGGACAATGGCCATACACTACTCTTGGTACACTCGCAATTCATCGAAATGTTTCTGAGCTAGTCTAGTGTTTTCATACCATTAATATACTCCCTCAGTCCAAAAATAGATGTCTTAGATTTTTTAAATTTTAAATGAATCTATATACTAAATAGTGTCTAGATTCATCTAAATTTTAATAAATTTGAGACATCTATTTTAGGACGGAGGGAGTATAATTTATGCCAAGCATTATAATTTTAGGAGTAATGCTGAAACTCATATTGTTCGTGCACAGGAGGATGGTATCAACCTATTATCTGTCATAAAAGGTGCAAACATGTACCGCCGTGGCAGACAACGGGACTTTGTGACTGACTACCTCCCCCCTACACTAAATGAGTTCAAGAAAACATTTGATGAAGACCACAAGTATATATTTAGCTTCTGAGAGGACTTCCCTATTTTACGTGGCTCAAATCTAGTAAGTGAAATACTGAACTTTTGCAGACTGTTTCACCTTGCACTGAGCCCAGTCATGATGTCTACTCTGACAAATGGCAAAATTGTCCGTGGCCTCGCTGGTATTCCAGAACAAGGTCCTGTCTTGTTTGTGGGTTATCATGCACTGATGGGGATCGAGCTAAGCCCATTGTATGAAGAATTTTTGAGGGAGAAGAACACAGTTGTCCGTGGCCTTGGTCATCCGGTGTTGTTTGGAGCAAATTTTGAGACCTCGCGTCAGGAGTTGTCTCGGTTAGATACAGTTTCTATGTACGGCGGATTGCCGGTCACTCCAATCAATATGTACAGGCTGTTTGAGAGAAATCAATATGTTCTCCTCTATCCTGGTGGTGTTCGGGAAGCTCTACATAGAAAGGTGTGCTAAATGAGTTAATGTCACCACATCTCTACTAAGCCTTGAAACAAGCATTAGGGCTATTCTTGAATAATGACATTTCTTGGTAAAGTTATTGTATTGAAGTCAAATTTGAACCTAATTCCAAAATTTTAGCAAAGAATACTCCTCTTCCAAACAGGCTCTTATACCATACAGAAGTATTTTCTTTGCTAACAACTAAATTAACACATCATTTTTTATTAATTGGAGTATCCCCACTGATAAAAAAATAGTATGATCAAGGTCAGTACCAAACTAAGTATTCCATAATTGAAACACAAAAAAAAGAATGTTATCCGAGTGTTGGCCTACTAGATCTTTTCTCCTCCTGTAATAATTGAGCTGAATTGGCAGGGTGAAGAATATAAGTTGTTTTGGCCGGATCAACCAGAATTTGTAAGGATGGCAGCAAGGTTTGGTGTTACTGTCGTTCCATTTGGGTTTGTCGGAGAAGATGACGTTTTAGAGGTAACTTTCCCAATCCATTTTTTGTTCTATAGGATTAATCGACACTGCTATATCTGTATTTCATAAAATATCGTTTCAAAGGAAATTTACATTGAGATGTCATCATTTAACATCTTGACCAGTTGACCTTTTAAGCATGTTTTATTCACGAAAAAAACATGAAAGCATGGCACACAAAATGACTCAAGATTTGTGAAAATGCACAATTACTAGCTCTCTGCAGGAAATATGTGGTGATAACCCATATTTGTGACTAAGGTTATTGAAAACTAAACCAAGTGTATCTGCGCATTCTTTCCACAGTTGGTTCTGGATTACAATGATCAAAAGAACATTCCATATCTTCGGGAGTGGATAGAGTCAATGAACAAAGACAGCCAAAGAGTGAGGTCAGATTATAATTTCCAAACAAATACAGGAAGTGTTACTCAAACTCTTCTTCATTCTGCTGTGTACATTTTTTTATTTCAGAGATAGCGTCAAAGGAGAGGAAGGGAATCAAGATATGTACATACCAGCTATTGTTCCCAAAGTACCTGGACGGTTCTACTACCTGTTCGGTAAACCAATAAAAATGAAAGGGATGAACAATGTTCTGAAAGATAGGAAGAGCGCAAACGAAGTGTATTTACATATCAAATCAGAAGTCGAGAACGCGATGTCATACTTAAAAAGAAAGAGGGAGGAAGATCCTTACAGGAGTATATCACAGCGTGCTCTGTACCAGGCAACTTGGGGTGTTTCTGCTCAGGTCCCAACTTTTGAACCATGAAGACTAGGTGCAAATATATTCCTGTGATAGTGTAACTGCACATTGGCAGTTTGGCATAAGCAAAGACAGAAGAATGGCTAGCACTCTCTGTGGAGGAAGTTAGGGCCAGCTTTCTCCGAAGGCCACTGTGCAAACTACTACATTAGTTGTGACACAGTCAGAAAGATACCATTATAGCCGAGTATAGCAAAGTACATGCACAGAGAACAAATGTATCTGAACATTTTCTTTTAGTACGTTTGAATGGTATATGTTGTTACTTATTCATTGATAGTGATTAGTTGGCACCAATATGCTGCACCCTCCGTTCCAAAATTTAACTAAAACCACGACACTTAATTTGGAACGGAGGGAGTACTGATCATTTGATTCTTATTCAAAATATGGTCTATTTCATCTCTTTAATCTAGAGTCAATGTGAAAACAGAACTAGTTGAGACAGGTGCACCTAGTAAATAATGTTCAATTTCCCAGCAATTTTTTAGGATATTATATTATACTGGCAACCTGACATATTTTCAAAAGATTTCACGTGTACGTGGTTTGGCACATTGCAGGGTAATTCCATAGATTTCAGAAAAAAGAAGGCATGCAAAGTTACTGCAAGAACTTTGGAGAACTCCCTTGTGATTTCAACAATTCAACTTGATCTACCTTATTATGAGGACCTATTTATCAATGAGATGGCCAAGAGCTGTCAATTCAACAGCCTGAAAGAACAAGAGAGCCACCATCGTTTCAGGGGTGGCAAATTAAACAGATATTCCAAGCGGGGCCTAAATTTTTGACTAAACACTACCAAAACATCAAATAATGCAAAGTTTGTAAACACCAGAAACAAAGGTCCCAACAACTGGTTGATACCATGTCTTAAAGATCAAAAAACAATAACAGAAGAAACACAAGCCAAAAAGATTAATATGGGACATGCTAGCATGTAGATTCTCCACAAACATATGAGTAGATTTGCAGTGGAATAAGATATAGCCCCATGCAGATAGCGGAACATAAGAGGATAATGCAGCATAAGATTGATGTTTAGTATTTGCATTTATTCAAAGTTACTAGCTGCTGTGTCAACTAGCAAAGCTGAAACGGTGGAAAGAAAACTCTAGCATGACACCCTTGTCCCTTTCAGGGCTCGTTTGGATGCTAGGGGAAAAATAGCCAGGGAAGCAAGCCCCCATGGGGAGATTTCCATGTGCACGCGGGATCCACCCCCATCGTGGGGAAAAGGCAGCCTTCCCCTGATGCCATTTGGTAGCGAAGTGGGGGAAGGAAATCCCAGGCTCCCAAGTTCAGAAATATCAGATAGCATCATATGCGTACCAGATCAGCATTATTTTCAGGTGATTACAAATAGACAAGAATTATAAAAATTGGCAACACTCAGCCATATCAGGTCAGCATGATTTTCACATGCACATAAAAAATACAAGCTCTGCAAGGTACCTCAGCCTAGAAACAACATATTTGGTACACAACTGCATATAACTGGTCTAAGCGGCGATGATAAATATAGCATGATAATTATATTTTAAAATGGAAATGGTAGTTACGATCAATTTTTCAGCAAGATAAAGTATGTTTGTCCATGAGGAAACATCGATTATTTGATCGAACCATGATGAAAATTCTCATCGACTTTGCTGCAAAGAACCTGCAAAGTATAAGAAATTGAATATAAGCAAGGGGAAGTATGTTTCAAGCATGATTATTATCACTTCTGAGAACGATGCATGTTCACTTGTCATCTCTAGTAGGCTACAACAGTCAAATGTTCTAGGAGCCATCCCAATTGCTGCAGCAGCTTCTAGCAACAATGGATCAGACAAAGATTAAAATCTTACAGGTAGAAGACTATAGATCTATCGTCTCCTTATAATGATTAACTACAAGCTAGTTCATACTCATTTTCTGAAAGAAATCAGCCTCTTCAATGAAGCTCTAGTGTTGTGCATTAACAAGCTGTAGCATCAGCAAGCTTCAATGAAGCTTCAATGACCCTTCCCACCCACATGAAATGAATGTGAAATTCAGATCAAAGTCACATGCTATCATCATGTTTTGAGAAATGGTTCCTTTCCTATTCC
The DNA here is from genome assembly GCA_910589765.1 of Avena atlantica. NCBI lineage: Eukaryota > Viridiplantae > Streptophyta > Magnoliopsida > Poales > Poaceae > Avena > Avena atlantica. The sequence goes on along the minus strand of OU342734.1, from coordinate 358,836,862 downwards.
TATATGTAGCAGCTTTCTCTTCTGCAATAGTTATTGGAATATGCGTCCCATCTATTGAACCAATGCAATTCTGCATATTTAAGAACCGTGGTAGGCTTAGAAATATGTATGGATACATTTCAAAAAGAAGATATGAGATATGTGTATAGTGGTTCACCTGGAAATAGGGCCAAATGCGAGGGTTCTACACGATCTTTGGGTGGGGCTGAAGAGAACTTGGAACCATTACGAATCTTTGGACTAGAGTAGGAATTAAGTTGACAATTTCATTCATCTACCTATGAACTGTTTCAGCACTATGTTGGAATTTTTTTGTACAACTTGATTGGTACCATTGTGTGAAATAATATACATGAACATGCCCAACTTCTCCTCAACACTCACCCTCGGTGTTCCATCCAATAGATTCTCTCTTCTAAGATAATTTGAGATAGATCTACAAATCTCAGGCTCCATCCAAAATGGGAAATTCGGTGCATATGTTACCTAGTAGCATCAAACATCAGGGATAGTAAATTATACTACTTTTTTAACCAGAAATCAAAGCTACGTTGAACTTTAACCAGAGAACACAATTTGGTTCATGTGGACACCGAAACTTTTTTCTAGGTTCAGAGAAATCCATGGTGGAGATAACCCACTACAGACCCATTCGTTGTCCAGTAAAATTAGCAAAAGATCATGAGATCTAGAAAATACAATTGTTTCACACGTACAGATGAAGCAACCTCAGAGAATAGATCAACACGGGTATGTTTTGATTTTCATCAAGAAGCTTTCAAGAAGTGACGACCACCGGCAGCCTACAAGATCTAAGAGCAGCATTCATCAGCTCGGGGATGAACAAGTCATGAACTAGATAAAAAAAACAAGGCAGGAGAAGGACTAGGGGCTAGCCTTTGGAGAAGGAAGACGGGCGCCACCGTCGGGCCGTCGTCGTCGCCGGCGGGGACCGGAGATCAAGCGGAGGAGATTTTGGCGACCGTTGTACGGGGAGAGGCCGGAGAGGGAGAGGGGAAGGAGTAGACAGGCAGAGAGAGACGGCCGCCGTAGATTGGTCGCCCTGCGTCGCGCCCAGCGCTGCCGGCTCCCTGTCGCATGAGAGAGAGAGAGCACGAGGGTTTCTTCCCACTAGTCCCGACGAGTGGAGGATTATCCCGGGGAAAGGGAGGAGAAAGACCGGGGTCCCTTCCCCTATCGACCACCAAATGACCAGGTGGGCTCGCCCAGGGCCAAAGCCAGCCTGCGGTTTTCCCGGCCCGAGAAAACGCGTGGATCCGCCGGGATAGGCTGCAACCAAACGAGCCCTCAAAGGAATAAAAGTTCACTCTACATCAAACCCTTTCTCTTGCAGTTCTTGTACAACCTCATTCCTCATTCTGAACCAAAGCTTCTGTGCTTCCTGGTCAAACTTTTTCGACTGAAGTTGCTTCTGCATGTTATCAGAGTCCATGTTTGCATCAGCAAAACCTTTGGGTCCAATCGTGGTACCTAGAGCACCTCCACTTTTTATGAACTCCTCAACTGCCTCTTCATCACCAGGGTAGGGAAACTCCCTCCGCTCATAAAGATGTGCCATTTCTTTTTCTTCCTAGAGAATATTGAAGGTAGCCTTTAGAAAATTATAAACTGAAAGGACACAAATCAGTGAAAGGATAAACATTAGCAAAAAGACCGCCTGTGGCTATTTATCAGTCTTGTAGAAGACAGATTCACCTTAAGTGATCCTTATGGATAATCATGTTTCTCCAAGAGATAACTTCGATATTGCCATCTAGAGCATTCCATAGTTCCTTTTCATTATATTTTCATGTTTGATTGTTGAATGTGACAGTGGTCACATCTCACATGTTGATAATCAGTAACCAGAATATACTATTTCAGTAAAACCTAATGAGGCATGTGCAAGATCTAAAGACACTATCCATGCATGACCAACCCCACAAGAACTTGTCTGAATCGCATGTGATCGAAAAGATGCATGCTTCAAGTCAACTGTGACACCAAATCAGTCCTTAGTTGAAGTCTCGGCTGATACAATTATGGAGGATACAATACGGCGAAATTATGGATTGGACACGGTATGGAATGTATTGACATAATTATTGGCAGTTCTGAATCGTAATTACAAAAATTAAACATACAGCAAGATAGACTTATTATACTCGACAGAAATTAAGAAACACTAAAACTCAACCACATACGCCCTTTCTCAGTGTTTTGAGACCGTCAGCCGTCTGATACAGCTAATGGACGCTCCAGATCTTGCTATCATCCTGCCGCTCGTGACAGAGCATTTATCACCGCGTCTCCTGCGTGGTCTACTCCCCCGATGTAACTGAGCTGCTACTCTGGAAAACGACCTGGGCGTCTTCTCGTGAATCGGGCCCCTGTAATGGTAATTGGGCCGCTTCATTGATTTGGTTGTGTGGGCTTCCAGCTACACAGTTGTGCTCTGCCTCGCCTCGGAAGGCCATGATGCATTGCACAGCGCCGTAATTGCTTCCTGCAATTAATTGCATAGAAGGTGCGCCGCCGCTTCCCATTCCATCCCTTTGGTTCCTGCCTGCCAGCCTCTTCTGATCCTCTCTTATAATTCTTGCTCTGCTCAATTGCATCTTTCCACCTTCCTCTTATTGTTTCATGCGGTACCCAGGCTGCCTAGGTTTCCTTTCATTGAACAATTGATTTATCTCTCCCCTGTTTCCAATGCATAGCTTCTAATCCTGTTTTTATTTTGGTGATTATCTCGTGATATCAGGAGGCCATGACGACTGGCAAGATAGTGATGATGACGGTGACGGCGAGCGATGCGGAGGAGACGACGACGTCAATGACTCGAGGATGATGCAGAGGAGGCAGCGGAGCCTCTGGTGCAAGAGAAGGAGAAGGTGGGAGCGACCTCTCGTATGCATCTTCGACGGTGCGCGGCAGCGTTGGCAAAACAATGTGAGCTAGGAGGAGATGGGTGTGATAGTGCCACTCTGTTCCGTTAAGATCACGGTGAGCACGATCATACTACAGTGACCTACATATACTGCATCGGCTTCGCCTTTTATTTACTTCTCCTTGCAACAAACAGTGAGATGATCCTGCATTTCTTTTGTCTCCGCTGTGCTCAATTAATTAAGGGTTTGAGGTTATCTAGAGTGATCACGGTGCATGGATAAGCGACCATGTCGCACACTGCTGTTCAGAGCTTGTGTCCCAGATATCCATGATTTGGAGCAACAACATTGGTTGAAAACTGAGTGTTTGTGATGACAACCTCTATGATTTGGACTGTGAAGCATATTCAGATCCGCTCATTATTGCTAAGGTTAAGTTATAGAGAAGTTAAGCTATGATTCAGGTATATATAAAATGTACCATGGTATCATGGCGGCACAAAAATCATTTTTCTAGAAGGTACCCAGCCATCACTTGTTAAACAGGAATTTCTATTTCAAATTTGTATTCATACTTTTGTAATAATTTGATTGGAAATAGAGATGGAGTAAGCTGTTTATATCATGTTCATGTTTTTAACAACCGTAAAGAATTGTTGTTTGCAATCACACACATAGACAATGACATTGCATGTGATGGATCTCTATGACTTTATCATATTTCTGCTAGGTCTATTGAAATAATTGCCATGAATAAAAGGACACTACCCTGATTTCTCTGTTGCAACAAACTGGTACACGTTGCAATCTCCTTCATTCTCTGCTTATTAAGGAAATAAATACAAGATAGAATGCACTTTAAACATATCCATATTTACAAGCATGTAATACCTTTTTTTATTCCAGCTAATTATCTTATGCGGTTATGCCTGGTTGTCCGGAAAGATCATTTTGGTTGTTCTTGGTTGGACTATCTTTGGTTCATCATTTTTTAATCATTGGATGGGGCGGCAAAAGGATTAGATTTGTGGTCTATCACTGAATTAGTAATTTTGGCATATGCTTGTGGCGATTTCAGTGTTACAAGATATCAGTTTCCTGTTTGTTCATTAAATTTCCTCTTTCTTCCATTCAAATTTTATTAGGCTGCATTAATTTTGCTTATTTTTTCTTCTCACCAACAGATCATTTTGAGTTATTTATCCTTGCCAAGTAAATCAGGTTCAGTTTAGATAGTAGCCTGGCATGTGATTCCAATCAAATGCTACCACATTTGCACTTGTTGAGTAAGCCTTTCTTCAGGTTTAGTTGTTCATTCTCCATTCAAAGCATATCTTCTTAATTACTAGGCTTGTACTGATTGAGAGCTAATGCTTTTATTTCAGAAATACATATCTTACCAGCATGGCAAAGGTATTCCATCTCACAGACAGTCATTAGTTGAACCTACAACTTTTAGTTGAATGGTTCGCAATCTTGAGAGGTCGCACTTGCTTTCGTAAGAAGTTTCCGACTAGCAATACTTTGTTGGGTGTCACGCAATTGAGTGTATTTTCTGTGTGGGTAACCTGAGTGTAAATTGACCTGCTATTTCAGTTGCTTATGAAATTCTTAATGCTGCACTATGCTGGTATAACAAACGAGCTGATGTTAAAATACAGACAAATCGAGAAAAAAGGTGATCTCGAATCTTATTTGTTCTATATGTCAGCAGGGTTTAAGTTTTCTATGATCTTGTACATCTTGTTTTGTTCATATATCAAACTTAAGTCAATTATATTGCTGATGTTCATATGGAATTCATGGATGATGGGCATCAGTTATGTGCATAATAACAAAACATTGTCTATCGCTATTTCTTGGATAATGGCTGCGGTTCTTGCATATTTCTGAAATGATAATTTGGGCTCTGCTCTGACGTGAGGATATCTTTCGTTTAGTGTTGTACTTCATATTGACATTCAGGTTTAGCCATTAAAATAAAGTGGACGTCTTTAGTTTCAGTGTTGCCCCATATTGACATTCAGGTTCTCAGCAATGCAAGCACTGAAGTCCACCAGAAGGTGACCTTTGTATTGGAGTTGAAATCTGGGCAAGAGTAGAATATCCGAGCCATTAGAAAATATGATTTCTAATGTTTTGCTCTGACTATTTTTTGTATCTTATCACAAATCTGATCTAGAGAATCACTGAATTGTAATTCAAATTGTTCAAAATTTACCAAATTGTCTCTATCTCGAGAATTTTAAAACGTCTATAGATTCATTTCTAAAGTTGGACAGTCTAGTCTTGGAGTAAAACAAAAGGTCGCAGCAATTCATTTCTGCCTGAGAAAAGGGTCATACCTTGGGGCGTGGCTTGAGCGTCCACCAACCAAGCGGCGACGTCTCGTTCCAGAGCCATGCAACGCCAAAAAGCGCGTACGTGCAGAGCATGCCCTTACCCATCTGCTTAAAGAAGTAGGCATCCCCCTTCTCGAAGCCCATCCTTCTGATCTCCCCAATGCAACAAGAACAGAGACGACATCATTAAGAATCAAGCCATGCAGGAGCCGGGGAATTGTAGAGAGGAAGAAGCAGGTATGGGAGGCTCGTGCTCGCTCACCTGAGGATCCGACGGGCCTGAGGGAAGCTGCGCAGCATCGCGTCACCTACAGGATATGGGCAAAGTGAGGGGTGGGGGGTGTTAGTGCGGCATTCCATCGAACAGGTATGGGTATGTCTGCTTGTGAAGCGATTTGGATCCAAAAAAAATGAATCGAATGATGCGGAAACTAGGATGACTCTACTCAGCGACTCTGACATGCTAGAAGACGAAAAATGAGAATTGAATTAGGAAAGATGGTTCACCTAAGAATATGACAATCGCGTACCAAATCGGAGTATGGAAATGCTAGGGTTAGAGGGAGAGGGGAATGGGAGAGAAGCGACTCAGCAGGGCTCCTTGCCAGGATGCGATCAGGGTAGCTGCCGAGAGGGTCAGCAGTGCGTAGAGACAGCGGGCTCCGCTGCCGGCGCAATAGTGTAGTCTTCTCCGCTTCCGAATGTTCCTCGCATGCGAGCTGATGGTTTGTAAGATATCCCCGCCTTTTTTCTAGAAAGAATTCCTTATTTGACCCTGGCTAAAATTTGCCTTTTTTTTTACTCTGCCAGATTATTTCTTCCTTTCTTAACACACAAAGTTTGGTTGGTTCTTTATTTTGCTTACCGTTACTCCGTTAGCTTCTCCCGTTAAAATATTTTTAAACTAGACTTATATACCCTGGTCTGTCGATAGAAGGTTGACTCTGAAAAGAAAAAAGAAAAAACCCTACCATCCTGATCCAAGCCATGCCTGTCCATGGAAAAAGAACTTCCAAAAAAACTCCATGTCAACCGGTCGTTTCCAAATCCCATCCTAGGTCATGTCCAGATCAGGATCGCGTCTAACAGGGCATCACCGTGCGGCGCATGCCTGCATCTACTCGACTGCTGGAGCTGAGTCCCTGCTACCGCCGCCCATCTGGTGCTCTCGCTGCCGCTGCCCAACATGCAGGACGTTGGTCCAGCCGCATGTGCGTCGCCCCGGATTTCCTATGAGGGTGACGGTTTCGTGCGGGTCGTCGACGTGGTACCCCGGGGTTGCGGGATCCGGTGAGGTGGCATGTGTATCCGGTGGGTTTCCAAGGTCGTCGTTCTCCGTATCTCCCATATCGAGGAGGGAGGATGCCTGCTTCGGCCGCCGCGAGCTACGAGGATGAAAGAGTCCAGGAGTGGAACACCGCCCGTGGCCTATGGCAAGCAGGTAGGACTGCTCCCTTTTTTCCATTTTTGTAGATCATTCTTAGACATGTCCTTTTTTCAACGAATGGGCTTGGCAGCGAATGAGTTCACGTGAACTCTGATTGTTCAGTGTTTTCAATATATGTGATTTGGATTTGTCATTTTTAAGATCTAGATTTGTTTCATGTTTCTTCAATGTATGGGAAGAGAAATTTTCATTCCTTTTTTTTTCTGCTTTGCGATTTTCTGCCATGATCTAGAGTTGTCATAGAACCATATGGATGGACACCGTCTCATTTTTCTTGTATAATAAAATGATGTTTTGATTATTTATGTCATGATCTAGAATAGTCATGGAACCATATGTATGAACTTTGTATGTCATCCAGTTACAGTGAGGTTCCGCCAATTTTTGAATTTTTTAAAATCTAAGCTAATTTTTTAATTCAAATCGGTTATGTGACGATATATTTGGTTCTCTTATTATTCCAATAACGTTAACCAACTATATCACAACTTTTGAAGTGCCATTTCGTCACATATTGCAGCAGGGACAAAAGTGTCATCAGACACCTACTTAACACCGTTAGTGTTTAAATTGTACTAGAAGGCCAAATTAGAAATCAACCAAACTTTATGTGTCAAAAAAGGAAGAAAAAATTTGACAGGGCCAAAAAGGGAAGAAATTTTTTAGCCAGGACTAAATAAGGAATTCTCTCTTTTTCTAGCCTAGGCCTAACCCAAGAAAGTATCCGATAAAAACCACGTTACAATGAAAACTTTGTGGAAACCATACTTAGGAGTTCCAAAAAATTATGAGATAAAATACATCATATCGGGAGCATGATGTTATACGATGATGTATTGTGAATTCTAACTCATATTCATTTCACAGTCAATAAAAACGAACCAACTAACAACTGCCACCGGTCGGCGGTTCATGGTATATATCACAATAAACGAACCAACTAACGAATCGATCGCGTAACAAACTAACCAACTGTAGCACTTTATGGTGCATGCGAGATGAAAGAGCCGAATTTTTGTTAGACCTGAGATGATTAGTTGTGCCTGTGGCAGTTTTTCAGTAATTATATTGATGTGTGACACTATATACCGCCGCAACTTTAGAATTAATAGTAAAAGATTTCTAAAAAAATAGAACTTTCAAACATGATTTTTAAGTGGTTTTCACCGGTTTCTACTGAAAGTTGGTTTCCACCATATACTTTCTCGACATGACCGGAGACGCTAGTTTTGATGATATACTCCTAATCGTAATATTTTGTTCAGCCTAGACGAACGTATGCAATGTGCTGGTTGCTGAAGCTTTATGGACCAAGCGCAAAAATAGTCATCAAGGATAATACATACCTATTAAAACATCAGCAAGACCAAAGACCGATCACCTGATTCATGGGACACATATGAATTTTGTTGGGATTCCGGTGCAGAAAACAAAAAAAATCTTACGTCGGATTGTCCTAATGCTTAAGATCTATCTATTAGTAATGCAGTAATAGCCGAGGTTTTAGATACATACACATGTAGTCCGAAGACAGTTAACGTTCCGAAGGGTACGCGGTTGAAGTAGTCGCGCTCGTAGCCGACCTCAAGGTCACGAAGTTCCTTGCAAGTCACCCCTTGCTCCATTTTTGTGTAGCAGTGTAGCTCACGACATTCAAGGTGCCCCAAGTGTGGCCTCTCGTGGTTTCGTGCACATACGGTGTACGATGACAACCTCCGTCTACCCGATCTCGTCGCAAGTTGATGACTGCGAGTTTGCACAGATTGTTTGTAGTTAGTTTTAAAATAAAGATATCGATCTCACAAGGAGCGGGAGTTCTGAAGTCTAATAACTCTTGAATTAAATACTAAAATAGTAATGCTAAATAACATTCTAAGTAACAAGATAAAATGCGAGCGTTGTATTCTGGATTTTTGTATAAGAGAACAATAAGTAAAGTAAAACAAACTGAATACAGAAAATAAGTATCGCGTATGTAAAAGAGATGTGAAACTGCAATGGAAAAAAGCGTTCTCATGGAGTAGCGGATACACCTCTAGCATTTATAAAGGATCTAAGGTAAACATTATCATCATGAACATTCTCAACTATGTATGTGTGGAAGGAACTCCATATTTGGACGAATAGGCAACAACCACTGCTCACATCATCCTCATAACCACAACAGACAAGCAATCGACATCAATTGAATTACTGCGCTATTAAGGGACTTTATCCCGTAGGATGTACCTCATGGCATGGATAGTGTTCCATGAGTTTCCTCTGTTTCCAAGTTGATACGTAAGGAGTGCTACCAGCTTTAGTCACTGTAAGTGCTAGCACACCTCTGTCTACCAACAAGTAGTTTCCTCCATCAAGTCCCCACAAGAGGAAAATATAGAGAGGTCGACTTCTCCCAACATCAAGATGAAGACAATCTAACACATGGTCACAGCGATGAATATCGTAATAAACTTTATCTTATTTCAATCTCATGCTAGGGTTTCTCCATCTCCCTAAGAACTAATGATCTACTTAGACATGGAGGCAATCAACATCATAACAAAGACAATGGAATCTATCATAGATGAATAGTACTTGTATAAATCCACAACGAGTATGGAAATTACAACAAGATCTAGACAAGATGTAGATGATAGTGATGCAGCGATTGATGATGAAGATCGATGTCTTAGCCTCCTGAATCTGCGTAGGGTGAAGATGGATCCCCGGTGGATGAGTTCCCCCTCCAGATCCCTTCCGGAGTGAAACTATTTGAGGAGGCGGTGGTGGATCCAACTATACGGCGGGAACTATACGTCTGGAGAAAATATTCCCGCTATATAGTTGGTCATTAAACCTTCTATATGCTTCGATCACCTCAGATTTTCTTCGGGTGTTATTGATAATTCCCAAATTAGTGACTTACGTTGTTTTTGACTCCTTTTCTCTCCAATACAACTGGTCCAATAATTGTGTCCATCGTATCCATCATCTGTCTCGATCCTTATGAAAATAGACATAAAAGATGTGCGCGAACGCCGTAAAATACCAAGATACTACCACTAAAATGGTTTTTAAAACAGACCAGTAGGTAGAAACCGGTTTTTTCGAACACCTTCTGTTGCTCAAATCACAAAGTGTTGAACTAACGAAAGTTAGCTAACATACAGGGGGATTTATTCAAAAAAAATCAGCTCAATCCGACTTACAGACTCCTCAAGAATTTTTATGGTGGAGGACAGAAATCTGTTTCGGGACAACAACTCCCTAAATCTTACTTCCCTCTCATTAGAGGTCATTCTTGGCACAAAAAGCAAACAAAAAGGATAAGGAGATGTCATTACAGAAGTAATAACTTCCAAGACTCAAGAAAACTCTTGGGTTATCTCCCAACAAGTATTTTTCTTTAACGCCTTTAAGTTAGGCTTGATAGTTTGAGAATATTATCATATAAGAAATATGAATTGAAGTAAAAGAGAGCATCAAGAAGAAAATTCAAAACACATTTATGTCTAACCCACTTCCTATGCATAGGAATCTTGTAAAGAAACAAATCATGAAAGCACAAAGCAACAAGCATATGAAAGCAAAACAAGTGCAACTTCAAGATTTTCAACATAAAGAGGGGAAACTTAATATTGTTGAGATACATAAAACTATGTTTCCCTCTATCATAATAACTTTCAGTAGCAACATGAATAAAATTAACAATATAACTATCACATAAAACATTCTTATCATGAGCCACATGCATATAATAATTATTACTCTCCACATAAGCATAGTTATTCTTATTAATTATAGTGGGAGCAAATTCAGCAAAATAGCTATCATTAGTATTCTCATAACCATAATCATCAAATATAGGAGGCATATTGTAATCACAATTAATTTTCTCCTCAATAGTAGGTGGGCTGAAAATATCATATTCATCATTGTAATCATCATAAATTGGAGGTTTGCTATCATCATAAGCAATAGAATAACTATCTTCCCAAGTGTGTTCATTTGTAAACACATCATCATTGGAAGGAACATGGATAGCACTAATAGCACAACATTTATTAATATCATCATTTTTAGAATTGGTAGCAAAGAGATTTTCAATATCAAAAGTAGTGTGCTTTTCCCAATCATGATCACTAATATAGGTAACATGCATCAGAACATCATCTAGTTCAGACTCATCAGCAAAAACTATGATAGGAGTAACATGCTTAGGGGAAGATACCGTTTCCTCTCTCCTTTTACTCCTCTTCTTCTTCTCCTTCTCCTCTTTAGGAGGGAGAGGCTTGAAAGGAAGCTTCTCCACATACCCTGGTTTATTGTTAGAGACAATAGAAGAAACTTTGGAGGATTCCTCCTTTTCATTAATAAGATCAAAACACATATCAGTCCTGTCATAATTTGGTAAAATATCATCTTTTATAAGTTCTTGTATGTAAGTATTTGCGTGGAAGTTTTCAACACAATGAATATGACAACCACGCAGGAAGCTATTCATATCAAAAGTACTCATGTCTATCAAAGAGGTTTTTCTTGATAACCCTTCACACCCCAAAAATAATGTAAGTTCATCATGTTGATTATCAGTGATCACGTTGTCACAATACAAACTTGCAGGATTATTATGGCCTGAGCATTGAAAATTTAAATGACCCACTTCAAAGCAAAGTTCACAAATAAAAGGATAGAGGGCACAATTTGTTTTACCAAGATCATCTAGACCCTTTTACCACTTTCTAGTTTTTTCATTCCAGTGGGTGATGCGGTATTCTTCTTCTGTTTGATTCTTCTCACAAGGTCTATGCATACCACAAAAATTAACACGCTTATAAGAAATAGTACTTTCAGAAGTTGGAGCATGTTTATTGCAATCATTAATAACATTTTCCACGCAAGTGTCTTTAAAAGGTTCATGATACATGTACCACTTTTCTTTAGGAGCATTAATATGGGAAGCAAAGGCTCCATGATATTTAACAAGAATTTGAGGATCAATACCATATCTAGCACTAAGCTCTTGAAAATTAGCAGTTTCAGCGAAAGACTTAATGTAATCATACTCATAGTTTATACCTGTTTTTTTACCTTTGTCGTTATCCCAACCTTCGGTATTGCTTGAATTGTTTCAAGAATATCCCACCTAGCCATTGTTGGAAATATAAGCAATAATCCATATGATTTAATCCGAATAATAAACTGATAAAACATGATCATACAAACGGTACTAAAACCAATTATGCAGATCAACAAAGTAGATGAACATATTACATCTATAGGAGACAAACCTATCACATCTATAGAAAACGCTAGAACAGAGAACTCTAGCATAATCCAAAAAAGACAGTTGAGTATCACGTACAGAGTAGGCTGAATAGCAGCCGCAGCGGTTGCAGCAGCGTCGCCCATGTTGAGGTTGTCGAAGAGGTCGCTGACGTCCGGGAAGAAGTCGTCGTTCGGGAACTCGTCGCCGGACGACGTCGTGGTTGCCGGTAGTCGCGCTTGAGCGCTCCCCAAAAACCTGATCGCCCCTCACCCGTACAGGTTCACGAGAGGCGGGGTTCCGGAGGCCTACTGTCTCGATCTGCGGTGCACGCCGTAAACCGGGATGGGAAAGACGAAAGCGGCGGCGCAAGGTTCTGGAGGTAGGCGCGTGTGTGGATTGATTCGGTACCGATTAGGTTTAGCCCCGGACGCTTATATAGTGCAGGTTAGGAGGATCGTGGGCTCAGCCCACGTCCGAGTCGGTAACAGCCACGTCCATAAAAACTGGAAACGGCTGTAATTAACACGTCCGTTAATGACTCATAATCAGTTTTCCCAACAAGCAAAATAAAGCTCGGCTCGGCGAGATTCCCGTAACCCGCAGCGCACGCGCGTCGTGACGAGGCGAGGCGTGGCGAGGCGGGCGGTGTCGGAGGAGGAGTGCGCGAGGGTTAATCTTCTTGTCACACCTTAGTGAGTGGTGCAACACTCTACTATATAAGGTGGTCTAACTCCCCTTCAACTAGCAATGTGGGACTAAACTTTAGCACCACTAGCACAGCCATATGCTGCCATATACAAGTGGGCCAAAGAGAATTTCAGAATTTGTCTAATGAGCCAACAACCCAATATACACCGAATTCCAACAGCCTTGACCTCCTTACTTGTGAAGGATACCTCCAAATAGGTATCCAGAAAGTCCTTGTAATGTCCTAAAAGCCTTGCATAAAAATTATTGATAACAACATTACTGGGGAGCTCATGAATGGGACATTTGAGCATTAGTGACTTCAATCTCCCCCAAGCTTGGGCAATACTTTCTCCCTCATAAGGATGAAAATTATAAATATAATTCCTATCTTTATGAATTTCATGAGGAGGATAAAATTTAGAATAAAAGAGAGATTCAAGTTCCTTCCACTCCAAATGAAGAGGATCATCTAGTAGCTCATACCACTCCCTTGCTTTGTCCCTAAGTGAGAAAGGGAATAGCTTCCTCTTAACTTGGTCCATTGAAATACCTGCACACTTGAACAACTCGCACAATTCATGTATAAAGAGTAAATGATCACTAGGATGGACAGTTCCATCTCCAAAATAGCAGTTATTCATAACACGTTCAACAATTTCAATAGGTATTTTAAAGGGACACTTTCAGTATGTGGATTTAAAATATCACAAGTATCATTAGAATTGCCACATATGGGAGATAAAGTATCATCAGAGCAAATTTTCTTCCCTAAAGTTGGGGAGCTAAAAAGATCTTTCTCATAAAAACTGGCTTCCCCAAGCTTAGACGTTTCCATACCATTAGTAACAATGGTGTTCAAAAAATTCATACTAATATCATTGCTATTAGCATGCAAATAAAGCTCCATAGGTTTTAAAATTTTCTCTTCAAACACTTCATGTACTAACTCAAGATAAATACTATACAACTCTCTAATTTAACTAGTGAAAACAAGAAACAAAAAGACAAAATTGTAGAATCTAAATGAAATAACTTCGAGCACTCACACCGGAGGATGTGAGTACCTTTTACCTTACCTCCCCGGCAACAGCGCCAGAAAAGAGCTTGATGTCTACACACTTCTATTCTTGTAGACAGTTGTTGGGCCTCCAAGTGCAGAAGTTTGTAGAATAACAACAAGTTTCCCTTAAGTGGATTACCCAAGGTTTATCGAACTCAGGGAGGAAGTGGTCAAAGGTATTCCCTTCTCAAGCAATCCTGCAATCAAGATACAAGAAGTCTCTTGTGTCCCCAACACACCCAATACACTTGTCAGGTGTATAGGTGCACTAGTTCGGCAAAGAGATAGTGAAATACAAGTGGTAACGGTGCCAGAAAATAGCTTGATGGTGAGGTAAAGACTAAAGAAAGCAAACATGCAACAGATCTAGATGCAAACGGTGTTTCAATGTTTAGAAATAAGGCCTAGGGATCATATTTTCACTAGTGAACACTCTCTCATATAAAATATCCTCTCTTCATGATACTACTCTGAACTACTCTCCGGTTGAACACTAATCCATGGTAGGGCCTTCCCCAATCTAGATAACCCCATATTGTCACCTCGAGCGCTAGATGGTTCCAAAAAACACCACAATTTCATAGAGACATCCAACTCCAAATATAACTCATAACTGTAGGGTTCGCAGCATAGAAAACAAAAAATTTCCTACAATGCGAACAACTATGTACCAAGATCTATCTACTAGATACAAACAACGGGCGGATGTATATCCGTAGAGAACATACCCTTGAAGACCGACAAAGCTTAACGAGTCCAAACTCTTGGTTGATGTAGACGATCTCTTGCCGATCTCAAGATCGAGAGGAAGTCCTAGCGCCGCAAAACAGCAGCGCATCCGTGCTCGCACACACGTTCGAGGCACCGAGAAACCTTCGCCTACTCGCTCCAACGATGCAGCGGAAGCACAAATTTCTTGCCGAATAGCCACCGGGAACATGTATCTCGCTAGTCCGAGACCATGGGGATAAATTCTAGAGGGGGGGAGAGATCCTTCACGAGGAGGTGTGAGTGAGAGAGAGGGAGGGGGGCTCCTTTTATAGGGAGAGGGGGGGCACCCAAGGGGCCATGCGCCCAGCCATGGGGCTGCCCCCACCTCTTCCACATTCATGTGGGTGGACACTCCACTCACTCAAATGCCTTTCAATTCCCTCCACTCAAAAACCCACTCAAATTCCCATTAAATTTTCACCAAATTTAATGCAAGCTCTCATTAAATAAAACTCCTTTTATTTATTCAGAATTTTGTCAATTACTTTAATGACAAACATTCACATATAACCCCTTGCTAGTATTTCATTTCACATGCAGAAACACTTTCTGCAATTTCACCCGAAAACCTGTTTCGGTATCTAGTGAAATAAATTCCTGCGCTTGTTATTCTTTTCGGCATGAAACTTTTGCTCCAAATGGATGTTGGTGTATCTTAAGTGTGTCACCCTATGGTTCGCGAATAATGCGGACATGATCGAGATCCCTCTCGGATCAATAATCAGAAGGGGGATCTAGAGACCCATACTGACTCCCACACATTCAACGATGACTTTCTTGTGATTGTCGGAACCTTTTACGCTAGTATCTTAATCCTTTTGTTTCGCGATATATTACATGTCCGATATTCGATCATCGGTATCTCCATACCTAGTTTGATCTCGTTACTGACATGCACTCTTTTCTCGTTCCCGTGATATAACATTCTAGTGATGAAATCACTTGCTTGCAAGCTAACCAATGTGATATCACCGAGAGGGCCCAGAGTATATCTATCTGTCATCGGGATGAACAAATTCCAATCTCGATCCATGGGCCTAAACATAACACTTTATTAGTTCTGAATCCATCTTTATAATCACCCTGTTACGGTGTGACGTTTGATGTTATCAAGAAACTCTTCCGGTGTTAGTGATTGACATGATCTCATGGTCTAAGGATTAGTATCACTTCGTAAGTTGTTATAGCAATATAAACTCAATGACTTTGATCGTAATGCTATACTTCGGATGAATGTTCATCACACCATTACACTAATGTTGTGACCCCGTTATTAACAACATCCAATGTCCATGATCAAGAAACCTTGATCATGTTGTTAATCAACGAGCTAGTTTATGAGAGAGGCATAACTAGGAACTTTCTGTTTGTTTATTAAACACACATGTATTAACGTTTCCGTATTAATACAATTATAGCATGCAAAATAAACATTTATCATAAACAAGGAATACGATAATAACCACTTTATTATTGCCTCTCGGGCATATTCCCTTCAGTCTCCCACTTGCACTAGAGACAATAATCTAGTTTGAAAACTTTGCGTATTGAACACCTATGGCTTTCTGGTGTTCCATATACGCAATTGCAAGTGGTTAACATAATCTACGGATCTGGCGCTTCAGGTCCGTGTGTATTTGCATGTCCTTGCGTCTTTACGCATCACTCATTCTCCAATGAGATGACATTGTATAAATTTGGTCTTTCGGTGAGACCTTTAGTTCCTTGGGGTTAAATCATGTCGATACTATTGTCATACAATATATCTTTAGTGTTAGCCCGTTGCGAACCACACCTTAGTTTGATAACAAACTTCTTGACACAAATTCCCTCCTTTGCTGCTACTATAGCAGTCATATACTTAGCCTTTTTGTTGTAGTATTCGTCACAATGTCTTAACTATGGATTTCATCCAAATCCATCACGGAATCTTCTTTCCATTACATTGTGCCAACCATAGTTTAAATTGAGATAAACTTAATTTGTATCTTGTGACAAAACTAGTATCAATGTAACGCTTTATAATAAACTATTTATAATTGTTTGTCACCTCTACACAAATATATTCTTAGTTCTTCCAAAAGATCATAAGAATATCCTCACTATCGTCCAATGATCATTTTATGATTCATTCTGGTATATGCTCATAACACTTAGAGCATAGGACATATCTGAATGTGTACATATCATGGTATGATTAATCAAAACATCCTTGTGATTTCACTCATCAAGTGTCAAAGCACTTGAATCTTGTTTCACTTATCAAGTGTCAATACACTTGAATCTTGATTCAATTCCTTTCCATGCGACAAGAACCATTTCTTGTTGTTTCTATACTGAACTCCTTCAATATCTCATATATGTACGTTTGGCACAACCATATTAGCGTCACAGTCTATCCAGTATAGACATTCATGCTAAATATTCGGGTTTTTCCTAAGTTTTTCATCGAAATGAAATTCTTAACCTTTGTCAATAAAAATTACATCATTTCTAATCAACAAGATGTCCTCCACATAATGTATTTGAAATATGTCTCAGCGCTCCCACTTAATTTCTTGCAAATGCAAGCATCTTCATCGTCTCCTGATGAAAACTCCTTTTCATCACGGTGAAGATTCCAACTCCGCGATGCTTACTTCAACCATTGAAGTTTGCATGCCCTTTTTAGCATCCTTTGAATTAACAAAACCCTTTGGAGCGTGTCATGTACACGTCCTAGGTAACCATTCTATTAGAAGAACTTTGTTTTGTTTATTCATCTACCATATAAAAAATTATATGTAGTGGTTGCTACTTTAATTTGTCCAGACTAAATATCGCTATGAAAGATCAAATCTTGTCATAGTCAACTCTTTGAACATTGTCGTAAAATACTTTACGACATGTCGACTATTTCATAGATGTGAAACATCCATGTCTGTTTCTTTATAGATCCAAATACGACTGATAGGTTTTTACACCTTTCCGGAGGGTCTTCCAAGTTCAAAACTTGATTTCTCGTGTATGGAACTATCACGGATTTTATGGCTTCAAGCCATTTGACGGAGTCAGGGCCCATCATCGCTTCTTTGCATATAGTCGGTTCATCATTGTCAAACAATAATGATTTACTCTCAAATCTTAATCATTTGATTGTTTATCCGACCTTCTTGGTTCAATAGGAACTTTAGACCTCAGTGACCGCAACCTTTGAGGCATGTAATCCATGAGCATTCTGGCTGCCTCCGGAACATTTTCTGGCGCTGCATAACTCAGCACATATAGCTAAGGTTCGTTAACCTTATCAAAGTTCTATTGTCCTCCCACTTAACATTTATGAAAAATTCCTTCTTCAATAAACTTCACGTTTCAAGCGACAAACCCTTTTGTCCTTGGTGTTATGGAGGAATAATCAATTGTTATTCGAAATAACCTATAAAGACATGCTCATCCGACTTCAGTTGTAAACATCTTACTTATGTTTAGCATACCAAAATTTAAGAAATGACAACTTGGGTTTTACCCCAAACCATAACTTCCATGGTGTTATTTCAACGGATCAAGATGGAGATCTTTTCAGTGAAAAAGCGGAAGTCTCTAAAGCTTTAATCTTTTAAAACATAATGGCAGTTTTATAAATAACACCTTTGATCCAACCATGTCAAACAAGGTTTCATTACAAATCTCAAACACTTCATACTCCTATGGTGTTTCGGGAGATGTAAATCTAGGTGTTTTGCTAAACTTGCAACTCAAATAAATCCCTTTATGATAAAATCATAATTCATTTATTTTCTTGTTACACTTGTAACTCAAACAAATCCCTTATGATAAAATCATAAACCATTTATTTTCTTGTTACAATGATTTTGCACTTCATCTTGAAAGTCTTTGAAACATTTTCAAATATTTCATACTTCTTTCTCATTAAGTGAATATTCACTCAAATTTCCGGAGAAAGCATATGAAGTTGAAATCCATCGCTTACGACTATACATAATGGACTACATACATCGATATGTATAAATTCCAATAATTTAGTCGTTCGTTTTTCTTTGGCCTTTGAACGAAGTTTTAATTATCACGTGGAAAGTCTCACAAGCGTCACTTGATCAAATCAAAGACTCCAAAAATCCATGAATATGGAGATTCTTCATGTTTTCTTTCCAATATAATTTAAAAAACGATGTCACTTCGTAAGTTATCTTTCAATCATTTGTCTTGCGACATTTTAGTATTAGGTTTTATGGATGTGATTTCTCCAACTAGATTTGTAAATCATCCATCTTATATGGAATACGGTAATTATTTGAACAACCTTTGTTCTCATAATACCTGATTTAAATAACAATTATTAAAACAAATCTTGAAGTTAAGCTTTGATGTCAACGAGAAATATAAACAACGGCTTGTTTGTTTTCGATGAATATCATCACATATTCTCTTGCTAGTTACTTAGGCCATTGTGGTTCATGAATTGCGTCGTTCCGTATGAAATTTCATACCAACCAATTCGGTATCCAATACCCAAGAACCACATTGTTTAACAAGCAAAGAATACAACCATAACATGTATATGATCCATATACCTAAATTGGATATTTCCAATCTTTTCTTTTCCGCCAAGTATATTTTATAGATTCTCTTCCAGCATTTCCTTTTCCTTTTAAAAGAATCTATCAACATCAACAGTGGCGCCATATACATGACACATAGTCCAAAGCGTGTATATTCAAATAATAATACCTTTGGACTTGCACTTTGAAGTAGATCACCATCATCAAAATGATCGGTATTCTTTCAAAATCTATTCTTTAGTAATATTTTAGTGTAGCAAACATTTTACATACATATTCTATTCACCCTTATCATGACGACATTAATGATCAAGTGTAAGGTTCCCAACCTTTAATAAGGTAGAGATCCCTGTGTTTTACAATGCTAGTCTCTGGATCAATAGCTAGCATCCACAGTTAAGATGTAATATCAAGAAACATAGGTCATAATATAACTTTATAACCAGGAATAAAATAATTTATTACATCTTACATAGCTCATTTGGCTATCTCATTACAATGCAGCAGAATATAACAATAGCATGGGGTCCTTCATCTTCAAAGTGCCACATGAAGACATGTTGGTTGTAGACTTGTAATCCTAATCAATAAACTTCTCTAACATCAAACAAACCTGCAACATAATAAGTTACAGCCACAAGGGTCAATACATTTGAATTGTATTGGAAAGTGATACTATGGTAGTATAGTGGAGTCTATCATCTATATGCATTTGGCTAAGTGGAGCTTAGGCTTGCTTTGCTCAAAATAGATTTTCCTTATCATTTGAAAACACTAAGTTTTTGCTTGACAAAATCTTTTCCAAGGCATCTCCTAATAGAAATTGGTGATCCTTCAACCCTTGTTCAACCACAAGTTTTTAACTTAGAAATTGGGATGAGGAGATTCTTGATAGCTTCCATGTCTTGATGCTCAAATTGTCCATTGCCAGGGACATGGCTAAGTACTTAGATTTTACACTCTGCAGAGGTGGTGCACTTTCCCCACAAGACTTGGTTTCACCAAGACAAGGTATTTCAGAAGCCTTCCCTTAGACCAGAATGGACGCGTTCCAACCTATCATTCCCCTACCACCAACTGACCATTTGGCTAAGTTATTGCAACCTATATGATCCAGGTAGAGCCCATAATGCCAAGTGGCTGCACTTGAAGCCTCTCAACATTTGACATCTTAAATCTCTTTGTTCCTGGGTGGCCATCCACAAGTGAGATACCAAGTTTTCCCCAGTATTCTGGACTTGGTGATGCCCAAGTTTTCCCCAGCATACCGGACTTGCATAACCACTCAACACAAACCATTCCTTCCATTCCACCCAGGTGATTCATTCACTTAGTTGTTTTATTAAACAAAACACAAGTCCACAGACTTAGAAATATTCCATAGCATGAATATATATTCCACCCTTGTTTTCTACTAGCTAAGCTAAGCATGATAGTAGTAGGAATCTTAACTTAGGAAATTTCTACTAAGGTTTCATCTACTAGGATTTCCCATGGCATAGTTTATAGTTAGCAAAATTCCATGCAAGTCCTACTTAGAAATATTACTAGTGCATAGTGAAAATAATGGGACAAAATTATGAAGCATCACTTGCCTTTTTGGTAGAGAATATAATTTCACTCCTTGATCGTTGCAATGTTCACACTCTTCAAGTCACTACAATTCAATCAAGCAAGCAATATTTTCAATCTACCATTCAAGCAACATCACATAAAATAATAGTAACAAAATAATGCATGCAAGCATGTCAAAGATTGTTTTATTTGAAAAAGTGGTTTCTAATGGGTCATAAACATTTGGAAAACACCTAATGGTCATTTTACAAAGTGGCAAAATCATTTGCAAAAGGTTCTATCTATAAACCATTTTTAAAACAAGGTATCATTTTATGTGGTGTAGAAATGTTTTTAATAAGGCAATAATATATAGGTTCATAAAATAAGTTTTCAAATCATCAAACTTGGTGTTTAAGGTCAGAGAGTTTATTCCAAAACATTTCCCAAAGATTTTCTCCCAAAAGCATTTTTAAACCAAATCAACATTTTTAATTGGCTAGAAATGCTTTTATTCAAAGATTTGTACCCTTGCTTTACCAAATACATTTTTGAAACCACCAATTGATTCCTAGGGCCAGTAGGTTCAAAACAAACCATTTGCCAAAGATTTTATCCCCAAAATCATTTTAGAACAATTTTTATATTCTAAACATGCATACACAATTTTCTGCAAAAACAATCAATTTAACAGAAGCTTTTTACTAAACAAAGTGCATGGTCAGAAAGTACTTGTTTTGCTGAATCCATTGATATAAAATTTGCAAAATTTGGACGTGTGGTTTGAAAGTTATGGATTTTACAAAATGGAACATCAAATAGATCAATTCTGTTTTAAATCAAACGGACAGGGACACGTGTCTTGATTCTATTCGCTGGTACTGGTTCGTCTGGATCACGCTCTCTGGTGCGTTGGATCTAATTTAGATCGAGCAGTGCAGAGACACCCGTACCCTTTCGTTTAAGTTACCTATCCTAACCGTGCGATCGAGATCTGACGGTGCTTAGCATGCTGGCGGCGCTGGCGGCAGCAGGTGGCGGTGGAACGGTCAGACGGTGGCGGTGCTGGCAATGCAGGAAGCGAGGGAGAAGAAGGAGATGCTCACCAGAATTGCGGGATCGTGGTGAAGCTCAAGGTACTCGCGGGGAGGCAAGGGGCGCACAAGTGTCGTCGGAGATCAAGACGACGTCTGACGGCTCTATCTGTTGTCGGGGCGAAGCTATAGGTCACCCTACGGCAAGTAGATGGTACGATTAGACGCGCACGGTACCAGGGAACCTGTGAGCATCAAGGATAAACACCGGGGCGGTCTAAGATTACCAGGAAATCTCGCCGGAGGAAATGGCAGGCGGTGGCGCTACTGGTCGTCGTCGTTGCCGACGTTGCAGAGCACGCGCGGGCGAGCTAGTGCTACGGGGAGGTTCGCCAGGAGGTGGGGAGCATGTGAGCATGGTCGAGGAGGCAAGGGGCGGCAGGGTTCGGCTGGAATTGTCGCCGGAGCTCGCTGGAGCAGAGGGCGGTGCAGGGAGAATTGGGGACAGCCTGGTGGCGAGGAGGGCGTGGCGACGGAGGGGAAAGAGAGAGAGGATGTAGGCGATGTCACATCCCAAGATTTTTCAAATCTTGTAATGTGAAAATAAATGAATAAAATAAAACTTTGTTTGATTTTCAGAGCCAGAAGAAACTTTTGAATTCAATTGGAACTCCAAACCCATTTGAATTAAATAAAATCCTAAGGGAATTTTAAAAAAAAAGATAAACATTTTTTTTAAAAAGGAAAACAAAATATTTTGGAAATACTATTCTAGATCTTTTAAATAAAAGGATTTGGTTCTCAATTGAAATAAAAGTTTTATAGATAAAGATTATTTTATAGAGTTCAATTAAACCTTGGCCAAGCTTTGGGAATTAAAACATTTTATTTTAAATAAAATAGCAAAGGTTTATTTAAAATTAATAAAGGATTGCTTAAATAAAATAATAAGGAATTAATATCCAAATTTTATTCAAATAAAAGGTTTTACCATTTTAATTAAAACATCAAAACTTATTAAATTATTTTAATTAGGTTTTCCAAGTATTTTATATTCTCTAATAAAACCTACTAAAGTGTTTTGGCTTTATTTTAGATTTCAAAATAAATTTCTCAATAAAACAAATCCTATTTGATTTAATAATGAAAAGTCTATTATATTTAATTAATAATGGACTCTAAAATAAAAGGTTATTTGTTTTAAACAAATTTCCAAGTATTCTATATTTCCCAAATAAAACCTAATGATTTGGTTTTGAAAATATTTAGGTTTCAAATAAAGATTTTATTGATAAAATCAAACTCTATTTGATTTAATAACTAAGGCCCATTTTATTTAATTATTAATGGACCTTAAAGTAAAAGGTTATTTTGTTTTAAACAAGTTTTCCAAATATTCTTTATTTCCAAATAAAATCTACTGATATGGTTTTGAAAGTATTTGGATTTCAAATGAAGATTTTATTAAATAAACCAAACCCTATTTTATTAATAAACCATGGACCATTTTACTTAATTAATAAATGGAACCTAAAAAGATTTAAAATATTATTTTATTTTTGAAGTTGGTTTGTGCTACTAAACAGAACCAAATTCTTAGTGCAAGGTTTGGTGATTATTTGATTTGATTTGGACATTGTTTGTTTGTTTGAAATTCAAAACAGAAAATAAATTCAGAAAAAGAAAATGGTTCAGATTAAGAAAAAAATAGAGTTTTGTCGACCCAACCCAGCAGCCCAATAAGCCCAGCAAAGCAGCCCAGCTCCCCTCCAGAAAGAAAACGTTTCGCACTCCATTTTGAACCCGCGGAGCAACTGACATGTGGACCTTCTCCCCACTCTCTTTCCCACTGACCAGCGGACCCCACTCCTCATGTTCTTCTTTCCCACACGGACGACCTCTTCTCCCTCCCTCGTCGCCGTTACCTATAGATACTCCGCGGCCTTAATTCACCTTAACACGACCACCTTAACTCGCAGCGATCAAGCACATTTAAACGCCAGTGCATCCTCTCTCTTTCCCCTCTGTCTCCTCCCCTAAGCACGCCCCCAGGCTGCCGTATTTCGCTAGACACTTCCTCTGTCTCCGACGACCCTTCTCGCCAATTCCGGCCAGCACACGCCCCTTCTGCCACCTCGAGCACGCAGATGTGATTAGAATCCCCCAGCGGATCTTTCTGCAGCCGCAACTCACCCGCGGGCGCCCCAGAGCGTTGGCTCCGCCCACTTCTGAGCACCACCGCGTCTACTGCAAACTCCGGCGAGTCTTCCTGGTAAGCTCGGACCTCCCCGATGCCATTCAGTGATGCTCACATACTCCTTAGTACCAGGCGCGTCTAACACACCCTTTGCCTTGCTTCGGCGAGCCCTGTAGCCTCGCCTCTGACAGCGTCTGACCGCACCCGAGAACCAGAGCATCTCCAGCGAGCAATTTCGACGACACCCGTGTGCCCCTTGCCTTCTCGCGAGTACCTTGAGCTTCACCACGATCCCGCGATTCTGGTGAGCATCTCCTTCTTCTCCCTCGCTTCCTGCATCGTCGACAACCTCGCCGACAGAGCGCCGCCGCCGCACAGCCGCCGTCAGCACCGCTCCTTTTAGGTCAAACGTGCAGCGACCGTTAGATGCAGATCCATTGGCTACGAAAGAATCACTTAACGCGAAGGGGTATGTGTTCAGGTTCGCACGATCGGACTTGATCCAACGCGCCAGAATAGCCAATCCAGACGAAATGGTATGGGCGAATGAGATTAAGACGCGTGGCACGAGACGTTTGAGAATAGAGTTTGAAATCAGATTTAAAATGCCATTTTCAAACCTCTATAACTTTCAAACCACACGTCCAAAAATCACAAATTTTATATCAATGGATTCAGGAGAGCAAGACCTAGCCAACCATACCTTTGGTTTAGCCAATAGTATCTGTTAGTTTGCTTGTTTTTGCAGATTATTTTGTGAGCTTGTTTAGAGTAGAAAAATTGTTTAAAATTTATTTTGGTGTCAAAACTTTTTCAAAATGGTTTGATGTGACCTTGCTGACCCTAGGAACCAACCCTTGGTGTTGAAAATGATTTTGGTAAAGTTTAGGTTAGATTAATTGACTTAGCCATTTTCTAGCCAAATAAAATTATTGATTTTATTATGGAAATGTTTTTGCAAAGAAAACTTTGGGAAAATGTTTTGGACCAAACCTACTTACCCAAAACACCAAGCTTTGCAAATGGCAACTCACTTGGTGAAAAACATAAAGTTTTTCTTTGATAAAAATATTTTCCACCACGTCAAATGATGATTGGATTTTAAAAATGGTTTATGGACTAAAGCATTTTGCAAATGAGTTTGCCATTTTGGTAAATGACCATTTTGGACCTTACAAAGTTTTAGAAGCCTAGTGGAGACCATCCTTGCAATAGAACCAACCTTTGCATGCTTATGCATGACTTAGATTCCATTACTTTGTGTGTGAAAAATTGTTTGATTGACTTTGGTTTGGAATGTGAATTGAATTTGTGTTTGCTTGATTGACTTGTAGTGAAGTGTGAGACTATAAAGATCAAGGAGTGAACCACCATTCCCTACCAAAAAGGCAAGTGATGCTTCATACTTTTTGTCCCATTACTTTCTCTATGCATTAGTGATTTTGCTAAGTAAAACTTGCATGGATTTTGCTAAGTATAGACCTTGCTATAAGAAAACCTAGTAGATGAATACTTAGTAGGATTTTTCTAAATTAAAGGTTCCTACTACTATCAAGCTTAGCCTAGCTAATAGAAAACATGGGTGGAATATATATTCACACTATGGAAAAATATTCTAAGTCTGAGGACTTATGTTTTTGTATAATAAAACAACTAAGTTAATGAATCCCCTGGGTGGAATGGGCTTGCTTGGTGGTTTTTGGTTGAGTGGTTCACAAGGCCCATGTTTATGGTTGACCTTGTGTATCTCACTTGTGGTATGCCACCCAGGAACAAAGAGATTTGAGATGTCAAATGTTGAGAAGCTTCAAGTGCAACCACTTGGCAATATGGGATCTGCCATGATCATATAGGTTGCAAGAACTTAGCCATATGGACAGTGGGTGGTAGTGTTTGATAGGTTGGAACGCGTCCATTTTGGTCTAAGGGAAGGCTTCTGAAAGATTTTGTCTTGGGAAACCAAGTCTTGTGGGGAAAGTGCACCACCTCTGCAGAGTGTAAAATCTAAGTACTTAGCCATGTCCCTGGTAAAGGACAATTTGAGCATCAAGACATGGAAGCAATCAAGAATCTCATCATTCAAATTTCTAAGTTAAAATCTTGTGGTTTGAACAAGGGTTGTTTGAAGTCTTCAATCTTTGATTGGTAGATGCCTTGGAAAGGATCTTCAATCTTTGATTGAGAAAAATGATTTTGTCAAGCAAAAACCTAGTATTTTCAAATGTTAAGGAAAAATCTATTTTGAGCAATGCAAGCCTCAACTCCACTTAGCCAAATGCATATAGATGATAGACTCCACCATACTATCATAGTATCACTTGCCAATACAATTCAAATGTATTGACCCTTTGTGGCTGTAACTTGTATGTTGCAGGTTTGATTGTTTTTAGTGAAGAATGATTGATTAGGATTACAAAGTCTACAACCAACATCTGCCTGTGGCACTTTGAAGATGAAGGACCCCATGACTATAGTTATTCCGCTGCAATGTAATATAATAGCCAAATGAGCTATGTAAAGATGTAATAAAACTTATGTTATTCCTGGTTATAAAGTTATATTATGACCTTTGTTTCTTGATATTACATCTTAACTGTGGATGCTAGCTATTGATCCAGGGACTAGCACTGTAAACACAGGAGGCTCTATCTTATTAAAGATTGGGACTCCTACAGATGGTATCAGAGCATTGTGTTGCCTGTAGGATTTGTAAACCCTAGGATTGGACAAAACCCTTAGAAAATAGGAGTTGCCTTATTCCAAAAACTTATTTACCAAAAACACTTGTAAACTCTTTCCTCAATCATTTTGGTTTCAACTCTACATCTCTTCTACTTCAATTGATGGAAAAGCCTACCCCATGACCAAAGACTACACCATGTGCAAAGGACTACTTCAACTCTAATGACTTCTTCAACATCATCAACTCTAATGACTTCAACATCTTCAGTATATTCACCAAGGACTTCCAACTTAGATACCACTAAGGACTACAAGTGAAACAAGGAAATCCTACTCAAGATTTAGAGACTGAGGGAATGCAAAAGTTAGAAGGAGCCTACATCACTTGAAGTATTGTGACCAAAAGTTTTCCCAAGGAAACCAAGATCTCATGCAAGAAGAATCAACCAAGAAGGAAGGAAATATCACAAGTGAACCATGTAGATGGACCACCATTTATAGTTAAAGCCAAACACACCAACTTATGTGGTGTAACAAAAATATTTTGTTGCCTAAGTATGTGCTTGAAACTTGTTGTTTGAGTGGAGTGGTTGTTTGAGATTGCTTGCACATTGTTTGTGTGAAATGTGATGTGTGTGATTAGAAAAATTTCCTTAGAAATATCTTGCCTATTCTAAATCTCCCTTCAACCCGAAACAGATGACTACTTCAAGAGACGCCAACATCAAGGTTGATGACACCAACACCAACCAAGAGGACAGCATGAAAGAGCTTATAGCAACCCAAAACCAGTTGAGCCAAGAGACAACTCAGCTTTTAGCCAACAACAATGGATTAGACCCAACCATACAAAAGATTTTGAAACTTCAATCCCAATTGTTGCAAGGATTGGCTACTCAAATGATCAACATGGGAGAAAACTTTTCCCAAAGAGCTAATGACAACAAGGATGACAAAGATGTTATTTTAGGAGGAACCCAAGCTAGCAATATTTTTAGAGACAAGGATCATGCATCCAAGAAGCATGAAGATCAATGCCCCAAGAAGAGAGAAAGATCTCCCACCTATGAAGAACATGAACTAGAAGAACTCATAGCTTTGGAGAGACCCAAAAAGAAGAAAAAGGACATAAGCCAATTGCAGTGTTACAATTGCAAAGAGATGGGACACTATGCCAGTGAATGCGCAGAAAAGAAGAAGAACCAAAGAAACAAACAAAAAGCAATGATACCAAAGGAAAAGAAAGATATCAGCCAAGTGATGTGCAAACACTGCAAAGAGTTAGGACATTATGCAAACAACTGTCCAGAAAAGATGAAGCATAAGATAAACCAGCCTATGAGGGATCTCAACCTTATCACATGTTTCAAATGCAGGGAACTAGGCCACTATGCAAACAATTGTCCAAAAAGGATGGAGAACAAGTTAAACAAGTCTATGAAGGATCTCAACCTTGGCCCATGAGTCAAGCATGGAAATTAAGGACATAAATGCAACTGTTTGCTTAGAGAAAGTATTTCTCATGATCCCAAGAAGGACAATGTGTAATTTTTGTTTGAATTTTTTTAAGGGTGGTAGTACCCTAGTTGTTTTGAACATGCTTGTAACCCTAGCCTCCCCAAATCTCGGGACGAGATTTATTTTAAGGGTGGTAGCCTGTCACATCCCAAGATTTTCCAAATCTTGTAATGTGAAAATAAATGAATAAAATAAAACTTTGTTTGATTTTCAGAGCCAGAAGAAACTTTTTAATTCAATTGGAACTCCAAACCCATTTGAATTAAATAAAATCCTAAGGGGATTTAAAAAAAAGATAAACATTTTTTTTAAAAGGAAAACAAAATATTTTGGAAATACTATTCTAGATCTTTTAAATAAAAGGATTTGGTTCTCAATTGAAATAAAAGTTTTATAGATAAAGATTATTTTATAGAGTTCAATTAAACCTTGGCCAAGCTTTGGGAATTAAAACATTTTATTTTAAATAATATAGCAAAGGTTTATTTAAAATTAATAAAGGATTGCTTAAATAAAATAATAAGGAATTAATATCCAAATTTTATTCAAATAAAAGGTTTTACCATTTTAATTAAAACATCAAAACTTATTAAATTATTTTAATTAGGTTTTCCAAGTATTTTATATTCTCTAATAAAACCTACTAAAGTGTTTTGGCTTTATTTTAGATTTCAAAATAAATATCTCAATAAAACAAATCCTATTTGATTTAATAATGAAAAGTCTATTATATTTAATTAATAATGTACTCTAAAATAAAAGGTTATTTGTTTTAAACAAATTTCCAAGTATTCTATATTTCCCAAATAAAACCTACTGATTTGGTTTTGAAGATATTTAGGTTTCAAATAAAGATTTTATTGATAAAATCAAACTTTATTTGATTTAATAACTAAGGCCCATTTTATTTAATTATTAATGGACCCTAAAGTAAAAGGTTATTTTGTTTTAAACAAGTTTTCTAAATATTCTTTATTTCCAAATAAAATCTACTGATATGGTTTTGAAAGTATTTGGATTTCAAATGAAGATTTTATTAAATAAACCAAACCCTATTTTATTAATAAACCATGGACCATTTTACTTAATTAATAAATGGAACCTAAAAAGATTTAAAATATTATTTTATTTTTGAAGTTGGTTTGTGCTACTAAA
Organism: Avena atlantica; assembly: GCA_910589765.1. Lineage (NCBI taxonomy): Eukaryota > Viridiplantae > Streptophyta > Magnoliopsida > Poales > Poaceae > Avena > Avena atlantica. The sequence goes on along the minus strand of OU342734.1, from coordinate 358,807,714 downwards.
CAGAACCAAATTCTTAGTGCAAGGTTTGGTGATTATTTGATTTGATTTGGACATTGTTTGTTTGTTTGAAATTCAAAACAGAAAATAAATTCAGAAAAAGAAAAGGGTTCACATTAAGAAAAAAAATAGAGTTTTGTCGACCCAACCCAGCAGCCCAATAAGCCCAGCAAAGCAGCCCAGCTCCCCTCCAGAAAGAAAACGTGTCGCACTCCATTTTGAACCCGCGGAGCAACTGACATGTGGACCTTCTCCCCACTCTCTTTCCCACTGACCAGCGGACCCCACTCCTCATGTTCTTCTTTCCCACCCGCACGACCTCTTCTCCCTCCCTCGTCGCCGTTACCTACAGATACTCCGCGGCCTTAATTCGCCTTAACACGGCCACCTTAACTCGCAGCGATCAAGCACATTTAAACGTCAGCGCATCCTCTCTCGTTCCCCTCTGTCTCCTCCCCCAAGCACGCCCCCAGGCTGCCATATTTCGCCAGACACTTCCTCTGTCTCCGACGACCCTTCTCGCCAATTCCGGCCAGCACACGCCCCTTCTGCCTCCTCGAGCACGCAGATGTGATCAGAATCCCCCAGCGGATCTTTCTGCAGCCGCAACTCACCCGCGGGCGCCCCAGAGCGTTGGCTCCGCCCACTTCTGAGCACCACCGCGTCTACTGCAAACTCCGGCGAGTCTTCCTGGTAAGCTCGGACCTTCCCGATGCCATTCAGTGATGCTCACATACTCCTTAGTACCAGGCGCATCTAACACACCCTTTGCCTTGCTTCGGCGAGCCCTGTAGCCTCGCCTCTAACAGCGTCTGACCGCACCAGAGAACCAGAGCATCTCCGGCGAGGAATTCCGACGACACCCGTGCGCCCCTTGCCTTCTCGCGAGTACCTTGAGCTTCACCACGATCCCACAATTCTGGTGAGCATCTCCTTCTTCTCCCTCGCTTCCTGCATCGTCGACAACCTCGCCGATAGAGCGCCGCCGCCGCACAGCCGCCGTCAGCGCCGCTCCTTTTAGGTCAGACGCGCAGCGACCGTTAGATGCAGATCCATTGGCTACGAAAGAATCACTTAACGCGAAGGGGTATGCGTTCAGGGTCGCACGATCGGACTTGATCCAATGCGCCAGAATAGCCAATCCAGACGAAACGTTATGGGCGAATGAGATTAAGACGCGTGGCACCAGACGTTTGAGAATAGAGTTTGAAATCAGATTTAAAATGCCATTTTCAAACCTCTATAACTTTCAAACCACACGTCCAAAAATCACAAATTTTATATCAATGGATTCAGGAGAGCAAGACCTAGCCAACCATACCTTTGGTTTAGCCAATAGTATCTGTTAGTTTGCTTGTTTTTGCAGATTCTTTTGTGAGCTTGTTTAGAGTAGAAAAATTGTTTAAAATTTATTTTGGTGTCAAAACTTTTGCAAAATGGTTTGATGTGACCTTGCTGACCCTAGGAACCAACCCTTGGTGTTGAAAATGATTTTGGTAAAGTTTAGGTTAGATTAATTGACTTAGCCATTTTCTAGCCAAATAAAATTATTGATTTTATTATGGAAATGTTTTTGCAAAGAAAACTTTGGGAAAATGTTTTGGACCAAACCTACTGACCCAAAACACCAAGCTTTGCAAATGGCAACTCACTTGGTGAAAAACATAAAGTTTTGCTTTGATAAAAATAATTTTCACCACGTGAAATGATGATTGGATTTTAAAAATGGTTTATGGACTAAAGCATTTTGCAAATGACTTTGACATTTTGGTAAATGACCAATTTGGACCTTACAAAGTTTAGAAGCCTAGTGGAGACCATCCTTGCAATAGAACCAACCTTTGCATGCTTATGCATGACTTAGATTCCATTACTTTGTGTGTGAAAAAATGTTTGATTGACTTTGGTTTGGAATGTGAATTGAATTTGTGTTTGCTTGATTGACTTGTAGTGAAGTGTGAGACTAGCAAGATCAAGGAGTGAACCACCATTCCCTACCAAAAAGGCAAGTGATGCTTCATACTTTTTGTCCCATTACTTTCTCTATGCATTAGTGATTTTGCTAAGTAAAACTTGCATGGATTTTGCTAAGTATAGACCTTGCTATAAGAAAACCTAGCAGATGAATCCTTAGTAGGATTTTTCTAAATTAAAGATTCCTACTACTATCAAGCTTAGCCTAGCTAATAGAAAACATGGGTGGAATATATATTCACACTATGGAAAAATATTCTAAGTCTGAGGACTTATGTTTTTGTATAATAAAACAACTAAGTTAATGAATCCCCTGGGTGGAATGGGCTTGCTTGGTGGTTTTTGGTTGAGTGGTTCACAAGGCCCATGTTTATGGTTGACCTTGTGTATCTCACTTGTGGTATGCCACCCAGGAACAAAGAGATTTGAGATGTCAAATGTTGAGAAGCTTCAAGTGCAACCACTTGGCAATATGGGCTCTGCCATGATCATATAGGTTGCAAGAACTTAGCCATATGGACAGTGGGTGGTAGTGTTTGATAGGTTGGAACGCGTCCATTTTGGTCTAAGGGAAGGCTTCTGAAAGATTTTGTCTTGGGAAACCAAGTCTTGTGGGGAAAGTGCACCACCTCTGCAGAGTGTAAAATCTAAGTACTTAGCCATGTCCCTGGTAAAGGACAATTTGAGCATCAAGACATGGAAGCAATCAAGAATCTCATCATTCAAATTTCTAAGTTAAAATCTTGTGGTTTGAACAAGGGTTGTTTGAAGTCTTCAATCTTTGATTGGTAGATGCCTTGGAAAGGATCTTCAATCTTTGATTGAGAAAAATGATTTTGTCAAGCAAAAACCTAGTATTTTCAAATGTTAAGGAAAAATCTATTTTGAGCAATGCAAGCCTCAACTCCACTTAGCCAAATGCATATAGATGATAGACTCCACCATACTATCATAGTATCACTTGCCAATACAATTCAAATGTATTGACCCTTTGTGGCTGTAACTTGTATGTTGCAGGTTTGATTGTTTTTAGTGAAGAATGATTGATTAGGATTACAAAGTCTACAACCAACATCTGCCTGTGGCACTTTGAAGATGAAGGACCCCATGACTATAGTTATTCCGCTGCAATGTAATATAATAGCCAAATGAGCTATGTAAAGATGTAATAAAACTTATGTTATTCCTGGTTATAAAGTTATATTATGACCTTTGTTTCTTGATATTACATCTTAACTGTGGATGCTAGCTATTGATCCAGGGACTAGCACTGTAAACACAGGAGGCTCTATCTTATTAAAGATTGGGACTCCTATAGGCGAATAAGAGGGCATGGTCCCGGGTGGAGTAACGCAGGCAATAAAGCGTATTGACGCCGGCTTCAACGGCCAGAAATGGCGAGGAGGAAAGAGGGGCGCGGTCAGCGGCGGGTGAAGACAATGGTGAGGTGGCGGTGGGGTCGTCTGGCAGCGAGAGAGAGAGAGTGTGGGGGTGGGGTCCATCGGTCAGTTGCTGAGCGGGTGCAGGCGATGGTGCGAATCGTTTTTCTCGCGGGGTGGGTAGATGGGATAACTGGGCCTTAGTGGGCTAGCTGGCTGGGCTGAGTCCTTTTTCATATTTTTTTGTTCTGAATGATTTTATCTTTTTCCATTTCTATTAATCTGTTTTGGTTTTGTTTAATTAATTCAAACCTCAATTTGATTTCAAAACTCAACCAAAATTTGTGTAGGCTTAAATACTGATTAGTAATATAATCTGAAGTCAATTTTTGAATAAAACTTTGTTCTTTTTGGGGTCTTTTAATTATTCAAAAAGGCCATTGTTTTAAATCAAATAAGATTTAATACTATTTTCAAACACCATATAAATTCTTTAAACCTTCCAAATCTTTTCAGTAGGTTTTTTTATTTGTTTAATAGGGTGTCAAATAATTCATCTTGAATTATTTGGAAAGTAATTAATATGATTCATAAATCATTTGAATTGGGTATTTGTTTTATTTCCAATGATATTAAATATAGTTTTCATTCCATAAATTTTATTTGGAAGATTTATTTTATTTTAGTTAATTAAACAAATTTTATTCCACTTGGGTAAATTCCAAAATACTATTTTCTCATGAATTATATAATTATTCTTATTAGAGATTTGTCTTTATTAAAGTAGGGATAGAATGGTTAATGCCATTTTATTTTATTTTGGAAATTCTTTATCCTTTTGTTTTATTTGGATTTGGATTCTATTCATTCCATTTGCTTAATGGATTAGGCCAAGATTTAATTTGATCTTTAAATAATCCTTATTTAATATTTCTTTCTTCATTTTTATAAAGACCATATCTTTTTTATTTATAGATCCAAACTTGGTGATTCCAATTTGTAAAATCTTATTTAATCTTTGTTTATCCTTTTAAACCTCTTTAGGATTATTTGCTCACCATTTTGTATGGATTTTAGATAAGTGCTTTATTAGCTTTGGAAATTTAATTTCCTTATCTTATTATATTTATAAGATTTTATTTATGGCTCCAAATTATGTGAAACCAATTTATATGGCATTATAATATTTCTATTTGTAATTCTTGATCATTTATAAATGTTTGATGACAAATTTTTATATGGATCAAATCCATAGGCTTGGAGATAACTTGGAAATGATCTTTATTCCATTTAGGTTTTAGGGTTTGGATTTATTTTCCAAGTGTTTAAATTTCCAGATGCATTTATGAAGAATGCATTCCACTTGATTTGAATTTAGTTGGATTCAAATGTTAACCAAAGTTTGTTCAAGATGGGATTTTAAGTTTTCATTTAGAAACAAAAGTTTCTTTTTACCCAAAATTTCAACAATTATTTATTTTGTTTATTTATTTTTCACACAACAAGATTTGGAAGTAATTCTTTCAGCTCCTAGATAAACTTGATATTAAAACAATCAAGAATCATGGAGGCAAACATGATACTTAAGATACTAACACTGGAATTGTTACTCTCGATTTAATACCAATTATTAAATTTCACGGAGTAAACAGAGTTTGCTGAAAGTTTGCAATAGGACTTTAAACTTTAGATTGACATTCAATACAAGACGATACCTGTTCGTAAATTATATATCCAGAATTCTATAGTTCTATTATCTCAATTATAACTAAGCATAAGGTGGTGAACGAATGCCAATGACTACAACAAATTATGCAAATTCACTTTGATTTAATTTATGATAAATTGAGTTCTACTAATCCAAATTAGAAATAAACTCCCACTCAAAAACGACATCCCTCGTGTCTTTTTGGTGATTACATGAACCAAATCCACTACACCAAGTCCGATCATCACGTGAGTCGGTATAGCTTCAAAGGCGAGCATCCATATGGTCATCATATCAAAACATATGACTCATGCTTAACCTTTCGGTCCATGTTCCGAGGCCATGTCTGTACATGCTAGGCTCGTCAAGTAAGAACCTTAGTATTCGCGTGTGTAACTGTCTTACACCCGAGATATGCTCATGGATTCAAGTACACCCGATCATCACGTGATGTCTTGAAGCGACGAAACATTGTCGGTGCATACTTAAGGAAGAACACATTCTTATCTTGATATCTAAATGAGGGATCATCTTATTATGCTAATAAAATGCCGAACAAGCAATATAAGATGCAATCAAAACATCACATGTTTATTAGTGAAATGATATGGTTCCCGCATATGATCTCCATCATGTGCACTGTGGTATGATCACTATCATAGTTATATGTGTAAGTCCAAGGTCTATGGAGATTACACGTTATGTGTGTTGTAAGAGTATCATATCATACTTCTACTTACAACATCACCATATCATAACACTAGCCCAGCGACAATCTAAACTAGACGCCTCTAATTTATCCATTGCAAATTTTACGTGGCTTAGGGCTTTCGTAGATAGAACCGTTCTTACCTACGAACATGAACCACAACGAGGATAACCAAATTGTTGACAACTCATTGCAAATTAGATATTGACTATAGTAGGAGAGACAGACACCCGCTAGCCACTTATGCAAAACTAGTTGCATGTCAAGCGTGGAACAGGTCTCATGTGCGAGGACATGTAAAGTTTGTCCGGGCCGCTTCATCCCACTATGCCACCAATATCCAAAGTACAACTAAGAAGCAATAAAATGATCATCATCGCCCACATACTCATATGTGTACTACCCGTGCAAACTATCTATGCATAGATCCGGCTCTGATACCACTGTAGGGTTCGCAGCATAGAAAACAAAATTTTTCCTACGATGGGAACAACTATGTACCAAGATCTATCTACTAGATACAAACAACGGGCGGATGTATATCCGTAGAGAACATACCCTTGAAGACCGACAAAGCTTAACGAGTCCAAACTCGTGGTTGATGTAGACGATCTCTTGCCGATCTCAAGATCGAGAGGAAGTCCTAGCGCCGCAAAACAGCAGCGCATCCGTGCTCGCACACACGTTCGAGGCACCGAGCAACCTCCGCTTCCTCGGTCCAGCGATGCAGCGGAAGCACAACTCTTTCTTGCCGAATAGCCACCGGGAACATGTATCTCGCTAGTCCGAGACCATGGGGATAAATTCTAGAGGGGGAGAGAGATGCTTCACGAGGAGGTGTGAGTGAGAGAGAGGGAGGGGGCTCCTTTTATAGAGAGAGGGGGGCACCCAAGGGTCCATGCGCCCAGCCATGGGGCTGCCCCCACCTCTTCCACATTCATGTGGGTGGACACTCCACTCACTCAAATGCCTTTCAATTCCCTCCACTCAAAAACCCACTCAAATTCCCATTAAATTTCCACCAAATTTAATGCAAGCTCTCATTAAATAAAACTCCTTTTATTTATTCAGAATTTTGTCAATTACTTTAATGACAAACATTCACATATAACCCCTTGCTAGTATTTCATTTCACATGCAGAAACACTTTCTGCAATTTCACCCGAAAACCCGTTTCGATATCTAGTGAAATAAATTCCCGCGCTTGTTATTCTTTTCAGCATGAAACTTTTTCTCCAAATGGATGTCGGTGTATCTTAAGTGTGTCACCCTACGATTCATGAATAATGCGGACATGATCGAGACCCCTCTCAGATCAATAATCAGAAGCGGGATCTGGAGACCCATACTGACTCCCACACATTCAACGATGACTTTCTTGTGATCGTCGGAACCTTTTACGCTAGTATATTAATCCTTTTGTTTCACGATATATTACATGTCCGAGATTCGATCATCCGTATCTCCATACCTAGTTTGATCTCGTTACTGACATGCACTCTTTTCTCGTTCCCGTGATATAATATTCTAGTGATCAAATCACTTGCTTGCAAGCTAACCAATGTGATATCACCGAGAGGGCCCAGAGTATATCTATCCGTCATCGGGATGAACAAATTCCACTCTTGATCCATGGGCCTCAACATAACACTTTATTAGTTCTGAATCCATCTTTATAATCACCCTGTTATGGTGTGACGTTTGATGTTATCAAGAAACTCTTCCGGTGTTAGTGATTGACATGATCTCATGGTCTAAGGATTAGGATCACTTCGTAAGTTGTTATAGCAATATAAACTCAATGAATTTGATCGTAATGCTATACTTCGTATGAATGTTCATCACACCATTACACTAATGTTGTGACCCCGTTATTAACAACATCCAATGTCCATCATCAGGAAACCTTGATCATCTTGTTAATCAACGAGCTAGTTTATGAGAGAGGCATAACTAGGAACTTTCTGTTTGTTTATTAAACACACATGTATTAACGTTTCCGTATTAATACAATTATAGTATGCAAAATAAACATTTATCATAAACAAGCAATACGATAATAACCACTTTATTATTGCCTCTCGGGCATATTCCCTTCAATAACAAATATTCAATCTAGCCAAACTGCCACACACGGTATGCACGCTGTCACTTTCACACACGTGGGGAAAAGCATATATCTATTAAAGCACAAAGAGTATTTATGTAGACTCAAACCTAAGTTCCACCATGGCGTGCACGCTGTCACTTTCACACACATGGGGAGAGCAGAGATCTAATGAAGCACTTGAGTAGCAAGGTAGATCTGCTTGATTACAAAGCTCATGACCACAACAAGATCATGCATAGAGAGAGATGAACACATAGCTACCGGTAGAGCTCTTAGCCTCGAGTAAGAACTACTCCCTCCTTATCATGCGAATCAGCAATGGTGATGGAGATGGTGGTGGAGATCGATGGAGATGGCTCCAGGAGCACTTCCCTGTCCCGGCAGGGTGCCGGAACAGAGACTTTCTGTCCCCCGAATCTCCCCTTCGGTGACGGAGGCGCTATAGAGGTTTTCGTGGATTTCTTCTAGATACTTAGGGTTTCTGCATCGGGGGATTCTTATAGGCTAAGGGAGAGACTGAGGAGGCGGCCAGGGAGGCCAAACCCTAGCCAGGCACGGGGCAGGGCCCACCCGCGCCTGGGGTGGTCTGGCTACCCTAGCCGGCCCCGCTGGCTCCCTTCTGGACTTCTTGTTCCTCATGGAAAGTAATTGACTTTGACGTTTGTCCCGTCCAATTCCGAGAATATTTCTTTACTAAATTTTCTAAAACCAAAAACAGCAGAAAACAGGCATCTGGCATTGTGGCATCTTGTTAATAGGTTATATAAAAACACCTCAAAGTGTAGACAAAGCAAAGCAAAGTAGATACAAAACAAGCATGGAGCATAAAAAATTATAGATATGTTTCCGACGTATCAGTAAGAAAAGAAATAGTATGTCTACTGGATGCAGGTATAATCTATCCTGTAAAACAGAGTGAATGGGTAAGTCATGTTCGTTGTGTTCCTAAGAAGGGCGGTTTTACTGTTGTTCCTAATCAAAATAATGAATTGATACCTACTAGAACTATTGTTGGACATAGGATGTGCATAGATTTAAGGAAATTGAATAAGGAAACTAGGAAAGATCACTATCCTTTACCATTCATAGATCAAACTTTAGAGAGGTTAGCAAACCACACTCATTTTTGCTACTTGGACGGATACTCCAGTTTTCCCAAATAGTTGTTCATCCTGATGACCACCTTAAAACAACTTTTGTTAGTCTTTATGGTTTACATGCTTACCGACGCATGCCTTTTGGTTTATGTAATGCTCTAACTACTTTTCAAAGATTCATGACTGCTATTTTCGCAGATTTTATAGAACTGGTAATGGAAATATTTATGGATGTTTTTTCTGTCTATGGAACTTCGTTTACTAGTTGCTTGGATAATCTCAAAAGAATTCCGTAGCATTGCGAAGAAACTAATCTTGTTCTAAGCTAGGATAAGTGCCATTTTATGGTCAAAGAATACATAGTCCTTGGACATAAGGTATCAGGTAAGGGTATTGAAGTAGATAGGGCTAAAGTTGAAGCAATAGATAGAATTCCACAACCAAGGGACATAAAAGGTATGAGAAGTTTTCTTTGTCATGTGGGTTTTTATAGAAGGTTTATTAGGAATTTATTTGGAATTTCCAAACCTTTAACTAATCTGTTGCAAAAGGGAGTAAGATTTAATTTTGATGATAAATGCCTTATTTCCTTTGATAAACTTAAAAATGCTTTATCTCATGCCCCTATCATTAAACCACCTATTTGGGATATGACTTTTGATTTAATATGTGAAGCTAGTGGTGATGTTGTAAGAGTAACTCTGGTACAACACATAGGTCGCAGATTGAACATTATACATTATGCTAGTAGAACCCTCAATAGTGCTCAAAAGAATTATTCTAAGGAAGAAAAAGAACTATTTTCTATATTTTTCTCTTGCGATAAATTTCGTTCTTATATAGTTGATGCAAAAATAAGAGTTCATACAGATCGTGATGGTTTAAAATAAATCCTCGAGAGGAAGATTCATAAGCTAAGACTGATCCGTTGGATCCTTTTACTTCAAGAATTTGAGTTGCAGATTATGCAGAGACAAGAAGCAAAGGTAGTAGATGCAACATCTATATTTGCCCAACAAGACACCAATCTTATTGAGAGGAGCTTTAGTCCTAGTGATTTTCGTTTTCAAGGATTATTATATGAACTAAGGTCAATTCCTTCCAAAAAGAAGAAGTCCTTGTTGTTGGAGGAGCTTGTCGCTCCCGACTAAATAAATGGTAAGTGCAAGGTAAGTTTTCTTACTCTAATAAGTGTTGTGCTTTCATAGTTTTAACTACTACAATTTTTGCCTTTGACTTTTCTTGTTTTTCTAAGGTTTTTGAGGGGTTTTTGTAACTATACGGGCGCAACTATATGGCTGGAGAAAAATCTCCTGCCATATAGTTGGTTGTTAACGGTACTGTACCCTCTTGCGAAATAATTTTTGATGTGCAATATTGATACGTCGGAAACGTATCTATAATTTTTGATGCTCCATGCTTGTTTAGTATCTACTTTGCTTTGCTTTGTCTACACTTTGAGGTGTTTTTATATGTTTTCTGGTACTAACCTATTAACAAGTTGCCACCGTGCCAGTTGCCTGTTTTCTTCTGTTTTTGGTTCCAGAAAGGCAAAAAATCAATATTATCGGAATTGGACGGGACAAAAGCCAAAGTCAATATTTTACCATGGGGAACACGAAGCTGGGGTACGAGACGGAGGGGCGCCACAGGGTGGCCACACCCCCCAGGCGCGGCCTAGGTGGGCCCGCACCTGGGCAGGGTGTAGGCCCCCTGGCAGCCCCCTGCCTCACTCCTTCGCCTATAAGAAGCCCCTGATGCAGAAACCCTAGACACCCGATCAAAACTCTACGAAACCGTCTGTAGCCGCCTCCACCATCGTCCCTAGATCGGGGGGATCTGAAGCTCTTCCCGGCACCCTACCGAAGGGGAGATAATCCCAGAGGCCTTCTTCTTCATCATGTCAGCCTCCGGTATGAATCGTGAGTAGTTCCACCTTGGACTATGGGTCCATGTAGTAGCTAGATGGTTGTATCTCCTCCTTGTTCTTTCATGTATAGATCTTGGGAGTTCCGTTCATGATCAAGATCTAATCTATTTGTAATCATGCATGTTGTGTTTGCGGGGATTCGATGGATATTGAGATTACTATGTCAGATTGATTAGTGGTTTTGTCTTATGATTCTATCATGTATGTGTTGTTTGTGATCTTGCATGCTCTCTGTTGTTAGTAGCTGTCTTGGCCAAGTAGTTGCTAGTGACTCCAAGAGGGGGTGTTTATGCTCGATAGTGGGTTCATGCCTCTAGTTTCCAAGGGAAGTGACAGAAATCTCTTCGGTTGTAGATGTGATGTTGCCACTAGGGAGAAAACAATGGTCTCTTGTTCATGGAACAAGTGGATTGTTTTGAAGGGAATATGCCCTGAGAGGCAATAATAAAGTGTTTATTATGTGTATTCCAAGTATATGATAGATGTTTATTTTGCATGCTATAATTGTATTAATACGGAAATGTTAATACATGTGTGTTTAATAAACAAACAGAAAGTTCCTAGTTATGCCTCTCTCATAAACTAGCTCGTTGATTAACAAGATGATCAAGGTTTCCTGATCATGGACATTGGATGTTGTTAATAACGGGATCACAACATTAGTGTAATGGTGTGATGAACATTCATCCGAAGTATAGCATTACGATCAAAGTCATTGAGTTTATATTGCTATAATAACTTACGAAGTGATCCTAATCCTTAGACCATGAGATCATGTTAATCACTAACACCGGAAGAGTTTCTTGATAACATCAAACGTCACACCGTAACAGGGTGATTATAAAGATGGATTAAGAACTAATAAAGTGTTATGTTGAGGCTCATGGATCGAGAGTGGAATTTGTTCATCCCGATGATGGATAGATATACTCTGGGCCCTCTCGGTGATATCACATTGATTAGCTTGCAACCAAGTGATTTGATCACTAGAATGTTATATCACAGGAACGAGAAAAGAGTGCATGTTGGTAACGAGATCAAACTAGGTATGGAGATACCGATGATCGAATCTCGGACATGTAATATATCGTGAAATAAAGGGATTAAGATACTAGCGTAAAAGGTTCCGACGATCACAAGAAAGTAATCGTTGAATGTGTGGGAGTCAGTATGGGTCTCCAGATCCCGCTTCTGATTATTGATCCGAGAGGGGTCTCGATCATGTCCGCATTATTCACGAACCGTAGGGTGACACACTTAAGAGACACCGACATCCAATTGGACCAAATGTTTCATGCCGAAAGAATGAACAAGCGCAGGAATTTATTTCACTAGATACCGAAACAGGTTTTCGGGTGAAATTGCATAAAGTGGTTATGCATGTGAAATAGAATTCTAGCAAGGGGTTATTTGTGAATGTTTGTCATTAAAGTAATTGACAAAATTCTGAATAAAATAAAAGAGTTTTATTTAATGAGAGTTTGCATTAAATTTGGTGGAAATTTAATGGGAATTTGAGTGGACTTTTGAGTGGAGGGAATTTAAAGGAGATTTGTGAGTGGAGTGTCCACCCACATGAAGAGGGGAGGGCAAGGGGGCAGCCCCATGCGCTGGCCACCCCCTTGGGGTTCCCCCCTCCTCCTATAAAAGGAGCCCCCCTCCTCACTTGTCTCTCACATCTCCTCGTGAAGGATATCTCTCCCCCTCTAGAATTTATCCCCCATGGTCTCGGACTAGCGAGATACATGTTCCCGGTGGCTATTCGGCAAGAAAGAGTTGTGCTTCCGCTGCATCGCTGGAGCGAGGAGGCGGAGGTTGCTCTGTGCCTCGAACGTGTGTGCGAGCACGGATGCACTGCTGATTTGCGGCGCTAGGACTTCCTCTCGATCTTGAGATCGGCAAGAGATCGTCTACATCAACCACGAGTTGAACTCGTTAAGCTTTGTCGGTCTTCAAGGGTATGTTCTCTACGGATATACATCCGCCCGTTGTTTGTATCTAGTAGATAGATCTTGGTATATAGTTCACATCGTAGGAATTTTTTTGTTTTCTATGCTGCGAACCCTACATGTTTACCTTACACACTTTGCTTAAAGCAGTTGTCTGTTGCTTGCAACTTAATACTGGAGGGGGTTCGGATGATAACCTGAAGGTGGACTTCTAGTCATAGATGTGGTTGCATGGCGGTCTATGTATATTTTTGTATTGCCCAATCGAATCTCATAGGATCTTTTTGTCTAGTATTGCATTGTTATTGTCACATCCCAAGATTTTCCAAATCTTGTAATGTGAAAAATAAATAAACAAAATAAATAGTTGTTGAAAATTAGGGTGAAAAGAAACTTTTGTTTCTAAATGGAAACTTAAAATCCCATCTTGAACAAACTTTGGTTAATGTTTGAATCCAACTAAATTCAAATCAAGTGAAATGCTTTCTTCATAAATGCATCTTGAAATTTAAGCACTTTGAGAATAAACCAAAAACTCTAAAACCCTAATAGAAGAAAATCATTTCCAAGCTATCTCTAAACCTAAGGATTTGATCCATATAATATTTGTCAAACAAACATTTCAAAATGATCAAGAACGATAAATAGAAATATTATAAAACCATATAAATTGGTTTCACTTAATTTGGAGCCATAGATAAAATCTTATGAACTTAATAAGATAAGGAAATTGAATTCCCAAAACTAATAAAGCAACCATCTAGAAATCCATACCAAATGGTGAGAAAATAATCCTAAAGATATTTAAAAGGATAAATAAATATTAAATAAGATTTTACAAATTGGAATCACCAAGTTTGGATCTATAAATAAAAAGATATGGATTTTATAAGAGAAAGAAAGAAATATTAAATAAGGAATATTTAAAGACCAAATTAAATCTTGGCCTAATCCATAAGCAAATGGAATAAATATAATCCAAATCCAAATAAAATAAAGGGATAAAGAATTTTCCAAAATAAAATAAAATGACATTAATCAAATTGAATAAAGACAAAATTCCTATTAAGAAATGATTAATTAAATCATGGGAAAATGATATTTGGAATGTACCCAAGTGGAATAAAAGTTGTTTAATTAACTTAAATAGGATCCAAGAAATTTCCAAATAAAATTTATGGAATTAAAACAAATACCCAATTCAAATGATTTATAAATCATATTAAAAGTTTTCCAAATAATCAAGGTGAATATTTTGACACCCTATTAAATAAATTAAACCTACTGAAATGATTTGGAGAGATTTAGATTTCAAATAGAGTTTGAAAAATATTATTTAAATCTTATTTCAATTATTACAAGGACCTATTTTAAATAATTATTATGCCCTAAGAAGAATAAAAGATTTATTCCAAAATTGACTTCAGAATGTATAAGTAATCAGTGTTTGAATCCACACAAAATTTGGGAGAAGTTTGAATTCACATAGATGTTTGAATAGACAAAACAAAATCAAAACAGAAAATCAAATTGGAAAAAGAAAAAAATAACAGGAGAAGGAAAAAAATATGAAACAAAGCAACCCAACTAACCTAGCCCACTAAGCCCATCAGCATCCCACCTGCTCACCCCGTAGTGAAACGTTTTCACTCAGAATAGAACCTGCAAGGTCACTGAGCAGTGGACCCCACCTCCCCTCTCTCTCCTTCGCTGACGAAGCGGACCCACGCAGCCAGCTCACCATCGTCTACCTCGCGCTGACCCCGCCCCTCTCTCCTCACTACCGTTTCTGGTCGCGATTTAATCCTGTTAATTCGCGTTGAAAGCAACAATGAATCTTATCATGATCACGCGTACATAAGCGTCTCGACGCCTCTCTCTTTCCCCTCCGTTGCCACGCCCTCCTCGCCACCAGGCTGCTCGGAATCATCTCCAGACCGCCACTGTCTCCGGCGAGCTCCACCTCCAATTCCGGCCAGTCGCCATCGCGCCTCGCTCTCTCGACCACGCAGACATGATCCCCATCACTCCCTGAACCTCCCAGTGGCCTCAGCTCGCTCGCGCGTGCCCCCCATCGTCGGCAGCAACCTCGACTGAACACGCCGCCGTCTGTCTCCAACTCCGTCGACCTCTCCCCGGTAACACCGACCTCCCCTTCCTCTCGCGATGATACTCCTACGCTCTCCTCTCTCTCGCGCGTCTAACAGACCCACTGCTTTGCTCTTCCGTGCCTTGTAGCCTCGCCCCCGTCGATGACCGTGCGAGCCCGAGTCAGTGGACAACTCCGACGAGCAATTATCATCAACCCTGTGCGCCCCTTCGACCAACGCGAGCAGGTTGAGCATCCCTGTGCCACAGCGAACCTGGTGAGCTTCTCCCCACCCTCTCTCGCTTCCTGCATCGCCAGCAACGCCACCGCCAGGCCGCTCCGCCGCCAGTCGCCGCCGCCAGTACCGCTAGTGAATGGTCAGTGGTTGTGCGCCGTAGGATTTAGATCCAACGCTCACGAAAGAAACTTGATCGAAGGGGTATCCTTTGATATGAACCGTGCGTATTCATTTAGATCTGACGGTCCAGAAAGGTCGATCCAACCGAAGCGGTACCGCCCAATGAAATTGCTCCACGTGGCCCTGTCCGTTTGAATAAAACCAGAAATGATCTATTTGTTGTTCAATTTTGAAAAATTCATAACTTTGAAACCACATGTCCAAATTTTGCAAATTTTCTATCATTGGATTCAGAAAAACAAGTACTTTCTGACCATGCACTTTGTTTAGTAAAATGTTTCTGCTAAATTGATTGTTTTTGCAGAAACTTATGTAGGCATATTTAGAATATAAAATTTGTTCTAAAATGATTTTTGAGATAAAATCTTTGGAAAATGGTTTTTTTGAACCTACTGACCATAGAAATCAATTTGTGGTTTCAAAAATATATTTGGTGAAGCAAAAGAATAAACCTTTGATTTAAACCATTTCTAGTCAAATAAAAATATTGTTTATTTGTTAAAAATGCTTTTTGAAGAAAACCTTTGGGAAATGTTTTGGAATAAACTATCTGACCCCAAGAACCAAGTTTTATGATTTAAAAATGTATTTGGTAAACCCTATAAAGTTTGCTACTTTGATAAAGGCATTTCCAACCACATAAAATAATGATTTGGTTTGAAAATGGTTTATAGGTAAAATCTTTTGCAAATAGTGTTGCCACTTTATAAAATGACCAATAAGTGTTTTAGAATGTTTATAACCTATTATAAACCACTTTTGTATATAAAACAAAGATTGGCATGCTTGCATGCAATGTTTTGTTTCTATTATTTTATGTGATGTTGCTTGAATGGTAGATTGAAATGTTGCTTACTTGATTGAATTGTAGTGATTTGAAGAGTGTGAATATTGCAAAGATCAAGGAGTGAACTTATATTCTCTACCAAAAAGGCAAGTGATGCTTCATACTTTTGTCCCATTATTTTCACTATGTAATAGTGATATTTCTAAGTAGGACTTGCATGGAATTTTTCTAAGTGTAAACTATGCCATGGGAAATCCTAGTATATGAAACCTTAGTAAAAATTTCCTAAGTTAAGATTCCTACTACTATCATGCTTAGCTTAGCTAGTAGAAAACAAGGGTGGAATATATATATTCATACTATGGAATATTTCAAAGTCAAGGACTTGTGTTTTGTTTAATAAAATAACTAAGTGAATGAATCACCTGGGTGGAATGGAAAGAATGGTTTGTGTTGAGTGGTTATGCAAGTCCAGTATGCTGGGGAAAACTTGGGCATCACCAAGTCCAGTATACTGGGGAAAACTTGGTATCTCACTTGTGGATGGCCACCCAGGAACAAAGAGATTTGAGATGTCAAATGTTGAGAAGCTTCAAGTGCAGCCACTTGGCATTATGGGCTCTGCCTGGATCATATAGGTTGCAATAACTTAGTCAAATGGACAGTTGGTGGTAGGGGAATGATAGGTTGGAACGCGTCCATTCTGGTCTAAGGGAAGGCTTCTAAAAGATCTTGTCTTGGTGAAACCAAGTCTTGTGGGGAAAGTGCACCACCTCTACAGAGTGTAAAATCTAAGTACTTAGCCATGTCCCTAGCAAAGGACAATTTGAGCATCAAGACATGGAAGCTATCAAGAATCTCCTCATCCAAATTTCTAAGTTAAAAACTTGTGGTTGAACAAGAGTTGAAGGATCACCAATCTCTATTGGGAGATGCCTTGGGTGATTTTGTCAAGCAAAAAACTTAGTGTTTTCAAATGATAAGGAAAATATAGTTTGAGCAAAGCAAGCCTAATCTCCACTTAGCCAAATGCATATAGATGATATACTCCACTACACTACCATAGTATCACTTGCCAATACTATTCAAACGTATTGACCCTTGTGGCTATAACTTATTATGTTGCAGGTTTGTTTGATGTTAGTGAAGTTTATTGATTAGGATTACAAGTCTACAACCAACATGACTGCCTATGGCACTTTGAAGATGAAGGACCCCATGCTATTGTTATATTCTACTGCATTGTAATGAGATAGCCAAATGAGCTATATAAGATGTAATAAATTATTTTATTCCTGGTTATAAAAGTTGTATTATGACCTTTGTTTCTTGATATTACATATTAACTGTGGATGCTAGCTATTGATCCAGGGACTAGCATTGTAAACACAGGGATCCTTACCTTATTAAAGGTTGGGAACCTTACAGATGGTATCAGAGCATTGTGTTGCCTGTAGGATTTGTAAACCTAGGATTGGACAAAGCCCTTAGAAATATAGGAGTTGTATTTGTTCCAAAACTTATTTACAAACAATCTTGTATACTCTTTCCTCAACCTTTTTGATTTTGATTCTACATCTCTTCTATTGCAAACTTGATGGACAAAACCTACCCCATGGCCAAAGACTTCACCATGTGCAAAGGACTTCATCAACTCAAATGACTTCAACATCTTCAAGTAATTTCAACCTTAGTCTCAACAAGGACTTCAACTTGGATATCACTAAGGACTACAAGTGAGACAAGAGATATTACTCTAGACTTGAAGACTAAGGGAATACAACTTAGAAGGAACCATCATCACTTTGGAGTTTTGTGACCAAGATTCAAGAAATTCTCCAAGGATACAAAGATCTTGTTCAAGAAGAATCAACCAAGAAGGATGGAAAGATCTCAAGTGAACCATATAGATGGACCACCATATTTAGTTTAAGTCAAACCCACCAACTTATGTGGTGTAGCAAAAATATTTTTGGTTGCCTAAAAATATGCTTGAAACTTGTTGTTGAATGGAATGTTTGTTTGTGATTGCTTGCACTTTGCTTGTGTGAATTGTGATGTGTGTGATTAGAATTATTCCCTCAGAAATATTTTGCCTATTCTAATCCCAATCCAACCCAAACAGATGACTACTCCAGGAAACTCCAACATCAAGGATGGTGACAACAACAACAACCAAGAGATCAACATGAGAGAACTCATAGTAACCCAAACCCAGTTGAACCAAGTGACAGCTCAATTTTTAGCCAACACCAGTTAGTTAGATCCAACCATGCAAAGGTTTTTGGAAACCCAAACCCAATTGCTGCATAAGGTGACAGATCAAATGATCAACATGGGAGACAACTCTTCCCAAGGAGCTTGTGACAACAAGGATGACAATAATGATATTTTAGAAGGAACCCAAGCTTGTAATATTTGTGGAGACAAGGATCACACTTCCAAAGATCATGAAGATCAATGCCCCAATTGTGAAGAGAAACATCCAAATAATCAATGCCCCACTTCTCAAGCTACTTGTTACCTATGTGAAGGAAATAATCATGTACCTATCCAATGCCCCATTTATTCCATAGTTCAACAAAGGAAACAAGGTGGAGTGCAACAACTGATTGCAGACTACAATAAGGCAACAACTTCTACCAAGAAGGATGATGACAAAGGAAAATCTCAGCTTGCACCTCCATGCAATATGACTCAATTTAAAGGACCAAAGAGGAGACATATGTATTATCCAAGGAAAAGGTCAAGGAGACCAGGAAACTTTCCCACCTTTGAGATAAGATATGAAGAACATGAACTAGAAGCACTCCTAGCTTTGGAGAAACCCAAGAAAAAGAAGGACAAGAGTCAAGTGCAGTGTTGCCATTGCAAAGAGATGGGACACTATGCCAATGAATGTCCAGAGAAGAAAAAGAAGTACAAGGATATTAACCAAGGGTGGTGCAACAACTGCAAAGAGCTAGGCCATTATGTGTCAACTTGTCCATAGAAGATACGTGAAGAACTCAATCTTATCACATGTTACAACTGTGGTAACCAAGGACATTATGCAAGCAATTGTTCAGAAAAGATGAAGCACATGATAAAGCCTATGAAGGATCTCAGCCTTGTCACATGTTTCAAATGTGGAAACAAAGGACACTATGCATATGTTTGCCCAGAGAGGTTTCAACAAGATCCCAAGCAAGCCAAGAAGTAATCTAGTTGGAATTTTTTTAAGGGTGGTAGTACCGTAGTTGCTTTGAGCCAACTTTTAACCCCTAGCCTCCCCAAATCTCAGGATGAGATTTATTTTATGGGTGGTAGCCTGTCACATCCCAAGATTTTCCAAATCTTGTAATGTGAAAAATAAATAGTTGTTGAAAATTAGGGTGAAAAGAAACTTTTGTTTCTAAATGGAAACTTAAAATCCCATCTTGAACAAACTTTGATTAATGTTTGAATCCAACTAAATTCAAATCAAGTGAAATGCTTTATTCATAAATGCATCTTGAAATTTAAGCACTTTGAGAATAAACCAAAAACTCTAAAACCCTAATAGAAGAAAATCATTTCCAAGCTATCTCTAAACCTAAGGATTTGATCCATATAATATTTGTCAAACAAACATTTCAAAATGATCAAGAACGATAAATAGAAATATTATAAAACCATATAAATTGGTTTCACTTAATTTGGAGCCATAGATAAAATCTTATGAACTTAATTAGATAAGGAAATTGAATTCCCAAAACTAATAAAGCAACCATCTAGAAATCCTTACCAAATGGTGAGAAAATAATCCTAAAGATATTTAAAAGGATAAATAAATATTAAATAAGATTTTACAAATTGGAATCACCAAGTTTGGATCTATAAATAAAAAGATATGGATTTTATAAGATAAAGAAAGAAATATTAAATAAGGAATATTTAAAGACCAAATTAAATCTTGGCCTAATCCATAAGCAAATGGAATAAATATAATCCAAATCCAAATAAAATAAAGGGATAAAGAATTTTCCAAAATAAAATAAAATGGCATTAATCAAATTGAATAAAGACAAAATCCCTATTAAGAAATGATTAATTAAATCATGGGAAAATGATATTTGGAATGTACCCAAGTGGAATAAAAGTTGTTTAATTAACTTAAATAGGATCAAAGAAATTTCCAAATAAAATTTATGGAATTAAAACAAATACCCAATTCAAATGATTTATAAATCATATTAAATTTTCTCCAAATAATCAAGGTGAATATTTTGACACCCTATTAAATAAATAAAACCTACTGAAATGATTTGGAGAGATTTAGATTTCAAATAGAGTTTGAAAAACATTATTTAAATCTTATTTGAATTATTACAAGGACCTATTTAAATAATTATTATGCCCTAAGAAGAATAAAAGATTTATTCCAAAATTGACTTCAGAATGTATAAGTAATCAGTGTTTGAATCCACACAAAATTTGAGAGAAGTTTGAATTCAAATAGATGTTTGAATAGACAAAACAAAATCAAAACAGAAAATCAAATTGGAAAAAGAAAAAAATAACGGGAGAAGGAAAAAAAATGAAACAAAGCAACCCAACTAACCTAGCCCACTAAGCCCATCAGCAGCCCACCTGCTCACCCCCGCAGTGAAACGTTTTCACTCAGAATAGAACCCGCAAGGTCACTGAGCAGTGGACCGCACCTCCCCTCTCTCTCCTTCGCTGACGAAGCGGACCCATGCAGCCAGCTCACCATCGTCTACCTAGCGCTGACCCCGCCCCTCTCTCCTCAGTACCATTTCTGGCCGCGATTTAATGCTGTTAATTCGCGTTGAAAGCAACAATGAATCTTGCCGTGATCACGCGTACATAAGCGCCTCGACGCCTCTCTCTTTCCCCTCCGTCGCCACGCCCTCCTCGCCACCAGGCTGCTTAGAATCATCTCCGGACCGCCACTGTCTCCGACGAGCTCCACCTCCAATTCCGGCCAGTCGCCGTCGCGCCTCGCTCTCTCGACCACACAGGCATGATCCCCATCACTCCCTGAACCTCCCAGTGGCCTCAGCTCGCTCGCGCGTGCCCCCCATCGTAGGTAGCAACCTCGACTGAACACGCCGCTGTATGTCTCCAACTCCGTCGACCTCTCCCCGGTAACACCGACCTCCCCTTCCTCTCGCGATGATACTCCTACGATCTCCTCTCTCTTGCGCGTCTAAAAGACCCACTTTCCGTGCCTTGTAGCCTTTCCCCCGTCGACGACCGTGCGAGCCCGAGCCAGTGGACAACTCCGACGAGCAATTATCATCAACCCCGTGCGCCCCTTCGACCAACGCGAGCAGGTTGAGCATCCCTGTGCCACAACGAACCTGGTGAGCTTCTCCCCACCCTCTCTCGCTTCGTGCATCGCCAGCAACGCCACCGCCAGGCCACTCCGCCTCCAGTCGCCGCCGCCAGCACCGCTAGTGAATGGTCAGTGGTTGTGCGCCGTAGGATTTAGATCCAACGCTCACGAAAGAAACTTGATCGAAGGGGTATCCTTTGATCTGAATCGTGCGTAGTCATTTAGATCTGACGGTCCAGAAAGGTAGATCCAACCGAAGCGGTACCGCCCAATGAAATTGCTCCACGTGGCCCTGTCCGTTTGAATAAAACCAGAAATGATCTATTTGTTGTTCAATTTTTAAAAATTCATAACTTTCAAACCACACGTCCAAATTTTGCAAATTTTATATCAATGGATTCAGCAAAACAAGTACTTTCTGAACATGCACTTTGTTTAGTAAAATGTTTCTGTTAAATTGATTGTTTTTGCAGAAACTTATGTAGGCATATTTAGAATATAAAATTTGTTCTAAAATGATTTTTGAGATAAAATCTTTGGCAAATGGTTTGTTTTGAACCTACTGACCATAGAAATCAATTTGTGGTTTCAAAAATATATTCGGTGAAGCAAAAGAATAAACCTTTGATTTAAACCATTTCTAGTCAAATAAAAATATTGTTTATTTGTTAAACATGCTTTTTGAAGAAAACCTTTGGAAAATGTTTTGGAATAAACTCTCTGACCCCAAGAACCAAGTTTTATGATTTAAAAATGTATTTGGTAAACCCTATAAAGTTTGCTACTTTGATAAAGGCATTTTCAACCACATAAAATAATGATTTGGTTTGAAAATGGTTTATAGGTAAAATCTTTTGCAATAGTGTTGCCACTTTATAAAATGACCAATAAGTGTTTTAGAATGTTTATAACCTATTATAAACCACTTTTGTAAATAAAACAAAGATTGACATTCTTGCATGCAATATTTTGTTTCTATTATATGTGATGTTGCTTGAATGGTATATTGAAATGTTGCTTGCTTGATTGAATTGTAGTGATTTGAAGAGTGTGAATATTGCAAATATCAAGGAGTGAACTTATATTATCTACCAAAAAGGCAAGTGATGCTTCATACTTTTGTCCCATTATTTTCACTATGTATTAGTGATATTTCTAAGTAGGACTTGCATGGAATTTTGCTAAGTGTAAACTATGCCATGGGAAATCCTAGTAGATGAAACCTTAGTAAAAATTTCCTAAGTTAAGATTCCTACTACTATCATGCTTAGCTTAGCTAGTAGAAAACAAGGGTGGAATATATATATTCATACTATGGAATATTTCAAAGTCAAGGACTTGTGTTTTGTTTAATAAAACAACTAAGTGAATGAATCACCTGGGTGGAATGGAAAGAATGGTTGTGTTGAGTGGTTATGCAAGTCCAGTATACTGGGGAAAACTTGGGCATCACCAAGTCCAGTATACTGGGGAAAACTTGGTATCTCACTTGTGGATGGCCACCCAGGAACAAAGAGATTTGAGATGTCAAATGTTGAGAAGCTTCAAGTGCAGCCACTTGGCATTATGGGCTCTGCCTGGATCATATAGGTTGCAATAACTTAGCCAAATGGACAGTTGGTGGTAGGGGAATGATAGGTTGGAACGCGTCCATTCTGGTCTAAGGGAAGGCTTCTGAAAGATCTTGTCTTAGTGAAACCAAGTCTTGTGGGGAAAGTGCACCACCTCTGCAGAGTGTAAAATCTAAGTACTTAGCCATGTCCCTAGCAAAGGACAATTTGAGCATCAAGATATGGAAGCTATCAAGAATATCCTCATCCAAATTTCTAAGTTAAAAACTTGTGGTTGAACAAGGGTTGAAGGATCACCAATCTCTATTGGGAGATGCCTTGGGTGATTTTGTCAAGCAAAAAACTTAGTGTTTTCAAATGATAAGGAAAATCTATTTTGAGCAAAGCAAGCCTAAGCTCCACTTAGCCAAATGCATATAGATGATAGACTCCACTACACTACCATAGTATCACTTGCCAGTACTATTCAAACGTATTGACCCTTGTGGCTGTAACTTATTATGTTGCAGGTTTGTTTGATGTTAGTGAAGTTTATTGATTAGGATTACAAGTCTACAACCAACATGACTGCCTGTGACACTTTGAAGATGAAGGACCCCATGCTATTTTTATATTCTGCTGCATTGTAATGAGATAGCCAAATGAGCTATGTAAGATGTAATAAATTATTTTATTCCTGGTTATAAAAGTTGTATTATGACCTTTGTTTCTTGATATTACATCTTAACTGTGGATGCTAGCTATTGATCCAGGGAATAGCATTGTAAACACAGGGATCCTTACCTTATTAATGGTTGGAAACCTTATAGTTATGCCTTGCTCAGTTCCTGTCAATTGCCCTACTGTAATTTGTCTACCCTTCATGCCATGTTTATTTATCTAAGGAGAGCACCTCTAGTGAACTATGGACCCCGGTCCAATCTTTACCATTGATACATCTTCCACTGTTACCGTTTCCTTGCTGCAAACCATCATCACTGATGGCGCCCAGCACTTGTCGTGGAACGCTTCGTTGGAAACCCCAAGATCAAGGTATGAAGCAGCACAGCAGCAAGTTTCCCTCAGTAAGAAACTGAGGTTATCGAACCAGTAGGAGGAAGGAAGCGTCACACATGTGTTGCAAGCAACGCGGAGACCTGCACAACACAAACTCAAGACTTTGCCCCAACGAATCAGTGAGGTTGTCAAGCTCACCGGTTTGCTGTAACAAAGGATTAAACGTATGGTGTGGACGGTAATGGTTTGCAGCAAGTAAACAAGTAACAGTGGAAGATGTATCAATGGTAAAGATTGGACCGGGGTCCATAGTTCACTAGAGGTGCTCTCCTTAGATAAACAACATGGCATGAAGGGTAAACAAATTACAACAGGGCAATTGACAGGAACTGAGCAAGGCATAACAATGCAATTACCAGTCAGAAAGATCCTACGAGATTCGTTTGGGAAATACAACAAGATAAATAGACCGCCATCGAACTGCATCTATGACTAGAATTCCACCTTCAGGTTATCATCCGAACCCCCTCCAGTATTAAGTTGCAGGCAACAGACAACTGCTTTAAGCAAAGTGTGTAAGGTAAACAGTCCACATGTTCCATGAACAAGAGACCGTTGTTTTCTCCCTAGTAGCAACAACACATCTACAACCGAAGAGATTATTGTCACTTCCCTTGGAAACTAGGGGCATGAACCCACTATCGAGCATAAATACCCCCTCTTGGAGTCACTAGCAACTACTTGGCCAAGATAGTTACTAACAACGGAGATCATGCAAGATCACAAACAACATAGACATGATAGAATCATAAATACAAAACCATTAATCAAACAAACACAATAATCTCAATATCCATCAGATCCCCGCAAACACAACATGCATGATTACAAATAGATTAGATCTTGATCATGAACGGAGATCACAAGATCTATACATGAAATCACAAAGGAGGAGATACAACCATCTAGCTACTACATGGACCCATAGTCCAAGGTGGAACAACTCACGCATCATACCGGAGAGAAGGCCTTCGGTATGATCTCCCCTTCGGCAGGGTGGCAGGAAGAACTTTAGATCCCCCGATCTAGGGACGATGGTGGCGGTGGCTACAGACGGTTTCGTGGAGATTTGATTTGGTCCTTAGATTTTCTGCATCGGGGGCTTCTTATAGGCGAAGGGGGAGGCCGAGGAGGCGGTCAGAGGGGCCAAACCCTACCCAGGTGTAGAGTAGGGCCCACCTGTGCCTAGGGTGGGTCTGGCCACCCTGGCCCGCTTCCTCGTCTCCCCTCTGGACTTCTTATTCCCCACGGAAAGTTATTGACTTTGACGTTTGTCCCGTCCAATTCCGAGAATATTTCTTTACTAACTTTTCTAAAACCAAAAACAGCAGAAAACAGGCATTTGGCACTGTTGCAACTTGTTAATAGGTTAGTACCAGAAAACATGTAAAAAGCACCTCAAAGTGTAGACAAGTAAAGCAAAGTAGATACTAAACAAGCATGGAGCATCAAAAATTATAGATACGTTTCCAACTTATCAACATCCCCAAGCTTAACTCCTGCTCGTCCTCGAGTAGGTAAGTGATAAAAGAATATTTTTTGAGGTCACATGCACCCTCACAATAAAGATCCAACCATTTGCTAGCATTGAAAGCTGGTATCAAAGAACTCTAAACATGTGCATGAAAGATGGAGTTATAGCAATAGGACAAAGTAACTATGCATGCAACATGACAAGCTACAAACAAAGATCATGAATAATATGCATTGAAAAACGTTTGTTTGTTTCACATACAGAAAACATAGCATAGTGGTAATCAGCTTGTCCCTCATAGAGTACCAAATAGATGCATAGGACACCTTCAAAGTTCACAAGGGTGACTAGAAACAAATGGCACAAGAACAAGTAATATCACAATATGCATCAATCAATAAGCTTTGGAACACTGCACACAAAATGAGAACTATGCTCTCTTAATGGTTCCTAAAGGTAGAAGGTGGAGACTCAATAATGGTGGAAGAAAAGCCTTTTTTGTAAAGGACGCAGGGATTAAATGTTTCAAAAAGAGCTTCCAAAAATTATGGTACTTGTTAGCTTTCAGCCCTCATTGCCCCTATCATAAGCATGTTGAAGTGGTTAAGGTTAAAGTGACAAAGATGGAGTATATGCTTGACAAAGTATAAGTTGGCAATCTCAAGTCCCTTGAATACGAGGGCCACACCTCATGCATACTCAACTTTGGGCCCAGGTAAGTTCTTGTCATTGTAAGTATTTGCATATCATTGAGAACCGCCAATGGGGTACCCCTTGCATATGGTACAGGAGCTTTCCCATAACCAAAATGACAAGGCAAGTAGACAATGAGCATCTCAACAATCTTTTTATTTACCATATGCATAGCTTTTTATTGAGGATGCTTCATAGATAGTTCACTATGGTGATGCTGCAAGTTTCCACCAGATTAGGCATGGCTTAGGCTAGCAGCCCAGGCGTTTCTCTAACACAGAATACAAACTCCATGGACTTACAAGTTCCCTCTTTATTTCACATTGGTGACATCCATAGACAAAATAACATGATATCAACTGAGTACAAAGTACAAGTGAAATGTTGAAAGTGTTCTCCGTGACAGCACGGTTCTGCTAATTCCAACATATAAGTGCAAAAATATACAACAAAGTTGTCACAATGGTTCAAGTTTATTAGGGGCTAAGAATATAAAGTGTGCCATCAAGTTCGTGAGGGTCTTAATCACTAAGTTTTCTCATAACAAAATAGTTTTTAATTGGAAGATAGTTGAAAACAAGAATATACTTGGAATGGTGTAACACACCATGCATAGAATTTTATAGTGGACACTTTGTAATAACTTGGTTTCTTGGGAGTTGAAAGCATGAGTAGAGCTTACTCATACAAGTGGAGGCTAGCAAAAGACTGAGAGCAACCAAATAAGAGAGCAATAATGGTCATAATCATGCAGTGCAACAAAGCATTACTAATCAGAGCATAGAGTGGTACTACAAGTCAAGGACTAAATGATCATAGAGGCTATGGTGACTTGTCATAGTCATAACATGGTGTGAGCATGTTCCAAGTCAACCCAAGCAAAACATCAAAGGAGAATACCACAATACTATGCTTTTGCATGATAAAACAACGCATAATTTCTTCAAGGAACGATAATTAATCCCAATTGTTTGGAACAATACATGCTACAACAATAATCACTAAGCATAATGTCAAAACAACACCTATCATGTCATGCTAAAGTCTAAGTCATAGTCAATGCAAGCTCCTCTTGCACTTACAAGCAAGAACTTACTGCTCCTTTCCAACACCAAGCAACTTATTTGTAAAACAACACAGCGAGAACGGGGGTCCAAACTACTCAAGCAAACTAAAAAAACTAAGAAAATCAAACGAAAACTAAGACGCTTCAAGAACAACACAATTGTGCATGAAACAATAAAAATGAAGTGTCTAGACAGACCTGAGCTTTTTATTGATGAAGAAGGGGATGCCTTGGGCATCCCCAAGCTTTGACGCTTGTAACTCTTGGATATTTCTTGGGGTGACACCATGGTGGAATCCCCAATCTTGAGCTTTTGTCCATTCTTCATCTCATTGCATCATTTCTTTCCCTACACCTGAAATTTTTCCTTCATACAAAACTTCACACAATCTTTATTAGAAACATTAGCTTATTCAAAAGATATTAGACGTTTGGAAAAGCATTGGAACAGCACGGATTTTCACTAAAAACACAATATACTGTAATACATCCTTCAAAAAGCTCAATTCACCTAAAGAGAACTCAAAAAGGAATCAATAAGAAGCAAATGCAAATAATGGCAGAAATCTGTCAAAACAGACCAGCAGGTAGAAACAGATTTTTTTAGACATCTTATGTTGCTCAAATCAAAAAGTGTTGAACTAACTAAAGTTAGATAACATACGGGGGGATTTATTCGTAAATTTTCAGCGCAATCCGAGTTACAGAGACTCCTCACGATTTTTTTTGGTGGAGGACAGAAATCTGTTTCGGGACAACAACTCCCCAAATCTTACTTCCCTCTCTTTAGAGGTCATTCTTGGCACAAAAAGGATAAGGAGAGGTCATTACTGAAGTAATAACTTCCAAGACTCAAGGAAACTCTTGGGTTATCTCCCAACAAGTACTTTTCTTTAACGCCTTAAGTTAGGCACAAGAAGCAAGAAGAATCAAGTATTTTCAAATGATGAAGCGTTAACATCAAACCTTGCTTTCAAAGGAGGAGCAAAAAGCAACTTCTCTCTCCTCATAGGGAAGTGTTCAATACCTTTCTTGAATGGAAAATGATATTTAATGGTGCCTTCTTTCATATCAATGATGGCACCAACTGTTCTAAGAAAAGGTCTTCCCAAAGTAATAGGACAAGAAGCATTGTATTCAACATCCGAAACATAGAAATCAACATGGGCATAAGCATTGTTAACCATAATGAGAACATCATTAATACTCCCCATGAGTTTCTTCTTAGCATTATCATTGAGTGGGACATCCAAATAACAATCTTCCAAAGGTGGCAAATCAAGCATTTCATAAATCTTCCTAGACATAATAGAGACACTAGAACCAAGATCACATGAAGCTTTGAGATAAAAGTCATTCACTTGCATTTTAATAATGGGTTCCCAACTATCTTATACTTTCCTAGGAATAGAAGCTTTGTGTTTTAGCTTCTCTTCCTTAATCTTAACAAGAGCATCTGTAATGTGTTTGGTAAAGGCAACATGCATATCACTATCATCAGGACTTCTAGCAAGCTTTTGTAGGAACATAATCACTTTAGAAATATTGCAACCATCAATATCAAAATCAAACTTAGTATCACTAGTAGTAGGCTCAATAGCCTTAGGCATAGTAGGAGGAGGAATAGGGACTACTTGTGGTTTAGTGGTGATGGTGCACACACTATTGTTTCTATCAATTTCAGCTTCCCTTTCCCAGCTAGCACGGAGTTGAGCTAACAACCTAACATTTTCATCAATAGAACTTATATGGCATGAGCAGCAACAAAGGTGTTTTCCATAGTTTTAGTTTCAGCAGCCATTTTATTAACCAAGGAAGTCTGAGCTTCAGACAAAGAGGATATATTTTTCTCAAGAGTTAAAAGCTTTTCCTCTATAGTCTTATTGAAAGTGGTTTGTTTACTAATAAAGTCCTTGAGCATGACTTCAAGTTCAGAAGGGGCACTTCTAGCATTATTGTAAGAGATTCCATAGGAATTGCCACTATTAGGAGGATAAGGCCTATAATTATTGTTGCTACCAAAATTATTCCTATAGGCATTGTTGTTGAAATTGTTGTTTCTAATAAAGTTCACATCAAATTGTTCTTCTTGAGCAACCAAAGAGGCTAAGGGAAGGATCTATAGGAGCTTTCCCATTAACAAGCATAGCCATAATAACATCAATATTTTCACTCAAAGAGGAAGTTTCCTCAACAGAATTTACCTTCTTACCATGTGAAGATCTCTCAACATGCCATTCCGAATAGTTAACCATCATATTATCAAGGAGCCTTGTTGCATCACCCAAAGTGAGGCACGTAAAGGTACCTCTAGCATCAGAATCCAACAAATTTCTTGAGGAGAAATTCAAACCTGCATAAAAAGTCTGTATAATCATCCAAGCAGTGAGTCCATGAGTGGGGCAATTCTTAACCAAAGATTTCATTCTTTCCCAAGCAGGAGCAACATGTTCACTATCAAGCTGTTCAAATTTCATAATGTCACTTCTCATAGATATAATCTTAGCAGGAGGATAGTATTTTCCAATAAAAGCATCTTTGCACTTAGTCCAAGAATCAATACTATTTTTAGGCAAGGATGGCAACCATTCTTTAGCTTTTCCTCTCAAATAAAAAGGAAAAGGCTTGATCTTAATAATATCTCCATCTACATCCTTATACTTTTGCATCTCACAAAGTTCAACAAAGCTATTCAGATAGGCAGAAGGATCAGAACGAGCACCAGAAAATTGCTCTCTCATAACAAGATTCAACAAAGCAGGCTTAATTTTATAAAAGTTAGCATCAGGAGCAGGTGGAGCAATAGGTATGCTAACGAAATCATTGTTGTTGGTGCTAGTAAAGTCACACAACTTGGTGTTCTCAGCAGAGTTCATTTTGGCAAAGGTGGGCAAGCTAAAAACAGCAGCAACAGCTAGAGAAGGAACTAATTTTTTTGTGTTTTTGAATAAAGAAAGCAAACCAAACTAGACTATTTTTTTTTGGAAAGAGGGAAAAAAACCAAGCAAAAGAAACAAAGCAAACTAAAAACAAAGTAAAGAGAAAGGAAGTGAAGTACTCCCCTTGTGAAGAAGTCCTTAGCCTCCCCGGCAACGGCGCCAGAAAATAGCTTGATGGCGCCCAACACTTGTCGTGGAACGCTTTGTTGGAAACCCCGAGAGCAAGGTATGAAGCATCACAGCAGCAAGTTTCCCTCAGTAAGAAACCGAGGTTATCGAACAAGTAGGAGGAAGGAAACGTCACACAGGTGTTGCAAGCAACGCGGAGACCTGCACAACACAAACTAAAGACTTTGCCTCAACGAATCAGTGAGATTGTTAAGCTCACCGGTTTGCTGTAACAAAGGATTAAACGTATGGTGTGGAAGGTAATGGTTTGCAGCAAGTAAACAAGTAACAATGGAATATATATAAATGGTAAAGATTGGACCGGGGTCCATAGTTCACTAGATGTGCTATCCTTAGATAAACAACATGACATGAAGGGTAAACAAATTACATCAGGGCAAGGCATAACAATGCAATTACCAGTCAGAAAGATCATACGAGATTCGTTTGGGAAATACAACAAGATACATAGACTGTCATCCAACTGCATCTATGACTAGAAGTCCACCTTCAGGTTATCATCCGAACCCCCTCTAGTATTAAGTTGCAAGCAACAGACAACTGCTTTAAGCAAAGTTTGTAAGGTAAACAGTCCACATGAACAAGAGACCGTTGTTTTCTCCCTAGTAGCAACAACACATCTACAACCGAAGAGATTATTGTCACTTCCCTTGGAAACTAGAGGCATGAACCCACTATCGAGCATAAATACCCCCTCTTGGAGTCACTAGCAACTACTTGGCCAAGATAGCTACTAACAACGGAGAGCAGGCAAGATCAAAAACAACACAGACATGATAGAATCATAAAGACAAAACCATTAAACAAACCAACACAATAATCTCAATATCCATCGGATCCCCACAAACACAACATGCATGTTTACAAATAGATTAGATCTTGATCATGAACGGAGCTCACAAGATCTATACATGAAAGCACAAAGGAGGAGATACAACCATCTAGCTACTACATGGACCCATAGTCCAAGGTGGAACTACTCGCGCATCATACCGGAGGGAAGGCCTCCGGGATGATATCCCCTCCGACAGGGTGATGGGAAGAACTTTAGACCCCCCCCGATCTAGGGACGATGGTGGTGGCGGCTACAGACGGTTTCGTGGAGATTTGATCGGGTCCTTAGGGTTTCTGCATCGGGGTATTCTTATAGGCGAAGGGGGAGGCCGAGGAGGCGGCCAGAGGGGCCAAACCCTACCCAGGCGTGGCGTAGGGCCCACCTGGGCCTAGGGTGGGTCTGGCCGCCCTATACCGCTTCCTCGTCTCCCCTCTGGACTTCTTGTTCCCCACGGGAAGTTATTGACTTTGACTTTGTCCCGTCCAATTCCGAGAATATTTTTTTACTAACTTTTCTAAAACAAAAAACAACAGAAAACAGGCACCTGGCACTGTTGCAACTTTTTAATAGGTTAGTACCAGAAAACATGTAAAAACACCTCAAAGTGTAGACAAGTAAAGTATATACTAAACAAGCATGGATCATCAAAAATTATAGATACGTTTTCGACGTATAAATCACCTTCCACACCATACATTTAATCCTTTGTTACAACAAATCTGTGAGTTTGACAACCTTACTGTTCGTTGGGGAAAGTCTTGAGTTTGTGTTGTGCAGGTTTCCACGTTGCTTGCAACACCTTTGAGACATTTCCTTCCTCCTACTGGTTTGATAACCTCAGTTTCTTACTGAGGGAGGACTTGCTGCTATGCTCTTCACCCCTTTCTCTTGGGGTTTCCAACGAAGCGCTCCACGTCATCACCGGGCGCCATCAAGTTCTGTGGCACCGTTGCCGAGGAGGCTAAGGACGTCTTCACAAGGGGAGTCCTACTCAACCTTTTTCTTTACTTTGTTTTTAGTTTGCTTAGTTTCTTTTGCTTGGTTTTGTTTGCCTCTTTTTATCAAAAACTACAAAAAATAGTCTAGTTTGGTTTGCTTTCTCTTTTCAAAAACACAAAAAATAGTTCCAGCTCTGCTGCTGCTGTTTTTGGCTTGCTCCACTTTTGCCAAAATGAATTCTGCTGAGAACACCAAGTTGTGTGACTTCACTAGCACAAACAATAATGATTTCCTTAGCACTCATATTGCTCCACCTGCTCCTGATGCTACCTTTTATAAAATAAAGCCTGCTTTGTTGAATCTTGTGATGAGAGAGCAATTTTTTGGTGCTAGTTCTGATGATGTTGCTGCCCATCTGAATAGCTTTGTTGAACTTTGTGAGATGCAAAAGTATAAGGATGTAGATGGATATATTATTAAGCTCAAGCTGTTTCCTTTATCCTTGAGAGGAAAATCTAAAGAATGGTTGATATCCTTGCCTAGAAATAGTATTGATTCTTGGATTAAGTGCAAGGATGCTTTGATTGGAAAGTACTACCCTCCTGCTAATATTATATCTATGAGAAGTGACATTATGAAATTTAAACAACTTGATAATGAACATGCTGCTCAAGATTGGGAAAGAATGAAATCTTTGGTTAAGAATTGTCCCACTCATGGACTTACTGCTTGGATGATTATCCAGACTTTTTATGCAGGTTTAAACTTCTCTTCAAGAAACCTGTTGGATTCAGCTGCTGGAGGTACCTTTATGACAGTCACCTTGGGTGCTGCAACAAAACTCCTTGATAATATGATGGTTAATTACTCTTAATGGCACACTGAGAGAGCTCCACATGGTAAGAAGGTAAATTCTGTTGAAGAAACCTCCTCTTTGAGTGATAAGATTGACGTCATTATGGCTATGCTTGTTAATGGGAAAGCTCCTTTAGATCCAAATAATGATCCCTTAGCCTCTTTGGTTGCTCAATAAGAGCAAGTTGATGTGCACTTTATCAGAAACAACAATTTTGGCAACAATACTTATGGTAATAACTATAGGCCTTATCCACCTAATAATGTAAATGCTTACCATGGTAGATCTAGAATGCCTGCTGAAGATAGGATTCTAGAAGTTGAAAGATACACCAAAAACTTTATGCAGATGAAATATGAGCAAAACAAGATATTCACTAAAACTATGGAAGAACAATTTGTTATCTTGAAAAACATTAGTCATCATCTTGAGAATCTGAATAGAGAAATTCCTAGTTTACAGTCAAAATTTTTGAGTGCTTAGAAGAATATTTCCTCTTTGTCTGAAGCACAGTCCTCCTTGATTAATAAAATGGTTGCTAAACCTGAAACCTTGGAAAGCACCTTTGCTGCTACTCATGCCATACAAGTTACTATTGATGAAAATGTTAGACTGTTAGCTCAACTTCATGCTAAGTGGGAAAGGGAAGCTGAAATTGATAGAAATAATAGTGTGTGCACCATCACTAGAATGGATACCACTAAACCACATGAAGTCTCTATTCCTCCTACAATGCCTAAGCCTAATGAGTCTACTACTAGTGATACTAAGTTTGATTTTGATGTATGTGGTTGCAATATTTCTGAAGTGATTATGTTCCTGTAAAAGCTTGCTAGAAGTCCTGATGCTAGTGATATGCATGTTGCTTTCACCAAACACATTACAGATGCTCTTGTTAAGATTAATGAAGAGAATTTAAAACACAAAGCTTCTATTCCTAGGAAAGTAGAAGATAGTTGGGAACCCATTATTAATGTGCAAGTGAATGACTTTGATCTCAAAGCTTCATGTGATCTTGGTTCTAGTGTCTCTATTATGCCTAGGAAGATTTATGAAATGCTTGATTTGCCACCTGTGGAAGATTGTTATTTGGATGTCCCACTCAATGATAATGCTAAGAAGAAACCCATTGTAACATCCCAATTTCAGCAACCCTGATTACAATGTCAAAAAGGCAAAAAATAGGGGGAACAAAAAAAAAATCTTGCATTGTGTGCTTACCTGTTTGCTTGTGATCAAGCAACTGATTGTGTATTAGTTGTATACTCATCATCTCAACACTAGTTTACAAAAACTATTTTACAAAAGAGATGTCTTGGCTCATCTTTCATATTCTCAAATGTTCTGGCATTTCAAAACCTGAGCCAAGATGAATTTGACACAACCAAATACTTTACTAGTTTCTATTGACAAACTATGGAGACCTATATATTATCTCCTTATGTTTTCAAGATAGAACCTTCAACTACCCTTATCTCTAAGTTTTCCAAAAACCTTTACTAAAACCTTTTCATCTCAATCTTGGTAGAGATACCAAGATGGTACTTATCTTACTTCAAAGCAAAACCCCTTTCAACATACCCTGGCTTACCTCAAGCTAGGCTTGATGGTAACCCTAGTAGTAGTAAGATGAGTAATAAGATGAATTGCCTTGATCTGTTGTATGATGAATTGCCCTGATCTGCCGATTGCCTTGTTTTCTTAGGAACTAGAGTGAGCTAATCTAGTAGCTCATCCCTTAGGACCAAATATAGGCTTGTGATCATCAATCTCAAAGCAATCATCCAAGTCTTGACCTATCCTAAGACACTCAAGTGATCATCTCATCTCCTGCTTACCTCAAACCAAGGATAACCCTTCTGGATGTTTTCCAACTCAGTGAAGACCCAATCTAAGAAGGGATAATATCTACTTATCCCTCACACCAACATCCTCCATATGATCATGGGATGTTAACCCAGCATCCTCTCAAAAGCCTCTACACTTGCACTCTAGTCTAAAACCCTAAATCTGCCAAAATGGCTGTCTGGATTTCTTATGTGGATACCATCTTTGGAGCTCTACCTTTTCCAACATATGTGCATTCTTGAGAATGCGTGTGAACCATCTTGTAGTACATCGGTAGTACTACCAAGGCCCACTCCTGACCTTGTCTAAGCCATATTAATTCCCACTCATCCCTGATGGTTTTTTATTCAAGATAATAATCTTTTCTGCAAATCTTATCATCTTGCTTACTTTGGTAGAAGCTCACATCTATATGCCACCTCCCCTTGACCAAATCTTTTCTTAGTTATGATCTACTAATCATAGCCTATCAACTCCCACTTCACTTGTTTCCATTGGAGCCTTGTGCTTCCTAAACACCCCATGGTTTAGAAGGCTACCTAATGCATCTGTTATGGCAGCCTTATTTTCAACAAAGTTTGCCATCTCATCTAGATCACCCAAAATGCAACCAAGCCCAAACCTGGCTTCCATGATCATCTTTATAACTTTTTTTATCCATCCATATACCCCTTGTACCAAGGTGATCTCTGAGCTCCCTAATCCAACCCTGTTTAGATGGCATCAAAATAACCAAACCATAGATCCTCCAAGAATCTAGTTTCCACCCTTTTCACCACTTTCCCTCAAAACCAAGGTTGACCTTGACGCATACATCAATTTTACATCATCTAACTTGGATATAAGCATCCCCAAATAATTCTCCCAATTATTTGGATTATTAAACTATTTAATTTCCTTTAATTACCAAATTCTCAAAATCCTTGTCTATAAAGGAAAGTTTGTTTTTATCTAAATAGCTTTGCCAACTCAATGCATAATTGAGTTCTATACCTCATAACCTACCTTCCCAACTCAAAAATAAATATTTCTGAGACTCTTTATTATTTCTTTTTACCCTTTTTCCTAAATGGCAGAAACAAGAAATAATTCCCCAAAAATACTTTTCCACCTCAATAAATCCCAATAAAATTCTCCAATGTGTGAGATGGTATTTAGTACCATATAACATCAAAAACCAAGCTTTACCAATATAAAAATAACACTTTTTCTTCTATAATCTATTTCTGCACTTTTTTGAAAAAGTGCATTTAAATGGGATTATAATCTCTAGAAAAATCCCATTTAAATCATGGAAGAATTATTTGACCTATACCACCTACCAGTACCATTTACACACTTGGTTCAATGCAATATTTGCAACTCTCTTCACAAGCCACCACTTGTTCATTATTGCCAAAACAATGCAAACTTGATTCAAACCAAGGCCAATCCATCTCAAATCTTCCCCAACACTTCTCCATAGCATTATCACCCCCTCCTGGTTGTGTACACTGTAGTTGGCCACTGTAGCACCTCTTGTCCTCTAGCCCTTGAAACTTGAGAGAGAGGCAATCTTGCAATATCTTTGTAATAAAAGGGGACAACAACTGCCCCACTTCCCTCTCCCCTCTCTGGTCGAGTTGCAGTCCCCACACCACCCCCAGCACCGCCTCTCCTGCCCAATGAGCAGCCAACCCATTGCCCCTTGCCCTAATGCACCCCGCCCACCCTCTCTCGGTTTAAATAGGCCAGAGGCTGGCCATCCCCTCTCCTAGCTCTCATTTGCCCCCAACAGCCTCCACCTACCTCCCCTAGAGCCCCCTCTCCCTCTCCCCTGCTCATATCTGCTCGAGAGAAAGAGAGAAGGAGCTCTTGAAATCCATCAAGAAATCGAGCAAGGCTCCCTCTCCCGAGCTCCTCACCCTCTGCATGTTGCTTTTTCGGAGTCTCCTACCCCTCCCGACTCTCCCCTTGCTGCTCTTTTGACCAGGACTGCTCCAGGAAGTAGCCCCGGTGAGCTCCCGAGCGTGCACCGGCGGGCGGCGTCGCGCGAGGCCACATCCGACGCCGAACCACGACGTGTCGCCCCTCTTTCGGCTTCCCTCCGCACGCTGCTTCACCTCCGACCTTCCCCGACGCTCCTTGGAGCTCCGGTGGGCCTACTTGCCCTCCTCCGATGCCCCCTAGGGTTTCGTCTCCGTTGCCTCTCTCTTAGTGAGGAAGACAACGGCTGACCGTCGATCTGGTTTTGATCCGATGGGCACCGATGCCCCGTACCCCTTCAGCGCATCCCCATCAATGACAGCCATGGCCCGCCGCTGCCCGTTCAAATAATGGCTCCCGCGCATGCCTCTGTCTCGCGTAGGCCAAATCCCCTCCTCCGCGGCCCAACCATTTCAGATCTGGCCCGTGAATGCCCCAGCCCTTTTCCTTTTCTTTTAAATTTTTGAGATCTGTTTGTAGCAGTTTAGATTAATTCCAAACAAAATTGGAAAACAGCCCCTTATACCTAGATCTAAATTTCCCTGAACCCCCTAGTTTCTTCCCTAACATGCAGAGGCATTGGCTAGTCTTTTGAGGTTTAAAATAAATATGATAAATCTTATACTAAGATCTGTCCAGAACACTAAACAAATTCTTCATGAATTTTTACAAGTCCAAATGGAGTAAATCCAATTGTTACTGAGAGGTATCATCCATACCTTTCATGTCCCACTGCCCCACCCTATTTTGCTTCCTAGTCTGCCCTGGTAAAAATAATAAAAACAATCCTTTCCGGCATTTAGCAAATTCTCTAGGCCAAACCAAATGAGGTTTTTACCTAATTCCAACTCTCAGATGACACACGCATCCATATACTTCATAATCCAGTAGCTCATATTTTTATGGGCATCTGTTGAATTTTAGTTAATTAAACTCTTCTATGCATGGTTTAATCACTACAGTAGCTATGTAACTCCAAAAAGGTTGATTCCAATTTCTATAGAAATGTATTTTCATCGCCTAACATGTGTCCTTGTAATCAACTAAAAATATTCTGTAAAATAAATCTGGTGAAAAAGACAAATCCTCTCCAGTACTTCCTTTGGGAATTTCTCAAGGGCATTCTGGTAATTATTTTGAGGAGATTCCAACTCCTCTTGAATTAGTCCATTAAATACTACTTAATCATCCAAGGAAATAATTTTTGGAACTCCAGAGAAGTTCTGGTGAATTATTTCCTTAAAGTAGGGTTTTATCCACTATAAAATCCATTATAAATCAAGGTAAATTGATAAAATAGTGAAACCACTTTTTTGGCTTCATTTTATCAATATCTATCTAATGGTATCATTTTTATACAATGGTATCATACAGATCAAGTACTTGAGCAAAACCCCTCTCATAGGTAGTTCCTAGACTCTAAATCCAAAGGCATCTTTTCCCTAAGGCCTCCAAATCTTCTTCCATCCAATCACATCAAACCTACAATATCTTACTGATATATATCTTGTAGTTATCCTTACTTGTTGTATGGTTTGTTTCTTGTATACCTTGTATTGATTGGTGCATTGTCTGTTTGCATGTATGCTCGATAACGGCGATAGTTGTGATTGTGTGACGCCGAGAAGAAGGAATCATCGGGGTTATCTTTATTATTGTTGTATTGGTATTCTATTTATCTAACGCCTTCAAGGGACATCTCGCTGGTCATAGGCAAGCCACCATTCCTGAACTCCTATATTAACCTACTTCTGTTTATCAACTGTTTTGTATCTCGTTTATAAATTGCATGATCACATGCATGGTTTGTTTCAATTAAAAGTGTGTGAGTAACTTGGCTCCTCCAAGTTATGAATTAGTGTCCTTTATGACACCTACCCTTTTACACCTATATTTAACCCCTTTAGAGCGAGGCAAAGATGATTAGCATCTTCCCTCTTGGAACCCACGGATTTTCAAAGATAAAACTATTTTGGGTTCTTACCCTACTACAAAGTTTTCAAAATAAAACCGTTGGAAATAGGCATCATTTCCGAGTGGAATATTTACTAAAATAAGATACGAGGTGGATGAAGAGAGAGTAAAGAAAGAGAAAGAGAAGGGATGTTCAAAGCCAATGTCCGGACTATCCGTGCAACCACATTACCCTAGACGCTGGGGCTTAGCTCGTAGTTTATGATCCTTAGTCGGGGCTGCTCGTACTCGCTAAAGGGGAGAAATCCCCTGAAATCCGGGCTATCTGGGACAAGGCACTGGTGAAACAATTGGGTCTCTCGTGGACGAAATGCTTTTAGGTAGTACGGATGGAAGATTGTCACTATTGCTATCTGCCAAACTTTGGTCTGGAGATAGGGATCAGTACGGATGGAAAGGACCAGGGTCGTAGTACCCCATACTCGTACCGGAGAGAACAACCCAAAAGGAAAAGCCGCCGTTGCTAGGGATGGACAAATGAAAAGTCTAAGTTTGATTATCCGAGCCCCTGTCTACCGTGTGTAGCAGGCCATGGTTTTATCCCAGCGGATGTATTGATTCTTGTGGGTAAAGTGCACAAACTCTGCAGAGTCTAATCTATTCGAATAGTCGTGTCCACGGACAAGTATGGTTGGAATGGCAAGTGCTAGGAGGACCCTTCGGATAAGTTATGATGAAATAAAGGATGTGACTTAGTCACGAGGAAAAGATAAGAATATTATGGGTTTTGGACAGAGATGGTCGATAAGGTTTTATAAAGGGTTTTACAACAAAATGTTTTCTAAAATCTTTTTAACAAGGATGTGGAGCTGTCCAGGTTTTCAAAAAGGAGGCATGATTTTCAAAAAAAAACTCTTTTTCAACAAAGATATAGAGATGCCAATGTTAGGTCTTTCAAAAACAATTATAGTGTAGAGCTATCTCGCCACAGCCAGATATGCATTATCTTATTACCTTGTCTCGGTGGTTTGCGAGTACAATAAAAGTACTCACCGGCATTGTCCCTGGCTATTTACTTGGCCAGATTGTAGATGTTAAGAAGGAACGAAGGTGTTTGCGTCTATGTGAACTAGGCCGTCTTCCCAGTCAGTTGCTTGTAGGTTAAGGCACGGGCTCTGCGCTGAAGACTTCCGCTACTTGTGTTGTATTTGACATAATGGACCCTTTGTAAGTTTTGTACTCATTACTTTATGGATGTTGTAATGATACTAGTCGGTTATGCTCACGGCTCACTGATCATGGGAACGTGAATTGTATGTATAACGGGTATTCTCGGACCGTAAATCCAGGGTGCCACACTCATGGGAAGTATTAATGATGTTTTCATTATGGTTAACAATGCTTATGTCCCTATTGATTTCTATGTTTTGGATGTTGAATACAATGCTTCTTGTCCTATTACTTTGGGAAGACCTTTTCTTAGAACTGTTGGTGCCATCATTGATATGAAAGAAGGCACCATTAAATATCAATTTCCATTCAAGAAAGGTATTGAACACTTTCTTATGAGGAGAGAGAATTTGTTTTTTCTCCTCCTTTGAAAGCAAGGTTTGATGTTAATGCTTTCTCATTTGAAAATACTTGATTTATTTCTTCTTGTGCCTAACTTAAAGGCGTTAAAGAAAAGTACTTGTTGGAAGATAACCCAAGAATTTCCTTGAGTCTTGGAAGTTATTACTTCAGTAATGACCTCTCCTTATCCTTTTTGTTTGCTTTTTGTGCCAAGAATGACCTCTAAGGAGAGGGGAGTAAGATTTGGGGAGTTGCTGTCCTGAAACAGATTTCTGTCCTCCACCATAAAATTCGTGAGGAGTCTCTGTAAGTCGAATTGAGATGAAAATTTACTAATAAATCCCCCAGTATGTTAGCTAACTTTCGTTAGTTCAACACTTTTTGATTTGAGCAACAGAAGATCTTCGAAAAAATCGGTTTCTACCTGCTGGTATGTTTTGACAGATTTCTGTCATTATTTACATTTGCTTCTTATTGATTCCTTTTTGAGTTCTCTTTTGGGGAATTGAGATTTTTGAAGGATTTTCTACAGTAGCTTGTGTTTTTAGTGAAAAGTTTTGTTGTTCCAAAGCTAAACACAAAGGTCTATTATCTTTTGAATACACTAATGTTGCTAATGAAGATTGTGTGAAGTTTTGTATGAAGGAAAATTTCAGGTGTAGAGAGAGAATGATGTAATGAGATGAAGAATGGACAAAATCTCAAGCTTTGTGATGCCACCCCAGTGTCACCCCAAGAAATATCCAAGAGGTACAAGCATCAAAGCTTGGGGATGCCCAAGGCATCCCCTTCTTCATTAATAAAAAACTCATGTCTGTCTAGACACTTCGTTTTTATTGTTTCATGCACTGTTGTGTTGTTCTTGGAGCGTCTTAGTTTTCATTTGGTTTGCTCAGTTGTTTAGTTTGCTTCCCCGTTCTCGTTGTGTTGTTTCAAATAAGTTGCTTGGTGTTGGAAAGGAGTAGAAAGTTCTTGCTTGGAAGTGCAAGAGGAGATTGCATTGACTGTGACTTAGACTTTAGCATGACATGCCAGGTGTTGTTTTAACCTAATGCTTGGTTATTATTGT
This sequence comes from Avena atlantica, assembly GCA_910589765.1. Taxonomy (NCBI): domain Eukaryota; kingdom Viridiplantae; phylum Streptophyta; class Magnoliopsida; order Poales; family Poaceae; genus Avena; species Avena atlantica. Next base: position 358,766,261 of record OU342734.1, on the reverse strand, counting down.
TGTAGCATGTCTTGTTGCAAACAATTGGGATTTCTTAGTGTGCCTTGAAAGAATCATGCGTTGTTTTAGCATACAAAAGCATAATATTGTGGTATTCTCCTTTGATGTTTTGTTTGGGTGGACTTGGCACATGCTCACACCATGTTATGACTATGAACAAGTCACCATAGACTCTATGATCATTTAGTCCTTGACTTTTATTACCACTCTATGCTTTGATTAGTAATGTTTTGTCGCTCTACATGATTATGGCCATTATTGCTCTCTTAGTTGGTTGCTCCCAGTCTTTTGCTAGCCTCCACTTGTATGAGTAAGCTCTACTCATGCTTCCAACTTGCAAGAAACCAAGTTATTCCAAAGTGTCCACTATAAATTCCTATGCATGGTGTGTTACACCATTCCTAGTATATTCTTGTTTTCGGCTATCTTCCTTTAAAAAAAGTATTTTGTTATGTGAAAACTTAGTGATTAAAGCCCTCACAAACTTGCCATTGTGTCATCTCTGTTGTATATGCTTGCACTTATACGTTGGAATTAGCAGAACCATGTCGTCATGGGGAACATTTTGAACATTGCACTTGTACTTTGTACATAGTTGATATCATGCTCTTTTGTCTATGGATGTCAGCGGTGTGAAATAAAGAGGGAGCTTGTAAGTCCATGGAGTTATGTATTTTGTGTTAGAGAAATGCCTAGGCCACTAGCCTAAGCCATGCCTAATCATGGTGGAAACTTGCAGCATCACCACAATGAGCTATCTGTGAAGCATCCTCAATAAAAAGTTGTGCACATAGTAAATAAAAAGATCACTGATATGCTCATTGTCTGCTGCCTTGTCATTTTGGTTATGGGATAGCTCCTGTACCATGTGCAAGGGTTGGCGGTTCTCTATGATACAAATGTACTTACTATGACAAGAACTTACAGGTGACTGAAGTTGAGTAGCATGAGGTGTGGCCCTTGTATACAAGGACATGAGATTGTCAACTTATACTTTGTCAAGCATATACTCCATAGTTTGTTCACTTTAACCTTAATCACTTCAAGATGCTTATGATAGGGGCAATGAGGGCTGAAAGCTAACAAGTACCATAATTTTTGGAAGCTCTTTTTGAAACTTGAAATCCCTACTTCACTTTATGAAGGGCCTTTCTTCCACTATTATATTGAGTGTCCACCTTCTACCTTTAGGCACCATTAAGAGAGCATAGTTGCCATTCTATGTGCAGTGTCCCAAAACTTATTGATTGATGCATTTTGTGATATTGCTTGTTCTTGAACTATTTGTATCTAGTCACTCTTATGAACTTTGAAGGTGTCATATGCATCTATTTGCTACTCCATGAGGGACAAGATGAATGCCACTATGCCATTTTTTCTGTATATGAAACAAACAAACGTTTTTCAATGCATGTTATTCATGATCTTTGTTTGTAGCCTTTCATGTTGCATGCATAGTTACTTTGTCTTATTGTTAGAAATGTATCTTTCATGCACATGTTTAGAGTTCTTTGATCCCAGATTTCAATGCTTGCAAATGGTTTGATCTTGGTTTTGATGGTGCATGTCACCTAAAAAATTATTCTTTTTTATCACTTACCTAGTCAAGGACGAGAGGAGTTAATCTTGGGGATGCTTGATACGTCGAAAACGTATCTATAATTTTTTATGCTCCATGCCTGTTTAATATCTATTTTGCTTTGCTTTGTCTACACTTTGAGGTATTTTTATATGTTTTCTAGTACTTACCTATTAACAAGTTGCCCTAGTGCTAGTTGCGTGTTTTCTTCTATTTTTGGTTCCAGAAAGGCAGAAAATCAATATTCTCGGAATTGGACGGGACAAAAGCCTGATACGTTGAAAACGTATCTATAATTTTTGATGCTCCATGCTTGTTTTGTATCTACTTTGCTTTACTTATCCACACTTTGAGGTGATTTTTACATGTTTTCTGGTACTAACCTATTAACAATTTTCAACAGTGCGAGATGCCTGTTTTCTGCAGTTTTTTGTTTCAGAAAAGTTAGTAAATAAATATTCTCGGAATTGGACGGGACGAAGGACAACGTCAATTACTTTCCGTGGGGAACTAGAAGTCCAGAGGAGAACCGGAGAGGCCGGCCAGGAGGGCCAGACCCACCCTAGGCGCGGGGGCAGGTGGGCCCACGCCTGGCTAGGGTTTGGTGGCCCTGGCCGCCTCCCGGTCTCGCCCCTTCGCCTATAAGAAGCCCCCGATGCAGAAACCCTGAGTACCCGATCAGAAATCCATGAAATCGTCTGTAGCTGCCGCCACCATCGTCCCTAGATCGGGGGATCTGAAGCTATTCCCGGCACCCTGTCAGAGGGGAGATCATCCCGGAGGCCTTCTCTCCGGTATGATTCGTGAGTAGTTCCACCTTGGACTATGGGTCCATGTAGTAGCTAGATGGTTGTATCTCCACCTTTGTGCTTTCATGTATAGATCTTGTGAGCTCCGTTCATGATCAATATCTAATCTATTTGTAATCATGCATGTTGTGTTTGCGGGGATCCAATGGATATTGAGATTATTATGTTGGTTTGATTAATGGTTTTATCTTTATGATTCTATCATGTCTATGTTTTTTGTGATCTTGCATGCTCTACGTTGCTAGTGGTTATCTTGGCCAAGTAGTTGCTAGTGACTCAAAGAGGGGGTATTTATGCTCGATAGTGGGTTCATGCCTCTAGTTTCCAAGGGAAGTGACAATAATCTCTTCGGTTGTAGATGTGCTATTGCTACTAGGGAGAAAACAACGGTCTCTTGTTCATGGAACATGTGGACTATTTACCTTACACACTTTGCTTAAAGCAGATGTCTGTTGCTTGCAACTTAATACTGGAGGGGGTTCGGATGATAACCTGAAGGTGGACTTCTAGTCATAGATGCAGTTGGATGGCGGTCTATGTATATTGTTGTATTGCCCAATTATCCTCATAGGATCTTTCTGACTAGTAATTGCATTGTTATGCCTTGCTCAGTTCCTGTTAATTGCCTCGCTGTAATTTGTTTACGCTTCATGCCATGTTCTTTATTTAAGGAAAGCACCTCTAGTGAACTATGGACCCCGGTCCAATCTTTACCATTGATACATCTTCCACTGTTACTGTTTACTTGCTGCAAACCATTACCTTCCACACCATACGTTTAATCTTTTGTTACAACAAACCGGTGAGCTTAACAACCTCACTGATTCGTTGGGGCAAAGTCTTGAGTTTGTGTTGTGCAGGTCTTCGTGTTGCTTGCAACACCTGTGTGACGTTTCCTTCCTCCTACTGGTTCGATAACCTAGGTTTCTTACTGAGGGAAACTTGCTTCTGTGCTGCTTCATTCCTTGCTCTTGGGGTTTCCAACGAAGCGTCCCACGACAAGTGGTGGGCGCCATCAAGCTTTTTATGGCGCCGTTGCCGGGAAGGCTAAGGACGTCTTCACTAGGGGAGTCCTTCACTTCCTTTCTCTTTAATTTGTTTTTAGTTTGCTTTGTTTCTTTTGTTTGGCTTTGTTTGCTTCTTTTAAAAAACCCAAAAATATTAGTCTAGTTTGGTTTGCTTGCTTTATCCAAAAACACAAAAAAATTAGTTCCTGCTCTAGCTGCTGCTACTGTTTTTGGCTTGCCCACCTTTGCCAAAATGAACTCTGCTAAGAACACCAAATTTTGTGACTTAACTAGCACCAACAACAATGATTTTCTTAGCACTCCTATTGCTCCTCCTTTGGAAGCAAGATTTGATGTTAATGCTTCTTCATTTGAAAATACTTAATTCTTCTTGCTTCTTGTGCCTAACCTAAAGGCGTTAAACAAAAGTACTTGTTGGGAGATAACCTAAGAGTTTTCTTGAGTCTTGGAAGTTATTACTACTGTAATGACCTCTCATTATCCTTTTTGTTTGCTTTTTGTGCCAAGAATGACCTCTAATTAGAGGGAAGTAAGATTTGGGGAGTTGCTGTCCCAAAACAGATTTCTGTCCTCCACCAAAAAATTCATGAGGAGGCTCTGTAACTTGGATTGAGCTCAAAATTTATGATCAATCCCCCAGTATGTTAGCTAACTTTCGTTAGTTTAGCACTTTATGAGCAATAGAAGATGTTCGAAAAAATCGGTTTCTACCTGCTGGTCTGTTTTGACATATTTCTGCCATTATTTGCATTTGCTTCTTATTGATTCCTTTTTGAGCTCTCTTCAGGTAAATTGAGTTTTTTTGAAGGAGTTACTACAATAGCTTGTGTTTTTAGTGAAAATCCTTGTTGTTCCAAAGCTTTGCCAGTGGTCTAATATCTTTTGAATAAACTAATGTTGCTAATGAAGATTGTGTGAAGTTTTGTATGAAGGAAAAATTTCAGGTGTAGAGAAAGAATGATGCAATGATATGAAGAATGGACAAAATATCAAGCTTGGGGATGCCACCATGGTGTCACCCTAAGAAATATCCAAGAGGAACAAGCGTCAAAGCTTGGGGATGCCCAAGGCATCCCCTTCTTCATCAATAAAAAGCTCAGGTCTGTCTAGACACTTCACTTTTATTGTTTCATGCACAATTGTGTTGTTCTTGGAGCGTCTTAGTTTTTGTTTGCTTTGCTTAGGTTGTTTAGTTTGCTTGAATAAAGTAGTTTGGACCCCCGTTCTCGATGTGTTGTTTTGCAAATAAGGTTGCTTGGTGTTTGGAAAGGAGTAGTAAGCTCTTGCTTGAAGTGCAAGAGGAACTTGCATTGACTGTGACTTAGAATTTATCATGACATGCTAGGTGTTGTTTTGACCTTATGCTTAGTGATTATTCCCGTAGCATGTCTTGTTCCAAACAATTGGGATTTCTTAGTGTGCCTTGAAGAAATTATGCGTTGTTTTAGCATGCAAAAGCATAGTATTGTGGTATTCTCCTTTGATGCTTTGCTTGGGTTGACTTGGCACATGATTACACCATGTTATGACTCTCACAAGTCACCATTAGCCTCTATGATCATTTAGTCCTTGAGTTGTAGTACCACTCTTTGCTTTGATTAGTATGCTTTGTTGCACTACATGATTTTGGCCATTATTGCTCTCTTATTTGGTTGCTCCCAGTCTTTTGCTAGCCTCCACTTGTATGAGTAAGTTCTACTCATGCTTCCAACTGCCAAAAAACCAAGTTTTTCCAAAGTGTCCACTATAAACTCCTATGCATGGTGTGTTACACCATTCCAAGTATATTATTGTTTTCAACTATCTTCCAATTAAAAACTATTTTGTTATGTGAAAACTTAGTGATTAAAGCCCTCACAAACTTGATGGCACACTTTATATTCTTTGCCCCTAATAAACTCGAACCATTGTGACAACTTTGTTGTATATGCTTGCACTTATAAGTTGGAATTAGCAGAACCGTGTTGTTACGGGGAACGTTTTCAACATTGCACTTGTACATTGTTATACTCAGTTGATATCATGTTATTTTGTCTATGGATGTCACCAATGTGAAATAAAGAGGGGACTTGTAAGTCCATGGAGTTTGTATTATGTGTTAGAGAAACGCCTGGGCTGCTAGCCTAAGTCATGCCTAATCATGGTGGAAACTTGCATCATCACCATAGTGAGCTATCTATGAAGCATCCTTAATAAAAAGCTATGCATATGGTAAATAAAAAGATTGCTGAGATGCTTATTGTCTGCTTGCCTTGTCATTTTGGTTATGGGAAAGCTCATGTACCATGTGCAAGGGGTACCCCGTTGGCGGTTCTCAATGATATGCAAATACTTACAGTGACAAGAACTTACCTGGACCCAAAGTTGATTATGAATGAGGTGTGGCCCTCGTATTCAAGGGACTTGAGATTGCCAACTTATACTTCGTCAAGCATATACTCCAGCTTTGCCACTTTAACCTTAACCACTTCAAGATGCTTATGATAGGGGCAAAGAGGGCTGAAAGCTAACAAGTACCATAATTTTTGGAAGCTCTTTTTGAAACTTGTAATCCCTGCTTCCTTTACAAAAAGGTCTTTCTTCCACCACTATTGAGTCTCCACCTTCTACCTTTAGGCACCATTAAGAGAGCATAGTTGTCATTCAGTGTGCAGTGTTTCAAAGCTTATTAATTGATGCATATTGTGTTATTACTTGCTCTTGTGCTATTTGTTTCTAGTCACCCTTGTAAACTTTGCAGGTGTCCTTTGCATTATATTGCTACTCTATGATGGACAAGCTGATTGCCACTATGCTATGTTTTCTGCATGTGAAACAAACAAATGTTTTTCAATGCATACTATTCATGATCTTTGTTTGTAGCTTGCCATGTTACATGCATAGTTACTATGTCCTATTGTTAGAACTCCATCTTTCATGCACATGTTTAGAGTTCTTTGACCCCAGCTTTCAATGCTTGCAAATGGTTGGATCTTTATTGTGAGGGTGCATGTCACCTAAAAAATTATTCTGTTTATCACTTACCTACTCGAGGATGAGCAGGAGTTAAGCTTGGGGATGCTGATACGTTGGAAATGTACCTATAATTTTTGATGCTCCATGCTTGTTTTGTATCTACTTTGCTTTACTTGTACACACTTTGAGGTGCTTTTTACATGTTTTCTGGTACTAACCTATTAACAAGTTGCAACAGTGCAAGATGCCTATTTTCTGCTGTTTTTGGTTTCAGAAAAGTTAGTAAAGAAATATTCTCGGAATTGGACGGGACGAAGGACAAAGTCAATTACTTTCCGTGGGGAACAAGAAGTCCAGAGGAGAGCCGGAGAGGCCGGCCAGGGGGGACAGACCCATCCCAGGCACGGGGGCAGGTGGGCTCGCGCATGGCTAGGGTTTGGTAGCCCTGGCCGCCTCTCGGTCTCATCCCTTCGCCTATAAGAAGCCCCCGATGCAGAAACCCTGACTACCCGATCAGAAATCCACGAAATCGTTTGTAGCCACCGCCACCATCGTCCCTAGATTGGGGGGGATCTGAAGCTCTTCCCGGCACCCTGCCGGAGGGGAGATAATCCCGGAGGCCTTCTCTCCGGTATGATGCGTGAGTAGTTCCACCTTGGACTATGGGTCCATGTAGTAGCTAGATGGTTGTATCTCCTCCTTTGTGCTTTCATGTATAGATCTTGTGAGCTCCGTTCATGATCAAGATCTAATCTATTTGTAATCATGCATGTTGTGTTTGCAGGGATCTGATGGATATTGAGATTATTATGTTGGTTTGATTAATGGTTTTATCTTTATGATTCTATCATGTCTGTGTTGTTTGTGATTGTCAACACCCGGATTTTTCAATCCTAGATGCTTGCTATGCCATACATCGCAATCCCAGGATTACCATTTTTGCGAGACATAAGAGAATTGGATACCATAGTAAATTATCCATTACAAACGATACATAAGTTCTTACACAAATAGGGATCTCATGATCCAGTTCTTAATACAACATCAAGCAGCGGAATATGTAATAATAAAGATAGCATAGGCGAAGCTCCATCTTCGGGGTCACAGGCAATGCTGACGATGGGAGATGATCCTAGTTGTCGTAACCTTCCTGGGGTCCATCCTCCAGGTACTCGTCTTAATAGTCTGGCCATGGGAATAGCCAGGGACAAAGCCATGAGTACTCTTTAAGTACTCGCAAACTAACACTAACAGGTAAAAGGGGTTTTTGGATAATAGGACACTAGGCTCTAGGGTTGTTTTGCAAAATCCAGATTTATCTCTACTAAGTTTAGAAGCAACGAAGGCTAGTTGAAAGCTTATGGCACCTAAGTGGGAACTTGTAATTCAGATCACAACCTTGTTGTGGTCAAGTAAATGTCTCAATTCATTTCACAAGTCATTTTGAAAAGTCTGACGGGGGAACAGTATGGCCACTCCAACTTTCCATAACCGCGGACGCGGCTATTCGAATAGTTTGACACTCTGCAGAGATTGTACACTTTCACCACAACATTTGATACATCCGTCAGGAACAAATCCTGAATTCACCATACTCAGTATGCGGATAATCAATCCTAACCTTTCGATTACACGTCCTAGTATAAGCACCTCTCATGTGAGTTTGGCCTCCCAACCATGACCAACTGTCATCTTGGGTACTGCACATGTGGACAATCTTCACTAGGTAGCCTCAGCTCAGACCTTGGCCGTGAGGGAACTAATACTAAGGTATATAAGTTTCCAGTCAAGCCCTACCCAATATTCGGGTATTGTGGTTGTACGATAAAATTGGAATGGTATCGCATCCAGACAACCATCAGTCTTATAAAGGGCTAAGGCTCATGCCTCAACATTTTCATCACCAATATCATCCAGTGTTCGGAAACAAATGTCCAAAACATTTCAATAGAATGATCCATCATTCCAAGGTTTTCATAACCATTTTTCCACCAAGTACTCCCATCTAAAGTTGATCAAGTTTTATGCTTAGCACTAGCATCTACAGGTGTGGGTAAGCAATAATGAGGGTTGGTAAACTAGGGGAGTTCTAACTAAGTTCAATCTCATGCCTTAAGATGACATCAAGATTATCTAGCTTAGGCCAAATTTTATGCTCTTTATGCAACCTTCACATATCTTTCTAGTATCTACCATTCACTTAGGTAAAATCTAGGTAAGATATTTGATAAAGAAATAAAGTATAAAGCTTGTAGGTAAAACTAGGAATGGTTTATCAAGTGGTTATGATCATATATGCTTAAGGCATATAGTTGGCATGGTAACAAGCAAGTATTGGCTTGCATTGGTCAACTTGATTAGTAAAGCTTGCTAAATTGCAAGTGTTTGCTTGCAAGGTTAATAGCTTGCCTTGAGGAGAGCAGTGGTTGAAGTTCTCCTCGGCTTCTTCTTCGTAGAATCCTCCTTCCTCCTCGTATCCTTGGTCGGTACTAGCGTCTATAAATAAATACGAGGTACACAATCACCAAACAATACTTAACTACTTGCAATCATCACACACAAGGGTCCTATAGATGATCTAGCATCATCACTAACATTACAAGATTTGGGTTTGGTTTAATTCTTTTTATTTCTAGAAAAGTAATTTCTACTCATTGAAAAACTACTTAAGATTTAATATTCTCCAAACCAAACATGGGATCATGTTGACAAATGTCATCACCACATATTGTAGTCCAAGGGAATGTGATTTAAAGTGGTGTCACAATTTAATAAGGTTTTACCCTTTTATTTTAATTAATTAATGTGTCTTGAAATGCTTATGTAGCATTCTTTTATTACTTGAACATTATTTCTGCAAGTAAACCTATATATTCTTATATATTCTGAAAGGTATGGTTAAATGTGATTTTTGAGGGTTGGAATCAACTCAAAAGCTATTATGGTTTGAATTTGAAAAATGTTTGAATGCAGAAAAGCTTCTGCCTTGTTATTTTTACCATGGGTGATCTATAGATCCAAATGACTTGAATCCAACGGGCTTGGATTCAGCATTCCTAGACCTTTCTAACAAAATTGGTTTCATTCAATTTGGTGCACTGAATCGATCTGGGTTAAATTTTGAAGTTGGGTACAAAAGTGAGTTTGAAATAAAATAGAAAAGGTTTAATTTGAATAAATGGGCTGCGCGGGAAAAGTTAACGGGCCGGCCTGCTAAGCGCAGTGCTCCCGCGGGCTGCTTAAGTGGGTGTCCCCACTCGTCAGTGAGACAGGGAGGGGCGAGCGGTACGGGGCAACGTGAATCGTTTGATCTGATTCTAATCCAACAGTTGGGAGTCATCGTCGATGCGAGGCAACGCCGACGAGAAAGAAACCTAGCGCGGCCAGTGAGGGGTGCTGGGGGCTCACCGGGGTGCAGGTGAGGGTCGGCGAGGCGGGCGAATGACGAAGTCGATGACGGCAAACTCAGGGGTGGTCGCGGCAGCTCCTGGGGTGGACGAAATCGATGGCGCCCTTCTTCTCCAGAGGCGGCGGGCTCCAGTGAAATTCCAGCGAGGTGGTGCTCACCTTGCTCCAGGAACGGTGTGGCACGATCAGTGAGAAGAGGGGAGTGAGGTGGTGTGAAGAAATCGACTAGGGGTGGCCTCTATTTATAGTCGAGCGAGGGGACCGACGGGGCGCACGGTGAGCTTGTCGGGGGCGATGCAGGCGGCTATTGGGATGGGCGACGATAGGGGACGGTGCGGTGTTCCCTGGCGATGCTCAATGGCATGGTTTTGAGGCGTGGGGCGGTGTGGCTGGGTTTGGAACATGCGACGCTTTGCGCGACAAAGACGGCGTCCTCGACGGCGAGCGGTGTCTGTGCGGCATGGGGCGGCGAACGAGGATGTCTGGCGGTCTCCTGGGTCGGTGGGGATTGTGTATGCACGCGGCAAGGGCGGCGCGCGGTCTGTGGGCTTCAGTCGAGGGTGGCGCTCTGGCGCACGCTCGGCACGGTCGCTGGCGAGGTTGGCATGGTTCGTGCGTGTGGTCCAGGGCTTGGCAACGCTCGCGGCTGGGACAGGGGGTGGCGGTGGACGGTGGGCTGCCTCCCAGACATGCTGGCTAGGCTTGCTTCTCTTCCTATCTTGCTGTCGACATGGGGGTGACAAGGTTGGCTTTGTTTGTTCACCATTGATGGTAATTCCAAGCTCATAGTGGTGCTAGTGTTTAGTTAATCTTGCTAAATGATCTACTGAGCTGGTTGTGAGCTAGAGAGGGAACAAGTTAGGCTTCAATCACTGCTCACTATAGTGTTTAGGATTTTGATGACTTGTGTCTGCAACATGTTTGATGAAATGGCCGCATTAATTCAAGTTTTGAATTTTGAAAAGATTTTTGGTGGGTGTGCTAGATTGGTGCTGGTGAGTCTGCAGATGCTTGGGTTTTGAAAGTTGAGCTTGTTTGAGTGGTTTTTGAAAAAGTGGGATCTTCCCATATGATAAAGATTCAATTTTGAATTGTCATTTAAACTATGCATTTGAAAGTTTCTGGATGATCACAAAGTGGGCCTTGGTACTTTGTTATGAGTACAATCAAGGGGTGCAAAGATCCAGAAAAGTTCCATTAGGTTCTGAAAGTTTGAGACAGCCAAAGTAGGCATGGGAGTTAAATTGGTCAAAATGACCATTCCTTTATTTTATTGGTTTTGATTTATTTGTCCTTAGGAAAAGTTTGGGGAATGTTTAGATGATGTTTATTTCACCTAAGAAACATTTTACAAGCAAGGAAGCACACAAACAAGGTGGTTCAAAAGAATTTCAAATTTAATGCATACTCATATGCATGCATTCATAATTTTATTTAACAAAGTTTTTGTTAACCCTAATTTTGATGATTAGAAATTACTGATCCAAGTTGAGTATTTTTGGGATGTTACGGTGATCTTGCATGCTCTCCGTTGCTAGTGGTTATCTCGGCCAAGTAGTTGCTAGTGACTCCCAGAGGGGGTATTTATGCTCGATAGTGGGTTCATGCCTCTAGTTTCCAAGGGAAGTGACAATAATATCTTCGGTTGTAGATGTGTTGTTGCTACTAGGGAGAAAACAACGGTCTCTTGTTCATGAAACATGTGGACTGTTTACCTTACACACTTTTCTTAAAGCAGATGTCTGTTGCTTGCAACTTAATACTGGAGGGGGTTCAGATGATAACCTAAAGGTGGAATTCTAGTCATAGATGTAGTTGGATGGCGGTCTATGTATATTGTTGTATTGCCCAATCAACCTCATAGGATCTTTCTGAATAGTAATTGCATTGTTATGCCTTGCTCAGTTCCTGTCAATTGACCCGCTTTAATTTGTTTACCCTTCATGCCATGTTGTTTATTTAAGGAGAGCACCTCTAGTGAACTATGGACCTCGGTCCAATCTTTACCATTGATACATCTTCCACTGTTACTGTTTACTTGCTGCAAACCATTACCTTCCACACCATACATTTAATCCTTTGTTACAGCAAACTGGTGAGCTTGACAACCTCACTGATTCTTTGGGGCAAAGTCTTGAGTTTATGTTGTGTAGGTCTCCGTGTTGCTTGCAACACCTGTGTGACATTTCCTTCCTCCTATTGGTTCGATAACTTCGGTTTCTTACTGAGGGAAACTTGTTGTCGTGCTGTTTCATACCTTGCTCTTGGGGTTTCCAACGAAGCGTCCCACAACAAGTGGTGGGCTCCATCAAAGCCAAAGTCAATATTTTACCGTGGGGAACACGAAGCCGGAGTACGAGACGGAGGGGAGCCACAGGGTGGCCACACCCTCCCTAGGCGCGGCCTAGGTGGCCCCACGCCTAGGCAGGGTGTGCCCCCCTTGGCGCCCCTTGCCTCGTCCCTTCGCCTATAAGAAGCCCCCGATGCAGAAACCCTATGCACTCGATCAAAACTCCACGAAACCGTCTGTAGCCGCTGCCACCATCGTCCCTAGATCGGGGGAATCTGAAGCTCTTCCTGGCACCCTGCCGGAGGGGAGATCATCCCGGAGGCCTTCTTCTTCATCATGCCAGCCTCCGGTATGAAGCGTGAGTAGTTCCACCTTGGACTACGGGTCCATGTAGTAGCTAGATGGTTGTATATCCTCCTTGTGCTTTCATGTATAGATCTTGTGAGCTCCATTCATGATGAAGATCTAATCTATTTGTAATCATGCATGTTGTGTTTGCGGGGATCCGATGGATATTGAGATTACTATGTCAGATTGATTAGTGGTTTTGTCTTATGATTCTATCATGTCTGTGTTGTTTGTGATCTTGCATGCTCTCCGTTGTTAGTAGCTAGCTTGGCCAAGTAGTTTCTAGTGACTCCAAGAGGGGGTATTATGCTCGATAGTGGGTTCATGCCTCTAGTTTCTAAGGGAAGTGACAGAAATCTCTTCGGTTGTAGATGTGATGTTGCCACTAGGGAGAAAACAATGGTCTCTTGTTCATGTAACAAGTGCATTGTTTACCTTACACACTTTGCTTAAAGCAGTTGTCTGTTGCTTGCAATTTAATACTGGAGGGGGTTCAGATGATAACCTGAAGGTGGACTTCTAGTCATAGATGCAGTTGGATGGCGGTCTATGTATATTGTTGTATTTCCCAATCGAATCTCATAGGATATTTTTGTCTAGTATTGCATTGTTATGCCTTGCTCGGTTCCTGTCAATTGCCTTGCTATAATTTGTTTACCCTCCATGCCATGTTTGTTTATCTAAGGAGACCACCTCTAGTGAACTATGGACCCCGGTCCAATCTTTACCATTGATACATCTTTCATTGTTATTGTTTACTTGCTACAAACCATCATCAACTTCCACACCATACATTTAATCCTTTGTTACAGCAAACCGGTGAGCTTGACAACCTCACTGTTTGTTGGGGCAAAGTCTTGAGTTTGTGTTGTGCAGGTTTCCACGTTGCTTGCAACACCTTTGAGACGTTTCCTTCCTCCTACTGGTTCGATAACCTCGGTTTCTTACTGAGGGAGGACTTGTTGTTGTGCTCTTCACACCTTGCTCTTGGGGTTTCCAACGAAGCGCTCCACGTCATCACCGGGCGCCATCAAGTATCTATACGGGCGAAGAAAAATATCCCTCCGTACAGTTGGTCGTTAAAGCTTTTGTATCATCTACCCTTTTTCGTTCTTATTTTATATTCATCTAAAAAACGTTTTGTCGGTTCATAGTCGATAATCCAACCGACCTAGACTCAAGATATTTGGTAATATCTGCCTGGAACCAAGTATACGGCCAAAGCTATACGGGCCGCGGCCATATAGTTGGTCGTTACGCAGCAGGACTCCTCCAAAATCGTGATTTCTTTTCCTATTCTATTTGGATTCTTTTCTTGGGCGTGAAGTTGGTGTTTCTCACGAGTTTTACTTACCTCTGACCCCTCTTATATACTGCCATTGTGCCTCTCTGTAATCACAATCACCAGGAACAAATCTAGTTATGCGTTATCCCGTCCCAGGCCGTGGAAAACATATGGGGCTCATTACTCCTAGGGACCTTTCTAGTAGCTCGTCGATGTAAGACAGTGATGAGGAGGTGGAAAGGTTTAGCCCGGGGTATAAAGAGTACGTCGAGCCAAGATTCTACAACAACAATCCCGATGAAGGCTGGAGCGACGTTTACATCAGCCATGACGTCTATGATCCGATGATGAAAATAACTCAAGAAGAGAGAGAAGTCCACAAGCCGCATGCAAAAGGGCGTGTGGAGACGGTCAAGTTCATCACCACGGACCTTAGACCGCACAAGCGTAAGGAAATACCTAACATTGGTGCAGGTGGTAGCAAGGAACCGGCATTGCCCTGCTCGAGGCCTACTACCGGCGCACGTATGAGGGTGAAGCCTCAAGAGGAGTAGAGGAGCATTTTCTACTTCCTCGATCCATCAATAATGGATGAGGAAGAAGAAGTTGTTCCCAGGACAAAGGATCGCGTGTGGTCACTAGAGATATACCAGAAGCAGGAGCTACTCCATCATGTTGAAATCTGTCACCGCCTCAAGAAGATAGAGAAGAAAGATGATCTTCTCCCAATGGTGACTAAACTCGCAGATAGGGTGGACACTTTGCAATCTGATTTGTGCAGGTGCTACAGCCGCATCACTACTCTGGAGGATACCAACAAGAAGCTACGCACCGTGGTTCTACATACCGTGGCGCCACAGTGACCAACAATAAATAACGGTATCAAATAATCACGAGGGATTATTTGATCCCGCCTAGCTTGATTCCAAGCTTGGGGAGATCTTTAAGACCTTGTAATCTATGTTATAAGTTTTCATTACTATTCTAGTTTTGCATTAGTTCGAGCTCATAAATAAAGTTTGCATCATTAGAATTCCCTTCAGGAATAGTCGATCCCTTTTATGAAATTCTGAGTTTATTATAATATATGGAGCATTGTTGAGTTTGAGTTTGTCTCATTGGATATATGAATGGATTGAGTATAATTTTACTTGCACTTGATGATAGCAATAGGAGTCTTCCACACAATTGGTATTAACGGAACATACAAATATAATTCGGTTAATATGTTGTAGGTCAATGGTTTGATTTACAAGAGGAGAAACTATCTAATTAGTTAAGATAAAAAATAAAAACCTTGAACAAAGGAGAAACTAAAAGTGCTATCAAATAGAGTGATAATAAGTTGAGGTATAATATTCAAGTTATAAAGATGCTTCATATATATTTAGAATTTGGTAATTGAGATCGTTGAACTTTGGAATCCTACATGAAGTGGAATATATAGCTAGCTCCTTTGCACAACACTTAAACAAAAGTGGGCGCGCATATATAGAGAAATAAGAAAAGAAAGATAAAGAAAAAGAACGAACGTACAAAGAGAAAATAGGCATATACCACTATATTATAGTAATACAAAGAGACGTTTGAGATTTTGAATCCCAAGTGAATATGTTAATCCTAAAACACTTGGGACTACCTCACTAACTCATTCGGTTGAACCAAATACTTTTACATCATGTTGAGAGTAATCTTTTTTGAACTGTTAATTGCTAAGGTGTGGAAGCCTGCTAATATTATTCGTATGGTTCGATTAAGTTACTATTCATTAACTTATTTATATGTATCCTACATGATAAACACATGCTGCAACTGCCTCATTTATTTTATCGACTCAGCTTCATGAATATGAGGATCACATCCATTAAGCTAAACTTGCTCGGGACGAGCAAGAGTATAACCTTGGGGAAGTTGATGAGTGCATACTTACATCATGTTTTAGATTATTATTTTGCATTGTAGTGGTAGGATCTTGGTATTTATGGCATTCACACGCACCTTTTATGTTTATTTTCACCAAGATCAGATCAGATAATGGATACGATGGACACAATTCTTGGACCAGTTATATTAGAGTGAAAAGGAGCCAAATAACAATGTAAATTGCTTATTTGGGAAATATTAATAACACCAGAAGAAAACCAGAAACAATTGGAGGATACAGAAGGTTTAACGACCAACTATACGGCGGGAAGAAATATTTCGGTCGTATAGTTCCCGTCGTATAGTTGGCGCCGACACGGCCTCCTCAAATAGTTTCACCCCGTGCAACTGGATCGGGGAGACGACATACAGAACACCCATAAATCGCCAAAACCTCACCTACGGAAGGCATATGGAGGGGGAACTCATCCACCGGGGATCCATCTTCGCCCTAAGCATATCCAGGAGGCTAAGGCATCGATCTTCATCATCAATGGCTGCATCACCACCATCTCCATCCATCCCATCTACATCTTGTCTAGATCTTATTATAATTTCTGTACTCCTTGTGAATTTATACAAGTACTATTCATCTATGATAGATTCCATTGTCTTTGTCATGATGTTGATTGCCTGCATGTCTGAGTAGATCATTAGTTCTTGGGGATATGGAGAAACCCTATTATGAGATTGGAATAAGATAAAGTTTATTATGATATTCATCGCTGTGACCATGTGTTAGATTATGTTCATCTTGATGTTGGGAGAAGTCGACCTCTCAATATTTGCCTCTTGTGGGGAATTGATGGAGGGAACTACTTGTTGGTACACAGAGGTGCGTTAGCACTTACAGTGACTATAAAGATATTGGCACTCTTTACGTGTCAACTTGGGAATTGAGGAAACTCACAAAACACTATCCATGCCATGGGATACGTCTTGCGGGATTAAGTCCCTTAATAGAGCGGTAACTCAATTGATGTTGATTATTGTCTGTTGTGGTTATGAGGATGATGTGAGCAGTGGTTGCTGCCTATTTGTCCAAATACAAAGTTCCTCCCACACATACATAGTTGAGAATGTTAATGATAATAATATTTACCCTAGACCTTTATAATGCTAGTGGTGTATCCGCTAATCCCTGAGAACACTTTTCCCCATTGAAGTTTCAAATCTCTTTTACATACGTGATACTTATTTTATGTATTCAGTTTTGTTTACTTTACTCATTGTTCTCTTATACCAAAAAACCCCAAAACACATTTTTACACAAAACTCGCATTTTATCTTGTTACTTAGAACTTTATTTAGCATTTGTAGCCTTGAAATAAATACTAAATTAGAAATGCTACTTTTCGTAGTATTGTGCTATTTTTAGCATAGGCGGGGCGCTGTCCAGTGATACGTCCAAAACGTATCTACTTTTCCGAACACTTTTCCTATTGTTCCTTCTCTAATTTGTGTAATTTGGATATAACTGACATGGACTGACGCTGTTTTCAGCAGAATTGCTTTGGTGTCTCGTTTTTGTGCAGGAGATCAACTTTCAGTAAAAATCCTAGAAAATATGCCAAAAATCCTATTTTCCCAGAAGACTCACGGATCCAGAAGACAGAGGGGAGGAAAGTCCTGAGGGGCCCACACCACCCCCTGGCGCGGGCCAGCCCTGATCGCACCAGGGCATGGTGTGGTCGCCTCAGACTCTGTCTCGACCTCTCCTTTCGCCTACATATACCCTCTGACCTAAAAAAACAAGGGGGTTCGATAATTTCCAAAGAAGAGTTCCGCTGCGCCGCCGCCACCAGAAACCGCGATCCGGAACCAGAAACTTCGTTCTGGCACCCTGCCGGGACAGGAATTGGAGGAGATCATCACTATCATCATCACCAATGCCTCTCCATCAACCATCCATGAATTGTTAGACCCCTCCTTTATAAAGGAAAGGATCCCTGTGATTGCAATGCTAGTCCCTGGATCAATAGCTAGCATCCACAGTTAAGATGTAATATCAAGAAACAAAGGTCATAATATAACTTTATAACCAGGAATAACATAAATTTTGTTACATCTTTCATAGCTCATATGTCTATTACATTACATTGCAGCGGAATAACTATAAGCATGGGGTCCTTCATCTTCAAAGTGCCACAAGCAGATGTTGGTTGTAGACTTTGTAATCCTAATCAATCAATCTTCACTAAAAACAATCAAACCTGCAACATTACAAGTTACAGCCACAATGGTCAATACATTTGAATTGTATTGGCAAGTGATACTATGGTAATATAGTGGAGTCTATCATCTATATGCATTTGGCTAAGTGGAGTTGAGGCTTGCATTGCTCAAAATATATTTTTCGTTAACATTTGAAAATACTAAGTTTTTGCTTGACAAAATCATTTTTCTCAATCAAAGATTTCAAGATCCTTGTACCAAGCCATCTCTCCATCAATGATTGAAGAATTCAAACAACCCTTGTTCAAACCACAAGATTTTAATTTAGAAATTGGAATGATGAGATTCTTGATTGCTTCCATGTTTTGATGCTCAAATTGTCCTTTACTAGGGACATGGCTAAGTACTTAGATTTTACACTCTGCAGAGGTGGTGCACTTCCCCACAAGACTTGGTTTCCCAAGACAAGATCTTTCAGAAGCCTTCCCTTAGACCAAAATGGACGCGCTCCAACCTATCAAACACTACCACCCACTGTCCATATGGCTAAGTTCTTGCAACCTATATGATCATGGCAGAGCCCATATTGCCAAGTGGTTGCACTTGAAGCTTCTCAACATTTGACATCTCAAATCCCTTTGTTTCCTGGGTGGCCATCCACAAGTGAGATACACAACCCAAGTCCATGGCCTTGTGTAACCACTCAACATATCCCAATCTTTCCATTCCACCCAGGAGGTTCATTAACTTAGTTGTTTTATTAAACAAAACCTAAGTCCTCAGACTTAGAATATTTTTCCATAGTGTGAATATATATTCCACCCATGTTTTCTATTAGCTAGGCTAAGCTTGATAGTAATAGGAATCTTAACTTAGGAAAATCCTACTAAGGATTCATATACTAGGTTTTACTATAGCAAGGTCTATACTTAGCATAAATTCCATGCAAGTTTTACTTAGCAAAATCACTAATGCATAGAGAAAGTAATGGGACAAAAAGTATGAGGTATCACTTGCCTTTTTGGAAGGTAATGGTAGTTCACTCCTTGATCTTGTTAGTCTCACACTTCACTACAAGTCAAACAAGCAAACACTCATTCAATTTACATTCCAAACCAATAATCACTCAAACAATTTCACACACACAAGACTATGGAAACCAATTCATGCATGGGAGCATGCACAAGATAGTTTTGTTTTGCAAAGGGGTCTCTATGGGGTTTCTAAACTTTGTAAGATCCAAATTGGTCATTTACCAAAGTGGAAAAGTCATTAGCAAGAGGGTTTTGTCCAAAAACTATTTTTAAATCCATTCATCATTTCATGTGGTGAAAAATGTTTTTATTAAGGCAAAACTCTTAAGTTGTTCATCAAATGAGTTGCTATTGCAAAGCTTGGTGTTTTTGGGTCAGTAAGTTTGGTCCAAACTATTTCCTTAAAGTTTTCTTTCCATAAACATTTTTATAACAAAAACCATTCTTTTTATTTGGCTAGAAAATGACTAAGTCAAGTAATCCAACCTAAATCTTACAAAAATCATTTTTAATACCAAGGGTTGGTTCCTAGGGTCAGTAAGGTCACAACAATCCAATTTGCAAAGGTTTTATCCTTAAATTCAATTTTAAACAATTTTTATACTCTAAACAAGCATACAATTGATTCTGCAAAAATGAGCAAACAAACAGATACTATTTGCTAAACTAATTCCACAGTTGGCTAGGGCTGGTTCTCCTGAATCCATTGATATAAAATTTGCCAAATTTGGACGTGTGGTTTAAAAGTTACAATGGTTTGAAAATCATAACATAATCAGATTTCAAATCTGTTTTTAAACCGAGCAGGTGACACGCGGCGTTATTCTACTGGTTGATACCGGTTCGGCCGGATCGGGCGACGCTGGCCGTTGGATTTAATTAACATCGCGCGGCTCAGATCGTTTGATACCCCTTCGCTTATTTTCTTTCCTAGTCGCTGGATCAAGATCGGACGGTTCCTATCAACTAGCCAGGAACTGGCGGCGAGATGTTACCGGCGAGCGGCGGAGCGGCCAGTTGGCGGCGGCGCTGGCGAAGCAGGAAGCAAGGTAGTGTAAGGAGATGCTCACCAGGCTCAGGAGAATACGGCGAAGCTCGAGGTACTCGCGGTTGGTCAAGGGGCACACTAGGGTTGCAGTAATTCCTCGTCGGAGTTCTGAACGGCGTCAGGTGGTCCTGGTTGCGGTCGGAGGCGACGTTGTCGATCACGAGAAGCCAAACGGAGGACTGGGTTAGCTGCGCAAGACCATGGCAAAGATGTGTGCGTGATCTAGAAGACACGGGGTGGTCGGAATTAACCTGTGGGCGTCGTCGGAGTAGAGGCAGACGACGGCGGTACTGGAGGTTGTCGTTGGCGAGGCTCAGGGGTGTCCGCGGTCGAACGGGTGGTACGGGGAGGAGTGTCTGGGAGTGGGGAAGCTGCTAGGGTGCTCGAGAAGGAAGGGGGTGGCGTGTACTGGCCTGAATTGGCCGGAGACGGTGGTCGGAGCCGAGGCAGTCGAGGAGAGATTGTGGCGGCCTGGAGGCGTGCTCGGGGAAAGAGACAGAGGGGAAACGGAGAGGAGCGACTGGCGTTTAAAGGTGCTTGATCACCGCGAGTAATTATGGCCGTATTAAAACGAATTAAGCCCGAGGATTCAACGGCAGAGGCGAGGAGGAACGGGTCGCTGCGGGGAGGACGAAGAACAGTAGGGTGTGGGGTCCGCTGGCAGTGAAAGAAAGGGAGAAGGGGAGGGGTCCACATGTCTGTTGCTCCGCGGGTCAGAATATGGGTGCAAATCGTTTTCCTTCGGGGAGGGAGGAAGCTGGGCTGGATTGGGCTGTGTTGGGCTAGTTGGGCCAGATTGGTGGGTTGTTCTATTTTTTCTGTCTGAATTGTTTTTCCTTTTCTATTTCTATTTTTCCTGTTTTGGTTTTCAAACAAACAAACAATATTCACATCAATTCAAATAACACTCAAACTTTGTAAGTTTGACTTGGTTCTATTCAGTAGCCTGAACCTAAATCTAAAATCCATAATTTTTAAATAAATAAAGTCCATTATAAATTAAATAGTTATCCATTGCTAATTAATCAAATTAGGATTTGATTTATTTCAAACTCTATTTAAATCCATATATTTTCCAAAACCAAAATAGTGGGTTGTATTTGAAATAAGGTATATTTAGAAAGCTTGTTTTTAAAATAAATAACAATTTTGTTAAAGGTTCCATTTATAATTTAAATAAATGGATCATGGTTTATTAAATAAATAGGGTTTGGTTTATTTAATAAAATCTTCATTTGAAATCCAAATACTTTCAAAACCAATCAGTAGTTTATTTGGAAATAAAGAATATTTGGAAAACTTGTTTAAAACAAAATAACCTTTTACTTTAGAGTCCATTATTAATTAAATATAATAGACTTTCCTTATTAAATCAAATAGGATTTGTTTTATTGAGATATTTATTTTGAAATCTAAAAATAAGCCAAAACACTTTAGTAGGTATTATTGGTGAATATCAAATATTTGGAAAACTTATTTTAAACAATTGATGTTTCAATTAAATTGGTAAAACTCTTCATTTAGACAAAGTTGGATATTAAATCCTTATTAATTTATTTAAATAAACCTTTGCTAATTTTATTTTTTAATTAAATGTTTTTAATTCCCAAAACTTGGCCAAGGTTTTAATTTTGGCTTTATAAAATAATCCTTATTCGTAAAACTTCTATTTCATTTGAAAACAAATCTTTTCATTTAATTGTTTCAAAATAGTATTTCCAAATGTTTTTATTTTCCTTTTATTAAATGTTTATTTTTTTAAATCCCTTTAGTTTTTATTAAATTCAAATGGGTTTGAAGTTCCAATTGCATTCAAAAAGTTTCTTCTGGCTCTGAAAATCAAACAAAGTTTTATTTTATTAATTTATTTTTACATTACAAGATTTGGAAAATCTTGGGATGTGACATGAATCCCCCATCCACGAGTGAGTAATCCCCCGTAGTAGTCTATGGGGATGGTAGGGATTGGATGAGATCGTTCATGTAATTGCATAAGTTTGTTAGGGCAAGGTGCCTAGTATCTATTATTAGTGCTTTTGACATTGTTGCAACTTGTTATGCTTAATGCTTGTCACTAGGGCCCGAGTGTCATGATCTCAGATCTGAACATGTTATTGATTCATGATAATATTATTGTTTATGATCTTCACTACAAGTTGTATACACATATCATTGTCCGGAACCCGAGGCCCCGAAGTGACAGAAATCGGGATAACCGGAGGGGGTGGCTATGATGTGAGGATCACGTGTGTTCACAGAGTGTTAAGGCTTTGCTTCAGTGCTCTATTAAAAGGAGCACCTTAATTTCCAGTAGATTCCCTTGGGGCCTCGCCGCAATAGATTGATAGGACAAAAGATGTCGTGCAAGTTCTCATTGCCAGCACATATGACTATATATGGAACACATGCCTATGATTACTTAGTACTTGGATTCTTTATCTTCTTTATCTGCAAATGCCCTTGTCTTGATTATTACATGAATTGTTTTGTCCATGCAACGTCCATCCATCTCTATGCCTACCGCACTTTAACCCTGTTGTTTACTACAATTGTTACCACTGTCCTTATTTTACTATTGTTGTTACTTTGCTATTGCTACTAAAAAACTGTTGCTACTGATAAACTATTGCGAGCAAGACTGTTTCCAGGTGCAGATGAATTGACAACTCAGTTGTTAAGGCTTATAAATATTATTTGGCTCCCTTTGTGTCTAATCAATAAATTTGGGTTTTACTTCCCTCAAAGACTATTGCGATCCCCTATACTTGTGGGTCATCAACCAGCATCCCGCCTGTATTTAGCACTCGCTCGCGTGGGCCGCAGGGCGGTGGCCCCCAACGACGTCGGCTGCGAGCCGGCCACGTGCGATGCCTAGCACCCGCAGCTCGCCAAGCTGACTGGCCCGACTAAAAAACGACCCATGTCGGCTGGGGCTTCAGTTTTCCTTTTTTCGGGTGACTTTCTTTTGGGTCAATTCCCTCCGGGGTTTTGGCATAATGAGAAAGTTGCCCAATAAACTTTAATTTAACTATTTATTTAATATATATTAATTTACATATAATAAATATATATTGTAAATTTCCATTTATCTGAAACACCTTTCGGTCCTTTCCTTTTATTTTTTCTCCGAACAACTTCAGATCTCTCTCTGGAACAATTCTGGCTTTCTCTTTCTCTACTATGATTCTAACTTATAGGTGATCTCTAGCTCATCGTACCTTTAAGTGAATCTCCCCACGGCTCGGAAATGGTATAAACATGATCTCTATCAATGATCAACAGCAGGACAGGGATGCCCATATTGACCCCTGTATATTCCACGATGACGATGTCATTTAAACCATAAACGTCGAGTCCAATTCCCTTTGTTCTAACTTATCCGATCGTTTGGTATCACATACGTTGTTGAATCTCGTTACCGACAAGTACCGTTTCACTTGTTACCGTGATATTACATCCCCGTGACCTAGTCATATGTTGCAACATTATAGATATAATCTCACCAAGTCAGCCTTAAGTATCTTACCAGTCACCGGGTGAACAAATCCCGATCTTGATTCATAGTGATGGGGATGCGCCTACCGGGGTATACCCAGCAGGACGTTTCCGACTGGCCCAAGAACCGGCGAGTGGGCCTGCAAGACGGCGACTGGATTGAAGCCCAGCGAGGAACCAAGCGACTGGAAGCTGAAGGCCCAGGCGGGTAGATAGGCCTAGTCGGATTAGGTCAAACGAGTACCGAAGCTTTAACTGAATCGGTTGAGATATGTAAACCCTAGGGGAGGTGAGCCTATATAAACCTCCTCGTAGGGCGAGTAGAGATACGTTCCATCATACACCCAAGAGACTCGCCGCCTAGCCGCCGAGCTCGCCCATTGTACCATCTTCATAATACAATCTAGCAGGAGTAGGTCTTTACCTTCCGGGGGGGCGAACCTGGGTAAAACCCTGTGTCTTTGCCCTCATCTCGCACCGCAGATGGCTGGCCGCCCTTGCCCCTCGTTCTACTACTCGCTGCCGATTGCAGCATCTGCCGTGACCATTCCCACGACAGTGGCGCCCACCGTGGGCCCTGGCCGGTCTGGCCGGTGTTCTGCGGCGAGATCCAATCTGCCCATCAACGAGACGGTCGCCACCGGCCGCATGATAGCGATCGGCGAGATGCTCCAAATCTTGTCGAGCAGCTACGTCCCGGCGGCGCGACCCGTCACGCACAGCGTGATCCTGCCGATCGGCACGATCAGCCTCTTCGTCGGCCTCACCGACGTCATCGTCTCGGAGGATTCGGCTCGCATCCGCGAGTCGCCGCCACGCGATCGGCTCTCCGAGAGCCAGATCCGCACGATCCACCGCCTCGCCTCCGAGTACAATTCGGCCCACAGCAACGTGGCCGAAAACTCAGCGGCCGCAGAAGACGTGGCCCTCAACGACGACGCCGACTCGGCGACCCCGGCGTCACTCGCCGGGTCCATCACCGCGGCTTCACCCGCGGGCTCCATCACACAGGTCTCCAACGTGGGAGACTTCGAGGACCCCTCCATCCTCGGGATCTTCGAATTCGACTCCGGGTCGGAGAACTCCGCCGACCTCCGCGACGGGACCGGTCGCCATGCAGCGACCTACATGGCGACCGGCACCGACCCACCGGAGGATCCATTCTCCACCCCAATCCTCCTAACGCCACGGCAACGGAGGTCGAGGAACTCCGCCTGAAACTGGCGGAGGCGGTGCGCAAGGAACAAGCCAAGCGCGAAAAATTTCGCCTCGAGCAGGTGACGGCGCAGGAACTATCGCGCTACCACCAGCAGCGGATCAGGTTGCGCCTGAACCCCACCGTTCAGGGGCGCGCCCTGAACTTCGACAACGAAAACGACCCAGCCCGCGTGGTCGAGCGTGCAATCTGCGAGAACGTGCCACCAGGAGGAAGCGCCCGCGCCCCGCCAGGATCAACGGCGATGGGCGCCCCACCTCCACCCAACCGCACACCCCCCAGGGACCAGCCGCGGATAGTAGTCTCCTCACGGGAGAGAGACGCAAACGGCCTCCCACTGTTCTCCACCCCGATGGACAACCTCATGGCAGGCCGAGCAGCAGCCGACAACATCACGGCCACGGGCGACGGCGCCCTACAGATCCAGTACGTCAGGGCCCTGCTCGCAAAGGCCGTCGAGCAGCAAAACGCAGGCGCCGACTCGCAGGGTCGAGTATACTCGCGCTCGTCGGGAAGCAGGGCGGCCTCAAGCGGCCTCCCAGCGGCGGCAAACACCCTCAACTGCCCGCCACCGGAGCCACTGCAGCTCCAACACCGACCCGCGAACGCTGCACTCTCCACCAACGACCCCAGGCCAGCGGCCAACTTCGTCGCCGCCAACGGGCAACCCATCGACGCCCGCACCCACATCATCAACAACCAAATCTGGCGCGCACGCCAGCCCGACGACCTGCGACACACCCTAACCAATCGCCGCGACGGCGAGCCCATGGGGTCGCTAAGTCGACTCGGCCCCAAGTGCTCCGGACCAATGATCCGAGGCGAGAAGTACCCGCCAAACTTCAAGGCGCCGAAGGAGATAGAAAAGTACGACCCCTCGTACGATCCCGCCGTCTGGCTCGACACATACCTCATGGCAATGGGGATCGCAGGCCAGACCGACCTGCTAGCCGCCCGTTACCTCCCCCTGATGATGGAGGGGACGTGCAGGCAGTGGATCAACACCCTCCCTCAGGACAGTATCGATTCCTGGGAGGAGATGCGCGACGCCTTCGTCAGGCACTTCGAGTGCTCCTACACCCGCGCCACCACCATCGAGGACCTGGAGCGATGCGCCCAGGGACCCCGCGAGTCGACCCGCAACTGGGTCCAACGGTGGCAAGAACTCTGGTACAACGCGGTTGGCATCCACCCGGACACCGCGATCCATTGCTTCAAGACCTCGTGCCGCTACGAGCCCCTGGTCGCCAAGCTCAAGCGACACTCTCGCACACTCGACAACATCCCCGACCTCCTCGAGATCGCCAAACAGTATGCGGAGGAAGATCCAAACCAGGAAACTGACGACGAGTCAGGAGGTCAACGCCGCACGAGCGGCAACGACAGCGGACGATGGTCCGACCTACGCTACAGCAACACTCGCCTCACCGGCAAGCGCCGCAGTGACGGGCGAGTCGACTTCGTCGCCAACGTCGGGCACGTGCAATGCGAGCCCAAGAGCTTCCGCCGCGACGGAGGACAACGCCGCGACGGCGGCAACTACAAGGCCAAGCCAAGGTTTGACCCCGCGACCCTCCTTAACCAACCATGTGCGTTTCATAGCAGGGAAGGGAAGCCCACAACGCACACCACCGCCGACTGCCACACCCTCAGGGAGATCGAGAAGGCACGGCGAGCGCGGGAGGACCCCGACAACGACCCGCCAAACGGCGGAAAATTCGGCAAAGTGGCCGGCTCGCTCCATACCTTCACGGGCTTCAACACGAAGCGCGAGAAGAAGGTCATCGCCCGCGCCATCGCCGTCAACATGGTGGCCTAGGTGGACGTTCCCCAGTTCCTCAACTGGTCGGAGCAGCCCATCACCTGGAGTCGACAAGACCACTCGCCACGCATCGAGTACCCAGGTCGAGTCGCCCTGGTGGTCAAGCCTAAAGTCGGCGACTACTGGCTCCCCAAGACATTGATGGACGGCGGCAGCTCCATCAACATCCTATACCTGGACACCTTCATGCGGCTGTGGCTCCCGCAGTCGATGATCGAGACAACCCACACCACGTTCCACGGCATCATCCCCGGTCGGAAGGCGTACCCGATCGGTAAGGTCACGCTGCCAGTCACCTTCGGCACACCAGCAAACTTCCGCACCGAGCGGATCGTCTTCGAGCTCGTGCCCTTCGACAGCCCCTACCATTGCGTCCTGGGGCGCCAGGCGTTCGCCAAGTTCATGGCAGCCCCACTACGCGTACAACGCGATGAAGCTCCCCGGGCCGTGCGGCGTCATCACCATCAACGGCGACCCCGACATGGCCGCCGAGTGCGAGGCCAAGGGAGCCGAACTCGCCGACGCCGTCATCGCGGCGGAGACCAACCACGCCGATGAGCTCGCCAAGTACGCGAGCGGGGTCAACAACGATGACCCCACCATACTCAAGAAGCCCAACTCAGAGGGCGCAAACACCTCAACCTTCGAGGCGACGACGCACACCCGCACCGTCGAGCTGGTCCCAGGCGACTCCAGCCAGACGGTGACGATCGGGACGGGCATGAGCCCAGCATAGGAAGGCGCGCTCATCGAGTTCCTCCGTGAGAACAGGGACATCTTCGCATGGAAGCCCTCTGACATGCCCGGTGTCCCCAGGGAGCTCGCTGAGCACAAGCTAAACGCCGACTCCAAAGTGCGACCTGTCAAGCAGTCGCTGCGGCCCTTCAATGAAGAGCGTCGCCGAGCAATCGCCGAGGAGGTGCAGCGTCTACTCGCTGTAGGCTTCATCCGGCCAATGAAATACTCCAAGTGGCTGGCAAACCCAGTCCTGGTCGAGAAGAAGAACGGGACCTGGAGGATGTGTATCGACTACACAAACCTGAACAGCGCCTGACCAAAGGAGCAGTTCGTCCTCCCGCGGATCGACCAGATAATCGATTCCACCACTGGCTCGGAGTCGCTATGTTTCCTCGACGCCTACTCTGGGTACAACCAGATCAAAATGGCTGTCGAGGACGAGGAGAAGACGGCGTTCATCACGCCATTCGGAGCCTTCTGCTACACCACCATGACCTTCGGCCTCAATAACGCCGGGGCGACCTACCAGCGGTGCATGCAAGAATGCCTCGCGAGCCAAATTGGCCGCAACATCCACGTCTACATCGACGACATGGTCGTAAAGTCCGCTCGCCAGGGCGACCTACTCGCCGACCTGGCGGAAACATTCGCCAACTTGCGAAAATACAAGATAAAGCTCAACCCAGGCAAATGCACCTTCGATGTACCTGCAGGACAACTACTGGGGTACGTCGTCTCCAAACGAGGGATCGAGGCGAACCCCACGAAGATCGACACGATCGCCCGGCTCGGCAAACCCGAGTGCCTGCGCGACGTCCAGAAACTGGCCGGGCGAGTAGCGGCTCTCAGTCGCTTCATCCCCCGCCTGGGCCAGTAGAAGCCATCTCGCATTGGGTCGGCTCGACTCGCACCACCCGCCGGCGTCTTCCTCGACACGATCACCAAGCCATCAGTCTCTCCCCCGAGGGAGATCGACATCGGAGTCCCGCTCCAACCAGAGGCAGCCCTGGTCGCACTCGTCAACGAGCCAGACGACTGGACCATGCCCTACATCGCCTACCTGGAAGCTGGCACCTTGCCGACAGACGAGATGGAAGCTCGGATGATCGCTCGTCGATGCAAGTCATACGCCATCATCGACGGCGAGCTCCACAAGCGCAGTGTCACCGGCGTGTTCCAACGCCGCGTCCAACCCGCCGAAGGACGCAAGATCCTCCACGATATCCACTCCGGTGACTGCGGTCACCACGCCGGCGCCCGGTCTCTGGTCGCCAAGGCTATGCAACATGGCTTCTACTAGCCCACTGCACACGCCGATGCTGTCGACATTGTCCAGCGGTGTGCCGGGTGCCAGAAGTACGCCAACCAGACGCACGTGCCGATCTCAGCGCTCAAAACAATCCCTATCACTTGGCCATTCGCTGTGTGGGGCATGGACATGGTAGGCCCCTTCAAGAAGGCTCCCTCCGGCTACACCCACCTGCTGGTCGCGGTCGACAAATTCACAAAGTGGGTGGAGGCCAAGCCAGTTCGGAAATGCGACGGGAAGACCGCCACCAAGTTCCTACGCGAGCTCATATATCGCTACGGGTTCCCAAACAGCATTATCACGGACAACGGCACCAACTTCGCCAAAGGAGCCATGGCCGAATTCTGCGAAGAGCACCACATTCGGCTCGACCTCGCGTCAGTTGCCCACCCAGAATCCAACGGCCAGGCGGAACGGGCCAACCAAAGCATCCTCCACGGCCTGAAGCCGCGACTCCAAGTACCACTCGAGCGCACCGCCGGGTGCTGGGTCGAGGAGTTGCCCTCTGTCATCTGGGGGATCCACACCTCGGTCAATAGGTCGACAGGGTTCACCCCCTTCTTCATGGTCTACGGCGCCGAGGCAGTCATGCCCACCGACCTCGAGCACGACTCTCCGTGGGTCGTCCACTACACGGAGGCCGCAAACGAGCTCGCCCGCCAAGATGGGGTCGATCAACTCGACGAAGCACGTGACCTCGCTCGGTCACGCACCGCTATCTACCAGCAGGGACTCCGCCGCTACCACAGCCGGCGGGTGAAAACTCACACCTTCCAAGAGGGCGACCTGGTGTTACGCCTCATCTAGGACAAGAAGGGCATGCACAAGCTCTCCCCCTCCATGGGAAGGGCCATTCGCCATCGGACGAGTACTCGGCAACGACGCCTATTACCTCATCGACATCCGCGGGGACGGCGAACTCGACGTCAAGCGACCATGGAATGTAAACCTCCTACGGAAGTTCTACCCCTAGAACCCCACATATGTACTCTCCAGTTGCTGTGAAATAAAAGAATCGGTTACCGCAAATTGCGCCTACTCTCCGTGTCTTGTGCCACTCGCACTCGTAATAACAGCGTCCAGCTAACCGCAGAAGTCAACCTTTGGTACAGCGATCGGCACGGCTAAGTAGTGCGATGCAAGAGCATTGAGCAAACTTCAGGTCTTGCATCGTCCACGAAAAATGCCTACCCGGAGCCCCGTTGGATTCGTCTCGCCTGATTGGCTTTACGAGCAAAGACAACTGCCTCCGCTTCATACAGCGACCATGGTACTCCGCTCGGCATAGCGACTCGAACGGATAAGTACCACGCTCGGGGACTGACTACCAGTTCATCGCGAGTGGCTCGGGAAAACGCCAAGTAAGAGAGCATGCCCAGGACTCGCCACGCGACTGGCCCCAAGGGCCAGGCAGGAGTGACGCGCTCAAACTAACGCGCTAAGTCCTCACCCACCCTCGAGTCGCGCCTGGAACAACCAAGTACCACGCTCGGGGACTCGGCCACCCGACCTCGTTCGCGCAAGGGAAAACGGCGAAGTACAGAGCGCTCAAGGGAGTCGCCTAGCGACTGGCTCTCCGAGTCCGGGCGAGTCGACCACAGTAACAAAACACAAAAACAACAAACATATCACATACGAGGTAAACCCCACAAAGGACGCGCTCGGGGACTCGTTCAAAACCTCAATCACAAACACATGACAAATACCAAAATAGACACGATGTCTCATTCGATAGCATGTTGCATTGTCTCATATTACAAAATATGCCCATATGGCAGACCTGCTACCTAACGCCCCAGGGAAAACTATCCTATTCCGCAGGCTTCGACAACGACTCGTCAACACTCCGGCGATTGCGGATGAATGGCGTGTACGGATTCGACGGGTACGTCGTCAGCTCACCCGCCATCGACGCGCGGAAAGGCTGCTCGACCTTGAAGTCACGGTGCGGCGGCTCGGGGTCACTCGGCACGACGACCGTCTCCTGGTACGGAAGGAGGTCGCCCATTGCCCACGCTCCGAGTACGTTGCGGCGCGATCCTGCAACTTAAGGACCTCGGAAAGCTCCACCGCGCCAGTCGACGACGGGTAGCCACTCGTCACATCGTCGAGGTCAAAGTCCTCGGGGAAGTGGGCAAGTCCAAGACTAAGTGCCGTCGCCGCTCCGCGCCGAAACGCCGACCGCGTCATGAACTCAACGACCGCGGGCGCCTTCTCCAAATACTTCCACACCTCAACAAGGTCGCTGGGAATCACTTCCGTGGGCAATATCTCTTGGAGATAGGCACGGATGCACGTCGCCGACAACGTTGCCGAGTCGACAAGCATGCTTACACACTGCCGCGCGTCGAACGAGCTTGCCTCTTCCGCACTATCGATGATGCGACCTGCGAGTAGAAGACAATAATGAATACGACGGACACCACAAAAGGCACAACTACTGGTAGAGGCAGACGCACTTACCAATCAACGGGCGGGCGAGATCCGTGATGAAGCATTGAAGCGAAGTATGGTCGTCCTGAAGCCCATCAACAAGGGCGTCCGACACTTTGCGATCCTCTTCGGCGGCTGCAATGGCGGCCTTGGCTCGCCCATCAGCCGAGCTCGCTTCTTCCTTCGCCTCCCGCAGCTCGCGCTCGAGGTCGGCGATCCGCTGTTCAGCCGAACTCAAAGCCGATTGCGCCGCCGCCAATTCACCCGCGGGGACAAGTCCCTGGCGAGCTTCCTCTGCCTTTGTTCGCCTCCTGGACGATGGCCAGTTCCTTCTCCGCGCGGTGCTTCGCTGCCAATCGGTCAGCCGATTCAAGCTGCAGACCTTGCACATCACCAAAAAGGTTAATCAAAGCAAAATTCCTAAGCGCCCACCCGCTGAAATTCAGCGAGTGCGCACTCGGGGACTGGCAATCAAGAAATTCCTAAGTGCCCACCCGCTGAAATTCAGCGAGTGCGCACTCGGGGACTGGCAATCAAGAAATTCCTAAGTGCCCACCCGCTGAAATTCAGCGAGTGCGCACTCGGGGACTGGTACTCAAGAAATTCCTAAGTGCCCACCCGCTGAAATTCAGCGCGCACGCACTCGGGGACTGGATGCGAAAAATCAAGATAAGACACTAAAAGAATCAGGCCGCTGCAACGCACCGACCTGATCCTCGGGGACTGGATATACCTGGATGGCTGCGCCAAGCATGCCGTGGAGTTGTATCGCGTCCACGGACGCGAGGAGAGCCGGCGTATGCCCACGACGTTGGTCGACTTCAGCATCGGCGACCCCAGGAGCGTGGCTCGAGGGCGAAGTTCCACTTGCCGCGGCCGCCTTGGCCATGAAGCGCGGGAAGGTGGCGATAGAGGCACCCGCCCCAAAGGAGGTCGGCTCGGCTGTTCCAGGCAAGGGAGCGCCCTCTTTCGTGGACGCGGCCACCTCCATTACGGGTCCAGCCGGCGCGACCGCCGTGTCGTCAGAAATCGTGACGACGTCGTCACCCTTGGCCTTCTTGCCGCCATCCGCAGGGACGACGACTTCGTCCGCCTTCCTCTTGCGGGAAGGATCTTCCTTGCTGACGATGGGTGGCACCTTAGCCACGGTCGGGTGGCCCATCCTCTTCACTCCGGTCCTATACATCAATCATGTAAGCAATATAATTCGAGCTGCTATCCAAGACAAAGGAAGGAGAGTGTACTCACTTGGCGACTGGAATGAAGCGCAGCCCCGTACAGAGGCCGGCTGGTTTCTCTAGTTCGGGGCCCAGTCGGCGGCTGAGCCCCATTTCCAGAACATCGCGTGCCCAAGACACGGAAGGTTTCTTCATTGTCGAGGCCGCAACCGGAGCCTCTAGAACATCTTCAACAGGAGCTTCCCTGTGAGGCGAAGCCGCTGCGACCAAAGCGTCCCCCAGCCCAGAGACTGGGGCGAATGGCGGAGGCATCGACGCCAAGGGAACCTCGATGGTGGCCGTGTCCAGTGCGGCTGTCGTCGGCGGCGCCTCGCCCTTGACCGGGCTGGGGGCGTCAGAACTGCTCGCTGAATGTGGTGGCGAGGCTGGCCTCGTCGGTTTCGTCTTCGTCTTCCTCGGAGGCGCCTTCACCTCCTTTTCCTTCTTCTTCTTTTTCGATGGAGTAGCCTGGCGGCGCGAGGTGGTTTCTGGAAGCTCGTCGTCGTCGTCATGCCGCTCGAGGCTTTTACTTGCCTCAAGCTCACGTTGACGCTGCCCACGGGTCTTGCGGAGCAGTGGGGCGACCTCCTTTTCGGACTCGTCGTCACTGTCGCCCTCATCACTCCCGGCATCTCCCTTGGCGGGAGGCGACTCGCCCACGTCCTGGATGGACGAGCTCGAGTTCTCGTCGTCCTAGGGCGGGAGCCATCCTTCCACCACTTGGAATAGCTACAATGAACACAAGATGAAATCAGAATTACCGCGACTGCAAAAACTGCGACTGCGAGCAAAGTGAAGCGATTACCGTTGGGGCTGGACGCTTTGCGGTACAGGGGGCGACCCCAGCCTGTGCGTCCAGGTACACCGCCTGGGTGATCTTCTTCAGTGCTGGGATGTAGTCCTCCAGCTTCCACTCGTCGAGGCAGGCCTTCGTCGAGTCTTCCCGGCCCGTGTACTGGTACATGTAATGGTCCCGTCGAGCCAGAGGGACGAGCCGCCGCCCGAGCCAGCAGTTGTATAGGTTGATCGTCTGGAGGACCTTCTTCTTTAGACCGCGGATGGTCTGGAGCATCTCGTCAACGACCATCCGCTAGTCGCTGGGGAGCTTGCCGACTTGAAGACGGTGCGGCTCGGACCGGTTGGCGGAGTACCGCGGAATCGCCTTCTCGCCCTCCAGGGTCGCCTCGGCTACGTAAAACCACGATTTCTTCCAGTCGCTCGCTGCCTTGGCGGGCAGCATCAGGTCGAAGAATGAAGCCTTCGACTTCAGTTGGAAGGTTAGGCCGCCCGCGGCTAGCATTGGGCTGCCCGCTTCCTCGCGGCTGATCCGTCCGTGGAACAGATCTTGCCATAGAGGGAAGTAGGGCCGGCAGCCCAAGTAGCACTCGCAGAACGCCACAAAGATGGAGAGCTGCTCGATGTTGTGGGGACCCAGATCCGATGGCTGGATCCCGTAGTAGGCGCAGAAGCGCCGGAAGAACAGGGACGTGGGGAACCCTAGCCCCCGTTCGAGATGGCTGGTGAAGCAGATGAACTCCCTCTCTCGCAGATTCGGGGTCGTCTCTCCGGCCGCAGGAATGCGCCAGCAGCCGGCTCGCAAGATCCCGGCCTCCTCGAAGGAAGCCAGTTGCGCCCTTGTGCACTTAGATCTGCCCCAAGGCTCGGTGGAGAGGGCCATGGCGGAGAGATTTGCTGGGGGTCGGGGGATTTCTGATCGGCTGGGTCGCGATGCAAAGGGAGGCGAAAAGTGCGCGCAATCGGAGGAAATGGTGAGAAGGTGGTTCTCTGATCGCCTGCCATTCCCCTTATATAGCGGATGTTACCAGCCAAATCAGGGAACCGTTACCGCGTGATGATTACGCCAAAAAGTTACCGTTGGATTACCCCAACGGCTAGTTTGACCACGTTTAACGGTCCAACTTCAGCCACTCGGCTCGCCGACCCGTTCACTATGACAGTGTTTCGCCGACTCGACTCGCCAAAGCCGCGAGCAGTATGATTAGTTTTTACTTTATACAGGAGCCCGCCACCGATTCGACTGGATGTCTAATCAGCAGCCGCATGCTCCGACTACCAGCAGCCACCTACGCCAAATCGACGACGGCCTCGGGGACTACTGATGGGGATGCGCCTACCGGGGTATACCCAGCAGGACGTTTCCGACTGGCCCAAGAACCGGCGAGTGGGCCTGCAAGACGGCGACTGGATTGAAGCCCAGCGAGGAACCAAGCGACTGGAAGCTGAAGGCCCAGGCGGGTAGATAGGCCCAGTCGGATTAGGTCAAACGAGTACCGAAGCTTTAACTGAATCGGTTGAGATATGTAAACCCTAGGGGAGGTGAGACTATATAAACCTCCCCGTAGGGCGAGTAGAGATACGTTCCATCATACACCCAAGCGACTCGCCGCCTAGCCGTCGGGCTCGCCCATTGTACCATCTTCATAATACAATCTAGCAGGAGTAGGTCTTTACCCTCCGGGGGGCCGAACCTGGGTAAAACCCTGTGTCTTTGCCCTCATCTCGCACCGCAGATGGCTGGCCGCCCTTGCCCCTCGTTCTACTACTCGCTGTCGATTGCAGCATCTGCCGTGACCATTCCCACGACACATAGGCCTCAACTGTACCTCTGGAATATCCAACATACACCTTTATAATCACCATTTCACTGACTGGCGTTTGATGCAGTCCAAGCAGCCTCGGGAAACAGTGATTAATATAATCTCATGGTCTAAGGAGAAGGAGACTATGTTTCTAACTATTGCAACGATGAACCTCGTGACTTGATCGTGTCGCAATATTTGGGTAATGTCCATCACATCATTCTCCAATGATATGACCTTGTTATCAACTGGCACTATCACCCATGATCAGGAAACCTTGATCATTTGTTGCCCAATGAACTAGTATAAATAGAGGATACTAGGGACTTCTGTTTCATATCACACATTTATCAATATTTCCACTTGAAAGTTATAGCACAATACAAAAGTATTACAAACTTTTTGAAATATGACAATAATAACCATTTATTATTTGCCTATAGGGCACATTTCCTTCACATATGTGCTCTACTTGGTTTTCTCGACGATCTAGTCGGCTTATTTCTCCCTTCTCCGCCTCCGCCATGGCTATGCTTACCTAGGGTCTTAGTTCAACGTTGTCACCAGTGAAAGGTCATGTATGCCCGCATGTGTGGTTTTGGTAATTAATGACAATCTCCATGGAGTAATGTGTAAATTGAGTTTCACTTGTAGGTTTGTCCATTGGCATCGCTTGGGCCATGTGTTGGTCTCAAGGTTGAAATGTGACAAATGTACAAGGGCTTTGTGCCCATTGGAATCATGAAGAAAGAAGGAGCTTGAAGGTTGATCAAGACAAGTGCAAAGAGTTGCATCAAGATGGATCAACCTCAAGAAGGGATGAAGAAGGGCAAGGTCAAGATGCGGCATCTCTAGAAGATCTCATGCTTGAAGCTTGCCATCCTCGTGTTCATGGAGTGATGAAGACAAGTTCAAAGAAGTGGTTTCTCCATGGAATATGGGGGAGCAATTTGCAAGTCTTCGTCTTCATCAAGCAAGAGCAATCAACAAAGGTGTTCCCACTCTAGAAGAACAAGACAGTCTACATCAAGTTCAAGTGTAATGCTCAAGGCAAAGGTATGTTCTTGATAGGGCTTCTCTTTTGTCGGTCACATGTTGTTAGTTGGGAGACCGGGTTTAGGATAGATAGCCGTACTATCAAGAGGGGCTCTCAAGCGGGTGCCTCGTTCGCATCATTCAGAGAGAGCTCAAACCTTTGCATGCATAACATCATCTTTCTTTGTTTTTATTTGGTTCTTGTCCATGAGAGGATCTATATCTTGTGGTCATCATCATAATAATCTCTAGTTCATCATCTAAGGATTTCTCTTGCATATCTTATTGCGGTTTTTGATCTTGCAAGTTTTCCGGATCCACACCTTGGGAGATATCTCACATATATATATTCATGATATTTTTTTCCTTGGTGGTATCCAATATTTCAATTTTGTTGGATTCTACTTGGTGTTATCTTTCCAACAAAATTGTTTTCATCCCAATCGGAGTTTCCAAGCTCAACTTCTTGTGTTTTGGGTTTTGGAGGTTTTACTGGTTCATCGCTTCTAGAGAGGTCATGTCTTTCTCAATTTGGTTTTATCATTCCATGTTGTGCTATGATGTTTCTTTGCATAATCTTGTAGAGCTTGTCGTTCTCTTCAAAATGAGCCCAAGATCATTAAAAACAGAGTATGGAATCAAAAGTTATTGAAGTTTTCGTTCTATGTTGTCCAACTTTTTTGCTTAAGCGGAAGTGCCGGCTGAAATTCCGACTCAAGTTCTGGTGAACATCTATTTTCTTCTGTATCTTGTGTCTCTATTTACTGGAAGTTCCGGTGGTTCACCGGAAGTTCAGGTGGTGCGCGAATCTGGCCCAAACGGTCAATTTTTCCTTGTCCTATTTAAGGGGGGCTTCTTCCCCAATGGTTCCCCATTTTTTGAGCTTGTTTTTGCCCACCATTGTTGACCTATTTGAGCTTTCTTTCTCCCTCTCCCTCCCATGATTCTTGCATCATTTTGAGGGAAAAGTGAGAGGAGATCTAGATCTACAATCCCACCAAACCAAATCCTTTCTTTATGAAGAAATCCTTGGGATCTAGATCTTGGAGAGTTTTGTGTTCTCCTCTTGTGTTCTTTCTCCCTTATTCCCCCAATAGATTTTGTAGCTTTGTTGGAATTTGGGAGAGAAGGACTTCCCCTTGCATTTGTTGCATAGGTTTGAGTTCTCCTCGGAGATTCGGCGAGTACAAGCTTGTGGGCTTGTTACTCTTGGGTTCTTGGAACCCTAGACGGTTGTGTGGTTGGTTTGTTGACCTTTTGTGGTCTTGTAGACTTTTGTGGCTTTGTTGACCTTTTGTGGCGTTGTAGACTTTTGTGTCTTTGTTGTTGTGAGCCTCCATTTGAGTTGTGGAGATAGCCCCAATCTTGTATGGGTTCAGTGACCGCCCTCAAGCGTCCCATAGTGGAGCGAGTGCCCGCCTTTTGTGGTGCGCACTCGGGAGAATAGGGTGAGCCTTTTTTGACGTCGGTGAGTTGCGTGCTTCCACATACGGGGTGAGGCCTTGTGTGGCGTTGGGTGAGAATCGAGCCACCACACCTCGAGGTGAGCCATTTGTGGCGTTCAGAGAGCATTGCGCCATCGCACCTCTCCAACGGAGACATAGCTTCTTTGTAAGTGAACTTCGGGAAACAAATCTTCGTTTCCACGTCCATCAATTATCTCTGATCTGAGCCCTTTACTTATGCACTTTACTTTGTGATAGCCATCGTGCTTGAAGTATTTATATCTTACTATCACATTGTTGCTTGTATTGCTTAGCATAGGTTGTTGGTGCACTTAGGTGAACCTAGTGGTTAGGTTTTGTGCTCAATAAATTAAATGTTAGTTTTATTCTGCATTTACTTGAGCCTAAACCATAATATTTTTAAAAGCCTATTCACCCCCTCTAGGCTACGTCCATTGCACTTTCAATTGGTATCAGAGCGAGGTCTCTCGCTTTTAGGCTTCACCACCTCGAGAGTAAATATGTCTCCTAGGGGTTTAGTGCACTCTCACTCATTTACATTTGTTGACACTCATTATGATGTTTGGAATACTCGCATGCTTAGTCATTTCCGGGCCATTACCCAAATATTGAGTGAATTCTAGATATGGGCTTGTCTCCTCATAAGGATCCCCAAAATCTATCTATGGAGGAGGAGACAAACTCTTATCTCGAAGCTCAAGCATCTAATGTTCTTGTTAATGTTGTGAGATTTGTAGTTCTTTCCTCAATCATGCCTTCCTGGAACGCTCATGATATATGGACCAACCTTCAAGCAAAATATGATGTGTCCAAGCTTATTGAGGATGATTGTGTTCCCTCCACCTCTGGCTGCGATGAGTTCTCATCTTCTTCCACTACACCAACATGTGATTTGTCACAAGGTAATGAATAGGTGAGTGGTGATAGAACTTGCAATGTAGATAGTGAGATTTCCATTCATGATCCTTTGGTATCTATCTCATAGCAATGTTGTATCTTTGGGCATGAACACGTCTAGGACCATAGTGATTTACATCCTAGTGTTGATTGCCCTTGCATATCATGTATAAATGCCTTGAATATGTCTCATGATGATATGCTTGCTTTGCCTTGTTGCCATGATAAGTGTGCTTCTATTTCCTCTAGTACTTTTGTTGCTAACCATGTAGAGGAAATTGAAGAATGTGTGGGCCAAGGCAAGGTTGTGATTGGAGCTTCATGTGTTCCCCCATCATCACCTTCTCCCAATGTTCACTTATGCCTCATGGCTAAGGGTTGAAAGGTAACCTCTCCTTTGGATCCCAATATATATCATTATGATGTGAATGTTGATCATGTAGAAGTAGATGGTGATGTTGCTTCTTTAAAAGAGAAGGGGGGCTAGTCCTCCGTGCTCTTCATCCAAATAAAAATTCTTGCTCTACTTTCATTGAGATATTAACCTATGCTATAGAAAGTAGGCAACTTATTGATGAGCGTGAGGATACTATTGACAAAATGGGTGGTCTTGAGCGTGAGTATGCTAATGACATTGCAAACCTAAATGAAGCTCTTGAAGAGGAACAAACCACTAAGGAATCTCTTGAGGAGACCTTTGCTCTAGAGCTATATAGAGTGAAGAAATCTCATGATAGAGATCTTGAGGTGGCATGTTCCCTTCAAATTAAAAATGATAAACTTGAAGTTGCTTATGCTAAACTCCTTGAGTATTTTGAGCACCTCAACAATGTCTCTAGGGTCATCAAGGGTGAGCTCATCAAACTCACAGAGTCACATGAGCAAATTAAAGCTTCTTATTATAAAGAGCTCTCCAAGTTGCCCTCACCTCTTGAATTAAATGATGCTTGTGCTACTAACTCTATTTATTGTGAAGCATCTATCTTGAAGGAGAATGTTGAGCTAAAGGCTCAACTTGCTTTGCTAACTAGCAACTATGGGAAATTAGAATAAAGTCATGCCAAGCTCTCAAGACCGCATGAGGATCTTATAGTCTCACATGGTAGGCTAAGGTTAGCTCATGAGGCCATTGTGTCAAAGGTAACATCCAGTGGGCCTCATGTGGACATTAGCACTATATATACTCCAAATGTTATATTTCCATGTGCCAGTCCTTGTAATTCATCCTCTCACAACCATGATATATCTTGTGATGAATTGCATTCCTTCCCTTGTTTCTCTAACAATGAAGCATCTACTTCCTCTAGTATATTTGTTGATACTAACCATGTAGAGGAAATCAAATAGCTCAAGGATCAAGTCACTTCTTTGAAGAATGCCTTGAAAAGGTGTCATGAAGGGAAGACCACACTCAAGAACATGTTGAGTGTGAGACGACCCCCAAGTTACAAGAGTAGGCTTGGATTCAACTCCAACATCAAGAACAAGCCCACTAACATGTTGAAGCACAAGGGAAACAATAAGAAGGGCCAAGGACAAGTGAAGAATCCGACCGACATTGTGTGCTTCAAGTGCAAGGAAGAATGGCATCATGTGAGGGATTGCCCGTTGAAGAAGAAGCCTCTTAGTGAGAAGCAACGAGGGAAGCAGCCTTAAGCTCCTCAACAAGCTCTTATTCATGGTGCAGATCCTCCCAAGAAGAAATATGGCAAGAGAAGAACTTGCTACATATGCCATGAGAAAGGGCACCTTTCTTCCTCATGCACCATGGGTAACTCCTCATCCCATCCTATCTTGATTGATGATGCTTATTCACTTCGTAAGGATGAGGGTGGAAATGTGTTTGCCAAATTTGTTGGTGCCCAAAGTGGTGTCAATAAAAGAACCATTTGGGTGGCTAAGCCTATTGTGACTAACTTCTTAGGACCCAACTTGGTTGGGGACCAACAAGCTAAAACTTGATCAATAGGTGTTTTTGGAGGGCGTTGGAGACTTGGCTACCCTATGAAGAATTGAGGGATCTTCATCAATGCCTTTTATCAAAGTCAAGTCATTTGGGTTTTCATGCTTCTATCATATATCCAATTGTTCCTCCTTGCGGTAACTTGTGCTTAACTCATTTACATTGATAGTTACTTGCTCCCTTGTGCACGTATGTGTTGGTTTTGTACCTT
The DNA here is from genome assembly GCA_910589765.1 of Avena atlantica. Classification (NCBI taxonomy): domain Eukaryota; kingdom Viridiplantae; phylum Streptophyta; class Magnoliopsida; order Poales; family Poaceae; genus Avena; species Avena atlantica. The sequence continues at coordinate 358,725,977 of OU342734.1, read as the reverse complement.
GCATGTGTGTGTACATGTTGTGCTTCCCACTTACTTATATTTATCTATGAATTATATTTGTGTATGTTGGTTGGCACACCATGTATTTGTGTTTCTTGGTTTGGGGCCTTTATTGATTCTAGTTGGTATCCTAGTTGGCTCTTATGAGGGATTAATGGACTATTCCGTTTTGGGGGAGTGTCATGCTTGGGAATTCCACAATCCTAAAATGTGTGTACATGAGGAAAACCACTTAGTAGCTATATTGTATGGTTATCTAGTCTCTCTGTGGTATGTCTTTCTCATGATAAACTCATTTCCATAATGTCCATTAATACCTCCATTTTGATCTTTTTTGCCTCTTGTTGAGATTTCTTGTTTTATCACATTATGGGGGAGTCATATGCTTTGTGCATATTATAAACCTAGAAAATGTGTACATTTGAGGTAGTGCCACTTAGAACTGATATTGGAAATTATCTAGCTCCTATGTGGCACAATTGCTCATCCAAATTCCAATTTGCTTGAATGTTTTTATTGCTCACTTTTTGGATCTTGTTTGTGAGAGTGGTTCTTGGTATGAGTTTATTCATATTTGGATCTATATATACTCTTGGGAACCATTTGATTCAAGTCACTTTAATCACTAGTGATTATGTTACTATTTGAAGCTATCAAGAATCTCTTTCGAAGCATCGAGCTTATTTCTTATATCTTATTATATGCTTCTTGGGTGAATGTGATCTTGGATATCCTTGCCAACTACCTCAGGAAAATTATCCCCATTACTTATTGTCCTTGGATAATTAGTATTTGATATATGATAGAATTCATTGATCATATTTGTTTTGGCCTTTTCTTACTTGCCTTCTCTTTGGCCAAGAATTTTTTTTCTTCTTGCTCCAAAGCTTTGCTTGCCTCTTATGGATCTTCTTATTTTATTGGTATCCCCTTGTGTTTTATTTAGTGTAGGTAGTAGTGATGATCTAATTTGTGGGAATTTTGCATTTGAAGGAAAATTCTATATAATGCTCTACTTATGGGGGAGCTCTCCTATATTATCTAGAACATTTTTCTTCTTCTTGATTTGATCCATTTTTTTTGCTTGGAAGCTCGCTCTTCTTGTGTTGGTAGTTTGTGTGTCATCATGAAAAGTGTGAAGAATTTGTTTTGGTTGTTGGAACCTTGATCTCTTTGGGAGTTGGTTTTATATCATTCTTTGTCACTTGTTTTGATCTTTTAGGATGAGATAAACCCTTGAGCATTGGTATTTTGTCTATTTTGTTTGCTCTTTGGCTTTTGCCTAATTCATTTGTTGATATTGTGTTCCTTCATGTGTTGATTTGGTTCTTTGATACAATTTGGACACCTTGTGTCAAGTCACACCTTTATGTTGCCTTTTTGGTTTTTGGTGCTTTTGTTCAAATTGTATCTCCTTTTGGTTCTTGAAATTCTTATGCATTTATATATTATGGCATGCTTGCTTTATTTGATCCAATATATAGGGGAATCTCCACCAAATCATAATGGGCTAAGATGTGCATGAAATTCAATTTCATATCAATATGCGCATATTTGTGTGGAGGCTATCCTATGTATTGTAGTTGCACTAACTTCTTTGGACCCAATTGGTTTGGGGACCATAGTGTACTTAATTGTGTTTTAGGTACATTGGAGATATATATTGGGTGTTTGTATCTTTAACAATAAAGAAGTGGCGTCTACATGTCAATTGGATGCAAGCTAGGATGATCAACGTATTCATATCTTCTTCATCCTACCAATTATATCTTGGTAACAAGTATCTCTCTCTCATGCCTACATATCTTGTTTCCAACCTTTTGTATGTTGCGTATTGGCATGAATTTTTGTACTTGCATATGTTGGATTTCTTGCCTTGGCTTTGAAGAGTTCTCTCTATTGCAAATGTGTGTATGTTGAGATGAGTGCATATAATGGGTATTATACTAAATCATGCTCATGATTCACTAATCCAAAATATGTCAATCTAGCAATTTTGTTGCATATCGTTTCCTCAATATCTCTCATGTGCAATAGTGAGTATTTTTACAAAGTTGATTTCTATTTTGTGATACTTGTTGCCTTTCTCTATATATTACTTCTATCCCCTCTTCCGTTGGTAATAGTAGTAATGTATAGAGTATGTTGGTGTTTGAAGCTCATCGATGTACAATAAAATATATTTGAGCCCCTTGGGCATGGTTTCAAGCAACACATCTTATTGGTATATTCTATGATTTCCGTTTTGCCTTTCATATGCTTTCTTGTGTATCTATTTTGTGTGTGCATGTTTATTTGTGGGCATTTGTATTTGTGATGTTTTCCACCTAGAAATTTATACACACAAGAGAAGATCTTTCTTTAGTTTTTTTGCATTTCTTGGAAACCACCTACTATTCCTCTTGATTCTTCAGTGGCTTCCCATTTTTATTGACATTTGATTGCATTGTTAAATTCGGAGGAGTGAGGATTTCATGGTTGCGCATATTGTTTCCAAATACAATTACTATAATTGGTGCATAATCTTTGAGGAGCTTCTCTATTTCATTTAAGAGTGCACATTTTCTTTCTTTCTCATATCTTGTGGTTTAAATGCTTATGGGGGAGCGAGGATTCCATATTTGTTTATATTGTATTTAAAATACAAGTATTCTAATCTTTGCACAAATTTTGGGGAGCTTCTCTATTTTTATTTAAACACTCTTGGTTGTTGTTTCCATTTGACATCATTTGTTGTTGTTTTAATTGTTTCATTTGGATCTTTTGATTGCTCGTTTCATTTGTTGAAGCTTATTTCTCTTTATTTTCTTTTTGCGCTCTTTGGGTTTTCAATATAGTCTTACTTCCTCCCAAGTTCTCATCATATGAACACCTTTGGAGGAATTCTCACTATATTGGCCGTCTATAACCTTTCACCCATTTTGGCAATCGATGCCAATGGGGAGAAGTTTTGGAGGGTTTTAAGGGGATTTGGCCTTTGCTTTGAGTGTGTTCTTAGGCATTTGCCTCTCATGCTCTTGAATCTTTGTGGTTGCTTTGCATGTTGAATATATAGAGGAAACTCAACCAATGGTAATGGTTGGCAATCTATGCAATGAAATTCAAGTTCATCACACATGTAGATTGTGGAGGAGTTTGCTCTATATATTGTGGTTGTACCAACATCACATACTTGTGTAATATTTGATGTTGGGAAAACCGCTTTGGTCGTTAATTGTCATATTTAAACCCTTGCTAAGGGATTATCATCGATTACCAAAATGGGGGAGATTGAAAGGGCATGTATGCCCGCATGTGTGGTTTTGGTAATTAATGACAATCTCCATGGACTAATGTGTAAATTGAGTTTCACTTGTAGGTTTTTCCACTGGCATCGTTTGGGCCATGTGTTGGTCTCAAGGTTGAAAGATTAAGAAATGTCCAAGGGCTTTGTGCCCATTGGAATCATGAAGAAAGAAGGAGCTTGAAGGTTAATCAAAACAAGTGCAAAGAGTTGCATCAAGATGGATCAACCTCAAGAAGGGATGAAGAAGGGCAAGGTCAAGATGCGGCATCTCTAGAAGATCTCATGCTTGAAGCTTGCCATCCTCGTGTTCATGGAGTGATGAAGACAAGTTCAAAGAAGAGGTTTCCCAATGGAATATGGGGGAGCAATTTGCATGTCTTCATCTTCATCAAGCAAGAGCAAGCAAGCGAAATCAAGAAAGGTGTTCCCACTCTAGAAGAACAAGACGGTCTACATCAAGTTCAAGTGGAATTCTCAAGGCAAATGTATGTTCTTAATAGGGCTTCTCTTTTGTCGGTCTCGTGATGTTAGTTGGGAGACCAGGTTTAGGATAGATAGCCGTACAATCAAGAGGGGCTCTCAAGCGGGTGTCTCGTTCGCATCGTTCGGAGAGAGCTCAAACCTTTGCATGCATAACATCATCTTTCTTGGTTGTTATTTGGTTCTTGTCCATGAGAGGATCTAGAGCTTGTGGTCATCATCATAACAAGCTCTAGTTCATCATCTAAGGATTTCCCTTGCATATCTTATTACGGTTTTTGATCTTGCAAGTTTTTTGGATCCACACCTTGGGAGATATTTCACATATATATATTCATGATATTTTCTTCCTTGGTGGTATCCAATATTTCACTTTTTTGGATTCTACTTGGTGTTATCTTTCCAACAAAATTGGTTTCATCCCAATCGGAGTTTCCAAGCTCAACTTCTTGTGTTTTCGGTTTTGGAGGTTTTACCGGTTCATCGCTTCTAGAGAGGTCATATCTTTATCAATTTTGTTTTATCATTCCATATTGTACTATGATGTTTCTTTGCATAATCTTGTAGAGCTTGTCGTTCTCTTCAAAACGAGCCCAAGATCATTAAAAACATAGTGCGGAATCAAAAGTTATTGAAGTTTTCGTGCTACGTTGTCCAACTTTTTTGCTTGAGCGGAAGTTCCGGCCGAAATTCCGACTCAAGTTCCGGTGAACACCTGTTTTCTTCTGTATCTTGTGTCTCTATTTACCGGAAGTTCCGGTGGTTCACCGAAAGTTCAGGTGGTGCGCGAATCTGGCCCAAACGGTCAATTTTTCCTTGTCCTATTTAAGGGGGGCTTCTTCCCCAATGGTTCCCCATTTTTTGAGCTTGTTTTTGCCCACCATTGTTGACCTATTTGAGATTTATTTCTCCCTCTCCCTCCCATGATTCTTGCATCTTTTTGAGGGAAAAGTGAGAGGATATCTAGATGTACAATCCCACCAAACCAAATCCTTTCTTTTTGAAGAAATCCTTGGGATCTAGATCTCGGAGAGTTTTGTGTTCTCCTCTTGTGTTCTTTCTCCCTTATTCCCCCAATAGCTTTTATAGCTTTGTTGGAATTTGGGAGAGAAAGACTTGCCCTTGCATTTATTGCATAGGTTTGAGTTCTCCTCGGAGATTCGACGAGTACAAGCTTGTAGGCTTGTTACTCTTGGGTTCTTGGAACCCTAGACGGTTGTGTGGTTGGTTTGTTGACCTTTTGTGGTCTTGTATCCTTTTGTGGATTTGTTGGCCTTTTGTGGTGTTGTAGCCTTTTGTGGCTTTGTTGTTGGAAGCCTCCAATTAAGTTGTGGAGATAGCCCCAATCTTGTACGGGTTCAGTGACCGCCCTCAAGCGTCCCATAGTGGAGCGAGTGTGAGCCTTTTGTGGTGCGCACTAGGGAGAATAGGGTGAGCCTTTTGTGACGTCGGTGAGTTGCGTGCTTCCGCATCTGGGGTGAGGCCTTGTGTGGCGTTGGGTGAGCATCGAGCCACCACACCTCGAGGTGAGCTTTTGTGGCGTTCGGAGAGCATTGCGCCATCGCACCTCTCCAATAGAGACATAGCTTCTTTGGAAGTGAACTTCGGGAAACAAATCTTCGTCTCCGCGTCCATCGGTTATCTCTCAACCGAGCCCTTTACTTATGCACTTTACTTTATGATATCCATCGTGCTTGAAGTATTTATATCTTACTATCACCTTTTTGCTTGTATTGCTTAGCATAGGTTGTTGGTGCACTTAGGTGAACCTAGTGGTTAGGTTTTGTGTTCAATAAATTAAACGTTAGTTTAATTCCGCATTTACTTGAGCCTAAACCGTAATATTTTTAAAAGCTTATTCACCCCCTCTAGGCGAAGTCCATTGCACTTTCAATTAGGATCGGGATTTTGTATTCAGGTATCGTTGTGCCCGTGATTACCAATTAGCAATGGCACAAAGCACATATCTTGTAAGTCTAATACGGCATGCCGCCACCATATGTCATGCGCAATTCATGAATTGATCGCCCTAAGGTATGATCCCAAATATATTGCATGTTGGCTACTCGAATTGCTAGTTTGATTACCCCATCTAATAGAAATTGTTTTGTATCAATTGCAGATTATATACACCAACATTTTATACGGAATGTTGAGTGATTAACTAATTATTGATTTATTTGATAGGTCTAGGCATAGACCTACACTCAAACTAGTAGAATGTAGCTTGCTTTTTTTATAGCAAAACATATAATATTACAATTTGATATCCATTGTATACACTAGAAGACTTGATATATTTTCATGTTTATCTCTTTTATGCTGAATTTCTTCTTTTCCCCACATGCTCATATACTAGATCCACTATTTAGTACTCTTATACAATCTTATGTAGTTATTCGTATTTATAAAGAAAATTCTTGTAAATTTTATCGTTCATGAGATCATGGGCTTGTTTGATGGGTTTGTAGTCTAAAGCAAATAAAATAAACTTTTAGTTATAGAACATGCGTCCAGATAACAAAACTACATATATTTAAGATTCAATTTAGTTTTACCTATTTTATCGTTACTATCATCTCAGATCCCCTATGGTCAAATCCTGGATCCACCCCTACCAGAAGGGCAACCTTCTTTTGACCTCCAGCATGGAGGCCCTCATCGGAACATGGCGTCAAAGCTCGCCATCGCTTCATCACCACGTGGTTCGTCCCCAGAGATGGAGTGGTGGTAGGCGGCAGTTGTTCTTCACCAGAGGGAAGGTGGCCCAAAGCGAGTTTGGATGAAATTCTCTGATCTCAGCGTCGATGGAGGCGGTGCATCACCAGCTTCTGGTGGTTCTGCTGACGCCCGCGCCTGGAGGTTGCTAGCGAGCGGTGGAAATGGACACCGAGCCGTCGATTGCTTTTCTAGTTTTTTGGCTAGGGTCCTTTTGTAAAGATGGAGACATTATCTTCAAATATTAGTTTGCCTATACAAGTGATGTAAAGGGGTTTCATGAAAATTTATATCTGCCCAGTGTTATTTGCAGCATCTAGGCCCTTCTAGGGCTTTCCTCGTTAAAAAAACTATGCAACAAAAGGTTGACATCCCATTGGAACAAGAAATGTCATTTTTTTCCGACTTAACAAAAATTGTTATTTATCTCGTCTTTTTATTGATATTACTTTTTTTAGAGCGTATACGCCACGCCACGCCACGCCACGCCGTGTCATTCTTCTCATCCTTCCTCCGTTCAGAAAGTAGATGCACGTCACTCACCCACGAGATCGCCCGACACGTAATCGACATGCTGGAAACAAATCTGAATCATGGGCAGCATCACGCGAAGTGGGCACACTCGCAACAAACCTGACGTGTCAAGGACAGCAGAATTATGTCACGGCCCGAACAGGATAAAAAGAGGAGGATCACATGACGTGGCGTAGAAACTTCCAAACAAAACGGCCCACAGAACCCACGCGAGGAAGACGTCAATACGGGCAAACAAAAGGGGGCAGATAGTAAGAACGCCGCAGAAGAATTCCCAGTCCCAGCTGCGCGCAGAGGTGAGTTTCTTTTACGAGTAGATCCTACGATCCGTGCTTATCTTCTGCTGCTCTCCCCTGGCCTAATCCACCCACCCAATCTTTCGATTCAGGAGGTGCGGAGGACAGGTGCCTGGTCCAGATCTCGTGGCCGCCATGGCGGAGCAGTTTGCGGAGTCCGCGGTAAGGAATTTTCCGCCAGTTCTTTCTTCTTCGATGCTTTGTTTCGAGATCACTCTTAACTTAGATGTGAGAGCGCGAGATTGGTAGTGTACGGATCCGCCTTGCCCCCGAGCACCCAGATCTGACGTTTACCTCCGTGGTCACCGTGGCTTGCCAATCGAGTAGCAGCGCGCGGTGGCCAGAGCCTTTGCCCTGCGTCCCCGATAGTTAGATCCGCATAACTGGTGCAACAGTTTAATCACAGACAGGTCTTATGTCGTCTCGGTAGTTGTAATTGTAACAGCATACCATGTTTTTTATACCATAAAGAATGATCGCAGAATTGTTTTGAATAAGTCATGCTTTTCTACTTGCCAAATGTGGCGATTGTTGACTGCTCCTGATTTTAATTTGCTCAAGTCATGAAGTATTGTATACATTTGATCAATTTTCTGTTCATTGTTTTAGTTTGTGGCCTATCCTTAGCTGTCTTATGTTAATACCTGAGGATAGCTTAATGTGACTATTTATATTGTTGATTTTACAACTTAACAACATGACCAGCGAGTTCTACACTTACCTGTGTTATTAAATCTGTTGCAGCTCTATTAACAATATACATGAAGCATTCTACTTATTGCCTAAACTGATTTGAGTTCTTGGCATTGCGCACTATTTCCTTTTCTATATCCATTGGAGCTGTTATTAATTCCACACCCTAAGTTCACTGTTTTGGGTAATTTCAATCCTAAGTATCTGCTAAAATTGACAGTTGACATGAATTGCTTTGCTGTTTAAAACGAATCTGTAGTTTCAGACACTGCCAGTTGTTCTGGATATTCCTGTGCATCCCATGCCAGTTAACTCACTTTAGATGGTCACTGTGTGTTGGCCAATCAGCCTCCTGTTTCATACTTTCACTTCACTTCAGCCAGGACCATAGCATTTCTAAGAAAGTTCAGTTGTGAGTACATGAACATGGAAATCTATGAAATTTCTGCCTTATCAGTATATTCATAAACTTCATTTGTGCTATTCTCGAACTATACAACTGTAGGCAACCGCTCTGTACTAGAAGTGAACTTTTTATATTCGAAATCATCATTGGTAAGCTGCCAAGTTAGTATTCTTAATGAAGCTCTGCACATGTCAAACTGTGAAGTATACGTCTTATTCTTGCTAACCTTGTACTCCTTCCGTTCCGTAATTCTTTTCGTGATTTTACTTCAAATTTGAACTAAAACGGCGAAAAGAATTGTGGAACAGAGGGAGTAGTAAGATATAAATGGCGTAAAAGCTCCATCCATCGCACTTGAACTTGCTGCCTTTCTAGTCTTGATTATAGCTTCTGATGGATTGTCTCCTTGTCATCGCAGAACAATGTAATCATCGAAGAGGCTACCAAGGGCCTGAACCCTGGAATGATAGTCCTGCTTGTGGTTGTGAGCTTCCTGCTGCTTTTCTTTGTCGGCAACTACGCGCTGTACCTGTATGCGCAGAGGACGATCCCTCCTAAGAAGAAGAAGCCCGTCTCCAAGAAGAAGCTCAAGAGGGAAAAGCTGAAGCAGGGCGTTTCTGCACCAGGAGAGTGAAGATACCCCACCAGCTCCCCGTGTTATCCTGTGGGCTCCTTTTTTTACCTGATAAAAATATACCGGCTGGAGCCGCAGTGTTCAGTGTCTGTTTATGTAGAAGCTTTGTGTCAAGTGGTACATTGGGTATTGGACAATTTATTTCAGAAAACTGATAAAACTTTAGCCTAAAGCGAGCTGTTCTGGTGTTCCTGGTTTATAGTTTTTTTGTTCTGATTTAAAAAAAAAACTTTGTGGTCGTTGTTCGTAGCAAATTTGCGAAACCCGTGTGTAGTCTTAGCGTTGTGCAGTCTTAGGTTGCTATGTTCTTTTGCGTTGTAGACCGACATCTCTGCTGAAGTCTTCAAGGTTTCATGCTGCCAAAAGAATGAGCTAGTCTTTTCTGTGTTGATTTCGAAAATGGGCACTAGCATGGAGCCAAAACTCCAAAGTTGATGCTTTTGCCATTACCGCATTATTATTGACTATAGATGCAGTGGGGTGGTGCGAAAAAAGTCTGGTAGCTGAAACCTGAAAGTAGTATATATCCAACTTTGTAGATGGGCCAAAGGCAATGATGTGCACTCTATAGCTTCCATCTCCCCCCTTGACTAACCGCAGGTTAACTTTGTGGATTAAGTTGAGGGTTCCTCCCTGATTAAGATGAGAGCGGCCATCTCTCATCACACCCCTCGATCGATCAGTTGCACCAACTTGAACAACAAAAACCGACGCCTTGTCCTGTCCCAAAGCATCTCCAGTGCAGTAGTGACGACTGACGGACCACGGACAACAAACAACGCGCACGCATCCACATTATATTACAGGGCACACCACAGTGGTATCAATTTGTAGTGTGTCTTCCAATCCAAGCCTCGCGTTGCAGACGGCTTGTCCCCCTCGGCCCCTCGCCTTCCTTCCTAGCTAATTCCCAGCTGCCGCGACGCAAAGCTTACCTATACCTTAGCCACTGAAAAGCTATGCGCAGTCGCAACTGCCCAAGCGAATGTGGTACCTAAAACATCATACACAAGGCGACATGCATGCGATGCGATGCGATGCGATGCGATGGATGCTCACCAGAATCACTTCCCCCTCACTGCACTGCTCTCGGATCGAGCGCGAGCGCCAGAGAAAGAGAGGAAGAGTTACTTGCACTCGACCCTTACGATCGACGGACAGGGGGCTTTGCTCACCTAACGCCAACTGCAGACAATGGCAGATACCAATACATACTGCGACAATACAATACGTCCACGTCCAGCCCGAGATGGTTTCTGACAGAAGCGATCGTACGCACGCACGTACGCCGCTAGCTCTCACATGCAATGCAAAGCGAAGGCCAGATGGGATGACATGATGCTGCCTGGCTTTAGATCATTAGTATATCCCCTTTGGCTGGGGCTAGCTTTACCGCCCTGTTGGACGCAGCCGTCTCACCCTCCCTCTCTCTCTCTCTCTCTCTTTTATACAGGGATCGATCGCATTCGCCCGCTCGCTCGCGGCCATGTTGCACGTTGCGTAGAGACTCGGCGACCAAAAGTGACAGGGACTCGCCGGGCATGCAGCAGCAGCTGGTTGGTGGTGATATAAGTGGCCAGCCGGGTGCATGCCGGGGAAGGGAAGAGGAAGAGGAAGAGAGAATACTAGCTAAGCAAACCAGCTGCTAAGTGCTAGCTAGCCAGGGACGGACGTGCTATCGATCGACGTCGAGGATGCAGGGCGAGGATCAGCAGCCGATGCAGATGGTGCTGCGGGTGAAGCACCCCTCGTCGCTGTCCTCCTCCGAGGAGGGGTCGGGGGAAGGGGAAGGCTCGTCAAGGTCCGCGCTCTCGGTCTTCAAGGCCAAGGAGGAGCAGATCGAGAGGAAGAAGATGGAGGTCAGGGAGAAGGTCTTCGCGCAGCTCGGACGCGTCGAGGAGGAGTCAAAGAGACTCGCATTCATAAGACAGGTACGTGCGCGCTCTGCGTACGAGCATTCATTCGGCTAGCTGGTGGTTACCATGCATTAATTCTTCCTCAGATCACCACCAGCCTAGCTAGCAACCATGTCAACCCAACTGCTAGCTAGCTGCTACCGGTAGTCCCGTATATAGGACTTCCTACTTTGGTGATTTTTATATCCTACCAATCAAAGGGTGGTCTGCGAATGGGCCCAAGCTTCTATATTAATTGATCATAAACACCTACTCGACAAGAAAAAAAATCATGATCAAGTATATGCATGTTTAGGCAATGAAGGTCTACTCTTTGATCCCTCCAAAACCACACCCGGCCCCTTTATTGTAATTATGTCTAGCTAGCTCATTACGTACAACAAAGTTCGTTTATAAAAAAAGGATTTTCGATGATCGTGGTGTTTCGCTTTAGAGAATCATACTTTCGAATCACAAGTTCATAGGCCATGCATGACCATGTTTCATATGCTTGCAATATTGTTAGTTGTCACTACTACTAAGAGTCACGACTAAGGACCGGTTTGCTGTTGCTGTTGTCTATTGTGCGGTGTTGAACATGTTTTATGACACGCTGTAAAAGAATAGCCACACAAGTAACAAAAATCCAAATAACCCAATGGAACTCTAGACACTGCTTGTAAGAAAATTTACATTATATTACTGCCTCCGTTCTCAAAAAGATGTTACAATTTTTTTTAGATTTGGATGAATCTTATACTAAATAGTGTCGAGATACATTCAAATTTAGACAAATCTTCCTTTTTAGGACAGAGGGAGTATCATAATCTACCTTAATGCTAAACACAGACTATCATAGTGGCAAGTTCTCTTTTCACCCATAACCATCATGGGCCGCCGGGGGGGGGGGGGGGGGGGGGGGGGGGTCCCGGAATTTGGAGTATGAGTATTCAAAATTGGAAGAATATTTTATTATGTGAACTAATAAATTTTATAAAAGAATCATATTATGAACAAATGATCACATATGTCTCAAAGAAACCCTCACAATGAAAGATATTTGTGCTTGACAAGCATATGGGTTTACTGAAATTAGAGTATCAAATATTTCTAACTAATGGAGTTAACATGAAAACTGGAGAGTAGAGGAAACACTATATGAGCTTTCTATAACAAAAATACGTGCAAATGGATTTCTTTTTGAAAAGGGAAAATGCGGATAGGCTTGAACACTAAACCAACTGATTAAGAGTTTCTTCCAAACAAATTGGGATACTTCATCCGTTATTTTATCATAGGATAGGTTATTTTTATTATATACCCCATAGAACATTAACAAGCATTATTTTAAAAAATATTTGGATATTCAACCGTTTACCCTTAAATTGAAGTAGGCCCACTCCGTTCATGGGTGCCTTTTTTTCGAGAGAAGGGTGGTTTTTGGTTGTCTACACTCTTATAGAAACTGAGCCAATGCAAGCCCCTCAGAGCCCATTGGAATCCAGCCCAACCTTATTGAGACGCAAGGCCTGGTTGAGAATGCTTTAAGCATCATGCACCTTCTGTGTGCCAAATAATGATGCCAGATGTTAATCTGGATTTTAGAACCTGTAGTGTGTGCCAGATAAGGATACCAGAGGTGGAGCCCTGGCCCAAGAAAACGTGCATGCAAGCAAACGCAAGATGGGGCAGTTGCACCTAGTGAGCTTGCTTGACCCAGCTCCAAGCACTTCCGAAAAGACTGCATTCTTTGCACAGCCTCGCGTGATCCTACCAAAACTTAGTACGTAAACAATTTTCCTTCTACTATCTGAAGTGTTACTTTTGTTTGTAGGAGCTGGAAGGTATGGCGGATCCTACCCGGAAGGAGGTGGAATCGATACAGAGGCGGATAGACACGGTTAACCGCCAGCTCAAGCCTCTCAGTAAGAACTGCGTCAAGAAGGTGAAGGCATAAATACTTGCTGAAAATACATATCTTGCGACAAGCAAAGTATATTTCAAGCTGAAAATACTAGAACAATCTGTTACGTGATACCGTATATTTCAAGCTGACATACGGATTTGTTCTTGCATTGAACAAAAATAAAACTAACAGGAGAAAGAATACAAAGAGATTCTCGAGGCTTACAACGAGAAGAGCAAGGAGAAGGCGCTGCTTGTCAACAGGCTAATAGAGGTGAACTGAATTATATCATCGCCTCATTTCTCTCAGTTAAAGATTTGTTGTTAAATGTTCATCTGGCAAACCTCCAGACATGTACTATATTTATTGTGAGTAAAAAAGCTTGTTAATTACTTACATGACCTGTGTCTCTCGCAGCTGGTGAGCGAAAGCGAGAGGATGAGGATGAAGAAGCTTGAAGAGCTGAACAAGACAGTGGATTCGCTCTACTAGACACACACGCCAGTTAATGTTAATGTTAATTACCCCGGCAGGCCGGGAGCTTAATTCCTATCTGTGCAATCGATCTCCGTCCCATGGATTTGTGGCATCTCCATTCATGTATGTGATCAGTGTCAGCCTGTAACTGACGATGTCGTGCGTGAGCGATTCTTGTTGGTTTTCCGTTTCTTCTTTCTTCTGATTAACTACTGGCTTGAGTCTTGTTGCGATGTCGATCGGTGTCGAGTAAAACTGACGTTATTTAAACGAAAGGGACCAAGGAACAAGACTGATTATGAAAAAAAGTGAACATGGCGGCGTGTATCAACCGTTCGGTGCTAATATTCCTCCATTGCTGTCGCTGTTAGTTGTAGCTAATTAAGCAGAGAGATCAAGAGGAATTTAATGTGAGAAATCCCAGTACTACTTGGAGTGGCTAGTACTTACTTGGAGTGGTGTCTCTGTTTAGCTACAGAAAAGGGATTCTGGTGGTAGCTCATCTCTGCTGATCTTGCACATGTTCTAACCTCCCTAGCTACCTCTGCCTTTTAGTTAGCTCCTAGTACAAAATGTACAATGTCTGTCCCCACAACAATCAGTCTTCAGTTTTGTCTCTGAACCATGGCCAGAAATAACACCTTCAGCTGTTCAGCATCCTGGCTCGCAACCACCCCACTCATATCGAATTTGGTTAGGTGGCTGCTGCTAACCAGGAGGTTAAAACGTCATATACATTGCTAGAGAAGTCCAGTGTTGGCAAAGAAAAGTCCATCGGATTTGGATCGATCTATGTGACACTTAATTGAGGTCCATGAAATGATGAGCCCTTGCTTCTAGGTAGACGCCTGGCTGGTGCAGAACCTGAAATCGGGCCATGACGCTGACAGATACAGATCGAAGACGAGACATGCCACATGAACCCCAGATGGTTAGTGCACGCAAAGGTCCAGGCCTAGAAGCCATATTTTTTGGCTCCATCCATGACGGGCCCTGAACTAATGAGTATGACCAGCTGGTCAGGTCTACCATAAACACCACGAATAATTTCACACACCTAGTACTTGAGCCTCCAGCCATATCACGCCATTAAGTTGTTCAATTAGTACGTGCATGCTTAGGTGAGTGGTGGTACCTTAGCAGTACGCCCATCGGTCTGTCCAATGTCATGTCACCCATGCCCAAAAGCAGATTCACTGCAAAAATGCTGTTAGTTACTTCAGTAAGTACACTGTACAGTAGTAGCTCTGTGTTGGCTATTTACGCCTCAAGCAGTATACAATGACAGTTGGACATCAGTTTAATGCGATTAATAAGTGGTGCTCCGTACTGGACCCAAAACAAACAAATTAATTGTTCTAGTGTAAGGAAAAGCTATTCCCTCTGTCTCGGTTTACAGGGCTCAACTCGTTTTGCATTTAGAAACAAGGCATTTTTTCATTTGACCCTAAAATCTCTCCCAACAGCTGCCTCTCTCCAATCAACTCCTGCCTATTTATGGAGTAATAGACTACACCGTGCGCATGAAGCCATCCCATTGGTTTTGTTTTCCACCCTACCGTATGCACCAAGTAAATACTCCTCCTGTCTCGGTTTACGGTTACAGGGCTCAACTCGTTTTGCATTAGGAACAAGGAATTTTTTTATTGGACCCTAATGTTGAAGTGTATAAGTGAATTGCACTAGCCCTTTCCATCAGTTCGGACTTTTGGTTGCGTTGACTAGTGCATGAAGCTTGACATGATATCAGAGCGTAAGGTCTCGAGTTCGAGTCCTGGCTTTCGCAATTTATCCTAAAATTGCTGTTGACCCCTCTATGTCCACGTATAGGCCTCTTGAGTCATACGTGAGTTTCGCGCGCCGTCGCTTTCTTCCTGTTGCACGTGCTGACTTCTTCCCGTCACACGTGAGAGGGGGTGTTGAAGTGTATAAGTGAATTGCACTAGCCCTTTCCATCAGTTCGGACTTTTGGTTGCGTTGGCTAGTGAATGAAGTTGACACCTAAAACCTCTCCCAAGGGGTGCCTCTCTCCAATCAACTCTGCCCATTTAGAGTCTTTAAAAAAAACTCTGCCTATTTAGAGCATATACAACAGATGCTTAAAAACTGGCCGACGCCCAAAAATTGCTTTATAAGCGTGAGTGAGATGAAAAATATCACTCTAGCAGACGCTAAAAAAAATGCATGCGGTAAAAAGCCCAAACGCACACGGCATATTTGGTGTGCCGGCTCTAGCTGTTAGAGATATGCCCTAGAGGCAATAATAATATAGTTATTATTATATCTTTGTGTTTATGATAAATGTTTACATTCATGCTATAATAGTATTAACAAGGAAACATTGATACTTATGTGATTTGTAAACTTAATTTGAAGTCCCTAGTATAGTCTCTATACTTCACTAGCTTGTTGGTTGATTAATGATTGTGGTTTCCCTATCATGAACATTGAGATGTTATCAACAACAAGATCATATCGTTAGGAGAATGATATGGTGGACATACTCCTATAGATAAGCGTAGCATAAAGATCAAGTCATTTCAATAGTTCAATTGCTATATGCTTTCTGATACATAGTAACCTAATTCCTTCGACCATGAGATCATGCATATCACCTTTGCCGGATGGATGCTTTGATGACATCAAACACCACACCGTAACTGGGTGGTTATAAAGGTGGCATTGAGTGTTCGGAAAGTATTGGTTGAGACACATGGATCAAGAGTGGGATTTGTCCATCCACATGACGGATAGATATACTCTGGGCCCTCTCGGTGGAATGTCATCCAATTAGCTTGCAAGCATGTGACTTGGTCACAAGGGATCACATATCACGGGAACGAGAAAAGAGTACTTATCAGTAACGAGGTTGAACTAGGTATGCAGAGATACCGACGATCATAACCTCGGATAAGTAACATATCGTGAGACAAAGGGAAATTGGTATCGTATGTAAGTGGTTCATTCGATCGCAAAGTAATCGTAGAAATATGTGGGAGCCATATGAATTTCCAGATTCCTCTATTGGTTATTGTTCGGAGAAGTGTCTCGATCATGTCCGCATAATTCACGAACCGTAGGGAGACACACTTAAGGATTCGACGTTGTTTGAGTAGTTATGGTATTATGAGAAAGAGACCGAATGTTGTTCGGAGTCTCGGATGGGATCCGGGATATCACGAGGTGATCCGGAATGGTCCGGAGAATAAGATTCATATAAGGAAAGTCCCGTTTCAGAGTTCGGGAATGATTCCGGTGTTTTCATCGGGAATGTTCTAGAAGGTTCCGGATTGTCCGGCACTCCGGGGGGGGGGGGGAGGGGTACATGAATGTGTCATTACATATTGGAATGATTGCATCATGTACTAAGTGTTCTTGCTGTCCCAAATAAAGGATTAAATTGAATCCTAAAACAGAAAAGTCAAATGTCCAGTTTGAAAGTCAAACGGCTAAAACAAGAAACTGTGGGAAACAAGCAAGAGGAGTTGGGAACCGACTTGAGGGAGGAGTCTCCTCCCCAAGCCGGCGCGCCACCCAAGGCCGACTTGGGGAGGGACTCTCCTCCCCTGGCCGCGCCTCCCCACCTATAAAAGGAGGGGCAAGGCCCCCTCCTCTAGACACACAAGTTTCCACCTCTAAATCTCCGGTTTAGAGCCGTTTTGGTTTAGAGCTTCTAATTGCTTTAGCCAGCGGTTTAGAGCCTTCTAATTGGTGTGTCTAATCTCTAGACCACTAATTGCCCTCTCTCATAATCCACCATACTCGCTCCGGCTTAAGGCGAAGCCCTGCGGGATTTCCCCTCTACTTCCGGTACCACGCCGTTGTGCTGCCGGAATCGCGAGGAGAGTGCTACAACCTCCGCTGCCTGCTGGAACAAGGGAGAGGAAGGTCTTCATCGAGTATCGAACGTGTGACCGACTGCGGGAGCGCTGCCGGAACGCAGCGCCGGAAGGATCGTCTACACGATCTTGAGATCGGGAAGAGTACGACTACATCACCCACGAGAATCCGCTCTCGTTAAACGCTTTAGAATCTTCGAGGGTAAGTTATTCCATCGACTCATTGCTACAATCTAGTAGATAGATCTTGGCTTGTTTGTTTGTATGCGATAGAAAATTTTGTTTTCCATGCTACGAAACCCTACAGTGGTATCAGAGCCGTGTCTATATGTAGATCTGTTGCACGAGTAGAACACAATGGTCATTGTGGGCGTTGATGCTTTTATTGTCGATTGCTTCTTGTGTACTTTGCATCTTGCGGTATGTTGGGATGAAGCGGCCCGGGCTAACCTTACATGACATCGTTCATGAGACTTGCTCCACGCTTGACATGCGACTTGTATTGCATAAGTGGCTTTGCGGGTGCCTGTTTCTCCTAGCATAGTTAAGATCCAATTTACAACGGGTGATTAACAATACTAGTATCAATGTTGTGGTTCTTGTTCGTAAGTTAGAACGACACTTATCGAAAGCCCCAAACCACGTAAAATATGCAAAGAAAGTAGAGGCGTCTAACTTTGTTTTGCAGGGGTGTGCAGTGATGTGATATGGCCATGATTGTGATTATATTTGATGTATGCAATGTTCCTTATTGTAAGTCGGCAACCGGCAGGAGCCATATGGTTGTCTTTAATTTATGTTAAGACCCGCGTGTCTATTCAAAGTAGTTGTAATTGTTGAAGCCGGTGGACGACAACCATGGAGTAGCGTCATTGACCTTGATGCAATGTCGGTGATGATGGAGATCATGTTCGTGCTTGAAGATAGAGATCGGAAGCACAAAGAAGAAAGGCCATATCATATCACATATATATTGAATTGCATGTGATGTTAATCCTTTATGCATCTTTTATTGCTTAGTAGACGACGGTAGCATTATAAGATGATCCCTCATGCACATGAATTTCAAGTCATAAAGTGTTCACCCTTAGTTAGCACCGTTGCTAAAGCTTGTTGTTTCGAAGCACCACGTGATGATCGGGTGTGTTAGATTCCGCAAGTGTATACAACGTGAGCAAGCCAGATTTGCTCATGCGGAAACTAAGATTTGATCTTGACGAGCCTAGCATGTACAGACATGGTCTCGGAACACAGATCACCGAAAGGTAAAGCATGAATCATATAGTAGATATGATGAACATGATGATTGTTCGCCATTGAAATTATATCAACTCTCGTGATGATCGGTGTTGATGTAGTGGATTTGGTTCATGTGATCACTAAAACAATGTGAGGGATATTGTTTTGAGTGGGAGTTCACCTAGTTTAATTACATTAATTAATTTGAACTCAATTTGTCATAAACTTAGTCTAAACTATTGCAAATATGTTGTAGATCAATGGCAGCCCCTACCATCAATTTTAATGCGTCCCTAGAGAAAGAAAAGTTGAAAAACAATGGAAGCAACTTCGCGGATTGGTTCCGCAATTTGAGGATTGTCCTCACAGCTGGTAATTTGACCTATGTGCTGGATGCACCGCTGGGTGACCCACCTGCAGCTGATGCTCCCGATGAAGTAAAGAATGTTTACCTCGCTCGGAAGAATCAGTACTCCATAGTTCAGTGTGCTATCTTGTATGGTTTGGAATCGGAGCTTCAGAAAAGGTTTGAGGATTCAGACCCATATGATATTGTCGAGGATCTCAAATTGATTTTTGAGACTCATACGGCAATTGAAAGCTATGAGGCTTCTGAAAAGTTCTTTAACTGCAAGATGGAAGAGGGCAGCTCCGTCAGTGAGCATGTGCTTAAGATGTCTGGGCACGCAAACAAACTTCAAAGCTTGGGTATAGTGATTCCTAATGCTTTGGGGATTTATCGTGTCCTCCAATCACTACCACCAAGTTACAAGAACTTTGTGATGAACTACAACATGCAGAACATGAACAAGACGTTGCCAGAACTCTTTGCCATGTTGAAATCTGCAGAAGTGGAGATCAAGAAAGAGCACCAAGTGTTGTTGGTCAATAAGACCACCAAATTCAAGAAAGGCAAGTCTAAGCAAAAGGGACACTTCAAGAAGGGTGGTAAGAAAGTTACCACGCCGACGAAGAAGACCAAGGCTGGACCTAAGCCTGATACTGAGTGCTTTTACTGCAAGGGAGAAGGTCACTGGAAGCGGAATTGCCCAAAGTACTTGGCGGATTGGAAGAACGGCAACATCAAGAAGAAAGGTATATCTGATATACATGTTATTGATGTGTATCTCACTAGTACTCGTAGTAGTGCCTGGGTATTTGATACTGGTTCGGTTGCTCATATTTGTAACTCGAAACAGGTGCTGCAGAATAAACGGAAGCTAGCGAAGAACGAGGTGACGATGCGCGTGGGAAACGGATCAAAAGTTGATGTGATCGCGGTCGGCACGCTACCCCTTCATCTACCATCGGGATTAGTTTTATACTTAAATAATTGTTATTTGGTGCATGCGTTGAGCATGAACATTATATCGGGATCTTGTTTATTGCGAGACGGTTACTTGTTTAAATCCGAGAATAATGGTTGTTCGATTTATATGAGTAATATGTTTTATGCACATGCACCTCTGATAGATGGTCTATTCTTATTGAATCTCGATAGTGGAAATACACATATCAACAACATTGAGGCTAAACGTTTGAAATCAAGCTATAATTCGACCTATATGTGGCACTGTCGTCTTGGTCACATCGGAGTGAAACGTATGAAGAAACTCCATTCCGATGGACTTCTTGAATCACTTGATTTTGAATCACTTGAAAGATGCGAAGCATGTCTGATGGGTAAAATGACTAAGACTCCATTTTCTGGTATGATGGAGCGAGCTACGGACTTATTGGAAATCATACATACCGATGTGTGTGGTCCAATGAGTGTAGCATCGCGCGGTGGTTATCGTTATGTTCTTACCTTCACGGATGACTTGAGTAGATATGGGTATATCTATTTCATGAAACATAAGTCCGAAACTTTCGAGAAGTTTAAGGAGTTTCAAAGTGAGGTAGAGAATCAACGTAACAAGAAGATTAAATTTCTACGTTCTGATCGTGGAGGTGAATATCTAAGTTACGAGTTTGGCGAGCATTTGAAGAAATGCGGAATACTTTCACAATTGACACCGCCGGGAACACCACAGCGTAATGGTGTGTCCGAACGTCGTAATCGAACTCTCTTAGATATGGTTCGTTCTATGATGTCACTTACAGATTTACCGCTATCATTTTGGGGTTATGCATTAGAAACAGCCGCATTCACTTTAAATAGGGCACCATCTAAATCCGTTGAAACGACACCGTATGAATTATGGTTTGGGAAGAAACCTAAATTGTCGTTCCTTAAAGTTTGGGGATGCGAAGCCTATGTAAAGAAGTTACAGCCGGACAAGCTTGAACCCAAAGCGGAAAAATGCGTCTTCATAGGATACCCGAAGGAAACTATTGGGTATACCTTCTATCATAGATCCGAAGGCAAAATCTTCGTTGCCAAGAATGGATCCTTTCTAGAGAAGGAATTTCTCTCGAAAGAATTGACTGGAAGGAAAGTAGAACTCGACGAGGTTGTCGAACCTTCTCTCGAAATTGCGAGTAGCGCAGCACCGGAAGAAGTTCCTGTGGTGTCTGCACCAATAAGAGAGGAAGCTAATGATGGTGATCATGAAACTTCGGTTGAAGTTGCTACAGAGCCTCGGAGGTCAACGAGAACTCGTACCACTCCAGATTGGTATGATTCCGTTATGAATGTCATGTTGGTGGACAACACCGATGACCCCGAGACATATGAGGAAGCGATGATGATCCCAGATTCCAATAAATGGCAAGAAGCCATGAAATCCGAGATTGGATCCATGTACGAAAACCAAGTATGGACTTTGGTGGACTTACCGGATGGCCGGAAGGCTGTCGAGAACAAATGGATTTTCAAGAAGAAAACAGATGCTGATGGTAATGTTACTGTCTATAAAGCTCGACTTGTCGCAAAAGGGTTTCGACAAATTCAAGGAGTTGACTACGATGATCCTTTCTCACCGGTAGCGAAGCTAAAGTCTGTGAGGATTATGTTAGCAATCGCTGCATATTATGATTATGAGATATGGCAGATGGATGTCAAAACAGCATTCCTCAATGGAGACATTGATGAAGAGTTGTATATGATGCAACCCAAAGGTTTTGTCGATCCTAAAGATGCTAACAAGGTATGCAAACTTCAATGGTCCATCTATGGATTGAAGCAAGCATCCCGAAGTTGGAATCAACGTTTTGATAAGGTAATCAAAAGTTTTGGTTTTATACAAACTTATGGAGAAGCTTGTATTTACAAGAAAGTGAGTGGGAGCTCTGTAGCATTCTTAATACTATATGTGGATGACATATTGTTGATTGGGAATGATGTAGACCTTCTTAATAGTGTCAAGGAATATTTGAATAATAGTTTTTCAATGAAGGATCTTGGTGAAGCAGCTTACATATTAGGCATAAAGATTTATAGAGATAGATCGAAACGCCAAATATCATTGTCACAGAGTACATATTTGGACAAAGTTCTAAAGAGGTTTGGAATGGAAGAAAGCAAGAAAGGGTTCTTGCCCATGTTGCCCAATACGACCTTGAGTAAAACTCAAAGTTCGACATCGGCAGAAGATAGAGAAAGGATGAGTAAGACTCCCTATGCCTCAGCCATAGGATCTCTAATGTATGCCATGCTATGTACTAGACCCGACATTGCATATGCTGTTAGTTTAACTAGCAGAGATCAAAGTGATCCAGGAGTGGATCATTGGACAGCGGTCAAAAACATCCTTAAGTACTTGAGAAGAACTAAGGATATGGTTCTTTCTTATAGAGGTGATGAACAGCTCGTTGTTAATGGTTACACCGATGCTAGTTGGAACACCGATCCGGATGATTCTAAATCACAATCCGGATACGTATTTATTTTGAATGGTGCAGCAGTTAGCCGGAGGAGTGCAAAGCAAAGCGTTGTGGCAAGATCTTCAACTGAATCGGAATACATGGCTGCTTCGGAGGCTTCACAAGAAGCGATATGGATGAAAGAGTTCATTACAGAGCTGGGTGTGGTTCCTAGTGCGCTGGACCCAATGTCTATCTACTGTGATAACATGGGCGCCATAGCCAATGCGCAAGAACCAAGGCCACACAAGAAGCTGAAGCATATCAAGCTACGTTTTCACGCTATTCGAGAACATATCCAGGATGGGGATATAAAGATTTGCAAAGTACACACAGATCTGAATGTGGCGGATCCGTTGACTAAACCTCTCCCGAGGGCAAAACATGACCAACACCAAACTGCTATGGGTGTTCGGTATATTACCATGTAATCTAGATTAGATGACTCTAGTGCAAGTGGGAGACTGTTGGAGATATGCCCTAGAGGAAATAATAAATGTAGTTATTATTATATCTTTGTGTTTATGATAAATGTTTACATTCATGCTATAATAGTATTAACAAGGAAACATTGATACTTGTGTGATTTGTAAACTTAATTTGAAGTCCCTAGTATAGCCTCTATACTTCACTAGCTTGTTGGTTGATTAATGATTGTGGTTTCCCTATCATGAACATTGAGATGTTATCAACAACAAGATCATATCGTTAGGAGAATGATATGGTGGACATACTCCTATAGATAAGCGTAGCATAAAGATAAAGTCATTTCAATAGTTCAATTGCTATATGCTTTCTGATACATAGTAACCTAATTCCTTCGACCATGAGATCATGCATATCACCTTTGCCGGATGGATGCTTTGATGACATCAAACACCACACCGTAACTGGGTGGTTATAAAGGTGGCATTGAGTGTTCGAAAAGTATTGGTTGAGACACATGGATCAAGAGTGGGATTTGTCCATCCACATGACGGATAGATATACTCTGGGCCCTCTCGGTGGAATGTCATCCAATTAGCTTGCAAGCATGTGACTTGGTCACAAGGGATCACATATCACGGGAACAAGAAAAGAGTACTTATCAGTAACGAGGTTGAACTAGGTATGCAGAGATACCGACGATCATAACCTCGGATAAGTAACATATCGTGAGACAAAGGGAAATTGGTATCGTATGTAAGTGGTTCATTCGATCGCAAAGTAATCGTAGAAATATGTGGGAGCCATATGAATTTCCAGATTCCTCTATTGGTTATTGTTCGGAGAAGTGTCTCGATCATGTCCGCATAATTCACGAACCGTAGGGAGACACACTTAAGGATTCGACGTTGTTTGAGTAGTTATGGTATTATGAGAAAGAGACCGAATGTTGTTCGGAGTCTCGGATGGGATCCGGGATATCACGAGGTGATCCGGAATGGTCCGGAGAATAAGATTCATATAAGGAAAGTCCCGTTTCAGAGTTCGGGAATGATTCCGGTGTTTTCATCGGGAATGTTCTAGAAGGTTCCGGATTGTCCGGCACTCCGGGGGGGGGGGGGAGGGGTACATGAATGTGTCATTACATATTGGAATGATTGCATCATGTACTAAGTTTTCTTGCTGTCCCAAATAAAGGATTAAATTGAATCCTAAAACAGAAAAGTCAAATGTCCAGTTTGAAAGTCAAACGGCTAAAACAAGAAACTGTGGGAAACAAGCAAGAGGAGTTGGGAACCGACTTGAGGGAGGAGTCTCCTCCCCAAGCCGGCGCGCCACCCAAGGCCGACTTGGGGAGGGACTCTCCTCCCCTGGCCGCGCCTCCCCACCTATAAAAGGAGGGGCAAGGCCCCCTCCTCTAGACACACAAGTTTCCACCTCTAAATCTCCGGTTTAGAGCCGTTTTGGTTTAGAGCTTCTAATTGCTTTAGCCAGCGGTTTAGAGCCTTCTAATTGGTGTGTCTAATCTCTAGACCACTAATTGCCCTCTCTCATAATCCACCATACTCGCTCCGGCTTAAGGCGAAGCCCTGCGGGATTTCCCCTCTACTTCCGGTACCACGCCGTTGTGCTGCCGGAATCGCGAGGAGAGTGCTACAACCTCCGCTGCCTGCTGGAACAAGGGAGAGGAAGGTCTTCGTCGAGTACCGAACGTGTGACCGACTGCGGGAGCGCTGCCGGAACGCAGCGCCGGAAGGATCGTCTACACGATCTTGAGATCGGGAAGAGTACGACTACATCACCCACGAGAATCCGCTCTCGTTAAACGCTTTGGAATCTTCGAGGGTAAGTTATTCCATCGACTCGTTGCTACAATCTAGTAGATAGATCTTGGCTTGTTTGTTTGTATGCGATAGAAAATTTTGTTTTCCATGCTACAAAACCCTACACTAGCGTGCTACAAAACTCGACCACATGCGCGAGGCTCCAATTGCTGATCTGAAACCTTCGCGCGCGACCGCCTGCATCCTGCTACGTGTGTTGCCGGCGAAATTCCGACACTGGACGGCTTTCCCCTACTCCCTCAACCCTCCTTCTTACTTCTTTGGGACCTCTACTACCAAGGGAGGCGTTCAGCCATTGTTCGCAACACCCGCCGCCGCTGCATCGAACCCTAGCTCCGGTCTCATCCACGGCGCCACGACTGGCGAAGGCGCATGGCGTCATCCCACCGTCGTCGACCGCCTTGAAGACAAGGAACGTTGTGCCCAATCGGTCGGTGGCTTCGCCGACGCTTGGACAAAAGAAGGGTAAGACAACGAACACGGGCGCGGGTCGGCGTGGCCAACCTCCGGCAGCGCATGTGTCCGGCCAATTCCATCCACCGCCGCCACCTTAGCCGCCAGCGACCACAAAGGAGGTTGTGTCGTCTGTTGCGCCCAAACATGTTCGATCCAATGACGGGAAGATATGAACTTTTTTTTGAATTAGGTAGATGATGTAGTGTGGAATGTGACGTGTGTTCCTTTTCGCACAATGTAGTGTGGACGATGAATTATGTCAACTATGAATATTGTGTCATCACATTCTCAAGAGTATTGGTCTCAAGAATGTGCTACTCAACAACATGATGATTATGATGAATTTGAAGTAGACAATGAGTGCACCTTCGTGTGGATATGGAGGCATGGTGGCATGAGTGCACCTTCGGGTGGCTATGGAGATATGGGTGGCATGAGAGTATGTGGTGACCCAGTACAACACTTGTGGAGTACAAGTTGTTGATATAACATTCACAAGTCCTCGTCCGTAAATATTATATAGTTCAGAGTGATACAACAAAAATATTGCGAGTCCAAAACTCTCATATATTCATTCTAAGAACTAAAAGTGTACAAAAGCTTCGAGATCCTCCTTGGTCCAATAAGGATTCACATGGATGAAATTCAAATGGAATAGCTTCCTAATCAATAGTACTACTAAGCTTAGTACCATTTGAGCCGACAAGTTATTTTGACTAAAAGTGTACAAAAGTTTTGAGATCCTCCTTGGTTCAATGAGGATTCACGTGGATGAAATTCAAATGGAATAGCTTCCTAATCAATAGTACTACTAAGCTTAAGTTTAGTACCATTTGAGCCGACAAGTTATTTTGAAAGCTACACTATTGCGAGCTCAACCACCTATGCTTGCTATAGTGGATATATCTACGTACATCTTTTGCTTCTGCTATATCTGCACCTTCACTGTCTTCTAATATTGTGATACCCTGTTGTTGATTTGTTCTTCGTGTTGGTCTTCTCATCCATTAATAATCGAAGGGCTTTTAAAAGATATGGTTAAGTACGAGCATATTCAACAAGTTTTATTGTGTTTTTTGATGCTTTATCTCCAACCGTAGACCCCTTAGACTATGCAGGTTTTCGAAAATAGATTTTTAGAAAAGTTAAGTTTAGATTTTAGAAATTAGCACACGCATGTCTATGTGAGTACTTAGCGGTACATACACAAGGGCATCAGGCAAATGTCATGTTACCCATCTAGCTGTCGATTCACTACTATACAAAAATGATGTTACTTGCTTCAGTAAGTACGTACACTGCACAGTAGCTCTGTGTTCGCTATTGCTCTGCAAACAGTAATATAGGAGTACAACAAACAGAGGGGAATACGGTCGTAGTAACGACGATTGGACATCAGTTTAATGCAATTAATAGTTGGCGCTCCGTACCGGACCCAAGACGAACAAATTACTCCCTCCGGGTCCCGTTTAGAGCAAGAACAATAGTACTCCCTATTGCACGGTTTGCAGGGCGTCTAATCAAATTTGGGTTTTTTCAAAATTATAACGTTCCTATGACAGTTTTTTTCCAACTTTCTATGCATGCAACAGTCTTCCACCACTGCATGCGTCTTAACCCTTCACTAATAGGCCTATTTTTCAGCCAATACGATCACGCCTAGATCCGTGAGATTTTTTTAAAGCGCCCTACAAACCGTGAAGGAGGGAGTAGCTGGTTATAAGGTAGTGACATCGGCTGGCTATAAGACATTAAATAGTATATTTTATTGATCTATACTAGGTTTTTGGGGTAGAACGATGCAGCCTTTCAGCTCATCGGCTTCGTGTTTATATGAGCGTGAAACAGCCTCACGCGTGGCTTACAAGATAAAGATCATAATCGGTTGTTACAAGAGATTGGATAGATATCTAACAACTTAGAGTACTACTCCATAGTTGTATACAAGAGATATAACAGCCAAACATAAAATCTAATAGCCCCTCTTAATCACAACCTTCAGAAAGGTTGAGATTACGTTTGAACTCATTCAAATTTTTGATTGCCAAAGCTTTTGTGAAACCATCTGCAACTTGATCTTTATTGGATATGAACTTGATCTCAAGCATTTTGTTAGCAACTCTTTCTCGAACAAAATGATAGTCTATCTCAATGTGTTTAGTTCTTGCATGAAAAACAGGATTTGCAGATAGATATGTAGCTCCTAAGTTATCACACCATAAACAAGGTTTTACCTTCATATGAACACCAAGCTCACCAAGCAAAGCTTCAACCCATATTAATTCTGCCGTAGCATTTGTCAATGCTTTGTATTCAGCCTCTGTACTGGACCTTGATACTGTGGCTTGTTTTCTTGCACTCCATGACACCAAATTGGGTCCAATAAATACAGCAAAACCTCCAGTGGACCTTCTATCATCTAAACAACCTGCCCAATCTGCATCTGAGAATGCACTCAAAAAACTGGATGAAGATTTCTGAAAGGTCAGACCAACACGCATAGTACCCTGTACATATTTTAAAATTCTTTTTGCAGCTGTCCAATGAGCAGTTGTTGGAGCATGGAGATACTGACAAACTTTATTTACTGAGAAGGAAATATCAGGTATGGTGAGTGTCAAATATTGTAAGGCACCTACAATACTTCTGTATTGTGTGCTATCATCAGGACCAAGAGCAGTTCCCTCAGTCAAAGATAATTTTTCAGTGGAAGACAAGGGTGTGGGAGAGGAAGTGCAATTTTTCATACCAACTTTCTTTAGCAAGTCCTCAGCATATTTTTCTTGAGTAAGAAGTAAACCATTCTGAGTTTTCTTTACCTCAATACCCAGAAAGAAGTGTAGATCTCCTAGATCCTTGAGTGCAAAGTCATCATTGAGATCAGCAAGAAGAGCCGTGATAGCCTGATTTGATGAGCTAGTGACTATGATGTCATCAACATAGATTAGAACAAATATCATGACATTATTTTTATTATAAAGAAAAGGTGAAGTGTCTGCTTTGGAGGAAGTAAAACCAAGTTGTTGCAGCTTGGTGCTAAGCCTGGAATACCAAGCTCGAGGAGCTTGCTTAAGTCCATAGAGAGCTCTATCAAGTTTGCAAATGTAATGTGGGGTAGCAGAAGACTCAAAACCTGGAGGTTGTTTCATATATATACCTCCTCTTCCAGAACGCCATGCAAAAACGCGTTCTTGACATCTAGCTGCCGCAGACTCCAGCCCCTGGAAACAGCAACAGACAGAACAATTTTGATGGTTGCTGCCTTGACAACAGGACTAAAGGTATCTTCGTAATCTATCCCATATCTTTGCTTGAAGCCTTTTGCAACTAGGCGTGCCTTGTACCTATCAATTGTACCATCTGCATGTTTCTTGATACGATATACCCACTTACAGTCAATAAGATTTTTTGTAAAATGTGGAGGAACAAGATGCCATGTTTTATTTTGCATTAGAGCATTATATTCTTCTTCCATTGCCTTTCTCCATTTTTCATCCTCAAGAGCCTCCAAAAGCGTGCTAGGTTCACCTGTAGATGTGAATAAACTGTATGGAACAGTACCGTCAGTATATATTTTTGGCTGTCTTATACCTTTTTGCAACCTTGTTTGTGGTCTGGTCGGAGGTCTGGTTGAAGACAGCGTGGGAATCGGTGGTGATGTTGTGATTCCATGTGAGCTGCTGTTGCTGTCGCCACGCGAGCTGTCGCTATCAACAGAGGAGGCAGGACTTGATGAAGACGGCGAAGGCGCATGATGTCGCGCGGGAGACGCAGGAGATTGCGTGGGAGAGGAGGGCCCCGCGCTGTTGTCGTCGAGAGGTGCACGCAGGGATCGAGGCGGAGTCCGTGAACGCGACCGAGACGATGTCCTCGATCGGGACCCAGGCGAGGTCCGTGAAGGCGAGCGACCCCGACGCGAGGCTGGCGACGTCTGATCCCGAGACGGGCTTGATGAAGTGTCGTTGTCGTGGTCAGACCCAGGTGGAGTCTGTAGGGGCGACGAATCCCGGTGCGGGCCTGGTGAAAAGGCGCGGTCAGGCGGTCACGCACAGGGGCAGGTACGCCAGAGGATCTCTCGGGATTGCGCCGGATCAGGTCTTCCTCGGAGTTAGCGCCAGAAATATCTGAGGGAGAAAAAACGCCGGTTTGGTCCGTTTCTGTACTGTTTCGCGTCAGATTTTTTTCTGTTTCTTGCTGCTCCACGTGGGTACCTGCTTCATCATTATTTTCTGCAGTATCTTCATTAGTAACAATCAGTACAATGGGCAAGGTCATATAGTCATTAACAGATGCATCCCCACTATGTGATGTATGTTGTGGTAAAAGAAGAATATCACTTCGAAGACGGGCACCGGCGTTGGGATGGAGCTCAGAGAAAGGAAAAACGTTTTCATCAAACACAACATCTCTAGAGATGTAAACCCGACCAGTTGATATTTCTAAGCACTTGACACCTTTATGACGAGGACTGTATCCCAGGAAAACACATCGAGTAGAACGGAAAGCTAGTTTTCTTTTGTTGTAAGGACGAAGATTTGGCCAGCATGCACAACCAAAGATTCTAAGAGACTCATAGTTTGGTTTAGTGTGAAGGAGACGCTCTACTGGAGTATCATGATTGATCACCTTGCTAGGAAGAAGATTGATGAGAAAAGTGGCAGTGAGGAAAGCTTCATCCCAAAACTTGAGAGGTATGGATGCATTAGCAAGTAAAGCGAGACCCATTTCAACAATGTGACGACGTTTCCTTTCAGCGGAGCCATTTTGCTGATGAGCATAAGGACAAGAAACATGATGAGTAATTCCAATCTTTTGGAAGAAGCCATTTAATTTTTTATACTCACCTCCCCAATCAGTTTGCATAGTAATGATTTTCCTAGCAAATTTTCTTTCAACAAGTTGCTGGAAATTAAGGAATACTTGATAAACATCAGAGCGTTTCTTGAGCAAATAAATCCAAGTAAATTTTCTAAAATCATCAATAAAGCTTACATAATATGAATGTTTACCAGCATACACAGGTGCTGGACCCCATACATCAGAGAAAACTTGTTCCAAAGGAACAGAGGAAACACTAGTAGAGACAGGATATGGCAGTTGATGGCTCTTAGCTAGTTGACAAGGATCACAAATGTATGGATTTATTTCAGGAGAATAGGAGATATTATTTTTCTTAAGTACTTGTTGAACAATAAAAGATGAAGGGTGTCCTATACGGCAATGCCACGTAGAAGACAACGGCTTGATTGTGACGAAAACTTGCTTGTGATACTCGATAGAAGAAGACACTAGCGGGTAGAGACCACCATGACATGGGCCCTTATGCAGAATCCTCCTTGTGACCTGATCCTTGATCAAAAAGAAATATGGGTGAAACTCAAGAAACACATTGTTGTCAAGTGTAAGTTTATGAACCGACAGAAGGTTCTTGGAAGCACTTGGAACATGGAGAATATCATTGAGATGTAAAGAACTATTGGGGGTGCATAATGTTGAATGACCAATATGACTTATTTGCATACCGTTGCCGTTTGCTGTGTGGACGCGATCTCGTCCATTGTACTTGTCATGTGTAGTGAGTTTGCTCAACTCTGACGTGACGTGGTGAGTGGCACCTGAGTCGGGGTACCAGTTGGTGTCGACGCCATAAGATGCCACATGAGCACCCTTTGTATCACGATCATCATCAGAGTCGTGGCGATCTTGGTAACGCCACCAACACTCGTTGACGGGATGACCATGTATCTTGCAGATTTGACATGTTACGTCAACGAAGGGTGTGGGGGCACGACCACGGCGGCGCCCTCCATCATCCCTCCGTCCTCCATCATCACGATGTCGGCCACCGTCATCGCGGTGGCGTCCACCATCATCACGGCGTCGGCCACCATCATCGCGGTGGCGTCCGCCATCATCACGACGTGCATCACGTCCATCATCACGGCGCCAATCACGGCGTCCATCACGACCGCTATCATCACGACGCCTCCAACTGCCGTCACGGCGATCACCACCACCATGATCACCACGGTCAGGTGAACGACCGCGATCACCACGAGAGCGTGAGTCGCGGCTGTTCTCTCGAGAAGGGCGAGTGGCGATGTTGGCCGAGGAGGTGAAGTTGTTGTGTTGGCCTATTTCTGACAACATTTCTTAGCGAAGATCGTGAGCACAAACTTGATTAAAGAGATCATCTAGAGTGGTACCAGGATTGCCGTTGACGGAGGAGACGAGGTCGTTGTAGCGTGCGTCGAGGACGTTGAGGATGTAGCCCACCATCTCGTCTTCTTCGACGACCTTTCCCGCAGCAGCGAGCTCAGAGCTGAAGCTCTTCATGATGGCGAAGAACCGTGCGGCAGTCATCTCGTTTTTCTTGGTGTTGTTCAGCGCCCCTCGCAGATGGTTGATCTTCGTGCGAGAGTGGGAGGAGAACATCTTGGTGAGGACGGACCACACCTCAGCAGATGTGGCTAGGCCGACGACGTGGGGTATGATTTCCGTCGACAGTGAGTTCACGAGGAACCCAAGCACCGTCTGATCCCGCGAGAGCCATGCCGCATAGGCAGGGTTGGGGATTATGATCTTCTTCTGATTCTCATCTTCAACCTCCAGCTTCTTCTCCGGCGCGACGTCAGTTCCATCGAGGAGGCCGAGGACCTGAGCACCACATAGAGGAGGATAGACAAGGGTCTTCCAAAACAGGAAGTTGGCCCGGGTCAGCTTGACGGAGGGGGGGATCCGAGCGCGGTGGCGATCGACGTCGATGAAGAGGCCGCGGAGGTCATAGTCGCCAGGAGGAACGGATCTTGCAATTTGTGTCGAGGTTATTTTTTTGGGTCGTAGGTGTTTGGGTCTTTTGTCGTAGGGAGAGTCGTAGGTTTTTGTTGGGTCGTGTTTTTCTTCGGAAGGCAGCGGCGGCAGCAAGGAGCGGCGACGACAGCAGGGAGTTTTGTCGAGAGTTTTTCTTGGATGGGTTTTTGGCAGCTAGGTCATGGAAAAGGAAGGCTCTGATACCATATTGATCTACTAGGTTTTTGGGGTAGAACGATGCAGCCTTTCAGCTCATCGGCTTCGTGTTTATATGAGCGTGAAACAGCCTCACGCGTGGCTTACAAGATAAAGATCATAATCGGTTGTTACAAGAGATTGGATAGATATCTAACAACTTAGAGTACTACTCCATAGTTGTGTACAAGAGATATAACAGCCAAACATAAAATCTAATATATTTATGCTGAGTTAGAAGAGAGAGAAGAGGAGAGAGAAGGATAGTGGGCTCTTATGTAAGAGTCAGCTCTAGCACGTGCTCCTAGATACTTTGTGAGAGTGAATGGTGGCTCAAATATTGATAAATTATGATATCTATATAGTTTGTTATTGTATATATTGGCTATTTGATTGACTCTAGCTGACATGGCACTACTTTATAGTCAGCAGTTGGCTATACTATTGTTCTTGCTCTTAATAGCCAACATGTACAATAACAAATTATAATAAAAGCTAATTGCACCGGAGATACACAAACTTGTGTCTTGCGTGCAAATTGGTACAACAACTTGTAACTTGTAGTCAACTAGTACATGAGCTTATCACCCGGGTGCAAACTGCCCCAAAATCGACCTGGGGCATACACGTGGCATAGTTACTTCTATGAAAAAACCCTTGAAACTTTTTCTATCTCAAACATGGCCTTCTCCTCTTTATCTCAAATCCACCGTGCAGCGATGACATGCACATGCTCATCTGTCCATGCTATGTCGCCGCCTTTAGAGTCTAGACTGCCTTTGAGGAGCACACCGGGAGACTACAGACATCGCCTCCACACGCATGCAGCAGCTGCAACGCTAGAAACAATACCCAAGGGCCACTGCCAGTGAAGGGGCACCACCTCATGTTGGGCGGCGACCCTGCCAAGATGGCCATGGTGATGGCGCACGCGGTGGCCATGGCCACACCGGACGCGCCAGCAATGAGATGGCCATGACGATGCCCGATGCCACGGGTGCAAGCGGCCGATTTCCCTTTTAGCTACGTCGATCGAGTTAGAGAGACCGTGTTCGGCACCCTGATTTCACTGCCACCGGCGTCTTTGGTCCAACTCGTGGCTAGAGCTCTGTCCGAGTTTAGGCACCATGCATGTTATATTTTCCTCACCGAGAGGTGATCAGAAGAATTAATCATCCCCGGAGACCCTGAATCGATGGCACTGTCGTTGTCTTCTTTGCTACCGGCAGACCTTCGCCGCGCTCGATTTGTCGCCGTCACTAAGCCCCTGCTTCCTAGCTCCCTGAGGTGTTGCCGGCGCTACCTCCGCCGCCCCTCATCGAGCCATGTTTCCTCAAGTTTGCCTCCTCGTGGTACTGATGTGGCTCATCGAGGACGGCGGCTCGCCGTGGCTACACACGAGCCGCCGGTCGTAACAGTCGTCCTCTCGCGTCATGCGACACGGCATGTCAGCGTTTGCGCGCGCATTCTTGTTCCCGTCATCGCTGGTGTCTATGACCACCTACATGATCACGCCGTTGTCCGTATCATGCACGGAAGTTGATGTTCAGATTGGTCATGACTCATGACTCATCTTAGGCACCCTTGGCCCCTCAGCCCTCTTCGATGCGATTTGTGTGCAACGATCAGATATTCAGAGTTGGTCCGCTGCAGCGTGGTCGAAACCCGCGCCCGACAGCAGTGCCAAAGTCCATGGAGAAGTCTCTGCCATCTCTTTCGGCTGCAGCATTGTCCACCGCCGACCAGTTACCGACCACGACAACGTTGCTTGCGGCTGAAAGCCGTCAAGCCCTCGCCGACAATGAACAAGTCCTATAGTGTGGCAGCCTCTCAGACAGGGTTGCCATCTTAGATCTACTTCTCGGCCTTCATGGTTGGAGATGGTGTACACAAGTGTAAGCCGGCACACGGATCGGCAGGCAACATGGTGCCGACGTGATGCTAGTGGATTTGGGGGAAGAGGAGAAGGTCTTGCTTGTGATAGAAAACGTTTCAAGTTTTTTTTGAAATATAACAACAACATGTGGATGCTCCAGGTTGATTTTGGGGCAGTTTGCACCCTCGCGACAAGTTCCTGTACTAGTTGATCACGAGTTGCAAGTTGTTGTACCAATTTGCACGTAAGACATAAGTTTATGTACCTCCTATGCAATTAACTCTTATAATAATATACTAATTACCAATACTTAGCCAGCTATTCACTCTCACAAAGCGTTTAGGAGCGCGTGCTAGAGCTGGCTCTTGCATTAGAGCTCACTCCCCTTCTCTCTCCTCCAACTCAGCATAAATATATTATTTAATATCTTATAGCCAGCTGATATCACCTTATTATACTAGCTCTTATTAGCCACGCACGTAGTTTAAAAAAATCTTTGACCATTAATTTTGACCAATAAAATATACTATGTCCCAAAAAAAATATATCATTACAAACTACTTTTAAAGATGAATCCAATGGTATAATTTTTATGACATATTATATAAAATTTGTTAACAAAATTATTGGTCAAAGTTATACTTAAATTACGTGCGTGCCTAATAAACCGGACCGGAGGGAGTATCTCCTTTCGGTCCAGTTATTTTTAGACATGCACGTTTTGATTATCAATTTTGACTATTAAAATATGTAATATATGTCAAAAAATATACCATCGGAAACTACTATTAAAGATGAATCGAATCTTACTAGTGGTGGAGTATAATTTTTTTAATATATTTTGTAAAATTTATTGACCAAAATTAATGGTTACAGTTGATCAAACCAGAGAAAGTACTACTACCTCCGTTTTAAGGCTTAAGACGCCAAGAGAATTAAGCAACAAAATCTTGATTATATTGTACATAATTAGTACCGTTGAATTCTTATTGAAAAATACTTTCCAGTGATACTAGTTTTATACCAACACTCTTTACGTATTTGGAGTAATTCTTGGTAAAAAAAAAACACGCAAAACGAGAACGCCTTAAGCCTTGAAACGGAGGGAGTACTTCCTTGGCTCCGGATTAAAGGGCCCTTGAGAGATGTTAACGGGACCAAGGTGTGGAGGGATTGGCTCTAGCGATTTGCAGGTGATCCATGGCAAGACCAATGAGCGATCGTTTTAGCCAGGCAAAACGTCACCTCATGCCATGTTCTGAAAAAAGGGGTTTTCTTCTGGTTTTGCATGCGAAAGGCCGGAGATCAATTCCAATTCATATCCCTAGCTGCCAACGATGGAGCCAGACCCACACAGTTCATCCCGATGACCTCCACCCCTTGGATTAGTGGGGTTTCGGGCAACCTCCTTCACTCCGCCGATTGGGGATACGCTGATTGTTTGCTCCATAGTACCTCCAGCGAACCCTATGCGTCGCGTCGGTCTCATGCGGCCGCACGGCTCCTTCCTCGTCGGCGGGATCGGTACCATGTTCTCAGGAGGAGGGATCGGAGGTGGAACGGGAAGCGGGAGCGGCGCCGATACAGGACGACAACAGCGCCGTCACAGGAAGTGGTGGCGTCGGTGGGAGAGGAGGTGGCCGCGGAACCGTTACAGGTCGAGGCTGCAGCGGCGCCTTGACAGGAGGCGGCAGCCGCGCTGAGATAGGAGGCGGCAATGGTCGTGGCACTATGACTGGAGGAGGGAGCCATGCTGGTGCAGATGGTGGTAGGGGTGATGGAAGAGGGCGTGGCCGCAGCGCTGGGAAAGGATGTGGCCGTGGGAGCAGCGCACGGGAACCTGGCGGTCGCGGAGCTGGACCCCGTGGCCGACAGCAGGCAAGCAGCAGCATCGTCGTCGACCCTACCCTCAACGTAGGCGGCAACTTCAGCATGAACTGGTCCTTCTTCCAGCTACGCACAATAGGAGAAGATTAATGCAGCCAATTAATTCTTTTGGACCTTCCTCGCAACACAATGCAGCCAATTAATTTTTCTGGACCTTCCTCGCAACACAATTCGGAACAACGCCAAATCGCTAGCTGCCCTTTAATTCGGAGCGGAGGGAGTAGTGGAGTAGTAGCAAAAGCTAGCATTGGTTGGAGTCAGGTGAGTATGTATATGCATTGCATCAAAGCGTCCATGCCCCGCACCCTAGCTACTAGTTTCGCGGAGCAGGCAGATTAGAGCTGGAAGTCATGATAGACGAACACGGACTGAAGTCATATTACCACATGTACACGGTCCAGAGCAATAATTTTGTGTTGGCTGTATCTAGTGCTGCTAATTTACGTGGAATGGAGCCATCACATGTAACAGAGATACTATTTTATCGAAAAAAACAGAGATACTATGGCTTCGATAGAGCAAGATGAGTTCCATTCAAACAAAGAAGCAAGATGGGATATGAAGTGTGAAACGTTTAAGAAAATCTCAAACAATTGGTCTACAACTATCAGTACTTATAAAACGCTTTGACATCCATGCCGAGATAAAGAGACATATGGGTATTCGATCCATCTAGTATGATTTATGTGTGGAGAAACATTTTTTGTCTCACAAGTACCAGAAGAAGATTTTACATTCCACCGCTAACCCAACTTAAATGCACAAACCTTAACACCAAACTCTTCAGATCGTTTAGTTTTCTGGATTTGTGTAAGTCTGAGAATTAGTTAAATCTTAGTTGTACAAGATGTCAGATATTTCTAAATGAGAACATACATTATTTTTCATCACTCGGGTCATTGCAACACTAAATATATAAGATAATAACAAGCATATAAATGACCAAAGGGGCACATAGACGAAAGTGATGTATGCTGAAGCTGACAGTGGCCCATGGGCCTATCCTTCTCTTTGAACTTGCAGAAAAACCAAGCTCAGTCGTTAAGAGTAGATCACGTGGTGATCGCCAGTATCCTCGAAAAAAAAACGTGGCGATATCCACTCTCCGCAAACTCCCTGGGAAAATCCACAAACCGAATGCTCCTCGTGGACTCCAACCACGTTGCAGCCCCCAATTTCCAAGGAAAATACGTGTTGCAAAAGCTTGGAGAGCTTGATCAAATGCTTGCAAAGAGAGAACTTGGATCTCAGAGTGTAGCTCGCATCCCTCTCGTGCTCATAGCCTCCTCCCGACTCCTCCCGGGTCGCCTCGTGCGGGGCGGCTCCGGAGGCCCCCCAAACCCTAGAAAAAGCGGCACCGCCACCTCCTCTCCCCCGAAGGCGGCGGGCGAGGGAGGCGCTCTCCCGGCGGGGCCCTTTCGCGCGGAGGCGGGTCGTCACAGGGGGAGTGAGGGTGGTGATTGGGAGGCGGCGAGCCCTGGATGGCAGCGGCGATACGGGGAAGGGCTCGACAGCGCGAGGAAGCATGGAGGGCGGCGAGGTCCGTCCAGAGTGTTGGCGCGCTGCGGCCGCCCGTCCCCCGTGTGGCTTGTTCTTTCCTCCAGGGCGGCGGAGTGGGGCGATCTGGTGGAAGAGATGTCGACGATTGGATTCCGTTGGAAGACCTAGATCAGATCTCTAACCCTAATTTCTTGCTCGATCCGTTCTCCGAAAACCGGCCGACGGTGTGGGGATCGCTGTGTCGGATCTAATATGGGTGGTGGCCCTTTGGTTTCTGTTGCACGAGGACGAAGATCTGCTTGATGTCTGCCCTCGTTGATCCGATCTGGAGAGACTGGTTCCGGAAGGCTCCGCCGGCGAA
Source organism: Avena atlantica (assembly GCA_910589765.1). Classification (NCBI taxonomy): domain Eukaryota; kingdom Viridiplantae; phylum Streptophyta; class Magnoliopsida; order Poales; family Poaceae; genus Avena; species Avena atlantica. Next base: position 358,688,412 of record OU342734.1, on the reverse strand, counting down.
CTCCCATGGGCGTATCATGCCTGGAGATTGCTGGATCGGAAGGTATTCGGTCGTGCGCACCTTGTTTTTCTGGCCGTTTGGTTTCAGCGGGAGCGTTGCGAAGCTCTGTTGTTTGTTCCCACCAAGTGTCATTCTTAGAGCCATGGTGAAGTCAGATACGGAGAATGTCAGTAAAGCGGAAATTTGAGGGTAGCGATGGTGATTTTTGTTCCTGTGGCGACAGAGATCCGGCTGCGTGATCTGGGACTCGTTGCAGCGGTTGTTGGTGCGGGAAGAAAACACATGGGAGTTTCTGGTCTTATCTTGCAGGGTGAAAATCCAAGGTCTTGCCTTAGCTGGTTGTGTCTGGCAATGGCCTTGTTGAAGGCATTGTTTGTGAGCAAGGACTTTCTCCAGGGTGAAAACCTATGACCTTTGGTCGGGCAACGACGGCGCTTGGGCACTGTTTCCTTCTTGAAGGCGTTGTTATTAGAGTGGAGGACTACTTGTGTTGTTCTGATGGTGTCACTGTCGTTTCTTTGAGGATTATTTCTCTGTAGCGGGACTTTTCTTTTTTGTAATTTCTGTTTCTTTTTTCTGAGCTGTGTGCATCCGTAGAGCCACTAGGACATGCATTGTTGCAGAGGTTGGGTGTAATTGGTGTCCTTGTGATATTAATATATACTCTTTTCCAAAAAAAAAAGCTCACATCCCTCTCAAATCTAATCTCTCCTCTCTAGTGTTAGCTCAAATGTAGGCTTGCGGGTAGACGTGGGCGTTCGGTTAGACCGAACCAATCAGTTTATTTTCTCGGTTTATTTGATTTTGATGACCGGTAAATTTTCAAGAAAATCAATAACCAAGAATTCCAGTGACCAAAAACCAGATTTTTGGGGACCGCACGAGGATATGAATGAGAAAAGTTTGTGAACGTTTCCTCCTGCTCCGCTCTTAGTCATTCCCGCGGGCAAGCTGACATGGTTATACCCTACGACTACATGACTTCAGCATACCTGGTCCAGCCCAAGGAAGGCCCACAGCAGACATACGCTGGCCCATGAAGATTTTCGGGTGACCAAGGCCCATGACGCCTTCGGATCCTTGGAGAGCAAGACTAGCATAGATAGGAAATTCAAAGGGGTAAAACCCTAGAACTTGTAACCGACTAGAACTATGCCTGGGACCTGCCTAAGTCTATATAAAGGCCAGGAGGGCACGTCCTAGGTCCCTCGACTCATACTCTCGCATACGCACCTCACGCCAGATCGAATCTGCGCACCCTGTAACCTTCGGTTCCGCCGTAATCAAGAGCAGACAAGCAGGAGTAGGGTTTTCCCTCCGGGGGCCTGAACCTGGGTAAATCTCGTGTCCCCTGGTTGCTTGTCTGTTAACCGTTCCACGATCTCCAGCATCCCCATCTTCTCCAAAACCCAAGTCCATAACAATGGGCATTGACGAGATTAAACCTCGTCACAAGCAGACGGTGGAAACCCTAGATTTCCCCTGCCTCTCCTCCCTCCTCCTCCACTGTCGACACTAGCGTCCGCCAAGAAAAGCCTCTGCGGTGCCGGCAGCGGCGAGCATCCATTTATCCCGCTTGTAAGGTGGTTCATTAGTGGCGTATCTAGTCGGCGACGATGTGTTGCGACAACGTGCGGTCTCGACTGTAGGGGTTCGTAGCATGGAAAACAAAAATTTTCTATCGCATACAAACAAACAAGCCAAGATCTATCTACTAGATTGTAGCAACGAGTCGATGGTATAACTTACCCTCGAAGATTCCAAAGCGTTTAACGAGAGCGGATTCTTGTGGGTGATGTAGTCGTACTCTTTCCGATCTCAAGATCGTGTAGACGATCCTTCCAGCGCCACGTTCCGGCAGCGCTTCCGCAGTCGGTCACACGTTCGGTATTCGACGAAGACCTTCCTCTCCCTTGTTCCAGCAGGCAGCGGAGGTTGTAGCACTCTCCTCGCGATTCCGGCAGCACAACGGCGTGGTACCGGAAGTAGAGGGGAAATCCCGCAGGGCTTCGCCTTAAGCCGGTGCGAGTATGGTGGAGCTTATGAGAGAGGCTATTAGTGGTCTAGTAATTAGACACACCAATTAGAAGGCTCTAAACCAATTAGAAGGCTCTAAACCGTTGGCTAAAGCAATTAGAAGCTCTAATCCAAAACGGCTCTAAACCGGAGATCTAGAGGTGAAAGTAGTGTGTCTAGGAGGGGAGCCCTGCCCCTCCTTATATAGGTGGGAGGGGGTGGCGCGCCAGGGGAGGGAGGGAGTCCCTCCCCAACTCGGCCTAGGGCTGGCGCCGGCTTGGAGGAGTGGGACTCCTCCTCCAAGTTGGTTCCAACTCCTCTTGCTTGTTTCCCACAGTTTCTTGTTTTGGCAGTTTGACTTTCAAACTGGACATTTGACTTTTCTGTTTTGGGATTCAATTTAATCCTTTATTTGGGACAGCAAGAACACTTAGTACATGATTCAATCATTCCAATATGCAATGACACATTCATGTACCCCTCCCCCCCCGGAGTGCCGGACAATCCGGAACCTTCTAGAAAATTCCCGATGAAAACACCGGAATCATTCCCGAACTCCGAAACGGGACTTTCCTTATATGAATCTTATTCTCCGGACCATTCCGGATCACCTCGTGATATCCCGGATCCCATCCGAGACTCCGAACAACATTCGGTCTCTTTCTCATAATACCATAACTACTCAAACAACGTCGAATCCTTAAGTGTGTCTCCCTACGGTTCGTGAATTATGCGGACATGATCGAGACACTTCTCCGAACAATAACCAATAGAGGAATCTGGAAATTCATATGGCTCCCACATATTTATACGATTACTTTGCGATCGAATGAACCACTTACATACGATACCAATTTCCCTTTGTCTCACGATATGTTACTTATCCGAGGTTATGATCGTCGGTATCTCTGCATACCTAGTTCAACCTCGTTACTGACAAGTACTCTTTTCTCGTTCCCGTGATATGTGATCCCTTGTGACCAAGTCACATGCTTGCAAGCTAATTGGATGACATTCCACCGAGAGGGCCCAGAGTATATCTATCCGTCATGTGGATGGACAAATCCCACTCTTGATCCATGTGTCTCAACCAATACTTTCCGAACACTCAATGCCACTTTTATAACCACCCAGTTACGGTGTGGTGTTTGATGTCATCAAAGCATCCATCCAGTAAAGGTGATATGCATGATCTCATGGTCAAAGGAATTAGGTTACTATGTATCAGAAAGCATATAGCAATTGAACTAATGAAATGACTTGATCTTTATGCTACGCTTATCTATAGGAGTATGTCCACCATATCATTCTCCTAACGATATGATCTTGTTGTTGATAACATCTCAATGTTCATGATAGGGAAACCACAATCATTAATCAACCAACAAGCTAGTGAAGTATAGAGGCTATACTAGGGACTTTGAATTAAGTTTACAAATCACACAAGTATCAATGTTTCCTTGTTAATACCATTATAGCATGAATGTAAACATTTATCATAAACACAAAGATATAATAATAACCACATTTATTATTGCCTCTAGGGCATATCTCCAACATCGACCTGGCACCAACGACGAGGATTGACGGCGGGAAGGTCCTAGCGACGGTGGATGGGGTGGCGCTACATTGGGGTGGCGGTAGGAGGCAAAGTATGTAGCGTCGGGGACACACATGCAGCTCTGGGCCCACCCATGCCCTTGGTCATGCGGGCTATGGATGGTGCTCTCACTGGAGTCCTCCCTCCGGCATTTGAAGTATAAAATATATTGTCTAGCCCATTTCAAAAGTTTGAACTAATGGAAAAGGGCTAGACAATATATTCATACTTCAACACATAGTCCTTAGCATGGGTTTCGTGTAGACCGCAAAATATATTTTTAATATTGCATGGGCAGGGTCTTGAACTTGGAACCTTTTGGTTCCGATACTATGTCATATTTATGTACTAGCCAACTTTACCAAAAGTCAGAACTGATGGAAAGGGGATAGACAATACATTTATACTCCAACGCCCACTCCTAGTTGTGGCAGGGATGGGGCTCTATACCCGAGCCATGTGGGCCTAGTCGGTCGGCCGCCAGTCGCGACTCGATGGCGAGCATAGGCGTCGTGTATGTTGTGTGCGTGTCAACACCCGGATTTTTAATCCCAGATGCCTGTTATGCCATACATCGCAATCCCAGGATTACCATTTTTGTGAGATATAACAGAATTGGATACCATAGTACATCATCCATTACAAACCATACATAAGGTCTTACACACATAAGGATCTCATGATCCAGTTCTTAATACAACTCAAGCAGCGGAATACGTAATAATAAAGGTAGCATAGGCGAAGCTCCATCTTCGGGGTCACAGGCAATGCTGACGATGGGAGATAATCCTAGTTGTCGTAACCTTCCTGGGGTCCATCCTCCAGGTACTCCTCTTCATAGTCTGGCCACGGGAATAGCCAGGGACAAAGCCATTAGTACTCTTTAAGTACTCGCAAACTAATACTAACAAGTAAAAGGTTTTTTGGATAATAGGACACTAGGCTCTAGGGTTGTTTTGCAAAAAGCCAGATTTATCTCTACTAGGCTCAGAAGCAAGAGAGCTAGTTGAGGTTTATAACACCTAAGTGGGAACTTGTATTTCGTAGCACAACCCTGTTGTGGTCAAGTCAAAGTCTCAATTCATTTCACAAGTCATTTTGAAAACAACTGACGGGGGAACAGTATGGCCACTCCAACTGTCCATAACCGCGGACGCGGCTATTCGAATAGTTTGACACTCTGTAGAGATTGTACACTTTCACCACAACATTCGATACATCCGTCAGGAACAAATCCCGAATTCACCATACTCAGTATGCGGATAATCAATCCTAACCTTTCAATTACACGCCCTAGTATAAGCACCTCTCCTGTGAGTTTGGCCTCCCAACCATGACCAACTGTCATCTTGGGTACTGCACAGGTGGACAATCTTCACAAGGTAGCCTCAGCTCAGACCTTGGCCGTGAGGGAACTAATACTAAGGTATATAAGTTTCCAGTCAAGCCCTACCCAATCTTCGGGTATTGTTGTTGTACGATAAAATTGGAATGGTATCGCATCCAGAGAACCATCAGTTTTATAAAGGTCTAAGGCTCATGCCTCAACATTTTCATCACCAAAATCATCCGGTGTTCAGAAACACATGTCAAAACATCTCAGTAGAATGATCCATCATTCTAAGGTTTTCATAACCATTTTCACCAAGTATTCCCATCTACAGTTGGTCTAGTTTTATGCTTAGCACTAGCATCTACAAGTGGGGGTAAGTACTAATGAGGGGTGGTAAGCTAGTGGAGTTTCAACTAAGTACAACCTTATATCTTAGGATGGTATCAAGGTTTCTAGCTTAGGCCAAATTTTATGCTCTTTATGCAACCTTCAAATATATCTTTCTAGAATCTACAAGTCACTTGAGTACTCTCTAAGGAATTATCTTTGATAAGGAAATAAAATAGAAAGCTTGCAAATAAAACTAAGATTGGGTTATCAAGTGGGTATGATCACATATGCTTAAGGCATATAGTTGGCATGGTAACAAGTAAGGGTTTGTTTGCATCAGTGGAATATCTTGCAAGGGTTAGCTTGCACATTCACTAGTAGTATTAGGCTTGCATAGGTAAAGTATCTTGCAAGTGTTAGCTTGCCTTGTGCAGAGCAGTGGTTGAAGTTCTCCTCGGCTTCTTCTTCATAGTATCCTCCTTCCTCCTCGTATCCTTGGTCGGTACTAGCGTCTATAAATAAATACGATGTACACAATCACCAAACAATACTTAACTACCTGCAATCATCACACAAAAGGATACTATAGATGATCTAGCATCATCACTAACATTACAAGGTTAGAGGTTGGTTTAATTCCTTTTATTTTTAAAAAAGTAATTTCTACTCATTGAAAAACTACTTAAGATTTAATATTCTCCAAACCAAACATGGGATCATGTTGGCACATGTCATCACCACATATTTTAGTCCATGGGAAAGTGATTGTAAAGTGGTGTCACAATTTAATAAGGTTTTGCCCTTTTATTTTAATTAATTAAAGTGGCTAGAAATGCCTATGTGGCATTCTTTTATTACTTGGTCATTATTTCTATAAGTAAACCTATATATTTTTATATATTCTGAAAGGTATGATTAAATGTGATTTTTGAGATTTGGAATCAACTAAAAAGCTATTATGGTTTTAATTTGAAAAATGTTTGAATGCAGAAAATCTTCTGCCTTGTTATTTTTGCTAAGGTTGATCTACAGATCCAAATGGCTTGAATCCAACGGGCTTGGATTCAGCATTCCCAGACCTTTTTAACAAAATTGGTTTCATTCAATTTGGTGCACTGAATCGATCTGAGTTGATTTTTGAAACTGGGTACAGAAGTGTGTTTGAAATAAAATGGAAAAGGTTTGATTCAAATAACTGGGCTGCGCGGGAAGTGATACTGGGCCGGCCTGCTAAGCGCAGCGCTTCCGCGGGCTGTTTAAGTGGATGTCCCCACGCGTCAGTGAGATAGGGGGTACGGAACGGTATGGGGCGATGTGGTGCGTTCGATCTGGTTCTAATCCAACGGCTGAGGGTCATCGTTGACATTGGGCAACGCCGGCGAGATAGAAACCTAGCGCGGCCAGTGGAGGTCATTGGGGGATCACTGGGGTGCAGGCGAGGGTCGGCAAGGCGGGCGAACGACGAACTCAGGGGTGGCCGCGGCAGCTCCTGGGGTGGACGAAATAGACAGCGCCCTTCTTCTCCACAGGCGGCCTGCTCCGGCGCGATTCCGGCGATGCGCTGCTCGCCTTGCTCTAGGACTGAGGTGGGGTGGTTCTGGGTGAGAGAGGAGTGGAATGGTGTGAAGAATTTGAGCGGGGGTGGCCTCTATTTATAGTCGCGACGACGAGACCGAACAGGATGGGCAGGCGACGGTGGCGACATGGATACGGGCTGCTAGAGGCATGGCCGGCGGTGGCGATCGCTTGGTGGTCTCCTGGCGATGTTCTACGGCTTTAATGCGTGCGTAGGGGCGGTGCGGTTTGGTCTGGAACGCGCGATGCTCTGCGCGGCAGAGGCGGCGTCTTCGACGGCGAGCGGTGGCTGTGTGGCATGGGGCGGCGAACGGGGATGTCTGGAGGTCTCCTGGGTCGGTGGCGATCATGTATGCACGCGGCGAGGGCGGCGCGCGGTCTGTGGGCGTCGGTCGAGCGTGGCGCTCTGGCACATGCTCGGCATGGTTGCTGGCGAGCTGGGCGCGGTCCGTGCGTGTGGTCCAGGGTTTGGCAAGGTTCGAGCGTTGGACAGGGGGTGGCGATGGGGTGTTGGTTGCCTCCTAGACATGTTGTTTAGGCCTGGTGGTTGCTCTGGCTAGCTAGCCATTGTCGACTGGCAAGGGGGTGCTCGGGTTGGCATGGCATGGGGCAAAGGGTAGGGGCTAGGGTTGGTCCAAGCACTAGTTGGCACTGGGGGAGACAAGGGTGATCAATGGTGAACATTGCTTAGCCAAATTACTGCTCAAAACAGTGAAGTTAGGCCAGTTTGATTTGAATCTGCCAAGTGTTTGATGAAATGGACGCAACAATTCAAGTTTTGAATTTTGAAAAGATTTTTGGTGGGTGTGCTAGATTGGTGCTGGTGAGTCTGCAGATGCTTGGGTTTTGAAAGTTGAACTTGTTTGTGGTTTTTGAAAAAGTCTTCCCATATGAGAAAGATTCAATTTTGAAATGTCATTTAAACTATGTATTTGGAAGTTTCTGGATGATCACAAAGTGGGCCTTGATACTTTGTTATGAGTACAATCAAGGGGTGCAAAGATCCAGAAAATTTTCTGTTAAGTTCTGAAAGTTTGAGACAGCCAAAGTAGGCATGGGAGTTAAATTGGTCAAAATGACCATTCCCTTATTTTATTTGTTTTGTTTTACTTGTCTTTGGGAAAAGTGTGGGAAATGTTTAGATGATGTTTATTTCACCTAAGCATCCATTTACAAGCAAAGGAACACACAAACAAGGTGGTTCAAAAGAATTTCAAATGAAATGCATACACATATGCATGCTTTCATAATTTTAATTAGAAAAATTTTTGTTAACCCTAATTTTGATGATTAGAGTTTGATGATCCAAGTTTAGTATTTTTGGGATGTTATAGTGCGTCGCCGGACTACTTCCTGCATTATAGCATCGACCTCCCCTCGTTCATGTTGTCAAACTCGCTATGGTAGTGCCTATCTAACATGGGTATGACTTATCGGGTGCCCATGATTGGTTACCCAAGGCGCATCAGAGATATGGCTCACGAGGCCCATGGAGGAGACGAAGTCTAGGAAGCATCCGATGGACATAAGATTGACTTGGCAAACAAGATAAAAGTGTGAACCGATATAGTTCTAGTATTTTAATTACAACTTGTACCTATCTGCATACGGCTCTAGGACCCAGCCTCTTATATAAAAATTGGGAGAAGCCGACGTAGATACACCTTAGGTTTTCTAGCAATCTACAATCTGTCATGAGCTAGATCGTAACTAGTGAATTAATGACTTTTTAATCATATTCTCGATAATAATCAGACGACATTGACTCCCTTGTTTGTCTGATCAGCCGATGAAATCATCAACGCTCTCTTTTCCACGAACCCCTAAGTCCATAACAATGGGCATTGTCGAGGTTACCCCTTGTCACTATCTCTCTGCGGGTGTGAGATCATGGTTGCCGGGGCGGAGGCCCTAGAAGGTGGACTACGCAGGCGACTCTCCCTTGAGCGGCATGGCGGGCGGTCATGATAGCCATTTTTGGCCATGAGGATGGTGAGGAGGGAGTGGCATGGTTATTTTTAGCAAGTTATTGTTCTTCTCCGACTCCAATGTAAATATTTTGGCGACGGGCACGATTTCAAACTAACTCAAACATTATTAGTCAGATTTAAATTTATGACCGTCTGAGGTGTTTTTTTAGAGTTGGCTTTAGTTTTTGTGTAAATGTCTCTAGGTGCCATCTAGGATACTCAAATTTGTATTAGTGAGGGGATCCTGGTGACTGCAAGTGCATAGTTTATATGTAGCTAGTTTCTAAGTAATAGTATCAAATCACGTAAAGCTATTGGTAGAGGTCTTTATGCCCCTTGTTACTATTAACTCCAAGTAATAAGGAGTTCTTAGGGAGTGTCGAATCCACCACTAGCAATTGAGTTATTCAAGATTAGGATATGTCTATGTATTTATTTATGCTATGTATGGGAGGAGCTCCAAATTAGATGATCACATACCAGCCATCTTATATTTCATCTCCCATAACCACATCGGTGATCATAGGCCAACCACCTTGATCCCCGCAATAAGAGTTAACACCATGGTCATGGACTAGTCTTTGTGATTCCCCTCTTATACCCTTGGACACAAGACTAATGATCCAACTAAATATGTCACTTAGCACCTTCACACCATCACATGTCCAATGATAGTTCACTCTCTTGTCCTAAAGGCAAATGTTATATGGTCAACATTCACATAACATCAAGAAAGTGAACTAATAAATATTTCTCTCCCCAAGAACAAAGGGAACTACTCACATATGAAGGCAATCGACATCATATCAATAATATTAGTGGAGTATGGAGGTATGAATGAATACAAGTGCAAATCCACGATGGGGTGTGGAACTACAACCAAATAAACAAGGGAATCGGTGATGGAGACATTGTGTATGATGACGATGGAGATCGATGTGGAAGCCTTTAAGATCCAATTCCCTTCTACTCTTATGTGGTGATGGTGATGGAGATCGGCGTGGAGGTGGCGCAGCGGTGGCTATGGAGGAGATTGCGGCGGCGGGGCTCTGCTCTGATGTATGGAGTATGGATACCTTATCCCTTGACTCCTTTATACGTCCAATTTGCATCACCATTCTATATCATAATTTTCCTCTATTCATTGATATATGGCTTATTATAAGGTGTTACTTATGTCTTTTCCTCTGTTTTTGCATGTTGGATGATTCTTGGAGGATGAACTGCCGGAGTTAGGATTCTGATGGAAAAAGAGGTGTTTTGATGCAATTTCGCGAAGATCAGAAAAATACCAGAAAAATATTGGAAAAAGATGAAGGAAGCCAGAAGGAGAGGCGTAGCTCGGCCACAGGGAGCCCACACCCCCCTAGGAGCGGGTACCTGATGTCTACGCACTTCTATTCTTGTAGACAGTTGTTGGGCCTCCAAGTGTAGAGGTTTGTAGAACAGCAGCAAGTTTCCCTGAAGTGGATTACCCAAGGTTTATCGAACTCAGGGAGGAAGTGGTCAAAGGTATTCCTTCTCAAGCAACCCTACAATCAAGATACAAGAAGCCTCTTGTGTCCCCAACACACCCAATATAGGTGCACTAGTTCGGCGAAGAGATAGTGAAATACAAGTGGTAACGATGCCACAAAAATAGCTTGACGGTGAGGCAAAGACTAAAGGCAACAAGAAGGAAGCAAGAAAACATGCAACAGATCTAGTAGCAAATGGTGTTTCAATGCTTAGAAACAAGTCCTAGGGATCATACTTTCACTAGTGAACACTCTCTCATATAAATATACTATCTTCATGATACTACTCTTAACTACTCTCCGGTTGGACACTCTAATGAAGGGTTTCGCGACATAGTAAATCAAAATTTTCTACGGATGCGAACAAAGGGAAAGCCAGGATGTAATCTAGGAGATGCAAACAACGAGAGAGATTGGATTAGATCTTCATACCCTTGAAGATTCGCACAGCGGAACGTTCGTCGGAACGTGGGTGATGTAGTCGTACTCGCTTCTCCTCCTCGCGATCCGATCCGATCTAGCACCACAAGTGGCGGTGCCTCCGTGAGATGCAGACGTGCAGCACCTCGACGTCTCCTCCTTCATCGGTCCAGCAAGTATGGTGGAGAGACAGATTGGATCTATAACACGACGGCGTGGTGTATATGGTGGAGAATTTCTGCAGCAGGGCTTCGCCTACAAGCAGTCGGGAGGGAGAGAGGAGGGCAGCAGGGCGGCTAGGGTTGGAGGGGAAGGTGTGGGGGGTTGGTGCGCCCCCACCCCTCTTTATATAGAGGGGGGCGCAGCCCTAGCCCCCCCCCCCCCAAGCCCAAACCGGCGGCCCCAAAGGATAAGGAGTGGGGGGCAAGGAACCCCCCCCTTCTAGAAGGTCTATCTCGAGTTTAATCCTCTCTTGGCCGGCTGGGCCCTATGGGGCCTTGTGCCCCTGGCCTAATGCGGCCAGGGCACTCCCTCAAAGGTCCATGCCCCCTCCCGGAAGGTGGGGCCACGTTGGTCCCCTTCCGGAAGGTTCTAGAAGCTTCCGGTACAATACCGATTAACCCGGAACAATTCCGAACTCCAAAAACTGCACTGCCTTATATGAATCTTATTCTCCGGACCACTCCGGAACCTCTCGTGATGTCCCGGATCCCATCCGAGACTCCAAAAAAAAACTCATAAACCAATTATCCAATCTATCCTAGCGTCGAGACACGTTAAGTGTGTGACCCTACGGGTTCGAGAATATGCAGACATGATCTTCTATCAATAATCAACAGCGGGGTATGGAAACCCATATTGACTCCCACACATTCATCGATGATCATATCGGATGAACCACGATGCCAGGATTCAATCAATCCCATATATATATTCCCTTCGTCTCGCGATATTTTACTTGCCCGAGATTCGATCGTCGGTACCGTCATACCTAGTTCAATCTCGTTCACAGCAAGTAATTTACTCGTTCCATAATCCGATATCACTTTGTGATTAACTCCTTAACCACATGCTTGCAAGAGGTGTTGATATCGATTATCGAGTGGGCCCGAAGTATATCTCTCCGACTTGGGAGGGACAAATCCCATCTCGATACATACAACCCAACAGATACTTTCCGATCACCTGAGAGACACCTTTATGATCACCCTCTCATAGGATGACGTTTGATGACCTCAAAGCTTTCTTCCGATACCAGGGAGTTGTATTATCTCATGGTCTAAGGAATACAATATTTGACATAAGAAAAAGCTTCACAAATACAAACACGATGACACGATCTAATTGCTTCGCTTAGTTTGGGTCTGTCCACCATATCATTCTCCCAATGATATGATCTCATTATTAATCGACAACTCATGTCCATGGTTAGGAAACCTTAACCATCATTAATCAATGAGCTAGTCCATAGAGGCGTACTAGGGACACGGTGTTGTTCACAAACCACACAAGTATTAAAGTTTCCGCTTAATACAATTCTAGCATGGAATATAAACATTATCATGAACAAGAATTATAATAATAACATCTTTATTATTGTCTCTAGGGCATAATTCCAACAGTATCCCACTTGCACTAGAGTCAATAATCTAGTTTACATCTGGCAACAATCTCACACCCATGGCACTGAGGTGCTGATCATGTTTTACACGTGGAAGAGGTTTAGTCAATGGATCTGCCACATTCAGATCTGTATGTACTTTTCTAATCTTCAGATCTCCATCTGTTATATAATCTCGGATTATATGAAACTTGCGGTTGATATGCTTGGTCTTTGGATGATATCTTGGTTCCTTAGCCAGTGCTATGGCGCCAGTGTTTTCACACAATATCTCCAGTGGATCCAAGGCACTTGGAACCACACCAAGCTCAGTGATGAAGTTCCTGATCCAAACTCCTTCACTTGACGCTTCTGCAGCAGCCATGTATTCTGCTTCTACTGTAGATCCCGCGATCACACTTTGCTTGCAGCTTCTCCAGCTCACAGTGCCTCCATTCAAAATATAAACGTATCCTGTCTGATATTTAGAATCATCCTTGTCGGTGTCAAAACTAGCATCGATGTAACCTTTTACGACGAGCTGTTCATCACCCCCATAGACTAAGAACATTTCTTTAGTCCTATTTAGGTACTTTAGGATGTTCTTTACGGCTGTCCGATGTTCCACTCCTGGATCACTTTGGTATCTGCTCGTCAAACTAAGAGCATTGGACACATCCGGTCTAGTACACAGCATGGCATACATGATAGAACCTATGGCCGAGGCATAAGGCACTTTGCTCATAACTTCCCTATCATTTACCGTAGCTGGACACTAAGCCTTGCTCAATATCTTACCTGACAACATAGGCACTGAACCTTTCTTTGCCTTATCCATTCTGAACCTTTTCAGAACTTTGTCTAGGTATGTACTCTGGCTTAAAGCTATCAGGCGTCTTTGTCTATCTCTATAGATCTTGATGCCCAATATATAAGCAGCTTCACCTAGGTCTTTCATTGAAAAACACTTGTTCAAATAACTCTTCACATCGTTAAGCATGTTAATGTCATTTCCAATAATCAATATGTCATCCACATATAGTACCAGAAACGTCACCGAGCTCCCACTCACTTTCTTGTAGATGCAAGCTTCGTAGCAATTTGGAACAAATCCAAAGCTCTTGATCACTTGATCAAAACGAAGGTTCCAACTCCGAGATGCTTGCTTCAGTCCATAAATGGAACGCTGAAGTTTGCATACTTTATCAGCATCCTTAGGATCGACAAAACCTTCGGGTTGCATCATATACAACTCTTCATGAATGTTGCCATTGAGGAACGCAGTCTTGACATCCATCTGCCATATTTCATAATCATGAAACGCAGCAATTGCTAATAAAATCTGAATGGACTTAAACATCGCTACGGGAGAGGAAGTCTCATCGTAGTCAACACCTTGAACTTGTCGAAAACCTTTTGCGACAAGCCGTGCTTTATAGACGGTAACATTACCATCCGCGTCCGTTTTCTTCTTTTAGATCCATTTGCACTCAACGGCCTTTCGGTCGCTAGGAGGGTCCACCAAAGTCCATACTTGGTTTTCGCTCATGGATCCCAATTCGGATTTCATGGCTTCTAGCCATTTCTCAGAGTCTGGGCTCATCATCGCTTCCTCATAGTTCATAGGTTCACTGTCTTCTACTAACAAGACAGTCAAGACAGGGTTGCCATACCACTCAGGAGGGGCACGCGACCTTGTCGACCTGCGACGTTCAGTAGCAGCATCGTCCGAAGCTTCATGATCCTTGTTATTAGCTTCCTCTATCGTTGGTGCAGGCGGCACTGGAACAATTTCAGGTGCTGCGCTACTCTCCAACTCAAGAGAAGGTTCAATAACCTCGTCTAGCTCTACTTTCCTCCCACTCACTTCTTTCGAGAGAAACTCCTTCTCAAGAAAGGAACCGTTCTTTGTGACAAACACTTTGCCTTCGGTTCTGTGATAGAAGGTATACCAATAGTTTCCTTAGGGTATCCTATGAAGACGCATTTTTCCGCTTTGGGTTCGAGCTTGTCCGGCATCAATTTCTTGACGTAAGCTTTGCATCCCCAAACTTTAAGAAACGACAACTTAGGTTTAGCACCAAACCACAGTTCATACGGTGTTGTCTCAACGGATTTAGATGGAGCCCTATTTAAAGTGACTGCAGTGGTTTCTAATGCATAACCCCAAAATGATAACGGCAAATCAGTAAGAGACATCATTGATCGGACCATATCTAATAAGGTTCGATTCCGGCGTTCAGACACACCATTGCGCTGTGGTGTTCCGGGTGGCGTGAGTTGCGAAACGATTCCGCTTGCTTTAAGATGCGTGAGAAAATCATAACTCAAATATTCACCTCCACGATCGGATCGTAGAAACTTAATCTTTCTGTTACGATGGTTCTCCACTTCATTCTGAAATTCTTTGAACTTTTCAAACGTTTCAGATTTATGTTTCATTAAATAGATATACCCATATCTACTTAAGTCATCGGTAAAAGTGAGAAAATAGCGATATCCACCGCGCGTCGAAACACTCATCGGTCCGCATACATCGGTATGTATGATTTCCAACAAGTCCGTTGCTCGCTCCATCATACCGGAGAACGGGGTTTTGATCATATTGCCCATGAGGCATGGTTCGCATGTGTCAAATGATTCAAAATCAAGAGACTCGAAAAGTCCATCATAATGGAGTTCCTTCATGCGCTTTACACCAATATGACCTAGACGACAGTGCCACAAATAAGTAGTATTATCACTATCTACTTTGCATCTCTTAGCCTCAATGTTATGGATGTGTGTTTCATCCCTTTCGAGATTTAGAAGAAATAAACCATTCACAATAGGTGCATGACCATAAAAGATGTTACTCATATAAATAGAACAACCATTATTCTCCGATTTAAATGAATAACCGTCTTGCAATAAACAAGATCCAAAAATAATGTTCATGCTCAACGCAGGCACATAATAACACTTATTAAGGTTTAAAACTAATCCCGAAGGTAAAACTAAGGAGAGCGTGCCGACGGCCATCACATCAACTCTTGATCCGTTGCCAACGCGCATCGTCACCTCATCCCTCGCAAGCCGCCGTCTATTCCGTAGCTCCTGTTTCGAGTTACAAATATTAGCAACTGAACCAGTATCAAATACCCAGGCACTACAACGAGGGCTAGTAAGGAAAACATCAATAACATGTATATCAAATATACCTTTGATGGTTCCAGCCTTCTTGTCCGCTAAGTACTTTGGACAGTTGCGCTTCCAGTGACCCTTGTCCTTGCAATAGAAGCACTCAGTGTCCGGCTTAGGACCAGACCTGAGCTTCTTCTCAGCAGGGGCAACGCGCTTGCCGCCGCCTTTCTTGAAGGGCTTCTTCGCTCCCTTACCTTTATTGAAGGTGGGCTTGTTGACCATCAACACATGATTATCCTTTTTGATGTCCACTTCCGTGGCCTTCAGCTTTGCGAAGAGCTCGGTGATCGTATCAGTGGAACCAATCTGATTATGAGTCACTACAAAACTTTTGTAGCTGGTAGGGAGTGATTGCAGAACCCTGTCAATCTTGAGCTCCTCTGGAATCGTGCATTCCAGTTGCTCAAGGCGTTGAGTGTAGCCCGTCATCTTAATGGCATGCTCACTAACGGAACTCCCTTCCTCCATCTTGCAGTTAAATAACTTCTCAGAGATCTCATATCTCTCAGAATGGGCCTGAGTCTGAAACATGGTTTTCAGCTTTTCGAGAATCTCAAAGGGCCCGAGATAGTCTTCAAAACGATTTTGAAGTTCCGGTTCCATAGCAAACAACATGGTGCTCTTAATCACACCATAATCATCCTTGCGCGACTGATAGACAACTTTCTCATCAGCCAGTGCAGTTGTAGCAGGGGGGTCACCTAACGCTTTACCAAGGACATAGTACTTTTGACCACCAGAGAGAATGATTCTTAGATTGCGGAACCAATTGGTGAAGTTAGACCCATTGTTTCTAAGCTTTTCCTTCTCAGCAAAAACGTTGAAGTTGGACTTGGCCATGTGATCTACAGTATTGGCAAGTACAATTTAGACTATGTTCATGATAACTAGTTCAACTTTTAATCAAATTACTAGATGAACTCCCACTAAATTCAACATCCCTCAAGTTGTTTAGTGAACATGATCCAAATTCACCACACCTAATCCGATCATCACGAGAAGAGATGTGGCTTCAATGGTGGACAACGAAGTGTCGACCATATCATTCATATGACTCATGCTTAACCTTTCGGTTCTTGTGTTCCGAGGCCATGTCTGTACATGCTAGGCTCGTCAAGTTAGACCCAAGTATTTCCGCGTGTGCAAAACTGGCTTGCACCCGTTGTATGTGAGCGTAGAGTCTATAGCACCCGATCATCACGTGATGCTTGGACACGACGAACTTTCGCAATGGTGCATACTTGGGGAGAACACAGTTTTTATCTTGATCTTTAATTGAGGAATCATCTTATAATGCTACCGTCGCGATCTAAGCATAATAAGATACATAAAAGGATAAACATCACATGCATATAACTTTATGTGACATGGTATAGCCGATGTTCGCGCAATGATCTCCATCTTGTGCGTGCCGGCATGATCTCCATCACTCCACCATGATTGCCTCCACCACGAATAGCAACTACAACTATTGCTAACTACTTAGCGATAAAGTGAAACTATTACATGGCGCATAAGAAGTTGACACATAGGTCATACACAATTATAAAGACAACCATATGGCTCCTGCCGGTTGTGTACTCATCGACATGCAAGTCGTGAAACATTACAAAACATGATCATCGCATACATTATACACATCACATCTTGGGCCATACCATATCACAGAAAACACTCCCTGCAAAAACAAGTTAGACGCCTCTACTTTGTTGTTGAATGTTTTACGTGGCTTATGGGAGAAGATGCTAAGAACGATTCTTACCTACGGAAAGCCACAACGGTGATATTATGGTTGCCAAACTCCGGTGTTAATCCCATGACAACTATAGTGAGAGAAACTGACATCCACCAGCCGCATGTGTGGAACAAGCCACACGTCAAGTGCGGAGCCGGTCTCGCGAACGACGACGCGTAAGGTTGGCCTGGACCGCTTCAATCTCACTATCCCGCGTCATAAGAAGAACACAAACAAGAGGCTTGCAACAGAAAACATCAACGCCTACAACAACCATGTTGCGTTCTACTCGTGAAACACATCTACGCATAGATCTAGCTCTGATACCACTGAAGGGTTTCGCGGCATAGTAAATCAAAATTTTCTACAGATGCGAACAAAGGGAAAGCCAAGATCTAATCTAGGAGATGCAAACAACGAGAGAGATTGGATTAGATCTTCATACCCTTGAAGATTCGCACAGCGGAACGTTCGTCGGAATGTGGGTGATGTAGTCGTACTCGCTTCTCCTCCTCGCGATCCGATCCGATCTAGCACCACAAGTGGCGGTGCCTCCGTGAGATGCACACGTGCAGCACCTCGACGTATCCTCCTTCCTCGGTCCAGCAAGTATGGTGGAGAGACGGATTGGATCTACAACACGACGGCGTGGTGTATATGGTGGAGAATTTCTGCAGTAGGGCTTCGCCTACAAGCAGTCGGGAGGGAGAGAGGAGGGCAGCAGGGCGGCTAGGGTTGGAGGGGAAGGTGTGGGGGGGGGGGGGGGGTTGGTGCACCCCCACCCCTCTTTATATAGAGGGGGCGCAGCCCTAGCCCCTCCCCCAAGCCCAAACCGGCGGCCCCAAAGGATAAGGAGTGGGGGGCAAGGAAACCCCCCCTTCTAGAAGGTCTATCTCGAGTTTAAACCTCTCTTGGCCGGCTGGGCCCTATGGGGCCTTGTGCCCCTGTCCCAATGCGGCCAGGGCACTCCCTCATAGGCCCATGCCCCCTCCCGGAAGGTGGGGCCACGTTGGTCCCCTTCCGGAAGGTTCTAGAAGCTTCCGGTACAATACCGATTAACCCAGAACAATTCCGAACTCCAAAAACTGCACTGCCTTATATGAATCTTATTCTCCGGACCACTCCGGAACCTCTCGTGATGTCCCGGATCCCATCCGAGACTCCGAACAAAAACTCATAAACCAATTATCCAATCTATCCTAGCGTCGAGACACGTTAAGTGTGTGACCCTGCGGGTTCGAGAATATGCAGACATGATCTTCTATCAATAATCAACAGCGGGGTCTGGAAACCCATATTGACTCCCACACATTCATCGATGATCATATCGGATGAACCACGATGCCAGGATTCAATCAATCCCATATATATATTCCCTTCGTCTCGCGATATTTTACTTGCCCGAGATTCGATCGTCGGTACCGTCATACCTAGTTCAATCTCGTTCACAGCAAGTACTTTACTCGTTCCGTAATCCGATATCACTTTGTGATTAACTCCTTAACCACATGCTTGCAAGCGGTGTTGATATCGATTATCGAGTGGGCCCGAAGTATATCTCTCCGACTTGGGAGGGACAAATCCCATCTCGATACATACAACCCAACAGATACTTTCCGATCACCTGAGAGACACCTTTATGATCACCATCTCATAGGATGACGTTTGATGACCTCAAAGCTTTCTTCCGATACCAGGGAGTTGTATTATCTCATGGTCTAAGGAATACAATATTTGACATAAGAAAAAGCTTCGCAAAGACGAACACGATGACACGATCTAATTGCTTCGCTTAGTTTGGGTCTGTCCACCATATCATTCTCCCAATGATATGATCTCATTATTAATGGACAACTCATGTCCATGGTTAGGAAACCTTAACCATCATTAATCAATGAGCTAGTCCATAGAGGCGTACTAGGGACACGGTGTTGTTCACAAACCACACAAGTATTAAAGTTTCCGCTTAATACAATTCTAGCATGGAATATAAACATTATCATGAACAAGAATTATAATAATAACATCTTTATTATTGCCTCTAGGGCATAATTCCAACATCTAATTCATGGTAGGGCTATAATAGCACACCTCAAGGTCCGCCTTCCCCAATCTAGATAAGCCCACACTGTCACCTGGAGCACTAGATGGTTCCAACAAACACCAAAATTTCATAGAGACATCCAACTCCCAATATAACTCATAACAAATATTCAATCTAGCCAAAGTGTCACACACGGTATGCCCGCTATCACTTTCACACACATGGGGAAAAGCATAGGTATTTATGTAGACTCAAGCCTAAGTGCCACCATGGAGTGCACACTGTCACTTTCACACACACATGGGGAGAGCAGAGATCTAATAAAGCACTTGAGTAGCAAGGTAGATCTCTTGATTACAAAGCTCATGACCACAAGATCATGCATAGAGAGAGAGATGAACACATAGCTACCGGTAGATCCCTTAGCCCTGAGGAAGAACTACTCCCTCCTCATCATGGGAATCATCAATGG
The DNA here is from genome assembly GCA_910589765.1 of Avena atlantica. Lineage (NCBI taxonomy): Eukaryota > Viridiplantae > Streptophyta > Magnoliopsida > Poales > Poaceae > Avena > Avena atlantica. The sequence continues at coordinate 358,668,617 of OU342734.1, read as the reverse complement.
TGAGGAGGATGGCGATGGAGATCGATGGAGATGGCTCCGGGGGCACTTCCCCGTCCCAGCAGGGTGCCGGAACAGATACTTTATGTCCCCCGAATCTCCCCTTCGGTGGCGGCGGTGCAACGGAACTTTTTCTAGAAGTATGATTGACGACTTAGGGTTTTATAACCGGGGGCTTCTTATAGGCGAAGAGGCGAGGCTGGGAGGCGGCCGGAGGGCCCACACCCTACCCATGCGGGGGGCAGGGACCACCCGCACCTAGGGGGTGTAGTGGCCCTGGTTCGCCTCTCCGTATACCCTCTGGACTTTGTGTCGCCCAAGGTAAAATATTGACTTTGGCTTTTGTCCCGTCCAATTCCGAGAATATTGATTTTCTTCCTTTCTGGAACCAAAAACAGAAGAAAACAGGCAACTGGAACTGTGGCAATTTGTTAATAGGTTAGTTCCAGAAAATATATAAAAACACCTCAAAGATAGACAAAGCAAAGCAAAGTAGATACTAAACAAGCATGGAACATCAAAAATTATAGATATGTTTCCGACGTATCAAGCATCCCCAAGCTTAACCCCTGCTCGTCCTCGAGTAGGTAAGTGATAAAAAGAATAATTTTTGAGGTGACATGCACCATCAAAACCAAGATCAAACCATTTGCAAGCATTGAAAGCTGGGATCAAAGAAATCTAAACATGTTCATGAAAGATGGAGTTCTAACAATAAGACAAAATAACTATGCATGCAACATGAAAGGCTACAAACAAAGATCATGAGTAACATGCATTGAAAAACGTTTGTTTGTTTCACATACAGAAAACATAGAAAAGTGGCAATCATCTTGTCCCTCATAGAGTAGCAAATATATGCATAGGACACCTTCAAAGTTCACAAGGGTGACTAGAAACAAATAGCACAAGAACAAGTAATATCACAATATGCATCAATCAATAAGTTTTGGGACACTGCACATAGAACTACGAATGGAAACTATGCTCTCTTAACTGGTGCCTAAAGGTAGAAGGTGGAGACTCAATAATGGTGGAAGAAAGGCCCTTCATAAAGGGAAGCAGGGATTTCAAGTTTCAAAAAGAGCTTCCAAAAATTATGGTACTTGTTAGCTTTCAGCCCTCATTGCCCCTATCATAAGCATCTTGAAGTGGTTAAGGTTAAAGTGGCAAAGATGGAATATATGCTTGACGAAGTATAAGTTGGCAATCTCAAGTCCCTTGAATGCGAGGTCCACACCTCATGCATACTCAACTTCAGTCATAGGTAAGTTCTTGTCATTGTAAGTATTTGCATATCATTGAGAACCGCCAATAGGGTACCCCTTGCACATGGTACATGAGCTCTCCCATAACCAAAATGACAAGGCAAGCAGACAATGAGCATCTCAGCGATCTTTTTATTTACTATATGCATAGCTTTTTATTGAGGGTGCTTCATAAATAGCTCACTATGGTGATGCTGCAAGTTTCCACCATGATTAGGCATGGCTTAGGCTAGCGGCCCAGGCGTTTCTCTAACACGGAATACTTACTCCATGGACTTACAAGTTCCCTCTTTATTTCACACCGGTGCCATCCATAGACAAAAGATCATGATATCAATTGAGTACAAAGTACAAGTGCAATGTTGAAAACGTTCCCCGTGACATCACGGTTCTGCTAATTCCAACGTATAAGTGCAAGCATATACAACATAGTTGTCACAATGGTTCAAGTTTATTAGGGGCAAAGAATATAAAGTGTGCCATCAAGTTTGTGAGGGCTTTAATCACTAAGTTTTCTCATAACAAAATAGTTTTTAATTGGAAGATAGCTGAAAACAAGAATATACTTGGAATGGTGTAACACACCATGCATAGGAGTTTATAGTGGATACTTTGGAATGACTTGGTTTCTTGGGAGTTGGAATCATGCGTAGAACTTACTCATACGAGTGGAGGCTAGCAAAAGACTGGGAGCAACCAACTAAGAGAGCAATAATGGCCATAATCATGCAGAGCGACAAAACATTAATAATCAAAGCATAGGGTGGTACTACAAGTCAAGGACTAAATGATCATAGAGGCTATGGTAACTTGTCATAGTCATAACATGGTGTGAGCATGTGCCAAGTCAACCCAAACAAAGCATCAAAGGAGAATACCATAATACTATGCTTTTGTATGCTAAAACAACGCATGATTCTTTCAAGGCACACTAAGCAATCCCAATTGTTTGGAACAAGTCATGCTACATAAATAATCATTAAGCATAAGGTCAAAACAATGTCTAGCATGACAGGATAAAGTCTAAGCCACAGTCAAAACAATCTCCCTTTTGTACCACTATAAGCAAGAAACTTTCTGCTCTTTTCCAACACCAATCAACTTATTTGAAAAAACTCACAAAGATAATAATAATCAACAAATACCAGTGATATTGTCTCACAAATCCACAAAGAAGAACTAAAAAGTTCTAAGCTGAAAGCACAAGAAAACTAAGGCTAAACACAGTGCTAGCAAAAGGGAACACTCACAAGACAATAAGAATGAAAACTAGAGTGTTCTAGGCAATGAAAACAGAGTGTGTCTCTCTCCAAAAGAAGTGTGTTGTGATCAGCCAGCTTACTCAAGCAAACTAAGCAAACGAAAACCAAAAACGAAAACTAAGACGCTCCAAGAACAACACAACTATGCATGAAACAATAAAAACGAAGTGTCTAGAAATACCTGATCTTTTTATTGATGAAGAAGGGGATGCCTTGGGCATCCCAAGCTTTGACGCTTGTACCTCTTGAATATTTCTTGGGGTGAAACAGGGTGGAATCCCCAAGCTTGAGCTTTTGTCCATTCTTCATCTCATTACATCATTCTCTCTCTACACCTAAAATTTTTCCTTCACACAATCTTCATTAGCAACATTAGTGTATTCAAAAGATATTAGACCCTTAGGCAAAGCTTTGGAACAGCAAATTTTTTCAATAAAAACACAAGATACTGTAGCAACTCCTTCAAAAAGCTCAATTCCCCAAAAGATAACCCAAAAAGGAATCAATAAGAAGCAAATGCAAATAATGGCAGAAATATGTCAAAACAGAACAGCAAGTAACTGATTTTTTCGAAGACCTTCTGTTGTTGAAATCAAAACGTGTTGAACTAACGAAAGTTAGCTAATATACTGAGGGATTTATTAGTAAATTTTCAGCTCAATCCGACTTACAGAGACTTCTCACGAATTTTTATGGTGGAGGACAAAAATCTATTTCGGAATAGCAACTCCCCAAATCTTACTTTCCTCTCATTAGAGGTCATTCTTGGCACAAAAAGCAAACAAAAAGGATAAGCAGAGGTCATTACTAAAGTAATGACTTCCAAGACTCGAGAAAACTCTTGGGTTATCTCCCAACAAGCACTTCTCTTTACCGCCTTTAAGTTAGGCTTGATAGTTGAGAAGATGCTCACATAAGAAATATGCATTGAAATAAAAGAGAGCATCAAGAAGAAAATTCAAAACACATTTAAGTATAACCCACTTCCTATGCATAGGAATCTTGTAAAGAAACAAGTCATGAAAGCACAAAGCAACAAGCATAGGAAATCAAAACAAGTGCAACTTCATGATTTTCAACATAAATAGGGGAAACTTAATATTATTGAAATACTTAAAACCATGTTTTCCTCTCTCATAATAACTTTCAGTAGCATCATGAATAAAATTAACAATATAACTATCACATAAAACATTCTTATCATGAGCCACATGCATATAATAATTATTACTCTCCACATAAGAATAGCCATTCTTATTAATTGTAGTGGGAGCAAATTCAACAAATTAGCTATCATTGTTATTCTCATCACCATAATCATCAAATATAGGAGGTATATTGTAATCACAATCAATTTTCTCCTCAATAGTAGGTGGACTGAAAATATCATATTCATCATTGTAATCATCATATATTGGAGGTAAACTATCAGCAAAGAAATTTTTCTCCTCTATGCTTGGGGGACTAAAAATATCATGCTCATCAAAACCAGCATCCCCAAGCTTAGACTTTTCCATAGCATTAGAAATAATGTTGTTCAAAGAATTCATACTAATAATATTGCTATTAGCATGCAAATAAAGTTCCATAGGTTTTTTAATTTTCTCTTCAAACACTTCATGTCCTAGCTCAAAATAAACACTATAGAGCTCTCTAATTTTTTTACTGTTTTCCATTAAGCCTAACTAGTAAAACAAGAAACAAAAAGACAAAATTGCATATTCTAAAGGAAATCACTTCGAGTGTGAGTACCTTTTACCTTACCTCCCCGGCAATGGTGCCAGAAAAGAGCTTGATGTCTACGCACTTCTATTCTTGTAGATAGTTGTTGGGCCTCCAAGTGAAGAGGTTTGTAGAACAGCAACACGTTTCCCTTAAGTGGATTACCCAAGGTTTATGAACTCAGGGAGCAAGTGGTCAAAGGTATTCCCTCTCAAGCAACCCTGCAATCAAGATACAAGAAGTCTCTTGTGTCCCTAACACACCCAATATAGGTGCACTAGTTCGGCGAAGAGATAGTGAAATACAAGTGGTAACAGTGCCAGAAAAATAGCTTGATGGTGAGGCAAAGACTAAAGGAAACAAGAAGGAAGCAAGCAAATATGCAACAGATTTAGTAGCAAACGGTGTTTCAATGCTTATAAACAAATCCTAGGGATCATACTTTCACTAGTGAACACTCTCTCATATAAACATACTCTCTTCATGATACTACTCTTAACTACTCTCCGGTTGGACACTCTAATCCATGGTAGGGCTATAACAGCACACCTCAAAGTCCGCCTTCCCCAATCTAGATAACCCCACACTGTCACCTTGAGCACTAGATGGTTCCAACAAACACCACAATTTCATAGAGACACCCAACTCCAAATATAACTCATAACAAATATTCAATCTAGCCAAAGTGTCACACACAGTATGCCCGCTGTCACTTTCACACACATGGGTAAAAGCATAGATTTATTAAAGCACAAAAAGTATTTATGTAGACTCAAGCCTAAGTGACACCATGGCGTGCACGCTGTCACTTTCACACACACGTGGGGAGAGCAGAGATCTAATGAAGCACTTGAGTAGAAAGGTAGATCTACTTGATTACAAAGCTCATGACCACAAGATCATGCATAGAGAGAGAGATGAACACATAGCTACTGGTAGATCCCTTAGCCCTGAGGAAGAACTACTCCCTCCTCATCATGGGAATTATCAATGGTGATGAAGATGGCGATGGAGATGGCTCCGGGGGCACTTCCCCGTCCTGGCAGGGTGCCGGAACAGAGACTTTCTGTCCCCCGAATCTACCCTTCGGTGGCGGCAGCGCAGCGAAACTTTTTCTAGAAGTATGATTGATGACTTAGGGTTTTCTCATCGGGGGCTTCTTATAGGCGAAGAGGCGAGTCTGGGAGGCGGTCGGAGGGCCCACACCCTACCTAGGCGCGGGGCAGGGCCCACCCGCTCCTAGGGGGGTGTGGTGGCCCTGGTTCGCCTCTCTGTCTCCCCTCTGGACTTCGTGTCGCCCACGGTAAAATATTGACTTTGGCTTTTGTAGCACCCCGAGAAAACCACTACTAGAAAATCGTTGTTGTTTATACTTTGTGCATCATCATGACATCATCATGCTTGTTTTAACCTAAAACTATTTTCAGAAAGTTCCTCTTTGTTTCTACATACTTCCCCTATCTTCATTTCAAATTAAAACCCTGGCCGTTCGGATATTTTGTTTTGTCTAAAAACTATTTGCAAAAAGGTTTATAAAATAAAAAATGTTTTACCGGGAAGGCCATCAGCCTGCCGGGCCAAAAGCCCAGCAAACCAATAGCCTACCCCCGGTTAAATCCTGACCCTTAGATCCCTAATCCCTCTCCAACCCTAACCCCAACCATTTCCCCACCCCAGCCGCCGCCACCCCACTCCTCCCATCTCCTGTTCCCGACCCACACCACGCACGCAGTCGAAGACCCCTGGCCCCACCCTGACCCCGCGATCCCCTCCTGCACGCGTCCCTTGCATGCGACCCCGCTCGGTTTTCCACAGCCGCCGCCGCCGCCACCAGTTTTCTCTCTGCCCGCACACCCTCTCTCCCTCGTCTCCCCATCACCTGACGCTCCTCCTTGCTCCCATCCGCCATCAAGCCACGAGCAGACCACCCCGTCCACCGTCCGTCCTCGAGCCGGACGCCACCTCCTTCGCCGCATGTGCCAAGGCCGACCACCGCCATCCCCGAACTGGCCTCGTCCTCCGCCGCCATGGAGCCGCCCCTGCAGCGACCGGTTCCCGTGGCCGATTCGCCTCGCCGCCCGGCCACCCTCTGCTCCTCCCTGTCCGCCAGGCCATCGGTCGCCTCGCCGACAACCTCTGCTTGCGCCTCCCCGACCCCCCTCTCTGCAGCAACAACGACCGCGCTGTTGCGGCGTCGCCTTCCTCCGTCGGCCGCCCATGCTCGACTCCCCGGCCTCTTCCCGTGCGCCGCCGCTAAGGCCGCCCCGCCAGCGACTGCCGTCGGCCGGAGCTCCGCGGCATGTGCATCCCCACAACTGGCTGCCTCCTCCCTCGACCTCGGCCCTGCCCTTCCCGTGTCGGCCTCTCTAGCGAGGCGTGCTATCGGACTCTGTGTTCCTCTCTGCCACCGCGGGCTGCATCGCCAGGCCGCCCCAGCCCCGAGCACCCAGTGTCGTCGCCTCTGCAACCTCTTCCCGCTGCGGTCTCGTCGTTCCGCGTGCGCCGCCATAGTCGGTCTCGTCACCACCCCAACCCGCCATCCTCGTCCTCGTATTGCGGCTCCGTCTCTCCTCGACCAGAGGTTGCCGCGTTCGGTTGCTGCGAGGGCCAGTACCTGTATTCCTGCTCAAATCTTCTGCAGACATGCGTGTATGTCTATGTGCTTGCGTGTGGTGAGAGTCAGATCGCTCCACAACAGAGCTTTGTACCTACCTTGGTCCTTGGTCACACCACTAATTGGTGGCATCATTCGCTAGTTCTCCACCATGAACCGGTGTTGATGCTAATCCAAGACCACAAGATTGCCGACGCCAAAACTCGTGCCATCTGAAGAATCATACTGGTTCCAAGCCAAGATCGCCTTCCTGGAATGCCATGACCTCCTTCAAGGATCCGATGGTCGAGACCCTGAAGACCGATCTCGGCATCCGAAGATCGAACCCTCGGCGAACCCCAAGATCATCGAGTTCCCAACGTGTGGCCCCTTTTTCCAAGACCTCCCATTTTATAAATGATATATCTTTGTTGCATATTAAATTGTTCATATTTGCACACATATTGTGGTTTGGGGATGTTGTCGACTCATCTAATAATTGAATATGGAGACCATATGCGGGCTTTTATAGTCTAATATTGGTCCCATTTAAAATTGTGTAGCGAACCGGTGTTATATTTTGCAAGACAACATTTAAAATTGCGGGGTATCTAAACAACATGAACTTAATAATTAATTGTCGGGACCCCGGTTCCGCTTAATATTGCCTAATTGCATCGCATCTTTGTCATGTCATACATCATACATGCATCATGCCCGATCTTTTGCCGTAGTAATAAATAGTGCATCCGGTGTTTCTTCTAGTGTTTTGCTTCTTCGCGGATTAAGCCGATGAGTTGATGCGAGTGTCGACCCTATCTTCGGATGAACCTTCGGCAATGTTTATCAGACGAGCATTCTCCCCCTTTCTACCTATTTTACATTTATAGTCTTTATTTCCTCCTGTTGATCTATTGCTATCTGTGTTGCGATGCTATAGATTCCGTACCCCGTTATACTTCCCTGCAGCCCTTATATTGCCATGGACACATCCTATTACCTGTTGTTTAGTAGATAGTCGGCCTTGTGAGTCGTAGTTGCTTGCATAGGTGATGTGTCGCGCCGTCGAAGTACCACAGTTGTTGGAGTAATGCCGCAAGTTTAATGTTGGAGATGATCATGGATTTAATTACCGTTTAATAACTAAAATTGAAAGTAGGTAAATGCAGAGGCACCGGTGGGTAATAGACAATATTTGGTTTTTAACCGCTCACTGGTGTCCCGTAGGACCCCGAGTTCTTGACACCTGTTCCGAGATCGAGCGCGCTAACCACAGGTGAGGTGTGTGGGCACCCCCATCGATTAGTACCTGATTTCAAAGTACTGTACCGGTGTCCACAAAGTAGTTTGGGGCTTTATTACTATCCTGTATTTATGCCATGCTTTACTGCTTTATTATGATTGCGCGTGGAGCGCTTGTACTGTTTTGGAACCCCATGCCACGTTTTCGCGGTATCGACAAGCCCAGTCACACTTTCGGGTTCCCAGTCGTTTACAGCCGTCGTCACAAACCCTGGGTCCGTCTCGGAGCCGGCCGACTTCATTGCGGGTAGCTTAGTGGGGTGGCCCCCATGTGCTTGCTTTGGGTCTGGGAAACGTCGTGTCCGAAACCCCGTCGACATACCGTTGGGTGTATGTTTTGTGATCTTGTACCTACCTGATCTGACAACAAGGGTGTAGGTGCGTGTGGAAACTTTGGTGCACCCCTGCAGGGTTAAATCTTTTCGAGAAGCCGTGTCCGCGGTTATGGACGACTTGGAGCACAGTTCTCGATCATAGACAACTATAACTAAAGTTTATTGTTATAATTTGACTTGTATCCGATATGACTAGTAATCAGCTCCACTACAATGGAATGGCTAAATAAAAGTGCCAACAACTGCTGGGTTTTGGGATATCTCATGCTAATTGTATCTGACTAGTAAGTGTGCAACTACAATGGAATGGTTCACTAAAAGTGCCCACTGCTTATTATATCAGGATGACTATCTATACCTGACTAGTAATTGCTGCAACGATAACTGAATAAATAAATCTGCCAACTGTGTGAGTTCCTCGGTTGACTTCCTCGTTTGGTCTCGAGGGGGACATACCAGGATGGGTATGCTTGGTGGTAGAATCAGGATGGTTTCGAATAGGTCTTTCTTATCTCTCTCTGATAGCCGACAGTTGTATCGAGTCTCTATAGGTTGTTTAGTGCATGCTGCCGCTGCCGCTTCAGTCCACCATACCTATGTAGGCGAGGACCGCCGAATTCTAGTCTCGCCGTGTACTGGCCTCAGAACTGACCGCTCTCTTTTTCCTTTGCCCTTTGTCGGCACCCCTTTTTGTTTAAGCAGGTTTTGAGATCGACGTCGTTAGCAGGGTTACCCTTCCGTCTTGGCCTGGGCAGGGTTATGGACGCCATTGGTTATTCTTCAGGGCTCTTAGCTCAATTTGCATCTTGTCCGTACTCGGACGCTGTATCGTTTTCCAGGTGATTTGGATCTTTGTATTGTATATCTGTATCCTTGACTCATTGAGTCGCTGTTGTATATATATGTTTTGTGGGTTCCATCGAGGACTATTGTGTAATGATATTACTTCGTTTTCCACCCGCACGCAAGTGCCTGATGAGCACCTTTGAATCGTTTCTACGCGGGTTTGGCGGGAAGCGCTAAAACTTGCATAGGGCCGATTTTGAGGGTGTTACAGAGTGGTATCAGAGCTCAGCAGTTACGATACCCCACTGGTCCAGCCTGTAGGATAACCTAGCTAACGGACGTTATAGAGTGTCAAAACTATTTTGGAAAAATCGGTTGGATAGATCTGATTAGGTCTGCTTTTACTCCTTACCCCTCTGCTATTCTCTTCTTACCTCTGCGTGTTTTGAATCTACTCTCTTATCTTTCTTCGAGTCCAGGATTTCTCGCGGTTGGGTTTTCGTCGTACCTTCAGGGTTTCGCTTTCTCCCTTTTATAACGGTGGTGCTACGATCATCAAATCTGCATCTTGTCTGTTGTACCCTTCATCTAATCTTTTGTTCTTGAACTCTTTATCTATATGTGTACCTTGCTGGATATCTGTATCGTTGAAAAACATATGAGAAGGACGAGCATTGGTGAAGTTGGAGTATACCTTGAGCATGTGTTGTTCATGCCAATGGAACCATTGCGGAACCTAATCATTGTGTCTTTCATACGATTTCTTTTGTATCTCCCGGTGGTTTCCAATGCGATGACATCATCTGCGTCAGATCCGAGGAAGAACTTGCATCATTCCTTCGTTCTCTGAACATCACCTGTCGAGATCTTCGGTCTAATTTGGAAAGTGATTTTCCTACTCATGTACGGAGTTAATAGTTTGTGTACGGGATGGACTGATCACCCTACCCGACTCTTACTGTTCACTCTTGTACATCGAACTAGTGGATCAATGTAACTTTTCCTCTTCTCCTAGAAGTTAGAGGTGGCCATATCTTTTGATGCCTCTACCTTCGTCCTTTGTTTTCCCCGGAGTGTTCTCTCGACGAACGTGAGCCATAACCCCTTGTTGGTGGTATCGCCATTTTCAAGATGGAGCAGGAGTCTTTGTTAGTGGTGTCGCGAAGATCTACACAAAGCGAGAAGATTCAGACTATCGGCTTTCTTCCCCGTACTATGAGGCGGATCTCGAGGGCGAGATCCATTGTTAGTGGTGTCGAATTGTAGCACCCCGAGAAAACCACTAATAGAAAATCGTTGTTGTTTATACTTTGTGCATCATCATGACATCATCATGCTTGTTTTAACCTAAAACTATTTTCAGAAAGTTCCTCTTTGTTTCTACATACTTCCCCTATCTTCATTTCAAATTAAAACCCTGGCCGTTCGGATATTTTGTTTTGTCTAAAAACTATTTGCAAAAAGGTTTATAAAATAAAAAATGTTTTACCGGGAAGGCCATCAGCCTGCCGGGCCAAAAGCCCAGCAAACCAATAGCCTACCCCCAGTTAAATCCTGACCCTTAGATCCCTAATCCCTCTCCAACCCTAACCGCAACCATTTCCCCACCCCAGCCGCCGCCACCCCACTCCTCCCATCTCCTGTTCCCGACCCACACCACGCACGCAGTCGAAGACCCCTGGCCCCACCCTGACCCCGCGATCCCCTCCTGCACGCGTCCCTCGCACGCGACCCCGCTCGGATTTCCGCAACCGCCGCCGCCACCAGTTTTCTCTCTGCCCGCACACCCTCTCTCCCTCGTCTCCCCATCGCCCGACGCTCCTTCTTGCTCCCATCCGCCATCAGGCCACGAGCAGACCACCCCGTCCACCGTCCGTCCTCGAGCCGGACGCCACCTCCTTCGCCGCATGTGCCAAGGCCGACCACCGCCGTCCCCGAACCGGCCTCGTCCTCCGCCGCCATGGCGCCGCCCCTGCAGCGACCGGTTCCCGCGGCCGATTCGCCTCGCCGCCCGGCCGCCCTCTGCTCCTCCCTGTCCGCCAGGCCATCGGTCGCCTCGCCGACAACCTCTGCTTGCGCCTCCCCGACCCCCCTCTCTGCAGCAACAACGGCCGCGCTGTTGCGGCGTCGCCTTCCTCCATCGGCCGCCCATGCTCGACTCCCCGGCCTCTTCCCGTGCGACGCCGCTGAGGCCGCCCCGCCAGCGACTGCCGTCGGCCGGAGCTCCGCGGCATGTGCATCCCCACAACTGGCTGCCTCCTCCCTCGACCTCGGCCCTGCCCTTCCCGTGTCGGCCTCTCTAGCGAGGCGTGATGTCGGCCTCTGTGTTCCTCTCTGCCACCGCGGGCCGCGTCGCCAGGCTGCCCCAGCCCCGAGCACCCAGTGTCGTCGCCTCTGCAACCTCTTCCCGCTGCGGTCTTGTCGTTCCGCGTGCGCCGCCATAGTCGGTCTCGTCACCACCCCAACCTGCCGTCCTCGTCCTACGGCTCCATCTCTCCTCGACCAGAGGTTGTCGCGTTCGGTTGCTGCGAGGGCCAGTACATGTATTCCTGCTCAAATCTTCTGCAGACATGCGTGTATGTCTATGTGCTTGCGTGTGGTGAGAGTCAGATCGCTCCACAATAGAGCTTTGTACCTACCTTGGTCCTTGGTCACACCACTAATTGGTGGCATCATTCGCTAGTTCTCCACCATGAACCGGTGTTGATGCTAATCCAAGACCACAAGATTGCCGACGCCAAAACTCGTGCCATCTGAAGAATCATACTGTTTCCAAGCCAAGATCGCCTTCCTGGAATGCCATGACCTCCTTCAAGGATCCGATGGTCGAGACCCTGAAGACCGATCTCGGCATCCGAAGATCGAACCCTCGGCGAACCCCAAGATCATCGAGTTCCCAACGTGTGGCCCCTTTTTCCAAGACCTCCCATTTTATAAATGATATATCTTTGTTGCATATTAAATTGTTCATATTTGCACACATATTGTGGTTTGGGGATGTTGTCGACTCATCTAATAATTGAATATGGAGACCATATGCGGGCTTTTCTAGTCTAATATTGGTCCCATTTAAAATTGTGTAGCGAACCGGTGTTATATTTTGCAAGACAACATTTAAAATTGCGGGGTATCTAAACAACATGAACTTAATAATTAATTGTCGGGACCCCGGTTCCGCTTAATATTGCCTAATTGCATCGCATCTTTGCCATGTTATACATCATACATGCATCATGCCTGATCTTTTGCCGTAGTAATAAATAGTGCATCCGGTGTTTCTTCTAGTGTTTTGCTTCTTCGCGGATTAGGCCGATGAGTTGATGCGAGTGTCGACCCGATCTTCGGATGAACCTTCGGCAATGTTTTTCAGGCGAGCATTCTCCCCCTTTCTACCTATTTTACATTTATAGTCTTTATTTCCTCCTGTTGATCTATTGCTATCTGTGTTGCGATGCTATAGATTCCGTACCCCGTTATACTTCCCTGCAGCCCTTATATTGCCATGGACACATCCTATTACCTGTTGTTTGGTAGATAGTCGGCCTTGTGAGTCGTAGTTGCTTGCATATGTGATGTGTCGCGTCGTCGATGTACCACAGTTGTTGGAGTAATGCCGCAAGTTTAATGTTGGAGATGATCATGGATTTAATTATCGTTTAATAACTAAAATTGAAAGTAGGTAAATGCAGAGGCACCGGTGGGTAATAGACAATATTTGGTTTTTAACCGCTCACTAGTGTCCCGTAGGACCCCGAGTTCTTGACACCTGTTCCGAGATCGAGCGCGCTAACCACAGGTGGGGTGTGTGGGCACCCCCATCGATTAGTACCTGATTTCAAAGTATTGTACTGGGGGCCACAAAGTAGTTTGGGGCTTTATTACTATCCTGTACTTATGCCATGCTTTACTGCTTTATTATGATTGCGCGTGGAGCGCTTGTACTATTTTGGAACCCCGTGCCACGTTTTCACGGTATCGACAAGCCCATTCACACTTTCGGGTTCCCAGTCGTTTACAGCCGTCGTCACAAACCCTGGGTCCGTCTCGGAGCCGGCCGACTTCGTTGCGGGTAGCTTAGTGGGGTGGCCCCCATGTGCTTGCTTTGGGTCTGGGAAACGTCGTGTCCGAAACCCCGTCGACATACCATTGGGTGTATGTTTTGTGATCTTGTACCTACCTGATCTGACAACAAGGGTGTAGGTGCGTGTGGAAACTTTGGTGCACCCCTGCAGGGTTAAATCTTTTCGAGAAGCCATGTCCGCGGTTATGGATGACTTGGAGCACAGTTCTCTATCATAGACAACTATAACTAAAGTTTATTGTTATAATTTGACTTGTATCCGATATGACTAGTAATCAGCTCCACTACAACGGAATGGCTAAATAAAAGTGCCAACAACTGCTGGGTTTTGGGATATCTCATGCTAATTGTATCTGACTAGTAAGTGTGCAACTACAATGGAATGGTTCACTAAAAGTGCCCACTGCTTATTATATCAGGATGACTATCTATACCTGACTAGTAATTGCTGCAACGATAACTGAATAAATAAAACTGCCAACTGTGTGAGTTCCTCGGTTGACTTCCTCGTTTGGTCTCGAGGGGGACATACCAGGATGGGTATGCTTGGTGGTAGAATCAGGATGGTTTCGAATAGGTCTTTCTTATCTCTCTCTGATAGCCGACAATTGTATCGAGTCTCTATAGGTTGTTTAGTGCATGCTGTCGCTGCCGCTTCAGTCCACCATACCTATGTAGGCGAGGACCGCCGAATTCTAGTCTCGCCGTGTACTGGCCTCAGTACTGACCGCTCTCTTTTTTCCTTTGCCCTTTGTCGGCACCCCTTTTTGTTTAAGCAGGTTTTGAGATCGACGTCGTTAGCAGGGTTACCCTTCCGGCTTGGCCTGGGCAGGGTTATGGACGCCATTGGTTATTCTTCAGGGCTCTTAGCTCAATTTGCATCTTGTCCGTACTCAGACGCTGTATCGTTTTCCAGGTGATTTGGATCTTTGTATTGTATATCTGTATCCTTGACTCATTGAGTCGCTGTTGTATATATATGTTTTGTGGGTTCCATCGAGGACTATTGTGTAATGATATTACTTCGTTTTCCACCCGCACGCAAGTGCCTGGTGGGCACCTTTGAATCGTTTCTACGCGGGTTTGGCGGGAAGCGCTAAAACTTGCATAGGGCCGATTCTGAGGGTGTTACAGCTTTTGTCCCGTCCAATTCCGAGAATATTGATTTTCTGCCTTTCTGGAACCAAAAACAGAAGAAAACAGGCAACTGGCACCATGGCAACTTGTTAATAGGTTAGTTCCAAAAAAGATATAAAAACACCTCAAAGAAAGACAAAACAAAGCAAAGTAGATACTAAACAAGCATGGAACATCAAAAATTATTGATACGTTTCCGACGTACCAGTCCCCCTGGGCCGCGCCTAGGGCAGGTGTGGCCCACCTGGCCAGCCTCCCACTTCGCCCTCTCGCCTATATCTTCCTCTCGGAACCCTAAAACATGGGGAGCAACCAAAGAATGATTTCCACCGCCTCTGTGGGGCGGAAAACACCGAGAGAGAAAGAGCTCTCCGGTAGATATATTTCTACCGAGTAAATTCCTTCCCGGAAAGGGGAGATCATCGCCATCAACACCTTCGTCAATATAGGCTTAATCGGGATCATCATCATCATCCACACCGTCATCTCCACCAGCACCATCACCACCACTCCATCCCGCTGTAACAATCGAGTTGAATACTTGCACAGTTCTTAGGGGAAACTTTCCTGGTGTTGATTAGTATTATAGTTAATGCTTGTGAGTAGAACCATTGGATTATTGTTTATGTTCAGATTGTTATCCATTACCATATCATCTTTGATATTGATCCATATGATGTCTCGTGAGTAGTTCGTTTAGTTCTTGAGGACATGGGAGAAGTCATGTTGTTAGTAGTGGATTTGTGTTGAGTTATTATTCAATAGTTTAGTATTTAAGTTGTGGTGCTATTCTTCTAGTGGTGCATGTGAACGTCGACTACATGATACTTCACCATTTATGGGCCTAGGGGAATGCATTGTGTATTTGGCTACTAATTATGGGGTTGCCGGAGTGACAGAAACATGAACCCCCGTTAGGACACCTTTGCACAAGGGAGTGTAGGATCTCAGAGTTTAAGGCTGTGGTTAGGTTTATATCTTAATTACTTCCCCATAGTTGCAGATGCTTGCAGGGGGTTTAGTCACAAGTATGTAGTAGTCCAAGTAAGGTCGGTACATTAGCACAGTTTCACCCACACAACACTTACAACACCAAAGAAAGGTACTCAGCTATTTGAAGTGAAAGCACTTGACAGAATTCCCATGTGTCCTCGAGAACGTTTGGTCCTTATAAGTATTTCCACTGGCTTGTCCTTTGCTAAGAAAGGATTGGGCCACTTGCTGCGTTTGCTCGTTGTCTTTACTACTTGCACTTTGTTTTGTTGCTTTATCAGAAAACCCCTAAAAATCCATTTGCTAAGTATTTACAGAGATTTCCTGCTCCATACCACTAGTCAACACCTTCTGGTCCTCATTGGAATTGACACTCCTATTTATCGAAAGTACTACGATACACCCCCTATACTTGTGGGTCATCAAGACTATTTTATGGCGCTGTTGCCGGGGAGTGAAGCGATATTGAAGAGTGGAACTGGTAAAGGAAACTTCTACTGTGAGTATTGCTTTTTTGTTTCTGTTTGTTACTTTGTTTCCAATATGGATAACCCACTTGGTTTTCTATTTGGGAAAACTACTATTGTTAGGATAGTAGATGAACCACCACCTATTGAGATAGATCCTTTTAAGATACCTACAAGTATTGTTGATCGTGTTATGGATAATTATTATTTAGGGGATGGAACTATCCATCCTGGTGATCATTTGCTTTTTATCCATGAATTATACGGGTTGTTTAAGTGTGCAGGTATCACAACTGAATAGGTGAAGAATAAGTTACTCTCCATATCCTTGAAAGGGAGAGCTGAAGAATGGTATAAGCTCCTGAAGAATGGGCAATCCATGGAATGGGAGGAAATTGCATCTCTCTTTTATTCTAAATTTTATCCTCCCAGTGAGATTCACAAGGATAGAAATCTGATATATAACTTTTGTCCTCGTGATAGAGAGAGTACAGCTCAAGATTGGGGGAGATTGAAGTTACTGATGCTTAAATTTCCTATTCATGAACTCCCTAACAATATTATTATCAATAACTTTTATGCTAGGCTTTCTCTTCATGATAAAGATTTGCTAGATGCTTCTTGTGCTGGATCATTCACACGTATGAAGGAAGAAGCTAAATGGGATCTCCTAGACCGTATTCAAGAGAACATTGAAGCTTGGGAGAATGACAAAGGAAGAAAGTCAGGTATAAACAATGATTATGAATGCATTAAATCTTTTATGGGAACCGACGATTTCCGTGATATTAGCAATGAGTATGGTCTTGACTCTCAAGTTCTTGCAAAATGTTTTGAGGCTTTTTCCTCTTACATAGAGATTCCTAAAAAGGAGTGGGACAAGTACCATGCTCCTTTTTTAAATACATTGTTACTCATGTTCCTGCTAGCTTAGAGGTTTGTACTGTTTATCCTATTTTGCCTTAATCTTATGTTGAGAAAATCCCTTTTCCTGCTAAGGTAAAGGAACATTCTATTATAGCTAATGTGGTTATCAAAAGTACAAAGAAAACTGTGGAACCCGATGAGCAAATAAATATTGAACCTATGGTAGCTATTGTGAAAGATCTTGTCACTAGAAATATAGAGGATGAGCACGTTGTCTTTTGTGAAGACGCTTCTAATATTGTCTCTCATCCTAAAAAAGCTAGTGTCCCTGTGTTTTCTGTTAGAATTGGTGATCATAGCTATTATGATTTGTGTGATATTGGTGCTAGTTCTAGTGTTATTCCTTATGAGCTTTACATGGAAATTATGCATGAAATTGGTCCTTGTGAGCTTGAGGACATTGATGTGGTTATTCACCTTGCTAATAGAGAGACAGTTTGTCACATTGGCATTGTAAGAGATGTGGAGGTTCTTTGTGGTAAGATTAAATATCCTCATGATTTTCTTGTACTTGGTAAAGAAGCTAGTAAAAACTATCCTGTCATCTTTGGTAGACCCTTCTTAAATACTTGTGGGGCTATCATAGATTGTAGGAAGGAAAAAAGTTTTAACTAGGTTTGATGGATAATCTTATGAGTTTAATTTTTCCAAATTTGCTAAAAATCCTTATGAAAATGAACTGCCTAATGAGGATTTCAGGGTTGAACAACTTTCTGCTATTTCTCTTGCTCCTAACAATGCCTTGCAGCAGTTTATGGAGGATCACGAAAGCGATGTCTTCATGAAGGAAAGAAATGACATTAACGAGGTTTTCCTTCGACGGCCTGAGTTACTTAAGCATAATCTACATGTGGAAGATTTGGGTACCACACTACCACCTAAAGGGGACCCTTTTTTCTAATTAAAACCTTTACCTCATGATCTTAAATATGCTTATCTTGATAATAAGAAAGTATATCCTGTTATTATTAGTTCTAAACTTTCAGGAAAGGAAGAAGAGAGGTTGGAAATAAACACCTAGGAGCTATGGGCTATACTCTTGATGATTTAAAAGGGATTTCTCCTACTATATGTCAGCATGCTATTAATATAGAACCTGATGCAAAACCAGTTGTTGAGCACCAACGCCGTCTAAATCATAATATGAAGGATATGGTAAGAAATGAGGTACTAAAACTCCTTGATGCTGGTATTATTTACCCTATTGCTGATAGCCAATGGGTTAGCCATGTTCATTGTGTTCCAAAGAAAGGGGAATTACCGTTGTGACTAATGAAAATAATGAGCTTATACCCCCAAAGAGTAGTGGTTGGGTATAGGATGTGCATTGATTTTAGAAAGGTTAATAAATTTACTAAGAAAGATCATCATCCTTTGCCTTTTATTGATCAAATGCTTCAGAGGTTGTCTAAAAAGACCCACTTTTGTTTTCTTGATGGTTATTCTAGGTTCTCTCAAATTGCTGTGAAAGCACAAGACAAAGAGAAAACAACTTTCACTTGTCCTTATGGCACTTATGCTTATAGGCGTATGCCTTTTGGTTTATGTAATGCTCCTGCTACCTTTCAGAGATGTATGTCTACTATTTTTCATGGTTTTTGTGAAGAAATTGTGGAGATTTTCATGGACGATTTCTCCGTATATGTAACTTTTTTTATAACTGTTTGCACAACCTTGATAAAGTTTTGCAGAGATGTGAAGAAACCAACCTTGTTCTTAATTCGGAGAAATGCCATTTCATGGTTAATGAAGGGATTGTTCTTGGACACAAAATTTCTGAAAGGGGCATTGAAGTTGACAGAGCCAAAATTGAAGCAATTGATAAGATGCCCTGCCCTAGGGATATAAAAGGTATTCATAGTATCCTTGGTCATGCTGGTTTCTATAAGAGTTTTATTAAAGATTTCTCCAAAATTTAAAAGCCCCTTACCAATCTTCTTCAAAAAGATGTACCTTTTATTTTTGATGATGATTGTAAGGAAGCTTTTGAAACTTTGAAGAAAGCTTTGACTACTGCTCCTATTGTTCAACCACTTGATTGGAGTTTACCTTTTTAAATTATGTGTGATGCTAGTGATTTTGCTGTGGGTGTTGTCCTTAGACAACGTGTTGATAAGAAGTTGAATGGTATTCATTATGCTAGCAAGACTCTAGGTACTGCTAAAAAGAATTATGCTACCACAGAAAAAGAGTTCTTAGCTGTGATCTTTGCCTGTGATAAGTTTAGACCCTATATCGTTGATTCAAATGTCAATATTCATACAGATCATGCTGCTATTAAGTACATTATGACAAAGAAGGACGCTAAGCCTAGGCTGATTAGATGGGTGTTGCTTTTACAAGAGTTTGATATGCATATTGTAGATAGGAAAGGTGCTGAAAATCCTGTTGCTGACAATTTATCTCGTTTGGAAAACATTTCTTTTGACCATTTACCCGTTAATGATAGTTTTCCAAATGAGCAGTTGGCTGCAATAAGGGTAAGTCCGTATGAGAGTCCTTGGTATGCTGATTATGCTAACTTTATTGTTTCCAAGTATTTGTCTCCAACCTTTACAGCTCAGTAGAGAAGAAAATTCTTTTATGATCTAAGGCATTACTTTTGGGATGACCCACACTTATATAAGGAAGGAGTAGATGGTATTATGCGAAGATGTGTTCCAGAATTTGAACAACAAGAGATATTGAGGAAATGACATGGAAGTGCTTATGGATGACATCATGCTGGTGATAGGACTGCACAAAAGGTTCTACAATCTGGATTTTATTGGCCTACCCTTTTCAAAGATGCAAGGAAGTTTGTCTTATCATGTGATGAATGTCAAAGAGTTTGTAACATTTCTAGACGCAATGAAATGCCTATGAATTCTTCTCTTGTTATCGAACCTTTTGATTGTTGGGGATTTGACTTTATGGGTCCTTTTCCTCCTTCAAAGGGGTATACTCATATTCTTGTTGATGTTGACTATGTTACAAAGTGGGTAGAGGCCATACCTACAAATAGTGCTGATGGTAAGACCTCTTTAAAAATGCTTATAGATGTTATTTTTCCTAGGTTTGGCGTGCCTATATATCTCATGACTGATGGAGGCTCTCATTTTATTCATGGCGGTTTTAGGAGAACTCTTGCTAAATATGATGTTAACCATAGAATTGCTTCAGCTTATCACCCCCAAACCAGTGGGCAAGTGGAACTTTCCAATGGGGAAATTAAATCCATCTTGCAGAAGACTGTTAATAGATCTACAAAAATTGGGCTAAAAAGTTGAATGACGCTTTATGGGCTTATAGAACTGCTTATAAAAATCCTATGGGGATGTCTCCTTACAAAATGGTCTATGGGAAAGCTTGTCACTTGCCCTTAGAATTAGAACACAAAGCGTATTGGGCAGTGAAAGAACTGAATAGAGATTTTAAACTTGCTGGTGAGAAAAGATTGCTTGACTTGAGTACCTTAGATGAGTGGAGAAGTGAAGCTTATGAAAATGCTAGACTCTTTAAGGAAAAAGTAAAAAGATGACTTGATAGGATAATTATCAAAAGGGAGTTCCATGTTGGTGAGAAAGTTCTTTTGTATAGGTCTCGTCTCAGATTTTTTGCAGGGAAACTACTCTCAAAATGGGAAGGACCTTTTGTTATTAAGGAAGTATATCGTTCATGTGCTATCAAAATATCTTCTTTGAAGGATGACATAACACAGGTGGTGAATGGTCAAAGACTTAAACATTATATTTCTGGAGATTCTTATAATGAAGATGTTGATATTATTCAAATGGTAACTCTGGAAGAATTTATCAGAGACCAAACACCAGAATCTGTAGAGTTCATCTTGGAATAGGTAAAAGTGGTGAAAAGAGAAGGTTCATGAAAGCCTAATCTTTTTATATTTTTGATGTTTTTAATACACACGGAAGGTTACGAAACGGAACAGAGGAGGAAACTGAGTCCGAGGTGGCCAGACCCACCCCAGGCATGGGCCCCAGCTGGCCACACCTGGAGGGGGTGTGAGCCCCTCAAGCTCTGTCTCCGCCTCGTGTTCGCACCAATACCTTCCTTATGCATTGAAACTTCGTAATATATAACCCCCGGATCCCCCCGAGGTTCGTGTATCGTGTTCTCGTCGTGTTTTTGTTTTGATTTGTTTCTGTCAGGAAGATTCTCAGTTTTGGAGCTACAATGTCTTCCTCTGGATCACCCATAGAAGATTCCTCCTCAGATGCTATCAACCCGTACATGTATGAGCTGAAGATTCATCCCAAGGAGTTGATTCTCAAGGATGGGAAGGTGCCTATGAAAGAAGTTCAAGGCCCTAAAGGAGAAGGCAGTCTAGAAGACAGGATGGAAGCATTGGAACAGGAAGTTTTCAGGTAGAAGAAGATGGCGGAATGCGAAGTGGATATCATCCATAAGATAAGTTCAGAACTCATCACCAAGCACAAGGAGGAGGTTGACGAGCTCCGGGATGAAATCCTTTCGCTCCATCAGGCCACCAACCAATTACAAGCACAACTCTACGACATACAAAACCAAAATTGTGAGTATGAAGCTAGATTTGATCGCATAAGCTCTGCTGCTAGTTTCAGGATTATGGAAACCAATACATCCTTTTTGGATGGGGAACCTTTACCTTGGAAGTCTCATGATAACAAGGTAACACCACCACCGAAGGAGTAATTCGTCATAAGGTTTGGCATCCCCTTGGCTTGTTCCAAGCTTGGGGGAGTGTCGTGGTATCACCATCATTATCTTTTATCTTTTACCTTTTTAGTGGATGCATATCTTTGGTAGAGAAGTTATCTTATAGGTTGGTTTGCATGTGGAAGTATCTCTCCCTTAGTTGATTATCTATGTATCCCTTGGTGTGAGTGCCTTTATGGAATATTAATGAGAAGTCTCATCTTTTACGTTTTGCACTTCTTATTTTAGTTTGAAATATCTATTATATGATTGATCTTTTTGATCAGTATTGGCATCAGTTTGGGAGCATCAAGTAAATCTAAATTGGTTTTGGCAAACCGAGCTCTGGTCAGTAGCAACACTTTTTGAGGTTTGAAAGGAAAAGAGAAAAAGCTTACAGGTATTTTGTATCATCTATTTTATTTCTTGATTGGATCATAAACTTAGTATTCTTTATTTAAGATCTTTTGTGTCTTCAAGGAAGATTGCATGTTTGGCTTTATCACTTGTATGTTTGCTTGTTTCCTTCAACTCTTTTGCTTGATACCCAGACTTGCTAGCCAAAAACCTATTTTGAGAAGGCATAGTTCTCATGCATCCAATCCCTTTGAACCAAAACCTATGCCATTTGTGTCCACCATATCTACCTATTAGCATTATTGCTATTCCAAGCAAATTCTCAAGCTTCATCTATCTTTCGAATTAAAAAGTATTTTTTATGTGAAAACTAGTTAGTAAAGCTCTCACGAACTTGATGGCACACCTTATTTTTGTGCCCCTAATAGACTTGAACCATTGTGTCATCGAAGTTGTATATTCTTGCATCTATACGTTGGGATTAGCAGAACCGTGCTATCACGGGGAATGCTTTCAACATTGCACCTGTACATTGTACATAGTTGATATCATGCTCTTTTGTTTGCGGATGTCGCCGGTGTGAAATAAAAAGGGACCTTGCAAGTCCATGGAGTGATGTATGTGTGTTAGAGAAACGTCTGGGCCGCTAGCCTAAGCCATGCCTAATCATGGTGGAAACTTGCAGCATCGCCATAGTGAGAAATCTGTGAAGCATCCTTAATAAAAATCTATGCAAATAGTAAATAAAAATATTGCTGAGATGCTCACTGTCTGCTTGCCTTGTCATTTTGATTATGGGATAGCTCCTGTATCATGTGCAAGGGGTACCCCGTTGGCGGTTCTTTATGATACACATGTACTTACAATGACAAGAACTTACCGGTAATTAAAGTTGAGTAGCATGAGGAACGGCCCTCATACTCAAGGGACATGAGATTTCCAACTTATATTACGTCAAGCATATACTCCATCCTTGTTCACTTTAACCTTAATCATCTCAAGATGCCTATGATAGGGTCAATGAGGGCTCAAAGCTAGTAAGTACCATAATATTTTGGAATCTCTTTATGACTTGAAATCCCTACTTCCCTCAATGAAGGGACCTATATCCTATTTCTAAGTTGAGTCAGTAAACCTACTTCCTCTCTATCTCCAGCAAGCATTTGAGTTGTTGTGTTTCAAGCTTTCATATGGTGATTTATTCAGTCATGTGTTTTATCTTCCTTGTTTGCACAAAACTCTCTTCTAATGAGTATTACTTTGAAAGCCTTCATCGTGAAAAACCTTTTTGAGCAAAGAGTGCTCCTATTTTGAAGACTTCTACAAAAAGCTTTTTGTGAAACTGTTTGCCAGCTGTTCTCTGACCAAGAACAAAGTTTGCCAATTCCAATTATGATTTATCTTTATGTATCTTTATTGTGACTCCTATACTTGTTGCAAGCTAAGTTATATAATGGTGAGTTGCTTTCTTCTATGAGTTGTGTAATGGTAAGTGTGATGCTTCTTGTCCATATTCTTTTATCGACACTTCACTCCATAAACATGTGGACATGTTTACTGAGATCAGTTTTCGCTTAGGGACAAGCGAAGGTCTAAGCTTGGGGGGAGTTGATACGTCCAATTTGCATCACCATTCTATATCATAATTTGCCTCTATTCATTGATATATGTCTTATTATGAGGTGTTACTTATGTATTTTCCTATGTTTTTGCATGTTGGATGATTCTTGGAGGATGAACTGCCGGAGTAAGTATTCTGATGGAAAAAGAGGTGTTTTGATGCAATTTCGCGAAGATCAGAAAAATACCAGAAAAATATTGAAAAATTATATTTTTCCAGAAGACGAAGGACGCCAGAAGGGGAGGCATAGCTGGGCCATAGGGTCCCCACAACCCCTAGGAACAGGTCCCTCCTGGGACGCACCTAGGGCAGGTGTGGCCCACCTGGACGGCCTCCGACTCCGCCCTCTCTCCTATATCTTCCTCTCGGAACCGTAAAACACGGGGAGCGACCACCTGCTAAGAAAGGATTGGGCCACTTGCTGCGTTTGCTCGTTGTCTTTACTACTTTCACTTTGTTTTGTTGCTTTATCAGAAAACCCCTAAAATCCATTTGCTAAGTATTTACAAAGATTTCCTGCTCCTTACCACTAGTCAACACCTTCTACTCCTCGTAGGGATCGACACTCCTATTTATCGAAAGTACTATGATACACCCCTATACTTATGGTTCATCACTCCTCCCTCTCTTATATAGGCCTAGGAGGGTCCGAAATATCCCCTCCTATGTTTCATATGAAGTAAGGAAGGTCTGGGAATAAATGGGGGCGAAATCGGTGAAAAAACACATTAGTTCCAATGGTTTCCATCGCCCAAAACCCGTGGTACGGGTGGGCCATACGGCCAGCCATGGTCGTACCGATGCTCGTTAAAGCATCTGACTCCTTTGGTATATTGGCCTCCAATTTTTCATACTAACTCTGATTTGGGTGTTCTTTAGCTCGTGGGATTCATAAGGATAAGTGCTACAACACCATGGTCTTCACCAATCATATGGCTAAGCCTGGTGCATGTAGCCGTTCCATATTGCCTATCTTTGCTCCTTTTGATATGATTTATCCATACTTGTCCATAACACCTACACACATGTTAAAGACAAGGAAAAGTAATAAAACTAATAGTTGTGCAACACTCATATGAAAATGAGTAAAAACTTGTTATCATGCATATTGGGCATAGTAATAACTAGAAGGGGCATGCAATGAGTGGTTTTATGCACATTATATGTGTTAGCGGTGCTTTGTCAAAGGTGGCTCCTAGATCACGATTTAGAGGCTTGGCTTGGTGACAGCGGGCGCACCGACGTACCAAATTATGGTGTGAAGGTTTTTCGGGGTGAAAGCTTAGCGTTTCAGCGTCAGTGGCAGCAAAGCCTGTGGGTGTCGTAACCTTCTTTGGGGCACCATTGTGGTTACATTCCCCATGTCTAGGATTTGGGTGAAAACCTTTCACCGGTTGGTCTCGAAGGTAGCGGCGTGATGCGTCATTACCCTCTTGAGGGCCTCATCATGGATCCCCGATATCTCTCGGTATCGTTCCATTGCTATCGGTAGGCAAGTTTGGACCTTTCTCGAGGACTTTTGTCACTAGTGTGGGTCGTTCTTGATGGTTTTCTATCTTATATGTGTGACATTAATTATCACCTCCCGTTGTCCTCTAGCAGGATCGGCTCCACGTCCCTAAGTGAGAGGGTTGGCATCCCTCTCCAACGATGACTTGGTGGGTAGGGTGCGACAGTGTCCGGTGGTTTCACAAGGAGGTGTGGTGGTACCTCTAGTTAGTAGATGTAGGTATTTGTTCACGGTGTGGCTACTCATGTATCTTAGGTTTATCTTTGATCTGCTCTGTAAGAGGATTACCTCATCACTTTGTATCAGTTCAGGCGTTTGGATTTATTTTAAATTTAGAGTCAAAATTGGTTTTCAGGGCACAAAGGAGTGATATGACAACATATGCAACCCAACGGTCCAGCCTATCGGCGTCCACTTTACAAGTTGCAGGTCAGTGGCCAGTGGCTACTATCCTACTAGTCGTTGATTAGGTTGTTTCTCCTAAAAAATGTTAAATTTATCGTCTTCAGATTGTAACATGCATAACTTAGAAAAAAATCCTATACAACCTGGGTCCTACCTCTCCTAGGCGTGGACCAACTCCCGCGTTCAACACATGTCAAACCTAATCTCAAAACACTCAGCCACTTATCCGAGATACGAGACCGCTCCCCTTATTGTTTCCTCTTCAACATGTTGTCGTGGCCGAAACACCATGGACATGCTCGTCGGCAGATTCTCAAAGCACTTAGGTCATGATCTCTAACTACCAGTCTGCTGCTCCCGATTCTCATGTTGAGCAGCCAATTCCCGAGCCTTTCATATCCCTGCGACGTAGCGAGCAAGTGAGTTGCGCTTCCGGGCGCCGCGAAGTGTGGTCGTGGATGCCAAGAAGAGCAGTGACCACCTGTCGATCTGACGACGTGCCTTGCCATGGATTTCTGGCTGAGTAGAACACCTAACGCTAGTCGATTCGCCAACGAGACCCAGGTTGATCCACATACGAGCGTGGACGTCAAGCGAGCGCAACGAAGGCCGGTGGAATTCCTAGGGTGTAGAGGAGAGGCAGAAGGAAGGGGAGCGATTTGGTGATGGCTGGAAATATGGGCTGGGTGCTTTAAGATTCGTTTTGACAGGTAGCGCATGCAGCGGTTGGTTCATGCGTGGAAGCACCGGCGGAGCGTAGTGTAGGCGAAAGGGGGCTGCAGCCCCCCTCCCTAGCTTTTAGATAATTAGTGAAAAAAAATTCTACTAGATATAAATTAGGAAATTTAGAGCATTTTGCCCTCCAGAAATTCCAGTTTTGTATTTTGCCCCTCCAAATTTTCTTGTCATGCTCCGGCACTGTCTGGGAGCCATGCGATCGGATCGTATATGATTTTTCTCCCATAATAACTTAGGTACTGCTAAAATGCGGTTGATTTAGCAACTGTACTTCTAGTTACAATGCCAAGGTTGGGGCGGAATTACATATCATCATAGGGACAGCTCGAGACTAGCGGCAGCAGCTCCCAGCATGCATGATCTAACTAGCAGTTTGGACTGGCATTTCTTTCTTCCTTTCTTCTTGCAGGGAATGTGGACTAAATTTCCACACATGCCATTTAAAAAAAAAAGCGCGTTCCATATAGCTGAAGAAGCAGCACGGGCGGCACGATCCGCCTTTGGCTCAGCGTGCCCTGATCGTGCTCCACAAAGATGCATGGAGGTAGCTGAATTATTACTCTCATACTATCCTACGAGTGTACCTAGTCAAGCTAGCTCGATCGGGTGATCGTGCGCTTGAAAATATGGTTGGCGCAGGTTCTAGAGCATTGAAATCGTGCTGCCACGTGTATAACCAAGCAAGCCCCACCTGTCATGCATCCAATCTTAGTGATTAGTGATATTCTTTTGACCGGCCGGCTGATCGATGAAGGAGGTTTTATGGTCCAAAGTTATCAAAAAAGGATACTATTTTGAGTACCACACTACCACTAGCTAGATGTGGCTTGATAGAAGAAAAGTGATTGATTAGCTATGTAGGGTCTTCTCTTTGATTTGCTGTTCAGTTTGCCAGGGAGGCAAGATCGGTGATGCGGCGAATAATGCCTAGGAAGAAAAAGGAAAGGACGTATCCATCTACTTTGTTGAAATTACTTGTTGAGTACTAGTATACCTCTACGTGCAATCTGACACACGTTTTCTAGAGAGAGAAAAATGTAAAGGAGATCTTTGATACTTCATCCGATCCATATTACTTGTCATTTAAATAGATGTATCTATTTTCGCAAAAAAAAAATAGATGTATCTAACACTAAAACATATCTAGATGCATTCATTTTAGTGACAAGTAGTATGAATCGAGGGAGTAATTAACGTTTTATTAACCTGAAACAGCACTACCTAACTCGCTGTGTAGAACAGTGACTTGCATGTCGATCGATAAGTTGTATGATTTCAGCAAGCAAAGAACGAAAAGCGGTTTGTAGTTAAGACCGTTAGTATACCAACTATAACATGCAAAATTTAAATGATGGGCCACACATGCAAAATTTAAATCAGGAACGGAGAGAGAGAAAAAAAAGGTGGCAGGGGCAATATTAATCCATGCAAATAAAAACAAGGTCCTTCAAAATCATAGTACAAACTCGCGCGATCGGGCTTGTAACTAGGCTACGTACGTGTACGTGGCACACATATAGATAATCGACTTAGCACAAGTAGGAGACTTTTTAACTCGTAATAATTGGAAGTAACAGTAGCTAATTAAGTGGTACTTGGGCATGCGCCTGCTGGCTTACGGCCGGAGTTGTTGCGACAGATCGGAGTGTGACACTGCCAGCGACGCCGATCCACATGCACATGCATCATCAGAAGGAGACCTTCCTGGGCTTCACCATGGCGAGCAGCGGCTGGTTCATCACCACCGTGAACTCCACCTTGTCCTTGAAGTCCAGCGCCGGCTGGGACGGGTGCGCGCGCCACTCGAACTCCTGCAGCATCCGCGCCACCATCAGGGCGATGTGCGTCGTGCCCATGGCCAGCCCCGGGCAGATCCGCCGCCCCGCCCCGAACGGTATCATCCGGATGCCGGCCGACCCCGTCATGTCCGCGGTCTCGCCGCCCGTCAGGAACCTGTCCGGGTCGAACTCCGTGGGCCGGTCCCACAGCTTGGGGTCCTCCGAGATGGTCGGGAGGAAGATGTCCAGGTTGGCGTCCGCGGGCACGTCGTACCCCGCGAGCTTGCTCCCCGGCTTGACGGCGGCGTGGGTGAGCGAGAAGTACGTGGGCGGGTGCTTCCGGAGGAGCTCCTTGACGAAGGCCTGGAGGTACGGCATGTTGTCGGTGTCCTTGTCGTCGATAGGCCTGGCGTCGCCGACCTGCTGCATGATCTCCTCGTGGATCCGGGCCTGGATGGACGGGTTGTCCACGATGCGCGCCATGGCCCACTCGATGGCCGTGGCCGTGGTGTCGGTGCCGCCGTTGATCAGTTCCGCGCAGAGGGTGACCAGCTCGTCGTCCGTGCACTCGTGGCCCTCGATACGGAGGTCCAGCACGGAGTCCAGGTACGAGAAGGGCGCGGCGACGTTGGGGTCAGCTGGCGCCGCCGATTTCTGCTGCACGTCGCGGAGGATGGCGCGGCGGCGGTCGATGAGCGGGAGGAGCGTGTCGACCTGCTCGCGTCGGACGGCGAGCACCCGGCGCTGCTGGCGCCAGAACATGGGGCGGAGGAACGGGAGGTAGTCGTCCATGCGCACGCCGACGGCGAGCAGCACGCGCTTCATGACGGCGTCGATGTGCACGATGTGCTCCTCGTCCAGGTCCAGCAGGCCGAAGGTCATGTCCAGGAGGATGCAGAACACCGCGAAGCGCGCGTTGCGGAGCACCCACACGGAGGCCCCGTCCGCGGACGCCGCGGCCTCGGCGCGCATCCGGGACACGAACCGGTCCATGGCGCGCAGCCTCGCGGGGCGGAACTCCCGGAGCCGCGCCGTGCTGAGCATCCCGGACACCATGTTCCGGCGCAGCGACCGCCACTCGGCGCCGTACACGGCGGAGTTGACGGTGAACTTGTTGGAGGAGAAGATGTTGCGCGTGGTGTTCTCGGCGGGCCTGCTGGCGAACTCCTGCCCCTTCTCGACGAGCGCCTCGTGCACCAGCTCGGCGCTGCTGATGACGACGAGCGTGCGCACCCCCATCCGCAGCGTCAGGATGGGCCCGTACTCGCGGCGCAGGTCGCGGATGTAGTGGATGAACGGCTTCCCGGAGAAGGCCACCTGGAAGAGGTTCCCGACAACGGGCCAGCCGGGCGGCCCCGGCGGGAGCCTCAGCCCCCTATACTTCCTCTTGTACCTCACCACGACTACCGCCACGGCCAGCACCGCGGTGGCCACGGCGGCCGTGAAGGCGAGGCTGATCAAGGAGGCCGCAGGCATGGCGCCGGGAAGGGTGGCACGCGTCGGTTGTTGCATGGACATGTGTGTGGCGCGCGGCGATGAATGCAAGTGCTGGACGAGATGGGGGGAGATCATGAGTAGTAGTAGGATGATTTGAGTTGGTTTGCAGATATTATAGGAAGGCGGGAGTACGTAGGCCTTGGGCGGAAGAGGAGGACCGGATTAAATGGGAGGTGTAAAATGTCGCTGGGGAATTCAATTCGCGATTCGGCGCCAAGCAAGCCGATCGATCGACCACGCTGTGCCTCGAGTAGCCAGCCTGAGTCGCTCGGTGCGGCGGCGTCTCGCAATGCTGCACGTACACGACACGATCGAGGAGCTAGCGGAGGGATTAGTTGAGCTGTAGACTTCAACTGGTTTATTTCGCTGAGTTTGAGGCAACCTGCGATTCGATCTGCGCGCTACATTTGCTGAATAGACTTTTCAAAACAGATCTAGTAAACTTATTTGCCTTCTTTCTGGCACAAACTAGAGATAGGCAAAAAAAAAAAAGAAGGCCAGTTCAAGTAACAAAAATCAACGAAAATAGCAACCGGAGACTGGAAACAATAATATAGGCGTTCCACACAATTAGCTGCGGCTAGCTCAATCCAACCAAACATTGGCTATCACGCAGATCATGACAGCGAGAGGCCTAGCGTAATGGAGCAAGATGCATCAGGTGGATAGTATGATGAGTGTCCGTAAGACAAAGACAACGGAACAGGGACGAATTGCTAATTCCGACGTCTCCATGGCCATCCGATATCAGTTAAGTTCCTTTTTAGAGAGGAACTCTTATGTTAGCTATCTGACGAAGCATCCGGTCATCGAGATGTAAAGTTTCTTGCATGTAACATGTTTTTCTAGTAGCAAGAAAACTAATGTGTGTAATATACAAAATAACATCTCTTGAAGAATGGAAAACATCTATGCAACATATATCTGGGTGCGGGCAGCCCGGCCAGGCCCGAAAAAAGCCCGATGGGCCAGGCTTTTTAGGCCCACGGGCCGGACTTGGGCTCCAGATCTGAGGCCCGACAGATACACAGGCTGGGCTTGGGCCGAGGAAAACATGAAATTAAGTAAGGCCTGGCCCGGTGAAAAATAACAGTGATGGGTCGGGCTCAGGAATGGGATTTCGGCCCGACGGCCGGGCCGAGCCAGGCTCGGGCCTGGGTTTTTACCCGTGGGCTTTTTTCCAGGCAGGGCCGGGCTCGGGCCTAGGTTTTTATCCGTGGGCGTTTTTCCCGCCCGGCCTAGCCTGAGAAATGCCCATGTATGATGCAACATGAACGCGTAAATTTGTCGTAGACATCTCGAAACATTGCGACATGTCAACAATGTGTATGCATCAAACCCACATTGCAATATTCCAGAGTAGCATGTGCAATATACAAAAATTCTAAACAAAAAAACCTTCACCATCAATAGTCTTTGACACCGACCTCGCCACATTAGGTTCATTATCGACAAATTCACCTAGCTGGAGCATTGTACCGGTAGATCTTCCGACGTCATACCTATCATCCCACTATGTCATCTTCGAGGACTCAACATGTAGTGCTGAGAAAGACCACCATTCTAAGCTCCAACTCGAGTTGAAACGAGAATTTGTGACGATGAGCTCCACGACCTCTATCCCAGGTGAACAAAGAGCAAGAATGGCGTAGGAGAAGTACCATGGTGGAGGACCAATGGATGAGGAGAACCTACCATGGTGGATGAGTGGAGGAACATGCGTGTGTACTATGATATGGGAGTAGGAGAAAAATGGATAGGAAAAATCAAGGATATATTATTACAAGGTGATAAAACAAGATGACGTGGCCAACCATACATGGAATCTGTTTTTTGTTCAAAAACACGAGACTTCCTCCGTTAATACGACAATATTTTTAATGAGATACATGCCATTTTTGTTTTGCATGAAGGTCGGCCTGAAGTTTTAACTTGTATGGCATGCTTATTAACTTTATCGGTGGGGTGAGTGGGGTTATTGTATTATGTATTCAATAAAGGAATTAGCGCATGCCCTTCATTTTCATACATTGAATATATTACAATCGGCTTTAAAATTGTAAAACCCACATGACTAGAATTTTACTATGAAATCGCATTGTTCAAAACACTGAAGAAGTTCCAAGGTAAAAGATTAAAGTCCCCGACAACAAGTTTGGTCACATTGACAAAGTTCGTTCAAGGGCATTGAGGCCACATGTGTTTATACATGAATTTCTCAAGATCTTGAAATCTTATACGCATTTGGGTCAACATTTGTGTCAGTATTTATGCCAAAACACAAGATCTATCATGAGCGTAGAAGTTCACTCAGGAGGAGCCAATAATATTGTACTCAATTCTCCATGGTTAATAGCGCAATCCAATCTATCAATGTCCCCATCCCATCCTATTTAAGCCCGAGATCATAATTATGTTGATTCCTCGAGCTGTCATGAGAACATGTCATATAACATGACTATAACCCGAGGGCTTGATAGTTAATAGAGGAATGGATCGGACAGAGAATAACTAAGCCAAAAGAGTACGAGGAAGGGGCACATCGTATCTTTGTGTATGTGAATGCATGTTGTAATCTGAGTGATCCATATACGAATCCTGATGCCTTCTATGCCTATATCTATCAATTTTGAAACACTAGTGTGTGTGGAGGCACAACAAATAGGGCATAAAATGGATTGGGTAACTTCATGATAGAGAAGTGAAATGAAAACAACTTTATCCATGCTCTAGGAATTATCCCTCCTTATAAACAACTTGGGTGATATGCTCTAGCATACCTGGTCCTTTGTTAGGTCCGTAGTTAAGAGTTTGGTCCCCTCGTAAGTCAGAGGCTATGAGATATTTACACAAACAATGAATTTAGTAATCTTGTTGGTCCTCGGGAGGTCAGAGGCTATGAGATCTTTATATAACGATTATTTTTTTGAGTTCTTCTAGGGAAGGAAAATTGGTATTGGTCTTCTGAATCTCATTAATTTGATGCCCAACGGACAATGTACCATTCTCAAAGAAAAAAAATCTAATTAGCACTAACATCACTGGGTGATTTTTCATGTGGCGATCGCATTGATCAACACTCAAAGAAAAAATAATCATAAATTACTATGTGACATGTGAAGGATTCTATTTGCATTTAGTAACTTCTTTGCGCTTTTCTATTTAAGAGCGACACCTACCAAATATGTCGAAGCATATAGCACCAATGGATGGTCATACTAAAGTTTCACACTAAGCTGGAGGAAGCATAACAACAACTTGAACATCAACTTTAGCATTAAAGTCACAAGTTTTCAGTAGTACTAGTATAGCACTAGATGATGTTCATCAAAAAGAACATCCTAATACAAGGTAATTGACCCAAAGATTTTGCCTTAGGATCCAAAGTTTTCATGTCAACGTGTGTGGCCAGTTCATCATCCTAGAACTCCAAAGTTGGAGCTCATGTCACTCCAACGGAATAATAATCCAGGTTAGGATCCCTTGCAAGGCATCTTGACGATAATACGGTCGTGTGCGATGAAGTACACAATGTCTATTGTCTGATAGACACCAAATTACACATTTGGAGGGACCGACGATTGTCGTATTGACTTACACGACAACATGCATCCTCAAAATACCTGAAATGGAGAGTTAGATGGACAATATGAATAGAGATTATGAAATAACTAGTTTTACGTAAGTTTACAAACGACCTTGAGAGGCTGCCCCCATACAGTAGTGCCATGTATCGGCGCAAGGTATGGATGGAGCCAAGCAAGCAATCTCACCAGGATACCAGCATTCAGGCGGCATAAAAAAATCAGGATCCACCTTATATATACAGAATTACACATGAAGTACCATATTAGCCATTAGGGAAGAGTCGTTGTCGCTTAACACAGAAGCTATATATTGGACGTACGGCTCAAACTTGAGAGCTAGTAGCAACTTGAGAGCTAATTAGCTAGCCAACCAAAAAACTGACTTTGTCATTTTCGGTGAAGATGATGAGTACTCCTGAAGTGTTTGCACATACCCCCTCCCTCCCATTCAATTTGATTATGGACAATCGAGTGAGAGGACATGAAAGGCATGGGAGTCCTGACGTTGGCAACGTTCCGGCCAGGCAGAAAAACCTTTCGAACATTGATAACCTTTGTATGTGCTTTTGAACAAGAATTTATCATCTCTAACAATAAGTAGTGATGTGAATAGTATGGATAATTTTGATCCCAAATACTCATCCGTGTCCGTTTTAAGGACATGATAAACAATTATAGCAATCTGTCGGATATGGATGAAGATAAGGACTTTGGTTTGGAGAATATTCGGTGGATATGTTAGTGGATATGGATTATCCATTATTTTTCAGGGACCGAGTTACTCAATTAGGACTGCATGATTAATTAGCCCAATCCAACACACCCAAATATCCAATTAATCCATTGACTAATCACCTATGTGTCTTTAATTAACCCTAACTTAGTATGACATGTACTACCTCTATCCTATAAAGCTTAAAGTTCATATTTTTTTTCAAAAGTCAAGCTACGTAAAGTTTGACCAAGTTTTAAAAAAAAATTATTAATATATACACTATGAAATCCATACCCTCTGATACATCATGAAACATATTTTTACACGGTATTTATATAATATCATAGTTTTTTATATTTTTTCTAAAACTTTGATCAAACTTTTCGTAGCTTGACTTTTTTTAAAAAAATACAAGGCTTAAGCTTTGGCGGAGGTAGTACTCATTAAGACATGTATACTTACGAACGATATTTTCGCCGACGCTTGCTGCACATGTCATGCGCGACGGACCACAATATGTTAGCTGCTGGTAAACCAACCACCCAACATGTCCATCCTGACAAGTTGCAAATTAGTTCATGAATCATAAGGTTTGGTATCACAAATTAATTAGGTTGACTAGTATAGATCCCTTATGTATGTCCACCTAGCTAAGGTACACACATACATGTAGGCTCTCTTCTGTATACTACGTTTTGGCAGAACTTAATGCAGAGAATTTATCATGCTTAAAGCCTTGCTTCCTCATGAATTCAAGGAGCGGGTCTACTTGTCGCAATATTTTGATCGTTGGCCACTCTAGTGTTATGCGTGTGGGTAGTTTTTCTTGATAAGTATTATTTGCATATATAAATTATGTCTCTTTGCGCGTATTTATTTATATATCCAATAATAGGCCTGTTCGCAGAAGCAACCAAGCAGTACAGCCCATTCCCAGGCCCAGCAGACTATTCCCTTCCCTCGTGAAAATGGCGACAGCAATGCGGTTGGCAGCGGAGGGCGCCGGTTGGCTGCATCGGGAAAGACTATCAATTACTCGCCGCCTTTCTTGTGCAAACCGGCACGGCCGGGACAGGTCCACTCCGAGTCCGACGGGTCAGAGCAGACGGGCGGCACAGCACAGCACAGTGCCCTCCCCGCCTTGCCTTGCCCGCAGCACGGCCCGGGCCCCCGGAAATCCGAAAACCCGGGTTTCGCCCAGCTCGGCAGGCACGGTTTTAACTGCAAGTGCGAAATGCGGTGGCCGGTGGGACGAGCTGCTATGCTAGGCCACCGACAGGCATGCGTGCGCACGGACGCTCGTCGCACAGAGAAGCCGCATGGGTACGTCCACCGTGTGTCTACTGTCTACTGTACTGTGTTCCGCGTCGCGAGAATTTAGGGACGCCAGCCAGCTTCTAGAAGCTCCATGGCGGGCCCTCAGCCGGTCGGGGAGCGAGAATCGGTTTCAATCCGGCGATGGCCGGCGTACCTGTGCTGGCGCGCGCCATAACTAGTGAGCAGCGTAGGTGAGTACGGTGGAGGGTACCTGTTAATTAGTAGGCTTAGCTAGCTATAGTTAGAAGACTCGTCTTGCGTGGCACAAGAATAAGATCGATCGGAGTACTTGCTTCATGTTTTGATTGGTTTGGAAAGCTCGGTTAGATGAATCTGCTGCACCGCACGTACTGCCGTCCTCCCTCTTGTGCCAAGAAGAAGACGAATGTAGCACTGCTGTTAGTCACCGTAGAAGACCAATGCAGTTTGATATCGCGTCGTGGTCATCAGTTGACGTCCCTTCACTAGCTGATCAAGCAAGCTGCTTTGAGACCGACCCACCAAATTAAAACGAGAGGGGAGGGAATGCATATATAATGCTTTCTCGCATTTTTCGGATATTCTTTTCTGCGGCGATACGAGGGCTAGATAGGACATAAACCTGACTCCGTGACCCAGAAGATCCACTTATTCAATTGCGCCTAATCCCAGCTACACGTATGCACGTTCCTAGCGGCGCGACAAGACTAAGAAGGATGCATGCATGATGTTTCGTCATCCTGGTTA
The DNA here is from genome assembly GCA_910589765.1 of Avena atlantica. Classification (NCBI taxonomy): domain Eukaryota; kingdom Viridiplantae; phylum Streptophyta; class Magnoliopsida; order Poales; family Poaceae; genus Avena; species Avena atlantica. Next base: position 358,632,819 of record OU342734.1, on the reverse strand, counting down.
GCCGCGCAGACACCTCTCTCTGTGTGCCCATCACCGCGCCGCGCGGCCGGGCCTATCACGTCACGTCTTCAGCCTCTCTCACAAGTCACACCTCGCCAAAAGACGTAGGGTAACAGCCTCTCACGAGTCACACCTGCCCAGTGTGGGTCAAATTCAAATTTAATCACTCTACTACACGTAGTACATGTAGCTGGGCAAAGAGTAGTACTTTCTTTTTCTTCGAGAAATTTAACCGATCTATTAAAATATAAAGAGACCCAAGAGTAATACTCCCTCCAACCCATATTAGTTCTCAAATTTGTCTATTCATATGTATCTAATTAAGTATCTAGTCTAGATGTAGTCGTATCTAGACAAACTTGAGTCAACTAATATCGGTCGGAGAGAGTAGTAATAATTAAAAATAGGTCAATGAACCACCTAGCGAAAAATGCAATCACTCTCACGAGCCAACAGCGTGCTGGTGTTCTCGTTGCTCCATCACCGGAGTCGGGCAAAACTTGTCGTATTACAGCTTGTTATAACAGACATAGGGGACGTCATCGAGTTAAGACCACAAAGGTTCAGCGCACGAGAGTAGCAACCATCATCAATGATGACAAATGTATAACGAAACAAACTGACCTAAAACCACACCAACGAACATGAAAAATGATCTGATCCCTGGAGATCTGTCGGACACACGACTCCACGTGACGAGGTTTGATCTCATCAATGTCCATTGTTATAGACTTGGGTTTTGGAGAAGATGGGGATGCTGGAGATCGTGGAACGGTTAGCAAACAAGCAACACGGGGACACAAGGTTTACCCAGGTTCAGGCCCCCGGAGGGAAAACCCTACTCCTGCTTGTCTGCTCTTGATTACGGCGGAACCGAAGGTTACAAGGGTGCGCAGATGCAATCTGGCGTGGAGGTGTGTATGCGAAAGTATGAGTCGAGAGATCTAGGTCGTGCCCTCCTGACCTTTATATAGACTTAGGCAGGTCCCGGGCATAGTCCTAGTCGGTTACAGGTTCTAGAGTTTTACTCCTTTGAATTTCCTATCTACTCTAGTCTTGCTCTCCAAGGATCCGAAGGCACCATGGGCCTGGGTCATCCGAAAGTCTTCATGGGCCGACGTACTTTTGTCGTGGGCCTTCCTTGGGCTGAACTAGGTATGCTGAGGTCATGGACCCGCGGGGTATAACCATGTCAGTAGCCCCCGAGTGATCAGTCGAATCGTAGATTCGGCTGAGGACTCTTCAATCCTTCGGGTGCAACTATGTATTTCAATAGTTCGTGTGTAGGGATTGTTGATGCGTGTGCTTGACTCACCCGACGCATCAGGGTCAGTTAACTGTCTTAGGACGAAACGACACGATCTTCCTCAGGTTCGAGTCCCTCAACTCGAAACTGAAACATATGCTGGCGTAATTCAACTCAGGCCGCGGAGGACTTACAGGAGTTGAATTCCAGTGAATTTAATTGATGTACCCAACGCGTCCGTCGGGATTTTTCATCGCGCATGTTGGCACGGGTTTTATACTAGCAGAGCGCAGTCATGTGCGTTGCCAGGCCATCAGACGATATCTGTAGGTCTTATCTTTGTGTCGTAGACACAACATCCGAATGTTTATCACCGCGGAGGTGTTTCGGGTGGCCAAGGAGAACGTTTCTCACTTAGCGTTTTATTGAGGCAGAGCTGCCGAAAAGTTTTCGCATACTGATCCGAAAGATTGCAGTCGAAGAATTCATAGGGTGCGCGACCAGCGCTCCCTATGGGAGTAGCCCCCGAGTGTCTGTTTGAGTCGTAGACTCGAGCGGAGACTTTACTTCGAACATTGTTCAGTTGTTAAGTCCGTAGGACACAAAAAATTTCGGATGCTTAAATCCATCCTCCCTATGGGAGTAGCCTCCGAGTCCATAGTGGAGTCGTAGACTCGACGTAGGACTCGAAGAAAGTAGTTCGTTTTATTCATCTGTCAGGTGCGCGGCCAGCGCTCCTAATAGGAGTAGCCCCCGAGTATTTGATCGAATCGTAGATTCGAGTGAGTACTCCTTAGCTTTAAAGCCCAAAAATTGTAGTTGTTGCTAGTATAGCTTTTGATGACATCAGTGCTGACGATCGATGACCTCAAGCGTCTGCTATGCCAGAGGTGACTTGACTGGACGAACGTGGGTCCCACTTGCTGACCTTGAATTGACCGGTCACGCGCGGCGTGGAGATAATTACGGCGTCGCCTCGATTTCCACGTGTAGTGGACGGCGTGGTAACGACGGTTCGTTGTGATGCTGCCACGTGTATGGTCAGATCTGCCGTTGGCGTTAGGTCTTCTAGATGGACGGCTGCCGTGCGTCGTCTTCGTCGTTATAATCATTGGGGAAAGCTGCAGTTTGTTTTCACCGCATCAGTTCTTGTTTTCACTGCCTCCTTGTGCTCTAGCGATTCTTTCTGCGCGCTGGGATTTCCTTTCACATTTCCATCTTCCCTTCTGCGCTTTCACCGCCGGCGCCGCCGTAGCGCGATGGGGAAACCGAAGAAATCATCATCTATAGTTGGTACCAGCGCCGCCGGAGGAAAGAAAGGCGCCACCGCTACCCGTGTCACCGACGGTGGTTGGCGGTGATCAGAGACGCGGGAGAGTGATCTCCGCAAGCTTCGCGAGCGGGGTTTGATCCCGCAAGATAGGGAGGCCGTCAGACTCCTCGGCAACGAGGTAATCCCCCGTCCCCCCGCTGGGTATCGGGTTATGTTTCTTGCCTTCGTTATGCGTGGGTTTTCCTTCCCAGTCCACGACTTCCTTCGTGGGCTGCTCTTTCTCTATGGCATCCAGCTGTATCATCTTTCGCCCAATTCTCTTCTTCACATTGCTTGTTTCATCACTTTTTGCGAGTGCTGGCTCGGCATCGAGCCGCATTTTGGCCTCTTCCGGAAACTCTATTCCGTGAAGAGGCAATCCGGTTCGGATGGTGTGTATCCCATTGGGGGTTGCATCATCTCCCTCAAAGCCAATATTCTTTTTTTTCTTTCTCTATGTCCGAATCTGTCCAGTACTGGCGGAGGCGGTGGTTTTACATTCGCGACTCTACAGTTGCTGGGCAGCATTTTGGTCTTGCTCCTTTCGACCCCTCCCAGATAATCGAGCCGAAAAGATCCTGAAAAAACCAGATCTTGGATGGCGAGACAGAGGAGATAGAGGCCCTTTATCGTCGGGTGGAGGATCTCCAGTTGATTCCGGAGAAGGAAGTGAACGGCGTGGATATTATCCGCACGTTTCTCGAGCGTCGGGTGCAGCCTCTCCAAGCGAGGGCGCACCCGATGTTTCTTTATTCTGGGCGCCGTGATCTGACGAGGGTTTCGGCTGAGAAAATCTCCGAGGGAGATCTTGACAGGGCCCTTCGCTTGCTGCTGAAGTTCAAGGCCAGAGAAAAAATCCCGGGGAAGTCGCTGACTCCTCCGTTTTCTTCGACGCTGGCCGTTTCGCAGGTGTAGATTCGTGCGCATAGCGCTTTTTATCGACTACATATTTGTTTTCCTTGGTTTGCTAACAAAGTACCTTCTTTTTTCAGAGCTTCAAGGTGCCGGGCATGGTGCCGCCATTGCCTGAGTTATTTCTGAATGCTCCGGATAATGACGTGGTGGATTCCGTGTCCGAGCTGCCGTCGGCGCGATCTTCGGCGGAAGATGCCAACGCGTCGAGCGAGGACCACACACGCAAACGATCGCGGAGCTCCAGCGAGTCTTCGAATGCCTCGACTCCTCCGACTCCTAGGAACCCTTTGTGCCTTGAACGTCATAATGACGGGCATGGAGGCTCTTCTTCCCCTTTCCCTGCCATTCCTGTGCGGGCTGTAGCGCCGCACCCGCCAGCGAAGCGGAAGAAGGAAGAAAAGAAGGAAGAGAAGAAAGAAGAGAAGAAGGGGGAGAAGAGAGCCCCAAGGACTCCTCCTGTCTTCGACCTGAGTTCCCTGGACTCGTAAGTTTTTCTTTTATACTGCTGTCCTTTTCCTGTTGACTTTTGTGCTTGTGCTAAATATTTCGTGTGCGGCACTCCTCCCATGACTCCTCTAGAGATGGCGCTCGGGAGATTATGGGAGAGTCGAAGGTTGCGTCTCCTCCTCCTCAGATGGTGGTCACTTCTGAGGGTGCTGCGCCGGTCCCTTCTCCGCAGGGTGATCAGGTGGTTGCGCCTCAGAAGGCTGCCAGCGGGCCTTCGGGGTCGTCGTCGGAGCATGTAAGTATTCTGTTTCCTGCTACGGGGGGAGCCCCCGAGCGTCTGAAAAATATTTTTCTGTCTTATTCTTTCTTCGAGTCTTCGGGGTCGTCGTCGGGCGTTTTCGTGTGCAAATTTTGCTTTTTGTTCCTTCGTGGTGGGCGCAGCCCCCGAGTCCTTGTCCTTACTGGTAGTTCTTCTTCCTGCAGCCTTTTGTGCAGGATGCCAAGCGACTGGTGTAGGAGCACCTGGTGCTGGAGGCCAACCTCCAGCAGCTTCAAGGTACCTGTACGCTTTGGTACCTCTTTCTTTTTGCATTGTTGTATTGTTTTCTGACGTTTGTATGTTTTGAGTGCAGAGGAGCATAACACTTCCCTCCGTGAGATTGATGCTCTCAAAAAGAGCCTTGGTCAAGCAGAGAAGAAGGCTACAGACGCCGCTGGTGCGAAAGAGCGCCTTGAGCTGGAGCTAGCCAAGGCAGCCAAGGCTAAGGAGCGTCTGCAGCAGGAGGCTACGGACCGCGAGGAGCAGCTTGCCATGGCTGCGACTGCGTGTGAAAGAGAGGTGGCGGGCAAGCTCATGGCTGCTGCCAAGGCTGTTTCGGGTGAGTACCTTGTTTTGCTCCTTTCTTGTCGTTTTCTTGTCTTTCTTCTGTGTTACTTTCTTCATTCCTTCTCTTTTTGTCTCAGATGCCGCAAGCATCGAGTTTGACCGCGGCGCTCTGGAGCACAGGAGTGCTCTAGATGATGCTACTGCAGCGGTCGAAGATCGCTGCAGCACCGTCGTCAGCTCCCTTGCCAAGGCGAAGGAGGTCCTTGGCCGCTTCTACAAGGAGCTTTTCCCCAAGGGCGCGACCCTGGATGATGTTGACGCCCTGGCGGAGGCTTTGTCGGCCGAAGCACCTGCGGCGTACAAGCGCAATCAGAAGGGCACCGGTGCGTCTATCGGGCTGGCGATGGCCTTGGCGGCTAGAGCGGAGCTGGATCTTCCCCAGATCACCTCCCGGATGCCGACGACTGCGGACGGATCCGAGGTAGCCTTTGCTGCCTATTCTGCTCACTGCAAGTGATATGGGCCAAAGCTCATTGATCTTCTGTCCGAGTATGCACTGCGGCAGTAGGGAGAGGCCAAGGCGAGGCAGTCCGGCTCCGAGGCCACTCAGGGTGTCGCGTCCTAGGCGTTGTAGCTGTAGGATAGTTTGTAGTCTTCTTTTGCTTGTAATTATTTTGAGGAATAGAAATCATTGTGCCACGTAGTGGCCTTTATATGCTTAATGAACTCTTCTGAGTTGTGCTCTTCTCTGTCTGAATGTTTATGTCCTTTGCTTTTCTGCTGTGCTAGGTTCCTTCGGGTGCTGACCCCGTTGACACCTCGCCTGCAGCGCAACTGCGTCCATCTTTGGATGATTCCTCGTAGCTCGCTTTTCTTCGGGATCGTTCGTAGTCTTGAGAGGGAGTTGCTTGGGTTGCGAGGTCACGTCGATGTTTGGAAGTCCAAGGCGGATCGTGGTGCAGCCAGAGAGGAGTACTTGATGGCGGAACTGCTTCGGTTGTCTGAGCAGCTTCAATGTAAGTTATTCTTTGTTTCGAGCTGCAGCTCAGTTCTTCGAATGAGCCTGCTGGCCTTGCCTCTTATTTTTTGTGCAATTGTCGCAGGTGCTAACCTTGCTTCGAGGGAAGAGAAGGAGCGTGTCGCTGTTCGGGTCAATTGCTTGACTCAACAGGACATGGAGGCTGGCGGCTTCTTCTGGATGGATCATGACCGCGCCATGGCGCTGGCGACGGTGCAAGATCGTGTGCACCAGGTTTTGCGGGTGCTTCGTCAGGTGCAGACGTCGCTTGCCTCAGTTTTGCATGTCATGTTTCCATTGGATGCTGTACCAACAAGCCTTGCGGGTCTTTTGTCAAAGTTTCGAAGTGTGAGTAATGTCAAGGAGTTGGTGCGGCAACAGCTCGTTGCGGGCGTGAAGGCTGCTTTGTCCCTTGTGAGGCTGCACCGTCCTGATGTAGATTTGTCTGTTGTAGCAGCTGGGCCACCTCTTCGGTCGGATGGTGGCGAGTGCGATATGCGTCCGCATTACGCGGCTGTAAGTCAGTATGCCGAACAGGTAGTAGATTTGTTTGAGCAGCGTGCTCAAGTGATTCTTCAAAATAGGTAGTACCTGTAAAAGAGGTAGATGTAAAATTTGTATATTTCGACTGGGCGTGTTGTGCCCTGTGTTATAAAGGTTTATGTTTATTGTGAGCACGCAGTGCTTTGTTTGAGTACGTGTCCTTTTCGTTTGCCTGACGTTGTCAGCTACTCAGGGTGTACACGTATGATTCTCAGTCGATAAAATCGTGAGGTGGGGGGAGCCCCCGAGTGCGTTTGTAGCATAAAGTAAAGTTGCAAATAACGAAACGAAATTTTTGGGGCAAGGCACTTAGCTTTATTTATATCGTAATGGAGGAAGTACATTGTTCGGCTGAATAGCCTTGGCTGAAAAGCCTTATTGAAAGTAAAGGGGTAGGTAACTATGGGTAGAATCGTCGTAAGTGTGCGATGTTCCATGGGTTGGAGTATGCGACTCCAGACTCCACGTGCTTGAGGCGATAGGCGCCACCTGGGATGACTTTGGTGGTGATGTAGGGTCCTTCCCATGGCGACTCGAATTTCTTTGGTCGCTCTTGCTTGAGTCGCAAGACGAGGTCTCCTTCGACGAAGGACCTTGGGCGTAGCCGGCGGCTGTGGTAGTTGCGGAGATTCTGCTGGTACACCACCGATCGAGCTGCTGCTATGTCTCTTGCTTCGTCGAGTGTGTCGACGGCATCTTCGAGTGCAGCCGTGGATTCGGCTTCGCTATAGGCGACGACCCGGGGAGCCTGGTGGCGTACTTCGGCTGGTAGCACGGCCTCGGCTCCGTGTACCATGAAGAACGGCGTGTAGACGGTGGAGCTGTTTGGCGTAGTCCGTAAGCTCCACAATACGGATGGTAGCTCTTTCGTCCATGCTCCAGCTTTCCGTTCGAGTGGACTCATGAGGCGCTTCTTGATACCAGTGCCAATTAGGCCGTTGGCCTTTTCCACTTGCCCGTTTGTTTGCGGGTGTGCTACTGAGGCGTACGTGATGTTGATCCTGAGGCCTTCACAGAAGTCCTGGAACTCCTTGGAGATAAAGTTCGATCCATTGTCGGTGATGATGCTGTGCGGTACGCCGAACCTGTAGACAATGGACTCGAAGAACTTGACGGAAGTTTTGCCTTTTTGGTTGGTGACGGGCATGGCCTCGACCCACTTGGTGAATTTGTCGACTACGACCAGGAGGTAAACGTGTCCCCCTTTCGAGGACTTTGGCAGTTTGCCAATCATGTCGAGGCCCCATTGAGCAAAGGGCCAGGCTATAGGTATGGGTCTGAGCTCTGACCCGGGTGCGTGCGGTTTGTCGGCGAACCGTTGGCGCCCGTTGCATCTTCGGGCGATGTCCTTTGCGTCGCTCATGGCCGTTGGCCAGTAGAATCCGGCTCGTAGAGCTTTGGCGACAAGGGAGCGGCTGCCTGCGTGATGGCCGCAGATGCCCTCGTGGATGTCTTGGAGGATGGCTTTCCCGTCACCGATGGTGACGCACCTTTGTAGTACACCCGTAATAGTGCACTTGTACAACTCGCCATTGATGATGGTGAAGGCTTTTGACCGACGAGATATGCGCCGGGCATCTGTCGGGCTGTCAGGCAGTTCTCCGTTTATCAAGAACTGGAGGTATGGTCGCGTCCAAGTTTCTTCGAATGCCATGACCTGCATTAGGTTGACCATGGCGACTTCTGTGTCTAGTTTCTCGGGTCCTTCATGTCCTTCGGGCAGCGTAGCCCCCGAGTGTTCTGCTTCTTCGGGTGATCCCTTGGGGAATTTCCGCTTGATGGATGGCACGCAGATCTGTTCGAGGAACACACCCGGTGGCACCTTTGCGCAGGTGGAGCCGATGTTAGCAAGTCTGTCGGCCTCCTCGTTGCTTTCTCTTCCAACGTGCCGAAGCTCGCAGCCGTCGAATTCTCCTTCGAGTGCGTTGTAGAGTGCGCGGTACGCGATCATGTTTTCGGCGTGTGCGTCGCACTCGTTCATCGTCTGCTGGACGACGAGGTTGGAGTCACCGTAGATGACCAGGCGCGTTGCGCCGCAGATCTTTGCCATTCTCATGCCGTGGATGAGGGCTTCGTATTCGGCCTCATTGTTGGAGGCTCAGAATTTCATCCGGAGGACGTACTTCATCTGGTCGCCTTGCGGGGAGGTCAGTATGACCCCGGCTCCTGCTCCAGCTTCGCGCTTGGAGCCGTCGAAGTGCATGGTCCATGACTGCGACATGTCTGGGGTGTCTGGCAGCTGCAACTCCATCCAATGCACGAGGAAGTCCGGGAGGACTTGAGACTTGATTGCGAGTCGCTTCTCGTAGATGATGTCCAGGGGTGACAGCTCGATGCCCCATAGGGCCACACGTCCTGTGGCTTCTGGGTTATTCAGGATGCTGTTTAGGGGTGCCTCGTTGACGACCATCACCTGGTGCTCCTGGAAGTAATGGCTCAGCCGTCGAGCCGTCATGAACACGCCGTAGGCGAGCTTCTGGTAGTGAGGGTACCTCTGCTTTGTTGGTGTCAGTACCTCGCTGAGGTAGTAGATTGGGCGCTGGACCCCGTGGGTCTTGCCTTCTTCGGGTCGTTCAACCACTAGTACGGTGCTGACCACCTGGTGTGTGGCTGCTATGTACAGCAGCAGAGGCTCGTGCTCCTTTGGCGTGACCAAGACGGGCGAGGTGGAGAGGATCCATTTGAGGCTTTCGAATGCATCGTTGGCTTCTGGCGTCCACTCGAATTTATCTGCCTTGCGTAGCAGCTGGTAGAATGGCAAGGCCTTTTCGCCCATGCGGCTGATGAATCTGCTCAATGCCGCTATTCGTCCTGCGAGCTTCTGGACACCCTTGATGTTTTTTGGCTTCTCCATCGCCATGATGGCTCTGATTTTCTTCGGGTTCGCCTCGATCCCTCGCTGAGAGATGAAGTAACCAAGAAGCTGACCCGATGGGATGCCAAAGGCGCACTTTTCGGGGTTGAGTTTGATCTAGTAGCGATCAAGGTTGTCGAACGTCTCGCGGAGATCGTCGATAAGTGTTTTTGCCTCCCTGGTTTTTATGACTATGTCATCGACATAGACTTGAACATTGCGACCGATCTGGTCCTTGAGGCAGGCCTGTATGCATCGCTGGTACGTGGCACCTGCGTTCTTTAGCCCAAAAGGCATTGTGTTTTAGCAGAATACTCCGAACGGTGTGATAAACGCCATTTTCTCCTGATCTTCAACCTTGAGTCGAATCTGGTTGTAGACTGAGTAGGCGTCGAGGAAGGAGAGTTTATCGCAACCTGCAGTCGAATCGATGATCTGGTCAATCCGAGGAAGGGGGAAGTGGTCCTTTGGGCAGTGCTTGTTTAGCGACGTGAAATCCACGCACATCCGCAGGATGTCCGTGTCCTTCTTTGGGACCATGACTGTGTTTGCAAGCCACTCGCTTTCTTTGATTTCCCTGATGAAGTCTGCAGTGAGTAGTCTGTTGATTTCCTTGCCGATAGCTTCGGCTCGTGGCTCGGACAGTCTTCGGATGGACTGCTTGACGGGCTTGGTGTCTGGAAATACGTTGAGTGCGTGCTCGGTGAATTCCCTGGGAACTCCTGGCATGTCCGCGGGACACCAGGCGAAGATTTCCCAGCGCTCACGGAGGAATTCGACGAGCGCGCCTTCCTATGCGGGGCTGAGGTCGTTGGCGATCAGCGCCGTCTTGGAGGCATCCGTCGGGTGGACCTGCACCTTCTTTGTGTTGACCGTGGAGTCGAAAGATATGTCAGGTGCGTTTTGTCGTGCGACTGGGGGTGCCCCATTGTCCGTCACTTCGCGGAGCCTAAGGAGCTCCTCCTGCATACCGAATGATTGGGAGATTCTGTTGAAATCTCTGTCGCATTGGTACGATCGGGTGAAGCTCCCGTGGACTGTGATGACGCCCTTCGGTCCTGGCATCTTGAGTAGCAGGTATGCATAATGTGGGACAGCCAGGAACCTTGCAAATGCTACACGCCCGAGGATGGCGTGGTACTGTGATGGCCAGTCCACCACTTCGAACTCGAGCCGTTCCAGTCGGAAGTTGTCCGGCTTGCCGAAGATGACGTCGAGCCATATCTTGCCCAGGGGAAATATGCCCTTCCCTGGAACGATGCCGTGGAACGTTGTGTCTGATTGTTCCAGGCTGCACTACGGGATCCGCATTGCTTCTAGAGTGCTTGCGAACATCAGGTTGATGCCGCTGCCGTCGTCCATGAAGACGCGACTCATCTCGAAACCTCTGATCTGCGCCTCCAGCACCAGGGCAGCATGACCTGGGCGAGGGATTTGGCAAGGGTGATCCGAACGAGTGAACGTGATGCAGGACTCCGATCCGCTGAGGTACTCAGGGATGGCGGGTGGAGTTGCCACGGCCATGTTGATCTGTCGGGTGATTTTCTTCTGCACCCTATTCGTAGGGCGCCCCTTCTAGATCATCAGTGCTCCTTTCGGCGGGGGATACCCGTTTCCAGCGTTGTTCTTGCTGGTGCGACCGGTTGGTTCGGGCCTCCTACAGGTGGCGGTGGAGGAGCTCCATGCGCTATCTCCCCTGGCGTGGGTGCGTTTCCGAACGCAGGGATTGGAGCTTGCTGCCTCATCTGAACCATGCTTTCGCTGAGCTTCTGGAACTCGCGGCAGTCCTTGAGCATGTGGCTCGCCTTCTTTTTGCCATCCTGCTTGTCGATGTAGAAGTGGATGGTGCATGGACCCGAAAGCTTTTCGTATGCTGAGGGTCCGTTATCGCGGTCGCGGCGTTGCCACGACTGCGCTGGGCGTCCTCCATCGCGGAAGTTTCCTCCGCGGTATCTTCCGCTGTTGCGGTTGGCGTCGTTGCGGCGATCGGCGTAGCCAGCCGCGACCATGTCGGGTCCATCGCGATTGTCGTAGACGCGCGATCTTCTCTTGCTACGGCGCTCTTGCCGTCGACCATAGTCGTCCTCTTCTTCCGATTGTGCTCGGTGAATGGAGTCTTCTTCGTCAGCCCACCTGTTGGCGATGTCCATGAGGTGATCGAGCGTTTTGGGTATGACGCGCCCAAGCTCCTCCTTGAAGTCTTGGCGCTTGACGCCGTCCCTGAAGGCGTCGATGGCCCTCTCTTCGGAGATGTGGGCTGCGGAGTTCTTTGTGTTGGACCAGCGTAGTATGTATGAGCGAATGGATTCGCCCGTTCGCTGATTGCAGGCTCGCAATTCTTCGATTGAGGCAGGCCTTTTGCTGGTACCCTTGAAGTTTCGGATGAAGCTGTAAGCTAGTTCATCCCAGCTTAGGATGGACCTGAGGATAGGCTACTGAGCCAGATCCGGGCTGCGCCTATCAGCTGCAGCTGAAGGCATTGCATGGCGGTCTCCTTGTTTCCACCGTGCAGTTTGATGGATGATAAGTGATCGCTGAGCCAAGCTTTTGGGTCTTGAGTGCCGTCGAACTTCGGAGTATCCGAAGGAAGCTTGAAATTTCACGACATCCGTGTCCGCCGGACGGATCTGCTGAAGCATCGAGCTCCACAGAGTTCTCCTTCGTCTTCGTCCATCTCGGATTCAGACGAGCATGCGCGCTTAGCTCGCGCTTTGTCGATTTTGCGTTGTGTGAGCGCATCTCTGGCGTCGTAGTCGCGGTCGCGGCGTCGCGAACTCTTCTTCCTTCGGGGAAGGTCATGTTCCTCCTCTTCGGATGAAGGGGTGGGGCTGCGGTCGAACCTGACCGGAGCTTTCTTCTTCGGCTCCTTGGGATCTTCCTGGTGGAGCGCGGCTCCGACGAGTCCGAGTCCGGTAAGTGCGGACTTGTGCATGGCCCTCTTCGGGTCCCCCTCGGGAGGTGGGTGGGCCGCGAGTTATGCAGTGGCTGCCATGATCGCAGCCTGCGGCGTTTTCGGGATGACGTTGCCGTCGGCGTCCATCTCCATGAAGGATGTGTGGAGAGTTCGCGTCAACTCGCGGCGCTCCTTGGGATCCATGTTCTCCAACCGAGAGCGGTGCTTGTTGCCTGGGTTGGCGTTCGAGCTGGAGCCGATGCCCATGGCGGAGAGCTCGGCTCGTCGCGCGCTGGACTCTAAGGCTGCTTGCTTGCGTTTGTCAAGCACCTCCTGCATCTTGACCTGCTTCTTGTGCTCCTCGATTAGGAGCAGGTGGTAGGCCATCAGCATATCTCGCGAGGCGTCTGCGGGCAGTACTATGTTGCCTGCCACAGCTTAGCGGACCTGGGTCCATCCTTCTTTGCTAAGGCGGATGACGTGGACGCCGTTGTTTTCCCCTTCGGGTGGGGGAGATTGGCTTCTTCTGTTCCCACCGTTTCGTTCTGGCGGGTTAGGCAGCGGGTTGGGTGCTTGTTGATCCACGTCGCTTTGGATGACTGCGGCACATTGGTAGCGCTCGTAGATTGGCCCGCTGCTGCCGCAACTTTCAGATCCGGAACCGTAGGTCCCTGCGTCCGAGGGCGGATCGCACAGTTCGGAGTTGCAGCTACTGCTGTCGTAGGAGTCATCTGCTGATGATGTTGTGCATAGCACGGGATGTGGGGCCCATGAAGCAGGCCTAATTGATGGTAGGGACACCCGCTCAGGGAGGCGGAGGGTGCCAGTTTGCCCCACCTAGAAGCAGAAGCTCCCGAATAGGATTTCGAGTCCGTCGCCTACGGGCTCGAAGTCCTTCATGGTGGCCGGCGAGTGGGCGGTGAAGTCGAAAGCGCCAAAGAGGAGATGACTCTCCGTTGCTGCAGAGTTGTAGATCGATCGGGTTGGGACCGTCACGATCGCACAATCAGCGCCCCCACTTCCCACAGACGGCGCCAATTGACGAGGTTTGATCTCATCAATGCCCATTGTTATGGACTTGGGTTTTGGAGAAGATGGGGATGCTGGAGATCGTGGAATGGTTAGCAAACAAGCAACACGGGGACACAAGGTTTACCCAGGTTCAGGCCCCCGGAGGGAAAACACTACTCCTGCTTGTCTGCTCTTGATTACGGCGGAACCGAAGGTTACAGGGGTGCGCAGATGTAATCTGGCGTGGAGGTGTGTATGCGAAAGTATGAGTCGAGAGATCTAGGTCGTGCCCTCCTGGCCTTTATATAGACTTAGGCAGGTCCCGGGCATAGTCCTAGTCGGTTACAGGTTCTAGGGTTTTACCCCTTTGAATTTCCTATCTACTCTAGTCTTGCTCTCCAAGGATCCGAAGGCACCATGGGCCTGGGTCATCCGAAAGTCTTCATGGGCCGACGTACTTTTGTCGTGGGCCTTCCTTGGGCTGGACTAGGTATGCTGAGGTCATGGACCCGCGGGGTATAACCATGTCACCACGCGCCCACTAATGACGCTAGATATACCACCGGAGCGGGGATAGATTAGGGAGGACATTATTCCGACTTCAAGATGTAGTTGTCGTCTCAACATCTCCAAGAAGACACTGAAAAACGGGCTAAACAAAAGAATCGAAAACCTCCTGTCAGCGAGAGGTTGTGGTCTGCCACACCTCCAAGATCCCGAGGACACTGGAGATGGCGCATATCGGCAGCGTCGGCGATGAGAGGGACGGAATCCTATATGTGTCGGGGGATAACCCCTAGTAGGGTCATAAGGGGTAAAAACATTGCCCATCTTAGCGTATGACGAGTCAAAGAAACCTCTGACTGGGTATCAACGGTCGGGTGCGAAGTCTAGGCGTGGCCGACATAGAAACTATGTCGGCCCACGCAGGACAAACTTGTTTACCTTGCAAGAGACAACGAGTCGGGACTCACGAGGGAAGGCTGAGTCAGAAAGGACGCGTGGCATCTTTCCGAGTGAGATTCAGAAGGGACCATGGTAAAGCATGGTCAAAAGAGAAGGGCGACACCGGGTGACACAAAAGGAGCCGGGTGATGCCCAAAGCAAGGGCTGACGTACAAATTCACCGTATGACGCCAAAAGAGCTAGAGGCTATGTGCGAGAAGACTATTAGCTGTATGGCTTTGTGGACTAGGTCAAGGGCTCAGGATGAGCCCATGACCCGGTACGCACAGTAAGGACCAAGATCCAAACAGTAACCCTAGGACCCAAAGGGATGTATCCTAGCTATCCCTCGCCTATATAAGGAGGGGCATAGTGCGGTGATCCAGCATACCACTGCATGATGTAGTATACTATAGTCGTTGACATAACCCCAATGAAATACCGTTCACTAGTATTACATCCCTCAGAATGGCACAACAGAAACACAGCGGGACCAATACATGGCTTGAAGGTTACAACTCACTCCTTTACATAAGATCCAGAGAATACTCTAGGTTAAAAAGAGAGAAAGAACTTCTTACGGAGAAGAATCAAAGATAAACAACGGAAGAATGATTATACTATTAAGTCTAATATTTAGACTAAGAGGTTGGCATTGCTGCTATTGCAACACACTACAGAAATAGGTTCTTTGGCTAGAGATAATATTCCTATCTAATCAGTAGCTTTCGTATTCACTTGGGATTGAGGTATATGTTGACTTCCTTGTCTTCATTGAAGAACTTTAGATGGTCTTGATAAGTCCTGGAGCATTTCTTGGTGTAGACATTGTTCTAATGGCTTCAGAATCTAGCAAGGGTTAAGAACATACTTTGAGTACGAGCGTACTCAGCAAATTCACTAGAAAAGGAGTGTTTGATGCACTATAACTACAGCCACAGACCGTAGGTCGTAGGCAATGCAAGTTTTTATAAACATTTCTTTAAAGGTTGATTTTATTTTGAAAAGCTATGTTCGTCAGCCTTCACGGGTTTACCAGAACCTTCATGGGGTTCCTTTCCCGCCGCGTTCGCAGCTCCTTCCCGGAACAGGGAGTAACAAGTTACAGTTCTTACACTCTGCAGAGGTGCGTTACTTTACCCATGAGAGATCAACTCTTTGTTGCAAAACCGGGTAACTTATTCCCGTCCACAATTCCATGATGTGGGGCCTAGAAGATGATCCAAGCCAATCACTGCCCCCTTCGCGACCCCGCATGCCTCCTTGGTTTACACCATGCCCACATAAAGAATTACGGCAATGGTTTGTACAAACCGTTCAGAACTATCATGGGACGTTGAAGGTTCCCATCCATATGCTGCATATCCTCTACGAATTACCAATTAATATGCACGCTACGAGGATAACAACGATGACCTGCACATGCGGCTTCATGCGAGAGGAAGAAGATACAACTGACTTCTCCGTCCCATTCCAAATCTCATGGTTAACGCGTAATATACGGCGCAAGAATCACTGGCGACATTGGTGGTTAAGTCCTAGGTGATATAGTTCGGAACAGTGGTACCCCAACTGTCAGATTTAATAGATTAGCTGATCACCCTGGATCAATAATCAATGGTCCTTATTATTATTGGAAAATAGTGTTTTTTGACCTTTTTCAAATGCAGGTGAAGACAACACTGGATTTGTAAAATACTTTACAGAAAATAAACAAAGGACATGAGCAAGTGTGAACTTGCCTTTTGTGATTGCAATATTATGCACTCACGGTCTTCAAGTCAGTATAAGATCCAAAAATCTGAAATCAGCATCATTGGTCCGATAAGGACTAATGTTTAAAGAAGCAATATGCTTTTATGCATAAGTAGTGTGATGCACGTTCTAAGCGTAAATCCCGGAAATAACGTTGTCCTAAGGTTTAGATTTCGAAAGTGGTTTCTTTGGAATGTGTGGTCCTTTTGGATAAATTTTGTAGTTGTATTTTTATTCGAGTTTATGAGTGGTTGGAGTCAACACATATGTAGGAATAAAATATACATTCTTATGACATACTAGTTAGGATTACTTATACAAGGTTTCTTATTTTAAGTGGCAAAAAGGATAACCTTCGAAGAAAAGGTTTCTTTTCTAAGGTCTAAACAACCTTGTGGTTAGTTAGTGATGGTTGATGTTATTTGTTTTAATCAAATGGCTTGAGTTTATGGTGCTTTATAGATTAACTACTTCAGACCAAAGTTAACTATAAAACATGTAGTCATGTGTATGGCATTGTATTTGGACTCTTGGAGACTAAAGTTAACTTTAAAATATAGATAGTTTTTGAAAGTATGATACTTACACCTTGGTATCTTGTATATCTAAAATGTTTTCTTTAAGAATGTTTGTTCCGTTACATGAGATAATGGTTTCTTAATTCTATGATAGAGTAATATCAGTTATCTTTTATAGATAAGTGAGTAGAGTTTATAATTCTAGATATATTTTCATTTAACTACCCTTGAACTTTCTATAGTGTTGTGGTAATTGTTAAAATTTGATAATTTAAAGTTAATGGAAAGGATCTGATTTATTCACAAGATGTTCTTTGAGGTTTTTATCATGAATTGGAATCCTTTAAGAATATAATATTCACTTAGAGTTGAAGACAGTTTAATATAAAGATGTTTATAATGTTTTTAAACCATTAGAGTTTCATTTCATTAATATTTAAGATTTGTACTATATATTAAACTTATTTTACTCATTTTAAAGATATTAATAAATGTTATTTATCCTTTTATGAATTATTAATGAAGTGACTAGGTTTAAATTTGAGTTATTAAAATATTTGAATTTTTATGTAATTCAAAGTATAATATGAGATTTTTATCATGTATATATTATTTTTTATGCTCATTTTGGTATATTTATTTTTGTGATTAATAAACAATAAGTTATGATTTTTATTATTACTTTATAACTACTTAATAAATAATAAATATTTAATTAAGTGAAATAATAATACATGATTATATTTTTAATTAGAATTCTTATTTTTCCAAGATTTTTGGTATTTTACTTATATTATAAACATTTATCATTATAGGAATATGAATTATTAAAGTTTTATTACTAAATATTTATTTAGTATTTTTCATAAATACTATAATACTAAATAAATAATAAAAGTGATTTTTATTTATTTTTATCATCTTTCAATAATTTTTTAAAATTCCATAAGGAATATATAAATTACAAAATTCTTATAAAAATTTAAATGTCCAAAAATTTGATATTTTATTTTCTTTGGAGAGAGTGGATTATTGTGAATCCAAAAATATTTTATTTGTAATTTTTTTGGACTTTTATTTTATTTTCTATAATTGTATTTAGGTCAGGGGCATTTTGGTCTTTTCTAATTTATCAAAAGATTTATTAAATAACTTGGGATGGCCCCTTGGGCTTATTGGGTCGGGGTGGCCCAATAGGGCTGGGTCAAAAAAACCATGTAGGGTTTCATAGCATGGAAAACAAAAAAATTCTATCACATACAAACAAACAAGCCAAGATCTATCTACTAGATTGTAGCAACGAGTTGATGGAATAACTCACCCTCCAAGATTCCAAAGTGTTTAACGAGAGCGGATTCTCGTGGGTGATGTAGTCGTACTCTTCCCGATCTCAAGATCGCGTAGACGATCCTTCCGGCGCTGCGTTCCGGCAGCGCTCCCGCAGTCGGTCACACGTTCGGTACTCAACGAAGACCTTCCTCTCCCTTGTTCCAGCAGGCAGCAGAGGTTGTAGCACTCTCCTCGCGATTCCGGCAGCACAACGACGTGGTACCGGAAGTAGAGGGGAGATCTCGCAGGGCTTCGCCTTAAGCCGGAGCGAGTATGGTGGAGTATGAGAGAGTCCCTCGAAGATCTAGGGTTTAGACACGCTGAGGAGGGGGGCAAGCTGGCGGCTAGGGTTTAGCTAGGCGGCGGCGGCGGTTTGCCCTAGGGCCGGCGGTGGCGGCTTGGGGCTAGGGTTTTGAGGTGTTGGAACTTGTGTCTAGGAGGGGAGCCCTGCCCCTCCTTTTATAGGTGGAGGGGCCTGCCAAGGGGAGGGGAGTCCCTCCCCAACTCGGCTTGGTGGTGCGCCGGCGGTGGGAGGAGGAACTCCTCCCCCAAGTCGGTTTCCACCTCCCTCTCCACTTCCCAAAAATAGCCGTTTGACTTTCAAACTTGGCGTTTGACTTTTCAAACTAGGATTTGAATAAACCCTCTATTTTGTTCAGCGATGACACCGAGTACATGATGCAATCATTCCAACTTGTCATGACACACTCATGTACCCTTCCCCTTC
Source organism: Avena atlantica (assembly GCA_910589765.1). Lineage (NCBI taxonomy): Eukaryota > Viridiplantae > Streptophyta > Magnoliopsida > Poales > Poaceae > Avena > Avena atlantica. Next base: position 358,614,480 of record OU342734.1, on the reverse strand, counting down.
GGAGTGCCGGACATTCTGGAACCTTCTAGAACATTCCCGATGAAAACACCGGAACCATTCTCCAACTCCGAAACGAGACTTTCCTTATATGAATCTTATTCTCCGGACCATTCCGGATCTCCTCGTGATATCCCGAATCCCATCCGAGACTCCGAAAAACATTCGGACTCTTTCTCATCATTCCATAACTACTCAAACAACGTCGAATCCTTAAGTGTGTCTCCCTACGGTTCGTGAATTATGCGGACATGATCGAGACACTTCTCCGAACAATAACCAATAGAGGAATCTGGAAATTCATATGGCTCCCACATATTTCTACGATTACTTTGCGATCGAATGAACCACTTACATACGATATCAATTTCCCTTTGTCTCACGATAGTTTACTTATCCGAGGTTATGATCGTCGGTATCTCTGCATACCTAGTTCAACCTCGTTACCGATAAGTACTCTTTTATCGTTCCCGTGATATGTGATACCTTGTGAGCCAGTCACATGCTTGCAAGCTAATTGGATGACATTCCACCGAGAGGGCCCAGAGTATATCTATCCGTCATATGGATGGACAAATCCCACTCTTGATCCATGTGTTTCAACCAATACTTTCTGAACACTCAATGCCACCTTTATAGCCACCCAGTTACGGTGTGGTGTTTGATGTCATCAAAGCATCCATCCGGTAAAGGTGATATGCATGATCTCATGGTCGAAGGAATTAGATTACTATGTATCAGAAAGCATATGGCAATTGAACTATTAAAATGACTTGTTCTTTATGCTACGCTTATCTATAGGAGTATGTCCACCATACCATTCTCCTAACGATATGATCTTGTTGTTAATAACATCTCAATGTTCATGATAGGGAAACCACAATCATCTATTAACCAACAAGCTAGTATTATATAGAGGATTTACTAGGGACTCTTATTTTAGTCTACAAATCACACAAGTATTAATGTTTCCTTATTAATACTATTATAGCATGAATGTAAACATTTATCATAAACACAAAGATATAATAATAACTATATTTATTATTGCCTCTAGGGCATATCTCAACAGTCTCCCACTTGCACTAGAGTCATCTAATCTAGATTACATGGTAATATACCGAACACCCATGGCAGTTTGGTGCTGGTCATGTTTTGCCCTCGGGAGAGGTTTAGTCAACGGATCCGCCATATTTAGATCTGTGTGTACTTTGAAAATCTTTATATCCCCATCTTGGATACGTTCTCGAATAGCGTGAAAACGTAGCTTGATGTGCTTCAGCTTCTTGTGTGACCTTGGTTCTTGTGCATTGGCTATGGCGCCCATGTTATCACAGTAGATAGACATTGGGTCCAGCACACTAGGAACCACACCCAGCTCTGTGATGAACTCTTTCATCCATATCGCTTCTTGTGAAGCCTCCGGAGCAGCCATGTATTCCGACTCAGTTGAATATCTCGCCACAACGCTTTGCTTTGCACTCCTCCAGCTAACTGCTGCACCATTCAAAATAAATACGTATCCGGATTGTGATTTAGAATCATCCGGATCGGTGTTCCAACTAGCATCGGTGTAACCATTAACAACGAGCTGTTCATCACCTCCATAAGAAAGAACCATATCCTTAGTTCTTCTCAAGTACTTAAGGATGTTTTTGACCGCTGTCCAATGATCCACTCCTGGATCACTTTGATATCTGCTAGTTAAACTAACAACATATGCAATGTCGGGTCTAGTACATAGCATGGCATACATTAGAGATCCTATGGCTGAGGCATAGGGAGTCTTATTCATCCTTTCTCTATCTTCTGTCGATGTCGGACTTTGAGTTTTACTCAAGGTCGTATTGGGCAACATTGGCAAGAACCCTTTCTTGCTATCTTCCATTCCAAACCTCTTTAGAACTTTGTCCAAATATGTACTTTGTGACAATGATATTTGGCGTCTTGATCTATCTCTATAAATCTTTATGCCTAATATGTAAGCTGCTTCGCCAAGATCTTTCATTGAAAAACTATTATTCAAATATTCCTTGACACTATTAAGAAGGTCTACATCATTCCCAATCAACAATATGTCATCTACATATAGTATTAAGAATGCTACAGAGCTCCCACTCACTTTCTTGTAAATACAAGCTTCTCCATAAGTTTGTATAAAACCAAAACTTTTGATCACCTTATCAAAACGTTGATTCCAACTTCGGGATGCTTTCTTCAATCCATAGATGGACCGTTGAAGTTTGCATACCTTGTTAGCATCTTTAGGATCGACAAAACCTTTGGGTTGCATCATATACAACTCTTCATCAATGTCTCCATTGAGGAATGCTGTTTTGACATCCATCTGCCATATCTCATAATCATAATATGCAGCGATTATTAACATAATCCTCACAGATTTTAGCTTTGCTACTGGTGAGAAAGTCTCATCGTAGTCAACTCCTTGAATTTGTCGTAACCCCTTTGCGAAAAGTCGAGCTTTATAGACAGTAACATTACCATCAGCATCTGTTTTCTTCTTGAAAATCCATTTGTTCTCGACAGCCTTCCGGCCATCCGTAAGTCCACCAAAGTCCATACATGGTTTTTGTACATGGATCCAATCTCATATTTCATGGCTTCTTGCCATTTGTTGGAATCTGGGCTCATCATCGCTTCCCCATATGTCGCAGGGTCATCGGTGTTGTCCACCAACATGAAACTCATAACGGGATCATACCAATATGGAGTGGTACGAGTTCTCGTTGACCTGCGAGGATCTGTAGCAACTTCAACCGAAGTTTCATGATCATCATCATTAGCTTCCTCTCTAACTGGTGCAGGCATCACAGGAACTTCTTCCGGTGCCGCGCTACTCGCAATTTCGAGAGAAGGTTCGACAACCTCGTCGAGTTCTACTTTCCTTCCAGTCACTTCTTTCGAGAGAAATTCCTTCTCTAGAAAGGATCCATTCTTGGCAACGAAGATTTTGCCTTCGGATCTATGATAGAAGGTATACCCAATAGTTTCATTCGGGTATCCTATGAAGATGCATTTTTGCGCTTTGGGTTCAAGCTTGTCCGGCTATAACTTCTTTACATAGGCTTCGCAACCCCAAACTTAAAGGAACGACAATCTAGGTTTCTTCCCAAACCATAATTCATACGGTGTCGTTTCAACGGATTTAGACGGTGCCCTATTTAAAGTGAATGCGGCTGTTTCTAATGCATAACCCCAAAATGATAGCGGTAAATCTGTAAGTGACATCATAGAACGAACCATATCTAAGAGAGTTCGATTACGACGTTCGAACACACCATTACGCTGTGGTGTTCCCGGCGGTGTCAATTGTGAAAGTATTCCGCATTTCTTCAAATGCTCGCCAAACTCGTAACTTAGATATTCACCTCCACGATCAGAACATAGAAATTTAATCTTCTTGTTACATTGATTCTCTACCTCACTTTGAAATTCCTTAAACTTCTCGAAAGTTTCGGACTTATGTTTCATGAAATAGATATACCCATATCTACTCAAGTCATCCGTGAAGGTAAGAACATAACGATAACCACCGCGCGATGCTACACTCATTGGACCACACACATCGGTATGTATGATTTCCAACAAGTCCGTAGCTCGCTCCATCATACCAGAAAATGGAGTCTTAGTCATTTTACCCATCAGACATGCTTCGCATCTTTCAAGTGATTCGAAATCAAGTGATTCAAGAATTCCATCGGAATGGAGTTTCTTCATACGCTTCACTCCAATGTGACCAAGACGACAGTGCCACATATAGGTCGAGTTATCGCTCGATTTCAAACGTTTATCCTCAATGTTATTAATATGTGTATTTCCACTATCGAGATTCAACAAGAATAGACCATCTATCAAAGGTGCATGTGCATAAAACATATTACTCATATAAATCGAACAACCATTATTCTCGGATTTAAACAAGTAACCGTCTCGCAATAAACAAGATCCCGATATAATGTTCATGCTTAACGCAGGCACCAAATAACAATTATTTAAGTATAAAACTAATCCCGATGGTAGATGAAGGGGTAGCGTGCCGACCGCGATCACATCAACCTTTGATCTGTTTCCTACGTGCATCGTCACCTCGTTCTTCGCTAGCTTCCGTTTATTCTGCAGCACCTGTTTCGAGTTACAAATATGAGCAACCGAACCAGTATCAAATACCCAGGCACTACTACGAGTACTAGTGAGATACACATCAATAACATGTATATCGGATATACCTTTCTTCTTGATGTTTCCGTTCTTCAAATCTGCCAAGTACTTTGGGCAATTCCGCTTCCAGTGACCTTCTCCCTTGCAGTAAAAACACTCAGTATCAGGCTTAGGTCCAGCCTTGGTCTTCTTCATTGGCGTGGTAACTTTCTTACCACCCTTCTTGAAGTGTCCCTTCTGCTTAGACTTGCCTTTCTTGAATTTGGTGGTCTTATTGACCAACAACACTTGGTCCTCTTTCTTAATCTCCACTTCTGCAGATTTCAACATGGCAAAGAGTTATGGCAACGTCTTGTTCATGTTTTGCATGTTGTAGTTCATCACAAAGTTCTTGTAACTTGGTGGTAGTGATTGGAGGACGCGTTATATCCCCAAAGTATTAGGAATCACTATACCCAAGCTTTGAAGTTTGTTTGCGTGCCCAGACATCTTAAGCACATGCTCACTGACGGAGCTGCCCTCTTCCATCTTGCAGTTAAAGAACTTTTCAGAAGCCTCATAGCTTTCAATTGCCGCATGAGTCTCAAAGATCAATTTGAGATCCTCGACAATATCATATGGGTCTGAATTCTCAAACCTTTTCTGAAGCTCCGATTCTAAACCATACAAGCTAGCACACTGAACTGTGGAGTACTGAGTCTTCCGAGTGAGGTAAACATTCTTTACTTCATCAGCAGCATCAGCTGCAGGTGGGTCACCCAGCGGTGCATCCAGCACATAGGTCAAATTACCAGCTGTGAGGACAATCCTCAAATTGCGGAACCAATCCGCAAAGTTGCTTCCATTGTTTTTCAACTTTTCTTTCTCTAGGAACGCATTAAAATTGATGGTAGGGGCTGCCATTGATCTACAACATATTTGTAATAGTTTAGACTAAGTTTATGACAAATTGAGTTCAAATTAATAATAAAATTAATCTAGGTGAACTCCCACTCAAAACAATATCCCTCACATTGTTTTAGTGATCACACGAACCAAATCCACCACATCAACACCGATCATCACGAGAGTTGATATAGTTTCAATGGCGAACAATCGACATGTTCATAATATCTACTATATGATTCATGCTTTACCTTTCGGTGATCCGTGTTCCGAGACCATGTCTGTACATTCTAGGCTCGTCAAGATCAAACCTTAGTTTCCGCATGAGCAAATCTGGCTTGCTCACGTTGTATACACTTGCGGAATCTAATACACCCGATCATCACGTGGTGCTTCGAAACAACAAGCTTTAGCAACGGTGCTAACTAAGGGTGAACACTTTATGACTTGAAATTCATGTGCATGAGGGATCATCTTATAATGCTACCGTCGTCTACTAAGCAATACAAGATGCATAAAGGATTAACATCACATGCAATTCATAATATGTGATATGATATGGCCTTTCTTCTTTGTGCTTCCGATCTCCATCTTCTAGCACGAACATGATCTCCATCATCACCGGCATTGCATCAAGGTCAATGATGCTCCTCCATGGTTGTCGTCCACCGGCTTCAACTATTACAACTACTTTGAATAGACACGCGGGTCTTAACATAAATTAAAGACAACCATATGGCTCCTGCCGGTTGCCAACTTACAATAAGGAACATTGCATACATCAAATATAATCACAATCATGGCCATATCACATCACAGCACACCCCTGCAAAACAAAGTTAGACGCCTCTACTTTCTTTGCATGTTTTACGTGGTTTGGGGCTTTCAATAAGTGTCGTTCTAACTTACGAACATGAACCACAACATTGATACTAGTATTGTTAATCACCCGTTGTAAATTGGATCTTAACTATGCTAGGAGAAACTGGCACCCGCAAAGCCACTTATGCAATACAAGTTGCATGTCAAGCGTGGAGCAAGTCTCATGAACGATGTCATGTAAGGTTAGCCCGGGCCGCTTCATCCCAACATCCCGCAAGATGCAAAGTACACAAGAAGCGATCGACAATAAAAGCATCAACGCCCACAATGCCCATTGTGTTCTACTCGTGCAACCGATCTACATATAGACACGGCTCTGATACCACTGTAGGGTTTCGTAGCATGGAAAACAAAAAATTTCTATCGCATACAAACAAACAAGCCAAGATCTATCTACTAGATTGTAGCAACGAGTTGATGGAATAACTCACCCTCGAAGATTCCGAAGTGTTTAACGAGAGCGGATTTTCGTGGGTGATGTAGTCGTACTCTTCCCGATCTCAAGATCGCGTAGACGATCCTTCCGGCGCTGCGTTCCGGCAGCGCTCCCGCAGTCGGTCACACGTTCGGTACTCGACGAAGACCTTCCTCTCCCTTGTTCCAGCAGGCAGCGGAGGTTGTAGCACTCTCCTCGCGATTCCGGCAGCACAACGGCGTGGTACCGGAAGTAGAGGGGAGATCTCGCAGGGCTTCGCCTTAAGCCGGAGCGAGTATGGTGGAGTATGAGAGAGTCCCTCGACGATCTAGGGTTTAGACACGCCGAGGAGGGGGGCAAGCCGGCGGCTAGGGTTTAGCTAGGCGGCGGCGGCGGTTTGCCCTAGGGCTGGCGGCGGCTATGGAGGCGGTGGCGGCTTGGGGCTAGGGTTTAGAGGTGTAGGAACTTGTGTCTAGGAGGGGAGCCCTGCCCCTCCTTTTATAGGTGGAGGGGCCTGCCAAGGGGAGGGGAGTCCCTCCCCAACCCGGCTTGGTGGTGCGCCAGCGGTGGGAGGAGGAACTCCTCCCCCAAGTCGGTTTCCACCTCCATCTCCACTTCCCAAAAATAGCCGTTTGACTTTCAAACTTGGCGTTTGACTTTTCAAACTAGGATTTGAATAAACGCTCTATTTTGTTCAGCGATGACACCGAGTACATGATGCAATCATTCCAACTTGTCATTACACACTCATGTAGCCTTCCCCTTCGGAGTGCCGGACATTCCGGAACCTTCTAGAACATTCCCGATGAAAACACCGGAACCATTCTCCAACTCCGAAACGAGACTTTCCTTATATGAATCTTATTCTCCGGACCATTCCGGATCTCCTCGTGATATCCCGAATCCCATCCGATACTCCAAACAACATTCGGACTCTTTCTCATCATTCCATAACTACTCAAACAACGTCGAATCCTTAAGTGTGTCTCCCTACGGTTCGTGAATTATGCGGACATGATCGAGACACTTCTCCGAACAGTAACCAATAGAGGAATCTGGAAATTCATATGGCTCCCACATATTTCTACGATTACTTTGCGATCGAATGAACCACTTACATACGATATCAATTTCCCTTTGTCTCACGATAGTTTACTTATCCGAGGTTATGATCGTCGGTATCTCTGCATACCTAGTTCAACCTCGTTACCGATAAGTACTCTTTTCTCGTTCCCGTGATATGTGATCCCTTGTGAGCTAGTCACATGCTTGCAAGCTAATTGGATGACATTCCACCGAGAGGGCCCAGAGTATATCTATCCGTCATATGGATGGACAAATCACACTCTTGATCCATGTGTTTCAACCAATACTTTCTGAACACTCAATGCCACCTTTATAGCCACCCAGTTATGGTGTGGTGTTTGATGTCATCAAAGCATCCATCCGGTAAAGGTGATATGCATGATCTCATGGTCGAAGGAATTAGATTACTATATATCAGAAAGCATATGGCAATTGAACTATTAAAATGACTTGTTCTTTATGCTACGCTTATCTATAGGAGTATGTCCACCATACCATTCTCCTAACGATATGATCTTGTTGTTAATAACATCTCAATGTTCATGATAGGGAAACCACAATCATCTATTAACCAACAAGCTAGTATTATATAGAGGCTTTACTAGGGACTCTTATTTTAGTCTACAAATCACACAAGTATTAATGTTTCCTTGTTAATACTATTATAGCATGAATGTAAACATTTATCATAAACACAAAGATATAATAATAACTATATTTATTATTGCCTCTAGGGCATATCTCCAACAAACCACCCCAAAGAGTTTTGGCCCACCAGCCCACTCTGCCTCCTTATCTCCCTCGACCTTATCCTCTCCTCCTCTGGCTCGACTCCGTGGCCGGAGATGCCGCCACCGTTGATTCCTGCCGCCGTTGGCCGTTCTGGCCGCCGCCGTGATGCGAGTTGGGGTTGTCGACGACGCTCGTTCGTGCTATCCACTTAGATTTGACTCTAGGGATTCCTCGTGGTCAGGTCCACCCTATTCCCGGACCCTAGGGTTCAGAGAAGATGTTGTCGCCGCCACCGCGATCCCTCCTGCGGTGGTGTGTTGGGCTCGTGCGCTGCTGCGGCCGCCGCCATGGCAGGTGCAGGTTGCAGCGCCCCTCTGGGTGCTCCCTGTGCCGCTGCGGTTCGTCGGCCCCTCTACTTCCCTCTTTGATTCATCAGCGAGGACCTCGGTAAGTTATCGTGGTGGTGTTTGTCCCTTCTACTGCCATGATACTTTCCGTGTGTATTTAGTGGCTTTCATGCCGAGTGACTATGTGTTGGTTGAGTTCATCTCTGGATTAGGGTTCTTACTCTGATTTAGGATTTATAACCCCTAGTTGATCATATTTATGATGCTTTAGATCTAGTGTTGATCATATTTGATCATGGAAAAGGATTGTCTGCTGTGGTTAATGATTGATAGTGGCTTTGATGATGTTAGTTGCCTGTCAGATTTATTCTAGTGGTAATCCACCATGATCCATGCTAGTGTTCGATGAAATCCTTCATTGGATTATAGTGTTGATCTGAGATTTTACACTACTGTTAGATTGCTTATGCTGACAGTAGTCTCCCTCTCAGTAGTTGCTTACTACAATTATAATGTGGGCTTATTTGAGATTATACATTCTAAATCAAATCATTACATGTAATGATCTTCTGTGGATGTATAGATTCATTTAAATGTTGATTTCTGGCACTTGGTTTCAGGAAAATGATATGTAGTGGTTGTCCCTTTTGTGTGTGGATTCTAAATAGAGATTGGTTTTAGTTCATTAAGAACTTGTCCTTGTGATACCATTGTATTCTGGCACACAAGTGATTGGGTTTTTATTTCTGGGCTTAGCTTGATTATGCTGGTGATTAATACTGACAGGCTAACATGAAAACTTGTATTAAGTTTCTTGCCTATGATTTTGGTCTGAGGCTTTTGGTTTTATTTCCTAGTTAGTTGAATATTAGATTGTTTGAATCTTGCAGAGTAGAGGTGCTACTCTATTTGAGATGTGCCCTGATCTTGATAAGATCAAATGAAAATGATCTAAGTTGCAAAGTAACATTGAACCCAGTGATGCTGGTCTGAGGGTTTAGTGTTTGTGGTTGAGCTAGATTTCTTATCCTTATACTTAAAATCTCTAGGATAGATTCACCCCTCTTGGGTGCTTATTGAGATATTATTGCATAAATCAACACATGCCCTTTGTTTAGACATTCTGATGAAACCATGTGATGGTTTTATGAGACTCACCACAAGATTTGATGTTGGTGTGGTATATTGATGATGATCCTGATCTTGTTCTTGGTATTGATCTTTATCTGCTTTTGCTGGCTCCTAAGCTTGCTCTTGAGCTTGCCTGCTCCTCCTAGCTCCTGGCTTGACCTTACTCTCCACCAGATCTATTCCCCTCCTTATGTCACCATCCTGTGATGTTTGGGTTGATCTGGGTGGTTGGGTTTGGTTGCTATTCTTGGTTTAGCTGTTGTTCATCCTGGCTGTGCTGGTGTATTGTGTAGTGGAGAGATGCACTGAGGTGCTCCTCCACGGCTGGGCTGTGGTTTTGTGATAATGGCTATGCTTGTGAGGTCGACAGCACACCCCTTTGCATGCTTGTGTGTGTGCAGCTTGTGTGTCTTCTATGCACATGTGGATAAGTTCAGAAAGTTTGAACTTTACTATTACCAAACTACTTTTACCTGGCTGGTGAATTGGTCCCTTTTGGCTGTCATTTGAATTCTGGCTTTGAATTTATGAAGGATGAAATCTTTCAGATTGGTGAAACTTGCCCCTTTTACCACATTTCTCAATGATGAGATTGTCAAGTGCACCTCACTGACATATCTGAGAGAAATATCCTAACACTGATCCTATTTTGTTTTCTATTTAACCTTTGTTTTGCAGGTACAAAGATAAAAATGAAGATTTAGTATAGTTTTAGATATAGGATAGTTAGTGAATATACAAATGTAGTTTTCTTATTCGTTTTGTAATTTTTCTTTTATAATTCTTGTAATCTTTATTTGGTTCATTTATAATAAAGTTTATATATTTATTAATAAAGGATATTCTTATTATTTACTCTTGTGTAAATTGTGAAGTTTGGAATAACTTCAGTAAGTTCATTCTTTGTATCTTGTTTATGTATATGAAATGAATTTCATATACAATATTGTTTTTAGATAAGATTTAGGTTATAATACTTTTCTCTTAATTAATTTAAGATTCAGATCTTATATCAAAATCTTTTAAATTATAAAACACTTAAGTTTTAGAATCCAAACTCATTTCAAAACACACATAATTCCTTTAAGATCATATCAAAGTTTATAGAAATCCTCCTTTAAGACTAAACCTATTCTCAAGGTAAGAAAGAAACATTGATCACTCAAGGTTTTTATTTGGCGAAAATTTTACCCACATTTTCACAAATGAATGCATGCAACAATTCATATTCCTAAATCTACCCTTCGATAGACCCTATATACTGGGATGTTACACATAGCTAAGGTTTAAGGAGGTTGGACCAAGTAGGAAACTAGTGCCCTAAGGCTATGCTCAATCAGCTCTAGGAGCACTTGTAAACTTCTTGGATCAATAAAAATCCTAAGTGTGGAGAGTTCATCTTGTTCTTCGTGCGCGGCTAGACCGTGCACTCCCTCCCCGGTTATCACAAGCGTTCATTCGGCCCCCAACTTAAGCCTACTCATGACATCTGCCGTGACACCACCACAACACTTGGCGCCCACCGTGGGGTAGAAGCAGGCGCTTGCTAGAGTTTTCATCCGGACGGGCAACATCATCACCAAGACGGGCGAACGCGTCTATTCCGGCCTCATCCAGAGGTTCGGGGCACTCAACTTCGTCAGCGACAACGCGGGCTGCATCGGGACCAAGCCGTTCCCAAGGGGCGATCGCTTCATCAAGTTCGGCGAGCACCAGGTCTACGTCGCGGTGCACGTGGAGCGCGCGTACCCGGAGCGCGTCATCCTAGCTCCGGATCCACCTGCGGTTCACGCCGCGGGAAAGCTTCATCAGGTCGTCTCCATCGAGGTAATGATGACAGCTCCAAACCCATCGCATCCCCCGGCTCCTCCAGTATCTCCTGCAGTGAATGAGAATGAGGGATAAAACCCAGAAGGAACGCCAAGGGCAACAGAACAACAAAAGCACCGCTGGAAAAGCCAGAGAACATAGCTAGGAGTAAGAGAGCCAAAGAGTTGCATGAAGCGGTAGAAAATCTAGCATAGCCAGTAGGGCCAGCAGCTGATACATCGCGTGTGCAGGCCGAGTTAGAGGAGACCAGGAAAAATTTCTGGAGAAGGCAAAGGAGTTAGCACAGATGCAGCAGGATATGGATATCACGATCCGAGAATATAACTCGACAAATCGAGTCAATGGTGCTAATACTCGGCTTGATGCAACAAGGTTGAGAGGAAGAAAACAACAACAAAACAACCATGCGGCCAACATACAACACTGCAGCAGAAAATTTGAGAGCCGCAGAGGAAGCAATGGCTGAGCTACCCCATCTAACAGGTAAAGCAAAGAAAAAACAACAATAACGAGTCAATGAATTGGTGAGAGCAGCAGGGATGTTGAATGAAGTGTACTACAGGGCAAATCCGGGTGTAGCTGGAAGGTCGCAGCTGGTTCACTCGGCAACCCTAATCCCGGCGAGATCAGCAGGCCATACAGCCTCCTCACCAGGAGCGGCGCCGAGACAGAGAAAAGAAAGAGTGTAGATTTAGGAAGGAACAAGCAGATGGTTGCTTATGATCCGGCAATGAACCAAGCAAACCCGGCCCATGCGCAGGGAACAAGAACAAATGTCGCTCAGGGAAATGAGAACCAAGAAAATGCAGGCCAAGAAAGGCAAGTGGGACAAAGAAATGACAATGGGGGGCAAAACTTTGCACCTCATCCTAGGCGTGGAAACTCACTCGGTGGAAGGAGGAAACCCAGCTCTGAATCCTCCGCTAGCCCAACCCGAAAGGAGACAACAAAGCGCGGGAAAAGTAGTGCAGCAACCTGAAGACCCGAACGCCAACAAATACAATGATGATTACTCGGCAATGGTTAATGATGGGTATGAATTGCCGGATCACGTCTATCAAGCAATGGGAGCAAGACTCGGAGGCAGAAATCTCCAGCCGGATGATGCAAGGCTAAAGCTCGACCGGATAAAGACGGCAGAACTAATCGAATCGCAAGGTTTACAAGGTCCACCATGTTTTGGCCCAAGGATCATGAAAGAGTCACCAGTACCAAACTTCCAACTAGCCGGAGGAACAAAAACCTATGATGGAAGCACAAATCCAGAAGACTGGCTCATAGATTATGGAACTACAGTAAAAATCGTGCAGGGAAATCTGATATGGGCAGTACGGTATGTCTCGCAAATGTTAGAAGGACCAGCAAGGGTGTGGCTGAATAATTTGCCACCTGAAAGCATCAACAGCTGGATTGATTTCTAGGAATCTTTCATGAGCAATTTCACAAGCACGTACAAGAGGCCGAATCGTCCACAACAGCTAGCTATGTGCAAGCAAAGGCCGAATGAAACAGACATGGAGTTCCTCACAAGATGGTGCACAATGCGCAACTCTTGTGAAGGGGTAATTAAATCTCAGTCCATTGCATGGTTTGCACAAGGATGCAGGCATGGAAGTGTACTGTGGCAAAGGTTACAGAGAGATATGCCAGCAAGCTTGGCAGAAATGATAAGGATCGCGGACTCATACGCGTTAGGAGATCCGACTCAGCCTCTTCTTATGTCGGAGACGGCATGACTGAGACTTATGACGCAGCCGGGTCGCAAAGGCGCCAAGAAAGGGCCGAGTATAGAAGCAAGAGAAGAGATGAAAGAACATACTACTTGTATGGTTCGACTCAAGTCGCAGCCATAAGTCAGGATCATGCAGATGCTGGAAGTAGCCAACATCAAAGGACAGATGGGCAACAACAATTGATACCAAAGAATGATGGCAAAAAGCCATATGAACAAAGAAAGCCATATCAAGGCAGGCAAAAGTATACTTATGAAATGATGTTGGATCAACCATGTAAATTCGACACGCCAAGTCCGAGTAAGCCGGCGAATCACACAACAAGACAATGCACTTGGTTTCAGAAGGGAGACAGAGTGGACTCGCCGACTCAGCAGTTGCCACCACCTCCCCCACCGTTGCTCACAGGAGTAAATGATCAAACTGTTGGAGCCGAGCATAGATATGAGAATAGACAGCCGAGATATCATAACCAATAAAGAAGAGAGGTTGTGCACCAGGTGCATAACCCAAGAGGTGATAACGCTCATGTCGGCCATGGGACCAGAAACGAGTACAGAGAGCATCACCAGAGTTATTGTCAACACCCGGATTTTTCAATCCTAGATGCCTGTTATGCCATACATCGCAATCCCAGGATTACCATTTTTGCGAGACATAACAGAATTGGATACCATAGTACATCATCCATTACAAACGATACATAAGTTCTTACACAAATAGGGATCTCATGATCCAGTTCTTAATACAACATCAAGCAGCAGAATACGTAATAATAACGGTAGCGTAGGCGAAGCTCCATCTTCGGGGTCACAGGCAATGCTGACGATGGGAGATGATCCTAGTTGTCGTAACCTTCCTAGGGTCCATCTTCCAGGTACTCCTCTTCATAGTCTGGCCATGGGAATAGCCAGGGACAAAGCCATGAGTACTCTTTAAGTACTCGCAAACTAATACTAATAGGTAAAGGGGGTTTTTGGATAATAGGACACTAGGCTCTAGGGTTGTTTTGCAAAAGCCAGATTTATCTCTACTAAGCTCCAAAGCTGGTCACAATTGTATAAATCCTAAGCGGGAACTTGTATTTCATATCACAACTATGTTGTGGTCAAGTCAAAGTCTCAATTCATATCACAGGTCATTTTGAAAAGTCTGACGGGGGAACAGTATGGCCACTCCAACTGTCCATAACCGCGGACGCGGCTATTCGAATAGTTTGACACTCTGTAGAGATTGTACACTTTCACCACAACATTCGATACATCCGTCAGGAACAAATCCTGAATTCACCATACTCAGTATGCGGATAATCAATCCTAACCTTTCGATTACATGCCCTAGTATAAGCACCTCTCCTGTGAGTTTGGCCTCCCAACCATGACCAACTGTCATCTTGGGTACTGCACAGGTGGACAATCTTCACAAGGTAGCCTCAGCTCAGACCTTGGCCGTCAGGGAACTAATACTAAGGAATATAAGTTTCCAGTCAAGCCCTACCCAATATTCGGGTATTGTGGTTGTACGATAAAATTGGAATGGTATCGCATCCAGATAACCATCAGTTTTATAAAGGTCTAAGGCTCATGCCTCAACATTTTTATCACCAAAATTCTCAATTGTTTGGAAACACATGTCCAAAACATTTCAATAGAATGATCCATCATTCCAAGGTTTTTACCATTTTTCCACCAAGTATTCCCATCTAAAGTTAATCAAGTTTTATGCTTAGCACTAGCATCTACAGGTGGGGGTAGTAATGGTGAGGGGTGGTAACTAGTGGAGTTTCAACTAAGTACAACCTCATGTCTTAGGCTGATGTCAAGTTTTCTAACTTAGGCCAAATTTTATGCTCTTTATGCAACCTTCAGCATCTTTCCAAAATCTACTAGTCACTTAAGTAAACTCTAAGTAAGCTTTGATAAAGAAATAAAGTAAGAAGCTTGCAAGTAAAACTAGGATTGGTTTATCAAGTGGGTGTGATCACATATGCTTAAGGCATATAGTAGGTATAGTAACAAGTATGGGCTTGCATAGGTATAGTCTCAGCTTGCACAATATCAGTATAAGCTTGCTAAATTTCAAGTGTTAGCTTGCAGGGTTACTAGCTTGTACATTCACTAGTAGTATTAGGCTTGTCTTGTGCAGAGCAGTGGTTGAAGTTCTCCTCGGCTTCTTCTTCGTAGTATCCTCCTTCCTCCTCGTATCCTTGGTCGGTACTAGTGTCTATGAATAAATACGAGGTACACAATCACCAAACAATACTTAACTACTTGCAATCATCACACACAAGGGTCCTATGGATGATCTAGCATCATCCCTAACATTACAAGGTTAAGGCTTGATTTAATTCCTTTTATTTTTAGAAAAGTAATTTCTACTCATTGAAAAACTACTTAAGATTTAATATTCTCCAAACCCAACATGGGTTCATGTTGACACATGTCATCACCACATATTGTAGTCCATGGGAATGTGATTTAAAGTAGTGTCACAATTTAATAAGGTTTTACCCTTTTATTTTAATTAATTAAAGTGGCTAGAAATGCTTATGTAGCATTATTTTATTCTTTGGACATTATTTCTGCAAGTAAACCTATATATTTTTATATATTCTGAAAGGTATGGTTAAATGTGATTTTTGAGAGTTGGAATCAACTCAAAAGCTATTATGGTTTAAATTTGAAAAATGTTTGAATGCAGAAAAGATTCTCCCTTGTTATTTTTACCATGGGTGATCTATAGATCCAAATGACTTGAATCCAACGGGCTTGGATTCACCATTCACAGACCTTTCCAACAAAATTGGTTTCATTCAATTTGGTGCACGGAATCGATCTGGGTTGATTTTTGAAGTTGGGTACAGAAGTGTGTTTGAATTGAAATAGAAAAAGGTTTAATTTGAATAACTAGGCTGCGCGGGAAAAGTTACTGGGCCGGCCTGCTAAGCGCAGTGCTCCCGCGGGCTGCTTAAGTGGGTGTCCCCACTCTTCAGTGACACGGGGCTGGGCGAAGCGGTATGGGGCGACATGGATCGTTCATTCTAGTTCTAATCTAACGGCTGGGAGCCATCATCGACGTGAGACAACTCCGGCGAGAACGAAACCTAGTGCGGCCAGTGAGGGTCGCTAGGGGCTCACCGGGGTGCTGGCGAGGGGCGGCGAGGCGGGCGAACGACGAAGTCGACGACGGCGAACTCAGGGGTGGTCGATGCAGCTCCTGGGGCGGCTCCAATCGCTGGCTCCCTTCTTCTCCGGCAGCGGCAGGCTCCAGTGAAATTCCAGTGAGGTGGTGCTCGCCTTGCTCTAAGAATGGTGTGGCACGATCAGTGAGGAGAGGGGAGTGAGATGGTGTGAAGAAATCATGCGGGGGTGGCCTCTATTTATAGTCGAGCGAGGGGACCGTCGGGGCGCACGGTGAGCTCATCGGGGGCGAGGTTACATGCGGCTAAAGGCATGGGCAAGGGTAGGGGACGGTGCGGTGTCTCCTGGCGATGCTCAAAGACATGGTCTCGAGGCATGGGGCGGTGTGGTTTGGTCTGGAACGGGCGGTGCTCTGCGCGGAAGAGGCGGCGTCTTCGACGGCGGGCGGTGGTTGTACGTCACGGGGCGGCAAACGGGGATGTCTGGCGGTCTCCTAGGTCGGTGGGGATTGTATATGCACACGGCGAGGGCGGCGCGCGGTGTGTGGGTGATGGTCGAGGTTGGCGCTCTGGCGCACGCTCGGCATGGTCTGGGCGCGGCTTGTGCGCGTGGTCCAGGGCTTGGCAACGCTCGCGGCTGGGACAGGTAGTGGCGGTGGACGGTGGGCTACCTCCCAGACATGCTGGCTAGGCTTGCTGCTGCTCCTAGCTTGTTGTCGACTATGGGGTGGCAAGAGGGTGCTCGGCTATTCACCATTGATGACAATGGCAAGCTCACAGTGGTGCTAGTGCCTGGCTAATCTTCCTAGATGATCTACTGAGTTGTGTGTGAGCTAAATGGGGAACCAGTTAGGCAAGAATCACTGCTCACAATAGTGTTTGATGTTTGTTTGATTTGTGTCTGCAACCTGTTTGATGAAATGGCCGCATGAAATCAATTTTGAATTTTTAAATGATTTTTTGGTGGGTTTGCTAGATTGGTGCTGGTGAGTCTGCAGATGCTTGGGTTTTGAAAGTTGAGCTTGTTTGAGTAGTTTTTGAAAAAGTGGGATCTTCCCATATGATAAAGATTCAATTTTGAATTGTCATTTAAACTATGCATTTGAAAGTTTCTGGATGATCACAAAGTGGGCCTTGATACCTTGTTATGAGTACATTCAAGGGGTGAAAAGATCCAGAAAAGTTTCTGTTAGGTTCTGAAAGTTTGAGAAAGCCAAAGTAGGCATGGGAGTTAAATTGGTCAAAGTGACCATTCATTTCATATATGTGTTTTGATTTACTTGTATTTAGGAAAAGTGTGGGAAATGTTTTAGATGATGTTTATTTCACCTAAGAAACATTTTACAAGCAATGGAACAAACAAACAAGGTGGTTTTAAAGGATTTCAAAATCCATGCATACACATATGCATGCATTCATGATTTCATTTATAAAAGTTTTTGTTAGCCCTAATTTTGATGATTAGAATTTGATGATCCAAGCTTAGTATTTTTGGGGTGTTACAGTTATGTCGTGTTCGTCACAAAGCCGAATGGCAAGAAAATTCAACAGAGACGAATGATTTAAGTGAATCCACAATGCCGGCAATACCAAAGTACATGCATTGGTCTGAACAGGAGATAACTTGGAGCATAAAGTATCACCCCAAGATCATGCCAACGCCAGGAGGTTATGATCTTGTCTTGGACCCAACGTTCATGGGCCCATATATCAATGTGAAGTTCTCCAAGGTACTGATAGAGGATGGCAGTAGCATCAATGTCATTGCGGTGACCCAGCATACCACTGCATGATGTAGTACACTATAGTCATTGACATAACACCAATGAACACCGTTCACTAGTATTACATCCCTCAGAGTGGTACAACAGAAACACAGCAGGTCGAATATATGACTATAGGTTACAACTCAACTCTTTACACAAGATCCAGAGAACACTCTAAGTTAAAGAGAGAGAAAGAAACTTTTTATAAAGAAGAATCGGAAATAAATAACTCGAAAACTATCATACTATTAAGACTAGTATTTTAACTAATGGTATGGCATTGCTGCTATCGCAATACCCTACAAAAATAGGTTCTATGGCTAGAGATTATATTCATATCTAATCAGTAACTTCGTCTTCACTTGAGTTGGTGTATATGTTGACCTTCTTGACTTTATTGAAGAGTTTTAGCTTTTTATGATGATTCCTGGAGCATAACTTGATGTAGATGTTGTCTTATTGGCTTCAAAATCTAGCAAGGGTTAAGAAGATACGTTGAGTACGAGCGTACTCAGCAAGTTCACTAGAAAGGAGTGTTTGATGCACTATATCTATAGCCGCAGACCGTAGGTCGTAGGAAATGCAAGTTTTCATAAACATTTCTTCAAAGGTTGCTTTTATTATGAAAAGCTATATCCGTCAGCCTTCACGGGTTTACCAGAACTTTCATGGAGTTCCTTTCCTGCCGCGTTTGCAGCTCCTTCCCGGAACAGGGAGTAACAATATACAATTCTTACACTCTGCAGAGGTGCGTTACTTTACCCATGAGAGATCTTAGCTTTGTTGCACATCCGAGTTGCATTCTCGTCCACACTTCCTTGGTGTGGGGACCAGACTAAGATCCAAGCCAATCACTGCCCCATTCGCGACCCCACATGCCTCCTTGGTGTACACCATGCCCACATATTGAATTACGGCAATGGTTTGTACAAACCGTTAGATGCCAGAACTATCGTGGGACGTTGAGGGTTCCCACCCATATGCTGCATATCCTCTACGAATTACCAAATAATATGCACGCTACGAGTGATAACAGCCACGACCTGCACATCCAGCTACATGCGAGAGGAATAAGATACAACCGACTTCTCCGTCCCATTCCAAATCTCATGGTTAACGCGTGATATACGGCGCAAGAATCACTGGCGAAATTGGTTGTTAAGTCCTAGTTAATATGTTCCTTTACCACCGGAACTTTCATAGTAGGTTATTACCTCATGGTAAATAACCTATAATCATATTATTATGAAAATAGTGTTTTCTGACCTTTTTCAAATGCAGGTGATGACAACACTGGATTTGCAAAATACTTTACAGGAAATAATCAAAGGACATGAGCAAGTGTGAACTTGCCTTTTTTTATTGCAAGATTATGCACTCACGATCTTCGGGTTTTAATATAAAAGATCCAATATCTGAAATCAGCATCATTGGTCCGGTAAGGACTAATGTTTAAAGAAGCAATATGCAGTTATGCATAAGTAATGCTATGCATTTTGTAAAACTTCCAAAGTGAATTCCCAATACTTTGGTTGAATTAAATTTAGGTGATTCTTTTAAGAGTTGGTTTATCTTTAAATTTCATTCTATAAGTAATGACCTGTATAAGGAGCTTAAGTGTTAACAATTCAACATATACAAGTAAAGTATAAAATAATGTGCTTATGGTAAATTTTCATTTGGTGACTATTGATAAACAACCTTGGAATTGAGTTGTTAAGAGTTGAAGAACTTATTATGAGATTATTGTTCGAAGTGGTAAAAAGTATAACATTTGAAGAAAAGATTTCTTTTCTATGGTTTAAACAATCTTTGTGGTTAATCAAATGTGGTCAATGTTGTTTGTGCTTGCTTAAATAGTTTGGACTTGGGATGCTTTATGACTTAATTAAGATAGACCAGAGTTAACTATAAAACACACAAATAGTTTGTTAGACATGATGTTTATAAGCTTTGTGACTAAAGTTAACTTTAAAAGGTTAAGTAAACTTAAGGTGTAATATGTTTTAATTATTTCCAAGTTTTAAGTTTATAGTAGGTATAACTAAAGTGTAGAATTATTTACTTTATATTTAAGTGAATGATTCGATTAAATTTTGTTTTGCTATTATGAAAATAATATGCATTTATTTAATGGAAGCATAATTAGATGATCCAAGTAATTTGTTAGACTTTGAAGTTAGGTTAATAATGGTTAAGATATAATGATTATTCATCATATTATATATATGAGTGATACCTAATGTTTATTTAAAAGGATTTTTAATAAGATTTTTTTAAAGTTAAAAGTTATACTTAAGTTTGATTATGAATTCAAGTTATGCGTTTAGATTTAATTGCTCAAGGTTTTATAAAAATTGTGATTATTTCTTACTTAAGAATTGTTTTTAAAGAATTCAAAAAACAAGTATTAGATAAGGATTTATTATTTAAAATATTAAAGACTTTTATAATAATATATTTAATATATTTCTAGTGTAATATATTTATTCAAGACCTTAAAAATGATTTTTATTTATTTTTAAGTATTATTTTTATGTTTATAGAATTCCATAAAGGATTAAATGTATTTGAATATATACTTCTCATTTTATTTATAGAAGAGTTGAGTTAGTATTTTTATAAAATAGTGGGTTTATTTTTATTCACAAAATGATTTTTATTCATTTTTAGGTTTTTTCCTTATTTTATGAAATTTCATTTAGGATTTAATGGTGTTAATATTTATTTTTTATTTAACAGTAAATTTATATTTTTATTAAGTAACTCTTACTTTGGTAATGATTTTAATATTTTATATATATTCTTATGAGGTAGCCCTATTTTTAGAAAATTCCTTAAAGTGTTTCTTACATTAAACTATTTAATTTAAGTTTTATTATAGTTTATTTCTTTTTACATTAAATTTTATTTAGTTATTCTTTTGAACTGGGCTCAGCCCGTGAGCCAGTCCAGCCCACTAACGCATTTGGCCCATTGGACTTGGGTCAATACTGACCCAAGTACATCTCCCTCACACACACCCCGCACACGACGCTCTCACCTCTCCCCCCTCGTTCCTCTCTGGTCGCCGTCGCCATTGTTACCCGACGATTCCGGCGGTGTAGACCGTCCCGGTTACCACCACCGGTCACCGGAGCTCCGCCTCCTTGTATACGACTTGGACCCCCAGTTCGACTTTCCTCTAAGGCTATAACGGGCTCGCCCCTATCTTCTTTCTGGTGCTAGGTTTTCTATTTTGAGCTTGCAGTGGTGCTCCGGGACACTGATGGATTATAGGTTGCGGCTTGGTGCAGGTCGAGTGCCACCGCGCTCCCTGTGCCATCATGCCATACAAGCGACCGACGACCCCATCTGCTTCCTCTTCAATCTCTAAGCGAGGACCACGGGTAAGTGGAAATTCTCTTTTTCTTTTCTCCACTTGATTCCTCTCTGGAGTTCTGTCTATGATAATAGGATTATCCTAAGTAGCACAGATGCTTTGTCCTAGTGTTTGTGTGATAAGGATCTTATTTCCTTTGAACTCTAAGTGGAGGAAACTATGTTGATGAAAAATATTTGATGGCTTGTGGTTATTAATGTCGTGGTGGTGGCACGGCAGATGCCATGGGTAGGCTAAAGTATGGGGCCAATGGATGCTAGTGGGATCTGGGGAGGGAAGATGCAACTGTCTTTACACTCAAGCTGCCAAAGTGATGAACTTTATTTCTCTCTTGATGGGTTACAAGTGCTCCTTGAGCTGTTTACAGGGGGACAATGTGAATCTCCCCAGCCTAACGGTACTCCTTTGATCGATCCCTCCCTCAGGGTCCAAACCTCCCCTTATAAAGGGGTGCCTTGGGTGCCCTTAGGGCTGACGAGGCAAGCATATTCGTGGAATATGCTTGTCCCAAAATAGTAGTTCGGCGGCCTCCTTTCCCTGTCGCCCTTCTAATGACGACAAGGCTCCAGTGCCCCCCTCCTGCGTGCCTCGGGCTCCAGGACTGTCACCTCCGTGACCTCCTTCTGCCCCTCTGATGGTGTGCATCCTTGTCTCTTGTGCTTGACCCTGTTCTGATTCCTTCTAGCCTGCAGCTATAGTTTGACCCTCGGCTTCTCCTTCTCCTGCAAGCTTCGTATCACTCGGCCTTACCTTGTGTTACTCGGCTCGTTCCTCACCTGCATGAAGATCATTTGGATAACCCGGCTGACTTTCTCATTTACTCGGCCGGGCATCCACTTGATTCCTTTATATGGGCTTCTTGCCTCCGTTCATCGGCCGACATATACATGATTCGGCCGACCTGAGTCGTAGCTCGGAAACCAGACGAGGACAGTACCTCTGTCTTTCCCCGTCTCTGACCTATCCGAGGTTAACCCCTCGACAATTAAATTCTTGTATTTCCATCTATACAAGAAGCTTGATCTTGTTACAGATTGATGCACTTTAGCAAGGTTACTGGCCGTGATTAGTCTAGTGGCTCATGTCTGGTGACTTCTATGATGTGGTTGCATTAGAGTGATTGATGGTTCAATCCTGCTAGTTGTAATGTTCCTTAACCGTGCAGCCTGATTCATGGTTGATATTTGATTTAACAGTATGCTTGTATTGACAACAAAGCAAATAAAATAAGATTACTGGATGTATTGTTGGAGAATTGAGTTTTTCCTCTAAAGGAAGATTCTCTGCAAGTATAACTTGCATATGCTGTTATTACTGTCAAGATGGCAGTAAAGTGTCCAGATGATCTAGAAATGATTCCTGGTTTCATGGTCTAGGAAAATGATAGATCTTCTCTGGCTTCTTTTCTGGCTAAATTTCTAGTCCAATGCCAAGGATGCAAAAGACCGAGGCTTGGATTCCTTTTAAATAAAATAATGTGGTTGCGTTATTCTATCTCTAGGATGTAATTATCATAGCAACTCTATGCTCACTGAGAGCTTGCTTTTCAAATGATTTGCTTGCTTAAAATGATAAGAACCAATACCAATATGGATCTGTTGGTTAATCTGCTGCTAGAAGTGAGGGTAAATGTGTTGGTATTGTGACTGGTGTGAATTGATTGGATGAGAATTTATGACTTGAATGCCCATGATGCATGGTCTGAGGCTAATTAACTCTGAAATGAGTTTTACATGGTTAAGGGTCACTAGCCCTTGAATTCTGGTTGTGTGCAATATGTTCCAGTCTATGATGCAAAGGCTGAGACACTAAGTCTTGATAAAAACAAATACTTACTTGATTGCCTTCTACCCTCTATGATGAATTTGCATAGCACTTCTATGCAATTCTGAGAGATAAACTATTCTCCTACTCTCCTAGAAAGGTGCTAGGTGCTAGTCCGCTCTCCTTCTTCCCTTCGCCTGCGCGCTCCCTTGCGGCTCCGCTGCTGTTCATCCGCCAGAGCCTCCGCCGGCGTGGATTCCGCCGCGTCGTTCGCCCGCGCTCTACGGCTGTGTCTCTGCCGCCGGTGAGTCCTTTCTGACCATCTTGCCCCGATCTTGCCATAGATCGATTTGCTCCGTTTTCTTGCTCAGGCGACGGTTTCTCCTCTCCTCGCCATTGTTTTCGTGCTAAGTTCCGACGGGGCCTTGTAGCTCTAAGCTCCCCTCCGCCGCCAGTTTTTCCTCCGGCGATCTCTCCGGCGCACCCATGTCTAGTTCGTTTAGCGGTGCCCTTGTTGAAGATGACGACGCTGGCTCCGGGCCCGAGCGTGGATCGTGGCAGGGCTCTTCAGTCACGTGCCGTGAGATTGAGTGGCTCATCCGAACTCGACGGATTCCTGCCGAGGTTTCCTGTCGTTTACCCGGCAGCGAGTCCTCTCCTGTTATCAGAGAGGGTGAGTATGTGGTTTTTATGTCTCACTTTGCCCGCGGATTCGGCCTCCCTCTCAGCGATTTCGCTAGAGAATTTCTTAATTACTTCGGCCTCCAGCCGCACCACCTTCCTGCGAACGCCATAGCTTCTCTTTCTGCCTTTATCTCTGCTTCGGAAGGTTACTTCGGCCTGTGGCCGTCAGTGCATGTCTAGTCGAAGTTCTTCCAGATCCGTTCCAACGTCGTTCCCGACAAAACTCTGCATCCTTCCGAGAAGTTGCTCACCCAATGTGGGGCGGCGTCTATCACACCTCGGAGGAAATCCGTGTTCCCCCGTGTCACTGGGTTGGAGTCATGCAAGAAATGGCACAAGTCTTTCTTTTACGTCAAGAACAGAGGAGCGGAAGACAAGATTCGGCTTCCTCCCTTCTCAATTGGCCCACCTTCCAAAGTGAACTGGCTATATAACCCGAGGAAAACTCATGCCCTGGCCGAGGCCTTCGAGATTCGGCTAAAAGAGTTGATCCGGGGCGGGTTGTGCGGCGAAGACCTGATGGCAACTTTTATTAGCAGCCGGATCTGCCCCTTCCAGCAGCGGACCCACAAGCTATGCTACATGAGTGGTCCTCTTGACCCTAACCGAGTCTCGACCGTGGAGTTGGACTGCTACCTTATTCATAAGCGCGTCCGAGCTATCTTCAAGACAGAGATGCCTGAGGACTGGTCTTGGGGGTTAAAACCGTTCACCCGCGACCATCCGCCTCCCGAGGTATGCTTAATCTCCATTACTCTATTTTTCCTCAGTTCCTAGAGATTGGTTTACATGATTTTCTCTCTCCTTGTCTCGCAGAGGTTCGCGGAGCAGAAGAACGAGGATGCCGAAGTTCTGCAGCTCCCTTGGCCCGCAGACAGGAGTACCCCGGACACTGGCGAGCCGGACTCCGAGGAGTTCGTCCCTAAGTCGGATCCTGCTCCGGCTCGAGCTCGTGGCAAAACTTCAGCGCAAGAGGAGGAAGGTGATTCGGACGAGGTCCAAATTCTTGAGGTAGTTGCCGCCATGCCTATTTCTTATGCACTTCCGGCTTCTACTTTCCCAGCTAATCCGGCCGGTCAGGTTCATGACGCCGAACCTATCGCTTCCCGACCTCCCGTTACCTCGGGGAAGCGCGGGGCTCCCGCTAGTGCCTCGGAGGCGGTTCCTAAGAAGCGAATAAAGAGATCCGCTCCGAATACTCCCAGGCGCAAGACTATGCCCGGGGTTGCTGGGTAAGTTCTTTTGCCTATATTTCTTGTTCCTCTATTTCTATTTCTCATACCGACGAATCTTCTTTCTTATTTTTGCAGCGCTCCTCTGTCTGTAAAACCCGGCGGTCCTAGCATGACCAGCCGTCCGATTCGGCCGCCATCTCCTCCTCCTGCTGATGACGCCAGAATTCCTAGTCCTATTCGTCCTGCTTCTCCCCCTGCTCCGAATATGTCGCCAGTTCGCCGTGATGCCCCCGAGGCCTCTTCCATTGACTTGGATCCGATCCAGCCCTCCGACGTTTTCGTTGAGCCAGCTGTCCCCTCTATGGGCCCCAGCGTTACCATTGAGCCTCCATCTACTCCGGCAGTTTCTACGGTCATCCCGACCTCGGCCGAGAGGGTCGTTGCCCCGGCGTTCTCTGCGACCTTATCCTCCGCTGGTCCTAAGGACTCCATCCCCACTTCGGAAGCGCAACTTCCTGCTGGTGCCTCTTCTAAGGAGGAAAGTGCTATTGCCGTCAAGACTTCTTCTCAGAAAGGTCTTGTCGGCTCTTCTCAGCCCAGTATTGCAGACGCGCTGCGTAAGGGGGCTGCATCTGCCAAAGTCATTGCTACCTCGGCCACCGGCAGCCAGCTTGCTCTTCATAAGAGCCCTGCGACTGCCGTCGTCGGTCCGCCTGCCCGGGGTAAAGTTTTGACTCGGACAGCTAGTGGGAACAGCCTTGGAGCGCTGGTTGAATATTCCAACAACTGGAATGCTGCTGATCAGTTCGAGGGTAACCCGGCCAACCAGTCCTTTCAGCTTTCTGATATCAGCGGCCGTTTTGACCACGCCGCCAAGTTCATCATTGAAACCAACAAAATGAATGAGGTAATTATTTTTCCTCTGAGTCTTGAATTATTCTGTCGATGTTACCATATGCTCTAGTCCCCGAAACTTGCAAGGAAATAACTTGTTCTATACTTGGAAGTTTGATCTAATTTTATTTATAAGGTTTGGTAATCCGGCTGTTTAGATTCGAGTTTAATCGTGTTTTATTCGGATCTAGCCTAGCCTTGAATGTCCGGTTATCTAGATCCGAGTTTAGCTCTGCTTGACTCGGATTTGGTTTAATTTTGAATATCCAGCCACCTAAATCTGAGTTAAGTTCTGCTTAACTCGGATTTGGTTTAGTTTTGAATATCCAGCCACCTAGATCTGAGTTAAGTTCTGCTTAACTCGGATTTGTTTTAGTTTTGAATATCCAGCCACCTAGATCTGAGTTAAGTTCTGCTTAACTCGAATTTGTTTTAGTTTTGAATATCCAGCCACCTAGATCTGAGTTAAGTTCTGCTTAACTCGGATCTGGTTTGGTTTTGAATATCCAGCCACCTAGATCTGAGTTAAGTTCTGCTTAACTCGGATCTGGTTTGGTTTTGAATATCCAGCCACCTAGATCTGAGTTAAGTTCTGCTTAACTCGGATCTGGTTTAGTTTTGAATATCCAGCCACCTAGATCTGAGTTTAGTTCTGCTTAACTCGGATCTGGTTTAGTTTTGAATATCCAGCTACCTAGATCTGAGTTAAGTTCTGCTTAACTCGGATCTGGTTTAGTTTTGCTCGTTGATTTATTATTGTGCCTCATTACTCAGGTTGCACATGACCGGCGAACTGCCGAGTTCCAGAGGTTGCTTTTTTCGCATCGCAAACTGGAAGAGAAGTACGAAAAGGTTCTGCCTGTGGCGAAGAAAGCTGGTAAGTTGATAGTTCCTTTTCCTTATTCTGAACTTTTTCATTTGTTCGTCCACGGACTGTCAGCTTACTTCTTGTTGAACAGGTAATATCAATAACCTCAATACTCGCCTGCAAAAGAAAGTCAAGGACCTGGAAGGTTAGTTTCCTTCCTATGTTACTCCTCCTCCTCTTTAATATCTATGCTAAGTTTCCTTATTGCGTCGGGTTGTGGTATAGCCGAGTTGCAAGACTTTGCCGTGGCGCAACAAGATTGCGTGCCCATGCCTGACGTGATGCTTCATTTTTTAGAACAAAGCGCAGTTCATTCGGCACAACTACAAGAAAAAGATGATGAGATAGCTCGCCTGAGATCCGAGGTGAACACACTTAAGCTCTCTCAGAAGTCCGAGTTAGAAAAAGTCGACCAAGAATTTGCCGAGGAAAAGAGTCGGCTGACTCTAGATTTACAGAAGAACAAGGAACTCCTCGACGCTGCCGAACTTAAAACTCGTGGTTTGAGCGAGGAAATTGCTCGTTTCGAGAAGAGTAAAGCTGCTTGGGCCAAAGACCTTCAGATAATGATGAGCTACATTCATCGTAAGTTAGTTGGCCTAGCCGAACTATATTTTTTCTTTGTCGTCGCTGCTATCTTTTGACACGTCCATGTTTTGCGGAGATCACTTCCCCGAGGCCAAACCCGTGAGTTCTAAAGCTGTTCTTGCAGCTCGCGCTCGTCGAGGTGAACCTGTTGCTGTTGAGTTTGAATATTCGATGGAGGATTTTTTGGTCGCTGTTGGTGCTGCAGTTGGTCCGATGAAAATTATGGGCCGGGACCTGGTACAGGCCGCTATCCGAGCTTACCATGCACTCTGGCCGAATACCTCAGGGACTCCTGATATCAACGAGGTTAAGTTATTGGTGACCAGGCTGATGACATCTGAGAGACAGTTGAGTCTTTGGAGAGAATCTGCTGCGCGTGCTGGTGCCGACATGGCCCTTACTGTAATCATGTCATGGTATGAAGACATTTCTCTTGACATTCTGAGGAATCTGCGCACTGGCTCCCGCTGGGTTGAAGATCCCACCTTTGTTGCTCTTCGGCAAGCTCGGGATTTCCAGCTCGTTGAGTATGCCGATGTGCACACTTGGAACGAAGGGCCGAGTTTCCTCCCAGATCCGGATCATGAGGCCGCGGCTGAAGGTGTTTCGGGTGATGATTCAGCTGAGCACGGGGAAGGTGAAGGTGATTCGGCCACATCTGATAGCTCTAGCTCAAGCTCAGATAGCAACGGTGACGCGCGATCTTCCTCCAAAGGCACCGGGCATTCTACCGCGCGTACTGATGCTCCTGAACAACCCCGTGATACCCCCGACGTTACACCTGGGTCGGCGGATGGCGAGGCGACCTCAGTCGAAGTTCCTCCTACTTCGGAGTGCCCCGCACCTGAGCAAGTGGTTGCCTCTCCAACGAACAACGCCTAGGTTATTTGCGATCCCTGGTATGCCGGGCGTACAATGTAGACAAAAAATTTGTCAACTCGTATGATTCGAGTTTCTTTCGCTATGTGTTGTTGAGATTTTTGGTTAAGTGAATGCTCGTCCGAATTCTTGCCTTGTTGGCTCGTAATTTCTTCATCTTTCCGGGCTCAATTTTTGCCGTTATTTTGATGATCTTATCCAGGCATTGGCGCTGAATATTCACACTATTGACCTGTTTTGAACATAAAATAATTACTCCGTTGTGGAAATAAGCCACAATCGCTGGATCGTGGTTTACTATCCGTAACTTCCTTACATAAATCAAGTTTCGGATATGATTGCGTTTAGCATAGTTTTGAGGTATCATGTCGTAGTCTCCGAGTCGTTGCTTTAGATGCCGAAGTTTAGGTGTCAATACGAATTTGACATATCATATGATAGTCCCTAAGTCAATGCTTTGGGCACCAAGGTGCATATTCGTAACATGAAAGGAAAACAACATATGGCATTCCCCGAGTCACTGCTCTGGTCGCCAATGTTCAAATATGTAACGCGAAAGAAATAAATATACCATATGGCAGTCCCCGAGTTATTGCTCTGGGTGCCGAGATCTAAACATATAATACAAAATAATCATTACATATGGCAGTCCCCGAGTAACTGCTCTGGGTGCCGAGGTTCAAATATCTAACATGAAATAACATCACATATGGCAGTCCCCGAGTATCTGCTCTGGGTGCCGAGGTTTGAGTACATGATATGAAATAAATATAACCCACGGCAGTCCCCGAGTCATTGCTCTGGGTGCCGAGGTGCAAATACATCATTGGTGTTTTGACCTTGAGATACAACGCTATGAGTAAAATGGCCGAAGTAACGCCACATTCCAGGGGCGCTTCGTTTCTTCACCAGCTTTGTTTGCCTTGCTTTCTCCAGGGGATTGAGCATCGATCAGATAATATGCATCGTTGTGCAATGCTTTGCTCACGATAAATGGTCCTTCCCATGGGGGTGATAATTTGTGCATGTCGGCCGTGCGCTGCACCAGCCGGAGGACTAAATCTCCTTCTTTGAATACTCTTGGATTCACTTTCTTGCTGTGATACCGCCGTAAGTTCTGTTGATAAATGGCCGATCGTGATAATGTCAACTCTCTGGCTTCTTCCAACAGGTCTACGGCATCTTTCCGAGCTATTTCATTTGTTTCAGAGGTTGTGTACTGAGCGACTCTTGGCGAGTCATATATTATGTCGGCTGGGAGTACGGCCTCTGCCCCGTATACCAGAAAGAATGGAGTGTAACCTGTTGACCTATTCGGAGTAGTTCGAAGGCTCCATAACACGGCTGGGATTTCTTCGATCCAACATCCTGCCGACCGTTGCAAAGGTTCAACAAGTCGTGGTTTTATTCCTGATAACACCAGCCCATTAGATCTTTCAACTTGTCCATTGGATGCTGGGTGAGCCACCGAGGCAACATCTAGTCTTATGTGCTTCTCTTGGCAAAATCTGGCGAAGGCTCCTTCTGCAAAGTTCGTGCCATTATCCGTAATAATGCTATGTGGGTATCCGTATCTCAAGATGATATCCTTGAGGAATTTCACTGCTGTGTGCCCATCACACTTTTTGATCGGTTTTACTTCAATCCATTTTGTGAACTTGTCTATCATAACCAAGATGTGGGTCATTCCTCCTCTCGCCGGCTTGAAAGGTCCCACCATGTCTAAACCCCATACAGAAAATGGCCAAGTGATGGGTATTGTTTTTAACTCGGCCGACGGCATATGTATTCTGGTTGCATATCTCTGACACCCATTGCACTTCTTAACTAATTCTTCTGCCTCTTTTAACGCCGTTGGCCAGTAAAATCCATGCCTGAATGCCTTGGCTACTAAAGCGCGAGATGAGGCATGGTGCCCACATTCTCCTTGATGTATGTCTAGAAGGATTTCCTGTCCTTCTGTGGAACTCACGCACTTCTGCAATATGTTTGTTACGCTTCTCTTATATAACTCATTGTTTATGATTGTATAGGCTTTTGCTCTTCTGACGGTTTGTCTGGCTAATACTTCATTACTCGGCAATCCGCGTCTTTTAGGTACGAAAATATGGGTTGCGCCCATATCGGCGTTTCTCTTTCTGCGGTGATCTTACTGTCTATCTCCATGTTTTCTGCCGACGTATATACCTCGGCTCTTTCCATGATTGCTATTACCTCGGCTGTCCCCCTCTTTAGGGGTTCCGAATCTTTCTGCGGATCTACCTCCATTGGCGCATGATTCTCTGCAGAACTTACTGGGATAAATATTGATTCGGACTCTGGTGATGGGTTTATTGATGGTTTCCTGAGGTGCTCCAGGGCAATACCTGGCGGAATTGACTGCCGGGTTGATCCTAATTTTGACAATGTGTCAGCAGCGTCATTTTCTGCTCGTGGTATGTGGTGAAATTCACATCCTTCAAAATATCCACTGATCTTTTGCACATGGAATCTGTATAAAGCCATATTAGCATCTAATGCGTCCCAAGTGCCCGATACTTGCTGTACTACTAGATCCGAGTCACCGTAGCATAGGATTCGGCGTATTCCAATTTCTTTTGCCACCTTTAATCCATGGACTAGTGCTTCATATTCAGCTACATTGTTGGACGCGGCAAAATGTATTTGCAGTACATATTTCAATTGATCTTTTTTAGGCGAGGTTAGCACTATTCCTGCTCCCAAACCGTTCCTTAGTTTAGAACCATCAAAATGCATTGTCCAGTAATTTGGATCTGGCAATGGTGGCTCATATTGCACCTCGGCCCAGTCTACGAGAAAGTCGGCGACAGCCTGAGATTTGATTGCATCTCTTCTATCAAATTGTGGAGCATACGGTGATAACTCGATCGCCCATTTTGCTATTCGGCCACTCGCATATTTGTTGCTCAATATGTCGGCTATGGGTGCCTCACATATTACTTTGATGGGGTGCTCTTCAAAGTAATGCTTAAGCTTTTTTGCCGACATATATACTCCATAGGCCATTTTCTGATAGTGCGGATAATTCTGCTTTGAAGTGGATAATACTTAACTTAGATAATATACTGGCCTCTGAACTGACTTACCCTTTTCAAGTCGTTCCACTACAACCACAGTACTAACTACTCGATTGGTAGCCGCTATATAAAGTAGCATAGGTTCTTTCGATAATGGAGAAGCTAAAATGGGTGCCATAACTAGCATCTTTTTCAACTCCTGAAACGCAAGGTCGGCCTGGGGAGTCCAACCGAATTTGTCCGACTTTCTCATCAGCTGATAAAGTGGCAGTGCCTTTTCTCCTAGCCGACATACAAATCGACTAAGCGAGGCCAGGCAGCCCGTGAATTTTTGTACATCGTTCAAACATCTCGGCAATTCCATTCTTTCTATTGCTCTTATCTTCGTTGGATTAGCCTCGATACCTCGGCTGGACACAAGGAAACCGAGTAGCTTTCCTGCCGGCACACCAAATGTGCATTTCTCTGGATTAAGTTTCATTCGGAACCTTCTGAGGTTCGCGAAAGTTTGCCGTATATCTTCTAGCAAGGTTCTGCTCTCCTTAGTTTTGATGACTACGTCATCCACATATACTTGTACATTTTTTCCTATCTGATCATGTAGGCATTTTTGCATGCAACTTTGATACGTTGCTCCTGCATTTCGCAGGCCGAATGGCATTGTGCGATAACAATAAGCCCCGTACGGGGTAATAAATGCAGTCTTTATTTGATCGGCCGGATTTAACGGTATCTGGTGGAAACCAGAATACGCGTCTACAAATGATAACAGCTCGCAGCCCGCGGTTGAGTCTATGACTTGGTCTATTCTAGGCAATGGAAAAGGATCTTTCGGACACGCCTTGTTCAGGTTAGTGTAGTCGATACACATTCACCACACAATGGCTACATTGGGGTCATCTTTTTTCTTTTCTACTAGTACCGGATTTGATAACCAATCCGGATATAGCACCTCCATGATGAACCCGGCTGCGAGAAGCCGAGCTATTTCATCCCCTATCACTTTTCTCCTGTCTTCGGCGAAGCGGCGGAGAGGTTGCTTCACCGGCCGTGCTCCTGGCCTGACGTTTAAAGAGTGCTCAGCCAACTCCCTCGGCACACCTTGCAGATCTTGAGTTGACCATGCAAATATGTCCCGATTCTCACGGAGGAAGTTGGTGAGCTCGCTTTCCTATTTAGCGTCAAGGCCTGCACCAATAGTAACAGTGCGCTCTGGGAATTGCTCATCAATCTGAAATTTCTTCGTCTCTTTGGTCGGTTGAAAAGAAACACTGCCATGAGGGTTGGCCAGTGCCGGCATGCTTAACTGTGCTGACTGAGCGAGGGCTGCTACCTCCTGAATCCTTTTCTTTTCTCTTGCTATAACCAATGACTCGGCCAAATTTGACCCGGCCGAAGCACACTCCATTGACTTCTTGTAATCCCCTGCGACTGTTATCACCCCTTGTGGTCCGGGTAACTTCATCTTTAGATAACCTATATGACAGCTGCTCATGAATTTGGCCAGTGCGGGCCGTCCGAGTAGAGCATGATAACAACTTTCCAGATCGACCACCTCAAATTCTAAATTTTCTGCTCTGCAGTTATCTCTTGTACCGAATAATACGTCCACTCGGACTTTACCGATGGGCTCACATGAAAGCCCTGGCACTATCCCATGGAAAGTTGTCCTCGTGGACTGCAGCATATTCTGCGATATTCCGAGCTTATGCATGGTATCTTTGTACATGATGTTGATACTGCTTCCATTGTCGATGAGTACTTTTGAGAATTTCACATTGATGCTTGGTCCCACAAACGTCGGATCCAACACAAGTGCGTATGATCCTGGACTCGGCATTATTCTGGGGTGGTCTTTCATGCTCCAGGTCACCTCCTGATCAGACCATGGCTGGTATCTTGGCACTGCCGGTACAACTGCATTCACTTCCATATGCCGGCGCTGCACACTCTGCTTGTCTTGCTGTTCTGTCGTGAACACACAATAAGACTGGTGATGTTCCCTGTAATCATTACGTCCAGCATTTGCCGGATTTATCCTTCCGTCCTGCCCCTGGTTCATTACTTGATGCACTGCATCCCTCCGATCCGAGTTATCGTACCTCGGGGGAGGGGGCGGTAGCATCAGTTGCTGTGTATTTGCTCCAGTTAACTGCGGCTGATGCTGCTGTTGCACCTGATGGGGAGCCTGAACTCCTGCCGGGTTCCCCATCGCATTTTTCATCCAGGCGCATTGCCGGGTTGTATGATTGGCCGGTCTAGATGGGTTTGATGTGTGAAATTTACATGGCTGATCCAACATGGATTCGAACGTATACTTCGGCCTCTCTTGCCATTGCTTCTTTTGCTCTGGGGTCCATTGCCTCTTTCCATCATTTCTTGATGTCCACTGTTGAGGTCCATTTTTCTGTCGTTGAGTTGCTCCGTGACTCGGCTGATCTTGCGCTACAGCCGCCACCTGGGCCGAATTATACCTATAATCCGGCCTCTCTTCTCTTCTTCTTCCTCTGAAATCACGCCTAGATGACCCGGCCAACTCTCTCGTGTACTGGTCTTGTTGCTCACGATGATCTGCCGACATTAACTCCGGTTGGGTTGGGTCACCCAATGCATAGGAGTCCGCTATTCTGATAGTTTCTGCCAGTGTGGTCGGCATATCTCTCTGCAGGCGTTGCCACAGCACGCTGCCATAACGGCAGCCTTGCGCGAACCAAGCGATCGCTTGCGATTCGATAACTCCTTCACATGAGTTTCTCAGGTTACACCATCGAGTTAAAAACTCTCTATCTGTTTCATTCGGCCTCTGCTTGCACATGGCTAGTTGCTGTGGTCTATTCGGTCTCTTGTATGTGCTGGTAAAGTTGCTGACGAACATCTCTTTGAAATCTAACCAGCAGTTGATACTGCCAGCTGGTTGATTATTCAACCATACCCTGGATGGTCCTTCCAACATCTGTGGGACATACCGTACAGCCCATCTCAAATTGCCACCCGCTATCTTCACAGCGGTGGCATAATCAATCAACCAGTCTTGTGGTTTAGTACTTCCATTGTACGTTTTTGTGCCTCTTGCCAACTGAAAATTTGGCACTGGTGGCTCGCCCATGATCCGTGGTCCAAAACATGCCGGACCTGGTGGACCTTGCTCTTCCAATAGCTCGGACCGGTATAACCGATCCAATTTTACTCTTGCATCATTTGCTGGCAAATCTCTGTACAGGATTCTATCCTGCATCCCATAGTGATTGTCTCCACCCTGGTTTGCGTATTCTACCTCGGAATATCCATCGTTATACCTTTCATTCATATGATTATAGCGAGCTGGCCTCACTTCTCTTTCCTGCCGAGGCTCATGTCTTGGTTGCGGGTTGAGCGGCACCTCTCTCCTTACTTCGGCCAGGGTTTGGTTTTCATGATTGCCTCTTGCGGGTTCTTTCCTGCCGTGCTCCCCATTACCTCGGCCACCGCCGTCCTTTTCCATTCGGCCGTGGTTTCTCTCCCCACTATTACCTCGGCTTGCATTGCCTCTATTCTCATTCGCCTTTCCGGCTATTGCCGGGTCATATGGAACAATTTGTTTGTTCCTCTTCCCTGAGGTTACTGCTTTTTCTTTTCTAGCGTTGTTTCCGGGTGAGGATGCCGCTGCCGCAGATAAAGCAGGTGCTGCCCCTGCCGAATGAACCATCCGTGAAGCCCCTGGTCTTGCCGGGTTAGCTTTGAGCATTTCCTCATTTTGCTGGTTCGCGATGCGCACCAGCTCATTCACTCTTTCTTGTTGCTTCTGCCGAGCTTCCCCTGTCAACCCCTCTAATTCCAATGCTGCGGCATTTGCCGCTCTCAGGTTTTTCGCCGGGGTACTGTACCTCGGCAAACCCAAATCGCCTGATTCGGCTATGTGAGCTTCATGCTCTTTGTTAATATCATTCATGAGGTTCTTTCCTCTTAATCTCAGTTCGTCCACCCGCTCGGGTGCGATATCAAGCTTATTAGCTTTTGCATATTCTCTCAGGGTCCTGTTCAAGGATTCCCGTAGGGCTGATACTTTTTTGGCCTCTACCAGCACCTTTTGCCTGGTTTCCTCTAACTCTGCCTGAGCATTTGCCGGATCAAGTATCGGTGCTACAGGTGTGGTTAAGTTCTCTATAGTTGCCTGAAGAATGTTCTCTGGTCTCTCCAGAGGTGGTCCTCTCACTCTTGGTGCCTTTGGGGTGGTGTCATGTAGCTCGGCCGGGTTTGTCACTGGCGGAATTACCTCGGCGGTTTGCAGTGTGATCTGCTTGGGCGGACCCTGTGCGCCTGCGGCGGGTTCTCTGCTTGACCCGGCTAATGCTGCTCCCGCTTGAGTCCCTGCTGCGACCATCACCTCGACGCTGCCTGCCAGATGCTCTCCTGATGGACAGCTCGCCGCGCTTCGAAGTGGTTCCCCTGCAACAACAACCTGGTGAGGATAAATGTCGGTGATGTCGACGCCGACGTAGACCCTGTGCTCGCCCAGGCCGATGAAGATCCCGTTGCGCGGGGGGGTTTTCCCCTGAAGCTCCCTGCATTGTCTCTGACATAGTCGCAGAGACCAAATCTCTGGACCAAGCCAGAAACAACGCGCTCGCCGGTG
This sequence comes from Avena atlantica, assembly GCA_910589765.1. NCBI lineage: Eukaryota > Viridiplantae > Streptophyta > Magnoliopsida > Poales > Poaceae > Avena > Avena atlantica. The sequence continues at coordinate 358,578,474 of OU342734.1, read as the reverse complement.
TTGATGAAGTTTCCCGTCCGGATCACAACTCCAGCTAGCACCGCTGCTGGCCCCACGGTGGGCGCCAACTGTCGTGGTGGTGGCATGGCAGATGCCATGGGTAGGCTAAAGTATGGGGCCAATGGATGCTAGTGGGATCTGGGGAGGGAAGATGCAACTGTCTTTACACTCAAGCTGCCAAAGTGATGAACTTTATTTCTCTCTTGATGGGTTACAAGTGCTCCTTGAGCTGTTTACAGGGGGACAATGTGAATCTCCCCAGCCTAACGGTACTCCTTTGATCGATCCCTCCCTCAGGGTCCAAACCTCCCCTTATAAAGGGGTGCCTTGGGTGCCCTTAGGGCTGACGAGGCAAGCATATTCGTGGAATATGCTTGTCCCAAAATAGTAGTTCGGCGGCCTCCTTTCCCTGTCGCCCTTCTAATGACGGCAAGGCTCCAGTGGCCCCCTCCTGCGTGCCTCGGGCTCCAGGACTGTCACCTCCGTGACCTCCTTCTGCCCCTCTGATGGTGTGCATCCTTGTCTCTTGTGCTTGACCCTGTTCTGATTCCTTCTAGCCTGCAGCTATAGTTTGACCCTGGGCTTCTCCTTCTCCTGCAAGCTTCGTATCACTCGGCCTTACCTTGTGTTACTCGGCTCGTTCCTCACCTGCATGAAGATCATTTGGATAACCCGGCTGACTTTCTCATTTACTCGGCGGGGCATCCACTTGATTCCTTTATATGGGCTTCTTGCCTCCGTTCATCGGCCGACATATACATGATTCGGCCGACCTGAGCCGTAGCTCGGAAACCAGACGAGGACAGTACCTCTGTCTTTCCCCGTCTCTGACCTATCCGAGGTTAACCCCCCGACAATTAAATTCTTGTATTTCCATCTATACAAGAAGCTTGATCTTGTTACAGATTGATGCACTTTAGCAAGGTTACTGGCCGTGATTAGTCTAGTGGCTCATGTCTGGTGACTTCTATGATGTGGTTGCATTAGAGTGATTGATGGTTCAATCCTGCTAGTTGTAATGTTCCTTAACCGTGCAGCCTGATTCATGGTTGATATTTGATTTAACAGTATGCTTGTATTGACAACAAAGCAAATAAAATAAGATTACTGGATGTATTGTTGGAGAATTGAGTTTTTCCTCTAAAGGAAGATTCTCTGCAAGTATAACTTGCATATGCTGTTATTACTGTCAAGATGGCAGTAAAGTGTCCAGATGATCTAGAAATGATTCCTGGTTTCATGGTCTAGGAAAATGATAGATCTTCTCTGGCTTCTTTTCTGGCTAAATTTCTAGTCCAATGCCAAGGATGCAAAAGACCGAGGCTTGGATTCCTTTTAAATAAAATAATGTGGTTGCGTTATTCTATCTCTAGGATGTAATTATCATAGCAACTCTATGCTCACTGAGAGCTTGCTTTTCAAATGATTTGCTTGCTTAAAATGATAAGAACCAATACCAATATGGATCTGTTGGTTAATCTGCTGCTAGAAGTGAGGGTAAATGTGTTGGTATTGTGACTGGTGTGAATTGATTGGATGAGAATTTATGACTTGAATGCCCATGATGCATGGTCTGAGGCTAATTAACTCTGAAATGAGTTTTACATGGTTAAGGGTCACTAGCCCTTGAATTCTGGTTGTGTGCAATATGTTCCAGTCTATGATGCAAAGGCTGAGACACTAAGTCTTGATAAAAACAAATACTTACTTGATTGCCTTCTACCCTCTATGATGAATTTGCATAGCACTTCTATGCAATTCTGAGAGATAAACTATTCTCCTACTCTCCTAGAAAGGTGCTAGTTGCAGAGTAGTTGATTAGATATTGGTTTGCAATAACCCCCTTTATCCCCTTATTTATGATGGTGAAATAGAACAAGAACAGATACTATGCATGATTAGTGGTATAGCAACCTTTTGTCGTTGTTGATTCTGTGCTGTGATTTGTGGTTCCTAGTGGATCTTGTTCCTGGATGCTTCTAGATCTGCTCCTCCTTACTGCTCACTTGGCTTGCTCCTTCTAATACTGCTGCCTTTCTCTTGATCTGCCTACACATGTGAATCTTGTGCTCCTGAACCTTGTCCTTCTGGATCCTATAGAACTGGCTTCTTGTGATTACTTATTCTCCTTTGATATACCTCCTTTCCCCCTCCTTCTACTACTTGATCTCCTCTTGGATGGCTTAAATAACCAACCAGATGCTGATTGGGTGGTGGGTTTGGTGATGGTGTGAAGAAATGAATGGGTGATCTTGTGGTGATGAGAAAGAACATGTGTTGTTCCTGAGGATGAACCAGTGATCTAAGTGTAGTTCTGGCTAAGTGTGGTGTGTGGAGAAACTCTGATTTGCCTCTAGCTTATCAGCTACGGTTTTGTGCTTACCTTTGTACTCCTTATGATGCCTCTGTGCTTGTGGTGTTGACAACACAGAGTTGTGCATGTGTTGTGTAAGCTGCTAGCTTGCTGGACCTTGTCCTGGTGTAGGTTTCAGTGCTGAGATCTTATCCTTGTTAATCAGCTTGACTGACTTGACCTTATCCTAAGATAAGCTTTATTTTTGGTGTTTGCCAAGTGGGATATTAACTCTATTCTAATGATGCTCAAGGCTGAAGCCTAAATTTGATAAGAACAGATCCTATGTGGCCCTTTTAACACATACTAATGATGAGCCAAAGCATATCATTTGTATGCCCAATTTGAGAGTAAAAGTAATATACTAACCCTTCTTTTATTCTTTATTTTTTTGTTATCTTTTATGTTGTTTTGCAGGGATCAAGAATCAGGAATATAAAGAGTGGATTTAGAAGATGAAGAAAATGAAGATAACTTTACTTTTAAATTTTACTTTATTCTTTTGTAATTAACCTTTTCTTTTGTGAAGTAATAAGCATTGTATAATTGTAATAAAAGAATTTCTTTTTATTTATTCATTCTTCTTTTGTAAAGAAATATTGTATTGTTTACTTTATTCAATAAAGTGTACTTGTTTTCTTTTTCTTTTATAATGCATTTGCAAAGACAATGTAATATTTATAACTGCTTGTAATAAAAATATTTTTTGTTATTTATTTATGTAGTTCAATTTTATATTTATTTGTTTTATAGTAGTGTACTTTTATTTAAATTTCCACTATATTTTCTATTTGAATAAAAGATTATACCTTGTTTATAAATGAGAGTTCACCTCTTATTTTCTATTACAATTTATTTTCCAATTATTATTCCATTTCAAATTCTTTTAGGATTCAAATTCGCCAATTGATTATTCAAATTTGAATTTCCTTCCCCTCAAACACAAAAGTACAATAGAGATCATGTCGAAATCCATCGCACCTGCCCTGATTTTTCATTAGAGCAAGAGAGATCTCGATCCCCCTATAGCTTCTTTAGCTTTGCGTGAAAATTCTCCGGATTTTCTGATGCATGAATGCAATGCACACACCTGGGTTCAGCTTATTTCTAAGCTCTAATGCTGGGATGTTACAATCATGTACAACGATACCATGCTCAAGTTAGGCATCACTATGAACATGTTGGAGCCGACTAAGACAACTTTCCATGGTATTGTGCCGGCACTGTCCAATGAGCCAATTGGTAAAATCTGGGTTGATGTCTTATTCGGCAACAAAGAAAAATGTCGCACTGAAGCCATAGAGTTCGAGGTGGTAGACCTGGTCAGCTCATACCATGCCTTACTCGGCAGACCGACTATGGCAAAGTTTATGGCTACTCCTCATATTGCTTACTTAAAGATGAAGCTGCCAGGTCCATGTGGAGTTATCACAGTTGAGGGTGACTACAAAAGATCTATTGCATGCTCCTTAGCCGGATCTTCGCTGGCCGAGTCACTAGTCATAGCACAGGAAAAGCAACAAATGATGGAAGTTGCAGCACTGGCCAAGGCAGCACAGATGTCTATGCCGACGCTCACTAACCCGCATGGTAGTGTATCTTTCCAGGCCACCAAGGAAACAAAGAAGATACAGGTTGATGAGGCCTTCCCAGAGCGCACAGTTACCATTGGTGCTGCTCTATCTAACAAATAGGAAAGCGAGCTCACCAGCTTCCTCCGTGAGAATCGGGATATCTTTGCATGGTCCACACAAGACCTGCAAGGAGTTCCGAGGGAGCTGGCTGAGCACTCCCTTCATGTAAGGCCAGATGCAAAGCCGGTGAAGAAACCCCTTCGCCGCTTCGCCGAAAATAGGAGGAAAGTGATAGCCGCCAAGATAGCCAGGCTCTTGGCTGTCGGGTTTATCATGGAAGTACTGCACCCAGATTGGTTGTCAAATCTAGTCTTGGTCGAAAATAAAAAGGATGACCCGAACATGGAAGTGGTGTGGCGCATGTGTATTGATTACACGAACCTCAATAAGGCGTTTCCAAAAGATCCCTTCCCCCTGCCACAGATCGATCAAGTCATTGACTCTACTGCCGGGTGTGAGTTGTTGTCATTTGTGGATGCGTACTCTAGTTTCCACCAGATACCACTGAATCCGGATGATCAAATAAAGACAACTTTTATCACCCCGTATGGGGACTATTTCTATCATACCATCCCATTCGGATTGAGAAATGCAGGTGCAGCATACCAAGGATGCATGCAAAAATTCTTGCAAGACCAACTGGACAAAAATGTTCAAGTATACGTCGATGACGTGGTAATAAAAACCAAACAAAGTCATACTCTAATCGAGGACTTGCGTCAAACATTCGCAAATTTAAGAAGATTTCAGATGAAACTTAACCCGAAAAAATGCACGTTTGGTGTCCCGGCTGGAAAGTTACTCGGATTTCTCATGTCCATCCGAGGAATTGAGGCTAACCCGACAAAGATCAGGGCCATCGAAAGAATGGAATTGCTGATAACCCTCAACGATGTTCAGAAGTTTATACGATGTCTGGCCTCGTTGAGTAGGTTTGTGAGTCGGCTAGGCAAAAAAGCCTTACCATTGTATCAACTGATGAAGAAATCAGACAAATTTACATGGACACATCAAGGTGATAGTGCTTTCCATGAGCTCAAAACGATGTTGGAAACAACACCAATATTAGCTTCACCAGTATCCAAAGAGCCAATGCTTCTCTATATCGCAGCAACCAATAGAGTTGTCAGTGCGGTAATAGTGGTAGAACGAGAAGAGGAGGGAAAATCAGTCCAAATACCAGTTTATTACCTGAGTGAAGTGCTCTCTACATCAAAGAAAAACTACCCCCATTACCAAAAAATGACATATGGGCTGTATATGGCAGCAAAGAAGCTGAAGCACTGTTTCCAAGAACACCCAATCCGGGTAATATGCGAGGCACCTATCTCGGATATATTAGGCAGCAAAGATGCCAGTGGCCGAGTGGCAAAATGGGCCATAGAGCTACACCATACACTCCACAATATGACAGGCAAGATGCAATCAAGTCTTAAGTTGTAGCGGATTTCTTCGTGCATTGCATGGAAATGCAATATGAACCACCACTGCCAGACCCGAATTACTGGAGAATTCACTTTGACGGATCCAAGACAAAGATGGGCCTAGGTGCCGGGATAGTACTCACATCACCAAAGAAGGACCATCTCAAATATGTGTTGTAGATCCACTTCACTGCATCCAATAATGTAGCCGAGTATGAAGCACTTGTCCATGGGATAAAAGTATCCAAAGAAATTGGCATAAAAAGGATCATGTGTTTTGGTGACTCAGATTTGGTTATCCAGCAAGTGTCTGGACATTGGGACGCATTGGATGCAAACATGGCACTGTATCATTTTCATGTGCAGCAGATTTCGGGATACTTTGACGGGTGTGAATTTCATCACATACCCAGAGCAGAGAACGAGGCAACTGATGTATTATCCAAGTTAGGCTCATCTCGGTAGGCAATCCCACTAGGAGTAGCGTTGGAACATCTCAGAAAACCATCGATCAAGCCGTCACCAGAGTCTGAGTCAATATTCATCCCGGCAAGCCAGGAGTCAGACACTGTGCCAATGGACATTGACTCAGGGGCAGGTTCGAGTAACTCGGAGACTGTACCATCCAACCCAGGGGCTGTCAAATCACACTCGGGGACTCCTCAGGTTATGTCGGCAGAACATATGTCGGCTGAGCCAGTGGAAGTTGACGGAGAAACAGACCCGACACCAGTGATACCAACCTGGGTGCAACCAATATTCAACTACTTGAGAGATGGAACATTACCTGATGATGAGATATTGGCAAGACAAACAGAAAGAAGAGCAAAATCATACATGATAATTAACAAGGAGTTGTGCAAAAGGCGTGTGACGAGCGTATTGCAACGTTGCATAAGCCTAGAGAAAGGCCAACAAATACTGTTGGATATTCACCAAGGAGAGTGTGGGCATCATGCCTCGTGAAGAGCATTGGTAGCCAAGGCATTCCGACATGGATTCTACCGGCCAAGTGCACTGGCAGAAGCGCAAGAACTAGTGAGAAAATGCAACGGTTGCCAGCATTATGCGTCAAAGTCACATTTACCAGCATTCGAGTTAAAAACTATACCAATCACGTGGCCGTTCGTAGTATGGTGCCTGGATATGGTAGGACCATTCAAACCAGCGAGAGGCGGCATTACTCACGTACTAGTGGTGGTCGACAAGTTCACAAAATGGATAGAAGTGAAGCCCATAAAAAACTAGATGGAAAAATAGCTGTCACATTCTTAAAAGACATAATCCTGAGATACGGTCACCCGCACAGTGTGATCACAGACAATGGCACAAACTTTGCCGAAGGAGCTTTCGCTCGATTCTTTGGGAAAAACCAAATAAAGACTTGATGTAGCATCGGTCGCCCATCCAGAATCAAATGGACAAGTTGAACGAGCTAACGGCTTAGTTCTATCCGGGATAAAAACCCGCCTAATGGAACCACTCCAGCGGTCACATGGTTGCTGGATTGAGGAACTACCCTCGATGCTATGGGGCCTAAGGACAACTCCAAATCGATCAATAGGCTATACATTGTTCCTCCTTCTGTATGGGGCAGAAGCAGTTTTGCCTGCCGACATAGAGCATGACTCGCCAAGAGTAAGACAATACTCGAAAGCCGAGGTAAAAGAGGCCCAAAAGATGGAGTTGACTTACTCCAAGAAGCAAGAGAATTGGCATTATCCAGATCCACCATATACCAACAAAGTCTCTGCCGCTATCATAGCCGGAAAGTCCAACCTCGTGTTTTCCGAGAAGGGTATATGGTGCTCAGATTAGTGCAACGTACAGCTGGGATGCATAAACTATCACCCCCATGGGAAAGACCATTCATTGTAAGCAAAGCATTGCACAATGATTCATATTATCTAATTGATGCTCGTGAAGCACAAAAGAACAAGGCGGACATATTAGGTGATGAGACCAAAAGGCCATGGGATGTGGCATTGCTCCGTACTTTCTACACTTAGGAGAAGCAATGTATGTATCTCTCGAACTCTCATATGTTGGATACTTATGCCGGCTATTTGTTGGTAATAAAATGGTATGACTCAAAAAATTGACTTGAGGACTACCCCTTATGTTTATTCCTGAAAATTCTATGTCGGCTGGCGTTGACACTTAAACTTATCTCGGAATAAGTAGTGTTTACTCGTATGAGATCAACTCTTCGACTGTGCTACTGTCCGAAAACATGGCTTCGTGGAAAGCAAGAGAAGAGATAAATGACGAGTAGACATGAACAACGGATAAGTACAAGGGGGAAACATGAGTCGGCTCTATGTATGCTTTAAACTAACCCATTGCAGGATATATCGGCTTGTATGTCGAATGATTCTAGGTCAAGTTGTCTAGTTTCATATCCGTTAACTGAATCCTTAGAACTTTGAGACTCTAACACCGAAAAAAGGTAGACAAGAGCCAAATTCAAGGACAAGGAAAACGACAAATGAAACTCGGGGACTTGCCCCAGGATGATTTGCTTTCAAGAAAATAGAAGTTTAAGCCTTAGCAAAAGGCACACACCCAAAAATAAGTGCAGTATATTTTACATCTGCACCCGGCATACCGGGGTTCTCATCAGAATTAAGTGTTTTTGATATAACCATCTTAAGAAACAGCTGGACTCGAGGGAGCATTCATGGGGCTGGAGCTGGGAGCATCTTTAGGAGCATTGGCCGGATCAGGTGCAGCTGCCGAGTCTGCCACGTCTGACTCGGTGGCTTCACTATTGGCATCATCATCGTCGGCTATCTCGGCAAGCGGCTCGGCAAGGTCGAGGAAGCTGGGCTCATCACACCAGGCATGCACCAGGTCATACTCCACCATTGCGTAAGCTCGCTCTTGGCGTTTCTTGATGAGCTCAGGCTCGTGAATCCACTTGCCTTCGACCCTCATATGCTGGAGAACATCAAGGTTGATATCCTCATACCATGAGAGCACAAAAGCAAGGGCCTTGTCCGTCGCGGCATGACCGGCCGACTCGCGCCACTGATCCAGCCTTTCTTCAGTGAGAAGCAACTTGGTAGCCAAGGGCTCAACGAGCGTGGGCGCATCCTCATCTGGCTAGAGCATCCTAAATGTATGGATTGCCGACATAAGCAAGTCGACACCGCATGACTTTAGTGTGGTCACACGCTCTGAGAGGGCTACCAAATGCTCGTCGATGGTGATCTCGCCATCAGCTGGAGCCCCAGATTCAGCCCGCACCTTTTTCATTGCCCTTAAGTCAAACATGTTAGCCTCAGAAAAGTTCTCTGCAAACATGGAGGAATGTCAAAAAACAATGGAAAAGGGGCAAAGACTAAGGATAGAAGTAAAGTGAAAAGAGTAAGAACTCACTACCGAGAAATGAAATGATCGCGCCGAGATTGTTCTGCCATATCTTAGCCTTGGCTTGAAGAGCTTCCAGGTCTTGATGCTTCGACTGAACATCTAAGTCGGCCTCCTTGAGCAGTTGGTTAGTCTTTTCAGCACTGGCAGCATGCTGGCCATCTTTCTTGGCAAGTTCTTCGCGCAGGCCCTTCAACTCGGACTGGTGCTTATGCTCCATATCCGCCATCTGCTGCTTCAGCTGGGTCATCTCGTCCCGCTCCTTCTGGAGCTCGACTCGGTGATGATCTGCTTATTCGGAGCATGTGACTCGTCAGTAACAACAAACCATCTCGGATTTGCCGAGATAAAATTGAAAATGAGTGAATACTAAGTGGACATAAGATTTCTAAGAAAAAGGGAATTACTTTTAGCGTGGCTGATTTGTTTATGCAGCGCATCTATGGTGGATTGGGCAGAAGCTGTGAAATGACAACAAGAAAAAATCAAGGAGATGAAACAAAAATAGGTCTGTCGGATAAAAGCAAGACGAGTAGGAAAAAGTACCTTGGCCTTGAGCCTCAGCTTTTAGATCCTGGTGAGCGAGCTCAAGCTTTTGATACTCCCAGATGAGAGCTTGATGCACCTTGGTACGCTCGTTGTGCGTAAGCTACACAAAAAAGATCTAGTCAAAAGATTTATGCAAATGGTTGAGCTTACAGCCGAGTAAATGCATCAATCGGCTTGGGGACTAGGGATCGAAAATTCGACATGCAAATTTGGCAGGAGGAAATAAATGATAGGCTCTAACTCAAAGCTTACAGCCGAATAAGTTCCTTACTCAGCAGTAACCTCGAGGACTAGGGATCAAAAATACGACATGCAAACTTGGTAGGATAAAATAAAGGATAGGTTCTAACTCAGAGCTTACAGCCGAATAAGTTCCTTACTCGGCAGTAACCTCAGGGACTAGGGATCATGTACAATATAAAAATACTCAGTATGCAAAAGAGTAAGGAATTGCTTACCTCATTCACTTGATCTGCTATGGCCATTGGGGCGATGGCCTGCTGGGTCATCTCGGAAACATACTCGGTAGTAACCTCGGGGACTAGGGATCATGTACAATATAAAAATACTCAGTACGCAAAAGAGTAAGGAAATTTCTTACCTCATTCACTTGATCTGCTATGGCCATCAGGGCGATGTCCTGCTGGGTCATCTCGGAAACAGCCTTGGGGCCTAGTTTTAGCTTATGGCTAGAACTGGAGCTCACTTCTTGTTCGCCGGCCGCGTTCCAGGCAATTGCATAGCGCTCTGCGGAACCAAGGCCTTGCCCGCTGAGTGTCTGAGTTAGTACTTTCCCTTTTTTCAGGCTAGTCCCCACCCCGACACGGGTAGCGGCGACACTGGTATGCAAGGCACTAGCTTTGGAAACGCTGCCAGACCCGGCAACGGCAGACTCGCCCAACTGACCCGCCGGAGCGGGTGTCGTTGTTGATAGCGTGGGCCGAATCTGCAGAGCGGAGCGTGGGGCATGGACCAAGGTCAATTGCTTGGATGCAGATGGCTTGATAGGTACGGAGCAAGCTTGGCCTTGGGCAGCAGGCCGGGTCTTGCCTTTAGCCAAAAAGGCAGAAGGAGCAGGTCTGGAACTGGTTGAGGAGGATAAAGGAGCCAACTGAGCAGGCTCAACAACAGACGGAGGGGCAGCAACCGGATCAACTGGAAAACTAATAACGGGAGAACTGACAATAGGGGTTTTCTCGGTGCCGATATTGCTGGCGCCAAGTTCAAGGTTCTGATCGGAGAGAGCAACTGGAGAGGGAGGCCGGATCTCCTCTGTCGGACAGACTACTAGATCAGACTCACTCTGAAACTCATGAGCATTAGTAGTGGGGGCAGTGACCCGAACGGGACTCTGCACGACGGAATTGGTACGAGGACGAGAAGCAGGCCTTGACGGGGAAGAAACCATGCTAGGTGCAGCTTGGTTGGTGGACATAGCAGCGCTGAAATAAAATTAGAAGTCTATAAGAGAACAAACACATAACAGAAAAATAAAGTGAGAGGTAACAGGCAACTAAAGTTACCCGAAGACGGCCGGGTCACGCGGAGTGCGACGAATGACCCGGCGCACAGTGGTCTTGCGAGTCTGGGAGGACGTGGATACAGGAGGAGCGACAGGATCGAGTCGGCGCTTCTTCGAGGGTTGAGTGCCAGAGGAGGCCCCACGTCGCTTACTCGATTTGGCAGCACGGGTTTTGCCGAATCCGCCTACAGCGAGAGGGGGATCCTCATGTACCTATCCAGCTGCATGAGTAAATAAAATGATCAATGGTACACGTCAGAAAGTTAAGGTCAAAGGACAAGTACCTCCAAGACTTCACAGTCCACATCGTCATCATCAGACTAATCTCGCGAAGGATTTCAAGTAAAGGTCTTACCCGAAGCAGGAGCAGCGGCAGCCAGCAGCATGCGGGATCAGCATAAATCACTCCAGGTCAAACTCAACCTCGTCAGCATCAGAGCGATCATCAAAATAGCCGCCAGGAGGGACGGTACTGTCATCAACCTGGTGAACAAGATTCTGTGAAAGACAAACATAATGAAATCAATAAATAAACAGAACAACGAGTAAACACAAGGAAAGCTATGTCGGTAGCGATGCAACGACTCATATGCTTACCCACGGGATAGGCCTATCTTGGCTGAAAGGGGGCAGCTCCAAGCCCAGTTTTCCGCTAAGTTCAGCTTGAAGATCGAGCTGACTCGGCGGGCCACCGAATCATTGGTGAGCTCCAGAGTGGAGTTTCGGGTAGGATCTCGCGGGACGCTCATGAAGCACATCTTGTGACTTCTAGCCTGGATGGGGCTGACTCGGCGTGCGATGAAGGCACACATGAGTTCTTCCTCGGTTAAGTGGAAGTTCTCCACCGAATCAAGTAGCCTCTCGATGATATCGTGAGCCTCGTTCACAGCCAGATTCTTGTCGCGCGGGTCAAGCTTCCATAGCTCCTTGTTGGGAACCTCGTCCTTGAAGGGGGAAGCTAGATGTAGTCATTGGACCCACTATTCTTGACATAGAAAAAGGTTCTATGCCACTTCTTACAAGAGTCGATGCCAGTGATCCGAGGAAAGATCCAGTCCCTCCTGGGTGTGATGCTAGCAGCACCACACCTGGTGGGCCTCTTATCAGCGTGAGGAACGCCGGGATCAGGCACAACCTGGATCCGGAAATTAAAATACTTGGCCCAAAGAAGAACAGTGGGCCAGATACCAAGATAGCCCTCGCAGGCAGAGATAAAACAAGAAAGAGAGCCAATGGCATTGGCAGGCAGATGATGAGTTTGCAGTTGGAAGGTGGAGAGAAAATACATGAAGAAATTGCTAACTGGAAGAGCGAAGCCACGCTCAAAGTGCGACAGAAAAACCACCCTCTCATTGGGCTCAGGATTGGGAACGGTCTCACCTAGGGGGAGGCGACAATCAACCTCGAGGGGAATGCGCCTGCTGGAGCGCAACCACTCAAGTTCCTCCACCGTGACCTTAGAGCCCTCCCAGCCGCGCGCTCGCCGGCGGCCTCATGCTCCTCCACCTCTTCATTGGCGTCGTGAGCATCCATAATGTCGCGTGATTCGGGTTCTTCCGCCATTGGAAGAGGCATGGAGACGCAAGGACCTGTCAGGGAATCAAAAGGAGAAGAAGAGAATCGCTGGAGAGGAGCGGCAGGAGAGAGGAACCGCAAGGAGGCGGTTTAGGATTGGGAGGCGCAAGGAAGAAGAGGGCAAGGGGAAACTGAACAGGCAAAGGCAGTTAAGTTCCCCGCACCCCTACTTAAAGAGAGTAAAAAAACCGGCGTGGGACCCCTTTGCGCCGTGTGGCCACTATGTTGCCATGTATCTGGCCGAGCAAGCGCATCAGCGAGCGCCACGTGTAGGCGATACACGGAAAATCCAGAGCCATGTCACGCTACGTAGGAAATGAGGCGCTGAGCGATGGGACTGCCACAGTGATGGGGAGTTACTGCGCCACTGTCACTATGCAGTCAGGATTTGAGACAAAATTTGAGGCAAGCAATCATAATTATAGCCTGTAAGTGACTAGGGTAAGCCCAGACTAACTCGGAAACGTCGAAAGTGACTCGGCACGAGGCAAAAATGACCCAGAAAGTCAAAGATGAGACTCGAAAGGAGCAAGACAGACTCGACAAAGATCGAAGTTGCGCCAAACAGTGCACCCTAAGCAGTAAATGCTGAGAAAGAGAAGTTCCAAGTACGTTAAAGGAACCTGGAGACGCCCAATAGCAGAAACTGCTAGGCCTCACCAGCTTCAGGGACTAATGTCGGGGGGATAACCCCCGGTATGGTCATAAGGGGTAAAAATATTGTCCAGCTTGGCGTATGCCGAGTCAAAGAAACCTATGGCCGGGTATTAATGGCCGGGTGCGAAGTCTAGGCGTGGACGACATAGAAACTATGTCGTCCCACGTAGGACAAACTTGTTTACCATGCAGGAGACAATGAGCCGGGACTCACGAGGGAAGGCCGAGTCAGAAAGGACGCGTGGCAGCTTTCCGAGTGTGATTTAGGAGGGAACATGGTAAAGCATGGTAAAAATATAAGGGCGACGCCGGGTGACACAAAAGGAGTCGGGTGACGCCCAAAGCAAGGGATGATGTACAAAGTCACCGTATGACGCCAAAAGAGCTAGAGGCTACGTACGAGAAGACCGTTAGCTGTATGGCTTTGTGTACTGGGTCAAGGGCTCAGGGCGAGCCCATTACCCGGCCCGCACAGTAAGGAAGAAGATCCAAACAGTAACCCTAGGACCCAAATGGATGTAACCTAGCTGTCCCTCGCCTATATAAGGAGGAGCATAGCTAGGGTTTAAGGAGGTTGGACCAAGTAGGAAACTAGTGCCTTGAGGCTATGCCCAAACTATAGGGTTCGCAGCATAGAAAACAAAAATTATCCTACGATGTGAACTATATACCAAGATCTATCTACTAGATACAAACAACGGGCGGATGTATATCCGTAGAGAACATACCCTTGAAGACCGACAAAGCTTAACGAGTTCAACTCGTGGTTGATGTAGACGATCTCTTGCCGATCTCAAGATCGAGAGGAAGTCCTAGCGCCGCAAATCAGCAGCGCATCCGTGCTCGCACACCCGTTTGAGGAACCGAGCAACCTCCGCCTCCTCGCTCCAGCGATGCAGCGGAAGCACAACTCTTTCTTGCCGAATAGCCACCGGGAACATGTATCTCGCTAGTCCGAGACCATGGGGGATAAATTCTAGAGGGGGAGAGAGATCCTTCACGAGGAGGTGTCAGAGACAAGTGAGGAGGGGGGATCCTTTTATAGGAGGAGGGGGGGAACCCCAAGGGGGTGGCAGGCGCATGGGGGCTTCCCCCTTGCCCTCCCCTCTTCATGTGGGTGGACACTCCACTCACAAATCTCCTTTAAATTCCCTCCACTCAAAAGTCCACTCAAATTCCCATTAAATTTCCACCAAATTTAATGCAAACTCTCATTAAATAAAACTCTTTTATTTTATTCAGAATTTTGTCAATTACTTTAATGACAAACATTCACAAATAACCCCTTGCTAGAATTCTATTTCACATGCATAACCACTTTATGCAATTTCACCCGAAAACCTGTTTCGGTATCTAGTGAAATAAATTCCTGCGCTTGTTCATTCTTTCGGCATGAAACATTTGCTCCAATTGGATGTCGGTGTCTCTTAAGTGTGTCACCCTACGGTTCGTGAATAATGCGGACATGATCGAGACCCCTCTCGGATCAATAATCAGAAGCGGGATCTGGAGACCCATACTGACTCCCACACATTCAACGATGACTTTCTTGTGATCGTCGGAACCTTTTACGCTAGTATCTTAATCCCTTTGTTTCACGATATATTACATGTCCAAGATTCGATCATCGGTATCTCCATACCTAGTTTGATCTCGTTACCGACATGCACTCTTTTCTCGTTCCTGTGATATAACATTCTAGTGATCAAATCACTTGCTTGCAAGCTAATCAATGTGATATCACCGAGAGGGCCCAGAGTATATATATCCGTCATCGGGATGAACAAATTCCACTCTCGATCCATGAGCCTCAACATAACACTTTATTAGTTCTGAATCCATCTTTATAATCACCCTGTTACGGTGTGACGTTTGATGTTATCAAGAAACTCTTTCGGTGTTAGTGATTGACATGATCTCATGGTCTAAGGATTAGGATCACTTCGTCAGTTGTTATAGCAATATAAACTCAATGACTTTGATCGTAATGCTATACTTCGGATGAATGTTCATCACACCATTACACTAATGTTGTGATCCCGTTATTAACAACATCCAATGTCCATGATCAGGAAACCTTGATCATCTTGTTAATCAACGAGCTAGTTTATGAGAGAGGCATAACTAGGAACTTTTTGTTTGTTTATTAAACACACATGTATTAACGTTTCCGTATTAATACAATTATAGCATGCAAAATAAACATCTATCATATACTTGGAATGCACATAATAAACACTTTATTATTGCCTCTCAGGGCATAATCCCTTCAGTCTCCCACTTGCACTATAGACAATAATCTAGTTACATAGTGATAAATCTAACACCCATTGAGTTCTGGTGTTGATCATGTTTTGCTCTAGGGAGAGTTTTAGTCAACGGATCTGCTACATTGAGATCCGTATGTACTTTACAAATCTTTATATCTCCATCCTTGACATGCTCGCGGATGGAGTGAAACCGGCGCTTAATATGCTTGAAATGCTTGTGAGACCTTGGCTCTTTGGCATTGGCAATGGCACCATTGTTGTCACAATAGATCACCATTGGGTCCAACGCGTTTGCCACCACTCCTAGTTCGGATATGAACTCCTTCATCCAAACTGCTTCCTGAGCCGCTTCTGAAGCAGCAACATGTTCGACCTCCGTTGTTGATCCCGCTACCACAGGTTGTTTGGAGCTCCTCCAACTAACCGCTCCGCTATTCATGAGAAATACGTATCCGGATTGAGACTTAGAGTCATCCGGATCGGTGTCAAAGCTAGCGTCGACATAACAGTTAGCGACGAGCTCTTCTTCACCTCCGTATACAAGAAACATATCCTTAGTTCTTCGTAAGTACTTAAGGATATTCTTGACCGCTATCCAGTGTTCTGAACCTGGATCCGATTGGTACCTACTAGTCAAACTAATAGCATGTGCCACATCCGGTCTTGTACATAGCATGGCGTACATTATAGAGCCTATGGCTGAAGCATAGGGGACTTTGTCCATTTTCTCTCTTTCTTCCGCCGAAGCCGGACTTTGAGTCTTACTCAATGTCTTGCCTTGCAACATAGGTAAGAACCCCTTCTTACTTCCGTCCATTTTAAACTTCTTTAAAATCTTATCAAGCTATGTACTTTGCGATAGCCCTATTAGGCGCCTAGATCTATCTCTATAGATCTTTATGCCTAATATGTATGACGCTTCACCTAGGTCCTTCATTGAAAATTTGCTGTTTAGATAACTTTTAACACTGTTTAAAAGATCTATATCATTTTCGATCAATAATATGTCATCCACATATAATATCAGAAATGCCACATTGCTCCCACTCACTTTCTTGTAAATACAAGCTTCTCCATAAGTTTGGACAAATCCAAACTCTTTGATCACCTCATCAAAGCGGAGATTCCAACTTCGTGATGCTTGCTTCAATCCATAGATGGATCGCTGAAGCTTGCACACCTTGTTAGCATCCTTAGGATCGACAAAACCCTTTGGTTGTATCATATACAACTCTTCTTCAATATTACCATTGAGAAACGTGGTTTTGACATCCATCTGCCATATCTCATAATCGAAATATGCAGCAATTGCTAACATAATCCTAACTGACTTTAGCATCGCTACGGGAGAGAAAGTCTCATCGTAGTCCACTCCTTGAATTTGTCGAAACCCCTTTGCGATAAGTCGAGCTTTATAGACGGTTACATTACCATCAGCATCAGTTTTCCTTTTGAAAATCCATTTGTTCTCCACGGCCTTTCGGTCGTGAGGTAATTCCACCAAGTTCCAAACTTGATTTTCATACATGGATTCCATCTCGGATTTCATGGCTTCTAACCATTTGTTGGAATCCGGGCTCATCATCACTTCTTCATACGTCGCAGGGTAATCATTTTCATCAACCATGAAATTCATGACAGGATTTCCGTATAGCTCGGGAGCTGCACGCGTCCTGTTTGACCTGCGAGGTTCGGTAGTACTCTCTTTTGGAGTTTCATGATCATTATCATTAGTTCCCTCTTCAACAGGTGGAGCCAACTCCGGAACAACTTCCGGCGCTGCGTTACTCGCCATACTTTGAAGAGAAGGTTCCATAACCTCTTCGAGTTCTACCTTCCGACTACTCACACCTTTCGCGAGAAACTCTTTCTCTAGAAAGGATCCATTCTTGGCAACAAAAACCTTGCCCTCGGATCTGTGATAGAAGGAATACCGAATAGTTTCTTTAGGGTATCCTATGAAGACGCATTTTTCCGCTTTGGGTTCGAGTTTATCCGGTTGAAGTTTCTTCACATAAACATCGCATCCAAAAACTTTAAGAAATGACAGCTTAGGTTTGTTTCCAAACCACAATTCATACGGTGTCTTTTCAACGGATTTAGATGGTGCCCGATTTAAAGTGAATGCAGCAGTTTCTAGTGCATAACCCCAAAATGACAACGGCAAGTCCGTCAGAGACATCATAGATCGAACCATATCTAATAAAGTATGATTACGACGTTCCGACACACCATTTCGCTGTGGTGTTCCGGCAGGTGTGAGTTGTGAAACAATTCCACACTCTTTCATGTGAGTGCTAAACTCGTAACTTAGATACTCACCTCCACGGTCGGACCGTAGAAATTTGATCTTTCTATTACGATGATTTTCCACTTCATTCTGAAATTCCTTGAACTTTTCAAAGGTTTCAGACTTGTGTTTCATCAAGTAGATATAACCGTATCTACTCAAATCATCTGTGAAAGTAACAAAATAACGATATCCACCTCGCGCCGACACACTCATTGGACCACATACATCGGAATGTATGATTTCCAATAAATCTGTCGCCCGTTCCATTGAACCGGAAAACGACGTTCTAGTCATCTTGCCCATAAGGCATGGCTCACATGTATCAAATGATTCATAATCAAGTGATTCCAAAAGTCCATCCAAATGGAGCTTCTTCATGCGTTTAACGCCAATATGACCTAGACGGTAGTGCCACATATATGCGGATATATCATCATTAAGTTTAATCCTTTTAGCATCAACATTATGAATATGTGTAACATTATCATCGAGATCTAATAGAAATAAACCATTCATCATCGGTGCATGACCATAAAAGATTTCATTCATATAAATGGAACAACCATTGTTCTCGGATTTAAATGAATAACCAATTCGCATCAAACACGATCCAGATACAATGTTCATGCTCAGTGCAGGCACCAGATAACATTTATTCAAGTTTATAACTAATCCCGACGGTAAGTGGAGAGGCAGCGTTCCGACGGCGATCACATCAACGCTTGATCCATTGCCGACACGCATCTTGACCTCACCCCTTGCTAGCGGTCGCTTGTTCCGCAGCCCCTGATTCGAGATACAAATATTAGCAACTGAACCGGTATCAAATACCCAGGTGCTACTGCGAGCACTAGTCAAGTACACATCAATAACATGTATATCATATATAACTTTCTTTGTCTTGCCGGCCTTCTTGTCTGCCAGATACTTGGGTCAGTTGCGCTTCCAGTGGCCAGTCCCCTTACAATAGTAGCACTCGGAATCAGACTTAGGTCCAACTCGGGGTTTCTTTTCAGGCGCGGCAACAGACTTGCCGCCCTTACTTCCCTTCCGTTTTCCCTTCTTGTCTTTCTTGAAACCAGTGTTCCTATTGATCATCAACACTTGATGTTCCTTTTTGATCTCCACTTCTGCAGTTTTAAGCATTGGCAGAAGCTCGGGGAGAGACTTCTTCATGCCTTGCATATTATAGTTCATCACGAAGCTCTTATAGCTAGGTGGCAGAGACTGCAGAACACGATGGATGCCTAAGTCAATGGGAATCGATATTCCCAAGGACACAAGCTTATCGGCGTAACCGGACATCTTGAGTACATGCTCACTAACGGAGCTGTGCTCTTCCATCATGCAGCTAAAGAAATTTTCTGAAGCGTTGTAGCTCTCTACAGCAGCATGTGTGTCGAAAATCATTTTCAACTCACCCATTGTATCAAATGCATTGCCATTTTCGAAACTCTTTCGAAGTTCCGCCTCTAGCCCATACAATATGCCGCAATGAACTAAGTTGTGGTCCTCCTGACGAGTCTGATAGACATTCTTCTCCTCGTCAGGGGCATCATCTAAAGGTGGGGGGCCTAACGGCGCTTCTAGCACATATTGCTTTTGTGCAGCAGAGAGGAGAATCCTCAAATTCATGGCCCATTCGGTAAAGTTGCTACCGTTCGTTGCTAGTTTCTCTTTCTCCATGAACACATTGAAATTAAAAGCAGGTGGTTCCATCTACAACAGAATTTTTAAAGTTTAGACTAAGTGTATGATAGATTGAGTTCAACTAATCTATATTACGAATGAACTCCCACTCAAAAACGACATCCCTCGTGCCTTTTTGGTGATTACATGAACCAAATCCACTACACCAAGTCCGATCATCACGTGAGTCGGTATAGCTTCAAAGGCGAGCATCAAATGGGCATCATATCAACTATATGACTCATGCTTAACCTTTCGGTCCATGTTCCGAGGCCATGTCTGTACATGCTAGGCTCGCCAAGTTAGAACCTTAGTATTCGCGTGTGTAACTGTTTTACACCCGAAATATGGTCGTGGATCCAAGAACACCCGATCATCACGTGATGTCTTGGAGCGACGAAAACATAATAGGTGCATACTAAAGGAAGAACACATTCTTATCTTGATATTTAAATGAGGGATCATCTTATTATGCTAACAAAGCGCTAAACAAGCAATATAAGATGCTATCAAACATCATATGTTTATTAGTGAAATTATATGGTTCCCGCAGATGATCTCTATCATGTGCATCGTTACCTATATGTGTAAATCCAAGGTCTATAGATTTTACACGCTATGTGTGTTGTAAGAGTATCATCTCATACTTCTACTTACAACACTACCATATCATAACACTAGCCCAGCAACAATCTAAACTAGACGCCTCTAATTTATCCATTGCAAGTTTTACGTGGCTTAGGGATTTTGAGATAGAACCGTTCTTACCTACGAACATGAACCACAACGAGGATAATCAAATTGTTGACAACTCGCTTGCAAAATAGATATTGACTATAGTAGGAGAGACAGACACCCGCTAGCCACTTATGCAAACTAGTTGCATGTCAAGCGTGGAACAGGTCTCATGTGCGAGGACATGTAAAGTTTGTCCGGGCCGCTTCATCCCACTATGCCACCAATATCCAAAATTACAACAAAGGAGCAACTACATGATCATCATCTCCCACATACTCATATGTGTACTACCCGTGTAAAGTATCTATGCATAGATCCGGCTCTGATACCACTGTAGGGTTCGCAGCATAGAAAACAAAAATATTCCTACGATGTGAACTATATACCAAGATCTATCTACTAGATACAAACAACGGGCGGATGTATATCCGTAGAGAACATACCCTTGAACACCGACAAAGCTTAACGAGTTCAACTCGTGGTTTATGTAGACGATCTCTTGCCGATCTCAAGATCGAGAGGAAGTCCTAGCGCCGCAAATCAGCAGCGCATCCGTGCTCGCATACACATTCGAGGCACCGAGCAACCTCCGCCTCCTCGCTCCAGCGATGCAGCGGAAGCACAACTCTTTCTTGCCGAATAGCCACCGGGAACATGTATCTCGCTAGTCCGAGACCATGGGGGATAAATTCTAGAGGGGGAGAGAGATCCTTCACGAGGAGGTGTCAGAGACAAGTGAGGAGGGGGGATCCTTTTATAGGAGGAGGGGGGAACCCCAAGGGGGTGGCAGGCGCATGGGGGCTGCCCCCTTGCCCTCCCCTCTTCATGTGGGTGGACACTCCACTCACAAATCTCCTTTAAATTCCCTCCACTCAAAAGTCCACTCAAATTCCCATTAAATTTCCACCAAATTTAATGCAAACTCTCATTAAATAAAACTGTTTTATTTTATTCAGAATTTTGTCAATTACTTTAATGACAAACATTCACAAATAACCCCTTGCTAGAATTCTATTTCACATGCATAACCACTTTATGCAATTTCACCCGAAAACCTGTTTCGGTATCTAGTGAAATAAATTCCTGCGCTTGTTCATTCTTTCGGCATGAAACATTTGCTCCAATTGGATGTCGGTGTCTCTTAAGTGTGTCACCCTACGGTTCATGAATAATGCGGACATGATCGAGACCCCTCTCGGATCAATAATCAGAAGCGGGATCTGGAGACCCATACTGACTCCCACACATTCAACGATGACTTTCTTGTGATCGTCGGAACCTTTTACGCTAGTATCTTAATCCCTTTGTTTCACGATATATTACATGTCCGAGATTCGATCATCGGTATCTCCATACCTAGTTTGATCTCGTTACCGACATGCACTCTTTTCTCGTTCCTGTGATATAACATTCTAGTGATCAAATCACTTGCTTGCAAGCTAATCAATGTGATATCACCGAGAGGGCCCAGAGTATATCTATCCGTCATCAGGATGAACAAATTCCACTCTCGATCCATGAGCCTCAACATAACACTTTATTAGTTCTGAATCCATCTTTATAATCACCCTGTTACGGTGTGACGTTTGATGTTATCAAGAAACTCTTCCGGTGTTAGTGATTGACATGATCTCATGGTCTAAGGATTAGGATCACTTCGTAAGTTGTTATAGCAATATAAACTCAATGACTTTGATCGTAATGCTATACTTCGGATGAATGTTCATCACACCATTACACTAATGTTGTGATCCCGTTATTAACAACATCCAATGTCCATGATCAGGAAACCTTGATCATCTTGTTAATCAACGAGCTAGTTTATGAGAGAGGCATAACTAGGAACTTTCTGTTTGTTTATTAAACACACATGTATTAACATTTCCGTATTAATACAATTATAGCATGCAAAATAAACATCTATCATATACTTGGAATACACATAATAAACACTTTATTATTGCCTCTCAGGGCATATTCCCTTCACAAACAGCTCTAGGAGCACTTGTAAACTTCTTGGATCAATAAATATCATAAGTGTGGAGAGTTCATCTTGTTATTCATGCGCGGCTAGACCGTGCACTCCCTCCCCGGTTACCACAAGCATCCATTCGGCCCCCAACTTAAGTCTACCCATGGCTTCTGTCGTGACACCACCACGACAAGATGTGTTTTTGTCGTCGTCTGGCGATTGCCTCTCTGCCTTCAGGTACCTTTTCAGTTTCTGCAAAAGATATTCTAAGTTGTAGTACTCCCTCCTTTACATAATTCTTGTGACACCGACACATAGTGGGGAAGAGAGATATTCATCTAGTCTTTCAAAGCCATCCTAAACTTCGGAGGAATGACAAGCATTTTCAAGTCATCCACATCTAGCTGGACGTAGAACCAGTGAGGCATAGGGGCTCTAGGAATGTGGCCTAGTTTGGGCCGATGGCAGACGTAGGTGTGCAATGGCACCGCACCACCTCTACCCTCCCTAACACATTGGGCTTTAGTGCCCAGCGGTTATCGGGAGTATGTCCTAGAGCCCAGGAGGGGATGCCAACCCGTGCCCACTATGTCACACTTCAATTTGAGCACTGTGTCGGTAAAACACATATTATGGTAAGAACAATAAGCAAAAATTATGCGAATAATGTGTAGTATGGAAAAACATAACATGTAGAGCAATGTGAACAAGCAGAAATGTGCAATAATTTTCACATGCAGATTGTTGATGCATAAGTAGAACAATGTGCACAAGCAGAAAATATGCAACAATGTGCTCAAATATAGCAACAATGTGCACACCAAAATATGGAACAATGTGCAAAAATATAGTAATAATGTGCACAAACAGAACACAGAACTGGTAGAGCAATGATGCGCAAGGACATTGTTAGTCTAAATGAGGTACCAAACTAATAATTAAGTGTACAATGATCAAATACAATGTGCACGATGATCTAACACTGACCAAGTAGAATTGGGGGCTAACATGTGCAAAATAGTGCACATGAAGATTGGGCCTATTTGCTGCTGCTGCGAATTTGTACATCAAGGCGAATGTATAGATCTAGTTGGTGCAATTCTAGTTGTCATCGGAAAAAAATGTGGTCAGCTGCAAAGGTACAAAGTCAAACACCGTCACTAACCGAGCAAATCGAATCAACCCAAATGTATATGTACCTGTTATCGCCATATTTTGGCCAAAGGAGGAGTTGGGCCGTGATCAAGATGGGCTTAGAAGATACGTATATGTAACGGGTTGTTGCATCGGCCTCGTGCGTTGATTTGGGCTAAATTGCCCGTGTATCTTATATTATAATAGATTCCGTTTAGATTTAGGTAAGAGATAGAGTTGTAGAATTATTCCAAAGACAGAAAGTCTCCGGACTATAAATATGTACCTAAGGTTATCGAGAAAAGGAGGACAATCACGTTCACAACAAACACAATCTCGGCGCATCGCCACCCCTTGTTTCTAGGGTTTTTCTCGGGTAAGTGCCATGCTGCCTAGATCGCATCTTGCGATCTAGGCAGTATCTACTTATGCGTTATCAGGTGTTACTCGTACTGAAGCCTTGTTGATGGCGAGTAATACTATTATCATAGATTTGTGTAGGCTAGCATCGGTACTTCTTTGTTATGATTGTTTAGTTATGCTGCCTCTAGTTATCTCGCCGCCTTTGCACCTTTTCCCGGGTGCAAGGGTGGCATCTTGCTTGATCTTTATTTAAATTGAATTGATCTGTTACAGTTGTGCCTTGTTCTCCAAGGTTTAGTTTGATATCCACATGATCAGGCCTTGCAAACGGGTTGAACGATCCAGTAATATGTAAGATATGGTTTGCCAATCCAAGAGGAGTTGTTCTGGGAATTGACTTTACGTTGGTTTTTAGGCCTTCTCTAGGGTTAGTTTTCCATCATCTTTCGTATCTACCAGGCTCAATTACGTGTAGGATGTTCCAGTCATGTGGTGAAAACGTTAAACTGTCGTAGATCGGTTTGATTTGTATTGATGAAGCAAAACCCCATGTTATCCTAGATCTAATGCGAGACCATGGGTTAGTCGGCTCTAAGAGCCGATTTACAGGGAAACCTGGGAGCCGGTCACGGCTCGAATTTTACGTATACTTGTTTACCATGCAGGAAACCAATCGAAGCAATCCTTCACCTTCCTGACCAGGTATAGGTCAGGTGGCACGCCCTCGAACCAAGCCAGGACGTGTGCCGGAGTTTTGCGGGCCGTTGCCCGAGGGACCAGGACCCACCAGCAGTTCTGGGAGCCTCCCGGCTCTTCGTGTTGCTCGTCGCTGCTCGCCGGTGGGTTTTGACAGGCAACACATTCTGGCACGCCCGGTGGGACTTTCAACAACATCTGCATCAACATCCGACGCTGCGATGGAGGGCAGACCGGTCACGTACGACGATTTGCCTGAGGAGCACAAGGCAAAGTATGATGACATTAAAGCTCTCTTCGAAGCCGATCTCATCGGCTCTTTTGAGAGGACAGGTGCGGACCTGGCATTGCAGACCTGGCACAGGTGCGGCAAAAGCGAGGAGAAACGGTAGCCGAGTACATCCAACGCTTCAGGACTGTCAAGAACCGATGTTACTCAGCTCGGTTAACTGAGAAGGAAGCAGTCAAGCTGGCAGCGTTGGGTCTCGCAGCACCCATCAAAGATCTGGCTTTCCAAGTAGAGTACAACTCGTTGGCGCACATGGCCCAGAAGCTGACGATGTATGAGCAGCGCCACCCTGAGTTGTACCAGGACAAGTTCAAACGTCCGATAGGCCTGGTCGATACAGAAGAAGAAGACCCCACGCAAGACCAGGAAGTGGCCGTGGCTGAATGGGCTCGGGGGGCAGATCCCGTATCCTGCAAATGGGTGAAACAGCAAGGGCCTGCAAAAGGGTTCGACTTCGATGTGAGCAAAGCTGAGCAAATATTCGATTTACTGCTGAAAGAGAAGCAGCTGAAGTTACCCGAAGGCCACAAAATCCCTACGACTCAAGAGATGAACGGAAGACCATACTGCAAGTGGCATCACTCGTTCACCCACACCACCAATGACTGCAAAGAACTACGTCGCCAGATCCAAACGGCGATAGAGCAGGGCCGTCTCATCCTGGGGCAATTCGCCATGAAAGTAGACACCAACCCGTTCCCCGGCGTCAACATGGTAGAACACAGCCACTCCACGAGGCCCCAGTTGGATTTCTCGTTCGATGTCAACATGGCAGGACCAGGGTACCACCATGGCACGTACAGGGAGGAAGGCGGTCGCTCTTGCGGCAGAGTAAGAGAGGAGGCTGGTCCACGCGACCGGCCCAGCTACGACGACAGGCGGTACTTAACTGAGGAACAAGTGAAAAGTGTGCGATATCAGAAACCACATTCCACGCATCTCCTTAACAAGTATGAGCGTCAGTATGACCAACGTCGCCGGCGCGACGGAGAATATGAAGGATATGGGCACCTCGCTAGGGGACCGTCAAAAGAAAAGGAAGGCGCAGACAAACATTGGGGTTGTCCGTTCTTCAAGTATTGCTGGGATGCGGGAATGAGCCGATTGCCTACGATCGATAACTGCCCGGAATGCGGACAGCAGGAGGAAGACACGGAGCCAGTGTCAGTGTTTAAGCGCCTAGGGCCTCTCCCACCTCAGAGCCGACGCAGGGAGTCGTCTCGAGCACAAGGTCTCAAGGAGCCAATGGATGACAAAGAGAAAGACAGGTATCACCGTCCAAGGTGGTGTCCCTACGGACTCAGACACACCCAAAAGCGTAGAGTGCAGCGGCTGCGTAACTTGGAGGAAGCCGAAGCGCAGTATCTCCACGCTCTAAAGAAAGCACGGCCCGATCTGGCCGTTAAGATTAGGCAGACCTTGGAAACGGAAGATCACCCGAAAAGGAAAGAGTGGCGCCCCAAACCGGTAAAAGCCGATGCAAAGACATCGGCTGGCACAAACATGGTATTCATACTTCCATCAGAGTTCTGCGCGCCAAGAACCAACGAGCTACCAGTGGCACAGTTCGACTGCGGCCCACGGCCAGTTATCTTTGAGAAGCCACGTGAGAAGGGTTACAAACATCTGAAAGCCCTGTACCTACGATGTTACATCAATGGGCAACCTGTCAGCAAGATGTTAGTGGACACCGGAGCGGCAGTCAACATAATGCCATACTCCATGCTACGGCGTCTGGGACGCTCCACTGCAGATCTGATCAAAACCAACATCACTTTAAGCGACTTCAACGGCTAGACTTCAGAAACGCAAGGCGTACTGAACGTGGATCTGACCGTAGGCAGAAAAACCATCCCTACGTCATTCTTCGTCGTGGACAGCAAAAGCACCTACGCTGTCCTGTTAGGGAGAGATTGGATTCATGCCAACTGCTGCATCCCATCCACGATGCACCAGTGTCTAATACAGTGGGATGGAGATGAGGTGGAGGTCATTCATGCAGACGATTCTGTCGAGGTCTCCATTGCTGGCATGAACGTCTGGGAAGCAGAAGACCAAGAGCCGATCTCTGGAATCAGTCTAGACGGCTGTGAACGCATTGAGGCTACAAAAACGGGGTGAGGCTGGTCTTATCCACCGGCCTGACAGAGTAGCAAAGTCCACGACGGTACGTGGTACGGCCGATCCCTGCGATCGGCCACAAAAAATAAAAAGCAGCAATCTTACGACGAGCAGATCATGCAGTCGTAGCAGGGAGATTCCCAGCCATTGTAAAACCATAAGGTGTAGACCGTCCTTGACTAATGCAATCAAAAAGGGGGCCGATTCAGGCAATCGGCCCAAATTATTTTTGTTAACCTCACCTACTGTTTGCCCTGTGCTTAGCATCGATTTGACAGGTGACGGAAAGCTAGGGTATGGATTTACATCTGCTGATGAACTAGAAGAAATCGACATTGGTCCTGGGGATAAGCCACGACCAACATTTATCAGCAAAAATTTGGATCCGAATCTGCGGGGTCCGATGATAGCCCTGTTGAAAAATATCCAGACTGCTTCGCCTGGGACTATACAGAGATGCCCGGGCTAGACAGGAGCATCATTGAGCATCGACTCCCGCTTAAAAAAGGATTTCGGCCATTCCAGCAGCGGGCACGACAGATGAAGGCCGAAATTCTGGAAGAAGTCAAGAAGGAGGTCGAGAAAATGTTGACAGCCAATTTAATCAGGCCATGCAGGTATGCTGAGTGGATTTCTAGTATCGTACCGGTAGAGAAGAAGGATGGCCGTTGGTGTGTCGCCATAGATTTTCGGGACCTCAATAGAGCTACCCCAAAAGATGAGTATCCAATGCCGGTGGCAGAAACGTTAATCAACGCAGCGGCTGGCCATAAGATCTTGAGCTTCATGGATGGCAATGCCGGTTACAACCAAATTTTTATGGCTCCAGAAGACATACACAAGACTGCGTTCAGAGTACCAGGCTCGGTGGGGTTGTTTGAATACGTTGTCATGACGTTCGGACTGAAGAATGCCGGTGCCACGTACCAAAGAGCCATGAACTACATTTTCCATGATCTGATCGGCAAGCTGGTGGAAATTTATATCGATGACGTAGTGGTCAAGTCTGCCTCAGTAGAAGGACACTTGGGCGATCTACAACGCGGCCTGGACCGAACAAGAAAATTCGGCCTACGGATGAATCCAAAGAAGTGTGCCTTCGGTGTAACGGCCGGTCAGTTCTTGGGTTTCTTGGTCCATGAACGCGGGATTGAGATCGGCCTGAAAAGTCAAGAGGCAGTGCGAACAATGAAGCCACCTACCACGAAGAAAGAGCTACAGTCTCTCATCGGCAAGATCAACTTCGTCAGAAGATTCATCTCCAATCTGTCAGGAAGGATAGAGCCGTTCATGGGGCTGGTAAAAATTAGATCTGACGAGGAGTTCCGCTGGGGAACAGAACAACAACGAGCCTTCGACGAAATCAAAGAATATTTAACGAAGCCGCCAGTCTTGGTTCCACCCCAGCCGGATAGGCCATTCTACATTTACTTGTCAGTAGCTGACACGTCCATCGCCTCAGTGGTGGTGCAAGTTTATGATGGGCTGGAGCGAGTTGTATTTTACATCAGCAGAAGGATGCTGGATGCAGAGACAAGGTATCCTGAGATCGACAAGTTGTGCCTCTGCCTGTTTTTCACCTGCACCAAGCTGCGCCACATTTTGCTATCAGCAGAGATTGTCATCATCTGCAAATCAGACGTCATAAAGCACATGCTGTCGGCTCCTATGGTAAAAGGCCGGCTGGGCAAATGGATGTTTGCATTATCGGAGTTTGACATCCGGTATCAACCCGCGAAAGCAGTTAAGGGACAGGCATTGGCCGACCTTATCGCTGAACGGATCAACACCAATATAGCGGCACTGTCTATACGAGCGTGGGCTATGTTCTTCGACGGATCGGTTTGTGATGATGGGTGCGGTATTGGCATGCTACTCGTGTCGCCCCGGGGGGCAACATTTTCCTTCTCTGTCAGGTTATCTGCCCCTCGCACCAACAACGTCGCTGAGTACGAGGCGATACGCAAGGGAATGGAGTTGCTCATCGAAGCTGGAGCAGAAGCAGTGGAAATTTTTGGAGACTCCAAGCTGGTGATTTCTCAACTCACGGAGGAATACAAGTGTGAGAGCGAGTCGCTCTTCCCATTATGGATGCAATGCCGTGAGCTGATGGCACAATTCCGGTACATAAACTTCACCTGGATCCCGCGGTCGCAGAATACCGAGGCGAATGATCTTGCACAAATGGCTTCAGGCTATAAGGACGTAGCAGAGGGAGCCGATGTTCAGGTATAGTTCCTGGACGCAGACGACTGGAGAGCCGATATCTTCAATTACTTGAAGGATTCGGCTCGGGGGGCACCTAAACGGATAAGGTACAAGGCCATGAAGTATGTGCTCATTGGGGACGACATGTTTTACAGGACTCTGGAAGGGTTATTGCTCAAATGTCTGGGGACAGCCGAGGCCAATCGGCTCCTACACGAGGTACACGAAGGCGCCTGTGGAACTCACCAATAGGCTCACAAGATGAAGTGGTTGATCAGGCGATCAGGGTTTTATTGGCCTACCATGCTTGAGGACTGTTTTAAGTACTACAAAGGGTGTCAAGCATGTCAGAAATTTGGAAAAATCCAGATGGTACCCGCGTCAGCGATGAACCCCATCATCAAGCCTTGGCCGTTCCGAGGTTGGGGCATGGATATGATCGGCAAGATCAATCCTCCGTCAAGCAAAGGCCACATGTGGATTTTGGCCATTACAGATTATTTCACCAAGTGGGTGGAAGCCGTCCCTATGAAGTCAGTAAGTTCAAAGGATGTTGTCAATTTTGTGAAAGAACACGTCATTCATAGGTTTGGGATTCCCCAGACTATCACGACCGATGGAGGTTCGGTCTTCACTTCTCACGAGTTTAGAAAGTTCTGTGAGGACACAGGGATTAAGCTGATTCGATCATCTCCATACTATGCTCAAGCAAATGGGCAAGCTGAAGCGTCCAACCAGAGCCTTATCAAGCTGATCAAGAGGAAAATCGATGAGCACCCTAGGCATTGGCACGAGGTTTTTTCAGAGGCTTTATGGGCTTACCGCATGTCATGTCATGGAGCAATAAAAACCTCGTCGTACCATCTAGTCTATGGACAAGAAGCCGTATTGCCTTGGGAAATTACGGCTGGTTCGAGACGTGTCACTTTTCAGAACGATCTAACGACCGAAGAATATGCGGCCCTGATGAGTGACAGCATTGAGGATCTGACTGATCTTAGGCTATGGTTGCTTGAGAGAATCAAAGAAAACAAGGCCAAGGTAGCTCGTGCGTACAACAAGAAGGTGAGACCGAAGGAGTTCCACGTTGGCGATCTGGTATGGGAAGCGGTGTTGCCATTAGGGACTAAGGATGCAGCATATGGTAAATGGTCTCCAAATTGGCACGGGCCATACAGGGTCGATCAGGTTTTAAGAGGGAACGCGTACATGCTGGAAGAACTGGACGGCGTGAAATTCCCAGTGGCTGTCAATGGTCAGCATCTCAAGAAATATTTCCCAAGTATGTGGGATGATGGACAATGAGATATGGGAGCCGATACACGAAATCGGCCAATAAAAACAATTTTTTTTATGTAGTTCCCAAGCACGTGGGATGATGGACAGTGAGATATGGGGGCCGATACATGAAATCGGCCAATAGAAGTAAACAGCCGATGCACGGTCATCGACTTTAGAGGTTCAAAACTGGTACAAGCCGATGCCAGTTTACATAAACAAGCTACTGAAGAAATGCCTCGAAGGCGTGGAGGGCGTCAGCACGGACACGGTCCACCTCGGCGATCTCGGCTTCGTCATCCTCGTCCTTGCCTGTCACTAACTGTTGGTTCAGGGCACGTATCTCTGCCAGATCAGTCTTCAGTTGAGCTCTGAGGCCTTCTGCTTCATCTTGGGAGCGGGCGATGGATGCTTCCTTGTCGCGAATGAGCTGTTTTGTCGCCCGGACCTTTTCTTCAAGATCTTCCAGCTCCCTTTTCAAAGATGCTAGCTCAGCGGTACTGACAGAAGTGTCAGTTTTGGCATCAAAAGACGCCTTCTTCTCATTGAGCTGCTGACATCTGTCGGCAATGTTGGCCTTCAGCGGAAGTTGGGCACGGCGCAGGTTGATCCTTTCACGAGCTAGCTTCACCCTTGACCCATAGAAGAACAGAGTTACGACGGGCCAAAGCTTCACCTGCAATGCTACTGGGAGTTGGTCCTTGATTTCGGCAAGAACGCCCTTCACCTCTTCAGAACCCTCGATCAACTCCTCGATTGGGGAAGACAGTAAGGCTCTAAGTTGTTGGAATTGAGGTAGAACAGCCCTGGCTGGTGGTTCATCGGTGGCGACAGAGGGAGTTGGATCGATCGAGTCAGGATCAAATGTCAGCAAGCCTGAAATGTCACGACCCTGGCAGCCCGAAAAGACGTCAGTATGTGTCCAACGGGGAAGAATAAGCTGAAAGAAGTTAACATACCTCTCCTAAGACCGAGGGGATGGAAGACGACGAGGCGATCGGCTTGTGTGTGGGTGCTGGAGGCGTTGCCAAAGTGGTAGCCGTTTCATCTGCATTTTCGGGGATTGCCAGGTCTGGTTTGGCTAAAGGCGTCGGCGCGGCCCCGGCCTTCCCACTAGAAGCATCAGTTGTCTGCATGAAAGGTGATTAACCGATGTGAATGATGATGAATCGGCAGACAAAAGGGAGTAAGGGGCAAGAGCATAAAGGATGATGATTTTTCGGAACCTCTTGGCTCGATGAAGAAGCTTGTGGTCCTTTACGAGCTCTCTTGGGACCCACAGCTGGCCCGACCTCGACTGGTGCTCGGGGGGCAGCAGGTTCAGGAACCGACCTTTTCCTAGAAGCCGATGGTGGCACATCTGGCTGGCTCGGGGTGATGGTCCTCTCAGAATCCGTTGGGCTCGATCCTCCCTCATTGGGTTGTGTGTCCTCGTGGGAAGTATCTTCGACGGAAGCCTGCAAAAGAAGGAAGGCTGTTAGACACGAGCACGTCTGCAAGAATGAAAGAATGAGAAGAATCGACCAAGACATGGATCAGCCTACATGTGAGTTTTCTGGAGAAGGGCTCCGGTGCCTCAAGGTCTTCCTGGCAGCTACATTCCTCGTCATCGTTCTTGTCTTAGTTGGAACTCGAGGGGCAGCTGATGTTGAAGTTCCTTGCTTTTTAGAAGCCGATTGAGGTGTTATCGGCTGTTTCTGCATTATGACCTTTTTCAAAGGCGGCGAGTTTTTGCAGAAAAGAACCACAGGAGCTGGCGGAAAGGACTCAAAGGGGGAGCCATCACTGTGTGTAGGTTCAGGGCCATCTTGTTGCTGCAAAGGGAGAAATTGGGTTAGTAGGAGAGTCATTTATGAGCTGCATTAAGAAAATTTACGAGTAGTGGTACCTGTTCCACGGGGATGTCATAATCGGCATCAAGTTGTTTCAGCAGCGGTCCCAGAGCTTTCCTGAAAGCGTGGGTTTTCCACATCGACCACCAGTCCTCGAAGCCATCAGTTGATGAAGCGAAGGTGAGGTCATTTGGAATAGGGATGGTCAGAGCGTCAAAGAAGGAGTAACACCTCTGACTGGTAAGAGGATCAGGCAGGTCGGCTCTGCACTCCGTAAGATGATGGAGAAAGAGATGGGGAGGTACTTGTCAAAGGCCAAATTGCCGGGCCACTATGACCGGCTGGTAGAATTCATACCCAGGCTTAATGATTCTGTTGGATGTACTCATACCAACTGGAAGGAAACAGGGACGGATCACAATGGAAAAGAGTTGCCGAGTGCTGGTGTCATCGGCAAAGTTATCTGGCCTGAAGGAGAGTGGATTTTCGAAATGTTCAGATTCTTCCATATAAGGGAAGAAGGTAGGATTGTCCAAGCCTTGAAAGAAAGTGCTGAACCACTTGGCTGCTTCCTTAGGGGATAGTTTGCTGCCTGGCAGCCTATACAAAGCTTGGCCATAACTAGTGCATCGGATCTGCTTCCCTTTGACATCTGGAAAGGTACAACTCGCCAAGAGGGGGAAGTTTGGGATGTGATTTTGAAAGTAAAGCTGAGCCCATAGCTGAATGAACCACCAAGGACCACCTGTTTTGACTGCTATGCCTGAGAACAGCTTGACAGACGTCAACTGGAGATATCGATAGACCTCTCCAAGGAACAGTTTGTCGATGCCAAGTTGAGTACCTTTGGCCAGTTCATGGGCTAGGGAGAGATAGTTCTTGGTTGGAGCAAGGGAAGGGCCGCAGAATATGAAATGCTCCAGCTAGAAGTTGAGAAAGTCTGTATGTTCTTTCTCTGAGACAGGGCCCTTTGTTTTCATATGGCGTTGGAGGTAGGCACCCCAGTTTGTGCAGTCTGTTTTAGAAGACAGTTTGTAGGGGACTTTGGTCAGTTTAAAAGCAGAGGGGCTGGGTGATGTGACATCCAGGCCAGTGATCATCACCACATCTAACAGGGTTGGTGACATAGGGCCATGACCGAACATAAAGCAGTTCAGAGCGTCAGACCAGAAGTAGCCGATGGTTTTTAGAAGGTTCTCATGTTTCTCAAGAGGAGACAATGATAAATGCAAGGCATCGGCTATTCCTGTGGTTTCCCATTGGGATTGGTAAGCTCTAGCTACTCTACTGAACCAAGAGACCCAGTGTTCAGGGGGATTAGGCCAGGCTCGCAGACAGTCGGCCCAAGAGTTCAGATCTAGGTCTTGGCTTACGAAGGGGATTCTATTTGCTTCGCAAGAAATCAGATGAGCAGGGCTAGATTCTGTGCGAGGGCCAAGACAGAGAGAGTTTGGGAGAGAAGGATGCGGCAGCAGAATGTCTGAAACCTAGAAAATTTAATGGTGGAATAAGGCATTAATTCAGGTGTTCGCCATTAAGTCTAGCATCGTGTTCAGACTGCGAGGAGTAGGCGTACCTTCAGACCGGAGACCTCTGGGTTGGTGTTGGACGATTCCGCCATCTAGTTCGTCGGCGGAGATGGATCTATGCAGTTGGGGATCGAGGGTTCTTGTCGCTGTGAGCTCGATCTGGTCAGTGGGCGATTGAAGATCTAGGTCGCCCTTTTTGAAGAAGGTCGCAGGTTACCGTTTGAAACTGAAAAGCAGCCGCTTAGGTTTGCCTAAATATGCGACCAAGTTTTGACCTTGTCAACGTTTTTGGGAAAGCCGATGTCCATCGTCTCTTTGAGCTTTGACTTAGTTAACGGAATGAGTGCAGTGTGGTAAAAGCCGATACAGCGTTATCGGCTTCTGGAGCATCAACCTATTTTGGCTATCGGCAAAATTGGGGCGAAAAAAGCAATCTTCGGGAAACAGATTTTCATTCGTTCATTCATTCAAAAGCTGTTTGCTTACAAAAGGTTGATTGATTGCAAAAGGGAGCTTACTACTACTACTACTACTACTACTGGTTCCTAATCTAGAGGCCGAGGTCGTCGTCGCTGTCGTCGCCGCCGTCTTGTTCGCTGTCTTCAGCACTGCTGCCGGCGTCGTCTTCGCTGCTGCTGATCCAGATGCCCACGGGGGCCTCCTCGTCCTCGTCGTCGTCTTCGGTGTCTTCGCTGGACCCGGCGCGGAAGTACTTCACCGGCTGGTACTCCTCGGAGGAGGTGTCCTCCTCTCCCTCCTCCTCGTCGGAGGAGTCGACGCCGTCCCAGGACATGGCGTCGTCGGTGCTGTCCGCCTCCAGTTCCCCATCGGCGAGGAACTGCAGGTCCTCCTCGCCGTCAGTCAAGGACGCGTCGTCCTCCGACCAAGCGGCGAAGTCCCAATCCCTCTCGTCCCACCATTGTGGGGCGAGAGTGTTGTACGCCGCCATCGGCGGGTGTTCTGGCGTCGGCTCTCGGTCGCTCATTGAGTTGGAGGCTTGGGAGGACAGGCCAGATGAAGCGGAGGAGGCCATGGCGGAGAAAGAGGGTTTTTTCGGCGGAGGAGGAAGAAGGGTTTTTTGTGGCTACTGGAGGAAGATGGGGACTGCAAACTGCCTAGGTGAATTTAAATAAGGGGAATAGTATGAAGCGGTTCAATGCTATAGCGGTTTCCCAGAATGCACTGCCGAAGTTGTCAAATCATGCGCTGTGGGGAAGTGGAGAAGACAAGGCATCATGATGAGGAGGTGGCGTGACGATCCTGTTCTGCAACGCACTCTGTCAACGCGCAACCCGATACAAAAAAAACAGAGTGGTTTTGGAATTATTATTGCCAAAACCAGGGGGGCATGTGTTATCGCCATATTTTGGCCAAAGGAGGAGTTGGGCCGTGATCAAGATGGGCTTAGAAGATACGTATATGTAACGGGTTGTTGCATCGGCCTCGTGCGTTGATTTGGGCTAAATTGCCCGTGTATCTTATATTATAATAGATTCCGTTTAGATTTAGGTAAGAGATAGAGTTGTAGAATTATTCCAAAGACAGAAAGTCTTCGGACTATAAATATGTACCTAAGGTTATCGAGAAAAGGAGGACAATCACGTTCACAACAAACACAATCTCGGCGCATCGCCACCCCTTGTTTCTAGGGTTTTTCTCGGGTAAGTGCCATGCTGCCTAGATCGCATCTTGCGATCTAGGCAGTATCTACTTATGCGTTATCAGGTGTTACTCGTACTGAAGCCTTGTTGATGGCGAGTAATACTATTATCATAGATTTGTGTAGGCTAGCATCGGTACTTCTTTGTTATGATTGTTTAGTTATGCTGCCTCTAGTTATCTCGCCGTCTTTGCACCTTTTCCCGGGTGCAAGGGTGGCATCTTGCTTGATCTTTATTTAAATTGAATTGATCTGTTACAGTTGTGCCTTGTTCTCCAAGGTTTAGTTTGATATCCACATGATCAGGCCTTGCAAACGGGTTGAACGATCCAGTAATATGTAAGATATGGTTTGCCAATTCAAGAAGAGTTGTTCCGGGAATTGACTTTACGTTGGTTTTTAGGCCTTCTCTAGGGTTAGTTTTCCATCATCTTTCGTATCTATCAGGCTCAATTACGTGTAGGATGTTCCAGTCATGTGGTGAAAACGTTAAACTGTCGTAGATCGGTTTGATTTGTATTGATGAAGCAAAACCCCATGTTATCCTAGATCTAATGCGAGACCATGGGTTAGTCAGCTCTAAGAGCCGATTTACAGGGAAACCTGGGAGCCGGTCACGGCTCGAATTTTACGTATACTTGTTTGCCATGCAGGAAACCAATCGAAGCAATCCTTCACCTTCCTGACCAGGTATAGGTCAGGTGGCACGCCCTCGAACCAAGCCAGGACGTGTGCCGGAGTTTTGCGGGGCGTTGCCCGAGGGACCAGGGCCTACCAGCAGTTCTGGGAGCCTCCCAGCTCTTCGTG
Source organism: Avena atlantica (assembly GCA_910589765.1). NCBI lineage: Eukaryota > Viridiplantae > Streptophyta > Magnoliopsida > Poales > Poaceae > Avena > Avena atlantica. The sequence continues at coordinate 358,542,509 of OU342734.1, read as the reverse complement.
TTGCCCGTCGCTGCTCGCCGGTGGGTTTTGGTAGGCAACAGTACCATGGTGATGTATGCACTTATAGTGGACGTCGTCTATGCAGTTGTTGCTGTTGGAGTCAAAGTTATACGGAATGTAGCTTGGGATTGGTAATTGCATGATTAGATGGATGATTCCGAAGGTGCTCGTGTTAATTTCATCCTATTGTTTACATTGTTTACCTTTTCAACATCAAGTAAAGAATATGCCAGCTTAGCTAGTCCCTTATGTTATTTCTTTGATAAAGTGAAATGTTCCGCCTGAGGTGCGAAATCAATCGTCGTCGCTAACCAACCTACTAAACCCTAACCGCAAACTGAATCAACCCAAATCTATATGTATCATATTGATGTATGTGCTTAAAGTGGATGTCGTCTGTGTAGCTTCCGCCACCGAAGCGAAAGAAGAAGCTGTCCTCGGTGCTAAGGTTGTAGTTGCCACGTCAGGCATCAAAATCCCCTCCTCCATCGCACTGGAGGTTCCAACCGTGGCCATGGGGGATATTTCACATCCGTGATGACCGACAACAGTGGTACAAGTAGAGAAATTGTGTGTGGGTGATGAGATTAAACTAGTGTATTAACATGTATGACTAATTATTAATATCCAAAGTATCATGGAGGGCGCGATGAGCGGAAGCTCTATTTTTTCATGCTAAAGGTAGAAAACTAAAATATGTTGATGTCTCTTCTTCTCAACCAGTACTAGGAGTAGCTACATGTGGTGTACTCGTCGCATGTGTATGAAAATGAACAAATCAATGGGACTTTGGTTTTTGTTGAGAAATTAATTAGTGGGCTTGGCCATAAATTCTAGCACACACCACCTGCAATATCCACATTATTTTGAGATCCAATATCCGAAATGCTAAATGCCGCTCGTTGCGGCGTGGGCGGCTCGCGTCGCATAGGGTTCCCGGTTGGGCTGACCCATTTTGCAGCGATGGACTTTTTTTTTCTTTTTTTCTTTTTTTCCTCTTTCTTCTTTCTGTTTTTTTTTGGTTTTGTTTTTTGTTTGAAATACTTCGGGTTTTTAAAAATTGGTTTATGATTTATAAATTTGGTTTATGAATTTCTTAATTTGGCTCATAAATTTTGAAAAATGTTTATGATTTTTTGAAATTTGGTTCATGATTTTTGGAATTTGGATCATTATTTTTGAAATTTGGTTTATGATTTTAGAAATTTAGTTCATGACTTTTGAATTTGAATTCATGACTTTTGAAAATTGGTTTATGATTTTTCAAAATTTGGTTTATGATGTTTCAAAAAAGTTCAAAGTTTTTTAAAAATTGTTCATGAATTTCGAAAGTTGGTTCATAATATTTTTTTCGAACGTCTTTATAAATATTAGAGAAAATTCAATGATGATATGAGGTTTAGAAATAGGCTCGTGCTAGCCAACAAATGAACGAGCTTTCTCGAAAAAAAAAAGATCGAGCTGATCGTACATACCTGTATTCAACGGTGTGTAAACAGCCATCGAACCCTATAATGGGCCAGCCCATGTAGACTCTGGCTGAAGGGGCGCGAGTAAGGTGTGTCGCATCGAGCCGCTCGAGCGGCCAATATTAAAGCATCTTCACTTCTTGGACGAACTCATACAAAAAATCAGACCAATTTTTGTCACGAAACACGCTTTCGCTCTGTGTATGCCCAGTTTCCCACTCGCGTACCCAGGCCGAATTCCCAAGTTCGGCTAAATTCAGTTAAACTCGGTGAAACACGGCGAATATAGGCGGAATTTCATTAAAGTAGGCACGAGACACATAGTACGTCGGATTTCATAACTAGAAAAAAGGCCACCGGTATGGTCGACGCTGGACACCACAACTACAGGCCGAGGCGGGGGTTGTTGCCGGCCTCGATGTACGCCATGACTCCGGCGAGAATCCGCCCTGGAACGCTCCACCAGCGGCGACGGCGAGCCCGGCGGTCCGTTGTATCGGGCGAGTTCCTCGAGACGTCTGTCGGCGAAAAACTGCCTCCAGACGACCAGGTTGCCCTGATCCTCGGCGAGATCCAGGTTTTGCATAACGGCGATAGCGGTCTGGATCTCTCCGGCGAGTTCTGGGTCTTGTATGGCGGCGATAGCCGCCTGGATCTCTCCGGCGAGGTCCTCGCCGGCCGGCACGGACGGAACGGGAATCCCGCCAGCGCTGAGTTTCCAGCCTACGGGGAGACGAGTGTCCGGCGGCGCCGTATAGCGCGCCTCACGGAGCAGCCGGGCTTCCCACGACGACAGTGTGCGTCGGCCCGCGGCCATAGTTCGCCGGAGTTGAGGAGGAAGAAAGTTGCGAACGTCCGAAGTTCGCCGGAGTTGTGGTGGTGTGAGAGACTCTAAAGAGAGACGGCGAGATGTACAGCTTTTATAGGCCAGAAGTATAGCGGGAGGGGTGTAGCGACGAGGGCGGAAAAAGGAAAACGACGGGAAGGATGGCGACGAGTCGGCTTCTGTCGCTGACAGGCTGGTCTACTCGCCGAATTCGCTTCGTCCGGCGTTCCCGGGGCATACCCGGGATTCTGGGTTCTCTGGGTAGTCCGACCAAAGTTGGCCTAAATTTAACCGAAAAGAGATTTCAGGATACGCGACTGGACCGATTTTCGGCATCCGGATGTAATTTCAACGTTCGAATCGGCCTTTTAGGTAGGGGAGTGGAGATGCTCTCACCTCCCCCAATCTCCATATATACACTCACGTGATGCAAACAGAATGTCGGAAGACGATCAATATTCAACATTGGGCTCGCATTCGTATAGGCTCGGCTTGCACCACAGCTCTAGCACCCATGTCGACTTGGAAGAGACCCTAATGGCTAATGGGCTGAACCCACCAGCGCCATGCAAACTGCAGAAATGCTAATTGTCGTTCGTTGCGGGGTGGGCGGCTTGCATGGCACAGTGGCTCCCCTATTGGGCGAGCCCATTTTCTATGTGATGCTTTTTTTTCCTTTTTTGTTTGTCTTTTTTTTTCTTTTTTTTTCTATTTTCTGTTTTCTTTTTGGGTTTTCGGTTTTCTATTTTACTTTAATTTTTCCTTTTGTCGAATAATGCTAATTATATTTTTGGAAAAGATTCATATTTTTAAATTTTAGTTTATGTTCTTTGAAATTGGTTTATGGTTTTTGAAAATTAGTTCATGATTTTTGAAATTTGGTTTATGGTTTTTGAATTTGGTTCATGATTTTTTAAAATTGGTTTATGTTTTTTGAAAATTCGTTCACGAATTTCTTTTCATAAGTTATTGAAAATATTTCATGAAAATAATTACCAATTGAGACCTGAGAAGCAACAATCGAGATAAAAAGTCAACAAAATTTAGAAAATGAAAATTACAATAAATAACAAATAAAAATCATGTAAGTAACACAAAACAGGGAGTAAACTGTACCGCAAAACAGGCCGTGGTGCCGCTGCATGCACATGTTGCCTTGTTGCTGATGGAAACATGCTGGCATGCTGTACACGTGATCGTGAAGCTTCTATCTCTAGAAAAAATAGCATTCCCTCCATATACCGATTTATTAGGCTAACACGGAGTCTAAAAAATATATTTGACTATAAACTTAACCAACTAAATATGAATCATATGTTACTCATGTTTTATTGATAAATTTTATGATTAAACTTTTTTCTTGAACTCGATGTTAGGCTAATAAATCGGTATGAAGGTAGTAGTGAAGAAAAATAAACGGGTCGAGCCCACCCGATCTCCTTCAGGCGGCGAGGGCATCGTGCCGCTAGAGGTCATGTAGCACCTCCCTATAAGCTGTCATCGTCTACAATGGTGTAGCTCAGCCCTAGTGCATCAGAAAACACAAAGCTGGGTTTAGATGACGTGAACGGTTTCACAAGACCAGGATGAACTTTATAAAATCCATCCAACAAGCCTAGGAAGAATTTTCTTTTGATCTAGAACACTGGATTCCATTAGAAACTGGGCGCAACAGCATTGCTGGCCATCGTTGTAGGATTCGTAGCATGGAACAAAAAAATTCTATCGCATAAACACACAACCAAGATCTAATCTATGGCAAAGCCAAGATCTATTCTACGAGATCGGTACAACGAGATTATAGAGAACTAACTCTCGTAGATTCAAGCGTTTAACGAGATCGGATTCTCGTGGTTGATGTAGTCGATCACTTGTCGATCTCAAGATCGTGTAGACAATCCTTCCGGCGCCGTGTTCCAGAAGCGTTTTCGCAGTCGGTCACACGTACGGTAGTCGATAATGACCGTCCTCTCCCTTGTTCCAACAGGGCAGCAGAGGTTGTACATCTCCTCGGAATCCAAGCAACACGACGGTGTGGTGGTGGTGGATGAGGAGAGATTTCTATAGGTCTAATCCTAAGCCGGAGCAGGATGGTGGGCGAGAGAGAATAGAGGGGGTGGCTAAGGTTAGGCGCCAAGGGACTAGGGAGCCAAGGGGTGGCTCCCTACCCCTCCTTATATGGGAGAGGAGCCGGCGGCCAAGGGCCTCCCTGCCCTAGCCGAGTTGCCCCCCAACTCGTCTAGGAAGGGGAGAGTCCCTTCCCAACTCGGCTAGGAAGGGAGAGTTGTAAACTTGCCTTTCAAGTTTTCCCTTTTCTTTCCAAACTAGGATTTGACTTTTCAAACTAGGGTTTGACCCTTTTCCCCTAGTCCTTGGCCGAGTTACCCCTGGTCTTGGTGCGGCCATCCCCTTAGGGCATATGCCGCATCCCAAGTGCCCCTCCCGGGGTGGTGGACCTTCTAGAAGATTCTAGAAGCTTCTGATCAAAACACCGAAAACATTTCCGAACCCCATAAATTGACTTTCCTTATATGAATCTTATTCTCTGGACCATTTCGGATCCACTCGTGATGAATTGGTTGCAATCCGAGACTCCGAACAACATTCGGTCTCCAATTCACATTCCATATCTACTTAAACAACATCAAATCCTTAAGTGTGTCTCCCTACGGTTCATGAACTATGCAGACATGATTGAGACACCTCTCCTATCAATAACCTATAGAGGGATCTAGAAATCCATATGGCTCCCACATATTTATATGATGACTTCGTGATCGAATGAACGATTTACATATGATACTAATTCCCTTTGTCACGCGATTCTTTACTTATTCGAGGTTTGATCGTCGTTATCTCTATACCTAGTTTAACCTCGATACCGATAAGTACTCTTTACTCATTCTATGATATGACATCTCTTGTGACCTAGTCACATGCTTGCAAGCCAATTGGATGACATTCCACCAATAGGACCATGAGTATATCTATCTGTCATATGGATGGACAAATCCCACTCTTGATCCATGTGCTTCAACACATACTTACAGAATGCCTAATGCCACCTTTATAACCATCCAATTATGGAAGTGGTGTTTGATGTCATAAAAGCATCCATCCGGTGATGGTGATTAACATGATCTCATGGTCGAAGGATTAGGTTACTTTGTATTTGAAATCTTGTAGCAAACAAACTTTAAATGACTTGATCTTATGTTATGCTAACTATAGGAGTGTGTCCATCACATCATTGTTCTAATGATATGATCTTGTTATTAATAACATATAATGTCAATGATCAGGAAACCATGATAATCTATTAATCAAGAAGCTAGCTTAACAAGAGGCTTACTATTGGCGCTCTGTCAACGTGGGAGTGATTCATTGGGAAACCCCAAGAGCAAGGTGTGAAGAGCACCATAACAAGTTTTCCCTCAGTAAGAAACCGAGGTTATCGAACCAGTAGGAGGAAGGAAACGTCTCAAAGGTGTTGCAAGCAACTTGGAAACCTGCACAACACAAACTCAAGACTTTGACCCAACGAACAGTGAGGTTGTCAATCTCACCGGTTTGCTGTAACAAAGGATTAACTGTATGGTGTGGAAGGTAATAGTGGTTTGCAGAAAGTAAACAGTAACATTGGAAGATGTATCAATGGTAAAAATTGGACCGGGTTCCATAGTTCACTAGAGGTGTTCTCCTTAGATAAACAAACATGGCATGCTGGGGAAATAAATTATAGCAGGGCAATTGACAGGACTGAGCAAGGCAAAACAATGCAATTCTAGGCATCATGATCCTATGAGATTCGATTGGGCAATACAACAAGATACATAGACCGCCATCCAACTGCATCTATGACTAGCAGTCCACCTTTGGGTTATCATCCGAACCCCCTCCAGTATTAAGTTGCAAGCAACAGACAACTGCTTTAAGCAAAATGTTGGAGATATGCCCTAGAGGCAATAATAAATGTAGTTATTATTATATCTTTGTGTTTATGATAAATGTTTACATTCATGCTATAATAGTATTAACAAGGAAACATTAATACTTGTGTGATTTGTAAACTAAAATAGAGTCCCTAGTAAAGCCTCTTTATAATACTAGCTTGTTGGTTAATAAATGATTGTGGTTTCCCTATCATGAACATTGAGATGTTATTAACAACAACATCATATCGTTAGGAGAATGATATGGTGGGCATACTCCTATAGATAAGCGTAGCATAAAGATCAAGTCATTTTAATAGTTCAATTGCTATATGCTTTCTGATACATAGTAACCGAATTCCTTCGACCATGAGATCATGCATATCACCTTTACCGGATAGATGCTTTGATGACATCAAACACCACACCATAACTGGGTGGCTATAAAGGTGGCATTGAGTGTTCAGAAAGTATTGGTTGAGACACATGGATCAAGAGTGGGATTTGTCCATCCATATGACGGATAGATATACTCTGGGCCCTCTCGGTGAAATGTCATCCAATTAGCTTGCAAGCATGTGACTGGCTCACAGGGGATCACATATCACGGGAACGAGAAAAGAGTACTTATTAGTAACGAGGTTGAACTAGGTATGCAGAGATACCGATGATCATAACCTCGGATAAGTAAACTATCGTGAGACAAAGGGAAATTGGTATTGTATGTAAGTGGTTCATTCGATCGCAAAGTAATCATAGAAATATGTGGGAGCCATATGAATTTCCAGATTCCTCTATTGGTTATTGTTCGGAGAAGTGTCTCGATCATGTCCGCATAATTCACGAACCGTAGGGAGACACACTTAAGGATTCGACGTTGTTTGAGTAGTTATGGAATGATGAGAAAGAGACCGAATGTTGTTCGGAGTCTCGGATGGGATTCGGGATATCACGAGGAGATCCGGAATGGTCCGGAGAATAAGATTCATATAAGGAAAGTCCTGTTTCGGGGTTGGAGAATGGTTCCGGTGTTTTCATCGGGAATGTTCTAGAAGGTTCCGGAATGTCCGGCACTCCGAAGGGGAAGGGTACATGAATGTGTCATACCAAGTTGGAATGATTGCATCATGTACTAGGTGTCATCGCTGAACAAAATAAAGGGTTTAATCAAATCCTAGTTTGAAAAGTCAAACGCCAATTTGGAAAGTCAAACGGCTATTTTGGGAAGTGGAGGGGAAGGTGGAAACCGAGTTGGGGAGGAGTTACTCCCCTCCACCGCCGCCCCCCTTGGGAAACCGAGTTGGGGAGGGACTCCCCTCCCCTGGCACGGCCCCTCCACCTATATAAGGAGGGGCAGGGCTGCCCCTTCTAGCACACAAGATCTCCACCCAAAACCCTAGCTCCGGCGCCGCCACCTCCTGCTGCCGCCGCCGCCTAGCTAAACCCTAGCCGCCGGCTTGCCCCCTCCTTGGTGTGTCTAAACCCTAGATCACCTAGGGCTCTCTCATAGTCCACCATACTCGCTCCGGCTTAAGGAGAAGCCCTGCGAGATCTCCCCTCTACTTCCGGTACCACGCCGTTGTGCTGCCGGAATCACGAGGAGAGTGCTACAACCTCCGCTGCCTGCTGGTACAAGGGAGAGGAAGGTCTTCGTCGAGTACCGAACGTGTGAACGAATGCGGGAGCGCTGCCGGAACGCAGCGCCGGAAGGATCGTCTACGCGATCTTGAGATCGGGAAGAGTACAACTACATCACCTACGAGAATCCGCTCTCGTTAAACACTTTGGAATCTTCGAGGGTGAGTTTTTCCATCGACTAGTTTCTACAATCTAGTAGATATATCTTGGCTTGTTTGTTTCTATGCGGTAGAAATGTTTTGTTTTCCATGCTACGAAACCCTACAGTGGTATCAGAGCCGTGTCTATATGTGGATCTGTTGCACGAGTAGAACACAATGGTCATTGTGGGCGTTGATGCTTTTATTGTCGATTGCTTCTTGTGTACTTTGCATCTTGCGGGATGTTGGGATGAAGCGGCCCGGGCTAACCTTACATGACATCGTTCATGAGACTTGCTCCACGCTTGACATGCAACTTGTATTGCATAAGTGGCTTTGCGGGTGCCTGTTTCTCCCAGCATAATTAAGATTCAATTTACAACGGGTGATTGTCAATACTAGTATCAATGTTGTGGTTCATGTTCGTAAGTTAGAACGACACTTATTGAAAGCCCCAAACCACGTAAAACATGCAAAGAAAGTAGAGGCGTCTAACTTTGTTTTGCAGGGGCGTGCAGTGATGTGATATGGCCATGATTGTGATTATATTTGATGTATGCAATGTTCCTTATTGTAAGTTGGCAACCGGCAGGAGCCATATGGTTGTCTTTAATTTATGTTAAGACCCGCGTGTCTATTCAAAGTAGTTGTAATAGTAGAAGCCGGTGGACGACAACCATGGAGAAGCGTCATTGACCTTGATGCAATGCCGGTGATGATGGAGATCATGTTCGTGCTCGAAGATGGAGATCGGAAGCACAAAGAAGAAATGTCATATCATATCACATATTATGAATTGCATGTGATGTTAATCCTTTATGCATCTTTTATTGCTTAGTTAACGACGGTAGCATTATAAGATGATCCCTCATGCACATGAATTTCAAGTCATAAAGTGTTCACCCTTAGTTAGCACCGTTGCTAAAGCTTGTTGTTTCGAAGCACCACGTGACGATCGGGTGTGTTAGATTCCGCTAGTATATACAACGTGAGCAAGCCAGATTTTCTCATGCGGAAGCTAAGGTTTGATATTGACGAGCCTAGAATGTACAGACATGGTCTCGGAACACGGATCACCGAAAGGTAAAGCATGAATCATATAGTAGATATGATGAACATGTCGATTGTTCGCCATTGAAACTATATCAACTCTCGTGATGATCGGTGTTGATGTGGTGGATTTGGTTCGTGTGATCACTAAAACAATGTGAGGGATATTGTTTTGAGTGGGAGTTCACCTAGATTAATTTAACTATTAATTAGAACTCAATTTTTCATAAACTTAGTCTAAACTATTGCAAATATGTTGTAGATCAATGGCAGCCCCTACCATCAATTTTAATGCGTTCCTAGAGAAAGAAAAGTTGAAAAACAATGGAAGCAACTTCGCGGATTGGTTCCGCAATTTGAGGATTGTCCTCACAGCTGGTAATTTGACCTATGTGCTGGATGAACCGCTGGGTGACCCACCTGTAGCGACTTCTACCGATGAAGTATAGAATGTTTACCTCGCTCGGAAGACTCAGTACTCCACAGTTCAGTGTGCTATCTTGTATGGTTTATAATCGGAGCTTCAAAAAAGGTTTGAGAATTCAGACCCACATGATATTGTCCGTGATCTCAAATTGATCTTTGAGACTCACGCGGCAATTGAGAGCTATGAGGCTTCTGAAAAGTTCTTTAACTGCAAGATGGAAGAGGGTAGCTCCGTCAGTGAGCATGTGCTTAAGATGTTTGGGCACGCAAACAAACTTCAAAGCTTGGGTATAGTGATTCCTAATGCTTTGGGGATTTACCGTGTCCTCCAATCACTACCACCAAGTTACAAGAACTTTGTGATGAACTACAATATGCAAAACATGAACAAGCAGTTGCCAGAACTCTTTGCCATGTTGAAATCTGCAGAAGTGGAGATCAAGAAAGAGCACCAAGTGTTGATGGTCAATAAGACCACCAAATTCAAGAAAGGCAAGTCTAAGCAAAAGGGACACTTCAAGAAGGGTGGTAAGAAAGTTACCGTGCCGACGAAGAAGACCAAGGCTAGACCTAAGCCTGATACTGAGTGCTTTTACTACAAGGGATAAGGTCACTGGAAGCGGAATTGCCCAAAGTACTTGGCGGATTTGAAGAACGGGAACATGAAGAAGAAAGGTATATCCGATATACATGTTATTGATGTGTATCTCACTAGTACTCGTAGTAGTGCCTGGGTATTTGATACTGGTTCGGTTGCTCATATTTGTAACTTGAAACAGGTGCTGCAGAATAAACGGAAGCTAGCGAAGAACGAGGTGATGATGCGCGTGGGAAACGGATCAAAGGTTGATGTGATCGCAGTCGGCACGCTACCCCTTCATCTACCATAGGGATTAGTTTTATACTTAAATGATTGTTATTTGGTTCCTGCGTTAAGCATGAACATTATATCGGGATCTTGTTTATTGCGAGACGGTTACTTGTTTAAGTCCGAGAATAATGGTTGTTAGATTTATATGAGTAATATGTTTTATGCACATGCACCTTTGATAGATGGTCTATTCTTATTGAATCTCGATAGTGGAAATACACATATTAATAACATTGAGGCTAAACGTTTGAAATCGAGCGATAACTTGACCTATATGTGGCACTGTCGCCTTGGTCACATTGGAGTGAAGCGTATGAAGAAACTCCATTCCGATGGACTTCTTGAATCACTTGATTTCGAATCACTTGAAAGATGTGAAGCATGTCTGATGGGTTAAATGACTAAGACTCCATTTTCTGGTATGATGGAGCGAGCTACGGACTTATTGGAAATCATACATACTGATGTGTGTGGTCCAATGAGTGTAGCATCGCGCGGTGGTTATCATTATGTTCTTACCTTCACGGATGACTTGAGTAGATATGGGTATATCTATTTCATGAAACATAAGTCCGAAACTTTCGAGAAGTTTAAGGAATTTCAAAGTGAGGTAGAGAATCAACGTAACAAGAAGATTAAATTTCTGCGTTCTGATCGTGGAGGTGAATATCTAAGTTACGAGTTTGGCGAGCATTTGAAGAAATGCGGAATACTTTCACAATTGACACCGTCGGGAACACCACAGCGTAATGGTGTGTCCGAACGTCGTAATCGAACTCTCTTAGATATGGTTCGTTCTATGATGTCACTTACAGATTTACCGCTATCATTTTGGGGTTATGCATTAGAAACAGCCGCATTCACTTTAAATAGGGCACCATCTAAATCCGTTGAAATGACACCGTATGAATTATGGTTTGGGAAGAAACCTAAATTGTCGTTCCTTAAAGTTTGGGGTTGCGAAGCCTATGTAAAGAAGTTACAACCGGACAAGCTTGAACCCAAAGCGTAAAAATGCGTCTTCATAGGATACCCGAAGGAAACTATTGGGTATACCTTCTATCATAGATCCGAGGGCAAAATCTTCGTTGCCAAGAATGGATCCTTTCTAGAGAAGGAATTTCTCTCGAAAGAAGTGACTGGAAGGAAAGTAGAACTCGACGAGGTTGTCGAACCTTCTCTCGAAATTGCAAGTAGCGCAGCACCGGAAGAAGTTCCTGTGGTTCCTGCACCAATAAGAGAGGAAGCTAATGATGATGATCATGAAACTTCGGTTGTAGTTGCTACAGAGCCTCGCAGGTCAATGAGAACTCGTACCGCTCCAGATTGGTATGGCCCCGTTATGAGTGTCACGTTGGTGGACAACACCGATGACCCTGCGACATATGAGGAAGCGATGATGAGCCCAGATTCCAACAAATGGCAAGAAGCCATGAAATCCAAGATTGGATCCATGTACGAAAACCAAGTATGGACTTTGGTGGACTTACCGGATGGCCGGAAGGCTGTCGAGAACAAATGGATTTTCAAGAAGAAAACAGAAGCTGATGGTAATGTTACGGTCTATAAAGCTCGACTTGTCGCAAAAGGGTTTCGACAAATTCAAGGAGTTGACTACGATGAGACTTTCTCACCTGTAGCGAAGCTAAAGTCTATGAGGATTATGTTAGCAATCGCTGCATATTATGATTATGAGATATGGAAGATGGATGTCAAAACAGCATTCCTCAATGGAGACATTGATGAAGAGTTGTATATGATGCAACCCAAAGGTTTTGTCGATCCTAAAGATGCTAACAAGGTATGCAAACTTCAACGGTCCATCTATGGATTGAAGCAAGCATCCCGAAGTTGGAATCAACGTTTTGATAAGGTGATCAAAAGTTTTGGTTTTATACAGACTTATGGAGAAGCTTGTATTTACAAGAAAGTGAGTGGGATCTCTGTAGCATTCTTAATACTATATGTAGATGACATATTTTTGATTGGGAATGATGTAGACCTTCTTAATAGTGTCAAGGAATATTTGAATAATAGTTTTTCAATGAAGGATCTTGGCGAAGCAGCTTACATATTAGGCATAAAGATTTATAGAGATAGATCGAGACGCCTAATATCATTGTCACAAAGTACGTATTTGGACAAAGTTCTAAAGAGGTTTGGAATGGAAGATAGCAAGAAAGGGTTCTTGCCCATGTTGCCCAATACGACGTTGAGTAAAACTCAAAGTCCGACAACGGCAGAAGATAGAGAAAGGATGAGTAAGACTCCCTATGCCTCAGCCATAGGATCTCTAATGTATGACATGCTATGTACTAGACCCGACATTGCATATGCTGTTAGTTTAACTAGCAGATATCAAAGTGATCCAGGAGTGGATCATTGGACAGCGGTCAAAAACATCCTTAAGTACTTGAGAAGAACTAAGGATATGGTTCTTTCTTATGGAGGTGATGAACAGCTCGTTGTTAATGGTTACACCGATGCTAGTTGGAACACCGATCCGGATGATTCTAAACCACAATATGGATACGTATTTAATTTGAATGGTGCAGCAGTTAGCTGGAGGAGTGCAAAGCAAAGCGTTGTGGCGAGACCTTCTACTGAATCGGAATACATGGTTGCTTCGGAGGATTCACAAGAAGCGATATGGATGAAAGAGTTCATTACAGAGCTGGCTGTGGTTCCTAGTGCGCTGGACCCAATGTCTATGTACTGTGATAACATGGGCACCATAGCCAATGTGCAAGAACCAAGGTCACACAAGAAGCTGAAGCACATCAAGCTACGTTTTCACGCTATTCGAGAACATGTCCAAGATGGGGACATAAAGATTTGCAAAGTACACACAGATTTAAATGTGGCGGATCCGTTGACTAAACCTCTCCCGAGGGCAAAACATGACCAACACCAAACTGCCATGGGTGTTCGGTATATTATCATGTAATCTAGATTAGATGACTCTAGTGCAAGTGGGAGACTGTTGGAGATATGCCCTAGAGGCAATAATAAATGTAGTTATTATTATATCTTTGTGTTTATGATAAATGTTTACATTCATGCTATAATAGTATTAACAAGGAAACATTAATACTTGTGTGATTTGTAAACTAAAATAGAGTCCCTAGTAAAGCCTCTTTATAATACTAGCTTGTTGGTTAATAAATGATTGTGGTTTCCCTATCATGAACATTGAGATGTTATTAACAACAAGATCATATCGTTAGGAGAATGATATGGTGGACATACTCCTATAGATAAGCGTAGCATAAAGATCAAGTCATTTTAATAGTTCAATTGCTATATGCTTTCTGATACATAGTAACCGAATTCCTTCGACCATGAGATCATGCATATCACCTTTACCAGATAGATGCTTTGATGACATCAAACACCACACCATAACTGGGTGGCTATAAAGGTGGCATTGAGTGTTCGGAAAGTATTGGTTGAGACACATGGATCAAGAGTGGGATTTGTCCATCCATATGACGGATAGATATACTCTGGGCCCTCTCGGTGAAATGTCATCCAATTAGATTGCAAGCATGTGACTGGCTCACAAGGGATCACATATCACGGGAACGAGAAAAGAGTACTTATCACTAACGAGGTTGAACTAGGTATGCAGGGATACCGACGATCATAACCTCGGATAAGTAAACTATCGTGAGACAAAGAGAAATTAGTATCGTATGTAAGTGGTTCATTCGATCGCAAAGTAATGGTAGAAATATGTGGGAGCCATATGAATTTCCAGATTCCTCTATTGGTTATTGTTCGGAGAAGTGTCTCGATCATGTCCGCATAATTCACGAACCGTAGGGAGACACACTTAAGGATTCGACGTTGTTTGAGTAGTTATGGAATGATGAGAAAGAGACCGAATGTTGTTCGGAGTCTCGGATGGGATCCGGGATATCACGAGGAGATCCGGAATGGTCCGGAGAATAAGATTCATATAAGGAAAGTCCTGTTTCGGGGTTGGAGAATGGTTCCGGTGTTTTCATCGAGAATGTTCTAGAAGGTTCTGGAATGTCCGGCACTCCGAAGGGGAAGCGTACATTAATGTTTCATACCAAGTTGGAATGATTGCATCATGTACTAGGTGTCATCGCTGAACAAAATAAAGGGTTTAATCAAATCCTAGTTTGAAAAGTCAAACGCCAATTTGAAAAGTCAAACGGCTATTTTGGGAAGTGGAGGGGAAGGTGGAAACCGAGTTGGGGAGGAGTTCCTCCCCTCCACCGCCGGCCCCCTTGGGAAACCGAGTTGGGGAGGGACTCCCCTCCCCTGGCGCGGACCCTCCACCTATATAAGGAGGGGCAGGGCTGCCCCTCCTAGCACACAAGATCTCCACCCAAAACCCTAGTCCCGGCGCCGCCACCTCCTGCTGCCGCCACCGCCTAGGGCAAACCGCCGCCGCCTAGCTAAACCCTAGCCGCCGGCTTGCCCCCTCCTTGGTGTTTCTAAACCCTAGATCACCGAGGGCTCTCTCATAGTCTATTATACTCGGTCCGGCTTAAGGCGAAGCCCTGCGAGATCTCCCCTCTACTTCCGGTACCACGCCGTTGTGCTGCCGAAATCACGAGGAGAGTGCTACAACCTCCGCTGCATGCTGGAACAAGGGAGAGGAAGGTCTTCGTCGAGTACCGAACGTGTGACCGACTGCGGGAGCGCTGCCGGAACGCAGCGCCGGAAGGATCGTCTATACGATCTTGAGATCGGGAAGAGTACGACTACATCACCCACGAGAATCCGCTCTCGTTAAACACTTTGGAATCTTCGAGGGTGAGTTATTCCATCGACTCGTTGCTACAATCTAGTAGATAGATCTTGGATTGTTTGTTTGTAAGCGGTAGAAATTTTTTGTTTTCCATGCTACGAAACCCTACACAAAGTGTGTAAGGTAAACAATCCACTTGTTCCATGAAAAAGAGACCATTGTTTTCTCCCTAGTGGCAACATCACATCTACAACCTTAGAGATTTCTGTCACTTCCCTTAGATTAAATAGAGGCATGAACCCACTATCGAGCAAAAATACCCCCTCTTGGAGTCACTAGCAACTACTTGGCCAAGATAGCCACTAACAACGGAGAGCATGCAAGATCACAAACAACACATACATGATAGAATCAGTAAGACAAAACCATTAATCAATCTGACATAGTAATCTCAATATCCATCAAATCCCCGCAAACACAACATGCATGATTACAAATAGATGAGATCTTAATCATGAACGGAGCTCACAAGATCTAGACATGAAAGCACAAAGGAGGAGATACAATCATCTAGCTACTACATGGACCCGTAGTCCAAGGTGGAACTACTCACGCTTCATACCGGAGGCTGGCATGATGAATAAGAAGGCCTCCAGGATGATCTCCCCTCTGGCAGGGTGCCGGGAAGAGCTTCAGATCCTCCTGATCTAGGGACGATGGTGGCGGAGGCTACAGACGGTTTCGTGGAATATTGATTGGGTACTTAGGGTTTAGGCAACGAGGGCTTCTTATAGGCGAAGAGGCGAGGCAGGAGGGCGGCCAGGGGGCCCACACCCTGCCCAGACGCGTCCTAGGGTGGGCCCACGCCTGGGGGGTGTTGCCGCCCTGTGGTTCCCCTCCATCTCTCCTATGGACTCTGTGTTCTCCTCGGTGAAATATTGACTTTGGCTTTTGTACCGTCCAATTCTGAGAATATTGATTTTCTGCCTTTCTAGAAGAAAAAATAGAATAAAACACGCAACTGGCACTATGGCATCTTGTGAATAGGTTAGTACCAGAAAACATATAAAACACCTCAAAGTGTAGACAAATCAAAGAAAAGTAGATACTAAACAAGCATGGAACATCAAAAATTATAGATATGTTTCTTACGTATCAAGCATCCCCAAGCTTATTTCCTGCTCGTCCTCGAGTAGGTAAGTGATTAAAAGAATAATTTTTTAGGTGACATGCACCATCAAAATCCAGATCAAACCATTTGCAAGCATTGAAAGCTGGGATCAAAGAACTCTAAACATGAGCATGAAAGATGGAGTTCTAATAGTAAGACAAAGTAACTATGCATGCAACATGAAAGGCTACAAACAAAGATCATGAATAACATGCATTGAAAATCGTTTGTTTGTTTCACATACAGAAAACATAGCATAGTGGCAATCAGCTTGTCCCTCATGGAGTAGCAAATATATGCATAGGACACCTTCGAAGTTCATAAGAGTGACTAGATACAAATATCACAAGAACAAGTAATATCAACAACATGCATCAATAAATAAGTTTTGGGAGAATGCACATAGAACTAAGAATGGTAACTATGCTCTCTTAACTGGTGCCTAAAGGTAGAAGGTGGAGACTCAATATAATGGTGGAAGAAAGGCCCTTCATATAGGGAAGCAGGGATTTCAAGTTTCAAAAAGAGCTTCCAAAAATTATGGTACTTGTTAGCTTTCAGCCCTCATTGCCCCTATCATAAGAATCTTGAAGTGATTAAGGTTTAAAGTGAATAAAATATGGAGTATATGCTTGACAAAGTATAAGTTGGCAATCTCATGTCCCTTGAATATGAGGGCCGCACCTCATGCTACTCAACTTTAGTCACATGTAAGTTCTTGTCATAGTAAGTACATGTGTATCATAGAGAACCGCCAACAGGGTACCCCTTACACATGGTACAAGAACTATCCCATAACCAAAATGACAAGGCGAGCAGACAATGAGCATCTCAGCAATCTTCTTATTTACCATGGGAATATGGTGTTTTTTCTCTCTTTCCTCTTTTCTCAATGTGTCTCTTTTTTATAAGATGAAAGCTTCATAGATGTCATTATGGTGATGCTGCAAGTTTCTACCATGATTAGGCATGGCTTAGGCTAGCAGCCCAGGCGTTTCTATAACACACATACATAACTCCATGGACTTACAAGCTCCCCTTTCATTTCACACTGACGACATCCATAGACAAAAGAACATGATTTCAACTGTGTACAAAGTACAAGTGCAATGTTGAAAGCGTTCCCCGTGACAATACGGTTCTTCTAATTCCAACGTATAAGTGCAAGCATATACAACATAGATGACACAATGGTTCAAGTTTATTAGGGACAAGAAATATAAATTGTGCCATCAAGTTTATGAGAGCTTTAATCACTAAGTTTTCACATAACAAAATACTTTTTAATTGGAAGATAGATGAAAACAAGAATATACTTGGAATGGTGTAACACACCATGCATAGGAATTTATAGTGGACTCTTTGGAATAACTTGGTTTCTTGGGATTTGGAAGAATGAGTAGAGCTTACTCATACAAGTGGAGGCTAGCAAAAGACTGAGAGCAACCAACTAAGAGAGCAATAATGGCCATAATCATGTAGAGCGACAAAACATTACTAATCAGAGCATAGAGTGGTACTACAAGTCAAGGACTAAATGATAATAGAGGCTATGGTGACTTGTTCATAGTAATAACATGGTGTGATCGTGTGCCAAATCAACCCAAACAAAGCATCAAAGGAGAATACCATAATACTATGCTTTTGCATGCTAAAACAACGCATGATTTTTCAAGGCACACTAAGCAATCCCAAATGTTCGGAACAAGTCATGATACATCAATAATCACTAAGCATAAGGTCAAAACAACACCTAGAATGACATGCTGAAGTCTAAGTCACAGTCAAAGCAAGCTCCTTGCTCTATTTCAAGCAAGAACTTTCTACTCCTTTCCAACACCAATCAACTTAGCTAAAATAACACAGCGAGAGAGGGGGTCTAAACTAATTTATTCAAGCAAACTAAGCAAACCAAACGAAAACTAATCAGCTCCAAGAACAACACAACAGTTCATGAAACAATAAAAACGAAGTGTCTAGAAAGACCTGAGCTTTTTATTGATGAAGAAGGGGATGCCTTGGGGATGGCATCCCCAGGCTTTGATACTTGTAACTCTTGGATATTTCTTGGGGCGACACCGGGGTGGCATCCCCAAGCTTGAGATTTTATCCATTCCGCATCTCATTACATCATTCTCTCTCTACACCTGCAGTTTTCCTTCATACAAAACTTCACACAATCTTCATTAGCAACATTAGTGTATTCAAAAGATAATAGACCCTTGGGTTTATCTTTAGAATAGAAAAATTTCACTAAAAACACAAGATACTCTAGAAATTCCCTCAAAAATCTCAATTTCCCAAAAAGAACCCAAAAAGGAATCAATAAGAAGCAAATGCAAATAATGGCAGAAATCTGTCAAAATAGACCAGCAGGTAGAAACCGATTTTTTCGAAAACCTTCTGTTGCTCAAATAAAAAAGTGTTGAAAACTAACGAAAGTTAGATAACATACTGGTGGATGTATTAGTAAAATATCAGCTCAATCCGACTTACAGAGATTCCTCATGAATTTTTACGGTGGAGCACAAAAATCTGTTTCGGGACAACAACTCCCCAAATCTTACTTTCCTCTCATTAGAGGTCATTCTTGGCACAAAAATAAAAAAAGGATAATGAGAGGTCATTACTGAAGTAATAACTTCCAAGACTCAAGAAAACTCTTGGGTTATCTCCCAACAAGTACTTTTCTTTAACGCCTTTAAGTTAGGCACAAGAAGCAAGAATCAAGTATTTTCAAATGAAGAATTAAGATCAATACTTGCAATCTCTTCAACTAGGAAAGGTATCTCATAAAAATGAGTTTTGGATGATCCCTTCTCATCTATCTTTGGTTCACTACTTTCATCAAAAGGATTTTCAGGAACAACCCAATCAAAATTCTTTTCTAAGGCTTCATGCATTCCAAAAAATTTAAAGGGTATGGGTATCTTAATTTCCTCTCTAGGTTTGGTTTTATCTAAAGTACCCACAACATCTACACATGAGCCTAGCATATTAAATCGCTCAAAGACTTTTTTGGATTACTTAGCAACATCATTGAATTCTTTTAGTAAAGTTTCTAGGATAAAGTCTCTCTTATCAGGATCCTTTTCTTCTTTTAGTTTGAGAAACAAAATTTGCATCGTGGGGTTAAGGTTAACAAACCTAGCCTCCAACATATGAACTAAAGAAGCTGCAGTAATTTTGTAATTAGGAGAAAGTTTTGCTATAGATCTATGCTCAATATCCTCATGTTTGCTAACATGATTAAAGAATTATTCAATATTTTCTTTCCCAATTATGGATCCACTACCTATTGAAAGGTCTTTCAGGGTGAACTTGGGGATCAACATGGTGAGCTAGAGCAAGGCGACAGCTAGAGAAGGAACTAATTTTTTTGTGTTTTTGATAAAGGAAAGCAAACCAAACTAAACTAATTTTTTTTGAAGCTTTTGATAAAAATAGGCAAACAAAACCAAGAAAAATAAACTAAGCAAAACAAAAACAAAGTAAAGAGAAAGGTTGATAAGGACTCCCCTTGTGAAGACGTCCTTAGCCTCCCCGGCAATGGCGCCAGAAAAAGCTTGTTGGTGCTCTGTCAACGTGGGAGTGCTTCGTTGGGAAACCCCAAGAGCAAGGTGTGAAGACCACAACAACAAGTTTTCCCTCAGTAAGAAACCGAGGTTATCAAACCAGTAGGAGGAAGGAAACGTCTCAAAGGTGTTGCAAGCAACTTGGAAACATGCACAACACAAACTCAAGACTTTGCCCCAATGAACAGTGAGGTTGTCAATCTCACCGGTTTTTTGTAACAAAGGATTAATTGTATGGTGTGGAAGGTAATAGTGGTTTGCAGCAAGTAAACAGTAACATTGGAAGATGTATCAATGGTAAAGATTGGACCGGGGTCCATAGTTTACTAGAGGTGTTCTCCTTAGATAAACAAACATGGCATGCTGGGTAAACAAATTACAGAAGGGCAATTGACAGGACTGAGCAAGGCAAAACAATGTAATACTAGACATCATGATCCTATGAGATTCGATTGGGCAATACAACAAGATACATAGACTGCCATCCAACTGCTGTAGGGGTTCGTAGCATGGAAAACAAAAATTTTCTACCGCATGCACACAAACAAGCCAAGATCTATCTACTAGATTGTAGCAACGAGTCGATAGAAGCACTCACCCTTGAAGATTCTAAAGCGGTTAACGAGAGCAGATTCTCGTGGGCGATGTAGTCGTACACTTGCCGATCTCAAGGTCGCGTAGACGATCTTTCCGGCGCTGTGTTCCGGCAGCACTTCCGCAGTTGGTCACACGTTCGGTACTCGATGAAGACCTTCCTCTCCCTTGTTCCAGTAGGCAGTGGAGGTTGTAGTTCTCCCTCGTGATTCCGGCAGCACGACGGCGTGGTGTCAGAAGTAGAGGAAAGATCCCGTAGGGCTTCGTCTAAGCCGAATGCGAGTTATGGTGGATTAGGGTTTCCCGGAAATCTAGGGTTTAGAAATCCGGGAGGAGAAGTAGGTGTCAACGGCGGCTAGGGCGGCGGCGACGGACCAGCGGCGGCGCGAGGCGACGGTGGCGGCGTGTCGGCGGCTGCGGGCTCAGGTGGAGAGGGCTTGGAACTTGTGTGTTGTGTTGGGGTAGCCCTCCCCCTCTATTTATGAGAGGGGGGGGCAGCCTTGGGAGGGGTGGGTTTGAATCTAAACCCAAACCCAAGTTGGATTGAGAGAAGGACTTGTTTCTTCTCCCACTAGGAAACCATTGTTCTAGTTTGACTTTTCAAACTTCCGTTTGACTTTCAATTTAGAGCTTTATTTCTCTCTCACATATGCCAACACCAAGTGACCTTGGATATGATCCAATCATTCCACATACCCATGACACATTCATGGAACATTCTCCTTCCGGACCGGTGAACCTTCTAGACCCTTCTAGAACCTCTCCAATGAAATCATCGGAAACTTTCCCGAACTTCGAAATAGGACTTTCCTTATATGAATCTTATTCTCCGGACCATTTCGGATCTCCTCGTGATACCCCGGATCCCATCCGAGACTCCTAATAACATTCGGTATCCCTACTAACATTCCATATCTACTAAACAACATCGAATCCTTAAGTGTGTCTCCCTACGGTTCATGAATTATGCGGACATGACCGAGACACTTCTCCGATCAATAACCAATAGAGGGATATGGAAATTCATATGGCTCCCACATATTTCTACGATTACTTTGCGATCGAATGAACCACTTACATACGATACCAATTTCCCTTTATCTCACGATAGTTTACTTATCTGAGGTTTTGATCGTCGGTATCTCTGCATACCTAGTTCAACCTCATTACTAATAAGTACTCTTTTATCATTCCCGTGATATGTGATCCCTTGTGAGCCAGTCACATGCTTGCAAGCCAATTGGATGACATTCCACCGAGACGGCCCAGAGTATATCTATCCATCATATGGATGAAAAAATCCCACTCTTGATTCATGTGCCTCAACCCATACTTTCCGAACACTCAATGCCACCTTTATAGCCACCCAGTTACGGTGTGGTGTTTTGTCATCAAAGCATCCTTCCGGTAATGGTGATTAGGATGATCTCATGGTCGAAGGAATTAGGTTACTATGTATCAGAAAGCTTATAGCAAACGAACTATTAAAATGACTTGATCTTTATGCTATGCTTATCTATAGGAGTATGTCCATCATACCATTCTCCTAATGATATGATCTTGTTATTAACAACATCTCAATGTTCATGATCGAGAAACCACGATCATCTATTAATCAACAAGCTAGTATTATAAAGAGGCTTTACCAGGGACTCTAATTTAGTTTACAAATCACACAAGTATTAATGTTTCCTGTTAATACTATTATAGCATGAATGTAAACATTTATCATAAACACAAAGATATAATAATAACTGCTTTTATTATTGCCTCTAGGGCATATCTCCAACAGTCTCCCACTTGCACTAGAGTCAACTAATCTAGATTACATGGTAATAT
Organism: Avena atlantica; assembly: GCA_910589765.1. Classification (NCBI taxonomy): domain Eukaryota; kingdom Viridiplantae; phylum Streptophyta; class Magnoliopsida; order Poales; family Poaceae; genus Avena; species Avena atlantica. The sequence goes on along the minus strand of OU342734.1, from coordinate 358,520,252 downwards.
ACCGAACACCCATGGCGGTTTGGTGCTGGTCATGTTTTGCCCTCGGGAGAGGTTTAGACAATGGATCCGCCACATTCAGATATTTGTGTACTTTGCAAATCTTTATGTCACCATCTTGGACATGTTCTCGTATAGCGTGAAAACGTAGTTTGATGTGCTTCAGCTTCTTGTGTGACCTTGGTTCTTGCGCATTGGCTATGGCGCCCATGTTATCACAGTAGATAGACATTGGGTCCAGCACACTTGGAACCACAACGAGCTCTATATGAACTCCTTCATCCATATCGCCTCTTGTGAAGCCTCCGAAGCAGCTATGTATTCTGATTCAGTTGAAGATCTCGCCACAACGCTTTGCTTTGCACTCCTCCAGCTAACTGCTACACCATTCAAAGTAAATACGTATCTAGATTGAGATTTAGAATCATCCGGATCGGTGTTCCAACTAGCATCGGTGTAACCATTAACAACGAGATGTTCATCACCTCCATAAGAAAGAACCATATCCTTAGTTCTTCTCAAGTACTTAAGGATGTTTTTGACCGCTGTCCAATGATCCACTCCTGGATCACTTGATATCTGCTAGTCAAACTAACAGTATATGCAATGTCGGGTCTAGTACATAGCATGGCATACATTAGAGATCCTATGGTTGAGGCATAGGGAGTCTTACTCATCCTTTCTCTATCTTCTGCCATTGCAGGACTTTGAGTTTTACTCAAGGTCGTATTGGGCAACATGGGAAAGAACCCGTTCTTGCTATCTTCCATTCCAAACCTCTTTAGAACTTTGTCCAAATATGTACTTTGTGACAATGATATTAGGCGTCTCGATCTATCTCTATAAATCTTTATGCCTAATATGTAAGCTGCTTCGCCAAGATCTTTCATTGAAAAACTATCATTCAAATAATCCTTGACACTATTAAGAAGGTCTACATCATTCCCAATCAACAATATGTCATCTACATATAATATTAAGAATGCTACAGAGCTCCCACTCACTTTCTTGTAAATACAAGCTTCTCCATAAGTTTGCATAAAACCAAAGCTTTTGATTACCTTATCAAAACGTTGATTCCAACTTCGGGATGCTTGCTTCAATCCATATATGGACCGTTGAAGTCTGCATACCTTGTTCGCATCTTTAGGATCGAAAAAACCTTTGGGTTGCATCATATACAACTCTTCATCAATGTCTCCATTGAGGAAAGCTGTTTTGACATCCATCTGCCATATCTCATAATCATAATCTGCAGCGATTGCTAACATAATCCTCATAGACTTTAGCTTCCCTACTGGTGATAAAGTCTCATCGTAGTCAACTCCTTGAATTTGTCGAAACCGTTTTGCGACAAGTCGAGCTTTATAGATAGTAACATTACCATCATCATCCGTTTTCTTATTGAAAATCCATTCGTTCTCGACAGCCTTCTGGCCATCTGGTAAGTCCACCAAAGTCCATACTTGGTTTTCGTACATGGATCCAATCTCGGATTTCACGACTTCTTGCCATTTATTGGAATCTGGGCTCATCATTGCTTCCTCATATGTCACTGGGTCATCGGTGTTATCCACCAACATGACACTCATAGCGGGATCATACCAATCAGGAGTGGTACGAGTTCTCATTGACCTGCGAGGTTCCGTAGTAACTTCAATCAAAGTTTCATGATCAACATCATTAGCTTCCTCTCTTATTGGTGTAGGCGCCACAGGAACTACTTCCTGTGCTGCGCTACTCGCAAGTTCGAGAGAAGGTTCAACAACCTCGTTGATTTCTACTTTCCTTCCAGTCACTTCTTTCGAGAGAAACTCCTTCTCTAGAAAGGATCCATTCTTGGCAACGAAGATTTTGCCCTCGGATCTATGATAGAAGGTATACCCAATAGTTTCCTTCGGGTATCCTATGAAGACGCATTTTTCCGCTTTGGGTTCAAGCTTGTCCGGCTATAAATTCTTTACATAAGCTTCACAACCCCAAACTTTAAGGAACGACAATTTAGGTTTCTTTCCAAACCATAATTCATACGGTGTCGTTTAAACGGATTTAGATGGTTCCCTATTTAAAGTGAATGTGGCTGTTTCTAATGCATAACCCTAAAATGTTAGCGGTAAATATGTAAGTGACATCATTGAACGAACCATATCTAAGAGAGTTCAATTACGACGTTCAGACACACCATTACGCTGTGGTGTTCCCGGCGGTGTCAATTGTGAAAGTATTCCGCATTTCTTCAAATGCTTTCCAAACTCGTAACTTAGATATTCGCCTCCATGATCAGATCGTAGAAATTTAATCTTCTTGTTACGTTGATTCTCTACCTCACTTTGAAATTCCTTAAACTTCTCGAAAGTTTCGGACTTATGTTTCATGAAATAGATATACCCATATCTACTCAAGTCATCCGTGAAGGTAAGAACATAACGATAACCACCGCGTGATGCTACACTCATTGGACCACACACATCGGTATGTATGATTTCCAATAAGTCCGTAGCTCGCTCCATCATACCAGAAAATGGAGTCTTAGTCATTTTACCCATCAGACATGCTTCGCATCTTTCAAGTGTTTCGAAATCAAGTGATTCAAGAAGTCCATCGGAATGGAGTTTCTTCATACGCTTCACTCCAATATGACCAAGACGACAATGCCACATATAGGTCGAGTTATCGCTCAATTTCAAACGTTTAGCTTCAATGTTATTAATGTGTGTATTTCCACAATTGAGATTCAATAAGAATAGACCATCTATCAAAGGTGCATGTGCATAAAACATATTACTCATATAAATCGAATAACCATTATTCCCGGACTTAAACAAGTAACCGTCTTGCAATAAACATGATCCAGATATAATGTTCATGCTCAACACAGGCACCAAATAACAATTATTTAAGTATAAAACTAATCCCGATGGTAGATGAAGAGGTAGCGTGCCGACCGCGATCACATCAACCTTTGATCCGTTTCCAATGCGCATCGTCACCTTGTTCTTCGCTAGCTTCCGTTTATTCTGCTGTACCTGTTTCGACTTACAAATATGAGAAACCGAACCAGTATCAAATACCCAGGCACTACTACAAGTACTAGTGATATACACATCAATAACATGTATATCAGATATACCTTTCTTCTTGATATTGTCATTCTTCAAATCGCCAAGTACTTTGGGCAATTCCGCTTCCAGTGACCTTCTCCCTTGTAGTAAAAGCACTCAGTATCAGGCTTAGGCCCAGCCTTGGTCTTCTTCGCCGGCACGGTAAATTTCTTACCGCCCTTCTTGAAGTTTCCCTTTTTATTAGACTTGCCTTGCTTTTTGAATTTGGTGGTCTTATTGACCAACAAAACTTGGTGCTCTTTATTAATCTCCACTTCTGCAGATTTCAAAATGGAGAATAGTTCTGGCAACGTGTTGTCCATGTTTTGCATATTGTAGTTCATCACAAAGTTCTTGTAACTTGGTGGTAGTGATTGGAGGACACGGTGAATCCCCAAATAATTAGGAATCACTATACCCAAATTTTGGAGTTTATTTGCGTGCCCAGACATCTTGAGCACGTGCTCACTGACGGAGCTGCCCTCTTCCATCTTTCAGTTAAAGAACTTTTCAGAGGCCTCATAACTCTCAACTGCCGCATGAGCCTCAAATATCATTTTGAGTTCACGGACAATATCATGTGGGTCATGGTTCTCAAACCTTTTCTGAAGCTCCGATTCCAAACCATACAAGATAGCACACTGAACTGTGGAGTACTGATTCTTCCGAGTGAGGTAAACATTCTTTACTTCATCGGTAGCAGTATCTGCAGGCGGGTCACCCAGCGGTGCATCCAGCACATAGGTCAAATTACTAGCATTGAGGACAATCCTCAAATTGCAGAACCAATCCGCGAAGTTGCTTCCATTTGTTTTTCAACTTTTCTTTCTCTAGGAACGCATTAAAATTGATGGTAGGGGCTGCCATTGATCTACAACATATTTGCAATAGTTTAGACTAAGTTTATGACAAATTGCATTCTAATTAATAGTTAAATTAATCTAGGTGAAATCCCACTCAAAACAATATCCGTCACATTGTTTTAGTGATCACATGAACCAAATCCACCACATCAAAACCGATCATCATGAGAGTTGATGTAGCTTCAATGGCGAACAATCAACATGTTCATCATATCTACTATATGACTCATGCTTTACCTTTCGGTGATCCATGTTCAGAGACCATGTATGTACATGCTAGGCTCGTCAAGATGAAACCCTAGCTTCCGCATGAGCAAATCTGACTTTCTCATGTTGTATACACTCGCAGAATCTAACACACCCGATCATCACGTGGTGCTTCGAAACAACGAGCTTTAGCAACGGTGCTTACTAAGGATGAACACTTTAAAACATAAATTTTTTGTGCTTGAGGGATCATCTTATAATGCTACCGTCGCAAACTAAGCAATACAAGATGCATAAAGGATTAACATCACATGCAATTCATAATATGTGATATGATATGGCCTTTCTTCTTGTGCTTCCGATCTCCATCTTCAAGCACGAACATGATCTCCATTATCACCGGTATGGTGTCAAGTTCAATGGCGCCGTTTCATGATTGTCTTCCACCAGCTTCAACTATTACAACTACTTTGAATAGACACACATGTCTTAACGGAATTTAAAGGACAACCATATGGCTCCTGCCGGTTGCCAACTTACAATAAGGAACATTGCATACATCATATATAATCACAATCATGACCATATCACATCACAGCACACCCCTGCAAAACAAAGTTAGACGCCTCAATTTTCTTTGCATATTTTACGTGGTTTGGGGCTTTCAATAAGTGTCGTTCTAACTTACGAACAAGAACCACAACGTTGATGCTTGAACTATCAAGTGCTCGTTGTAATTGAATCTATACTATGATGGGAGAGACATAAACCCACAAAGCCACTTATGTAATACAAGTTGCATGTTAAGCGTGGAGCAAGTCTCATGAACGATGTCATGTAAGGTTAGCTCGGGCCGCTTCATCTCATCATACCTCAAGATACAAAGTACACATAAAGCAATTGATAATAAAAGCACCACCGCCCACAATGACCATTGTGTTCTACTCGTGCAACATATCTACATATAGACATGGCTCTGATACCACTATAGGGGTTCGTAGCATGGAAAACAAAAATTTTCTACCGTATGCACACAAACAAAAAAAGATCTATCTACTAGATTGTAGCAACGAGTCGATAGAATCACTCACCCTCGAAGATTCCAAAGCGGTTAATGAGAGCAGATTCTCATGGGTGATGTAGTCGTACACTTGCCGATCTCAAGATCGCTTAGACGATCCTTCCGGCGCTGCGTTCTGACAGACCTTCCTCTCCCTTGTTCCAGCAGGAAGCGGAGGTTGTAGTTCTCCCTCGCAATTCTGGCAGCACGACGACATGGTGTCGAAAGTAGAGGAAAGATCTCGCAGGGCTTCGCCTAAGACGGATGCGAGTTATGGTGGATTAGGGTTTCCCGGAAATCTAGGGTTTAGAAATCCGAGACGAGGAGGTGTCAGCGGCGGCGACGGACCGGCGGCGGCGACGAGCTCGGGTGGAGAGTGCTTGGAACTTGTGTGTTGTGTTAGGGCAGCCCCCCTCTATTTATGAGAGGGGGGAAGCCTTGGGAGGGGTGGGTTTGAATCCAAACCCAAACCCAAGTTGGATTGAGAGAAGGACTTGTTTCTTCTCCCACTAGGAAACCATTGTTCCAGTTTGACTTTTCAAACTTCCGTTTGACTTTCAATTTAGAGCTTTATTTCTCTCTCACATATGCCAACACCAAGTGACCTTGGATATGATCCAATCATTCCACATACCCATGACACATTCATGGACCATTCTCCTTCCGGACCGGTGAACCTTCTAGACCCTTCTAGAACCTCTCCAATGAAATCATCGGAAACTTTCCCGAACTCCAAAATAGGACTTTCCTTACATGAATCTTATTCTCCGGACCATTCCGGATCTCCTAGTGATATCCCGGATCCCATCTGGGACTACGAATAACATTCAGTATCTCTACTAACATTCCATATCTACTAAACAACATCGAATCCTTAAATGTGTCTCCCTACGGTTCGTGAATTATGCGGACATGACCGAGACACTTCTCCGATCAATAACCAATAGAGGAATCTGGAAATTCATATGGATCCCACATATTTCTACGATTACTTTGGGATCGAATGAAATACTTACATACGATACCAATTTCCCTTTCTCTCACGATAGTTTACTTATCTGAGGTTTTGATCGTCGGTATCTCTGCATACCTAGTTCAACCTCATTACTGATAAGTACTCTTTTATCATTCCCGTGATATGTGATACCTTGTGAGCCAGTCACATGCTTGCAAGCCAATTGGATGGCATTCCACCGAGAGGGCCCAGAGTATATCTATCTGTCATATGGATGGACAAATCCCACTCTTGATTCATGTGCCTCAACCCATACTTTCCGAACACTCAATGCCACATTTATATCCACCCAGTTACGGTGTGGTGTTTGATGTCATCAAAGCATCCTTCCGGTGATGGTGATTAGCATGATCTCATGGTCGAAGGAATTAGGTTACTATGTATCAGAAAGCTTATAGCAAACGAACTATTAAAATGACTTGATCTTTATGCTAAGCTTATCTATAGGAGTATGTCCATCATACTATTATCCTAATGATATGATCTTGTTATTAACAACATCTCAATGTTCATGATTGAGAAACCATGATCATCTATTAATCAACAAGCTAGTATTATAAAGAGGCTTTACCAGGGACTCTAATTTAGTTTACAAATCACACAAGTATTAATGTTTCCTGTTAATACTATTATAGCATGAATGTAAAAATTTATCATAAACACAAAGATATAATAATAACTGCTTTTATTATTGCCTCTAGGGAATATCTCCAACAACTGCATCTATGACTAGAAGTCCACCTTTGGGTTATTGATACATTGGAAACGTATCTATAATTTTTGATGCTCCAGGCTTGTTTTATATCATTTGTCTTATGTTTTGTCTACACTTTGAGGTGTTTTTATATCTTTTCTAGAACTAACCTATTAACAAGTTGCCATAGTGCCAGTTGCCTATTTTCTTCTGTTTTTGGTTCCAGAAAGGCGGAAATCCAATATTCTCGGAATTGGACTGGACAAAAGCCAAATTCAATAAATTTCCGTGAGGGACACGAATCCAGAAGGAGGGACGGAGAGGCACCAGAGGGTGGCCAGACCCCCTGGGCGCATCCAAGCCTAGCCCGCGCCTGGGAAGGGTGTGGGCCCTCTGGCCGCCTCCTCGGCCTCCCCCTTTGCCTATAAGAAGCCCCCGGGGAGAAAATCCTAAAGAATCCAGAAGAAATCCACGAAAACCTCCGTAGCACCGCCGCCACCAAAGGGGAGATTCGGGGGACAAAAAGTCTCTGTTCCTGCACCCTGCCGGGACGGGGAAGTGCCCCCGGAGCCATCTCCATCAATCTCCACCAACATATCCATCACCGTTGCTAATTCCCATGATGAGGAGGGAGTAGTTCTTCCTCAGGGCTAAGGGCCCTACCGGTAGCTATGTGTTCATCTCTCTCTCTATGCATGATCTTGTGGTCATGAGCTTTGTGATCAAGTAGATCTACCTTGCTACTCAAGTGCTTCATTAGATCTCTGCTCTCCCCATGTGTGTGAAAGTGAAAGCGTGCACGCCATGGTGGCACTAAGGATTGAGTCTACATAAATACTCTTTGTGCTTTAATAGATCTATGCTTTTCCACACGTGTGTGAAAGTGACAGCGGGCATACCGTGTGTGGCACTTTGGCTAGATTGAATATTTTTTATGAGTTATATTTGGAGTTGGATGTCTCTATGAAATTGTGGTGTTTGTTGGAACCATCTACCGCTCTAGGTGATAGTGTGGGGTTATCTAGATTGGGGAAGGCAGACTTTGAGGTGTGCTGTTATAGCCCTACCATGGATTAGTGTGTCCAACCGGAGAGTAGTTAAGAGTAGTATCATGAAGAGAGGATATTTATATGAGAGAGTGTTCACTAGTGAAAGTATGATCCCTGGGCCTTGTTTCTAAGCATTGAAACACCGTTTGCATCTAGATCTGTTACATGTTTGCTTGCTTCTAGTATTTACCTCACCGTCAATCTCCATCAAAGCTATTTTCTGGCACCGTTACCACTTGTATTTCACTATCTCTTCGCCGAACTAGTGCACCTATACACCTGACAAGTGTATTGGGTGTGTTGGGGACACAAGAGACTTCTTGTATCTTGAGTTCGATAAACCTTGGGTAACCCACTTAAGGGAAACTTGCTACTGTTCTACAAACCTCTGCACTTGGAGGCCCAACAACTGTCTACAAGAATAGAAGTGCGTAGACATCAAGCTCTTTTCTGGCACCGTTGCCGGGTAGGAAAGGTAAAAGGCACTCACACACTTACCCCACGGCAACAGCAATCTAGAAAGCTCTTTTCTGGCGCCGTTGCCGGGGAGGTAAGGTAACAGGTACTCACATCCTCCGGTGTGAGTGATCGAAGTTATTTCCTTTAGATTCTGCAGTTTTGTATTTTTGTTTCTTGTTTTCACTAGTTAGGCTTAATGGAAAACAACGAAAAAATAGAGAGATTTATAGTGTTTATCTTGAGTTAGGACATGAAGTGTTTACAGAGAAAATTAAAAAACCTATGGAACTCTATTTGCATGCTAATAGCAATGTTATTAGTATGAATTCTTTGGAAACCATTATTGCTAATGCTATGGAAACGTCTAAGCTTGGGGAACCTAGTTTTGATGAAAATGATCTTTTCAGTCCACCTACTATTGAGGAGAAAGTTAATTATGATTACAATATGCCTCCTATATTTGATGATTATGGTGATGAGAATAGTAATGATAGCTATATTTTTGAATTTGCTCCCACTATAATTAATAAGAATGACTATGCTTATGTGGAGAGTAATAATCATTTTATGCATGTGGCTCATGATAAGAATGTTTTATGTGATAGTTATATTGTTAATTTTATTCGTGTTGCTACTAAAAGTTATTATGAGAGAGGGAAACATGGTTTTATGCATCTCAATAATATTAAGTTTCCCCTCTTTATGTTGAAAGCCTTGAAGTTGCACTTGTTTTGCATTCCTATGCTTGTTGCTTTGTGCTTTCATGACTTGTTTCTTTACAAGATTCCTATGCATAGGAAGTGGGTTAGACTTAAATGTGTTTTGAATTTGCTTCTTGATGCTGTCTTTTACTTTAATTCATATTTCTTATGTGAGCATCTTCTCAATCTATCAAGCCTAACCTAAAGGCGTTAAAGAAAACTAATTGTTGGGAGATAACCCAAGAGTTTCCTTGAGTCTTGGAAGTTATTACTTCAGTAATGACCTCTCCTTATCCTTTTTGTTTGCTTTTTGTGCCAAGAATAACCTCTAATAAAAGGGAAGTAAGAATTGGGGAGTTACTGTCCCGAAACAGATTTCTGTCCTCCACCAAAAAAATTCGTGAGGAGTCTCTGTAACTCGTATTGAGCTAAAAATTTACTAATAAATCCCCCAATATGTTAGCTAACTTTCATTAGTTCAACACTTTTTTTATATGAGCAACATAAGGTGTTGTAAAAATCGGTTTCTACCTATTGGTCTGTTTTGACAGATTTCTGCCATTATTTGCATTTGCTTCTTATTGATTCCTTTTTGAGTTCTCTTTTGGGGAATTGAGCTTTTTGAAGGATTTTCTACAGTAGCTTGTGTCTTTGGTGAAAGTTTTGCTGTTTTGAAACTAAACCCAAAGGTCTATTATCTTTGGAATAAACTAATGTTGCTAATGAAGATTGTGTGAAGTTTTGTATGAAGAAAATTTGCAAGTGTAGAGAAATAATGATGTAATGAGATGAAGAATGGACAAAACCTCAAGCTTGGGGATGCCACCATGGTGTCACCCCAATAAATATCCAAGAGGTACAAGCGTCAAAGCTTGGGGATGCCTAAGGCATCCCCTTCTTCATCAATAAAAAGCTCAGGTCTATCTAGACACTTCGTTTTCATTGTTTCACGCTCTGTTGTGTTGTTCTTGGAGTGTCATAGTTTTTGTTTTTGGTTTTCGTTTGCTTACACTAGAAGGAATGTGCTGATACATGACCCTCCATTTTCGTCACTGAATCATCATTGTCTACAATATATGACGAACTTATGACAAAAAATAGATTGTCAAAAACTGAGCGTCAGTAATTGCACACAACGACGCTTTTTACGAAATTATCATAATCGTCTATGACGATATTGGATCGTCATAACCGTTATGATGATCGGATATCATCACTGCCAAACTAGCCTGGCCAGGTCAGATCCTACGTGGCTGATCCGACATGGCAAGAAATCAGCCCGATCCACTTCAGCTATTTATATGGGCCGAGCCCAGTAATTTAGTCTGATTTTTCATATCAGTTCTCTCCAACGTACTACATGGGCCAAGTCCAACATGTAGGCCTATTTAGCTTGTGGTCTTGGCCTTTTATAGAAATATCTTTTTTATTTGACCTTTCATTTTCAGCAGGTCCCACTTGTCAGTTTAATTTTTCACACGAGGTCCCACTCGTTAATTTCCACGATTTGACGATAATTGATCAGCTAATAATTTATTCAGAAAGGCAAGAATACACGAAATTATTTTCACAGTATCCATAAATAAGTGCATTACAATAGTTCCATGGTTCAAATTACATACTATACACAATAAATATTCCAGCGCTCCCACACTTTAAATCACAAGCTATACAATAATTTCCCAGCGCTCACATACTAGTTTATTCCAATAGTTGATTACAATAGTTCCATGGTTACAACAATATTGTGACACCCCCGGGATCAGGGCTAAACAAATCCCAGACCTCCATCTGAAATAAGCTTAACCTTGAGCTCGAAAATATCCAGTGAAGAATCGGTAACACGACAGTGACCCTACGACACAAAACATGTATTACATCAAGCTCATAACTGAGCAGAGAACCAAATTATTACAAGAAGAGGTCACTGACCACAAACAACGGAAGGCAAATTATGCTATTAAGTATAGCAAACTTAACAAATGGCCTAAGAGGCCTGAAGCATAACGATGACGTCCCAGCCCATAGATTCCAGGCTGCCGGCCGGGAACCCCAAACTACTCGTCGGTGTCGATGTCGTACAGAACTCGTCTTTAAGGGAAACACTTACTCTGCCAAAAGTATCAACAAAGCAAGGGTGAGTACAGGGTGTACTCCGTAAGACTTATGGCTGGTGGAGTTGTTTTGCATAAAGCCATCTTTGTTTATAAAACAAGAGGGAGAGAAGAAGCTCGTCTAATCAGAGTATTTTAAAAGAGGATAAGAGAGTGATATCTCCGAAATATTGATCATCATCTTTGATATCCACCAAATCATCATCAAGTCTAAACTAGGATCACCCCCTCGTACACATGAGAAAGCATCGTTAAGCACACGTTGATCTGCCAAGTTTTACGATTAGGTTATAGTTCTCTATGATCTTAGAATCTAGTCACCAAGCATTCATAACCGTGAACACGGCTTTTCAAAAAAAATTAACCCTGCAGGGGTGTAAAACTTTACCCACACGTACCAACCGACTCTTAATGCCAACGTTTTAGCCCTCTTCCTTGGAAGGCCGGCAGAGGGTGGTTGGCCACGACCTTTACCTTGCTTTCACCGAGACCATGAGTCACGCAATAAGTATGGTCCCACCGTAACGGGTCAAATCCCGAAGCTGGTACTTAAAGATGTGAGGCGAGGTTGATTTACCAGGGGCGCATCAACACCAAGCAACCCGGTCCACGCTTCGCTACCTATATGAATGCACCTCCTTCACGTCCTTATTTCGAAAACGTTTTCAATGCGTATGTCGAATGGAACGCCCGAACTATGTGACTCATGGAATCTACTAGGCAAGTTAATCAAGCGAGGGGTTCCCAAGCCCCGTGTGGCTGTACGCTCGTCTTGGTTCCAAAGGCAAGAACTCAGGTCCTAATGGTGGCGAGCATGGGACTAGAAAAACCACATCCCACAGTGGCCTCCCATACAAGCCTTAGCAAGTTTAATCTCATATCACTGATCTCATCTCATCACGGTCTCCTGTCATACTAGATTCTCTATATCTGATACATCATCTGGATGGACCAGACTGACAGCTATGCATGGCTAAGCAGAACACAGATACAAGCTCTAGCAGTGCACACAAGCCAAATCTAGTTATGCTAGGAGCAGTGGATAAGGTAATATAAGCTCAAAGGGAGTAATGCAATAGATAGGATACTCTATCTATCGATAAAATACCACGGTAGAATCATATGCATCATGGCAGGAATTGAAATGCTTTCAAAATCATAGGATTATATCATGGTGGGGCTACGCTTGCCTTTGCCAGTTGATAACCGATACGCAGATCTTCGGGAGCCTTGTACTTGACTTGGTTATAGTTGGTCAAGTATTGTTCGTCGATCTTCGATGTTCGACGGTGTTGACCTCTGGCTTCGATCTCGATCTCAATATCGTATTCTACCGAGGAAGAACCAAACACTGGGAAGAAAGGGAAAACAATCAACACATGGCATCAATGCAATTCTCAAGCAAGTATGATAATATGACAAGTTAAATTGTATTGAACTGAAACCCTAAAGCATGCTCGACAATTTAATCGGAGTTCCGAGGGGTGAAAACCCTAACTCAGGGAAACTCCGGATGTATATGTGAGGGGTTGATTTGTTCTTCTAATTAAACTTGTCATTTTAGTTGTTGATCAATGCATGATGATAGCTTAAATAGCTAGGTTTCATTTTTCTAAACATTTTGATATATTATACATATTTTTCTGACTTATAAATATTAAGTTATTTAATTTATAAGATTTATATCAATTTTTGGAATTATTTAAAACCTTTTAAATCAGTTTATTGCATCACTATGACGTCAGCACATGGGTGGGGGACATTTGTCACTAGGGCAGTGCCTACCCACCGTGGATGACATAGGGGCCCATGGCCACCTCAGTTACCACGCGGGGACCACGTCACCACGGCGGCAACAAGGCAGACGACAGCCGACGGCGACGATAGAGGACAAGCGGGGGCAGGCGCTGGCTTCGTTCGAATTAGCGCAGCAGGGCGAACCTAATAGCGGTGGCTCCGCTCCTATTTGGTAGCCAGAGCCATGTCTACGGCGAGGTCTGGCGGTGGCTGACGGCGGCGCGCGAGGCAAGAACGAACCCGAGCAGGAGGGAGAGGGAGGAGAGGCTCCTGAGAACCGTAAGCTCACCTAGATCACGATTCCGGGACCAGTTCATCCAGAGGAGGTCAGAGACAAGATCAACATCGACGACGAGCAGTGGCCAGAGGCGGGGAATACGAGCTTGGCGGTGGCGATTCAGGGATCATGGGCGTGATTCCTTCGCCGGGGAGGACAATGGAGGGACGGGGAAGCTCGGGGCATGCTCATATAGATTCGGGGAGGCCTCTAGCGGCGGCGCGAGACGGCGACGTCGGCTAGGGTTTCGGGCTCAAGAGGGGAAAACGCAAGGGAACACGAGAGAGAGTGAGATGGGTACGAGGAGAGAGAGGGGAGCGTCAGCGTTCTTATCCCCTGCTCAGCGGGCTGCGGCGGGCATCGTGGCGCATAGGAGATCGACAGCGAGCGACGAGACACGCAGGTGCTTGCGGTGTCCTTCTGGATGGATGAGGAAGAAAGAAGAAATCCGGCAAAGGGGTATGGGCCAGTTGGGCCGCTGCTGGGCCACGAGAGCCGCGGGTGTGCAGCAGGCAGAGGGGAGAGGGGAGTTGGGCCGGCCTAGGCTGCTTCTCTGGTTCCATTTTTTTACTAAAACCCCTTTTTCTTTATCTGTTTTGATTTTCTATTTTTGTATTTCCATTTTGAATCTGTTTTTGGTAAATTTGAAAATACCAGAGGGGTTTGTAAAACTAGTAAAATATTTTGGGGCCCTTTTAGTCCAATCGGGCTCCAAACATTTTGGATTTTCAAATATTTTCAAAACCACTTTGAAGGGATTTCAAAGAGAGGGGAGATATTAGGGTTTTAGGGTTTTGTCCTTATTTTCTTGCATGCAAATTTTGATATGATGCTCATGAATGCACAATCAAGCCCTAATATAAGTTTAGCTAAAACTGGGTTGTTACAGCTCTATCCCCCTTACGAGAATCTCGACCCGAGATTCCAAAGGTAGGAAAAGAGACAGAGAGAGAAAGAGACGAGGTCACTCTAAAGATAAGAGGGAAACACACTAACCATGTCATAGAGTATCTCATGGTCAACTCATGGATGGAGTGTTCAGAAACAACTCTTAGATGACAAACATGAAACACATCAAGGTAACGGAGGAAACAAGAGGATAAGGTTTCAAGTTGTTAGACAGATGGTCTTCATAAGGATTGAGACCATGGAACTCATAAGAGTTTAAGCTTCCAAAAAGGAAGGCTTCCAACAGAAAGAACATAACACAGACTTCGATGGAGAGCCTCTACTAAATAACTTAAGTAGAGATTTCAGGTTGCAGAGACATGGATCAACAAAACCAAGCTGTTGAACTACTTTTGACATAGAAGGGTCACTCTTTCATTCAACAGAAGGCCAAGATGGGAAGGATTATGTTGGTGGAGAGGACTCAATAGAGTCACAAGGAACATGTATACAGAGAAACTGTTGATTACCAAAATCATAGTCACTCTTAAAACATGATTAAGAGAATGGAGGAAACTCTTTATTCATCCAGATTTATCAAAATCTTTGCCAAGATCATGATATCACTTTACTCCACTAAGATGAATGGTTAAGAAGATTCCTGATGACACGAGAATAAAGAAACTTCATTCTCAGACTTCAATTACTTGGCACAACAAAATTATTGCCAATATAAAATGGTCTGGAGTATCGACCGAGAGACATTTAGCAACACTACTTTAAATGTTCTCCTTGATGTTGGAGAAATCAAACATCAAGTAAAGGTCGGACTTCGGATACAAAGGAACCATAAGAACAACTCCTATAATAAATCATAGAAGAAGCCTCATGAAGATGGTTGTTATTGCTGATTCAAGAGAATATGGCAAAGGTCTTTCTGGCTAGGTGTGTGAACCATTACATCAATCTTGCCAGACTTACAAAGATACCTATGTAAAAATCTTGAGGAACACCAACCATCATTACTTCTTGAGATTCAGCTTTGGTTAGGTGGAATGATATTTCAGACTCAGCATGTCCGAATAGTAAATTTGCAACAATTACCACAAAGGTAAAGTCACTAGATTCTCAAGATACGGACTACAGTGTAAAGCTCCAAAAGATTGAGCTAGATTGCTATACCCATGTATTAGCATCTTGTCGAAAGACAACTGCGCCTACATTGGGGTACTTGAAATAAAATACAGATGTATCCTTAAAGGAGAGAGAGATAACTCTTCTCGAATCCACGGCGACATCTTTCAGCAATTGCACGTGAATTGTAGGAGGTCACTTCTAGCATCCAGAACACATTCTTCGAGATGAGTCGAGGATGGTTCTCGAAAATTTCCAACATTGTTTGCCAAATGTTCCATATGAATCTTTTCTAGCATGGAGAAAATAAGATGTCATTGATGGGATCAACAACAAACTTATTGGAACACTCCAAGAAGATGGACTCATATTTCGTATGAACAAGGCAAAAGTATTGGTCAGACCAAAGGACACGAAGATGTACTCAAGTGAAACATCACAAGTAGAAACACCATCAAGATAGTCCTTGGAACTGAGTTTGATTTCATAATAACCCAAATCAAATCAAAGGTGGGGGAAGATAGTATATCCACAAAGTGTCAACACCCGGATATTTAATCCCAGATGCCTGTTATGCCATACCTCGCAATCCTAGGATTACCATTTTTGCGAGACATAACAGAATTGGATACCACAGTACATCATCCATTACAAACCATACATAAGGTCTTACACAAATAAGGATCTCTGATCCAGTTCTTAATACAACTTCAACTAGCGGAATACGTAATAATAACGGTAGCGTAGGCGAAGCTCCATCTTCGGGGTCACAGGCAATGCTGACGATGGGAGATGATCCTAGTTGTCGTAACCTTCCTAGGGTCCATCCTCCAGGTACTCCTCTTCATAGTCTGGCCACGGGAATAGCCAGCGACAAAGCCATGAGTACTCTTTAAGTACTCGCAAACTAATACTAACAAGTGCAGGTTTTTTTGATAATAGGACACTAGGCTCTAGGGTTGTTTTGCAAGAAGCCAGATTTATCTCTACTAAGTTCAGAAGCAAGAGAAGCTAGTCACACATTTATAACTCCCAAGTGGGAACTTGTATTTCATGTCACAACTCTGTTGTGGTCAAGTCAAAGTCTCAATTCATTTCACAAGTCATTTTGAAAACATCTGACGGGGGAACAGTATGGCCACTCCAAATGTCCATAACCGCGGACGCGGCTATTCGAATAGTTTGACACTCTGCAGAGATTGTACACTTTCACCACAACATTCGATACATCCGTCAGGAACAAATCCTGAATTCACCATAATCAGTATGCGGATAATCAATCCTAACCTTTCAATTACACGCCCAAGTATAATCACCTCTCCTGTGAGTTTGGCCTCCCAACCATGACCAACTGTCATCTTGGGTACTGCACATGTGGACAATCTTCACAAGGTAGCCTCAGCTCAGACCATGGCCATGAGGGAACCAATACTAAGGTATATAAGTTTCCAGTAAAGCCCTACCCAATCTTCGGGTATTGTGGTTGTACGGTAAAATTGGAATGGTATCGCATCCAGACAACCATCAGTTTTTAAAAAAAGGCTAAGGCTCATGCCTCAACATTTTCATCACCAAAATCATCTGGTATTCAGAAACACATGTCAAAACATCTTAGTAGAATGATCCATCATTTCTAAGGTTTTCATAACCATTTTCACCAAGTATTCCCATCTAAAGTTGATCAAGTTTTATGCTTAGCACTAGCATCTACAAGTGGGGGTGAGTACTAATGAAGGGTGATACACAAGTGGAGTTTCAACTAAGTACCACCTCATATCTTAGGATGATATCAAGGTTTATAACTTAGGCCAAATTTTATGCTCTTTATGCAACCTTCAATTATATCTTTGTAGAATCTACAAGCTACTTAAGTACACCCTAAGCTAAAGCTTTGATAAAGAAACAAAGGTAGAAAGCTTGCAAGTAAAACTAGGATTTGGTATCAAGTGGGTATGATCACATATGCTTAAGGCATATAGTTGGCATGGTAACAAGCAAGTATTAGCTTGCACAATTGCAAGTATAAGCTTCCATAGGTCAACTTGATTAGTAAGGCTTGCCTTGTGCAGAGCAATGGTTGAAGTTCTCCTCGGCTTCTTCTTCGTAGTATCCTCCTTCCTCCTCGTTTCCTTGGTCGGTACTAGCGTCTATAAATAAATACGAGGTACAAAATCACCAAACAATACTTAACTACTTGCAATCATCACACAAAAGGGTCCTATAGATGATCTAGCATCATCACTAACATTATAAGATTAAAGCTTGGTTTAATTCCTTTTATTTTTAGAAAAGTAATTTCTACTCATTGAAAAACTAATTAAGATTTAATATTCTCCAAACCAAACATGGGATCATGTTGACACATGTCATCACCACATATTTTAGTCCATGGGAAAGTGATTTAGTGGTGTCACAATTTAATAAGGTTTTACCCTTTTATTTTAATTAAATAAGTGACTAGAAATGCCTATGTGGCATTCTTTTATTACTTGGTCATTATTTCTGTAAGTAAACCTATATATTTTTATATATTCTGAAAGGTATGGTTAAATGTGATTTTTGAGAGTTGGAATCAACTCAAAATCTATTATGGTTTAAATTTGAAAAATGTTTGAATGCAGAAAAGCTTCTGCCTTGTTATTTTTACCAAGGATGATATATAGATCCAAATGACTTGAATCCAACAGGCTTGGATTCAGCACTTCAAGACCTTTCGAACAAAATTGGTTTCATCCAATTTGGTTCATTGAATCGATCTGGGTTGATTTTTGAAACTAGGTACAAAAGTGTGTTTGAAATAAAATTGAAAAGGTTAAATTCAAATGACTAGGCTGCTCGGGAAGCGATACTGGGCCGGCCTGCTAAGCACAGCGCTTACGCGGGATGGTTAAGTTGCTGTCCCACGCGTCAGTGAGACGAGGGGGTGCGAAGCGGTATGGGGCGATGTGAGCCGTGGGATCTGGTTCTAATCTAACAGCTGAGGGTCATCGTCGACGTTGGGCAACGTCGGCGAGACAGAAACCTAACGCGGCAGGTGGGGGTCATTGGGGGCTCACCGGGGCTCAGGCGAGGGTCGACGAGGCGGGCGAACGACGAAGTCGACGACGGCGAACCTCCTGGTACCGACAGCTTCTCCTGGGGCGGCTCCAATCGCTGGCCCCCTTCTTCTCTAGCAGCGGCAGGCTCCGGTGAAATTCCGGCGAAGCGCTGCTCGCGTTGCTTCGGGACTGAGGCGGGGTGGTTCTGGGTGAGAGGGGAGTGAGATGGTGTGTTCAATTCGGCTGGGGGTGGCCTCTATTTATAGTCGCGACGACGAGACCGAACGGGATGGGTAGGCGACGGTGGCGACATGGCTACGGGCTGCTAGAGGCATGGTCGGCGATGGCGATCACTTGTTGGTCTCGTGGCGATGCTCTATGGCTTTAATGCGCTTGTAGGGGCGGTGGCAAATGATCTGGAACACGCGATGCTCTGCACGGCAGAGGCGGCGTCTTCGACGGCGAGCGGTGGCTGTGAGGCATGGGGCCGCGAACGGGGATGTTTGGCGGTCTCCTGGGTCGATGGTGATCATGTATGCACGCGACGAGGGCGGTGCGCGGTCTGTGGGCGTGTGTCGAGGGCGCGCTCTGGCGCATGCTCGGCATGGTTGACAGAGGCACGGGCGCGACGTTCCTAGGTGCTTTGGTCGGTGTCTTCGAGGCAGGGCTGGTCGAGAGGGGGCGGTGAGGCATGGGTGATCTCCCAGACAAGGTTGGCACGGCTAGTTTCTCTCCTAGCTTGCTGTCGACACTGGGGTGACATGGTGAGCTTCGGCTGTTCACCATTGATGGCATTGACAAGCTTACAGTGGTGCTAGATGTTTGCAAATGAGCTAGATGATCTACTAAAGCCTAGTTGTAACCAGAGGGGGAACAAGTTAGGCTCCAATCACTTTTCACAATAGTGTTTGGATTTTGTTTGATTTGAATCTACAAGGTGTTTGATGAAATGGCTGCAAGAATTCAAGTTTTGAATTTTGAAAAGATTTTTGGTGGGTGTGCTAGGTTGGTGCTGGTGAGTCTGCAGATGCTTAGGTTTTGAAATTGAGCTTGTTTGATTGGTTTTTGAAAAAGTGGGATCTTCCCATATGATAAATATTCATTTTTGAACTGTCCTTTAAACTATGCATTTGAAAGTTTCTGGATGATCACAAAGTGGTCCTTGGTACCTTGTTATGAGTACAATCAAGGGGTGCAAAGATCCAAACAAGTTTCTGTTAAGTTCTGAAAGTTTGGGACAGCCAAAGTAGGCATGGGAGTTAAATTGGTCAAAATGACCATTCACTCAATTTGGTTTGTTTTGATTTATTTGTCTTTGGGAAAAGTGTGGGAATTGTTTAGATGATGTTTATTTCACCTAAACATCTATTTACAAGAAAAGAAACACACAAACAAGGTGGTTCAAAAGAATTCAAATTGGAATGCATACACACATGCATGCTTTCATATTTTTATTTAGAAAACTTTTTGTTAACCCTAATTTTGATGATTAGAGTTTGATGATCCAAGTTAGTATTTTTGGGATGTTACAAACCTTCCCCCCTTAAACAAAATCTCGTCCCGAGATTTGAAAAAAAGGACGAAAAAGATTACCTAGGATTTGTAGAGATCGGGAAACTCCGTCCTGATGTGATCTTCGCGCTCCCAGGTAGCTTCCTCTTCCGTGTGGTTGCTCCACTGAATCTTGAGAAACTTGATGCTTTGGGTTCTAGTAGTTCTGAAAGCTTCTTCCAAAATATGGATGGGTACTTCGGGATAGGTCAGGTCATCGTTGATCTCTATGGTCCGATGATCGATATTCTTAAACACTTCGGTATTCTCTGGAACTTCGAGGCACTTGCGAAGTAATGAGATATGGAACAAATTGTGCACAGCTGACATCTCTTCGGGTAGTTCCAATTGATACGACACTTCTCCTCGATGGTTCATAATCTTGAAGGGTCCGATATATCTGGGGGCTAACTTTCCTTTGAGTTGGAAACGCTGCATTCCCTTCAATGGCGACACTTTCAGATAAACAAAATCTCCTATGTTGAAGGCGAGGTCTCGACGTCTCTTGTCGGCGTAACTCTTCTGTCTGGACTGGGCGGTCTTGAGGTTCTCACAAATCTTGTGAACCTTCTCTTCTACTTCTCGTAGGATGTCGGGTCCGAAAATCTGACTCTCCTACTTCCGACCAATTCAAAGGGGTACGACACTTCCTTCCGTACATGAATTCAAATGGGGCCATTTGCAAACTAGCTTGATAACTGTTGTTGTATGAAAAATCTGCAAACGGCAGACAGTCTTCCCACTTAGATCCATATTCTAACACACTTGCTCTCAGCATATCTTCGAGTATTTGATTTACTCGCTCCGTTTGTCCATCGGTTTGGGGGTGATATGCGGTGTTGAAATCTAGGCGGGTTCCTAAACCTTCTTGGACTTTCTTCTAGAATCTCGAGGTAAACTGAGTTCCTCGATCTGATACGATGTTCTTGGGGACTCCATGCAAACTAACTATTCTAGTGATGTACAACTCCGCTAGATTCGAACTCTGATATGTGGTCTTGACGGGTAAGAAATGGGCGACTTTGGACAATCGGTCCACTATGACCCAGATAGAGTCATTTCCCCTACTAGAAGTAGGCAATCCGGTGATAAAGTCCATTCCAACAGAATCCCATTTCCATTCCAGAATCTGCAATGGTTTCAACAATCCAGCAGGCCTTTGATGTCCTTCCTTGACTCGCCGACATATATCACACTTGGCGATATAGCTTCCGATTTCTCTCTTCATCTTATGCCACCAAAATTGCTCTTTCAAATCTTGATACATCTTAGTTCCTCCGGGATGGATAGAATAAAGAGTATCATGAGCTTCCTTCAGAATCACTTCTTTCAACTCAGAATCCGCTGGTACACAAAGGCATCCTTTGTACCACAGAACTCCTTCTTCGTCTTCGGTGAATCCGGGTACTTTGCCTGTACCGATACGACGCTTGATTCCGTCGATACTAACATTTCCCTTCTACGCCTCTTTGATTTGACTGATCAAAGTGGGCTGGAGTTCTATGCTAGCCAAAAATCCTTCACTTACTAATTCTATTCGAAAATCTTCCATCTCTTTGTGCAAGCTTGGTTGCTCCTTCAAGATCATGGAGTTCAAGCGGCACGGCAATCTGCTAAGGGCATCTGCTACCACATTGACTTTACCAGGGTGATTGTGAATGTCCAGATCGTAATCCTTGATTAGCTCAATCCATCTTCTTTGTCTCATATTCAGCTCCTTCTGAGTGAATATATACTTCAGACTCTTGTGATCCAAATAGATGTCACAACGATTCCCCATTAGGTAATGCCGCCATGTCTTCAGGGCTAGAACTACGGCTACGAGTTCGAGGTCATGGGTGGGTAATTTTGCTCATGTTGCTTCAGTTGTTGAGATAGATAAGATATAACTTTGCCTTCTTGCATTAGCACACATCCGAGACCGATCTTGGATGCATCACAATACACGTCGAAGGGTTTCGTGATATCCGGCATGATCAAGATTGGGTCTGAAATCAATCTCCTCTTGAGTTCTTGAAAACTCGCTTCACATTTGTCCGTCCATTCAAACTTCTTGTCCTTCTTCAGAAATTGGGTCATGGGTCTGGCGATACTCGAGAATCCTTCTACGAACTTGCGGTAATATGCCGCCAATCCGAGAAATGCACGAACTTGGGTTTGAGTGGTTGGGGCTTGCCAATATTCTACATCTTTCACCTTTGCAGGGTCAACGGCAATTCCTCCGGCTGATACAATGTGACCGAGGAATCATATCTCCTGTAACCAGAATTCACCTTTGCTAAACTTGGCATACAACTGATGCTCTCTAAGGGTTCCAAGTATAGGTGTAGCTCATGTTCTTCTTATGATTTGGAATAAATCAGAATGTCATCGATGAAAACAATTACAAACTTATCCAGGAAGTCCATAAAAATCTTATTCATGAGATTCATGAAATAAGCGGGGGCATTGGTTAATCCAAAAGACATGATAGTATACTCATATAATCCATATCTGGTGGTAAAGGCGTTCTTTGGAATATCCTCTGCACGAATTTTGAGTTGATGATAACCAGTTCTAAGATCAATCTTAGAAAACACTTTGGCACCGGTCAACTGATCAAACAATTCTTCTATCTTGGGCAAGGGGTATTTGTTCTTGATGGTGACATCATTCAACTTCCGATAATCCGTACACAGACGGTTACCTCCATCCTTCTTGTCCACAAACAATACAGGTGACCTCCATGGTGACGCACTTGGTTGAATCAATCCAATTTCCAGCATGGCATCCAGTTGCTTCTTCAGTTCTTCTAGTTCCGACGGGTTCATACTATATGGTCTCTGGGCTATGGGTCCAGTTCCGGGGATTAGTTCGATGATAAACTCGATATCCCTATCTGGGAGCGTACCAGGCAAAACATCTGGAAATACATCGGGGTATTCACAGACTATCCGGAATTGGTCAATGGTAGGTTGGTCTATACTCTTGTTGCACTTGAATTGGAGAGGTAAGGTTTCAGATATATGCTCGACTGATATTCTGGCTGTACTGGTCATGGTTATGGCTTTCTTGGCACAGTCAATCAATCCTTTATGTTTGGACATCCAATCCATTCCTAGTACTACTTCCAAACCTTTAGTTCCGAGTACTATCTGATTAGCATAAAAATCTATGCCATGGATTCAGATAGGGACGGCTTTGCAAATTTTCCTAGCCTTGGTGGTTGATCCGGGAATTTGAACAATCATGACATGCTTTAGTTTGGTTGGTTGAATTTTACTAGTGCATGCAAATTATTCGGTGACAAATGAGTGCGATTCACCAGAATCAAACAACACTCTAGCAAGTACTGAATTAACAGAAAACATACCCATCACGACGTCTGGCGCTTCCTGAGCTTCTTCAGCATGCATGAGAAAAAGACGGCCATTGCGGTTGAGCGAATTCCCTGGGGCAAACCTTCTTCCTGGCTGAACACGACGCTGCTGCTGAGCTGGGACACTGGTATTGGGTGCTACGGCATTCTTCTTGTTGGGGAACTCGTTAGAGTAGTGACCCTTATTTTCACAGTCATAACAAGTCACTTGCGACTTGTCCTTTGCTGCTACAGGCACAACATTGCTTCCAGTCCTCGGGGCAGTGTTGGTGTTGGTGGCAGCATTGTTGTTGTTGAACTTGGGTGGGGCTTGGTTGAAATTGCTAGAGTTGCCGGGGTTGTTGTGATTTCCTCCGGGTCTAGGGTTTCCACGGTTGGGATAGGTCGGACGGTTCATCGGGGGTCTGTTTGTTCTTGGGGCAAATCCTAGAGATGGGTTAGGGTGATACTTTGGGGTCTGATGGGTTCCTGGCTGATGCATCATGCGACGCTTCGGTTCTCATTGGCTTGGTTGATCTTTCCTTCCATCTGGATAACAGAGTCGACAGGGGCTTCAATATCAGCAAAGGGGACATTGACTAACACTGTCTGCATCTCATCGTGCAGACCATTTAGAAATCTTTCTTTCTTCTTGGCTTCGGTGTCAATCTCATCCGGGGCATACCTAGCTAATGACAAGAATTGTCACAGTATTCTACTACAGTCATCCTTCCTTGCTTCAGTTCTCTGAACTCATCTCTCATTCTCTTGATCAAACCCAGTGGCACATAGGTTCTGCTAAACTTGACCTTGAATTCCTCCCAGGTCAGCATTTGGCCTCCGGTCATTGCGCGATCACTATTCCACCATGCCCTGGCATCTCTGTCTAGATAGTGGGTGGCGAACAGAACTTTCTCGTTCGCTTCCACTCCGGCGACTTCCAGGTTATTTTCCATGGTTTGCAACCAATCATCAGCGTCTAGGGGCTCTTCTGACTTAGTGAAAACAAGTTGGTTGGTATTCTGGAAATTCTTGAGCTTAGATCCATGGTTGTCCTGATTTCCTTGGCCT
The DNA here is from genome assembly GCA_910589765.1 of Avena atlantica. NCBI lineage: Eukaryota > Viridiplantae > Streptophyta > Magnoliopsida > Poales > Poaceae > Avena > Avena atlantica. Next base: position 358,495,899 of record OU342734.1, on the reverse strand, counting down.
TTCTTGTTGTGGGCCAGCTAGGCTATTTGTTGCAGGGTGGCTAGGTTGGCTTGACGTTCCGCTCTTTCAGCTTCGCAGTCAGAAACCAACATTTGCAGGATCTGCAACATCGGGTCCGGGGATGAACCACTTCCTCCGCGTGGCATCTGAAGATTGAGATAGATCATGAGAAAAGAGGGAAATTTCTAAGGTTCTAGGACTTTGAAAAGTTTTTAAAGTTTGACTCGGATTTTCTAGCAACTTGCTTTTCATTCATTCATTCATTCACAACACACAATACAACACACACCACAAAGGAAGAAAAATAGATGGTTTTAAGAACCATTCTGGAATCTACGGTACAGTGGGACCGTACTCACTACGCTAGTGCTCAAGTGCTACTACTCCTCGGAATCGGTGGCTTCATCATATTCATCATCATCGATGAAGGCAAAATCATCCTCATCGGTGAAGAAATCGATAGCCTGATCCTCCAGAAAATCATCATCATCGCTGAGATAGGAGTAGGGGTCTCCATGAAGATCCTCTCCGGCATTCTCCCTTTCTTCCAACTACATGTCTCTCTCGTGGATGGTCTCCTCCAAAGATGAGATATGGTGGCGAATACGGGCAATGATGCGATCCTTCTTGTCGAGCTGACGGCGACAAGACTTGCGATCCTTCGCTAGCATGGCAATGGTTTGGTCCTTCGTCTTGATGATGGCAGACTTGTGGTTGGAGTAGTCACGGCAGTTATCCAACTCCTGCTGACGATCGTACATCATGAAGCTAAGGTTGTCCAATTGAGTCTTGAGCTCGGGGTGGTATGGGGCTTCCAGTGGTTGTCCATTTGCATCACGCCTTGGGCAAAACTCAAAGCGGGTTCCCTTGATCTGGTTGATACTCTGCCCACACAGACGGGCAAGAGCTTCCTGCATGGCCCTGGCAAGTCCATCGAGCCAGTTGTTCTCTCTTAAGGTAAACTAAATTCCCTCAGCAGTGGGAGGTTAAATCTTTCCTCTGATACTTGCAACAATTAGCCACTGCAGATCTTCTCCTCCTTGATCATTGAGCTGAGCTCCGAAGAACTCGGGGTGCGAACGCTCCAGAAGTTCCGAAAGCTGGTCCAAATCCATCTCAAAGATAAGGTCTCCTCCATTCCCCAACTGATAAAACTTGCCGTACTTCACGTCCATCTATAAGAATATAGGATGAGTAAGTTAGTAGAGTGGTCAAGTGTGTCAAGTTTTATGTATTTTGCAAGAGTCTTTTTGAGGAACATGAATTTTCATGAAAGAATCAAAGTGATAAGAATGTGAATAAGTTTTTGTAAATATTTGCTTTCTTTGGTTTTGAAACTAAGTTTTTGGATTCAAACGTCCAGTCTAACTAGGGTCTCCTATGGTCAGGATGGATCTGATACCAACTTGTCAACCTAGATTTTTAATCCCAAATGTGTTGGAATTATGCCCTAGAGGCAATAATAAAGATGTTATTATTATAATTCTTGTTCATGATAAAGTTTATATTCCATGCTAGAATTGTATTAAGCGGAAACTTTAATACTTGTGTGGTTTGTGAACAACACCGTGTCCCTAGTATGCCTCTATGGACTAGCTCATTGATTAATGATGGTTAAGGTTTCCTAGCCATGGACATGAGTTGTCGATTAATAATGAGATCATATCATTGGGAGAATGATATGATGGACATACCCAAACTAAGGGGAGCAATTAGATCGTGTCATCGTGTTCATCTTTGCGAAGCTTTTCTTATGTCAAATATTGTATTCCTTAGACCATGAGATAATACAACTCCCTGGTATCGGAAGAAAGCTTTGAGGTCATCAAACGTCATCCTATGAGAGGGTGATCATAAAGGTGTCTCTCAGGTGATCGGAAAGTACCTGTTGGGTTGTATGTATCGAGATGGGATTTGTCCCTCCCAAGTCGTAGAGATATACTTCGGGCCCACTCGGTAATCGATAGCAACACCGCTTGCAAGCATGTGGTTAAGGAGTTAATCACAAAGTGATATAGGATTACGGAACGAGTAAAGTACTTGCTGTGAACGAGATTGAACTAGGTATGACGGTACCGACGATCAAATCTCGAGCAAGTAAAATATCGCGAGATGAAGGCAATATATATATGGGATTGATTGAATCCTGGCATCATGGTTCATCCGATATGATCATCGATGAATGTGTGGGAGTCAATATGGGTTTCTAGACCCCGCTGTTGATTATTGATATAAGATCATGTCTGCATGTTCTCGAACCCGAAGTGTCACACACTTAACGTGTCTCGGCGCTAGGATAGATTGGATAATTGGTTTATGAGTTTTTGTTCGGAGTCTCGGATGGGATCCGGGACATCACGAGAGGTTCCGGAATGGTCCAGAGAATAAGGTTCATATAAGGCAATGCAGTGTTTGGAGTTCGGAATTGTTTTGGGTTAATCGGTATTGTACCGGAAGCTTCTGGAACCTTCCGGAAGGGGACCAACGTGGCCCCACCTACCGGGAGGGGGCATGGGCCTATGAGGGAGTGCCCTGGCCGCATTGGGCCAGGGGCACAAGGCCCCATAGGGCCCAGCCGGCCAAACCTAGGGCAAACCCTAGGAGAGCTTCTAGAAGGGGGGGGGGACTTGTCCCCCACTCCTCCCTCCTTGGCCGCCGGCCCTAGGGATTGGGGGAGGGGCAAGGGCTGGCCACCCACCCCTCTATATAAAGAGGGCTGGGGGCGCACCCCCTCCCACACCTCCTCCTCAAGCCCACACCGCCCTGCTTCCCTCCTGTCACATCCCAAGATTTTCCAAATCTTGTAATGTGAAAAATAATTGAATAAAATAAAACTTTGTTTGATTTTCAGAGTGAGAAGAAACTTTTTGAATCCAATTGGAAATCTTCAAACCAATTTGGATCAAATAAAATCCTAAAGAGATTTAAAAAGGTAAACATTTGATAAAGGAAAATAAAATATTTTGGAATTACTATTTTAGATCTTTTAAATAAAAGGATTTGTTTTTCAAAAGAAATAGAAGTTTTATAAATAAGGAATTATTTTATAGAGCCAAATTAAACCTTGGCCAAGCTTTTGAAATAAAACATTTTGTTTTGATAAAAATAATAAAGGTTTATTTGAATAAATTAATAAGGATTTAATACCCAAGTTTTATTAATAAAGGTTTTACTATTTCCAAAATATCAAAACTTATTTATTTATTTCAAATAAGTTTTTCAAGTATTTTATTTTTTCAAATAAAACCTACTGATTTGGTTTTGAAAATATTTAGTTTTCAAATGGGGTTTTTAAATAAATCAAATCCTATTTGATTTAATAACAATGGTCTATTTATTTAATTAATAATGGACCATAAAATAAAATTATTATTTTGGTTTTGGAATTTGGTTTATGTTACTGAACAGAACCAATTTCAAAGTTGTATGGTTTGGTGATTGTTTGAATTGATTTGAATGTTGTTTGTTTGTTTGAATTTCAAAAACAGAAATCAAAAATAGAAAACAAAAAGGTTTAAGACAGAAAAAATAGGATTTGGCGACCCAACCCAGCAGCCCAACAAGGCCCAGTGCCAGCCCAGCTCCTCTTTCCTCCCCGAAGCGTTTTCTCTCACACTTATTTTCGAACCCGTGCAGAGACTGACTGGTGGACCTCCTTCCCTTCTCGCATCCTCACTGACGACTGGACCCCACCTCCCTGTTCATCCTCCTCACCCGCGCGACTCCTTCTCCTCAAACCTCGCTGCCGTTCTCTGCCATTCAATCCGCGCGTAAATTCACGAATAATGGGTGCGTTAATCTCGACCCTGACCATGCGTACATAAGCATCTCTCCTCCCTCTGTCATTCACCGCAAACGCCAACTCCACATCGCCACCAGGCTGCTCGGAATCATCTCCAAACCGCCGCTGCTCCGACGAGCTTCCTCCTCCAATTCCGGCCAAGCCTCGCCACCTCCTGCCTCCCCAAGCACACTAGCACACTCACCACTCCTAGGAGCATCTTCCTTTACCCGCCGTTCAACCGCGGGCGCCCCTGAGCATCACCTTCGACAAGCTCTGAGCGCCGCCGCGTCTGTCTTCCACTCCGGCGACATCTCCTGGTAAGTCCAGACCACCCCGCGCCTTCTCGTTCACGCACGCGTCATCTCCTTGATCGTATGCGTCTAACCCTGCTTCTTGTTTCCCCTCTCGTGACCCGTAGCACTGTCCTCGACCTCGACCGCGTGCAACCATCGCCAGACCTAACTCCGGCGAGGAATTGCTGCTGTTCCAGAGCACCCCTTGCCACGCCGACCACACGTCCAGCATCACCACGTCCTCGCGATTCTGGTGAGCATCTCCCCTACTCCTCTCGCTTCCTGCTTCGCCAGCGCCGCCACCATCTGACCGTCGCTGTCGCGCGCAGCCGTCGTCGCGCCGCCAGTTCTTGGCCAGGCATTAGCAGCCGTTCGATTTAGATCGAAGAGACGATATTAGATCACTTAACATCGAAAGGGTACGCAGCCAGTGCCGTGCGATTCAACTTGATCTAACGGCCTGCAGCACACGATCCACCCGAACCGGTACCAGCGAATAGAAAAGCGATGCGTGTCACCAGTTCTGTTTAAAAACAGATTTGAAATCAGATTAGATGCAGATTTGAAAACCCTATAACTTTTGATCCACACGTCCAAAATTTGCAAACTTTATATAATTGGAATCAGTGGAGCAAGCCCTAGTCAACTGTGGAGTTTGTTTAGCAAATAGTATCTGTTAGATTGCTTGATTTTGCAGAAACAATTGTATGCTTGTATAGATTAGAAAAATTGTTCAAGAATGTTTTTAGGGTTAAAACCTTTACAAATTGGTTTGTTGTGAACTTACTGACCCTAGGAAAGAACCCATGGTTTTGAAAATGGATTTGGTAAAGTTTAGGATGGATTAATTGACTTAGCCCATTTCTAGCCAAATAAAAATATTGATTTTGATATGAAAATGTTTTTAGAGTAAAAACTTTGGGAAAATGTTTTGGACCAAACCTACTGACCATAAACACCATGTTTTGAGAAACAACCACTTATTTGGTGAACAACTTAAAGTTGTTGCTTTGATAAAAATGTTTTCCACCACATGAAATAATGAAAGGATTTAAAAATGGTTTATGGACAAAACCCTTTTGCAAATGGCTTTGCCACTTTGGAAAATGACCACTTTGGACCTTGAAAAGTTTAGAAACCTAGTGGAGACCATATTTTCAAATAGAACCACCTCTTGCATGCTTACATGCATGACTTAGATCCCATTGTTTTATGTGTGTGAAATTGTTTGATTGATTATTGATTTGGAATGCTAGTTGATATTGTGTTTGCTTGATTGATTGTAGTGAAGATAGAAAAGTGTGAGACTAGCAAGATCAAGGAGTGAACCAACATTCCCTACCAAAAGAAAGGCAAGTTACACTATCATCTAAAGTCCTACTATGTTCATTATACTTAGTGGATTTCGAAACATGCATGAAAAGAATTTCTATACTTATGCTATGCTAAATCCTAATAGGATACCCTATATATTCCTTAGTGAAAACAATGTAGTTGATACATGCTTAGCCATGCTATATTTTGAAAAGAGATACATGTTGAGATTTTATGAAGTTGAGAAAAGGACTTGTGTTTTTATATAATAAAACAAGGACTCAATGAACCACCTGGGTGGCCAAGGATACTTTGAGTTTGGAGAAGGTGGAAACAAAAGGGAACCATGTCTATGGCAATCACTTTGTGTTGTGCTCCAAAGGAAACCACCCAGGAAACTTAGAGATTGAACGTGTTTCTCCAATTGTGGCTTTCGTGTGCAACCACATGCTATTTATGGCTCTGGCTTAGTCAACTACATTGGGAAGACCCATACATTGTCTTTAGTTTACTGGACATGGGGACCTCGAATCCTACATGGGTGCTGAAGACAAGCTAGCAATGGTGTATGGGAGGACCCTCTGGAAAGACTTCGTCACATTCTCAATCTGCCGGTACTCCATCTTGGTGAGCACTAATCCAGTGGCCACTGGTGGCAAAAAGGATGGGATTGTGACATGTGGGTAAAGTGTGCAAGTTCTGCAGAAGATAATAAAATCTAAGTACTTAGCCGTGTCCCCGGTTATGGACAATACTGAGCAACTAAAGTTTGAAGCTATGGGAGATCTCGACATTCTAATTTCTAAAAGAGAACTTTTAAAGACTTGATGCACTTGGGGGTACCAAGGAGCTCAAGGGACTTTGATAAAACTTGATGTACTTGGGGTTACCAAGGAAATCAAGAGAATTTGATGAAAACATGAACACTTGGGGTTACCAAGGAACTCATGAGATTTTGATAAAACTTGATGCACTTGGGGTTACCAAGGAGCTCAAGAGATTTTTGACAAGGACTTGAACACTTGAGTTTTTACCAAGGAGTTCAAGGGATTTTTGAAAAGGAGATTTGACAAAGGACCAAAACCATTTTGAAAAGATAGGATAAATTTTGCTTTATGCAAAAAAGCCTAAAACTCTACTTAGCCAAATATGCATGTAATGATAGGATCCACTTATATTCTACATAGTAGTGAAACTTGCCAATACAATTCAAATGTATTGACCCTTGTGGCTGTAACTTGTAATGTTGCAGGTTTGATTGATTTTAGTGAAGATTGATTGATTAGGATTACAAAGTCTACAACCAACATCTGCCTATGGCACTTTGAATATGAAGGACCCCATACTATAGTTATTCCGCTGCAATGTAATGTAATAGACCAATGAGCTATGTAAGATGTAATAAAATTTATGTTATTCCTGGTTATAAAGTTATATTATGACCTTTGTGTTCTTGATATTACATCTTAACTGTGGATGCTAGCTATTGATCCAGGGACTAGCATTGTAAACACAGGGGACTCCACCTTATATTGTGTAAAGGTTGGGACACTCCCTCTACAGATGGTATCAGAGCATTGTGTTGCCTGTAGGATTTGTAAACCCTAGGATTGGACAAAAACCCATAGAAAATAGGAGTTTACTTGTTCCAAAAACTTATTTACAAAAACACTTGTAAACTCTTTCCTTAACCATTTTGGTTTTGACTCTACATCTCTTCTATTTCAACTGATGGAAAAACCTACCCATGGCCAAAGACTACACTATGTGCAAAGGACTTCTTCAACTTCTTCAACTATAATGACTTCAACTTCTTAAACTCTAATGACTTGAACATCTTCAGCATATTCCCCAAGGACTTCTAACTTGAATACCACTAAGGACTACAAGTGAGACAAGGAACTCTTGCTCAAGATTTAGAGACTGAGGGAATGCAAAAGTTAGAAGGAGCCTACATCATTTAAAGTATTGTAACCAAGAGATTTTCTCAAGGAAACTATGATCTCCTACAAGAAGAATCATGAAGGAAGGAAAGATCACAAGTGAACCATATAGATGGACCACCATATTTTAGTTAAGTCAAACCCACCAACTTATGTGGTGTAACAAAAATATTTTGTTGCCTACGTATAAGCTTGAACTTTGTTGTTTGAGTGAAAAGTTGGTTGTGATTGAATGCACATTGTTTGAAGTGAATCGTGATGTGTGCAATTAGAATTGATTCCTTAGAAATATCTTGCCTATTCTAATCCTCATTCAAACCCAAACAGATGACTACTCCAAGAGACTCCAACATCAATGTTGATGACACCAACACCAACCAAGAGGACAACATGAAAGAGCTCATAGCAACTCAGAACCAGCTGAACCAAGTGACAGCTCAATTCATAGCCAAGTCTAGTGGAGAAGATCCAACCCTGCAAGGATTTTTGGAAACTCAAGGCCAACTAATGCTTAAGGTGACTGATCAAATGATCAAAATGGAAGAAAGCTATCCCAAAAGAGTCTTTGACAACAAGGATGACAAAAATGTTATTCTAGATGAAGCCCCAGCTTGCATTATTTGTGGAGACAAGGATCATACTTCCAAGAAGCATGGAGATCAATGCCCCAACTGTGAAGAAAAGCATCCTGTTGGACAATGTCCCACTTCTCAAGCTACTTGCTACCTATGTGAAGGAAACAACCATGTCCCTATCCAATGCCCCATCTATTCCATTGTGGAACAAAGGAAACAAGAAGGATCCAAGTCTACCAAGAAGGCTGATGACAAAGGAAAAGGACCACTTATACCTCCAAACAAGACAACCCAATTCAAAGGACCAAAGAAACCCAAGAAGCAAAAGAAACACAAAAGCCATGTGCAATTTCATAAGTGTAAGGAAATGGGACACTATGCCAGTGAATGCCCAGAGAACCAGAAGAATAAGGAGATTGGCCAAGTGGTGTGCAACAACTGCAAAGAGCTAGGCCACTATGTAGCAACTTGTCCACAAGAGATACGTAAAGAACTCAAAGATATCAACTGTTTCAATTGCAAGAACCCTGGACATTATGCAAGCAACTGTCCAAAAAATATGAAGAACAAGTTGAACAAGCCTATGGAGAAACTCAACCTTGGCCCATGAGTCAAGCATGGAAACAAAGCACACAATGCAAATGTTGCCCAGAGAAGTTTCCCCAGGATCCCAAGAAGGCCAATATGTAATTTTTGTTTGAATTTTTTTAAGGGTGGTAGTACCCTAGTTGTTTTGAGCCTACTTGTAACCCTAGCCTTCCCAAATCTCGGGACGAGATTTATTTTAAGGGTGGTAGCCTGTCACATCCCAAGATTTTCCAAATCTTGTAATGTGAAAAATAATTGAATAAAATAAAACTTTGTTTGATTTTCAGAGTGAGAAGAAACTTTTTGAATCCAATTGGAAATCTTCAAACCAATTTGGATCAAATAAAATCCTAAAGAGATTTAAAAAAGGTAAACATTTGATAAAGGAAAATAAAATATTTTGGAATTACTATTTTAGATCTTTTAAATAAAAGGATTTGTTTTTCAAAAGAAATTGAAGTTTTATAAATAAGGAATTATTTTATAGAGCCAAATTAAACCTTGGCCAAGCTTTTGAAATAAAACATTTTGTTTGATAAAAATAATAAAGGTTTATTTGAATAAATTAATAAGGATTTAATACCCAAGTTTTATTAATAAAGGTTTTACTATTTCCAAAATATCAAAACTTATTTATTTATTTCAAATAAGTTTTTCAAGTATTTTATTTTTTCAAATAAAACCTACTGATTTGGTTTTGAAAATATTTAGTTTTCAAATGGGGGTTTTAAATAAATCAAATCCTATTTGATTTAATAACAATAGTCTATTTATTTAATTAATAATGGACCATAAAATAAAATTATTATTTTGGTTTTGGAATTTGGTTTATGTTACTGAACAGAACCAATTTAAAAGTTGTATGGTTTGGTGATTGTTTGAATTGATTTGAATGTTGTTTGTTTGTTTGAATTTCAAAAACAGAAATCAAAAATAGAAAACAAAAAGGTTTAAGACAGAAAAAATAGGATTTGGTCGACCCAACCCAGCAGCCCAACAAGGCCCAGTGCCAGCCCAGCTCCTCTTTCCTCCCCGAAGCGTTTTATCTCACACTTATTTTCGAACCCGTGCAGAGACTGACTGGTGGACCTCCTTCCCTTCTCGCATCCTCACTGACGACTGGACCCCACCTCCCTGTTCATCCTCCTCACCCGCGCGACTCCTTCTCCCCAAACCTCGCTGCCATTCTCTGCCATTCAATCCGCGCGTAAATTCACGAATAATGGCTGCGTTAATCTCGCCCCTGACCATGCGTACATAAGCACCTCTCCTCCCTCTGTCATTCACCGCAAACGCCAACTCCACATCGCTACCAGGCTGCTCGGAATCATCTCCAAACCGCCGCTGCTCCGACGAGCTTCCTCCTCCAATTCCGGCCAAGCCTCGCCACCTCCTTCCTCCCCAAGCACACTAGCACACTCACCACTCCCAGGCGCATCTTCTTGTACCCGCCGTTCAACCGCGGGCGCCCCTGAGCATCACCTTCGACAAGCTCTAAGCGCCGCCGCGTCTGTCTTCCACTCCGGCGACGTCTCCTGGTAAGTCCAGACCACCCCGCGCCTTCTCGTTCACGCACGCGTCATATCCTTGATCGTACGCGTCTAACCATGCTTCTTGTTTGCCCTTTTGTGACCCGTAGCACCGTCCTCGACCTGGACCGCGTGCAACCGTCGCCAGACCTAACTCCGGCGAGGAATTTCTGCTGTTCCAGAGCACCCCTTGCCACGCTGACCACACGTCCAGCATCACCACGTCCTCGCGATTCTGGTGAGCATCTCCCCTACTCCTCTCACTTCCTGCTTCGCCAGCGCCGCCACCATCTGACCGTCGCTGCCGCGCGCAGCCATCGTCGCGCCGCCAGTTCTTGGCCAGGCATTAGCAGCCGTTCAATTTAGATCGAAGAGACGATATTAGATCACTTAACTTTGAAAGGGTACGCAGCCAGTGCCGTGCGATTCAACTTGATCTAACGGCCTGCAGCACGCGATCCACCCGAACCGGTACCAGCGAATAGAAAAGCGACGCGTGTCACCAGTTCTATTTAAAAACAGATTTGAAATCAGATTAGATGCAGATTTCAAAACCCTATAACTTTTGATCCACACGTCCAAAATTTGCAAACTTTATATCGTTGGAATCAGTGGAGCAAGCCCTAGTCAACTGTGGAGTTTGTTTAGCAAATAGTATATGGTAGATTGCTTGATTTTGCAGAAACAATTGTATGCTTGTATAGATTAGAAAAATTGTTCAAGAATGTTTTTAGGGTTAAAACCTTTACAAATTGGTTTGTTGTGAACTTACTGACCCTAGGAAACAACCCATGGTTTTGAAAATGGATTTGGTAAAGTTTAGGATGGATTAATTGACTTAGCCCATTTCTAGCCAAATAAAAATATTGATTTTGATACGAAAATGTTTATAGAGTAAAAACTTTGGGAAAATGTTTTGGACCAAACCTACTGACCATAAACACCAAGTTTTGAGAAACAGCCACTTATTTGGTGAACAACTTCAAGTTGTTGCTTTGATAAAAATGTTTTCCACCACATGAAATAATGAAAGGATTTAAAATGGTTTATGGACAAAACCCTTTTGCAAATGACTTTGCCACTTTGGAAAATGACCACTTTGGACCTTGCAAATTTTAGAAACCTAGTGGAGACCATCTTTGCAAATTGAACCACCTCTTGCATGCTTACATGCATGACTTAGATCCCATTGTTTTATGTGTGTGAAATTGTTTGATTGATTATTGATTTGGAATGCTAGTTGATATTGTGTTTGCTTGATTGATTGTAGTGAAGATAGAAAAGTGTGATACTAGCAAGATCAAGGAGTGAACCAACATTCCCTACCAAAAGAAAGGCAAGTTACACTATCATCTAAAGTCCTACTATGTTCATTATACTTAGTGGATTTTGAAACATGTATGAAAAGAATTTCTATACTTATGCTATGCTAAATCCTAATAGGATACCCTATATATTCCTTAGTGAAAACAATGTAGTTGATACATGCTTAGCCATGCTATATTTTGAAAAGAGATACATGTTGAGATTTTATGAAGTTAAGAAAAGGACTTGTGTTTTTATATAATAAAACAAGGACTCAATGAACCACCTGGGTGGCCAAGGATACTTTGAGTTTGGAGAAGGTGGCAACAAAAGGGAACCATGTCTATGGCAATCACTTTGTGTTGTGCTCCAAAGGAAACCACCCAGGAAACTTAGAGATTGAACGTGTTTCTCCAATTGTGGCTTTCGTGTGCAACCACATGCTATTTATGGCTCTGGCTTAGTCAAGTACATTGGGAAGACCCATACATTGTCTTTAGTTTACTGGACATGGGGACCTGGAATCCTACATGGGTGCTGAAGACAAGCTAGCAATGGTGTATGGGAGGACCCTCTGGAAAGACTTCGTCACATTCTCAATCTGCCGGTACTCCATCTTGGTGAGCACTAATCCAGTGGCCACTGGTGGCAAAAGGATGGGATTGTGACATGTGGGTAAAGTGTGCAACTTCTGCAGAAGATAATAAAATCTAATTACTTAGCCGTGTCCCCGGTTATGGACAATACTGAGCAACTAAAGTTTGAAGCTATGGGAGATCTCGACATTCTAATTTCTAAAAGAAAACTTTTAAAGACTTGATGCACTTGGGGGTACCAAGGAGCTCAAGGGACTTTGATAAAACTTGATGTACTTGGGGTTACCAAGGAACTCAAGAGAATTTGATGAAAACATGAACACTTGGGGTTACCAAGGAACTCATGAGATTTTGATAAAACTTGATGCACTTGGGGTTACCAAGGAGCTCAAGAGATTTTTGACAAGGACTTGAACACTTGAGTTTTTACCAAGGAGTTCAAGGGATTTTTGAAAAGGAGATTTGACAAAGGACCAAAACCATTTTGAAAAGATAGGATAAATTTTGCTTTATGCAAAAAATCCTAAAACTCTACTTAGCCAAATATGCATGTAATGATAGGATCCACTTATATTCTACATAGTAGTGAAACTTGCCAATACAATTCAAATGTATTGAACCTTGTGGCTATAACTTGTAATGTTGCAGGTTTGATTGATTTTAGTGAAGATTGATTGATTAGGATTACAAAGTCTACAACCAACATCTGCCTGTGGCACTTTGAAGATGAAGGACCCCATACTATAGTTATTCCGCTGCAATGTAATGTAATATCCCAATGAGCTATGTAAGATGTAATAAAATTTATGTTATTCCTGGTTATAAAGTTATATTATGACCTTTGTTTCTTGATATTACATCTTAACTGTGGATGCTAGCTATTGATCCAGGGACTAGCATTGTAAACACAGGGGACTCCACCTTATATTGTGTAAAGGTTGGGACACTCCCTCTACACCTCCTCTCTCTCTCCCTCCCGACTGCGTGTAGGCGAAGCCCTGTTGCAGAAACTCTCCACCGCTTGCACCTGTAGAATTTTTTTTATTTACTATGCTGCAAAACCCTTCAGTGGTATCAGAGCTAGATCTATGCGTAGATGTGTTTCACGAGTAGAACGCAACATGGTTGTTGTGGGCGTTGATGTTTTATGTTGCAAGCCTCTTGTTTGTGTTCTTATTATGACGCGGGATTGTGAGATCGAAGCGGTCCAGGCCAACTTTACGCGCGTCGTTCGCGAGACCGGCTCCGTACTTGACGTGTGGCTTGTTCCACACATGCGGCTGGTGGATGCCAGTTTATCTCACTATGGTTGTCATGGGATTTACACCGGATTTTGGCAACCATAATATCACCGTTGTGGCTTTCCGTAGGTAAGAATCGTTCTTAGCTTGCTACTCCCATAAGCCACGTAAAACATGCAACAACAAAGTAGAGGCGTCTAACTTGTTTTTGTAGGGAGTGTTTTCTGTGATATGGTATGGCCCAAGATGTGATGTGTATGTTGTATGCAATGATCATGTTTTGTAATATTTCACGACTTGCATGTCTGTGGCATCCCGCAAAACCACTACTAGAAAATCGCGGTGTTTTTGTGCATTGCATCATCATGACCGCATGCTCATGTCATCATGCCACATTGCATTTGAGCATCGTCATGTCACCTTGCATTTGTTTGCATAAAACTATCTTCTAAAAATCTATTTTTGTCTTCTGAACGCCCCGTCTTTATTCAAACACAAAACCCGGGTCTCCGGAATATTTTGCTTTGTCTACCAACGGTTTTCAAAAACCCCATTTTAAATATTAAAATATTTATTTTATTTTTAGGGGCAGCCGTACCGGGACGATCCGACCCAGTCGGCCACCCCCAGTACAAAAAACAGACTACCCAAACCCTTTTCCTACCCCACCCTATCCTACCCAGTTCCCTCCACCTCACCCCAACCTATCCTATCACGCCACATCACCCCTGGCCCAAACCCCACCCAATCACCCGCTGCCACCTGCCCTACCCCAGCACGCAGCACACACACATGCCACACCCGACGTAGCCCCCACCTCCCCGTTATCTCCTTCCTTCAGAGAGTCGCCGCCACCAGCGGGTCTCCTCCCGTTTCACTCACCATCCCCACCACCTGACCCCACCACCCCCGTTCCATCCCCACGATTCCGGCAACCACCCCGCGTACGCCCACGAGGCCCCGTCCCCAACCACCGGCTCTATCGACCCCGCCGCCAGTAGCCGTTGCTCTATAGCCCCGTGGCTCGCCGCCCTAGGCTGCATCAGTAGCCCGCCGCCTCCTCCCGGGCCATCCTTCCCCAACCTCCTCCAGTGACCGATCCCCTCCCGTCGTTCTCCGCCGCCCGAGCGCCCATGTGCCCTGCTTCCATCTCGCCAGATCCTGCGCCGGTCCACCGACCTCTGTCTCTTCCCCGTGTCGGCCACCCCCATCGCCTCTGCCTCCAGCCGACAGCCCCGCCGCGTGCTTCTCCTCCACCTCCCCGCCTTCATTGCCGCTGGCCAGCGACCTGAGCGCCGCCCCTTGGCCACACGCGCCTGCAGAGTCCCATCACCGCCATGCCCTGCAACGTCTCGGCGGCCTCGTTCTGCAAGCTCGCATCTAACCGCGTGGCCAGGAGCTTTGACCCGTTCCTCCCCTTGTACTCATGTTGCTTTTAACGTTGGCTACATGAGAAACATCTGAGTGGTACCGCGTTTCTACCCATGTACTGTGAGGTCAAATGGATCGCTCCAAAAACTGTTCCATTGATGTACGTGAGATCCTCGACATGTACTCTCAAGATCCCCGATGCAAGATGAGCGAGACCCTGGACATCAAGATCGTCTACATAGAACCCGAAGACCGAACCTTCACGCTTCACTGCCTCCTCGCCAAACCGGACCCGAAGCCCGAACCCCGTCGAAACCCCGAACCAAGATCGTCGAGACCCCTAATGTGTGACCCCTTTTTCCTGAGACCTCTATATTTTTGTAATATATAAATTGTTGCATATTAAATTGTCATGCTTGCATACATATTGTGGTTTGGGGGATGTTGCTGACTCATCTGATAATTAAACATGAAGACATATGCGGGCTAATCTAGTCTAATATTGGCTCCATTTAAATTTTCCTAGCGAACCGATACTATGTTTTGCCATGTTAAGACAACATTTAAATTGCGGGGTATCTAGACAACATGAAGTTGATAATTGTCGGGACCCCGGTTTCGTTTAGTATTGCCTAATTTCACCGCATATTTGCCATGCCATGCATCATACATGCATCATGCCCGCTCTTCTGCCGTAGTATTAAATATTGCATCCGGTGTTTCTGCTAGTGCTTTGCTTCTTCACGGATTAGGCCGATGAGTTGATGTGAGTGTCGACCCGATCTTCGGATGAACCTTCGGCAATGTTTTCAGGCGAGCATCCCTTTCCCTTCTACCTATTTTGCATTTATAGTCTTTATTTCCTCCTGTTGATCTATTGCTATCTGTGTTGCGATGCTCTAGTTTCCGTACCCGTGATATCCCTTGCGGCCTTATATTGCCTTGGACACATCCTATTACCTGTTGTTTGGTAGATAGTTGGACCTGCGCATCATAGTCGCTTGCTCAAGTGCTGTTGCGTGTCGTCAAGTACCACAGTTGTTGAAGTTATGCCGCATGTTTAATGTTGGAGGTGATCAAGACTTTAATTACTATTTAATAACTAAAATTGAAGTAGGTAAATGCAGAGGCACCGGTGGGTAATAGACAATATTTGGATTTTAACCGCTCACTGGTGTCCCGTAGGATCCTGAGTTCTTGACACCTGTTCCGAGATCGAGCGCGCTAACCACAGGTGGGGTGTATGGGCACCCCCATCGATTAGTACCTGATTTCAAAGTATTGTACCGGGGGCCACAAGTAGTTTGGGGCTTTATTACTATTCTGTACTTATGCCATGCTTTACTGCTTAATTTAAATTGTGCGAGGTACTGCACCTGTACTGTTTAGGTAAGTGGAGTGTTTTCGCGGTATCGACAAGCCAGTCTCATTTTCGGGTTCCCAGTCATTTACAGCCATTGACGCAAACCCTGAGTCCGTCTCGGAGACCGGCCGACTTCGTTGCGGGTAGCTTAGTGGGGTGGCCCCCATGTACTTGCTTTGGGTCTGGGAAACGTCATGACTTAGGCCCCGCCGACATACCGATGGGTGTATGTTAACTGATCTGGCAAAAAGGGTTGAAGTGCGTGTGGATACTTTGGTGCACCCCTGCAGGGTTAAATCTTTTCGAAAAGCCATGTCCGCGGTTATGGACGACTTGGAGCACAGTTCTTGATCATAGACAACTATAACTAAAGTTTACTGTTATAATTTGACTTGTATCCGATATGACTAGTAATCAGCTCCACTACCACGGAATGGCTAAATAAAAGTACCAACAACTGCTGGGTTTGGGGATATCTCATGCTAATTGTATCTGACTAGTAAGTGTTGCAACTACAACGGAATGGTTAACTAAAAGTGCCCACTGCTTATTCTATTAGGATGACTATCTATACCTGACTAGTAATTGCTGCAACGATAACTGAATAAATAAAACTGCCAACGGTGTGAGTTCCTCAGTTGACTTCCTCGTTTGGTCTCGAGGGGGAAATACCAGGATGGGTATGTTTGGTGGTAGTATCAGGTTGGTTCCGAATAGGTCTTTCTTATCCCTCTCTGATAGCCGACAGTTATCTCGAGTCTCTATAGGTTGTTTAGTGCATGCTGCGCTGCCGCTTCAGTCCACCATACCTATGTAGGCGAGGACCGCCGAATTCTAGCCTCGCCGTGTACTGGCCTCAGTACTGACCGCTCTCTCTTTTTTCCTTTGCCCTTTGTCGGCACCCCTTTTGTTTAAGCAGGCTTTGAGATCAACGTCATTAGCAGGGTTACCCTTCCGGCTTGGCCTGGGCAGGGTTATGGATGCCATTGGTTATTCTTCAGGGCTCTTAGCTCAATTTGCATCTTGTCCGTACTCGGACGCTGTATCGTTTTCAAGGTGATTTGGATGTTTGTACTGTATATCTGTATTCTTGACTCATTGAGTCGTCGTTGTATATATTTGTTCTGTGGGTTCCATCGAGGACTATTGTGTAATGATATTACTTCGTTTTCCACCCGCACGCAAGGGCCTGGTGGGCACCTTTGAATCGTTTCTATGCGGGTTTGGCGGGAAGCACTAAAACTTGCATAGGGCCGATTCTGAGGGTGTTACAGAGTGGTATCAGAGCTTAGCAGTTGCGATACCCCACAAGTCCAGCCTGTAGGATAACCTAGCTAACGGCCGAAGTAGAGTGTCAAAACTATTTTTTTAAATCGGTTGGATAGTTCTGATTAGGTCTGATTTTACTCCTTACCCCTCTGCTGCTCTCCTCTCACCTCTGCGTGTTTTGAATCCGCTCTCTTCTCTCTCTTCGAGTCCAGGATTTCTCGTGGTCGGATTCCATCGTACCTTCAGGGTTTCGCTCCTTTGGTAACGGTGTTGCTACATCTGGTCTTCATGCTATCTGAGGGACCCTTCGTCTGGTGGACTTCTCTTTGTTCCTTCTCGTGCCTTCCGGTGTTTTCTGACGTGACGACATCATCTACGCTAGATCCGATGCAGAGTCTGCATCACTCCTTTGTTTCTGAACCTCGATTGTCGAGATCTTCAGTCGGATTCCGAGAATGGTTGCACGCTTTTTCTACTGATTGTGCAGAGTAATAGTTTGGGTGCGTGATGGATTGGCCCCCATGCCGACTACTCACTCTATTTTCTTGTGTACATTGAAGTGGATGAGAATGCATCGGTTCTCTCTTTCTATCAGAGTTAGAGGTGGCTTTATTTGTTGATACCTCTACCTTCGACCTTTTGTTCCCGGAGTGTTCCCTCGACGATCACGGACAACGACCTCTTGTTAGTGGTGTCACGAGGATCTACGCGATGCGAGAAGATTCAGATCGCCGCCCTTCTTTCCCGGTACCATGAGGCGGATCTCGAGGGCGAGATCCATTGTTAGTGGTGTCGAATTGTGGCATCCCGCAAAACCACTACTAGAAAATCACGGTGTTTTTGTGCATTGCATCATCATGACCGCATGCTCATGTCATCACGCCACATTGCATTTGAGCATCGTCATGTCACCTTGCATTTGTTTGCATAAAACTATCTTCGAAAAATCTATTTTTGTCTTCTGAATGCCCCATCTTTATTCAAACAGAAAACCCGGGTCTCCGGAATATTTTGCTTTGTCTACCAACGGTTTTCAAAAACCACATTTTAAATGTTAAAATATTTATTTTATTTTTAGGGGCAGCCGTACCGGGCCGATCCGACCCAGTCGGCCACCCCCAGTACAAAAACCAGACTACCCAAACCCTTTTCCTACCCCACCCTATCCTACCCAGTTCCCTCCACCTCACCCCAACCTATCCTATCACGCCACATCACCCCTGGACCAAACCCCACCCAATCACCCGCTGCCACCTGCCCTACCCCAGCGCGCAGCACACAAACATGCCACACCCGACGCAGCCCCCACCTCCCCGTTATCTCCTTCCTTCAGAGAGTCGCCGCCGCCAGCGGGTCTCCTCCCGTTTCACTCACCATCCCCACCACCTGACCCCACCACTCCCGTTCCATCCCCACGATTCCGGCAACCACCCCGCGTACGCCCACGAGGCCCCGTCCCCAACCACCGGCTCTATCAACCCCGCCGCCAGTAGCCGTTGCTCTATAGCCCCGCGACTCGCCTCCCTAGGCTGCATCGGCAGCCCGCCGCCTCCTCCCGGGCCATCCTTCCCCAACCTCCTCCAGTGACCGATCCCCTCCCGTCGTTCTCCGCCGCCCGAGCGCCCATGTGCCCTGCTGCCATCTCGCCAGATCCTGCGCCGGTCCACTGACCTCTGTCTCTTCCCCGCGTCGGCCACCCCCGTCGCCTCTGCCTCCAGCCGACAGCCCCGCCGCGTGCTTCTCCTCCACCTCCCCGCCTTCATTGCCGCTGGCCAGCGACCTGAGCGCCGCCCCTTGGCCACACGCGCCCGCAGGGTCCCATCACCGCCATGCCCTGCAACGTCTCGGCGGCCTCATTCTGCAAGCTCGCATCTAACCGCGTGGCCAGGAGCTTTGACCCATTCCTCCCCTTGTACTCATGTTGCTTTTAACGTTGGCTACATGAGAAACATCTGAGTGGTACCGCGTTTCTACCCATGTACTGTGAGGTCAAATGGATCGCTCCAAAAACTGTTCCATTGATGTACGTGAGATCCTCGACATGTACTCTCAAGATCCCCGATGCAAGATGAGCGAGACCCTGGACATCAAGATCGTCTACATAGAACCCGAAGACCGAACCGTCACGCTTCACTGCCTCCTCGCCAAACCGGACCCGAAGCCCAAACCCCGTCGAAACCCCGAACCAAGATCGTCGAGACCCCTAATGTGTGACCTCTTTTTCCCGAGACCTCTATATTTTTGTAATATATAAATTGTTGCATATTAAATTGTCATGCTTGCATACATATTGTGGTTTGGGGGATGTTGCTGACTCATCTGATAATTAAACATGAAGACATATGCGGGTTAATCTAGTCTAATATTGGATCCATTTAAATTTGCCTACCGAACCGATACTATGTTTTGCCATGTTAAGACAACATTTAAATTGCGGGGTATCTAGACAACATGAACTTGATAATTGTCGGGACCCCGGTTCCGTTTAATATTGCCTAATTGCACCGCATATTTGCCATGCCATGCATCATACATGCATCATGCCCGCTCTTCTGCCGTAGTATTAAATATTGCATCCAGTGTTTCTGCTAGTGCTTTGCTTCTTCACGGATTAGGCCGATGAGTTGATGTGAGTGTCGACCCGATCTTCGGATGAACCTTCGGCAATGTTTTCAGGCGAGCATCCCTTCCCCTTCTACCTATTTTGCATTTATAGTCTTTATTTCCTCCTGTTGATCTATTGCTATCTATGTTGCGATGCTCTAGTTTCCGTACCCGTGATATCCCTTGCGGCCTTATATTGCCTTGGACGCATCCTATTACCTGTTGTTTGGTAGATAGTTGGACCTGCGCGTCGTAGTCGCTTGCTCAAGTGCTGTTGCGTGTCGTCAAGTACCACAGTTGTTGAAGTTATGCCGCATGTTTAATGTTGGAGGTGATCAAGACTTTAATTACTGTTTAATAACTAAAATTGAAGTAGGTAAATGCAGAGGCACCGGTGGGTAATAGACAATATTTGGATTTTAACCGCTCACTGGTGTCCCGTAGGACCCCGAGTTCTTGACACCTGTTCCGAGATCGAGCGCGCTAACCACAGGTGGGGTGTATGGGCACCCCCATCGATTAGTACCTGATTTCAAAGTATTGTACCGGGGGCCACAAGTAGTTTGGGGCTTTATTACTAATCTGTACTTATGCCATGCTTTACTGCTTAATTTAAATTGTGCGAGGTACTGCACCTGTACTGTTTAGGTAAGCGGAGTGTTTTCGCGGTATCGACAAGCCTAGTCTCATTTTCGGGTTCCCGGTCGTTTACAGCCATTGACACAAACCCTGAGTCCGTCTCGAAGACCGGCCGACTTCGTTGCAGGTAGCTTAGTGGGGTGGCCCCCATGTACTTGCTTTGGGTCTGGGAAACGTCATGACTTAGGCCCCGCAGACATACCGATGGGTGTATGTTAACTGATCTGGCAAAAAGGGTCGAAGTACGTGTGGATACTTTGGTGCACCCCTGCAGGGTTAAATCTTTTCCAAAAGCCGTGTCCGCGGTTATGGACGACTTGGAGCACAGTTCTTGATCATAGACAACTATAACTAAAGTTTACTGTTATAATTTGACTTGTATCCGATATGACTAGTAATCAACTCCACTACCACGGAATGGCTAAATAAAAGTACCAAAAACTGCTGGGTTTGGGGATATCTCATGCTAATTGTATCTGACTAGTAAGTGTTGCAACTACAACGGAATGGTTAACTAAAAGTGCCCACTGCTTATTCTATTAGGATGACTATCTATACCTGACTAGTAATTGCTGCAACGATAACTGAATAAATAAAACTGCCAACGGTGTGAGTTCCTCGGTTGACTTCCTCGTTTGGTCTCGAGGGGGAAATACCAGGATGGGTATGTTTGGTGGTAGTATCAGGTTGGTTCCGAATAGGTCTTTCTTATCCCTCTCTGATAGCCGACAGTTATCTCGAGTCTCTATAGGTTGTTTAGTGCATGCTGCGCTGCCGCTTCAGTCCACCATACCTATGTAGGCGAGGACCGCCGAATTCTAGCCTCGCCGTGTACTGGCCTCAGTACTGACCGCTCTCTCTTTTTCCTTTGCCCTTTGTCGGCACCCCTTTTGTTTAAGCAGGCTTTGAGATCGACGTTGTTAGCAGGGTTACCCTTCCGGCTTGGCCTGGGCAGGGTTATGGACGCCATTGGTTATTCTTCAGGGCTCTTAGCTCAATTTGCATCTCGTCCGTACTCGGACGCTGTATCGTTTTCAAGGTGATTTGGATCTTTGTACTGTATATCTGTATTCTTGACTCATTGAGTCGCCGTTGTATATATCTGTTCTGTGGGTTCCATGTAGGACTATTGTGTAATGATATTACTTCGTTTTCCACCCGCACGCAAGTGCCTGGTGGGCACCTTTGAATCGTTTCTATGCGGGTTTGGCGGGAAGCGCTAAAACTTGCATAGGGCCGATTCTGAGGGTGTTGCAATGTCGATGAGTACACAACCGGCAGGAGCCATATGGTTGTCTTTATACTGTGTGTCAACTTCTTATGCGCCATGTAATAGCTTTACTTTATCGCTAAGTAGTTAGCAATAGTTGTAGTGATCCTTTACTTTACCGGCAGGAGATCATGCCGGCACGCACAAGATGGAGATCATTGCGCGAAGATTGGCTATACCATGTCACATAAAGTTATATGCATGTGATGTTTATCCTTTTTTGTATCTTATTATGCTTAGATCACGATGGTAGCATTATAAGATGATTCCTCACTTAAAGATCAAGATAAAACTGTGTTCTCCCCATGTATGCACCGTTGCGAAAGTTCGTCGTGTTCAAGCATCACGTGATGACCGGGTGCTATAAACTCTACGTTCACATACAACGGGTGCAAGCCAGTTTTGCACACGCGGAAATACTTGGGTTTGACTTGACGAGCCTAGCATGTACAGACATGGCCTCGGAACACATGAACCGAAAGGTTAAACATGAGTCATATGAATGATATGATCGACACTTCGTTGTCCACCATTGAAACCACATCTCTTCTCGTGAAGATCGGATTAGGTGTGGTGAATTTGGATCATGTTCACTAAACAACTTGAGGGATGCTGAATTTAGTGGGAGTTCATCTAGTAATTTGATTAAGTTGAACTAGTTATCATGGACATAGTCTAATTTGTACTTGCAAATATTGTAGATCAAATGGCTAAGTCCAACTTCAACTTCAATGTTTTCGCTGAGAAAGAAAAGGTTAGAAACAATGGGTCTAACTTCGCCAACTGATTCCGCAATCTGAGAATCATTCTCTCTAGCGGTCAAAAGGACTATGTCCTTGAGAATGCGCTAGGTGACGCCCCTGCTGTAGATGCGCCGGCTGATGAGAAAGCTGTCTATCAGTCGCGCAAGGATGATTATGGTGTGATTAATAGCACCATGTTGTTTTCTATGGAATCGGACCTTCAAAATCGTTTTGAAGACTATCCTGGGCCCTTTGAGATTCTTGAGGAGCTGAAAACTATGTTTCAGACTCAGGCCCGTTCTGAGAGATATGAGATCTCTGAGAAATTCTTTAACTGCAAGATGGAGGAAGGGAGTTCCGTTAATGAGCACGCCATAAAGATGTCGGGCTACACTCAACGCCTTGAGCAACTGGACTGCAAGATTCCAGAGGAGCTCAAGATTGACAGGGTTCTGCAATCACTCCCTCCCAGCTACAAAAGTTTTGTAGTGACTCATAATCAGATTGGTTCCACTGATACGATCACCGAGCTCTTCGCAAAGCTGAAGGCTGCGGAGGTGGACATCAAAAAGGATAATCATGTGTTGATGGTCAACAAGCCCCCCACCTTCAAGAAAGGTAAGGGTGCAAAGAAGCCCTTCAAGAAAGGCGGCGGCAAGCGTGTTGCCCCTGCTGAGAAGAAGCTCAAGTCTGGACCTAAGCCGGACACTGAGTGCTTCTATTGCAAGGACAAAGGTCACTGGAAGCGCAACTTTCCGAAGTACTTAGCGGACAAGAAGGCTGGCACCATCAAAGGTATATTTGATATACATGTTATTGATGTTTTCCTTACTAGCCCTCGTTGTAGTGCCTGGGTATTTGATATTGGTTCAGTTGCTAATATTTGTAACTCGAAACAGGAGCTACGGAATAGACGGCGGCTTGCGAGGGATGAGGTGACGATGCGCGTTGGCAACGGATCAAGAGTTGATGTGATGGCCGTCGGCACGCTCTCCTTATTTTTACCTTCGGGGTTAGTTTTAAACCTCAATAAGTGTTATTATGTGCCTGCTTTCAGCATGAACAATATATCTGGATCGTGTTTATTGCAAGACGGTTATTCATTTAAATCCGAGAATAATGGTTGTTCTATTTATATGAGTAACATCTTTTATGGTCATGCACCTGCTGTGAATGGTTTATTTCTTGTGAATCTCGAAAGGTATGAAACACACATCCATAACATTGAGGCTAAGAGATGTAAAGTAGATAGTGATAATACTACTTATTTGTGGCACTGTCGTCTAGGTCATATTGGTGTAAAGCGCATGAAGAAACTCCATTCTAATGGACTTTTGGAGTCTCTTGATTTTGAATCATTTGACACATGCGAACCATGCCTTATGGGCAAGATGATCAAAACCCCGTTCTCCGGAATGATGGAGCGAGCAATGGACTTGTTGGAAATCATACATACCGATGTATGCAGACCGATGAGTGTTTCGACGCGTGGTGGATATCGCTATTTTCTCACTTTTACCGATGACTTAAGTAGATATGGGTATATCTATTTAATGAAACATAAATCTGAAGCATTTGAAAAGTTCAAGGAATTTCAGAATGAAGTGGAGAACCATCATAACAGAAAGATTAAGTTTCTACGATCCGATCGTGGAGGTGAATATTTGAGTTATGATTTTTTCACGCATCTTAAAGCAAGCGGGATCGTTTCGCAACTCACGCCCCCCCGGAACACCACAACGCAATGGTGTGTCTGAACGCCGGAATCGAACTCTATTAGATATGGTCCGGTCGATGATGTCTCTTACTGATTTGCCGTTATCATTTTGGGGTTATGCATTAGAAACCGCTGCATTCACTTTAAATAGGGCACCATCTAAATCCGTTGAGATGACACCGTATGCACTGTGGTTTGGTGCTAAACCTAAGTTGTCATTTCTTAAAGTTTGGGGATGCGAAGCTTACGTCAAGAAGTTGATGCCGGACAAGCTCGAACCCAAAGCGAAGAAATGCGTCTTCATAGGATACCCTAAGGAAACTATTGGGTATACCTTCAATCACAGAACCGAAGGCAAAGTGTTTGTCGCAAAGAACGGTTCCTTTCTTGAGAAGGAGTTTCTCTCGAAAGAAGTGAGTGGGAGGAAAGTAGAGCTAGACGAGGTTGTTGAACCTTCTCTTGAGTTGGAGAGTAGCGCAACACCTGAAATTGTTCCAGTGCCGCCTGCACCAACAATAGAGGAACCTAATGACAAGGATCATGAAGCTTCGGACGATGCTGCTACTGAACGTCGCAGGTCGACAAGGTCACGTGCCCCTCCTGAGTGGTACGGAAACCCTGTCTTAACTGTCTTGTTAGTAGACGACAGTGAACCTGTGAACTATGAGGAAGCGGCGATGAGCCCAGACTCTGAGAAATGGCTAGAGGCCATGAAATCCGAATTGGGATCCATGAGCGAAAACCAAGTCTGGACTTTGGTGGACCCTCCAAGCGACCGAAAGGACGTTGAGTGCAAATGGATCTTCAAGAAGAAAACGAACGCGGATGGTAATGTTACCGTCTATAAAGCACGACTTGTCGCGAAAGGTTTTCGACAAGTTCAAGGTGTTGACTACGATGAGACTTTCTCTCCCGTAGCGATGTTTAAGTCCATTCGGATTTTATTAGCAATTGCTGCGTTTCATGATTATGAAATATGGCATATGGATGTCAAGACTGCTTTCCTCAATGGCAACATTGATGAAGAGTTGTATATGATGCAACCCGAAGGTTTTGTCGATCCTAAGGATGCTGATAAGGTGTGCAAACTTCAGCGTTCCATTTATGGACTGAAGCAAGCATCTCGGAGTTGGAACCTTTGTTTTGATCAAGTGATCAAGAGCTTTGGATTTGTTCCAAATTGCTACGAAGCTTGTATCTACAAGAAAGTGAGTGGGAGCTCAGTGAAATTTCTGGTACTATATGTGGATGACATATTGATTATTGGAAATGACATTAACATGCTTAACGATGTGAAGAGTTACTTGAACAAGTGTTTTTCAATGAAGACCTAGGTGAAGCTGCTTATATATTGGGCATTAAAATATATAGAGATAGGCAAAGACGCCTGATAGCTTTAAGCTAGAGTACATACCTAGACAAAGTTCTGAAAAGGTTCAGAATGGACAAGGCAAATAAAGGTTCAGTGCCTATGTTGTCAGGTAAGATATTGAGCAAGACTCAGTGTCCAGCTACGGTAAACGATAGAGAAGCTATGAGCAAAGTGCCATATGCCTCGGCCATAGGTTCTATCATGTATGCCATGCTGTGTACTAGACCGGATGTGTCCAATGCTCTTAGTTTGACGAGCAGATACCAAAGTGATCCAGGAGTGGAACACTGTACAGCCGTTAAGAACATTCTAAAGTACCTAAATAGAACTAAAGAAATGTTCTTAGTCTATGGAGGTGATGAACAGCTCGTCGTAAAAGGTTACGTCGACGCTAGTTTCGACACCGACAAGGATGATTCTAAATCTCAGACAGGATACATTTATATTTTGAATGGAGGAGCTGTGAGTTGGAGAAGCTGCAAGCAAAGCGTGATCGTAGGATCTACAGTAGAAGCGGAATACATGGCTGCTGCAGAAGCGTCAAGTGAAGGAGTTTGGATCAGGAACTTCATCACTGAGCCTGGCGTGGTTCCAAGTGCGTTGGACCCACTAGAGATATTGTGTGACAACATTGGCGCCATAGCACTCGCTAAGGAACCAAGATATCATCCAAAGACCAAGCATATCAACCGAAAGTTTCATATAATCCGAGATTATATAGCAGATGGAGATCTAAAGATTAGCAAAGTACATAGAGATCTGAATGTTGCAGATCCATTGACTAAACCTCTTCCACGTGCAAAACATGATCAGCACCTTAGTGCCATGGGTGTTAGATTATTGCCAGAAGTAAACTAGATTATTGACTCTAGTTCAAGTGGGAGACTGTTGGAATTATGCCCTAGATCGAGGCAATAATAAAGATGTTATTATTATAATTCTTGTTCATGATAAAGTTTATATTCCATGCTAGAATTGTATTAAGCGGAAACTTTAATACTTGTGTGGTTTGTGAACAACACCGTGTCCCTAGAATGCCTCTATGGACTAGCTCATTGATTAATGATGGTTAAGGTTTTCTAGCCATGGACATGAGTTGTCGATTAATAATGAGATCATATCATTGGGAGAATGATATGATGGACAGACCCAAACTAAGCGGAGCAATTAGATCGTGTCATCGTGTTCATCTTTGCGAAGCTTTTCTTATGTCAAATATTGTATTCCTTAGACCATGAGATAATACAACTCCCTAGTATCGGAAGAAAGCTTTGAGGTCATCAAACGTAATCCTATGAGAGGGTGATCATAAAGGTGTCTCTCAGGTGATCGGAAAGTACCTGTTGGGTTGTATGTATCGAGATGGGATTTGTCCCTCCCAAGTCGGAGAGATATACTTGGGCCCACTCGGTAATCGATATCAACACCGCTTGCAAGCATGTGGTTAAGGAGTTAATCACAAAGTGATATCGGATTACGGAACGAGTAAAGTACTTGCTGTGAACGAGATTGAACTAGGTATGACGGTACCGACGATCAAATCTCGGGCAAGTAAAATATCGCGAGACGAAGAGAATATATATATGGGATTGATTGAATCCTGGCATCATGGTTCATCTGATGTCGTGGGAATGGTCACGGCAGATGCTGCAATCGGCAGCGAGTAGTAGAACGAGGGGCAAGGGCGGCCAGCCATCTGCGGTGCGAGATGAGGGCAAAGACACAGGGTTTTACCCAGGTTCGGCCCCCCGGAGGGTAAAAACCTACTCCTACTAGATTGTATTATGAAGGTGGTACAATGGGCGAGCTCGGCGGCTAGGCGGCGAGTAGCTTGGGTGTATGATGGAACGTATCTCTACTCGCCCTACAGGGAGGTTTATATAGGCTCACCTCCCCTAGGGTTTACATATCTCAACCGATTCAGTTAAAGCTTCGGTACTCGTTTAACCTAATCCGACTGGGCCTATCTACTCGCCTGGGCCTTCAGCTTCCAGTCGCTTGGATCCACGCCGGGCCTTGATCCAATCGCCGTCCTGCAGGCCCACTCGCCAGGTCTTGGGCCAGTCGGAAACGTCCTGCTGGTATACCCCGGTAGGCGCATCCCCATCAGTAGTCCCCGAGGCCGTCGTCGATTTGGCGTAGGTGGCTGCTGGCAGTCGGAGCATACGGCTGCTGAGTAGACATCCAGTCGAATCGGCGGCGGGCTCCTGTATAAAGGAAAAACTAATCATACTGCTCGCGGCTTTGGCGAGTCGAGTCGGCGAAATACTGTCATAGTGAACGGGTCGGCGAGCCGAGTGGCTGAAGTTGGACCGTTAAGCGTGGTCAAACTAGCCGTTGGGGTAATCCAACGGTAACTTTTGGCGTAATCATCGCGCGGTAACGGTTCCCTGATTTGGCGGGTAACATCCGCTATATAAGGGGAATGGCAGGCGATCGGGGAACCACCTTCTCACCATTTCCTCCGACTGCGCGCATTTTCGCCTCTCTTCGCATCGCGACCCAGCCGACCAGAAATCCCCCGACCCCCAACAAATATCTCCGCCATGGCCCTCTCCACCGAGCCTTGGGGTAGATCTAAGTGCACAAGGGGCAACTGGCTTCCTTCGAGGAGGCCGGGATCTTGCGAACCGGCTGCTGGCGCAGCCCTGCGGCCGGAGAGACGACCCCGAATCCGCGAGAGAGGGAATTCATCTGCTTCACCAGCCATCTCGAACGGGGGCTAGGGTTCCCCACGTCCCTGTTCTTCCGGCGCTTCTGCGCCTACTACGGGATCCAGCCATCGGATCTGGGTCCCCACAGCATCGAGCAGCTTTCCATCTTTGTGGCGTTCTGCGAGTGCTACTTGGGCTGCCGGCCCTACTTCCCTCTATGGCAAGATCTGTTTCACGGACGGATCAGCCGCGAGGAGGCGGGCGGCCCAATGCTTGCCGCGGGCGGCCTAACCTTCCAGCTGAAGTCGAAGGCTTCATTTTTCGACTTTATGCTGCCCGCCAAGGCGGCAAGCGACTGGAAGAAGTCGTGGTTCTATGTTGCCGAGGCGACCCCGGAGGGCGAAACGGCAATTCCGCGGTACTCCGCCAACCGGTCCGAGCCGCGCCGTCTCCAAGTCAGAAAATTCCCCAACGACCAGCGGATGGTCGTTGACGAGATGCTCCAGACCATCCGCGGTCAGAAGAAGAAGGGCCTCCATACGATCAACCTATACAACTGCTGGCTCGGGCGGCGGCTCGTCCCTCTGGCTCGCCGCGACCATTATATGTACCAGTACATGGGCCGGGAAGACTCGACGAAGGCCTGCCTCGCCGAGTGGAAGCTGGAGGACTACATCCCAGCACTGAAGAAGATCACCCAGGCAGTGTACCTGGACGCACAAGCCAGAGTCGCACCTTACACCGCAAAGCGTCCAGCCCCAACGGTAATCACCTCGCCTCATTCGCAGTCGCAGTTTTTTGCAGTCGCGGTAACTCTAATTTCATCTTGCATTCTTTGCAGCTGTTCCAAGTGGTGGAAGGATGGCTCCCACCCTCGGACGATGAGAATTCGAGCTCGTCCGTCCAGGACATGGGCGAGTCGCCTCTCGCCAAAGGCGATTCCGAGAGCGACGAGATCGATGACGACGATGAGTCCGAGGAGGAGGTCGCCTCGCTGGTTCGCAAGACCCGCGGGCAGCGACAGCGTGAGCTTGAGGCAAGTAAAATCCTCGAGCATCACGATGACAACGAAGAACTTCCGGAGACCACCTCGCGCCGACAAGCGACTCCGTCGAAGAAGAAGAAGAAGAAGAAGAAGGAGAAGGAGACGAAGGCTCCTCCGAAGAGGAAGCCGAAGCCGACGAGGCCGGCCTCGCCGCCGCACTCGACGAGCAGTTCCGACGCCCCCAACCCGGCTATGGACGAGGCGCCGCCGACGACAGCCGTGCTGGACACGGCCACCGTCGAGGTGCCGCTGGCTTCAATGCCTCCGCCATTCGCCCCAGTCTCTGGGCTGGGGGTGCCCTGGCTGCAGCGGCTTCGCCTCGCAGGGAAGCCCCTGCCGAAGATATCCCAGAGGCTCCGGCTGCGGCCTCAACGACGAAGAAGTCGTCCGTATATTGGGCACAGGACGTCCTAGAAATGGGGCTCAGTCGCCAAATGGGCCCTGAACTGGAGAAACCAGCCGGCCTCCGCACGGGTCTACGCTTTATTCCAGTCGCCAAGTGAGTACCCTCACCCTCCTTTCTCTTCCATAACCTCTCGAATTATCTTTGCTTACACGATTGATGTATAGGACCGGAGTGAAGAGAATGGGCCACCCGACCGTGGCTAAGGTGCCACCCGTCACCAGCGAGGAAGATCCTTCCCGTAAGAGGAAGGCGAACGAGGTCGTCGACCCTACAAATGGCAGCAAGAAGGCCAAGGGCGATGACGTCGTCACGATCTCTGACGATACGGCGGTTGCGCCGACTGAGCCCGCAACAGAGGCGGCCGCGTCCACGAAGGAGGGCGCTCCCTCGCCTGGGATGGCCGAGCCGACCTCCTTCGGGGCGGGTGCCTCCATCGCGACATTCCCATGCTTTATGGCCAAAGCGGCCACGGCGAGTGGAACTTCGCCATCGAGCCGTGCACATGGGGTCGCCGATGCGGAAATCGACCAGCGTCGTGGGTATACGCCAGCTCTCCTCGCGTCCGTGGATGCGATACAACTCCATGGCATGCTTGGCGCAGCCATCCAGGTATGTCCAGTCCCCGAGGATCAGGTCGGTGTTTTGCAGCGGTCTGATCCTTTAAGCACCTTGTTATTATTTTTCGCGTCCAGTCCCCGAGTGCGCACTCGCTGAATTTCAGCGGGTGGGCACTTAGAATTTCTTGAGTGCCAGTCCCCGAGTGCACACTCGCTGAATTTCAGCGGGTGGGCACTTAGGATTTCTTTGATTGCCAGTCCCCGAGTGCACATTCGCTGAATTTCAGCGGATGGGCACTTAGGACTTTTCGCGTCGTCTAACTGTTTGAATGATGTGCAGGGTCTGCAACGTGAATCAGCTGACCGATTGGCAGCGAAGCACCGCGCGAAGAAGGAACTGGCCACCGTCCAGGAAGCGAATAAAGGGCTTCAGGCGGTTGCCGCGAAGGCGGAAGAAGCTCGCCAGGGACTTGTCCCCGCGGGTGAATTGGCAGCGGCGCACTCGGCTCTGAGCTCGGCTGAAAAGCGGATCGCCGATCTCGAGCACGAGCTGCAAGAGGCGAAGGAGGAAGCGAGCTCGGCCGATGGGCGAGCCAAGGCCGCCATTGCGGCAGCCGAAGAGGATCGTAAAGTGTCGGACGCCCTTGTTGCTGGGCTTCAGGACGATCATACTGCTCTTCAACGCTTCATCACGGATCTCGCCCGCCCGCTGATTGGTAAGTGTGCCTGCCTCTGCCAGTAGCTTATGCTGTTTGTGATGTCCAGCATACTCACTATTGTCCTCTACTCGCAGGTCGCATCATTGATGGCGCGGAAGAGGCAAGCTTGCTCGACGCGCGGCAGTGTGTGGGCATGCTCGTTGACTTGGCGACATTGTCGGCGACGTGCATCCGAGCATACCTCCAGGAGATATCACCCACAGAGGTGATTCCCAGCGACCTCGTCGAGGTGTGGAAGTACTTGGAGAAGGCGCCCTCGGTAGTTGAATTCATGACGCGGTCGGCGTTTCGACGCGGAGCATCAACGGCGCTGAGCCTTGGACTTGCTCACTTCCCAGAGGACTTCGACCTTGATGACGTGACGAGCGGCTACCCTTCATCGACTGGCGCGGTGGAGCTTTCCGAGGTGCTCAAGTTGACGGACCGTGCCGCGGTGTACTCGGAGTGTGTCTGGGCAATGGGCGGCCTCCTTCCCTACCAGGAGACGGTTGTCGCGCCCCACGACCCTGAGCCACCGCACCGGGATTTCAAGGTCGAGCAGCCTTTCCGTGCGGCAATGGCGGGTGAGCTGATGACGTACCCGTCAAACCCATACACGCCGTTCATTCGCGGTCGTCGGGGTGCTAGCTTGTCGTCGTCGAAGCCTGCAAAATAGGGTAGTTTTCCCTGAGGCGTTAGTAGCAGGTCTGCCATATGGGCATATTTTGTAATGTGAAACAATGCGACATGCTTTTGACTGAGACACCGTGTCTGTGTTGGAATTTGTCATGTGTTTTTTGATTGTGGTTTGAACGAGTCCCCGAGCGCGTCCGCCCTTTTGTGGGGTTTACCTCGTGTATGATATGTTTGTTGTTTTTGAATGTTTTGTTATTGTTGTCTACTCGCCCGGACTCGAAGAGCCAGTCGCAGGGCGACTCCCTTGAACGCTCTATACTTCACCATTTTCCCTTGCGCGAACGGGGTCGGGTGGCCGAGTCCCCGAGCGTGGTACTTGGTTGTTCTAGGTGCGACTCGAGGGTGGTTGAGGACTTGGCGTGTTGGTTTGGGCGCATCACTCCTGCCTGGCCCGTTGGGTCAGTCGCGTGGCGAGTCCTAGGCATGCTCTCTTACTTGGCGTTTTCCCGAGCCGCTCGCAATGAACTGGTAGTCAGTCCCCGAGCGTGGTACTTATCCGTTCGAGTCGCTATGCCGAGGATGCGGAGGACCATGGTCGCTGTACGAAGCGAAGGCAGTTGTCTTGGATCGTAAAGCCAGTCGGGCGAGGCGACTCCAATGGGGCTCCGGGTAGGCGTTTTTCATGGACGAGGCAAGGCCTGAGGTTACTCAGTGCTCTTGCGTCGCACTACTTAGCCGTGCCGATCGCTGTACCAAAGGTTGACTTCTGCGGTTAGCTGGACGCTGTTATTACGAGTGCGAGTGGCACAAGACATGGAGAGTAAGCGCAATTTGCGGTAACCGATTCTTTTTATTTCACAGCGACTGGAGAGTACATATATGAGGTTCTAGGGGTAGAACTTCCGTAGGAGGTTTACATTCCATGGTCGCTTGACGTCGAGTTCACCGTCCCCGCGGACGTCGATGAGGTAGTAGGCATCATTGCCAAGCACTCGCCCGATGGCGAATGGTCCTTCCCACGGAGGGGAGAGCTTGTGCATGCCCTTCTTGTCCTGGATGAGGCGCAACACCAGGTCGCCTTCCTGGAAGGTGCGAGTTCTCACCCACCGGCTGTGGTAGCGGCGGAGTCCCTGCTGGTAGATGGCGGTGCGAGACCGAGCGAGGTCACGTGCCTCGTCGAGCTGGTCGACTCCGTCTTGGCGTGCGAGTTCGTTTGCAGCCTCCGTGTAGTGGACGACCCGTGGCGAGTCGTGCTCGAGATCGGTGGGCATGACTGCCTCGGCGCCGTACACCATGAAGAAGGGGGTGAATCCTGTAGACCTGTTGACCCAGGTGCGGATGCCCCAGATGACGGAGGGTAGCTCCTCGACCCAGCACACGGCGGTGCGCTCGAGGGGTACTTGGAGTAGCGACTTCAGGCCGTGGAGGATGCTTTGGTTGGCTCGTTCTGCTTGGCCGTTGGACTCCGGGTGGGCGACCGATGCGAGGACGAGCCGGATGTGGTGCTCTTCGCAGAATTCAGCCATGGCTCCTTTGGCGAAGTTGGTGCCGTTGTCCGTGATGATGTTGTTTGGGAACCCGTAGCGCCATATGAGCTCGCGTAGGAACTTGGTGGCGGTCTTCCCATCGCATTTCCGAACTGGCTTGGCCTCCACCCACTTTGTGAATTTGTCGACCGCGACCAGCAGGTGGGTGTAGCCGGAGGGAGCCTTCTTGAAGGGGCCTACCATGTCCATGCCCCACACAACGAATGGCCAGGTGATGGGGATTGTTTTGAGCGTTGAGCTCGGCACGTGCGTCTGGTTGGCGTACTTCTGGCACCCGGCGCACCGCTGGACAATGTCGACAGCATCGGCGTGTGCGGTGGGCCAGTAGAAGCCATGTCGCATAGCCTTGGCGACCAGAGAGCGGGCGCCGGCGTGGTGGCCGCAGTCACCGGAGTGGATATCGTGGAGGATCTTGCGTCCTTCGGCGGGTTGGACGCAGCGTTGGAACATGCCGGTGACACTGCGCTTGTGGAGCTCGCCGTCAATGGTGGTGTAGGACTTACATCGACGAGCGATCATCCGAGCGTCCGTCTCGTCTGCCGGCAAGGTGTCGGCTTCCAGGTAGGCGATGTAGGGATTGGTCCAGTCGTCTGGCTTGTTGACGAGTGCGACCAGGGCTGCCTCTGGTTGGAGCGGGACTCCGATGTCGATCTCCCTCGGGGGAGAGACTGATGGCTTGGTGATCGTGTCGAGGAAGACGCCGGCGGGTGGTGCTAGTCGAGCCGACCCGATGCGAGAGAGTGCGTCGGCCTCCTCGTTCTTCCGCCTGTCGATCCACTCGACGGAGTAGCCTGTGAAGTGTCCGCCCAACTTGTCCACTGCTTGGCGGTACGCCGCCATGGTGGGGGAAACGGCGTCGCAGGTGCCAGCGACTTGCCCCGCGAAGAGGTCGGAATCTCCGTAGCAGCGTAGGCGGTTGACATTCATCTCCTTGGCAGCTCGCATGCCGTGGAGTAGGGCCTCGTACTCGGCCATGTTGTTGGTGCAGGGTGTGAAGTCGAGGCATAGGATGTAGCGGAGCTTGTCGCCCTTTGGTGAAGTTAGCACGATCCCTGCGCCTGCGCCGTCCGTGTTCTTGGAGCCGTCGAAGTGCAGGCTCCAGTAATGGAGGTATGGCAGCTTCTCTGGCTGCTAGGCCTCTTCCCAGTCGGCGATGAAGTCCGCTAGGGACTGTGACTTGATCGCTTTTCGCGGATCGTATTTGATGTTATGGACGCCGATCTCGACGGCCCACTTGGTGACCCGCCTGATCGCCTCGCGGTTGCGGATGATGTCTTGCAGTGGTGCTGAGGAGACGACCGTGACCGGGTGCTCCTGGAAGTAGTGCGGCAGGTGCCGCTGAGCTCTGAAGACCGCGTATACCAGCTTTTGGTACTGGGGGTACCGCTGGCGCGACTCGGTGAGGACCTCGCTGATGTAATACACCGGTCGCTGTACTGGGCGCTCCTTTCCTTTCCGGTCGCTCGACGACCATCACGGCGCTGACGACGCGCTCGGAAGCCGCGACGTAGACCAGCATGGGTTCTTTGTTGGCGGGGGCGGCGAGTAGCGGTGCGGCGAGTAGCACCTTTTTGAGATCACGGAGCGCGTCGTCCGCCTCCTTGTCCCACTGGAAGGTGGGGTTCTTGCGCATCAGGCGGTATAGGGGCATCGCCTTTTCGCCCAGGCGGGGGATGAAGCGACTGAGAGACGCTACTCGCCCGACCAGTTTCTGGACGTCGCGCAGGCACTCGGGTTTGCCGAGCCGGGCGATCGTGTCGATCTTCATGGGGTTTGCCTCGATCCCTCGTTTGGAAACGACGTACCCTAATAGTTGTCCTGCTGGTACGCCGAAGGTGCATTTGCCTAGGTTGAGCTTTATCTTATATTTTCGCAAGTTAGCGAATGTTTCCGCCAGGTCGGCGAGTAGGTCGCCCTGGCGAGCGGATTTTACGACCACGTCTTCGATGTAGACGTGGATATTGCGGCCAATTTGGCTCGCGAGGCATTCTTGCATGCACCGCTGGTAGGTCGCCCCGGCGTTCTTGAGGCCGAATGTCATGGCGGTGTAGCAGAAGGCTCCGAATGGCGTGATGAACGCCGTCTTCTCCTCGTCCTCGACGGCCATTTTGATCTGGTTGTACCCGGAGTAGGCGTCAAGGAAACAGAGCGACTCCGAGCCCGCGGTTGAATCGATTATCTGGTCGATCCGCGGGAGGACGAACTGCTCCTTTGGGCAGGCGCTATTCAAGTTTGTGTAGTCGATACACATCATCTAGGTCCCGTTCTTCTTCTCGACCAGGACTAGGTTTGCCAGCGACTTGGAGTATTTGATTGGCCGGATGAAGCCTGCAGCGAGTAGACGCTGCACCTCCTCGGCGATTGCTCGGCGGCGCACTTCATTGAAGGGCCGCAGCGACTGTTTGACGGGTCGCACTTTGGGGTCGGCGTTTAGCTTGTGCTCAGTGAGCTCCCTAGGGACACCGGGCATGTCAGAGGGGTTCCATGCGAAGATGTCCCTGTTCTCACGGAGGAACTCGATGAGCGTGCCTTCCTACGCTGGGCTCATGCCCTTCCCGATCGTCACCGTCTGGCTGGAGTCGCCTGGGACCAGCTCGACGGTGCGGGTGTGCGTCGTTGCCTCGAAGGTTGAGGTGTTTGCGCCCTCCGAGTTGGGCTTCTTGAGTATGGTGGGGTCGTCGTTGTTGACCCCGCTCGCGTACTTGGCGAGCTCATCGGCGTGGTTGGTCTTCGCCGCGATGATGGCTTCAGCGAGCTCGGCTCCTTTGGCCTCGCACTCGGCGGCCATGTCGGGGTCGCCATTGATGGTGATGACGCCACACGGCCCGGGGAGCTTCATCGCGTTGTACGCGTAGTGGTGCGCTGCCATGAACTTGGCGAACGCCTGGCGTCCCAGGACGCAATGGTAGGGGCTATCGAAGGGCACGAGCTCGGAGAAGATCCGCTCGGTGCGGAAGTTTGCTGGTGTGCCGAAGGTGACTGGCAGCGTGACCTTACCGATCGGGTACGCCTTCCGACCGGGGACGATGCCGTGGAACATGGTGTGGGTCATCTCGATCATCGACTGCGGAAGCCGCAGCCGCCTGAAGGTGTCCAGGTACAGGATGTTGATGGAGCTGCCGCCGTCCATCAATGTCTTGGGGAGCCAGTAGTCGCCGACCTTAGGCTTGACCACCAGGGCGACTCAACCGGGGTACTCGATGCGTGGCGAGTGGTCTTGTCGACTCCAGGTGATGGGCTGCTCCGACCAGTTGAGGAACTGGGGAACGTCCACCTGGGCCACCGCGTTGATGGCGACGGCGCGGGCGATGACCTTCTTCTCGCGCTTCGTGTTGAAGCCCGTGAAGGTATGGAGCGAGCCGGCCACTTTGCCGAATTTTCCGCTGTTTGGCAGGTCGTTGTCGGGGTCCTCCTGCGCTCGCCGTGCCTTCTCGATCTCCCTGAGGGTGTGGCAGTCGGCGGTGGTGTGTGTTGCGGGCTTCCCTTCCCTGCTGTGAAATGCACATGGTTGGTTAAGGAGGGCCGCGGGGTCGAACCTTGGCTTGGCCTTGTAGTTGCCGCCGTCGCGGCGTTGTCCTCCGTCGCGGCGTTGTCCTCCGTCGCGGCGGAAGCTCTTGGGCTCGCGTTGCGCGTGCCCGGTGTTGGCGACGAAGTCGACTCGCCCGTCACTGCGGCACTTGCTTGTGAGGCGAGTGTTGCTGTAGCGTAGGTCGGACCGTCGGCCGCTGTCGTTGCCGCTCGTGCGGCGTTGACCTCCTGACTCGTCGTCAGTTTCCTGGTTTGGATCTTCCTCTGTGTACCGTTTGGCGATCTCGAGGAGGTCGGGGATGTTGTCGAGTGTGCGAGAGTGTCGCTTGAGCTTGGCGACCAGGGGCTCGTAGCGGCACGAGGTCTTGAAGCAATGGATCGCGGTTTCCGGGTGGATGCCGACCATGTTGTACCAGAGTTCTTGCCACCGTTGGACCCAGTTGCGGGTCGACTCGCGGGGTCCCTGGACGCATCGTTCCAGGTCCTCGATGGTGGTGGCGCGGGTGTAGGAGCACTCGAAGTGCCTGACGAAGGCGTCGCGCATCTCCTCCCAGGAATCGATACTGTCCTGAGGGAGGGTGTTGATCCACTGCCTGCACGTCCCCTCCATCATCAGGGGGAGGTAACGGGCGGCTAGCAGGTCGGTGTGGCCTGCGATCCCCATTGCCATGAGGTATGTGTCGAGCCAGATGGCGGGGTCGTACGAGGGGTCATACTTTTCTATCTCCTTCGGCGCCTTGAAGTTTGGCGGGTACTTCTCGCCTCGGATCATTGGTCCGAAGCACTTGGGGCCGAGTCGACTTAGCGACCCCATGGGCTCACCGTCGCCGCGATTGGTTAGGGTGTGTCGCAGGTCGTCGGGCTGGCGTGCGCGCCAGCTTTGGTTGTTGATGACGTGGGTGCGGGCGTCGATGGGTTGCCCGTTGGCGGCGACGAAGTTGGTCGCTGTCCTGGGGTCGTTGGTGGAGAGTGCCGCGTTCGCGGGTCGATGTTGGAGCTGCAGTGGCTCTGGTGGCGGGCAGTTGAGGGTGTTTGCCGCCGCTGGGCGGCCGGTTGAGGCCGCCCTGCTTCCCGACGAACGTGAGTATACTCGACCCTGCGAGTCGGCGCCCGCGTTTTGCTGCTCAACGGCCTTTGCGAGCAGGGCCCTGACGTACTGGATCTGTAGGGCGCCGTCGCCCGTGGCCATGATGTTGTCGGCTGCTGCTCGGCATGCCACGAGGTTGTCCATCGGGGTGGAGAATAGTGGGAGGCCGTTTGCGTCTCTCTCTCCCGTGAGGAGACTACTATCCGCGGCTGGTCCCTAGGAGGTGTGCGGTTGGGTGGAGGTGGGGCGCCCATCGACGTTGATCCTGGCGAGGGCCGGGCGCTTCCTCCTGGTGGCGCGTTCTCGCAGATTGCGCGCTCGGCCACGCGGGCCGGGTCGTTTTCGTCGTCGAAGTTCAGGGCGCGCCCCTGAACCCTGGGGTTCAGGCGTGACCTGATCCGCTGCTGGTGGTAGCGCGATAGTTCCTACGCCGTCACCTGCTCGAGGCGAAATTTTTCGAGCTCGACTTGTTCCTTGCGTACCACCTCCGCCAGTTTCAGGCGGAGTTCCTCGACCTCCGTTGCCGTGGCGTTAGGAGGGATTGGGGTGGAGAATGGATCCTCCAGTGGATCGGTGCCGGTCGCCATGTAGGTCGCGGCGTGGCGACCGGTTCCGTCGCGGAGGTCGGCGGAGTTCTCCGACCCGGAGTCGAACTCGAAGATCCCAAGGATGGAGGGGTCCTCGAAGTCTTCCATGTTGGAGACCTGGGTGATGGAGCCCGCGGGTGAAGCCGCGGTGATGGACCCGGCGAGCGACGCCGGGGCCGCCGAGTTGGCGTCATCGTTGAGGGCCGCGTCTTCTGTGGCCGCTGAGTTTTTGGCCACGTCGCTGTGGGCCGAATTGTACTCGGAGGCGAAGCGATGGATCGTGCGGATCTGGCTCTCGGAGAGCCGATCGCGTGGCGGCGACTCGCGGATGCGAGCCGAATCCTCCGAGACGATGACGTCGGTAAGGCCGACGAAGAGGCTGATCATGCCGACCGGCAGATCATGCTGTGCGTGACGGGTCGCGCCGCCGGGATGTAGCTTCTCGGCAAGATTTGGAGCATCTCGCCGATCGCTATCATGCAGCCGGTGGCGACCGTCTCGTTGATGGGCAGATTGGATCTCGCCCCAGAACACCGGCCAGACCGGCCAGGCCCCACGGTGGGCGCCACTGTCGTGGGAATGGTCACGGCAGATGCTGCAATCGACAGCAAGTAGTAGAACGAGGGGCAAGGACGGCCAGCCATCTGCGGTGCGAGATGAGGGCAAAGACACAGGGTTTTACCCAGGTTCGGCCCCCCGGAGGGTAAATACCTACTCCTGCTAGATTGTATTATGAAGGTGGTACAATGGGCGAGCTCGGCGGCTAGGCGGCGAGTCGCTTGGGTGTATGATGGAACGTATCTCTACTCGCCCTACAGGGAGGTTTATATAGGCTCACCTCCCCTAGGGTTTACATATCTCAACCGATTCAGTTAAAGCTTCGGTACTCGTTTAACCTAATCCTACTGGGCCTATCTACTCGCCTGGGCCTTCAGCTTCCATTCGCTTGGATCCACGCCGGGCCTTGATCCAATCGCCGTCCTGCAGGCCCACTCGCCAGGTCTTGGGCCAGTCGGAAACGTCCTGCTGGGTATACCCCGGTAGGCGCATCCCCATCATCTGATATGATCATCGATGAATGTGTGGAAGTTAGGGGAACAAGGCCCCATAGGGCCCAGCCGGCCAAACCTAGGGCAAATCCTAGGAGAGCTTCTAGAAGGGGGGGACTTGTTCCCCACTCCTCCCTCCTTGGCCGCCGGCCCTAGGGCTTGGGGGAGGGGCAAGGGCTGGACGCCCACCCCTCTATATAAAGAGGGCTGGGGGCGCACCCCCTCCCACACCTCCTCCTCAAGCCCACACCGCCCTGCTGCCCTCCTTTCTATCTCTCCCTCCCGACTGCGTGTAGGCGAAGCCCTGCTGCAGAAACTCTCCACCGCTTGCACCGCGCCGTCGCGTTGTAGATCCAGTCCATCTCTCCACCATACTTGCTGGACCGAGGAAGTAGGAGACATCGAGGTGCCGCACGTGTGCATCTCTCGGAGGCATCGCCACTTGCGGTGTTAGATCGGATCATATCGCGAGGAGGAGAAGCGAGTACGACTACATCACCCATGTTCCGTTGAACGTTCCGATGTGCGAATCTTCAAGGGTATGACGAACATCTATTCCCCCTCGTTGTTTTCATATCCTAGATTAGATCTTGGCTTTCCCGTTCGCATCCGTAGAATTTTTTTTGATTTACTATGCTGCGAAACCCTTCAAGATGCCTGTTATGCCATACCTCGCAATCCCAGGATTACCATTTTTGCGAGACATAATAGAATTGGATACCACAGTACATCATCCATTACAAACCATACATAAGGTCTTACACAAATAAGGTTCTCATGATCCAGTTCTTAATACAACTTCAAGCAGCGGAATACGTAATAATAACGGTAGCGTAGGCAAAGCTCCATCTTCGGGGTCACAGGCAATGCTGACGATGGGAGATGATCCTAGTTGTCGTAACCTTCCTGGGGTCCATCCTCCAGGTACTCCTCTTCATAGTCTGGCCACGGGAATACCCAGCGACAAAGCCATGAGTACTCTTTAAGTACTCGCAAACTAATACTAACAAGTGTAGGGGTTTTTTGATAATAGGACACTAGGCTCTAGGGTTGTTTTGCAAGAAGCCAGATTTATCTCTACTAAGCTCAGAAGCAAGAGAAGCTAGTCACAAATTTATAACTCCCAAGTGGGAACTTGTATTTCATGTCACAACTCTGTTGTGGTCAAGTCAATGTCTCAATTCATTTCACAAGTCATTTTGAAAACATCTGACGGGGGAACAGTATGGCCACTCCAAATGTCCATAACCGCGGACGCGGCTATTCGAATAGTTTGACACTCTGCAGAGATTGTACACTTTCACCACAACATTCGATACATCCGTCAGGAACAAATCCTGAATTCACCATACTCAGTATGCGGATAATCAATCCTAAACTTTCAATTACACGCCCTAGTATAAGCACCTCTCCTGTGAGTTTGGCCTCCCAACCATGACCAACTGTCATCTTGGGTACTGCACATGTGGACAATCTTCACAAGGTAGCCTCAGCTCAGACCTTGGCCATGAGGGAACCAATACTAAGGTATATAAGTTTCTAGTCAAGCCCTACCCAATCTTCGGGTATTATGGTTGTATGGTACAATTGGAATGGTATCGCATCCAGACAACCATCAGTTTTTTAAAAAGGGCTAAGGCTCATGCCTCAACATTTTCATCACCAAAATCATCTGGTGTTCAGAAACACATGTCAAAACATCTCAGTAGAATGATCCATCATTTCTAAGGTTTTCATAACCATTTTCACCATGTATTCCCATCTAAATTTGATCAAGTTTTAGGCTTAGCACTAGCATCTACAAGTGGGGGTGAGTACTAATGAAGGGTGATACACAAGTGGAGTTTCAACTAAGTACCACCTCATATCTTAGGATGATATCAAGGTTTATAACTTAGGCCAAATTTTATGCTCTTTATGCAACCTTCAATTATATCTTTGTAGAATCTACAAGATACTTAAGTACACTCTAAGCTAAAGCTTTGATAAAGAAACAAAGGTAGAAAGCTTGCAAGTAAAACTAGGATTTGGTATCAAGTGGGTATGATCACATATGCTTAAGGCATATAGTTGGCATGGTAACAAGCAAGTATTATCTTACACAATTGCAAGTATAAGATTGCATAGGTCAACTTGATTAGTAAGGCTTTCCTTGTGCAGAGCAGTGGTTGAAGTTCTCCTCGACTTCTTCTTCGTAATATCCTCCTTCCTCCTCGTATCCTTGGTCGGTACTAGCGTCTATAAATAAATACGAGGTACACAATCACCAAACAATACTTAACTACTTGCAATCATCACACAAAAGGGTCATATAGATGATTTAGCATCATCACTAACATTACAAGATTAAAGCTTGGTTTAATTCCTTTTATTTTTAGAAAAGTAATTTCTACTCATTGAAAAACTACTTAAGATTTAATATTCTCCAAACAAAACATGGGATCATGTTGACACATGTCATCACCACATATTTTAGTCCATGGGAAAGTGATTTAGAGTGACTAGAAATGCCTATGTGGCATTCTTTTATTACTCGATCATTATTTTTGTAAGTAAACCTATATATTTTTATATATTCTGAAAGGTATGGTTAAATGTGATTTTTGAGAGTTGGAATCAACTCAAAAGATATTATGGTTTAAATTTGAAAAATGTTTGAATGCAGAAAAGCTTCTGCCTTGTTATTTTTACCAAGGATGATCTACAGATCCAAATGACTTGAATCCAATGGGCTTGGATTCAGCACTTCAAGTCCTTTCAAAAAAAATTGGTTTCATCCAATTTGGTTCACTAAATCAATCTGGGTGTATTTTTGAAACTAGTTACAGAAGTGTGTTTGAAATAAAATGGAAAATGTTAAATTCAAATTACTGGGCTACGCGGGAAGCGATACTGGGCTGGCCTGCTAAGCACAGCGCTTACGCGGGCTGGTTAAGTTGCTGTCCCCACGCGTCAGTGAGACGAGGGGGTGCGAAGCGGTATGGGGAGATGTGAGCCGTGGGATCTGGTTCTAATCTAACGGCTGAGGGTCATCGTTGACGTTGGGCAACGCCGGCGAGACAGAAACCTAACGCGGCAGGTGGGGGTCGTTGGGGGCTCACCAGGGCTCAGGCGAGGGTCGGGGAGGCGGGCGAACGATGAAGTCGACGACGGCGAACCTCCTGGTACCAGCAGCTTCTCCTGGGGCGGCTCCAATCGTTGGCCCCCTTCTTCTCCAGCAACGGCAGGCTCCGGTGAAATTCCGGCGAAGTGTTGCTCGCCTTGCTTCGGGACTGAGGCGGGGTCGTTCTGGGTGAGAGGGGAGTGAGATGGTGTGCTCAATTCGGCTGGGGTGGCCTCTATATATAGTCGCGACGACGAGACCGAACGGGATGGGTAGGCGACGGTGGCAACATGGCTACGGGATGCTAGAGGCATGGCTGGCGATGGCGATCGCTTGTTGGTCTCCTGGCGATGCTCTACGGCTTTAATGCGCTTGTAGGGGCGGTGGCAAATGGTCTGGAACACGCGATGCTCTGCGTTGCAGAGGCGGCGTCTTCGACGGCGAGCGGTGGTTGTGAGGCATGGGGCGGCGAACGGGGATGTCTGGCGGTCTCCTGGGTCGGTGGTGATCGTGTATGCACACGGCGAGGGCGGCGCGCGGCCTGTGGGCGTGTGTCGAGGGCGGCGCTCTGGCGCATGCTCGACATGTTTGACAGAGGCACGGATGCGGCATTCCTGGGTGCTCTGGTCGGTGTCTTTGAGGCAGGGCTGGTCGAGAGGGAGCGGTGAGGCATGGGTGATCTCCCAGACAAGGTTGACACGGCTAGTTTCTCTCCTAGCTTGTTTTCAACACTGGGGTGACATGGTGAGATTCGGCTGTTCACCATTGATGGCATTGCCAAGCTTACAGTGGTGCTAGATGTTTGCAAATGAGCTAGATGATCTACTAAAGCCTAGTTGTAACCAGAGAGGGAACAAGTTAGGCTCCAATCACTGCTCATAATAGTGTTTGGATTTTGTTTGATTTGAATCTTCAAGGTGTTTGATGAAATGGCCGCACGAATTCAAGTTTTGAATTTTGAAAAGATTTTTGGTGGGTGTGCTAGGTTGGTGCTGGTGAGTCTGCAGATGCTTGGGTTTTGAAAATTGAGCTTGTTTGATTGGTTTTTGAAAAAGTGGGATCTTCCCATATGATAAAGATTCAATTTTGAACTGTCCTTTAAACTATGCATTTGAAAGTTTCTGGATGATCACAAAGTGGGCCTTGATACATGGTTATGAGTACAATCCAGGGGTGCAAAGATCCAAACAAGTTTCCGTTAAGTTCTGAAATTTTGGGACAACCAAAGTAGGCATGGGAGTTAAATTGGTCAAAATGACCATTCACTCAATTTGGTTTGTTTTGATTTATTTGTCTTTGGGAAAAAGTGTGGGGATTGTTTAGATGATGTTTATTTCACCTAAGCATCCATTTACAAGCAAAGAAACACACAAACAAGTTGGTTCAAAAGAATTCAAATTGGAATGCATACACACATGCATGCTTTCATATTTTTATTTAGAAAAGTTTTGTTAACCCTAATTTTGATGATTAGAGTTTGATGATCCAAGTTAGTATTTTTGGGATGTTACACGAAGGATATACTATCTTTCTTTGGCACAAATAAAACTAGACATCCCTTTAAGAAGGAACAAAGTCGAATAGAATTGTTGTCTTACAACTCTCCAAGTTGTTGTTTAAGCTCAACCAACTAGTTCAGGGGTATCCAGTATGGATCCTTGGAGAAAAGAGCAGTTTAGAGAACTTGCTGGCTCAAGAACTTGACAACACGGTCATGTGGCAACATGGCGATACTTCCAGTAGACGTCTAGAATATCACGAACCACCGATATGTCACTTAGTTCAAGAGGAAACTTGCTTTGTAAGGAAAGAAGACACAATCTCAAAGCTTCAGCACAAGCCTAACACTTTGACCTAAGAGGGTGCTCAGGAACAGCGGACTTGGTAGCACAGTCATTCTTTTCTTAGTGATAGGGTTAACCAACCACGATAAGATTGACACAAATGTCCTTG
The DNA here is from genome assembly GCA_910589765.1 of Avena atlantica. Lineage (NCBI taxonomy): Eukaryota > Viridiplantae > Streptophyta > Magnoliopsida > Poales > Poaceae > Avena > Avena atlantica. The sequence continues at coordinate 358,451,533 of OU342734.1, read as the reverse complement.
GAGTTCAAAACAATAACATTTGCTAAGATTATTAGATGGCCACATTATTATGCACACGCATCACTCACGAGCGCAAGAGCTCGAGGAAGGGTGGGTAAATATGTGTAAGAGCATCACTTCATTAAGGGGTCATGGAACTCAGCACGCCTCTTAGTATAAAAGAGTGTGATACTTTAAGGTAGATCAGATGAAAGACATTCAATGCCTCTTAATCTGCAGATTACAACACTTTGAACTGGTCCTAGATATGATGAGGTACTGGAGTTTGTTTCTCCTAGACATTTCGAAATGGTTTGTCTTGATCGACCACAAGAGTATATTTCATCAGACGACACCGATGCACATTTACTACTTGGCTACCAACTGGTAGACAAAGGTCGGAAAACAAGAAAGGAAAAAGAACATGCTCAGGATAGAATCCTGAGATGTGGATGCATGGATTAACAATCTTCCGAACACCAATGCATAGAAGATAAGGTGTGGCAGAGTCACGAATATAGATGCGAGACTCTCAATGAGTACTCTTATTGTGATCTATTTGGTTCCATTTAAAGAACATCTGCCATAGCATGTGATAGGGGAAGTCATTAATTTCCACAACTCAATCGCGACAAAGACCACAAGCTTGAAGGCTAGAATTGTAATACCAGCCATCCTGAGGTAATGTGTGAACATTAACAACAGGGTTCAAAGGAATGGATCTTGGGTTAAAGGTCATCTTCATGTACAAGATTCACAACACCAGAATCCAGCACAATCAGGGATCTTAAGTTCAAGTCCAAGGGTTAAAACCCAAATAAAAGAATAGCTACTGCTTGAGTGATGTAGCGTACACTGCAAGTTAGTGACCACGAGGTAGCTTCCAAGAGAATAAATGACTTCTGAAGTACCCAACAAATAAAAAGGAGGCACACGAGGCGAAAGGAATCCTCGAAGCCTAGAGCAGAACACTGTGGATCCAACAATATAATATTGTGGGTCCAAAAGGTAGAGAGATCATGATAGAAAGGAATCTCTCAGATGAACAAGAGCAAAGGGGAACAAGAATTCATAACACACACAACTCTAGGGAACTCAACACTAGGTCAACTGGTTGAGAAACGACATGCCCAGAAGGCACCTAAGTTTTGAAAGACTAGAGGAGATATCAAATTTTTTTCCAAAATCAACACAAGATAAGATGAAACAGAAGTTAGAGTGAAACTGGATAAGGAGTAAAGGAAGCATACTAGAGTTTTCGCAGATACTTTTCATCTTTGAATTAGTTTTCACAAACACCAGACTCAACATCGACCAGTAGAAAGGGTTTCCTACGGTTGGTACTGCTCTGATACCCAGAACTGTGACACCCCCGGGATCAGGGCTAAACAAATCCCAGACCTCCGTCTGAAATAAGCTTAACCTTGAGCTCGAAAATATCCAGTGAAGAATCGGTAACACGGCAGTGACCCTACGACACAAAAAATTTATTACATAAAGCTCATAACTGAGAAGAGAACCAAATTATTACAAGCAGAGGTCACTGACCACAAACATCAAACAACAGAAGGCAAATTATGCTATTAAGTATAGCAAACTTAACAAATGGCCTAAGAGGACTAAAGCATAACGATGACGTCCCAGCCCATAGATTCCAGGCTGCCGGCCGGGAACCCCAAGCTACTCGTCGGTGTCGATGTCGTACAGAACTCGTCTTTAGGGGGAACACTTACTCTGCCAAAAGTATCAACAAAGCAAGGGTGAGTACAGGGTGTACTCCGCAAGACTTATGGCTGGTGGAGTTGTTTTGCATAAAGCCATCTTTGTTTATAAAACAAGAGGGAGAGAAGAAGCTCGTCTAATCAGAGTGTTTTAAAAGAGGATAAGAGAGTGATATCTCCGAAATATTGATCATCATCTTTGATATCCACCAAATCATCATCAACTCTAAACTAGGATCACCCCCTCGTACCCATGAGGAAGAATCCTTAAGCACATGTTGACCTGCCAAGTTTTACGATTAGGTTATAGTTATTTCTTAGAATCTGGTCACCAAGCGTTCATAACCGTGAACACGGGTTTTCGAAAATATTTAACCCTGCAGGGGTGTACAACTTTACCCACATGTACCAACCGACTCTTAATGCCAATGTTTTAGCCCTCTTCCTTGGAAGGCCGACAGAGGGTGGTTGGCCACGACCTTTACCTTACTCTCGCCGAGACCATGAGTCACGTAATAAGTATGGTTCCGCCGTAACGGGTCAAATACCAAAGACAGTACTTAAAGATGTGAGGCGAGGTTGGTTTACCAGGGGTGCCATCAACCCCAAGCAACCCGGTCCATGCTTCCCTACCTGTATGAATGCACCTCCTTCACCTCCTTCGTTCGAAAACGTTTTCAATGTGTATGTCGAATGGAATGCCCGAACTATGTGACTCATGGAATCTACTAGGCAAGTTAATCAGGCGAGGGGTTCCTAAGCCCCGTGTGGCTATACGCTCGTCTCGGTTCCAAAGGCAAGAACTCAGGTCCTAATGGTGTCGAGCATGGGACTAGAAAAACCACATCCCACCATGGCATCCCATACAAGCCGTAGCAAGTTTATCTCATATCACTGATCTCATCTCATCACGTTCTCCTGTCATACTAGATTCACTATATCTGATACACCATCTGGATGGACCAGACTAACAGCTATGCATGGCTAAGCAGAACACAGATACAAGCTCTAGCAGTGCACACAAGCAAAATCTAGTTATGCTAGGAGCAGTGGATCAGGTAATATAAGCTCAAAGGGAGTAATGCAACAGATAGGATACTCTATCTATCGATAAAAGACCACAGTAGAATCATATGCATCATGGAAGGAATTGAAATGCTTTCAAAATCATAGGATTATATCATGGTGGGGCTATGCTTGCCTTTGCCAGTTGATAACCGATATGCAGATCTTCGGGAGCCTTGTACTTGACTTGGTTATAGTTGGTCAAGTATTGTTCGTCGATCTTCGATCTTCGACGGTGTTGACCTCTGGCTTCGATCTCGATCTCAATATCGTATTCTACCGAGGAAGAAACAAACACCGGGAAGAAAGGGAAAACAATCAACACATGGCATCAATGCAATGCTCAAGCAAGTATGATAATATGACAAGTTAAATTGTATTGAATTGAAACCCTAAAGCATGCTCGACAATTTAATCGGAGTTCCAAGGGGTGAAAACCCTAACTCGGGGACACTCCAGATGTATATGAGAGGGGTTGGTTTGTTCTTCTAATTAAACTTGTAATTTTAGTTGTTGATCAATGCATGATGATAGCTTAAATAGCCAGGTTTCATTTTTCTGAACATTTTGATATATTATACATATTTTTCTGACTTATAAATATTAAGTTATTGAATTTACAAGATTTATATCAATTTCTGGAATTATTTAAAAGCTTTTAAATTGGTTTATTGCGTCACTGTGACGTCAGCACAGGGGTGGGGGACATTTGTCACTAGGGCAGTGCCTACCCACCGTGGATGACATAGGTGAAGGGAATATGCCCTGAGAGGCAATAATAAAGTGTTTATTATGTGTATTCCAAGTATATGATAGATGTTTATTTTGCATGCTATAATTGTATTAATACGGAAACGTTAATACATGTGTGTTTAATAAACAAACAGAAAGTTCCTAGTTATGCCTCTCTCATAAACTAGCTCGTTGATTAACAAGATGATCAAGGTTTCCTGATCATGGACATTGGATGTTGTTAATAACGGGATCACAACATTAGTGTAATGGTGTGATGAACATTCATCCGAAGTATAGCATTACGATCAAAGTCATTGAGTTTATATTGCTATAACAACTTACGAAGTGATCCTAATCCTTAGACCATGAGATCATGTCAATCACTAACACCGGAAGAGTTTCTTGATAACATCAAATGTCACACCGTAACAGGGTGATTATAAAGATGGATTCAGAACTAATAAAGTGTTATGTTGAGGCTCATGGATCGAGAGTGGAATTTGTTCATCCCGATGACGGATAGATATACTCTGGGCCCTCTCGGTGATATCACATTGATTAGCTTGCAAGCAAGTGATTTGATCACTAGAATGTTATATCACAGGAACGAGAAAAGAGTGCATGTCGGTAACGAGATCAAACTAGGTATAGAGATACCGATGATCGAATCTCGGACATGTAATATATCGTGAAACAAAGGGATTAAGATACTAGCGTAAAAGGTTTCGACGATCACAAGAAAGTCATCGTTGAATGTGTGGGAGTCAGTATGGGTCTCCAGATCCCGCTTCTGATTATTGATCCGAGAGGGGTCTCGATCATGTCCGCATTATTCACGAACCGTAGGGTGACACACTTAAGAGACACCGACATCCAATTGGATCAAATGTTTCATGCCGAAAGAATGAACAAGCGCAGGAATTTATTTCACTAGATACCGAAACAGGTTTTCGGGTGAAATTGCATAAAGTGGTTATGCATGTGAAATAGAATTCTAGCAAGGGGTTATTTGTGAATGTTTGTCATTAAAGTAATTGACAAAATTCTGAATAAAATAAAAGAGTTTTATTTAATGAGAGTTTGCATTAAATTTGGTGGAAATTTAATGGGAATTTGAGTGGACTTTTGAGTGGAGGGAATTTAAAGGAGATTTGTGAGTGGAGTGTCCACCCACATGAAGAGGGGAGGGCAAGGGGGCAGCCCCCATGCGCCGGCCACCCCCTTGGGGTTCACCCCCTCCTCCTATAAAAGGAGCCCCCCTCCTCACTTGTCTCTCACACCTCCTCGTGAAGGATCTCTCTCCCCCTCTAGAATTTATCCCCCATGGTGTCGGACTAGCGAGATACATGTTCCCGGTGGCTATTCGGCAAGAAAGAGTTGTGCTTCCGCTGCATCGCTGGAGGGAGGAGGCGGAGGTTGCTCGGTGCCTCGAACGTGTGTGCGAGCACGGATGCGCTGCTGATTTGCGGCGCTAGGACTTCCTCTCGATCTTGAGATCGGCAAGAGATCGTCTACATCAACCACGAGTTGAACTCGTTAAGCTTTGTCGGTCTTCAAGGGTATGTTCTCTACGGATATACATCCGCCCGTTGTTTGCATATAGTAGATAGATCTTGGTATATAGTTCACATTGTAGGAAAATTTTTGTTTTCTATGCTGCGAACCCTACAGTGGTATCAGAGCCGGATCTATGCGTAGATACTTTACACGGGTAGTACACATATGAGTATGTGGGCGATGATGATCATGTTGTTGCTCCTTTGTTGTAATTTTGGATATTGGTGTCATAGTGGGATGAAGCGGCCCGGACAAACTTTACATGTCCTCGCACATGAGACCTGTTCCACGCTTGACATGCAACTAGTTTGCATAAGTGGCTAGCGGGTGTCTGTCTCTCCTACTATAGTCAATAAATATTTTGCAAGCGAGTTGTCAACAATTTGATTATCCTCGTTGTGGTTCATGTTCATAGGTAAGAACGGTTCAATCTCGAAAGCCCTAAGCCACGTAAAACTTGCAATGGATAAATTAGAGGCGTCTAGTTTAGATTGTTGCTGGGCTAGTGTTATGATATGGTAGTGTTGTAAGTAGAAGTATGAGATGATACTCTTACAACACACATAGCGTGTAAAATCCATAGATCTTGGATTTACACATATAGGTATGATAGTGATCATACCACGATGCACATGATAGAGATCATCTGCGGGAACCATATAATTTCACTAATAAACATATGATGTTTGATAGCATCTTATATTGCTTGTTTAGCGCTTTGTTAGCATAATAAGATGATCCCTCATTTAAATATCAAGATAAGAATGTGTTCTTCCTTTAGTATGCACCAATTATGTTTTCGTCGCTCCAAGACATCACGTGATGATCGGGTGTTCTTGGATCCACGACCATATTTCGGGTGTAAAACAGTTACACACGCGAATACTAAGGTTCTAACTTGGCGAGCCTAGCATGTACAGACATGGCCTCGGAACACAGACCGAAAGGTTAAGCATGAGTCATATAGTTGATATGATGCCCATTTGATGCTCGCCTTTGAAGCTATACCGACTCACGTGATGATCGGACTTGGTGTAGTGGATTTGGTTCATGTAATCACCAAAAAGGCACGAGGGATGTCGTTTTTGAGTGGGAGTTCATTCGTAATATAGATTAGTTGAACTCAATCTATCATACACTTAGTCTAAACTTTACAAATTCTGTTGTAGATGGCACCACCTGCTTTTAATTTCAATGTGTTCATGGAGAAAGAGAAACTAGCAACGAACGGTAGCAACTTTACCGAATGGGCCATGAATTTGAGGATTCTCCTCTCTGCTGCACAAAAGCAATATGTGCTAGAAGCGCCGTTAGGCCCCCCACCTTTAGATGATGCCCCTGACGAGGAGAAGAATGTCTATCAGACTCGTCAGGAGGACCACAACTTAGTTCATTGCGGCATATTGTATGGGCTAGAGCCGGAAATTCGAGCGTTTCGAAAACGGCAATGCATTTGATACAATGGGTGAGTTGAAAATGATTTTCGACACACATGCTGCTGTAGAGAGCTACAACGCTTCAGAAAAGTTCTTTAGCTGCATGATGGAAGAGCACAGCTCCGTTAGTGAGCATGTACTCAAGATGTCGGGTTACGCCGATAAGCTTGTGTCCTTGGGAATATCGATTCCCATTGACTTAGGCATCCATCGTGTTCTGCAGTCTCTGCCAACTAGCTATAAGAGCTTCATGATGAACTATAATATGCAAGGCATGAAGAAGTCTCTCCCCGAGCTTCTGTCAATGCTTAAAACTGCAGAAGTGGAGATCAAAAAGGAACATCAAGTGTTGATGATCAATAGGAACACTGGTTTCAAGAAAGACAAGAAGGGAAAACGGAAGGGAAGTAAGGGCGGCAAGCCTGTTGCCGCGCCTGAAAAGAAACCCCGAGTTGGACCTAAGTCTGATTCCGAGTGCTACTATTGTAAGGGGACTAGCCACTGGAAGCGCAATTACCCCAAGTATCTGGCAGACAAGAAGGCCGGCAAGGCAAACAAAGGTATATATGATATACATGTTATTGATGTGTACTTGACTAGTGCTCGCAGTAGCACCTAGGTATTTGATACCGGTTCAGTTGCTAATATTTGTTACTCGAATCAGGGGCTGCGGAACAAGCGGCCGCTAGCAAGGGGTGAGGTCAAGATGCGTGTCGGCAATGGATCAAGCGTTGATGTGATCGCCGTCGGAACGCTGCCTCTCCACTTACCGTCGGGATTAGTTATAAACTTGAATAAATGTTATCTGGTGCCTGCACTGAGCATGAACATTGTCTCTGGATCGTGTTTGATGCGAAGTGGTTATTCATTTAAATCCGAGAACAATGGTTGTTCCATTTATATGAATGAAATCTTTTATGGTCATGCACCGATGATGAATGGTTTATTTCTATTAGATCTCGATGATAATGTTACACATATTCATAATGTTGATGCTAAAAGGATTAAACTTAATGATGATATATCCGCATATATGTGGCACTGCCGTCTAGGTCATATTGGCGTTAAACGCATGAAGAAGCTCCATTCGGATGGACTTTTGGAATCACTTGATTATGAATCATTTGATACATGTGAGCCATGCCTTATGGGCAAGATGACTAGAACGCCGTTTTCCGGTTCAATGGAACGGGCGACAGATTTATTGGAAATCATACATTCTGATGTATGTGGTCCAATGAGTGTGTCGGCGCGAGGTGGATATCGTTATTTTGTTACTTTCACGGATGATTTGAGTAGATACGGTTATATCTACTTGATGAAACACAAGTCTGAAACCTTTGAAAAGTTCAAGGAATTTCAGAATGAAGTGGAAAATCATCGTAATAGAAAGATCAAATTTCTACGGTCCGACCGTGTAGGTGAGTATCTAAGTTACGAGTTTAGCACTCACATGAAAAGTGTGGAATTGTTTCACAACTCACACCTGCCGGAACACCACAGCGAAATGGTGTGTCGGAACGTCGTAATCGTACTTTATTAGATATGGTTCGATCTATGATGTCTCTGAGAGACTTGCCGTTGTCATTTTGGGGTTATGCACTAGGAACTGCTGCATTCACTTTAAATCGGGCACCATCTAAATCCATTGAAAAGACATCGTATGAATTGTGGTTTGGAAACAAACCTAAGCTATCATTTCTTAAAGTTTGGGGATGCGATGTTTATGTGAAGAAACTTCAAACGGATAAACTCGAACCCAAAGCGGAAAAATGCGTCTTCATAGGATACCCTAAAGAAACTATTGGGTATTCCTTCTATCACAGATCCGAGGGCAAGGTTTTTGTTGCCAAGAATGGATCCTTTCTAGAGAAAGAGTTTCTCGCGAAAGGTGTGAGTAGTCTGAAGGTAGAACTCGAAGAGGTTGTGGAACCTTCTCTTCAAAGTATGGCGAGTAGCGCAGCGCCGTAAGTTGTTCCGGAGTTGGCTCCACCTGTTGAAGAGGGAACTAATGATAATGATCATGAAACTCCGAAAGAGAGTACTACCGAACCTCGCAGGTCAAACAGGACACGTGCAGCTCCCGAGCTGTACGGAAATCCTGTCATGAATTTCATGGTTGATGAAAATGATGACCCTGCGACGTATGAAGAAGCGATGATGAGCCCGGAATCCAACAAATGGTTAGAAGCCATGAAATCCGAGATGGAATCCATGTATGAAAATCAAGTTTGGAACTTGGTGGAATTACCTCACGACCGAAAGGCCGTGGAGAATAAATGGATTTTCAAAAGGAAAACTGATGCTGATGGTAATGTGACCGTCTATAAAGCTCGACTTGTCGCAAAGGGGTTTCGACAAATTCAAGGAGTTGACTATGATGAGACTTTCTCTCCCGTCACGATGCTAAAGTCAGTTAGGATTATGTTAGCAATTGCTGCATATTTCGATTATGAGATATGGCAGATGGATGTCAAAACCGTGTTTCTCAATGGTAATATTGAAGAAGAGTTGTATATGATACAACCAAAGGGTTTTGTCGATCCTAAGGATGCTAACAAGGTGTGCAAGCTTCAGCGATCCATCTATGGATTGAAGCAAGCATCACGAAGTTGGAATCTCCGCTTTGATGAGGTGATCAAAGAGTTTGGATTTGTCCAAACTTATGGAGAAGCTTGTATTTGCAAGAAAGTGAGTGGGAGCAATGTGGCATTTCTGATATTATATGTGGATGACAATTATTGATCGTAAATGATATAGATCTTTTAAACAGTGTTAAAAGTTATCTAAACAGCAAATTTTCAATGAAGGACCTAGGTGAAGCGTCATACATATTAGGCATAAAGATCTATAGAGATAGATCTAGGCGCCTAATAGGGCTATCGCAAAGTACATACCTTGATAAGATTTTAAAGAAGTTTAAAATGGACGGAAGTAAGAAGGGGTTCTTACCTATGTTGCAAGGCAAGACATTGAGTAAGACTCAAAGTTCGGCTTCGGCGGAAGAAAGAGAGATAATGGACAAAGTCCCCTATGCTTCAGCCATAGGCTCTATAATGTACGCCATGCTATGTACAAGACCGGATGTGGCACATGCTATTAGTTTGACTAGTAGGTACCAATCGGATCCAGGTTCGGAACACTGGATAGCGGTCAAGAATATCCTTAAGTACTTACGAAGAACTAAGGATATGTTTCTTGTATACGGAGGTGAAGTAGAGCTCGTCGCTAAGTGTTATGTCGACGCTAGCTTTGACACCGATCCGGATGACTCTAAGTCTCAATCCGGATACGTATTTCTCATGAATGGCGGAGCGGTTAGTTGGAGGAGCTCCAAACAACCTGTGGTAGCGGGATCAACAACGGAGGCCGAATATGTTGCTGCTTCAGAAGCGGCTCAGGAAGCAGTTTGGATGAAGGAGTTCATATCCGAACTAGGAGTAGTGGCAAACGCGTTGGACCCAATGGTGATCTATTGTGACAACAATGGTGCCATTGCCAATGCCAAAGAGCCAAGGTCTCACAAGCATTCCAAGCATATTAAGCGCCGGTTTCACTCCATCCGCGAGCATGTCAAGGATGGAGATATAAAGATTTGTAAAGTACATACATATCTCAATGTAGCAGATCCGTTGACTAAAACTCTCCCTAGAGAAAAACATGATCAACACCAGAACTCAATGGGTGTTAGATTTATCACTATGTAACTAGATTATTGTCTCTAGTGCAAGTGGGAGACTGAAGGGAATATGCCCTGAGAGGCAATAATAAAGTGTTTATTATGTGTATTCCAAGTATATGATAGATATTATTTTGCATGCTATAATTGTATTAATACGGAAACGTTAATACATGTGTGTTTAATAAACAAACAGAAAGTTCCTAGTTATGCCTCTCTCATAAACTAGCTCGTTGATTAACAAGATGATCAAGGTTTCCTGATCATGGACATTGGATGTTGTTAATAACGGGATCACAACATTAGTGTAATGGTGTGATGAACATTCATCCGAAGTATAGCATTACAATCAAAGTCATTGAGTTTATATTGCTATAACAACTTACGAAGTGATCCTAATCCTTAGACCATGAGATCATGTCAATCACTAACACCGGAAGAGTTTCTTGATAACATCAAACGTCACACCGTAACAGGGTGATTATAAAGATGGATTCAGAACTAATAAAGTGTTATGTTGAGGCTCATGGATCGAGAGTGGAATTTGTTCATCCCGATGACGGATAGATATACTCTGGGCCCTCTCGGTGATATCACATTGATTAGCTTGCAAGCAAGTGATTTGATCACTAGAATGTTATATCACAGGAACGAGAAAAGAGTGCATGTCGGTAACGAGATCAAACTAGGTATAGAGATACCGATGATCGAATCTCGGACATGTAATATATCGTGAAACAAAGGGATTAAGATACTAGCGTAAAAGGTTTCGACGATCACAAGAAAGTCATCGTTGAATGTGTGGGAGTCAGTATGGGTCTCCAGATCCCGCTTCTGATTATTGATCCGAGAGGGGTCTCGATCATGTCCGCATTATTCACGAACCGTAGGGTGACACACTTAAGAGACACCGACATCCAATTGGATCAAATGTTTCATGCCGAAAGAATGAACAAGCGCAGGAATTTATTTCACTAGATACCGAAACAGGTTTTCGGGTGAAATTGCATAAAGTGGTTATGCATGTGAAATAGAATTCTAGCAAGGGTTTATTTGTGAATGTTTGTCATTAAAGTAGGTGCTTGCGGTGTCCTTATGGCTGGAGGAGGAAGAAAGAAGAAATCCGGCGAAGGGGTATGGGCCAGTTGGGCCACTGCTGGGCCACGAGAGCTACAGGTGTGCGGAAGGCAGAGGGGAGAGGGGAGCTGGGCCGGCCTGGGCTGCTGCTTTGGTCCCATGTTTTTTACTGAAACCCCTTTTTCTTTATCTGTTTTGATTTTCTGTTTTTGTATTTCCATTTTAAATCTGTTTTTGGTAAATTTGAAAATACCAGAGGGGTTTGTAAAACTAGTAAAATATTTTGGGGCCCTTTTAGTCCAATTGGGCTCCAAACATTTTGGATTTTTCAAATATTTTCAAAAGCACTTTGAAGGGATTTCAAAGACAGGGGAGATATTAGGGTTTAGGGTTTTGTCCTTATTTTTCTTGCATGCAAATTTTGATATGATGCTCATGAATGCACAATCAAGCCCTAATATAGGTTTAGCTAAAACTGGGGTGTTGCAAATATACTATGGCTTTTTTCCTGTTAGGCCTTCACACTTTCAGATGAACTTCATAAAAGTAGATGAAAACGATATTTGCTGGTCCAAAAATTCATCCCGGTGTACCTACAGATCATCTCAAAGTGTAAAACACAAAACATAGAAAATTAAGGAAGTAGGTATTTTCAACAAATGGAGAAAAGGCAACACATATGCCAGCAGACAAAACCAATAGATTCCATAAATCTATCATTCAAAATCAGAAGTACTAATCTATATGATACAAGCACCTGCCAGTACATGGCATATGGAATTAAGTAACTAACAAAACTTTCAGTGGCCATCCTGAACAATAAATCGTGTGATAAATCATGCACCACTATGATAAATCATGCACCACTACCAAAAACCGAGAAAACAAGACAACTACAAATGCCTACATGCGTTAAAACCATACTAGACTTTATGTTTTGAGATTTATTTGAGCAGAGGAGGAGGAAGAACCGTACTCGCGGACATTGGCATCGACGATCTCGCAGACAGAGAGAGAAATCATGGAGGTCTTTCTAGTCCCGTACTAGGCTTGTGCAATGACGTCGCAACCCGTGATGATGGGGAGCACGGCGCGCTGCCGGATGACGGAGCACTTCTCGAAGCCATAGAAGTAGATGCCTAGAAGTAGCTGAGGAATTATAATGGCATATCATGTCACATCAGCAACAGAGAGATTATTAACATCACATATAAAAGAAAAGAAAACATATTCAAGTTAATACATGATAACACATAAATACAACAGAAGCTACTGCAGCTCGTAAATTCTATTACTTAAACTACAAGGAAAACATGGTTCTTCAATTATACTTATTAGTTCTTGTCCTTCCTGAACCCCTCCCTACAACAGCAACATCAATATAACTATCTTACTAGCAGCAACAATGTTGTAACCTGCTTTCAGTTGTAATCTTCTAATGTTATACTTCACGAAGGTGCAGAACGGATGGAAAATAGGATAACAATTGCACACAACTGTAGTAAGCATAATATGGAAAGAGGGAGACCAAACTATCAGCATATAACAATATCTTCACAGTATATACAAAAGCAACAGCCACCATCAATCTACCTCTATCAATCTTTTACAAGATGCATAGTAGAGTGCAACAAAGATGCCAGATCTACCTCTATGAATCTTTTACAACTGTACATATAAGCCTTGTTGTTTTCTTTCAGGAATCATCTCATGAAAAATCTCTAGCAAATTATTCAAACCATGTAGTTTTATATAGGTAACCATGAACCGAACATGCCTAGGCTTCTAGAACATATATATGAAACAACGCCTACATATTTTTCTAACGAAACCTGGGACTTTGGTGACATCCCAGAAGCCATTTCTAAGAACAGAAATCTCAGGATTGTCTATAGTTTTACAAGGAAGGTGGCAGATTACATAGCAGCACAATATGATCAGAATTCAGGAATAGCTAGCAATGTTTTTACAAGATTCAGTTGTATTTATTACTTCAGAGCATTGCTACATTGAAGATTTCAACAAGACAAATTTAGGAGTAGGAACAACTAGGTTTAGTTGGACTTTAAAAGGCAAGATCAACTAGTAATTCTATCAGCAAGACATAAATAGGATGATCTATATAAGCTAGATTGGGTCTCACCTGTAGCAGCTGAGGGTGATGAAGGTGCGCAGGATACCGTCAAGACGTAGTGTAGGATGCCGTCGATCTAGAGCGCAGGCGTGGCTATCTTGGCGCCATCAGTAGCCATGTCACCCACCAGTTCGATGGCGCTAGAGACGCCAGGAGCAGCCAGATTCGGCGCCCTCCTCGTGGAGCACGCGCGCACCGGCGTCGGTGAGGAAGACATATTATTTGACATAATAATTAGTGATTTGTAGCAGTATATCATCAAGCATGAGTTGTACATAAAAGGTACTCGGCATACATATTAAGAAAATTTGCATGCCTTACATATATGAATATAGGTGGTACACAAGACAAGAAATGACGCTCAGCTAAATGACTTATATGTGGTCGTGTGCTTCACATTTATTTGACATGAAGTTCCAAGTAATCACTACACTGAAGCATCAACATACTAAACTAGACAAGAAATAAATTTCAGGTGAACACGGCATGATGATAAATGATAGGCACATATTTAAGATCTAGCATTCCAAAGAAAGAGTTTATGAGTGACACGCTTAAATGTTATAGAGATGACATGACAATTTACTCAGTAAGCCAATTGTAATCTGAACAAGATAATTACTTCTCCCCAAGATACTACTATCATTTGTTTCTACTTGTCCCCAAGACACAACAGATGACATGAAACATACAAGTCAAGTACTCAGTGGAGTACAAAGCACTAAATCAAGAAATCATGAACATGACACATAACAATAAGTCAAGTACTTAGTGGAGTACTTAGTGGAGATGACAGGACACATAACTACAGGTGCCAGACTACTCCAATTAGTGCCAAATCAAGAACATGCATGAGTACAAAGCACTAAATCAAGAAATCATGACAGGAGCGAGGGATCACACGACCAAACCTTGGCGAGCACGAGGTCGAAGTCGACATTGATGCAATTCTACAGCAACGAGACGACGGCACACTGAAGACGGGCTTGAGTGTGTTGAGGATGGAGGATGTTGGTTCTGGAGTTGGTGAAGAGAAGCAACATCCTTGAAGCAAAGCTCGACAATGTCGACCGTGGCCTTCCTAGTGACGGCCACATTGCTGGCGAGCCGACACTGCTTCTCCATGTTCAAGAGCGACTCAATCGCAGTGTCGACTGTTGCCTTCCTGCATCATCCTCATGGCAGCAACAGATCAGATCGACGGTTGAAACCTTCGAATCGGAAAGGGCCACGCAGAGAGTCGGAGCGGACGGAGATGAGGCAGGAGGGGAGGGGAAGCTCACCATGGCTGGACTGGAAAGCGTCTCCACCAGTTCCTTATCATCGTCTGTGTGCGTGAAGAACCATCTGTACTTTCGTTGGGCCAGCAGAACTCGACGAAGAACTCCTGCATCCTGACATTCACCATCTCGACCTTGTAGTCGCTCCTCATCCTGCAAGGCATGAGAGAAATTCAGATCAGGTCCCTCTCCCGAGGAGCTGTGTGGAGAGGAGCGGCAAAACTGGGCCCGGAGGACCGGAAGACTTGCCTCTGCGGAGAACCAGGATCTCGGCCGCCTCCATGTAGATGATAGCGATGGCGACGAGGATGTGGTGCTGGGGAAGTAAGGGTGGAGTAGAGATCGACGATCGGGACGAGCGGAGATTGGTGATGGCGATCGGGAGTGATGGGGGTGGCGTCGGAGGGACGAGGGCTGGAGAGCGTGCATCAGTGAGAGGGGATAATCGGCGGCGCGGGGGGAGGCGATCCGGAGTTCGTGAGGTTAGGGTTAGGGCCGTGGGTGCGGTGCGTACTGGATAGTACTTTGTGCTTCTTCGGGTGAGCGGTCAGACGTTGGATCAGGACTAAATGGTCCAGATCAGGGCCATAACGCTGATCTGTGGGAGGACGTTTCCTCTGTTTTGATTGGTCCCTTCACAAAACACCTCTTTTTTGAAGTTGTAAAATGGAAAATCACTTTTTGTGTAACGAGGATAAAAAATTCACAACGATGTTGCCCGTATTGGTTGTGATAATGTGCCCTTATAGTGCACGCGTGTGCATCTTGGGATGCCAAACAATGTTACAGTAGGAAGTTTTCCTTTTCGACGCATGGAAAATCCATTTTCTATTTTCCGACCGTAAAAAACGGGGCGCTTTATGAAGCAACCACCAACTGACAGTTTTAGAATGCTACCACCATATTTTTCAAAAATAGTAGACCACCTTACATGAATAATGTCCCAACCGGGGTATCTCAAACCTTTCCTTCCACCCCTGGCAAAAAAGACAAGTTCTTGTCGAATCAGCAGGAAGTGGGTCTGATTTGAACTACAGGTACATTATCTGATACCCATTATTTTTTGCAAAAATGATTTTTAGACTCACAATATGATGTTTCTTCAGAGATTCAATGCAAGTTTAGCGAGGCTCAGCCCCTAGCTAAGAACCTTCATGCCCGCCGTTTTGACTATTGTTTAAAATAGGCATATAAAATTCAAAAACGGTTTGAACAATGTAAATCCTTCAAGCAATGTCATGTTATGTGACATAGTTCTAAGGAAAAATATCAAACTTGATAGATTGATTGCGTCTCTAAAAAACCTTCTCAAAAATGGCCTATCATGTTCGAGGTTTTATGGCTTTCGGGCCACGACCAATGTTATGGTCAGAATCGCGGCATAGTTTCTGATAATGTTGCCATATTGTGCACTCATATGTATAGTGGGATGACGAACAATGTTTCAGGAGGAAGTTTTCTTTTCCGTCGCACCAAAAAAACATTTTCATTTTCTAAGCGCAAAAAACAGGCCGTTTTGTGAAGCAACCACCAAATAAAAGTTAAAAAATGTTACCACCCCACTTTTCAAAAATAATAGGCCACCTTAGTTGGACAAATGTTTCAACCTAGGTATCTCAAACCTTTCCGTCCATCCCTGATAAAAAAGATAAATTCATGCCGAATCGGTACGAAGTGGGTTCGATTTAAACTACAGGTACATGATCTGATGCCCATGATTTTTTGCAAAAATGTTTTTTAGGTTCACAATATGCTATTTCTTCAGAGATCCAATGCATGTTTAGAGAGGCTCAGTTCCTAGCTAAGAACCTTCATGCCCACCGTTTTAACCATAGTTTGAAACGAGCATAAAAAATTCAAAAACGGTCTGATATATGCAAATCCTTCATGTGGTGTCTTATTATGTAACATAATTGCAAGGAAAAATACCAAACTTGAAATATTGCAAGTGTATCAAAAAACCTTGTCATAAATGACCTATCATATTCGAGGTTTCATGGATTTTGGGCCAAACGACCAATGTTATGGCCAGAATCGCGACATAGTTTGTGATAATGTGCCCATATTATGCATGCATGTGCATCTTAGGATGGCGAATAATATTGTAGGAGAAGTTTTCCATTCCGTCACATGGAAAAGCCATTTTCCATTTTCTGTCTTGGTCCCTAGACGAGGACGCTCCCTCTTTGATAACATCGTCAAACTCATACCGATCAAAGGCGTAGGGGTGTCAACAAAAGGCAAAGGAAAAAGGAAGTGGTCAATTAATGATGCAAAACATGTTGAAAATATTTCATTTGCATAGCAGTTGATTGTACAACATTGGTGAAACACTATAAGCAAGAAACTAATAAAACTCAGTTTTATTTATCATGTTTTCCTTACATAAACAGTTCTAGTTATTATGCATTAAACAATTGCAAGTATGGAATACATAGTTGGAACGTTCTCGGCTCGCTGATTGATTTAGATATATAATTTATCGAATTCCGATTTACAGATTAAAAATTATGAATTATACAAGATTTAAGTACTCCCTCCAACCCATATTAGTTGACTCAAATTTGTCTAAATTTGAATAAATCTAGACACTATTTAGTATATAGGTTCATCCAAATTTTGAAAAATCCAAGTCAAGTAATATGGGTCGGAGGGAGTAATATATAAAGATTTAATTTTTTTTGGAATTTTAATTATCCATGATTAATTATAGATGTAATATTCATATTTTTATGATCAATTTATATATATATAACATTTTATTTTAATTTACCAAGAAAAAATATGAATTACGGCATATTTCTAGAATTTTAAAGTAAAATAGATATAAACATATACTTTTCTCACCTAAAGAGCGTGAGCCACATAGAATGACGTATGGGCCTAGTGATGCTGACTGGACAAGGGCGTGGTTGGATGTTTTGCACTGATATAAATCTATCCTGGGTCAATGGCATGTGGGCCGAATTCAGAAAAGTTTAAAGAAAAAATAAAATGAGAGGAGAATAGTAGGACATGGTCCATTTAGGCCCAGGCCCAACAGATAATATTTTGTTTATTAAGGGCCGACGCGTGCTGCTTTGCAAGAACGAGCATGTGGTCTATTGGTTTGGGCTCGCGGCAGATACTGTGAGGTTGCGTGTTTGACTTCGTAATGGGGCATTTTTTATGGAACTAGAAAACATGTCCGTGCGTTGCCACGGGCCTGCAAAGTTTTTTCGTCGTACAATTGAATATTATACGTATGAAATTCACATGTATAGAAAATACCCATGGCGGTAGTAGCAACTAACATTCTGAGAAATTATCCATGAGAACCAATTCATATATTTGATTCCAAAGTGTGATATATTGAGCTCGTGAAAAAAACTCATCAACTTGTTTGTCATTGACATGCCATCTCCTCTATTTCTCAAGTGTTGTCTTCTTCATTATTTTTCCTTGAAACTCTGTACCTCCCCATGTCTACTGCTCATCCCCTCTCTCCAATCCAAGATTGACCCATTGCACTCATTTTGATATGTCATTATCCCGAGCAATGTTCCTATCACATAACTTTGTGTTTTGGTGGCACACGGACTTTGCTTCTAAGAACCGTGGTAAGCTCTCCCTCCAGCCCTGTAGATTTAGTGCTCTGATTTTCTATGGAAAGGAAGTACCATCGTACAAACTTTTCACCAAAGGGTGCTCTGAAATACCATATACAGTAAATAGCTAAGTCTAATTCGGCAACATGTTCTTGACCTTGTGTTGAAGATGATCTCCACTATGAAACCTGGTATTGTAGTAAAAAATGTCGTGGTATTTTCAGTTAATTAAAACAAAATGATGTGTTCGACCCACTTTGAATAGGAATACAACAAAATATTGTTTCATTAACTTCGCCATGAAACTTGAGTCGTGATGACCTCCTTCCAATAAGAATTTGAAAACATACTGAAGATAACCCAACCGCCAAATCAGCAAGTAACGCATTCTCGGTTTCACCACTGAAGCAAAGAGATGTCAATTGAATATTTCGGATAAGAAAGGAAGGAAAGAAGTACAGGAATACAGGATAGTGACTGGCCAGCCAGCACACTTTAACATTCGCACGGCCTCATTGCTTACGGTTACAGATTAAATTTGGTTAACCTACAATATAAACCAGATACACATGCTACAATAAAATTTAAGTATCTAAGTATAGCCATATTGTATCATGAATAATTGGTACAATCTGGGGAATGTCATGCCTTTCCAAAACAATAATTGAATTTTTTTGCCTAATTTTAATGTTGATACATGCCAAGATATCCAGAAAATTCATCCTAGGAACATAACCCGCGGAAATATTGCTTCTAGTCCTATCAAGCAAAACAACCTGAAGCAGAACACATTGCCTATAGCTTCTAGAATTGAAGATCCACAACATATGATTTAATGGCAGAAACATAGAACTGGGGAGCAACATGTGGCAAGCGCATTTTGTTTCTTTAAACAAAAGTAAACTCAAGTATCTCGATGGCCAGCATGTTCTAACTTCAGCTATGGGAGACTGATATTTTTTCTTTTTGGCATAAAACTCGCTCGACCATAAGACCAACTCAATCCGCCCATAGTCGACATTGTAAAGATATTCAGGTGCACATTAATATGTGAATTATAACATGAAATTCAAGATGGCCAGGATAGTCATACAAACAAGTATTATATACCTTGAACTTGACTGAAGGAATGAGTGAAACTTGATCAAGCAATACAACTCCCTTCTTGTTAGATGTTTGAAGTATTACGGTTCGGTTTGTTCCTTTATCGATCAATTTTTTCTCCACTTTTCTCCAGTTGGAAGTGCCAGCATCTCTGAAACAACAAAGCAACCTATATAGTTAAACACCATAGCCGAATGAGAGGCGCTGAACCATAAAATCTAGATAAAGCATAGGCTGCTATCGCTTTCCAAGCAACTCGATGAGAAACTACCATCTCAAACCACCGGGACCAATAACCCTATAATAGAATTCACCTACACCTACTATTGATCTACAGGGTCACTGACAGAGCAGCAAATAGCATAGTACACGACGACCACCGCATCCATGTCGCCGCTCTCACCGTCTTACCAATGTGCACGCGCAGCCAGCTCCGAATTTGCCATGTGCAATAAATTAATTAGAATTAAAAAACATTATCAGTTATTTGTTCTTACCACCACAATTGAAGCCATCATATAGGTATTCTTCTAATAAAGAATCAGTGAAGGTTAAACAAACTTGGTACCACAATAGCTTCTTTCTCTCTTCAGTGGGATGCTACGAAGATCAATGCATGTTACGTGAAGAAAGATCTAACCATCTTGTCCTTTTGACAAGAAGGACACATGAATGATCTTAGAATTAATCAACAACAGAAAAACGTCACATCTGTATACCATCTTGATAGACATCCAACACAGCAAATTAATCCACAAAGCTGATTAGGTGAATCAATTTAGTGGCGTATGAGAATTATAAAACATCGATTTAGCATGAGCTCATGCTGAACTTTCAGTTTACACTCATGCATGCCATTCAGCATCGGAAGAAAATTCCTTGATTATCACTGAACATGTTCTAAGAATGGTTTAGGAAAAAAAGGCAACAAGTCTGTGACCCTATTATTTTTATAGAGATCATTACAAATTTACCTAATTTCATGTAATAAGGTGATCTTCATATCAATCGGATATTAAGTTCAGAAATTATCATGATACAAAAGTAAAAGAAACCAGTGATATATTCGAAATTTACTTATAAGAGAGGTCAAATAAATTTTAAGTGTTTAGTCCAGCAAACTCTATACGCACATGAACACATCCATAGCCACATTTTTTCTTTTGGTTCTTGTAGTTCAGCATTCCTTTCCGGCTTTCCCATCCAAACGTCTCATACCACGCGAGAGAAAAGAATATCAAACATGTGTAGGATTGCTTACCTCTGTTATTCCCTCTTTGCCACTTCCTCGTCAGCACGTGCACAGCCGTACCGCCACAGTATCCTCATCAGCGCCGCGCCTAGCTCTCCTCCACAGCCAGCACTTCTACCTGCCGCGTGAGCGCATCCGTCCACCTCCGGCTCTCCTTTGGCACACTTCATCCCCGCCACGGTCGCGCCCCTCGCCCTCCCACTTCTTCCTCCCAACTCTGCCACCATCTCCCCCCACCGGCCGGCTCCGCCCTCTTCTAGACTGAGGCGGCCCTGTAGGGAGCCGGACATCTCCTCGCCGCCGCCGATCCACAGAGCTTCCACCTCTCCTGTCGTCCTTGGATGCCCGGACACGACCCAAACGACCCTCTCCTCTGCGCACGTCGCAACCACGGGGATCGGGTGGATTGGGTTGAGGGGGTAAATGCAACATGAGGAGGAGGCGGCTTCCCGCAAGGAGTGTGCGGTGGCTTTTGGATCTTGGCTGCTCCTCGAGCCACGATCGCCAAATATGACGACGGTGTCACCAGAAGATCAGCACGGAGAAGCCCTTTGGCGCAATTGGACTCTCTCCGGCGCGGGGGGGGGGGGGGGGGGGGGGGGGGGGGGGGGGGGGGGGGGGGGGGGGGGGGGGGGGGTCGTCTTAGGCACGGAGGTTTGCCTTGCAGGGAGGGATTCGGGGTGGGTATCTAAATTGGCAGAGATTATGGGACGGAAATTGGGGAGAGGAGAGATGGACGAGAGGATGCGGGACTATTGACGAAGGAATTGACGTATCGAGGCGACGACGGAACGTGACTTTCTTTTTAGGCAGTAGAGATAGAGATTTTCACAAAGGACGTATTTTCTGTCTGTTATGTCATTGGTGGGGCCCTTCCTGTCAGGTCGCTGGTGGGCTTGCTGGTGGGGCCTGCCTGTCAGGTCGCTCATGGTTGGTGATGGGTTCACCTTGTCGGCTTGGTTGTGGCAAAATATTAACACATAGATAAATATATTAACACATGGACAAGCCAAGTATGCAAAAATATGACACATAGACATGATACATATGCCCAATTGGACTAGTCATTACCAATAATTCTGAATTTAGACATTACGACGATTTAAATTGGTCATAATAGGCTACAAGTAGGATCCTAAGCCATATCGCGCAGACTATGACGATTTCATCTGATGAAATTACGACGATTTAGATACAAAACGTCGTAATTGTACATGGTTCTGTCCTTTCCAAATGGCCTATGACCATCTGGTGCGAAATAGTTATAGATCTATGACGATTTTATTTCGTGTCACTACGAGAAGGTCACTAGTGAACACATTTCTTGTAGTGTTAGTTTGCTTGAGTAAGTTGGTTGGTTACACCATACTTCTTTTGGAGAGAGACACACTCTGTTTTCATTGCCTAAAACACTCTAGTTTTCACTCTTATTATTTTGTGAGTGTTCACTTTTGCTAGTACTGTGTTTAGCCTTAGTTTTCTTGTGCTTTCATCTTAGAACTTTTTAGTTCTTCTTTGTGGATATGTGAAACAAGCTCACTAATATTTGTTGATTATTATCTTTGTGAGTTGTTTCAATTAAGTTGTTTGGTGTTGGAGAGGAGTAGAAAGTTCTTGCTTTAGTAGTACAAGAGGAGCTTGTTCTGACTGCGGCTTAGACTTTATCATGTCATGCTAGGTGTTGCTTTGACCTTATTCTTAGTGATTATTGCTGTAGCATGACTTGTTCCAGACAATTGGGATTGCTTAATGTGCTTTGAAGAAATCATGCGTTGTTTTAGCATACAAAAGCATAGTATTATGGTATTCTCCTTTGATGCTTTGTTCGGGTTGACTTGGCACATGCTCACACCATGTTATGACTATGAACAAGTCACCATAGCCTCTATGATCATTTAGTCATTGACTTGTAGTACCACTTTATGCTTTGATTAGTAATATTTTGTCGCTCTGCATGATTATGGCCATTATTGCTCTCTTAGTTGGTTGCTCCCAGTCTTTTGCTATCCTCCACTTGTATGAGTAAGCTCTACTCATGCTTACAACTCCCAAGAAACCAAGTTTTTCCAAAGTGTCCACTATAAACTCCTATGCATGGTGTGTTACACCATTCCAAGTATATTTTTGCTTTCAGTTATCTTCCAATTAAAAACTATTTTGTTATGTGAAAACTTGGTGATTAAAGCCCTCATGAACTTGATGGCACACTTTATATTCTTTGCCCCTAATAAACTTGAACCATTGTGACATCTTTGTTGTATATGCTTGCACTTATACGTTGGAATTACCAGAACCGTGCTGTCATGGGGAACGTTTTCAACATTGCACTTGTACTTTGTACGTAGTTGATATCATGCTCTTTTGTCTATAGATGTCACTGGTGTGAAATAAAGAGGGAGCTTGTAAGTCCATGGAGTTTGTATTTTGTGTAAGAGAAACGCCTGGGCTGCTAGCCTAAGCCATGCCTAATCATGGTGGAAACTTGCAGCATCACCATAGTGAGCTATCTATGAAGCATCCTCAATAAAAAGCTATGCATATGGTAAATAAAAAGATTGTTGAGATGCTCATTGTCTGCTTGCCTTGTCATTTTGGTTATGATAAAACTCATGTACCATGTGTAAGGGGTACCCCGTTGGCGGTTCTCTATGATATGCAAATACTTACAATAACAAGAACTTACAGGTGACTGAAGTTGAGTAGCATGAGGTCTGGCCCTCGTATTCAAGGGACTTGAGATTGCCAACTTATACTTTGTCAAGCATATACTCCATAGTTTGTTCACTTTAACCTTAATGACTTCAAGATGCTTATGATAAGAGAAAATGAGGGCTGAAGCTAACAAGTACCATAATTTTTGGAAGCTCTTTTTGAAACTTGTAATCCCTGCTTCCTTTACAAAAAGGCCTTTCTTCCACCACTATTGAGTCTCCACCTTCTACCTTTTAGGCACCATTAAGAGAGCATAGTTGTCATTTTGTGTGCAGTGTCCCAAAACTTATTGATTGATGCATATTGTGATATTACTTGTTCTTTTGCTACTTGTTTCTAGTCACCCTTGTGAACTTTGAAGGTGTCCTATGTGAAGGGAATATGCCCTGAGAGGTAATAATAAAGTGTTTATTATGTGTATTCCAAGTATATGATAGATATTTATTTTGCATGCTATAATTGTATTAATACGGAAACGTTAATACATGTGTGTTTAATAAACAAACAGAAAGTTCCTAGTTATGCCTCTCTCATAAACTAGCTCGTTGATTAACAAGATGATCAAGGTTTCCTGATCATGGACATTGGATGTTGTTAATAACGGGATCACAACATTAGTGTAATGGTGTGATGAACATTCATCCGAAGTATAGCATTACGATCAAAGTCATTGAGTTTATATTGCTATAACAACTTACGAAGTGATCCTAATCCTTAGACCATGAGATCATGTCAATCACTAACACCGGAAGAGTTTCTTGATAACATCAAACGTCACACCATAATAGGGTGATTATAAAGATGGATTCAGAACTAATAAAGTGTTATGTTGAGGCTCATGGATCGAGAGTGGAATTTGTTCATCCCGATGACGGATAGATATACTATGGGCCCTCTCGGTGATATCACATTGATTAGCTTGCAAGCAAGTGATTTGATCACTAGAATGTTATATCACAGGAACGAGAAAAGAGTGCATGTCGGTAACGAGATCAAACTAGGTATGGAGATACCGATGATCGAATCTCGGACATGTAATATATCGTGAAACAAAGGGATTAAGATACTAGCGTAAAAGGTTCCGACGATCACAAGAAAGTCATCGTTGAATGTGTGGGAGTCAGTATGGGTCTCCATATCCCGCTTCTGATTATTGATCCGAGAGGGGTCTCGATCATGTCCGCATTATTCACGAACCGTAGGGTGACACACTTAAGAGACACCGACATCCAATTGGATCAAATGTTTCATGCCGAAAGAATGAACAAGCGCAGGAATTTATTTCACTAGATACCAAAACAGGTTTTCGGGTGAAATTGCATAAAGTGGTTATGCATGTGAAATAGAATTCTAGCAAGGGGTTATTTGTGAATGTTTGTCATTAAAGTAATTGACAAAATTCTGAATAAAATAAAAGAGTTTTATTTAATGAGAGTTTGCATTATATTTGGTGGAAATTTAATGGGAATTTGAGTGGACTTTTGAGTGGAGGGAATTTAAAGGAGATTTGTGAGTGGAGTGTCCACCCACATGAAGAGGGGAGGGCAAGGGGGCAGCCCCATGCGCCGGCTACCCCCTTGGGGTTCCCCCCTTCTCCTATAAAAGGAGCCCCCCTCCTCACTTGTCTCTCACACCTCCTCGTGAAGGATCTCTCTCCCCCTCTAGAATTTATCCCCCATGGTATCGGACTAGCGAGATACATGTTCCCGGTGGCTATTCGGCAAGAAAGAGTTGTGCTTCCGCTGCATCGCTGGAGCGAGGAGGCGGAGGTTGCTCGGTGCCTCGAACGTGTGTGCGAGCACGGATGCGCTGCTGATTTGCGGCGCTAGGACTTCCTCTCGATCTTGAGATCGGCAAGAGATCGTCTACATCAACCACGAGTTGAACTCGTTAAGCTTTGTCGGTCTTCAAGGGTATGTTCTCTACGGATATACATCTGCCCGTTGTTTGTATCTAGTAGATAGATCTTGGTATATAGTTCACATCGTAGGAAAATTTTTGTTTTCTATGCTGCGAACCCTACAGTGGTATCAGAGCCGGATCTATGCGTAGATACTTTACACGGGTAGTACACATATGAGTATGTGGGCTATGATGATCATGTTGTTGCTCCTTTGTTGTAATTTTGGATATTGGTGGCATAGTGGGATGAAGCGGCCCGGACAAACTTTACATGTCCTCGCACATGAGACCTGTTCCACGCTTGACATGCAACTAGTTTGCATAAGTGGCTAGCGGGTGTCTGTCTCTCCTACTATAGTCAATATCTATTTTGCAAGCGAGTTGTCAACAATTTGATTATCCTCGTTGTGGTTCATGTTCGTAGGTAAGAACGGTTCTATCTCGAAAGCCCTAAGCCACATAAAACTTGCAATGGATAAATTAGAGGCGTCTAGTTTAGATTGTTGATGGGCTAGTGTTATGATATGGTAGTGTTGTAAGTAGAAGTATGAGATGATACTCTTAAAACACACATAGAGTGTAAAATCCATAGACCTTGGATTTACACATATAGGTATGATAGTGATCATACCACGATGCACATGATAGAGATCATCTGCGGGAACCATATAATTTCACTAATAAACATATGATGTTTGATAACATCTTATATTGCTTGTTTAGCGCTTTGTTAGCATAATAAGATGATCCCTCATTTAAATATCAAGATAAGAATGTGTTCTTCCTTTAGTATACACCGATTATGTTTTCGTCGCTCCAAGACATCACGTGATGATCGGGTGTTCTTGGATCCACGACCATATTTCGGGTGTAAAACATTTACACACGCGAATACTAAGGTTCTAACTTGGCGAGCCTAGCATGTACAGACATGGCCTCGGAACACGGACCGAAAGGTTAAGCATGAGTCATATAGTTGATATGATGCCCATTTGATGCTCGCCTTTGAATCTATACCGACTCACGTGATGATCGGACTTGGTGTAGTGGATTTGGTTCATGTAATCACCAAAAAGGCACGAGGGATGTCGTTTTTGAGTGGGAGTTCATTCGTAATATAGATTAGTTGAACTCAATCTATCATACACTTAGTCTAAACTTTACAAATTTTGTTGTAGATGGCACCACCTGCTTTTAATTTCAATGTGTTCATGGAGAAAGAGAAACTAGCAACGAACGGTAGCAACTTTACCGAATGGGCCATGAATTTGAGTATTCTCCTCTCTGCTGCACAAAAGCAATATGTGCTAGAAGCGCCGTTAGGCCCCCCACCTTTTGATGATGCCCCTGACGAGGAGAAGAATGTCTATCGGACTCGTCAGGAGGACCACAACTTAGTTCATTGCGGCATATTGTATGGGCTAGAGCCGGAACTTCGAAAGCGTTTCGAAAACGGCAATGCATTTGATACAATGGGTGAGTTGAAAATGATTTTCGACACACATGCTGTTGTAGAGAGCTACAACGCTTCAGAAAAGTTCTTTAGCTGCATGATGGAAGAGCACAGCTCCGTTAGTGAGCATGTACTCAAGATGTCGGGTTACGCCGATAAGATTGTGTCCTTGGGAATATCGATTCCCATTGACTTAGGCATCCATCGTGTTCTGCAGTCTCTGCCACCTAGCTATAAGAGCTTCGTGATGAACTATAATATGCAAGGCATGAAGAAGTCTCTCCCCGAGCTTCTGTCAATGCTTAAAACTGCAGAAGTGGAGATCAAAAAGGAACATCAAGTGTTGATGATCAATAGGAACACTGGTTTCAAGAAAGACAAGAAGGGAAAACGGAAGGGAAGTAAGGGCGGCAAGCCTGTTGCCGCGCCTGAAAAGAAACCCCGAGTTGGACCTAAGTCTGATTCCGAGTGCTACTATTGTAAGGGGACTGGCCACTGGAAGCGCAACTGCCCCAAGTATCTGGCAGACAAGAAGGCCGGCAAGGCAAACAAAGGTATATATGATATACATGTTGTTGATGTGTACTTGACTAGTGATCGTAGTAGCACCTGGGTATTTGATACCGGTTCAGTTGCTAATATTTGTAACTCGAATCAGGGGCTGCGGAACAAGCGACCGCTAGCAAGGGGTGAGGTCAAGATGCGTGTCGGCAATGGATCAAGCGTTGATGTGATCGCCGTCGGAAGGCTGCCTCTCCACTTACCGTCGGGATTAGTTATAAACTTGAATAAATGTTATCTGGTGCCTGCACTGAGCATGAACATTGTATCTGGATCGTGTTTGATGCGAAGTGGTTATTCATTTAAATCCGAGAACAATGGTTGTTCCATTTATATGAATGAAATCTTTTATGGTCATGCACTGATGATGAATGGTTTATTTCTATTAGATCTCGATGATAATGTTACACATATTCATAATGTTGATGCTAAAAGGATTAAACTTAATGATGATATATCCGCATATATGTGGCACTGCTGTCTAGGTCATATTGGCGTTAAACGCATGAAGAAGCTCCATTCGGATGGACTTTTGGAATCACTTGATTATGAATCATTTGATACATGTGAGCCATGCCTTATGGGCAAGATGACTAGAACGCCGTTTTCCGGTTCAATGGAACGGGCGACAGAATTATTGGAAATCATACATTCTGATGTATGTGGTCCAATGAGTGTATCGGCGCGAGGTGGATATCGTTATTTTGTTACTTTCACGGATGATTTGAGTAGATACGGTTATATCTACTTGATGAAACACAAGTCTGAAACCTTTGAAAAGTTCAAGGAATTTCAGAATGAAGTGGAAAATCATCGTAATAGAAAGATCAAATTTCTACGGTCCGACCGTGGAGGTGAGTATCTAAGTTACGAGTTTAGCACAAACATGAAAGAGTGTGGAATTGTTTCACAACTCACACCTGCCGGAACACCACAGCGAAATGGTGTGTCGGAACGTCGTAATCGTACTTTATTAGATATGGTTTGATCTATGATGTCTCTGACGGACTTGCCGTTGTCATTTTGGGGTTATGCACTAGAAAATGCTGCATTCACTTTAAATCGGGCACCATCTAAATCCGTTGAAAAGACACCGTATGAATTGTGGTTTGGAAACAAACCTAAGCTGTCATTTCTTAAAAGTTTGGGGATGCGATGTTTATGTGAAGAAACTTCAACCTGATAAACTCGAACCCAAAGCGGAAAAATGCGTCTTCATAGGATACCCTAAAGAAACTATTGGGTATTCCTTCTATCATAGATCCGAGGGCAAGGTTTTTGTTGCCAAGAATGGATCCTTTCTAGAGAAAGAGTTTCTCGCGAAAGGTGTGAGTCATCGGAAGGTGGAACTCGAAGAGGTTGTGGAACCTTCTCTTCAAAGTATGGAGAGTAGCGCAGCGCCGGAAGTTGTTCCGGAGTTGGCTCCACCTGTTGAAGAGGGAACTAATGATAATGATCATGAAACTCCGAAAGAGAGTACTACCGAACCTCGCAGGTCAAACAGGACAAGTGCAGCTCCCGAGCTGTACGGAAATCCTGTCATGAATTTCATGGTTGATGAAAATGATGACCCTGCGACGTATGAAGAAGCGATGATGAGCCCGGATTCCAACAAATGGTTAGAAGCCATGAAATCCGAGATGGAATCCATGTATGAAAATCAAGTTTGGAACTTGGTGGAATTACCTCACGACCGAAAGGCCATGGAGAACAAATGGATTTTCAAAAGGAAAACTGATGCTGATGGTAATGTGACCGTCTATAAAGCTCAACTTGTCGCAAAGGGGTTTCGACAAATTCAAGGAGTTGACTACGATGGGACTTTCTCTCCCGTAACGATGCTAAAGTCAGTTAGGATTATGTTTGCAATTGCTGCATATTTCGATTATGAGATATGGCAGATGGATGTCAAAACCGCGTTTCTCAATGGTAATATTGAATAAGAGTTGTATATGATACAACCAAAGGGTTTTGTCGATCCTAAGGATGCTAACAAGGTGTGCAAGATTTAGCGATCCATCTATGGATTGAAGCAAGCATCACGAAGTTGGAATCTCCGCTTTGATGAGGTGATCAAAGAGTTTGGATTTGTCCAAACTTATGGAGAAGCTTGTATTTACAAGAAAGTGAGTGGGAGCAATGTGGCATTTTTGATATTATATGTGGATGACATATTATTGATCGGAAATGATATAGATCTTTTAAACAGTGTTAAAAGTTATCTAAACAGCAAATTTTCAATGAAGGACCTAGGTGAAGCGTCATACATATTAGGCATAAAGATCTATAGAGATAGATCTAGGCGCCTAATAGGGCTATCACAAAGTACATACCTTGATAAGATTTTAAAGAAGTTTAAAATGGACGGAAGTAAGAAGGGGTTCTTACCTATGTTGCAAGGCAAGACATTGAGTAAGACTCAAAGTCCGGCTTCGGCGGAAGAAAGAGAGATAATGGACAAAGTCCCTATGCTTCAGCCATAGGCTCTATAATGTACGCCATGCTATGTACAAGACCGGATGTGGCACATGCTATTAGTTTGACTAGTAGGTACCAATCGGATCCAGGTTCGGAACACTGGATAGCGGTCAAGAATATCCTTAAGTACTTACGAAGAACTAAGGATATGTTTCTTGTATACGGAGGTGAAGAAGAGCTCGTCGCTAAGTGTTATGTCGACGCTAGCTTTGACACCGATCCGGATGACTCTAAGTCTCAATCCGGATACGTATTTCTCATGAATGGCGGAGCGGTTAGTTGGAGGAGCTCCAAACAACCTGTGGTAGCGGGATCAACAATGGAGGCCGAATATGTTGCTGCTTCAGAAGCGGCTCAGGAAGCAGTTTGGATGAAGGAGTTCATATCCGAACTAGGAGTAGTGGCAAACGCGTTGGACCCAATGGTGATCTATTGTGACAACAATGGTGCCATTGCCAATGCCAAAGAGCCAAGGTCTCACAAGCATTCCAAGCATATTAAGCGCCGGTTTCACTCCATCCGCGAGCATGTCAAGGATGGAGATATAAAGATTTGTAAAGTACATTCATATCTCAA
The DNA here is from genome assembly GCA_910589765.1 of Avena atlantica. Taxonomy (NCBI): domain Eukaryota; kingdom Viridiplantae; phylum Streptophyta; class Magnoliopsida; order Poales; family Poaceae; genus Avena; species Avena atlantica. The sequence continues at coordinate 358,421,245 of OU342734.1, read as the reverse complement.
TGTAGCAGATCCGTTGACTAAAACTCTCCCTAGAGAAAAACATGATCAACACCAGAACTCAATGGGTGTTAGATTTATCACTATGTAACTAGATTATTGTCTCTAGTGCAAGTGGGAGACTGAAGGGAATATGCCCTGAGAGGCAATAATAAAGTGTTTATTATGTGTATTCCAAGTATATGATAGATATTATTTTGCATGCTATAATTGTATTAATACGGAAACGTTAATACATGTGTGTTTAATAAAGAAACAGAAAGTTCCTAGTTATGCCTATCTCATAAACTAGCTCGTTGATTAACAAGATGATCAAGGTTTCCTGATCATGGACATTGGATGTTGTTAATAAAGGGATCACAACATTAGTGTAATGGTGTGATGAACATTCATCCGAAGTATAGCATTACGATCAAAGTCATTGAGTTTATATTGCTATAACAACTTACGAAGTGATCCTAATCCTTAGACCATGAGATCATGTCAATCACTAACACCGGAAGAGTTTCTTGATAACATCAAATGTCACACCGTAACAGGGTGATTATAAAGATGGATTCAGAACTAATAAAGTGTTATGTTGAGGCTCATGGATCGAGAGTGGAATTTGTTCATCCCGATGACGGATAGATATACTCTGGGCCCTCTCGGTGATATCACATTGATTAGCTTGCAAGCAAGTGATTTGATCACTAGAATGTTATATCACAGGAACGAGAAAAGAGTGCATGTCGGTAACGAGATCAAACTAGGTATGGAGACACCGATGATCGAATCTCGGACATGTAATATATCGTGAAACAAAAGGATTAAGATACTAGCATAAAAGGTTCCGACGATCACAAGAAAGTCATCGTTGAATGTGTGGGAGTCAGTATGGGTCTCCAGATCCCGCTTCTGATTATTGATCCGAGAGGGGTCTCGATCATGTCCGCATTATTCACGAACCGTAGGGTGACACACTTAAGAGACACCGACATCCAATTGGAGCAAATGTTTCATGCCGAAAGAATGAACAAGCGCAGGAATTTATTTCACTAGATACCGAAACAGGTTTTCGGGTGAAATTGCATCAAGTGGTTATGCATGTGAAATAGAATTCTAGCAAGGGGTTATTTGTGAATGTTTGTCATTAAAGTAATTGAAAAAATTCTGAATAAAATAAAAGAGTTTTATTTAATGAGAGTTTGCATTAAATTTGGTGGAAATTTAATGGGAATTTGAGTGGACTTTTGAGTGGAGGGAATTTAAAGGAGATTTGTGAGTGGAGTGTCCACCCACATGAAGAGGGGAGGGGAAGGGGCAGCCCCATGTGCCGGCCACCCCCTTGGGGTTCCCCCCTCCTCCTATAAAAGGAGCCCCCTCCTCACTTGTCTCTCACACCTCCTCGTGAAGGATCTCTCTCCCCCTCTAGAATTTATCCCCCATGGTCTCGGACTAGCGAGATACATGTTCCCAGTGGCTATTCGGCAAGAAAGAGTTGTGCTTCCGCTTCATCGCTGGAGCGAGGAGGCGGAGGTTGCTCGGTGCCTCGAACGTGTGTGCGAGCACGGATGCGCTGCTGATTTGCGGCGCTAGGACTTCCTCTCGATCTTGAGATCGGCAAGAGATCGTCTACATCAACCACGAGTTGAACTCGTTAAGCTTTGTCGGTCTTCAAGGGTATGTTCTCTACGGATATACATCCGCCCGTTGTTTGTATCTAGTAGATAGATCTTGGTATATAGTTCACATCGTAGGAAATTTTTTGTTTTCTATGCTGCGAACCCTACACTATGAATCTATTTGCTACTCTATGAGGGACAAGCTGAATGCCACTATGCCATGTTTTCTATATGTAAAAAAAACAAAAGTTTTTCAATGCATGTTATTTATGATCTTTGTTTGTAGCCTTTCATGTTGCATGCATAGTTACTATGTCTTATTGTTAGAACTCCATCTTTCATGCACATGTTTAGAGTTCTTTGATCCCAGCTTTCAATGCTTGCAAATGGTTTGATCTCAATTTTGATGGTGCATGTCACCTTAAAAATTATTATTTTTATCACTTACCTACTCGAGGACGAGCAAGAGTTAAGCCTGGGATGCTTGATACATCGGAAACGTATCTATAATTTTTGATGCTCCATGCTTGTTTTATATCATTTATCTTATGTTTTGTCTACACTTTGAGGTGTTTTTTTATCTTTTCTAGAACTAACCTATTAACAAGTTGTCACAATACGAGTTGCTTGTTTTCTTCTGTTTTTGGTTCCAGAAAGGCAGAAAATCAATATTCTCGGAATTGGACGGGACAAAAGCCAAAGTCAATATTTCACCGAGGAGAAAACGGACTCCAGAGGAGAGACGGAGGGGAGCCATAGGGCGGTCGCACCCCCCAGGCGTGGGCCCACCCTAGGCCGCGCCTGGGCAGGGTGTGGACCCCTTGGCCGCCCTCCTGCCTCGCCTCTTCGCCTATAAGAAGCCCTTGATGCCTAAACCCTAAGTACCTGATCAATATTACATGAAACGTCTGTAGTCGCCGCCACCATCATCCCTAGATCGGGAGGATCTGATGCTCTTCTCGGCACCCTGCCATCCAACTACATCTATGACTAGAATTCCACCTTTGGGTGCCGAGAAGAGCTTCAGATCCCCCGATCTAGGGACGATGGTGGCGGCAGCTACAGACGGTTTCGTGGAATATTGATTAGGTACTTAGGGTTTAGGCATCAGGGGCTTCTTATAGGCGAAGAGGCGAGGCAGGAGGGCGGCCAGGGGGGCACACCCCGCCCCTATGGCTCCCCCTGTCTCTCCTCTGGACTCCGTGTTCTCCTCGGTGAAATATTGACTTTGGCTTTTGTCCCGTACAATTCCGAGGATATTGATTTTCTGCCTTTCTGGAACCAAAAACAGAAGAAAACAGGCAACTGACATTATGGCATCTTGTTAATAGGTTAGTACCAGAAAACATATAAAAACACCTCAAAGTGTAGACAAAGAAAAGCAAAGTAGAAAGTAAACAAGCATGGAACATAAAAAATTATAGATACGTTTCCGACGTATCACTTACTAGGGACTCGTTTATGTTTACAAAACACACAAGTATTAATGGTTCCTGTTAATAAAATTATAGCATGTGCTGTAAACATTTATATAAACACAAAGATATAATAATAACCACTTTATTATTGCCTCTTGGATATATCTCCAACAGTCGCTCACTTGCACTAGAGTCAATAATCTAGTTTGGAAAAACTTGTGCATGATTGCTAGTAGGAAACATAATCTTCGGATCTGACACTTCCAGGTCCATGTGTATTTGCATGTCTTTGAGTCTCTACGTGTCACTCAATCTCTAATGATACGGCATTGTATAAATTTGATCCTTTGGTGAGACCTTTAGTTCCTTGGAGTTAAATCATGTCGATACAATTGTCGTACAATATATCTTCATAGTATTAGCCCCTGTGAACCACACCTAGTTTGATAACAAACTACTTGACACAAATGCCCTTTTTTGCTTCTACAATAGTAGTCATATACTTAGCCTTTTGTTGTAGTATCTATCACAATGTCTTAACTTTGGAACTCATCCAAATCCATTATGGAACTTCCTTTCCATTACATTGTTCCCCCCATAGTTTAAATTGAGATAAACTTAATATGTATCTTGTTACAAAACTAGTATCAATGTAACACTTTACAATGAACTATCTATCTGTTTGTCATCTCTACATAAATAATATATTTTTTGTTCTTTCAAAGATCATAAGAATATCCTTACTGTCGTCCAATGATCATATTATGAGTCATTCTGGTATATGCTCATAACATTTAGAGCATAAGACATATCTGGATATGTACATATCATAATATGATTGATCAACATATTCTTGTGATTTCATTTACCAAGTGTCAATACACTTGAATCTTGATTCACTTACCAAGTGTCAAAACACTTGAATCTTGATTCAATTCTTCCTATATGACAAGTACCTTTCTTGTCGTTTTCATATTGAATTCATTTAATATCTCATCTATGTATATTTGGCACAACCATATTAGTGTCTCAATCTATCCATATAGATATTGATACCTAATATCCGTGTTTTGCCTAAGTCTTTTATCGAAATGAAATTCTTAACCCGTGTTAATAAAAGATACATCACTTCCAATCCACAATATGTCTTTCACATAATGTATTAGAAATATGTCTTAGTGCTCCCACTTAATTTTTTGTAAATTCAAGCATTTTCATTGTCTTCGATGAAATTAAAACTCTTTTAATAGTTTCATCATAGTGAATATTCCAACTCCATGATGCTTACTTCAACCATTGAAGTTTGCATACGCTTTTAGCATCCTTTGAATTAACAAAACCCTTTGGATCGTGGCATGTACACGTCCTAGGTAACCATTCTATTAGAAGAATCTTGTTTTTTTATTCAACTACCATATATCAAAATTATATATAGTGGTTGTTATATAAATCCGTCCAGACTAAATATCACTATGAAAGATTAAATATTTTCATAGTCAACTCCTTAATCATTGTCGTAGAATCTTTCCCGACATGTCAACTATTTTATAGATGTGAGACATCCATGTCTATTTATTTATAGATCCAAATACGACTGAAAGATTTTACACCTTTCCAGATGGTCTTCCAAGTTCAAAAACTTGATTTATCGTGTATGGAACTATCATGGATTTTATGGCTTTAAGCCATTTGATAAAGTCAGTGCCCATCATCGCTTCTTTGCATATAGTCAGTTCATCATTTTCCAACAATAATGATTTACTCTCAAAATTTAGTATTTGATTGTTTTACCCGACTTACTCGGTTCAATAGGAACTTAGACCTTCGTGACCACAACCTTTGAGGTACGTGAGCCATGATCATTGTTGCTGCCTCCGGGACACTTTCCAACGTTGTACAACTCAGCACATATTAGCTAAATTTCAATAACCTTATCAAAGTTCTATTGTCCTCCCACTTAACTTTTTACGAAAAATTCCTTCTAAAGAAACTTGACGTTCTAAGCGACAAACACTTTTGTCTTCGGTGTTATGGAGAAATACCCAACGGTTATTCGAAATAACATACAAAGACATTCTCATCCGACTTTGGTTGTAAACATTTTACTTATGCCTAGAAAACCAAAGTTTAAGAAAGGACAACTTGGGTTTTATCCCAAACCATAACTTATATGGTGTCATTTCAACGGATCACCATGGTTCTCTTTTTAGTGTAAAAGCAGTAGTCATTAAATCTTTTAATCTTTAAAATGCAATGTCAATTTTATTACTGACACCTTTGATCTCACTATGTCAAACAAGGTTTCATTACGTATCTCTAACACTTCATACTCTTATGGTGTTTCAGGAAATGCAAATCCATGTAACGATTCCTCAAATCTTAGGTGTTATACTAAACTTATAACTCAAATATATCCATTTATTATCCAATCATAAATTATTTATTTTCCTGTTATAATGATTTTCACCTTCATCTTGAAAGTATTTGAACATTTTAAAATATTTCATACTTCATCCTTATTAAGTAAATATACTTATGTATTCACTTGAATTTCAGAGAAATCATATGAAGTTGAAACCCATCGCTCACGACTACACATAATAGACTACATGCATCAATATGTACAAATTCCAATAAATTAGTCGTTCATTCTTCAAACGTCATTTGATCAAAATCAGAAGACTCCAAAATTCCATCAACATGGAGTTTCTACATGTTATCTTTGCAATATAATTTAAAAGACGATACTAATTCATAAGTGATCTTTCAATCATTTGTCTTACGACATTTTTAGCATTTAGTTTTATGGATGTGATTTCTCCAAACAGATTTGTAAATCATCCATCTTACATGGAATACGGTAATTATTTGAACAAACTTTTGTTCTCATAATACCTGATCATAATAACAATTATTGAAACAAATCTTGAAGGCAAACTTTGATATCAACGAGAAACACAACAACACTTTGTTTGTTTTTGATGAACATCATCACATATTCTCTTGCTGGTTACATAGGCCATTGCAGTTCATGAATTGTGTTGTCTTGCATGACATTTCACACCAACCAATTAGGTATCCAATACCTATGAACCACATTGTTTAACAAGCAAAGCATACAACCATAACATGTATATCATCTATATACTTAAGCTGGACAATTCCACTCTTTTCCTTTTCTGCCAAATATTTCTAAGATTCTCTTTCAACATTCCTTTCCTCTTAAAAGAATCTATCAACATCAAAAGTGGTGCCATACACATGACACATAGTCCAAAGCATGTATAGTCAAATACTAATACCTTTGTACTTGCACTTTGAAGTAGATCACCATCATCAAATATTTGGAGTTCTTTCAAAATCCATTCTTTAGTAATTTTTTTAGCTTAGTAAACATTTTACCTATATCTTCTATTCCTACTTATCATGAAAACTTTTATGATCTAGCTACTATAGCTTATAAAGGTGATTCGCGAGTATAAAGTTGTTTTCCAAAACCTTTTGGAGGATTAGGATGTCTAGCATCTCCAACCTTCGCAAATTCTCATCAAATATGGGGGCATATATTTTGCTAAAATATACTCTATCATGTTCCAACCAAAACATTTTTTTAGATATCGCAATATATTTCACACATGATGGTTTCTAAAACACTCCTTTCAGCTCCTAGATAACCTTGATATTAAAACAATCTTTTTTAGTATCAAGGATCATGGAGGCAAACATGATACTTAGATACTAATACTGGAATTGTTACTCTTAATTTAATACTAATCATTAAACTTCACAGAGTAAGCGGAGTTTGCTGAAAGTTTGCAATATGAATTTTAAACTTTAGATTGACACTCAAAGCAATACGATACCAGTTTGTAAAGTAACTATCCAGAATTCTATAATTCTATTATCTCAATTATAACTAAGCATAAGGTGGTGAACAGATGCCAATGACTATAATAATTATGCAAATTCACTTTGATTTAATTTATGAAAAATTGTGTTCAACTTTAATCATATTACTTTTGAACTCCCACTCAAAACAACATCCCTCGAGTCGTTTTGGTGATTACACGAACCAAATCCACTACACCAAGTCCAACCATCACGAGAGATGATGTAGCTTCAAAGGCGAACAATCAACATGTTCATCATATCATCCATATGACTCATTCTTTACCTTTAGGTATTCCGTGTTCCAGGGCCATGTATGTACATGCTAGGCTCGTCAAGGTTAACCTTAGTATCCGCTTGTACAAATCTGGCTTGCACCTGTTGTATGCACACATAGAATCTATCACACCCTATTATCATGTGATGCTTCAAAACGACGAGTCTTAGAAATGGTGCCTACTAAGGACGAACACTTTATTACTTGATATTTAATGAGAGGGGTCATCTTATAATGCTACCGCCACGATCTAATCAATACAAGATGCATAAAAAGGATTAACATCACATGCAATTCATAATATGTGATATGATATGGCCTTTCTTCTTGTGCCTTTGATATCCATCTCCAAAGCACGAACATGATCTCCATCATCACCACATGGTGTTAAGGTCAATGGCACCGCTTCATGGTTGTCCATCACCAACAGCGACTATTATAACTACTTGGAATATAGCGATTACATGATGAATAGACGGTCTTAATGAATTTAAAGACAACCATAAGAATCCTTCTAGTTGCCAACTAACAATAAGGATCATTGCATACATCAAATATAATCACAATCACACTGATGAGGTTTTGACTCGTCAATGCCCATTGTTATGATCTTGGGTTTTGGAGAAGATGGGGGTGCTGGAGATCACGGAACGGTTAACAGACAAGCAACCAGGGGACACGAGATTTACCCAGGTTCAGGCCCCCGGAGTGAAAACCCTACTCTTGCTTGTGTGCTCTTGATTACGACGGAACCGAAGGTTACATGGATGCGTAGATGCAATCTGGCCTGGAGGTGTGTATGCGGTGAGTTGAGAGGTTCCTTCCTCGTCGTGCCCTCCTAGCCTTTATATAGAGGTAGGCGGGTCCCAGGCACAGATCGAGTCGGTTACAAGTTTAGGGTTTGCCCCTTTGAATATTCTATCTATTCTAGTCTTGCTCTCCAAGGATCTGAAGACACCATGGGCTTGGGCCACCCAAAAGTCTCCACAGGCCGCGTATATTCTTGTGGGCCTTCCTTGGGCTGGACCAGGTATGCTAATGTCGTGTACCCGTAGGGTATAACCATGTCAATAGCCCCCGAGTGTTTAGTCGAATTGTAGATTCGACTGAGGACTCTTCAATCTTTAGGGTGCAGCTGTTTCTGTTCATCAGAGAAAAGAAATGATTTTAGTGTGTAGGGATTGTTGATGCGTGTGCCTGACTCTCCTGACGGATCAGGGACAGTTAACTGTGTTAGGACAAAACAACACGATCTTCTTCAAATTCGAGTCCCTAGACTCGAACCTGGAACAGATGCTGGCATAATTTGACTCAGACCGTTGACGTCTTACAGGAGTCGAATCCCAGTAGTTTTCGAATGATGTGCCCAAAGCGTCCGTCGGGATTTTCATCGCGCCTGTTGGCACGGATTTTCACTAGTAGAGCGCAGTCGGGTGCGTTACCAGGCCAGGTATCTGTAGGTTTATCTTTGCGTCGTAGACACAGCATCCGAAATTTTATCACCGTGGAGGTGTTTCAGGTGGCCAAGGAGGATGTTACTCACTTAGCGTTGGTTGGGGCAAAGTTGCCAAAAGGTTTTTGCATTTTGATCTGAAGTATCGCAGTCGAAGAATTCATAGGGTGCGCGACCAGCGCTCCCTATGGGAGTTTCCCCCGAGTGTCTGTTCGAGTCGTAGACTCGAGCAGAGACTTTAGTTCACCCGTTTTTAGCTTCAGGTCCATAGGACAGAATTTTTTTGGGTTCTTGAATCAATCCTCCCTATGGGAGTAGCCCACGAGTCCGTAGTGGAGACGTAGACTCGACATGGGACTGAAAGAATCAATCATTGATGTTTTACCTTAAACATGCCTCGGGTGCGCGGCCAGCGCTCCTGATAGGAGTAGCCCCTGAGTAATTGCTCGAATCGCAGATTCGAGTGAGTACTTTTAGTTGTCAGCCGAAGATTTCTAACCGTTGCTAGTGTGGTTTTGATGATGTCAGTGCTGACGGTCGGTGACCTCAAACGTCTGGGGCGCCAGAGGTGCGTGACTGGACGAACGTGGGTCCCACTTTATGACTCGGAGTTGACTGGTCGTGCGCGACGTGGCGATGATTACGGCATCTCCTCGGTTTCCATGCGTAGTGGACGGCGTGCGGGCAACGGTTCACTGTTGTGTTGATACGTGGACGGTTGGATCTGATCCTAGCATTAGGGCTTTTCTAGATGAACGGTCCCTGTTCATCGTCTTCGTCCTTATAACTGTGGGGAAAATAGTAGTTTATTTTCACCTTAGCCATTTTCTTTTCACTGCCTCCATTTTCACGAGCTCATCCTTGCATGCTCTGGACATTCTTCGATCGTTTCCTTCCTCATTCTTGCGCGCATAGTATCACCGTCGATGCGCCACGATGGTGAAGTCAAAGAAGGCCTCCACCGGAGCAGGCACCAGTGCTGCTGCCGGCGGCAAGAAAGGCATCACCGTCGCTCGTATCACCGATGGTGGGTGGCGGTGCTCGGAGACACGCGAGGGCGACCTGCGCAAGCTACATGATGCGGGTTTGATCCCGCAGGATAAGGAGGCCATCAAAATCCCCGGCGATGAGGTAACTCCCCTTCCACCCGTAGGGTTTTGGGTGATGTTTGTCGCCTTCATTCTCCGCAGTCTTTCCTTCCCAGTCCATGATTTTCTTCATGGTATTTTGTTCTTCTATGGCATCCAACTCCACCATATTTCGCCCAGTTCTCTTCTCCACATCGCCTGCTTTATTAATTTTTGCGAGTGCTGGCTCGGTATCGAGCCGCACTTTGGCCTCTTCCAGAAGCTCTATTCCGTGAAGAGGCAGTCCGGCACTGGAGGGGTCTATCCGCTTGGCGGTTGCGTCATTTCCATCCGATCTACTGTTCTTTTCTTCTCTTCCTCTATGTATGAGTCCGTCCAATACTGGCAGAGGTAGTGGTTTTATATCGGCGACTCCACAGTGTACGGGCAAGTCTTCGGCCTTGCCCCTTTCGACTCCACCCAGGAGATCTTGAAGAAGAGATCCTGGAAGAACCATATCCTGGAGGGCGAGGTGGAGGAGGTAGAGGGGCTCTACCGTCGGGTGGAGGCCCTCCAGATGGTTGCGGAGAAGGAGGTGAACGGTGTGGACATCATCCGCACCTCCCTCAAACGTCGGGTGCAGCCACGCTAGGCGAGGGCGCATCCGATGTTCCTTTACTCTGGCCGCCATGACCCAACAAGAGTTTTGGCTGAGGAGCTCTCTAGGGGGGACCTCGATAGAGTTCTTCGGCCACTGTTGAAGTACAAATCCGATGAGGATCTTCCGGGGAAGTCGTTGACGCCCCCTTTCAGTTCCGCAAGACCAGTTCCGCAAGTGTAGATTTGTGACGTGCGTGTAGCGCCTTTTTTCGAGTGCTTTTCCTTATGATTTCTTGTACTGATCGTTGATGTCTTCATTGTGCAGGAGCTCAAGGTGGCTGGAATGGTGCCTCCACTGCCCGAAAGGTTTCCGATTGCACCAGACAATGAAGTTGTGGACTCCGAGTCCAAGCTTCCGCCGGCGCAGTCACTGACTCTTGAAGCTCTTGAGGCGAGCGAGGGGTGGACCCAAAAGCGGGCACAGAGTTTGAGCGATTCTTCGGATGCCTTGACTCCGCCGACGCCTAGGGACCCGTCTTTCCTTGTGCACCACAGCGGAGATGACGACGCTTCTTCCTCACCTATCCCGGCCGTGCCCGTGCGGGCTATAGCGCCACAGCCACCAGCCAAGAGGAAGAAGGAAGAGAAGAAAGAGAAGAGGGCGCTGCCCGTATTTGACTTGAGCAACATCGACTCATGAGTACCTTCGGATGCTATTCGTTCGTGCTTTATTGTCTTCTTGTCTTCTTGCCTTTGATTGGTGTTTTCCTTGCAGCCACTCCTCTAAGGGCTCTTTTAATGAGGCCACTCAAGAGACCGTAGGGGGGTCGAAACTGACGGCCCCTCCCTCTCAGATGGTGGCCACCTCTGGGGGCGATGCTCCGAAGCCCTCTCCGCAGGAGGCTCGAGTGATCGTCTCCCAGAAGACTGCACCGGGACCTTCAGAGTCTCCGTCTGAGCATGTAAGTTATTTTTCCCTTTTGTCCTGGGGGGAGCCCCCGAGTCTTTGTCGGGTCATTTTTGCTCGACGTTGTGCTCGTTGCGGGGCGCAGCCCCCGAGCCCTTTTATTGATTGTTTTATTTTGCTTCCTTCCACAGCCATTTGTGCACAGTGCAAACCTGCTTGTGCAGCAGCATCTGGCGCTAGAGGCCAGCATGCGGCAACTTCGAGGCACATGCTGAATTGATCTTGTTCTTTTTTGTCTGCTCGCTTGTCTGTAGCTTGTGTAGCTCATGTATGTTCTTGGTGCTTTTGCAGATGAAAATAATGCTGCCCTTCGCCAGCTTGATGCTCTAAAAAAGAGCCTTGGGCGAGCGGAGAAGAAGGCTGAGGATGCCATGGAGGTGAAAGAGCGCCTGCAGCAGGAGTTGGCTGACGCAGCAGCGGCCAGAGCGCCTTCAACGGGAAGCTTCGGACAGCGAAGAGCGGCTCGCAACTATTGCGGCTACGCGCGAGAAGGAGGTGGCCGAGAAGTTGATGGCTACTGCCAAGGCCATTTCCGGTAAGTGCTTTTGCCTGTCTTTGGTTTTTTGGCTGCTTTGTCTCCATGCCCTTATTCGATTCCTACTTTTTCTTTATTTTGCTCCAGATGCTTCGGGCATTGAATTCAATCGCAGTGCCTTGGAGCACGGGAGCGCTCTGGACGATGCCACCGCGGCAGTCGAAGACCGCTGCGGTACTGCTACTGGCTCCCTTGCCAAGGCCAAGGAGATCCTCGGGCGCTTATACAAGGAGATCGTTCCCAAGGGTGCTGCCCTTGAGGATGTTGATTCTTTGGCGGATGCGCTATTAGAGGATGCACCTGCGGCCTACAAGCGCAAGCAGAAGGGCATCGACGCTTCCATGGGGCTAGCCATGGCCATGGTGTTTGGAGTGGAACTAGATCTTCATCAGGTCACCTCCCAGATGCCAACAACTCCTGACAGCTCCGAGGTAGCCTTTGCTCTCTTCGCTTCTTGTTGTAAGAGGTATGGTCCGAAGCTTATCGACTTGCTAGCGGACTATGCGGCAAGGCAGCAGGGAGAAGCCAGGGGCAGGCACTCTGGCTCCGAGGCCACTCCGGATGCGACTTCTTAGGCTTCGTCGTTGTAACTCTAGGATAGTCTACCTTCTTTTGTAATGTATGCTTTCGGTGATGAACAATTTCTCATTGTGCCACGCAGTGGCTTTTGATGTATATAAATAATGCTTCGAGTTGTTGCCCAAGACATGTTTTGTTCATATTCGTGCTTGCTTTCCTTTAGGGACCTTCAGGTGAAGCTCCCGTGAATACTTCGACTGCTCCTCAGCCGCGACCATCTTTGGATGATGCGTCGCAGCTTGTTTTTCTTCATGACCGCATCTGCAGTCTTGAGAAGGAGATACTTGGCGTACGAGGCCATGCGGATGTGTGGAAGTTGAAGGCGGAGCGAGCTAAATCTAGGTAGGAGTATCTGATGGGGGAGTTGCGGCAGTTATCCGAGCAGCTACAGTGTAAGTTTTCTTGAGCTGCTGCTTGTTTTCGGATGCTCCTTTGTTTGAGTGTCATCTTACTCTGTATTTTTTTGCAGGTGCCAACCTTGTTCCGAGGGAGGAGAAGGAGCGCGTTGCAGTTTAGATTAATTGCCTGACCCAATAGGATATGGAAGCTGGAGGCTTTTTCTGGATGGACCGCGACCGGGCCACCATCCTTGCGATGGTGCAGGATCGTATTCACGGGTGCTGAAGCAGGTGAATACTTCCCTGGCATCGATTTTGTACGTCATGTTCCCCCTTGATGAGGCGCCTTCGACTCTATGGGGTTTGCTAGCGAAGTTTCGAGACATGGGTCACATCAGGGAGTTGGTGCGGCACCAGTTGGTTGCGGGGGTGAAGGCCGCCATGTCGCTTCTTCGGCTGCGCTGCCCAGATGTTGATCTTGCGGCGGTGGCGACTGGGCCACCCCCTCGACCAGATGGTGGCATGTGGGACATGCGCCCACATTACGCGGCTATTAGGCAGTATGATAAAGAGATTATAGATCTTTTTGAGCATCGGGTGTAGGGTTCGCAGCATAGAAAACAAAAATTTTCCTACGATGGGAACAACTATGTACCAAGATCTATCTACTAGACACAAACAACGGGCGGATGTATATCCGTAGAGAACATACCCTTGAAGACCGACAAAGCTTAACGAGTCCAAACTCGTGGTTGATGTAGACGATCTCTTGCCGATCTCAAGATCGAGAGAAAGTCCTAGCGCCGCAAAACAGCAGCGCATCCGTGCTCGCACACACGTTCGAGGCACCGAGCAACCTCCGCCTCCTCGCTCCAGCGATGCAGCGGAAGCACAACTCTTTCTTGCCGAATAGCCACCGGGAACATGTATCTCGCTAGTCCTCGGTGTTATTTTGTCCTCGGTGTTATTTTGTCCTCCGGAATAACCAATTTGAAAATATTTCATACTTCTTTCTCATTAAGTGAACATTCACTCAAAATTCCGGAGAAAGCATCTGAAGTTGAAACCCATCGCTTACGACTACACATAATGGACTACATACATCGATATGTATAAATTCCAATAATTTAGTCGTTCGTTCTTCTTTGGCCTTTGAACGAAGTTTTAATTATCACGTGGAAAGTCTCACAAGCGTCACTTGATCAAATCAAAGACTCCAAAAATCCATGAATATGGAGATTCTTCATGTTTTCTTTCCAATATAATTTAAACAGCGATGTCACTTCATAAGTGATCTTTCAATCATTTGTCTTGCGACATTTAAGCATTAGAATTTATGGATGTGATTTCTTCAACTAGATTTGTAAATCATCCATCTTATATGGAATACGGTAATTATTTTAACAACCTTTGTTCTCATAATACCTGATTCAAATAACAATTATTAAAACAAATCTTGAAGTCAAGCCTTGATGTCAACGAGAAATACAAACAACGGTTTGTTTGTTTTTGATGAACATCATCACATATTCTCTTGCTAGTTACTTAGGCCATTGTGGTTCATGAATTGCATCGTTCTGTATGAAATTTCATACGAACCAATTCGGTATCCAATACCCAAGAACCACATTGTTTAACAAGCAAAGAATACAACCATAACATGTATATCATATATATACCTAAATTGGATATTTCCAATCTTTTCTTTTCTGCCAAGTATATTTTATAGATTCTCTTTCAGCATTTCCTTTTCCTTTTTAAAAGAATTTATCAACATCAAAAGTGGCGCCATATACATGACACATAGTCCAAAGCGTGTATATTCAAATAATAATACCTTTGGACTTGCACTTTGAAGTAGATCACCATCATCAAAATGATCGGTATTCTTTCAAAATCCATTCTTTAGTAATATTTTAGTGTAGTAAACATTTTACATACATATTCAATTCACCCTTATCATGAAGACTTTCATGATCAAGCTACTATAGCTTATAAAGGTGAATCATGAGTATAACATTACTTTCCAAAACCCTTTTGGATGATTAGGATGTCTAGCATCTCCAACCTTCGTAAATTCTCATCCAATATGAGAACATATATTATACTCTATCATATTGCAACCAAAACATTGTTTCAGATATCATTATATCTGTCACACATGATGGTTTCTGAAACAATTCTTTCAGCTCCTAGATAATCTTGATATTTAAATCAAGAATCATGGAGGCAAATATGATACTTAAGATACTAACACTGGAATTGTTACTCTTGATTTAATACCAATTATTAAATCTCACGGAGTAAATAAAGTTTGCTGAAAGTTTGCAATAGGACTTTAAACTTTAGATTGACACTCAACACAATGCGATACCAGTTCGTAAAGTATATATCCAGAATTCTATAGTTCTATTATCTCAATTGCAACTATGCATAAGGTGTTGAACGAATGCCAATGACTACAACAAATTATGCAAATTCACTTTGATTTAATTTATGATAAATTGAGTTCTACTAATCCAAATTAGAAATGAACTCCCACTCAAAAACGACATCCCTCGTGTCCTTTTGGTGATTACATGAACCAAATCCACTACACCAAGTCCGATCATCACGTGAGTCAGTGTAGCTTCAAAGGCGAGCATCCATATGGTCATCATATCAAAACATATGACTCATGCTTAACCTTTCGGTCCGTGTTCCGAGGCCATGTCTGTACATGCTAGGCTCGCCAAGTAAGAACCTTAGTATTCGCGTGTGTAACTGTCTTACACCCGAGATATGCTCATGGATTCAAGTACACCCGATCATCACGTGATGTCTTGAAGCGACGAAACATTGTCGGTGCATACTTAAGGAAGAACACATTTTTATCTTGATATCTAAAATAGGGATCGCCATATTATGCTAACAAAGCGCTAAACAAGCAATATAAGATGCTATCAAACATCATATGTTTATTAGTGAAATGATATGGTTCCCGCAGATGATCTCTATCATGTGCACCGTGGTATGATCACTATCGTACCTATATGTGTAAATCCAAGGTCTATGGAGTTTACACGCTATGTGTGTTGTAAGAGTATCATCTCATACTTCTACTTACAACACTACCATATCATAACCCTAGCCCAGCAACAATCTAAACTAGACACCTCTAATTTATCCATTGCAAATTTTACGTGGCTTAGGGCTTTCGAAGATAGAACCATTCTTACCTACGAACATGAACCACAACGAGGATAACCAAATTGTTGACAACTCGTTTCAAATTAGATATTGACTATAGTAGGAGAGACGGACACCCGCTAGCCACTTATGCAAACTAGTTGCATGTCAAGCGTGGAACAGGTCTCATGTGCGAGGACATGTAAAGTTTGTCCGGGCCGCTTCATCCCACTATGCCACCAATATCCAAAGTACAACTAAGAATCAATAAAATGATCATCATCGCCCACATACTCATATGTGTACTACCCGTGCAAAGTATCTACGCATAAATCCGGCTCTGATACCACTGTAGGGTTCGCAGCATAGAAAACAAAATTTTTCCTACGATGGGAACAACTATGTACCAAGATCTATCTACTAGATAAAAACAACGGGCAGATGTATATCCGTAGATAACATACCCTTGAAGACTGAAGAAGCTTAACGAGTCCAAACTCGTGGTTAATGTAGACGATCTCTTGCCGATCTCAAGATCGAGAGGAAGTCCTAGCGCCGCAAAACAGCAGCTCATCCGTGCTCGCACACACGTTCGAGGCACCAAGCAACCTCCGCCTCCTCGCTCCAGCGATGCAATGGAAGCACAACTCTTTCTTGCCGAATAGCCACCGGGAACATGTATCTCGCTAGTCCGAGACCATGGGGGATAAATTCTAGAGGGGGAGAGAGATCCTTCACGAGGAGGTGTGAGTGAGAGAGAGGGAGGGGGCTCCTTTTATAGGGAGAGGGGGGCACCCAAGGGGCCATGCGCCTAGCCATGGGGCTGCCCCCTCCCCTCCTATCATTCATGTGGGTGGACACTCCACTCACACAAAAGCCTTTCAATTCCCTCCACTCAAAAACCCACTCAAATTCCCATTAAATTTCCACCAAATTTAATGCAAACTCTCATTAAATAAAACTCCTTTTATTTATTCAGAATTTTGTCAATTACTTTAATGACAAACATTCACATATAACCCCTTGCTAGTATTTCATTTCACATGCAGAAACACTTTCTGCAATTTCACCCGAAAACCCGTTTCGGTATCTAGTGAAATAAATTCCTGCGCTTGTTATTCTTTTCGGCATGAAACTTTTGCTCCAAATGGATGTCGGTGTCTCTTAAGTGTGTCACCCTATGGTTCGTGAATAATGCGGACATGATCGAGACCCCTCTCGGATCAATAATCAGAAGCGGGATCTGGAGACCCATACTGACTCCCACACATTCAACGATGACTTTCTTGTGATCGTCGGAACCTTTTATGCTAGTATCTTAATCCTTTTGTTGCGCGATATATTACATGTCCGAGATTCGATCATCGGTATCTCCATACCTAGTTTGATCTCGTTACTGACATGCACTCTTTTCTCGTTCCCGTGATATAACATTCTAGTGATCAAATCACTTTCTTGCAAGCTAATCAATGTGATATCACCGAGAGGGCCCAGAGCATATCTATCCGTCATCGGGATGAACAAATTCCACTCTCGATCCATGGGCCTCAACATAACACTTTAGTAGTTCTGAATCCATCTTTATAATCACCCTGTTACGGTGTGAAGTTTGATGTTATCAAGAAACTCTTCCGGTGTTAGTGATTGACATGATCTCATGGTCTAAGGATTAGGATCACTTCGTAAGTTGTTATAGCGATATAAACTCAATGACTTTGATCGTAATGCTATACTTCAGATGAATGTTCATCACACCATTACACTAATGTTGTGACTCCGTTATTAACAACATCCAATGTCCATGATCAGGAAACCTTGATCATCTTGTTAATCAACGAGCTAGTTTATGAGAGAGGCATAACTAGGAACTTTCTGTTTGTTTATTAAACACACATGTATTAACGTTCCCGTATTAATACAATTATCATAAACAAGGAATATGATAATAACCACTTTATTATTGCCTCTCGGGCATATTCCCTTCATCGGGCGCATGTTATCCTTCAGAATAGGCAGGCCCCGTTAAAAGTATAGATGTAAAACTTGTATATATTTCGAGTGGGCTTGTTGTGCCCTTTGTTGTAAAGGTTTCTTGTATTAGCACGTAGTGCTTGGTTGTATGCATGCCCTTTTCGTTATTCTGACATGGTCAGCTACTCAGGTTTACAAGCGTTGTACTTAGTCGACGAGGTCGTGAGGTGAGGCGTAGCCCCTGGGTGTGTTTTAACAGAAAGTAATGTAAAAAGGATAAATTTTTGGGCGAGACACTTAGCTTTTATTCATATTGTAATGAGGAATTACATTGTTCGGCTGAGTAGCCTTTGCTGAGTAGGCTTATTGAAAGTAAAAGGGGTAGATAGGGGTAGAAGCGTCACAATTGTGCGACATTCCATGGGTTGGAGTATGCGACTCCAGACTCCACGTGCTTGAGGCAGTAGGCGCCACTTGGGATGACTTCGGTGACGATGTAGGGTCCTTCCCAGGGTGACTCGAGCTTCTTCGGCCGCTCTTGCTTGAGTCGTAGCACGAGGTCTCCTTCGACGAAGGACCTTGGGCGCAGCCGGCGGCTGTGGTAGTTGCGTAGACTCTGCTGGTAGACCTCCGAGTGAGCCGCGGTGATGTCGCGTGCCTCGTCGAGTGTGTCGACAGCGTCTTCGAGTGTGGCCGTCAATTCGGCTTCGCTATAGGCGATGACCCGTGGGGCCTTATGGCGTAATTATGCAGGTAGCACGGCTTTGGCTCCATGTACCATGAAGAAGGGCGTGTAGCCTGTTAAGCTATTTGGTGTTGTGCACAAGCTCCAGAGGATGGAGGGTAGCTCTTCTGCCCAGGCTCCCGCAAACCGTTCAAGTGGGCCGAGTAGACGTTTCTTGATGCCACCACCTATGAGGCTGTTGGCCTTTTCGACCTGCCCGTTGGTTTGCGGGTGCGCCACGGAGGCGTATGATATGTTGATCCCAAGGCCTTCGCAGAATTCCTAGAATTCTTTGGAGATGAAGTTCGACCTGTTGTATGTGATGAGGTTGTGTGGCACGCCAAACCTGTAGACTATGGACTCGAAGAACTTGACGGCCGTTTTGCCCTTTTGTTTGGTGATGGGCATTGCTTTGATCTACTTGGTGAACTTGTCGACTGTGACTAGGAGGTAGACATGGACTCCTTTCGAAGATTTGGGCAATTTTCCGATCATGTCGAGGCCCCATTGGGCGAAGGGCCAGAGGTATGGGCCTGAGCTCCGATCCTGGTGCATGCGGTTTATCTGCAAATCTCTGGCAGCCATTGCACCTCTGGACGATGTCCTTGGCATCGTTCACGGCCGTTGTCCAGTAGAATCCAGCTCGTAGAGCTTTGGCGATGAGAGCGCGGATGCCCGCGTGATGGCCGCAGATGCCCTCGTGGATATCTTGGAGGATGGTTTTGCCGTCACCGATGGTGACGCACCTTTGGAGTACACCTGAAATGCTGCGCTTGTACAACTCGCCATTTATGATGGTGAACGCCTTGGACCGGCGAGATATGCACCGGGCATCTGTCGGGTCATCAGGCGGTTCTCTGTTTACCAGGTACCGAAGGTACGGTTGCATCCATGTTTCTTTGATTGCCATGACCTGCATCACGTTGACCAACGTGACCTCCATATCGAGATTTTTGGGTCCTTCCTTTTCTTCGGGTAGCGCAGCCCCCGAGTGCTCTGATTCTTCGGGTGATCCCTTGGGGAATTTCCGTTTGATAGAGGGGACGCGGATTTGCTCAAGGAACACGCCTGGTGGCACCCGTGCGCAGGTGGAGCTGATGTTGGCAAGTATATCGGCTTCCTCATTGCTTTCCCTTCCAACGTGCCAAAGCTCGCAGCAGTCAAAGTATCCTTCGAGTGAGTTGTAGAGTGTGCGGTACGCGATCATGTTAGCGGCGTGTGCGTCGCACTCGTTCATCGTTTGCTGGACGACGAGGTTCGAGTCTCCGTAGATGACTAGGCGCGTTGCGCCGCAGATCTTGGCCATCTTCATGCCGTGGATGAGGGCCTCGTATTCTGCTTCGTTGTTGGAGGCCCGAAATTTCATCCGGAGGATGTATTTCATCTTGTCGCCTTGCCGGGACATCAGTATGATGCTATCTCATTCTCCAGCCTCGCACTTGGAGCCGTCGAAGTGCATCTTCCATGACTACATCATATCTGGGGTGTCCGGCAGCTGTAGCTCCATCCAGTGGACAAGGAAGTCAGGGAGGACCTGAGATTTAATTGCGTGGCGCTTCTCGTAGACTATGTCTAGAGGGGATAGCTCGATGCCCCATAGGGCTACGCGTCATGTAGCTTCGGGGTTGTTCAGGATGCTGGACAGTGGCGCCTCATTGACGACCATCACCTGATGCTCCTGGAAGTAGTGGATCAACCGACGAGCCATCAAGAACACGCCGTAGGCAAGTTTCTGGTAGTGAGGGTACCTCTATTTTGTTGATGTTAATACCTCGCTGAGGTAGTAGATTGGGCATTGGAACCCATGGGTCTTGCCATCTTCGGGTCGCTCGACCATGAGCACGGTGCTTACCACCTGATGCGTGGCTGCTATGTATAGCAGCAGAGGCTCGCGTTCCTTTGGTGTGACCAGGACAGGCGAGGTGGAGAGCAGTCGCTTCAAATCTTCAAATGCGTCGTCTGCTTCAGGTGTCCACTCGAATTTTTCTGCTTTGCGTAGCAGCTAGTAAAAAGGAAGGGCCTTCTCACCCATGCGGCTGATGAATCTACTCAGTTCCACGATGCGCCCAGCTAGCTGCTGGACACCTTTGAGGTCCTTCAGTTTCTCCATGGCCAGTATGTCCTGGATTTTCTTCGGGTTCGCCTCAATCCCTCGCTGGGAGATGAAGTAGCCAAGCAGTTGGCCAGATGGGACACCGAAGGTGCACTTTTCTAGGTTTAGCTTGATCTTGTAGTGATCGAGGTTGTCGAACTTCTCACGGAGATCGTCGATCAGTGTCTTGGCCTCCCTTGTCTAGACGACTATGTCGTCGACATAGACTTGTATGTTGCGGCCTATCTGGCTCTTCAGGCACGCCTGCATGCACCGCTGGGACGTGGCACTTGCGTTCTTCATCCCGAAGGGCATTGTGTTGTATCAGAATACTCCGAACGGCGTGATGAACGCCGTTTTCTCCTGATCTACGACCTTCAGTTGAATCTGATTGTAGCCTGAGTAGGCGTCAAGGAAGGAGAGTTTCTCGCATCCTGTGGTCGAATCGATGATCTGATCGATCCGAGGTAGAGGGAAGTGGTCCTTCGGCCAGTGCTTGTTGAGCGATGTGAAGTCCACGCACATCCGCAGGATGTCCGTGTCCTTTTTAGGGACCAACACAGTGTTTGCCAGCCACTCCCTCTCCTTGATCTCCCAGATGAAATCGGCGTCGAGCAGTCTGTTGACTTCGACTCCGACGGCTTCGGCTCGTGGCTCGGACAATCGTCGTATGGACTTTTTGACGGGATTGGCATCTGGAAACACATTGAGTGCGTGCTCGGCGAATTCCCTGGGAACTCCTGGAATGTTCGCAGGACACCAGGCGAAGATTTCCCAGCGCTCATGGAGGAATTCGACGAGCATGATTTCCTATGCGGGGCTGAGATCGTTGGCGATCAGCGCCGTCTTGGAGTGCCGTCGGGTGGACTTGCACCTTTTTCGTGTTGATTATTGAGTCGAATGACATGTCGGGTGCGTTTTTCCTAGAGACTGGGGGTGCCCCGTTGTCTATCACCTCTCGAAGCCTTGTGAGCTCCTCCTGCAATGCTGAACAACTGGGAGATTCTGTTGAAGTCTCTGTCGCAGTGGTCGGATCGGGTGAAGCTGCATTGGACCGTGATGACGCCTCTAGGTCCTGACATCTTGAGTAGCATGTACGCATAGTGCGGTACTGCCAGGAACCTTGCGAATGCCACACGCCCGAGGATGGCATGGTATTGTGATGGCCAATACACCACTTCGAACTCGAGCCGCTCACA
The DNA here is from genome assembly GCA_910589765.1 of Avena atlantica. Lineage (NCBI taxonomy): Eukaryota > Viridiplantae > Streptophyta > Magnoliopsida > Poales > Poaceae > Avena > Avena atlantica. The sequence continues at coordinate 358,399,368 of OU342734.1, read as the reverse complement.
CCGAAAGTTTTCGGGTTTGCCGAAGATGACATCGAGCCATATTTTTCCTAGGGGAAATATGCCCTTCCCTGGGACTATGTCGTGGAACGTTGTGTCGGATTGTTCCAGGCTGCACAGTAGGATCCGCATTGCTGCTAGGGTGCTAGCAAACATCAGGTTGATGACGCTGCCGCAGTCCATGAAGACGCAGCTCATCTCAAACACTCCGATCTGCGCCTCAAGCACCAGGGCAGCATGACCTAGGCAAGGGATCTGGCGTGGGTGATCCCAACGACTAAATGTGATGCAGGACTCCGAACCGCTGAGGTACTCAGGGAAGGCGGGTGGAGCGGTCACAGCCAGGCTGACTTGGCGGCTGATTTTTTTTTGGACCCTGTTTGTTGGGCGCCCCTTTTGGATCATCAGGGACCCTTTTGGTGCGGGGTACCTGTTTACACCGTTGTTTTGCACAGGTGCGATTGCTTGATTCGAAGGCCCCACGGGTGGTGGTGTAGGAGCTCCGTGGGCGATGTCGCCTGGTGCAGGTGCGGGTCCGAACCTGGGGTTGAGGATCTGCCGTCGCATCTGGGTGAAACCCTCGCTGAGTTTCTGGAACTCGCGGAAATCCTTGAGCATGTGGCTGGCCTTCTTTTTACCATCTTGTTTTTCGATGTAGAAGTGGATGGTGCATGGGCCCGACAACTTGTCGTGTGCTGAGGGTTCGTCGTCGCGGCCACGGCGCTGCCACGTTTGTGTTGGGCATCCTCCATCGCAAAAGTTGTTTCCTAGATATCTTCCGCTGCTGTGGTTGTTTTCATTGTGGCGTTCGGGGTAGCCAGCCGCAACCATTTCGGGTCCACCGCGATCATATAGACGCGCGATCTTCGCTTGCTATGGCGCTCGCGTCGGTGGACATAGTCATCTTCCTCATCCAAATGCGCTCGATGGACGGAGTCGTCGCCATCTGCCCACCTGTTGGCGATGTTCATGAGGTGATCGAGTGTCTTGGGCTTGTTGCGCCCAAGTTCTTCCTTGAAGTCCGGCCGTTTGACGCCATCCTTGAAGGCATCGATCGTTCTCTCCTCGGAGATGTGTGCCAGGAGTTCTTGATGTTAGACCAGCGTAGTATATACAAGTGAATGGATTCGCCCGTTCGTTGAGTGCAGGCCCACAACTCCTCGATCGAGGATGGCCTCTTGCTAGTGCCTTTAAATTTTCGGATGAAGCTATATGCCATCTCCTCCCAGCTTCGTATGGAGCCCGAGGACAGGCTGCTGAGCCAGATCCGGGCTTCTCCTATCAGCTGCAGTTGAAGGCATTGCAGGGCGGTGTTCTTGTTTCCGCCGTGGAGCTTAACGGACGACAGGTGGTCGCTGAGCCAGGCTTTCGGGTCCTGCATCCCGTCGAACTATGGAGTGTCCGAAGGAAGCTTGAAATTTCTCGGCATCCGCGTTCGCGGAACAGATCTGCTGAAGCATCGAGCTCTACAGTGTTCTCCGTCCTCGTCCTCTTCGGATTCGTCTGAGCACGCACGCTTGGCACATGCCTTGTCGACCTTGCGCTGTGCAAGGTCGCTTCGAGCATCGTAGTCACGACTGCGACGTCTTGGGCTCTTGCGTTGTCGAGGTAGATCGTGTTGGTCTTCCTCCACGTCGGATGAGGGCGTGGGGCTATGGTTGAATCTGACCGTAGCCTTCTTCTTTGGCTCCGTAGGAGCTTCCTCGTGGAGCGCAGCTCCAACAAGTCCGAGTCCGGCTAGTGTGGACTTGTGCATAGCTCTCTTCGGGTCCCCCACCGGAGGTGCATGGGACGCGAGATATGTGGTGGCTTCCATGATCACAGCTTGCGGCGTCTTCGGGGTGACGTTGGCGTTGACGTCCATATCCATGGACGTGTTGAGGGTTCGGGTGACCTCGCGACGTGCAACGGGATCCATGTGCTCTGTGTGAGAGCGATGCTTGTTGGCATTGTTGTCGTGTGAGATGGAGCCGCCAGCGGCAGAGAGCGCAGCTCGCCGCGCGCTAGACTCCGAAGCTGCTTGCTTGCGTTTGTCGAGCTGCTCCTGCGGCTGCACCTGCCTGTTGTGTTCGCCGATGAGGAGCAGGTGGTATGCCATCAGCAGGTCACGTGAAGAATTCATGGGTAGGATCTTGTTGCCCGCGATGGCTTCGCGTGCCTGGCGCCAGCCATCCTCATTGAGGTTGATCCGATTGTAGGTGGCAGCGTCGCCCTCGTTGGGTGGGAGGGATGGTTGTCTCCCGTTTCCTCCGTTTTCACCCTCTGGGTTGCGTGGCGGTACGTGGGCACCCGAACCTGCTGGTTGCTACTCCACGTCGCTTTGGATGACCACGGCGCACTAGTAGCGTCTGTGGGTTGGATCGCTGCTGCCGCAGCTTTCGGATCCGGAACCGTAGGTTCCATCATCCAACGGGGGGCCGCACAGATCTGAGTTGCAGCTGCTGCTGTCGTATGACTCATATGTCAGCGTTGACGTGCGCAGCACGCTGGGATGCGGGGCCCATGAGGCGGGCCTGATTGACGGCAGTGGAACCCGCTCTGGGAGGCGGAGAGTGTCGGTCTGTCCCACCTGGAAGCAGAAGCTCCCAAACAGAATCTCGAGTCCGTCGCCTACGGGCTCGAAATCCTTCATGGTGGATGGCGAGTGGGCGGTGAAGTCGAAAGCGCCGAAGAGGAGATGGCTATCCGTCGCTGAGGAGTTGTGGATCGCTTTGGTCGGGACCGTTGCGATCGCACAATCAGCGCCCCCGATTCCCAAAGAGGGCGCCAATTGACGAGGTTTCGACTCGTCAATGCCCATTGTTATGAGCTTGGGTTTTGGAGAAGATGGGGGTGCTGGAGATCGTGGAACGGTTAACTGATAAGCAACCAGGGGACATGAGATTTACCCAGGTTCAGGCTCCCGGAGGAAAACCCTACTCCTGCTTGTCTGCTCTTGATTATGGCAGAACTGAAGGTTATAGGGGTGCGCAGATGCAATCTGGCCTGGAGGTGTGTATGCGGTGAGTTGAGAGGTGCCTTCCTCGTCGTGCCCTCCTAGCCTTTATATATAGGTAGGCAGGTCCCAGGCACAGATCGAGTCGGTTACAAGTTTAGGGTTTGCTCCTTTGAATATTCTATCTATTCTAGTCTTGCTCTCCAAGGATCCAAAGACTCCATGGGCTTGGGCCACCCAAAAGTCTCCACAGGCCGCGTATATTCTTGTGGGCCTTACTTGGGCTGGACCAGGTATGCTAATGTCGTGTACCAGTAGGGTATAACCATGTCACACATCATGGCCATATCATATCATATCACATGCCCTGCAAAAACAAGTTATACGCCTCTAATTTTCTTTGCATGTTTTACGTGGATTGGGGCTTTCAAATAAGAACCGTTCTTACCTACGAACATGAACCACAATGCTGATACAAGTGTTGTCAAGTGCACATTGTAAATTGAATCTTAACTATGGTGGGAGAGACATACACCCACAAAGCCACTTGTGCAATACAAGTTGCACGTTGAGCGTGGAGCATGTCTCATGTACGATGACATGTAAGGTTAGCCCGGGCCGCTTCATCCCACCATACCGCAAGATGCAAAGTACACGAAATGCAAGCGACAACAAAAGCATCAACACCCATAAAACCATTGTGTTCTACTTGTGCAACAGATCTACGCATAGAGTCGGCTCTGATAGGGTTCATAGCATGGAAACAAAAATTTACTATCGCATGAACACACAAAACCAAGATCTAATCTATGGCAAAGCCAAGATCTAATATACGAGATCGGTGCAGCGAGACTGTAGAGAACTAACCCTCGTAGATCCAAGCGTTTAACGGTATTAGATTCTCGTGGTTGATGTAGTCGATCACTTGCCGATCTCAAGATCATGTAGATGATCCTTCCGACGTCGCGTTTCGTCAGTGCTTACATAGTCGATCGCACGTACATTAGTCGATGAAGACCTTCCTCTCCTTTGTTCCAGCAGGGCAGCGGAGGTTGTAGATCTCCTCGGAATCCCAACAACATGATGTTGTGGTAGTGGTGGTGGAGGAGGAGATATTCTGCATGGCTTCATGTTGGGGATATGCTATATGGGTATCCCTATAGCATGTCTCTTATCCGGCTAACCCGGGTGGCCCATAGTTGGTAGCATGGCCTATGGCCTACTAGTTGGCCCGGTTAGCTGGATCCAGAAGGGAGGCCCATGCCGGATAAAGGAAGGCTGCGGTGGAGTCACCAGCGTACCCGGAGCCTTGGAGTGCAAGATACACAAGACTAGTGATAGATGGTGTAGGACTCTGTAACCTGTCCGGCTAGGAATTTTCCCTGTAACCCTAGGACCTGGTGACTATATAAGTCGGGCCTATGGGAGCCTTTAGGGCACAACTTCAGATAACCTATTATCGATTCACACAACCTCGCACAGCGAACCAATCCCTATAACTCGGCGTATTGCCCTTATAGTGATTTATAGCAGGAGTAGGATTCCGCCACCGTCGTGGGATCTGAACCTGGGTAAGTTGTGTTACCTCGTACCCGTCAACCGTCTGCCCTACCCCACGTCTCTAAACACGCACTGTGATGACCCCTCCATGGCGTACTCATCGGCAATACCACGACAGTTGGCGCCCACCGTGGGGCAAGAGGCGCTTCAGGCTCTTCAGAGGGCGAGGACCAAGATCTTCGCAGGAATCGGCAAAACCGTGGACATCGGTCGCGTTCTCTTCTTCGGCAACGTTCTGATTGTCCCCCCGACGAGTTCTTGATCCCGGCGAAGACGAACCCTACGCGGTGTTCGATCGTTCCTATCGGAGACAACCACCTCTTAATCGGCAAAACCGACTCGGGCACTAGTTACCTGGGAGTCGGAGGAGCATCAAGGCCCGCACGGACCGCCTATGGGCAGGATACGTTCGCGGAAGGATCGATGTCGGATCTCTCTTCAGAGTTTGCCGGCAATGATCGGAAAGCATCAAGGCCCGCACGGACCGCCTACGGGCAGGATACGTTCGCGGAAGGATCGATGTCGGATCTCTCTTCGGAGTTTGTCGGCAAAGATCGGAAAAATTCAAGGCCCACCCAAACCGCCCCTGTGCAGGATATAAAGGTGGAAGATCACTGCAAATACGCCGTCTTCGCCCGTGCGTCTGGAAAGCAGAGATCCAAGTTCGTCAGCGTGGTCACCATCTTCGATCTGGCACGCTGTGTTCAGAGAGAAGGCGAAAACCCCCGCAATTACCTGGCCAGGTGGATATACGAGCCGATTTGGCCCACTACCCCCATGATAACGCTCTATATCACTTCGTGGAAGGATTGGACCGTGGCACGCTCCTCTGACATTCTTTAAGACGGCAGCAGGCAACATGGCACCTTACCCTCGAAGATATGGTGAGCACCGTCAACAACTACGCGGAAGCTGACACAGCAGCCCAGATGGCGCTTGCGCTCAGGGACGGAGAACCTCCGATTCAGCAACCGCCTGCCACCGCCATCGTCGCAGCAGCACCACCACCTCTAGTCATCGTCGAGGCCGTTGCACCTCCACCGCCCGTCATGGAGGAAGTCTTGGCACCCTCTGATTCTGTCATTGACGCGCTCTATGTTGATTTCAGTGCAGATTCAAAGGAGATAGATTTCAGTCTAGAAGAGCTAGACTCCGCTATGCAGGAGATGGAGGAGTACTCGCGCGATGAGCAAGCCAACAATTCCGTCACATCTCGAGGGGTGTTCGTCACCATTGGGACGGCGATGGATGAAGACCAACCCGGACGAGCTCCGCTTACAGCGCTGGACAAGGGGAAGGGGCCACCTATTGCTGCTGACGATGATCACGCAAAGGTCATGCCTCCTCCGCCTAACCTAGTGCAGCAGCCGCAGGAACTCGGCACCGGCCCGAGCAACAACAACACCGCAAACTTGCCGCCTCCAGCGTCTACATCTACAGCAGCCCAAGTCACTCTAGCTGATAGAGTGATGTACGGCAAACTCCTCGTCGAGCCACTGACCGTAGCTCATATCCGGAACGTGACCCAGCTTGACGAGAAGCGCCAGCAGCTGCTGGAGGAAGCGCAAGCCATCACGGAGCAAGGCGCTAAGCTAGATCGAGATCTGGTCAACGTGCAGAAGTCCATAGAAAAAGCTAGAGCAATGGAGGCCGAGTACAAGACTCTGCTGCAGTAGCAGAAGGCTCCGGCTTGCGTCATCAATGATCCTGGTGTATGGCGCAACCTAGGATGGGCTCCCTCGAAGCCGGCACAAGGCAAGACATTCATTAACAGTGAAGGCAAGCAGGTGATGCCCACCCCAATCCTTAACCTCGTCGTCGCCAAGACCCTTCTGGAGCAGGATAGATCGCCCGGGGCAGTAGAACAGGTCTATGACCTAGTGGCCAAGGAGGTGAAGCAGCAGGAAAAGGCCACCTCTCAGAGGCTCGAGTCTGATCCAGCGCTTTGTCGGTCTAGTCAGTACAAACCGCCAAGGGACAGATCTCCTCTTGATGTCGGGTCCTAGACGGGTTCATCAGAACGAAGACGGAGGGACGCGCGCAACAGGAAGGATGCCATCCCCATATCCTCCAACCACGGAGAAAAGGCCCGACCTCGCCACCCGTCGCCACCGCCCCGATCTCCCCGACATCACGATGATTACAAAGCTCACCATCGAACGGATATGCCCCCACCAAAGCAGTGTGGCATCGTCATCCGCGATAACGCGGAGCAGACCCATCATGGCGGAGAGCGCAACCAAGGACATAGGATCAGGTCGCACCATGACCCTCCGTGTCCGACAAGCAACCGTGACAGGCGCGAGGAGCCGCAGGAGGGTAACGGCAAGAAGGCTAACCCACCGCCACCTCCGCCTCCATCACCACCAAGCGGCCACAATGGTGGAAGGGGCCCACGTCGTTCACGCAGCCCGTCCCCTGTTGACAAGTCGAAGAACAACCCGGAGCTGTACGATGCACGTTCGTGGATCGATAAGATCCACGAGGCCTGGGAAGGACCATACCTGGGACCACGTTGCTTTGGACCTGCAATACGGTCCGCAACTTACCCTAAAGGTTTCCGAATCGACAAAACCATCAAGCCCTATGACGGCATCGCCAAGCCAGCCACATGGTTGCAGGACTACGGCAATGCAGTGGAGATTGCTGGTGGCAACCCAACGTCTTTGTTGGCAGGCACGGCCCGTCAATGGATCGACGACTTACTGGAGAAATCTATCTACAACTGGTTGGACATGCAAGATGCATTCACCAAGAACTTTGAGGGTACATACAAGCATCCATGTACTGTTGGCGATCTACAGCGGTGCATGCAAGAGAAAGACGAGACATCTCGCGCCTACCTCTCTCGCTGGCTGGACATGAAGAATTCCTGCACAGGAGTGCACGCTCAGACCGCCATGCCGCCTTCATTGACGGATTGGAAAGAGGCACATTGCTCCGACATAAGCTGAAACGCTTGCAGGACAATCACCAGCTGGACTTGAACCAGATGATTCAGTTGGCTAGTGAGTCGCAGCTGCCGACGACGATGCTCACGGCTCCTTGCCGGCAATAGCCGTTCCAACTCAAGCTCGGAGGAACAGCAGTACAAAGCGGAAAACCGCTCCAGAAGAAAAGCAATCTACCGACAAGGTCGCTATGACTTTTGCAGGACGAGGCGAAGGCGGACAACGTGGCCGGGGAAGAGGAGCTGGTCGTGGGCAGCAACGAGGAAGTGAAACCACCTCGGCGTCGCTCCGTGTTCCCCAAACCAATGAGGAATACCGCGATATGTCGTGCCTCGTACACCTCGATGCCAACGGTAAAGCCACCCATACCAATCGACACTGCAAGTTCGTCAACGACCTCAAGGAAGACCCAGAGTCCGGCTACAAGCAAAGTCAGAAGAACAGATCGCGAGGCAAGGGCAAGGGGAAGAAGGAGGAGGATTCCAAGGAATCAAGTAACATGGACGAAGACGTTGACCCCAAGCACGCCGCCAAGAGCGACGACAAGGGCAAGAACCCCTTTGCGAGAAAGGCTCCAGTCTACCACACTTTCCTTGGCACCCCCACCGTCCGACAACAGAAGACCTCTCTGAGGATCCTGATGGCCACTCTCCCCCCAGTTCCTCGGTACCTGCGCTGGTCAGAGGTTCCAATAACTTGGGACAGGACGGACCACCCAGACCTTATACCTACAGAGAACCAGTACGCCATGGTCATAAAACCTTTGATTGACAGCGTGGAGTTCACTAAGTGTATGGTGGATAGTGGAAGCAGCATCAACATCATGTACCTGGATACACTGCAGAAGTTGAACTTGACGGAGGCAAACCTAAGGCGGACCAACACCATCTTCCATGGCATAGTCCCTGGTCGGGAAGCTCGGTCCCTTGGGTGCATTACACTTCAGGTTGCCTTTGGTGATGTTAACAATTATTGCCAAGAGCGCATGACCTTCGAGGTGGTCCCCTTCAAGAGCGTGTACCACGTCGTATTCGGCCGCGACATATTCCACACGTTCATGGCCAAGCCATGCTTCGTCTACAACAAACTCAAGATACCCGGACCAAACGGTGTCATCACCGTATTCGGAAGCTTTACCAAGGCAAGGGACTGCGAGATTAACGAAGCAGCCATTGCAGAAGCTGTCCTCTACAGCGAAGAATTCAAGGAGATCCACAGCAAGGTCGATGACTCAGAGATGCCCGCGTCGAAGAAGCAGATCTCCGACTCCGATCATGCGTTCAAGGCCGCCATCGAGACCAAGCCGGTGGAACTTGTGGTAGCCGATGCCTCCAAGACCGTCGCCATTGGGACGAACCTGGATCCCAAATAGGAAAGCGAGCTCGTCGAGTTCCTCCGTGAGAATAGGGACATCTTTGCATGGAAACCTGCGTACATGAAAAGTGTACCTAGGGAACTTGCCGAGCACAGCTTAAACATCGATCCAAAATGCAAACCAGTGAAACAACCTCTACGACGCTTCGGAGATGAGAAGAGACGCGCCATTGGCAGAGATAGCTAGGTTACTTAAAGCTGGGTTTATCCAAGAAGTCCTTCACACCCGATGGGTGGCCAATCCTGTACTTGTCCCCAAAAAGGGAACCAATGAATTAAGAATGTGAGTTGATTACACCGGCTTGAACAAAGCATGTCCCAAAGATCCGTTTGCTTTGCCTCGCATTGACCAAGTCATTGACTCGACGGCTGACTCAGAGCTTTTGTGTTTTCTCGATGTATACTCAGGATACCACCAGATCAAAATGAGGAAGTCGGACCAATTGGCCACTTCGTTCACAACCCCATATGGCACGTTTTGCTATGTTATGATGCCCTTTGGGCTGAAAAACACAGGTGCTACGTACCAGCGGACAATGCAACGTTGCCTCCACGACCAAATTGGTCGGAACGTTCACGCCTATGTGGACGATATTGCGGTGATGTCGAAAAAATCAAACGACTTTATCTCCAACTTAAAAGAAACCTTTCATAATCTCCGGAAATACAACATGATGCTTAACCCTAAGAAGTGCGTCTTCGGGGTTCCAGCAGGCAAACTGTTGGGTTTCATCGTTTCCCAACGCGGAATCGAGGTCAACCGGAGAAAATCAAGGCCATCCTAAAAATAAACCGTCTGACATGCCTAAAGGACATTCAACGACTAACAGGTTGTGTTGCAGCAGTTAGTCGGTTCGTCAGTCGACATGGAGAGAAGGCTCTGCCGCTGTACAAGTTGCTGAAGAAGGCGAAAAAATTCACATGGACGGACGAAGCAGATGCAGCATTGAAGCAGCTTAAGGATATTCTTTCCTTAGCACCCATCCTTGCAGCACCCGAACCTGGAGAGCCCCTGTTAATCTACATGGCGGCAACCAACCGGGTAATCAGCATCGTCGTCGTGGTAGAGAGGAAGGAACCAGGCTATGAGCACGGAGTTCAATGACCAGTTTACTATGTGAGCGAGGTCTTGACAGAGTCCAAGCAGCGTTACCCGCACTACCAGAAGATAGCTTATGGAGTATTCCTTGCTTCTCGTAAGCTGAGGCATTACTTTCAGGAGCACCCAATCACAGTGGTGAGCAAGACTCCACTGTCCGACATTATCAACAACAGCGATGCTACGGGAAGGGTCGCGAAGTGGGGCATTGAACTTGTCGCCTTCGAGATCACCTACAAGAGGCGCGACGCTATCAAATCACAAGCCTTGGCGGATTTTATCGCAGATTGGACAAAGACGCCAGATACTACTCCATTGTCGGAACCAGAATACTGGGTGATGCACTTTGACAGATCAAAGCTACTCAACGGCTCGGGGGATGGTGTATTGCTACAGTCACCAGCAGGAGACAAGCTACACTACGTTCTGCAGATCCACTTCGAGGCTACAAATAACATGGCGGAGTATGAAGCACTCATTCACGGACTACGTGTAGCCAAGGATATTGGCATCAAGCACATAGTTCGCTGTGGAGATTCTGACTTGGTTGCCCAGCAGGTGGCTGGCACCTTGAATGCGTGGAACCCTATGATGGCGGCATATCGAGACGAAGTAGACGATATAGCCAAGAGCTTCTTGGGCTACGAAGTCAAGTATGTACCTAGGTAGAAGAACGAGGCGGCTGATCTGCTGTCTAAGATTGGATCAGGACGCAAGCGAATTCCGCCAGGAGTTTTCCTAGAGCCTCTGCGCACACCATCTATGAAGGGAGCCAACATCGAGAACCCGGATAGATCTAACTCTTTCGTCAACATGGTGACTAAGGTCCCTCCGGCTTGGACAAAACCGTTCATGGAATATCTCGAACACGAAACATTACCCTATGACGAAGTCGAAAGACGGCAAATAGTAAGAAGAGCAAAGGGTTATACCATAATCAATGGGAAACTCTACAAAAGGAGCACTACTGGTGTATACCTAAAGTGTATTTCCCAGCTAGAAGGTATGGAAATCCTACGCGAAATCCACCTCGGAGATTGCGGGCATCACGCCGCTCCTCGATCGTTGGTCACGAAAGCCTTCCGGCAAGGATTCTACTGGCTGACCGCGAAGGTGGACGCCGACAAGCTGGTTGAGACATGCATGGGATGCCAGTATTATGCCCGACAACCACATGTTCCTGCTGAAGAACTGCGAACAATACCAATAACTTGTACGTTTGCAGTCTGGGGCTAGACATGGTGGGACTGTTACAAACGGCACCCTGTGGGTTTACACATCTGCTTGTAGCAGTGGATACATTCACAAAATGGATAGAAGCTAAACCCATTAGAAAGCTTGATGGGGCAACTGCCCTCGGGTTTGTCCGGATCTAGTGGTGAGATTTGGTCTCCCACACAGCATTATCATCGACAACGGCAGCAATTTGTCACTCGGAGAAGTGGAGGCTTATTGTTGGGAGAAAGGCATCTGACTTGATCTTGCATCTGTGGCACACCCACAATCCAACGGTCAGGTTGAGCGAGCCAATGGATTAATTCTGCAGGGAATCAAGCCACGTCTTGAGGCACCGCTACATAGAGCAGCTGGAGCCTAGGCGGAAGAATTGACCTCTGTACTGTGGAGTTTACGAACTACACCCAACAGATCCACCGGCTACACCCCTTACTTCATGGTATATGGAGCAGAAGCCATCCTACCTTCCGACATGTAGGGTTTGCAGCATAGAAAACAAAAAATTTCCTACGATGGGAACAACTATGTACCAAGATCTATCTACTAGATACAAACAACGGGCGGATGTATATCCGTAGAGAACATACCCTTGAAGACCGAGAAATCTTAACGAGTCCAAACTCGTGGTTGATGTAGATGATCTCTTGCGGATCTCAAGATCGAGAGGAAGTCCTAGCGCCGCAAAACAGCAGCGCATCCGTGCTCGCACACACGTTCGAGGCACCGAGCAACCTCCACCTCCTCGCTCCAGCGATGCAGCGGAAGCACAACTCTTTCTTGCCGAAAAGCCACCGGGAACATGTATCTCTCTAGTCCGAGACCATGGGGGATAAATTCTAGAGGGGGAGAGAGATCCTTCACGAGGAGGTGTGTTGTGAGAGGAGGAGAGGGGGGCCTTTTATAGGGGAGAGGGGGCACCCAAGGGGCATGGCGCCCAGCCATGGGGGCTGCCCCCACCTCTTCCACATTCATGTGGGTGGAGCTCCCACTCAAAATGAAAAGCCTCCACTCCCATTAAAAAGCCTCCACTCAAAAATCCACTCACATGCATTAAATTTCCACCAAATTTAGTGCAAGCTCTCATTTAAATAAAACTCTTTTATTTATTTATTCAGAATTTTGTTAAATACTTTAATTAACAAACATTCACATAAAACCCCTTGCTAGTATTCCATTTCACATGCAGAACCAGTTTCAGCAATTTCAACCGAAACAGTTTCGGTGTCTAGTGAAATAAATTCCTGCGCTTTCCTTTTCTTTTCGGCATGAAACTTTTGCTCCAATTGGGTGTCGGTGTCTCTTAAGTGTGTCACCCTACGGTTCGTGAATAATGCGGACATGATCGAGACCCCTCTCGGATCAATAATCAGAAGCGGGATCTGGAGACCCATACTGACTCCCACACATTCAACGATGACTTTCTTGTGATCGTCGGAACCTTTTACGCTAGTATCTTAATCCCTTTGTTTCGCGATATATTACATGTCCAAGATTCGATCATCGGTATCTCCATACCTAGTTTCATCTCGTTACCGACATGCACTCTTTTCTCGTTCCCGTGATATAACATTCTAGTGATCAAATCACTTGCTTGCAAGCTAATCAATGTGATATCACCGAGAGGGCCCAGAGCATATCTATCCGTCATCGGGATGAACAAATTCCACTCTCGATCCATGGGCCTCAACATAACACTTTAGTAGTTCTGAATCCATCTTTATAATCACCCTGTTACAGTGTGACGTTTGATGTTATCAAGAAACTCTTCCAGTTTTAGTGATTGACATGATCTCATGGTCTAAGGATTAGGATCACTTCGTAAGTTGTTATAGCAATATAAACTCAATGACTTTGATCGTAATGCTATACTTCGGATGAATGTTCATCACACCATTACACTAAGGTTGTGATACCGTTATTAACAACATCCAATGTCCATGATCAGGAAACTTTGATCATCTTGTTAATCAACGAGCTAGTTTATGAGAGAGGCATAACTAGGAACTTCATTTTTGTTTATTAAACACACATGTATTAACGTTTCTGTATTAATACAATTATAGCATGTAAAATAAACATTTATCATAAACAAGGAATACGATAATAATCACTTTATTATTGCCTCTCGGGCATATTCCCTTTAGTCTCCCACTTGCACTAGAGACAATAATCTAGTTTAAAAACTTTGCGTATTTAACACCTATGGCTTTCTGGTGTTCCATATACGCAATTGCAAGCGGTTAACATAATCTACGGATCTGACGCTTCAGGTCCGTGTGTATTTGCATGTCTTTGCGTCTTCACGCATCACTCATTCTCCAATGAGATGGCATTGTATAAATTTGGTCTTTCGGTGAGACCTTTAGTTCCTTGGGGTTAAATCATGTCGATACTATTGTCATACAATATATCTTTAGTGTTAGCCCGTTGAGAACCACACCTTAGTTTGATAACAAACTATTTGACACAAATTCCCTCCTTTGCTGCTACTATAGCAGTCATATACTTAGCCTTTTGTTGTAGTATCCGTCACAATGTCTTAACTTTGGAACTCTTCCAAATCCATCATGAAAACTTTCTTTCCATTTCATTGTGCCACTCATAGTTTAAATTGAGATAAACTTAATTTGTATCTTGTGACAAAACTAGTGTCAATGTAACGCTTTACAATGAACAATTTGTAATTGTTTGTCACCTCTACACAAATATATTCTTAGTTCTTTCAAAAAGATCATAAGAATATCCTTACTATCGTCCAATGATCATTTTATGATTCATTCTGGTATTTGCTCATAACAATTAGAGCATAGGACATATCTGGATGTGTACATATCATGGTATGATTGATCAAAACATTCTCGTGATTTCACTCATCAAGTGTCAAAGCACTTGAATCTTGTTTCACTTATGAAGTGTCGATACACTTGAATCTTGATTCAATTCCTTTCCATGCGACAAGAATCGTTTCTTGTTGATTCTATATCGAACTCCTTCAATATCTCATATATGTACGTTTGGCACAACCATATTGGCGTTACAGTCTATCCACTATAGACATTCACGCTAAATATTCGGGTTTTGCCTAAGTATTTCATCAAAATGAAATTTTTAACCTTTGTCAATAAAATATACATCATTTCTAATCAACAAGATGTCCTCCACATAATGTATTAGAAATATGTCTCAGCGCTCCCACTTAATTTCTCGAAAATGCAAGCATCTTCATCGTCTCCAGATGAAAAACTCATTTTTCATCATGGTGAAGATTCCAACTCCGCGATGCTTACTTCAACCATTGAAGTTTGCATGCCCTTTTAGCATCCTTTGAATTTAACAAAACCCTTTGGACCGTGTCATGTACACGTCCTAGGTAACCATTCTATTAGAAGAACTTTGTTTTGTTTATTCATCTACCATATACCAAATTATATGTAGTGGTTGCTACTTTAATCCGTTCATACTAAATATCGCTATGAAAGATCAAATCTTGTCATAGTCAACTCTTTGAACATTTTCATAAAATAATTTACGACATGTCGAATATTTCATAGATGTGAGACATCCATGTCTGTTTCTTTATAGATCCAAATACGACCGATAGGTTTTTACACCTTTCCGGAGGGTCTTCCAAGTTCAAAACTTGATTTCTCGTATATGGAACTATCACGGATTTTATGGCTTCAAGCCATTTGACGGAGTCAGGGCCCATCATCGCTTCTTTGTATGTATTCGGTTCATCATTGTCAAACAATAATGATTTACTCTCAAATCTTAGCATTTGATTGTTTAACCGACCTACTTGGTTCAATAGGAACTTAGATCTTCGTGAGCACAACCTTTGAGGCACATAAGCTATGAGCATTATGGCAGCCTTCGGAACGATTTCCGGGGCTGCGCAACTCAGCACATATAGCTAAGGTTCGTTAACCTTATCAATGTTCTATTGTCCTCCCACTTAACTTTTACGGAAAATTCCTTCTCCAAGAAACTTCACGTTTCAAGCGAAAAACCCTTTTGTCCTTGGTGTTATGAAGGAATAACCAATTGTTATTCGAAATAACCTACAAAGACATGCTCATCCGACTTCGGTTGTAAACATCTTACTTATGTTTAGCATACCAAAATTTAAGAAATGACAACTTGGGTTTTACCCCAAACCATAACTTCCATGGTGTCATTTCAACGGATCAAGATGGAGCTCTTTTCAGTGTAAAAGCGGTAGTCTCTAAAGCTTTTAATATTTTAAAACATAATGGCAGTTTTATAAATAACACCTTTGATCCAACCATGTCAAACAAGGTTTCATTACAAATCTCAAACACTCCATACTCCTATGGTGTTTCGGGAGATGTAAATCTAGGTGTTTTGCTAAACTTGCAACTCAAATAAATCCCTTTATGATAAAATCATAATTCATTTATTTTCTTGTTACACTTGTAACTCAAACAAATACCTTATGATAAAATCATAAACCATTTATTTTCTTGTTACAATGATTTTGCACTTCATCTTGAAAGTCTTTGAAATGTTTTCAAAATATTTCATACTTCTTTCTCATTAAGTGAACATTCACTCAAATTTCTGGAGAAAGCATATGAAGTTGAAATCCATCGCTTACGACTATACATAATGGACTACATACATCGATATGTATAAATTCCAATACTTTAGTCGTTCGTTCTTCTTTGGCCTTTGAACGAAGTTTTAATTATCATGTGGAAAGTCTCACAAGCGTCAGTTGATCAAATCAAAGACTCCAAAAATCCATGAATATGGAGATTCTTCATGTTTTCTTTCCAATATAATTTAAACGGCGATGTCACTTCGTAAGTGATTTTCCAATCATTTGTCTTGCGACATTTTAGCATTAGGTTTTATGGATGTGATTTCTCCAACTAGATTTGTAAATCATCCATCTTATATGGAATACAGTAATTATTTTAACAACCTTTGTTCTCATAATACCTGATTCAAATAACAATTATTAAAACAAATCTTGAAGTCAAGCTTTGATGTCAACGAGAAATACAAACAACGGTTTGTTTGTTTTCGATGAACATCATCACATATTCTCTTGCTAGTTACTTAGGCCATTATGGTTCATGAATTGCGTTGTTTTGTATGAAATTTCATACCAACCAATTCGGTATCCAATACCCAAGAACCACATTGTTTAACAAGCAAAGAATACAACCATAACATGTATATCATATATATACCTAAATTGGATATTTCCAATCTTTTCTTTTCTGCCAAATATATTTTATAGATTCTCTTTCAGCATTTCCTTTTCCTTTTTAAAAGAATTTATCAACATCAACAGTGGCGCCATATACATGACACATAGTCCAAAGCGTGTATATTCAAATAATAATACCTTTGGACTTGCACTTTGAAGTAGATCACCATCATCAAAATGATCGGTATTCTTTCAAAATCCATTCTTTAGTAATATTTTAGTGTAGTAAACATTTTACATACATATTCAATTCACCCTTATCATGAAGACTTTCATGATCAAGCTACTATAGCTTATAAAGGTGAATCATGAGTATAACATTACTTTCCAAAACCCTTTTGGATGATTAGGATGTCTAGCATCTCCAACCTTCGTAAATTCTCATCCAATATGAGAACATATATTATACTCTATCATATTGCAACCAAAACATTGTTTCAGATATCATTATATCTGTCACACATGATGGTTTCTGAAACAATTCTTTCAGCTCTTAGATAATTTTGATATTTAAATCAAGAATCATGGAGGCAAATATGATACTTAAGATACTAACACTGGAATTGTTACTCTTGATTTAATACCAATTATTAAATCTCACGGAGTAAATAAAGTTTGCTGAAAGTTTGCAATAGGACTTTAAACTTTAGATTGACACTCAACACAATACGATACCAGTTCGTAAAGTATATATCCAGAATTCTATAGTTCTATTATCTCAATTACAACTATGCATAAGGTGTTGAACGAATGCCAATGACTACAACAAATTATGCAAATTCACTTTTATTTAATTTATGATAAATTGAGTTCTACTAATCCAAATTAGAAATGAACTCCCACTCAAAAATGACATCCCTCGTATCCTTTTGGTGATTACATGAACCAAATCCACTACACCAAGTCCGATCATCACGTGAGTCAGTGTAGCTTCAAAGGCGAGCATCCATATGGTCATCATATCAAAACATATGACTCATGCTTAACCTTTTGGTCCGTGTTCCGAGTCCATGTCTGTACATGCTAGGCTCGTCAAGTAAGAACCTTAGTATTCGCGTGTGTAACTGTCTTACACCCGAGATATACTCGTGGATTCAAGTACACCCGATCATCACGTGATGTCTTGAAGCGACGAAACATTGTCGGTGCATACTTAAGGAAGAACACATTCTTATCTTGATATCTAAATGAGGGATCATCTTATTATGCTAATAAAACGCCAAACAAGCAATATAAGATGCAATCAAAACATCTCATGTTTATTAGTGAAATGATATGGTTCCCGCATATGATCTCCATCATGTGCACCGTGGTATGATCACTATCATACCTATATGTGTAAGTCCAAGGTCTATGGAGATTACACGTTATGTGTGTTGTAAGAGTATCATCTCATACTTCTACTTACAACATCACCATATCATAACACTAGCCTAGCAACAATCTAAAATAGATGCCTCTAATTTATCCATTGCAAATTTTACGTGGCTTAGGGCTTTCGTAGATAGAACCGTTGTTACCTACGAACATGAACCACAACAAGGATAACCAAATTGTTGACAACTCGTTGCAAATTATATATTGACTATAGTAGGACAGACAGACACCCGCTAGCCACTTATGCAAAACTAGTTGCATGTCAAGCGTGGAACAGGTCTCATGTGCGAGGACATGTAAAGTTTGTCCGGGCCGCTTCATCCCACTATGCCACCAATATCCAAAGTACAACTAAGAAGCAATAAAATGATCATCATCGCCCACATACTCATATGTGTACTACCCGTGCAAAGTATCTACGCATAGATCATGCTCTGATACCACTGTAGGGTTCGCAGCATAGAAAACAAAAAATTTCCTACGATGGGAACAACTATGTACCAAGATCTATCTACTAGATAAAAACAACGGGAGGATGTATATCCGTAGAGAACATACCCTTGAAGACCGACAAAGCTTAACGAGTCCAATCTCGTGGTTGATGTAGACGATCTCTTGCCGATCTCAAGATCGAGAGGAAGTCCTAGCGCCGCAAAATAGCAGCGCATCCGTGCTCGCACACACGTTCGAGGCACCGAGCAACCTCCGCCTCCTCGCTCCAGCGATGCAGCGGAAGCACAACTCTTTCTTGCCGAAAATCCACCGGGAACATGTATATCGCTAGTCCGAGACCATGGGGGATAAATTCTAGAGGGGGAGAGAGATCCTTCACGAGGAGGTATATTGTGAGAGGAGGAGAGGGGGGCATTTTATAGGGGAGAGGGGGCACCCAAGGGGCATGGCGCCCAGCCATGGGGGCTGCCCCCACCTATTCCACATTCATGTGGGTGGAGCTCCCACTCAAAATGAAAAGCCTCCACTCCCATTAAAAAGCCTCCACTCAAAAATCCACTCACATGCATTAAATTTCCACCAAATTTAATGCAAGATCTCATTTAAAGAAAACTCTTTTATTTATTTATTCAGAATTTTGTTAATTACTTTAATTAACAAACATTCACATAAAACCCCTTGCAAGTATTCCATTTCACATGCAGAACCAGTTTCAGCAATTTCAACCGAAACAGTTTCGGTGTCTAGTGAAATAAATTCCCGCGCTTTCCTTTTCTTTCCGGCATGAAACTTTTGCTCCAATTGTATGTCGGTGTCTCTTAAGTGTGTCACCCTACGGTTCATGAATAATGCGGACATGATCGAGACCCCTCTCGGATCAATAATCAGAAGCGGGATCTGGAGACCCATACTGACTCCCACACATTCAACGATGACTTTCTTGTGATCGTCGGAACCTTTTACGCTAGTATCTTAATCCCTTTGTTTCGCGATATATTACATGTCCGAGATTCGATCATCGGTATCTCCATACCTAGTTTGATCTCGTTACCGACATGCACTCTTTTCTCGTTCCCGTGATATAACATTCTAGTGATCAAATCACTTGCTTGCAAGCTAATCAATGTGATATCACCGAGAGGGCCCAGAGCATATCTATCCATCATCAGGATGAACAAATTCCACTTTAGATCCATGGTCCTCAACATAACACTTTAGTAGTTCTGAATCCATCTTTATAATCACCCTGTTACGGTGTGACGTTTGATGTTATCAAGAAACTCTTCCAGTGTTAGTGATTGACATGATCTCATGGTCTAAGGATTAGGATCACTTCGTAAGTTGTTATAGCAATATAAACTCAATGACTTTGATCGTAATTCTATACTTCGGATGAATGTTCATCACACCATTACACTAATGTTGTGATCCCGTTATTAACAACATCCAATGTCCATGATGAGGAAACTTTGATCATCTTGTTAATCAACCAGCTAGTTTACGAGAGAGGCATAACTAGGAACTTCCTTTTTGTTTATTAATAACACATGTATTAACGTTTCCGTATTAATACAATTATAGCATGTAAAATAAACATTTATCATAAACAAGGAATACGAAAATAACCACTTTATTATTGCCTCTCGGGCATATTCCCTTCACGACATACTCCACGATGCGCCAAGAGTTTCCGCCTACGACGAAGATGATGATGAAGAATCCAGACGCCTAGATGTGGACCTTCTCGAGGAGGAGCGCGTTTTGGCATGCCAAAGATCCGCCATCTACCAGCAGAAGCTACACAGCTACCATAGTCGCCGCGTCCGACATCGCTCGTTTAAAGAGGGGGATTTGGTGCTCCGCCTTCAGCAGAAGAAGTCACACAAGGTATCCCCGCCATGGGAAGGACCATTCATCATAAGCAAGGCGCTACTCAATGGGTCCTATTACCTCTTTGACAATCGTGAACTGAAGGATAGGCCCAACGAGGATCATAAGCGTAAGCGACGTGACCCGGATGATGACTACCCGGAGCTTGATCGGCCATGGAACATAGCACAGCTACGTCCTTTTTACACTTAGCATTTTATTTATCTAATTGTGTATCTCTTATATGATCAATGAAATAAAGCTCTCTGGTTCACTCATATTTATGATTCTTTTACCTCCTTTAGTGTTTATTTTTGGATCATGTAAAACCTTTATGCACAAGCCTTGCGTTTGCACTTGTGAAAATTCCGCCTACGGGCGTTAGCTTAAGTTTTCTGGTCTACACATTCTTTGTCGTTTCTATGTGGATTCTAGAGTAGTGACTTTTGGCACTTATTGTCGGCGATTTTGTGCTTAGGTTATTGATGGTGCCATTGGGAATCATCACCTGAGCGCATGGTTCCGACAATGAGTCTTCCGACTCACAAAAGGTCAAGCATAAGAACCAAAGTAATGGATAAGCCATCACTTGCTTAAAAAATATACATACTGGAAACTGATTCTTAAGTAGCAGAACATGCAACATTGTTTTCCGCCTTAAGTTATATACATAGTTTTTCCACATGCGCACCAAAGGTGAAACAAATATTACAAAGTTGTTTTTCATTCCTTTGGCGCAGGCGACTTAGACACAGCTTCATCAGCAGCAGGAGAACCACCCTTGAAGTCGGCGGTGTTAAGTGACTCGGAGGAGCTGTGGTTGCCGCTATAAATAGTGTTCATCGGCACGAAGACGTCGACATCCACCAACTCGGCAACTCTAGTGTCATAACCCGCGAGCGATGACAGGATGGCTTCATGATTAATCTCTTTGCCATCATCGTCGGCGTCGGGAATGCCAGAGGTCACCGTGTCGATGTCGGCATCCTCATAGTGTGCCTTCACCATCGACAGCGCCATCCTTGCTCCAGCCCGTGCACAAGAAGCTTTCCAGCTCGTGATACGCTCGGGGGCTTGGCGCAGAATCTCCGAGTACTTCACCGTAGAGTCCGATGCCTTGATATTTATATGGAGGGGCTTGGCGATCTCCTTGGCTTGCATGATGGCAATGTTGATAAAGTTGTCGGCAAGAACCATGCATTCCTTGGCCAGAGGAGGTTAACGGGTCAAACCTAGAGGATCTGAAAATTACGACAAAGAGTGCATGAATTCAAAGAATTCAAAGTATCCGGACTACAGAAAATCCAAGACGGAGAAAACTTACTGAAGATGTTGGCTTCATCTCGCCAGATGATGTCCGCCAAGGATTCTTTCTCTTGTTGGAGGATCTTATATGCCTCGCTATGGCGTTGATTTTGCTCATCGGCAGCTTTCTTCTGATATTTTAAGATCGCAAGCTCCTCCTTCAAGCGATTGATTTCCGCGGTTGCGGAGTCCTGCAGGGCCTTCATTGAATCCTCATGCATTTTCAGCATGTCTTTCCTCTCCTCCTTAAGGATCTTGTTCTCGTTGTCCAGCTGTTGGATGTGCTTGGACTGCTCGACAATGTCCTTGGCCTTGGCAACATGTTCTGCAAAGTCGGAGAAAAGCAAAGTACACA
Source organism: Avena atlantica (assembly GCA_910589765.1). Taxonomy (NCBI): domain Eukaryota; kingdom Viridiplantae; phylum Streptophyta; class Magnoliopsida; order Poales; family Poaceae; genus Avena; species Avena atlantica. The sequence continues at coordinate 358,377,618 of OU342734.1, read as the reverse complement.
GTGAGTACTCGGAGAATGAAGGCACAAAATCAAGACGGAATGCGTAAAAATAAAACAGACTCTTGTTTTTGATGATTTGTTCCTTCAAGAAGGCAGTTTTACCCCTTTCGGCTTCAAGATCTGCACGCATCTTCTGGTACTTATCATTGGCCATGCCCCTCCGAGCATTCTCGTTCTGTGGAAAAAAGGATAAAGTTAAAACGTTGCTTAGTCTGCTTGGAGCATCTAGTCGGAAATCATCCACCTAGACGCTCGGGGGCTACAGCGAGAGTTTTTTAACTTAGCAACATGCTTAGCTTTTCTTTGAGCATCTAGTCGGAACTAATTCAGTCTTCGATTAGAGGCTTGGGGGCTACAGTATAATTTTTTAACTCAGCTATATGCTTAGCTTTCTTTGGGCATCTAGTCGGAACTAATGGAATGTTCCAACTAGATGCTTTAAGAGTAGCATACGCAGTGTTTATAAATTTCAGTACAGTATCCCCCAAGCTTCTAGTTGTAACTGAATTAGTTCCGAGAATGGAATGTTCCGACTAGATGCTTTAAGAGTAGCATACGCAGTGTTTATAAATTTCAGTACAGTAGCCCCCAAGCTTCTAGTTGTAACTGAATTAGTTCCGACTAGATGCTCAAAGAAAGCTAAGCATATAGCTGAGTTAAAAAATTATACTGTAGCCCACAAGCCTCTAATCGAAGACTGAATTAGTTCCGAATAGATGCTCAAAGAAAATCTAAGCATGTTGCTAAGTTAAAAAACTCTTGTTGTAGCCCCCGAGCGTCTAGGTGGATGATTTCCGACTAGATGCTCCAAGCAGACTAAGCAACGTTTTAACTTTATCCTTTTTCCACAGAACGAGAATGATCGGAGGGGCATGGCAAATGATAAGTACCAGAAGATGCATGCAGATCTTGAAGCCGAAAATGGTAAAACTGCCTTCTTGAAGGAACAAATCATCAAAAACAAGAGTCTGTTTTATTTTTACGCATTCCGTCTTGAATTGTGTACTTTGTTTTCTCCGACTTTGCAGAACATGTTGCCAAGGCCAAGGATATTGTAGAGCAGTCCAAGCACATCCAGCAGCTGGACAGCGAGAACAAGATCCTTAAGGAGGAGAGGAAATACATGCTGAAAATGCATGAGGATTCAATGAAGGCCCTGCAGGACCCCGCCACCGCGGAAATCAATCGCTTGAAGGAGGATCTTGTGATCTTAAAAGATCAGAAGCAAGCTGCCGATGAGCAAAATCAATGCCATAGCGAGGCGTATAAGCTCCTCCAACAAGAGAAAGAATCCTTGGCGGACATCCTCTAGCAAGCTGAAGCCAGCATCTTCAGTAAGTTTTCTCCGTCTTGGATTTTCTGTAGTCTGGATACTTTGAATTGTTTTAACTCATGCACTCTTTGTCGGAATTTTCAGCTCCTCTGGGTTTGACCTGTTCACCTCCTCCGGCCAAGGAATGCATGGTTCTTGCCGGCAACTTTATGAACACTGCCATCACGCAAGCTAAGGAGATCGGCAAGCCCCTCCAGATAAATATCAAGGCATCGGACTCTACGGTGAAGTACTCGGAGATTCTGCGCCGAGCCCCTGAGCGTATCACGAGCTGGAAAGCTTCTTGTGCGCGGGCTGGCGCAAGGATGGCGCTGTCGATGGTGAAGGCACACTATGAGGATGCCGACATCGATACGGTGACCTCTGGCATTCTCGACGCCAGCGATGATAGCAAAGAGATTAATCATGAAGCCATCCTGTCATCGCTCGCGGGTTATGACACCAGAGTTGCTGAGTTTGTGGACGTTGACGTCTTCGTGCCGATGAACACCATTGATAGCGGCAACCACATCTCCTCCGAGTCACTTAACACCGCCGACTTTGAGGGTGGTTCTCCTGCTGCTGATGAAGCTGTGTCCAAATCGCCTGCGCCAAAGGAATGAAAAACAACTTTGTAATATTTGTTTCACCTTTGGTGCGCATGTGGAAAAACTATGTATGTAACATAAGGAGGAAAACAATGTTACATGTCCTGCTACTTAAGAATCAGTTTCCAGTATGTATTTTTTAAGCAAGTGCTGGCTTATCCATTACTTTTTTTCTTATGCTTGACCTTTCGTGAGTCGAAAGACTCATTGTCGGAACCATGCGCTCAGGTAATGATGCCTAATGGCACCGTCAATAACCTAAGCACAAAATCGCCAATAATAAGTGCCAAAAGTCACTACTCCAGAATCTACATAGAAACGACAAAGAACGTGTAGACCAGAAAACTTAAGCTAACGCCCGTAGGCGGAATTTTCACAAGTGTAATTGCAAGGCTTGTGCATAAAGGTTTTACATGATCCAAAAATGAACATTAAAGGAGGTAAAAGACTCAGATATATGAGTGAACCAGAGAGCTTTTTTTCATTGATCATATAAGAGATACACAATTAGATGAAGAAAATGCTAAGTGTAAAAAGGACGTAGTTGTGCTATGTTCCATGGCCGATCAAGCTCTGGGTAGTCATCATCCGGGTCACGTCGCTTATGCTTATGATCCTCGTTGGGTCTATCCTTCAGTTCATGATTGTCAACGAGGTAATAGGACCCATTGAGTAGCGCCTTGCTTATGATGAACGGTCCTTCCCATGGTGGGGATAACTTGTGTGACTTCTTCTTCTTAAGGTGGAGCAACAAATCCCCCTCTTTAAACGAGCGATGCCGGACGCGGCGACTATGGTAGCTGCGTAGCTTCTGCTGGTAGATGGCGGATCTTTGGAATGCCAAAACGCGCTCCTCCTCGAGAAGGTCCACATATAGGCGTCTGGATTCTTTGGCGTCATCTTCGTCGTAGGCGGCAACTCTTGGAACATCGTGGAGTATGTCGGAAGGTAGGATGGCTTCTGCTCCATATACCATGAAGTAAAGGGTGTAGCCGGTGGATCTGTTGGGTGTAGTTCGTAAACTCCACAGTACAGAGGGCAATTCTTCCGCCCAGGCTCCAGATGCTCTATATAGCGGTGCCTCAATATGTGGCTTGATTCCCTGCAGAATTAATCCATTGGCTCGCTCAACCTGACCGTTGGATTGTGGGTGTGCCACAGATGCAAGATCAATTCGGATGCCTTTCTCCCAACAATAAGCCTCCACCTCTCCGAGTGACAAATTGCTGCCGTTGTCGGTGATAATGCTGTGTGGGAGACCAAATCTCACCACTAGATCCCGGACAAACCCGAGGGCAGTTGCCCCATCAAGCTTTCTAATGGGTTTAGCTTCTATCCATTTTGTGAATTTATCCACTGCTACAAGCAGATGTGTAAACCCACAGGGTGCCATCTATAACGGTCCCACCATGTCTATCCCCTAGACTCCAAACGGCCAAGTTATTGGTATTGTTCGCAGTTCTTCAGCAGGAACATGCGGTTGTCGGGCATAATACTGGCATCCCATGCATGTCTCAACCAGCTTGTTGGCATCCGCCTTCGCGGTCAGCCAGTAGAATCCTTGCCGGAATGCTTTCGCGACCTACGATCGAGGAGCGGCGTGATGCCCGCAATCTCCGAGGTGGATTTCGCGTAGGATTTCCATACCTTCTAGCTGGGAAACACACTTTAGGTATACACCAGTAGTGCTCCTTTTGTACAGTTGCACATTGATTATGGTATAACCCTTTGCTCGTCGTACTATTTGTCATATTTTGACTTCGTCGTCGGGCAATGTTCCGTGTTCAAGATATTCCATGAACGGTTTTGTCCAAGCCGGAGGGACTATAGTCACCATGTTGATGAAAGTGTCAGCTCTATCCGGGTTGTCGATGTCGGCTCCCTTCACAGATGGTGTGCGCAGATGCTCTAGGAAAACTCCTGGCGGAATTCTCTTGCGTCCTGATCCAAGCTTAGATAGCATATCAGCCGCCTCGTTCTGCTCCCTAGGTACATACTTGACTTCGTAGCCCAAGAAGCTCTTGGCTATCTCGTCTACTTCGTCTCGATATGCCGCCATCATAGGGTTCCGCGCATTCCAGGTGCCAGCCACCTGTTGGGCAACCAAGTCGGAATCTCCACAGCAAACTATGCGCTTGATGCCAATATCCTTGGCTACACGTAGTCCGTGAATGAGTGCTTCATACTCCGCCATGTTATTTGTAGCCTCGAAGTGGATCTGCATAACGTAGTGTAGCTTGTCTCCTGTTGGTGAATGTAGCAATACACTAGCCCCCGAGCCATTGAGCAGCTTTGATCCGTCAAAGTGCATCACCTAGTATTCTGATTCCGGCAATGGAGTAGTATCTGGCGCCTCCATCCAATCTGCAATAAAATCCGCCAAGGCTTGTGACTTGATAGCGTCGTGCCTCTTCTAGATGATCTCGAAGGCGACAAGTTCAATGCCCCACTTCACGACCCTTCCCGTAGCGTCGCTGTTGTTGATAATGTCGGACAGTGGAGTCTTGCTCACCACTATGATTGGGTGCTCCTGAAAGTAATGCCTCAGCTTCCGAGAAGCAAGGAATACTCCATAAGCTATCTTCTGGTAGTGCGGGTAACGCTGCTTGGACTCCGTCAAGACTTCGCTTACATAGTAAACTAGTCGTTGAACTCCGTGCTCATAGCCTGGTTCCTTCCGCTCTACCACGACGACGATGCTGATTACCCGGTTGGTTGCCGCCATGTAGATTAACAGGGGCTCTCCAGGTTCGGGTGCTGCAAGGATGGGCACTGAGGAAAGAATCTCCTTGAGCTGCTTCAATGTTGCATCTGCTTCGTCCGTCCATGTGAATTTGTCCGCCTTCTTCAGCAACTTGTACAGCGGCAGAGCCTTCTCTCCAAGTCGGCTGACGAACCGACTAACTGCTGCAACACAACCTATTAGTCGTTGAATGTCCTTTAGGCATGTCGGATGGTTTATGTTTAGGATGGCCTTGATTTTCTCCGGGTTGACCTCGATTCCGCGTTGGGAAATGATGAAACCCAACAGTTTGCCTGCTGGAACCCCAAAGACGCACTTCTTAGGGTTAAGCATCATGTTGCATTTCCGGGGATTATCAAAGGTTTCTTTTAAGTTGGAGATTAGGTCGTTTGATTTTTTCGACATCACCGCAATATCGTCCACATAGGCGTGAACGTTCCGACCAATTTTGTTCATGGAGGCAATGTTGCATTGTCCGCTGGTACATAGCACCTGCGTTTTTTAGCCCAAAGGGCATCATAACACAGCAAAACGTGTCGTATGGTGTAGTGAACGAAGTGGCCAATTGGTCCGACTTCCTCATCTTGATCTGGTGGTATCCTGAGTATGCATCGAGAAAACACAAAAGCTCCAAGCCAGCCGTCGAGTCAATGACTTGGTCAATGCGAGGCAAAGCAAACGGATCTTTGGGACATGCTTTGTTCAAGCCGGTGTAATAAACGCACATACTTAATTCATTGGTTCCCTTTTTGGGGACAAGTACAGGATTGGCCACCCATCGGGTGTGAAGGACTTCTCGAATAAACCCAGCTTTAAGTAACCTAGCTATCTCTTTGCCAATGGCGCTTCTCCCCTCATCTCCGAAGCGTCGTAGAGGTTGTTTCACTGGTTTGCATTTTGGATCAATGTTTAAGCTGTGCTCGGCAAGTTCCCTAGGTACACCTTTCATGTCGGCAGGTTGCCAGGCAAAGATGTCCCTATTCTCACGGAGGAACTCGATGAGCGCGCTTTCCTATTTGGGATCCAGGTTTGTCCCAAAGGCGACGGTCTTGGAGGCATCGCCTACCACAAGTTCCACCGGCTTGGTCTCGATGGCGGCCTTGAACGCAGGAGCGGAGTCGGAGATCTGCTTCTTAGACGCGGGCATCTCTGAGTCATCGACCTTGCTCTAGATCTCCTTGAATTCTTCGTTGTAGAGGACAGCTTCTGCAATTACAGCTTCATTAATCTCACAGTCTCGTGCCTTGGTAAAGCTTCCGGATACGGTGATGACACCATTTGGTCCGGGTATCTTGAGTTTGTTGTAGACGAAGCATGGCTTGGCATGAACGTGTGGAATATGTCGCAGCCAAATATGACGTGGTACACGCTCTTGAAGGGGACCACCTCGAAGGTCATGCGCTCTTGGCGGTAATTGTTAACATCGCCAAAGGCAACCTGAAGTGTAATGCACCCAAGGGACCGAGCCTCCCGACCAGGGACTACGCCGTGGAAGATGGTGTTGGTCCGCCTTAGGTTTGCCTCCGTCAAGTTCAACTTCTGCAGTGTATCCAGGTACATGATGTTGATGCTGCTTCCACTATCCACCATACACTTAGTGAACTCCATGCCGTCAATCAAAGGGTTGGTGACCATGGAGTACTGGTTCTCCGTAGGTATAAGGTCTCGGTGGTCCGTCCTGTCCCAAGTTATTGGAACCTCCGACCAGCGCAGGTACTTGGGGACTGGGGGGAGAGTGGCCATCAGGATCCTCAGAGAGGTCTTATGTTGTCGGAGGGTGGGGGTGCCAAGGAAAGTGTGGTAGACTGGAGCCTTTTTCGCAAAGGGGTTCTTGCCCTTGTCGTCGCCCTTAGCGGCGTGCTTGGGGTCAACGTCTTCGTCCATGTCACTTGAATCCTTGGACTCCTCCTCCTTCTTCTTCCCCTTGCCCTTGCCTCGCGGTCTATTCTTCCGACTTTGCTTGTAGCCAGATTCCGGGTCTTCCTTGAGGTCGTTGACGAACTTGTAGTGTCAATTGGTATGGGTGGTTTTACCGTTGGCATCGAGGTGTACGAGGCACGGCATATCGCGGTATTACTCGTAGGTTTGGGGAACGCGGAGAGGCGCCAAGGTGGTTTCACTTCCTCATTGTTGCCCACGACCAGCTCCTCTTCCTCGGCCATGTTGTACGCCTTCGCCTCGTCCTGCAAAAGTCATAGCGACCATATCGGTAGATTGCTTTTCTTCTGGAGCGGTTTTCCTCTTTGTACTCCTGTTCCTCCGAGCTTGAGTTGGAATGGCTGTTGCTGGCAAGGAGCCGCGAGCATCGTCGTCGGCAGCTGCGAACTCACTAGCCAACTGAATCATCTGGTTCAAGTCCAGCTGGTGATTGTCCTGCAAGCGTTTCAGCTTATGTCGGAGTAACGTGCCTCTTTCCAATCCGTCAATGAAGGCGTCCATGGCGGTTTGAGCGTGCACTCCTGCGCAGGAATTCCTCATGTCCAGCCAGCGAGAGAGGTAGGCGCGAGATGTCTTGTCTTTCTCTGGCACGCACCGCTGTAGATCGCCAACAGTATAGGGACGCTTTTATGTACCCTCAAAGTTCTTGGTGAACGCTTCTTGCATGTCCAACCAGTTGTAGATAGATTTCTCCAGCAAGTCGTCGATCCATTGACGGGCCGTGCCCGCCAACATGAATGGGAGGTACTTGACGGCGACGTTGGGGTTGCCGCCAGCAATCTCCACCGCATTGCCGTAGTCCTGCAACCATGTGGCTATCTTGGCGGTGCCGTCATAGGGCTTGATGGTCTTGTCGATCCGGAAACCTTTGGGGTAAGTTGAGGACCGTATTGCAGGTCCAAAGCAACGTGGTCCCAGGTATGGTCCTTCCCGGGCCTCGTGGATCTTATCTATCCGCGAACGTGCATCGTATGGCTCCGGGTTCTTCTTCGACTTGTCAACAGGGGACGGGCTGCGTGAACGACGCGGGCCCCTTCCGCCATGGTGACTGCTTGGAGGTGATGGAGGCGGAGGTGGCGGTGGGTTAGCCTTCTTGTTGTTACCCTCCTGCGGCTCCTCGCTCCTGTCACGGTTGCTTGTCGGACGCGGAGGGTCATGGTGCGACCTGCTCCTGTGTCCTTGGTTGCGCTCTCCGTCATGACGGGTCTGCTCCGCGTTATCGCGGATGACGATGCCACACTGCTTTGGTGGGGGCATATCCGTTCTATGGTGAGCTTTGTAATCACCGTGATGTCGGGGAGATCGGGGCGATGGCGACGGGTGGCAAGGTCGGGCCTTTTCTCCATGGTCGGAGGATATGGGGATGGCATCCTTCCTGTTGCGTCGGGCGATCTATCCTGCTCCAGAAGGGTCTTGGCGACGGCGAGGTTAAGGAGTGGGGTGGGCATCACCTGCTTGCCTTCACTGTCAATGTATGGCTTGGCTTGTGCCGGCTTAGAGGAAGCCCATCCTAGGTTGCGCCGTACACCAAGATCGTTGATGACGCGAGCCGGAGCCTTCTTAGCCTTCTGCTGCTGCAGCAGAGTCTTGTACTCGGCCTCCATTGCTCTAGCTTTTTCTATGGACTTCTGCGCATTGACCAGATCTCGATCTAGCTCAGCGACTTGCTACGCGATGGCTTGCGCTTCCTCCAGCAGCTGCTGGCGCTTCTCGTCAAGCTGGGTCACGTTCCGGATATGAGCAACAGTCAGTGGCTCGACGAGGAGATTATCGTACATCACTCTATCATCTGGAGTGACTTGGGCTGCTGTAGACGTAGATGCTGGAGGTGGCAAGTTTTCGGTGTTGTTGTTGCTCGGGCCGGTGCCGAGTTCCTGCGGCTGCTGCACTGGGTTAGGCGGAGGAGGCATGACCTTTGCGTGATCATCAGCAGCAGCAATAAGTGGCCCCTTCCCCTTGTCCAGTGCTGTAGGCGGAGCTCATCTGGGTTGGTCTTCATCCATCGTCGTCCCAATGGTGGCGAACACCCCTCGAGATGTGACGGAATTGTTGGCTTGCTCGTCGCGCGAGTACTCCTCCTCCATCTCCTGCATAGCGGAGTCTAGATCTTTTGGACTGAAATCTATCTCCTCTGAATCTGCACTGAAATCAGCATAGAGCGCATCAATGATAGAATCGGAGGGTGCCAGGACTTCCTCGATGACGGGCAGTGGCGGTGCAATGGCCTCGACAATGACTGGAGGTGGTGGTGGTGCTGCGAGCGGCAGCAGGCGGTGGTGGTGGTTGCTGAATCGGAGGTTCTCCATCGCTGAGGGCAAGCGCCATCTGGGCTGCTGCGTCAGCTTCCACGTAGTTGTTGATGGTGCTCACCATCTCTTCGAGGGTAAGGCGCCCTGTTGCCTGCTGCCGTCTTAAAGAATGTCGGAGGAGCGTGCCATGGTCCAATCCTTCCACGAAGTGATACAGAGCGTTATCATCGAGGTAGTGGGCCAAATCGGCTCGTATATGGAGCCACCTGGCCAGGTAATCACGGGGGTTTTCGCCTTCTCTCTGAACACAGCGTGCCAGATCGAAGATGGTGACCACGCCGACGAACTTGGATCTCTGCTTTCCAGATGCACGGGCGAAGCCGGCGGATTTGCAGTGATCTTCCACCTTTATATCCTGCACAGGGGCGGTTTGGGTGGGCCTTGAATTTTTCCGATCTTTGCCGACAAACTCCAAAGAGAGATCTGACATCGATCCTTCCGTGAACGTATCTTGCCCATAGGCGGTCCGTGCGGGCCTTGATGCTTTCCGATCTTTGCCGACAAACTCTAAAGAGAGATCCGACATCGATCCTTCCGTGAACATATCCTGCCCGTAGGCGGTCCGTGCGGGCCTTGATGCTCCTCCGACTCCCAGGTAACTAGTGCCCGTGTCGGTTTCGCCGATGAAGAGGTGGATGTATGCGATAGGAACGATCGAACACCGCGTAGGGTTCGTCTTCGCCGGGATCTAGAACTCGTCGGGGGGGACGATCGGAATGTTGCCGGAGAAGAGAACGCGACTGATGGCCACGGTTTCGCCGATTCCCGCGAAGGTCTTGGTCCTCGCCCGTTGAAGAGCCTAAAGCGCCTCTTGCCCCACGGTGGGCGCCAACTGTCGTGGTATTGCCTACGAGTACGTCATGGAGGGGTCCTCACAGTGCGTGTTTAGAGACATGGGGTAAGGCGGACGGTTGACGGGTACGAGGTAACACAGCTTACCCAGGTTCAGATCCCACGATGGTGGCGGAATCCTACTCCTGCTATAAATCACTATAAGGGCAATACGCCGAGTTACAGGGATTGGTTCGTTATGCGAGGTTGTGTGAATCGATACTAGGTTATCTGAAGTTATGCCCTAAAGGCTCCCATAGGCCCGACTTATATAGTTGTCAGGTCCTAGGGTTACAGGGAAAAGTCCTAGCCGGACAGGTTATAGAGTCCTACACCGTCTATCACTAGTCTTGTGTATCTTGCACTCCAAGGCTTCGGGTACGCTGGTGACTCCACTGTAGCCTTCCTTTATCCGGCATGGGCCTCCCTTCTGGATCCAGCTAACTGGGCTGCCCAGCAGGCCATAGGCCATGCTACCAACTATGCGCCACCCGGGTTAGCCGGATAAGAGACATGCTATAGGGATACCCATATCGCATATCCCCAACAACAGGGCAGGCGCACCCCCAGGCACGGGCCTACCCTAGACCGCGCCTAGGTAGGGTGTGGGCCCCCTAGCCACCTCCCTGCCTCGCCTCTTCGCCTATAAGAAGCCCCCAATGCCTAAACCCTAAGTACCCGATCAATATTCCATGAAACCGTCTGTAGCTGCTGCCACCATCGTCCCTAGATCGGGGGGATCTGAAGCTCTTCCCGGCACCCTGCCGGAGGGGAGATCATCCCGGAGGCATTCTTCTTCATCATGCCAGCCTCCGGTATGAAGCGTGAGTAGTTCCACCTTGGACTACGGGTCCATCCGTCCATGTAGTATCTAGATGGTTGTATCTCCTCCTTTGTGCTTTCATGTCTAGATCTTGTGAGCTCCGTTCATGATCAAGATCTCATCTATTTGTAATCATGCATGTTGTGTTTGCGGGGATCCGATGGATATTGAGATTACTATGTCATATTGATTAATGGTTTTGTCTTATTGATTCTATCATGTCTGTGTTGTTTGTGATCTTGCATGCTCTCCGTTGTTAGTAGCTATCTTGGCCAAGTAGTTGCTAGTGACTCCAAGAGGGGGTATTTATGCTCGATAGTGGGTTCGTGCCTCTATTTAATCTAAGGGAAGTGACAGAAATCTCTAAGGTTGTAGATGTGTTGTTGCCACTAGGGAGAAAACAACGGTATCTTGTTCATGGAACAAGTGGATTGTTTACCTTACACACTTTGCTTAAAGCAGTTGTCTGTTGCTTGCAACTTAATACTGGAGGGGGTTCAGATGATAACCCAAAGGTGGACTTCTAGTCATAGATGCAATTGGATGGCGGTCTATGTATCTTGTTGTATTGCCCAATCAAATCTCATAGGATCATGATGTCTAGTATTGCATTGTTATGCCTTGCTCCGTCCTGTCAATTGCCTTGCTGTAATTTGTTTACCCGGCATGCCATGTTTGTTTATCTAAGGAGAACACCTCTAGTGAACTATGGACCCCGGTCCAATATTTACCATTGATACATCTTCCACTGTTACTGTTTACTTGCTGCAAACCACCATCACCTTCCACACCATACAGTTAATCCTTTATTACAGCAACCGGTGAGATTGACAACCTCACTGTTCGTTGGGGCAAAGTCTTGAGTTTGTTTTGTGCAGGTTTCCAAGTTGCTTGCAACACCTTTGAGACATTTACTTCCTCCTAGTGGTTCGATAACCTCGGTTTCTTACTGAGGGAAGACTTGCTGCTATGCTTCATCAAACCTTGCTCTTGGGGTTTCCCGACGAAGTGCAACAAAGCGCCATCAACAAGTTTTCTGGCGCTGTTGCCAGGAAGGCTAAGGACGTCTTCACAAGGGAAGTCCTTCTCAACCTTTCTCTTTACTTTGTTTTTGGTTTGCTTAGTTTCTTTTGCTTGGTTTTGTTTGCCTCTTTTTTATTAAAAACTCAAAAAAAAAGTTTGGTCTGCTTTCCCTTATCAAAAACACAAAAAAATTAGTTCCTACTCTAGTTGGTGGTCTGTTATTCCCTTGCTTGGTCATGCTTTCTATCAGTGGATGGTTTCTTTGAAACTAGTTGTTATTGGCAAGGTGGGTTCATGGAAGAACAAAAGAATTATTATAAGGAACGCTGTTTGTCACAAAAAGGGAAACACCTATGGGAACAAATTAATAAATTGAATACTATTGCTAGAGAGGTGTGCTCTACTTATAATGTTACTTATTACTTTGATAAAGCTTGTTGTTGTAGGATAAACACCTCCCTTTTTAATGTGAGTATAATGATAATTTTACCATATCCTCTTATGTTAAAGGATATTATGACTTTTATGATGTGGAACAAATTAAAGAATTTATTGCCTTCAAGGGTGCATTTGAACTTGCCAGTTTTCTTGAAAATACTGATGATGCACCTTATGAATATGAGGTTTATGAGATACTTAAATTTTGCTTTGATAATTACAAGGAAGAAAATGGCTATATTCTTGAATATTTTAATAGATGCTTTCCACAAATGGAAGAGACTAATGCCTTTCAGGAGCCTATTGTAGAGGTCCGAACCTGATAAGGTAGATATCCTTGTGTTTACAATGCTAGTCCCTGGATCAATAGCTAGCATCCACAGTTTAAGATGTAATATCAAGAAACAAAGGTCATAGTACAACTTTATAACCAGGAATAAAATAATTCATTACATCTTACATAGCTCATTTGGCTATCTCATTGCAATCCAGCAGAAATATCTATATAGCATGGAGTCCTTCATCTTCAAAGTTCCACAGTCAATAATGTTGGTTGTAGACTTGTAATCCTATTCAACACACTTCACTAACATCAAACAAACCTGCAACATAATAAGTTACAGCCACAAGGGTCAATACATTTGAATTGTATTGGCAAGTGATACTATGGTAGAGTAGTGGTATCTATTATCTATATGCATTTGGCTAGGTGGAGCTTAGGATTGCTTTGCTCAAAATAGATTTTCCTTATAAGTTGAAAACACTAAGTTTTTGTTTGTCAAAATCACCCAAGGAACAACCAATGGAATTGGTTAACCTTTACCCTTGTTCAACCACAAGCTTTTAACTTAGAAATTGGGATGAGGAGATCCTTGATAGCTTCCATGTCTTGATGCTCAAATTGTCCATTGTCGGGGACACGGCTAAGTACTTAGATTTTACTCTCTCGAGAGGTGGTGCACTTTCCCCACAAGACTCGACATGCATCAAGACAAGATCTTTCAGAAGCCTTCCCTTAGACCAAAATGGACGCGCTCCAAACCTATCACCCCCTACCACCAACTATCCATCTGGCTAAGTTATCGCAACCTATATGATCCAGGCAGAGCCCATAATGCCATGTGGCTGCACTAGAAGCTTCTCAACATTTGACATCTCAAATCTCTTTATTCCTGGGTGGCTTTCCACAAGTGAGATACACTAGGGTATTACATAAATATGGGGCCCTGTGTAACCACTCAACATAACCCATTCACACCATTCCACCCAGGTGATTCATTCATATAGTTGTTTTATTAAACAAAACACAAGTCATAGACTTAGAAATATTTCATAGCATGAATATAATCCACCCTTGTTTTCTACTAGCTAGGCTAAGCATGATAGTAGTAAGGATCTTAACTTAGGTAAAATTCTACTAAGGCATCATCTACTAGGATTTCCAAAGGTTTAGCATACTTAGTAAAAAATCCATGCAAGTCCTACTCAAAATATCACTAATGCATAGTCAAAAATAATAGGACAAAATGTATGAAGCACCACTTGCCTTTTTGGTAGAGAATATAGGTTCACTCCTTGATCTAGCAAAGGTCACACTCTTCAAAGTTCACTACATTTCAATCAAGCAAGCACATATTCAAACTAACATTCCAACAATTTACCACATAAAATAATAAAAACAAAGCAATGCACGCAAGCATGCAAAAGATTGTTTTATTTGGAAAGGTGGTATATATTAGGCTATAAACATTTTAAAACACCTATTAGTCATTTATAAAAGTGGTAAAACCATTTAAATTCAAGTTAGTGAAAATGGCCATTTAAATCATTTTTTGTTTTGCTAGAAATGATTTTTAATCAAAGGAATAATTTCTAATGTCAGTCAAAATGTTTTTAAACACCAATATTAATGTTTATGGTCAAAGTGTTTTAAAACAAATTCATTTACAAAAAGGTTTCACTCAAAATCATTTTTAAATCAAAGCAACATTTTATTTTACTAGAAATGCCTTTAATCAAAGTAATACTTTATAGGGTTTAATCAAATACATTTTTAAATCCAAAACTTAGTGTTTAGGGTCAGAGAGTTTAAATCAAACCATTTGCAAAAAGTTTTACTTAAAAATTAATTTTAAAACATAATCAACAATTTTTGTTTTACTAGAAATGCTTTTTATTCAAGGAATATTTCCTCAGTGTCACAAAACATACTTTTAAATCCAAAAGTTGGTTTTTATGGTAGGTAGGTTCAAAACAAACCATTTACAAAAGATTTTACCCTAAAAACATTTTTAGAATAACTTTTTACTCAAAATAGGCCTAATAATGTTTGTGCAAAACAAATAATTTTCGAGAAGCAAAATGCTAAACTAAGCGCATGGTTGCAAAGTTTGCATTTTTTTATTCTAATGATATAAAATTTGTAAATTTTGGTCATGTAGATTAAAAATTATGAATTTTAAAAAATTAAACATCTAATAGAAATGATTCTATTTTTAAAACAAAACACAAGCCACGTGGTGTGCTCCTATTGGACGGTACCGCTTCGTTGGGATCGACTGATGCGATGTGTTGGATCTAAAGTGAACCGCACGACACAGATTGTTTCATACCCCTTCGTTTAGTGATTCTATCGCATCGCTTGGATCTGAATCCAACGGCTCGCGTCTACTGGTCATTCACTGGCGGCGCTGGAGATAGTGGATGGCGGCGGCGCGCTCGGGCAGAAGCGTTGCGGAGGCTACAGGTCGCGAGGGAGTGAACGGAGAGGCTCACCAGATTTGGAGGAGTGTGACGATGCTCAACGTGGCCGTGGTTGGCGAAGGGGCGCACGGGGACGACGAGAATTCCTCGTCGGAGCTAGCATCAGCGTCGGGCACATACTGTCGTTGTCGGGGGCGAGCTCCTGGGGCATAAGAAGGCAAGGCAACATGTCAGGGAGATGCGCACGGTTGCAGAGGTTGTGAGGGGACCTAGCAGAGGGCAAGGGGCGCGATGAATCGTCGGCAACCTCTCACCGGAGTTGAAGCAGTCGATGGTGGCGTGCAGGCGAGACGGAGCAGACGCTTAGGTGCACGAGAAAGTACGAGGTTGGGGTCAGTAGATGCGCACAATGATGACAAACCAACTAGCTTGAACCAGAGGGCCAGGGGAGGCGTGTGGTCACCGGAATTTGCCGACGAGCTCGTCGGAGACAGTAGCTGTTCGAGCAAGAATTCGTGCAGCCTAGGGGCTCTCGAGGTGTGGCGTCTGAGGGGAAATGGAGAGGAGAGGGAGGCTATTTTGAGGGCGTCATCGCTGGCGAGATTTACTGATCCTTCAATGCGAATTTACGCGGATTAATCGCGGTGGAAACGGCAGCGAGGTGAGGGGCGAACTGGTCGCGGGTGGGGAAGAAGATGAGTTGGTAGTGGGGCTGCGTCGTCAGCGAGAGAGAGCCGGTGCACGTGGGGTCACCAAGTCAGTGAGGGTGCGGGTTCGTTTGCGAGTGAAAGAAAACGGTTCGGGGAGGGGGAGGGAGTGGGCTGCGCTGGGCTAGCTGGGCTGGGTTGCTTCTTTATATTTTTTTCTTCTTCTGTTTTCTTTTCTTTTTCTGTTTCTATTTTCTGTTTTGATTTTGTTCAAATATTTCAAACACCCATTTGAATTCAGAACTTTTCCAAACTTTCAGTAAGTTGTAATACTGTTTATTAATGTATTTTAAAGTCCATTTTAGAATAATTCTTTTATTCATTTATGGTTTATTATTTATTTATAATGGGCACTTGTCTTCATTTAAATTCGATTTTAAATATATTTTTCAAACTTCTATTTGAATTCTAATTTTTACCAAACCTTTTCCAGTAGGTTTTATTTATTCATTAGTGCAATAATTCACTTTGAATTATTTAAATATTTTAATATGATTTAATTTTCATTTAAATTGGGCATTTGTCTTTATTCAAATAAAATCAAGTATGGTTTTAAACCCATACAAATTTTATTCAATTAATTCTTTTTAAGTTTAATTAGATACTTTTTAATCCACTTGGGAAAATTCCAATTTATTATTTTCTCAAGATTTAATTACTTTAGGGATTTTGTCTCCATTTAAATAGAATTGAATTTGGTTAATGCCATATAATTTTTATTTGAATATTCTTTATCCCTTTATTTTATTTGGATTTGGATTATCTTTATTCCATTTGCTTGTGGATTTAATTCAAGTTCCAATTTGTCTTCCAAATAATTTTCTTGGGTTTTATTATTTATTTAGGAAATTTGTCTTTATTTAAATAAAATTGAATATGGTTCAAAGCTCATATAGTTTTATTTAAATAATATTTTATTTATTTTTATTATTTAATATCTTCCATTTGTTTATGGATTTGGCCAAGATTTAATTTGGCTTTTAAATATTCCTTATTTATTTATTTTCTTCCTTTGCCTTATAAAATCCATATATTTTTATTTATAGATCCAAAATTGGTGATTCCAATTTGTATAACTTTATTTAATATTTGTTTATATTTTTAAATCATTTTAGAATTATTTTGCTAATAATTTGGTATGGATTTTTAGTTAGGAGCTTTATTAGCCTTGGGAATTAATTCCTTTTAACTTATTAAGTTCATAAGTTTTTATCCATGGCTCCAAATTGAATGAAACTAATTTCTATGGTTTTATAATATTTTTGTTTATCATTTTTGATCATTGATCATTTATAAATGTTTGTTGCTGAATTTTTATATGGATAAAATCCATAGTCTTAGAGAGATCTTGGAAATGATTTTCTTCCATTAGGGTTTTAGGGTTTTGGTTTGTTTTTCCATGTGTTTAAATTTCAAGATACATTAATTGCTGGATGCATTTCACTTGATTTAAATTTTGTTGGATTTCATTTGAATTTTGTTCAAGAAGGGTTTTGATGTTTCCATTCAGAAACAAAAAGTTTCTTTTCACCCTAAATTTCAACAATTTTTTTTCACATTTCAAAATTTGGAAAATTTTGGGATGTGACAGGCTACCACCCTTAAAAGAAATCTCATCCCGAGATTTGGGAAGGCTAGAGGTTACAAGTTGGTTTCAAGACAACTAGGTTACTACCACCCTTAAAAAGGTTTTCAACTAGATTACATCTTGGCTTACTTGGGGGCTTGATGTAACTTCTCTGGATAGTTGTTTGCATAATGGCCTAGATCTTTGCATTTGAAACACATCAATTGGCTAATATCCTTTTTCTTATTTGGTATCATTGCCTCTTGTTTGTTCCCTTGGTTCTTCTTCTTCTTTTCTGGACATTCATTGGCATAGTGTCCCATCTCTTTGCAATTGTAACATTGCACTTGGATTTTGTCCTTCTTCTTCTTTTTGGGTCTCTCCAAACCTAGGAGTTCTTCTAGCTCATGCTCTTCATATCTCACCTCAAACGTGGGAAATATTTCTCTCTTCTTGGGGCAGTTACTAGAGATATGACCTTCTTATCCACAAGAGTAGCAACACTTTGTGGTCACTTTGGATGTGGCCATATGAGGCATGGTTCTGACTTTGCCTTCATCCTTCTTGGTAGAAATTGTTCCCTTATGGAGGTTTCCAAACATTTGATGCATTCCATCTTGCTTCATTTATTGAACTATGGGATAGATGGGGCATTGGATAGGGACATGATCATTTCCTTCACATAGGAAACAAGTCACTTGGGATGTGGGGCATTGTTTAGTTGGATGTTTCTCTTCACAATTAGGGCATTGATCCTCATGCTATTTATAAGTGTGTCCTATGTCTCCACAAATATTGCAAGCTTGAGTTCCTTCTATAATATCATCTTTGACATCATTGTTGTCACAATATCCTTGGGAAAGGTTGTCTCTCATGTTGATAATTTGATTTGTCATCCTTTGCAACAATTGGGACTGGATTTCCAAAAACTTTTGCATGGTTAGGTTTATCCCATTGTTGTTGGCTAAAAACTGAGTTCTCACTTGATTCAACTGGGCTTGGGTTGCTAGTAGTTTTTCTCTCATGTGCATCTCTTGGTTGTTGTTGTCGTCACCATTCTTGATGTTGGAGTCTCTTGGAGAAGTCATCTGTTTGGGTTGGATTGGGATTAGAGTAGGAAAAATATTCCTAGAGAAAGAATTTTACTCACGCACAACAATTCTGAAGGGAATATGCCCTGAGAGGCAATAATAAAGTGTTTATTATGTGTATTCCAAGTATATGTTAGATGTTTATTTTGCATGCTATAATTGTATTAATATGAAAACGTTAATACATGTGTGTTTAATAAACAAACAGAAAGTTCCTAGTTATGCCTCTCTCATAAACTAGCTCGTTGATTAACAAGATGATCAAGGTTTCCTGATCATGGTTATTGGATGTTGTTAATAACGGGATCACAACATTAGTGTAATGGTGTGATGAACATTCATCCGAAGTATAGCATTACGATCAAAGTCAATGAGTTTATATTGCTATAACAACTTACGAAGTGATCCTAATCCTTAGACCATGAGATCATGTCAATCACTAACACCGGAAGAGTTTCTTGATAACATCAAACGTCACACCGTAACAGGGTGATTATAAAGATGGATTCAGAACTAATAAAGTGTTATGTTGAGGCTCATGGATCGAGAGTGGAATTTGTTCATCCCGATGACGGATAGATATACTCTGGGCCCTCTCGGTGATATCACATTTATTAGCTTGCAAGCAAGTGATTTGATCACTAGAATGTTATATCACAGGAACGAGAAAAGAGTGCATGTCGATAACGAGATCAAACTAGGTATGGAGATACTGATGATCGAATCTCGGACATGTAATATATCGTGAAACAAAGGGATTAAGATACTAGCGTAAAAGGTTCCGACGATCACAAGAAAGTCATCGTTGAATGTGTGGGAGTCAGTATGGGTCTCCAGATCCCGCTTCTGATTATTGATCCGAGAGGGGTCTCGATCATGTCCGCATTATTCACGAACCGTAGGGTGACACACTTAAGAGACACCGACATCCAATTGGAGCAAATGTTTCATGCCGAAAGAATGAACAAGCGCAGGAATTTATTTCACTAGATACCGAAACAGGTTTTCGGGTGAAATTGCATAAAGTGGTTATGCATGTGAAATAGAATTCTAGCAAGGGGTTATTTGTGAATGTTTGTCATTAAAGTAATTGACAAAATTCTGAATAAAATAAAAGAGTTTTATTTAATGAGAGTTTGCATTAAATTTGGTGGAAATTTAATGGGAATTTGAGTGGACTTTTGAGTGGAGGGAATTTAAAGGAGATTTGTGAGTGGAGTGTCCACCCACATGAAGAGGGGAGGGCAAGGGGCAGCCCCATGTGCCGGCCACCCCCTTGGGGTTCCCCCCTCCTCCTATAAAAGGAGCCCCCCTCCTCACTTGTCTCTCACACCTCCTCGTGAAGGATCTCTCTCCCCCTCTAGAATTTATCCCCCATGGTCTCGGACTAGCGAGATACATGTTCCCGGTGGCTATTCGGCAAGAAAGAGTTGTGCTTCCGCTGCATCGCTGGAGCGAGGAGGCGAAGGTTGCTCGGTGCCTCGAACGTGTGTGCGAGCACGGATGCGCTGCTGAGTTGCGGCGCTAGGACTTCCTCTCGATCTTGAGATCCGCAAGAGATCGTCTACATCAACCACGAGTTGAACTCGTTAAGCTTTGTCGGTCTTCAAGGGTATGTTCTCTACGGATATACATCCGCCCATTGTTTGTATCTAGTAGATAGATCTTGGTATATAGTTCACATCGTAGGAAATTTTTTGTTTTCTATGCTGCGAACCCTACAGTGGTATCAGAGCTGGTTCTATGCGTAGATACTTTACACGGGTAGTACACATATGAGTATGTGGGCGATGATGATCATGTTGTTGCTCCTTTGTTGTAATTTTGGATATTGGTGGCATAGTGGGATGAAGCGGCCCAGACAAACTTTACATGTCCTCGCACATGAGACCTGTTCCACGCTTGACATGCAACTAGTTTGCATAAGTGGCTAGCGGGTGTCTGTCTCTCCTACTATAGTCAATATTTATTTTGAAGGCGAGTTGTCAAAAATTTGATTATCCTCATTGTGGTTCATGTTCGTAGGTAAGAACGGTTCTATCTCGAAAGCCCTAAGCCACGTAAAACTTGCAATGGATAAATTAGAGGCGTCTAGTTTAGATTGTTGCTGGGCTAGTGTTATGATATGGTAGTGTTGTAAGTAGAAGTATGAGATGATACTCTTACAACACACATAGCGTGTAAAATCCATAGACCTTGGATTTACACATATAGGTATGATAGTGATCATACCACGATGCACATGATAGAGATCATCTGCGGCAACCATATAATTTCACTAATAAACATATGATGTTTGATAGCATCTTATATTGCTTGTTTAGCGCTTTGTTAGCATAATAAGATGATCCCTCATTTAAATATCAAGATAAGAATGTGTTCTTCCTTTAGTATGCACCGATTATGTTTTCGTCGCTCCAAGACATCACGTGATGATCGGGTGTTCTTGGATCCACGACCATATTTCGGGTGTAAAACAGTTACACACGCGAATACTAAGGTTCTAACTTGGCGAGCCTAGCATGTACAGACATGGTCTCGGAACACAGACCGAAAGGTTAAGCATGAGTCACATAGTTGATATGATGCCCATTTGATGCTCGCCTTTGAAGCTATACCGACTCACGTGATGAT
This sequence comes from Avena atlantica, assembly GCA_910589765.1. Lineage (NCBI taxonomy): Eukaryota > Viridiplantae > Streptophyta > Magnoliopsida > Poales > Poaceae > Avena > Avena atlantica. The sequence continues at coordinate 358,356,891 of OU342734.1, read as the reverse complement.
CGGACTTGGTGTAGTGGATTTGGTTCATGTAATCACCAAAAAGGCACGAGGGATGTCGTTTTTGAGTGGGAGTTCATTCATAATATAGATTAGTTGAACTCAATCTATCATACACATAGTCTAAACTTTACAAATTTTGTTGTAGATGGCACCACCTGCCTTTAATTTCAATGTGTTCATGGAGAAAGAGAAACTAGAAACGAACGGTAGAAACTTTACCGAATGGGCCATGAATTTGAGGATTCTCCTCTCTGCTGCACAAAAGCAATATGTGCTAGAAGCGCTGTTAGGCCCCCCACCTTTTGATGATGCCCCTGACGAGGAGAAGAATGTCTATCAGACTCGTCAGGAGGACCACAACTTAGTTCATTGCGGCATATTGTATGGGCTAGAGCCAGAACTTCGAAAGCATTTCAAAAACGGCAATGCATTTGATACAATGGGTGAGTTGAAAATGATTTTCGACACACATGCTGTTGTAGAGATCTACAACGCTTCAGAAAAGTTCTTTAGCTGCATGATGGAAGAGCACAGCTCCGTTAGTGAGCATGTACTCAAGATGTCGGGTTACGCCGATAAGCTTGTGTCCTTGGGAATATCGATTCCCATTGACTTAGGCATCCATCGTGTTCTGCAGTCTCTGCCACCTACAGCGAATTTAGGCGGATTAATCGCGGCGAAAACGGTAGCGAGGTGAGGGGCGAACTGGTCGCGGGTGGGGAAGAAGACGAGCTGGCAGTGGGGATGCGTCTTCAGCGAGAGAGAGAGGGGATGCACGTGGAGTCACCAAGTCAGTGAGGATGCAGGTTCGTTTGCGAGTGAAAGAAAACGGTTCGGGGAGGGGGAGGGAGTGGGCTATGTTGGGCATGTTGGGCTTGCTCGGCTAGGCTGCTTCTTTATGTTTTTTTTCTTCTTCTGTTTTTTTTTTCTTTTTCTGTATTGATTTTGTTCAAATAATTCAAACACCCATTCGAATTCAGAACTTTTCCAAACTTTCAGTAAGTTTTAATACTGTTTATTAATGTATTTTAAAGTCCATTTTGGAATAATTCTTTTATTCATTTATGGTTTATTATTTATTTATAATGGGCACTTGTCTTCATTTAAATTATATTTTAAATATATTTTTCAAACTTCTATTTGAATTCTAATTTTTCCCAAACCTTTTTCAGTAGGTTTATTTATTCAATAGTGCAAATAATTCACTTTGAATTGTTTAAATATTTTAATATGATTTAATGTTCATTTAAATTGGGCATTTGTCTTTATTCAAATAAAATCAAATATGGTTTTAAACCCATACAAATTTTATTCAATTAATTCTTTTTAAGTTTTATTAGATACTTTTTAATCCACTTGGGGAAATTCCAATTTATTATTTTCTCAAGATTTAATTACTTTAGGGATTTTGTCTCCATTTAATAGAATTGAATTTGGTTAATGCCATATAATTTTTATACGAATATTCTTTATCCCTTTATTTTATTTGGTTTGGATTATCTTTATTCCATTTTATTGTGGATTTAATTCAAGTTCCAATTTGTTTTCCAAATAATTTTCTTGGGTTTTATTATTCATTTAGGCAATTTGTCTTTATTTAAATAAAATTGAATATGGTTCAAAGCCCATATAGTTTTATTTAAATAATCTTTTATTTCTTTTTATTATTTAATAGCTTCCATTTGTTTATAGATTTGGCCAAGATTTAATTTGGCTTTTAAATATTTCTTATTTATTTATTTTCTTCATTTGCCTTATAAAATCCATATCTTTTTATTTATAGATCCAAAATTGGTGATTCCAATTTGTATAACTTTATTTAATATTTGTTTATCTTTTTAAATCCTTTTAGGATTATTTTGCTCATAATTTGGTATGGATTTTTAGTTAGGAGCTTTATTAGCCTTGGAAATTAATTCCTTTTAACTTATTAAGTTCATAAGTTTTTATCCATGGCTCCAAATTGAATGAAACCAATTTCTATGGTTTTATAATATTTTTATTTATCATTTTTGATCATTGATCATTTATAAATGTGTGTTGCTGAATTTTTATATGGATAAATTCCATAGTCTTAGAGAGATCTTGGAACTGATTTTCTTCCATTAGGGTTTTAGGGTTTTGGTTTGTTTTTCCAAGAGTTTAAATTTCAAGGTACATTAGTTGCTGGATGCATTTCACTTGATTGAAATTTTGTTGGATTCCATTTTCATTCAAATTTTGTTCAAGAAGGGTTTTGATGTTTCCATTTAGAAAAAAAAGTTTCTTTTCACCCTAAATTTCAACAAAAAAATTTACATTTCAAAATTTGGAAAATTTTGGGATGTGACACCTATGGAAGAAGAAATTGTTGAAACTGGAAGCTCATTAGATGAAAAATAGGAGGAGAGTGATGAAAAAAAGGAGGAGGAATGGATCTACCCATGCCTACCTTCTAATGAGAGTAACTCTTTACCGCTTACATTATTTGATTGTCCCCCATGATTACCAAAGTAGGATGAATGTTATGTTCCTGTGGATCCTTTTGAAATATCTACTTTGGATAAAACATGTGAAGGTTTTAATCCCACTATTTCTGAGCTTAATAGAAATTATGTGTTTGTAGATCATGAAAAGCATGCTTTATGTGATAGCTATATTGTTGAGTTTATTCATGATGCTACTGAAAAAAAATATTATGAGAGAGGAAAGTATGGTTGTAGAATTTTTCATGGTACTAAAACACCTCTCTATGTGCTGAAAGTTTTGAAGTTACTCTTGTTTTATCTTCCTATGCTTGTCACTTTGTTCTTTGTGAATTTATTTGTGTATAAAATTCTGATGCATAGGAAGAGGGTTAGACTTAAATGTGTTTCGAATTTGCTTCTTGATGCTCTCTTTTACTTCAATTCATATTTCTTATGTGAGCATCTTCTCAAACTTTCTGTGCTTAACATAAAAGGCGATTAAAGAAAAGTACTTGTTGGGAGATAACCCAAGAGTTTCCTGAAGGGAATATGCCCGCGTGGCAATAATAAAGTGGTTATTATCGTATTCCTTGTTTATCATAAATGTTTATTTTACATGCTATAATTGTATTAATACGTAAACGTTAATACATGTGTGTTTAATAAACAAAAGGAAGTTCCTAGTTATGCCTCTCTTATAAACTAGCTCGTTGATTAACAAGATGATCAAAGGTTTCTGGATCATGGACATTGGATGTTGTTAATAATGAGGTCACAACATTAGTGTAATGGTGTGATGAACATTCATCCGAAGTATAGCATTACGATCAAAGTCATTGAGTTCATATTGCTATAACATCATACGAAGTGATCCTAATCCTTAGACCATGAGATCATGTCAATCACTAACACCGAAAGAGTATCTTGATAACATCAAACGTCACACCGTAACAGGGTGATTATAAATATGGGTTCAGTACTACTAAAGTGTTATGTTGAGGCCCATGGATCGAGAGTGGAATTTGTTCATCCCGATGACGGATAGATATGCTCTGGGCCCTCTCGGTGATATCACATTGATTAGCTTGCAAGCAAGTGATTTGATCACTAGAATGTTATATCACGGGAACAAGAAAAGAGTGCATGTCAGTAACAAGATCAAACTAGGTATGGAGATACCGATGATCGAAACTTGGACATGTAATATATCGCGAAACAAAAGGATTAAGATACTAGCATAAAAGGTTCTGACGATCACAAGAAAGTCATCGTTGAATGTGTGGGAGTCAGTACGGATCTCCAGATCCCGCTTCTGATTATTGATCGGAGAGGGGTCTCGATCATGTCCGCATTATTCGCGAACCGTTGGGTGACACACTTAAGAGACACCGACATCCATTTGGAGCAAAAGTTTCATGTCGGAAAGAATAACAAGCGCTGGAATTTATTTCACTAGATACTGAAACGGGTTTTGGGGTGAAATTGCATAAAGTGTATTTGCATGTGAAATGAAATATTAGCAAGGGGTTATATGAGAATGTTTGTCATTAAAGTAATTGACAAAATTCTGAATAAATAAAAGGAGTTTTATTTAATGAGAGTTTGCATTAAATTTGGTGGAAATTTAATGGGAATTTGAGTGGGTTTTTTAGTGGAGGAAATTGAAAGGCATTTGTGTGAGTGGAGTGTCCACCCACATGAATGAAAGGAGGGGAGGGGAAGCCCCATGGCTGGGCGCATGGCCCCTTGGGTTCCCCCTCTCCCTATAAAAGGATCCCCCTCCCTCTCTCTCACTCACACCTCCTCGTGAAGGATCTCTCTCCCCCTCTAGTATTTATCCCCCATGGTCTCGGACTAGCGAGATACATGTTCTCGGTGGCTATTCGGCAAGAAATATTATGCTTCCGCTGCATCGCTAGAGAGAGGAGTCGGAGGTTGCTCGGTGCCTCGTATGTGTGTGCGAGCACGGATGCGTTGATTTTTGCGGTGCTAGGACTTCCTCTCGATCTTGAGATCGGAAAGAGATCGTCTAAATCAACCATGAGTTTGGACTCGTTAAGATTTGTCGGTCTTCAAGGGTATGTTCTCTACGGATATACATCCGCCCGTTGTTTGTATCTAGTAGATAGATCTTGGTACATAGTTGTTCCCATCGTAGGAATTTTTTTTGTTTTCTATGCTGCGAACCCTACATTTTCTTGAGTCTTGGAAGTTATTACTTCATTAATGACCTATCCTTATCCTTTTTGTTTGCTTTTTGTGCCAAGAATGACCTCTAATGAGAGGGAAGTAAGATTTGGGGAGTTGCTGTCCCGAAACAGATTTTTGTGCTCCACCATAAAAATTCGTGAGGAGTCTCAGTAAGTCGGATTGAGCTGAAAATTTATGAATAAATCCCTAGTATGTTAGATAACTTTCATTAGATAAACAATTTTTTATTTAAGCAACAGAAGGTCTTCAAAAAAATTGGTTTCTACCTGCTGATCTGTTTTGCCAAATTTCTGCCATTATTTGCATTTGCTTCTTATTGATTCCTTTTTGGGTTCTTTTTGGGAAATTGAGCTTTTTGAGCGAATTGCTACAGTAGCTTGGGTTTTTAGTGAAAGTTTTGCTGTTCTAAAGCTAAACCCAAGGGTCTATTATCTTTTGAATACACTAATGTTGCTAATGAAGATTGTGTGAAGTTTTTTGTGAAGGAAAAAATTTAGGTGTAGAGATAGAATGATAAGGAGATGAAGAATGGACAAAAGCTCAAGCTTTGGGATGCCACCCCGGTGTCAACCCAAGAAATATCCAAGAGGTACAAGCGTCAAATCTTAGGGATGCCCAAGGCATCCCCTTCTTCATCAATAAAAAGCTCAGGTCTTTCTAGACACTTCGTTTTTAATGTTTCATGCACTATTGTGTTGTTCTTGGAGCATCTTAGTTTTTGTTTGCTTTGTTTAGTTTGTCTAGTTTGCTTGAATAAATTAGTTTGGACCCCCGTTCTCGCTGTGTTGTTTCAAATAAGTTGATTGGTGTTGGAAAGGAGTAGAAAGTTCTTGCTTGAATAGTGCAAGAGGAGCTTGCTTTGACTGTGACTTAGACTTTAGCATGTCATGCTAGGTGTTTTTTTGACCTTATGATTATTGTTGTAGCATGACTTGTTCCAAACAATTGGGATTGCTTAGTGTGCCTTGAAAAAAATCATGCATTGTTTTAGCATGCAAAAGCATAGTATTGGGGTATTCTCCTTTGATGCTTTATTTGGGTTAACTTGGCACATGCTCACACCAAGTTATTACTATGAACAAGTCACTATAGCCTCTATGATCATTTAGTCCTTGACTTTTAGTACCACTCTATGCTTTGATTAGTAATGTTTTGTCGCTCTGCATGATTATGGCCATTATTGCTCTCTTAGTTGGTCGCTCCCAGTCTTTTTCTAGCCTCCACTTGTATGAGTAATCCCTACTCATGCTTCCAACTACCAATAAACCAAGTTATTCCAAAGTGTCCATTATAAATTCCTATGCATGGTGTGTTACACCATTCCAAGTATATTCTTGTTTTCAGCTATCTTCCAATTAAAAAATATTTTGTTATGTGAAAACTTAGTGATTAAAGCTCTCACAAACTTGATGGCACACTTTATTTTTCTTGCCCCTAATAAACTTGAACCATTGTGTCATCTATGTTGTATATGCTTGCACTTATACGTTGGAATTAGCAGAACCGTGCTGTCACGGGGAACACTTTCAACATTGCACTTGTACTTTGTACACAATTGATATCATGCTCTTTTGTCTATGGATGTCGTCGGTGTGAAATAAAGAGGGAGCTTGTAAGTATGGATTTATGTATGTGTGTTAGAGAAACTCCTGGGTCGCTAGCCTAAGTCATGCCTAATTATGGTGGAAACTTGCAGCATCACCATAATGAGCAATCTGTGAAGCATCCTCAATAAAAACCCTATGCAAATAGCAAATAAAAATATCGCTGAGATGCTCATATTCTTCTTGCCTTGTCATTTTGGTTATGGGATAGCTCCTGTACCATGTGCAAGGGTTACCCGTTGGCGGTTCTTTATGATACGCATGTACTTCATATGACAAGAACTTACACGTGACTAAAGTTGAGTAGCATGAGGAGCGGCCCTCATGTTCAAGGGACATGAGATTGCCAACTTATACTTTTTCAAGCATATACTCCATAGTTTGTTCAATTTGACCTTAATCACTTCAAGATGCTTATGATAGGGGCAATGAGGGCTGAAAGCTAACAAGTACAATAATTTTTGGAAGCTCTTTTTGAAACTTGAAATCCATGCTTCCCTTTATGAAGGGCCTTTCTTCCACCATTATATAGAGTCTCCACCTTCTACCTTTAGGCACCAGTTAAGAGAGCATAGTTGCCATTCTTAGTTCTATGTGCATTGTCCCAAAACTTATTGATTGATGCATATTGTTAATATTACTTATTCTTGTGCTATTTGTATCTAGTCACTCTTATGAACTTTGAAGGTGTCCTATGCATCTATTTGCTACTCTATGAGGGACAAGTTGAATGCCACTATGCTATGTTTTCTGTATGTGAAACAAACAAACGTTTTTCAATGCATGTTATTCATGAGCTTCATTTGTAGCCTTTCATGTTACATGCATAGTTACTTTGTCTTACTGTTAGAACTCCATCTTCATGCTCATGTTTAGAGTTCTTTGATCCCAGCTTTCATTGCTTACAAATGGTTTGATCTTGGTTTTGATGGTGCATGTCACCTCAAAAATTATTCTTTTTATCACTTACCTACTCGAGGACGAGCAGGAGTTAAGCTTGGGGATGCTTGATATGTCGGAAATGTATCTATAATTTTTTATGTTCCATGCTTGTTTAGTATCTACTTTGCTTTGCTTTGTCCACACTTTCAGGTGTTTTTATATGTTTTCTGGTACTAACCTATTAACAAGTTGCCACAGTGCCAGTTGCCTGTTTTCTGCTGTTTTTGGTTCTAGAAAAGCTAGTAAGGAAATATTCTTGGAATTGGACGGGACAAAATCCAAAGTCAATATTTCACCGAGGAGAACGCAGAGTCCAGAGGAGAGACGGAGGGGATCCATAGGGCGGCTGCACCCCCCAGGCGCGGGACCACCCTAGGACGCGCCTGGACAGGGTATGGGCCTCCTGGCCGCCTCCCTGCCTCGCCTCTTCGCCTATAAGAATCCCCTGATGCCTAAAACCTAAGTACCTGATCAATATTCCACTAAACCGTCTGAAGTCTCCGCCACCATCGTCCCTAGATCGGGGGATATGAAGCTCTTCCCGGCACCCTGCCGGAGAGGAGATCATCCCGGAGGCCTTCTTCTTCATCATGCCAGCCTCCGGTATGAATCGTGAGTAGTTCCACCTTGGACCACGGGTCCATGTAGTAGATAGATGGTTGTATCTCCTCCTTTGTGCTTTCATGTCTAGATCTTGTGAGATCCATTCATGATCAAGATCTCGTCTATTTGTAATCATGCATGTTGTGTTTGCGGGGATCCGATGGATACTGAGATTACTATGTCAGATTGATTAATGGTTTTGTCTTATTGATTCTATCATGTTTGTGTTGTTTGTGATCTTGCATGCTCTCCGTTGTTAGTAGCTATCTTGGCCAAGTAGTTGCTAGTGACTCCAAGAGGGGGTATTTATGCTCGATAGTGGGTTCATGACTCTATTTAATCTAAGGGAAGTGACTAAAATCTCTAAGGTTGTAGATGTGTTGTTGCCACTAGGGAGAAAACAACGGTCTCTTATTCATGGAACAAGTGGATTATTTACGTTACACACTTTGCTTAAAGCAGTTGTCTATTGCTTCCAACTTAATACTGGAGGGGGTTCAGATGATAACCCAAAGGTGGAATTCTAGTCATAGATGCATTTGGATGGCGACCTATGTATCTTGTTGTATTGCCCAATCGAATCTCATAGGATCATGATGTCTAGTATTGCATTGTTATGCCTTGCTCAGTCCTGTCAATTACCCTGCTATAATTTGTTTACCCAGCATGCCATGTTTGTTTATCTAAGGAGAACACCTCTAGTGAACTATGGACCCCGGTCCAATATTTACCATTGATACATCTTCCACTATTACTGTTTACTTGCTGCAAACCACCATCACCTTCCACACCATACAGTTAATCCTTTGTTACAGCAACCGGTGAGATTGACAACCTCACTGTTCGTTGGAGCAAAGTCTTGAGTTTGTGTTGTGTAGGTTTCCAAGTTGCTTGCAACACCTTTGCGACGTTTCCTTCCTCCTACTGGTTCGATAACCTCGGTTTCTTACTGAGGGAAGACTTGCTGTTGTGTTGTATCACACCTTGATCTTGGGGTTTCCCGACGAAGCGCAACAAAGCGCCATCAGTAGTCAATGAATAAATCTCCTAGTCAAATAGAGGTACTAAGAAGATAATTATAATACAAATGTAATGTTGTATTGATAAAGCCTTGATTAGCCATCTGGAAACCTAAGCCATGAATGATCAAAGGATTATAATGATCATACTCTAGTCACTAAGAGTGAATGATTATATCATGTATAAGTGCCATTGGTGGATAGAACATGATTAAAACCTAGCATAGATATGTTATCCTAGATGAGTCATGACAATTCACAATGTTATAATGTGAAGTTGGAAAATGAGTTACTAGAGATAAGTAGAGATAAGATAGTATGACTAAGCTGAAGCTAGAGTAGCATGGAGTTATTGAAGAACTGTTATTCCTCTTAAAGGATAGTAAGGTTTTGAGGAAAATAGAATTGGATATATAAATCTATTGGAGTAATATTAGTGATGGATGATAAAGGAAGAGTATGAATGGAGTTAACTGTAACCATTTGTTGAATTGAAGATTATCATTAATAAGAGTAGTTGATATAACCAAGTATAAATATGAGAAGATTATGAAAAGCTTCAGTGACAAGCTTCTGAGAATTATAAGTGAGATTACAAAGTAATTGTGAAGTGAGAGAGTAAACATTCAAATGGACTTAGATTCATTAGAAGCATTCCAGAGATGGGAATTATCTCTATAAGGAGATCATGTAGAGCTTTAGTGTCAAGTTCATTGGATTTCAAATGGATTTAGAAGGAGGAAGTATCGAGAAGATTATTCTTGTGAATTAAAACTCATCATGTTAACACATGATGATGGATATGAAGGAGTAGTATATCTAGGAAAGGAATTCCTCAAGTAAGAAACAATAATTATAAAGAATGGAAAATAGGAATTCTTGGTAAACACTCAACCTTAAATCTATAATTAAATTTAATATCTATCCCATCTATTTGATCAATCATCCTATTTCCACAATGGCTTATAGGAATGTTTTCCTATAGCAAATCACTTAAGCACATCTTTGTCATTTCCAACTATCATAATCATATGTGCTTAGGAACCATCTTCCTTAATTCTTTCTCATAAGTTAGCCTAAAGATCAATCACACTATTTTATCTTGGATGGTGATACCATTCATGAACACAAACATAAAGATAATATGTCTTAACCACTAATCTTTATTCACATCATTAAAGGATACATGTATATTAAATCTCTTAAAACTCATGGTAAACATTTATAATTCTAAACCCTAACCTCTATGCAAATTATAAAAAAATATTTACCTGGATATTTCCTAGACTCATGGGAATAATATTAACCATCTTAATTCCTTAAAACTTTATGTGTCATATAATAATGAAGGATCACCATATAAAAATTTCTTTAATATTATAAGTTATTAAGAATCAAATCTTATGAATTCATAGTAACACATCCTTTAATAAGTTATGGTTTATATAGGTAAATAAAATTCATAACAAAAGCCTCTACAAAATATTAATAGGAAAAGGACCTATATAAAGAAAATAAATAAACTATAACATTATATAATAAAATCTCACAAAATGAATCTAAATACACTTCATTATTGCTGCAACTATTTAGCAAATAATTTCTATAAAGAAAGTTACAAACAAATGTGTAATTACAATATTAGAAATGAAAACAGAAAAGAATAAAGAAAAAGAAAAGGACTCAGTCCAGAAACTGGCCCGGGGCCCATTTCCTTCTCCACCTATATATCGCTCGTGTGCAACAACAATAATCTTTCTCACAAGCTTTACAGCAGCCCACTTCGGCCCACACAACCCACACAACGGCTCATCGGTGACTGACAGATGGGACCAGAGGAGGGTTCACGGGTTGAGAGTAAAGATTTTCCAAGGGGTTTTCCACAAAATGCTCGTTGCCGTCTTCCTCGTGTGTCACAAGCAGCTCGCTGGAGGAATCCACTGCCGCTCGATGTCGTCACCGTCGTCAGCTATGCATCGAGATGCCCACCATCGTCCCAGTGGTGGATAAGAAGGCCACCACGGCACAATGTCTCATCCTTATCCCCATTCCTCTCTTCTTCCTCTATATCTCCTTAATACTGAAACCCTAGCTCACCGGAGACGCTCGTCGCCATTGCTCTAAAGCTTCCCTTGCCCTATCAAGTTCACCGTTGGAACCACCGTGCTGCTCTGGTTCATCTCGTGGAAGGAATCGGTCGTGCATGCCTTAATCGAGCTCCACGGTCTCGTCTTCCCGAAGTCCGATCGTCGCGGTTCCCGTCGATTCCGCCCATGATTTACTTCGCCGAGCCCTTCGTCGCGCTCCTGGCGAGCTCCTGAGTACCCTTTTACTCTTGGATTCATTGATTGTACGTTGTAGTGGCCTAACCGTGTGAGTTCGAACATAACCGCCGCATAATCTCGCCGTCAACTAAGCTCTGATGACCATTTCTGAGTGGCGCCGCCACTATCAGGCTCCCCGTCGCGTCCTTTCTAGAATCATCAACCACAGCCCCGTTCCCACACGGGATCCACCAATCGATCAACAACCTGAGAGGATCAGTCTCGGGTGACGTCAGCGTGACATCATGCTCATGTCATATTACCTTTTATTGAATTGTTTTATTGTTCTAGAAATGATATGGCATATGCCCACTAGTCAATGACTAGGGTAGAATTATCCCAGATGAGAAAAACCCCTCACCTCATGCTGACATCAGCAGTGACGCAGTAAACGCTTCTGTTATTATATTTTAATAATTTAGGAAATGAATAAATCTTATAAATTCAATAACTATTTTTTATAATTCATAAAAATGTGTTTAATATATGAACATTTTCAAAAAAAATAAAATCTACAACTTAAAACTATCAAACATTATTGTGTTAATAATTTAAATAATTATTATTTTAATAAAGATTTTATAAGTAATAATACTTTGATAATTCATATTTCAATATTGGAAAATGTTAAAAATACAAATAATATATCAAAATTCTTTGAAAAATAAGAATTATAATTTAAATTATAATCATGTATTATTATTTCACCTAATTAAATATTTATTATTTATTATTTGTTTATAAAGTAATAAATCATATAAAAATCAGATCTTATTATTTATAAATCACAAAAATAAATGTAATATACCAAGTGATCACAAAAATAATATCTACATGTTAAAAGTATAACATTTCACCTTTGAAGTAAGTAAAAATATAATGCAATAATGACTTGAATTTAAATCTAATTTCTTAGTTGAAAATTCATAAAAGGATAAGTAAAAATTGCTAATATTTCTAAAATTATTACTTTAAGGTATAAAAATAATATTAGTCTTAAATATTGATAATATAAAGTCAAAATAGTTCAACATAATTAAAATACAATTTTTATTGAATTATCATTCAACTATAAAAGAATATTACTTTCTAAAAGAATTCTTAAGAAATTATAAAATCTTCAAGAGCAATATGTTTTGATTTAATAAAGCTTCTTACCATTGTTTCACTCTCAACTTTATAAATGGATTAAATCCAAAGATAGTTCATAAGTAGTAAATAATTTTTTTTATTTATTCACAAACCATAACCACACCTTTATAAGGAGATAAATGATTCCATTACATTATAATATTAAGAAACCACTACTCAAATAGAAGTATTACCACTCTTAGTTAGATTTAAAGAAACATTATGAAGTGAACAAAGAATAAATATCATAAGCATTACATCTTAAGTCCATCTATGTCCTTAAAGTTAAACTTTAGTCTACAAGACTATAAACATTACGATAAAGACTTTATTATGTGTTTTATAGTTTACTTTGGTCTATTTCAATTAAGACCTAATACATATCAAGACCAAAATAACCAAGTAAACACCAAGAGACATCGACCATATTCTATTAACCATCAAGATTGTTTAAACCTTAGAAAATAAACCTTTTCTTTGAAGGTTATCCTTTTTTCCACTTCAAACAACAAATTTTGTAATAATATCTCTAACTCTTAACAACTAAACTCAAGGACTTTTATAATAGTCAACAGATGAAAATTAATCATAATCACATTACTTTATACTTTACTTGTATATTTAGGATTGTTAACACTTAAGTTCCTTATAAATGCCATTACTTGTAACATAAAATTTGAAGATAAAACAATTCTTATATAAGCAGTCTTTGAATAGCATTCCACATTTGTGTATCTTATTGTTGTATGTTATTATAATTACATGTTGTTTCACACACACTCACAAGTCTTAATAAGAATCACAAGTGTGAAGCTTATCTAAAAGTACAAAACATTATAAGGGAACCACTTCTAGTATCCAAACCCTAGAACAAGGTACTCCGGGGATTCGAGTTTACAAAATTGCATTACATTACTTCTGTATAATAGCATCTTGCTTCTTTAAACATTAATCCTTACCGGACCAGTGATGCTGTTTTCAGATATTGGATCTTATATTGTCTCGAAGACCGTGAGTGCATAATCTTGCAATCACAAAAGGAAGTTCACACTTGCTCATGTCCTTTGATTATTTTCTGTAAAGTATTTTGCAAATCCAGTGTTGTCATCACCTGCATTTCAAAAAGGTCAGAAAACACTATTTTTGTAATAATATGATTATAGGTTATTTATCATGAGGTAATAACCTACTATGAAAGTTCCGGTGGTAAAGGAACATATTATATAGGACTTAACAACCAATGTCGCCAGTGATTCTTGCGCCGTATATCACGCGTTAACCATGAAATTTGGAATGGGACGGAGAAGTTAGCTATATCCTTTTCCTTCCGCATGTAGGAAAGACGACCTTAACATGACGTTGTGATTCCTTGTGCGGATCAAACATATGGGTGGGCACCCTTAGGCCCTACCATTTTGGTGTCTAGATTATCTATGACTGTCTGCCGGAGGTATAGCCGGTCCTATATGGTACTTGCCAGGGGCATCACCAACTCGTAGAGTCTTTGGGAACTCATCAGGGTTATACCCTACCCGAAAGGGGGATTAACGGAGGTGAGACGGACCCGAAGGATCGTGCAGACATGTGGGGTAACGGAGAGAGCAATGATTGGCTTGGATCTTAGTCTGGGCCTCATACCAAGGAAGTGTGAATGTGTTCGTGGCTCGGATGTGCAACAAAGCTAAGATCTCTCATGGGAAAAGTAACGCACCTCTGTAAAGTGTAAGAACTGTAACTTGTTACTCCCTGTTCCGGGAAGGAGCCACGAACACGGCATGAAAGGAACTCCACGAAAGTTCTGTTAAACCTGTGAAGGCTGACGGACATAGCTTTTCAGAATAAAAGCAACCTTTGAAGAAATGTTTATGAAAACCTGCATTGCCTACGACCTATGGTTTGTGGCTGTAGATATAGTGCATCAAACAATCTTTTCTAGTGAACTTGCTGAGTACGCTCGTACTCAACGTATTTTCTTAACCCTTGCTAGATTCTGAAGCCAATACAGACGACATATACATCAACTTATGCTCCAGGAATCACCATCAAAAGCTAAAGCTCTTCAATGAAGTCAAGAAAGTCAACACATACATCAAATCAAGTGAAGACGAAGTTGCTGATTAGATAGGAATATAATCTCTAGCCATAGAACCTACTTCTGTAGAGTATTGCAATCGCAGCAATACAAGCCCCAATAGTCCAGATACTAGTCTATTAGTATATTAGTTATGAGTTGATTATTCCTGATTATTCTTTGTAAGAAGTTTCTTTCTCTCTCTTTAACCTAGAGTGTTCTCTGGATCTTTTGTAAAGAGTTGAGTTGTAACCTATAGTCATGTCTTGGACCTGTTGTGTTTCTGTTGTACCACTTTGAGGGAAGTAATACTAGTGAACGGTGTTTCATTGGTGTTATGTCAACGACTATAGTGTACTACATCATGCAGTGGTATGCCGGGTCACCGCATGGACCTTCCAGAAAATTCTAGAAGCTTCCGATCAAAACACCGAAAACATTTCCGAACCCTGGAAATTGACTTTCCTTATATGAATCTTATTATCCGGACCATTCCGGATCTCCTCGTGATGTCCTGGATCCAATCCGAGAATCCGAACAACATTCGGTCTCCAACTCACATTCCATATCTACTTAAATAACATCAAATCCTTAAGTGTGTCTCCCTATGGTTTGTGAACTAAGCAGACATGATCGAGACACCTCTCCGATCAATAACCAATAGAGGGATCTGGAAATCCATATGGCTCCTACATATTTATACGATGACTTCGTGATCGAATGAACCATTTACATACGATACCAATTCCCTTTGTCGTGCGATACTTTACTTATCCGAGGTTTGATCGTCGGTATCTCTATACCTAGTTCAACCTCGTTACCGATAAGTACTCTTTACTCGTTCCTTGATATGACATCCCTTGTGACCTAGTCACATGCTTGCAAGCCAATTGGATGACATTCCACCGAGAGGTCCTAGAGTATATATATCCATCATATGGATGGAAAAATCCCACTCTTGATCCATGTGCTTCAACACATACTTTCAGAATGCCTAATGCCACCTTTATAACCACCCAGTTATGGAAGTGGTGTTTGATGTCATCAAAGCATCCATCCGGTGATGGTGATTAACATGATCTCATGGTCGAAGGATTAGGTTACTATGTATTTGAAAGCATGTAGCAAACAAACTCTAAATGACTTGATCTTATGCTATGCTAACTATAGGAGTGTGTCCATCACATCATTCTCCTAATGATATAATCTTGTTATTAATAACATCTAATGTCCATCTTCCTCAAAAAACATCTAATGTCCATGATCAGGAAACCATGACCATCTATTAATCAACAAGCTAGCTTAACAAGAGGCTTACCAGGGACTCTTTTATGTTTACAAAACACACAACTATTAATGTTTCATGTTAATACAATTATAGCATGGGATGTAAACATTTATCATAAAGACAAAGATATAATAATAACCACTCTATTATTGCATCTTGGGCATATCTCCAACAACCATAACACATACATCGTCTGGGGGCGATTCCGGCCACATCATTCTAGAGTCTTGTCGTCGCGCCATAAGTAGCTAGTGCATGAGAAATATTATTACAAGTACGTGGAACATGAATAGGAGCATGTATAGGCAAAGGTCTCTGTAGATTATCCCCTCAAAAGCTTTGTCAAACGATTTACTATTCATGGCCGTGACAAGGTTCAGAGAGTCTGTCTCTAGCTGGACCTGCACCATTCCCCAATCTGAAGCTGATCGTGCCGCCTCCTCACATGCATATATTTCAGCTCGGGCTACACTTTGTACACACGCAATCCTTCCTTCTCTAGAGCCTCTGATTCGGCCTTGATCATCCCTTACAACAAAGCCCCAGCCACCTGTGTTCGTCTCATCCAAGAAGGCCCCATCAACATTAAGCTTCAGTGTGTCCTTTGGTGGGGGGTGCCACACATGTTGGACGGTAGTCGTCTCCTTTTGCTGCCCCTGTTTCGAGCAATACACAGCTGACTCTCCTATCCAGTATCTAATCTGGGCTACCAAACTCTTCTTATCTCCCCTACTCTCCTTTGCATTTATCTTGTTCCTTCTTGTCCACCACCTCCATAGTAGGCACACAATCATCCGAGAAGGCCCCATCAACATTAAGCTTCAGTGTGTCCTTTGGTGGGGGGTGCCACACATGTTGGGCAGTAGTGTAACACCCTCAGAATCGGACCTATGCAAGTTTGAGCAAAATTCGCCAAACCCGCATAGAAACGATTCAAAGGTGCCCACCAGGCACTTTCGTGCGGGTGGAAATCGAAGTAATAACATTACACAACAGTCCTCGATGGGACCCACAAAACAGATATATATATACAACGGCGACTCAAAGAGTCAAGAATACAGATATAATATACAAAGATCCAAATCACCTTAAAAACGATAGAGCGTCCAGCTACGGACAAGATGCAAATGGGGCTAAGAGCCCTGAAGAATAACCAATGGCGTCCATAACCCTGCCCAGGCCAAGCCGGAAGGGTAATCCTGCTAACGACGTCGATCTCAAAACCTGCTTAAACAAAAGGGGTGCCGACAAAGGGCAAAGGAAAAAGAAGGAGCGTCAGTACAGAGGCCAGTACACGGCGAGGCTAGAATTCGGCGGTCCTCGCCTACACAGGTATGGTGGACTGAGCGGCAGCGGCAACATGCACTGAACAACCTATAGAGACTCGATACAACTGGCGGTTATCAGAGAGGGGTAAGAATGACCTATCCGGATCCAACCTGAAGCTAACACCAAACAAACCCGTCCTGGTGTTTCCCCCTCGAGACCAAACGAGGAAGTCAACCGAGGAACTCACACCGTTGGCAGTTTTATTTATTCAGTTATCGTTGCAGCAATTACTAGTCAGGTATAGTTAATCGTCCTGATAAAATAGGTAGTGGGCCTTTTTAGTTAACCATTCTGTTGTAGTGGCAACAATTACTAATCAGATACAGATAGCATGAGATAAACCCCAAAACCCAGCAGTTGTTGGTACTTTTATTTAGCCATTCCGTTGTAGTTGCCATACTTACTAGTCAGGTACAATGGTCGCAAGCGACACTTAAACAAACAATTGTGGGCAGTATTATTTAGCCATTCCATTATAGTGAAGCTGATTACTAGTCATTATAAAGTCAAATTTATAGCAATAAACTTTAGTTATGCTTGTCTATGATCGAGATACTGTGCTCCAAGTCGTCCATAACCGCGGACACGGCTTTCAGAAAGTTTTAACCCGGCCGGGGTGCACAAATAGCAACACACACACGATCAACCTCGGAAAAACCAAATCAAAACCCAACGAGGTCTTCACGACAGAGCAATCACAAGATTCAGAAATATTTCAGGGGGCCACCCCATTGAGTAGACCCGCAACAAAGTAAGCTAGCTCCGAGACGGACTCAAGGTCTGCGACAATGGCTGTAAACGACTGGGAACCCCAAACGGGGCTTGTCGATACAGCGAAAACATTCCGCTTACCTAAACAGTACAGTGTGCTATACATCGCACAATCGTAAATAAAGCAGTAAAACATGGCATAAGTACAGGATCATAAATAAAACCTCAAACTAGTTTGTGGCCCCAAGAAATAAGACGGAATCAAGCTCTGGCTAAGGGGGGCCCATACTCCCCATATGTGGATAGCGCGATAAATCAAGGAACAGGTATCAAGTACTCGGGGTCCTACGGGACACAAGTGGGCGTTCGGAAACCAAATGTTATCTATCACCCACCGATGCCTCTGCTTACTTCAATTTTAGTTGTTAAACAAGAATTAAAGTGAACAATAAGTAAAACTATGATCATCTCCAACATCAACATGCGGCAATACATCAACAACTGTGGCACTTGACGACACGCAACAGCACTTGAGCAAGCGACTACGACGCGCAAGTCCAACTATCTACCAAACAATAGGTAATAGGATGTGTCCGAGGCAATATAGGGCTACAAGGGATATCACGGGTACGGAAAACTAGAGCATCGCAACACAGATAGCAATAGATCAACAGGAGGGAATAAATACTATAAAGTAAGATAGGTAGAAAGGGGGAGATGCTCGCCTGAAAACATTGTCGAAGGTTCAACCGAAGATCGGGCGAAGCTCACATCAACTCAACGGCCTTATCCGCGAAGAAGCAAAACACTAGAATACACACCGGATGCAATATTTAATACAACGGCAGAAGATCGGCATGATGCATGTATGATGTATGGCATGGTAAAAAGGCGATGCAATTAGGTCATATTAAGCGGAACCGGGGTCTCGCCAATTAGTTAGATGGTTCCAGTTATTTAGAACCCCCGCAATTTAAATGTTGTATTAACATGGCCAAAATATGGTACCGGTTCGCTACATCAATTTAAATGAGGCCACCATGAGACTAGATTTGCCCGCATATGGCCCCATATTTTATTATTAGGTGAATCGGCACAAGGCCCCAAATCCACATGATATGCATGCGAGATGAATGATTTGATGTGCAACAATTGTACTATATTATGAAATTAGGGTTTTCGGGGAGAGGTTCACACATTAGGGTTCGGCAGATCTTGGGGTTCCGGGGTTCGGGGTTCGGGGTCGAGGTCCAGGGTTCGACGGATCGTTCTCGGATATCGGAGGTAGGGCGTGTCGCATCCGTGGGGAAGTACTTGGCATGCTGCGTCGGCGACCTTGGTGCCTTCGGGTTCGGGTCTTCGGGGTTCATGAGGCGAACTTGGCGTTCCGAGGGGTCCGCCAAGGGAAGCTGCGTGTCATCGGGTCCGGGAAGGAGCACTTGTTGCACGGGGTTCCGGTGTCCGGGGCGAAGAACTTGTCGTCCTTCGGTTCCAGGGCGACGACCTTGGTTTCCTCGGTGGAGAACTCGGAGCATCCGTGTCGTGATTCTTGTCGGGATTCTCGACTCCGGCGCCGGGGTCGGTCTTGGAGATAGGAGTACTTGGCGTCCTTGAAGAAGAGCCTGGCCTTCCGAGTGGAGGCCCTGTTGTTCCATGTCGTAGATGTTCGGTGTTCGCGTACAAGATCTTGTCGATGGTCCTTCTAGTGACGTTCGGGTTCGGGTTCGGCTTCTCGCATCCATCACCGGGTGGCTCTATCGTCGGTTGGTTCTCGGGGCACAAGCTGCTGCCTGGGATGCGTGCAAGGGCACTTACAGAGAGGAGCCGAAGGGACCTCACCGAGTGCGAGCATGCCGGCAGGGATCGTAGCCAAAAGGGGCGTCCATGAGCGGCATGGAGGCGGCCAGAGGAGGAGAGCGGTGGTGCTCGCGGTCGCAGGTGGCGGCCGGCGGGCCGGAGCGGAGGCGTGCCTGGCCGGAGCGGGGCGCGCGGGGAGCCGGAGAAGGGCGCCACGGCGGCGGAGGGTGGCCGGACGACGGGGTGCTGCAGGCGGCGAGGTCGGGGGCGACGGACGCGGGCCGCGGCGAGCGGTGGATCGGCGGGGCCGCGCGGGGTCGGAGGCCGGAGGGTGGAGGCGCGGGACGCAGGCTCGGGGTCGGCGAGGACGGAAGGTGCGCGGGGCCGCTCCGGCGCGGCACGGCGATGGCTCGCCGGAGGAACGGCCGGAGGCGGAGGAGAGGTGGGGCGGAGGCGCTGCCGGACGAGGAGGGTCGCCGGCGAGGGGCTTGCAGGGGAGCGGCGGGTTCGAGGCAGAGGGGCGCCGGCGGGGAAGGGGGAAACGGCGGCGAGGGGGCCGCGACTCGGGGTCGTGTGGCCGCGCGCGGAGGCGGGAGCCGGCGCCGGAGGAGGGAGGTCTGGGGCTCGAGCGGGGCCTGGGGGTGGGGCGAGGCGACGCGCCGGAGCGCAGAGGGGTCCGCGGAGGCGGCGGGAGCTTGAGGGGCCGGCGGCGCGGGGCTCGGCTCAGGTAGCGCGCACGGCGGCGGCGGCCGCGGGGAGGGGTGGCGCGGCGAGCCGGCAGAGGGGGCGGCGACTGGGCAGGCGGCGAGCGAGCTAGGCGGGGAGGAAGGGGCAGCGGGCGTGCGGGAGAGAGATGGTGGAAGGAGGAAGAAGGTGGTGGGGCCGGTCGCGGGCCAGGGAGGCAGGGAAGTTTGGCCTGGGGGCGGCGGAAACGCGGCAGGGACGCGGTATGGACGCGGCAGGTGGGGCCCAGGGGAGCGGGGTCCACGCGGGGAAGGAGAGGCTGGGGGAGGACGCACGCGGGGAGGTTGGTGGTGGGGCCCGTGCGGCAGCGGGAGTGGGTCGGTGGGGGGGCTGGGTGTGAGAGAGTGTGGGGGCGGGTTAGGTGGCAGGACGCGCGCGCGCGTGTGTGGGATTGGGTGGGGGGCCGGCTGATGTGGCCACAGGTGGTTGGTGGGAATTTTGGGGAGGGACGACGTGGCATCTCGTGATAGGAGGGGTGAGGTGGAGGGTTGAACTGGGTAGAGTTTTAGGTGGGATTAGGATTTAGATGGGGCTGGCAGGGTGGACCGATTTAAAAACAGGGGTGGTCGTTCGGGTCTACTCGGCCCGTTCGACTGCCCCACTAAAATAATTTAATATTTTATTTACTTTAATTGGACCATTTGCAAACCGATAGCAACAAAACAAAATACTCCGGAGCCCCGGGTTTGGCGTTTAAATAAACATGGGGCGTTTTAGAAAACAAAACGGGCTTTGCGAAAATAGTTTTGGCAAACAATGCATGATGATGACGATGCAATGCACAAATTCAACGCGATTTTCTAGTAGTGGTTTTTGCGGGATGCCACAAGTAGTCGTCTCCTTTTGCTGCCCCTGTTTCGAGCAATACACAACTGACTCTCCTATCCAGTATCTAATCTGGGCTACCAAACTCTTCTTATCTCCCCTACTCTCCTTTGCATTTATCGTGTTCCTCCTTGTCCACCACCTCCATAGTAGGCACACAATCAAGACTCTATTGTCTTCCTTCCAGGATAAAATCTGCTGGACCACTGACTTGGCATTGGGGCACTCACATAGCTTATGCCTCCCGTAGTCGAGCTTCAATTCTTTCTAGACAAATTTAACTTCTTTACATCGTAGGAAAGAGTGTACCCCATCTTCATCAATTCTTTGGCAACACACACATTTGGTATCACATTCCATACCTCGCCTCTTTATGTTCATTCTAAGGGGCAGACTATCATGAGCAAATCTCCACATAAACTGTTGTATCTTGGGGGAGGGGGGGCACCGGAGCTTCCAAATCTGCTCCCACTGCAGGGTTTCAGAAGCTTGGTGCGATGAGCCAGGCACATGACCGTCTCTCTTTGCCACATACAGTTTATATGCTGATTTTACTGAAACTTGGCCTTTGCTGTCATAGTGCCATGCGTAGAAGTCATTAAAATCTTCATGTATTGGTGGCGCAAGGATGACCTTAGCATCAATGTCCATGAATGTGCCCCTTACGAGCTTCTCATCCCATGTCCCAGTGATCGGACAGATGAGTTCATTGACCGTAGTATATATACAATGGCGCCATGGTGTAATGGGCTTGAGTGCTTCATCCCGAGCCAACCATGGATCTGTCCAGATATTGACACTCGTGCCATTCCCAATGCGACATATTATACCCTCCTTGAGTAGATCCACTCCCTTTAGGATGCTTCTGAATGTATATGACATACCCTGAGTAGGTTGCGCTTGCAAGATCGAAGTATTGGGGAAATATTTTGCTTTCAGTACTTGCACACACAGAGAGTCTGGGTTGATCAGCATGCGCCACGCCTGTTTAGCTAGCATAGGAAGATTAAAACCGTAAAGATCTCGAAAGCCGAGACCTCTATCCCTTTTTGACCGCGTGATCTTCTCCCAGCTTAGCCAATGAACCTTATTCTCTTTATCATTTTGTGCCCACTAGAATCTGTAGATCATAGCTCTCATATCCTCGCATAGTGTCATTGTTCTATCAAAACATGGCATCGCAAAGGTAGGAATCGCTTGTGCATAGGCTTTAATAAGAATGTCATTACCCATCTTGGATAGGAACAGCTCCTTTCATCCTTGGATCTTCTTCCTTATCCTCTCCTTCAAATACTCAAACATTTTGTCCCTCGATCTGCCCACATACACAGAAAGACCCAAGTATATCTCAGTTTTTTGCTTCTGCACTGATGTGCAGCTCGTCCAACATCATTCTCCTACACCTATCCTTGGGTTTCGACTAAACATGACAGAGGACTTGTCGACATTGATAGTCTGACCCGAGCAACTCTCATATAACTTTAGTATATATTGCCGAGATCTAGTGCTATCACGTGACACTTTCATCAGCACTAGTGAGCCGTCTGCAAACAACAGATGATTGATGCTTGGGGCACCCTGGCATATCCGAATACCAGGGAGGGTACCGTCGATCTCTGCCTTGTTCAGTAGCGTAAAGAAGCCTTCGGCGCATATCAGGAACAGATAGGGCGAGAGAGGGTCGCCTTGGCGAAGCCCTCGCTGCGGTGTAATGATGTCCGTGCACTCACCATTCACCCGAAGCTGATATGTCACCGAGGAAACACGGAGCATAATTCTTGCAATCCATCTTTCTCGAAATCCTAGCTTCCTCATCATTTTCCTAGGAAGGATTTTGGGTATGGTTTACCCGGCTTCAAAAGAAAATAATAAAAACTTGTTCGGTTAATCTACCCCACGGTTTGATTAGAGTGGAATGAATAGAATTTGCTTGGATTTTGACTTAGATAAAATTTTATCCATGTCAATCCATCTCAAATCATTGCAAACCGAATAGCCCCTAAATAAACCAAAACAGCATACTACTGTAGGTCGTGGTCGGTGTCCGGTGGCGGCACTGTAGGTCGCTTCTCTCCGCGCACACCGCGCCCTCAACGAGGCAGCCGGCGCCACTATCCCGCCTGCAGCCGTCCCCTCGACCGTTCCCTGCTCCCGCTCTCCTCCTTCTCCGCCCCGCTGGGCCGGAATCGTGGGGATCTGCCGGCGGTTCCTCGCGCTCTGCTTCGCCTGGTACTCAGCCCCAACAATTCGAGAGCTGCCTCCTCGTCGGGCGAGTTCATCGCGGTTCGTCTCTTACAACTAGGTTTTGCCTCTTATTTATGTGCGCGTCTGCCTAGTTACTTGTGTTCCTTAGTCGCGCTTGAGATTAGGAGCGTCTCGAATTGAGAAGTGAGAACCTGCGCCGTGAAGAGATGATCCCGTTTAATTTATGTGCGAGGTGATAATAGACTCAGATGTTAATCCAAAAAAATGATGATTCAGATATTGCTTCCTTGGTGATACAAACATAGTTTTACCAGTGGGGAGGAGGTGGCAAAAAAATCGTATGGTAGAAGGAATGTAGATTGCACGACTAGATTGATGATTCCGAAGGTGCTCGTGTTAATTTCACTCCATGAGCCTATGTATCGCTTAGCTAGTCCCTCATGTTATAGCTTTGATTAATTATACACAAAGTAGAAGTCAGCAACTCAGTACAGTCAAGTGATTCTTCAAAGCAAGTGTTGTTTTTTAGAATAAAAGGGCCTCCGCCCCGGTTCCATTAAAGAAACACCAGCACAGTCTAACAACGATAGTTCAAAACAACATCATTTAAGTTTATTACAGCACGCGTGGGAACATCACTGTGATGCCCAGGCAAACACACACACTCACAACACCAACAGTCTAACAACGATAGTTCAAAACGCAATCCACAAGCGCATCCAGAGGGACATTGCCAAACATATGAACACTACCAGAAAGACTACTAAACACCATCACCATAACCTATACGAAGGAATGATCTATTGGCTCCCCCCACTCGGCTTCCAGCTTCTTGATCTTTATCTGGTAGAATTCTCCTCCTTCTCTCACCCAGGTCCCAGCCACATCAACATGGGGGGCTGGTAGGCTAGTCGATGTAAGTTCTTCACTATTTCTTCTAGCCTTCCTTTTTGATCTCCGGGGCACAGAGGTAACCAGAGAGTAAGGGTGTAAGCAACTTTTTGGTAGAGCACCTGCATACCAGACCATGAAGTTCTGTTAAAACACATGTCATTTCTTGTTTTCCACAACGACCATAAGACAGCTGTGTGGACAATATTTTTGATAGCATGTGTTTTCTCAGCATCCCATAGACTAGCAATATTCAACAGATTAGCCTGTGTCACCAGGCCTGTAAGAGAAGATACGTTTCTCCACATTTCCTTGGCAACCTCACAATCAAAAAATAAGTGTGTTATACTTTTTGATTCTGAACAAAATAAACAGGACACATCATCTAAGTGCTGCCTATTCACCAGATTATCTCTAGTCAAGAGTTTATTGTTCATCAACAGCCATAAAACACATGTAATCTAGGGGGAACCTTAACTTTCCAAACAGCAGGCAGATAAGTGGGGGTAATCCCCCTGCATTTTATCACAGCATATAGAGAACCCACAGTATAAACACCTTTAGATTCAAGTTTCCAAACAAGTGAGTCTTCTTCAGCATTTAGATGCAAAGACTCAGCAATACCAACCAACTCAAACCACCTAAGCAGTAGTTTTTGGTCCACACACCTTCTAAAAGTAAACTTGAGGTTAACCCCATCCCAAACATCTGCAATAGAACAGTCATGTTCATTAACCAGGACATACAGATCCCAGAATTGGATAGCTAAGCTGCAGGACCCAAACCAATGATCCTCCCAAAACTTAGTTTTCCTGCCATTTCCAACTTTCCACAAATAATCCATTTTAGCAGCTTTGGCAGCCCACATAACACCTTTCCAAAAAGGGGAAAGACCAACATCAGCACAAGCAAATGTATTAGGTTCATTTGTGTTGTACTTATGATCAATGATTTGTTTCTAGATTTTATGGTTATCTAAATGATACCTTTAATCCAGGAAGCTAAGAGGCACAAGTTCATCTCAGCTAAGTTAGGAATGCCCAGACCCCCAAACTCAAGTTTTTGGGTAACTAGGCCCCAATTTGCCAGATGATACTTATGATGTCCTTCATAATTATCCCACAAGCAATGGGCTAGCTGAGAATTGATAAGGGTTATGGCCCACTTTGGAAATTTGATTACACTCAGCAAATATATAGGTATACTAGCTAGGCAGGTTTTGATAAGAATTAATTTAGCTTTGTAAGAAAGAAATTTGCCCCTCCACCCTCCTGCCTTTTTAATAACCTTATCAATCACAGGTTGCAAGTCTTCTTTTCTCAATTTCTTATAATGGAGAGGTGTTCCTAAATAGTTCAGAGGGAAATTTCCAATTTTACAGCTCAAAATTTGAGCACAGGCTTGTGCCTCTTCCTCATCTACATTAATGGGAAGTAGGTCACATTTATGAAAATTAATAAGCATTCCTGATATTTGTTCAAAACAAGACAACAACCACTTCAAATTCATAATTGATTCCAGCTTGTTGTCTAGAAATAATAAGGTATCATCAGCATATTGCATGCTGATGATTCCAGAGGGGCAAAAAGACCTCAGCATACCAGAAATATGACCATGACCAGCTGCTCTAATGAGCATGCGCGAAAAAACATCTGCAATAAAATTAAACAGAATGGGGGAAGCAGGATCTCCCTGCCTAACTCCCCTACCAGCCTCAAAATAGCTACTATTAGTGTCATTTATCCTAACAGCAATGGATCCTTTATGCAGGATAGATTTGATAATTTTCATAAAATTTGGACTAAAGCCCCTCTGCAACATCATTTGAATCAGAAAACCTCTATCAACTTTATCATATGCTTTTTCATAATCAAGTTTGAACACAAACCCAGATTCTTTTTTTTTGAACTGCATCATGAATAATCTCATGTGCAGAAACCACAGGTTCCAAAATATATCTCCCTCTAATGAAGGCAGTTTGATTAGGTGCAATCAGCTCTTCACTAATCATGAGAGCTCAGCATAGTGTACCTGTACGCAGATACTGCTGCAACCTTCAGAGTGCTCTTTTGCTTCAAAAGCCATCATGCCCGTCCAAGTTGCTTATTTTCTATTGTCAATAAACTGGCGCTCCATGAATGCTAAGCCAATTTTTTTTCTCGTATATCAGGAGCCTATGTATACTCAATAAGGGATATTTGATCATGTCATGGCATCACAATCATCAAGCAGTTATAACATGGCACGATGCACTGTCCCCAAGGGATTCATAATCATCAGGCAGTTCTAACATCATGCCTTATCTCCATCCAGTTTCTAGTATGAAACTTTGATAACTGAGGGAAGCTCACTTTCGTGTGCCATTATCTCACAAGCGTAATGATGATACTAAAATGGGTAGGAAATACCCTTATATGGGGTCAATATTTTTCTGACCTAAACTCGTCGTTAATATAGTTGAGTGAGCAGGACTAAGATTCCTATCGATGTGACTGATCAGCTATTTATTTTTGGGAGTAACATTACACTTCTTCCAAATAGAGACTTTGAAGTTGGAATATTATTGAATCACATGGGGTGTATTCTGACACTGTTAATGTTTCTTATGGTACCAACCTTCTAGTCTTCTAAACTTCAACAAGAAGGTCGTTTGTAGTAACTATGCAATTAGTAGTTTAGTTCAAAGTTAACTTCAGCAGCCAGAAAGAATATTCCACTTTCCTTTTCATGATTATTGTATCCCACTCATCTGGTTTGTATAAAATTTGACAACATATGCTTTCTGCTTTTCTGAGTTCAAGTGTAATATGTGGCTATCCTCTTAAAGAAGCATCAACCATGGTGCTTCTGCTAGGAAACGATATGAGCTCATGTTATAAGTGTACTGGCTGACTCTATTCATGTTGATTTGATGTCCCAGTACAGGTGCTCTGATGATGACAATCAGGAGTCTGGATAGCAGCGAAGGTGCACTTCCCTTCATGTTTTTCTTTGATACTTAACAGTGGAAAAGCTTTCTTCAGTGATTCCAAATTGAATTCTTGTTTGTACCCTTGTACCTCCTCTCGAATCATGCTCTTGTTCGGTACATAATCAAATAGTATGCTATTGTCCTCTTGAATGTGCTGCAGCTGACGTTCGTGCATCTTGCTAACCCTCTATTCAGTAAGGCATGGTTACCCAGCAGTAATGGAAGATTAATGCCTGTGAGGCCATGCCGTGGACCACAAGTAAGCTGTTTGCATAACCAATCACTCATCTCCTGATTCAAGTTACAGGCACTGCCTTATGGCTTCTGCTTGGTCCATGTGATGCTTCAGCAGATAAGCTGGCGCCTGAAGATGTTTTCAAGCGTACTGTTGTCCTCTTCGCGTGGAGTACCAACAGGCACACTACTCTCTCGCAGGCATGTTGACATGTAAGCTTTCTTATGCTTCTATGGACAATTGGACATCGGATGCTGTGAGGTATCCTCAATGTACTTGAATTACTGCTTTATTGTGAACATACTTTTGCTGTTACAGTTTAAGAGTCGGTCACCCATAGTTGCATTTTCACTCATCTCTTAATGGTGAGCCAAAGCATCTATAATCAAATTGTAGGCCTTTATAACAGGGGTACACTTGTATTAGTGCGTACCATAAATTGCTAGTTAGGTCACTAGTTCACATTAACCTAACATGCTGACCTAACAGGCAGGTAACATTGCATTGCTAAGCAGGTTTGCATAAAGTTCTTAGCATGGTGGCAAAGCTATTATGATCAAGAAATAGGTGACTAAGAGGGACTAGCTGCTTTCGGGACTACAAACCAGAGAGACGAGGGCTCCTTCATGGCCTTAGCTTGGAAGTTTTTATTTTCTGTTCATAGAATTGATAAAGCATGTTAAAAATTACATAGTTTGTACAACTAGTGCATGATCCAAATTTATGAACATGTCTGAGCAGAGAATTTTCATAATAACGTTAATGTGTGATACCAATATTCCTAGAATAGGAAAGCCGTGATTAGGACAGTAAGCCTGAACTAGGTTTTATTTGTTTGGGTCTATTTTATTAAGTCGTCAATGAACATATAACGTATGACAGTTTTAAGAATAGCAGCCTTCGTTGGGGGTGGATATTGATACTGATAAATTGACAATGACCTGAAGCTTGTACCACGGGGTATAATGCACATTAGATGTGTTTTACAACAAGAGTTGATCAGTCAAACAGAAGCAGTATTCTTACAATCTGAGCCATCAACATCACCCGGCGGCTCTGTATTTGTGCAATTTTCTAGGCTTAGCTTCGTTATCACTCACACCTGTTACTGTCATTTTCCCTGCCTGTTTCAAACAACCATTTTGGAGTCACCACTGGACAACTCTGCTCAGATACGATACGATCCCCTGCCGTCATTGTCATTTTGCTCGCTGAAAAATTGGCATTCCCCCTCCTCCAATTTATTCAGTATGTTATATCTTCACTGATGATTCCAAACTGAATTATAGCCTGTACCATTGTACCTCCTTTCAAATCATTGTCTTGCTCAGTAAGAGATTCCACATGTTCTTGTCCTCCTGAATGTGTTTTAGCTCTTCTGTACGTCCATCATCAGTCGTGCTATCCTCTATCCAGAAAGAAGGCATGGATGCCCAGCGGGCAGCAGTAATGGAAGATGAAGATTGCTGTACGTGTTCCTGGACCACCTGCAATCTGCTGGCATACCCCCACCCGTCTCCGCGCTGATTGGAGCTACAGCTACAGGTACTGCTACTTCATCCACCATGGCTTCTGTTTCGATCATGTGATTTCAGCGGCATGTGCTGACGTCTGATGATGATGCGTTGCGCAACCTACTGTCGTCATAGGCCTGAACCATCCGTCGGCTTTTAAAAGAAAATTCACACCAGCTTCCTTTTCCTTTGCACAAACTCCATGGACAGTGGGCATTGGATGCTGCGAGGTATGGTATCCTTCCTCTATCTTTTGTACCGGTCTTGCAGCTTTATTGTGTGCAAAGAGCTGCAGTTTGCGTAATACTATCATTCATCTTTGAATGGTGATACAAACCGCCAGCAATCAAAACTAGGGAGACCTTTCTGAATGCGGTACTCTTGTGTTACTTGTGCACCTCATAAATGGCCGATTAGTTTGGGCCGTTCTCACTCACTAGCCTAACCATTTTAATGCCATGACGTGCAAGTCTTGCATGTTCTTGAAAGAAAGAAAAAAAAAAACTCACCAGCCTAACATGTTGACCTTGCAGGCAGGTAACGTAGCATTGTTAGGCAGGTGGTCTGCATAAAGTTCTTGCCATGGTGCAGGCTATTAAGGTCTAGCAAAGTTATCATGATCAAGAAAAATAGTTTTTTTTTCAGTGGAAGTTTCGTACATTTGTCAAACCAATTGCATGATTCAAAATTTGTATCCACCCTACCTACATTTTGTTTTTCAGAATCCCACAATGTTAAATTTAAACTCAGTTCAATAGCAATGCTGGACCATTCGTCATTTGCTCGGATCTATTTCCTACGGGGACCGCTCTGATTCTGCAGACTGGCATTTATCGTGCACATTTCCTTTGTATTACGTGGTTTAATGCAGAGGGACCCTTTTTTACGACGACAAGAGTTGATCAGTCAACTTAAGCCCTGTTCTTAAGAAATGAGCAATCAAACACCATGGCAACAAAAAAAAAAATAGCAATCAACATCTGCGATGGCTATGGCTGTGTGGCGTGGTTTACTCAAGAAAGTGACACCAAATGTGCAGCATTATAGAGAAAGTGTGTTTTGATCGTTATCGCCACCCGACTTGACAAATACATAATGTAATGTTTAACTTGGCTTGTTTATTACTCTTACTTACATCAGTAGTTCGGCACACTGAATGTTGTGATTCCTTGCTGGTGCCTATCCCCTGAACATAGAGGTAAATTGATCGGAGTTTGGCATCTGAAGGAGCAAAATGATCGGAGGTTCCAAAATCTTCCGAGTGCAGGCGACATATATACCAGCCATCGAGCTTACAACCATGGCATTCATCAAAGTTCGTAGCAGAGGGCAATTGAAAAGGAGACAGTTTGAAGAGAAGGTCTCAACCTTTGTTGCATTTCTGATATCCAACTCACATTCAGCCAGATAGTACCAAAGAGAAAGTTGCTAACTTTGTTGTATTTCTGAAATCCAGAACACATTCAGTCAGGTTATCAAGACACTAAATCAGCAGCACGGTGACAAACCCAGTAAGCAGCAAGAAAACGAAAAACAACTCGGTTCTGTATGTCAATTAACCTCCCCTCCTGTAGCTACCTACCATTCACAGCTCCACACCCACGTGAAGCATCGGATGATTTCACAACCAGCGTCAATCAGTACACCGATTCTGAAATTCCCAGCACGCAAAGCAAGAAGAAGAAGTGAAAAGAAATGGTGAAATCTGTCGAGGGAATGTACAGATCAGGCGATCTTGGAGGAGCTCCTGAAACCCTGAATGAGCAGGCAGAACCCTTGCCCCGCCGGCGCTCCTCCTCCCTGCTTCTTCTGGCTGCGCGCCGGCGACAGAGGCTTCTCGTTTTCTTGGTCGCCGCCGCTGTTGGTGCCGTCGTCGTCCATCCACAGCCTTGTCTCCGACGCGCCCCTAGCGTGGAACGTGAAGACGGCGCTGGAGGAAGAGGCGGACGGGTCGATCGCCTGGAAGAGCCAGCCGTGCAGGTCCCAGGTCATGTCCACGGGCGCGCCGCCGTCGAGGAAGATGGTGTGGCTGCCGCGGTAGTTCCACCGCAGGCGCCGCAGCTGCACCACCTTCCGTCCGTCCACGGCCACCCACGCCTCCGCGTCGCCCTCCAGCCCGACGCCGATCTCGTGCTCCACGCCGGACTCCGAGAAGCGCGCCTTGGTGGACCAGCAGCCGCACCCGATGAAGCGCTCCCGCCTCCGCGCCATCCGCGACGCGGCGATCGGTATCCCGCCGTGCAGGCGCTCGACGTAGCTCCGGCTCATGTCGCCGAGGAGGAGGACGAACTCGGCGTCGGCGACGACGGCGACGTAGAACCCGGAGACGGGCTCGGGCCCGGCGCCGCCGTACCGGGCCGACGCGTAGTCCCAGAACACGCCCACCACGCAGCTGCCCGCGGTGAACGTGCCGCTCCCCTTCCTCCTGTGCAGGTGCCTCGGCGCTGCGGCGGCGGTCCCGCCGGCGCGGTGGCGCGAGGCGGCCGCGGCGTCGTGGACGGCGACGGAGAGGGCCGGGCCGTCGGGCGACCGGGACCACGTGACGTCGACGAGCAGGTCCTTCCCGGATGCCGAGAGCCGCGACCGGTACACGCTGGTGACCCCGCTGATGACCGCGCCGGCCTCCGCTGCTGGCCTGGCCGCGGCGACCGCGGCGGCATTGGCGGCGTTGGAGCCGGAGCAGGCGACGTCGGAGATCCGCACGGCGTGCTCGCTGAAGCAGGACACGAGGTCCTTCATGCCCGCCCGCTGGCGCGTTGGCTGGAGGTGCGCCACTCTTCCCACGCCGCGAGCACGAGCACGAGGACGAGGAATCCTTGGGGTGGGCTTTGGCCGACTAGAAACCCACTAGGCTAGCGGGCGTGTCGGGATGGAGGACGGCTTTGGGGGATGGCATTTTGCGGATGGCGACGGGCAATTGGGGTGAGAGGGAGACGGGTAGGCAGAGGCAGCAGGGAAGGGAATGAAGCAACGATACGCTGGGGTTGGGTAACCGCAGGAGAAAGGTATCACTTAATTGGGAAGCCTGACAGGCAATAGGCTGGTGCTCGCAAGCTAGGTATAAAATCTTTCTCCTGTTTCCCCTGCTGCGATCTTCCCATCTCGACGGTCGCCGTCGACTATATATATGCTTCTACCACTTCCTGCCTTCCTGGCCTAGCCCGCTTTAATTCGTTCGTCTCTCATCACTACTAGCTAGCTAGCTAGCTATAGGTGGTGGTAGTGGAGCACAAATTCCACCAAAGGGCAAATCCAATCATGTATGTTGATGTTGGCGTCATGTTCTTGTGAGAAATTTCTCGGGAGGGTTCCGATCACTAACGGAAAGAAATGCCTAGACGTACCGTGAGCTATACAGTAGTACACTGTAGTAGATACTCCGGTCCGGTCAGGTGAGGTATGGAGAAAAAGGAAAACGCATATGTTTCTTTACTGCTTTCCTGTCCTAAATGCGCACCGAAACTTCCCAAACGAAACGGCCGGCGCCTGTAGCAATCAATCCTAGTGCTGCTAGCATGGAAACGAAATATCGCATCGCAGGTGCGGACCGGGCAAGGAAAAAATCGTATGGTCGGGGCAGCGCTGTGCCATGCATGTCGCGGTACTGCTCCAAACCAAACAAGCATTGGATTAGAAGAAGAGTGGAGACAGCGACACGTGAGATTCTCCCCTCGGCGCAGCCAGCCAGTGACCCGTGGGGCTGCAAATTGCGGCAGCTGCTAGCCAATATGTTAAGGAATTGCGGCGTACGTACGTGCACGCGTTACCGAGGCAGTGCCGTCGTCATCTTCGATTCTCCGGTCGTGTCGAGACCATAACAACTTGTATGATCATTGCGACTTACTATCATGTTCCGCATACGACCCGGAAGTCTGCGGTCGACCCCAGCACAGACGGGGTCCCGGCCGAGACCATTTCGCGCGCACGTACAGTACGTACGAGTTCAGGTCCGTTCGAACTGGAAACGACGAGGCGTCGTCTCCCTCCGTGGTGTACCCGCCAGAGCTAGTGACTGTTCTGGCCGCCACGCGGGACCCGGAAGAGCTGGAACAGCCAAGCGAGCAGGAAAACAGCCGCAGGGCCGTGGTGGCCCCCCCGCGCCTGCCACAGAGCCCAGCAACCCGACACGGCCATCGGTCGCAGCCGAGCGCAGCGCACACCGCGCGCACAGGCACAGCCGGGACGCGATCTCGCAGGTTTCAGAGCAGAGACCGGGACCGAAGACCTTCTCTCCTCCCCGGCCCCGCATGTGCCTGCACGGAATTAAAATCGGGAACCGTGCTGCTGCTACAGATCTCGGACCAGGAGAGGAGACGACTTGGGCGAATGAATAAATTTCGAGCGGCGCTGTTGCTTGTGGCGCAGGGAACAAAGCTACCGGCCGGGGACTGCTGCTGCTGCAGTGCTGCTCGATCGATCCCGACGATCCGATATCGCGCGCGCAACGGAGCCCGCCTGCGTCGATGCATTCTCCGCTGCCTCTGCGCTCTGTGCATTCCGGAGTGGAAGTCAGTTCACATCGGCCGGCACGTTCTTCGTCTTTCCCACCGAAGCATGAGCAAAACCCTTGCGAATTCACCGCCGCGACACAAACAAAACCATGCATGTGACCCGCAGGCAGGCTCCGTCTCGGCTGTCCAACCGGGGCGTTGGGACACGCAAGACTCATGTGTACTAGTTTACAGTTTTCTTTGAGATTATACCTACCCAGATCGACGTCTCCAGCTTAAGCATATTAATTCTTGCGTACAAGGGAATTTTAAGTTAATGACGAAGCATATCAGCATGTGCCGGAGTAAGCTTATATAGTGTTATATATAGGCAAAGTACAATCTGTTCCTGCATATATTCCCTGATTAATTTGATCCATCGATGATCTGATCTGCCTATGCCTTAGTCATTGACTGAGGAGCGATGACAGCAATTAAAACCCTTTGTACCCGTAAGCAGCCGCATGTTCTAGTTTATATATACTATACTGTAGTTGCTTCAACGACCGGGACAAGTACTACGCATGTCCTTTTAGCTTCAACTCGCATCCACCATGCTCGCCCTTTTTCTTTTTCTACCACTCGTACATGAAATCGCATACTCCCTCCATTCCAATAATTCACGCCTGTAATTTTTTTTTAAAGCCAAGCTAAGTAAAGTTTGACCAAACTTGTAGAATAAACTATCAAGAACTATGATATTACTTAGTCATGTGAATGATATATTAGATGGTGTTGATTTTGGATTGTAAATATTAATGTCTTTTAAAAACTTGATCAAACATTACGTAGTTTGATTTTTGAAAAAATATATAAGGCTTGTCCATTGAAACGGAGGTAGTACCATGCTGCAGTGTGCGTGCTAGCTAGCGGCTACCCCATCAGGGATCCGACCTTCAAACAGGACATGACACGACAATGAGTTTAGCACGATAAGCACTATTTACTATCGATGACGGGACTAAAAATAATAGGCTTGCACACAGAACTCACCCATCATCGACGCTCCTCTCGAATGCTTGTGGGTTCTTAGGGCACCTCTTGACCATCTAAGCTTGACTATAATCATAAATGACCACATTGAACATCTTCGGATTGATCTTCTTGAAGGTCGGGAAGAACACAATCTTTAGGTCATGAGCTATAGCAAATACTGACCACTCCTGATCCAAGCAAGATTTCCCATTGGCATCATTGAAAATTACTACATGTGGCAATGCCCTACCCATTAGCGGTTGGATGAAAGTGGAAACATTGCCTCGTATAGTGTGTGTTTAGCAGTTTTAGAAAACTTACTACATGTCGAAATATACATACACCATTTTTAGAGACAGAGATAGTGAACCTAGTTGACGCACAAGCAAAACCACTCGATTCAATAACCCGTCCCTAAAAGAGCATGCAGTCAATTTAATCACAGCAAATATTCATCCATGACCTATCGTGAGTTCAATCATAGGCATACTACAAACATACTAGTGTACATTATCGAAACTAGTCTATAGTAGACTTTTCATCCACTGCCAATCCATTATTGGGGTTCCGTTGCAGAAAACAAAAAATTCACTACGCGTGAAACCCTTAATGCCCAAGATCTATCTATTAATAATGCAGTAACGGAGGAAGACAATAGTAATGTATCCTTGAAAATCGAGAGAGCGTTACGCTCATGCAGAAGCGTGGCTGATGTAGTCGTACCCATCTGACCTCAAGGTCACGAAGCTCCTCGCACATCCAGATCCTCGTACGATTTTCGGGTAGCTCCAAGTGTAACCCCCCGAGTTGTCACATGCATACGGTACAAGACAACGACTCCCGGCTTGGATCCTGTCGAGGTTGCGGAAATAGAACTTCTGGCTGGAATCCCTGCAGCACAACGGCGTGTCGCGGTGATGTTGGCCTTGTGTGTACAGTCCTTTCATGGGACCGCGCACTAGCAAAGGCAACTAGAGAGAGGGAGGGATATTCTATCCTAAGAGAATTTCTTATTGATGTGTTTTAATTCTTCTATGGACACCCCTTTATATAGGTGGAGGGAGGTATGCCCTCCCCTTTCGGTGTCCTATGTGGGACTAAACAAGACAAGGACAAGGCTAAAAGAAGGGCTACATGCGGCTAAGCTTGAGGCAGTGGCCGGGTGGGCCAACAGCCTCGCGCCGACCAAGCCAGCAACAACAGCCAAGGGCCAGCCGGGCGGGCCAGCCAGGCGTCGCAGCCCAGCTTCTCACGCGCGGCATCGGCTAGGAAACCCCCGGGTGGGCTGGCCTGCGGTTGCACGCGGCCCAGTCATCCGAAGCATCCCAAGGTGGCCAATTGGGTCGGTGTCCTGCGGCTCAGCTCGGGTGGGCCAGCATCTAGGCGTGGCCTAGCTGGCTAGGCCAGCCAGCCCGCCTGCCACCTCCCTCGCGCGCCTGCCTGGGCAGGGGTCGAGCAGGCCCGGCGCGACGGCTGGTGGCAGTAGCCCGCCCTGCGCGGCTGGTACTATATGCTGCCCATTTGCATGGGCTGGTTTGACCAGCCCAATGCATATCGCTGCTGTCTTTTTCCCTGTGATTTCCTCTTAGGTTAAATTCCTCCGGGGGTTTGGCCTAATTAGGAAGTTACACTATAAATTTTAATTAAAATATTTATTTAGAATATACTAAATCATAATTAATATATGATAAATGCATATTTAAATTGCCATTTATGAGAAACTCTTTTCGGTCCCTTTCCTTCTTTTCTTTCTCTGAACAACTTCGCAAC
Source organism: Avena atlantica (assembly GCA_910589765.1). Lineage (NCBI taxonomy): Eukaryota > Viridiplantae > Streptophyta > Magnoliopsida > Poales > Poaceae > Avena > Avena atlantica. The sequence continues at coordinate 358,320,794 of OU342734.1, read as the reverse complement.
TCCGGAATGATTAATATATATTCCTTTTGTCTATGCGATACTGGCATTGTCTGAGATTTGATCAACCACATCACCATGTCGGGTTCAACCTTGTTATCGACAAATGCTACTTTAATCGTACCGATAATTGATATCCCTGTGACCTAGTCACATGTTGCACAACATATTGATATAACTTATCCGAGTGGGTTCAGAGTATCTTCCATCACACGGATGTACAAATCCCGCTCTTGACACATACGGCTCAACCTGTCCCTTTGAGTACTTGATGACAACTTTATAATCACCATTCCAAGTGACGTTTGATGCTTTGAAGGCACTCTCGGGTGACAATGATTAAATATGGTCTCACGGTCTAAGAAACAAGTCACTACGTTTCTAACAACTACAACTATGAATTTTGTGATATGATCGTGTTGTAACAATCATCTGTGGGAACTGTCCACCATTTTATTCTCCAATATGATGGCTCCATTGTCAATAGGTGCTGAAGCACCAACATGATCAGGAAACTTTGACCATCCGTTGACCAATGAATAGTTGAATAGAGGCTACTAGGGACCTAGGTTTGTCTATATATCACACTCGTATTAATGTTTCCAATTAATATAGTTATAGCATGATATGAAAATATTATAAACTAATGAAATATGATAATAAACTCCTTTATTATTTGCCTCGAGTCATGTTTCCTGCAGTCTTCCACTTGCACTAGAGAACAAATAATTCAACCGCATTGCTACTAATCATAAACCATATCTCATTTGCATTTATTGATCATTCTTGCTCATGGAGGACTTACTGTCCTAAGTCTATTTTACCAGATTCATAAGGTCCTATTTTGCAAATCATTAATGTCACATATTTGACATTAATCCCATTAGCATATAATGTACTTTTAGTATTTTGGTGACAAAGTGAGACTTCTGTTTTCTATTATATACAATAACAATCTATCAATCAATTGGATTTTTCAAGATGTCATGCATAACTATAAACACACTTAGTCGAAAGTCTAACTTTCTTCAAACCAGAAACATACTTGCTAATATTGAAGTATCCTAATACTTCTATATCTTTATAGTTTTAATCAAAGTGTAATATTTGAAATTTTGATCCTGGCCATGCTTCTTTTGCGCTAAACTTAACTCCGATTCGGTGATTTATCTCAAAAATCACCCTAGAATCTTGTTCTTTACAACTAAGAACATGGGTCACATAATGTCTAATTTCATCTAAATGATCTGATCATTTCCCCAACACATTGTTCACCAATATGTCAATTACATATTCGAGAATGTTGTTATGCTCCCACTCAAATATATCATAAATATTTGACATTCTAGGATGTCACTCATCTCCCACTCAAATATGTTGACCACATATTCTATTTGGAAAACTTCTTAGCTCCCATTCAATTTTTCATCCCTTCTCGATAATCTTGGTAAATCCAAAAAATTGATCTTGCATCAAGTCAAGAATTTTGTGCTACAAGACTTCAGGAATTTCTGATTGGTCAAAACCTTGATGTTATACTCATTACAACCTTTCTCTTCAAACTCTTGAAGACTTTGCAGTTTTTGAACAGTCCTTTGCCAATTTCCATATTGGACTTATTTGCTGATTAAATCCAATAGACATTAAGCATTTGTCAAAACATCATTTGTGACAAATTGAGCTTTTATGTCTTCCTCTTCAGTTTCGTTTCCATTCTTTCTACTTTGTAGTTTACTGGGAAGGATTAATTAATTTCCATTACATAATGAAATTAAGTAACTTTTACTTCACAATCTCAAATGCAACTTAATTTGGGGTTTCATGACTCTAAGTCATTTCTTGTACTTAGGTCCATCAAACTTTCTTTTTAGTTCGTAGGTATGTATTATTCCAATAATAAGACAAATATATCAAGATTGACATTCTACAAGTGGTAGAACAAACTCTTGAATCCTACCTTCTAAAGTATCAGCAGAAACTTATGCTTATACTTATATCTTTGCACTAACACTTATATAAGAATACACTTTATCAAAGAAGTGCCACACCGGGACAATACAAACTTTGTCTTCTTTAGGTATTAGTTTGGAATTTGCTTTCATAGTCTTACTAAGAATGCACCACAAATACTTACTATTTGCAACGATCTCGAACTATTGAAATCTCTAGAAACTCGAGCTTGACATATCTCATATGTTGTTGGTTCCACGAATCTTTATATGTTCCTTATGTTTTATTGAGTGATTACTATTTAAATCTATAACCCTAATATCTAACATTAATCCCAGTGAATTCATTTCAGACCATATGTATCTTATACACTATGATTATGTTGTATTAGACATATCAAAACCATTTGATTAGACAAATCACCATAATTTGTGAATTTGTTTTCCACAGGTCCTTATATGAGATATTTCTATTAACTTGAATTCGAAGTCACTTGGATCAAATCACTAAGACTTTGACATTCTTGTTAATTCTTTATCTACCTTGATTCTGAAAAACTTTGAACGATTCAAATTGTTTCAGATTCACGTTTGGATATCTCTTGGCAAGTTTCATACTTTATAATTGCTTTATTATCATATATATTAAGGACTAGAATAAATTGTTTGTAATTTCAATGTGAATCATAAAAGAAATCATTCATTAAAAAAGAACAACTAATTATTTCTCATTAATATGAATAACCGTATCGCAATAAGCAAGACACACTTACATGGTTAACAAACTTGATTACAAAGCTTTTATTAAAATCTTCTAATCCTAATGATAAACTTCGAGGGAAGGAGTGTCGTCGGCCTTCAACAGATTGCCTGTCGTCATCACGCCACCAGTGCCACGTTCCATCTGTATCTCTCATGCAGAGGGTCATATTTTCAAATAAACCAGGGATAAGTATCCAATACTTGAAACTGCATAAGTGTTTTATGGAAACATTTATAACTTGTATATCAACATATACCTTCTCCGTTGACATCGTTCCCAACCTTGGGTTCAATCTTGGCAGTCCTTAGCTTGGCTATGACCTTGCGAAAGGTATTCGGTATCCTTGTCATGATGTAGTCCTTGACGATGTCCTTGCAATTGGGGGTAAGCAAGCGCAACACCCCATCTATTGCAAGGTCTTCAGTCATCAAGTCGCCCATAGCATCCTTAAGACGTTCATGAAGAGTTTCCATGGTGTCCAGATGGATATCCAATCTAGATTTTCCTTCCATCTTTATGGAAACAAACTCCTTCACATACTCATATTGCATGCATTTCTCCTCAGCTGGAAACATACTCTTCAATCCATTGAGCATATCATATGTGTCGAATTCATGGAAGGGTACTCTCAAGTCAGGATTCCATGGAATGGATAATGGTTTACTTGACTATCATAAAAGTCTCACGGCGGTCGCGAAGAGTCGCATCTTCATTTCCGTTGGAGTCATCAGGGAAATATTCTAGGGATTCACGAAGGACACAGAGAAGATCGTTTTCTATGAGGATCCTTTTGAGGCGTCGGTACCAGCCGGTGAAATTCAACCCATCTAGCTTAAGTTTCTCCCCGTCTATAAATGGAACAAAGGTGTCGCTACCAGAGAGGATGGCCTTTATCTACAAGATATTTGCAAAAGGACTTAGACTAGGTTCATAATTTGTGAGTTCAAAATATAATCACATTATATTAGATGAGATCCCACTAAAACAAACATCCTTAAATAAGTTTTAGTGATTACACGATCCTAATTAACTACATCACCCCGATCATCACGACCGGTAACATAGTTGCAAATGTAGACATTCTCCAATGTGATGGGTTTCGTTGCATATGAAACAAAAAAATTCCTATGGATGCAACTGCCAAGATCGAATCATGGCGATACTATGTAACGGATATAGATGGACTCACCCTCGTAGACCGTAAGCGGGATAATGTTCCTGCAAACAAACGTGGTTGATGTAGATGTACACGACCGTCCTTGAGGACGTGCAGACGATCAACGCCTCTGTAATCGGTCACACGTGTGGTGTGCCAACGACTCCCGAACCCTCGCTCCAGCCGGGCAGCGGAAGTAGCAGATCCTCGGGAACTCCAACAGCGCTACGCCATGGTAGAGGTGGTGTAGGGGATTATCTCGCGCAGGGATTCGCCGAGAACCTTTTCTAGTGGAAATAGACAAGGCAAGAAAGGGGAGAAGATGCTAACCAAAGGGGCTATGAGAGAGACAAGTAGTGGAGTGTGAAGAGAGGGAGGACTCCTCCTTTTATAGGGGAGAGGGGGGCAAGCTGAAAGGAATATGCCCGAGAGGCAATAATAAAGTGGTTATTATCTTATTCCATGTTTATGATAGAAGTTTATTTATCATGCTATAATTGTGTTAATAGGAAACGTTAACACATGTGTGATTTATAAACAAGAAAAGTTTCCTAGTAAAGCCTCTCTTTATACTAGCCTATTGATTAACAGATGATCAAAGGTTTCCTAATCATAACATTGGATGTTGTTAATAACAGGGTCATATCATTGGAGAATGATATGATGAACATTCACCCACAGTAGATGTACCAATACGATCATGTCATCAAGTTTATATTGCTATCACATTCGTAGTAACTCGATGTCCTTAGACCATGAGATCACGACAATCACTTTCACCGGAAGACTACTTTGATTACATCAAACGTCACACTATAGCAGGGTGATTATAAAGGTGTCGTCGGGTATTTGGAAAGTGTTAGTTGATGCTCGTGGATCAAGAGTGAGATTTTTCTATCCGGATTACCGAGAGATATACATAGGGCCCTCTCGGTGATATCACATTGACATAGCTTGCAAGAAAGTGATTTGATCACTAGAATGTCATATCACACGAACAAGAAAAAGAGTACTTGTCGGCAACGAGATTAAAAAAGGTATGGTTGATACAAATTGATTGGATATCAGACAAGTAAAATATCGTGAGACAAAAAGAATTTGATTACAGCGAAACAGGTTCAAACGATCATGAGATCTTCGAGTAGGTAGTGGGAGTCATTATGGATCTCCAGGTCCCGCTAATGACTATTGATCGGAGAAAGTCTCGATCGTGTCTACATAGTTCCTGAACCCATAGGGAGACACACTTAAGGTAAACCAACACATTTGTGCGGATAGGAACATAGGGGAAGTTCAATGGATATCGCAAAAAATTGTTCTACTAAAGAAAATTGTTCTGCCGATTATACCGAAATATTTTCACGGTATCAAAACAAAGCAAGGGATCAAAATGTTAATGTGTTCATTAAATGAAGTGTTCATTAAATGAAGTACTCATTAAATGAAGTGTTCATTAAATTGAGTTGCATTAAAACAAGGGAATTAAAGTGCTTTAATGGAAATACCTTTGGTTTTTGAGTGGAGAATAAATGAGACAAAGTTGAATTGGGATTTATGTGAGTGGAGAGTCCACCCACATGTCCCCCGCAAAAAAGAGCCCACCCACATGAATGATAGGAGGGGAAGGGGCAGCCCATGGCGCCGTCAAAGGAGGGGGGCTTTCCCCTATCTCCTATAAGAGGAGGTGTTCTCCTCCTCTCCACACACACTCGCTTGCCCATATCATATGCACTTTGGTTTCCATCTTCTCCCCCTTGCTTCCTTGTCCATTGCCACTAGAAAACATGCTCAGAGAAGACCTGTGATGGCTCAGTTGATGTGGAGCCTGTTAGGATCCCTAAGAGCAAGGTGTGAAGCAGCACAGCAGCAAGTCTTCCCTCAGTAATAAACCGAGGTTATCGAACCAGTAGGAGGAAGGAAACATCACACAAGTGTTGCAAGCAACGCGAAGACCTCCACAACACAAACTCAAGACTTTGCCCCAGTGAACAGTGAGGTTGTCAAGCTCACCGGTTTGTTGTAACAAAGGATTAAACGTATGGTGTGGAAGGTAATGGTTTGCAGCAAGTAAACAAGTATTAGTGGAAGATGTATCAATGGTAAAGATTGGACCGGGGTCCATAGTTCACTAGAGGTGATCTCCTTAGATAAACAACATGGCATGAAGGGTAAACAAATTACAGCAGGGCAATTGACAGGAACTGAGCAAGGCATAACAATGCAATACCAGACAAAAAGATCTCATGAGATTTGATTGGGCAATACAACAATATACATAGACCGCCATCCAACTGCATCTATGACTAGAAGTCCACCTTCAGGTTATCATCCGAACCCCCTCCAGTATTAAGTTGCAAGCAATCGACAACTTCTTTAAGCAAAGTGTGTAAGGTAAACAATCCACTTGTTCCATGAACAAGAGACCATTGTTTTCTCCCTAGTGGCAACATCACATCTACAACCGAAGAGATTTCTGTCACTTCCCTTGGAAACTAGAGGGATGAACTCACTATCGAGCATAAATACCCCCTCTTGGAGTCACTAGCAACTACTTGTGCAAGATAGCTACTAACAACGGAGAGCATGCAAGATCACAAACAACACAGACATGATAGAATCATAAAGACAAAACCATTAATCAATCTGACATAGTAATATCAATATCCATCGGATCCCCGCAAACACAACATGCATGATTACAAATATATTAGATCTTGATCATGAACGGAGCTCACAAAATCTATGCATGAAAGCACAAGGAGGAGATACAAACATCTAGCTACTACATGGACTTGTAGTCCAAGGTGGAACTACTCACGCTTCATACCGGAGAAGAAGGCCTCCAGGATGATTTCCCCTCCGGCAAGGTGTCGGGAAGAACTTCAGATCCCCCCGATCTAGGGATGACGGTGGCGGCGGCTATAGAAGGTTTCGTGGAGTCTTGATCGGGTGCCTAGGGTTTCTGCATCGGGGGCTTCTTATAGGCGAAGAGGCGAGGCTGGGAGGCGGCCAGGGGGCCCACACCCTACCCAGGCGACGGGTGGGCCCACCCGTGCCTAGGGGGTGTGGCATCCCTGGTTCACCTCTCCGTATCTCCTTTGGACTTCGTGTCCCCCACGGTAAAATATTGACTTTGGCTTTTGTCCCGTCCAATTCTGAGAATATTGGTTTTCTGCCTTTCTGAAACCAAAAACATAAGAAAACAGGCAACTGGCACTAGGGCAACTTGTTAATAGGTTAGTTCCAGAAAAGATATAAAAACACCTCAAAGTATAGACAAAGCAAAGCAAAGAAAAGTGGATACTAAACAAGCATGGAACATCAAAAATTATAGATACGTTTCTGACGTATTAAGCATCCCCAAGCTTAACTCCTGCTCGTCCTCGAGTAGGTAAGTAATAAAAAGAATAATTTTTGAGGTGACATGCACCGTCAAAACCAAGACCAAACCATTTGCAAGCATTGAAAGCTAGGATCAAAGAACTCCAAACATGTGCATGAAAGATGGAGTTCTAACAATAGGACAAAGTAACTATGCATGCAACATGAAAGGCTACAAACAAAGATCATGAATAACATGCATTGAAAAACATTTGTTTGTTTCACATACAAAAAACATGGCAAAGTGGCACTCTGCTTGTCCCTCATAGATTAGCAAATAGATGCATATGACACCTTCAATGTTTATAAGAGTGACTAGATACAAGTAGCACAAGAACAAGTAATATCACAATATGCATCAATCAATAAGTTTCAGGACACTGCACATAGAATGGAAACTATGCTCTCTTAATGGTGCCTAAAGGTAGAAGGTGGAGACTCAGCATAATAGTGGAAGAGAGGCCCTTCATAAAGGGAAGCAGGGATTTCAAGTTTCAAAAAGAGCTTCCAAAAATTATGGTACTTGTTTGCTTTGAGCCCTCATTGCCCCTATCATAAGCATCTTGAAGTGATTAAGGTTAAAGTGAACAAACTATGGAGTATATGCTTGACAAAGTATAAGTTGGCAATCTCAAGTCCCTTTAATACGAGGTCCACACCTCATGCTACTCAACTTCGGTCACCTGTAAGTTCTTGTCATTGTAAGTACATGCGTATCATAGAGAACTGCCAACGAGGTACCCCTTTCACATGGTACAGGAGCTATCCCATAACCAAAATGACAAGGAAAGCAGACAATGAGCATCTCAGCGATCTTTTTATTTACCATATGCATAACTTTTTATTGATGATGCTTCATAGATAGCTCACTATGGTGATGCTGCAAGTTTTCACCATGATTAGGCATGGCTTAGGCTAGCGGCCTAGGCATTTCTCTAACACAAAATTCATACTCCATGGACTTACAAGTTCCCTATTTATTTCACACCGGTGACATCCATAGACAAAAGAGCATGATATCAACTAAGTACAAAGTACAAGTGCAATGTTGAAAATGTTCCCCGTGACAGCACGGTTCTGCTATTCCAACGTATAAGTGCAAGCATATACAACATAGATGACACAATGGTTCAAGTTTATTAGGGGCAAAGAATATAAAGTGTGCCATCAAGTTTGTGAGGGCTTTAATCACTAAGTTTTCACATAACAAAATACTTTTTAATTAGAAGATAGCTGAAAACAAGAATATACTTGGAATGGTGTAACACACCATGCATAGGAGTTTATAGTGGACACTTTGGAATAACTTGGTTTCTTGGGAGTCGGAAGCATGAGTAGAGCTTACTCATACAAGTGGAGGCTAGCAAAAGACTGGGAGCAACCAACTAAGAGAGCAATAATGGCCAAAATCATGCAGAGCAACAAAACATTACTAATCAAAGCATAGAGTGGTACTACAAGTCAAGGACTAAATTGTCATAGAGGCTATGGCGACTTGTCATAGTCATAACATGGTGTGAGCATGTGCCAAGTCAACCCAAACAAAGCATCAAAGGAGAATACCACAATACTATGCTTTTGCATGCTAAAACAATGCATAATTCTTTCAAGGCACACTAAGCAATCCCAATTGTTTGGAACAAGACATGCTACAACAATAATCACTAAGCATAAGGTCAAAACAACACCTAGCATGTCATGCTAAAGTCTAAGTCACAGTCAATGCAAGCTCCTCTTGCACTTATCAAGCAAGAACTTTCTACTCCTTTCCAACACCAAGCAACTTATTTGCAACAACACAGCGAGAACGGGGGTCCAAACTACTTTATTCAAGCAAACTAAACAAACCAAACGAAAATTAAGACGCTCCAAGAACAACACAACCGTGCATGAAACAATAAAAACGAAGTGTCTAGACATACCTGAGCTTTTTATTGATTAAGAATGAGATGCCTTGGGCATACCCAAGATTTGACGCTTGTACCTCTTGGATATTTCTTGGGGTGACACCGGGGTGGCATCCCCAAGCTTGAGCTTTTGTCCATTCTTCGTCTCATTACATCATTCTCTCTCTACACCTGAAATTTTTCCTTCATACAAAACTTCACACAATCTTCATTAGCAACATTAGTGTATTCAAAAGATAATAGACCTTTGGGCTAAGCTTTGGAATAGAAAAACTTTTCACTAAAACACATTATACTGTAGCAACTCCTTCAAAAAGCTCAATTCCTCAAAAGATAACTCAAAAAGGAATCAATAAGAAGCAAATGCAAATAATGGCAGAAATCTGTCAAAACAGACCAGCAGGTAGAAACCGATTTGTTCAAAAATCTTCTGTTGATCAAATAAAAAAGTGTTGAACTAACGAAAGTTATCTAGCATACTGGGGGATTTATTCGTAAATTTTCAGCTCAATCCGAGTTACAGAGACTCCTCACGAATTTTTATGGAGGACAGAAATCTGTTTCGGGACAGCAACTCCCCAAATCTCACTTCCCTCTCATTAGAGGTCATTCTTGGCACAAAAAGCAAACAAAAAGGATAAGAAGAGGTCATTACTGAAGTAATAACTTCCAAGACTCAAGGAAACTCCTGGGTTATCTTTCAACAAGTACTTTTCTTTAACGTCTTTAAGTTAGGCATAGGAAGCAAGAAGAATCAAGTATTTTCAAATGAAGAATTGAGATTAATACTTGCAAAGTCTTCAACTATGAGAGGTATCTCATCCAAATGAGTTTTGGAGGATCCCTTCTCATTTCTATTTGGTTTACTACTTTCATCAAAAGGATTTTTAGGAACAATCCAATCAAAATTATTTTCAAAGGCCTCATGCATTCCAACAAGCTTAAAGGGTATGGGTATCTTAAATTACTCTATAGGCTTGGTTTTATATGAAGTACCCACAACATCTACACATGCGCCTAGCATATTGAAATGCTCAAAGACTTTTTTGGCTTCCCTAGCAACATCATGGAACTCTTTTAGTAAAGTTTCAAGAATAAATTCTCTCTTTTCAGCATTCTTTTCTTTCTTTAGTTTTAGGAACAAAATTTGCATCATGGGGTTAAGGCTAACAAACCTAGCCTCCAACATATGAAGTAAAGAAGCTGCAACAATCTCATAATTAGGAGCAAGCTCTGCTATAGATTTATCCTCAATATCCTCATGTTTGCTAACATGATTAAAGAATTCTTCAATATTATATTTCCCAATTATGGAGCCACTACCTATTGAAAGGTTTTCTAGGGTGAACTTGGGGAGAAACAAGGTGTTCTCAGTAGATTCCATTTTGGCAAAGGTGGGCAAGCCAAAAACAGCAGCAGCTAGAGTATGAACTAAACTTTTTTGTGTTTTTGAATAAAGAAAGCAAACCAAACTAAACTATTTTTTTTTGAATTTTTGGAAAGAGGCAAACAAAACCAAGCAAAAGAAAACAAGCAATCTAAAAACAAAGTAAAGAGAAAGTAAGTGGAGGACTCCCCTTTTGAAGACGTCCTTAGCCTCCCCGGCAACGGTGCCATAAAACTTGTTGATGGCTCAGTTGATGTGGAGCCTGTTGGGAACCCCAAGAGCAAGGTGTGAAGCAGCACAGCAACAAGTCTTCCCTCAGTAAGAAACCGAGGTTATCGAACCAATAGGAGGAAGGAAACGTCGCACAGGTGTTGCAATCAACATGGATACCTGCACAACAAAAACTCAAGACTTTGCCCCAACTAAAAGTGAGGTTGTTAATCTCACCGGTTGCTGTAACAAAGGATTAAACGTATGGTGTGGAAGGTGATGATGGTTTGCAGCAAGTAAACAAGTAATAGTGGAGGATGTATCAATGGTAAAGATTGGACCGGGGTCCATAGTTCACTAGAGGTGCTCTCGTTAGATAAACAACATGGCATGAAGGGTAAACAAATTACAGCAGGGCAATTGACAGGAACTGAGCAAGGCATAACAATGCAATACCAGACAAAAAGATCCTATGAGATTCGATTGGGCAATACAAAAATATACATAGACCGCCATCCAACTGCATCTATGACTAGAAGTCCACCTCCAGGTTATCATCCGAACCCCCTCCAGTATTAAGTTGCAAGAAACATACAAATGCTTTAAGCAAAGTGTGTAAGGTAAACAATCCACTTGTTCCATGAACAAGAGACCGTTGTTTTCTCCCTAGTGGCAACAACACATCTACAACCGAAGAGATTTCTGTCACTTCCCTTGGAAACTAGAGGCATGAACCCACTATCGAGCATAAATACCCCCTCTTGGAGTCACTAGCAACAACTTGGACAAGATAGCTACTAACAACGGAGAGCATGCAAGATCATAAACAACACAAACATGATAGAATCATAAAGACAAAACCATTAATCAATGTGACATAGTAATCTCAATATCCATCGGATCCCCGCAAACACAACATGCATGATTACAAATAGATCAGATCTTGATCATGAACGGAGCTCACAAGATCTATACATGAAAGCACAAGAAGGAGATACAACCATCTAGCTACTAGATGGACCCACATCGGAGAAGAAGGCCTCCGGGATGATTTCCCCTCCGGCAGGGTGCCAGGAAGAACTTCAGATCCCCCCGATCTAGGGACGATGGTGGCGGCGGCTATAGAAGGTTTCGTGGAGTTTTGATCGGGTGCCTAGGGTTTCTGCATCGGGGGCTTCTTATAGGCGAAGAGGCAAGGCTAGGAGGCGGCCAGGGGGCCCACACCCAACCCAGGCGCGGGGTGGGCCCACCCGCGCCTAGGGGGGGTGTGGCGGCCCTGGTTTGCCTCTCCGTCTCTCCTCTGGACTTCGTGTCCCCCACGATAAAATATTGACTTTGGCTTTTGTCCCATCCAATTCCGAGAATATTGATTTTCTGCCTTTCTGGAACCAAAAACAGAAGAAAACAGGCAACTGACACTATGGCAACTTGTTAATAGGTTAGTTCCAAAAAAGATATAAAAACACCTCACAGTGTAGATAAAGCAAAGTGGATACTAAACAATCTTGGACCATCAAAAATTGTAGATACGTTTCCGACGTATCACCCTTCTCTAATCCTTCCCCTCCACCACCACTACCATGGCGTAGCGCTGTTGGAGTTCCCAAGAATCCGCTACTTCCGCTGCCCAGCTAGAGCGAGGGTTCGGTAGTCGTTGGCGCACCGTATGTGTGACCGATTACGGAGGCGCTTCATGTGGTGGCGCTGATCGTCTGCACGTCCTTGAGGACGTTCGTGTACATCTACATCAACCACGTTTGTTTGCATGAACCTTATCCCGCTTACGGTCTATGAGGGTGAGTCTATCTATAACCGTTACACGTATCGCGTAGATATGTTCTTGGAAGTTGCAACCGTTGGAATTTTTTTGTTTTCTATTGTAACATCGCTAAATTCATATTCCAAAACTCATTCATATCATCTAAGAATTCATCATAATTTAGGGTTCTTCTCAAAAACAGAAGCTTGTGCTATGATTTCATGTGAGTAAAATTTCACTCATTAGACCATCACTTTTTGAAACTTAAAATGTTAAGGAACTTGTTTGCTTGCCCCACTATTGGAAAGATTGAGTGTAAAAGTTTAACCAAAATGTTCAAATTAGAAATAATTCCCAAAACCTCTATTTCAAACATTTGCAAAATGGTGCATAGTCTCTGTTTGTTTGAAATCCAAGTCTGACCAAGCCTTTGCAAGGAAGCCCCACAAGTTTTGACCTATTTCTAAGACCAATTCACCCCTGCAAAACCCCAGGAGAATTTGAATTCAAATTGTATTTGAAACCATTTGAAAACATAACCAGAAAATCGAATTAGAAAAGAAAAAGGAATAGACAAAGGAAAAGGGCCGAGCGCCAGGTTTCTGGCCCAACAGAGGATCGAGCCCAACTAGCCCACCCGGGGAATTCCTTTTCTTTTTCTCACGCGCGAACGCACACAGCCAGTCGCTGACAAACAGACCCCACCCCCATTTCGCACACATCACTGACAAGCGGGCCCTGGCCACGCTGTCATCGTCTTCCCCAAACCCCGCCCGCGACCACGTCGCAGCTGCAGTGACTGCCGGTGATGGCGCGGCTTAATTGGGCAATTAAACACAGGCGTTTCCTGTCGAGGCACCGGCTATAAGATCCCCACACCCCCACGATCATTTTCCCCCAGTCAATCTCACCCTCACGCCACCAGGCTGCCCACGACTCGCTCGAGACCGCCGCAGACAGAGCCAACTCCGGCGACCGATTCAGGTCGCCGTGTTCGCTTGACGCCGTAAGCACCCGACGACCACCCCAACTCCGGCGAGCAATCTCAAACCTCGGCAACGACTCTGACAATACCCACCCGACGCCAGACGCAACTCCGACGAGACCTAGAGCCCATCTCCGAGCGCCCCTCCGCAAGCCAGTACCACGACGAGCTTCAGCAGCCTCCGGCGAACCTGGTAAGACCCCTCTCCCTCTCGCGGACGATGCAGAACGCCGGCGCCGCCGTAGTCAGACGCGCCGCCGCTAGTCAACGCCGCCCGTTCGTGGCTTGATGGTTTGGTCCGTTGTATCTGCATCGTAGGGCTAGGATAGATCTAGGCCGAAGAGGTACGCGCGCGTCTGGATCGTTAGATCTAAGTTAGATCCTACGGCCTGCGACTGCCGATCCGCGCGAAGCGGTACGCACCAGTAAGGTTGCGACGCGTGGCATGGTTTAATTCAAAAACAGAATTTAAAACCAGATTTTGATCCAAACTTTAAACCGCTATAACTTTTGAATGCCACGTTAGATTTTTACAAATTTTATACCGTTGGATTCAGTGAAACCAGACCTTTCTGAATGTCCAATTTGTTTAACAAATAGTAACCATTAAAATGACTTTATTTGTGGAATCATATTTAAAGCTATATTGAGTATAGAATTGTTTTGATAATTAGTTTTAATGTTTAATAAGTTTGTTATGGCATTTTTTGTGTCCTGTTATGTTTCAGTATCATGCACATGCTTGGTAAAATTTCCAAAATCACCACTTAGTAAAATTCTTGCATGCATGCATTCATATTATTTTTGATTGAATAAATTGTGTGAAATTGAATGCTATAATTTTTCTTGTAGATTTTGCTAGTGATTGTGATTGTGAAGAGTGCTACTCTCCCCACTACCAAGGTAAGTGATATTTTCATGAATATATCTATCCTATGTTTTGTACTAGCATTAGATATTTTGCTAAGTCTTGCATGCTATCTTTGCCTAATGTCAAGATGGGAAATCCTAAGTAGTGTAGAATGGTAAATTTGTTAGGGAATTTTCCTAAGATAAGTTACCATAACATGCTTAGCCTAGCTACTTAGCAAACAAGGGTGGTGAACATCTATACTTATTATGATGAAAATATTTCTAACTCAAGAGACTTATGCTTTCCTAATAAAACAACTAAGTCAAATGAACCTCCTGGGTGGAATGGAAAGATTGGGTTATGTTGAGTGGTTACACAAGGCCATGGACTTGGGTTGTGTATCTCACTTGTGGTATGCCACCCAGGCACAAAGGGATTTGGAGGCCAAGTGTTGAGAAAGCTTACAAGTGCAACCACTTGGCAATATGGGCTCTGCCATGATCATATAGGTTGCTAGAACTTAGTCACTTGGCCAGTTGGTGGTAGTTGGGATGATAGGTTGGAGCGCGTCCATTTTGACTAAGGAAAGGCTTCTGAAAGGTCCTGTCTTGGGAAACCAAGTCTGGTGGGGAAAGTGCACAACCTCTGCAGATGGAAAACCTAAGTACTTAGCCTAGTTCAAGGCAATGGACAATTTGAGCATCAAGACATGGAAGCTAAAACAATCTCATCACTCCAACTTCTAAGTAAAAATTTGTGGGTGAACAAGGGTGAAGGACCCCAATGTCTATTGGTGGTTTCTTTGGGATGTTTTGACAAAGAAAACTTAGTGATTTCAACTAATAGGAAAAACTTATTTTCAAGCAAAGCAAGCCAAGCTACACTTAGCCAAAATGCATATAGTAAAATAGTCCACTTAAAATGTACTAAGGTATCACTTGCCAATACTATTCCAAAGTATTGACCCTCTGTGGCTGTAACTTGTGATGTTGCAGGTTATTCTGATGATGAATAGGAGTCACGAGTCTACACTCAACATGCTTGCCTGTGGCACATGAAGATGAAGACTTATGTTTATTTACTTATTCCATAAACTCTTGTATTAGGCCTTTGGCCCTGAGTTGTAAAAGACTATGTTTTATCTCTGGAATGAATGTAATACACGACCTTTGTATCTGTGTACTTCATCTTAAACTGTGGATGCTAGCATTGATCCAGGGACTAGCATTGCAATCACAGGGATCCTTTCCTTTATAAAGGAGGGGTCTAACAGATGGTATCAGAGCACTATGTTGCCTGTAGGATTATGACCCTAGGATTGGAAAACCACTAAGGAAAAAGTTTTCAACTACTTCTACACTTGTCTATTCTTCTCGTAAAACTTTTCTAATCTCTTTCAACTTCCTTTGTAGATGAACTCCATCAACGAAGCCGTGAAGAAAGGACCACTCATGACCATGAACTTGGAGTGTGAAACTGAGTTTCCCAATATTCTCAAGGACCTCATGGTGGCAATGGAAGCACATGGTGCAGCTGTGTACAAGGGCTTTCCAGTGATGGATGAAGGAGTGGAGTATTGGTGGGTGCAACTTCACTTGTACAAAAACAAGGAAGACAACCACAAAGAAAGGGGATTCTGCATGTACACCAACACTACAATGCACACCACATTCTTTGAGTCAGCCAGGGATGCAGCTTGGAGGACTATCAAAGAACTAAGTGCTAGAGTCAAGTGCAGAATGCTCAACCTCCAAAAGGACTTAGAGAAAGAGAAGGAGCTTACTCAAGAGTTGGAAGCCACCAACCAAGAGATAAGGGGAGATGTTATAGACTTAGTGATAGAGTCAAGAGAGCAAGATTGGTGGATTGCCTCAAGGAACATTGTGTTTGCTAATAGATCCCGTGAGATTGGATTGTAAGGGCACCACTTATCACCCTATTTCCAAAAATGATACTTTAATAAGTGTGGACCTTGATTGATGTAATGGACCTATGTATGCATGACTTGTGTGATGATTGTGTTCTATGGATATGTATGAATGTTGTCTTGAATTACCTTGAATTGTGTTGTTCTAACTTTTTCATTCTTATAAATAGATGCCTATTTCCATCAGCACTGTTGAGGAGTTTCAGGTTACTCGTTTTGGTCCCCGTATCATTGAGCTTACCACTTTGCTTGACCTCCCTCTTCCCACCATCACGGTGTACCCACTTACCAAGTTCGAGAGGAAGGATCTCTGGGGCTTCAAGGTGAACCAGCCCGGATGCCAGACTGAGCCTACTACGGAGGCCATTGTCTTCAAGATGATGCACGACGACAGGGAGAGAGGCATGGAGGTAGTCATGCAGGACCTGATAGGACGACTGTTAGGCCGTCACTCCCGACAGGTTAGGGGCACCCACTTTCACGTCTTCGGAAGACGTGATGTTGATGGAGAGTCCATCGACTTTGAGGACGACTCGAGGGGCACTGCAGAGCCGATACGTCTCTACCTTCAGGACTTAGAGACTCTTCTCAGGCACGTAGATACGGACAGGACGAACGTCATGCTCGGAAATGACGAGCTTCAGGTGCAGCTTCGCGAGAAGGACAAGCTTTTTGCGCAGCAGGATGAGATGATCAAGGAAATGGAGACAAAGTTCGAAGCCCAGGACCGCAAGTTCAAGAGTCAGGAGAAAAGCGTCCAGGATAGGAACAAGAAGATCCGGTACATGACCGAGGAACTGAAGTCCAAGGATTTCGAGCTAGAGCAGCAACAGATGGTTATTGAGAGGCTTCGTTCCCAGAAGAGGGCTCTCAAGGCCAAGGTCGATTCCTTGACCACTACGATTGAGGAGAACAAGACCGCGATGGAGAACGCAGGTCTTACCTTCGTCGAGGAGGAGATTGTTATTGATGAGTAGACTCGACTATTCGTACACCTTTCATATTCATATTTGTTATTGTGGACTTGTTATTGGACCATCCGACATGTGGATGGCTTGCCACTTGTGTGTTTTATTTCATGAACTTATCATCTGGTTGTTGAGTTTTATTCTTATGTTGCTTGTTATGTAAATTGCTTGTGATGTATTGTGCATAAAACATATAAGGGTATCTCATACTTATCTATTTGAACAAACCACAGATGCCTCCCCATCGCGCAAACCCCAACCCCAATAACATCACCTCGGAAATGCAACAAATGATGAATGCGCAAACACAGCTTATGCAAATGATGACGACATTCATTCAAAACCAGAATAACAACAACAACAACCCCAACAACAACAACAACCCCAATAACAACAACAACAACCCATCGGGTTTTGATATGCTCACCAGATTTCTGCGTTTGAGGCCAGCAAAGTTTTCGGGAACAACTGATCCCATGGTGGCCAATGACTGGCTACGTTCCGTGAACAAGGACTTAGTGACTGTGGGCTGCACGGATGCTGAAAAAGTCAGATTCGCAGCACATCTGTTGGAAGGACCAGCCGCCACATGGTGGGACAACTTCCAAATCACCACTCCTATTGATGAGGTGACTTGGGCTATCTTTGAAGATGGCTTTCGCACTGCTCATATCTCATCAGGAATGATGAGTCTGAAAAAGAAGGAGTTTCACAACCTGAAACAGCGCCACCACAGCGTGGCAGAATACATAGAAGAGTTCAACAATCTGGCGCGCTATGCACCGGATGAGGTTGACACAGATGCCAAAAGAAAGGAAAAATTTCTAGAGGGCTTGAATGATGAGCTGAATCTGCAGTTGTCTGTGGCATATGTTCCAACTTATCAGTCTTTGTGTGACAAGGCTGCTATTTTGGAAAGTAAAATGAAGCAAGTCGAGAGTAGAAAGAGGAAACACTCCGACAAACACAGCTCGGGATCGTCTCACAAACGATCTCACTATGATGACAGTGGCAACTCAGGATCCCATAAACATGGGAAATTCAGCAAGCACAACCACAACCGTCATGACAACAAGCATCACCGCAGTCATGACAAGGACAAGTACAAGAACCACAAGGGTGGACATAAGAGCCACTATGGTGGAAATGGTAGTGGAAGTGGAGGCCAACCTCCTAAAAAGGACATCAGTCAGGTTGAGTGCTTCAAATGCAAGAAGCTGGGGCATTATGCTAATGAGTGCCCTGAGAAGAAAGTTGAAGGACCTAACAAGCCAAATCCTTTTCAGAAAGGACAGGTTAACCACATCAATGTGGAGGAGGTCTATGAGGAGCCTGATGCCGTGGCTGGTAAGTTCAGACTCAATTCAATTTCAGCATTTGTACTCTTTGATACCGGTGCATCTCATTCATTCATATCAAAGGCATTTGTTGATAGAAATGGGTTTGCATCAGAAAACATTGGGTGTCCAATAAAGGTTAGTTCTCCGGGGGGAGATATGATAGTAAGCCTTGGATGCCGGGATCTCATCATAGAGTTTGGTAAGCATAAGTTTCCAGTAAGCCTGATAATCCTAGATTCCCAAGGACTAGACGTAATTTTGGGAATGGATTGGATGGCTAAGTTTGAAGGAGTATTAGATTGTGCCAATCGTACAGTTACACTCACAACCCCCGAAGGAAAAAGAATAAAATTCAAGTCAAACTTTGAATCCAAAGGAAGTAAGCTGAATTCTCTTAAGGGGGTTAGCATGGACAGTGTGCCAATAGTATGTGAGTATCCGGATGTGTTTCCGGAAGAGTTACCAGGAATGCCACCGGATAGAGATGTGGAGTTTCTGATAGATTTGGTGCCAGGATCAGGACCAATAGCTAAGAGACCGTACAAAATGTCAGTTGATGAATTGAAAGAGCTCAAGAAGCAGCTAGGAGAACAGTTGCAGAAAGGGTTCATTCAACCGAGTTCTTCATCTTGGGGAGCCCCAGTATTGTTCGTGGAAAAGAAGGATAGAACACAAAGATTATGTATTGACTACCGTTCTCTCAACGAGGTTACCATCAAGAACAAATATCCTTTGCCAAGAATCAACGACTTGTTTGATCAGCTAGAAGGAGCATGTGTATTCTCGAATATTGATCTCCGGTCAGGTTATTTTCAGCTCAAAATAAGAGAACAAGACATACCAAAAACAGCATTCACCACAAGGTATGGATTGTATGAGTATACTGTGATGCCTTTTGGATTAACCAACGCTCCGGCATACTTCATGAATATGATGAACAAGGTGTTCATGGAATTTCTTGACAAGTTCGTTGTCGTTTTCATCGATGACATCTTAGTCTACTCCAAGAGCAAGGAAGAACACGAAAGACACTTACGCTTGATACTTGAAAAATTAAGAGAGCATAAACTTTATGCCAAATTCAGCAAGTGTGAGTTTTGGTTAGAGGAAGTTGGTTTTCTTGGTCATGTGATGACGAAGGATGGTGTGGCAGTTGATCCTGCTAAGGTTTCAGCTGTGACAGAATGGGAATCACCCAAGAATGTGAAAGAAGTTCGTAGTTTCCTTGGCTTAGCAGGTTACTACAGAAGGTTCATTGAAAATTTCTCGAAGGTTGCTAAGCCAATGACAGAATTGCTAAAGAAGGACAAGAAATTTGCTTGGTCTGAGGGTTACGAAGTCAGCTTCCAAGAATTGAAGAAGAGACTGGTGACAGCACCAGTTCTATGTCTGCCAGATTTGGAAAAGGATTTCCAAGTATATTGTGATGCGTCTCATCAAGGTTTGGGTGCCGTACTTATGCAAGACGGTAAAGTCGTAGCCTATGCTTCAAGACAACTCAAAACTCATGAAGTAAACTATCCTACTCATGATTTGGAGTTGGCCTCTGTCGTCCATGCACTCAAAACATGGAGACATTACCTTTTGGGAAAGCTTGTGAAGTGTTCACCGATCATAAGAGTTTGAAGTATATCTTCACCTAGAAGGAAATCAACATGAGACAAAGAAGATGGCTAGAGCTTATCAAGGATTACGACTTAAGTTTGCAATACCACCCCGGTAAAGCAAATGTAGTAGCAGATGCTCTAAGTCGTAAGACGTTTGTAAATGGCCTTACCAAAGGTGATCTGCCAGATGACTTGTGTAAGCAATTCAAAGAACTCAGATTGGAAATTGTGCCTGAAGGACATCGCATGTCTTTGGATGTTCAACCTACTTTGTTGGACAAGATACGAGAAGCTCAGAAGACTGATAAGGAAATTGAAAAGATTAAGGGGAATATTAGTCTAGGGAAAGCTAAGAGTTTCCATATGGACGAACAAGGTACTTTATGGCACGGGAAACGTATTTGTGTTCCACAAGACCCGGAGTTGCGGAAACTGATTTTACAATAAGGTCACAACTCTCCGTATTCTATTCACCCAGGAAACACCAAGATGTTCATGGACATGAAAGAAAGATTTTGGTGG
The DNA here is from genome assembly GCA_910589765.1 of Avena atlantica. NCBI lineage: Eukaryota > Viridiplantae > Streptophyta > Magnoliopsida > Poales > Poaceae > Avena > Avena atlantica. The sequence goes on along the minus strand of OU342734.1, from coordinate 358,300,083 downwards.
AATAATCTCAAAAGGGACATCGCCGAACACATTGCTTTGTGTGATGTGTGTAGCAGAGTAAAAGCGGAGCATCAGAAACGGGCAGGTTTGCTTCAACCACTTCCTATTCCTGAATGGAAATGGGAAAATATTGGTATGGATTTCATTACCGGATTACCAAGGACCAGGTCAGGGTATGATTCCATATGGGTGGTAGTGGATCGCCTAACTAAAGTGGCTCATTTTATACCCGTGAAGACAACTTATACAAGTGCCAAGTTAGCAAAAATCTACATGAGCAGAATTGTATGCCTTCATGGCGTGCCCAAGAGTATTGTGTCAGATAGAGGAACACAGTTCACATCTCACTTTTGGAGACAGCTTCATGAATCTTTGGGAACGAGATTGGAATTTAGTACTGCCTTTCATCCCCAAACGGATGGACAAACGGAAAGGACTAATCAAATTCTTGAAGACATGTTAAGGGCATGTGCCTTAGACTATGGAGCAAGTTGGGATGAAAGCTTGCCTTACGCAGAGTTCTCTTACAACAATAGTCATCAAGTTAGTATTGGAATGGCACCATTTGAGTTACTCTACGGAAGGAAATGTACCACCCCATTACTATGGAATGGTGTGGGAGAGAAGTTTATTTGGACCTGATCTTATCAAAGACGCCGAAGAGAAGGTCAAATTGATTAAGGACAGGTTGAGGGTAGCACAGTCCCGACAGAAAAGCTACGCAGATTCTAAGCGTAGAGAAGTCACCTACGAAGTTGGGGATAGAGATTATCTCAGGGTATCACCACTCCGTGGAGTGAAAAGATTTGGAGTCAAAGGAAAGTTGGCACCAAGATATGTTGGACCATTCAAGATTCTAAGTCGCAAGGGAGAAGTTGCATATGAAGTTGAATTGCCTGAATCTCTGTCAGCTGTCCATAATGTATTTCATGTGAGTCAGCTTAATAAATGTCACCAAGGAATGGAGGAAACTTCTCTAAAGGATACCATACCTTTGGAAGAAGTCCAACTAGAAAGTGATCTCACCTATGAAGAAAAGCCTGTCAAGATTCTTGAGACCGCAGAAAGAGTCACAAGGACAAAAACTATCAAGTTTTGCAAAGTACAATGGAACCATCATTCCGAAGAGGAAGCAACATGGGAAAAAGAAGATGATCTTCGGAAAGACCACCCTCACCTATTTGCTAGCCAATCCGAATCTCGAGGGCGAGATTCATCTTAAGGGGGTTAGATTTGTAACATCCCTAAATTCATATTCCAAAACTCATTCATATCATCTAAGCATTCATCATAATTTAGGGTTCTTCTCAAAAACAGAAGCTTGTGCTATGATTTCATGTGAGTAAAATTTCACTCATTAGACCATCACTTTTTGAAACTTAAAATGTTAAGGAACTTGTTTGCTTGCCCCACTATTGTAAAGATTGAGTGTAAAAGTTTAACCAAAATGTTCAAATTAGAAATAATTCCCAAAACCTCTATTTCAAACATTTGCAAAATGGTGCATAGTCTCTGTTTGTTTGAAATCCAAGTCTGACCAAGCCTTTGCAAGGAAGCCCCACAAGTTTTGACCTATTTCTAAGACCAATTCACCCCTGCAAAACCCCAGGAGAATTTGAATTCAAATTGTATTTGAAACCATTTGAAAACATAACCAGAAAATCGAATTAGAAAAGAAAAAGGACTAGACAAAGGAAAAGGGCCGAGCGCCAGGTTTCTGGCCCAACAGAGGATCGAGCCCAACTAGCCCACCCGGGGAATTCCTTTTCTTTTCTCACGCGCGAACGCACACAGCCAGTCGCTGACAAACAGACCCCACCCCCATTTCGCACACATCACTGACAAGCGGGCCCTGGCCACGCTGTCATCGTCTTCCCCAAACCCCGCCCGCGACCACGTCGCAGCTGCAGTGACTGCCGGTGATGGCGCGGCTTAATTGGGCAATTAAACACAGGCGTTTCCTGTCGAGGCACCGGCTATAAGATCCCCACACCCCCACGATCATTTTTCCCCAGTCAATCTCACCCTCACGCCACCAGGCTGCCCACGACTCGCTCGAGACCGCCGCAGACAGAGCCAACTCCGGCGACCGATTCAGGTCGCCGTGTTCGCTTGACGCCGTAAGCACCCGACGACCACCCCAACTCCGGCGAGCAATCTCAAACCTCGGCAACGACTCCGACAACACACACCCGACTCCAGACGCAACTCCAACGAGATCTAGAGCCCATCTCCGAGCGCCCCTCCGCAAGCCAGTACCACAACGAGATTCAGCAGCCTCCGGCGAACCTGGTAAGACCCCTCTCCCTCTCGCGGACGATGTAGAACGCCGGCGCCGCCGTAGTCAGACGCGCCGCCGCTAGTCAACGCCGCCAGCGCCGCCCGTTCGTGGCTTGATGGTTTGGTCCGTTGGATCTGCATCGTAGGGCTAGGATAGATCTAGGCCGAAGAGGTACGCGCGCGTCTGGATCGTTAGATCTAAGTTAGATCATACGGCCTGCGACTGCCGATCCGCGCGAAGCGGTACGCACCAGTAAGGTTGCGACGCGTGGCAGGGTTTAATTCAAAAACGGAATTTAAAACCAGATTTTGATCCAAAATTTAAACCGCTATAACTTTTGAATGCCACGTTAGATTTTTACAAATTTTATACCGTTGGATTCAGTGAAACCAGACCTTTCTGAATGTCCAATTTGTTTAACAAATAGTAACCATTAAAATGACTTTATTTGTGGAATCATATTTAAAGCTATTTTGAGTATAGAATTGTTTTGATAATTAGTTTTAATGTTTAATAAGTTTGTTATGGCATTTTTTTGTGTCCTGTTATGTTTCAGTATCATGCACATGCTTGGTAAAATTTCCAAAATCACCACTTAGTAAAATTCTTGCATGCATGCATTCATATTATTTTTGATTGAATAAATTGTGTGAAATTGAATGCTATAATTTTTCTTGTAGATTTTGCTAGTGATTGTGATTGTGAAGAGTGCTACTCTCCCCACTACCAAGGCAAGTGATATTTTCATGAATATCTCTATCCTATGTTTTGTACTAGCATTAGATATTTTGCTAAGTCTTGCATGCTATCTTTGCCTAATGTCAAGATGGGAAATCCTAAGTAGTGTAGAATGGTAGATTTGTTAGGGAATTTTCCTAAGATAAGTTACCATAACACGCTTAGCCTAGCTACTTAGCAAACAAGGGTGGTTAACATCTATACTTATTATGATGAAAATATTTCTAAGTCAAGAGACTTATGCTTTCCTAATAAAACAACTAAGTCAAATGAACCTCCTGGGTGGAATGGAAAGATTGGGTTATGTTGAGTGGTTACACAAGGCCATGGACTTGGGTTGTGTATCTCACTTGTGGTATGCCACCCAGGCACAAAGGGATTTGGAGGCCAAGTGTTGAGAAAGCTTACAAGTGCAACCACTTGGCAATATGGGCTCTGCCATGATCATATAGGTTGCTAGAACTTAGTCACTTGGACAGTTGGTGGTAGTTGGGATGATAGGTTGGAGCGCGTCCATTTTGACTAAGGAAAGGCTTCTGAAAGGTCCTGTCTTGGGAAACCAAGTCTGGTGGGGAAAGTGCACAACCTCTGCAGATGGAAAACCTAAGTACTTAGCCTAGTCCAAGGCAATGGACAATTTGAGCATCAAGACATGGAAGCTAAAACAATCTCATCACTCCAACTTCTAAGTAAAAATTTGTGGGTGAACAAGGGTGAAGGACCCCAATGTCTATTGGTGGTTTCTTTGGGATGTTTTGACAATGAAAACTTAGTGATTTCAACTAATAGGAAAAACTTATTTTCAAGCAAAGCAAGCCAAGCTACACTTAGCCAAAATGCATATAGTAAAATAGTCCACTTAAAATGTACTAAGGTATCACTTGCCAATACTATTCCAAAGTATTGACCCTCTGTGGCTGTAACTTGTGATGTTGCAGGTTATTCCGATGATGAATAGGAGTCATGAGTCTACACTCAACATGCTTGCCTGTGGCACATGAAGATGAAGACTTATGTTTATTTACTTATTCCATAAACTCTTGTATTAGGCCTTTGGCCCTGAGTTGTAAAAGACTATGTTTTATCTCTGGAATGAATGTAATACACGACCTTTGTATCTGTGTACTTCATCTTAAACTCTGGATGCTAGCATTGATCCAGGGACTAGCATTGCAATCACAGGGATCCTTTCCTTTATAAAGGAGGGGTCTAACATCTATGCAACAAACCTCTTCAGTGATATCAGAGCTATGTCTATGCATAGATGCTTTGTACGGTTAGAACACATGGAGATCTGGGTGTTGATACTCTTGTTATTGCAAATCTTTTGTACTTCGCATATTGGTATCATAGTGGTATGAAGTGGCCTGGACAAACTTTGCATGTCCTCGCACATGAGACCTGTTCCACGCTTGACATGCTACTCGTTTTGCATAAGTGGCTAGCGGGTGTCTGTCTATCCCACTATAGTTGATATCTAATTTACAAGGACATGCTTAATAAATTGGTTATCACCGTTGTGGACGAAGTTCGTAGGCAAAATGGTTCTTTTCTAGAAAGCCCACAGCCGTGCAAAATATTCAAAAGATAAATTAGAGGCATCTAGATTTATTTTTTCCTGGGCTTGTGTCATGATATGTTAATATTATAATTTGTAGTACAGATTGATACTATTGGTAATTATAATATGCTAAAGTGTATGTGCCATAGACCTTGGCGTGATATAAATGGAATGATAAGAGATCATACCATGATGCACAAGATAGTGATCAAGTGCAAGAACCATATCATGTCACTCTTACATATGATGTTTGTTTGCATCTTATTTATGCTGATGCCTAGCTTAGAATACGGTGGTAGCATTATAAGATGATATCTCCTACTAAATACCAAGATAATGATATGTTCTTCCTTAGTATGCACCATTAAGAAAGTTCGTCGTTTTGAAGCACCACGTGATGATCGGGTGTGATAAACTCTATGTTTGCATACAACGGGTGTAAGATAGTTTTACACACGCGAATACTAAGGTTTTTACTTGGCGAGCATAGAATGTACAGACATGACCTCGAAACATGAACCAAAAGGTAAATCACGAGTCATAGGGATGATATGATGCCCATACGATGCTCGCCATTGGAGCTGTGCCATCACTCGTGATGATCGGTCGTGGTGTAGTGAATTTGGTTCGTGTAATCACCAAAATTACTAGAGGGGTGTCGTTTTGAGTGGGAGTTCAGATAGTATTATGATTAAAGTTGAACTCAGTTTATCAATTGATGCTTGTGAAACTTTCCTAGAGATAATTAAAACATCGTTCATAGGACAAAGAAGAACGAACGACTAACCTATTGGACATAGTGCATGTTGATGTACATTGTCCATTGTGTGTAGTAGTGAGCGATGGATTTAAACTTCATATGCTTTCTTCGAAATTTGACTAAATACATGTGTATATTTACTTAATAAAGTAGAAGTATGTTTTAAAATGTTCAAATTATTTCAATATGAAGTGGAAAATCATAGTAACAAGAAAATAAAGAATTTATGATTGGATCATTAAGGAAGATATTTGAGTTACAAGTTCAGCAAAACACCTAAGATTTGAGGAATCGTTCCATTCACTTGCGTTTCTCGAAACACCATAGGAGTATGGAGTGTTCGTGAAATGTAATCAAACCGTGTTTGACATGGTAGGATCAACATTGTTATTTATAAAATTGCCAAGGTAGGATCAACATTGTTATATCTTGTTGCGATTTTGATCTTTAAGATTTTTCGGTTTCTCACCAAGGGAGGTATCTCACTCTAAAATACATGAAATATTCCCACTTGGTGATATCCAATATTTCCAATGCAATTGGATTAGGGTAAATTGGAGTTACCAATCTAAAGTTATTGCAGTTTGTAATTTGCCTTATTTGATTTGAAAAAAAAGTTTCCTGGGCCATGCGGTAGTACCGCTCGGTACTACTGATGGAGCTTGGAAGCGCTTCATCGGAAACCCCAAGAGAAAGGTGTGATGCAGCACAGCAGCAAGTCTTCCCTCAGTAAGAAACCGAGGTTATTGAACCAGTAGGAGGAAGGAAACATCTCAAAGGTGTTGCAAGCAACTTGGAAACCTGCACAACACAAACTCAAGACTTTGTCCCAACAAACAGTGAGGTTTTCAATCTAACCGGTTGCTGTAACAAAGGATTAAATGTATGGTGTGGAAGATGATAGTGGTTTGCAGTAAGTAAACATGAACAATGGAAGATGAATCAATGGTAAAGATTGGACCGGGGTCCATAGTTCACTAGAGGTGTTCTCCTTAGATAAACAAACAAGGCATGCAGGGTAAAAAATTTACAGTGGGGCAATTGACAGGACTAAGCAAGGCATAACAATGCAATACTAGACATTCATGATCCTATGAGATTCGATTGGGCAATACAACAAGATACATAGACCGCCATCCAACTGCATCTATGACTAGAAATCCACCTTCAGGTTATCATCTGAACCCCCTCTAGTATTAAGTTGCAAGAAATAGACAACTACTTTAAGCAAAGTGTGTAAGGTAAACAATCCACTTGTTCCATGAACAAGAGACCGTTATTTTCTCCCTAGTGGCAACAACACATCTACAGCCTTAGAGATTTCTGTCACTTCCCTTAGATTAAATAGAGGCATGAAACCACTATCGAGCATAAATATCCCCTCTTGGAGTCACTAACATCTACTTGGCCAAGATAGCTACTAGAAACGGAGAGCATGCAAGATCTCAAACAACAAAGACATGATAGAATCAATAAGACAAAACCATTAACCAATCTGACATAGTAATCTCAATATCCATCGGATCCCCGCAAACACAACATGCATGATTACAAATAGATAAGATCTTGATCATGAACGAAGCTCACAAGATCTAAACATGATAGCACAAAGGACGAGATACAACCATCTAGCTACTATATGGACCCGTAGTCCAAGGTGGAACTACTCACGCTTCATACCGGAGACTGTCATGATGAAGAAGAAGGCATCCAGGATGATCTCCCCTCCGGCAGGGTGCCGGGGAGAGCTTTAGATCCCCTGATCTAGGGACGATGGTGGCGGGCGGCTACAGACGGTTTCGTGGAATATTGATCGGGTTCTTAGGGTTTAGGCATCGGGGGGTATTTATAGGCGAAGATGCAAGGCAGGGGGTCGCCAGGGCGGCCGCACCCCCCAGGCGTGGGACCACCTTGTCCACGCGGCCAGGGGGTGTGGACCCCTGGTGGCTCTCCTCCGTCTCGTATTCAGGCTTCGTGTTCCCCATGGTAAAATATTGACTTTGGCTTTTGTCCCGTCCAATTATGAGAATATTGATTTTCTGCCTTTCTAGAACCAAAAACAGAAGAAAACGGGCAACTGGCACTATGGCATCTTTTTAATAGGTTAGTACCAAAAACATATAAAAACACCTCAAAGTGTAGAAAAAGCAAAGTAAAGCTGATACTAAACAAGCATGGAACTTAAAAAATGATAGATATGTTTCCGACGTATCAACTACCTCCCGCACCGGGGGGCTGCTTTGTCCTCTGTCTCGCCTGGCAGGACTAGCCGGTACTACCAGCCCAAGCCCATGCGACACTACCGCCCGGGCGACCGGTAGTACCAGGCCAGCTAGCCCAGCTACTCGCCCTGGATGCTATAGTGCTTGCTCCCGCGCGCGACCCTCCTGCCGCCGCTTTGCCCGCGCACTCCCCCGCTCGCTGCACGTGCCGCTCGCTGGGCCCGCGTGCCCCCCAATACCCTCTCACTCTAGGTTCGCTCGCCTGCGTGCGCTCCCCTATTCTCAATCCCCTTCTTCGTGACTTGCTCGCTTGGCTGGTGGGTTGGGTCTGGTAGTACCGAACCAATCCCTAGTTCAAAATTGCCCCAATAGGCAGTTTTTTGTTGGGCCCTATATAAGCTTCCCCTTTATCTTTTTTAGTACTTGTTCTTCCCCATTTGCTCAAGCTTTGCCCTATATTTTCAATCCCTCTTGATCTTGATTCAATCCTTCCCCTGCAATGATTCTTGCCCATATTTAAGTGGAAGGTAGAGGAGATTGATTCGTCGTAAACGTATCTATAATTTTTGATGTTCCATGCTTGTTTAGTATCAACTTTGCTATGCTTTGTCTACACTTTGAGGTATTTTTATACATTTTCTGGGACTAACCTATTAACAGGATTCCATAGTGCCAGTTTCCTGTTTTCTGCTGTTTTGGTTTCAGAAAAGCTGGTAAGGAAATATTCTCGGAATTGGACGGGACAAAAGCCAAAGTCAATATTTCACCGAGGAGAACACAGAGACCGAAGGGCGACCGGAGGGGCACCACAGGGTGGCCGAACCCCCCCACGCGCGGGCCCACCCTGGGCCGTGCCTGGACAGGGTGTGGGCCCCCTAGACGCCCTCCTGCCTTGCCTCTTCACCTATATAAAGCCCCCGATGCCAAAACCCTAAGTACATGATCAGATCTCCATAAAACAGTATGTAGCCTCTGCCACCATCGTCCTTAGATCGGGGAGCTCTGAAGCTCTTCCTAGCACCCTGCCGGAGGGGAGAGATCATCCCAGAGACCTTTTTCATCACCATGCCAGCCTCCGGTATGATGCATGAGTAGTTCACCCTTGGACTATGGGTCCATACAGTAGCTAGATGCTTGTTTCTCCTCCTTTGTGCTATCATATTTAGATCTTGTGAGCTCCGTTGAACACTATTTGATTTGAGCAACAGAAGGTCTTCAAAAAAAATCGTTTTTTGCCTGCTGGTTTATTTTGACAGATTTCTGCCATTATTTACATTTGCTTGTTTATCGATTTCTTTTTGGGTTCTCTTTGGTAAATTGAACTTTTTGAGGGAATTGCTACAATAGCTTGTGTTTTCAATGAAAGTTTTGATGTTTTAAAACTAAACCCCAAAGGTTTAATATCTTTTGAATGCACTAATGTTGCTAATAAAAATTGTGTGAAGTTTGTATGAAGGAAAAATTTTAGGTGTAAGGGAAGAATGATGTAATGAGATGAAGAATGGAAAAAATCTCAAGCTTCGGGATGTCACCCCAAGAAATACTCAAGAGGTACAAGCATAAAAGCTTGGGGATGCCCAAGGCATCCCCTTCTTCATCAATAAAAATCTCAGGTCTTTCTAGATACTCCATTTTTATTGTTTCATGCATAGTTGTGTTGTTCTTGGAGCGTCTTAGTTTTCATTTTTGGTTTTCATTTGCTTAGTTTGCTTGAATAAAGTAGTTGGACCCCCACTTTCACTGTGTTGTTTAAAATAAGTTGATTTGTGTTGGAAAGGAGTTGAAAGGTGTCATGCTTATAGTGATACAAAAGGGAGCTTGCTTTGACTTTGATGTAGAATTTATCATGTCATGCTAGATGTTGTTTTGACCTTATTCTTAGTGATTATTTATGTAGCATGACTTGTTCCAAACAATTGAGATTGCTTAATGTGCCTTGAAAGAATCATGCGTTATTTTAGCATACAAAAGCATAGTATTGTGGTATTCTCCTTTGATGCTTTGTTTGGGTTGACTTGGCACATGCTCACACCATGTTATGACTATGAACCAGTCACCTTAGCCTCTATGATCATTTAGTTTTTGACTTGTGGTACCACTTTATGCTTTGAATTATAATGTTTTGTCGCTCTGCATGATTATGGCCATTATTGCTCTCTTAGTTGGTCGCTCCCAGTCTTTTGCTAGCCTCCACTTGTATTGAGTAAGATCTACTCATGCATCCAACTCCCAAGAAACCAAGTTATTCCAAAGTGTCCACTATAAATTCCTATGCATGGTGTATTACACCATTCCAAGTATATTCTTGTTTTATCTATCTTCCAAATTAAACTTGTTATGTGAAAATTAGTGATTAAAGCTCTCACAAACTTGATGACACACTTTATTTTTCCTGCCCCTAATAAACTTGAACCATTGTGTCATCTATGTTGTATATGCTTACACCTATAAGTTGGGAATTAGCAGAACTGTGTTGTCACGGAGAACGCTTTCAACACCTGTAAATATCTACCCTGTTGATATCATGCTCTTTTGTTTATGGATGTCGGCGGTGTGGAAAAAAGGGGAGCTTGTAAGTCCATGGAGTTATGTATATTTGTTAGAGAAATGCCCGGGCCGCTAGCCTAATCCATGCCTAATCATGGTGGAAACTTGTAGCATCACCATAGTGAGTAATCTATGAAGCATTCTTCTTATAAAAAAATAGAGATAGAAAAAAGAGAAAAAGAAAAAAAGAGGAAAGAGAGAAAAAGCACCATTTTCCCATGGTAAATAAGAAGATTGCTCAGATGCTCACTGTTTGTTGCCTTGTAATTTTGATATGGGATAGCTCCTGTGTCATGGGGCAAGGGGTACCCCATTGGTGGTTCTTTATGATACACATATACTTACTATGACAAGAACTTATTGGTAACTAAAGTTGAGTAGCATGATAAACGGCCCTCGTACTCAAGGGACATGAGTGTAACATCCCAAAAATCATAATTTGAAAAGCTTGCATATCATTCATGCATCATAATTAGTTTTCAAAATGAGAAACCATTCTTATGCCTATTATTTTATGCTAGAAAGGAAATGGTTCTATTTTACTCTCAAAGTATGAGAACACCTTGTTATGATCAGAAACATTTCAAATATGAATGCAAAGCTTGCACAAAAATTATCAAAACAAAATTCAAATATAAAACTACTTTATACGTATTTTATATAATCATATTAAGGCATGGATTTATTTTATTTTCCTTTAGGTCAAAGTGCCTTGGACTAAACAGTAAGGTTTTACTCACATTTAAGTACAAAGTTTTCACTGCAAAAACCCAAAAGAAATTTGAATTCAAACTCATTTGAAAAAGCATTTGAAATTGATTCCAGAAAATCAAAATAGAAATAGAAAAGGAATAAAGAAAAAGGCTGGCGCCACCCATTTGGCCCAGTAGCAGAATCATCCCAGCAAGCCCACCCGGGCCTCTCTCTCTCTCTCTCTCTCTCTCCCTCTCCCTATCTCGCTCCCTCTCTCTCTCTCTCTCTCTCTCTCTCTCTCTCTCTCTCTCTCTCTCTCTCTCTCTCTCTCTCTCACGCAACGTAGGCGTACCCCGCGCTCACTGACTGGTAGCCCCAAATGCCACGCAATCATCGTCCCCAAACCCTGCACCCCTCGACCCCGTACTCGCCGCCGTTACCACCATCACTGCCGTGATTGAAGCGGGATTAATTGCCGATCAATGCCGCGTAATCCCCCCGCCCCTTGCTGGCTATTTAACCCCCTCCCCTCTCCGCTCCTTTCCCCTCACTCAGCACCCCTTCTCCACCACTAGGCTGCCCGCAATTCCACTTGCACCGCCGCAGTACCGAGCGCCTCCGACGACTAAATTCCGGTGAGCCCGACCGTCCCTTTGCCTATGCTTCAAACGAGTGTGACAAGCATGTACTTGTGCACCTTCTGATGCCATTTGTTTCCCTGCTCGTGACCCAGGTCGCCGTCCCCGTTCACTCCCGCAAACAACCGCGCCGCCGCTCAACTCCGTCGAGCAATCACGGTAAATACCGAGCGCCCCTTGACCCCTCTTGCATACGACTAGGTTCGCCATGTCCTTGCACAGCTACTGATGCCCCTGGTTTATGCTAGGGCGATCCAGAGCATCGGCAACAACTTCGTCTGCAAGAACCCGACGCCGCCTGCAACTCCGACGATCTCTAGCCCCGCTACAGCACGCCCCTGCCCCAACCGCGACCACGTTGAGCTTCCTCGCAACCGTGCGACGTTGGTAAGGACAACCACTGCCCCTAGCCCCCTCTGTAATCGCTGGAGCACCATCGCCAGTAACGCCGCCGCTAGCGCCGCCCATCCATGGTCGTGTGCTCAGCAACGTTGGATCTAGATCTAACGCGTAGGATTAGATCACTTAACAAAGGGGTACAAGTAGATCTGGTGCGTGCAATTTCATTTAGATCGTACAGCTCATGTTGATCGATCCATGTGAATCGGTATCATCCAATAGAATTATTCCACGTGGCCTAGCCTGTCTGTTTAAAATTGCAGAAATGACTTTTGAATGTTTAAACTTGTAAATTCAATAACTTTTGTGATGTTTATCCAAAAAATGCAAATAAGATATCAATGGAATCACAAAAATAAATCCTACACATATGTAGTCTTAATTTTGTATTTTGCCTCTGTTAAAATAGAATTTTATGCAGAGACATTTGTAGGCCTATTTTGTGTATAAAAATTATTTGGAAAATGTTTTAAAGGTCAAATTAAGTTTATTTGGTGTATAAATGTTTAGTTTATTCCTCAGTACTGTTTTAATTGTCTTGTTTAGTTTAGAAAAATCATCACATAGCATTTTCATGAATTCATATATTTTTTCTTGATTATTTGGAATATGAATTTGGTGCTATCATTTTATGTGTAGATTTTGCTGCTAGTGGTGATTGTGACTGTGAGGATTGTTGTTACTCCCCCAACTACCAAGGAAAGTGGTGCTTCATATTTTTGTCCCAATATTTTTACTATGCATTAGAAATATTTTGTATAGGGCTTGCATGATAATTTTTGCTAAGTATCTATATGTTATGCTTGGGAAATCCTAGTAGTTGTAGAATTGTTAGATTTTCTCTAAGTTAAGATACTTGCTATTTCCATGCTTAGCCTAGATAGTAACAACCAAGGGTGGATTATATATATGCTATGGAAAAATATTTCTAAGTCTTTGACTTATGTTTTTGCTTAATAAAACAACTAAGTGAATGAAACACCTGGGTGGAATGGTAATTGCTTGGTTGGATTTTTGTTGAGTGGTTACCAGGGCCCATTTTTCAATGGTTTACCCTGTGTATCTCACTTGTGGAATGCCACCTAGGAACAAAGGGATTTGAGATGCCATATGTTAAGAAGCTTCTAGTGCAGCCACATGGCATTATGGGCTCTGCCTGGATCATATAGGTTGCAATAACTTAGCCAAATGGACAGTTGGTGGTAGGGGGTGATAGGTTTGGAACGCGTCCATTTTGGTCTAAGGGAAGGCTTCTGAAAGGTCCTGTCTTGATGAAAGTGCACCACCTCTGCAGAAGGAAGAATCTAAGTACTTAGCTGTGTCCCCAGCAATGGACAATTTGAGCATCAATACATGGAAGCTATCAAGAATCTCCTCAACCCAATTTCTAAGTTAAAACTTGTGGTTGAACAAGGTTAAAGGATCACCAATGTCTATTGGTGGTTCCTTGGGAGTTTTAATTGTCTTGTTTTGTTTAGAAAAATCATCACATAGCATTTGCATGCATTCATATATTTTTGCTTGATTATTTGGAATATGAATTTGGTGCTATCATTTTATGTGTAGATTTTGCTGCTAGTGGTGATTGTGACTGTGAGGATTGTTGTTACTCCCCCAACTACCTAGGAAAGTGGTGCTTCATATTTTTGTCCCAATATTTTTACTATGCATTATAAATATTTTGTATAGGGCTTGCATGATAATTTTTGCTAAGTATCTATATGTTATGCTTGGGAAATCCTAGTAGTTCTAGAATTGTTAGATTTTCTCTAAGTTAAGATACTTGCTATTGCCATGCTTAGCCTAGATAGTAACAACCAAGGGTGGATTATATATATGCTATGGAAAAATATTTCTAAGTCTTTGACTTATGTTTTTGCTTAATAAAACAACTAAGTGAATGAAACTCCTGGGTGGAATGGTAATTGATTGGTTGGATTTTTGTTGAGTGGTTACCATGGCCCATTTTTCAATGGTTTACCCTGTGTATCTCACTTGTGGAATGCCACCCAGGAACAAAGGGATTTGAGATGCCATATGTTAAGAAGCTTCTAGTGCAGCCACATGGCATTATGGGCTCTGCCTGGATCATATAGGTTGCAATAAGTTAGCCAAATGGACAGTTGGTGGTAGGGGGTGATAGGTTTGGAACGCGTCCATTTTGGTCTAAGGTAAGGCTTCTGAAAGGTCCTGTCTTGATGAAAGTCAAGTCTTGTGGGGAAAGTGCACCACCTCTGTAGAAGGAAGAATCTAAGTACTTAGCCGTGTCCCCGGCAATGTACAATTTGAGCATCAATACATGGAAGCTATCAAGAATCTCCTCAACCCAATTTCTAAGTTAAAACTTGTGGTTGAACAAGGTTAAAGTATTACCAATGTCTATTGGTGGTTTCTTGGGAGTTTTTGCGAAACAAAAACTTAGTGTTTTCAACTGATAGGTAAAACCTATTTTGAGCAAAGCAAGCCTAAGCTACACTTAGCCAAATTCATATAGGAGCTAGATGCTATTATTCTACTAAGGTATCACTTGCCAATACTATTCCAATGTATTGACCCACTGTGGCTGTAACTTGTGATGTTGCAGGTTACTCTGATGAGGATTAGGGTTATGAGTCTACACTCAACATGCTTGCCCGTGGCACATGAAGATGAAGAATTTTATTTATATTGTTAAGTTAAACTCTTGTACTAGCCTGTGGCTATGGAGTTATAAAAGACTATGTTATCTCTGGAATGGCGATGTAATAATGACCTTTGTTTCTGTGTACTTCATCTTAAACTATGTATGCTAGCATTTGATCCAGTTACTAGCATTGCAATCATAGAGACCTTTACCTTTATAAAGGTGGGGTCTTACAGATGGTATCAGAGCACTGTGTTGCCTGTAGGATTATGACCCTAAGATTGGATTAGAAACCACTAAGGAAAAAATTTCAACACTTTGAAAAATTTCCACACTTGTGTTTTTCTTCTCGTAAACTTTTCTAATCTTCTTTCTCATCTCTATTTGTAGATGAACTCCATCAATGAAGCCGTGAGGAAGGGACCACTCATGACCATGACTTTGGAGTGTGAGAATTTTTTTTCCAAGGCACTCAAGAACCTTATGGTTACCATGGGGATACATGGTGCAGCTGTGTACAAGGGATTCCCTGTGATGGATGAAGGAGAAGAGTATTGGTGGGTGCAACTTCACTTGTACAAAAACAAGGAAGACAACCACAAGGAGTCAGGATTCTGCATGGTCACCAACTCTAAAATGCACACAACATTCTTTGACTCTACAAGAAATGCAACTTGGAATGCCATCAAGAAGCTTGGTGATAGACTCAAGTGCATAATGCTCAACACCCAAAATGACCTTAGAGAAGAAAAGGAGCATACCCAAGAATTAGAGACTACCAACCAACAACTAAGGGGAGACATCATAGACTTAATATGGGAGTCTTGTGAACAAGATAAACAGATGGCTACTATGGATCCCTGATAGCTATTTTTTCTAGTGAGTGAGAGTTGTAACGTACTTCGTTAGTTGGACCACCACACTTATCATTTTTACTTCCAAACATTTGTCTAAGTTATGTTGAACCTTTGATGTTTGTAATGGTTTTGTGTATGCCATGACTTGTGTGTTTGTTGCTAAGTGATGTTGCTTGTGTTACTTTGTCTTGTGATTTTTCTCTACTTGTGCTGATTCTAACTTTCTCTATCTTATAAAAATAGATGCCTAACGTTGTTATCAGCACGACAGAGGAGTTCAAGGGTAATCGTTTTGGTACTCGTCTCATTGAGCTTACTAGTGTGCTCAACCTTCCACTTCCTAGCATCATGACACTCCAGCTCACCAAGTTTGAGAGGAAGGACCTATGGGGCTTCAGAGTCACACAGCCGGGACGCTAGACAGAGCCACCCATGGAGGCTATCACTTTCAAGCTTATGCATGAAGACAAGGAGAAATTCTTAGATGTAGTCATGCAGGAGCTACTTGGGCGCCTGGTCGGAAGACACTCCACCGAGCTTAGAGGTCTTTACTTTCACCCCTTCGGGAGACGCAACGAGGAGGGTGAGGCTATAGAGTACGAGGATGCTGCTAGAGAGACGATGGAGCCGATTTGTCTGTACCTTCAGGACCTAGAGGGTCTTATTAGACACCTTGATACTTATAGGACCAACATCATGCTTAGCAATGACAAGCTCCAGGTTCAGCTTCGAGAGAAGGACAAGCTCTTCGCGGAGCAAGACGAGATTGTCAAGGAAATGGAGGCCAAGTTTGAAAGCTAGGACAAGAAGTTCAAGAGCCAGGAGAAAAGAGTCCAAGACAGGAACAAGAAGATCCGAGAGATGAAGGAAGAGTTAGAGGCCAAGGACTTCGAGCTTGAGCATCAGCAGGGAGTGATCGAGAGGCTTCGCTCATAGAATAGGGCTCTTAGGGCCAAGATTGAGGCCTTGACTACTAGTGTTGATGAGTACAAGACCGCCATGGAGAATGCAGGTCTTACCCTCGTTGATGTGGAGATTTATGTGGAGGAGTAGTGTAGACTACTCGATTATCTTTCATCTACCAAACTTTGATTATTGAGTCGCAATGACCATCCAACATGTGGATGGCTTGCTATGGTGTGTTTGCATTTTTTTTAAAAACTTGTTGTTTATGTCGTTCAAACTCAATGTTATTTTGATGCTTGGTTATTGTGATGGTTCTATCTGATGTATTGTGCATGCTAAGCATCTATGGGTATCTATGCCTCCTCGACGTGCCAACCTCAACCAAAACAACAACAACAACAACAATGTCACTCCCGAGATGCAACATTTGATGACAACACAAGCTCAACTGATGCAGATGATGACAACCTTCATGCAGAACCAGAAACAGAATAACAACAACAATAACAACAACAACAACAACAACCGGAATAATCCGCTAGGATTAGACATGCTCACCAGATTTCTAAGACTGAGGCCTGCAAAGTTCTCGGGAACCACTCATCCAATGGTGGCCAATGACTGGTTACGTTTAGTGAACAAAGACTTAGTGACTGTTGGCTGCACCAACGAAGAGAAGGTCAGGTTTGCAGCACATCTGCTAGAGGGGCCAACAACAACCTAGTGGGACAAATTTCAGATCACCACTCCCATTAAGGATGTGACTTGGGCTATCTTTGAGGATGGATTCCGTACAACTCACATCTCATTCAGAGTGATGAATTTGAAGAAGAAGGAGTTCCACAACCTGAAACAACGTCACCGCAGTGTAGCTGAGTATATCGAGGAATTCAACAATCTGGCGCGTTATGCACCGGATGAAGTTGATACAGATGCCAAGAGGAAGGAGAAATTCCTCGAAGGACTGAATGATGAGTTGAACCTGCAGCCGTCTTTTGCCTATGTCCCAACCTACCAATCACTTTGTGACAAGGCTACCATCTTGGAGAACAAGATGAAATAGGTTGAGAGCAGGAAGAGGAACATAGCTTTGATAAGCACAGTTCGGGATCATCTCACAAGCATTCCCACCATGATGACAGTGGGAGTTCTGGATCCCACAAACATGGAAAATACAACAACCACCACAGCCACAACCATCATCATGACAACAAGCATCACCGTAGTCATGATAATGACAAGTATAGGAACCACAAGAGTGGACATAAGAGCCACCACAGTGGAGGTGGAAGTGGAAGTGGAAGTCAGCCTACAAAGAGAGATATCAGTCAGGTTGAGTGTTTCAAGTGTAAGAATATGAGACACTATGCTAACGAGTGCCCAGGAAAGAAAGTCGAGGGTGCCAACAAGCCCAATCCCTTCCAAAAGGGACAAGTGAACCACATCAATGTGGAAGAAATATATGAGGAACCTGATGCTGTGGCTGGTAAGTTCAAACTCAATTCTGTTCCAGCACTTGTTCTTTTTGATACTGGCTCATCGCATTCATTCATATCAAGAGCATTTGTTGATAGAAGTGGACTTCCAGTTGAAACTATTGGGTGTCCTATAAAAGTAAGTTCTCCTGGTGGAGAAATGACAGTGAACTCGGGATGTCATGACCTAGTGATAAAATTTGGGAAGTATAAGTTTCCCGTTAATTTGATAATCCTAAATTCCCAAGGATTGGATGTCATTTTGGGAATGGATTGGATGACTAAGTACAAGGGAGTGCTAGACTGTGCCAACCATACTGTCACACTCACAACCCCAGATAATAAAAGGATTAGATTCAAGTCTAACTTTGAATAAAAAGGGAGTAAGTTAAATTCTCTTAAGGGGGTTAGCATAGACAGTGTGCTGATTGTGAGAGAATATATGGATGTGTTTCCGGAGGAATTGCCGGGAATGCCACCAGATAGAGATGTTGAGTTTCTGATTGACTTGCTGCCAGGATCAGGACCAATAGCAAAGAGACCTTACAAGATGTCAGTTGATAAGTTGAAAGAACTCAAGAAACAACTTGGAGAATAGTTATAGAAATGATTTATTCAACCAAGTTCTTCATCTTGGGGAGCACCAGTCTTGTTTGTTGAAAAGAAAGATAGAAGTCAAAGGTTATGCATAGATTATCGTTCACTCAATGAGGTGACTATCAAGAACAAGTATCCTTTGCCCAGAATCAATGACTTGTTTGATCAGTTAGAAGGAGCCCGTGTGTTCTCAAAGATTGATCTCCGGTCAGGCTACTTTCAGCTAAAGATAAGGGAACAAGACATACCTAAGACTGCTTTCACCACTAGGTATGGATTGCATGAGTACACCGTGATGCCATTTGGTTTGACAAATGCACCAGCCTACTTCATGAATATGATGAACAAAGTGTTCATGGAATTTCTTGACAAATTTGTTGTCATTTTCATCGATGACATTTTGATCTATTCCAAGAGCAATGAAGAGCATGAAGAACATTTGTGATTGATACTTGAGAAGCTTAGAGAGTATAAACTGTATGCCAAATTTAGAAAGTGTGAATTCTGGTTGAATGAAGTCGGATTTCTTGGACACATTGTGTCAGGAGATGGTGTAGCAGTTGCTCCCGCAAAAGTGTCAGCTGTAACTGAGTGGGAATCTCCTAAGTCAGTGAAGGAAGTTCGTAGTTTCCTTGGCTTGGCAGGATACTATAGAAGATTCATTGAGAATTTCTCAAAGGTAGCTAAGCCAATGACGGAGTTACTTAAGAAAGACATGAAATTTGATTGGACTGAAGGATGTGAACTCAGTTTCCAAGAGTTGAAGAAGAGACTAGTGATAACACCAGTCTTATGTCTGCCAGATTTGGAGAAGGATTTCCAAGTTTATTGTGATGCATCTCACCAAGGTTTAGGTGCAGTTTTGATGCAAGAAGGGAAAGTTGTGGCTTACGCCTAGAGACAACTCAAAACTCATGAAGTGAATTATCCTACTAATGATTTGGAGTTAGCCTCTGTTGTCCATTCACTCAAAACATGGAGACATTATCTTTTGGGAAGGCGTTGTGAAGTGTTCACAGATCACAAAAGTTTGAAGTATATCTTCACTCAGAAAGAAATCAGCATGAAACAAAGAAGATGGCTACAACTCATCAAGGACTTGATTTTGCAATACCACCCCGGTAAAGCAAATGTTTTAGCAGATGCATTAAGCCATAAGGTTTATGTGAATGGCCTTACTAAGGGAGAATTGCCAGATGATCCGTGTGCTCAACTCAAAGATCTCAGATTGGAGATAGTGCCTGAAGGACATCTCATGTCATTGGATGTTCAACCCACATTGTTGGACAAAATGAAGGAAGCCCAAAAGATGGACAAGGAAATTGAAGAGATTAAGGAAAAGATTGGCAAGGGAAAAGCCAAAGGATTCCATGAAGACGAACATGGTACTTTATGGTATGTAAAATGTATCTGCATTCCGCAAGATCCGGAGCTTCGAAAACTGATTTTACAAGAAGCACACAACTCACCGTATTCCATTCATCTGGGTAACACCAAAATGTACATGGATGTGAAGGAAAGATTTTGGTGGAATAATCTCAAGAAGGACATCGCTGAACATATTTCTTTATGTGATGTATGTAGTAGAGTGAAAGCGGAACATCAGAAACCAGCAGGATTGCTACAACCACTACCTATTCCTAATTGGAAGTGGGACAATATTGGCATGGATTTCATCACTGGACTGCCAAGGACTAGATCAGGATATGATTCTATTTGGGTCGTAGTAGATCGCCTAACTAAAGTGGCTCATTTCATACCCGTGAAGACAACCTATACAAGTGCTAAGTTAGCCAAGATTTATATGAATATGATTGTGTGTCTTAATGGAGTACCCAAGAGTATTGTGTCTGATAGGGGAACTCAATTCACATCCCATTTCGGGAGTCAAATGCATGAGTCATTGGGAACAAGATTGGAATTTAGCACTGCTTTTCATCCCCAGACTGATGGACAGACAGAAAGGACCAACCGGATTTTAGAGGATATGTTGAGGGCATGTGCTCTAGATTATGGTGCTAGTTGGGATGAAAGTATGCCTTACGCGGAGTTCTCTTACAACAACACCTATCAAAGTATTAAGATGGCACCGTTTGAATTTCTCTATGGGATAAAGTGTACTACACCATTGCTATGGAATGGTTTTGGAGAAAGAAACTTGTTCATGCTAGAACTAATCAAGGAAGCTGAAGAGAAAGTCAATTTGGCAAAGGAACGATTGAAGATAGCACAGTCCCAACAAAAGAGCTACGCAGATCCAAAGCGTAGAGAAGTCACCTATGAGGTGGTGATAGAGCTTATCTTAGAGTATCACCACTTCGTGGAGTAAAGAGGTTTGGAGTCAAAGGAAAATTGGCACCAAGATATGTTGGGCCATTCAAGATTCTGAGTCGTAAGGGAGAAGTATCATATGAGATTGAATTGCCTGAATCATTGTCTGCCGTTCACAATGTGTTTCATGCAAGTCAGTTAAAGAAATGCCATACGGAGATGGAGGAGACTTCGTTGAAGGATACTATACCCTTGGAAGAGGTCCAATTGGAAAGTGATCTCACTTATGAAGATAAGCCTATCAAGATTCTTGAGTCTGCAGAAAGAGTTACTCGGACAAAGACTATCAAATTCTGCAAAGTTCAGCGGAACCATCATTCCGAGGAAGAAGCAACATGAGAAAGAGAAGATGATCTTCGGAAAGACCACCCTCACCTATTTGCTAGCCAATCCGAATCTCGAGGGCGAGATTCACCTTAAGGGGGTTAGATTTGTACCATCCCAAAAATCATAATTTGAAAAGCTTGCAAATCATTCATGCATTCATAAGCATTTGGTTATTTTCAAAATAGTTTTCAAAATGAGAAACCATTCTTATGCCTATTATTTTATGCTAGAAAGGCAATGGTTCTATTTTACTCTCAAAGTATGAGAACACCTTTTTATGATCAGAAACATTTCAAATATGAATGCGAAGCTTGCACAAAAATTATCAAAACAAAATTCAAATATAAAACTACTTTATACCTATTTTCTATAATCATATTAAGGCATGGATTTATTTTATTTTCCTTTAGGTCAAAGTGCCTTGGACTAAACAGTAAGGTTTTACTCACATTTAAGTAAAAGTTTTCACTGCAAAAACCCAAAAGAAATTTGAATTCAAACTCATTTGAAAAAGCATTTGAAATTGATTCCAGAAAATCAAAATAGAAATAGAAAAGGAATAAAGAAAAAGAAAAAGGCTGGCGCCACCCATTCGGCCTAGTAGCAGAATCATCCCAGCAAGCCCACCTGGGCCTTTCCTCTCTCTCTCTCTCTCTCTCTCTCTCTCTCTCTCTCTCTCTCTCTCTCTCTCTCTCTCTCTCACGCAACGTAGGCGTACCCCACGCTCACTGACTGGTGGCCCCAAATGCCACGCAATAATCGTCCCCAAACCCCGCACCCCCTGACCCCGTCGTCGCCGCTGTTACCACCATCACTGCCGCGATTGAAGCGGGCTTAATTGCCGATCAATGCCACGTAATCCCCTCACCCCTTGCCAGCTATTTAACCCCCTCCCCTCTCCGATCCTTTCCCCTCACTCAGCACCCCTTCTCCGCCACCAGGCTGCCCGCAATTCCACTTTCACCGCCGCAGTACCGAGCGCCTCCGACGACTAAATTCCGGTGAGCCCGACCGCCCCTTTGACTCTACTTCAAACCAGTGTGACCAACATGTCCTTGTGCACCTTCTGATGCCATTTGTTTGCCAGCTCGTGTCCCTGGTCGCCGTCCCCGTTCACTCCCGCAAACAACCGCGCCGCCGCTCAACTACATCAAGCAATCACAGTAAATACCGAGTGCCCCTTGACCCCTCTTGCATACGACTAGGTTCTCCATGTCCTTGCGCAGCTACTGATGCCCCTGGTTTGTGCTAGGGTGATCCAGAGCATCGGCAACAACTTCGTCTGCAAGAACCCGACGCCGCCTGCAACTCCGACGAGCTCTAGCCCCCGCTACAGCACGCCCCCGCCCCAACCGTGACCACTTTGAGATTCCTCACAACCGTGCGATGCTGATAAGGACAACCATGTCCCCTAGCCCCCTCTGGAATCGCTGGAGCACCATCTCCAGTAGCGCCGCCGCCGCGCCGCCGTCGCTAGCGCCGCCCATCCATGGTCGTGTTCTCAACAGCGTTGGATCTATATCTAATGCGTAGGATTAGATCACTTAACAAAGGGGTATGAGTAGATCTGGTCCATGCGATTTCATTTAGATCGTGCGGCTCACGTTGATCGATCCGTGCGAATCGGTATTAGCCAATAGAAATATTCCACGTAGCCTAGCCTGTCTGTTTAAAATTCCAGAGATGATTTTTGAATGTTTAAACTTGTAAATTCAATAACTTTTATTCTGTTTATTCAAAAAATGCAAAAAAACTATCAATGGAATCAAAAAAATAAATCCTACACATCTGCAGGCTTAATTTTGTATTTTTCGTCTATTAAAATAGAATTTTATGTAGAGACATTTGTAGGCCTATTTTGTGTATAAAAATTATTTGGAAAATGTTTTAAAGGTCAAATTAAGTTTATTTGGTGTATAAATGTTTAGTTTATTGCTCAGTACTGTTTTACTTGTATTGTTTAGTTTAGAAAAATCATCACATAGCATTTGCATGTATTCATATATTTTTGCTTGATTATTTGGAATATGAATTTGGTGCTATCATTTTATGTGTAGATTTTGGTGCTAGTGGTGATTGTGACTGTGAGGATTGTTGTTAGTCCCCCAACTACCAAGGCAAGTGGTGCTTCATATTTTTGTCCCAATATTTTGACTATGCATTAGAAATATTTTGTATAGGGATCGCATGATAATTTTTGCTAAGTATCTATATGTTATGCTTGGGAAATCCTAGTAGTTGTAGAATTGTTAGATTTTCTCTAAGTTAAGATACTTACTATTTCCATGCTTAGCATAGCTAGTAGCAACCAAGGGTGGATTATATACATGCTATGGAAAAATATTTCTAAGTCTTTGACTTATGTTTTTGCTTAATAAAACAACTAAGTGAATGAAACACATGGGTGGAATGGTAATTGCTTGGTTGGATTTTTGTTGAGTGGTTACCAGGGCCCATTTTTTAATGGTTTACCCTGTGTATCTCACTTGTGGAATGACACCCAGGAACAAAGGGATTTGAGATGCCATATGTTAAGAAGCTTCTAGTGCAGCCACATGGCATTATGGGATCTGCCTGGATCATATAGGTTGTAATAACTTAGCCAAATGGACAGTTGGTGGCAGGGGTGATAGGTTTGGAACGCGTCCATTTTGGTCTAAGGGAAGGCTTCTAAAAGGCCCTGTCTTGATGAAAGTCGAGTCTTGTGGGGAAAGTTCACCACCTCCGCAGAAGGAAGAATCTAAGTACTTAGCCGTGTCCCCGACAATGGACAATTTGAGCATCAAGACATGGAAGCTATCAAGAGTCTCCTCATCCCAATTTCTAAGTTAAAACTTGTGGTTGAACAAGGTAAAGGATCACGAATGTCTATTGGTGGTTCCTTGGGAGTTTTTGCCAAACAAAAACTTAGTGTTTTCAACTGATAGGTAAAACCTATTTTGAGCAAAGCAAGACTAAGCTACACTTAGCCAAATTCATGTAGGAGCTAGATACTATTATTCTACTAAGGTATAACTTGCCAATACTATTCCAATGTATTGACCCACTGTGGCTGTAACTTGTGATGTTGCAGGTTACTCTGATGAGGATTAGGGTTATGAGTCTACACTCAACATGCTTGCCTGTGGCACATGAAGATGAAGACTTTTATTTATATTGTTAAGTTAAACTCTTGTAGTAGCCTATGGCTATGGAGTTGTAAAAGACTATGTTATCTCTGGAATGACGATGTAATAATGACCTTTGTTTTTGTGTACTTCATGTTAAACTGTGGATGCTAGCATTTGATCCAGTGACTAGCATTGCAATCACAGGGACCTTTACCTTTAAGGTGGGGTCTTACAATGAGATTGCCAACTTATGTTTTATCAATCATATACTCCATATTTTGTTTCACTTTAACGTTAATCACTTCAAGATGCTTATGATAGGGGCAATGAGAGCTGAGATCTAACAAGTACCATAATTTTTGGAAGCTCTTTATGAATTTTGAAATCCTTGCTTCCCTTTGAAGGCCCTTTCTTCCAATTTTATATTGAGTCTCCACCTTCTATCCTTAGGCACCAATTAAGAGAGCATAGTTGTCATTCTTAGTTCTATGTGCATTGTCCCAAAACTTATTGATTGATTCCTAATGTTGATATTGCTTGTTCTTGAACTATTTGTATCTAGTCACCTTTATGAACTTTGAAGGTGTCCTATGCATTTATGTTTTTCTACGCCATGAGGGACAAGCCAAATTCCACTATGCTATGTTTTCTATATGTGAAACAAACAAATTTCTCTCAATGCATTGTTATTCATGAATCTTTGTTTGTATCCTTTCATTTTGCAGCGTAGTTTCTTTGTCTTATTGTTAGAATTTCATATTCCATGCTCATGTTTACAGTACTTTGATCCCAGCTTTCAATGCTTGCAAATGGTTTGATCATGATTGTGATGGTGCATGTCACCTAAAAAATTACTATTTTTATCACTTACCTACTCGAGGACGAGCATGCGTTAAGCTTGGGGATGCTTGATACGTCGTAAACGTATCTATAATTTTTGATGTTCCATGCTTGTTTAGTATCAACTTTGCTATGTGAAAGAGTAATTGCCCCTATGTGTGGTTTTGGTGATTAATGAGAATCCCTATGGACTAATGTTTTCACTGAGTTTTATATGAAGGAATATTCTATAGGTCATGCTTGTAGTCTATGTGTTGGATTCAAGTATGAATGCCATGAAGATAAAGATATACCTTGAGTATTGGCATCAATATCATCGAGTTGAAGAGAAGAATATGATATGATCAAGATCTTGAGAGTGTGATCTCAATAGAAGAATTCAAGATATGGCTCTAAGACGGTGTCATGATAGCCTCATTAGTTGAGCAATGATTGACTAAGATTTAGAGCATGTAATCAAATTAAGAGTTCTTTATGTACCTCAATATATTGAGATGGAGCATGAGAATATACATGGTTGACCTATACAAAGAGTGAAGAGTGATTTCAAGTTGGTCAACACATGAAGCATAAAGAATGTACCACATGGATCTTGTGGTATGGTTGAGAAGGGAAAGTTCAAGATAAGCATCCCGAGAAGATCATCTGCTTGAAACTCGCCATCCATATTGGTGATAATGGACATGTGAAGACATGTATTAATGAAGCTATCCAATAGTGGTTTATGGGGGAGCAAATTACAAGTCTTCACGAAGCAACAATGATCAAGTGATGCATTCCGACTTGGATGGAGATTGAAGTGTTATCATCAAGATCAAGCGGGATGCACAAGGAAAAGTTATGGCCTTGCTAGGTTTTACTTTTACCGGTCTCAAGGTGGTTGTTGGGAGACCGGGTTACAGGATACATAGCCACACTATTAAGAGGGGCTTTCGGTTGGGTAACTTGATCACATCGTCATAGGAAGCTCAATCCTTTGCATACTTTGCATCTTCCTATTTTGTTGCTTCTTGGTGTTTCTCCATGTGAGGTTCTTGAGCTTGTTGCTAGATCTTCAACAAGGACAAGTTCATCGAAAACATAATTCGTAAGCATCTTCTATGGCGTTTTCGAGTTTGAAGGTTTTATCAGTTCTTCTTATAGGGAGGCTTCTTACCTTTCTTTATTTGGTTCTATCCTCCTATTTTGTACTATGATGTTTCTCTGAACCATCTTGTAGGTCTTGTTTTCCTCGTCAAAACAAGCCCAAGATCATCGAAATCGGAGTCTGGATGCAAAAGTTATCGCCGTTTTTGTGTGCCCTGTTTTGTTCCGGCGGAAATTCCGGCGAGACCGAGCCTGTGGCTAGAATTTCCGGCGACCGCCGGAAATTTCCGGCAAACCGCCGAAAATTGGTTCAGTAAGCTGTTTCGGTTTTTGCCGGAAATTCCGGCGGTTGATCCGGCGGCGCCGGTTTCGTCGCCGGAACGTGTTCGCCCAGCGCATCTTGCTTCCAACGGCCATCCCCCTTGAAGGGGTATAAAAGGGGGGCTTCTTTCCCAAAGTTCTAGGGATCTTGAGCACGTTTTTGACCACCATTGTTGACCCCTTTGAGCTTGCTTCCTCTCCCTTCCCTCCTATGATTCTTGCATCTTTTTGAGGGCTTTGGAAGAGGAGATCTAGATCTACAATCTCCACCAATCAATTCCTCCTATAAGTGAGGGGAAACCTTTGGATCTAGATCTTGGAGTCATTTGTTGATTTCCACCATTGTTATTCCTCTATAATTCCTCCCTAGCACTTGTTGATTTTGTGGGATTTGAGATTGGATGATTTGAGCACCCTTGGTGTTCTTGCTTTGCATTCTTGCATAAGTGTTGAGCTCTCCATTTCGATTTGTTCGAGTGAGAGACCGTGAGCTTGTTACTCTTGGAGGGTGACCTCCTAGTTGGCTTGGAGGTTGGTGCTGTGGTGTTCTCTTTGTGGAAGATTGTGAAGAGACCCGGGCTTCTCCTTCGTGGAGCTTGTGAAGTGGTTGTGGAGCTTGCCATCTCTGGAGTGGAGGAAAAGATAGCCATAAGGAAAGGGCCTATTCCTTCGTGGGATAGACTCGGAGAAGAAGGTGAGCCTTTGTGGCGCGTGAGTAATCCTTCATGGAACCTCACACCTCTCCAACATGACGTATCCCCCTTCCAAAGGTGGTGAACACGGGAATACATCTTCGTCTCCGCGTTCCTCGGTTATCTCTTTATCCGAGCTTACTTTCCTTGTGATAGCCATCGAGCTTGAAGTACTTATATCTTGCTTATCACTTGTGGTATATTTTGTGCTATCTTGCTTAGCTTATTGTGTTGTTGGTGCACTTAGTTGTGCCTAGTGTATTTAGGTTTTGTGCTTGTAAAATAAACGTTAGTTTAATTCCGCATTCTATCAAGCCAAAACCATAATAGTTTTGAAATTGCCTATTCACCCCCTCTAGGCGACATCTCTATCCTTTCAATTGGTATCAGAGCAAGGTATCTCCTTGTTTAGGCTTCACCGCCTAGAGTGTAAAGATGTTAGCTAGTATATAGTGCACAATGACACAATTATCTTTGATGGAACAAATTATGCATTGTGGAGAAATTGCTTGCTTTATAATCTTCGGACCTCGTGTCCAAATATTGAGCGATTTCTAGGTGTAGGTTTTTATCCTCCGATGGATCCTCAAAATCTATCTCTAGAGGATGAGAAAAATTTACATCTCGAAGCTCAAGTATCTAATGAGCTTATTTTTCTCTTTGAGCCCCACAGTTAATTTGCTCTTGACGATTGTAAAGCGCAAGTCGTCTCATGAGATGTGGACCAAGCTTAAAGAAATATTTGGTGGCTCCATTTCTCATAGGTTTTGTGGTATCTCCAAGGAGCTATCTTCTCACTTATATCATGAAGAGCTCCAAGTTGCTTCCACCTCCGGTCGCGATGTGACCTCAATTCTTTCCACCTCACTTACATGTGACAAGTCACAAGGTAATGGCATGGTGAGTGGAAAAATCATATGTGATGATGGTAGTGTTTCTCTTTACACCAATGACTCTTGTTCTATAAATGATAATGGTGTAGGGAGTTTGGACTTAAGCACTTCTTGCAACAATGATGCTATATCCCCTAGTATTGCTAGTCCTTGTATATCTTCTAGAATTTTTTTGAGTACTAGTGTAGATGATATGCTTTATTTGCCTTGTTCCCATGAACAAAATGCTTCTATTTCCTCTAGTTGTTTATCTAACAATGTAGAGGAAATCAAACATTCTATGGAGCAAGACATGATCATGAATGAAGATTCAAGAATATCCTCATCTTCATCCTCCCGTGCTCACATGTGCCTTATGGCAAGAGGATCAAAGGTATCTCCTACTTTGGATCCCAATATATCTTCTAAAGATAATAGCAATGATAATGATGATAGTGATGATGACATTGATGAGGATACTAGTGCTCTCTTGCTTGAGTTGACTTTTTTGTGTACCTCTCTTCATGGTAATAATAAGGCCATTACTTGTCTCAAACATGTTATGGACACCATAAATAAACAAACGGGAACCATAGAGGAGTTGGATTTCCAACTTGATGATGAGAGTCAGAGATTCAATCTCCTTAAGCAAGAGCTTGCCGAGGAGAAGCACACTAATTGTCTCCTCACACAAAAAAATGAATCTTATGAGCCTGAAAATAAAAATTCCATTAATGATGCTTGTGCTACTAACTATACTTCTTGTGAAGCATCTACCCTAAAGGAGAACGTTGAGCTAAGGGCTCAACTTGAGTTTCTAACTAGCAAGTATAGGAAATTGGAAGAGAGTCACGAAAAGCTCTCAGGCTCTTGTAACATCCCTAAAATCATGATTTCAAAGATTGCATATCATTCATGCATGCATATAATTTTGAGATCATTTTCCAACTATTTTCAAGAAAATAGAAACACATAGTGCTATTATTTTATGTGAGCAAACTTAAAACAAATGACCATCCTCATTTGAGAGCATAAGTGTTTTAAACCAAGTTTTGTTGGCTTCCTTGTTGATTGGATTGAATGTGGAGTTTGGATAAAAATTCATAGAACAAATGTGGTTTCAAAACCATTTTCAAAACATTTCCAAATCAAGTGCTATGTCACTGTTTATTTTTATTTTTGATGACCAAGCTAATTCAAAGTAAACCACTTGTTTTTATGCCCAGAAGTGTGAATGTTGCACCCTGCAAAATCCTGAAAAAGTTTGAATTCAAAAAGCTTTTGAAACCATTTGAAATTCATTCCAGAAATTCAAAACAGAAAAAGAAAAAGAGAAAGGAATTAGAAAAGGGCCAGCGCCAGGATTCTGGCCCAACTGAGAAAGCATCCCACTAAGCCCACCCGGGTTCCCTCTCTCCCTCTCTCACTCACAGACGCACCCAGCAAGCGGCTGACGCCAGGACCCCACCCCCTCTCTGTTTCTCTCGCAGACAACTGGGCCCCGTCCACGTCACCGTCGTCTTCCCCAAATCTCGCGAAGAACACGTCGCCGCTGGCCGTTGCTGGCGTTGATTCCGCGGCGTAATTGCCATTGATTCTGTAGGCGTTTCTTGGCGAGCCCCTGCCTACTTAAACCCCTCCCCCTCGCGGCCATTTCCTCCAACAAAGCCAACCCGAAGCGCCCCCAGGCTGCGAGTATTCCTCGCCGCAACCCCGCTGTTCCGACGACCTCGCCGACGAATTCCGGTGAGCACCGCACCCCCTCTGTCCGTGGTTCATGCTATCACGCTCTGCATCTCTGTGTGCATCCACTGACACTTCCCGTTTGTCCGCGCATGGCCTGTAGCCTCGGCAACGACAACAACTGAGCGCCGCCGCTCTCTGCTCGAACTCCGGCGACCTTTCCCCGTAAGTTCCAGCCTTCCCTTGCCCTCTGTTTGATACGCATAGGATCCTCAGCGTCTTGCGCATCTAACGGTGCCCTCCCCTTGTCTTAGCGCGGCTCAGAACATCGCCAACATCGACGAGCCGAAGCCACAACCGCCAAGGACTACTCCGACGAGCAATCCGCGACGACTCCGAGCGCCCCTTCGCCAACCAGGGACACATTGAGCTTCACCTCGTCACTGCGGTTCTGGTGAGCATCCTCTCCCTTCCCCGGGCGACCTAGTTCGCCGGCTCCGCCACTGACAGAGCGCTCCGCCGCTCGCCGCCGCGCTAGCGCCGCTCATCTCTGGTCAAAGCATTCAGGAACGTTAGATGTAGATCTTGCGGCTAAGATTAGAACTTAAACAAAGAGGTACGAGCGCATCTGAGCCACTAGATCTAACTTAAATCCTACGGCTCGTAGAGACCGATCCGCACGAAACGGTACCGGCCAGTAGGATAGCGCCGCGTGGCAGTGATTTAGATTTAAAACAGGATTTGAATCTGATTGTTATTCAAATTTGATTTGGCTATAACTTTTGATCCCCACATTAGAACTTGAAAATTTTTATACCGTTGGAATCAGGAGAGCAAGATCTTTCTAAATATGAATGTGTTTAATGTTTAGCTTCTGTTAAAAAGGTTTTATATGCAGAAACTTGTGTAGGACTAATTAGAGTTTATGAAATGTTTAGGAAATAATTTAGGGTATAAAAATTGGTTGTTTGGAAAGTTTTTAACTTGTTAGTGAATCAGTACTGTTTACTTGCTTGGTTGAATTTTAAAAATCATCATTTACCATCTTGCATGCATGCATATATTTTTGATTGTATATGTTTTGTGTGTAATTTGTTGCTACCAATCTTTGTGTAGATTTTGGTGCTAGTGATTGTGATTATGAGGAGTGCTACTCTCCCAACTACCAAGGCAAGTGGTTCTTCATGAATATTATCATTCCTATGTTTTCTACTAAGCTTAGCCTAGCTAGTAGCAACCAAGGGTTGGTGAAATATATACATGCTATGATGAAAATATTTCTAAGTCTTTGGACTTGTGTTTTACCTAATAAAACAACGAAGTTAATGAAACACCTGGGTGGAATGGAAGGAAAGGTTTATGTTGAGTGGTTACACAAGGCCCATTTCTATGGTTTACCTTGCGTATCTCACTTGTAGAAAGCCACCCAGGAACAAAGAGATTTTAGAGGCCAAGTGTTAAGAAGCTTCTAGTGCAGCCACTTGGCAATATGGGCTCTGCCTGGATCACATAAGTTGCTAGAACTTAGCCAATTGGACAGTTGGTGGTAGTGGGAATGATAGGTTGGAGCGCGTCCATTTGGTCTAAGGAAAGGCTTCTGAAAGGTCCTGTCTTGGTGAAACCAAGTCTGGTGGGGAAAGTGCACAACCTTTGCAGATGGAAAAATCTAAGTACTTAGCCAAGTCCATGGTAATGGACAAGTTGAGCATCAAGACATGGAAGCTATCAAGAATCTCCTCATCCCAATTTCTAAGTAAAAACTTGTGGGTGAACAAGGGTGAAGGACCTCAATGTCTATTGGTGCTTCCTTGGGAAAAGTTTTTGACAAAGAAAAACTTAGTGATTTCAACTAATAGGAAAAATCTATTTTGAGCAAGGCAAGCCAAGCTACACTTAGCCAAATTGCATATAGTATCTAGTCCACTTAAAATTTTACTAAGGTATCACTTGCCAATACTATTCCAAAGTATTGACCCACTATGGCTGTAACTTGTGATGGTGCAGGTTACTCTGATGAGGATTAGGTGTCATGAGTCTACACTCAACATGTTTGCCTGTGGCACATGAAGATGAAGACTTTTATTTATTTACTTATTCAAACTCTTGTATTAGGCCTGTGGCCTTGGAGTTGTAAAGACTATGTTTATCTCTGGAATGGCTGTAATAAATGACCTTTGTATCTATGTACTTCATCTTGAACTGTGGATGCTAGCAATGATCCAGGGACTAGCATTGCAATCACATGGATCCTTTTCCTTTATAAAGGAGGGATCTTACAGATGGTATCAGAGCACTGTGTTGCCTGTAGGATTATGACCCTAGGATTGGAAACCACTAAGGAAAATTTTTCAGCAACTTCTACACTTGTCTATTCTTCTCGTAAACTTTTCTAATCTTCTTCCTCATCTCTATTTGTAGATGAACTCCATCAATGAAGTCGTAAG
This sequence comes from Avena atlantica, assembly GCA_910589765.1. Classification (NCBI taxonomy): domain Eukaryota; kingdom Viridiplantae; phylum Streptophyta; class Magnoliopsida; order Poales; family Poaceae; genus Avena; species Avena atlantica. The sequence continues at coordinate 358,268,080 of OU342734.1, read as the reverse complement.
GAAAGTACCACTCATGACAATGACTTTGGAGTGTGAGACAGAATTCCCCAAGGCTCTCAAGGACCTCATGGTTGCATTAGAGATACAAGGTGCAACTGTGTACAAAGGTTTTGCTGTGATGGATGAAGGAGTGGAATACTGGTGGGTGCAACTTCACTTGTATAAAAACAAGGAAGACAACCACCAGGAAAAAGTATTCTGCATGTTCACCAATTCAGTGGTGCACACTACATTCTTTGAATCAGCAAGGGATGCAACTTGGAAGACCATCAAAGAACTTGGTGATAGAGTCAAGTGCAGAATGCTCAACCTCCAAAATGATCTAAAGAAAGAGAAGGAACATACCCAAGAGTTGGAAGCTACCAACCAAACCTTAAGAGGAGACATTATAAACTTAGTGATGGAGTCATGTGAGCAAGATAGGCTGATTGCTTCTAGAAAATTTTTGTTAGCCAACAGATCCAGTGAGATAGGATTGTAAACGTACTTCGTTAGTTGGACCACCACTTATCACCTTATTTTCCAAAATGTGACTTTAAAATAAGTTGCACCTTGCTTGTTGTAATGGATCCATGTATGCCATGACTTGTGTGTTTTGGTTTCCAAGGATATGTATGTGATGTTTTGTCTTTTGTTTTATCTTGAATTGTGTTGTTCTAACTTTTCTATATTATAAATAGATGCCTACTGTTACCATCAGCACTGTTGAGGAGTTCCAGGTTACTCGCTTTGGTCCTCGTATTGTTGAGCTTACTACTTTGCTCAATCTTCCTCTTCCTACCATCATGGTGCTTCCCCTCACCAAGTTTGAGAGGAAGGACCTCTGGGGCTTCAAGGTCAACCAGCCCGGACGCCAGACAGAGCCTACCACAGAGGCCATCGTCTTCAAGCTCATGCATGATGACAAGGAGAGAGGCCTTGAGGTAGTTATGCAGGATCTGATAGGACGTCTGCTAGGGAGACACTCCCGACAGGTTAGAGGTACTCACTTCCACGTCTTTGGTCCATCGACTTCGAGGATGATTCGAGGGACACAGCAGAGCCGATTCATCTGTACCTCCAAGACTTAGAGTCTCTCATTAGGCACGTGGACACTGATAGGACAAACGTCATGCTCAACAATGATGAACTCCAGGTGCAGCTTCGCGATAAGGACAAGCTCTTCGCGGAGCAAGATGAGATAGTCAAGGAGATGGAGGCGAAGTTCGAGATCCAGTACAGGAAGTTCAAGAGTCAGGAGAAGCGTGTCCAGGATAGAAACAAGAAGATCCGGGACATGACTGAAGAACTCCAGTCCAAGGACTTCGAGCTCGAGCTACAGCAGACGGTGATTGAGAGGCTTCGTTCCCAGAAGAGGGCTCTCAAGGCCAAGATAGAGACCTTGACCACTAGTGTCGAGGAATACAAGACCGCGATGGAGAACGCAGGTCTTACCTTTGTCGAGGAGGAGATTGATGCCGAGGAGTAGATTTGACTACTCATTTATCTTTTATTATCATACTTGCTGCTTGAGAACTTGTTATTGACCATCCGACATGTGGATGGCTTATTATTTGTGTGTGTTTTACTTTGTGAACTTGTTATTTTGTTGTTGAACCTTTATCATTGTGTTGCATGCTTTATGTTTGCTTATGTGATGTAATGTGCATGAAAGCATCTATGGGTATCTTATTCTTATCTCTATTGAACAAACCACAGATGCCTCCCCGTCGTGCAAACCCCAACCCCAACAACAACAACAACAACATCATCACTCCAGAAATGCAACAAATGATGACCGCTCAAACTCAGCTGATGCAGATGATGACGACGTTCATCCAAAACCAAAACAACAACAATAACAACAACAACAACAACCCATCGGGTTTTGATATGCTTACTAGGTTCTTGAGATTGAGGCCAGCGAAGTTCTCAGGAACGACTGATCCCATGGTGGCCAATGATTGGCTATGTTCTGTGAACAAGGACTTGGTAACCGTGGGTTGTACGGATGCTGAAAAGGTCAGATTTGCAGCACATTTGCTGGAAGGACCAGCCGCCACTTGGTGGGACAACTTCCAGATCACCACTCCCATCGAAGATGTGACATGGGCTATCTTCGAGGATGGCTTTCGTACTGCTCATATCTCATCTGGAGTGATGAGTCTGAAAAAGAAGGAGTTCCATAACCTGAAGCAGCGCCACCGCAGCGTGGCCGAATATATTGAGGAGTTCAACAATCTGGCACGATATGCACCAGATGAAGTTGACACAGATGCTAAGAGGAAACAAAAGTTCCTCGAAGGGTTGAATGATGAGCTGAATCTGCAGTTGGCTGTGGCCTATGTTCCCACTTATCAGTCTCTCTGTGACAAGGCTGATATTTTGGAGAACAAAATAAAACAAGTTGAGAGCAGGAAGAGAAAGCACTCAGACAAGCACAACTCGGGATCGTCTCACAAACGTTCCCATTATGATGACAGTGGAAGCTCAGGATCCCACAAGCATGGGAAATTCAACAAGCACCACAACCACAACCGTCATGACAACAAGCATCACCGTATTCATGACAATGACAAGTACAAGAACCACAAGGGTGTTGGAATTATGCCCTAGAGGCAATAATAAAGATGTTATTATTATAATTCTTGTTCATGATAAAGTTTATATTCCATGCTAGAATTGTATTAAGAGGAAACTTTAATACTTGTGTGGTTTGTGAACAACACCGTGTCCCTAGTACGCCTCTATGGATTAGCTTATTGATCAATGATGGTTAAGGTTTCCTAACCATAGACATGAGTTGTCAATTGATAATGAGATCATATCATTGGAGAATGATATGATGGACAGACCCAAACTAAGCAAAGCAATTAGATCGTGTCATCGTGTTCGTCTTTGCGAAGATTTTCTTATGTCAAATATTGTATTCCTTATACCATGAGATAATACAACTCCCTGGTATCGGAAGAAAGCTTTGACGTCATCAAACGTCATCCTATGAGAGGGTGATCATAAAGGTGTCTCTCAGGTGATCGGAAAGTATCTGTTGGGTTGTATGTATCGAGATGGAATTTGTCCCTCCCAAGTCGGAGAGATATACTTTGGGCCCACTCGGTAATCGATATCAACACCGCTTGCAAGCATGTGGTTAAGGAGTTAATCACAAAGTGATATCGGATTACGGAACGAGTAAAGTACTTGCTGTGAACGAGATTGAACTAGGTATGACGGTACCGACGATCGAATCTCGGGCAAGTAAAATATCGCGAGACGAAGGGAATATATATATGGGATTGATTGAATCCTAGAATCATGGTTCATCTGATATGATCATCGATGAATGTGTGGGAGTCAATATGGGTGCCCAGACCCCGCTGTTGATTATTGATAGAAGATCATGTCTGCATATTCTCGAACCCACAGGGTCACACACTTAACGTATCTTGACGCTAGGATAGATTGTATAATTGGTTTATGAATTTTTGTTCGGAGTCTCGGATGGGATCCGGGATATCACGAGAGGTTCCGGAATGGTCCGGAGAATAAGATTCATATAAGGCAATGCAGTTTTTGGAGTTCGGAATTGTTCCGGGTTAATCGGTATTGTACCGGAAGCTTCTAGAACCTTCCGGAAGGGGACCAACGTGGCCCCACCTTCCGGGAGGGGGCATGGGCCTATTAGGGAGTGTCCTGGACGCATTGGGCCAGGGGCACAAGGCCCCATAGGGCCCAGCCGATCCTAGAGAGTTTAAATCGTTTAAACTAGAGATAGGGTTTCTAGAAGAGGGGAGAGTCCATGCCCCCCACTCCTTATCCTTTGGTCTTGGGGGAGGGGCTAGGGCTGCGCCCCTATATATAAAGAGGGGTGGGGGCGCACCAAACCCCTACACCTCTCCTCCAAACCCTAGCCGCCTTGCTGCCTTCCTCTCTCCCTCCCGACTGTTTGTAGGCGAAGCCCTGCTGCAGAAATTCTCCACCATATACACCACGCCGTCGTGTTGTAGATCCAATCTACCTCTCCACCATACTTGCTGGTCCGAGGAAGGAGGAGACGTCTAGGTGCTGCACGTGTGCATCTCACGGAGGCACCGCCACTTGTGGTGCTAGATCGGATCGGATCGCGAGGAGGAGAAGCGAGTACGACTACATCACCCACGTTCCGACGAACGTTCCGCTGTGCGAATCTTCAAGGGTATGAAGATCTAATCCAATCTCTCTCGTTGATTGCATCTCCTAGATTAGATCTTGGATTTCCCTCTGTTCGCATCCGTAGAAAAATTTGATTTACTATGCCACGAATCCCTTCAGTGGTATCAGAGCTAGATCTATGCGTAGATGTGTTTCACGAGTAGAACGCAACATGGTTGTTGCGGGCGTTGATGTTTTCTGTTGCAAGCCTCTTGTTTGTGTTCTTCTTATGACGCGGGATAGTGAGATTTAAGCGGTCCAGGCCAACCTTACGCGACATCGTTCGCGAGACCGGCTCCGCACTTGACGTGTGGCTTGTTCCACACATGCGGCTGGTGGATGTCAGTTTCTCTCACTATAGTTGTCATGGGATTAACACCGGAGTTTGGCAACCATAATATCACCGTTGTGGCTTTCCGTAGGTAAGAATCGTTCTTAGAATCTACTCCCATAAGCCACGTAAAACATGCAACAACAAAGTAGAGGCGTCTAACTTGTTTTTGCAGGGAGTGTTTTCTGTGATATGGTATGGCCCAAGATGTGATGTGTATATTGTATGCGATGATCATGTTTTGTAATGTTTCACGACTTGCATGTCGATGAGTACACAACCGGCAGGAGCCATATGGTTGTCTTTATAATTGTGTATGACCTGTGTGTCAACTTCTTATACGCCATGTAATAGTTTCACTTTATCGCTAAGTAGTTAGCAATAGTTGTAGTTGCTATTAGTGGTGGAGGCAATCATGGTGGAGTGATGGAGATCATGCCGGAACGCACAAGATGGAGATCATTGCGCGAAGATTGGCTATACCATGTCACATAAAGTTATATGCATGTGATGTTTATCCTTTATGTATCTTATTATGCTTAGATCGCGACGGTAGCGTTATAAGATGATTCCTCACTTAAAGATCAAGATAAAAACTGTGTTCTCCCCAAGTATGCACCGTTGCGAAAGTTCGTCGTGTCCAAGCATCACGTGATGATCGGGTGCTATAAACTCTATGCTCACATACAACGGGTGCAAGCCAGTTTTGCACACGCGGAAATACTTGGGTCTAGCTTGACGAGCCTAGCATGTACAGACATGGCCTCGGAACACAAGAACCGAAAGGTTAAGCATGAGTCATATGAATGATATGATCGACACTTTGTTGTCCACCATTGAAACCATATCTCTTCTCGTGATGATCGGATTAGGTGTGGTGAATTTGGATCGTGTTCTCTAAACAACTTGAGGGATGTTGAATTTAGTGGGAGTTCATCTAGTAATTTGATTAAGTTGAACTATTTATCATGAACATAGTCTAAATTGTACTTGCAAATACTGTAGATCACATGGCCAAATCCAACTTCAACTTCAACGTTTTTGCTGAGAAGGAAAAGCTTAGAAACAATGGGTCTAACTTCACCAATTGGTTCCGCAATCTAAGAATCATTCTGTCTGGCGGACAAAAGGACTATGTCCTTGGGAAAGCGTTAGGTGACCCCCCTGCTGCAACTGCGCCGGCTGATGAGAAAGCTGTCTATCAGTCGCGCAAAGATGATTATGGTGTGATTAAGAGCACCATGTTGTTTGCTATGGAACCGGAACTTCAAAATCGTTTTGAAACCTATCCCGGGCCCTTTGAGATTCTCGAGGAGCTGAAAACCATGTTTCAGACTCAAGCCCGTTCTGAGAAATATGAGATCTCTGAGAAGTTCTTTAACTGCAAGATGGAGCAAGGGAGTTCCGTTAGTGAGCACGCCATAAAGATGTCGAGCTACACTCAATGCCTTGAGCAACTGGAATGCACGATTCCAGAGGAGCTCAAGATTGACAGGGTTCTGCAATCACTCCCTCCCAGCTACAAAAGTTTTGTAGTGACTCATAATCAGATTGGCTCCACTGATACGATCACCGAGCTCTTCGCAAAGCTGAAGGCTGCGGAGGTGGACATCAAGAAGGATAATCATGTGTTGATGGTCAACAAGCCCTCCTTTAAGAAAGGTAAGGGAGCAAAGAAGCCCTTCAAGAAGGGCGGCGGCAAGCGCAATGCTCCTGCTGAGAAGAAGCTCAAGTCTGGCCCTAAGCCGGACACTGAGTGCTTCTATTGCAAGGACAAGGGTCACTGGAAGCGCAACTGTCCGAAGTACTTAGCGGACAAGAAGGCTGGCACCATCAAAGGTATATTTGATATACATGTTATTGATGTTTTCCTTACTAGCCCTCGTTGTAGTGCCTGGGTATTTGATACCGGTTCAGTTGCTAATATTTGTAACTCGAAACAGGAGCTACGGAATAGATGGCGGCTTGCGAGGGATGAGGTGAAGATGCGCGTTGGCAACGGATCAAGAGTTTATGTGATGGCCGTCGACACACTCTCCTTAGTTTTACCTTCGGGATTAGTTTTAAACCTTAAAAAAGTGTTATTATGTGCCTGCGTTGAGCATGAACATTATTTCTGGATCGTGTTTATTGCAAGACGGTTATTCATTTAAGTCGGAGAATAATGGTTGTTCTATTTATATGAGTAACATCTTTTATGGTCATGCACCTCTTGTAAATGGTTTATTTCTTCTAAATCTCGAAAGGGATGAAACACACATCCATAACATTGAGGCTAAGAGATGCAAAGTAGATAGTGATAATACTACTTATTTGTGGCACTGTCGTCTAGGTCATATTGGTGTAAAGAGCATGAAGAAACTCCATTCTGATGGACTTTTGGAGTCTCTTGATTTTGAATCATTTGACACATGCGAACCATGCCTCATGGGCAAGATGATCAAAACCCCGTTCTTCGGAATGATGGAGCGAGCAACGGACTTGTTGGAAATCATACATACCGATGTATGCGGACCGATGAGTATTTCGACGCGCGGTGGATATCGCTATTTCCTTACTTTTACCGATGACTTAAGTAGATATGGGTATATCTATTTAATGAAACATAAATCTGAAACATTTGAAAAGTTCAAGGAATTTCAGAATGAAGTGGAGAACCATCGTAACAGAAAGATTAAGTTTCTACGATCCGATCGTGGAGGTGAATATTTGAGTTATGATTTTCTCACGCATCTTAAAGCAAGTGGAATCGTTTCACAACTCACGCCACCCGAAACACCACAGCGCAATGGTGTGTCTGAACGCCGGAATCGAACCCTATTAGATATGGTCCGATCAATGATGTCTCTTACTGATCTGCCGTTATAATTTTAGGGTTATGCATTAGAAACCGCTGCATTCACTTTAAATAGGGCACCATCTAAATTCGTTGAGACGACACCGTATGAACTGTGGTTTGGTGCTAAACCTAAGTTGTCGTTTCTTAAAGTTTGGGGATGCGAAGCTTACGTCAAGAAGTTGATGCCGGACAAGCTCGAACCCAAAGCGGAGAAATGCGTCTTCATAGGATACCCTAAGGAAACTATTGGGTATACCTTCTATCACAGAACCGAAGGCAAAGTGTTTGTCGCAAAGAACGGTTCCTTTCTTGAGAAGGAGTTTCTCTCGAAAGAAGTGAGTGGGAGGAAAGTAGAGCTTGACGAGGTTATTGAACCTTCTCTTGAATTGGAGAGTAGCGCAGCACCTGAAATTGTTCCAGTGCCGCCTGCACCAACAATAGAGGAAGCTAATGACAAGGATCATGAAGCTTCGGACGATGCTGCTACTGAACGTCGCAGGTCGACAAGGTCGCGTGCCCCTCCTGAGTGGTACGGCAACCCTGTATTGACTGTCTTGTTAGTAGAAGACAGTGAACCTACGAACTATGAGGAAGCGATGATGAGCCCAGACTCTGAGAAATGGCTAGAAGCCATGAAATCCGAATTGGGATCCATGAGCGAAAACCAAGTATGGACTTTGGTGGACCCTCCTAGCGACCGAAAGGCCATTGAGTGCAAATGGATCTTCAAGGAGAAAACGGAAACGGATGGTAATGTTACCGTCCATAAAGCACGGCTTGTCGCGAAAGGTTTTCGACAAGTTCAAGGTGTTGACTACGATGAGACTTTCTCTCCCGTAGCGATGTTTAAGTCCTTTCGGATTTTATTAGCAATTGCTGCGTTTCATGATTATGAAATATGGCAGATGGATGTCAAGACTGCGTTCCTCAATGGCAACATTGATGAAGAGTTGTATATGATGCAACCCGAAGGTTTTGTCGATCCTAAGGATGCTGATAAAGTATGCAAACTTCAGCGTTCCATTTATGGACTAAAGCAAGCATCTCGGAGTTGGAACCTTCGTTTTGATCAAGTGATCAAGAGCTTTGGATTTGTTCCAAATTGCTACGAAGCTTGCATCTACAAGAAAGTGAGTGGGAGCTCGGTGACGTTTCTGGTACTATATGTGGATGACATATTGATTATCGGAAATGACATCAACATGCTTAACGATGTGAAGAGTTATTTGAACAAGTGTTTTTCAATGAAAGACCTAGGTGAAGCTGCTTATATATTGGGCATCAAAATCTATAGAGATAGACAAAGACGCCTGATAGATTTAAGCCAGAGTACATACCTAGACAAAGTTCTGAAAAGGTTCAGAATGGATAAGGCAAAGAAAGGTTCAGTGCCTATGTTGTCAGGTAAGATATTGAGCAAGGCTCAGTGTCCAGCTACGGTAAATGATAGGAAAGCTATGAGCAAAGTGCCTTATGCCTCGGCCATAGGTTCCATCATGTATGCCATGCTGTGTACTAGACCGGATGTGTCCAATGCTCTTAGTTTGACGAGCAGATATCAAAGTGATCTAGGAGTGGAACACTGGACAGCCATGAAGAACATCCTAAAGTACCTAAGTAGGACTAAAGAAATGTTCTTAGTCTATGGGGGTGATGAACAGCTTGTCGTAAAAGGTTACGTCGACGCTAGTTTTGACACCGACAAGGATGATTCCAAATCTCAGACAGGATACGTTTATATTTTGAATGGAGGAGCTGTGAGCTGGAGAAGCTGCAAGCAAAGCGTGATCGCGGGATCTACAGTGGAAGCGGAATACATGGCTGCTGTAGAAGCATCAAGTGAAGGAGTTTGGATCAGAAACTTCATCACTGAGCTTGGCGTGGTTCCAAGTGCATTGGACCCACTGGAGATATTGTGTGACAACACTGGCGCCATAGCACTCGCTAAGGAACCAAGATATCATCCAAAGACCAAGCATATCAACCGCAAGTTTCATATAATCCAAGATTATATTGCAGATGGAGATCTGAAGATTAGCAAAGTACATAAGATCTGAATGTCACAGATCCATTGACTAAACCTCTTCCACGTGTAAAACATGATCAGCACCTCAGTGCCATGGGTGTGAGATTGTTGCCAGATGTAAACTAGATTATTGACTCTAGCGCAAGTGGGAGACTGTCGTGGGGATGGCCACGGCAGATGCTGCAATCGGCAGCGAGTAGTAGAACGAGGGGCAAGGGCGGCCAGCCATCTGCGGTGCGAGATGAGGGCAAAGACACAGGGTTTTACCCAGGTTCGGCCCCCCGGAGGGTAAAGACCTACTCCTGCTAGATTGTTTTATGGAGGTGTTTACAATGGGCGTACTCGGCGACTAGGCGGCGAGTTGCTTGGGTGTATGAGGGAACGTGTCTCTACTCACCCCTTAGGGAGGTTTATATAGGCTTACCTCCCCTAGGGTTTACATATCTCAACCGATTCGGTTACACCTTTGGCAATCGTTTAACCTAGACCGACTGGGCATATCTACTCGCCTGGGCCTTCAACTTCCAGTCGCCTGGTACCTTGCTGGGCTTTGATCCACTCGCCGTTCTGCAGGCCCACTCGCCAGCCCTTGGGCCAGTCGGAAACGTCCCGCTGAGCATACCCCAGTAATTGTATCCCCATCAGTAGTCCCCGAGGCCGTCGTTGATTAGGCGTGGGTGGCTGCTGGCAGTCGGAGTATACGGCTTCAAGTTGGCCATCCAGTCGAATCGTCGGCGGGCTCCTGCACGAAGGAACAAATCCAGCGAACCGAGTTGCGTCTTGGGCGAGTCGAGCCAACAGGTCGCGGTCTCGGCGAGTGACTTAGCGAGCCGAGTGGCAGGAGGCGGACCGTCGGGCGTGGTCAAACTAGCCGTTAAGGTAACTCAACGGTAACTTTTGGCGTAATCATTGCGCGGTAACGGCCCCCTAATTTGGCGGGCAACTCCCGCTATATAAGAGGAATGGTAGGCTATCGCAAAGCCAACCGCCCACCGTTTCTTCCGAGCGCACACATCTTCCTTCCTTCGATTCCGCGATCCAATCGACCCGCAATCCTCCGACCTCCAAACAAATCCTCAGCCATGGCCCTCTCCACTGAACCTTGGGGTAGATCCAAGTGCACCAGGGCGCAGCTAGCCTCCTTCGAGGAGGCTGGAATCCTGCGGGCCGGCTGCTGGCGTATCCCCGCAGCCGGAGAAACGACCCCAAACCCGCGAGAGAGAGAATTCATCTATTTCACCAGTCACCTCGAGCGGGGGTTAGGGTTTCCCACTTCCTTGTTCTTCCAGCGTTTCTGCGCCTACTACGGGATCCAACCCTCAGATCTGGGTCCCCATAGCATCGAGCAGCTCGCCATATTCGTGGCGTTCTGCGAGTGCTACTTGGGCTGCCGGCCCTACTTTCCCTTGTGGCAAGATCTGTTCCACGGACGGATCATCCGCGAGGAGGCGGGCGGCCCAATGCTAGCCGCGGGCGGCTTAACCTTCCAACTCAAATCCAAAGCTTCCTTCTTCGACCTGATGCTGCCGGCCAAAGCAGCGAGCGACTGGAAAAAGTCATGGTTCTACGTGACCGAGGTGACTCCGGAGGACGAGGCGGCGATCCCGCGGTACTCGGCCAACCGTTCCGAGCCACGCCATCTCCAGGTCGGCAAGCTCCCCGACGACCAGCGGATGGTCGTCGACGAGATGCTCCAGACCATCCGTGGTCTGAAGAAGAAGGGGCTCCAGACGGTGAACTTGTACAACTGTTGGCTTGGGCGGCGGCTCGTTCCGCTCGCCCAACGCGAGCATTACATGTACCAGTACACGGGCCGAGGAGACTCGACGAAGGCCTGCCTCGCCGAGTGGAAGCTGGAGGACTACCTCTCGGCGCTGAAGAAGATCACCCAGGCGGCATACACGGATGCGCAGGCCGGGATCCCTCCCTACACCGCGAAGCGTCCGGCTCCGACGGTAATCCTTTTATCTTGTTCGCAGTCGCAGTACGTGCAGTCGCGGTAATTCTAACTTTGTTTCGTGTTTAACGCAGCTGTTCCAAGTGGTGGAAGGGTGGCTACCACCCGCCGATGACGAGAGCCCCGGGCCATCCGCCCAGGACACAAGCGAGTCGCCACCCGCCAAGGGTAACGAGGACGACGAGGACGAGCCCGAAGAGGAGATTGCCCCACTAGTCCGAAAGACCCGCGGGCAACGTCAGCGCGAGATCGAAGCGAGCAGGAGCCTCGAGCGTCATGACGATGACGAGGAACTCCCAGAAACCACCTCGCGCCGTCAGGCCACTCCCGTGAAGAAGAAGAAGAAGGAGAAGGAAGCGAGGCCCCCCCTGAGGAGGAAGACGAAGCCGCCGAAGATGGCCTCACCGCCGCATTCAGCGAGCAGCTCCGACGCTCATAGCTCGTCCGGTGACGGCGCGGCCCCGGCGACAACCGCGCTTGATGCGCCATCCGTGGAGGCGCCGCTGGCTTCAATGCCTCCGCTCTTTGCGCCGGTCTCCGGGCTAGGGAAGGCTCCGGCTGTGGCGACTTCTCCTCGCAAGGAGGTCCCGAGCGTGGCGGTCTCGCCTCGCAAGGAGGCTCCGGCCGCGACGGCTCCACTTCGCGAGGAAGCCTCCGCCGAAGGCGTTCCGGAGGCGCCAACCGCTACCTCAACGTCAAGGAGGCCGTCCGTATCCTGGGCCCCTGACGTCCTGGAACTGGGGCTTAGGCGCCGATTGGGCCCTGAACTGGAGAAACCGGCCGGCCTTCGCACAGGGCTGCGTTTCATTCCAGTCGCCAAGTGAGTGCATTCGGCCTTCTCTATTTTCTTTTAGTACTTCGATTGCCTTTTATCGATTTGACTCGACGTGCAGGACCGGAGTGAAAAAGATAGGCCACCCGACGGTGGCCAAGGTACCCTCCGCCGCTAGCGAGCAGGATCCTTCCCGTAAGAGGAAGGTGGACGAGGTCGCCGCCTCCACCGAGGGCAGCAAGAAGGCCAAGGGCGACGACATCGTCGCTGTCTCTGATGACGCGGCGACCGCGCCGGCTGGACCCGCAATGGAAGCAACCGCGTCCACGAAGGAGGGCATTTCCTTGCCTAGACAGGAGGCAGCGAGTTCCTTCAGGGCGGGTGCCTCGATTGCTACCTTCCCCCGCTTCATGACCAAGGCGGCCACAACAAGCGGGGCTGCGCTTCCGAGCCTCACTCCAGGGACCGCCGACGCTGAAACCGACCATCGTCGCGGGCACACGCCGGCGCTGCTCGCGTCTGTGGACGCAGTACAGCTTCATGGCATGCTTGGTGCGGCCATCCAGGTACCTCCAGTCCCCGAGGATCAGGTCGGTGCTTAGCAGCGGCTTGATCCTTATAATTTCTCGTTTTGTACTTTCGAATCCAGTCCCCGAGTGCATATGCGCTAAATTTTAGCGGGTATGCACTGAGGAATTTTCGTGGTTGCCAATCCCCGAGTGCGCACTCGCTAAATTTTAGCGGGTGGGCACTGAGTAATTTTCATGGTCGCCAGTCCCCGAGTGCGCACTCGCTAAATTTTAGCGGGTGTGCACTGAGTAATTTTTATGTGTACTGACTTTGAATGTGTACAGGGTCTGCAGCTGGAGTCGGCAGAGCGATTGGCTGCGAAGCAGCATGCTGAGAAGGAGCTGGCCACTCTCCAGGAAGCAAACAGGGAACTTCAGGCTGCTGCTGCACAGGCGGAGGTAGCTCGCCAGGAGCTTATTCCTGCTGGTGAGCTGGTGGTGGTGCGATCTGCATTAAGTGCTGCTGAGCAGAGGGTCGCCGACCTCGAGCGCGAATTGCAGGAGGCAAAAGAAGAAGCAAATTCGGCGAATGGGCGAGCTAAGGCCGCCATTGCGGCCGCGGAAGAATACCGCAAGGTGTCGGAAGCCCTCATTGTTGGGCTTCAGGACGATCATACGTCGCTTCAAAGCTTCATCACGGGACTCGCCCGCCCGTTACTTGGTGAGTGCGTCTTCCCTGTCTTTCAATTGTATTATTTGTGGTTTCCGTGGTACTCATATCTGTCTCCTTCTAGAAGGTCGTGTGATTGGTAGCCACGAAGAAGCGAGCTCTCTTGACGCGAAGCAGTGCGTAAGCATGCTCGTCGACTCGGCGACGCTGTCGGCGACGTGCATCCGCGCCTACCTTCAAGAGATGTCGCCCACGGAGGTTATTCCCAGTGACCTCGTTGAGGTGTGGGAGTACTTGGAGAAGGCGCCCGCGGTCGTAGAGTTCATGACGCGGTCGGCGTTTCGGCGCGGAGCGTCGACAGCGCTAAGCCTTGGGCTCGCCCACTTCCCCGAGGACTTCGACCTCGACGATGTGACGAGTGGGTACCCTTCGTCGACTGGCGCGGTGGATCTGTCCGAAGTTCTGACGTTGCAGGAACGTGCCGCCGCGTACTCGGAACGCGTCTGGGCGATGGGCGACCTCCTCCCCTACCAGGAAACGGTCGTCGCGCCAAACGACCCCGAGCCGCCGCATTGCGACTTCAAGGTTGAGCAACCTTTCCGCGCGGCGATGGCGGGTGAGCTGACGACGTATCCGTCGAACCCGTACACCGCGTTCATCCGGAGGCGCCGGGATTCTGGTGCGTCGTCGTCAAAGCCTGCAGAATAGTGTAGTGTTCCTAGATAAGTTAGCAGCAGTTCTGCCGAACAGGCATAGTTTGTACTGTAAGACAATGCGATGTGCGATTGAATTGGATGTTGTGTCCATTTTGCTAATAATTTTCGTGTTTTGGATTGATTTTGGATGAGTCCCCGAGCGCGTCCGCCCTTTTGTGGGGTTCACCTTGTATATGATGTTTGTTGTTATCGTGTGTTTTGTTAGTTTAGTCGACTCGCCCGAGCTCGTGGAGCCAGTCGCAAGGCGACTCCCTTGAGCGCTCTGTACTTTACCGTTTTCCCGGACGCGAACGGGGTCGGGTGGCCGAGTCCCCGAGCGTGGTACTTGGTATTTCGAGGCGCGACTCGAGGGTGGTTGAGGACTGAGCGCGTTGGTATGAGCGCGTCACTCCTGCCTGGCCCGGGGGGTCAGTCGCGTGGCGAGTCCTGGGCGTGCTCTCTTACTTGGCATTTTCCCTGACCGATCGCGACGAACTGGTATTCAGTCCCCGAGCGTGGTACTTAGCCGTTCGAGTCGCTACGCCGAGGATGCGGAGGACCAAGGCCGCTGTGAGAAGCGAGGGCAGTTGTCTTGGTTTGCAAAACCAGTCGAGCTAGGCGACTCCAATGGGGCTCCGGATTGGCGTTTTTCGTGGACGACGCAAGAACTGAGATGACTCAGTGCTCTTACATCGCACTACTTGGCCGTGCCGGTCGCTGTACCAAAGGTTGACTTCTGCATGTTAGCATGACGCTGTTATTACGAGTGCGAGTGGCACAAGGCATGGAGAGTAGACGCAATTTGCGGTAACTGTTTCTTTTATTTCATAGCGACTGGAGAGTACATATGTGGGGTTCTAGGAGTAGAACTTCCGGAGGAGATTTACATTCCATGGCCGCTTGACATCGAGTTCGCCGTCTCCGCGGACGTCGATGAGGTAGTAGGCGTCGTTGCCGAGTACGCGCCCGATAGCGAACGGGCCTTCCCACGGAGGGGAGAGCTTGTGCATGCCCTTCTTGTCCTGGATGAGGCGTAACACCAAGTCGCCTTCCTGGAAGGTGCGGGTTTTCACCCGTCGGCTGTGGTAGCGGCGGAGCCCTTGCTGATAAATGGCAGTGCGCGATCGGGCGAGGTCGCGTGCTTCGTCGAGTTGGTCGAGCCCTTCTTGGCGGGCCAGCTCGTTTGAGGCCTCCGTATAGTGGACGACCCGCGGCGAATCATGTTCTAGGTCGGTGGGCATGACTGCTTCGGCGCCGTAGACCATGAAGAAGGGGGTGAATCCCGTCGACCTGTTGACCGAGGTGCGGATTCCCCAGATGACGGAGGGTAGCTCTTCGACCCAGCATCCAGCGGTGCGCTCAAGTGGTACTTGGAGTCGCGGCTTCAGACCGTGGAGGATGCTTTGGTTGGCTCGTTCCGCCTGACCGTTGGATTCCGGATGTGCGACTGACGCGAGGTCGAGCCAGATGTGGTGCTCTTCGCAGAATTCGGCCATTGCTCCCTTGGCGAAGTTTGTGCCATTGTCCATGATGATGCTGTTGGGGAACCCGTAGCGGTATATGAGCTCGCGTAGGAACTTAGTGGCGGTCTTCCCGTCGCATTTCCGGACTGGCTTGGCCTCAACCCACTTCGTGAATTTGTCGACGGCGACCAGCAGGTGGGTGTAACCGGAGGGGGCCTTCTTGAAGGGGCCTACCATGTCCATGCCCCACACAGCGAATGGCCAGGTGATGGGGATTGTCTTGAGCGCCGAACTTGGTACGTGCGTCTGGTTGGCGTACTTATGGCACCCAACGCATCGCTGGACGATATCGACAGCGTCGGCGTGTGCGGTAGGCCAGTAGAAGCCGTGTCGCATAGCCTTGGCGACCAGGGAGCGCGCGGCGGCGTGGTGGACGCAGTCGCCTGAGTGGATGTCGTGTAGGATTTTGCGTCCTTCAGCCGGTTGGACGCAATGTTGGAACACGCCGGTGACGCTGCGCTTGTGTATCTCGCCGTCGATGATGGTGTAGGACTTGCATCGGCGAGCAATCATTCGAGCGCTTGTCTCGTCTGCGGGCAGGGTGCCGGTCTCCAGGTAGGCGATGTAGGGATTGGTCCAGTTGTCTGGCTCGGTGATGAGTGCGACCAAGGCTGCCTCTGGTTGGAGAGGGACTCCGATGTCGATCTCCCTCGGGGGAGAGACTGATGGTTTGGAGATTGTGTCGAGGAACACGCCGGCGGGTGGTGCGAGTCGAGCCGACCCGATGCGAGAGAGGGCGTCGGCCTCCTCGTTTTTCTGCCTGTCGATCCACTCGACGGAGTAGCCGGTGAAGTGGCCGCCCAACTTGTCCACCTCTTGGCGATACGCCGCCATTGTAGGGGAGATGGCGTCGCAGGTGCCGGCGACTTGTCCCGCAACGAGGTCGGAGTCTCCGTAGCATCGAAGGCGATTGACGCTCATCTCCTTTGCGGCTCGCATGCCGTGGAGTAGGGCCTCGTATTCAGCCATGTTGTTGGTGCAAGGCGTGAATTCGAGGCGGAGGATGTAGCGGAGCTTGTCACCCTTTGGTGAAGTCAACACTATCCCCGCGCCTGCACCGTCCGCGTTCTTGGACCCGTCGAAGTGCAGGTTCCAGTAATGGAGGTACGGCGGCTTTTCTGGTTGCTGGGCCTCCTCCCAGTCGGCGATGAAGTCTGCCAGTGCCTGGGATTTAATCGCCCTTCATGGCTCGTATTTAATGTTGTGGACGCCGATCTCGACGGCCCACTTGGCGACCCGCCCGGTCGCCTCGCGATTGCGGATGATGTCTTGTAGTGGTGCTGAGGAGACGACCGTGATCGGGTGCTCCTGAAAGTAGTGCGGCAGGCGCCGCTGAGCCCTGAAGACCGCGTATACTAGCTTCTGATACTGCGGGTATCGCTGGCGCGACTCGGTGAGGACCTCGCTGATGTAGTACACCGGCCGCTGGACCGGGCGCTCCTTTCCTTCCTCTGGTCGCTCGACAACCATTACGGCACTGACGACGCGCTCGGACGCCGCAACGTAAACCAGCATGGGCTCTTTGTCAGCGGGTGCGGCGAGTAGTGGTGCGGCGAGTAGCACCTTTTTAAGGTCGCGGAGCGCGTCGTCCGCCTCCTTGTCCCACTGGAAGGTGGGATTCTTGCGCATCAGGCGGTATAGGGGCATCGCCTTTTCGCCCAGGCGGGGGATGAAGCGACTGAGGGCCGCTACACGCCCGGCCAGCCTCTGGACGTCGCGCAGGCACTCGGGTTTGCCGAGCCGGGCGATCGTGTCGATCTTCGTTGGGTTTGCCTCGATCCCTCGTTTGGAGACGACGTACCCCAGTAGTTGCCCGGCGGGTACACCGAAGGTGCACTTTCCTGGGTTAAGCTTTATCTTGTACCTCCGCAGGTTGGCGAAGGTCTCCGCTAGGTCGGCGAGTAGGTCTCCTTGGCGAGCGGATTTCACGACCACGTCGTCGATGTAGACGTGGATGTTGCGGCCAATTTGGCTCGCGAGGCATTCTTGCATGCACCGCTGGTAGGTCGCCCCGGCGTTCTTGAGGCCGAAGGTCATGGCGGTGTAGCAGAATGCTCCGAATGGCGTGATGAACGCCGTCTTTTCCTCGTCCTCGACGGCCATTTTGATCTGATTGTACCCGGAGTAGGCGTCGAGGAAACACAGCGACTCCGAGCCCGCGGTTGAATCGATTATCTGATCGATCCGCGGGAGGACGAACTGCTCCTTTGGGCAGGCGCTGTTCAGGTTTGTGTAGTCGATACACATTCTCCAGGTCCCGTTTTTCTTCTCGACCAGGACTGGGTTTGCCAGCCACTTGGAGTATTTGATTGGCCGGATGAAGCCGGCAGCGAGCAGGCGCTGCACTTCCTCGGCGATTGCTCGACGGCGCTCTTCATTGAAGGGCCGTAGCGACTGCTTGACGGGTCGCACTTTGGGGTCGGCGTTTAGTTTGTGCTCAGCGAGCTCCCTAGGGACGCCAGGCATGTCGGAGGGTTTCCATGCGAAGATGTCCCTATTCTCACGAAGGAACTCGATGAGCGCGCCTTCCTATGCTGGGCTCATGCCTGTCCCGATCGTCACCGTCTGGCTGGGGTCGCCTGGGACCAGCTCGACGGTGCGAGTGTGCGTCGTGGCTTCAAAGGTTGAGGTGTTTGCGCCCTCTGAGTTGGGCTTCTTGAGAATTGTGGGGTCGTCATTGTTGACCCCGCTCGCGTATTTGGCGAGCTCGTCGGCGTGATTAGCTTCTGCCGCGATGACGGCGTCGGCGAGTTCGGCTCCTTTGGCCTCGCATTCGGCGGCCATGTCGGGGTCGCCGTTGATGGTGATGACGCCGCACGGCCCGGGGAGCTTCATCGCGTTGTACGCGTAGTGGGGCGCCGCCATGAATTTGGCGAACGCCTGGCGCCCCAGGACGCAGTGGTAAGGGCTGTCGAAGGGCACCAGCTCGAAGACGATCCGCTCGGTGCGGAAGTTTGCCGGAGTGCCGAACGTGACTGGCAGCGTGACTTTGCCGATCGGATACGCCTTCCGACCGGGGACGATGCCATGGAACGTAGTGTGGGTTGTCTCGATCATCGACTGCGGGAGCCGCATCCGCCTGAAGGTGTCGAGGTAGAGGATGTTGATGGAGCTGCCGCCGTCCATCAGTGTCTTGGGGAGCCAGTAGTCGCCAACCTTGGGCTTGACCACCAGGGCGACTCGGCCTGGGTACTCGATGCGTGGCGAGTGGTCTTGCCGGCTCCAGGTGATGGGTTGCTCCGACCAGTTTAGGAACTGGGGGACGTCTGTTTGGGCCACCGCGTTGACGGCGACGGCGCGGGCGATGACTTTCTTCTCACGCTTCGTGTTGAAGCCCGTGAAGGTGTGGAGCGAGCCGGCTACTTTGCCGAATTTTCCGCCATTCGGCGGGTCGTTGTCGGTGTCCTCCCGCCCGTGCCGTGCCTTCTCGATTTCCCTGAGGGTGTGGTAGTCGGCGGTGGTGTGCGTTGCGGGCTTTCCTTCCCTGCTGTGGAACGCACATGGTTGGTTAAGGAGTGCCGCGGGATCGAACCTTGGCTTGTTCTTGTAATTGCCGCCGTCGCGCCGTTGCCCTCCGTCGCGGCGGTAGCTTTTGGGCTCGCGTTGCGCATGGCCAGCGTTGGCGACGAAGTCGACTCGCCCGTCGTTGCGGCGCTTGCCCGTGAGGCGGGTGCCGCTGTAGCGTAGGTCGGTTCGGCGTCCGCCGTCGTTGCCGCCCGTGCGGCGTTGTCCTCCTGACTCGTCGTCGATTTCTTGGTTGGGGTCCTCCTCGGCGTACCGTTTGGCGATCTCGAGGAGGTCGGGGATGTTGTCGAGTGTGCGGGCGTGTCGCTTGAGCTTGGCGACTAGAGGCTCGTAGCGGCACGAGGTCTTGAAGCAATGGATCGCGGTGTCCGGGTGGATGCCGACCGCGTTGTACCAGAGCTCTTGCCACCGTTGGACCGAGTTGCGGGTCGACTCACAGGGTCCCTGGACGCATCGTTCCAGGTCCTCGATGGTGGTGGCGCGGGTGTAGGAGCACTCGAAGTGCCTAACGAAGGCGTCTCGCATTTCCTCCCAGGAGTCGATACTGTCCTGGGGAAGCGTGTTGATCCATTGCCTGCACGTCCCCTCCATCATCAGTGGGAGGTAACGGGCGGCGAGTAGGTCAGTGTGACCCGCGATCCCCATTGCCATGAGGTATGTATCGAGCCAGACTGCGGGGTCGTACGAGGAGTCGCACTTTTCTATCTCCTTTGGCGCCTTGAAGTTTGGCGGGTACTTTTCGCCTCGGATCATTGGTCCGAAGCACTTAGGCCCTAGTCGACTGAGCGACCCCATAGGCTCGCCATTGCGGCGATTAGCTAGGGTGTGCCGCAAGTCGTCGGGCTGGCGTGCGCGCCAGTTTTGGTTGTTGATGATGTGAGTGCGGGCGTCGATGGGTTCTCCGTTAGCGGCGACGAAGTTGGTCGCCGGCCTGGGATCGTTGGTGGAGAGTGCCGCGTTCGCGGGTCGGCGTTGGAGCTGCAGTGGCTCTGGCGGCGGGCAATTGAGGGTGTTTGCCGCCACTGGGCGGCCGCTTGAGGCCGCCCTGCTTCGTGAGGAGCGTGAGTATACTCGCCCTTGCGAGTCGGCGCCCGCTTTTTGCTGCTCCACGGCCTTTGCGAGCAGGGCCCTGACGTATTGGATTTGTAAGGCGCCGTCGCCGGTGGCCGTGATGCTATCGGCTGCTTCTCGGCCTGCCACGAGGTTGTCCATCGGGGTGGAGAACAGCGGGAGGCCGTTCGCGTCTCGCTCCCGTGAGGAGACGACTATCCGCGGCTGGTCCCTGGGAGGGGTGCGGTTGGGTGGTGGTGGGGCGCCCATCGCCGTTGATCCTGGCGGGGGCCGAGCTCTTCCTCCTGGTGGCGCGTTCTCGCAGATCGCGCGCTCGGCTATGCGAGCCGGGTCGTTCTCGTCGTCGAAGTTCAGGGCGCGCCCCTGAACGGCGGGGTTCAGGCGTGACCTGATCCGCTGCTGGTGGTAGCGTGACAGTTCCTGCGCTGTCACTTGCTCGAGGCGAAATTTTTCGCGCTCGGCCTGCTCCTTGCGTACTGCCTCCGCCAATTTCAGGCGGAGTTCCTCGACCTCCGTTGCCGTGGCATTGGGAGGGATTGGGGTGGAGAAAGGATCCTCCGGCGGATCGGCGCCGGTGGCCATGTAGGTCGCGGCGTGGCGACCGGTTCCGTCGTGGAGGTCGGCGGAGTTTTCCGACCCGGAGTCGAAGTCGAAGATCCCGAGGATGGAGGGGTCCTCGAAATCTCCCGCGTTGGAGACCTGAGCGATGGAGCCCGCGGACGAGGCCGCGGTGATGGATCCGGCGAGTGACGCCGGGGTCGCCGAGTCGGCGTCGTCGGTGAGGGCCGCATCTTCTGCGGCCGCTGAGTTCTCGGCCACGTTGCTGTGGGCCGAGTTGTACTCGGAGGCGAGGCGGTGGATCGTGCGGACCTGGCTCTCGGAGAGCCGATCGCGTGGTGGCGACTCGCGGATGCGAGCCGAGTCCTCCGAGGTGGTGACGTCGGTGAGGCCGACGAAGAGGCTGATCGTGCCGATCAGCAGGATCACGCTGTGCGTGACGGGTCGTGCCGCCGAGACGTAGCTGCTTGGCAAGATCTGGAGCATCTCGCCGATCGCTATCATGCGGCCGGTGCCGACCGTCTCGTTGATGGGCAGATTGGATCTCGCCGCAGAACACCGGCCAGACCGGCCAGGCCCCACGGTGGGCGCCACTGTCGTGGGGATGGCCACGGCAGATGCTGCAATCGGCAGCGAGTAGTAGAACGAGGGGCAAGGGCGGCCAGCCATCTGCGGTGCGAGATGAGGGCAAAGACACAGGGTTTTACCCAGGTTCGGCCCCCCGGAGGGTAAAGACCTACTCCTGCTAGATTGTTTTATGGAGGTGTTTACAATGGGCGTACTCGGCGACTAGGCGGCGAGTTGCTTGGGTGTATGAGGGAACGTGTCTCTACTCACCCCTTAGGGAGGTTTATATAGGCTTACCTCCCCTAGGGTTTACATATCTCAACCGATTCGGTTACACCTTTGGCAATCGTTTAACCTAGACCGACTGGGCCTATCTACTCGCCTGGGCCTTCAACTTCCAGTCGCCTGGTACCTTGCTGGGCTTTTATCCACTCGCCGTTCTGCAGGCCCACTCGCCAGCCCTTGGGCCAGTCGGAAACGTCCCGCTGAGCATACCCCAGTAGGTGTATCCCCATCAGAGACTGTTGGAATTATGCCCTAGAGGCAATAATAAAGATGTTATTATTATAATTCTTGTTCATGATAAAGTTTATATTCCATGCTAGAATTGTATTAAGCGGAAACTTTAATACTTGTGTGGTTTGTGAACAACACCGTGTCCCTAGTACGCCTCTATGGATTAGCTTATTGATCAATGATGGTTAAGGTTTCCTAACCATAGACATGAGTTGTCAATTGATAATGAGATCATATCATTGGAGAATGATATGATGGACAGACCCAAACTAAGCAAAGCAATTAGATCGTGTCATCGTGTTCGTCTTTGCGAAGCTTTTCTTATGTCAAATATTGTATTCCTTAGACCATGAGATAATACAACTCCCTGGTATCGGAAGAAAGCTTTGAGGTCATCAAACGTCATCCTATGAGAGGGTGATCATAAAGGTGTCTCTCAGGTGATCGGAAAGTATCTGTTGGGTTGTATGTATCGAGATGGAATTTGTCCCTCCCAAGTCGGAGAGATATACTTCGGGCCCACTCGGTAATCGATATCAACACCGCTTGCAAGCATGTGGTTAAGGAGTTAATCACAAAGTGATATCGGATTACGGAACGAGTAAAGTACTTGCTGTGAACGAGATTGAACTAGGTATGACGGTACCGACGATCGAATCTCGGGCAAGTAAAATATCGCGAGACGAAGGGAATATATATATGGGATTGATTGAATCCTGTCATCGTGGTTCATCTGATATGATCATCGATGAATGTGTGGGAGTCAATATGGGTGCCCAGACCCGGCTGTTGATTATTGATAGAAGATCATGTCTGCATATTCTCGAACCCGCAGGGTCACACACTTAACGTATCTCGACGCTAGGATAGATTGGATAATTGGTTTATGAATTTTTGTTCGGAGTCTCGGATGGGATCCGGGATATCACGAGAGGTTCCGGAATGGTCCGGAGAATAAGATTCATATAAGGCAATGCAGTTTTTGGAGTTCGGAATTGTTCCGGGTTAATCGGTATTGTACCGGAAGCTTCTAGAACCTTCCGGAAGGGGACCAACGTGGCCCCACCTTCCAGGAGGGGGCATGGGCCTATTAGGGAGTGTCCTGGCCGCATTGGGCCAGGGGCACAAGGCCCCATAGGGCCCAACCGATCCTAGAGAGTTTAAATCGTTTAAACTAGAGATAGGGTTTCTAGAAGAGGGGAGAGTCCATGCCCCCCACTCCTTATCCTTTGGGCTTGGGGGAGGGGCTAGGGCTGCGCCCCCCTCTATATATAAAGAGGGGTGGGGGCGCACCAAACCCCTACACCGCTCCTCCAAACCCTAGCCGCCTTGCTGCCTTCCTCTCTCCCTCCCGACTGTTTGTAGGCGAAGCCCTGCTGCAGAAATTCTCCACCATATACACCACGCTGTCGTGTTGTAGATCCAATCTACCTCTCCACCATACTTGCTGGTCCGAGGAAGGAGGAGATGTCGAGGTGCTGCACGTGTGCATCTCACGGAGGCACCGCCACTTGTGGTGCTAGATCGGATCGGATCGCGAGGAGGAGAAGCGAGTACGACTACATCACCCACGTTCCGACGAACGTTCCGCTGTGCGAATCTTCAAGGGTATGAAGATCTAATCCAATCTCTCTCGTTGATTGCATCTCCTAGATTAGATCTTGGCTTTCCCTCTGTTCGCATCCGTAGAAAAATTTGATTTACTATGCCGCGAATCCCTTCAAAGGGTGGATATAAGAGCCACCACAGTGGTAATGGAAGTGGAAGGGGAAACCAGCCTGTCAAGAAAGACATAAGTCAGGTTGAATGCTTCAAGTGCAAGAAGATGGGGAATTATGCAAATGAATGCCCAAAAAAGAAAGTTGAAGGACCCAAGAAGCCCAACCCTTTTCACAAGGGACAGGTGAACCACATCAGTGTGGAGGAGGTCTATGAGGAGCCTGATGCTGTTGCTGGTAAGTTCAGACTCAATTCTATTCCAGCATTTGTTCTTTTTGATACTGGAGCATCGCATTCATTCATATCAAAAGCATTTGTTGATAGAAATGGGTTTCCAACTGAAAACATTGGGTGTCCAATAAAAGTTAGTTCTCCGGGTGGAGATATGATAGTAAGTCTTGGATGCAGGGATCTAGTAATAGAGTTTGGAAAGCATAAATTTCCAGTGAGTCTGATAATCCTAGATTCCCAAGGACTGGACGTAATATTGGGAATGGATTTGATGGCTAAGTATGAAGGAGTACTAGATTGTGCTAATCGTACTGTTGCACTCACAACCCCGGAAAGAAAACGGATTAAATTCAAGTCCAACTTTGAATCTAAAGGAAGTAAGCTAAATTCTCTTAAGGGGGTTAGCATGGACAGTGTGCCAATTGTGAGTGAGTATCCGGATGTGTTTCCGGAAGAATTGTCGGGAATGCCACCAGATAGAGATGTGGAGTTTCTTATAGATTTGGTACTAGGTCTGGACCAATAGCAAAGAGACCATATAAAATGTCAGTGGATGAACTGAAAGAACTCAAGGAACAACTTGGAGAACAGTTGCAGAAAGGATTTATTCAACCAAGTTCTTCATCTTGGGGAGCCCCAGTTTTGTTCGTGGAGAAGAAAGATAGAAGTCAAAGGTTATGCATAGATTACCGTTCACTCAACGAGGTAACTATCAAGAACAAATACCCTTTGCCTAGAATCAATGACTTGTTTGATCAACTAGAAGGAGCTTGTGTGTTCTCAAAGATTGATCTCCGGTCAGGTTATTTTCAACTCAAGATAAGAGAGCAAGACATACCAAAGACCGCGTTCACTACAAGGTATGGATTGTATGAGTATACCGTAATGCCTTTTGGTTTGACCAATGCTCCAGCATACTTCATGAATATGATGAACAAGGTGTTCATGGAATTCCTTGACAAGTTTGTTGTCGTTTTCATCGATGACATTTTAGTCTACTCCAAGAGCAAAGAAGAGCATGAAGGACATTTGCGTTTGATACTTGAGAGGTTAAGAGAGCATAAACTTTATGCCAAATTCAGCAAGTGTGAATTCTGGTTGAATGAAGTTGGATTTCTTGGACATGTTATGACAAAGGATGGTGTAGCAGTTGATCCTGCAAAGGTTTCAGCTGTAACTGAATGGGAATCTCCCAAATCCGTGAAAGAAGTTCGTAGTTTCCTTGGCTTAGCAGGTTACTACAGAAGGTTCATTGAGAATTTCTCTAAGGTAGCTAAGCCCATGACGGAATTTCTAAAGAAAGACAAGAAGTTTGCTTGGTCTGAAGGTTGTGAACTCAGCTTTCAGGAATTGAAGAAGAGACTTGTGACAGCACCAGTCTTGTGTCTGCCAGATTTGGAAAAAGATTTCCAAGTATATTGTGATGCATCTCATCAGGGTTTGGGTGCAGTACTTATGCAAGACGATAAAGCTGTGGCGTATGCCTCGAGACAACTCAAAACTCATGAAGTGAATTATCCTACTCATGATTTAGAGTTAGCCTCTGTTGTCCATGCACTCAAAACATGGAGACACTATCTTTTGGGAAAGCATTGTGAAGTGTTCACAGATCACAAAAGTTTTAAGTATATCTTCACCCAGAAGGAAATTAATATGAAACAAAGAAGATGGCTAGAACTTATCAAGGACTATGACTTAAGTTTGCAATACCACCCCGATAAAGCAAATGTTGTAGCAGATGCTCTAAGTCGTAAGGTTTTTGTGAATGGCCTTACCAAAGGAGAATTGCCAGATGATCTGTGTACCCAATTTAGAAAACTCAGATTGGAGATTGTGCCTAAAGGACATATCATGTCTCTGGATGTTCAACCCACTTTGTTGGACAAGATCAAAGAAGCCCAGAAGATTGATAAGGAAATTGAAGAGATTAGAGAAAAGATTGGCAAAGGAAAAGCCAAAGGGTTCCATGAAGACGAACAGGGTACTTTATGGCATGGGAAACGTATCTGTGTTCCACAAGATCCGGAGCTGCGGAAACTGATTTTGCAGGAAGCACACAACTCACCATATTCCATTCATCTGGGTAACACCAAAATGTACATGGACATGAAAGAAAGATTTTGGTGGAATAATCTCAAGAAGGACATGCCGAACATATTGCCTTGTGTGATGTGTGTAGTAGAGTGAAAGCGGAACATCAGAAACCAGCAGGTTTGCTTCAACCACTACCTATTCCTGATTGGAAGTGGGACAAGATTGGTATGGATTTCATTACTGGATTACCAAGGACCAGGTCAGGATACGATTTTATTTGGGTAGTAGTGGATCGCCTAACTAAAGTGGCTCATTTCATACCCGTGAAGACAACCTATACAAGTGCTAAGTTAGCCAAAATCTACATGAGTAGAATTGTACGTCTGCATGGAGTGCCCAAGAGTATTGTGTCTGATAGGGGAACTCAATTCACTTCCCATTTTTGGAGACAATTACATGAGTCATTGGGAATGAGGTTGGAATTCAGTACTGCTTTTCATCCTCAAACTGATGGACAAACAGAAAGGACTAATCAGATTCTTGAAGACATGTTGAGGGCATGTGCCCTAGACTATGGAGCCAGTTGGGATGAAAGTCTGCCTTACGCAGAATTTTCTTATAACAACAGCTATCAAGCCAGCATTGAGATGGCACCATTTGAGTTTCTCTACGGAAGAAAATGTACCACCCCATTGTTATGGAATGGTGTGGGAGAAAGAAGTTTATTCGGGCCAGATCTTATCAAAGAAGCCGAAGAGAAGGTCAAGTTGGTTAAGGATAGGTTGAAGATAGCACAGTCCCGACAGAAAAGCTACGCAGATCCTAAGCGTAGAGAAGTCACCTACGAAGTTGGTGATAGAGCTTATCTTAGAGTGTCACCACTTCGTGGAGTGAAGAGGTTCGGAGTCAAAGGAAAATTGGCACCAAGATACGTTGGACCATTCAAAATTACGAGTCGTAAAGGAGAAGTTTCCTATGAAATTGAACTCCTAGAATCTTTGTCAACCGTCCATAATGTGTTTCATGTGAGTCAACTTAAGAAATGTCATCCAGAAATGGAAGAAACTTCTTTGAAGGATACTATACCTTTGGAGGAGGTTCAGTTGGAGAGTGATCTCACTTATGAAAAGAAGCCTATCAAGATTCTTGAGACTGCAGAAAGAGTCACACGGACCAAGACTATCAAGTTTTGTAAAGTGCAGTGGAATCATCATTCCGAAGAGGAAGCAACATGGGAAAGAGAAGATGATCTTCGGAAAGACCACCCTCACCTATTTGCTAGCCAATCCGAATCTCGAGGGCGAGGTTCACCTTAAGGGGGTTAGATTTGTAACATCCCTAAAATCATGATTTCAATGATTGCATATCATTCATGCATGCATATAATTTTGAGATCATTTTCCAACTATTTTCAAGAAAATAGAAGCACATAGTGCTATTATTTTATGTGAGCAAACTTAAAACAAATGACCATCCTCATTTGAGAGCATAAGTGTTTTAAACCAAGTTTTGTTGGCTTCCTTGTTGATTGGATTGAATGTGGAGTTTGGATAAAAATTCATAGAACAAATGTGGTTTCAAAACCATTTTCAAAACATTTCCAAATCAAGTGTTATGTCACTGTTTATTTTTATTTTTGATGACCAAGCTAATTCAAAGTAAACCACTTGTTTTTATGCCCAGAAGTGTGAATGTTGCACCCTGCAAAATCCTGAAAAAGTTTGAATTCAAAAAGCTTTTGAAACCATTTGAAATTCATTCCAGAAATTCAAAACAGAAAAAGAAAAAGAGAAAGGAATTAGAAAAGGGCCAGCGCCAGGATTCTGGCCCAACTGAGAAAGCAGCCCACTAAGCCCACCCGGGTTCCCTCTCTCCCTCTCTCACTCGCGGACGCAACCAGCAAGAGACTGACGCCAGGACCCCACCCCCTCTCTGTTTCTCTTGCAGACAACTGGACCCCGTCCACGTCACCGTCGTCTTCCCCAAATATCGCGAAGAACACGTCGCCGCTGGCCGTTGCTGGCGTTGATTCCGCGGCGTAATTGCCATTGATTCTGCAGGCGTTTCCTGTCGAGCCCCTGCCTACTTAAACCCCTCCCCCTCGCGTCCATTT
Organism: Avena atlantica; assembly: GCA_910589765.1. Taxonomy (NCBI): domain Eukaryota; kingdom Viridiplantae; phylum Streptophyta; class Magnoliopsida; order Poales; family Poaceae; genus Avena; species Avena atlantica. The sequence continues at coordinate 358,240,254 of OU342734.1, read as the reverse complement.
CCCCCCAACAAAGCCAACCCAAAGTGCCCCCAGGCTGCGAGTATTCCTCGCCGCAACCCCGCTGTTCCGACGACCTCGCCGACGAATTCCGGTGAGCACCGCACCCCCCTCTGTCCGTGGTTCATGCTATCACGCTCTGCATCTCTGTGTGCATCCACTGACACTTCCCGTTTGTCCGTGCATGGCTTGTAGCCTCGGCAACGACAACAACTGAGCGCCGCCACTCTCTACTCGAACTCCGACGACCTTTCCCCGTAAGTTCCAGCCTACCCTTGCCATCTGTTTGATACACATAGGATCCTCAGCGTCTTGCGCATCTAACGGTGCCCTCCCCTTGTCTTAGCGCGGCTCAGAACATGGCCAACGTTGACGAGCCGAAGCCACAGCCGCCAAGGACTACTCCGACGAGCAATCCGCGACGACTCCGAGCGCCCCTTCGCCAACCAGGGACACATTGAGCTTCACCTCGTCACTGCGGTTCTGGTGAGCATCCTCTCCCCTCCCCGGGCGACCTAGTTCGCCGGCTCCGCCACTGACAGAGCGCTCCGCCGCTCGCCGCCGCGCTAGCGCCGCTCATCTCTGGTCAAAGCATTCAGGAACGTTAGATGTAGATCTTGCGGCTAAGATTAGAACTTAAACCAAGAGGTACGAGCGCATCTGAGCCACTAGATCTAGCTTAAATCCTACGGCTCGCAGAGACCGATCCGCATGAAACGGTACCGGCCAGTAGGATAGCGCCGCGTGGCAGTGATTTAGATTTAAAACAGGATTTGAATCTGATTGTTATTCAAATTTGATTTGGCTATAACTTTTGATTCCCACGTTAGAATTTGACAAATTTTATACCGTTGGAATCAGGAGAGCAAGCTCTTTCTAAATATGGAATGTGTTTAATGTTTATCTTCTGTTAAAAAGGTTTTATTTGCAGAAACTTGTGTAGGACTAATTAGAGTTTATGAAATGTTTAGGAAATAATTTAGGGTATAAAAATTGGTTGTTTGGCAAGTTTTTAACTTGTTAGTGAATCAGTACTGTTTACTTTCTTGGTTGAATTTTAAAAATCATCATTCACCATCTTGCATGCATGCATATATTTTTGATTGTATATGTTTTGTGTGTAATTTGTTGCTACCAATCTTTGTGTAGATTTTGGTGCTAGTGATTGTGATTGTGATTGTGATTGTGAGGAGTGCTACTCTACCAACTACCAAGGCAAGTGGTACTTCATGAATATTATCATTCCTATGTTTTCTACTAAGCATTAGAAATATTGTGTTAGACTTGCATGCTATATTTTGCTTATATGCCATGTTGGGAAATCCTAGTAGTTGTAGAAATGCTAGGGAATTTCTAAGTTAAGTTACTATCTATGCCATGATTAGCCTAGCTAGTAGCAACCAAGGGTTGGTGAAATATATACATGCTATGATGAAAATATTTCTAAGTCTTTGGACTTGTGTTTTACTTAATAAAACAACTAAGTTAATGAAACACCTGGGTGGAATGGAAGGAAAGGTTTATGTTGAGTGGTTACACAAGGCCCATTTCTATGGTTTACCTTGTGTATCTCACTTGTGTAAAGCCACCCAGGAACAAAGAGATTTTAGAGGCCAAGTTTTAAGAAGCTTCTAGTGCAGCCACTTGGCAATATGGGCTCTGCCTGGATCACATAAGTTGCTAGAACTTAGCCAATTGGACAGTTGGTGGTAGTGGGAATGATAGGTTGGAGCGCGTCCATTTGGTCTAAGGAAAGGCTTCTGAAAGTTCCTGTCTTGGTGAAACCAAGTCTAGTGGGGAAAGTGCACAACCTCTGCAGATGGAAAAAATCTAAGTACTTAGCCAAGTCCATGGTAATGGACAACTTGAGCATCAAGACATGGAAGATATCAAGAATCTCCTCATCCCAATTTCTAAGTAAAAACTTGTGGGTGAACAAGGGTGAAGGACCTCAGTGTCTATTGGTGGTTCCTTGGGAAAAGTTTTTGACAAAGAAAAACTTAGTGATTTCAACTAATAGGAAAAATCTATTTTGAGCAAGGCAAGCCAAGCTACACTTAGCCAAATTGCATATAGTATCTAGTCCACTTAAAATTTTACATCTAAGTACTTAGCCAAGTCCATGGTAATGGACAACTTGAGCATCAAGACATGGAAGCTATCAAGAATCTCCTCATCCCAATTTCTAAGTAAAAACTTGTGGGTGAACAAGGGTGAAGGACCTCAATGTCTATTGGTGGTTCCTTGGGAAAAGTTTTTGACAAAGAAAAACTTAGTGATTTCAACTAATAGGAAAAATCTATTTTGAGCAAGGCAAGCCAAGCTACACTTAGCCAAATTGCATATAGTATCTAGTCCACTTAAAATTTTACTAAGGTATCACTTTCCAATACTATTCCAAAGTATTGACCCACTGTGGCTGTAACTTGTGATGTTGCAGGTTACTCTGATGAGGATTAGGTGTCATGAGTCTACACTCAACATGTTTGCCCGTGGCACATGAAGATGAAGACTTTTATTTATTTACTTATTCAAACTCTTGTATTAGGCTTGTGGCCTTGGAGTTGTAAAGACTATGTTTATCTCTGGAATGGCTGTAATAAATGACCTTTGTATCTATGTACTTCATCTTAAACTGTGGATGCTAGCAATGATCCAGGGACTAGCATTGGAATCACAGGGATCCTTTTCCTTTATAAAGGAGGGATCTTACAGCTCTCATAATTATGTTCTAATATCCCATGATGGGCTAATGTTAGCTCGTGAGGCAAGTATTACTAAGGTAACATCTTGTGAGCCTCTTTTGGACATTAGCACAACTTCTACTCAAAATGCTATTTTGCCGTGTGCTAGTCCTAGTAATCCATCTAGCCATACTATTGATAAACCTTGTGTTGGATTACTTGCTTTGCCTTGTTGCTCTAACAATGAAGCTTCTAATTCCTATAGTACTTGTATTTCTACTAACCATGTAGAGGAAATCAAAGAGCTCAAGGCCCAAGTCACTTCCTTGAGGAATGACTTGGAAAAGAGTCATGAAGGGAAATCCACACTCGATAATATTTTGAGTGTGCAAAAATCCCCTAATGATAAAAGTGGACTTGTATTAAACTCTAATAACAATAACAAGTCCAAGAGAAACAAGAAGAAGGGCCAAAACCAAGTCAAGAATTTGGCCTAGATTATTTGCTTTAAGTGCAAGGTTGAAGGACATCATGTAAGATCTTGTCCATTGAAGAAAAAGCACTTGAGTGAGAAGCAACAAGGCAAGCGGCCACAAGTACAAGGTGAAGCCCAAGTTGAAGTTAGGACACTTCCAAAGAAGAATCAAGATAATGCTCCCCAAGCCAAGAAATCAATGAAGAATAGAAATGGGAGCACTTGTTGCTACATATGTCGTGTTAAGGGGCACTTTGCCTCTTCATGTTCAAACGGTACCTTATCTAACCCTATCATTGTTGATGATGATTATTATCTTAGGAAGGATAAGGATGGCATTGTGTTTGCCAAGTTTGTTGGAACTAAAAGTGGTGTCAAGAAAAGAGCCATTTGGGTTGCCAAGCCTATTGTGACTAACCTCTTAGGACCCAACTTGGTTGGGGACCAACAAGCTCAAACTTGATCAATAGGTGTTTATGGAGGGCATTGAAGACTTGGCTAACTCATGAAGAATTAAAGGATCTTCATATATTATATTTGATCTAGCCAAGTCATACGGATTATCATTGTAACATCCCTAAAATCATGTTTCAAAATCCATGCAATCATCCATGCATCCATGATCATCTAGGGTTCCATTTTCAAAACCATTTCAAAACAGGAGCATATGTTGCTCGTTATTTTATGTAAGTATGCTCTAGCCTTAGTGCTACCTTCTAATGAGAAGAGTACTTGTTTTGTTCAGTAATGTTTTGAATTCAAACTTAAGTACTTTCCAAAGCTTGAGCAAAGTTTTCAAAACAAAGTGTGAAAATAAAACCAATATTATGCCTATTGTTTATATCACATTAAGGCTTGGTTTTAATTTTTATTTTCAAATGACCAAAGTGTTTTTGAGTAAACAGTAGTGTTTGACACACATTTGAATACTAAGTTCACTGTTTAAAAATCTAGAGAAGATTTGAAATCAAACTTGTTTGAATAAGGGTTTGAAATCATTTCTAGAAATTCAAACAGAAAAAGAAAAGGAGTAAAGGAAAAAAATAAGCAAACAACCAAACTGGCCCAACCCAGCCCAACTCGACCCAGCTAGCCCAACAACTCCCTCCCGCGAATCGTTTTCTTTCACTCGCAGCCGCACCCATAGAGTCTCTGACCGCCTGGACCCATTCCCTCTTCCTTTCTCTCGCCAACAACCGCGGCCCACATGGCAGTTGTCGTCTCCACCCCCAGCGACCAGTTCATCCCTAAATCACGCCGAGCGTTTCCTGTTTAAATGTGCGGCTTCAATTCACGATCAATGCTCGAGTAAATCACGCCCGCGTCCTTGCTACTTAAACCCCTCTGCCCCCTCTCCATTTTCCCCCAAACCCCAAGCACAGAGCGCCCCAAGGCTGCGAGAATTCCTCGCCGCGACCTCGCTGCTCCGATGAACCGCAGCATCAATTCCGGCCAACCCCGACCACCCCTCTGCTCCTGGTTCACACGAGCAGGCTCCACTTCACCTTGCGCACCTCCCAGTACCACTAGCTCGCCCGCGTGTTCCCCAGAGCATCGGCAACACCATCGACTGAGCGCCACCATCTTCGGCTTCAACTCCGACGGCCTCCAGTGGTAATTTCCGATCGCCCCTTTCCCCCTCGTTGACACCCTCGTGACTAGCATCGTCTTGCGCATCTGACCCACCTCTTCTTTTGCCTTGGCGTGATCTGCACCCTCGCCAACGTCGACGAACAGAAGCATCCATCGCCAGGGACTTCTCCGACGAGCAACCTACGACGACTCCGAGCGCCCCTTCGCCAACCGAGCACACGTTGAGCATCTCCTCGTCACGGCGATTCTGCTGAGCATCCTCACAACTCCCCGCGCGACCTAGTTCGCCGGCTCCGCCACTGACCGAGCACGCCGCCGCCAACGCCGCCACTTGTTGGTCAGTTGCTTAGGGCCGTTCGATTTAGATCCAGTGGGCGCGATAGAACATAGATGAAGGGGTAAGTATAGATCTGAGCCGTGCGTTTTAGTTAGATCTAACGGTTTGCAAGCGTGATCCGCCCGAACCGGTACCAGCCAATTAGAAAGCGCCGCGTGGCATGTTCTTTGATTTAAATTTCTGAATTAGATCTATTAGATGTTTGAATTTGTTTAATTCATAACTATTGAATGCCACGTCCAAATTTGACAAATTTTATATCAATGGAATCAGGAGAGAAAATCCTTTCCATCTATGCAATGTGTTTAATATTTTGCCTCTGTTAAAATGGTTGTTTTTACAGAAACATGTGTAGGCCTGTTTTGTGTATAATAATTATTTGGGAAATGTTTTAATGTTCAAATAAAGTTTGTTTGGCAAGTTTTGTACTTGTTTATGTATAAGTACTGTGCACTTGTCTTGTTTGGTGTAGAGAATCATCACATGGAATTATGCATGCATCCATATATTTTTGCTTGTATTTACTTTGTATGTGATTTTGGTGATATTATTTTATGTGTAGATTTTGGTGCAAATAGTGATTGTGATTGTGAGGATTGTAGCTACTCTCCAAACTACCAAGGCAAGTGGTGCTTCATGATTTTACTCCTAAGTTTTTCAACTTTGCATTAGAAGTATTTTGCTAGTCTTGCATGGTTATTTTTGATCTATATGCTATGCTTGAGAAATCCTAGTAGTCGTAGAATTGCTAGAAATAATTCTAAGTCTTATCAATGCCATGCTTAGCCTAGCTAGTAGCAACCAAGGGTGGTTATGTATTCATGCTATGAATAAATATTTGTAAGTCTTTGGACTATGTTTTTGCTTAATAAAACAACTAAGTGAATGAAACACCTGGGTGGAATGGAAAGAATGGGTTATGTTGAGTGGTTACACAAGGCCCATTTCTATGGTCTACCTTGTGTATCTCACTTGTGGAAAGCCACCCAGGAACAAAGGGATTTGAGATGCCATATGTTAAGAAGCTTCTAGTGCAGCCACTTGGCAATATGGGATCTTCCTGGATCATATAGGTTGTAATAACTTAGCTATTTGGACAGTTGGTGGTAGTGGGATGATAGATTGGAACGCGTCCATTTGGTCTAAGGGAAGGCTTCTGAAAGGTCCTATCTTGGTGAAAATCAAGTCTTGTGGGGAAAGTGCACAACCTCTGCAGATGGAAGAATCTAAGTACTTAGCCATGTCCCTGGTATTGGACAACTTGAGCATCAAGACATGGAAGCTATCAAGAATCTCCTCATCGCAATTTCTAAGTAAAAACTTGTGGTTGAACAAGGGTGAAGGACCCCAATGTCTATTGGTGGTTCCTTGGGAAAGGTTTTGACAAAGAAAAACTTAGTGTTTTCAACTAATAGGCAAAACCTATTTTGAGCAAAGCAAGCCTAAGCTACACTTAGCCAAAATGCATATAGTATCTAGTCCTCCAATATTCTACTAAGGTATCACTTTCCAATACTATTCCAATGTATTGACCCACTATGGCTATAACTTGTGATGTTGTAGGTTATTCTGATGATGATTAGGAGTCATGAGTCTACACTCAACATGCTTTCCTGTGGCACATGAAGATGAAGACTTATTTATCTTATTACATATTTAAACTCTTCTATTAGGCCTGTGGCCATGGAGTTGTAAAAGACTATGTTTGTCTCTGGAATGACTTGTAATAATGACCTTTGTTTCTGTGTACTTCATCTTAAACTGTGGATGCTAGCATTGATCCAGGGACTAGCATTGCAATCACAGGGATCCTTCCCTTTACAAAGGAGGGATTTACAATCATTTCCCTATCTTATATCCAATGTGCCTCTTCACGGTAAGTTGTACTTAACCCATTTATTTTGTAAGTTACTTGCCCCTTTACATGTTTTGGTTGTGTACCAAGTATGTGTTTGTATTTGGTGTGCCTCATGCTTGATTATTTTGTGTATTCAAGTATGTCTAGGTGTTTGGCACATCATTTACCCACGCATCTCTCAAACCTTAAAATGTGTGTACATGAGTACTACCACTTAGTATTGATATTGCAAGCTTATCTAGTCACTATGTGGTGTGTCATACTCATGAGAAATTCAAATTCTAAATGTCCATTAATTCTCTCTAGTTGAGGTTTCTTTTCCTCTTATTAAGAAAAATTGAATATCACATTATGGGGGAGTAATATGATTCTTTTACATATCACAATCCTAGGAAATGTGAACATATGAGGTAGTGCCACTTAGAGTTGATATTGTTGATTATCTTGTTTCTAGGTGGCATGTTGGCTCAAACAAGGTCCTATTTCTGTTAGAAGCTTTTATTCCTCGTCTTTTTGGTCTTTGTTTGAGCAAGAAATTCTTAATGCGGTCTTCCTCAAATACATATCTCTATATCTTTTTGGGAGACCATTTGCTTCAAGTTATTCTAATCATTGCTTTGCATGATTGTGTGACTAGATTGAAGCTATCAAGAATCTCTATCTTTGCATAGTGCTTCATATTTTTATTCCTATCATGTACTTTTTATTGTGAAGATTTATCTTTAATATCCATGCAATGTACCATCGAAAATCAATTCCAATACACTCATTGTCTTCGACAATTGATATACTTATGTGTGGTAGAATTTGTGGATCATCTTCACCTTGGATTTCACCTCTTATTGCCTTATTTTATTTCCAAAAATTAGTTGTGGCTCCCATTGTCTTCCTTGGCTTTTGAACATCTATTTGATGATGTTTTTTATTATTATAAAATGTGTTTTAGTGGAAGACAAACCTTTTCTTCTCGGAACCTTGTGCCATTGTGAAAATTGTTAAGGGTTTGGTTTATTTGTTGAAACCTTGCTCTTTTGGGAGTTTATTATCTCATTCTTTATTTTCTTTTTTATTTGCTTGAATGAGATAAATTGTTGTGTATTTTTGTTTTTATTTCATCTTTTTTCTCAATAGTTTTTTCTTAGTTCTTTGGTTGAACTTCGTTGAAAAAATCTTGTGTTGATTTGATTCTTTGATATAGTTTGGGCAACAAATGTGTTTTGTCACACCTTGTATGTGTTCTTGAATATTTTGGTGTTTTTACAAATTGTATATTATTTGGATATTGAAAGTCTCCATGTGTTTGCTTTCTTTGATCTAATATATAGGGTATACTCCATCAAATCCTTAAACGGCTAAGATGTGCATGAAATTCAAATTTCATCTCTAAATATGTACATATTTTTATGGAGTGTGTCCTATGTGTTATGGTTAGTCTAACCACTTTGGACCCAATAAGTTTGGGGACCAAGATGTACTTGAATGTTGTTTTAGGTACATTGGAGATGCAGTGGATGCTTGTCGCGTTTATAAGGAAAGTGTTGTCACCACATGATAATTGGAGCCAAGCTAGGATGATCGAAAAATTCTTATCTACTACATCATACCATTGCTATCTCGGTAACAAGTATCTTATTCATGCATACTATTCTTTCATCCAATCCCTTGTAGGTTTGTTAGACCCCTCCTTTATAAAGGAAAGGATCCCTCTGATTGCAATGCTAGTACCTGGATCAATGCTAGCATCCACAGTTTAAGATGAAGTACACAGATACAAAGGTCGTTTATTACATTCATTCCAAAGATAAAACATAGTCTTTTACAACTCAGGGCCATAGGCCTAATACAAGAGTTTAAGGAATAAGTAAATAAACATAAGTCTTCATGTTCATGTGCCACAGGCAAGCATGTTGAGTGTAGACTCATGACTCCTATTCATCATCGGAGTAACCTGCAACATCACAAGTTACAGCCACAGAGGGTCAATACTTTGGAATAGTATTGGCAAGTGATACCTTAGTATATTTTAAGTGGACTATATTACTATATGCATTTTGGCTAAGTGTAGCTTGGCTTGCTTTGCTTGAAAATAAGTTTTACCTATTAGTTGAAATCACTAAGTTTTTCTTTGTCAAAACATTCCCAAGAAACCACCAATAGACATTGGGGTCCTTCACCCTTGTTCACCCACCAATTTTTACTTAGAAGTTGGAGTGATGAGATTCTTGTAGCTTCCATGTCTTGATTCTCAAATTGTCCATTGCCTTGGACTAGGCTAAGTACTTAGGTTTTCCATCTGCAGAGGTTGTGCACTTTCCCCACCAGACTTGGTTTCCCAAGACAGGACCTTTCAGAAGCCTTTCCTTAGTCAAATGGACGCGCTCCTACCTATCAACCCAACTACCACCAACTGTCCAAATGACTAAGTTCTAGCAACCTATATGATCAAGGCAGAGCCCATATTGCCAAGTGGTTGCACTGTAAGCTTTCTCAACACTTGGCCTCCAAATCCCTTTGTGCCTGGGTGGCATACCACAAGTGAGATACACAACCCAAGTCCATGGCCTTGTGTAACCACTCAACATAACCCAATCCTTCCATTCCACCCAGGAGGTTCATTTGACTTAGTTGTTTTATTAGAAAAGCATAAGTCTCATGACTTAGAAATATTTTCATCATAGTGTGTATAGATTTCCACCAACCCTTGTTTTCTAAATAGCTAGGCTAAGCATGGTAAGATAACTTAACTTAGGAAAATTCCCTAGCAATTCTACCATTCTACTCTACTTAGGATTTCCCAACTTAGCATTAGTCAAAAATAGCATGCAAGACTTAGCAAAATATCTAATGATAGTACAAAACATAGGATATAAATATTCATGAAAATATCACTTGCCTTGGTAGTGGGGAGAGTAGCACTCTTCACAATCACTAGCAAAATCTACACAAAATTATAGCATACAATTACACACAATTATATTCAATCAAAAATAATATGAATGCATGCATGCAAGAATTTACTAAGTGGTGATTTTTTTGAAAACACTACCAAGCATGCACATGTTTACAGAAACTTAACAAGTCACAAGTTTGCCAACTAAACTTATTTGGCACCAATACAATTTACCAAAATAAATCTATACTTAAAATAGCCCTAAACATGTTCTACAAATAAAGTCATTTTAACTGTTACTATTTGTTAAACAAATTGGATATTCAGAAAGGTCTTGTTTCACTGAATCCAACGGTATAAAGTTTGTAAAATTCTAACGTGGCATTCAAAAGTTATAGCAGTTTAAAGTTTGGATCTAAATCTGATTCAAATTTCTGTTTTTGAATTAACCCTAGCCACGTGTCGCAGCGTCACTGGCGCGTACCGGTTTGCACTGGATCGAGCTCTGCAGCCGTTGGATCTAACTAACGTTGCGTGGCTCAGATCTGTCCATACCTCTTTGTTAAGTGAACTGTTTCTACGCGTAGGATTCAGATCTGACGGCTATAATCTATTAACCAAAAACGGGCGGCGCTGGCGGTGTTGACCGGAGGCGGCGCATCTGACTACGGTGGCGCCGGCGCTCTAGATCGTCCGGGGAAACAAGAAGGTGCTTACCAAAACCGCGATGGCGTCCTGAAGCTCGAGGTGGCTCTGGTTGGTCAAGGGGCGCGCAGATACGGCGATAATTGCTCGTCGGAGTAGAGGCAGACGTCGGCACGGTCGGTCGTCGTCGTTGGCGAGGTTGTCGATCACTAGGAGGCAAACAGAGGGTGTGGTCAGGTGTAGAAGATCATGGAGAACACGTGTGTGTGAAAGAAAAGACGTGGGGCGGTCTGTACTTACCACGGGAGGTCGTCGGAGTTGATGCCGAAGACGGTGGCGGCGAGTCGTCGATGTTGCTGAAGCTACAGGTCATGCGAAGGTATGTGGGGTGTGTCAGTAGATGCGCCGAGACTCACTGAACACGATAGCATGAATGAGAGGCAGAGGGGAACACGAGACTCACCGGAATTTGCCGGCGCAGTCGTCGGAGCAGCGGCGGAGTCGTGCGAGTCGTGGACAGCCTGGTGGCGTGAAGGCAAAATTGACTGGGGGAAAATGGTCGTGGGGAGGTGGGTATCTTATAGCCCGAGGCTCGACAGGTAACGCTCGATGATTCAATGCCCATTAAGCTCGCGAGATCAGCGCTACAACGGTCAACGGCGAGGTCGTGCGCGGAATCAGGGGGGAAGACGATGCTGACGTGGAGGTGGCCCGCTCGTCAGCAAAGTGTGTAGAGTGGGAGTGGGGCCCTGTCGTCATTGGCTGAGGGAGTGGGAGTGTGCTTGCGCGTGTGGAAGGAAAAGAGAACTCCCGGGTGGGCTTGTTGGGCTCGATTCAAGGCTGGGCCAAAAACCTGGTGCGTGGCCTTTTTACATTGTTTAATTCTTTTCTTTTTCTATTCTGATTTTCTGGATAGTTTTTCAAATGAAATCAAGTTCAATTTGAATTCAAATTTTTCCTGGGATTTTGTAGTGAGCAGTAGTCTCAAAAATGGTCATATAACCATGGGGTAGCTTTTTAAAGGATTGGTCAAGCTTGGGGAACTTGGTTTTAAATTTACACTTAAATCCTATGCTCATAGAAGGCAACCTTCCTGGCTTACAACAGTCATACAAGTGGTGTTGGCCATTTAAAATAAGTCTGTCCACATAAAATCATGACACCCAAAAGTTTCTGTTTTCTGAAATGTTTTGAGAAAACCCTAAATGATGATGGATGCAAGGATGATATGGATGAGCTTTGAAATATGAATTTTAGGGATGTTACAAATCTAACCCCCTTAAGATGAATCTCGCCCTCGAGATTCGGATTGGCTAGCAAATAGGTGAGGGTGGTCTTTCCGAAGATCACCTTCTCTTTCCCATGTTGCTTCTTCTTCGGAGTGATGGTTCCATTGCACCTTGCAAAACTTGATAGTTTTTGTCCTTGTGACTCTTTCTGCGGTCTCAAGAATCTTGACGGGCTTTTCCTCATAGGTGAGGTCACTTTCTAGTTGAACCTCTTCCAACGGTATGGTATCCTTCAGAGAAGATTCTTCCATTTCTGGGTGGCATTTCTTAAGTTGACTCACATGAAACACATTATGGACAACTGACAGAGACTCTGGCAATTCAACTTCATATGCAACTTCTCCCTTGCGACTTAGAATCTTGAATGGCCCAACATATCTTGGTGCCAACTTTCCTTTGACTCCAAATCTTTTCACTCCACGAAGTGGTGATACTCTAAGATAAGCTCTATCCCCAACTTCGTAGGTGACTTCTCTACGCTTAGAATCCGCGTAGCTTTTCTGTCGGGACTGTGCTATCTTCAATCTGTCCTTAACCAATTTGACTTTCTCTTCGGCGTCTTTGATAAGATCAGGTCCAAATAAGCTTCTTTCTCCCACACCATTCCATAACAACGGGGTGGTACACTTCCTTCCGTAGAGTAACTCAAATGGTGCCATTCCAATACTAGATTGATGACTGTTATTGTAAGAGAACTCTGCGTAAGGCAAACTTTCATCCCAACTTGCTCCGTAGTCTAGGGCACATGCCCTCAACATGTCTTCAAGAATTTGGTTAGTCCTTTTTGTTTGTCCATCAGTTTGAGGATGAAAAGCAGTGCTGAATTCCAACCTTGTTCCCAAAGATTCATGAAGCTGTCTCCAAAAATGAGAAGTAAACTGAGTTCCTCTATCAGACACTATACTCTTAGGCACACCGTGAAGGCATACAATTCTGCTCATGTAGATCTTGGCTAACTTGGCACTTGTATAAGTTATTTTCACGGGTATAAAATGAGCCACTTTAGTTAGGCGATCCACTACTACCCATATGGAATCATACCCTGACCTTGTCCTTGGTAATCCGGTAATGAAATCCATACAAATATTTTCCCACTTCCATTCAGGAATAGGCAGTGGTTGAAGCAAACCCGCTGGTTTCTGATGTTCCGCTTTTACTCTGCTACACACATCACACAAAGCAATATGCTCGGCGATGTCCCTTTTTAGATTGTTCCACCAAAATCTTTCTTTCATATCCATGTACATCTTGGTGTTTCCCGGGTGAATAGAATACGGAGAGTTGTGACCTTCTTGTAAGATCAGTTTCCGCAACTCCGGGTCTTGTGGAACACATATACGTTTCCCGTGCCATAAAGTACCTTGTTCGTCTATATGGAAACTCTTAGCTTTCCCTAGACTAATATTCTCCTTAATCTTTTTAATTTCCTTATCAGTCTTCTGAGCTTCTCGGATCTTGTCCAACAAAGTGGGTTGAACATCCAAAGACATGAGATGTCCCTCAGGCACAATTTCCAATCTGAGTTCTTTGAATTGCTTACACAAGTCATTCGACAATTCACCTTTGGTAAGGCCATTTACAAACGTCTTACGACTTAGAGCATCTGCTACTACATTTGCTTTACCGGGGTGGTATTGCAAACTTAAGTCGTTATCTTTGATAAGTTCTAGCCATCTCCTTTGTCTCATGTTGATTTCCTTCTGGGTGAAGATATACTTCAAACTCTTATGATCGGTGAATACTTCACAACGTTTTCCCAAAAGGTAATGTCTCCACATTTTGAGTGCATGGACGACAGAGGCCAACTCCAAATCATGAGTAGGATAGTTTACTTCATGAGTTTTGAGTTGTCTCGAATCATAGGCTACGACTTTACCGTCTTGCATAAGTACGGCACCCAAACCTTGATGAGAAGCATCACAATATACTTGGAAATCCTTTTCCAAATCTGGCAGACATAGAACTGGTGCTGTTACAAGTCTCTTCTTCAATTCTTGGAAGCTGACTTCACAAACTTCAGACCAAGCAAATTTCTTGTCCTTTTTTAACAATTACGTCATTGTTTAGCAACCTTTGAGAAATTTTCAATGAACCTTCTGTAGTAACCTGCTAAGCCGAGGAAACTACGAACTTCTTTCACATTCTTGGGTGATTCCCATTCTGTCACAGCTGAAACTTTGGCAGGATCAACTGCCACACCATCCTTTGTCATAACATGACCAAGAAAACCAACTTCCTCTAACCAGAACTCACACTTGCTGAATTTGGCATAAATTTTATGTTCCCTCAGTTTCTCAAGTATCAAGCGTAGGTGTCTTTCATGTTCTTCCTTGCTCTTGGAGTAGACTAAGATGTCATCGATGAAAACGACAACAAACTTGTCAAGAAATTCCATGAACACCTTGTTCATCATATTCATGAAGTATGCTGGAGCGTTGGTTAAACCAAAAGGCATCACAGTGTACTCATACAATCCATACCTTGTGGTGAATGCTGTTTTTGGTATGTCTTGTTCTCTTATCTTGAGTTGAAAATATCCTGACCGAAGATCAATCTTCGAGAACACACATGCTCCTTCTAACTGATAAAATAAGTCGTTGATTCTTGGCAAAGGATATTTGTTCTTGATGGTTACCTCGTTGAGAGAACGGTAGTCAATACATAATCTTTGTGTTCTATCTTTCTTCTCCACGAACAATACTGGGGCTCCCCAAGATGAAGATCTTGGTTGAATAAACCCTTTCTGCAACTGTTCCCCTAGTTGCTTCTTGAGTTCCTTCAGTTCATCAACTGACATTTTGTACGGTCTTTTTGCTATAGGTCCAGAACCTGGTACCAAATCTATCAGAAATTCCACATCTCTATCTGGTGGCATTCCTGGCAACTCTTCCGGAAACACATCCAGATACTCACATACAATTGGCACACTGTCCATGCTAACCCCCTTAAGAGAATTCAGCTTACTTCCTTTGGATTCAAAGTTTGACTTGAATTTTATTCTTTTTCCTTCTGGGGTTGTGAGTGCAACAGTGCGATTAGCACAATCTAGTACTCCTTCATACTTAGCCATCCAATCCATTCCCAAAATTACGTCTAGTCCTTGGGAATCTAGGATTATCAGGCTTACTGGAAATTTATGCTTTCCAAACTCTATGACGAGATCCCAACAGCCAAGGCTTACTATCATATCTCCACCCGGAGAACTAACTTTTATTGTACACCCAATGTTTTCAGATGCAAACCCATTTCTATCAACAAATGCTTTTGATATGAATGAATGAGATGCACCAGTGTCAAAGAGTACAAATGCTGGAATGGAATTGAGTCTGAACTGACCAGCAACGGCATTAGGCTCCTCATAGACCTCCTCCACATTGATGTGGTTAACCTGTCCTTTCTGGAAAGGATTTGGCTTGTTAGGTCCTTCAACTTTATTCTCAGGGCACTCATTAGCATAATGCCCCAGCTTCTTGCATTTGAAGCACTCAACCTAACTGATGTCCTTTTTAGGAGGTTGGCTTCCACTTCCACTACCATTTCCACTATAGTGGCTCTTATGTCCACCCTTGTGGCTCTTGTACTTGTCCTTGTCATGGCTGCGATGATGCTTGTTGTCATGACGGTTGTGGTTGTGGTGTTTGCTGAATTTCCCATGCTTATGGGATCCTGAGCTGCCACTATCATCGTAATGAGATCGTTTGTGAGACGATCCCGAGCTTTGCTTGTCGGAGTGTTTCCTCTTCCTACTCTCGACTTGCTTCATTTTACTCTCCAAAATAGCAGCCTTGTCACACAAAGACTGATAAGTGGGAACATATGCCACAGACAACTGCAGATTCAGCTCATCATTCAAGCCCTCCAGAAACTTTTCCTTTCTTTTGGCATCTGTGTCAACCTCATTCGGTGCATAGCGCGCCAGATTGTTGAACTCTTCTATGTATTCAGCCACGCTGCGGTGGCGCTGCTTCAGGTTGTGAAACTCTTTGTTTTTCAAACTCATCATTCCTGACGAGATATGAGCAGTGCGAAAGCCATCTTCAAAGATAGCCCAAGTCACCTCATCAATAGGTGTGGTGATTTGGAAGTTATCCCACCATGTGGCGGCTGGTCCTTCCAACAGATGTGTTGCGAACCTGACTTTTTCAGCATGCCCACGGTCACTAAGTCCTTGTTCACGGAACGTAGCCAGTCATTGGCCACCATGGGATCAGTTGTTCCCGAAAACTTTGCTGGCCTCAATCGCAGAAATCTGGTGAGCATATCAAAACCCGGTGGGTTGTTGTTGTTGTTGTTGTTGTTGTTGTTGTTGTTGTTGTTGTTGTTGTTATTTTTGTTGTTATTGGGGTTGTTGTTGTTGTTGTTGTTATTCTGGTTTTGAATGAATGTCGTCATCATTTGCATAAGCTGTGTTTGCGCGTTCATCATTTGTTGCATTTCCGGGGTGATGTTGTTGAGGTTGGGGTTTGCGCGACGGGGAGGCATCTGTGGTTTGTTCAAACAGATAAGAATGAGATACCCATAGATGTTTTATGCACAATACATCACAAGCAAACACATAACATGCAACATAAGAATAAAAACTCAACAACCAGATGATAAGTTCATGAAATAAAACACTCAAGTGGCAAGCCATCCACATGTCGGATGGTCCAATAACGAGTTCACAAATAACGAGTACGAATATAAAAGATAAACGAGTAGTCAAGTCTACTCATCAGCATCAATCTCCTCCTCGACGAAGGTAAGACCTGCGTTCTCCATCGCGGTCTTGTTCTCCTCAATCGTAGTGGTCAAGGAATCGACCTTGGCCTTGAGAGCCCTCTTCTGGGAGCGAAGCCTCTCAATAACCATCTGCTGCTGCTCTAGCTCGAAATCCTTGGACTTTAGTTCCTCGGTCATGTCCCGGATTTTCTTGTTCCTATCCTGGACGCGTTTCTCCTGACTCTTGAACTTGCGGTCCTAGTCCTCGAACTTCGTCTCCATTTCCTTGATCATCTCATCCTGCTGCGCAAAAATCTTGTCCTTCTCGCGAAGCTGCACCTGAAGCTCGTCATTTCCGAGCATGACGTTCGTCCTGTCCGTGTCTACGTGCCTGAGAAGAGTCTCTAAGTCCTGGAGGTAGAGACGTATCGGCTCTGCCGTGTCCCTCGAGTCGTCCTCAAAGTCGATGGACTCTCCATCAACATCACGTCTTCCGAAGACGTTAAAGTGGGTGCCCCTAACCTGTCGGGAGTGACGGCCTAACAGTCGTCCTATCAGGTCCTGCATGACTACCTCCATGCCTCTCTCCCTGTCGTCGTGCATCAGCTTGTAGACGATGGCCTCTGTAGTAGGCTCAGTCTGGCATCCGGGCTGGTTCACCTTGAAGCCCCAGAGGTCCTTCCTCTCGAACTTGGTGAGTGGGTACACCGTGATAGTGGGAAGAGGTAGATCGAGCAAAGTGGTAAGCTCAATGATACGGGGACCAAAACGAGTAACCTGGAACTCCTCAACAGTGCTGATGGCAATAGGCATCTATTTATAAGAATGAAAAAGTTAGAACAACACAATTTAAGACAAATAAAGACAACATCACATACACATCCTTGGAATCACAAATCACACAAGTCATGCATACATGAAACCATTACATCAATCAAGGTCCATACTTATTTAAGGTATCATTTTTGGAAAATAAGGTGATAAGTGGTGGTCCAACTAACGAAGTGCCTTTACAATCCTATCTCATTGGATCTATTAGCAAAAACAATGTTCCTAGAGGCAATCCACCAATCTTGTTCTCTTGATTCCATCACTAAGTCTATAACATCTCCTCTTAACTCTTGGTTGGTGGTTTCCAACTCTTGGGTAAGTTCCTTCTCTTTTTCTAAGTCTTTTTGGAGGTTGATCATTCTGCACTTGACTCTAGCACTTAGTTCTTTGATAGTCCTCCAAGCTGCATCTCTGGATGACTCAAAGAATGTGGTGTGCATTGTAGTGTTGGTGTACATGCAGAATCCCCTTTCTTTGTGGTTGTCTTCCTTGTTCTTGTACAAGTGAAGTTGCACCCACCAATACTCCACTCCTTCATCCATCACTGGAAAGCCCTTGTACACAGCTGCACCATGTGCTTCCACTGCCACCATGAGGTCCTTGAGAATATTGGGAAACTAAGTTTCACACTCCAAGGTCATGGTCATGAGTGTTCCTTTCTTCACGGCTTCGTTGATGGAGTTCATCTACAAAGGGAGTTGAGAATGAAAAGATTAGAAAAGTTTTACGAGAAGAATAGACAAGTGTAGAAGTAGTTTAAAACTTTTCCTTAGTGGTTTTCCAATCCTAGGGTCATAATCCTACAGGCAACACAGTGCTCTGATACCATCTGTTAGACCCCTCCTTTATAAAGGAAAGGATCCCTGTGATTGCAATGCTAGTCCCTGCATCAATGCTAGCATCCACAGTTTAAGATGAAGTACATAGATACAAAGGTCGTTTATTACATTCATTCCAGAGATAAAACATAGTCTTTTACAACTCAGGGCCATAGGCCTAATACAAGAGTTCAAGGAATAAGTAAATAAACATAACTCTTCATCTTCATGTGCCACAGGCAAGCATGTTGAGTGTAGACTCATGACTCCTATTCATCATCGGAGTAACCTGCAACATCACAAGTTACAGCCACAGAGGGTCAATACTTTGGAATAGTATTGGCAAGTGATACCTTAGTATATTTTAAGTGGACTATATTACTATATGCATTTTGGCTAAGTGTAGCTTGGCTTGCTTTGCTTGAAAATAAGTTTTACCTATTATTTGAAATCACTAAGTTTTTCTTTGTCAAAACATTCCCAAGAAACCACCAATAGACATTGGGGTCCTTCACCCTTGTTCACCCACCAATTTTTACTTAGAAGTTGGAGTGATGAGATTCTTGTAGCTTCCATGTCTTGATGCTCAAATTGTCCATTGCCTTGGACTAGGCTAAGTACTTAGGTTTTCCATCTGCAGAGGTTGTGCACTTTCCCCACCAGACTTGGTTTCCCAAGACAGGACCTTTCAGAAGCCTTTCCTTAGTCAAATGGACGCGCTCCTACCTATCAACCCAACTACCACCAACTGTCCAAATGACTAAGTTCTAGCAACCTATATGATCAAGGCAGAGCCCATATTGCCAAGTGGTTGCACTGTAAGCTTTCTCAACACTTGGCCTCCAAATCCCTTTGTGCCTGGGTGGCATACCACAAGTGAGATACACAACCCAAGTCCATGGCCTTGTGTAACCACTCAACATAACCCAATCCTTCCATTCCACCCAGGAGGTTCATTTGACTTAGTTGTTTTATTAGAAAAGCATAAGTCTCATGACTTAGAAATATTTTCATCATAGTGTGTATAGATTTCCACCAACCCTTGTTTGCTAAATAGCTAGGATAAGCATGGTAAGATAACTTAACTTAGGAAAATTCCCTAGCAATTCTACCATTCTACTCTACTTAGGATTTCCCAACTTAGAATTAGTCAAAAATACCATGCAAGACTTAGCAAAATATCTAATGATAGTACAAAACATAGGATATAAATATTCATGAAAATATCACTTGCCTTGGTAGTGGGGAGAGTAGCACTCTTCACAATCACAATCACTAGCAAAATCTACACAAAATTATAGCATACAATTACACACAATTATATTCAATAAAAAATAATATGAATGCATGCATGCAAGAATTTACTAAGTGGTGATTTTTTTGAAAACACTGCCAAGCATGCACATGTTTACAGAAACTTAACAAGTCACAAGTTTGCCAACTAAACTTATTTGGCACCAATACAATTTACCAAAATAAATCTATACTTAAAATAGCCCTAAACATGTTCTACAAATAAAGTCATTTTAACTGTTACTATTTGTTAAACAAATTGGATATTCAGAAAGGTCTTGTTTCACTGAATCCAACGGTATAAAGTTTGTAAAATTCTA
Organism: Avena atlantica; assembly: GCA_910589765.1. Classification (NCBI taxonomy): domain Eukaryota; kingdom Viridiplantae; phylum Streptophyta; class Magnoliopsida; order Poales; family Poaceae; genus Avena; species Avena atlantica. The sequence continues at coordinate 358,220,523 of OU342734.1, read as the reverse complement.
ACGTGGCATTCAAAAGTTATAGCAGTTTAAAGTTTGGATCTAAATCTGATTCAAATTTCTGTTTTTGAATTAACCCTAGCCACGTGTCGCAGCGTCACTGGCGCGTACCGGTTCGCACCGGATCGAGCTCTGCAGCCGTTGGATCTAACTAACGTTGCGCGGCTCAGATCTGTCCATACCTCTTCGTTAAGTGAACTGTTTCTACGCGTAGGATTCAGATCTGACGGCTATAATCTATTAACCAAAAACGGGCGGCGTTGGCGGTGTTGACCGGCGGCGGCGCGTCTGACTACGGTGGCGCCGGCACTCTAGATCGTCCGGGGAAACAAGAAGGTGCTTACCAGAACCGCGGTGGCGTGCTGAAGCTCGAGGTGGCTCTGGTTGGTCAAGGGGCGCAGATACGGCGATAATTGCTCGTCGGAGTAGAGGCAGACGTCGGCACGGTCGGTCGTCGTTGTTGGCGAGGTTGTCGATCACTAGGAGGCAAACAGAGGGTGTGGTCAGGTGTAGAAGATCATGGAGAACACGTGTGTGTGAAAGAAAAGACGTGGGGCGGTCTGTACTTACCACGGGAGGTCGTCGGAGTTGATGCCGAAGACGGTGGCGGCCAGTCGTCGACGTTGCTGAAGCTACAGGTCATGCGAAGGTATGTGGGGTGTGTCAGTAGATGCGCCGAGACTCACTGAACACGATAGCATGAATGAGAGGCAGAGGGGAACACGAGACTCACCGGAATTTGCCGGCGCAGTCGTCGGAGCAGCGGCGGAGTCGTGCGAGTCGTGGACAGCCTGGTGGCGTGAAGGCAAAATTGACTAGGAGAAAATGGTCGTGGGGAGGTGGGGATCTTATAGCCCGAGGCTCGACAGGTAACGCTCGCTGATTCAATGCCCATTAAGCTCGCGAGATCAGCGCTGCAACGGGCAGCGGCGAGGTCGTGCGCGGAATCAGGGGGGAAGACGATGCTGACGTGGAGGTGGCCCGCTCGTCAGCGAAGTGTGCAGAGTGGGAGTGGGGCCCTGTCGTCATTGGCTGAGGGAGTGTGCTTGCGTGTGTGGAAGGAAAAGAGAACTCCCGGGTGGGCTTGTTGGGCTCGATTCAAGGCTGGGCCAAAAACCTGGCGCGTGGCCTTTTTACATTGTTTAATTCTTTTCTTTTTCTATTCTGATTTTCTGGATAGTTTTTCAAATGAAATCAAGTTCAATTTGAATTCAAATTTTTCCTGGGATTTTGTAGTGAGCAGTAGTCTCAAAAATGGTCATATAACCATGGGGTAGCTTTTTAAAGGATTGGTCAAGCTTGGGGATCAAAATATCAGAGGCTAGACACTTGGTTTAAAATTTTGAAAATGGTTTTTGGAACCCATGTCTATTTGAAAACTTGGTTTTAAATTTACACTTAAATCCTATGCTCATAGAAGGCAACCTTCCTGGCTTACAACAGTCAAACATACAAGTGGTGTTGGCCATTTAAAATAAGTCTGTCCACATAAAATCATGACACCCAAAAGTTTATGTTTTCTGAAATGTTTTGAGAAAACCCTAAATGATGATGGATGCAAGGATGATATGGATGAGCTTTGAAATATGAATTTTAGGGATGTTACAAGGTTGCATCTTGCCATGAATTTATCGGTTTGTAAATGTTGCGGTTCTTGCAAGGATCTTTGAAAGACTTCTTTATCCTTATTGCTTATGTGAGTAATTTGAGATGATGCATATAATGGGGAGTATATAAAATCATGTTCATGATTCACCAATTCAAAATATGACTTCTAGCAATTTATTGCATATCAATTCCTCAAGGTACTCTCATGTGCAGTATTGTTGAAATTGCTTTTAATCCTTCCTTTTGCTACTTGTTGCTTGTAGAGGTCCCAACCTTTAATAAGATTGATCCCTCCTGTGTTTACAATGCTAGTCCCTGGATCAATAGCTAGCATCCACAGTTTAGATGTAATATCAAGAAACAAGGGTCATAATATAACTTTATAACCAGGAATAACATAATTTTATTACATCAAACATAGCTCATTAGGCTATTACATTTCATTGCAGCGGAATAAATATAGTCATGGGTCCTTCATCTTCAAAGTGCCACAGGCAGATGTTGGTTGTAGACTTTGTAATCCTAAACAATCAATCTTCACTAAAATCAATCAAACCTGCAACATACAAGTTACAGCCACAAAGGGGTCAATACATTTGAATTGTATTGGCAAGTGATACTATGGTAGTATTGTGGAGTCTATCAACTATATGCATTTGGCTAAGTGGAGTTGATGCTTGCATTGCTCAAAATAGATTTTTCTTATCATTTTGAAAATACTAAGTTTTTGCTTGACAAAATCATTTTCCTCAATCAAAGATTTCAAGATCCTTGTACCAAGCCATCTCTCCATCAATGATTGAAGAATTCAATCAATCCCTTGTTCAAACCACAAGATTTTAATTTAGAAATTTGAATGATGAGATTCTTGATTGTTTCCATGTCTTGATGCTCAAATTGTCCTTTACCAGGGACATGGCTAAGTACTTAGATTCTACACTCTGCAGAGGTGGTGCACTTTCCCCACAAGACTTGGTTTCCCAAGACAAGATCTTTCAGAAGCTTTCCCTTAGACCAATATGGACGCGTTCCATCCTATCAAACACTACCACCCACTGTCCATATGGCTAAGTTCTTGCAACCTATATGATCATGGCAGAGCCCATATTGCCAAGTGGTTGCACTTGAAGCTTCTCAACATTTGACATCTCAAATCTCTTTGTTTCCTGGGTGGCATTCCACAAGTGAGATACACAATCCAAGTCTATGGCATTGTGAACCACTCAACCATTCTCCACCAAGCAAGCCCATTCCACCCAGGTGATTCATTAACTTAGTTGTTTTATTAGACAAAATCACAAGTCCTTAGACTTAGAATATTTTTCCATAGTGTGAATATATATTCCACCCATGTTTTCTATTAGCTAGGCTAAGCTTGGTAGTAGTAGGAATCTCTAACTTAGGAAAATCCTACTAAGGATTCATCTACTAGGTTTTCCTATAGCAAGATCTATACTTAGCAAAATCCATGCAAGTTTTACTTAGCAAAATCACTAATGCATAGAGAAAGTAATAGGATAGAAAGTATGAAGCATCACTTGCCTTTTTGGTAGAGTATAGGTTCACTTCTTGATCTTTGCAACAATCACACTCTTCAAGTCACTACAAATCAATCAAGCAAGGCACAAACTCAATCTACCAATCAAGCAAAACAACACACATAAATAACAAAGTCAAAGAAATGCATGCAAGCATGCCAAGCTTTGTTTTGTTTGAAAAAGTGGTTCCTAATGGGTCATAGACATTTGGGTACATCTAATGGTCATTTCCTAAAGTGGCCAAGTCATTTGCTAAAGGTTTCTCTTTAAACCCATTTTCAAAACAAAGTGTTATTTTATGTGGTGTAGAAATATTTTTTTACTAAGGCATTAGTCCATAGGGTTCACCAAATGAGTTTCTATTGCAAAACTTGGTGTTTTGGGTCAATAGGTTTGGTCCAAACCATCTACTCAAAGTTTTCTTTCCATAAACATTTTCATAATAAAAACTATTCTTTTTATTGGGCTAGAAAATGACTAAGTCAAGTAATCTAACCTAAATTTCACAAAAATCAATTCTAACAACAAGGGTTGGTTCCTAGGGTCAGTAGGGTCACATTAAGCCAATTGGCAAAGGTTTGATCTCAAAATTCATTTTTAAATGATTTTTCTAATGTTAGCAAGCACACAAAAGAATCTGCAAAATCAAACAATTTATCAAATACTATTTGCTAAACTAAGGGTAGGGTTGGCTAGGGCTTGTTCTCCTGAATTCATTGATATAAAGTTTGCAAATTTTGGACGTGTGGTTTGAAAGTTATAGCAATTACAAGTTTGCAATTAAATCTGATTCAAAAATCTGTTTTAATTCCAACCACTGACACGCGTCGGGCTCCTATTCGTCGAAAACGTTTCGCGTGGATCGACTGCTCTGGCGCGTTGGATCAAGTTAGATCGTGCGGTACTGAGCGCATACCCCTTCGCTATTAAGTGATTCTTTCGTGTCGCTTAGATCTTCATCCAACGGCTAACATTGCATTGACCATACTCTGGCGGCGTAAGGTCGACGGCGAGCGGCAGAGCGGCCAGATGGCGGCGGCGCTGGCGAAGCAGTAAGCGAGAAGGAGGGAGAGGATGCTCACCAGGTTCGCAAACGCTTGGGAAAGCTCAACGTGGTACGGGTGGGTGAAGGGGCGCACTGGGTTGGGCGGGATTGCTCGCCGGAGTCGATACTGGCGACGGACGGCTCTGGTCGAAGTCGAAGACGAAGCTAGGAGTCACCCGGAGACAAACGAGGCACATGGTCAGGAGCGCAAGGACACGAAGAAGGCGTGTGCGTGAACGAGAGGGGTCGGGGTGGTCTGGAATCACCTGTGGGCGTCGTCGGAGTTGAGGAAGACGGCGGCGGTACTGAAGTTTGTTGTTGGCGAGGCTCAGGGGTTCCCGCGGTTAAAGGAAGAGTGCCTGGAGATGCTCCTGGGAGTGGGGAAGCTGTCAGGATGATCGGGGAGGCTCGGGGTGGTGGGTGCTGGTCGGATTTCGCTGGAGAAGGTCGCCGGAGTCAGAGGAGGTGCAGAAGGAAATGGCAACAGCCTGGTGGCAGATAGAGGATGGTGTCTGAGGGAAACAGAAGAGGGGAAAGAGGCGATTAAGAGGGAGTGGTCGCTGGTGGGGATTACTCGGCCAGTAAAGAGGATTTACGCCGGCATTCAACGGCAGTAAACGGCGAGGAACGAGTCGCTGCGGGTGGAGAAGAAGGGGGCCTGTGGTGGGGTCTGATGGCAGTGAGAGAAAGGGAGAAAGGGAGGGGTCCACTGGTCATAGGCTATGCGGGTGAAAGACTGAGTGAGGAAAACGGTTCGGAAAAATAAGAGGAGGTGGGCTGCGAGTTGGGCTGTTGGGCTGGGGTAGTTGGGCTGCTCTATTTTTTTCTGTCTAAGTCTTTTTCTTTTTCTATTTCTATTTCCTGATTTGTATTTCAAACAAATAATCCAATCAACCATATAAATTCAAACAAACACCACATTTCAATTCTTTGAACTTGGTTCTGTTTATCAACATAAACCAACATTCCAAAATAAATAATATTTTTATTCCTTTTTAGGATCTATTTAATATAAAATAGACCATAGTTATTTAATCAAATATGGTAGGATTTATTTAATAAATCTCCTTTTAAAGTCCAAAATATTTCTCCAAATCAAATTAGTAGGTATTAATTGGAAGTAAAGAATACTTAAAATACTTGTTTAAAATAAAATAACATTTTATTATAGGGTCCATTAATAATTAAATAAAATGGCCTTAGTTATTAAATCAAATAGGGTTTGATTTTTATTAATAAAATCTTTATTTGAAACCTAAATATTTTCAAAATCAAATTAGTAGGTTTAATTTGGGAAATATATAATACTTGGAGATTTGTTTTAAAATAGAATAACATTTTATTTTAGGGTTCATTATTAATTAATATAATAGACTTTCATTATTATTTCAAATAGGATTTATTTTATTTGAGATATTTATTTTGAATCTAAAATAAAGCCAAAACACTTTAGTAGGTTTTATTAGAGAATATAAAAATACTTAGAAAACTTATTTTAAATAAATTAATAAGTTTTAATGTTTCCATTAAATTGGTAAGACCTTTTATTTTAAAAGAGTTTGGATATTAATTATTTTATTTAAGAATTCCTTTATTATTTTTAATTAAGCCTTTGCTATTTTATTTAAAATATTTGTTTTAATTCAAAAGCTTGGCCAAGTTTTAATTTGGCTTTATAAAACAATCTTATTTGTAAATCCATCTTTTCTTTTGAATATCAAATCCTTTTACTAAAAGATCCAAATTAGTAATTCCAAAACATTTTAATTTCCTTTATTAAATGTTTATCTTTAAGAATCCCTTTATGATTTTATTTAATTCAAATGGGTTTGAAGTCCTAATTGAATTCCAAAAGTTTCTTCTGGCCCTGAAATTTAAACAAAGTTTTATTTTGTTCATTTATTTTCACATTACAAGATTTGGAAAAACTTGGGATGTGACAGGCTACCACCCTTAAAATAAATCTCGTCCCGAGATTTGGGAAGGCTGGGGTACAAGCAAGTTCAAAACAACTAGGGTACTACCACCCTTAAAAATTTTCAAACAAAATTACACATTGTCCTTCTTGGGATCATGGGAAATATTTTCTTTAAGCAACAGTTGCATGTGTCCTTGGTTTCTTTACTTGACTCATGGGCCAAGGTTGAGATCCTTCATAGACTTGTTTAACTTGTTCTCCATCCTTTCTGGACAATTGTTTGCATAGTGGCCTAGTTCCTTGCATTTGAAACATGTGACAAGGCTGATATCTCTCAAAGGCTGGTTTATCTTATGCTTTATTTTTTTCTGGACAGTAGTTTGCATAATGTCCTAACTCTTTGCAGTGTTTGCATATAACTTGGCTAATATCTTTCTTTATCTTGGGTTTCACTAGCTTTTGTTTGTCTTCTTGTCTCTTCTTCTTTTCTGGGCATTCACTGGCATAGTGTCCCATCTCTTTGCAATTGTAACACTGCAATTGGCTTATGTCCTTTTTCTTCTTTTTGGGTCTCTCCAAAGCTAGGAGTTCTTCTAGTTCATGTTCTTCATAGGTGGGAGATCTTTCTCTCTTCTTGAAGCATTGATCTTCAAGTTCCTTGGATGAATGATCCTTGTCTCTAAAAATATTGTTATCTTTGGTCACTTCTAGATCAGCATCTTTGTTATCCTTGTTGTCATTAGCTCCTTGGGAAAAAATTTCTCCCATGTTGATCATTTGAGTAATGAGTCCTTGCAACAATTGGGATTGAAGTTTGAAAATCCTTTGTATGGCTGGGTCTAGTCCATTGTTGTTGGCTAAAAGCTGAGTTGTCTCTTGGCTCAACTGGTTTTGGGTTGCTATAAGTTCTCTCATGTTGTCCTCTTGGTTGTTGTTGATGTCATCTACCTTGGAGTCTTTTGGGATAGTCATCTGTTTGGGTTGAAGGGAGATCAGAATAGGCAAGATATTTCTAAGGACTCAATTCTAATCACACACATCACAATTCACACAAGCAAGTGCATGCAATCACAAACCAAACATTTCAGTCAAACAAAGTTCAAGCACATACTTGGGCAATAAAATATTTTTGTTGCACCACATAAGTTGGTGTGTTTTTGACTTAGCTTTAAATATGGTGGTCTATCTATATGGTTCACTTGTGTTCTTTCCTTCCTTCATAATTCTTCTTACTTGAGATCATGGTTTCCTTGAGAAAAACTCTTGGTCACAATACTTCAAAGTTGTTGATGGCTCCTTCTTATTTTGCATTCCCTTAGTCTCTAAATCTTGAGTAGGTTTTCCGTGTTTCACTTGTGGTCCTTAGTAGTTTCCAGGTTGGAAGTCCTTGGTGAACATGCTGAAGATGTTGAAGTCATTAGAGTTGAAGATGTTGAAGTCATTAGAGTTGAAGAAGTTGAAGAAGTCCTTTGCATATGGTGTAGTCTTTGGCCATGGGTAGGTTTTTCCATCAAGTTTGAAATAGAAGAGAGGTAGAGTTGAAACCAAAATGGTTGAGGAAAGAGTTTACAAGATTTGTTTGTAAATAAGTTTTTGAACAAAACAACTCCTATTTTTCTAAGGGTTTTTGTCCAATCCTAGGTTTACAAATCCTACAGGCAACACAATGCTCTGATACCATCTGTAGAGGTCCCAACCTTTAATAAGATTGATCCCTCCTGTGTTTACAATGCTAGTCCCTGGATCAATAGCTAGCATCCACAGTTTAGATGTAATATCAAGAAACAAGGGTCATAATATAACTTTATAACCAGGAATAACATAATTTTATTACATCAAACATAGCTCATTAGGCTATTACATTTCATTGCAGCGGAATAAATATAGTCATGGGTCCTTCATCTTCAAAGTGCCACAGGCAGATGTTGGTTGTAGACTTTGTAATCCTAAACAATCAATCTTCACTAAAATCAATCAAACCTGCAACATACAAGTTACAGCCACAAAGGGGTCAATACATTTGAATTGTATTGGCAAGTGATACTATGGTAGTATTGTGGAGTCTATCAACTATATGCATTTGGCTAAGTGGAGTTGAGGCTTGCATTGCTCAAAATAGATTTTTCTTATCATTTTGAAAATACTAAGTTTTTGCTTGACAAAATCATTTTCCTCAATCAAAGATTTCAAGATCCTTGTACCAAGCCATCTCTCCATCAATGATTGAAGAATTCAATCAATCCCTTGTTCAAACCACAAGATTTTAATTTAGAAATTTGAATGATGAGATTCTTGATTGTTTCCATGTCTTGATGCTCAAATTGTCCTTTACCAGGGACATGGCTAAGTACTTAGATTCTACACTCTGCAGAGGTGGTGCACTTTCCCCACAAGACTTGGTTTCCCAAGACAAGATCTTTCAGAAGCTTTCCCTTAGACCAATATGGACGCGTTCCATCCTATCAAACACTACCACCCACTGTCCATATGGCTAAGTTCTTGCAACCTATATGATCATGGCAGAGCCCATATTGCCAAGTGGTTGCACTTGAAGCTTCTCAACATTTGACATCTCAAATCTCTTTGTTTCCTGGGTGGCATTCCACAAGTGAGATACACAATCCAAGTCTATGGCATTGTGAACCACTCAACCATTCTCCACCAAGCAAGCCCATTCCACCCAGGTGATTCATTAACTTAGTTGTTTTATTAGACAAAATCACAAGTCCTTAGACTTAGAATATTTTTCCATAGTGTGAATATATATTCCACCCATGTTTTCTATTAGCTAGGCTAAGCTTGGTAGTAGTAGGAATCTCTAACTTAGGAAAATCCTACTAAGGATTCATCTACTAGGTTTTCCTATAGCAAGATCTATACTTAGCAAAATCCATGCAAGTTTTACTTAGCAAAATCACTAATGCATAGAGAAAGTAATAGGATAGAAAGTATGAAGCATCACTTGCCTTTTTGGTAGAGTATAGGTTCACTTCTTGATCTTTGCAACAATCACACTCTTCAAGTCACTACAAATCAATCAAGCAAGGCACAAACTCAATCTACCAATCAAGCAAAACAACACACATAAATAACAAAGTCAAAGAAATGCATGCAAGCATGCCAAGCTTTGTTTTGTTTGAAAAAGTGGTTCCTAATGGGTCATAGACATTTGGGTACATCTAATGGTCATTTCCTAAAGTGGCCAAGTCATTTGCTAAAGGTTTCTCTTTAAAACCATTTTCAAAACAAAGTGTTATTTTATGTGGTGTAGAAATATTTTTTTACTAAGGCATTAGTCCATAGGGTTCACCAAATGAGTTGCTATTGCAAAACTTGGTGTTTTGGGTCAATAGGTTTGGTCCAAACCATCTACTCAAAGTTTTCTTTCCATAAACATTTTCATAATAAAAACTATTCTTTTTATTGGGCTAGAAAATGACTAAGTCAAGTAATCTAACCTAAATTTCACAAAAATCAATTCTAACAACAAGGGTTGGTTCCTAGGGTCAGTAGGGTCACATTAAGCCAATTGGCAAAGGTTTGATCTCAAAATTCATTTTTAAATGATTTTTCTAATGTTAGCAAGCACACAAAAGAATCTGCAAAATCAAACAATTTATCAAATACTATTTGCTAAACTAAGGGTAGGGTTGGCTAGGGCTTGTTCTCCTGAATTCATTGATATAAAGTTTGCAAATTTTGGACGTGTGGTTTGAAAGTTATAGCAATTACAAGTTTGCAATTAAATCTGATTCAAAAATCTGTTTTAATTCCAACCACTGACACGCGTCGGGCTCCTATTCGTCGAAAACGTTTCGCGTGGATCGACTGCTCTGGCGCGTTGGATCAAGTTAGATCGTGCGGTACTGAGCGCATACCCCTTCGCTATTAAGTGATTCTTTCGTGTCGCTTAGATCTTCATCCAACGGCTAACATTGCATTGACCATACTCTGGCGGCGTAAGGTCGACGGCGAGCGGCGGAGCGGCCAGATGGCGGCGGCGCTGGCGAAGCAGTAAGCGAGAAGGAGGGAGAGGATGCTCACCAGGTTCGCAAACGCTTGGGAAAGCTCAACGTGGTACGGGTGGGTGAAGGGGCGCACTGGGTTGGGCGGGATTGCTCGCCGGAGTCGATACTGGCGACGGACGGCTCTGGTCGAAGTCGAAGACGAAGCTAGGAGTCACCCGGAGACAAACGAGGCACATGGTCAGGAGCGCAAGGACACGAAGAAGGCGTGTGCGTGAACGAGAGGGGTCGGGGTGGTCTGGAATCACCTGTGGGCGTCGTCGGAGTTGAGGAAGACGGCGGCGGTACTGAAGTTTGTTGTTGGCGAGGCTCAGGGGTTCCCGCGGTTAAAGGAAGAGTGCCTGGAGATGCTCCTGGGAGTGGGGAAGCTGTCAGGATGATCGGGGAGGCTCGGGGTGATGGTGCTGGTCGGATTTCGCTGGAGAAGGTCGCCGGAGTCAGAGGAGGTGCAGAAGGAAATGGCAACAGCCTGGTGGCGGATAGAGGATGGTGTCTGAGGGAAACAGAAGAGGGGAAAGAGGCGATTAAGAGGGAGTGGTCGCTGGTGGGGATTACTCGGCCAGTAAAGAGGATTTACGCCGGCATTCAACGGCAGTAAACGGCGAGGAACGAGTCGCTGCGGGTGGAGAAGAAGGGGGCCTGTGGTGGGGTCTGATGGCAGTGAGAGAAAGGGAGAAAGGGAGGGGTCCACTAGTCATAGGCTATGCGGGTGAAAGACTGAGTGAGGAAAACGGTTCGGAAAAATAAGAGGAGGTGGGCTGCGAGTTGGGCTGTTGGGCTGGGGTAGTTGGGCTGCTCTATTTTTTTCTGTCTAAGTCTTTTTCTTTTTCTATTTCTATTTCCTGATTTGTATTTCAAACAAATAATCCAATCAACCATATAAATTCAAACAAACACCACATTTCAATTCTTTGAACTTGGTTCTGTTTATCAACATAAACCAACATTCCAAAATAAATAATATTTTTATTCCTTTTTAGGATCTATTTAATATAAAATAGACCATAGTTATTTAATCAAATATGGTAGGATTTATTTAATAAATCTCCTTTTAAAGTCCAAAATATTTCTCCAAATCAAATCAGTAGGTATTAATTGGAAGTAAAGAATACTTAAAATACTTGTTTAAAATAAAATAACATTTTATTATAGGGTCCATTAATAATTAAATAAAATGGCCTTAGTTATTAAATCAAATAGGGTTTGATTTTTATTAATAAAATCTTTATTTGAAACCTAAATATTTTCAAAATCAAATTAGTAGGTTTAATTTGGGAAATATATAATACTTGGAGATTTGTTTTAAAATAGAATAACATTTTATTTTAGGGTTCATTATTAATTAATATAATAGACTTTCATTATTATTTCAAATAGGATTTATTTTATTTGAGATATTTATTTTGAATCTAAAATAAAGCCAAAACACTTTAGTAGGTTTTATTAGAGAATATAAAAATACTTAGAAAAATTATTTTAAATAAATTAATAAGTTTTAATGTTTCCATCAAATTGGTAAGACCTTTTATTTTAAAAGAGTTTGGATATTAATTATTTTATTTAAGAATTCCTTTATTATTTTTAATTAAGCCTTTGCTATTTTATTTAAAATATTTGTTTTAATTCAAAAGCTTGGCCAAGTTTTAATTTGGCTTTATAAAACAATCTTATTTGTAAATCCATCTTTTCTTTTGAATATCAAATCCTTTTACTAAAAGATCCAAATTAGTAATTCCAAAACATTTTAATTTCCTTTATTAAATGTTTATCTTTAAGAATCCCTTTATGATTTTATTTAATTCAAATGGGTTTGAAGTCCTAATTGAATTCCAAAAGTTTCTTCTGGCCCTGAAATTTAAACAAAGTTTTATTTTGTTCATTTATTTTCACATTACAAGATTTGGAAAAACTTGGGATGTGACATTGCTTTTCTCAAATTATCCCAACTAGCATTTGGTCCCTTTGTGTTAGTTGTGATGTTTTTGAGGTTTTTCTTTTTTTCTTTGGTGAAGTTCATTGATATACCATAAGAGAAAATAGAGCCATTGCTATATATGCACTTAAGCAAAAAATATCATGTTTGGTATATCTTATGACTTCCTCTTGGATATCATGTTTTCTTATTTTATTAAACTCTTATGTATGGTTGTTTATTTGTGGATTATTCTCATGTTTTGTCCACTTATAAACTTATATATAGCATAAGCTTATATATTATTTATGGAATGATGGATGTCTACAGCATAAGCTTCCTCATCTTCTTTCTTATGCAAAAAACCCTCACATCTCTGTCCATGAGTTTTTACAGACAGCTAACATACAAGATCACTTTGTTCCCCTCTTTCACAGCAAGATTACCATGAATATCAAAGCCTTGAGCAAATACTCAGTGATGGCATGCAGGGAGAAACAGACAACTGGAGTTATATTTGGGGCAGTAATATTTTCTCAGTCCAAAAGGCTTACTATTCATTATCTGGTTATCAGCCTGTACATCCACATTTTTCCTGGTTGTGGAAATCCTCCTGTCAACAAAAGCATAATTTCTTCTTCTCGATCTTGCTCCTTGATAGGCTAAACACACGGAACCTTCTAAAAAAGAAACGATTTACTCTGGCTTCATATGAATGTGTGTTTCATGGCTACACTAGTGAGGAAACAATTCTACACTTATTTTGGGGCTGTCCTTTTGCAAAAGCTTGCTGGGCTGAAATTTCCCATGTCCAAGTGGCTGATCACAATCTTTTTGAAGCTTTGGCTAGTATTAAAAAAGGTCTTAAAGTCCCTTTTGCAATGGAAATTATTATCATAGGAGCTTGGGGCATATGGATTTGCAGAAACAATGAAATTTGCAGAAACAAGCATGATTCCCTTGAGGAATGGAGGGCTATTGTCGCTCAGGAATTAAGATGGGTCCTGTGTAGAATTAAGAAAAAGAATTATCAGGGCCTCAAAGATTGGATTAGCAATAATTTAGACAGGAGATAGCTGCTCAGAATGTTATCCCTCTTTTGAGGTGGCCTGAAACTTCTAAATACTTATTTGTAACTTTATATGATTTATAAAAATTGCAGTGGGGTTCTTTACCCTACTATTTTACCCTCAAAAAAATAAACTTATATAAACGAGAGTGTTAATCTCTCGCCTTGATATCATCGCTCTTTGCCGACCATATCTCTTATCCTCTTGGTTTTTAATGGTATTGGTAAGGTCTTGATTTATGAGTGCTTGGTTTACTTTTATTGCATCTTCACGCACTCATATCTCATATTTGGTTTGTTTTGGACTTAAGCTTGTCTTGACAAGTGTATTTATTTATATCTACTCCTTATATCTTGGTTGTGTTCTAAATAATATAGAGGGAGTGAGGATTCCATGTTTGTGCATATTGTATTCAAATACAATAATTAAAATTTATGCACGAACCTTGGGGAGCTTCCTTATTTCATTTAGAGCACTATTTTTCCATTTTTTTTTGGATCATTGGATTGCTTGCTTCATCCGTTGAAGTTTCTTCACCGTTTTATCCTTGTAGCAATCTTTGATCCTCAATATAGCTTGATTTCCTCCAAATATTCATCATTGGATACGTGCATTTGATTTCACTCAAATTATGAGAAATGCACACCTTGGGGATGAACTCATACTATATTGGCTGTCGCATCCGAAGATTTTCCAAATCTTGTAATGTGAAAAATAAATAAACAAAATAAATTATTGTTGAATTTTAGGGTGAAAAGAAACTTTTGTTTCTAATTGTAAACTTAAAAATACCATCTTGAACAAACTTTAATTAAAGTTTGAATTCAGCAAAATCCAAATCAAGAGAAATGCATTTGGAAATTTAAACACTTGGAAAATAAATCCAAACCCTAAACCCTAATGGAATAAAATGATTTCCAAGTTACCACCAAGCCTATGGATTTGATCCATATAAAAAATTGTAAAACAAACATTTCAAAATGATCAAGAAAGACAAATGGAAATATTATAAAACCATAGAAATTGATTTCACTTAATTTGGAACCATGGATAAAAACTTATGAATTTAATAAGATAAAGGAATTGAATTTTCAAAGCTAATAAAGCCCTTATCTAAAATACATACCAAATGGTGAGCAAATAATCCTAAAGATATTTAAAAAAAGGATAAATAAATCTTAAATAAGATTTTACAAATTGGAGTCACCAAGTTTGGATCTATAAATAAAAAGATATGGATTTTATAAGATGAAGAAAGAAATATTAAATAAGGAATATTTAAAGACCAAATTAAATCTTGGCCAAATCCATAAGCAAATGGAATGAATATAATCCAAAACCCAAATAAGATAAATGGATAAATAATTTTCCAAAATAAAAAATAAAGTAGCATTAACCAAATTTCATTTCCATTTGAATAAAGACAAAATCCCTATTAGAAATGATTAAGTGAATCATGGGAAAAGATATTTGGAATTTACCCAAGTGGATTTAAAAGTTTTTTAATTAACTTAAATAATAAGATCAAAGGAAACTTCTAAATAAAATTATGGAATCAAAACTATATTTAATATCATTGGAAATAAAACAAATACCCAATTCAAATGATTTATGAATCATATTAAATATATTCCAAATGATTCTAGATGAATATTTTGACACCCTATTAAGTGAATAAAAACCTACTGAAAATATTTGGAAGGATTTAGAAATTTAAATGGTGTTTGAATTTATTATTAAATCTTATTTGATTTAAAACAAGGGCCTTTTTGAATAATTAAAAAGACCCCAAAAAGAATAAAATTTTATTCCAAAATTGACCTCAGAATATACTATTAATCAGTATTTGAGTCTTCACAAAATTTGGCAAAGGTTTGAATTCAAATGAGTGCTTGAATTGTTTATTCAAAATCAAAACAGAATTAAAGGAATGGAAAAAGGAAAAACAAACAGAACAAAAAAATGTAAAAGATCCAGCCCAACTAACCCCAGGCCCAGACTAGCCTAGTAAGCCCACCCCCACTCTCTCGCGAAACGTTTTCTCACCGCAGACCGAACCCACTCTGTCGCTAACGACAGGCCCCACTCCCCCCCTCTTCCTCACGCTGACAACGGACCCCACCGCCACATCATCATCTTCCTCACCCCGCTGACCCCGCCCCTCACCTCGCCGGCCGTTGCAGGCGATTAAAGCTCGGCTTAATACGCGTTAACCACGCCATTAAACGACCCCGCGATCACGCATACTAATTCTCCTATGCCCCCTCTCTCATTTCCCTCACTCGCCAGAACCTCTACGCCCCCAGGCCGTCCTAATTTCTCTTCGAAACTCCACTGCCCCGACGAGTTCCGGCGTCGATTCCGGCCAGCCCATGCCCCCTTGATCCCTGGCGCACACGAGCTTGCTCCCCATCTCCTGGCGGACCCCCTCGTATCGTCGGCTCGCCCGCACGTGCCCTGAAAGCTCGACAACGTCCCCGCCAGAGCAGCGCCGCCGTTTGCCTTTTCTCCGATGACGCTTCCAGGTAGTCTATGACCGCGCCGCCCCTTATCTATGATTCTCCTGCACTCCCTAATCTTCTATGCATATAACGCTACCGTTATTTTGCCTTCTCGTGCGCTGTAGCCTCGCCCCCGTCGACATCTGAGCGCAACCGACGGTGACCACGACTCCGGCGAGCAATCGCCAGCACATGAGAGTGCCCCTTGCCTTCTCGCGAGCACCTTGAGATTCCCCACGCCACGACGAACTCGGTGAGCGCCTACCATCGCCCTCTCGCATCCTGTAGCATCGTCACCACCACCGTCTGACCGCACCGCCACCACCTGCCGCCGCCAGCGCCGCCCATCTCTGGCAAGCGTGCTGAGCGCCGTCCGATCTAGATCTAGTGGCTAAGATTAGAACTAAGCGAAGGGGTAAGTAGTAACCTGTGCCGTGCGATCTAACTTAAATCCTACGGCTTGTATCGCTCGATCCCAACGAAACGGTATCAGCGAATCAGAACTAGACACGTGGCCCTGCTGGTTTGATTTAAAACAGAATTGTTCTATTAGATGTGCCAATTTGGAAAATTCATAACTTTCAAACCACACGTCCAAATTTTGCAAATTTTATATCAATGGAATCAGCAAGAAAAGTACTTTATGACCATGCACTTTGTTTAGTAAATTGCTTCTGATAAAATGTTTGTTTTTATAGAAACTTGTGTATGCATGTTTAGAATATAAAATTTGTTCTAAAATTATTTTTGAGATGAAACCTTTGGAAAATGTTTTTTTTTGAACCTACTGACCCTAGAAATCAATTGGTGGTTTCAAAAATGTATTTGGTGAAGCAAAAGAATGAATCTTGGATTTAAACCATTTCTAGTCAAATAAAAATATGGTTTAATTATTAAAAATGGTTTTGGAGGAAAACCTTTGGGAAATGTTTTGTTTTAAACTCTCTGACCCTAAGCACAAGGTTTTATGTTTTGAAAACATATTTTGTGAACCCTATAAAACATTATTGTTTTGTTAAAGGCATTTTCAACCACATAAAATAATGACTTGATTTAAAAATGGTTTATGAAGTAAAACCTTTTTGCAAATGATTTTACCACTTTATAAAATGACCATTAGGTGTTTTCAAATGTTTATGAACCATAAGAAACCACTTTTCAAATAAAACAATCTTTTGCATGCTTGCATGCATTGCTTTGTTTTTATTATTTTATGTGATGTTTTGCTTGATTGGTAGATTGAAATTGTGCCTTGCTTGATTGAATTGTAGTGTCTTGAAGAGTGTGATTGTTGCAAGGACAAGGAGTGAACTTATATTCTCTACCAAAAAGGCAAGTGATGCTTCATTCTTTTGTCCCATTATTTTCACTATGCATTAGTGATATTTCTAAGTAGGACTTGCATGGAATTTTGCTAAGTGTAAACTATGCCATGGGAAATACTAGTAGATGAAACCTTAGTAGAAATTTTCTAAGTTAAGATTCCTACTACTATCATTCTTAGCTTAGATAGTAGAAAACAAGGGTGGAATATATATTCATGATATGAAATATTTTTAAGTCTGTGGATTTGTGTTTTGTTAATAAAACAACTAAGTGAATGAATCACCTGGGTGGAATGGAAGGAATGGTTTGTGTTGAGTGGTTCACAAGGCCCATTTATATGGTTTACCTTGTGTATCTCACTTGTGGATGGCTACCCAGGGACAAAGATATTCGAGATATCAAATGTTCAGAAGTTTCAAGAGCAGCCACTTGGCATTATGAGCTCTGCCTGGATCATATAGGTTGCAAGAACTTAGCCAAATGGATAGTTGGTGGTAGGGGTTTGATAGGTTGGAGCGCGTCCATTCTGGTCTAAGGGAAGGCTTCTGAAAGATCTTGTCTTGGTGAAACCAAGTCTTGTGGGTAAAGTGCACCACCTCTGCAGAGTGTAAAATCTAAGTACTTAGCCATGTCCCAAAGGTTTTCCTCCAAAATCATTTTTAATAATTAAACCATATTTTTATTTGACTAGAAATGCTTTAATTAAAGGTTTTATTCTGTTGCTTCACCAAATATGTTTTTGAAACCACAAATTGATTTCTATGGTCAGTAGGTTAAAAAAAACCATTTGCCAAAGATTTTATCTCAAAAATCATTTTAGAGCAGATTTTATATTCTAATTATGCCTACACAAGTTTCTGCAAAAACAAACAATTTAACAGAAGCATTTTACTAAACAAAGTGCATGGTTGGAAAGTACTTGTCTTGCTGATTCCATTGATATAAAATTTGCAAAATTTGGACGTGTGGTTTGAAAGTTATGAATTTTTCAAATTGGAACATCAAATAGATCAAGTCGTGGTTTTTATAAACAGGCAGGGCCACATGGACTAATCTGATTGGCTGAAAACGATTCGTGTGGATTGAGCTCTGTGGAGCGTTGGATCTTAATGAAATCATGTGGCATAGAGCTCACGATACCCCTTCGATTATGTTCAATCGTGGCGCTTGGATCTACATCCTACGGCTCACAACAGCTCGGCCATAGATGGGCGGCGCGGTCAGACGGCGGCGGAGCTAGCGAAAAAGGAAGCAAGGGAGGTAGAGGGGTAGCTCACCGAGATCGCCGTGGCACGGGGATGCTCAACCTGCTCGCGTTGGTCGAAGGGGCGCACGGGTTTAGTCGGAATTCCTCGCTGGAGTTCTCTCTCGCGATGGTTGCTCTCTATCGGAGACGGTGGCGAGGCTTCAGTGCATGCCAGAGGGAGAGGAGGGTATGGTTAGATGCGCAAAGACGTGGCAAGGATGCGTGCGTGAAAGAGAAAGAGAGGGGCGGTCATTACCAACCAGGAAAGTGTCGCCGGAGTGGAAGCAGACGGCGGCGATGTTCTGTTGGAGACGTAGTCGACGTTGCAGGGCACGCGCGGGCGAGCTGGCGCTACGGGGAGATTTGCCAGAAGGTGGGGAGCAAGTGAGCGTGGTCGAGGGGGGCAAGGGGCGAGGGTGTATGGCCGGAATCGGAGAAAATGGCTCGCCGGAGCCAGAGAGTTTCGAGACGAATTAAAGGTGACCTGGGAGAAGAGGAGATGGTGTCTGGGGGAGAAAGGTAGAGGGGAGCGTGGCGAGTTAACGAGAGTAACCGTGGGGTGTAATCTCTGCATCATTAAGACGAATTCAAGCGAGGAAATAAACGGCAGAAACAGCGAGGTTTGGGGGAGAAACAGCTTCGCGGGTGGGAACGACGAACTGGCAAGTGGGGCCGTGTTGTCAGCGTGAGAGATGGGTCTGTGGAGGGGTCCAGCGGCCAGTGAGGGCGTGGGTTAAATTCCTGGTGTGAAAAGTTTTCTGCGGAGTGAGGGAAATGGGCTTGCTGGGCTAGTGGGTTGGGTTTGCTGGGTTGCTGCTTGTTTCATTTTTTTGTACCAGTTTGTTTTTTTTCCTTTTTCTTTTTCTGTTATCTGTTTTGATTTTGTTTAAACTATTGAAACAACAATTTGATTTCAAACTTCAACCCAACTTTGTGTAAATTCTAGTACTGATTAATAACACATTCCAAAGTTAAATTTAGAATAATATATTTATTCTTTTTAGGGTCCTTTAATTATTTAAAATAGGTTCTGGTTTTAATTAAATAAGATTTAATAATAATTTTCAATCTCCATTTGAATTCAAATCACCACCAAACTATGGGTGAATTTTAATTTTGTTTATCAACATATTTCAAAGTCCAAAATAAAATAATTCTTTTATTCTTTTAGGATCTATTAATAATTAAACAAATAGACCATAGTCTTTAATTCAAATAGGTTTTAATTTATTTTGAAACTCTTTTTGAAATCTAAATAATATCAAAATCTTTTCAGTAGGTTTCATTTGAAAAACCAAAACACTTGGAATTTCTTATTTTAAAATCTTTAATAAATTTTAATGTTTATTTGAAAGGAAAAAGCCTTTACTTAAATAAAATTGGATATTAATAAATCCTTATTATTTTATTTAAATAAACCTTTATTCTTTTTAACAAATAGAAATAATTTATTTCATTTGCTTGGCCAAGATTTAATTTGGCTCTTTAAAATAATCCTTATTTATATTTATACCTATGCTTATCAAAACCATAACTTTTTATTTAAAGATCCAAAAATAGTGATTCCAACTATTATAACTTTATTTATTATTTATTTACATTTTTAAATTCCTTTAGGATTATTTGCTCACTATTTGGTATGGATTTCTAGATGGTTGCTTTATTAGCTTTGGGAAATCAATTTCCTTATCTTATTAAATTCATAAGATTTTATCCATGGCTCCAAAGTAAGTGAATCCAATTTATATGGTTTTATAATATTTCTAATAGTCATTCTTGATCAATTTGAAATGTTTGTTTGACCAATTTTTATAGGGATCAAATCCATAGTCTTAGAGATAACTTGAAAATGATTTCCTTCCATTAGGGTTTTAGGGTTTTGGTTCATTTCTCAAGTGTTTAAATTTCCAGATGCATTTATGAAGAATGCATTCCACTTGATTTGAATTTAGTTGGATTCAAATGTTAACCGAAGTTTGTTCAAGAAGGGATTTTAAGTTTCCAATTACAAACAAAAGTTTCTTTTCACCCTAATTTTCAACAATTTTTTATTTTGTTTATTTATTTTTCACATTACAAGATTTGAAAAATCTTGGGATGTGACAGGCTACCACCCTTACAATAAATCTCGTCCCGAGATTTGGGAAGGATAGAGGTTACAAGTTGGCTCAAAGCAACTAGGGTACTACCACCCTTAAAATTTTTCCAACTAGATTATTTCTTGGCTTGCTTGGGATCTTGTTGATACTTCTCTAGGCAAACATCTACATAGTGTCCTTTGTTTCCACACTTGAAACATGTGACAAGGCTGAGATCCTTCATAGGCTTTATCTTGTGCTTCATCTTTTCTGGACAGTTGTTTGCATGATGTCCTTGGTTACCACAATTGTAACATGTGATAAGATTGAGTTCTTCACGTATCTTCTGTGGACAAGTTGACACATAATGGCCTAACTCTTTGCAGTTGTTGCACCACACTTGGCTAATCTCCTTATACTTTTTCTTCTTCTCTGGATATTCATTGGCATAGTGTCCCATCTCTTTGCAATGGCAACATTGCACTTGACTTTTGTCTTTCTTCTTCTTGGGTTTCTCCAAAGCTAAGAGTGCTTCTAGTTCATGCTCTTCATATTTTGTCTCAAAGGTAGGAAAGTTTCCTGGTCTCCTTGACCTTTTCCTTGGATAATACATATGTATCCTCTTTGGTCCACCAAATTGAGTCATATTGCTTGGAGGTGCAAGCTGAGATTTTCCTTTGTCTTCATCCTTCTTGGTAGAAGTTGTTCCCTTATGGTAGTCTGCAATCAGTTGTTGCACTCCACCTTGTTTCCTTTGTTGAACTATGGAATAGATGGGGCATTGGATAGGGACATGATTATTTCCTTCACACAAGAAACAAGTAGCTTGAGATATGGGGCATTGGTCAATTGGATGTTTCTCTTCACAATTGGGGCATTGATCTTCATGCTCTTTGGAAGTGTGATCCTTGTATCCACAAATATTACAAGCTTGGGTTCCTTCTAGAATATCATCCTTGACATCCTTGTTGTCACAAATTCCTTGGGAAGAGTTGTCTCCCATGTTGATCATTTGATCTATCACCTTATGCAACAATTGGGTTTGGGTTTCCAAAAACCTTTGCATGGTTGGATCTAACTCACTGGTGTTGGCTAAAAATTGAGCTGTCACTTGGTTCAACTGGGTTTGGGTTACTATGAGTTCTCTCATGTTGATCTCTTGGTTGTTGTTGTCACCATTATTGATGTTGGAGTTTCTTGGAGTAGTCATCTGTTTGAGTTGGATTGGGATTAGAATAGGAAAAAGATTTCTAAGGAAATAATTCTAATCATTCACAGCATAAGTCACACAAACAATGTGCAAACAATCACAAACAACATTCCGCTCAAGCAACAAGTTTCAAGCACATTTTTAGGCAACAAAACTATTTTTGTTACACCACATAAGTTAGTGGGTTTAATTTAAACTAAACATGGTGGTCCAACTATATGGTTCACTTGAGATCATCCCTTCCTTCTTAGTTGATTCTTCATGAACAAGATGGTTGTATCTTTAGAGAAGTTCATGCATCTTGGTCTCAAAACTTCAAGGTGATGATGGTTCCTTCTAAGTTGTATTATCTTAGTCTTCAAGTCTAGAGTAACATTTCTTGTCTCACTTGTAGTCCTTAGTGATATCCAAGGTTGAAGTCCTTGTTGAGAACCAGGTTGAAATCACTTGAAGATGTTGAAGTCATTTGAGTTGATGAAGTCCTTTGCACATGGTGAAGTCTTTGGCCATGGGGTAGGCTTTGTCCATCAAGTTTGAAAAGGAAGAGATGTAGAATCAAAACCAAAAGGTTGAGGAAAGAGTATACAAGATTGTTTGTAAATAAGTTTTTGGAACAAATACAACTCCTATTTTCTAAGGGGTTTTGTCCAATCCTAGGGTTACAAATCCTAAGGCAACACAGTGCTCTGATACCATCTGTAAGGTTCCCAACCATTAATAAGGTAGCGATCCCTGTGATTGCAATGCTAGTCCCTGGATCAATAGCTAGCATCCACAGTTAAGATGTAATATCAAGAAACAAAGGTCATAATACAACTTTATAACCAGGAAATAAATAATTTATTACATCTTACATAGCTCATTTGGCTATTTCATTACAATGCAGCAGAATATAGCAATAGTATGGGGTCCTTCATCTTCAAAGTGCCACAGGCAGACATGTTGGTTGTAGACTTGTAATCCTAATCAATAAACTTCACTAACATCAAACAAACCTGCAACATAATAAGTTACAGCCAATAGGGTCAATACATTTGAATTGTATTGGCAAGTGATACTACCTCCATTTCAAGGCTTAAGGCCTATATTTTTTTGAAAAGTCAAACCAACTGAACTTTGACCAAACTTTTAGAAAAAACTATCAATAAACATGATACTTTGTAGACATCATAAGAAAATATATTTCATTATCTATCTAATGATATTGATTATGTATTTTGCATATTAATATTTTTTGGTAAAAACTTGGTCAAACTTGACATACTTTGACTTTTCAAAAAAAATATAGGCCTTAAGCCTTGGGATGGAGGTAGTACTATGGTAGTATAGTGGAGTCTATCATCTAAATGCATTTGGCTAAGTGGAGCTTAGGCTTGCTTTGCTAAAATATATTTTACCTTATCATTTGAAAACACTAAGTTTTTGCTTGAAAAAAATCACCCAAGGCATCTCCCAATAGAAATTGGTGATCCTTCAACCCTTGTTCAACCACAAGTTTTTAACTTAGAAATTGGGATGAGGAGATTCTTGATAGCTTCCATGTCTTGATGCTCAAATTGTCCTTTACCAGGGACATGGCTAAGTACTTAGATTTTACACTCTTCAGAGGTGGTGCACTTTCCCCACAAGACTTGGTTTCACCAAGACAAGATCTTTCAGAAGCCTTCCCTTAGACCAGAATGGACGCGCTCCAACCTATCAAAACCCTATCACCAAATGTCCATTTGGCTAAGTTATTGCAACTTATATGATCCAGGCAGAGCCCATAATGCCAAGTGGCTGCACTTGAAGCTTCTCAACATTTGACATCTCAAATCTCTTTGTTCCTGGGTGGCCATCCACAAGTGAGATACACAAGGTAAACCATAGAAATGGGCCTTGTGAACCACTCAACACAAACCATTCCTTCCATTCCACCCAGGTGATTCATTCACTTAGTTGTTTTATTAACAAAACACAAGTCCTTGACTTAGAAATATTCCATAGCATGAATATAATCCACCCTTGTTTTCTACTAGCTAAGCTAAGAATGATAGTAATAGGAATCTTAACTTAGGAAATTTCTACTAAGGTTTCATCTACTAGGATTTCCCATGGCATAGTTTACACTTAGCAAAATTCCATGCAAGTCCTACTTTGGAAATATCACTAATGCATAGTGAAAATAATGGGACAAAAGTATGAAGCATCACTTGCCTTTTTGGTAGAGAATATAAGTTCACTCCTTGATCTTGCAATATTCACACTCTTCAAATCACTACAATTCAATGAAGCAAGCAATATTTCAAACTACCACTCAAGCAAACATCACATAAAATAATAGAAACAAAGTAATGCATGCAAGCATGCCAAAGATGGTTTATTTGGAAAAGTGGTTTCTAATGGGTTATAAACATTGGAAAACACCTATTGGTCATTTTATATAAGTGGCAAAATCATTTGCAAAGATTTTACATATAAATCATTTTTGAACCAAATCAATATTTTATGTGGTTGAAAATGCCTTTAGCAAAGCAACAATTTTTATATGGTTCACCAAATACATTTTTAATTCTAAAACTTGGTGTTTGGGGTCAGAGAGTTTAAATCAAAACATGTAAGATCCCTCCTTTGTAAAGGAAAGGATCCCTGTGATTGCAATGCTAGTCCCTGGATCAATGCTAGCATCCACCGTTTAAGATGAAGTACACAGAAACAAAGGTCATTATTACATATCATTCCAGAGACAAACATAGTCTTTTACAACTCCATGACCACAAGCCTACTACAAGAGTTCAAATATATAATAAGATAAATAAGTCTTCATCTTCATGTGCCACAGGCAAGCATGTTGAGTGTAGACTCATGACTCATAATCATCATCAGAATATCCTGCAACATCACAAGTTACAACCAAAGTGGGTTAATATATTGGAATAGTATTGGCAAGTGATACCTTAGTAGAATATTGGTGGAATAAATACTATATGCATTTTGTCTAAGTGTAGCTTAGGCTTGCTTTGCTCAAAATAGGTTTTGCCTATCAGTTGAAAACACTAAGTTTTTCTTTGTCAAAACTTTTCCCAAGGAACCACCAATAGACATTGGGGTCGTTCTCCCTTGTTCAACCACAACTTTTACTTAGAAATTGGGATGAGGAGATTCTTGATAGCTTCCATGTCTTGATGCTCAAATTGTCCAATACCAGGGACATGGCTAAGTACTTAGATTCTTCCATCTGCAGAGGTTGTGCACTTTCCCGACAAGACTGATTTTCACCAAGACAGGACCTTTCAGAAGCCTTCCCTTAGACCAAATGGATGCGCTCCAACCTATCATCCCACTACCACCAACAGTCCAAATGGCTAAGTTATTGCAACCTATATGATCCAGGCAGAGCCCATATTGCCAAGTGGCTGCACTAGAAGCTTATTAACATTTGGCCTCTCAAATCCCTTTGTTCCTGGGTGGCTTTCCACAAGTGAGATACACAAGGTAAACCATAGAAATGGGCCTTGTGTAACCACTCAACATAAACCATTCCTTCCATTCCACCCAGGTGTTTCATTCACTTAGTTGTTTTATTATGCGAAACACAAGTCCAAAGACTTAGAAATATTTTAACATAGCATGAATATTTTACCACCCTTGGTTGCTACTAGCTAGGCTAACAATGGCATAGATAAACATCTTAACTTTGAAATTTCTAGCAATTCTACAACTACTAGGATTTCCCAAGCATAGCATATAAGGACCAAAATTTATCCATGCAAGTCTAGCAAAAATATTTCTAATGCATATTTGAAAAACATAGGAATAAAATCATGACGTACCACTTGCCTTGGTAGTTTGGAGAGTAGCTACAATCCTCACAATCACAATCGCTATGTGCACCAAAATCTACACATAAAATGATAACACCAAATCACAAACAAAATATATACAAGCAAAAATATATGGATGCATGCAATATGATATGTGATGATTTTCTATACTCAACAAGACAAGTGCATAGTACTGAATCACAAACAAGTTCATAACTTTCCAAACAATCTTTATTTGAACACTAAATCATTTATCACATAATTAATATACACAAAATAGGTCTACACATGTTTCTGTAAATAAGACCATTTTAACGGAAACAAAACTTTAAACACATTGCATAAATGGAAAGGGCTTTCTCTCCTGATTCCATTGATATAAAATTTGTCAAATTTGGACGTGGGAATCAAAAGTTATGATTAAAACAAAATCAAACATCTAATAGATCTAATTCAAAATTTTAAAACGAAACTTGTGCCACGCGGCGGCTTCTAACTGGCTGGTACCGCTTCGTGCCGGATCACGCTTCTGAGCCGTTGGATCTAACTTAATCGCGCGGCTCTGATTGAAACATACCGCTTCGCCTATGATCTATCGTGACCACTAGATCTAAATCTAACGGCGCTCAGCACTTGACCAACAAGTGGCGGCTCTGGCAGCGGCGACAGGCGACGGCGCGCTCTGACAGTGGTGGAGCCGGCGAACTAGGTCGCCCGGGGAGGTGGGAGGATGCTCACCAGATTCGCCGCGACGTGGAGACGCTCAACGCGTGCTCGGTTGGCGAAGGGGCGTGCTGCAGTGGCCGTGGGAGCTCGTCGGAGTAGAGCACAACGTTGGGCTTGGGTGGACGACGACGTTGGAGATGTTCTGATCCAACCTAACACAAACGGAGGGCATCAGCGGGTGCGCATCGATCAGACGAACAGGATAGTGTCAAAGGGAAGGCACGGGGCGGACGATTCTCACCGAAATTTCTTGCCGGAGTTGGAGACGACGTCGGGAACTTGCGGTGCTCGTTGGATTCGATGACCTGGGGCAGTACAGGACGAACTAAAGATGTCAGAAGGAGCGCAAGAAGGTTGCAAAGCAGTTCGCGTGAACCAGAGAGGAAGGCACGCACAGAGCTCACCGGGATTGGTCGCCGGAGGTCGTCGGTATTGCGGCGATGCGAGGGAAAATACTGACAGCCTGGTGGCGCTCCTGGCTAGCTTGGTTGGGGGAAATGGTCGCGAGGGGAAGGGGTTTAAGTAGCCAGAGCAGGGGCGAGAATCTTGCACGCATTCATCGCCAATTAAAGGATTTCAATTCACGGCAGAGGCGGGGAAGAAACGGGCGGCGACGTGTTCCTCGCGCGGGATTTGGGGAAGACGATGACGACGTGGCGATGTGGCCACTGATCAGTGAGCGCGGGGTCGAGTGGGTGCGCGTGAGAGAGAGGGGAAAACCCCGGGTGGGCTTAGTGGGCTGGTTTCTCTGTTGGGCCAAATGACTGGCGCTGGCCTTTTCCTATTTCTTTATTCCTTTTTTTACATCTGTTTGCATTTTTAAAAATCATTTTCAAATGATTTCAAAAGCTATTTGAATTCAAACCTTTTCAGGATTTTTGTAGAGTGCAACAATCATATTTCTGGGCATGAAAACATGTGGTCTCTCTGTACAAGCTTCGTTCTTTTGATCAAATAAAATAAACAGTGACATTGCACTTGGTTTGATCAAGTTTTGAATTTGGTTTCAAAATCAATATTTGTTTTGTAAATTTTGGTTTATGCTCTAGCAATCAAGCAAAACAATCTGAGAGTAACAATGTTTGATTCATGAACAACAATCTCTCATTGGAGAGTAGCATTTGATTTAATGCTGATCACATAAAATAATGAGCTCATATGCTCCTATTTTTGAATTGATTTTTGAAATGAACTCTACATGATCATGGATGCATGGATGATATGCATGAGTTTTGAAACATGATTTTAGGAATGTTACAAAACATTTCCCAAAGGTTTTCCTCCAAAATCATTTTTAACAATTAAACCATATTTTTATTTGACTAGAAATGCTTTAATTCAAGGTTTTATTCTTTTGCTTCACCAAATATGTTTTTGAAACCACAAATTGATTTCTATGGTCAGTAGGTTCAAAACAAACCATTTGCCAAATATTTTATCTCAAAAATCATTTTAGAACAAATTTTATATTCTAATTATGCCTATAGAAGTTTCTGCAAAAACAAACAATTTAACAGACGCATTTTACTAAACAAAGTGCATGGTTGGAAATTACTTCTCTTGCTGATTCCATTGATATAAAATTTGCAAAATTTGGACGTGTGGTTTGAAAGTTATGAATTTTTCAAATTGGAACATCAAATAGATCAAGTCCTGGTTTTTATAAACAACGTTTGTGTGGACTAATCTGATTGGATGAAAACGATTTGTGTGGATTGAGCTCTGTGGAGCATTGGATCTTAATTAAATTGTGTGGCACAGAGCTCACGATACCCCTTCGATTATGTTCAATCGTGGCGCTTGGATCTACATCCTATGGCTCACAACAACTCGGCCACAGATGGGCGGCGCTGGGCGACAGCGAGCGGCGGCGCGGTCAGACGGGGGCGGAGCTGGCAAAGAAGGAAGCAAGGGATGTAGAGGGGTAGCTCACCGAGATCGCCGTGCCATGGGGATGCTCAACCTGCTCGCGTTGGTCGAAGGGGCGCACGGGTTTAGTCGGAATTCCTCTCCGGAGTTCTCTCTGGCGATGGTTGCTCTCTGTCGGAGACGGTGGCGAGGCTTCGGTGCATGCCAGAGGGAGAGGAGGGTATGGTTAGATGCGCAAAGACGTGGCGAGGATGCGTGCGTGAAAGAGAAAGAGAGGGGTGGTCATTACCAACCAGGAAAGTGTCGCCGGAGTGGAAGCAGACGGCGGCGATGTTCTGTTGGAGACGTAGTCGACGTTGCAGGGAACGCGCGGGCGAGCTAGCACTATGGGGAGGTTCGCTAGGAGGCGGGGAGCAAGTGAGCGTGGTCGAGGGGGCAAGGGGCGAGGGTGTATGGCCGGAATAGGAGAAAATGGCTCGCCGGAGCCAGAGAGTTTCGAGACGAATTCAAGGTGGCCTGGGAAGGAGAGGAGATGGTGTCTGGGGGAGAAAGGTAGAGGGGAGCGTGGCGAGTTAACGAGAGTAATCGCGGGGTGTAATCTCTACATCATTAAGACGAATTCAAGCGAGGAAATAAACGGTAGAAACGGCGAGGTTTGGGGGGAGAAACAGCCTCGCGGGTGGGAACGACGAACTGGCATGTGGGGCCATGTTGTCAGCGTGAGAGATGGGTCTGTGGAGGGGTCCAGCTGCCAGTGAGGGCGTGGGTTAAATTCCTGGTGTGAAACGTTTTCTGCGGAGTGAGGGAAATGGGCTTGCTGGGCCAGTGGGTTGGGTTTGCTGGGCTGCTGCTTGTTTCATTTTTTTGTACCTTTTTTTTCCTTTTTCTTTTTCTATTATCTGTTTTGATTTTGTTTAAACTATTCAAACAACAATTTGATTTCAAACTTCAACCCAACTTTGTGTAAATTCTAGTACTGATTAATAACACATTCCAAAGTTAAATTTAGAATAATATATTTATTCTTTTTAGGGACTTTTAATTATTTAAAATAGGTTCTAGTTTTAATTAAATAAGATTTAATAATATTTTTCAATCTCCATTTGAATTCAAATCACCACCAAACTTTGGTTGAATTTTAATTTTGTTTATCAACATATTTCAAATTCCAAAATAAAATAATTCTTTTATTCTTTTAGGATCTATTAATAATTAAATAAATAGACCATAGTCTTTAATTCAAATAGGTTTTAATTTATTTTAAAAATCTTTTTGAAATCTAAATAATATCAAAATCTTTTCAGTAGGTTTCATTTGAAAAACTAAAACACTTGGAATTTCTTATTTTAAAATCTTTAATAAATTTTAATGTTTATTTGAAAGGAAAAAGCCTTTACTTAAATAAAATTGGATATTAATAAATCCTTATTATTTTATTTAAATAAACCTTTATTCTTTTTAACAAATATAAATAATTTATTTCATTTGCTTGGCCAAGATTTAATTTGGCTCTTTAAAATAATCCTTATTTATATTTCTACCTATGCTTATCAAAACCATAACTTTTTATTTAAAGATCCAAAAATAGTGATTCCAACTATTATAACTTTATTTATTATTTATTTACCTTTTTAAATTCCTTTAGGATTATTTGCTCACTATTTGGTATGGATTTCTAGATGGTTGCTTTATTAGCTTTGGGAAATCAATTTCCTTATCTTATTAAATTCATAAGATTTTATCCATGGCTCCAAAGTAAGTGAATCCAATTTATATGGGTTTATAATATTTCTAATAGTCATTCTTGATCAATTTGAAATGTTTGTTTGACCAATTTTTATAGGGATCAAATCCATATACTTAGAGATAACTTGAAAATGATTTCCTTCCATTAGGGTTTTAGGGTTTTGGTTCGTTTCTCAAGTGTTTAAATTTCCAGATGCATTTATGAAGAATGCATTCCACTTGATTTGAATTTAGTTGGATTCAAATGTTAACCAAAGTTTGTTCAAGATGGGATTTTAAGTTTCCAATTAGAAACAAAAGTTTCTTTTCACCCTAATTTTCAACAATTTTTTATTTTGTTTATTTATTTTTCACATTACAAGATTTAGAAAATCTTGGGATGTGACAATTACATAGGTCATGCTTGTAGTCTATGTGTTGGATTCAAGTATGAATGCCATGAATATAAAGATATACCTTAAGTATTAGCATCAAGATCATCGAGTTGAAAAGAATATGATATGATCAAGATCCTGAGAATGTGATTTCAATAGAAGAATTCAAGATATGGCTCTAAGACGGTGTCATGATAGCCTCATTAGTTGAGCTATGATTGACTAAGATTTAGAGCATGTAATCAAATTAAGAGTTCTTTATGTACCTCAATATATTGATATGGAGCATGAGAAGGTACATGGTTGACCTATACAAAGAGTGAAGAGTTATTTCAAGTTGGTCAACACATGAAGCATAAAGAATGTACCACATGGATCTTGTGGTATGGTTGAGAAGGGCAAGTTCAAGATAAGCATCTCGAGAAGATCATTTGCTTGAAACTCGCCATCCATATTGGTGATAATGGACATGTGAAGACATGTATTAATGAAGCTATCAAATGGTGGTTTATGGGGGAGCAAATTAGAAGTCTTGACGAAGCAACAATGATCAAGTGATGCATTCCGACTTGGATGGAGATTGAAGTGTTATCATCAAGATCAAGCGGGATGCGCAAGGCAAAGGTATGGCCTTGCTAGGTTTTCCTTTTACCGGTCTCAAGGTGGTTGTTGGGAGACCGGGTTATAGGATACATAGCCACACTATTAAGAGGGGCTTTCGGTTGGGTAACTTGATCACATCGTCATAGGAAGCTCAATACTTTGCATACTTTACATCTTACTATTTTGTTGCTTCTTGGTGTTTCTCCATGTGAGGTTCTTGAGCTTGTTGCTAGCTCTTCAACAAGCCCAAGTTCATCGAAAACAGAATTCGTATGCATCTTCTATGGCGTTTTTGAGTTTGAAGGTTTTATCAGTTCTTCTTATAGGGAGTCTTCTTACCTTTCTTTATTTGGTTCTATACTCCTCTTTTGTACTATGATGTTTCCCTGCACCATCTTGTAGGTCTTTTTGTCCTCGTCAAAACAAGCCCAAGATCATCGAAATCGGAGTCTGGATCCAAAAGTTATCGCCGTTTTCGTGTGCCCTCTTTTGTTCCGGCGGGAATTCCGGCGAGACCAAGCCTGTGGCCGGAATTTCCGGCGACCGCTGGAAATTTCTGGCAAACTGCCGAAAATCGGTTCAGTAAGCTGTTTCGGTTTTTGCCGGAACTTCCGATTTTGACCGGAAATTCCGGCGGTTGATCCGGCGGCGCCGGTTTCGTCGCCGGAACGTGTTCACCCAGCGCATCTTGCTTCCAAAGGTCATCCCCCTTGAAGGGGTATAAAAGGGGGCTTATTCCCCAAAGTTCTAGGGCTCTTGAGCACGTTTTTACCACCATTGTTGACCCCTTTGAGCTTGCTTCCTCTCCCTTCCCTCCTATGATTCTTGCATCTTTTTGAGGGCTTTGGAAGAGGAGATCTAGATCTACAATCTCCACCAATCAATTCCTCCTCTAAGTGAGGGGAACCCTTTGGATCTAGATCTTGGAGTCATTTGTTGATTTCCACCATTGTTCTTCCTCCATAATTCCTCCCTAGCACTTGTTGGTTTGGTGGGATTTGAGAGTGGAGGATTTGAGCACCCTTGGTGTTCTTGATTTGCATTCTTGCATAAGTGTTGAGCTCTCCATTTCGATTTGTTCGAGTGAGAGACCATGATCTTGTTACTCTTGGACGGTGACCTCCTAGTTTGCTTGAAGGTTGGTGATGTGGTGTTCTCTTCGTGGAAGATTGTGAAGAGATCCGGGCTTCTCCTTCGTGGAGATTGTGAAGTGGTTGTGGAGCTTGCCATCTCCGGAGTGGAGGAAAAGCTAGCCATAAGGAAAGGGCCTATTCCTTCGTGGGATAGACTCGGAGAAGAAGGTGAGCCTTTGTGGCGCGTGAGGAATCCTTCGTGGAACCTCACACCTCTCCAACATGACGTAGCCCCCTTCCCAAAGGTGGTGAACACGGGAATACATCTTCGTCTCCGCGTGCCTCAGTTATCTCTATATCCGAGCTTACTTTCCTTGTGATAGCCATCAAGCTTGAAGTACTTATATCTTGCTTATCACTTGTGGTATATTTTGTGCTATCCTGCTTAGCTTATTGTATTGTTGGTGCACTTAGTTGAGCCTAGTGTATTTAGGTTTTGTGCTTGTAAAATAAATGTTAGTTTAATTCCGCATTCTATCAAGCCAAAACCGTAATAGTTTTGAAATTGCCTATTCACCCTCATCTAGGCGACATCTCTATCCTTTCACTATGCTTTGTCTACACATTGAGGTATTTTTATACATTTTTTGGGACTAACCTATTAACAAGATTCCACAGTGCTAGTTGCCTATTTTCTGTTGTTTTTAGTTTCAGAAAATCTAGTAAGAAAATATTCCCTGAATTGGATGGGACAAAATCCAAAGTCAATATTTCACCGAGGAGAACACAGAGACCAAAGGGCGACCAGAGGAGCACCACAGGGTGGCCGCACCCCCCACCCCCAACGCGTGGTCCCACCCTGGGCCGCGCCTGGGCAGGGTGTGGCCCCCCTGTCCGCCCTCCTGCCTCGCCTCTTCGCATATATAAAGCCCCCGATGCCAAAACCCTAAGTACCCAATCAGATCTCCACGAAACAGTCCGTAGCCACCGCCACCTCCCTGGATCGGTGAGATCTGAAGCTCTTCCCGGCACCCTGTCGGAGGGGAGAGATCATCCCGGAGGCCTTCTTCATCACCATGACAGCCTTCGTTATGATGCGTGAGTAGTTCACCCTTGGACTATGGGTCCATAAAGTAGCTAGATGGTTGTTTCTCCTCCTTTGTGCTATCATGTTTAGATCTTGTGAGCTCCGTTCATGATCAAGATCATCTATTTGTAATCATGCATCTTGTGTTTGCGGGTATCCGATGGATATTGAGATTACTATGTCAGATTGATTATTGATTCTATCATGTCTTATGATTATTGATTCTATCATGTTTGTGTTGTTTGAGATCTTGCATGCTCCCGTTTCTAGTAGCTATCTTGGCCAAATAGATGCTAGTGACTCCAAGAGGGAGTATTTATGCTCGATAGTGGGTTCATGCCTCTATTGAATCTGGGGAAGTGACAGAAATCTCTAAGGTTGTAGATGTGTTGTTGCTACTAGGGAGAAAACAATAATCTTTTGTTCATGGAACAATTGTATTGTTTACTTTACACACATTTCTTAAAGCAGTTATCCGTTGCTTGCAACTTAATACTGGAGGCGGTTCGGATGATAACCTGAAGGTGGATTACTAGTCATAGATGCAGTTGGATGGCGGTCTATGTATATTGTTGTAATGCCCAATTAAATCTCATTGGATCATGAATGTCTAGTATTGCATTGTTATGTCTTGCTCAGTCCTGTCAATTGCACCGATGTAATTTGTTTACCCAGCATGTTATGTTATCTATCTTAAGGAGAACACCTCTAGTGAACTGTGGACCCTGGTCCAATCTTTACCATTGATACATCATATACTGTTATGTTTACTTTCTGCAAGCAACCATTACCTTCCACACCATACGTTTAATCCTTTGTTTTCAGCAAACCGGTGAGATTGACAACCTCACTATACATTGGGGCAAAGTCTTGAGTTTGTGTTGTGCAGGTTCCAAGTTGTTAGCAACAACTTGAAGTTGTTTCCTTCTCCTACTGGTTCGATAACCTTGGTTTCATAACTGAGGGAAGACTTACTGCTGTGCTCATCACACCTTCCTATTGGGGTATCCCAACGAAGCTCTATAGTGATCTGAGCCACATCAGAGATCTAGATCTATATTCTGACCAAACCAAATCACCTCTTTGTAAGTGATTCTTTGGGATCTAGATCTTGGGGGATTTTGTGTTCCCCTTTGATTCTTCCTCTCTTATTCCCCCAAGTGCTTTAGTAGCTTTGTTGGAATTTGAGAGCGAAGTATTGGAGCATCTTTGTGGTGTTCTTGCCTTTTGCATTCGGTGCATCGGTTTGAGTTCTCCTCGGAGGATTTGGTTCGTGATATTCATAGAAGCTTGTCCCTCATGGGTTCTTGGAACCCTATGTGGTTTTGTGGCCTTGGTGGCATTTGTTGGGAGCCTCCAATTAAGTTGTGGAGATTGCACCAATCTTTGTACGAGTTTGGTGACCGCCATCAAGTGTCCCATAGTGGAACGGGTGCTTGCCGTGTGGCGGGTGCTCAGCATAATAGGGTGAGGCCTCTTATAGCGTTGGTGGTCTTAGTACCGGTCACCCCTCCAATGAGACGTACTTCCATTGTGGAAGGAACTCGGTAAAATATCATCGTCCCCGCGTGCCTCGGTTATCTCTATACCCGAGCTCTTTACTTATGCACTTTACATTGTGATAGCCTTCGTGCTTGAAGTAATCTATATATTGCTATCACATTGCTGTTTGTCTTTCTTAGCATAAGTTATTGGTGCACATAGGTGAACCTTAGTATATAGACTTTATGCTTAACAAAATAAAACGATAGTTTTATTCCGCCATTGTTAAGCCCATCTCATAAAAGTTTTAAACCACCTATTCACCCCCCCCCCCCCACTTTAGACTTGATGCCATAAAATTCGTGGTAGTTCCATACACGAGAAACCAAGTTATTGAACTTGGAAGACCCTCTGGAAGGCATGAAGCCTATCGGTCGTATTTCGATCTATAAAGAAATGGACATGGATGTTTGACATCTATGAAATAGTCAACATGTCGGTAAAGAGTTTATGACAATGTTCAAGGAGTTTAATATGACAAGATTTGATCTTCCGTAACGATACTTAGTCTCTACAGATTTGTGTAGCAACCACTACATATGTGAATTGTTGAATCTGCTAGTTGAATAAAAAACAACATTCTTCTAATAGAATGGTTGCCTAGGACATGTACGTGAAACTGTCCGAAGGGTTTTGTTAAATTAAAGGATGCTAAAAAGGCATGCAAACTTCAATAGTTGAAATAAGCATAGCGGAGTTTGTATCTTCACCGTGATGAAATAGTTAAAATGTTTAATATCATCAAAAACAATGAAGATTTTTGCATTTGCAAGAAATTAAGTGAGAGTGCTAAGACATATTTCTAATACATTGTGTATAATACATATTGTTGATTACAAATGATCTATCTTTTATTTGATATGGGTTAATAATTCCATTGAAATTAGATTTGGATGAAAGACTTAAGTGTTGGGTTCGCAGCATAGAAAACAAAAAAATCCCTATGATGGGAACTGGAAGCACCAAGGTCCATCTACCAAGATACAATTAACGGGTGGATATACATCCATAGAATATATACCCTTGAGGAACGACAAAGCTTAACGAGGTTGGCCTCGTGGATGATGTAGTCGTTCGCTTGCCGATCTCAAGATCGAGTAGAAGTCCGGCAGCACCACAACTTAGCGGATCATCTGTGACCGCATGCACGTCCGGAACCCCGAAAACCTCCGTGTCCTCGCTCCAGCAATGCAGCGGAAGCAGCAAATCCTTGCTCCAGAAAAATTAACCAGGAACATGTATCTCGCTAAGCCGAGACCATGGGGGGAATAGTACTAGAGGGGAAGAGAGATCCTTCACGAGGAGGTGTGAGTGAGAAGTGAGAGGAGAAGATCCTTTTATAGGAGAGGGGGCAGCCCCCATGCCATGGCCAGCGTCCAAGGTGGGTTCCCCCACCTCTTCCTCATTCATCTGAGTGGAGCTCCCACTCACACAAATGGCCCTCCATTTCTCCACTCAAAATCCATTAAATTTCCACCAAATTTAATGAAATATCTCATTTAATAAAACTCTTTTATTTATTTATTTGGAATTTTTTTAATTACATTAATTAACAAACATTCACATAAAACCCTTACTAGATTTTAATTTCACATGGAGAACCAATTTCAGCAATTTCACCCGAAACAATTCCGGTGTCCATTGAAATAATCCTAGCGCTTTGATATTATTTTCCTCACATCTCATTTGCTCCAAATGGTGCCGGTATACCTTAAGTATGTCACCCTTAGGTTTGTGAATAATGCAAACATGATCGAGACCCCTCTCTGATCAATAATCAGTAACAAGACTTAGAGATCTGTACTGACTCCTACACATTCAACGATGACTTCTTGTGATCGTGAGAACCTTAACATTGTAACTAAATCCCTTTGTCTCATGATTTTACATGTGTGAGATTCGATCATCGGTATCCCCATACCTAGTTTGATCTCGTTACCGACATGTAGTCTTTTCTTGCTCCCGTGATATAACATTCTAGTGATCCCATCACTTGCTTGCAAGCTATATCAATGTGATATCACCGAGAGGGCCTAGAGTATATATCTCCGTCATTTGGATGGACAAATCCCACTCTTGATCCATGAGCCTCTACATAACACTATCGAAATATCTGAACCCACCTTTATAGTCACCCTGTTACGGTGTGACATTTGATGTTATCAAGCTACTCTTCCTTTGTTAGTGATTGGCATGATGTCATGGTCTAAGGACTAAAGTTACTTGTAGTGATGTTATAGCAATTTAAACATAATGACTTTGATCGTATTACTATACTTAGGATGAATGTTCATCACATCATTCCACTAATGTTGTGACCATGTTATTAACAATATCCAATGTCCATGATCAGGAAACCTTGATCATCTTGTTAATCAACGAGCTAGTTTATATGAGAGGCATAACTAGGAACACTTTAACACACATGTATTAACGTTTCCTTTTAATACAATTATAGAATGCAAAATAAACATCTATCATATACTTGGAATACGATAGTAACAACTTTATTATTGCCTTTCGGGCATATTTCTTTCAGTCTCCCACTTACACTAGAGACAATAATCTAGTTTACATAGTGATAAATATAATACCCATGCAATTTTGGTGTTGATCATGTTTTGCTCTTGGGAGATTTTTAGTCAACGACTCTGCCACATTCAGATCCGTGTGTACTTTACAAATCTTTATATCTCCATCCTTGACATGCTTGCGGATGGAGTGAAACCGACACTTGATATGCTTGGAATTCTTGTGAGACCTTGGTTCCTTGGCATTGACTATGGCTCCATTGTTGTCACAATAGATCACCATTGGGTCCATTGCACTAGGAACCACGCCCAGTTCCGTTATGAACTCGTTCATCCAAACTGCTTCCTGTGCTATTTCTGAAGCAGCAACATATTCTGCCTCCGTTGTTGATCCCACCTCCACGGGTTGTTTGGAGTTCCTCCAACTAACTACTCCTCCATTCATGAGGAATACGTATCCGGATTGAGACTTAAAGTCATCCAGGTCAGTGGCAAAACTAGCGTCGACATAACACTTAGCGACGAGCTCTTCTTCACCTCCATACACGAGAAACATATCCTTAGCCCTTCTTAAGTACTTAAGGATATTCTTGACCGCTACAGTGTTTCGAACCTAGATCAGATTGGTATCTGCTAGTCAAACGAATAGCATGTTCCACATCCGTTCTTGTACATAGCATGTCATATGTTATAGAGCCTATGGATTAGGCATAGGGGATCTTATCCATTATCTCTCTTTCTTCCGCCATAGCTGGACTTTGAGTCTTACTCAATGTCTTGCCTTGTAACATAGGTAATAACCCTTTCTTACTTCCGTCCATTTTAAACTTCTTTAAAATCTTATCAAGGCATGTACTTTGTGATAGCCCAATCAGACGTCTTGATCTATCTCTATAGATCTTGATTCCCAATATGTATGATGCTTCACCAAGGTCACGTTACCCCATCAACATCAGTTTTCTTCTTGAAAATCTATTTATTCTCAACAGCCTTTCGGTCGTGAGGTAAGTCCACCAAGGTCCAAACCTGGTTTTTGTACATGGATTCCATCTTGGATTGCATGGCTTCTAGCCATTTGTTGGAATCCGGGTTCATCATCGCTTCTTCATACGTCGTAGGGTCATCATTTCCATCAACAATGAAATTCATGACAGGATTTCCGTATAGTTCAGGAGTTGCACGTGTCCTGCTTGACATGCGAGGTTCGGTAGTGTCCTCTTTCGGAGTTTCATGATCTTTATCATTAGTTCCTTCTTTATTCGGTGAATTCAACTCCGGAACAATTTCTAGTGCTGCGACACTCGCTATTTCATGAAGAGAAGGTTCAATAACCTCTTCGAGTTCTACCTTCCGACTACTCACACCTTTCACGAGAAACTCCTTCTGTAAAAAGGATCCATTCTTGGAAACAAAAACCCTGCCCTCAGATTTGTGTTAGAAGGAATACCCAATTGTTTCTTTAGGGTATCCTATGAAAATGCATTTTTACGCTTTGGATTCGAGTTTATCCGACTAATGTTTTTTCACATAAACATCGCATCCCCAAACTTTTAGAAATAAAAACTTAGGTTTGTTTCCAAACCAAAATTCGCACGGTGTTATTTAAACAGATTTATATGGTGCTATTTAAAGTGAGTGCAGTGGTTTCTAGTGCATAACCCCAAAATGAAAGTGGCAAGTCAGACAAAGACATCATAGATTGGACCATATCTAATAAGGTACGATTACGATGCTCCGATACACCATTACACCGTGGTGTTCCGACTGGCGTGAGTTGTGAAACTATTCCACACTCTCTCATGTGTGTGCCAAACTTGTAACTTAGATATTCACCCCATGATCCGAACGCAGAAATTTGATCTTTCTATTACGATGATTTTCCACTTCATTCTGATATTCCTTGAACTTTTCAAAGGTTTCAGACTTGTGTTTCATCAAATAGATATACCCATATCTACTCAAATCATCCGTGAAAGTAACAAAATAACGATATCCACCTCGTGCTGACACACTTGTTGGACCACATACATTGGTAAGTATGATTTCCAATAAGTCTGTCGCCCGCTCCATTGTACCGGAAAACAGGGTTCTAGTCATCTTACCCATAAGGCATGGCTCACATGTATCAAGTGATTCAAAATCAATTGATTCCAAAAGTACATCAAAATGGAGTTTCTTCATGCATTTTACGCCAGTATGACATAGACGGTAGTGACATAGAAATGCGGATATATCATCATCAAGTTTAATCATTTTGGCATCTACATTATTACTATGTGTATTACTATTATCGAGATTCAAAAGAAATAAACCATTCAGCACAAGCGCATGACCATAAAAGATATTATTCATATAAATCGAACAACCATTGTTTTCAGATTTAAAGGAATAACCGCCTTGCAATAAACATGATTCGGATACAATGTTCATGCTCAATGCAGGCACAAAATAACAATTATTTAGGTTTAGAACTAATCCCGACGGTAGATGGAGAGATAGCGTTCTGATGGTGATCACATCAACACTTGAGCCATTGCCGACATGCATCGTGACCTCATCCCTTGCTAGCGGTCGCCTATTCCGCAGCCCCTGATTCGAGTTACATATATTAGCAACCGATCCAGTATCAAATACCCAGGTGCTCTGCGAGTACTAGTCAAGTACACATCAATAACATGTATATCATATATACCTTTGTTCATCTTGTTGTCCTTCTTGTCGGCCAAATACATGGGGTAGTTGCGGTTCCAGTGGCCAGTCCCCTTACAATAGTAGCACTTAGTATCAGCCAGATTTTCCGCCCTTTTGAAGTTACCCTTTTGTTTGCCCTTCTTGTCCTTCTTGAAACCAGTGGTCTTATTGATCATCAACACTTGATGTTCTTTCTTGATCTCCACTTCAGCAGTCTTAAGCATAGACAGAAGCTTGGGGAGAGTTTTCTTCATGCCCTGCATGTTATAGTTCATCACGAAGCTCTTGTAGCTTGGTGGCAGAGATTGGAGAACACGATATATGCCTAATTCAATGGTAATCATTATTCCCAAGGAAACAAGCTTATCGGTGTACCCGGACATTTTGAGTACGTTCTCACTAATGGAGTTGTTATCCTCCATCATGCAGCTAAAGAACTTTTCTAAAGCATCATAACTCTCCACAGCAACATGGGTATCGAAAATCATTTTCAATTCACCCATGGTATCAAAGGAATTGCCATTCTCAAAACGCTTTCGGAGTTCCGGATCAATCCCACACAATATGCCGCAATGAAACATGTTATGGTCCTCCTGACGACTCAAGTAAACATTATTTACTTTGTCAGGAGAAGTGGTGGTGGGCCTAGCAGCGCTTCTAGCACATATTGATTTTGTGCAGCAATGAGGAGAATCCTCAAATTCATGGCCCAGTTGGTAAAGTTGCTACCATTCGTTGCAAGTTTCTCTTTCTCCATAAACACATTGAAATTAAAAGTAGGTGGTGCCATTCACAACAGAATTTGCAAAATTAATTTAGACTAAGTTTATGATAGATTTGAGTTCAATTAATACAAATTACAAATGAACTCCCACTAAAAAACAACATCCCTCATGTATTTTTGGTGATTACATGAACCAGATCCACTACAACAAGATCGATCATCACGTGAATTGTTGTAGCTTCAAAGGCGAGCATCTAGATGGTCATCAGATCAACCATATGACTCATTCTTTACCTTTCGGTTCGTGATCCGAGGTCATGTCTGTATATGTTAGGCTCGCCAAGTAAGAACCTTAGTACTTGCATGTGTAAAACTGTCTTACACTCGTTGTATGCGGACGTTGAGTCTATCGCACCCGATCATCACATGGTATATCGAAACAACAAACTTTCTTAATGGTGCATACTAAAGGAAGAACACATTTTTATCTTTATATTTAAAAGATGGATCATCTTATAATGCTACTAAAGCTCCAAACAAGCAATATAAGATGCATACAAACATCATATGCTAAAAGTGATATGATATGGTTCTTGCACTTGATCATTATCTTGTGCATCTTGGTATGATATTTACCATTCCTATATGTGTAAGTCCAAGGTCTAAGGAACTTAGACTTTGGCATATTATAATTTCCAATAGTCTTAATCCATACTATAAATTATAATACTACCATATTATAGTACTTGCCTGGCAAAACCAAAAAACTAGAAGCCTCTAATTTATATTTTCATGTTTTACATGGTTGAGGGCTTTTAGAGATAGAACTGTTTATACCTATGAACATGAAACTACAACGATGATAATCAAATTATTGGCAACTCATTGTAAATCGGATATTGACTATAGTAGGAGAGACAGACACCTGCAAGCCACTTATGCAAAACTAGTTGCATGGCAAGCATGGAACAGGTCTCATGTGCGACAACATGTAAAGTTTGTCTAGGCCGCTTCATCCCACTATACCACCAATATCCAAAATACACATAAGAAGAAATAACGTGACCATCAGCGCCCACATAACCATATATGTACTACCGGTGCAAAGCATCTACGCATAGATCCAGCTATGATACCACCGTTAGGTTCGCGGCATAGAAAACAAATTTTTTCCTATGATGGGAACTGAAAGCACCAAGATCCATCTACATAGATACAATCAATAGGTGGATATACATCCATAGAATGCATACCCTTGAAGAACTACAAATCTTAACGAGGTTGGACTCGTGGATGATGTAGTCGATCG
This sequence comes from Avena atlantica, assembly GCA_910589765.1. Lineage (NCBI taxonomy): Eukaryota > Viridiplantae > Streptophyta > Magnoliopsida > Poales > Poaceae > Avena > Avena atlantica. The sequence goes on along the minus strand of OU342734.1, from coordinate 358,178,971 downwards.
CTTGCCGATCTCAAGATCGAGTAGAAGATCGGCAGCACCGCAACTTAGCGGAGCATCCGTGATCGCACACATGTCTAGAACCCCGAAAACCTCCATTTCCTTGCTCCAGCAATGCAGCGGAAGCAACAAATCCTTGCTCCAGAAAAATCCACCAGGAACATGTATCTCGCTAAGCCGAGACCATAGGTGAATAGTACTAGAGGGGGAGGGAGATCCTTCACGAGGAGGTGTGAGTGAGATGTGAGAGGAGGGGATCCTTTTATAGGAGAGTGGTGCAGCCCCTAGCGGCCAAGGTGGGTGCCCCCACCTCTTCCTCATTCATGTGAGTGGAGCTCCCACTCACACAAATGGCCCTCCATTTTCTCCACTAAAAATCCATTAAATTTCCACAAAATTTAACGCAACCTCTAATTTAATAAAAGTCTTTTATTTATTTATTCAGAATTTTGTTAATTACATTAATTAACAAACATTCACATAAAACCCCTTACTAGATTTCAATTTCACATGCAGAACCAATTTCAGCAATTTCACCCAAAACAATTTCGGTGTCCATTGAAATAATTCTAGCGCTTTGATATTCTTTTCCTGACATATAATTTATTCCAAATGGTGTCGGTATCCCTTAAGTGTGTCACCCTATGGTTCGCGAATAATGCAAACATAATCGAGACCCCTCTCCGATCAATAATCAGTAGCGGGACCTAGAGATCCGTACTAACTCCTACACATTCAAAGATGACTTCTTGTGGTCATGAGAATCTTAACATTGTAACTAAATCCCTTTATCTCGCGATATTTTACATGTCCGATATTCGAATATCGGTATCCTCATACCTAGTTTGATCTTGTTACTGACATGTACTCTTTTCTAGTTCTCGTGATGTAACATTCTAGTGATCCCCATCACTTGCTTGCAAGCTATATAAATATGATATCACTGAGAGGGCCCAGAATACATCTCTCCTTCATTTGGATGGACAAATCCCACTCTTGATCCATGAGCCTCTACATAAAACTACCGGAGTATCTGAACCCACCTTTATAGTCACCTTGTTACGTTGTGAAATTTGATGTTATCAAGCTACTCTTCCTTTGTTAGTGATTGACATGATCTCATGGTCTAAGGACTAAAGTTACTTGTAATGATGTTATATCAACTTAAACATAATGACTTTTATTGTATTATTATACTTCGGATGAATGTTCATCACATCATTCCACCAATGTTGTGACCTCATTATTAACAACATCTAATGTCCATGATCAGGAAAGCTTGATCATCTTGTTAATCAAGGAGCTAGTTTATATGAGAGGCATAACTAGGAACACTTTATTTGTTTATTAAACAGACATGTATTAATGTTTCCTTTTAATACAATTATAGCATGCAAAATAAACATCTATCATATACTTGGAATACTAAAAGGATACATATGCCGCCTAGAGGGGGTGAATAGGCGGTTTAAAACTTTTCCGAGAGTGGCTAAACAAAGACGGAATTAAACTAGAGTTTACTTTGTTAAGCACAAAACCTAGAACAACTAGGGTTCACATATTTGCACCAACAACTTATGCTAAGCAAGACAAGCAACTATGTGATAGCAATATATACTTCAAGAACGAAGTCTATCACAAAGTAAGGTGCATAAGTAAGAGCTCGGGTACAGATAATCGAGGCATGTGGGGACAACGATATTTTACCGAGTTCCTCCCAACATGGAGTATGTATCGTTTTGAGAGGGGGTGGTATCAAACCACCAACGCCACAAGAGGCCTCCCTTTTCTCCCGTGAATCTCACCCCAACGGGATCGACCCACACTTCCACTATTGGTGCACTTGTCGGTGGTAATTCGGAACCTCTCACAAGGTTGGGGCACTTCTCCACAACTTATTTGGAGGCTCCCAACAAACGAGCTTGGGGGAAACTCCACAACTTAATTGGAGGCCCCAAGTAATCCAAGAACCTGCAAAACCAACAAACCGTCTAGGGTTCCAAGAACCCAAGAGTAAAAAGCTTCTCACCTTTCACTCAATCGAATCCTCATCGAGAACTCAAACCGATGCACCAAATGCAAATGGCAAGAACACAAGAAGTTCTCACATACTTCTCTCGCAAATTCCACCAAATCTACAAAAGCTTGTGGGGGAAATAAGAGAGGAAGAACAATGGAGGAAATCCACAAAATACTCCAAGATCTAGATCCCAAGATGTTCCCCTCACTTAGAGGAGAGATTGATAGGTGGGGTTGTAGATCTATATCTCCTCTTTAAAATCCCTAAAGTATATGCAAGAATCAAAGGAGGGATTGAAGGTAAGCAAGCTAAAGAAGGTAAAGAATGGAGGGGAAGGCTTGCAGAACTCGTACCAAGCCTATTGGGGAAGAAGGTTCCTTTTTATAGGTCCACTGATTTCTGACCGTTTTCTGCCCTTTGGGAAATTTCCACACCGGAGACTCCGTTGTGTAGACCAGAGACTCCGGTCTACACCGAAGACTCCGGACCACCTCTGGTCCGTCTCCATACCACCATACAGAACGTCCCAGCTGACTTGGGGAAACCTCCTCCAAAAATACTTCAAAGACTCCGGTCTCTTGTACACCGGAGACTCCGGTCTGTCCACACTGGAGACTCTGGTTGGCATGAACGCACTGGAGAATCCGGTATCTCTCCGGTCCACACCGGATATTCCGGGATAGATATTCCATAAACCTTTTGTTTTAGCCAGGGAGGATAGAACCAAATAAGAGGCAAACTTCAAATGGCGATATCTAGAGTTTGGAAACTCCGATTGACCCAAAACCAATTTTGTTGGAAAGGGGACGAAAAGAGCTACGCAACTGACAAAATTTCATATATTATAATGTGAGATACCTCCCTTGGTGAGAAACTGGAAAACCTCAAAGATAAAAAACGCAATAAGATATAAAAGGGAAATCTGTTTTTGATGAACTAGGGCTTGTTATGAATATTACCACAAGCTCTAGAACCTCACATGGATAAGATCCAACTAACAACCAAGAAAGGATGATGCTAAGTATGCAAAGGTATGAGCTCTCTCGGAAAGATATGATCGAGTTACTCACTTGAGAGCCCCTCTTGATAGTACGGTTATATATCCTATAAACCGGTCTCCCCAACTAACACCACGAGACCGGTAAGAAGGAAACCCTATCAAGATCATACCTTTGCCTTGCGCATATTCCACTTGATGTTGATGTAGATGATCTTGTCCTTCTCAAGATGGAACACCTTTCTTGATTGCTCTCGCACTGCTTGATGAATACTTGCAAGTTTCTCCCCCATACGACATGGGGAAACCTTTACTTTTACCATGATCACCGAGGATGGTAAACTTCAAGCATGATATCTTCTATATATGGCACATCTTTAGCTTGCACAACATTACTTCTAACATCATTTGGATTATGTCTTGAAGATACATATGATGAACTCTATATTCTTCTTCAAGACACCTTTCCAATAGGCTCAACTCTCACATGACCAATCTATGGATCACTCTTTGAACACCTTGGTCATCACTTGATCCTCTTCACTTTCTTCTTCTCCAAACCTTGAAGCCAACATATGGTTCAAGCATTGCCTATGGACAATTCCTACAAGTACAACTTGATACAAGCATTAGTCCATAGATATTGTCATTAATTACCAAAACAACACATGGGGGCCCACATGTTCTTTCAAATACAATAATAACAACTTTATTATTGCCTCTCGGGCATATTCCCTTCATTAGGAAAAACCTAAATATTAGGCATCAATGTATATTTGGATAGATTGAGACGCTTGGTGCATAGATGGAATATTGAATGAGTTCAATATGGACACGACGAGAAAGGTTCTTACCTTATGGAAAAGGTTGAATCAAGATTCAAGTGTTTTAACACTTGGTGAGTAAAATCACATGGATATCTTGATAAACGAGATTCAAGTGTTTTTACACTTGGTGAGTAAAATCAAATGAATATCTCAATCATTATTCCGTGATATGTACATATCCAGATATGTCCTATGCTCTAATGTTATGAGCTTATACCAGGATGACTCATAAGATGATCATTGGACGATAGTAAGGATATTCTTATGATCTTTGGAAGAAATAAAAATATGTTTTGTATATAGAAGTGATAGATAGTTGATTGTAATGTGTTACATTGACACTTACAGATAGTTCATTGTAAGAAGTTACATTGGTACTATACAAATAGTTCATTGTAAAGTGTTACATGGACACTATACAAATAGTTCATTGTAAAGAGTTACATTGGTACTAGCTTTGTCACAAAATACAAATTAAGTTTATCTCAATTTTGGCTATAGGTTAAGGGGCACAATGTAATGGAAGAAAGTTCCATGATGGATTTTGATGAGTTCCAAATTTATGGACATTGTGATGAATACTACAATGAAAGGCTAAGTATAATACTGCTATTGTAGCAACAATGGAACTAGGTGTGGTTAGATGGTCTAGTAATATGAAGATATATATTGTATGACAATTATTTCAACATGTTTTAAACCCCAAGGAAGTAAGGTCTCACCAAATTTATACAATGTCATCTCATTAGAGAATGAGTGATGCGTAGAGACGCAAAGACATTCAAATACACACAGACCTAAAAGTGTCAGATCTGGGATTATGTTTACCACTAGCAAACGCGTATATAGAACAGCAAAGTGCTATAGGTGTTGAATGCGCAAGTTTTTCAAACTATATTATTGACTCTAGTGCAAGTGGGAGAATGAAAGGAATATGCCTGAGAGGAAATAATAAAGTGGTTATTATTGTATTCCATGTTTATGATAAAAGTTTATTTATCATGCTATAATTGTGTTAATAGGAAACATTAACACATGTGTGATTTATAAATAAGAAAATATTCATAGTAAAGCCTCTCTTTATACTAGCATGTTGATTATGTTGGGAATATGCCCTAGAGGCAATCATGCATGATGATATTTCCCATTGTATTCATAAAGATATTAAGTTGTCCTTGTATAAACATCTGATGTGTATCATTCAATATGTGATTCAGTTGTGGAACTATACATTCATATTGTTTGTACTAAATATCCTTGGTCATCGAGGTTGTGCTGGACACACAACTTATACCAATGTGAAAGTCGGCTGATGACTCGGTTCCACTTATCATGGGAATGGAGATGCTATTCCAACTTACACAGATTTGGCTAAAAGAGTTTAGCGAGTCAGATTGACCCATATTGAGGTACAACGAACAAGTTGTCATTTGTATATCTCAATCAAGGTAATCCTTAGACCCGAGGTTGTTGCACAGTCCGAGTTGAGGATCACCGACTTAGGTTCTACGAAACGCTGAATCGTAACTGGGCAGTTATAAAGGCAGAGTTCGGTTCGACTGAGAATCAAGCTGCGTGATGTGAATAACCAAGATGGGATTTTGCCCCTCAAGATGGAGAGATATTCTCTAGGCCCTCTCGGATGATATGATTCGGAAAGAATGGACATGCACGACTCGGTTAAGTGTTAACTGAGGCGATCGACTAAGAGTTAGTCGAATGAATCACTTATCTCGAATCGAGAAGAGAGTCAGACTATTTAAGGGGTGACAAATATTCGCCTATAGTCTGACAAGGTATATCGTGAGGCAAAAGGGACTCGGACGCAAGTCGCATTGGAAAGGCAAGTCGTCGTGACACTTTGGTACTTGGGAGTCGCCACGTTCTGCTAGGAGCCACTACCGACTAATTGATTGAGAGTTGGACTCCAATCGTGTCCAAGTAGCCATGAGCCTGCGGGGTCACACACTTAAGAGCGGGAGCAAATTCGGATTGGATCTGAACCGGAAATCTGGTTGGTTTGGACCCGAGCCGGATTTAGATTGAGTTAGTGAGTCGGACTCACAGTGGCTAGTATTATATGGGATTTAGTGAATGGGCCACGAGTTAGTGGATCCCACTTTCTCTCCCTATATATAGTGGGGCTCAAAACCCTAGGAGGGTTGATCGGTTAGGTCATTCCATGCATTGGAAACCCTAGATCCACAACAGTCTAGCCATCGCATCAAACCTAGCAGTTCGTCGCCGGTGCTCATCCTTGTACGTGTGGATACCAGTAGAGGTGATGTACGATCAGCACCAGGACGATCATGATCGGATCAGATCGTGAGGACTGCACCGCATTCAACTAACGTGCTTCATCAGTAATCCGCAATTGCACGTCTAGTGGTAATCTTCGTGGCATTCTACCTCAGCTAGATCTTGGGATCACCACGTGAGAGGAAAAGATTTTGTTTTACCTCTGCGTGTCCCAACAGTGGTATCAGAGCGATAGCTTATGGTTTTAGGCTCGGGATCTCGCATATGTGATATGCGGTTGGCTATAGATTAGATCTATATGTAGTTTTGGTGGTCGATCTATGAGATAAATCGGTTTTGTACGATGTTGATTGGATCAACTGTACTCGGGGAATGGTAGATCTGATTTCCGTGATCATACTGCTGAGGTCGCGGAACGACATACCCCTACCGGTCGGTTTCCGCCATCGGGGTAGACTGTGACACGTAAATCCAGAAGCGGTGATCGAAGATCAAAAGAGTTTGATCAAGTCAGAACAATGGTCGGAATCCATGTTCAGATCATAGATGAGATCTACGTTTTCAGAATCCATGCACCTAGGCTCCAGTGGGACCATCGGCTTCGCCCTGTCGTAGCGCCTTTGATGTCTTTGCGAGTTTCACAACACCGGTAGATAGTGTATCTATGCATAACTTGTTTTTGCAGGAATTTGTGAATGGTATGGTTCATGTGCATGTGATGTATGTAATCCATATTTGATCTGCGAATCACGGTTTTGTCAGCCGGCTAGAGCCTAGGTGCTATAATTTTATTGTATAATGACCTGCGCGTCGGATTCTCTATGTAATTTACTTTACTAAGCTAGTGTAGCTGTTTGGAGAACCCGGATGGCATGCAAGTCAATGTACAAGTCGGCGACATGGAGTAAGACAGCAAGTGACAAGAGTTGGCACGAGTCGGATTACAGGCTTTGTGGAGATGGAGATCACCATGAAGAGAGCCATACCATTTCACATTATAATTTCTTTATTTTGTGTTGTTGATATGTCTCTGTTTTACCTCTATTATATAGTTGGTAAAATTTAATCCCTCAAAGAAGGTCTAGTCGGTTTTCCCGCCAGTGTTTGCACCATCACAAGTCGGAAATTTTGGTAGCGGGCTCATAAAATTGAGATGCTGCCAATTCTTTCCGACTAGGTGGGTTCGAGTCGGACTCTTACCGCGGAGACACTCGGTAACTAGACGGGTCTATCACAACGGTTGTGGGACTCAGGGAAAATTCGGACGAGAGCCGAGGCATGTGATGCCACCCGACCAACAGGAATCGTATGAGATACGATTAACAAGGAGTTGTCTACCTAGATCACTTGGCGGCTAGCGGTGATGATAAAGCTCACTAGCTGACTTGCTTATCTAGGATCCTAAATCACTAAGTAACCATTATAGGGGTGTTGGTTCTAGTGGGAGCATAAATATTAAAGTGTTTAATATGCTTGCTCTTTTATGAATACATGTCTTAAGTGTTTTGCATATTTTCTGTTGTAGATCATGGCACCAAGTAACAATCACCCTTAGATATCCGGTTTTGCTTTGAGAACCATTCTTGAGAAATATAAACTAAATGAAACTAATTTTACCAACTGGTATCAAAATCTCAGAATTGTTCTCAAACGAGAAAAGAAGGACCATGTCCTAGATAACCCACTTCCAAATGAGCTGAATGAGAATGCGACTGTCGCTGCCACCAATGCATATCGTCGGGCTAAGGATGAGTCCATGGATATTAGCTGTCTTATGCTTTCTCACATGGAACCTGACTTGTAGAAGCAGTTCGAGAATGTTGAGGCCTACGATATGATCGAAAGCCTCAAAAGTATGTTCCAGGCTCAGGAGAAGACTGAGAGGTATCAAGTCTCTTAGGCTTTGCTGAGTTGCAAGCTAAAGGATGGTGATCCACTGAGTCCGCATGTGATCAAAATGGTTGGTTATGTGCAGTCTCTAGAGAGGCTTGGCTACCCCATTAGCGAAGAGTTCGCTACGAATATAATTCTGATCTCTCTTCCTAGTGCGTATGGTCAGTTCAAATCGAACTACCACATGCATGGTATGGATAAGAAGCTCACTGAATTGCATGGGATGCTCAAGAAGGAAGAGGCGGATCTCAAGAAGGGCGCCAATCAAGTGTTGATGGTGCAGAATAAGGCTAAGTTCAAGAAGAGTTCTTGGACTAAGAAGAAGGCTAAGTCAGGAGGAAAGCAGGCCCAGGACCTAGTCCCAAGTGCAGGGACTAAGCCATCTCGTTCAGCCGGATCCACTTGCTTCTACTGCAAGGAGGATGACCACTGGAAGAGGAACTGCAGCAAGTATTTGGCCAACAAAGCCAAGAGTGGAGGTATGACTTCCGACTCAGGTACACTTGTTTGCAATGTTATAGACATTTATCTTGCTGATGCATTTAATAGTTCTTGGGTATATGATATCGGGTCAGTTATTCACATCTGCAACTCGTTGCAGGGACTAGTAAGAACTAGGAGCATAGAAAGAGGCGAGGTTGATATTCGAGTCGGCAACAAAGCGAGAGTCGCTGCGTTGAAAGTCGGCACGATGCAAATTCATTTACCTTCTGGATTCATTATGGAACTAAATTATTGTTATTATGTTCCAGTGCTTAGTCGAAACATTATTTCTACTTCATGTTTGATGAGGCAAGGCTATGTGTTGAATATTAAGAATAATGGTTGTTCTTTATATTTGAATGACATGCTTCACGGATTTGCACCCGTCCAGGCTGGGTTATTTATTTTGAATCTTGATGGTGAGTCGGTCTATAACATAAATGTTAAAAGGTTGAAACCAAATGATCTGAATATGACTTACTTTTGGCACTGTCGGCTTGGTCATATAAGATGAAAGGCATGAAGAAGCTCTATGATGATGGACTCTTAACTTTGTTCGACTTGGAGTCGTTCGAGACATGCGAAACTTGCCTACTCGGCAAAATGACCAAGACACCTTTTGCAAAGAGTTGCGAAAGGGCGTCCAACTTATTGGGACTAGTACACAGTGATGTATGTGGACCAATGAGCACGACAGCCAGGGGTGATTATGAGTACTTCATTACCTTTACTGATGATTTGAGTCAGTATGGATATATCTACTTGATGAAATATAAGTCGGAAGCCTTTGAAAAGTTTAAAGAATTCCAGAATGAAGCACATAATCAACTCGGCTATTCGGTCGGACCGAGGAGGTGAGTACATGAGCCATGAGTTTGATGACCATCTAAAAGGTTGTGGAATAGTTCCACAACTTACTCCGCTGGAAACACTGTAGAGGAACAGTGTCTCGAAAAGGCAGAATCGGACCTTGTTGGACATGGTACGATCAATGATGAGGCGAAAATATCTGCCTTTATCATTTTGGGGTTATTGTATAGAAATAGCGGTGTTCACACTAAACATAGTACCATCAAAGTAGGTAGAGAAGACACCGCATGAGATGTGGACAGGAAAAAAGCCGAGTTTGTCTTTTCTTAAGATTTGGGGTTGTGAAGCATTTGTCAAGCGAATTTAGTCGGACAAGCTTACGGCCAAGTCGGGTAAGTGTATTTTCGTGGGGTATCCAAGGGGAACCTTGGGTTACTACGGTCCTGTTTGTTTGGGCTGTGGCTGGCTGGCTGTGGCTGGCTATGTAGCTGTGCAGGAAAAGCTGCTGTGCAGGGAAAGCTGCTGTTCTAAATTTCACTGTTTGGTAACTTAGCTGGCTGTCTGGCTGTAGACGTGAAATTGTCTAAAATACCCTTAAAGTTTAACTAATTTTAGTAGAAATGCTATCGTGCACTTATAAATACTACATCATATATTTTTACGTACTCTTTTAGCTACTCCCTCCGATCCATATTAATTGACTTTGATTTATCAAAATTTGAATGAACCTATATACTAAATAGTGTCTAGATTCATTAAAATCTAGACAAATTTGAGTCAATTAATATGGGCCAGAGGGAGTTCTTCTAATGGAGACGGGTTATTTGTCAATGAATTATAACCAAGTTAATCAAACAAATAAATTTACAATCAGCAACAATTCACGAGTGCCTCTTGTATTTACTATTTCTTTAATTGAGTAGTACATCACGAGCAAGCAAATGAATTACCAGAAGACACCACCGCACTCCTCCAAGAACTAGACGAAAAGAGCATCTTTGTAGCACAACGACGCGAGCAAGAAAATTTCATAAACAAATCGGGACCCAAGCCCAGCCAAGGAGCATGTTAGGTCAGCGACTGAATGAACTCGAGCGGCGCCGCTTCGATCTTCCTATCGGGACCTGGCTGGGAGTGGGGCCGGAGACTGGTGGCGGGTCGGGCAGTACGGCGACGATTTGATTTGGCTGTCCCTTCGATCTGGAACAGCGGGCATTCGGCGTGGAGGAGATCGCCGATGGGAGGAGGTCTGCCCAAGGAGAGGAGGTGTGGCGGGGAGAAGCACCGGCGGCGGAGAGAAGGTCGGGCGCATAGGAGCTCCGGCGACGCTAGAGCGAGTCGTCGTCAGGGTGAGGATGTCGTTTCGTTTTTCTTTTGGCCCAGATAGATTTCTAAGAGATATTTTTGAGGCTGATGAGTGGCAGTATGCTTGTAATTTATTCAAAGGATTTGTCCAGACGCAGATAACGTTTCGGTTGCGAGAGAGGAAGCTGCGGGAAGCACCCCTCGAGGTGCTTTTCCAAGTTTGGCTATTCGGCTCGGTGGCTTCGGCGGAACGTAACGCGCAGCCGTCCCGTTTGTTTAGTTTGACTAGCTTTTTCTAGTGAAAAGCTACAGAAAGCTCAAACAAACACCTCCTACTTCAACAACCGAGAAGAGGTCAAAGTGTTTGTCGCTTGGAACAGTGTCTTCCAAGAGAAAGAGTTTCTCTATCGGGGAGTCAGTGGGAGCACAGTGCAGCTCGAAGAAATTCGAGAGGAACCAGCTAGTAGTGAGTCAGCAAAAACCTTGGAGGTTGAGCCGACCGTGGTAGCTGAGCCGGCAGCAGCACCTATACTACGAAGATCGGCGAGATTACGAAGTGTTCATAATGTATTACTTTTAGACAGTGATGAGCAGGCAAATTATTCGGAAGCGATGGTGGGATCTGATTCTAAGTCATGGCTTGGAGCCATGAGATCCGAGCTAAAGTCCATGGATGAAAATCAAGTTTGGAACTAGGTTGATCTGCTAGACGGTGCAAGACCCGTCGAGTGCAAATGGGTCTTTAAGAAGAAAACTGATGTGGATAGCCAAAAATGCGATGCTTGACACGTCCAAAACGTATCTACTTTCCCGAACACTTTTCCTACTGTTTCTCCTCTAAACTTCTGTGATTTGGATACAACTAACATGGACTAACGTTGTTTTCAGCAGAATTGCTTTGGTGTCTAGTTTTTGTGCAGAAAATCAAATTTTAGGGAAAATCCTAGAAAATATGCCAAAACTCCTATTTTACCAGAAGACTCACGGAGCCAGAAGCTGAGATGGAGGAGGGCCACGAGGGGCCCACACTCCCTGGTCGTGCGGGACAGGCCAGGCCGCGCCTGGGAGGGGTGTGGCCACCTCGGGCACCCCCTCGGCCTCCCTCTTCTCCTACATAAAGCCTTCTGACCTAAAAACTCTGGGGGGTTTGACGTTTTTCCAGAAATAGTTCCGCTGCGCCACCACCACTAGAAACCGTGATTTGGAACCAAAAACTCCGTTCTGGCACCCTGTCGGGACGGGTATTTAGAGGAGATCATCACCGACGCCTCTCCATCAACCATTCATGTTTTCCCCATCCATGAGTGAGTAATCCCCCACTATAGGCTATGGGGATGGTAGGGTTGGATGAGATCTATCATGTAATTGAATAAGATTGCTAGGGCATGGTGCCTAGAATCTTTATTAGTGCTATTTGACTTTGTTGCAACTTGTTGTGCTTAATGCTTGTCACTAGGGCCCGAGTGCTATGATATCAGATCTGAACATATTATTGATTCATGATGATAGTATTGTTTGTGATCTTATCTGCAAGTTGTGTACACATATTATTGTCCGGAACCAAAGGCCCTGAAGTGACAGAAATTGGGACAGGCGGAGGGGATGGCTGTGATATGAGGATCACATGTGTTCACGGAGTGTTAATGCTTTGCTCCGGTACTCTATTAAAAGGAGTACCATGGAGCCCGAGGCGTAAAACCATGCCCGGAGTTACTAGGTGAGTTCATTTTCATTTGTATTTCTTGCTTCTCTCTTTCTGTCTTTTGATTCGAATTTTTGTGCTTTTGCAGCGCTCCTCTCTCTGCCAAGCCAAGCGGTCCGAGTATGACGAGTCATACCACTCGGCTGCCTTCTCCTCCGCCCCCTGAAGATACTCGGGCTCCTAGTCCCTCTCGTGTTGGCTCTCCTCCTGCACCGACTCAGACATCGCCTCGGCGAGATGTACCCACAGCTTCCATTGCTGATGCCGACATAACTCCGCCAGCAGATCATACTATTGAACCTGTCGCCTCTGTTATGACCACCGAAGTTTCCCTCGAAATTCCTTTGACCCCCACAATTCCAGCTGCAACTCCAACTCCAACCAAGGATGCCACTATCTCGGCCCCCTTGGAAACCATAGTTCCTCCAGCCTCCAAGGATGCCACTCCTAGTGCCGAGGTTGCTGCCCCTGCCGACACCTCTTCTAAGGCTAAGAAGGTTGTTGTCACCAAACCTTCAGCATCTCAGAAGGGGCCGGCTAGTTCTTCTCAACCTAACATAGCCGATGCACTCCGCAAGGGGGCTTCCTCTGCTAAGCCTGTTGTCACCCCAGCCGCTGATAGTCAGCTTACTCTCCACAAGAGTCCCGCGGCGGCGGTGGTTACCCAACGGGTCCGAGGTAAAGTGCTGACCCGTACTGAGAGTGGGAACAACCTCGGCTCTTTGGTGGAATATGCCAACAATTGGAACGCCGCCAATCAGCTTGAGGGCAATCCGAGTAATCAGCCATTTTAGCTTTCCGACATCAGTAGTCATTTGCACATGGCTGCTAAGATTGTTCTTGAAAGTGACAAGATGAACGAGGTAAACGCTTCTGTTGATATTTGGTCTGTTATTCAAATGATAGCATACATACACTAGTCCCCGAAGCTTGCAACCGAATAACTTGTTGTTCGTTTGGAAGCTTTGTTAGGCTTCAAATGCATTATTTGCTAAGTAAATTTCTTGTATGACTTGGATTGATCGTGGTTCATCCGTACTCCATATTAAGCGTTGCTGAATCCGGATCTATTTTTGGCTTTGAATATCCAGCCACCTAGATTCGAGTTAAGTTCTGCTCGATTCGGATCTGTCTTAGCTTCGAATATCCAGCCACCTAGATCTAAGTTAAGTTTTGCTTGATTCGGATCTGTCTTAGCTTCGGATATCCAGCCACCTAGATCCGAGTTGAGTTTTGCTTGATTCGGATCTGTATTAGCTTCGAATATCCAACCACCTAGATCCGGGTTAAGTTTTGCTTGATTCGGATCTGTCTTAGCTTTGGATATCCAGCCGTGTAATTCATTTTGGTACTTAGGTTGCGCATGATCGGCGGACAGCCGAATTCCAAAGGTTGCTCTTTGCACACAAGAAATTGGAAGAGAAATATGAGAAAGTTCTCCCCGTGGTGAAGAAAACTGGTAACTTAACAAATCTTTGTATTGTTCCTTAAGTTCTTAATATTTTTTGACTTGAGGTGCTAACCCATTTTTGCTGGTAAGCAGGTAATATTAATAATCTTAATATCCGCCTTAACAAGAAGGTCAAATCTCTAGAAGGTTAGTTATTCTTCTCCTCTATTGATTTTCGTTCGAGACATATCCTGGGTTTCTTATAAGCTTCTGGCTTTGGTATAGCCGAATTACAAACATTTGCAGCGTCGCATCAAGAATGCATATCCATGCCTGATATGATGCTGCATTTTTTAGAACAAGCCGCCACTCAATTTTTGGTAGCTTAAAGAAAAGGATGAAGAAATAACCCGGTTACGTGCCGAGGTTGAGTCTCTCAAACTCTCGTAGAAATCCGAATTGGAAAAGGTTGATCAGGAGTTCTCTGAAGAGAAGAATCGACTAAGCCTGCAACTGCAGAAAGACAAAGAACTCCTCGATGCTGTCGAGCTGAAGAATCGGATGATGAGCGAGGAAATCACTCGCTTTGAGAAAAATAAGGCCGACTGGACCCAGGATCTCCAGAAAATGTTGAGTTATATTCATCATAAGTTTTTGACTGTGGCCGAGTTATCTTCTTCACTCTCTTACTTTTAACTGATATATTTTAATTTCACGTAGATCATTTTCCGGAAGCTAGGCCCGTGAGCTCTAAACCAGTGATTTCCGCTCGTCAGCGCCGAGGTGTCTCCGCGAATTCGAGTCCAGAATATTGAATGGAAGATTACTTGATTGCCGTTGGCGCTGCTATTGGGACAATGAAGATTATGGGCAGGGATTTTGTGCAAGCAGCCATTCGGGCCTACCATGTTATCTGGCCAAATACTTCTGGAACTCCTGATATTGACGAGGTCAAAATACTTGTGGAGAGATTAATGGCATTCCAGACCCAGTTAAATCTCTGGAGGGAATCTGCTGGGAGGGCTGGTGCTGACATGGCACTTACAGTCGTTCTGTCTAGGTACGAGGACATTTCGCTCGACACTTTGATAAACTTGCGCACTGGCTCTCGTTGGGTTGAGGATCCAAAATTCGTCGCTCGCCGCCAAGCTCGTGTCTTCCAGCTGGTTGAGTACGCTTATGTGCATAATTGGATTGAAGGTCCGAGTTTTCTTCCCAATCCAGCGGATGACGTCAGATTGAAGACGCCTCTGATGATGATTCGGCCGACCAGGATGAGGCAGAGGGTGACTCGGACAACTCCCGTAATTCCAATGCAAGCTCGGATGAGGGTGACTCGGACAACTCCCGTGATTCCAATGCAAGCTCGGATGAGGGTGACTCGGACAACTCACGTGATCATCTTCCAAGGGGACTGGGCATTCTCAAGCTCAAACTAATGTTTCTCAGCAGCCCAGTATTTCCCCCGAGGCTACTGTCGCTTCTGTTGAAGGCGAAGTAACTTCGGTCGAGGCGTCGTCTACCTCAGAGCGCCCAGCTCCTGAAAATGCCCCTGCACAGGAGACCGAGGTCGCGCTGCCATCATCCGAGATAGCCATTCCTGATGCCCCTGATCATGCTACTGCCCCTTAAGGGTGCTATAACATCCCTAAAATCATTTTTCAAACTCATGCATATCATCCATGCATCCATGATCATTTAGAGTTCCATTTCAAAAACAGGAGCATATGTTGCTCATTATTTTATGTAAGTATGCTCTAGCCTTAGTGCTACTTTCTAATGAGAAAGGTACTTATTTTATTCAGTAATGTTTTGAGTTCAAACTTAAGTGATTTCCAAAGCTTGAGCAAAAGTTTTCAAAACAAGGTATGAATATAAAACCAATTTTATGCCTATTATTTATATCTCATTAAGGCTTGGTTTTATTTTATTTTTCAAATGATCAAAGTGTGTTTGAGTAAATAGAAGTGTTTGACACACATTTAAGTACAAAGTTCACTGTACAAAAATCTATAGAAGATTTGAAATCAAACTTGTTTGAATTAGGGTTTGAAAATCATTTCTAAAAATCAAACAGAAAAAGAAAAGCAAAAAGGAAAAAAATAAAACCTGGAGCCAGCCTTTCGGCCCAACCCAACCACTCAGCCCATCTAGCCCAGCGAAGGAAACGATTCGCACTCAGAAACCTACCCCTCAGTCACTGACTGCCTGGAACCACCTCCTCTTCTTTTCTCGCTGACAACCGCGGCCCACACGTCAGTCATCGTCTCCACCCAGCGACGAGTTCCTCCCCAAATCACTCTGAGTGTTTCCTGTTTAATTCCACTGATTCAATTCCGTTGAATGCTCAAGTAATTCACACCCACGTCCTCGCCTACTTAAGCACCATGCTCCCCTTCCCCTTTTCCCCCAAACCCCACCCCACCGGAGCCACCAGGCTGCTCGGATTTCTCTCTGGACGCCCCTCTGCTCCAACGAGCTCGTCGTCGAATTCCGGTAAGAATCGCATTCCCCTCTGCCTATGGTTCATACTAGCTGTTTCTGCACCCTCGTACGAACCTACTGACACTCTCAGCTTGCTCGCGCATGCTCTGTAGCCTCGGCAGCAACATCAACTGAGCTCCGCCACCGTCTGCTTGAACTCAGGCGACCGTTCCCCGTAAGCCCCAGCTTCCCCTCTCCCTATGTTCGATACGCGTGTGATCCCCAGCATCCTACGCACCTAATGGCACCCTTTTCTTGTCTTAGCGTGGCCCAGAACATCGTCTCCGTGGCCAACCGAGAGCAACCGACGCCGTCTCAATCTCCGACGAGCAATCAACATCGACTCTGTACGCCCCTTCGCCAACCGAGCACACGTCGAGCATCCCCTCGCCACGGAGATTCTGGTGAGCATCCTCACACCTCCCCACGCGACCTAGCTCGCCGGCAAGCTTGCAGCCAGAGCGCGCCGCCGCCTGTCGCCGCCGCTAGCACCGCCTGTTTAGGGTTAGCTTCTTTGGGCCGTTGGATCTAGATCCACTGGACACGATAGATTCAATCACCGAAGAGGTACGGTTAGATCTGAGCCGTAGGATTTTAGTTAGATCTGACGGTTCGTGAACGTGATCCAGCGCGAAGCGGTACCAGCCAACCAGATGCTGTCGCGTGGCATGAATTTTGTTTTAAAAATTTGAATTAGATCAATTAGATGGTTAAACTTGTTTAATTCATAACTTTTGATTCCCACGTCCAAATTTGAAAAAATTTATATCAATGGAATCAGGAGAGAAAATCATTTCCATTTATGCAATGTGTTTAAAGTTTTGCCTCTGTTAAAATGGTTGTTTTTGCAGAAACATTTGTAGGAATAAATTGGGTATAGTAATAATTTGGAAAATGTTTTGCTATTCAAATAAAGTTTATTTAGCTTGTTTTGTACTTGTTTATGATTCAGTACAGTGCACTTGTCTTGTTTGGTGTAGAAAATCATCACATGGCATATTGCATACATTCATGTATTTTTGTTTGTATTAATTGTATATGTGATTTTGTGCCATTATTTTATGTGTAGATTTTGGTGCAAATAGTGATTGTGATTGTGAGGATTGTTGCTACTCCCCAAACTACCAAGGCAAGTGGTGCTTCATGATTTATTCCTATGTTTTTCAACTATGCATTAGAAATATTTTGCTAGTCTTGCATGGATATTTTTGATCTATATGCTATACTTGGGAAATCCTAGTAGTTGTAGAATTGCTAGAATTATTTCTAAGTCTTATCAATGCCATGCTTAGCCTAGTTAGTAGCAACCAAGGGTGGTTATATATTCATGCTATGAGAAAATATTTCTAAGTCTTTGGACTTGTGTTTTGTTTAATAAAACAACTAAGTGAATGAAACACCTGGGTGGAATGGAAGGAATGGCTTTTGTTGAGTGGTTACATAAGGCCCATTTCTATGGTTTACCTTGTGTATCTCACTTGTGGAAAGCCACCCAGGAACAAAGGGATTTGAGATGCCATATGTTAAGAAGCTTCTAGTGCAGCCACTTGGCAATATGGGCTCTGCCTGGATCACATAAGTTGCAATAACTTATCCATTTGGACAGTTGGTGGTAGTGGGATGATAGGTTGGAGCACGTCCATTTGGTCTAAGGGAAGGCTTCTAAAAGGTCCTGTCTTGGTGAAAATCAAGTCTTGTGGGGAAAGTGCACAACCTCTGCAGATGGAAGAATCTAAGTACTTAGCCATGTCCCTAGTATTGGACAACTTGAGCATCAAGACATGGAAGCTATCAAGAATCTCCTCATCCCAAATTCTAAGTAAAAACTTGTGGTTGAACAAGGGTGAAGGTTCACCAATTTCTATTGGTGATTCCTTGGGAAAGATTTTGACAAAGAAAAACTTAGTGTTTTCAACTAATAGGTAAAACCTATTTTGAGCAAAGCAAGCCTAAGCTACACTTAGCCAAAAAATGCATATAGTATCTAGTTGCCAATATTACTCTAAGGTATCACTTGCCAATACTATTCCAATGTATTAACCCACTGTGGCTGTAACTTGTGATGTTGCAGGTTATTCTGATGGTGATTAGGGGTTATGAGTCTACACCCAACATGCTTGCCTGTGGCACATGAAGATGAAGACTTATTATTCTATTACATATTTAAACTCTTGTATTAGGCCTGTGGCCATGGAGTTGTAAAAGACTATGTTTGTCTCTGGAATGACTTGTAATAATGACCTTTGTTTCTGTGTACTTCATCTTAAACTGTGGATGCTAGCATTGATCCAGGGACTAGCATTGCAATCACAGGGATCCTTACCTTTATAAAGGGAGGGATCTTATAGATGGTATCAGAGCACTGTGTTGCCTGTAGGATTATGACCCTAGGATTGGAAACCACTGAGGAAAAAAAATCAACAACTTTCACACTTGTCTTTTCTTCTCGTAAACTTTTCTAATCTTATTTCTCATCTCTATTTGTAGATGAACTCCATCAACGAAGCCGTGAGGAAGGGACCACTCATGACTATGACTTTGGAATGTGAGACAGAATTTCCCAAGGCTCTCAAGGACCTCATGGTTGCCATGGGAATACATGGTGCAGCTGTGTACAAAGGTTTTCCTGTGATGGATAAAGGAGTTGAATACTGGTGGGTGCAACTTCACTTGTATAAAAACAAGGAAGACAACCACAAGGAGTCAGGATTCTGCATGGTCACCAACTCAGTGATGCACACTACATTCTTTGATTCTGCAAGGGATGCAGCTTGGAAGTCCATCAAAGAGCTTAGTGATAGAATCAAATGCAGAATGCTAAACACCCAAAATGACCTTAAGGAAGAAAAGAAGCATACCCAAGAGTTAGAGGCTACCAACCAAAGTTTAAGGAGGGACATCATAGACTTAGCAATGGAGTCATGTGATATAGATAGACATATTGCCTCTAGGGATGCCATGTTATCCAACTTGGCAAGTGAGATGGAATTGTAACGTACTTCGTTAGTTGGACCACCACACTTATCATTTTATTTCCCAAATGTTGTTTAAAATAAGTTGAACCTTGTTTGTTTGTAATGGATCCATGCATGCCATGACTTGTGTGTTCTGATTTCCAAAGTTATGCATGTGATGCCTTGTCTTGTGATTTATTTTAAGTTGTGTTGATTCTAACTTTTTCTATCTTATTAAATAGATGCCTAATGTTACTATCAGCACGGCTGAAGAGTTCAAGGGAACTCGTTTTGGCACTCGTATTATTGAGCTCACTAGTTTTCTCAATCTCCCACTTCCTACCATCATGATGCTTCCCCTCACCAAGTTCGAGAGGAAGGACCTTTGGGGCTTCAAGGTTACTCAGCCAGGACGCCAGACTGAGCCAGCCACGGAGGCCATCACATTCAAGCTCATGCATGATGACAAGGAGAGAGGCCTAGAGGTAGTCATGCAGGATTTTCTTGTACGTTTACAAGTTAGACACTCTCGAGAGATTTTAGAGGTACTCACTTCCACGCCTTCGGTAGACGTGATGAGGATGGTGAGTCCATTGACTTCGAGGATGCTTCGAGAGAGACGGTAGAGCCGATTCGTCTATACCTCCAGGACTTAGAGGTTCTTCTTAGGCACCTAGATACTGATAGGACCAACGTCATGCTCAGCAATGACGAACTCCAGGTGCATCTTCGTGAGAAGGACAAGCTCTTCGCAGAGCAAGACGATATAGTCAAAGAAATGGAGGCCAAGTTTGAGAGTCAGGATAGAAAGTTCAAGAGTCAAGAGAAGAGAGACCAGGATAGGAACAAGAGGATTCGATACATGACTGCAGAACTAGAGGCCAAGGACTTTGAGCTCGAGCATCAACAAGGTGTGATTGAGAGGCTTCGTGCACAGAAGAGGGCTCTCAAAGCCAAAGTAGAGACCTTGACCACCAATGTCGAGGAATACAAGACCGCTATGGAGAACGCAGGTATTACACTTGTTGATGAGGAGGTTGATGCAGAGGAGTAGTGATGACTACTCATTTACCATTTATTTACCATGCTTTTGATTATTGAGTCACAATGACCATCCAACATGTGGATGGCTTGCTATTGGTGTGTTTACTTTTCCAAAAACTTGTTGTCTGTGTTGTTGAACATTTACTACAATGATGTATGATTGTGATTTGTTATGTGATGTATTGTGCATGTTAGCATCTATGGGTATCTCATTCTTATCCTTATTGAAAACCACAGATGCCTCCCCGACGTGCCAATCCCAACCCCAACAACAACAACATCACCCCTGAGATGCAGCAGATGACGACAACTCAGACTCAGTTGATGCAAATGATGACCACGTTCATCCAGAATCAGAACAACAACAATAACAACAATAATAACAACAACAACAACAACAACAACAACAACAACAACAACAACAATCAGAACAACCCACCGGGTTTTGACATGCTTACCAGGTTCTTAAGACTGAGGCTTCTCAGGAACTACTGATCCTATGGTGGCCAATGATTGGCTACGCTCTGTGAACAAGGACTTGGTGAACGTTGGCTGTACTAATGAAGAGAAGGTCAGATTTGCAGCACACTTGTTGGAAGGACCAGCAGCCACTTGGTGGGATAACTTCCAGATCACCACTCCCATTGAGGATGTGACATGGGCTATCTTTGAAGATGGTTTCCGTACTGCTCACATCTCATCCGGAGTGATGAGTTTGAAGAAGAAAGAGTTTCATAACTTGAAGCAGCGCCACCGCAGTGTGGCTGAATATATTGAGGAGTTCAACAATCTGGCGCGATATGCACCGGATGAAGTTGACACTGATGCTAAGAGGAAGGAAAAGTTCCTTGAAGGATTGAATGATGAATTGAACCTGCAGTTAGCTGTGGCCTATGTTCCCACATACCAGTCTCTTTGTGACAAGGCTGCTATTTTGGAGAGAAAAATGAAACAAGTTGAAAGCGGGAAGAGGAGCACTCTGACAAGCACAGCTCGGGATCATGTCACAAGCGTTCCCATTATGATGATAGTGAGAATTCTGGATCCCACAAGCATGGGAAGTACAACAAACACCACAACCACAACCGTCATCATGACAACAAGCATCACCGTAGTCATGACAATGACAAGTATAAAAATCACAAGAGTGGATATAAGAGCCACCACAGTGGAAGTGGAAGTGGCAGTGGAAGCTAGCCTGTCAAGAAGGATCTTAGTCAGGTTGAATGTTTCAAGTGCAGGAAGATGGGGCATTATGCAAATGAATGCCCAGAAAATAAAGTTGAAGGACCCAACAAGCCCAACCCTTTCCAGAAGGGGCAAGTGAACCACATCAATGTGGAGGAAATCTATGAAGAGTCAGATGCTGTGGCTGGTAAGTTCAAACTCAATTCTATTCCAGCACTTGTTCTTTTTTATACTGGTGCATCACATTCATTCATATCAAAAGCATTTGTTGATAGAAATGGGTTTCCAACGGAAAACATTGGGTGTCCAATAAAAGTAAGTTCTCCTGGTGGAGACATGATAGTAAGTCTTGGATGCCGGGATCTAGTGATAGAGTTTGGAAACATAAGTTTCCAGTGATTCTGATAATCCTAGATTCCAAAGGATTGGATGTAATTTTTGGAATGGATTGGATGACCAAGTATGAAGGAGTACTAGATTGTGCCAATCGAACAGTTGCACTCACAACCCCGGAAAAGAAACGGATAAGATTCAAGTCTAATTTTGAATCGAAAGGGAGTAAGCTTAATTCTCTTAAGGGGGTTAGCATAGACAGTGTGCCAATTGTGAGTGAGTATCCGGATGTGTTTCTGGAAGAATTGCCGGGAATGCCACCAGATAGAGATGTGGAGTTTCTTATTGATTTGCTACCAGTATCTGGACCAATAGCAAAGAGACCGTACAAGATGTCAGTAGACGAGTTGAAAGAACTCAAGAAACAGCTTGGAGAACGGTTGCAGAAATGATTTATTCAACCAAGTTCTTCATACTGGGGAGCACCAGTTTTGTTTATGGAAAAGAAGGATAGAAGTCAAAGGTTATGCATAGATTACCGTTCACTCAATGAGGTGACTATCAAGAACAAATACCCTTTTCCTAGAATCAATGACTTTTTTGATCACCTAGAAGGAGCCTGTGTGTTCTCAAAGATTGATCTCCGATCAGGATATTTCCAACTCAAAATAAGGGAACAAGACATACCTAAGACGGCTTTCACCACAAGGTATGGATTGTATGAGTACACCGTGATGCCTTTTGGTTTGACCAATGCACCAGCATACTTTATGAATATGATGAACAAGGTGTTCATGGAGTTCCTTGACAAGTTTGTTGTCGTATTCATCGATGACATTCTAATCTACTCCAAGAGCAAAGAAGAGCATGAGGGAATCTACGATTTATACTTGAGAAGCTTAGAGAGCATAAGCTGTATGCCAAATTCAGCAAGTGTGAATTTTGGTTAAGTGAAGTTGGTTTTCTTGGACACGTTGTGTCAGGAGATGGTGTAGCAGTTGATCCTGCTAAAGTTTCAGCTGTAACTGAATGGGAATCTCCTAAGTCAATGAAAGAAGTTCGTAGTTTCCTTGGATTAGCAGGTTACTACAGAAGGTTCATTGAGAATTTCTCCAAGATAGCTAAGCCAATGACAGAACTACTAAAGAAAGACAAGAAATTTGCTTCGTCTGAAGGATGTGAACTCAATTTCCAAGAGTTCAAGAAGAGACTAGTGACAGCACCAGTCTTATGTTTGCCAGATTTGGAGAAAGATTTCCATGTATATTGTGATGCATCTCATCATGGATTAGGTGCAGTACTTATGCAAGAAGGGAAAGTTGTGGCTTATGCCTCGAGACAACTCAAAACTCATGAGGTAAATTACCCTACTCATGATTTAGATTTATCATCTGTTGTCCATGCACTCAAAACATGGAGACACTATATTTTGGGAAAGCGATGTGAAGTGTTCACAGATCACAAAAGTTTGAAGTATATCTTCACCCAGAAAGAAATTAACATGAGACAAAGAAGATGGCTAGAACTCATCAAGGACTATGACTTGAGTTTGCAATACCACCCCGGTAAAGCAAATGTTGTAGCGGATGCTCTAAGTCATAAGGTTTTTGTGAATGGCCTTACTAAGGGAGAATTGCCAGATGATCTGTGTGCCCAATTTAGAGATCTCTGATTGGAGATTGTGCCTGAAGGACATATCATGTCATTGGATGTTCAACCCACTTTGTTGGACAAAATCAAAGAAGCCCAAAAGACAGATAAGGAAATTGAAGAGATTAAGGAAAACATTGGCAAGGGAAAAGCCAAAGCATTCCATGAAGATGAATAGGGTACTTTATGGTATGGAAAACGTATCTGTGTTCCACAAGATCCGGAGCTTCGAAAAATTATTTTACAAGAAGCACACAACTCACCGTATTCCATTCATCCGGGTAACACCAAAATGTACATGGATATGAAGGAAAGATTTTGGTGGAATAATCTCAAGAAGGACATTGCCGAACATATTTCCTTGTGTGATGTATGTAGCAGAGTGAAAGCAGAACATCAGAAACTGGCTGGATTGCTGCAACCACTACCTATTCCTGATTGGAAGTGGGATAAGATTGGCATGGATTTCATCACCGGATTGCCAAGAAACAGGTCAGGATATGATTCTATTTGGGTAGTAGTGGATCGCTTAACTAAAGTGGCTCATTTCATACCCGTGAAGACAACTTACACAAGTGCTAAGTTAGCCAAGATTTATATGAATAGGATTGTGTGTCTACATGGAGTGCCCAAGAGTATTGTGTCTGATAGAGGAACTCAATTCACTTCTCATTTTTGGAGGCAACTACATGAATCATTGGGAACGAGGTTGGAATTCAGCACTGCTTTTCATCCTTAGACTGATGGACAAACAGAAAGGACCAACTAGATTCTTGAAGATATGTTGAGGGCATGTGCCCTAGACTATGGAGCCAGTTGGGATGAAAGTCTACCTTACGCAGAATTCTCTTACAACAACAGCTATCAAGCCAGTATTGAGATGGCACCATTTGAGTTTCTCTATGGGAGAAAGTGTACCACCCCATTGCTATGGAATGGTGTGGGAGAAAGAAGTTTGTTCGGACCAGAACTAATCAAAGAGTCTGAAGAGAAAGTCAAGCTAGTTAAGGACAGATTGAAGATAGCACAGTCCCGACAAGAGCAACGCAGATCCTAAGCATAGAGAAGTCATCTATGAAGTGGGTGATAGAGTTTATCTTAGAGTGTCACCACTTCGTCGAGTAAAGAGATTTGGTGTCAAAGGTAAATTGGCCCCAAGATATGTTGGACGATTCAAGATTCTAAGTCGTAAAGGAGAAGTAGCTTATGAGATTGAACTGCCAGAATCATTGTCTGCCGTTCACAATGTGTTTCATGTGAGTCAGCTTAAGAAATGCCATCCAGAAATGGAAGAGACTTCTTTGAAGGATACCATACCTTTGGAGGAGGTCCAATTGGAAAGTGATCTCACTTATGAGGAGAAACCTATCAAGATTCTTGAGACTGCAGAAAGAGTTACTCGGACTAAGACTATCAAATTCTACAAAGTTCATTGGAACCATCATTCTGAAGAAGGAGCAACATGGGAAAGAGAAGATGATCTTCGGAAAGACCACCCTCACCTATTTGCTAGACAACCCGAATCTCGAGGGCGAGATTCACCTTAAGGGGGTTAGATTTGTAACATCCCTAAAATCATGTTTCAAAATCATGCATATCATCCATGCATCCATGATCATTTAGAGTTCCATTTCAAAACCATTTCAAAAACAGGAGCATATGTTGCTCATTATTTTATGTAAGTATGCTCTAGCCTTAGTGCTACTTTCTAATGAGAAAGGTACTTATTTTATTCAGTAATGTTTTGAGTTCAAACTTAAGTGATTTCCAAAGCTTGAGCAAAAGTTTTCAAAACAAGGTATGAATATAAAACCAATTTTATGCATATTATTTATATCTCATTAAGGCTTGGTTTTATTTTATTTTTCAAATGATTAAGTGTGTTTGAGTAAATAGAAGTGTTTGACACACATTTGAGTACAAAGTTCACTGTACAAAAATCTAGAGAAGATTTGAAATCAAACTTGTTTGAATTAGGGTTTGAAAATCATTTCTAATAATCAAACAGAAAAAGAAAACTAAAAAGGAAAAAAAAAAATAAAACCTGGAGCCAGGCTTTCGGCCCAACCCACCACTCAGCCCATCTAGCCCAGCAACTCTCTCCCGCGAAGGAAACGATTCGCACTCAGAAACCTACCCCTCAGTCACTGACTGCCTGGACCCACCTCCTCTTCTTTTCTCTCGCTGACAACCGCGGCCCACACGTCAGTCATTGTCTCCACCCAGCGACGACTTCCTCCCCAAATCACTCCGGGCGTTTCCTGTTTAATTCCGTGGCTTCAATTCCGTTGAATGCTCGAGTAATTCACGCCCATGTCCTCGCCTACTTAAGCACCATGCTCTGTAGAGGTCTCAACCTAATAAGGTAGATTCCTCCTGTGTTTACAATGCTAGTCCCTAGATCAATAGCTAGCATCCAGAGTTTAGATGTAATATCAAGAAACAAAGGTCATAATATAACTTTATAACCAGGAATAACATAATTTTATTACATCATACATAGCTCATTTGGCTATTACATTACATTGCAGCGGAATAACTATGGTCAAGTGGTCCTTCATCTTCAAAGTGCCACAGGCAGATGTTGGTTGTAGACTTTGTAATCATAATCAATCAATCTTCACTAAAAACAATCAAACCTGCAACATACAAGTTACAGCCACAAAGGGTCAATACATTTGAATTGTATTGGCAAGTGATACTATGGTAATATAGTGGAGTCTATCATCTATATGCATTGGGCTAAGTGGTGTTGAGGCTTGCATTGCTCAAAATAAATTTTTCCTTAACATTTGAAAATACTAAGTTTTTGATTTGATAAAATCATTTTTCTCAATCAAAGATTGAAGATCCTTTACAAGGCATCTCTCAATCAAAGATTGAAGATTTCAAACAACCCTTGTTCAAACCACAAGATTTTAACTTAGAAATTTGAATGATGAGATTCTTGATTGCCTCCATGTCTTGATGCTCAAATTGTCCTTTACCAGGGACATGGCTAAGTACTTAGATTTTACACTCTGCAGAGGTGGTGCACTTTCCCCACAAGACTTGGTTTCCCAAGACAAGATCTTTCAGAAGCCTTCCCTTAGACCAAAATGGACGCGTTCCAACCTATCAAACACTACCACCCACTGTCCATATAGCTAAGTTCTTGCAACCTATATGATCATGGCAGAGCCCATATTGCCAAGTGGTTGCACTTGAAGCTTCTCAACATTTGACATCTCAAATCTCTTTGTTCCTGGGTGGCATACCACAAGTGAGATACACAAGCCAAGTCCATGGCCTTGTGTAACCACTCAACATAAACCAATCCTTCCATTTCCACCCAGGTGATTCATTAACTTAGTTGTTTTATTAAACAAAAACATAAGTCCTCAGACTTAGAGATTTTTCCATAGTGTGAATATATTTTCCACCCATGTTTTCTATTAGCTAGGCTAAGCTTGATAGTAGTAGGAATCTTAACTTAGGAAAATCCTACTAAGGATTCATCTACTAGGTTTTCCTATAGCAAGGTTCATACTTAGCAAAATTTATGCAAGTTTTACTTAGAGAAAATCACTAATGCATAGTGAAAGTAATGGGATAGAAAGTATGAAGCATCACTTGACTTTTTGGTAGAGGGTGTAGGTTCACTCCTTGTCCTTGCAACAATCACACTCTTCAAGACACTACAATTCAAGCAAGCAAGGCACAAACTCAATCTACCAATCAAGCAAAACAACACAAAAGATAACAAAGTCAAAGTAATGCATGCAAGCATGCCAAGCTTTGTTTTGTTTTTGAAATGTGGTTCCTAATGGGTCATGGAAATTTGAAAACACCTAATGGTCATTTTGTAAAGTGGCAAAGTCATTTGTAAATGGGTTTTATCTATAAACCATTTTTAAATCTTTTTCATCATTTTATGTGGTGGAAATTAGTTTTATCAAATCTAAAACCTTTAAGTCTTCACCAAAAGTTTCTAACTCTCAAGGATTGGTGTTTTGGTTCAGTATCTTTGAATCAAATTGTTTTCCCAAGGTTTTTATTCCAAAATCATTCTCATAATAAAACCATTATTTTTACTTGGCTAGAAATGGACTAATTCATTTAATCCTTCCTAAACTTTTCCAAATCCATTTTAAAAACCATGGGTTGGTTCCTAGGGTTAGTGAGTTTACAACAAACCAATTTGCAAAGGTTTTAGCCTTAAAAACATTTTTAAACAATTTTTCTAATCTAAATAAGCATACAAATGAATCTGCAAAAACAAGCAAACAAACAGATACTATTTTCTAAACCAAGGGCATGGTTGGCTAGGGCTTGTTCCACTGAATCCATTGATATAAAATTTGTAATTTTTGGACGTGTAGTTTGAAAGTTACAAGGGTTTCAAAATGGCTTTTAAATCTGGTTTCTAATTCTGTTTTAATCAAACACTGGCCACGCGTCGAGCCGTGATTGGCCGGTACCGCTTCGTGCGGATCGCACAGCTGCAACCGTTGGATTTCAACAGATCGCGTGGCCCAGAACGCTTGATACCCCTTCGACTATGTTCTTTCACAGTCACACGATCCTCATCTAACGGTCTCAATCGCTTGGCCAAAAGCTGGCGGCGCTGCACGGCGGCGACTGGCGGCGCGGCTCTGCTCGCAGTGGTTCTGGCGAAGCAGGAAGGAAGGGAGGGAGAGGATATGCTCACAGGGTTTGCAAGGGTGCAGAGAAGATCAACGCGGTTGTTGTTGCTGGAGGGGCGCACGGGGACGGGCAGGATTCCTCGCCGGAGTTGGTTCTGGCGGCGGACGCACGCGGTCGAGGTCGAGGACGACGCTAGGGATCACCCGGAGACAAACAAAACACACAGTCAGGAGCGCAAGGACACGTCGAAGGTGTGTGCGTGAACGAGAGGGGTCGGGGTGGTCTGGTTTACCAGAGAGGTTCCGCCGGAGTAGAGCCAGACGGTGGCGGTGTTGGGGTTGTTGTTGCCGAGGCTCAGTGGCGCCCGCGGGTGCGCTGCGGCTGCAGAAGGGTCCGCTGGGGGTTGCTGATCACAGCTGCGTGCTCGAGGAGGCAAAAGGTGGCGTGTGCTGGCCGGAATCCTCACCGGAGCAACGTCGGAGCCGTGGTAGTACAAGGCAAAATTCTGTGGACTGGGGGCGTGCTTGGGGGAGGAAACAGAGGGGAAGTAGAGAGGAGGGGCGGACGTTTTAAGGGAGCGTGGTCTCTGGGAGGAATCAAAGCCTCCTTCAACGCGCAATCACCACCGGAGTAACTCACTGCAAACGGCCGGGCGACGGGGTCTCGTTGAAGACGATGAACAGAGAAGGGTGGGTCCCGGCTGTCTGCGAGAGAGGAAGTGAGGGGAAGGGTCCACTTGTCATTGGTTCTGCGGGTGTGAGTGTGAGTGGAAAAGAACGGTTCGCTGGGGAAGAGAGGTGGGCTAGGTGGGCTGTTGGGCTGGGTCCAAATCACTTTTTTTTCTCTCTGATGGTTCTTTTCTTTTTCTATTTTCCAATTCTGTTTTGAAATTTCAAACAACCAAACAATGTCCAAATAAAATCAAATAATCCCCAAATCTTGCACTAAGAATTTGGTTCTGTTTTGTAGCATAAACCAAATTCCAAAATAAAATAATATTTTTATTCTTTTTAGGATCTATTCACTAATTAAATAAAATGGATCTTTAATTATTTAATAAAATAGGGTTTGATTTAATTAATAAAATCTTCTTTTGAAATCCAAATACTTTCAAGACCAAATCAGTAGGTATTAATTGAAAGTAAAAAAAATACTTGGAAAGCTTGTTTAAAACAAAATAACCTTTTACTTTAGGGTCCATTAATAATTAAATACAATAGACCTTCATTATTAAATCAACTAGGATTTATTTTATTTAAGATATTTATTTTGAAAAATAAAGCCAAAACACTTCAGTAGATTTAATTAAGAAAATAAAATACTTAGAAAACTTATTTAAAATAATTTAATAAGTTTTGATGTTTTAATTAAAATGGTAAAACCTTTTATTTAAATAAAATTTGGATATTAAATCCTTATTCATTTATTTAAGCAAACCTTTGCTATTTTTATTCCAAACAAAATGTTTTAATTCCAAAGCTTGGCCAAGGTTTAATTTGGCTTTATAAAATAATCTATAAAACTTTTATTTCAATTGAAAACCAAATCCTTTTATTTTAATGATCCAAAATAGTATTTCCAAAATATTTTGTTTTCCTTTATTTAAAATGTTTATCTTTTTAAATCCCTTTAGGATTTTATTTAATTCAAATGGGTTTGAAGTTCCAATTGAATTCAAAAAGTTTCTTCCGGCCTTGAAATTCAAACAAAGTTTTTATTTTATTCATTTATTTTCACATTACAAGATTTGGAAAATCTTGGGATGTGACAGGCTACCACCCTTAAAATAAATCTCGTCCCGAGATTTGGGAAGGTTAGGGTTACAAGCAAGTTCAAAACAACTAGGGTACTACCACCCTTAAAAATTTTCAAACAAAAATTACATATTGGCCTTCTTGGGATCCTAGGAAAACTTCCCTAAGCAAACTTTCACATTGTGTCCTTGGTTTCCATTCTTGACTCATGGGCCAAGGTTGAGTTTCTCCATAGGCTTGTTCAACTTGTTCTTCATCTTTTCTGGACAGTTGCTTGCATAATGTCCTGGATTCTTGCAGTTGAAACAATGAATGTCCTTGAGTTCTTTACGTGGCTCCTGTGGACAAGTTGCTACATAGTGGCCTAACTCTTTGCAGTTGTTGCACCACACTTGGTCAATCTCTTTATTCTTGTTGTTCTCTAGGCATTCACTGGAGTAGTGTCCCATTTCCTTACATTTACGAGATTGCACAAGGTTCATGTCTGGTCTTGGTTTCTTGGGTTTCTTTGATCCTTTGAATTGGGTTGTCTTGTTTGGAGGTATAACTGGTCCTTTTCCTTTGCCATCAACATTCTTGGCATACTTGGATCCTTCTTGTTTCCTTTGTTCAACAATGGCATAGATGGGGCATTGGATAGGAGCATGGCCGTTTCCTTCACACAAATAACATGTGGCTTGAGAGGTGGGGCATTGTGATTGTGAGGATTGTTGCTACTCCCCAAACTACCAAGGCAAGTGGTGCTTCATGATTTATTCCTATGTTTTTCAACTATGCATTAGAAATATTTTGCTAGTCTTGCATGGATATTTTTGATCTATATGCTATACTTAGGAAATCCTAGTAGTTGTAGAATTGCTAGAATTATTTCTAAGTCTTATCAATGCCATGCTTAGACTAGTTAGTAGCAACCAAGGGTGGTTATATATTCATGCTATGAGAAAATATTTCTAAGTCTTTGGACTTGTGTTTTGTTTAATAAAACAACTAAGTGAATGAAACACCTGGGTGGAATGGAAGGAATGGTTTTTGTTGAGTGGTTACACAAGGCCCATTTCTATGGTTTACCTTGTGTATCTCACTTGTGGAAAGCCACCTAGGAACAAAGGGATTTGAGATGCCATATGTTAAGAAGCTTCTAGTGCAGCCACTTGGCAATATGGGCTCTGCCTGGATCATATAAGTTGCAATAACGTAGCCATTTGGACAGTTGGTGGTAGTGGGATGATAGGTTGGAGCACGTCCATTTGGTCTAAGGGAAAGCTTCTAAAAGGTCCTGTCTTGGTGAAAATCAAGTCTTGTGGGCAAAGTGCACAACCTCTGCAGATGGAAGAATCTAAGTACTTAGCCATGTCCCTGGTATTGGACAACTTGAGCATCAAGACATGGAAGCTATCAAGAATCTCCTCATCCCAAATTCTAAGTAAAAACTTGTGGTTGAACAAGGGTGAAGGTTCACCAATTTCTATTGGTGATTCCTTGGGAAAGATTTTGACAAAGAAAAACTCAGTGTTTTCAACTAATAGGTAAAACCTATTTTGAGCAAAGCAAGACTAAGCTACACTTAGCCAAAAATGCATATAGTATCTAGTTTCCAATATTACTCTAAGGTATCACTTGCCAATACTATTCCAATGTATTGACCCACTGTGGCTGTAACTTGTGATGTTGCAGGTTATTCTAATGGTGATTAGGGGTTATGAGTCTACACTCAACATGCTTGCCTGTGGCACATGAAGATGAAGACTTATTATTCTTATTACATATTTAAACTCTTGTATTAGGCATGTGGCCATGGAGTTGTAAAAGACTATGCTCTGGAATGACTTGTAATAATGCCCTTTGTTTCTGTGTACTTCATCATAAACTATGGATGCTAGCATTGATCTAGGGACTAGCATTGCAATCATAGGGATCCTTACCTTTATAAAGGGAGGGATCTTACAGGTGCTCTGGCCCTTTTTGTTGTTTATGTTCAAAAAAACCTATTAAGTTATTTTCGGTCCCTGGTATGCCGGGCGTATGATGTCTATGGAACAATTGTCTGGATTTTGGTGTGATGCGAACCTTTTTTGTCATTTGCCGCTAAGGCATGGGTGATGGTAATCATTATTACTTTGTTTAAACGAGTCTCATTGCTTTATATCTTTGTTTTGGCGACCTTTGATTTCGTAGATTCGGATTGTACTTATCCACATGGCTGACCTTAGTTCGGCATATATCTTGCATGCCTTTTATAAACTCGATAGCCTGGCTGTTGTGTTTTCAATTCTACCTTAGATACAAAGCCCTAAGCCCACATCCGATAAGGTGGTACAATAAATTGCATCGCGTATCATATTTCGATTTGCTGGGGTTGTTTTTCTTTTTTGCATTATCCTTAGAGATCTTTATTTGTTGAGCTATGGAACTTTTATGTGTCTGGCGACAAATAGTGGATTATACCAATTAGTCCCCGAGTTATCACTTGGGTTATCGAGTTCTTGCGTGTGCTCAAAGAATCACCTTGGACCATGTGACAGTCCCCGAGTTACAAACCGGGTTGCCAAAATACATTTCATGGGTTAATGCAGATAATACTTCGGGGTAGTCCCCGAGTCATTGCTCAAGGTGCCGAAGTTTAATATGTGTTTTTAGAACAAGAAACAATCACAGGGCAGTCCCCGAGTCAGTGCTCAAGGTATCGAGGTTTTAATGCATGATCCGAGATAAGGGATAATACGGCGCAGTCCCCGAGTCCCTGCTCGAGGTCTTGAAACTTAATACATAATTCAGGAATAAGAAATAACACGGTACAGTCCCCGAGTCACTGCTCGAGGTGCCGAGGTTTAACACATAACTCAAAATAATAAATAACATAGAGCAGTCCCCGAGTCACTGCTCGAGGTGCCGAGGTTTACTACATAGTCCTAAAAAATAAAGATAACATTGTGCAATCCTCGAGTCGTCGCTCGAGGTGCCGAGGTTTAATACATGCTTGATACTCCGACTTGAAGCGTCACATTACAACGTACCATATATGGCTCCTAAGTGTAGAATGGGCGAAGTAAAGCTATGTTCCATGGTCTTTTCGATTCGTCGCCGGATTTGTTTGCCTTGTTCTTTTCTGGTGACTGAGCATCGATTAGGTAATATCCATCGTTGTGCAATGCTTTACTCACGATGAATGGTCCTTCCCATGGGGGTGATAGTTTGTGCATGTCGGTTGTGCGCTGCACTAGCCGAAGAACCAAATCTCCTTATTTAAAGACTCTTAGATTGACTTTCTTGTTGTGATATCGTTGTAGGTCTTGATGATAAATAGCTGATCTTGATAGTGTCAATTCCCTGGCCTCTTCTAGTAAATCGACATCGTCTTGCCGAGCTACCTCATTTACCTCGGCAGTCGTGTACTGGGTCACTCGTGGCGAATCATGCATTATGTCGACTGGAAGCACAGCTTGTGCCCCGTATACCAGAAAAAATAGGGTATGCCCTGTTGACCTGTTCGGTGTAGTTCTGAGGCTCCACAGTACCGCTGGCAGTTCCTCGATCCAACATCCCGCCGACCTTTGCAGAGGTTCAACGAGCCGGGGTTTTATTCCGGACAATACCAGTCCATTTGATCTTTCTACTTGCCTGTTTGATGCCGGGTGAGCCACCGAGGCAACATCTAGTCTTATGTGCTTCTCTTGGCAGAACCTAGCAAAGTCTCCATCAGCAAAATTTGTGCCGTTGTCTGTAATAACACTGTGTGGATAACCATATCTCAAGATAATATCTTTGAGGAATTTTACTGCTGTTTGTCCATCACATTTTTTATAGGTTTTACCTCTATCCACTTTGTGAATTTATCCACCATGACTACAATGTGAGTCATTCCGCCTCGGGCTGGCTTGAACGGGCCTACCATATCCAAGCACCATACAGAGAATGGCCAAGTGATTGGTATTGTCTTTAATTCAGATGATGGCATATGTATCTTGCTAGCGTATCTCTGGCAACCGTTACATTTTTCTACTAGATCTTTTGCCTCCTTTAACGTCGTCGGCCAATAAAATCCTGCCTGAATTCTTTGGCTACTAACGCTCTGGACGATGCGTGATGCCCGCATTCTCCCTGATGTATATCCAGGAGTATTTCCTGGCCTTCTGTCGAGTCAACACATCTTTGCAGCACGCTTGTGACGCTTCTCTTGTACAGCTCATTGTTTATGATTGTGTAAGCTTTGGCTCTTCTTATTGTCTGTCTAGCCAGTACCTCATTACTCGGCAAGATTGCATCCTTGAGGAAGGAGAATATGGGTTGCGCCATGTCGGCGTGATTTTCTCTGGGACAATTTCACTGTCGATTTCCATGTTTTCTGCCGACATGACAGCTTTGAAGCCTTCTGTATTTATTCGTGCGATGGCCAGGTTCACTTTCAGAGATCCTGGGTTACACTCTTTGTCAATTTCCATTGGCACACTTCCTTCTTTTAATTCTGCCGAGATATGAATAGACTCGGACTCTGGTGACGGTATAATCGATGGTTTTCTCAGGTGCTCTAGGGCGATACCTGGGGGAATTGACTGCCTAGTTGATCCGAGTTTTGACAATGTGTCTGCAGCGTCATTTTCCGCCCGAGGTGATGAAACTCGCATCCATCGAAGTATCCACTGATTTTTTGCACATGGAACCTATATAGGGCCATATTCACATCTAGTGCGTCCCAATTGCCTGATACTTGCTGTACTACCAAATCGGAATCCCCGTAGCATAGAATCCGACATATACCAATTTCCTTTGCCACCTTTAATCCATGGATGAGTGCTTCATATTCGGCTACATTGTTTGATGCAGCGAAATGTATTTGCAGCACATATTTCAGCTGATCTTTTTTCGGTGAGGTCAACACTATCCCTGCTCCCAAACCATTTCTCAGCTTGGATCCATCGAAATGCATTATCCAATAATTCGGATCTGGTAACGGCGGTTCATATTGTACCTCTGCCCAATCCACAAAGAAGTAGACCACTGCCTGAGATTTGATTGCATCTCGCCCATCGAATTGCGGAGCATAAGGTGATAATTCGATTGCCCATTTTGCTATTCGGCCACTTACATCTTTGTTGCTCAATATCTCGGCTATGGGCGCTTCACATATCACTTTGATCGGATGTTCTTCGAAGTAATGTTTAAGTTTTTTCGCCGACATGTATACTCCATAGGCCATTTTCTGGTAGTGTGGGTAGTTTTGTTTTGAGGCTGATAGTACCTCGCTTAGGTAATATACCGGCCTTTGTATTGATTTATCATCTTCATTCCATTCCACGACAACCACCGCACTTACCACTCTGTTTGTGGCAGCTACATAAAGTAACATAGGCTCTTTTGACAATGGAGAGGCCAGGATTGGTGCTGTGACCAACTGTTAGACCCCTCCTTTAGAAGGAAAGGATCCCTGTGATTGCAATGCTAGTCCCTGGATCAATGCTAGCATCCACAGTTTAAGATGAAGTACACAGATACAAAGGTCGTTTATTACATTCATTCCAGAGATAAAATATAGTCTTTTACAACTCATGTCCATAGGCCTAATACAAGAGTTTTAAGGAACAAATAAATAAACACAAGTCTTCATCTTCATGTGCCACAGGCAAGCATGTTGAGTGTAGACTCATGACTCCTATTCATCATCGGAGTAACCTGCAACATCACAAGTTACAGCCACAGAGGGTCAATACTTTGGAATAGTATTGGCAAGTGATACCTTAGTATATTTTAAGTGGACTATATAACTATATGCATTATGGCTAAGTGTAGCTTGGCTTGCTTTTGCTTGAAAATAGATTTTTCCTATTAGTTGAAATTGCTAAGTTTTTCTTTATCAAAAACATTCCCAAGGAAACCACCAATAGACATTGGGTTCCTTCACCCTTGTTCACCCACAAATATTTATTGTAGAAGTTGGAGTGATGAGATTCTTGTAGCTTCCATGTCTTGATGCTCAAAGTGTCCATTTCCTTGGACTAGGCTAAGTACTTAGTTTTTCCATCTGCAGAGGTTGTGCACTTTCCCCACCAGACTTGGTTTCCCAAGACAGGACCTTTCAGAAGCTTTTCCTTAGTCAAATGGACGCGTTCCAACCTATCATCCCTTCTACCACCAACTGTCCATAAGACTAAGTTCTAGCAACCTATATGATCAAGGCAGAGCCCATTTTGCCAAGTGGCTGCACTGTAAGCTGTCTCAACACTTGGCCTCCAAATCCCTTTGTGCCTGGGTGGCATTCCACAAGTGAGATACACAACCCAAGTCCATGGACTTGTGTAACCACTCAACATAACCCAATCTTTCCATTCCACCCAGGAGTTCATTTGTCTTAGTTGTTTTATTAAGAAAAATATAAGTCTCTTGACTTAGTATATTTTTGTCTCATAATATATAGTTGTTCACCACCCCTGTTTTCTATGAGCTAGGCTAAGCAAAAATATGGTAACCTAACTTAGGAATATTTCCTTAACAATTCTACTATTTCACTATACTTAGGATTTCCCAATTTAGCACTTAGCAAAATATCATGCAACACTTTAGCAAAATAACTAATGCTAACATAAAACTTAGGATAGGAATATTCATG
The DNA here is from genome assembly GCA_910589765.1 of Avena atlantica. Taxonomy (NCBI): domain Eukaryota; kingdom Viridiplantae; phylum Streptophyta; class Magnoliopsida; order Poales; family Poaceae; genus Avena; species Avena atlantica. The sequence goes on along the minus strand of OU342734.1, from coordinate 358,142,654 downwards.
AAAATATCACTTGCCTTGGTAGTGGGGAGAGTAGCACTCTTCACAATCACAATCACTAGCAAACTCTACACAAGAAAATAACATACAATTACACACAATTATATACAATAAAAAATAACATGAATGCATGCATGCAAGGATTTATCCAATGGTGATTTTTTTAAAAATTGTACCAAGTATGTTCATGAGTACTGAACCTAATATGTCACAAGTTTGCCAATTACACCTATTTGGTCTCAAAACAATAAACAAGAATAAAACTATATCTAAACTAGCCCCAAACTTGTTCCACAAATAAAATCACTTTTACTGTTACTATATGCTAAATAAAGTGGATATTCAGAAAGGTCTTGTTTCACTGAATTCAACGGTATAAAGTTTGTAAAAATCCAACGTGGGGTTCAAAAGTTATAAGCATTTGAAGTTTGAATCTAAATCAGGTTTTAAATTTTGTTTTTAATCCAAACCTTGCCACGCGTCGTGTTATTACTGGCGCGTACCGGTTCGCACCGGATCACCCTTCTGTACCGTTGGATCTAACTAACACTGCGCGGCTCAGATTCGTCCATACCCCTTCGTTAAGTGAGGTGTTTCTACGCGTAGGATTTAGATCTAACGGCTAAAATTCTTCTAACCAAAAACGAGCGGCGCTGCCGGCGGTGACAGGCGGCGGCGCGTCAGTCAGTGGCGGTGCCGGTGTTCTAGGTCGTCCGTGAGAGGGAGAGGGGTATTACCAGGTTCGCCGGAGGCTGCTGAAGCTCGTCGTGGTACTGGCTTGTGGAGGGGTGTTCGGAGATGGGCTCTAGACCTCGTCGGAGTTGCGTCTGGCGTCAAGTGGGGGTTGTCGGAGTCGTTGCCGATGTTCTGCGTCGCCTGAGCACGAACCAATGGGTTTAGAAGATGTGCAGGACAACTACGAACACGCTCGGGTGAACAAGAAAGCAAGGGGCGCTCGAAACTTACTGGGATTGCTCGCCGGAGTTCGCGAAAACGTCAGCCACGGTCAGTTGTCGACGTTGGCGAGGTTCCTCGTCGTGCTAGGCCAAAATAGGGACACTGTCAGATGCGCACGATGATGAGGATTCTATGCATATCAACCAGAGGGCAAGGGGCGGTGGCTACTTACGGAGAGAGGTCGCCGGAGTTCGTGAAGAAGACGGTGGCGGCCAGTCGTCGACGTTGCCAAAGCTAGGGGTCATGCGAAGGCAAACGGCGAGTGTCAGAAGATGCGTATGAGTTCACTGAACAAGATAGTGTGAATGAGAGACAGAGGGGAACTCGAGGCTCACCGGAATTGGTCGCCGGAGGGGCTCTGTCAGCGGCGATTCGCGGAGGATTGAGGGCAGCCTGGGGGCGTGAGTGTGCGATTGACTGGGGGAAAATGGTCGTGGGGAGGTGGGGATCTTATAGCCAGGGAGTTGACAGAAAACGCCTGCGTTTAATTGCCCAATTAAGCCGCGCCATCACCGGCAGTCACTGCAGCTGCGACGTGGTCGCGGGCGAGTTTTGGGGAAGACGATGACAGCGTGTCCAGGGTCCACTCGTCAGCGATATGCGCGAGATGGGTGTGGGGTCTGGCCGTCAGTGGCTCAGTGAGTGTGTTCGCGCGTGTGAGAAGAAACGAGGATCCCCGGGTGGGCCTGCTGGGCTGGCTTGGCTGCTGGGCCAGATTCTGGCCGCGCGGCCCTTTTCTATTGTTTGTTTCTTTTCTTTTTCTATTTCTATTTTCTGGAATGGTTTTTGATATGAATTTAAATCCTTTTGAATTCAATCTGCCTTGGGAATTTTTACAGGGTTTTGTGGATTCAAAAACAGTCATAAAACTAGGTGGTTACTTTGCAAGGCTTGGTCCAGCTTGGTTTCTATAATAATTTGAGATTTGTTCCTGTTTGCAAATATTTGAAATGGACTTTGGATTCTACTTCTAAAATTTGAAATCTTTGGGGGTTTAAAAGTTTCACCTAAACTTTCCCTCAATGAAGGCAAGCATTCAAGTAATTAATCATTCAAACTTCAAAAGGACAATGTTTATTTGGGACAATTTAACCACATGAAATCATAACTCATATTCCATCACTAAGTGATTTTTGATAAAAACCCTAAATGAATGAATGATGCAAAGTGATATGAATGAGTTTTGAAACTATGATTTTTGGGATGTTACACCAACATCTTTTTCAGTTCATGAAATGCATTATCTGCTTGCGGTGTCCAAATGAACTTATCAGACTTTTTCATCAGTTGATACAGAGGTAATGCCTTCTCTCCCAGCCGACATACAAATCGACTAAGCGAGGCCAGGCAGCCCGTGAATTTCTGTACATCATTAGACACCTCGGCAATTCCATTCTTTCTACCGCTCGTATTTTAGTTGGATTTGCCTCTATACCTCGGCTGGATACGAGAAAACCGAGTAATTTCCCAGCTGGTACACCAAAGGTGCATTTTTCCGGGTTAAGCTTCATTCGGAATCTTCTCAGGTTTGCGAATGTTTGCCGAATATCATCCAGGAGTGTTTTGCTCTCTTTGGTTTTTATAACCACATCGTCTACATATACTTGTACATTTTTTCCTATCTGGTCATGTAGACACTTTTGCATGCATCTCTGGTACGTTTCTCCTGCGTTACGCAGGCCGAATGGCATGGTGCGATAGCAATAAGCCCCGTATGGGGTAATAAACGCAGTCTTTATTTGATCGGCCGGATTTAACGGTATCTGGTGGAAACCAGAATATGCGTCTACAAATGACAATAACTCACAACCAGCGGTCGAATCAATGACTTGGTCTATCCTAGGTAAAGGAAAAGGATCTTTGGGACACGCCTTGTTTAGGTTCGTGTAATCAATACACATTCGCCATACGACGGCTACATTTGGGTCATCCTTTTTCTTTTCTACTAATACCGGATTTGATAGACAATCCGGATGAAGCACTTCCATGATGAACCCGGCCGCAAGGAGCCGAGCTATCTCATCCCCTATTATTTATCTCATGTCTTCGGTGAAGCGGCGGAGAGGTTGCTTCACCGTCCTTGCTCCTGGCCTTACATGCAAAGAGTGCTCAGCCAACTCCCTCGGCACACCTTGAATGTCTTGAGTTGACCAGGCAAAGATGTCCCGATTCTCACGGGGGAAGTTGGTGAGCTTGCCTTCCTATTTGGCATCTAGGCCGGCACCAATCGTGATGGTGCGCTCTGGGAACTGCTCATCTCTGAACCTTTTTTGTCTCTTTAGTTGGATGGAAAGAAACACTTCCATGTGGGTTGGCTAATGCTGGCATATTCAGCTGTGCCGACTGAGCGAGAGCCGCTACCTCCTGAATCCTTCTTTTTTCTCTTGCGATCACCAATGACTCTGCCAGGTTTGATCCGGCCGAAGCACATTCCATCGACTTCCTGTAATCTCCTGCTACTGTTATCACCCCTTGTGGTCCGGGTAACTTCATTTTCAAGTAAGTGATGTGGCAGCTGCCCATGAATTTGGCAAATGATGGTCGTCCGAGTAAAGCATGATAGCAACTTTCTAGGTCCACCACTTCAAACTCCAAATTTTCCGCTCTGCAATTCTCCCTTGTGCCGAATAATACATCTACTCGGACCTTCCCAATGGGTTCGCATGAAAGTCCCGGCACTATTCCATGGAATGTGGTTCTTGTGGATTGCAGCATATACTACGCTATTCCGAGTTTATGCATCGTATCTTTGTACATGATATTTATACTGCTCCCATTGTCAATGAATACTTTTGAAAATTTCACATTAATGCTGGGCCCGACAAAAGTCGGATCTAGTACGAGGGTGTACGACCCTGGATTCGGCATTATTTTCGGGTGTTCCTTTATGCTCCAAGTTATGCATTCACTTCCATATGTCGGCTGTAGCACCCCGGATAAAACCACTACTAGAAATCGCCTGTCTGTATCTCAGTGCATCATAATGCATATTATTATTTTTACCTAAAACTATTTTACTAAAAGCCTATTTTGTTTACTACTTTACCATATCCTTTTTTTATAAAAGTCCGGTGTTCCCGGGTATCTTTATTTGTCTAAAACTATTTATCAAATCTTTTATTAAAATAAAAAAATGAAATATATTTTGACCGGGGAAGGTAGCCCGGCCCGTAAGCCAGGCCACCTACAACCTCAGTGGGCCCAACTCAAAACAAAACCCTAAACCATCTAGACCTACCCAGCACCAGGCAAACCCTAATTCTAACCCCCCACACCCCAACACCCCCGCCGCCACTTAACCTGACCACCAGACCTAACCCACTCCCTATCCTAACCGCCACCACCCCCTGGCTTCACACCTCTAGGCCAAACCGAACCAACCCCTCACACACACTCACGCTGAACCCACACAACGCCACACACCGAACACACCATCACGCACCCACCGCCTCTCACCTATATCGCCCACCCGCCTGTGTGGACCCCACCCCGCTTCCCTTGACCGCGTGCGAGCGACGCGCTCGTGAACCTCCCACCGACCGCGTCCCTCACACATTCCCTTGGCCCACCACCACAACCCCATCTCCTGATTCCCCGGTGCGCTCCTTCCCCCAACCCGCATCGGGCCCTCTTGCTCAGGCAACCGCCGCCGCCCTCTGTCCTCCCCGCTCCACCGTAGTCGCATGCTCCTTGCCAGAACCTTCGCCGCGTCCTCCTCCGCTCGGCCCTCTGTCGTCGCTCGTCGCCGACCTCGCCCTGACCTCCCCCAGCATCTCGCATCGCTGCTGCAAGAGCCACAACCGGCGACCCTGCCTAGATCCCTGTACCTTCCGACCCTCCTCTCATCTCTGCGGCCGCCCGGACTCAAGCTACCTCGCCGTGCCGGGCTTCCTCCTCCACGGGCCCTGCCATGCTGCCGCCCGAGCACCCCTACAAGCTCTGTCGCCACACCAACCCTGCGCCGCCGCCAGCGGGCTCTGGCCCGAGCTCTTCCTCCGGTCACCGCCTCGCCTCCCAACAACCGCCAACTCCCCGTCGACCCCCGAGCTCGCCGTGTCGCCAGGGACGCCATCGGCCTCCTTCCCCAGCTCCCCCAGGACCTCGCGTCCTCCTTGATCCGCCAAGGTCGCCGTCGTCTGCCGCGGAACTCTCTGCGGTTCCGCCGAATAACCGTCTCAAAGCGCTTCACCCCGTCCACGAAGCTACAGCACCTCCACGCCGTGTCCTCTGCTTCTGCCATGCTCCAAGTCCCGAGTTGGAGTTTCCTGTTGTTGTGGATGTCTGTCGGTTCCTAACTGTGCGAGTCTGCAGTTGTGCTAGAATGGAGTGGCTTCTGCCGCCCAACGCCAAGATCTTCGGCAAGGATCCGAAGACCCCGATCCCGAAGTCCGAAGCTTCGAAGACTGAACCGCGAAGCCGAGACCTACCGGTCGAACCCCAAGACCCCCCGGATCCGATGGTCGAGACCCCATCGAGCCCGAACCCTAAACCAAGATCGCCGAGCCTCTAAGTGTGACCCTTTTCTCGAGACACTTATTTTTTTATAAATGATATATACTTGCTGCATATTAAATTGATCATGTCGCATACATATCATGTGGTATGGGGGCATTATGTCGATTCACCTTATAATTAAATATGGGGACCATATGCGGGCAAATCTAGACTTACATTGGCACCATTTATACTTGTGTAGCAAACCGATGCCATGTTTTTGCCTTGTTAAGACAACGCTTAAATTGCGGGGTATCTAAAAAACTTAAACCATCTAATTAAATGTCGGAACCCCGGTTTCGCTTAATATTTCCTAATTGCATCGCATCCTTGCCATGCCATACATCATACATGCATCATGCCCGATCTTTTGCCGTAGTATTAAATAGTGCATCCGGTGTTTCTTCTAGTGCTTTGCTTCTTCACGGATTAGGCCGATGAGTTGATGTGAGAATCAAACCGATCTTCGGATAAACCTTCGGCAATGTTTCTCAGGCGAGCATTCTCCCCCTTTCTACCTATCTTACTTTTATAGTCTTTATTTCCTCCTGTTGATCTATTGCTATCTGTGATGCGATGCTCTAGTTTTCGTACCCATGATATCCCTTGCAGCCATTAAATTGCCTTGGAAATATCCTATTACCTGTTGTTTGGTAGATAGTCAGCCTTGCGAGTCGTAGTTGCTTGCGCAGGTGTTGCACCGCGCCGTCGATGTTCCACAGTTGTTGGAATAATGCCTTATGTTTAATGTTGGAGATGATTATAACTTTAATTACCGTTTAATAACTAAAATTGGAGTAGGTAAATAATGCAGAGGCACAGGCGGGCAATAGATGTTATTTGGTTTTTAACCGTCCACTTGTGTCCCGTAGGACCCCGAGTACTTGATACCTGTTCTTTGAATATTCGCACTATCCGCATGTGGGGCCACAAGTAGTTTGGGGCTTTATTACTATCATGTACTTATGTCATGCTTTACTGTTTTATTTATGATTGCGCGTGGAGCGCCTGTACTGTTTGGAACCCCGTGCCACGTTTTCGTGGTATCGACAAGCCCAGTCACATTTTTGGGTTCCAGTCGTTTACAGCCGTCGTCACAAACCTCTGGGTCCGTCTCGGAGCCGGCCAACTTCGTAGCGGGTAGATTGGTGGGGTGGCCCCCTGAAATTTATATGAATCTTCCAATTGCTCTGTCGTGATGCCTCGTTGGGTTTCATTTGGTTTTTCTCGAGGTTGATCGTGTGTGTGTTGCTATTTGTGCCCCCCTGCTGGATAAAACTTTCTGAAAGCCGTGTCCGCGGTTATGGACGACTTGGAGCACAGTATCTCGATCATAGACAACTATAACTAAGTATTGCTATAAGTTTGACTTTATAATGACTAGTAATCAGCTTCACTATAATGAAATGGCTAAATAAAAGTGCCAACAATTGCTGGTTTATGTTGTCACGTGTTACCATTGTATCTGACTAGTAAGTATTGCAACTACAACGGAATGGCTAAATAAAAGTACCAACAATTGCTGGGTTTTGGGATGCCTCATGCTATGTGTATATGACTAGTAAGTACTACAACTACAACGGAATGGTTAACTAAAACTGCCCACTGCTTATTATATCAGGATGACTCATGCTATCTATATCTGACTAGTAATTGCCGCAACTATAACGGAATGAATAAAACTGCCAACTGTGTGAGTTCCTGGGTTGACTTCCTCGTTTGGTCTCGAGGGGGAAATACCAGGATGGCTATGTTTGGTGGTAGTATCAGGTTGGTTCCGAATAGGTCTTTCTTATCCCTCTCTGATAGCCGACAGTTATATCGAGTCTCTATAGGTTGTTTAGTACATGTTGTGCTGCCGCTTCAGTCCACCATACCTATGTAGGCGAGGACCGCCGAATTCTAGTCTCGCCATGTACTGGCCTCAGTACTGACCGCTCTCTTTTTCCTTTGCCCTTTGTCGGCACCCCTTTTGTTAAGCAGGTTTTGAGATCGACGTCATTAGCAGGGTTACCCTTCCGGCTTGGCCTGGGCAGGTCTATGGACGCCATTGGTTATTCTTCAGGGCTCTTAGCTCAATTTGCATCTTGTCCGTACTCGAACGCTGTATCGTTTTCAAGGTGATTTGGATCTTTGTACTGTATATTGTATTCTTGACTCATGGAGTCGTTGTTGTATATATCTGTTATGTGGGTTCCATCGTGGACTATTGTGTAATGGTATTACTTCGTTTTCCACCCGCACTAAAGTGCCTGGTGGGCACCTTTGAATCGTTTCTATGCGGGTTTGGCGGGGATCGCTGAGACTTGCATAGGTCCGATTCTGAGGGTCTTACAGAGTGGCAGAGCCTAGCAGTTATGATACCCCACTGGTCCAGCCTGTAGGATAACCTAGCTAATGGTCGATGTAGGGTGTCAAAACTATTTTTCAAAATCGGTTGGATAGATATGATTAGGTCTGCTTTTACTCCTTACCCCTCTGCTATTCTCCTCTTACCTCTACATGTTTGAATCTACTCTCTTATCTTTTCATCGAGTCCAGGAATTCTCATGGTTGGGTTTCCGTTGTATCTTCAGGGTTTCGTTTCCTCCTCTTGTAACGGTGCTTCAACATCCATTCTTTATGCTATCTGATGGATCTTTCATCTGTTGTATCTTTCAGTGGAGCAAAAATTCACTAAAAAATTTCTTTGCATCTTCCAGTGTTCTCCTTCACGATGACATCATCTATGTCAGATCTGATGAAGAGCATGTATTGCTCCTTTGTTTCCAAAACTCGATTGACGAGATCTTCAGTCTAACTCTGAGAGTTGGTTGCATAATTCTCCTATTCATGTGCAGAGTAATGCTTTGGGTGCGCGATGGACTGATCACCTTCTGACTACTCTTATCATTTGCTCTTGTATATTGAATGGTGGATCAATGCAATTATACTCATTCCGGGGAAGTTAAAGGTGGCCTTATCCTTTTGAGACCATTATCTTCGTTTTTGTTTCTCCGGAGTGTTCTCTCGACGAATGTGAGAACATACCCTTGTTGGTGGTGTCGCTGCTTTCAAGATGGAGAAAGAACCCTTGTTAGTGGTGTCGCGAAGATCTACACGAAGCGAGGAGATTCAGACCGTCGGCCTTCTTCCCCGTACCATGAGGCGGATCTCGAGGGCGAGATCCATTGTTAGCGGTGTCGAATTGTAGCACCCGAATAAAACCACTACTAGAAATCGCCTGTCTGTATCTCAGTGCATCATCATCACATCATCATGCATATTATTTTTTTGCCTAAAACTATTTTACTAAAAGCCTATTTTGTTTACTACTTTACCCTATCTTTTTTTATAAAAGTCTGGTGTTCCCGGGTATCTTTATTTGTCTAAAACTATTTATCAAATCTTTTATTAAAATAAAAAAAATATTTTGACCGGGGAAGGTAGCCCGGCCCGTAAGCCAGGCCACCTACAACCCCAGTGGGCCCAACTCAAAACAAAACCCTAAACCATCTAGACCTACCCAGCACCAGGCAAACCCTAATTCTAACCCCCCACACCCCAACACCCCGCCGCCACTTAACCTGACCACCACACCGAACCCACTCCCTATCCTAACCGCCACCACCCCCTGGCTTCACACCTCTAGGCCAAACCAAACCAACCCCTCACACACAGTCACGCTGAACCCACACAACGCCACACACTGAACACACCATCACGCATCCACCGCCTCTCACCTGTATCGCCCACCCGCCTGTGTGGACCCCAACCCGCTTCCCTTGACCGCGTGCGAGCGACGCGCTCGTGAACCTCCCACCGACCGCGTCCCTCACACGTTCCCCTGGCCCACAACCACAACCCCATCTCTTGATTCCCTGGTGCCCTCCTTCCCCCAACCCGCATCGGGCCCTCTTGCTCAGGCAACCGCCGCCGCCCTCTGTCCTCCCCGCTCCACCGCAGTCGCATGCTCCCTGCTAGAACCTTCGTCGCGTCCTCCTCCGCTCGGCCCTCTGTCGTCGCTCGTCGTCGACCTCGCCCTGACCTCCCCCAGCATCTCACGTCCCTGCTGCAAGAGCCACAACCGGTGACCCTGCCTAGATCCTTGTACCTTCCGACCCTCCTCTCACCTCTGCGGCCGCCCAGACTCAAGCTACCTCGCTGTGCCGGGCTTCCTCCTCCACGGGCCCTGCCATGCTGCCGCCCGAGCACCCCTGCAAGCTCTTTCGCCACACCAAGCCTGCGCCGCCGCCAGCGGGCTCTGGCCCGAGCTCTTCCTCCGGTCACCGCCCCGCCTCCCAGCAACCGCCACCTCCCCGTCGACCCCTGAGCTCGCCGTGTCGCCAGGGACGCCACCGGCATCCTTCCCCAGCTCCCCCCAGGACCTCGCGTCCTCCTTGATCCGCCAAGGTCGCCGCCGTCTGCCGCGGAACCCTCTGCGGTTCCGCCGAATAATCATCTCAGAGCACTTCACCCCGTCCACGAAGCTACAGCACCGCCACGCCGTGTCCTCTGCTTCTGCCATGCTCCAAGTCCCGAGTTGGAGTTTCCTGTTGTTGTGGATGTCTGATTGGTTCCTAACTGTGCGAGTCTGTAGTTGTGCTAGAATGGAGTGGCTTCTGCCGCCCAACACCAAGATCTTCGGCAACGATCCGAAGACCCCGATCCCGAAGTCCGGAGCTTTGAAGACTGAACCGCGAAGCCGAGACCTACCCGTCGAACCCCAAGACCCCCCCCCCCCCGGATCCGATGGTCGAGACCCCATCGAGCCCGAACCCTAAACCAAGATCGTCAAGCCTCTAAGTGTGACCCTTTTCTCGAGACACCTATTTTTTATAAATGATATATACTTGCTGCATATTAAATTGATCATGTCTCATATATATCATGTGGTATGGGGGCATTATGTCGATTCACCTTATAATTAAATATGGGGACCATATGCGGGCAAATCTAGGCTTATATGGGCCCCATTTAAACTTGTGTAGCAAACCAATGTCATGTTTTTGCCTTGTTAAGACAACGCTTAAATTGCGGGGTATCTAAACAACATAAACCATCTAATTAAATGTCGGAACCCCGGTTTCGCTTAATATTGCCTAATTGCATCGCATCCTTGCCATGCCATACATCATACATGCATCATGCCCGATCTTTTGCCGTAGTATTAAATAGTGCATCCGGTGTTTCTTCTAGTGCTTTGCTTCTTCACGGATTAGGCCGAGGAGTTGATGCGAGAGTCGACCCGATCTTCGGATAAACCTTCGGCAATGTTTCTCAGGCGAGCATTCTCCCCCTTTCTACCTATCATACTTTTATAGTCTTTATTTCCTCCTGTTGATCTATTGCTATCTGTGATGTGATGCTCTAGTTTTCGTACCCATGATATCCCTTGCAGCCATTAAATTGCCTTGGACACATCCTATTACCTGTTGTTTGGTAGATAGTCAGCCTTGCGAGTCGTAGTTGCTTGCGCAGGTGTTGCGCCGCGTCGTCGATGTTCCACAGTTGTTAGAGTAATGCCTTATGTTTAATGTTGGAGATGATTATAACTTTAATTACCGTTTAATAACTAAAATTGGAGTAGGTAAATAATGCAGAGGCACAGGTGGGCAATAGATGTTATTTGGTTTTTAACCGTCCACTTGTGTCCCGTAGGACCCCGAGTACTTGATACCTGTTCTTTGAATATTCGCACTATCCGCATGTGGGACCATGAATCCCCCTAGCCAGAGCTTGAGTCATATCTTATTTCTTGGGGCCACAAGTAGTTTGGGGCTTTATTACTATCCTGTACTTATGCCATGCTTTACTTTTTTATTTATGATTGCGCGTGGAGCGCCTGTACTGTTTTGGAACCCCGTGCCACGTTTTCACGGTATCGACAAGCCCAGTTACATTTTTGGGTTCCCAATAGTTTACAGCCGTCGTCACAAACCTCTGGGTCCGTCTCGGAGCCGGCCAACTTCATAGCGGGTAGCCTGGTGGGGTGGCCCCCTGAAATTTATATGAATCTTGCAATTGCTCTGTCGTGATGCCTTGTCGGGTTTCATTTGGTTTTTCTCGAGGTTGATCGTGCGTGTGTTGCTATTTGTGCCCCCCTGCAGGGTAAAACTTTCTGAAAGCCGTGTCCGCGGTTATGGACGACTTGGAGCACAGTATCTCGATCATAGACAACTATAACTAAAGTAGTGCTATAAGTTTGACTTTATAATGACTAGTAATCATCTTCACTATAATGAAATGGCTAAATAAAAGTGCCAACAATTGCTGGTTTATGTTGTCACCTGTTACCATTGTATCTGACTAGTAAGTATTGCAACTACAACGGAATGGCTAAATAAAAGTACCAACAACTGCTGGGTTTTGGGATGCCTCATGCTATATGTATCTGACTAGTAAGTACTACAACTACAACGGAATGGTTAACTAAAACTGCCCACTGCTTATTATATTAGGATGACTCATGCTATCTATATCTGACTAGTAATTGCCGCAACTATAACGGAACGAATAAAACTGCCAACTGTGTGAGTTCCTCGGTTGACTTCCTCGTTTGGTCTCGAGGGGGAAATACCAGGATGGGTATGCTTGGTGATAGTTTCAGATTGGATCCGAATAGGTCTTTCTTATCCCATCTGATAGTCGCCAGTTGTATTGAGTCTCTATAGGTTGTTTAGTGCATGCTACACTGCCGCTTTAGTCCACCATACCTATGTAGGCGAGGACCGCCGAATTCTAGTCTCGCTGTGTACTGGCCACAGTACTGACCGCTCTCTTTTTCCTTTGCCCTTTGTTGGCACCCCTTTTATTAAGCAGGTTTTGAGATCGACGTCGTTAGCAGGGTTACCCTTCCGGCTTGGCCTGGGCAGGGTTATGGACGCCATTGGTTATTCTTCAGGGCTCTTAGCTCAATTTGCATCTTGTCCGTACTCGGACGCTGTATCGTTTTCAAGGTGATTTGGATCTTTGTATTGTATATTGTATTCTTGACTCATGGAGTCATTGTTGTATATATTTGTTCTGTGGGTTCCATCGTGGACTATTGTGTAATGGTATTACTTCGTTTTCCACCCGCACGAAAGTGCCTGGTGGGCACCTTTGAATCGTTTCTATGCGGGTTTGGCGGGGATCGCTGAGACTTGCATAGGGCCGATTCTGAGGGTGTTACATCGGCACTGTACACTTTGCCTGTCTTGCTGTTCTATTGTGAACACGCGATATGATTGATGATGCTCCCTGTAATCATTACGTCCATTATTTCCGGGGTTTGTCCTTCCATCCTGACCTGTCTTTATCACTTGATGCACTGCATCTCTCCGGTCCGAGTTATCATACCTCGGAGGAGGAGGGGGTAACATTAACTATTGTGCATTCGCCCCAGTCAACTGCGGCTGCTGCTGATGCGCTTGATGAGAGGACGCTTTCATGCCTGTCGGGTTCCACATTGCATTTTTCATCCAGGCGCATTGCCGAGTTGTATGATTAGCCGGCTTGGCCGGGTTTGGAGTGTGAAACTTACACGGTTGATCCAACATGGATTCAAACGTGTACTTCGGCCTTTCCTGCCACTGCTTCTTCTGTTCTAGTGTCCACTGTCTCTTCCCTTCATTCCTTGGTGTCCATTGATGAGGACCATTTTTCTGCCGCTGACTGTTTCCGTGACTTGGCTGGTCTTGCACTATCGCTGCCACCTGATTGGAGGCATATCTGTAATCTGGTCTTTCCTCTCTTCTTCTACCTCTGAACTCGTTACGCCTCGATGATCCGGCTACATCTCTTGCATATTGATCTTGATGCTCCCGATGCTCTGCCGACATTAGTTCTGGTTGTGTCGGATCGCCCAATGCATACGAATCCGCTATCCTGATGGTTTCTGCCAAAGTGGTCGCCATATCTCTTTGCAGTCTCTGCCACAATACACTGGCGTATCGGCATCCTTGAGCAAACCAATATATCTCTTGAGATTCTATAACTCCCTCACATGAGTTCCTAAGGTTACACCACCGAGTCAAGAATTCCCTATCTGTCTCATTCGGCCTCTGCTTGCACATAGCAAGCTGCTGTGGCATGTTTGGTCTTTTGTAAGTACTGGTGAAGTTGCTGACAAGCATCTCTTCAAAATCTAGCCAACAGTTGATACTGCCTGCTGGCAGATTATTCAGCCATACTCTGGCTGGTCCTTCTAGCATTTGCGGGACATATCTTACCACCCATCGCAAGTTTCTGCTAGCTATTTTTACTGTAGTGGCATAGTCAATCAACCAATCCTGTGGTTTGGTGCTCCCATTGTATGTTTTCGTGCCCCTTGCCAGCTGAAAGTTTAGCACTGGCGGCTCGCCCATGATCTGAGGTTCGAAACATGCCGGACCAGGCGGACCCTGCTCCTCTAACAACTCGGACCTGTACAACCTGTCCAGTTTTAATCTTGCATCATTTGATGGCAAGTTTCTGTACATGATTCTCTCATGCATTCCATAATGGTTATTTCCACCATGCCCTGCATACTCCATATCTGAGTAACCATCATTGTACCTCTCGTTTGCCGGATTATGGTGAGCTGGTCTCACTTCTCTCTCTTGCCGAGGTTCATACCTCGGCTGAGGATCGGGCGGTGGGTCCCTTCTTCCTTCCGCCGGGCTATTGTTCTCGTGATTCCCTCTTCCGAGGTCTCCATTACCTCGGCTTCCGTTGCCTTTGTTGGCACAGCCGGGATTTCTTTCGCCATTGTTACCTCGGCTTCCATTGCCTCTGTTCTCATTGACTTTTCCGGCTACTGCCGGATCATATGGAACAATTTGCTTATTTCTTTTTCCTGAAGTTACTGCTTTATCTTTTCGCACGTTGTTTCCGGGTGAGGATGTTGCTGCCACTGATAGTGCGGGCGCTGCTCCAGCCGAATGAACCATACGCGAAGCTCCAGGTCTTGCTAGGTCTGCCCTAAGCATTTCTTCATTCTGCTGGTTCGTGATGCGTACCAGCTCATTCACTCTTTCTTGCTGTTTTTGCCGGGCTTCGCCGGTCAATCCTTCCAATTCCAACACTGCGTCATTTGCCACCCTTAGGTTCTTTGTCGGGGTGCTATACCTCGGCAAGCCTAGATCAACTGAATCTGCCTTTTGAGTCTCATGCTCTTTGTTGATATCATTCATGAGGTTTTTTCCTCTCAACCTTAATTCATCTACCCACTTAGGGGCAACATCTAGTTTATTTGCCTTGGCATACTCTCGCGGGGTCCTGTTCAAGGATTCCCGCAGAGCCGACACCTTTTTTGCCTCTACCAGTACTTTCTGCCTAGTCTCTTCCAACTCTGCCTGAGCATTAGCCGGATCGAGTATCGGCGCCACAGGTGTGGTTAGATTATCTATAGTTGCATGGAGAATAATCTCTGGTCTTTCCAGAGGTGGCCATCTTACCCTTGCTGCCTTTGGGGTTGTCTCCTGCACCTCGGCTGATCTGGCTGCTGACGGGCCTACCTCGGTGGGCTGTGGTGCTACTTGCTTCGTGGTCACCTGTCCTCCCACTGTCGGTTCCTTGCTTGATCCGACGCCTGCTGCTGCCGTCTGAGCCCCGGCTGCAACCATCACCTCGACGCTGCCGACAGGGCGCGCTCCACGCGGGCCGTTTGCGGCGCTGAGGGGAGGCTCTCCTGCATCAATAACTCGGTGAGGATAAACGCAGGAGGTGTCGACGCCGATGTAGATCTGGTGCGTGCCCAAGTTGATGAAGACGTCGTTGCGCGGAGGGGCTTTCCTCCTGAAGCTGCCTGCACTATCGCTGACATAGTCACAAAGATCAAATCTCTGGACTAGGACAGAGACAACGCGCTCGCCGGTGTGGATGAAGTTTCCCGTCCGGATCTTGACTCCAGCTAGCACCGCTGCTGGCCCCACGGTGGGCGCCAACTGTCGCGGTGGTGGCACGGCAGATGCCATGGGTAGGCTAAAGTATGGGGCCAATGGATGCTAGTGGGATCCAAGGAGGGAAGATGTAGTGATTTCTACACTCAAATGACTAACATGTAGATCTTTATTTCTCTTCTCTAGGATTACAAGTGCTCCTCGAGCTGTTTGCAGGAAGAAGAGAGCTACTACATGAGCCTTACGGCGTAGAATGAATCGATCCCTTCTCAGGAGCCCGCTCCCCCCTTATAAAGGGGTGCCTTGGTTCCTTCTAGGGATGACATGGCAAGCATATTCGAGGAATATGCTTGTCCCAATATGGTAACTCGGTGGCTCTCTTTCTGTGTCCCCCTTCTAACGACGGCAATGTTCCAGAGAACCCCACCTGCGTGCCTCGGGCTCCATGACTGTCACCTCCGTGACCTCCTTCTGCCCTTCTGCTGCTCTGCTCCTTTTCCTTTGTGCTTGGCTCTGTTCAGATTCTTCCTAGCCCGTGACTTGGGTTTGACTATAGGCACCTCCTTATCATGCAAGCTTCATGTTATTCGGCCTTGTCTCGCATAACTCGGCTCGGCCTTCACCTGCATTCAAGTTATTCAGACTTACTCGGCCGACTTAACTCGTATGTCGTCCGAATAAGGTATTGCTCCTTCTGTAGGTGTCATGGCCATGCTTATCTCGGCCGACTTTTACATGACTCGGCCGATATAAACAGTAACTCGGCATATGACAAGGGAGACTCCTTTTGTCCTCCTCTGTCTTGACCCTATCTGGGGTCACCTCCCCAACACTGAAGTGACAGAAATTGGGACAGCCGGAAGGGATGGCTGTGATATGAGGATCACATGTGTTCACGGAGTGTTAATGCTTTGCTCCGGTACTCTATTAAAAGGAGTACCTTAATTGCCAGTAGATTCCCTTGAGGCCCCGCTGCAACAGGCTGGCAGGACAAAAGATGTTGTGCAAGTTCTCATTACAAACACGTATGACTATATATGGAACACATGCCTATGATTGTTTAGTACTTGGATGCTTTATCTTATTTATCTGCAAATTCCTTAGATCTTGAAGTTACATGAATAGTCTCGTCCATGCAACGCCCGTCCATCCATCCCTATGTCTACCGCACTCAAATCCTGTTGTTTGCTACTACTGTTACTACTGCCTTTGTTTTACTGCTACTGTTACTTTGCTAATGCTACTACAAAACTGTTGCTACTGATAAACTATTGTAAGCAAGACTATTTCTAGGTGCATCTGAATTGACAACTCAGTTGTTAAGTCTTATAAGTATACTTTGGCTCCCCTTGTGTCGAATCAATAAATTGGGTTATACTACCCTCGAATACTGTTGCGATCCCCTATACTTGTGGGTCATCAAGACTATTTTCTGGCGCCGTTATCGGGGAGCATAGCTTTATTTGCAAGTTCACTTGGATTTATTCGTTGCTGTCCTTTTTCATCATGGGGAAGTCTCGTGATGGAAAGTTTCCTATTTTACCATCCACTACAAGAAGAGGTATAGTCCTAAACACCTCTATTGCTCTTGATTCACCATCCGTTCTAAGTAAGTTTGTTACACCACCACCACATACACATGCTACACACACTGCTACTATTGCTGAATCTGAAATTGCTTCTGATGATCATGATGTTACTTCTACTGTGCTTGATGAGAGTGGTTCATTAGGTCCTTTCCTAGATGCTACAATTGCTAGAACTATATTGGGAAACACTGAAACTCCTAGTGAAGACACTATTACACCTGTTAGCTCACCTGAGTCTAGAGAGAGTTATGATATTAATGATGGTTATATTGAAATGACTGATGAATTTATTGAAGAATATAGAAACACACATGGTGCTAGTGCTATTAGGAGTCTCCTTGAGAAACGTACTATTATACCTAAACTATCTCCTGATGCTAAGTTTGCAACTTCTCCCATAAACATTAAAGATAAAGATTATGATTTCTCTCTTGATTTATCCTATATAAACATTGTTGAGAAAGAACCTTTTTGTGGGACTGAGAATGAAAGGGCTATGGCACATATGAATGAGCTTTCCACTATGAGTGCCTTATTTTCTGATGATTTTAAGATGCACACCTACTTTGTTGCTAAAATCTTCCCCTTTTCACTAAAAGGAGAAGCTAAATCTTGGTTTAGTAGTTTAGCTCCTGGATCCATTGATAGCCATGATTTCTTGATTGCTACTTTCTTTCAGAAATATTTTCGTCCTAGTGCTAGACATGCTGCTTTGCAGAAACTTTTTGATTTTAAACAGGGTGAAGAGGAGAAATTGCCTGAGTCATGGACAAGGTTATGTGCCTTGATTCATGCACATCCTAGATGTCCATTACCTAAAAATGAGCTTCTTGATATCTATTATAATGGACTAACTGATGAATCTAGGACATACCTAGATATTTTTGCTGATTGTGTTTTCAGGAAAAGAACTCTTGCAGAAGCTGAAGAATTAATGGCTAAAATAAGCAAGAATTATGATGATTGGACTTCAACTGAGCAAATTACACCTGAGCCTACTACACCTGAACCAATTGTGCCTGAAACAACTCCAACACCAACACCAAGGAAGAGGGGAGTGATTGAATTAAATGATGAAGTGATGAAAGAAGCTAAGAAATGACTTAAGGAGAAAGGTATTGGATCTGAAGATGTGAAGAATTTACCTCCTATAGAAGAATTATGCAAGCCAATTCCCCACTCATCTACTATTGAGGTACACTCTCTCCAACACTTTGATGAAGGTGATATTCCCTATGGTAAACCTCCTGATCAATGCTTAGAGGAACTTGACATTTTTATTGTTAAACAAAGTAATTTTAATAAACAAGTTCAGAATCATTTATTGGAAAACTCTAGAGATATTAATGAGTTGAAAGATATTGTGGAAATAACTGCTAATGATGTTAAAATGCTTGTTAAACACTTCCAAATGGTTCAAACTCAAATTGATCAACTTGCTAAGGTACAAAAAGATATGCTCGTTAATGCTTCTGGGGATAAACATGCTTATGAAATTAGAACTAGGAGTGGTGCTACCACTCAGGATCTCCTATATCCTGAGGGACATCCTAAAAGAATTGAGCAGGATTCTCAACAAGCCGAAAATAGAGGTACTTCTTCTAAGAGAAAGAAAAAGAAACATAAAACAGTTGAGGAACCCTCTGAACCTGCTGTAGATCCTAATAGTATATCTGTCTCTGATGCTGAAACTGAAAGTGGTAATGATAATAATGATGCTCCTGATAAGGAAGAAATTGAAGAAGAACCTGGGAGACACACTAAGAATACTAAGTACACTAAGGAAGATTTTATTGCTAATAAACATGTTAGTGAAATAGAACCTTAGGTGCAGAAACCAATGCCTTTTCCTAATAAGAAACACAAGTCAAAGGAAGAAGAACACTATAACAATTTTTGTGAGTGGATGAAACCTTTATTTTTGCAAATTCCTTTGACTGATGCTATTAAGTCGCCTCCTTATTCAAAGTATATGAAGGATATTGTCTCTAATAAAAGGAAGATTCCTAATGAGGAAATTTCTAATTTGCTTGCTAATTATTCCTTCAATGGTAAGGTTCCAAAGAAACTTGGTGATCATGGTATTCCAACTATTCCTTGCTTTATTAAAAATAATTATGTTAGAACTGCTTTGTGTGATTTGGGAGCTGGAGTTAGTGTTATGCCTTTTTCTCTCTACAAGAGACTTCAGCTAGAAAATTTGATACCAACTGATATATCTTTGCAAATGGCTGATAAGTCTACTACTATTCCTGTTGGTATATGTGAGGATGTTCCTGTTCAAGTGGCTCATAATTGTTTGGTTTTAACTGATTTTGTTGTGCTTGAGATGCTTCAAGATTATAATATGTGTATTATTCTTGGGAGACCTTTTCTTAATACTACATGTGCTGTCATCAATTGTAATCAAGGAAAAGTAACTTTTAATATTAATGAAAAAGAGCATACTGTCTATTTCCCCAAGAAGATTGATAAGAGCTATGACATGAATTCAATTGAAAATATTGAGAGCATCAAAGTTGGAGAAATATATTGTCCCATTCCATAAGAAAATTTTGAAACTATTATGATTGGGACCATTGCTATCAAGATTGAGGTAACATAATCATTTGGTGAAATGCAAAGTTTTGTCTCATATAAGATTATTTTGGTACCAATACTTGATCAACCTTGTTAATAAAGGGATTTTAATGAACAAAACAATGTTTTCACCTTGGTTATCCTTGCTCACTTTAATCTTTCTCCTTTCCAATCTTTGCTTTTTGTCTTATTAGTCTTAGTTTTGCTAGTTGTTTGCTTTTTAGAGTGTCTTATAACTTCTGTAGTTTTAGTTTTGGTTTGTTTTTGTGTCATTGAAAAAGCTTTTTCTGCGAGAAACTCAATTATCATAACCTGAAAATTGCCCAAAAATAAAGTTTCCCAAAAAATTCCAGAAAAATCATATTAAATGTTTTTATGAAAAAAGGGGCAGAAGGGCACCTGGATTGGCCCAGGGGACCCACCAGGCCAGCACACCCCCTGGTGGCGCGGCTATCCCCAGGTGGCGCCTGGCCTGGTTGTGGCCCACCCCTGGCCCTCCAAGTTGCCTCCTTCCATCCACTTCTTTCTCTCTCCCAAAAAACACCGGAAAATTTTCTGTAGGTGGAGTTCATGCTGTTCTTGCTCCCAAATTTCGATTTCCTTGCTCAGTCCAACTTTGCTGCTGATTTTTGGAGGGATTTCTCTCCGGTATGTGCCTCCTCCGCTTGTCCAATTAGATTTTTGATTGGTGGATTGTATCTTGAGTTTTTTGCTACTGAAGGTGATAGGTTGTGTGAGCTTGAATTCTTGTTATATGCTTAGAGATTTCATTTTGATGCATGTTTAGCCCTCTAGCAAGTTTCTATAGTAATTCATCATCATTTATCAACTTGGAAATCACTTGGTTTGATGTTTGTCTAAAAATTTCAGAAAAAGGGCCATGGACAACCATACCTTTGGGGAAGTGTTTGAAAGTGATGCACTTAGGAGGACAAGACCTTCGAGATCAGCCTCTCGAGCTAGGCCATCATACAATGAGGATCTTATTGCGCCCCGCTTTGGCAACGAGGGAGATGAGGGGGATGCGCACCCTTCTACCTTCCTTTGTTTTACCTTTTTGCAAGCTGCAGGGATTCTTGATGATTTCCTAACTCTTGTTCGGAGGGTTGGTCTAACCAATTATATGCAGGATGAGAGTGAGCAATATGCTATGCTCACCAAAACTTTTGTGGAGAATTTCACTTTCACTAACACCCCTTTCAGGATAAATGTGTCATTTAAAATCTATGATAGTCCTATCACCATGATATTTAAGAAATTTTGCAACATTATAGGTATTGGCATGGCTGGGACAGTGAAGAAGATTCAAGCTTGACCCGCTGATTTGTTGGAGCTCTACCGCGGGGTAACAAATGATGATGACCGCATAGCCCAGCGCGGGAAGATAAGAAATATTCAACTCCCAGCTCTCAAATATTTTTGCTTATTATCTTGCCACTAGCATTATTGGTAGTGAGAACACTAGCAATATTTCCAACTATCATTTGGACTTTCTAGCCGATGCACTCAACAATGAAACCAGGTATAATCTTAGTTCTCTCATTGCTTGTCGCCTAGCTTCTAGAGCATCCATTTATGGGGGTATTATTGTTGCACGTGTAGTTGTTGCCTTAGAACTTTCTATTAATCCAAATGATACAGTATTGGCTCCACAGAGGCTGGTGATACGTCGGAAACGTATCTATAATTTTTGATGTCCATGCTTGTTTAGTATCTACTTTGCTTTACTTTGTCTACACTTTGAGGTGTTTTTATATCTTTTCTGGAACTAACCTATTAACAAGTTGCCACAGTGCCAGTTGCCTGTTTTCTTCTGTTTTTGGTTCCAGAAAGGCTGTAACATCCCAAAAATATTGAACAGGGTTATCAAATTCCAAATCACCAAAATTAGGGTTAACAAAAAACTTTTGTTAATCAACATCATATGAATGCATGTGTGTATGTGATGATTGTATGAATGCATGAATGGACTTGTGTGATTGTTCTAAATAGCAAGGAATGGTTTAAAGATGAAAACAACATCTTCTAAAACATTTACAAGCAGAAACAAATCAAGAGAAAAATCAAAAACAAACCAAATAAGGCAAATGGTCATTTTTGCCAATCTTGCTCACTAGGCCACTTTGAGTGTTTCTAGTCCAAGATTTCAAACAGAAACAATTCTATTTCTTTTCACCCCTTGCTATACCAAGTAAAAGTGAACCAAATCCCACCTTTCAAACTTACAGAAACATTTGGCAACTAGATTCAAATGACAATTCAAAATTGAATCTTTAACATATGGGAAGATCACCCATTTTCAAAAACTAACCAGACCAGTACCCCTTGACCTTTCCAACTAACCAGAGACTACTGAGCATATAACTAATACACCCACCAAGTTTGAACCAAAAATTCAAATTTGAATCTCTTTCGGCCATTTCATCAAACACGTTGCAGACACAAAACAAACAAACATCAAACACTATTGTGAGTAGTGATTTGGCTTAACTTGTTCCCTCTCTAGCTCACACTACACTCTCAGTAGATCATCTAACTTGTTTAAGCCACTCTAGCTCACTGTAAACCATACCATGCCATCAATGGTGAGCATGCCGAGCTCAACTTGCCACCCCACTGTCAACAGCAAGCTAGGAGAATCTCTAGCCTCGCCAACCTTGTCTGGGACACTCACCACCGTCCACCGCCACCCCCTGTCCAACGCTAACAAGCAGCAAGCCACTGGACCACTCTAGAATTGTCGCGCCCTATGCCTCTGCGCCATGCCGAGAGCACGCCAGCGCGCCGCACGCGACACATGCCCATAGACCACGCGCTGTCCTCGCCGCTCGCAAGCATGATCACCACCACCTCAGCAACCCCGAAGACACGCCCGTTCGTCGCCGCGCGACCCGTAGCCACGGTGCGCCATTAAAATGCTCATCGGACCCGCCTAGATCACCGCGACGTTCCGACCGTCTCGCACCGCCCCACGCCACGTAACCACGCCGTTGAGCTTTGCCAGGGAGCACAGCACCGCCCCTATCATCGCCCATGCCTTTAGCTCGATGTGTCGATGACACCGACGAGCTCCGCCCGTGCCCTTCGGTCCCCTTGCTACACTATAAATAGAGTCCACTCCCATTCTAACTCAGCACACCATCTCACTCCCCTCTCTCTCAGAACCACCCCCACTCATTCCCGGAGCAAGGAGAGCAGCACATCGCCGGAATTTGGCCGGAGTCTGCCATGGAGGAGGAAGAAAGGAGCCGTTGATTGGAGCCACCCCAGGAGAAGCCGCCGGTACCAGGAGGTTCGCTGTCATCGACTTCGTCGTTCGACCCCATCCATGACCCTCGCCTGAGCCCCGGTGAGCCCCTGTAGACCCCCACTGGTCCCGCTAGGGTTCTGTCTCGCTGGCATTGCCCGACGAAGATGATAGGTCACAACCGTTGGATTAGAGTTTGATCGTGCGGTCTAGATCACCCTATACCGCTTCGCACCCTCCTGTCTCGCTGACTGGTGGTGTCATCCACTTAAACCCACCCGCGCGTGCGCTATGCACCGTGGGCCGGCCCAGTTAAAATCCCGCGCAACCCAGTTAGTTTGAATTTATATTTTCCAATTTAGTTTCAAACCTAGTTCTGTACCTGGATTCAAAAATCAACCCAGGTCGATTCACTAAACCAAAATACATGAAACCAATTTTGTTAGAAAGGTACTGGAATTCTTAATCCAAGCCTGTTGGATTCAAATCAATTGGGATTGTAGATCACCTATGGTAAAAATAACAAGGCAGAAGCTTTTCTGCATTCAAACATTTTTCAAAATTCAACCATAAAAGCTTTTGAGTTGATTCCAACTCTCAAAAACCACATTTATCTAGACCTTTATGAAAATATAAAATTATCTAGGTTTACTTGCAGAAATATTGGACAAGTAATAAAAGAATGCCCCATAGGCCATTCTAGTCACTTTATTTAATTCAAATAGAAAGGTTAAGCCTTATTAAATTGTGACACCACTTTAAATCACATTCCCATGTACTAAAATATGTGGTATGACATGTGTCAACATGATCCCTTGTTTTAGTTGGAGAATATTAAATATTAAGTAGTTTTTCAATGAGTAGAAATTACTTTTCCAAAATAAAATAAATAAGACAAGTGCTTTGATGATTGTAATGTTTGTGATGATCCTAGATCATCTAGTGAAAACCTTGGTGTGATAAATAAAAGTAGTTAAGTATAGTTTGGTGATTGTGTACCTCGTATTTATTTATAGACGCTAGTACCGACCAAGGATACGAGGAGGAAGGAGAATACTACGAAGAGGAAGCAGAGGAGAACTTCAACCACTGCTCTACACAAGGCAAGCCTTACTGTACAAGTTGACTTAGCAAGCTATTAACTGAGCAAGATAAACCTTGCAAGCTTATACTAATATCTTAGCAAGCTACTACCTTAGCAAGCTAAGCTAAACCATGCAAGTTCTACTTGCAAGTTTACACCACTTGATACCCAATCCTAGTTTTACTTGGAAGCTTAGTATTTTATTTCTTTAACAAAGTTTTATGTTAGAGTTTACTTAGGGAATTGTAGATTTTAGAAATATATTTAAAGGTAGCATAAAGAGCATAAAACTTGGCCTAAGTTAGATAAATCTTGATGTCATCCGGAGGCATGAGATTGAACTTAGATCATTCACCCTTGTTTACCACCCCTCATTAGTGTTTACCCTCCCCCCCCAACTTGTAGATGCTAGTGCTAAGCATAAAACTTGACCAGTTTAGATGGGAATACTTGGTGGAAATGGTTATGAAAACCTTAGAATGATGAGTCATTCCACTGGAATGTTTTGACATGTGTTCTTGAACACCAGATGATTTTGATGATGAAAATGTTAAGGCATGAGCCTTAAGCCCCTTATAAAACTGATGGTTGTCTGGATGTGATACCATTCCAATTTTACCGTACAACCACAATACCCGAAATTTGGGTAGGGCTTGACTGAAAATTTATATACCTTAGTATGGGTTCCCTTGCGGCCAAGGTTTGAGCCAAGGCTACCATGTGAAGATTGTCCACCTTGCGGTTCCCAAGATGATAGTTGCTCATGGTTGGGAGGCCAAACTCACAGGAGAGGTGCCTATACTAGGGCGTGTAATTGAAAGGTTAGGATTGATTATTTGCATACTGAGTATGGTGAATTTAGGATAGTTCCTGACGGGTGTATCAAATATTGTGGTGAAAGTGTACCACCACTGCAGAGTGTCAAACTATTCGAATATCCGCGTCTACGGTTATGGATAGTTGGAGTGGCCATACTGTTCCGTCATCAGATGTTTTCAAAATGACTTGTGAAATGATTTGTGACTTGACTTGACCACAACAGGGTTGTGATATGAAATTCAAGTTCCCGCTTAGGTGTTATAAAACTTTCAACTAGATTTCTTTGCTTCTAAACTCAGTAGAGATAAATCTGGCTTTTTGCAAAACAACCTAGAGCTTAGTATCTCCTACTCAAAACAACTTCACTTGTTAGTAGTAGTTTGCGAGTACTTAAAGAGTACTCATGGCTTTGTCCCTGGCTATTCCCGTGGCCAGACTATGAAGAGTATTATCAGGAGGACGGACCACAGGAAGGTTACAACAACTAGGATCATCTCCCATCGTCAGCATTGCATGTGACCATGAAGATGGAGTCTCGCCCACTCTACCGTTATCATTACGTTATTCCGCTGCTTGAGTTGTATTAAGACTGGATCATCAGAACCTTTATTTGTGTAAGATGTTATGTATGGTTTGTAATGGATGATGTACTGTGATATCCAATCTGTTATGTCTCGCAAAAATGGTAATCCTGGGATTGCGATGTATGGCATAACAGGCATCTGGGATTAAAAATCCAGGTGTTGACAAGTTGGTATCAGAGCCATCCTGACCATAGGAGACCCTAGTTTAGAATGGACGTTTGAATCAAAAACTTAGTTTCAAAAACCAAGGAAGTGAGTATTTATGAAAAATTATTCTCATTCTTATCACTAAGACTCTTTCATGAAAATTTATATTCCTCAAAAAAATCTTGCAAACTTACATAAAATTTGACACACTTGATCACTCTACTAACTTACTCATCCTATATTCTTATAGATGGACGTGAAGTATAGCAAGTTCTATCAGTTGGGGAATGGAGGAGACCTCATCTTTGAGCGGGACTTGGACTAGCTGTCGGAAATGCTGGAGCGTCCACACCCCAAGTTCTTCGGAGCTCGGCTCAACGATCAGGAAGGAGAGGAGTTGCAATGGCTGGTTGCTGCAAGTATCCGAGGAAAGATTGAAGCCCCCACCTTAGAGGGAATTCAGTTCACCATCAGAGAGAACAACTGGATCGATGGACTTGCCAGGGACATGCAGGAAGCTCTTGCCCGTCTGTGTGGAAAGAGTATCAATCAGATCAAGGGTACCCGCTTTGAGTTCTATTCAAGGCGTGATGTTATCGGACAGCCACTGGAGGCCCCATATCACCATGAGCTGAAGACTCAATTGGACCACCTCAGCTTCATGATGTATGACCGTCATAAGGAGTTGGACAATGCCCGCTCCTAAGCCAACCACAAGTTCGCCATCGCCGCCAAGAAGGATCAGACCATTGCCATGCTAGTGAAGTATTTCCAGTCTCGTCGCTGTCAGCTCGACAAGAAGGAGCGCATCATTGCCCGTCTTCGCCACAGGATCACAGAGTTGGAGGAGACTGTCCACGAGAGGGATATGCAGCTCGAGGAGAGGGAGAATGCAGGGGAAGACCTTCATGGAGACCCCTACTCCTATCTTAGTGACGATGATGACTTCCTGGAGGATCAGGCCATGAACTTCTTCATCGATGAGGATGACTGTGCCTTCATTGATGACGATGATTAGGACACTGACTCCAAGGAGTAGTAGCACTTGAGCACTAGAGTTAGTGAGTTGTATCCGGTCCCACTGTATCGTTTCCCAGAATGGTTCTTAAAACCATCTGTTTTCCTTTGTTGTGGTGTGTGTTTGTATCGTGTGCTATGAATGAATGAATGAAAAGCAAGTTGCTAGAAAAATATGAGTCAAGATTCAAAAACTTCTCCAAATCAAAACCCTGAGCCTTAGTAATTTCCCTATTTTCTCATGATCTATCTCAATCTTCAGATGCCTCGTGGAGGAAGCAGTTCATCCCCGGACCCGATGTTGCAAATCTTGCAAATGTTGGTTTCGGACCGCGAAGCTGAGAGAGCCGAACGTCAAGACAACTTAGCCACCCTTCAACACATAGCTCAGATGGTCAACAACAATCAAGGCCATGGAAATCAAGACAACCATGGGTCCAAGCTCAATAATTTCCAGAACACCAACCCACCCATTTTCACTAAGTCTGAAGAGCCCCTCGATGTCGATGATTGCCTGCAAACCATGGAGAACAACCTAGAAGTTGCAGGAGTGGAAGCCAACGAGAAGGTACTGTTTGCCACCCACTATCTGGCCGGAGATGCGAGAGCATGGTGGAACAACGTCCGTGCCACGAATGGAGGTCAGATGATGACTTGGGAAGAGTTCAAAATCAAGTTCAGCAGAACCCATGTGCCATCGGGTTTGATCAAGAGGATGAGAGATGAATTCAGGGAACTGAAGCAAGGCACGATGACCGTGGTGGAGTACCGTGACAAATTTTTGTCATTGGCTAGGTATGCACCGGATGAGATTGACACTGAAGCCAAGAAGAAGGAGAGATTCCTGAATGGTTTGCATCATGAGATGTAGACGGTGTTGGTCAATATCCCATTTGCTGATATTGAAGCATTAGTGGATTCTGCCATTCAGATGGAAGGCAAGATCAAACAAGCTAATGAGAACCTCAAGCATCGCATGATGCATCAACCAGGAACCCATCATACACCAAATTATCGCCCCAACCCATCTCCAGGATTTGCCCCAAGAACCAATAGAACCCCGATGAACCGTCCAACCTATCCCAGCCGTGGAAACCCAAGGCCCAGAGGAAATCACAATAATAACCCCGGGAACCCCAGCAATTTCAACCGTGCCCGCCCAAGTTTAACAACAACAATGTCGCCACCAACACCAATATTGCACCGAGGACTGGAAGCAATGATGTGCCTGTTGCAGCAAAGGACAAGTCTCAGGTGACTTGTTATGAATGTGGAACCAAAGGTCACTAATCCAATGAGTGCCCCAAGAAGACTGCCGCAACCCCCAATGCAAATGCCCTAGCCCAGCAGCAGCGTCATGTTTAGCCCGGAAGAAGGTTTTCCCTAGGGAACTCGCTCAACCGCAACGGCCGTCTCTTTCTCATGCATGCTGAAGAAGCCCAAGAAGCGCCAGATGTCATGCTGGGTATGTTTTCTGTTAACTTAGTACTTGCCAGAGTGTTGTTTGATTCTGGAGCATCGCACTCGTTTATTACCGAACAATTTGCATGCACTAGTAAGATTCAACCCACCAAATTGAAGCATGTTATGATAGTTCAAATACCTGGTTCAACCACCAAAGCTAGACAAATTTGCAAGGCCGTGCCTATCCGAATCCATGGCATAGATTTTTTATGCTAATCTAATAGTACTCGGAACTAAAGGTTTGGAAGTAGTACTAGGAATGGATTGGATGTCCAAACATAAAGGATTAATAGACTGTGCCAAGAAAGCCATAACCATGACCAGTACAGTCGGAGTATCGGTAGAACATGTATCGGAAACCTTGCCCCATCAATTCAAGTGCAACAAGAGTATAGCCTAGCCAACCATTGATCAAGTCAGAATAGTCTGTGAATACCCCGATGTATTTCCAGATGTTTTGCCCGGTATGCCCCCAGATCGGGATATCGAGTTTATCATTGAACTAATCTCTAGAACTGGACCCATAGCCCAGAGACCATATAGTATGAACCCGTCTGAATTAGTGGAGCCGAAGAAGCAATTGGATGCTATGCTAGAGACAGGATTGATCCAACCAAGTGCGTCACCATGGAGATCACATGTGTTCTTTGTGGACAAGAAGGATGGAGGTAACCGTTTGTGTATGGATTATCGGAAGTTGAATGATGTCACCATCAAGAACAAGTACCCATTGCCAAAGATAGAAGACTTGTTTGACCAGTTGATTAGTTCCAAAGTGTTTTCTAAGATTGATCTTAGAACTAGCTATCATCAATTCAAGATTCGCGCAGAGGATATTCTAACGACTGCCTTTAGCACCAGATACGGATTATACGAGTATAATGTCATGTCTTTTGGATTAACCAATGCCCCCCGCTTATTTCATGAACCTCATCAATAAGATTTTTATGGACTTCCTGGATAAGTTTGTCGTTGTTTTCATCGATGACATTCTGATCTATTCCAAATCGGAAGAAGAACATGAGCTACACCTAAGGACCATCCTTGGAACCCTTAGGGAGCATCAATTGTATGCCAAGTTTAGCAAATGTGAATTCTGGTTATAGGAGGTAGGATTCCTTGGACATATCGTATCAGCCGGAGGAATTGCCGTTGACCCTGCAAAGGTGAAGGATGTGGAAGATTGGCAAGCCCCAACCACTCAAACCCAAGTTCGTGCATTTATTGGATTAGCGGGATATTACCGCAAGTTCGTAGAAGGATTCTCAAGTATCGCAAGACCCATGACCTAATTGTTGAAGAAGGATAAGAAGTTTGAAGACGGACAAATGTGAAGCGAGTTTTCAAGAACTCAAGAGGAGATTGATTTTAGCCCCCATCTTGATCATGTCGGATATTACGAAGCCGTTTGATGTGTATTGTGACGCATCCAAGATCGGTCTCGGATGTGTGTTAATGCAAGAAGGCAAAGTTATATCTTATCTATCCAGACAATTGAAGCAGCATGAACAGAACTATCCTACCCATGACCTTGAACTAGCAGCCGTAGTTCTAGCCCTGAAGACATGGAGGCATTACCTGATGGGAAACCGTTGTGAGATTTATTCAGATCACAAGAGCCTGAAGTATATATTCACTCAGAAGGAGCT
This sequence comes from Avena atlantica, assembly GCA_910589765.1. Lineage (NCBI taxonomy): Eukaryota > Viridiplantae > Streptophyta > Magnoliopsida > Poales > Poaceae > Avena > Avena atlantica. Next base: position 358,113,184 of record OU342734.1, on the reverse strand, counting down.
ATGTGGTACATGCACTATCACCACGGTAATCAAGGAATATGATCTGGACATTCACTATCACCCCGGTAAAGCCAATGTGGTAGCAGATGCCCTTAGCAGAATGTCGTGCCACTTGAACTCCATGATTCTGAAGGAGCAACCAAGTTTGCACAAGGAGATGGTGGATTTCAGAATGGAATTAGTAAGTGAAGGATTTTTGGCTAGCATAGAACTTCGACCCAATTTGATCAGTCAGATCAAGGAGGCGCGGAAAGGAAATGCTAGTATCGACGGAATCAAAGGTCGTATTGGTACAGGAAAAGTACCCGGATTCACCGAGGATGAAGAAGGAGTTATGTGGTACAAAGGACATCTATGTGTACCAGCAGATTTAGAGTTGAAGGAAACTATTTTGAAAGAGGCCCATGATACTCTTTATTTTATCCACCCGGGAGGGACAAAGATGTATCAGGATTTGAAGGAACAATTTTGGTGGCATAAGATGAAGAGAGAAATTAGAAGCTATATAGCCAAGTGTGATATATGTCAGAGAGTCAAGGCGGGACATCAGATACCCGCAGGACTGTTGCAACCCTTACAGATTCCAGAATGGAAATGGATTCAGTAGGAATGGACTTTATCACCGGATTGCCTACTTCTAGTAGGGGAAATGACTCTATTTGGGTCATAGTTGATAGATTGTCCAAACTCGCCCATTTCTTACCAGTCAAGACCACTTACCAGAGCTCGAAGCTAGAGGAGTTATATCGCTAGAATCGTCAGTTTGCATGGAGTCCCCAAGAACATTGTGTCAGATCGAGGAACTCAGTTTACCTCGAGATTTTGGAAGAAAGTCCAAGAAGGATTGGGAACCCGACTGGATTTCATCACAGCTTATCACCCTCAGACCGATGGACAAACGGAGCGAGTAAATCAAATACTTGAAGATATGTTGAGAGCATGTGTTCTAGAGTATGGATCTAAATGGGAAGACTGTCTGCCTTTCGCAGAATTTTCTTACAACAACAGTTATCAAGCTAGTTTGCAAATGGACCCATTTGAATTCATGTATGGAAGGAAGTGTCGTACCCCTTTGAATTGGTCGGAAGTAGGAGAGATTCATATTTTCGGACCCGGCATCCTACGAGAAGTAGAAGAGAAAGCTCACAAGATCTGTGAGCACCTCAAGACCGCCCAATCCAGACAGAAGAGTTACACCGACAAGAGACGTCGAGACCTTGCTTTCAATATCAAAGATTTTGTGTATATCAAGGTGTCGCCTTTGAAAGGAATGCAACGTTTCCAGCTCAAAGGAAGGTTAGCCCCCAGATATATCGGACCCTTCAAGATTCTGAATCGTCGAGGAGAATTATCGTATCAACTGGAACTGCCACATGAGATGTCAGCAGTGCATAATGTGTTCCATATATCGTTACTTCGCAAATGCCTAGAAGTCCCGGAGAAGACTGAAGTTTTTCTGCATTCAAACATTTTTCAAAATTCAACCATCAAATCTTTTGAGTTGATTCCAACTCTCAAAAATCACATTTAACTAGACCTTTCTGAATATATAAAAATATCTAGGTTTACTTGCAGAAATATTGGAAAAGTAATAAAAGAATGCCCCACAGTCCATTCTAGTCACTTTATTTAATTCAAATAAAAAGGTTAAACCTTATTAAATTGTGACACCACTTTAAATCACAGTCCCATGTACTAAAATATGTGGTATGACATGTGTCAACATGATCCCTTGTTTTAGTTGGAGAATATTAAATATTAAGTAGTTTTTCAATGAGTAGAAATTACTTTTCCAAAATAAAATAAATAAGAAAAGTGCTTTGATGATTGTAATGTGTGTGATGATCCTAGATCATCTAGTGAAAACCTTGGTGTGATAAATAAAAGTAGTTAAGTATTGTTTGGTGATTGTGTACCTCGTATTTATTTATAGACGCTAGTACCGACCAAGGATACGAGGAGGAAGGAGAATACTACGAAGAGGAAGCAGAGGAGAACTTCAACCACTGCTCTACACAAGGCAAGCCTTACTATACAAGTTGACTTAGCAAGCTATTAACTGAGCAAGCTAAACCTTGCAAGCTTATACTAATATCTTAGCAAGATACTACCTTAGCAAGCTAAGCTAAACCATGCAAGTTCTACTTGCAAGTTTACACCACTTGATACCCAATCCTAGTTTTACTTGCAAGCTTAGTATTTTATTTCTTTAACAAAGTTTTATGTTAGAGTTTACTTAGAGAATTGTAGATTTTAGAAATATATTTAAAGGTAGCATAAAGAGCATAAAACTTGGCCTAAGTTAGATAAATCTTGATGTCATCCGGAGGCATGAGACTGAACTTAGATCATTCACTCTTGTTTACCACCCCTCATTAGTGTTTACCCCCCCCCCACTTGTAGATGCTAGTGCTAAGCATAAAACTTGACCACTTTAGATGGGAATACTTGGTGAAAATGGTTATGAAAACCTTAGAATGACGAGTCATTCTACTGAAATGTTTTGACATGTGTTCTTGAACACCAGATGATTTTTATGATGAAAATGTTAAGGCATGAGCCTTAAGCCCCTTATAAAATTGATGGTTGTCTGGATGCAATACCATTCCAATTTTAGCGTACAACCACAATACCTGAAATTTGGGTAGGGCTTGACTGGAAATTTATATACCTTAGTATGGGTTCCCTTGCGGCCAAGGTTTGAGCCGAGGTTACCTTGTGAAAATTGTCCACCTGTGCAGTTCCCAAGATGAAAATTGGTCATGGTTGGGAGGCCAAACTCACAGGAGAGGTTCCTATACTAGGGCATGTAATTGAAAGGTTAGGATTAATTATCCGCATACTGAGTATGGTGAATTCAGGATTGTTCCTGGCAGATGTATAGAATATTGTGGTGAAAGTGTACCACATCTGCAGAGTGTCAAACTATTCGAATAGCCGTGTCCACGGTTATGGACAGTTGGAGAGGCCATACTGTTTCGTCGTCAGATGTTTTCCAAATGACTTGTGAAATGATTTGTGACTTGACTTGACCACTACAGGGTTGTGATATGAAATTCAAGTTCCCGCTTAGGTGTTATAAAACTTTCAACTAGCTTTATTTGCTTTTGAACTCAGTAGAGATAAATCTGGCTTTTTGCAAAACAACCTAGAGCTTAGTATCTCCTACTCAAAACCACTTCACTTGTTAGTAGTAGTTTAAGAGTACTTAAAGAGTACTCATGGCTTTGTCCCTGGATATTCCCGTGGCCGGACTATGAAGAGGACTATCAGGAGGATGGACCGTAGGAAGGTTACAATAACTAGGATCATCTCCCATCGTCAGCATTGCCTGTGATGATGAAGATGGAGTCTCGCCCACGCTACCGTTATCATTACGTTATTCCGATGCTTGAGTTGTATTAAGACTAAATCATGAGATCCTTTATTTGTGTAAGACCTTATTTATGGTTTGTAATGGATGATGTACTATGATATCCAATCGGTTATGTCTCGCAAAAATGGTAATCCTGGGATTGCGATGTATGGCATAACGGGCATCTGGGATTAAAAATCCGGGTGTTGACAAAGGCAGAAAATCAATATTCTCGGAATTGGACGGGACAAAAGCCGAAGTCAATATTTTACCGTGGGGGACACGAAGCCAGAAGACGAGATGGAGAATCAAACCAGCGCGGCCAGACCCCCCCAGGTGCGGGTGAGCCCACCCCACGCCTAGGTAGGGTGTGGGGCCCCTGGCTGCCTCCCAGCCTCGCCTCTTCGCCTATAAGAATCCCCTGATGCAGAAACCCTAGGCACCCGATCAAAACTACACAAAACCATCTGTAGCCGCCGCCACCGTCGTCCCTAGATCGGGGGGATCTAAAGTTCTTCCCGGCACCCTACCGGAGGGGAAATCATCCCGGAGGCCTTCTCTCCCGGGTGAGTAGTTCCACCTTGGACTATGGGTACATGTAGTAGCTAGATGGTTGTATCTCCTCCTTGTGCTTTCATGTATAGATCTTGTGAGCTCCGTTCATGATCAAGATCTAATCCATTTGTAATCATGCATGTTGTGTTTGTGGGGATCCGATGGATATTGAGATTACTATGTAAGATTTATTAATGGTTTTGTCTTTATGATTCTATCATGTCTGTGTTGTTTGTGATCTTGCATGCTCTCTATTGTTAGTAGCTATCTTGGACGAGTAGTTGCTAGTGACGCCAAGAGGGGGTATTTATGCTCGATAGTGGGTTCATGCCTCTAGTTTCCAAGGGAAGTTACAGAAATCTCTTCGATTGTAGATGTGATGTTTCTACTAGGGAGAAAACAACGGTCTCTTGTTAATAGAACAAGTGGATTATTTACCTTACACACTTTGCTTAAAGCAGTTATTTGTTGCTTGCAACTTAATACTAGAGGGGGTTTGGATGATAACCTGAAGGTGGAATTCTAGTCATAGATGCAGTTGGATGGCGGTCTATGTATATTTTTGTATTGCCCAATCGAATCTCATAGGATCTTTTTGTCTGGTATTGCATTGTTATGCCTTGCTCAGTTCCTATCAATTGCCCTGCTGTAATTTGTGTACCCTTCATGCCATGTTGTTTATCTAAGGAGAGCACCTCTAGTGAACTATGGACCCCGGTCCAATCTTTACCATTGATACATCTTCCACTGTTACCTGTTTACTTGCTGCAAACCATTACCTTCCACACCATATGTTTAATCCTTTGTTATAGCAACCGGTGAGATTGACAACCTCACTGTTAGTTGGGGCAAAGTCTTGAGTTTGTGTTGTGCAGGTCTCCGCGTTGCTTGCAACACCTGTGTGATGTTTCCTTCCTCCTACTGGTTTGATAACCTTGGTTTCTTACTGAGGGAAGATTTGTTGATGTGCTGTTTCACACCTTGCTCTTGGGGTTCCCAACAGGCTCCACATCAACTAAGCCATCAACAAGTTTTCTGGCGCTGTTGCCAGGGAGGCTAAGGACGTCTTCACAAGGGGAGTCCTTCACTTCCTTTCTCTTTACTTTGTTTTTAGTTTGCTAAGTTTCTTTTGCTTGGTTTTGTTTGCCTCTTTTCAAAAACTCCAAAAAAATAGTCTAGTTTGGTTTGCTTCCTTTATTCAAAAACACACAAAAATTAGTTCCTGCTATAGCTGCTATTGTTGTTTTTGGCTTGCTCACCTTGCCAAAATGAACTCTGCTGAGAACACCAAGTTGTGTGAATTCACTAGCACAAACAACAATGATTTGCTTAGCACTCCTATTGCTCCACCTGCTCCTGATGCTACCTTTTATGAAATTAAGCCTGCTTTGTTGAATCTTGTGATGAGAGAAATTTTCTGGTGCTAGTTCTGATGATGATGTTGCCCATCTCAATAACTTTGTTGAACTTTGTGAGATGCAAAAGTATAAGTTTGTAGATGGAGATATTATTAAGCTCAAGCTGTTCCTTTCTTCTTGAGAGGGAAAGCTAAAGAATGGTTGATATACTTGCCTAGAAATAGTACTGATTCTTGGACTAAGTGCAAAGATGCTTTTATTGGAAAGTACTATCCTCCTGCTAAGATTATATCTATGAGAAGTGACATTATGAAATTTAAAAAACTTGATAATGAACATGTTGCTCAAGATTGGGAAAGAATGAAGTCTTTGGTTAAGAATTGTCCCACTCATGGACTCACTGCATGGATGATTATCCAGACTTTTTATGCATTTTTGAACTTCTCCTCAAGAAACTTGTTGGATTAAGCTGCTGGAGGTACTTTTATGGGCCTCACTTTGGGTGCTTCAACGAAGATCCTTGACAATATGATGGTTAATTACTCTGAATGGCACATTGAGAGAGCTCCACATGGTAAGAAGGTAAATTATGTAGAAGAAACCTCCTCTTTGAGTGATAAGATTGATGTTATTATGGCTATGCTTGTTAATGGGAAAGCTCCTCTAGATCCTAATAGTGTTCCCTTAGCCTCTTTGGTTGCTCAAGAAGAGCAAGTTGATGTGAACTTCATTAGAAACAACAATTTTGGCAACAATGCTTATGGTATTTATAGGCCTTATCCTCCTAGTAGAAATGCTTATCAGGGTAGATCTGGAATGCTTAGTGAAGAGAGGATCCTAGAAGTTGAGAGATCCACTAAAAACTTTATGCAAATGCAATATGAACAAAAGAAGATTTTCACTAAAACTATGGAGGAACAATCTATCATTTTGAAAAATATTAGTCATCAGCTTGAGAATCTGAATAGAGAAATTCCTAGTTTACAGTCAAAAAATTTGAGTGCTGAAAATAATATATCCTCTTTATCTGAAGCACAATCCTCCTTGATTAATAAAATGGCTGCTCAACCTGAAACCATGGAAAACACCTTTGCTACTGCTCGTGCCATACAAGTTACTATTGATGAAAATGTTAGACTATTAGCTCAACTTCATGCTAAGTGGGAAAGGGAAGCTGAAATTGATAGAAACAATAGTGTGTGCGCCATCACTAGAATGGATACCACTAAACCTCAAGAAGTCCCTATTCCTACTCCCACAATGCCTAAGCCTAATGAGTCTACTACTAGTGATGTTAAGTTTGAATTTGATGTAGATGGTTGCAATATTTCTGAAGTGATTCTGTTTTTGCAAAAGCTTGCTAGAAGTCCTAATGCTAGTGATATGCATATTGCTTTCACTAAACATATTACAGATGCTCTTGTGAAAATTAAGGAAGAGAAGCTAAAACACAAAGCTTATATTCCTAGGAAAGTATAAGATAGTTGGGAACCCATTATTAATATGCAAGTGAATGACTTTGATCTCAAAGATTCATGTGATATTGGTTCTAGTGTTTCTATTATGCCTAGGAAGATTTATGAAATGCTTGATTTGCCACCTTTGGAAGATTGTTATTTGGATGTACCACACAATGATAATGTTAAGAAGAAACTCATGGGGAGTATTAATGATGTTCACATTATGGTTAACAATGCTTATGTCCCTGTTGATTTATATGTTTTGGATGTTCAATACAATGCTTCTTGTCCTATTACTTTGGTAAGACCTTATCTTAGAACTATTGGTGCCATCATTGATATGAAAGAAGGCACCATTAAATATCATTTTCCATTCAAGAAAGGTGTTGAACACTTCCTTATGAGGAGAGAGAAGCTTCATTTTGCTCCTCCTTTGAAAGCAAGGTTTGATGTTAATGCTTCTTCATTTGAAAATACTTGATTCTTCTTGCTTCTTGTGCCTAACTTAAAGGCGTTAAAAAGTACTTGTTGGGAGATAACCCAAGAGTTTCCTTGAGTCTTGGAAGTTATTACTCCAGTAATAACCTCTCCTTATCCTTTTTTTTATTTTTATACCAAGAATGACCTCTAATGAGAGGGAAGTAAGATTTGGGGAGTTGTTGTCCCGAAACAGATTTCTGTCCTCCACCAAAAAAATTCGTGAGGAGTCTCTGTAACTCAGATTGAGCTGAAACTTTACTAATAAATCCCCCAGTATGTTAGATAACAGTTAGTTCAACACTTTTTGATTTGCGCAACATAAGATGTTCGGAAAAATCGGTTTCTACCTGTTGGTCTGTTTTGACAGATTTCTGCCATTATTTGCATTTGCTTCGTATTGATTCCTTTTTGAGTTCTCTTTTAGGGAATTGAGCTTGTTGAAGGAGTTACTACAGTAGCTTGTGTTTTAAGTGAAAATTCTTGCTGTTCCAAAGCTTTGCCTAAAGGTTTATTTTTGAATACACTAATGTTGCTAATGAAGATTGTGTGAAGTTTTGTATGAAGGAAAAATTTCAGGTGTAGAGAGAAAATGATGTAATGAGATGAAGAATGGACAAAAGCTCAAGCTTGGGGATGCCACCCCGGTGTAATCCCAAGAAATATCCAAGAAGTACAAGCGTTAAAGCTTGGGGATGCCCAAGGCATCCCCTTCTTCATTAATAAAAATCTCAGGTCTGTCTAGACACTTCGTTTTTTATTGTTTCATGCACAGTTGTGTTGTTCTTGGAGCGTCTTAGTTTTCATTTGCTTTGCTTAGTTTTTTTAGTTTGATTGAATAAATTAGTTTGTACCCCCATTCTCGTTGTGTTGTTGCAAATAAGTTGCTTGGTGTTGGAAAGGAGTAGTAAGTTCTTGCTTGAAAGTGCAAGAGGAGCTTGCATTGACTGTGACTTAGACTTTAGCATGACATGCTAGTTGTTGTTTTGACCTTATGATTAGTGATTATTGTTGTAGCATGTCTTGTTCCAAATAATTGGGATTGCTTAGTGCGCCTTGAAAAAATTATGTGTTGTTTTAGCATGCAAAAGCATAGTATTGTGGTATTCTCCTTTGATGCTTTGTTTGGGTTGACTTGGCACATGCTCACACCATGTTATGACTATTACAAGTCACCATAGCCTCTATGATCATTTAGTCCTTGACTTGTAGTACCACTCTATGCTTTGACTAGTAATGCTTTGTTGCTCTGCATGATTATGGCCATTATTGCTCTCTTAGTTGGTTGCTCCTAGTCTTTTCCTAGCCTCCACTTGTATGAGTAAGCTCTACTCATGCTTCCAACTCCCAAGAAACCAAGTTATTCCAAAGTGTCCACTATAAACTCCTATGCATGGTGTGTTACACCATTCCAAGTATATTCTTGTTTTCAGCTATCTTCCAATTAAAAAGTATTTTGTTATATGTAAACTTAGTGATTAAAGCCCTCACAAACTTGATGGCACACTTTATATTCTTTTCCCCTAATAAACTTGAACCATTGTGTCATTTATGTTGTATATGCTTGCACTTATACGTTGGAATTAGCAGAACCTGCTGTCACGGGGAACGTTATCAACATTGCACTTGTACTTTGTACTCAGTTGATATCATGTTATTTTTGTAGGGTTCGCAGCATAGAAAACAAAAAAAATCCTATGATGGGAACTATGTACCAAGATTTATCTACTAGATACAAACAACGGGCGGATGTATATCCATAGAGAACATACCCATGAAGACCGACAAAGCTTAACGAGTTGAACTCGTGGTTGATGTAGACGATCTCTTCCCGATCTCAAGATCGAGAGGAAGTCCTAGCGCCGCAAAGCAGCAGCGCATCCGTGTTCGCACACACGTACAAGAAACCGAGCAACCTCCGCCTCCTCGCTCCAGCGATGCAGCGGAAGCACAACCCTTTCTTATCGAATAGCCACCGGAAACATGTATCTCGCTAGTCCGAGACCATGGGGGATAAATTCTAGAGGGGGAGAGAGATCCTTCACGAGGAGGTGTGAGTGAGGGAGAGGAGAGGGGGTGCCTTTTATAGGAGGAGGGGGACCCCAAGGGGGTGGCCGGAGCATGGGGCTGCCCACTTTCCCTCCCCTCATTCATGTGGGTGGACACTCCACTCACAAAATCCTCTTCAAATCCCTCGACTCAAAATCCCACTCAAACTTGCTATTAAATTTCCACCAAATTTAATGCAAACTCTCATTAAATAAAACTATTTTATTTATTCAGAATTTTGTCAATTACTTTAATGACAAACATTCACATATAACCCCTTGCTAGAATTCTATTTCACATGCAAAACCACTTTATACAATTTCACCCGAAAACCTGTTTCGGTATCTAGTGAAATAAATTCATGCGCTTGTTATTCTTTCCGGCATGAAACATTTGCTCCAACTGGATGTCAGTGTCCCTTAAGTGTGTCACCCTACAGTTCGTGAATAATGCGGACATGATCGAGACCCTTCTCCGATGAATAATCAGTAGCGGGACTTGGAGATCCATACCGACTCCCACACATTCAACGATGACTTTCCTGTGATCATCGGAACCTTTTACGCTTGTATCTTAATCCCTTTGTTTCACGATATATTACATGTCCAAGATTCGATCATCGGTATCTCCATACCTAGTTTGATCTCGTTACTGACATGCACTCTTTTCTCGTTCCCGTGATATAACATTCTAGTGATAAAATCACTTGCTTGCAAGCTAATCAATGTGATATCACCGAGAGGGCCCAGAGTATATCTATTCGTCATCAGGATGAACAAATTCCACTCTTGATCCATGATTCTCAACATAACACTTTAGTAGCTTTGAAGCCATCTTTATTATCACCCAGTTAAGGTGTGACGTTTGATGTCAACAAGAAACTCTTCCGGTGTTAGTGATTGGCATGATCTCATGGTCTAAGGATTAGGATCACTTCGTAAGTTGTTTATAGCAATATAAACTCAATGACTTTGATCGTAATGATATACTTCGGATGAATGTTCATCACATCATTACACTAATGTTGTGATCTCGTTATTAACAACATCCAATGTCTATGACCAGGAAACTGTGATCATCTTGTTAATCAACGAACTAGTTTATGAGAGAGGCATAACTAGGAACTTTCGGTTTGTTTATTAAACACACATGTATTAACGTTTCCGTATTAATACAATTATAGCATGCAAAATAAACATCTATCATATACTTGGAATACACATAATAAACACTTTATTATTGCCTCTTAGGGCATATTCCCTTCAGTCTCTCACTTGCACTAGAGACAATAATCTAGTTACATTGTGATGTATCTAACACCCATGGAGTTCTGGTGTAGATCATGTTTTGCTCTAGGGAGAGTTTTAGTCAACAGATCTACTACATTGAGATTCGTATGTACTTTACAAATCTTTATATCTCCATCCTTGACATGCTCGCGGATGGAGTGAAACCGGCGCTTAATATGCTTGGAATGCTTGTGAGACCTTGGCTCTTTAGCATTGGCAATGGCACCATTGTTGTCACAATAGATCACCATTGGGTCCAACGCGTTTGCAGCCACACCTAGTTCGGATATGAACTCCTTCATCCAAACTGCTTCCTGAGCCGCTTCCGAAGCAGCAACATATTCGGCCTCCGTCGTTGATCCCGCCATCACAGGTTGTTTGGAGCTCCTCCAACTAACCGCTCCGCCATTCATGATAAATACGTATCCAGATTGAGACTTAGAGTCATCCGGATCGGTGTCAAAGCTAGCGTCGACATAACATTTAGCGATGAGCTCTTCTTCACCTCCGTATAAAAGAAACATATCCTTAGTTCTTCGCAAGTACTTAAGGATATTCTTGACCGCTTTCCAGTGTTCCGAACATGGATCCGATTGGTACCTACTAGTCAAACTAATATCTTGTGCCACATCCGGTCTTGTACATAGCATGGCGTACATTATAGAGCCTATGGCTGAAGCATAGGGGACTTTGTCCATTTTCTCTCTTTCTTCCGTCGTAGCCGGACTTTGAGTCTTACTCAATATCGTGCCTTGTGTCATAGGTAAGAACCTGTAACATCCCAAAAATATTAGACATGAATCATCAATTACTAATCATCAAATTTAGGGTTAACAAAAACTTTCCCATCTAAACTATGGAAGCTTTCATATGTATGTGTATTTAAATTAGGAGTTCTTTTGAATTGCCATGGCTCTGTGTTTCATTGCTTGTAAAATGATTCTTAGGTGAAATAAACATCACCTTAATCATATCCAAACTTTTCCCAAAGACAAACAACTCAAAATGTACAAATGAAGTGAATGGTCACTTTGGCCAAATTAACTCTCATGCCTACTTTGGCTATTCCAAGCACTCCAAACTTAATAGAAACATTTGTGGATCTTTTCACCCCTTGTTAGTACTCATAATGAGGTACCGAGGCCCACTTTGTGATATTCCAAAAACATTCAAATGCTAAGTTTAAATGACAGTTTAAAATTGAATCTATCTCATATGGGAAGATCTCACTATTTCAAAAACCACTCAAACAAACTCAATTTTCAAAACCCAAGCACCCACAGAGTCTCCAGCACATGCCTAGCACACCCACCAAAAATATTTTAAAAATTCAAAAAGGAGTTTCTTGCGGCCATTTCATCAAACACTTGGCAGGCAAATTTAAACCAAATCAAATTCACTGTTTTTAATAGTATTTTTGCCTAACTTGTAGTAGATCATCTAGCTTAGTTGGAAACCTTTAGCCTCACTGTAAGCTCGCCATTGCCATCAATGGTGAACAAGCCAAGCCACCTTGCCGGCCAACTTGGTCGCCGCTGCAGACCACCTCCCCCTCTCTCGCCATGTCTGGGACCTAGCCAGCACCTCACCGCCACCCACTACCCTCCCCGAGCCAAGGAAAGCCATGGACCACCGAGCACGCCCCGCGCCCAGTGCCACTGCGACATGCCGAGCATGCCCCAGAGCGCCGCACCCATCACGCGCGCACACTCCACCCCTCGACCACAGCCCATTCCCACCACTTCGCCATGATCCAAGGAACACGCCAGACATCCCCGTTCGCCACCCAATGCCTCACAGCCATCGCTCGTCATCGAAGACGCCGCCTCTGCCGCTCAGAGCGCCAGCCTCGCCCGACCGTTTACCACCGCCCCTAAGCCTGCATTTAAGTTCTAGAGCATCGCTAGCAGACCGTGCATCGATCGCCACCCTCAGCCATGCCGCTAGCAACCCGTAGCCATGTCGCCATCGTCGCCTGCCCATCCCTCTCGGTCTCGCCTTCGAGCCTATAAAAGGAAGCCACCCCCACGTTTGAAGCACACCATTCCACTACCCTCACCTCACTGATCGTTCCACACCTCTCGCCGGAGCACGGGGAGTAGCAGCTTGCCGGAATTGCACCGGAGCAGGCAGCCTCTGGAGGAGAAGGGGGCCGCTGATTTCGACCACCCCCGGAGCTGCCTCGACCGTCCCTGAGCTCGCCATCGACCACTCGTTCGTTTGCCCGCCTCACCATCATCGCTGGAACCCTCGTATGCCCCCTATGCACCCCCACTGAGCCGCTAGGGTTCGAGCTCGCCGGTGACAGGTTCGTCATCGACGACGATCCCCAGCCGTCGATCTCCATTCTAATCCAACGACCCACATAGCCCCGTACCGCTTCGCGCGTTATGATCTGCTGACTGGTAGACCCCCTGTCAGTTGAGCCCCGCGCTGCGGACTGACACTGGGCCGGCCCATTTAGATTTTTCCATTTAATTTCAAACACAGTTTTGTACATAGATTCAAAAATCAACCCAGATCGATTCAATGAACCAAAATGCATGAAACCAATTTTGTTAGAAAGGTACTAAAATGCTTAATCTAGGACTGTTGGATTCAAATCATTTGGATATGTAGATCACCCTTGGTAAAAATAACAAGGAAGAAACTTTTCTACATTCAAACATTTTTCAAAATTCAACCATAAGAGCTTTTGAGTTGATTCCAAATCTCAAAAATCACATTTGATCATACCTTTCAGAATATATAAAAACATATGGGTTTACTTACAGAAGTAATGTTCAAGTAATAAAAGAATGTCACATAGGCATTTCTAGTCACTTTATTTATTTAAAATAAAAAGGTTAAACCTTATTAAATTGTGACACCACTTTAAATCACATTCCCATGAACTGAAATATGTGGTGATGACATGTGTCAACATGATCCCATGTTTGAGTTGTATAATATTAAATCTTAAGTAGTTTTTCAATGAGTAGAAATTACTTTTCTCAAATTAAAATAAATAAGACAAATGCTTTAATCTTGTAATGTAGGTGATGATGCTAGATCATCCATAGTACACTTTGTGTGATGATTGAAAATAGTTAAGTATTGTTTGGTGATTGTGTACCTCGTATTTATTTATAGACGCTAGTACCGACCAAGGATACGAGGAGGAAGGAGGATACTATGAGGAGCAAGCCGGGGAGAACTTCAACCACTGCTCTGCTCAAGGCAAGCTTATATTGATACTTATGCAAGCCAATACTTAAAACCTTGTAGGCTAACACTTGCAACCATGAAAGTTAGATAACCTAGGCAATGCATTAAGCATGCTTAGTTAGCCACATTTGATGATACCCAATCCTAGTTTTACTTACAAGCTCTATACTTTATTTCTTTATCAAAGCTTTCTCTTAGAGTTTACTTAAGTGACTTGTAGATTCTAAAAAGATAATTGAAGGTAGCATGAAGAGCATTAAATTTGGCCTAAGTAGATAATCTTGATGTCATCCTAAGGCATGAGATTGAACTTAAATAATCTCCACTTGTTTACCACCCCTCATTAGTAATTACCCCCACTTGTAGATGCTAGTGCTAAGCATAAAACTTGATCAACTTTAGATGGGAATACTTGGTGAAAATGGTTACGAAAACCTTAGAATGATGAGTCATTCTACTGAAATGTTTTGACACGTGTTCTCGAACACCAGATGATTTTGATGATGAAAATGTTGAGGCATGAGCCTTAGCCCTTGATAAAACTGATGGTTGTATGGATGCGATACCATTCCAATTTTACCGTACAACCACAATACCCAAAAATTGGGTAGGGCTTGACTGGAAACTTATATACCTTAGTATGGGCTCCCTCGTGGCCAAGGTCTGAGCTGAGGCTACCTTGTGAAGATTCTCCATCTGTGCAGTACCCAAGATGACAGATGGTCATGGTTGGGAGGCCAAACTCACAGGAGAGGTGCCTATACTAGGGCGTGTAATTGAAAGGTTAGGATTGATTATCCGCATACTGAGTATGGTGAATTCAGGATTGTTCCTGACGGATGTATCGAATGTTGTGGTGAAAGTGTACAATCTCTGCAGAGTGTCAAACTATTCGAATAGTCGCGTCCGCGGTTATGGACAGTTGGAGTGGCCATACTGTTCCCCCGTCAGATGTTTTCAAAATGACTTGTGAAATGAATTATGACTTTGACTTGCCACAATAGAGTTGTGATATGAGATTCAAATTCCCACTTAGGTATTATAAAACTTTCAACTAGTTTTCTTTGCTTCTGAACTTAGTAGAGGTAAATCTGGCTTTTTGCAAAACAACCCTAGAGCCTAGTGTCCTACTAAAAAAACCCCTCTTAACTATTTAGTATTAGTTTGCGAGTACTTAAAGAGTACTCATGGCTTTGTCCCTGGCTATTCCCGTGGCCAGACTATGAAGAGGAGTACCAGGATGATGGACCGCAGGAAGGTTACGACAACTAGGATCATCTCCCATTGTCAGCATTGCCTGTGACCCCGAAGATGGAGCTTCGCCTATGCTGTCTTTACTATTACGTTATTCCGCTGTTTGAGTTGTATTAAGAACTGGATCATGAAATCCTTATTTGTGTAAGACCTTATGTATGGTTTGTAATGGATGATGTACTGTGATTTCCAAATCTGTTATGTCTCGCAAAATGGTAATACCGGGATAGCGATGTATGGCATAACAGGCATCTGGGATTAAAAATACGGGTGTTGACAAGTTGGTATCAGAGCCATCCTGACCATATGAGACCCTAGTTAGACTGGACGTTTGAATCAAAAAACTTAGTTTCCAAACCAAAGTAAGCAAGTATTTATAAAAACTTATTATCATTCTTATCACTTGGATTCTTTCATGAAAATTCATGTTCCTCAAAAACTCTTACAAAATACATAAAATTTGACACACTTGATCACTTCACTAACTTACTCATCCTATATTCTTATAGATGTACGTGAAGTACAGCAAGTTTTATCAGTTGGGGAATGGAGGAGAACTCATCTTTGAGCGTGACTTGGACCAGCTTTCGGAACTTCTGGAGCGTCCGCACCCCGAGTTCTTCTGAGCTCAGCTCAATGATCAGGAAGGAGAAAATCTGCAATGGCTAGTTGTTGCAAGTATCAGAGGAAAGATTTAACCTCTCACTGCAGAGGGAATTCAGTTCACCTTAAGAGAGAACAACTAGCTCGATAGACTTGCCAGTGCTATGCAGGAAGCTCTTGCCCGTCTATGTGGGCGGAGTATCAATCAGATCAAGGGTACCCGCTTTGAGTTCTATCCAAGGCGTGATGCTATGGGACAGCCACTAGAAGCCCCACATCACCCCGAGCTGAAGACTCAGTTAGACCACCTTAGCTTCATGATGTATGATCATCAGCAGGAAATGGACAATGCTCGTTACTACTCCAACCACAAGTCCGCCATCGTCAAGACGAAGGATCAGACCATCGCCATGCTAGTGAAGGATCACAAGTCTCGTCGCCGTCAGCTCGACAAGAAGGAGCGCATCATTGCCCGTCTTCACCACCGTATCACGGATTTGGAGGAGACTATCCACGAGAGACATGCAGTTGGAGGAAAGGGAGAATGCCAGATAAGACCTTCATGGAGATCCCTACTCCTATCTCAGCGATGATGATAACTTTCTGGAAGATCAGGCCATGGACTTCTTCACAGATGAGGAGGATTTCGCCTTCATCGATGATGATGAGGATGATGAGTACACCGACTCCGAGGAGTAGTAGCACTTGATCACTAGCGTTAGTGAGCTATATTCAGTCCCACTGTATCGTAGTTTCCAGAATAGTTCTTAAAACCATCTGTTTTCCTTTGTTGTGGTGTGTGTTGTATCGTGTGCTATGAATGAATGAATGAAAAGCCAGTTGCTAGAAAATCTGAGTCAAACTTTAAAAACTTTTCAAAGTCCATGAACCTTAGAAATTTCCCTCTTTTCTCATGATCTATCTCAACCTTCAGATGCCTCGCGGAGGAAGTGGTTCATCCCCGGACCCGATGTTGCAGATCCTACAAATGTTGGTTTCTGACCACGAAGCTGAAAGAGCAGAACGTCAAGCCAACTTAGCCACCCTTCAGCAGATAGCTCAGATGGACAACAACAATTAAGGCCAAGGAAATCAGGACAACCATGGATCTAAGCTCAAGAATTTCCAGAACACCAACCCACTTGTTTTCACTAAGTTGGAAGAGCCCCTAGATGCAGATGATTGTCTGCAAACCATGGAGAACAATCTGGAAGTCGCCAGAGTGGAAGCTAATGAGAAAGTTCTTTTCACCACCCGATTATCTAGCCGGAGATGCAAGGGCATGGTGGAACAGCGTTCGTGCAATGACCGGAGGTCAGATGATGACCTAGGATAAATTCAAGGTCAAGTTCAGCAGAACCCATGTGCCACCGGGTTTGATCAAGAGGATGAGAGATGAATTCAGGGAACTGAAGCAAGGAAGGATGACCGTGGTGGAATACCGTGACAAATTCTTGTCATTAGCTAGGTTTGCCCCTGATGAGATCGACACGGAAGCCAAGAAGAAAGAAAGATTCTTGAATGGTTTGCACGATGAGATGCAGACGGTGTTGGTCAATATCCCATTTGTTGATATTGAAGCCCTCATTGACTCTGCCATTCAGATGGAAGGAAAGATCAACCAAGCCAATGAGAACCACAAGCACCGCATGATGCAACAGCCAGGAACCCATCATACCCCAAAGTATCGCCCCAACCCATCTCCAGATTTGCCCCGAGAACCAACAGACCCCCGATGAACCGTCCGACCTATCCCAACCGTGGAAACCCAAGGCCCGGAGGAAACCACAACAACCCCTAAAACTCTAGAAATTTCAACCGTGTACCACCCAAGTTCAACAACAACAATGACGCCACCAACACCAACACTGCCCCAAGGACTGGAAGCAATGTTGTGCCTGTTGCAACGAAGGACAAGTCGCAAGTGACTTGTTATGACTGTGGAAACAAGGGTCACTACTCCAATGAGTGCCCCAAGAAGAATGCCGCAGCCCCCAATGCAAATGCCCCCGCTCAGCAGCAGCGTCGTGTTCAGCCCGGAAGAAGGTTTGCCCCAGGGAACTCGCTCAACCGCAACGGTCGTCTTTTTCTCATGCATGCTGAAGAAGCCCAGGAAGCGCCAGATGTCGTGCTGGGTATGTTTTCTGTTAATTCAGTACTTGCAAGAGTGTTGTTTGATTCTGGTGCATCGCACTCATTTGTCACCGAAGAATTTGCATGCACTAGTAAGATTCAACCAACCAAACTGAAGCATGTTATGATTGTTCAAATCCCCGGTTCAACCACCAAAGCTAGGCAAATTTGCAAATCCGTCCCTATCTGAATCCATGGCATAGATTTTTATGCTAATCTGATAGTACTCAGAACTAAAGGTTTGGAAGTAGTACTAGGAATGGATTGGATGTCCAAACATAAAGGATTAATTGACTGTGCCAAGAAAGCCATAACCATGACCAGTACAGCCAGAATATCAGTCGAGCATGTATCTGAAACCTTACCTCATCAATTCAAGTGCAACAAGAGTATAGCCCAACCTACCATTGACCAAGTCCGGATAGTCTATGAATACCCTGATGTATTTCCAGATGTTTTGCCTGGTATGCCCCCAGATCAGGATATCGAGTTTATCATTGAACTAATCTCTAGAACAGGACCCATAGCCCAGAGACCATATAGTATGAACCCGTATGAACTAGCAGAACTGAAGAAGCAGCTAGATGCCATGCTGGAAATTGGATTGATTCAACCAAGTGCGTCACCATGGAGATCACCTGTCTTGTTCGTGGACAAGAAATATGGAGGTAACCGTTTGTGTACGGATTATCAGAAGTTGAATGATGTCACTGTCAAGAACAAGTACCCATTGCCCAAGATACAAGATCTGTTTGACCAGTTGACTGGTGCCAAGGTGTTTTCTAATATTGATCTTAGAACTGGCTATCATCAACTCAAGATTCGCGCAGAGGATATTCCAAAGACTGCCTTTATCACCATATATGGATTATACGAGTATAATGTCATGTCTTTTGGATTAACTAATGCCCCCGCTTACTTCATGAATATCATGAATAAGATTTTTATGGACTTCCTAGATAAGTTTGTCGTTGTTTTCATTAATGACATTCTGATTTATTCCAAATCAGAAGAAGAACATGAGCTACACCTAAGGACCATTCTTGGAACCCTTAGAGAGCATCAGTTGTATGCCAAGTTTAGGAAATGTGAATTCTGGTTACAGGAGGTAGGATTCCTCGGCCACATTGTATCAGCCGGAGGAATTGCCGTTGACCCTGCAAAGGTGAAAGATGTTGAAGATTGGCAAGCCCCAACCACTCAAACCCAAGTTCGTGCATTTCTCGGATTAGCAGGATACTACCGCAAGTTCGCAGAAGGATTCTCGAGTATCACCAGACCGATGACCCAATTGCTGAAGAAGGACAAGAAGTTTGAATGGACGGACAAATGTGAAGATAGTTTTCAAGAACTCAAGAGAAGACCAATTTCAGCTCCAATCTTGATCATGCCGGATATCACGAAGCCCTTTGACGTGTATTGTGACGCATCCAAGATCGGTCTAGGATGTGTGCTAATGCAAGAAGGAAAAGTTATATCCTATCTATCTCAACAACTTAAGCAGCATGAACAAAACTACCCAACCCATGACCTTGAGCTCGCAGTCGTAGTGCTAGCCCTGAAGACATGGAGGCATTACCTAATGGGAAACCGTTTGTGAGATTTATTCGGATCACAAGAGCCTGAAGTATATATTCACTCAGAAGGAGATGAATATGAGACAGAGAAGATGGATTGAGTTAATCAAGGATTACGACCTAGACATTCACTATCACCCCGGTAAAGCCAACGTGGTAGCAGATGCCCTTAGCAGATTGTCGTGCTGCTTGAACTCCATGATTTTGAAGGAGCAACCAAGTTTGCACAAGGAGATGGAAGATTTCCGAATGGAATTAGTGA
This sequence comes from Avena atlantica, assembly GCA_910589765.1. Lineage (NCBI taxonomy): Eukaryota > Viridiplantae > Streptophyta > Magnoliopsida > Poales > Poaceae > Avena > Avena atlantica. Next base: position 358,093,605 of record OU342734.1, on the reverse strand, counting down.
GTGAGGAATTTTTTGCTAGCATAGAACTTCAACCCACTTTGATCAGCCAGATCAAAGAGGCGTAGAAAGGGAATGCTAGTATCGACGGAATCAAGCGTCGTATCGGTACAGGCAAAGTACCCGGATTTGCCAAAGACGAAGAAAGAGTTATGTGGTACAAAGGACGTCTTTGTGTACCAGCAGATTCAGAGTTAAAAGAAGTTATTCGGAAGGAAGCTCATGATACTCTTTATTCTATCCACCCCGGAGGAACGAAGATGTATCAGGATTTGAAGGAACAATTCTGGTGGCATAAGATGAAGAGAGAAATCGGAAGCTATATCGCCAAGTGTGATATATGTCAGAGAGTCAAGGCGGGACATCAAAGACCTGCTAGATTGTTGCAACCTCTACAGATTCCGGAAATGGAAATGGGATTCCGTTGAAATGGACTTTATCACCGGATTGCCTACTTATAGTAGGGGAAAGGACTCTATCTGGGTCATAGTTGACACATTGTCCATAGTTGCCCATTTCTTACCATTCAAGACCACATATCAGAGTTCGAAGCTAGCGGAGTTATACATCGCTAGAATCATCAGTTTGCACGGAGTCCCCAAGAACATCGTATCGGATCGAGGAACTCAGTTTACCTCGAGATTCTGGAAGAAAGTCCAAGAAGGTTTAGGAACCCGACTAGACTTCAGCACAGCTTATCACCCTCAGAACGACGGACAAACGGAGCGAGTAAATCAAATACTCGAAGACATGTTGAGAGCATGTGTGTTAGAGTATGGATCTAAATGGGAAGACTGTCTGCCGTCCACAGAATTTTCATACAACAACAGTTATCAAGCTAGTTTGCAAATGGCCCCATTTGAATTCATGTATCGAAGGAAGTGTCGCACCCCTTTAAACTGGTCGGAAGTAGGAGAGAGTCAGATTTTCGGACCCGACATCCTACGAGAAGCAGAAGAGAAAGTTCACAAGATTCGTGAGCACCTCAAGACCGCCCAGTCAAGACAGAAGAGTTACGCCGACAAGAGACGTCGAGATCTCGCCTTCAATATCGAAGAGTTCGTGTATCTGAAAGTGTCGCCATTGAAGGGAATGCAGCGTTTCCAACTGAAGGGAAAGTTAGCCCCCAGATATATCGGACCCTTCAAGATTCTGAACCGTCGAGAATAAGTATCATATCAATTGGAACTTCCAGAAGAAATGTCAGCCGTGCACAATGTGTTCCATATCTCGTTACTTCGCAAATGCCTCGAAGTTCCGGAGAAGACTGAAGTTTTCAAGAATATTGATCAGCGGACCATAGAAATCAATGCTGACCTCACCTATCCTGAAGTACCCATCCGTATTTTGGAAGAAGCTTTCAGAACTACCAGAACCCGAAGCATCAAGTTTCTCAAGATTCAGTGGAGCAACCACACGGAAGAAGAAGCTACCTGGGAGCGAGAAGATCACATCAGGACAGAGTACCCAGATCTCTTCAAATCCTAGGTAATATTTTTTGTCCTTTTTCAAATCTCGGGACGAGATTTTGTTTAAGGGGGAAGGTTTGTAACATCCTAAAAATATTAAACATGAATCATAAATTGCTAATCATCAAATTTAGGGTTAACAAAAACTTTCCCATCTAAACTATGGTCACTTTAGGGTGAAATAAACATCATCTAAATCATACCCAAACTTTTCCCAAAGACAAACAACTCAAAATGAACAAATGAAGTGAATGGTCACTTTGGCCAAATTAACTCTCATGCCTACTTTGGCTATTCCAAGCACTCCAAACTTAATAGAAACATTTGTGGATCTTTGCACCCCTTGTTAGTACTCATAATGAGGTACCAAGGCCCACTTTGTGATATTCCAAAAATATTCAAATGCTAAGTTTAAATGACAGTTTAAAATTGAATCTATCTAATATGGGAAGGTCCCACTATTTCAAAAACCACTCAAACAAGCTCAATTTTCAAAACCCAAGCACCCACAGAGTCTCCAGCACATGCCTAGCACGCCCACCAAAAATCTTTTCAAAATTCAAAAAGGAGTTTCTTGCGGCCATTTCATCAAACACTTGGCAAGCAAATTTAAACCAGATCAAATTCACTGTTTTTAATAGTGTTTTGGCCTAACTTGTTCCCTCTCTAGCTCACAGCAAACATCTAGTAGATCATCTAGCTTAGTTGGAAACCTTTAGCCTCACTGTAAGCTCGCCATTGCCATCAATGGTGAACAAGCCGAGCCACCTCGCTGGCCAACTTGGTCGGCGCCGCAGCAGACCACCTCCCCATCTCTTGCCATGTCTGGGACCTAGCCAGCACCTCACCGCCACCCACTGTCCCCTCCCCGAGCCAAGGCAAGCCGTGGACCACCGAGCACGCCCCGCGCCCAGTGCCACTGTGACATGCCGAGCACGCCCCAGAGCACCGCACCCGGCACACGCGCCCACGCCGCCCCTCGACCGTAGCCCGTGCCCACCGATTCGCCATGATCCAAGGAACATGCCAGACATCCCCGTTTTCCGCCCAATGCCTCGCAGCCACCGCTCGTCGTCGAACACGCTGCCTCTGCCGCTCAGAGCGTTAGCCTCGCCCGACCGTTTACCACCGCCCCTAAGCCCGCATTTAAGTTCTAGAGCATCACCAGGAGACCGCGCATCGATCGCCACCCTCAGCCATGCCGCTAGCAGCCCGTATCCATGTCGCCACCGTTGCCTGCCCATCCCTCTTGGTCTTGCCGTCGAGCCTATAAAAGGAAGCCACCCCCAGCCATTTGAAGCACACCATTCCACTCCCCTGACCTCACTGATTGTTCCACACCTCTCGCCGGAGCACGGGGAGCAGCAGCTTGCCGGAATTGCACCGGAGCAGGCCGTCTCTGGAGGAGAAGGGGGCCGATGATTTCGACCACCCCCGGAGCTGCCTCGACCGTCCCTGAGATCGCCTTCGACCACTCTTTCGTTTGCCCGCCTCGCCGTCGTTGCTGGAGTCCTGGTATGCCCCCTATGCACCCCCACTGAGCTGCTAGGGTTCGAGCTCTCCGGTGACAGGTTCGTCATCGACGACAATCCCCAGCCGTCGATCTCCATTCTAATCCAACGACCCACATAGCCCTGTACCGCTTCGCGCGTTATGAGCCACTGACTGGTATACCCCCTGTCAGCTGAGCCCCGCGCTGCGGAGTGACACTGGGCCAGCCCATTAACCTCTCCCGCGAGACCCAGCAGTTCAAATTTAGATTTTTCCATTTAATTTCAAACACAGTTCTATACATAGATTCAAAAATTAACCCAGCTTGATTCAATGAACCAAAATGCATGAAACCAATTTTGTTAGAAAGGTACTGAAATGCTTAATCCAGGCATGTTGGATTCAAATCATTTGGATCTGTAGATCACCCTTGGTAAAAATAACAAGGCAGAAACTTTTCTGCATTCAAACATTTTTCAAAATTCAATCATAAGAGCTTTTGAGTTGATTCCAACTCTCAAAAATCACATTTGATCATACCTTTCAGAATATATAAAAACATATGGGTTTACTTACAGAAGTAATGTTCAAGTAATAAAAGAATGTCACATAGGCATTTCTAGTCACTTTATTTATTTAAAATAAAAAGGTTAAACCTTATTAAATTGTGACACCACTTTAAATCACATTCCCATGAACTTAAATATGTGGTGATGACATGTGTGAACATGATCCCATGTTTGAGTTGGAGAATACTAAATCTTAAGTAGTTTTTCAATGAGTAGAAATTACTTTTCTAAAATTAAAATAAATAAGACAAATGCTTTAATCTTGTAATGTAGGTGATGATGCTAGATCATCCATAGTACACTTTGTGTGATGATTGAAAATAGTTAAGTATTGTTTGGTGATTGTGTACCTCGTATTTATTTATAGACGCTAGTACCGACCAAGGATACGAGGAGGAAGGAGGATATTACGAGGAGGAAGCCGAGGAGAACTTCAACCACTGCTCTGCTTTAGGCAAGCTTATACTGATACTTATGCAAGCCAATACTTAAAACCTTGGAAGCTAACACTTGAAACCATGAAAGTTAGATAACCTAGGCAATGCATTAAGCATGCTTAGTTAACCACATTTGATGATACCCAATCCTAGTTTTACTTACAAGCTCTATACTTTATTTCTTTATCAAAGCTTTCTCTTAGAGTTTACTTAAGTGACTTGTAGATTCTAAAAAGATAATTGAAGGTAGCGTAAAGAGCATTAAATTTGGCCTAAGTAGATAATCTTGATGTCATCCTAAGGCATGAGATTGAACTTAACTAATCTCCACTTGTTTACCACCCCTCATTAGTACTTACCCCCACTTATAGATGCTAGTGCTAAGCATAAAACTTGATCAACTTTAGATGGGAATACTTGGTGAAAACGGTTATGAAAACCTTAGAATGATGAGTCATTCTACTGAAATGTTTTGACACGTGTTCTCGAACACCAGATGATTTTGATGATGAAAATGTTGAGGTATGAGCCTTAGACCTTGATAAAACTGATGGTTGTCTAGATGCGATACCATTCCAATTTTACCGTACAACCACAATACCTGAAAATTGGTTAGGGCTTGACTGGAAACTTTTATACCTTAGTATGGGCTCCCTCGTGGCCAAGGTCTAAGCTGAGGCTACCTTGTGAAGATTGTCCACCTATGCAGTACCCAAGATGACAGATGGTCATGGTTGGGAGGCCAAAGTCACAGGAGAGGTGCCTATACTAGGGCGTGTAATTGAAAGGTTAGGATTGATTATCCGCATACTGAGTATGGTGAATTCAGGATTGTTCCTGATGGATGTATCGAATGTTGTGGTGAAAGTGTACAATCTCTGCAGAGTGTCAAACTATTCGAATAGCCGCGTCCGCGGTTATGGACAGTTGGAGTGGCCATACTGTTCCCCCGTCAGATGTTTTCAAAATGACTTGTGAAATGAATTATGACTTTGACTTGCCACAACAGAGTTGTGATATGAGATTCAAATTCCCACTGAGGTATTATAAAACTTTCAACTAGTTTTCTTTGCTTCTGAACTTAGTAGAGGTAAATCTGGATTTTTGCAAAACAACCCTAGAGCCTAGTGTCCTACTAAAAAAACCCCTCTTAACTATTTAGTATTAGTTTGCGAGTACTTAAAGAGTACTCATGGCTTTGTCCCTGGCTATTCCCGTGGCCAGACTATGAAGAGGAGTACCAGGATGATGGACCGCAGGAAGGTTACGACAACTAGGATCATCTCCCATTGTCAGCATTGCCTGTGACCCCGAAGATGGAGCTTCGCCTACGCTATCTTTACTATTATGTTATTCCGCTGTTTGAGTTGTATTAAGAACTGGATCATGAGATCCTTATTTGTGTAAGACCTTATGTATGGTTTGTAATGGATGATGTACTATGATATGCAAATCTGTTATGTCTCGCAAAAATGGTAATCCTGGGATTGCGATGTATGGCATAACAGGCATCTGGGATTAAAAATCCGGGTGTTGACAGAACCCCTTCTTACTATCTTCCATTTTAAACTTCTTTAAAATCTTATCAAGGTATGTATTTTGCGATAGCCCTATTAGGCGCCTAGATCTATCTCTATAGATCTTTATGCCTAATATGTATGACGCTTCACCTAGGTCCTTCATTGAAAATTTGTTGTTTAGATAAATTTTAACACTGTTTAAAAGATCTATATAATTTCCGATCAATAATATGTCATCCACATATAGTATCAGAAAGGCTACATTGCTCCCACTCACTTTCTTATAAATACAAGCTTCTCCATAAGTTTGGACAAATCCAAAATCTTTGATCACCTCATCAAAGCGAAGATTCCAACTTATTGATGCTTGCTTCAATCCATAGATGGATCGCTGAAGCTTGCACACCTTGGTAGCATCCTTAGGATCGACAAAACCCTTTGGTTGTATCATATACAACTCTTCTTCAATATTACCATTGAGAAACACGGTTTTTACATCCATCTTCCATATCTCATAATCGAAATATGCAGCAATTGCTAACATAATCCTAACTGATTTTAGCATCGCTACGGGAGAGAATTTCTCATCGTAGTCAAGTCCTTGAATTTTTCGAAACCCCTTTGCGACAAGTCAAGCTTTTTAGACGGTTACATTACCATCAACATCAGTTTTCCTTTTGAAAATCCATTTGGTCTCCACGGCCTTTCGGTCATGAGGTAAGTCCACCAAGTTCCAAACTTGATTTTCATACATGGATTCCATATCGGATTTCATGGCTTCTAACCATTTGTTGGAATCCGGGCTAATCATCGCTTCTTCATACGTCGCAGGGTCATCATTTTCATCAACCATGAAATTCATGACAGGATTTCCGTACAGCTCGGGAGCTGCACGCGTCCTACTAGACCTGTGAGGTTCGGTAGTACTCTCTTTCGGATTTTCAAGATCATTATCATTAGTTCCTTCTTCAACTGGTGAAGCCAACTCCGGAACAACTTTCGGTGCTGCGCTACTCGCCATACTTTGAAGAGAAGGTTCAATAACCTCTTCGAGTTCTACCTTCTAACTACTCACACTTTTCATGAGAAACTCTTTCTCTAGAAAGGATCCATTCTTAGCAACAAAAGCCTTGCCCTCGGATCTGTGATAGAAGGAATACCCAATAGTTTCCTTAGGGTATCCTATGAAGACGCATTTTCCGCTTTGGGTTCGAGTTTATCCGGTTGAAGTTTCTTCACATAAACATCGCATCCCCAAACTTTAAGAAATGACAACTTAGGTTTGTTACCAAACCATAATTGATACGGTGTCTTTTCAATGGATTTAGATGGTGCCCGATTTAAACTGAATGCAGCAATTTCTAGTGCATAACCCCAAAATGAAAACGGCAAGTCCATCAGAGACATCATAGATCGAACCATATCTAATAAACTATGATTACGACGTTCCGACACACCATTTCGCTGTGGTGTTCCAGCAGGTGTGAGTTGTGAAACAATTCCACACTCTTTTATGTGAGTGCTAAACTCGTAACTTAGATACTCACCTCCACGGACGGACCGTAGAAATTTGATCTTTCTATTACGATGATTTTCCACTTCATTCTGAAATTCCTTGAACTTTTCAAATGTTTCAGACTTGTGTTTTATCAAGTAGATATAACCATATCTACTCAAATCATCCGTGAAAGTAACAAAATAACGATATCCACATCGCGCCGACACACTCATTGGACCACATACATCAGAATGTATGATTTCCAATAAATCTGCCGCCCGTTCCATTGAACCGGAAAACGGTGTTCTAGTCATCTTGCCCATAATGCATGGCTCACATGTATCAAATGATTCAAAATCAAGTGATTCCAAAAGTCCATCCGAATGGAGCTTCTTCATGCGTTTAACGCCAATATGACCTACACGGCAGTGCCACATATATGCGGACATATCATCATTTAGTGTAATTCTTTTAGCATCAACATTATGAATATGTGTAACATTATTATCGAGATCCAAAGAAATAAACCATTCATCATCGGTGCATGACCATAAAAGATTTCATTCATATAAATAGAACAACCATTGTTCTCGGATTTAAATGAATAACCACTTTGCATCAAACACGATCCAGATATAATGTTCATGCTTAGTGCTGGCACCAGATAACAATTCTTCAAGTTTATTACTAATCTCGACGGCAAATGGAGAGGCAGCGTTCTGATGGCGATCACATCAACGCTTGATCCATTGCCGACACGCATCTTGACCTCACCCCTTGCTAGCGGTTGCTTGTTCCGCAGCCCCTGATTCGAGTTACAAATATTAGAAACTGAACCGGTATCAAATACCCAGGTGCTACTGTGAGCACTAGTCAAGTACACATCAATAACATGTATATCATATATACCTTCGTTTGCCTTGTTGGCCTTCTTGTCTGCCAAATACTTGGGGCAGTTGCGCTTCCAGTGGTCAGTCCCCTTACAATAGTAGCACTCGGTATCAGACTTAGGTCCAACTCGGGGTTTCTTTTTAGGCACGGCAACCGGCTTGCCGCCCTTACTTCCCTTCCGTTTTCCCATCTTGTATTTATTGAAACCAGTGTTCTTATTGATCATCAACACATGATGTTCCTTTTTGATCTCCACTTCTACAGTTTTAAGCATTAACAGAAGCTCGGGGAAAGACTTCTTCATGCCTTGCATATTATAGTTCATCACGAAGCTCTTATAGCTAGGTGGCAGAGACTGCAGAACACGATGGATGCCTAAGTCAATGGTAATCGATATTCCCAAGGACACAAGCTTATCGGCGTAACCCGACATCTTGAGTACATGCTCACTAAAGGAGCTGTGCTCTTCCATCATGCAGCTAAAGAACTTTTCTGAAGCATTGTAGCGCTCTACAGCAGCATGTGTGTCGAAAATCATTTTCAACTCACCCATTGTATCAAATGCATTGTCATTTTCGAAATGCTTTCGAAGTTCTGACTCTAGCCCATACAATGTGCTGCAATGAACTAAGTTGTGGTCTTCCTGACGAGTCTGATAGACATTCTTCTCCTCGTCAGGGGCATCCTCAAAAGGTGGGGGGCCTAGCGGCGCTTCTAGCACATATTTCTTTTGTGCAGCAGAGAGGAGAATCCTCAAATTCATGGCCCATTCGGTAAAGTTGCTACCGTTCATTGCAAGTTTCTCTTTCTCCATGAACACATTGAAATTAAAAGCAGGTGGTGGCATCTACAACGGAATTTGTAAAGTTTGGACTAAGTTTATGATAGATTTAGTTCAACTAATCCACATTACGAATGAACTCCCACTCAAAAACGACATCCTCGTGTCTTTTTGGTGATTACATGAACCAAATCCACTACACCAAGTCCGATCATCACGTGAGTCGGTGTCGCTTCAAAGGCGAGCATCAAATGGGCATCATATCTACTATATGACTCATGCTTAACCTTTAGGTCCGTGTTCCGAGGCCATGTCTGTACATGCTAGGCTCTCCAAGTTAGAACCTTAGTGTTCGCGTGTGTAACTGTCTTACACCCGATATATGGTCGTGGATCCAAGAACACCCGATCATCACGTGATGTCTTGGAGCGACAAAAACATAATCGGTGCATACTAAAGGAAGAACACATTCTTATCTTGATATTTAAATGAGGGATCATCTTATTATGCTAATAAAGCGCTAAACAAGCAATATAAGATGCTATCAAACATCACATGTTTATTAGTGAAATGATATGGTTCCCGCATATGATCTCTATCATGTGCACCATGGTATGATCACTATCATGACTTTATGTGTAAGTCCAAGGTCTATGGAACTTACACGCTATGTGTGTTGTAAGATTATCATCTCATACTTCTACTTACAACATCACCATATCATAACACTAGCCCAGCAACAATCTAAACTAGACGCCTCTAATTTATCCATTGCAAGTTTTAGGTGGCTTAGGGCTTTCGAAGATAGAACCGTTCTTACCTACGAACATGAACCACAACGAGGATAACCAAATTATTGACAACTCGTTGCAAAATAGATATTGACTATAGTAGGAGAGACAAACACCCGCTAGCCACTTATGCAAACTAGTTGCATACCAAGCGTGGAACATGTCTCATGTGCGAGGATATGTAAAGTTTGTTCGGGCCGCCTCATTCCACTATGTCACCAATATCCAAAATTACAACTACGGAGCAACAACATGATCATCATCGCCCACATACTCATATGTGTACTACCCGTGTAAAGCATCTACGCATAGATCCGGCTCTGATACCACTGTAGGGTTCGCAGCATAGAAAACAAAAAAATTCCTACGATGGGAACTATGTACCAAGATCTATCTACTAGATACAAACAACGGGCGGATGTATATCCGTAGAGAACATACCCTTGATGTTAGACCCCTCCTTTATAGAGGAAAGGATCCCTGTGATTGCAATGCTAGTACCTGGATCAATGCTAGCATCCACAGTTTAAGATGAAGTACACAGATACAAAGGTCGTCTATTACATTCATTCCAGAGATAAAACATAGTCTTTTACAACTCAGGGCCATAGGCCTAGTACATGAGTTTATGAAATAAGTAAATAAACATAAGTCTTCATCTTCATGTGCCACAGGCAAGCATGTAGAGTGTAGACTCATGACTCCTATTCATCATCGGAGTAACCTGCAACATCACAAGTTACAGCCATAGAGGGTCAATACTTTGGAATAGTATTGGCAAGTGATACCTTAGTATATTTTAAGTGGACTATGTTACTATATGCATTTTGGCTAAGTGTAGCTTGGCTTGCTTTGCTTGAAAATAAGTTTTTCCTATTAGTTGAAAATACTAAGTTTTTCTTTGTCAAAACATTCCCAAGAAACCACCAATAGACATTGGGGTCCTTCACCTTTGTTCACCCACCAATTTTTACTTAGAAGTTGGAGTGATGAGATTCTTGTAGATTCCATGTCTTGATGCTCAAATTGTCCATTGCCTTGGACTAGGCTAAGTACTTAGGTTTTCCATCTGCAGAGGTTGTGCACTTTCCCCACCAGACTTGGTTTCCCAAGACAGGACCTTTCAGAAGCCTTTCCTTAGTCAAATGGACGCGTTCCAACCTATCATCCCAACTACCACCAACTGTCCAAATGACTAAGTTCTAGCAACCTATCAGATCATGGCAGAGCCCATATTGCCAAGTGGTTGCACTGTAAGCTTTATGAACACTTGGCCTCCAAATCCCTTTGTGCCTGGGTGGCATTCCACAAGTGAGATACACAACCCAAGTCCATGGCCTTGTGTAACCACGCAACATAACCCAATCTTTCCATTCCACCCAGGAGGTTCATTTGACTTAGTTGTTTTATTAGGAAAGCATAAGTCTCTTGACTTAGAAATATTTTCATCATAATAAGTATAGATGTTCACCACCCTTGTTTGCTAAGTATCTAGGCTAAGCATGTGGTGGTAACTTAACTTAGGAGAATTCCCTAGCAATTCTACCATTCTACACTACTTAGGATTTCCCAACTTAGCCTTAAACAATAATAGCATGCAAAACTTAGCAAAATATCTAATGCTAGTACAAAACATAGGATAGAAATGTTCATGAGAATATCACTTGCCTTGGTAGTGGGGAGAGTAGCACTCTTCACAATCACAATCACTAGCAAAATCTACAAGACAAATTATCATATTCAATTTCACACAATTTATTCAATCAAAAATAATATGAATGCATGCATGCAAGAATTTTACTAAGTGGTGATTTTGGAAATTTTATCAAGCATTTGCATGCTACTGAAACATAACAGGACACCAATTTTTCCATAACAAACTTATTTAACATTAAAACCAATTATCAAAACAAATCTATACTCAAAATAGCTTTAAATATGATTCCACAAATAAAGTCATTTTAATGGTTACTATTTGTTAAACTAATTGAACATTCAGAAAGGTCTGGTTTCCCTGAATCCAACGGTATAAAATTTGTAAAATTCTAACGTGGCATTCAAAAGTTATAGCAGTTTGAAGTTTGGATCTAAATCAGGTTTTAAATTCTGTTTTTGATTTAATCCTTGCCACGCGTCGCATCCTCACTGGCGCGTACTGCTTCGCGCGGATCGAGTGCTGCGGACCACACGATCTAAATGAGATCTGGCGGCTCAGACACACGCGCACCCCTTCGCTCAGGATCTATCCTAGCCCTACGATGCAGATCCAACGGATCAAACCATCAAACCATGATCGGGCGGCGCTGGCGGCGTTGACTAGCGGCGGCGCGTCTGACTATGGCGGCGCTGGCGTTCTACATCGTCCGCGAGAGGGAGAGGGGTCTTACTAGATTCGCCGGAGGCTGCTGAAGCTCGTCGTGGTACTGGCTTGCGGAGGGGCGCTCGGAGATGGGCTCTAGATCTCGTCGGAGTTGCGTCTGGCGTCAGGTGGGTGTTGTCGGAGTTGTTGCCGAGGTCCTGCGTCGCCCTAACACGAACCAATGTGTCACATCCCAAGATTTTCCAAATCTTGTAATGTGAAAAATAAATGAATAAAATAAAACTTTGTTTGATTTTCAGGGCCAGAAGAAACTTTTTGAATTCCAATAGGAATCTTCAAACCTACTTTGAACAATTAAATCTCAAAAGGATTTAAAAAGATAAAACAATTAACAAAGGAAAATAAAATATTTTGGAAATACTATTTTAGATCTTTTAATAAAAGGATTTGGTATTCAAAAGAAAAGATGGATTTATATATAAGGATTATTTTATAAAGCCAAATTAAACTTGGCCAAGATTTTGAAACAAAAGAGTTTTCTTTGATTAAAATAATAAAAGTTTATAAAGTAATAAAGATTTAACATCCAACCTTAATTGAAGATAAAAGGTTTTACCAATTTAAATTTAAACATCAAAACTTATTAAACTATTTAAAATAAGTTTTCCCAATTATTTGAAATTCACAAATAAAATCTACTAAAATGTTTTGGCTTTATTTTAGATTCAAAATAAATATCTCAATAAAATAAAACCTATTTGAAATAATAATGAAAGTCTATTATATTTAATTAATAATGGACTCTAAAATAAAAGGTTACTTTGTTTTAAACAAATTTCCAAGTATTCTATATTTCCCAAATAAAACCTACTGATTTGGTTTTGAAAATATTTAGGTTTCAAATAAAGATTTTATTAATAAAACCAAACCCTTTTTATTTAATAAACCATGGTCCATTTTATTTAATTTATAAATGGAACCTAAAAATATTAAAGTATTATTTATTTTATTTTATTTAGGATTTTTGGTTCAGGTTACTAAACAGAACCAAATTCTTAGTTACAATGTTTGGTGAAGATTTGAATTGTTTTGAATGCTTGAGAATTGTTTGAAATAACAAATCAGAAAATAGAAATAGAAAAAGAAAAAGAATTAGACAGAAAAAAATAGAACAGCCCACCAATCTGGCCCAACTAACCCAGCAGCAGCCCATCTAGCCCACCTGTTCCTTCCCCGAACCGTTTTTCTCCACCGCAAACCTAACCCACACCCTCACTGGCAGGTGGACCTCCTCCTCCTCTCTTTTCCCACTGACGCAACGGCCCCACTCCACTGTTCTTCCTCTCCACCCCGCTCGACCGTTCCTCGCCGTTTACTGCCGAGTAAACTCCCTTGAATTCGCGTTGATGAATGGATTAAACCCGACATTGACCATACTATGTTAAACGCCATGCTTCACGCCTCCTTTCCCCTCTGTTTCCTCCCCCGAGCACGCCTCCAGTCCATCCCAATTTCTCCTCGACTGCCCTGTCTCCGACGACGCTCCGACGCCGAATCCGGCAGCCTCTCACCGCCCCTTGCCGCTTCGACCACCCTCACCTGATCCCCACATCCTAGCGAACCTCCCAGAGGCATTAGCTCGCTCGCGCACGCCCCTGAGCCTTGTCAACAACAACCTCTAGTACCGCCGCCGTCTGCCTCTACTCCGACGACGCCCCCAGGTTAAATCCGACCACCCCGTGTCCTCTAGATCACGCACACATCTTTGCCATGATCTTGCGCAGCTAACCCAGTCCTCCGTTTGTCCTCCCGTAAACCACAGCGCCGTCCACGACGACCACCTGACGCGCCCGACGCCGCCATCTACTCCGGCGAGCAATCGCAGCTGCCCCCTAGCGCCCCTCGACGGGCAAGTACCACGTTGAGCATCAGTAAACGTCAACGATTCCGGTGAGCACATTTTCCTCCTCCCTTGCTTCCTATTTCACCGGCGCCGCCATCGTCCGGTCGATCCGCCGCCAGCAGCCGCCGCAGCGCCACCCGTCTATGGTCGAGCACCCCACAGCCGTCCGATCAAGATCTGACGCTCACGATAGTCTCACTTAATAGCGAAAGGGTACGTGCCATGTGTCGTGCGATCAAACTAGATCCTGCGGTCCGCAGCACGCGATCCAGACGAACCGGTATCGACCAATGAAACGGCGACGCGTGTCCAGTGTTTGAGTTAAAACAGATTTTTGAATCAGATTTATTTGCAAACTTCAAACCTTTGTAACTTTCAAACCACACGTCCAAATTTTGCAAATTTTATATCAATGAATTCAGGAGAACAAGCCCTAGCCAACCATGCCATTTGTTTAGCAAATAGTAGCTGCTAGCTTGTTTGAAATTACAGAAACATTTGTATGCTTGTTAAGAATGTAAAAATTGTTTAAAATTGAATTTAGGGTTAAAATCTTTGGCAATTGGATTGATTTGAACCCACTGACCCTAGGAAACACTTTGTGGACACAAAAATGTATTTGGAGAAATTAAGAAATGATTCTTTGATTTAAAAACCATTTCTAGTCAAATAGAAATGTAATTTATTTATTGAAAATAATTTTGAAGTAAAACTTTTGCAAAATGGTTTGTTGTGACCTTACTGACCCTAGGAACCAACCCTTGGTGTTAAAAATGATTTTGGTAAAATTTAGATTGGATTACTTGACTTAGTCATTTTCTAGCCAAATAAAAAGAATGGTTTTTGTTATAAAAATGTTTATGGAAAGAGAACTTTAAGGAAATAGTTTGGACCAAACTTACTGACCCAAAAACACCAAGCTTTGCAATAGCAACTCATTTGATGAACAACTTAAGAGTTTTGCCTTAATAAAAACATTTTTCACCACATGAAATGATGAATGGATTTAAAAATAGTATTTGGACAAAACCCTCTTGCTAATGACTTTGCCACTTTGGTAAATGACCAATTTGGATCTTACAAAGTTTAGAAACCCCATAGAGACCCCTTTGCAAAATAAAACTATCTTGTGCATGCTCCCATGCATGAATTGGTTTCCATTGTTTTGTGTGTGTGAATTTGTTTGAGTGATTATTGGCTTGGAATGTAAATTGAATTAGTGTTTGCTTGATTGACTTGTAGTGAAGTGTGAGACTAGCAAGATCAAGGAGTGAACCACCATTCCCTACCAAAAAGGCAAGTGATGCTTCATACTTTTTGTCCCATTACTTTCACTATGCATTAGTGTTTTTGCTAAGTAAAACTTGCATGGATTTTGCTAAGTATAGACCTTGCTATAAGAAAACCTAGTAGATGAATCCTTAGTAGGATTTTCCTAAGTTAAGTTTCCTATTAATACCAAGCTTAGCCTAGCTAATAGAAAACATGGGTGGAAAATATGTTCACACTATGGAAAAATATTCTAAGTGTGAGGACTTATGTTTTGTTTAATAAAACAACTAAGTTAATGAATTACCTGGGTGGAATGGAAGGATTGGGATATGTTGAGTGGTTACACAAGGCCATGGACTTGGGTTGTGTATCTCACTTGTGGAATGCCACCCAGGAAACAAAGAGATTTGAGATGTCAAATGTTGAGAAGCTTCAAGTGCAACCACTTGTCAATATGGGCTCTGCCATGATCATATAGGTTGCAAGAACTTAGCCATATGGACAGTGGGTGGTAGTGTTTGATAGGTTGGAGCGCGTCCATTTTGGTCTAAGGGAAAGCTTCTGAAAGATCTTGTCTTGGGAAACCAAGTCTTGTGGGGAAAGTGCACCACCTCTGCAGAGTGTAAAATCTAAGTACTTAGCCATGTCCCTGGTAAAGGACAATTTGAGCATCAAGACATGGAAGCAATCAAGAATCTCATCATTCAAATTTCTAAAGATAAAACTTGTGGATTGAACAAGGGTTGTTTGAATTCTTCAATCATTGATGGAGAGATGGCTTGGTACAAGGATCTTGAAATCTTTGATTGAGAAAAATGATTTTGTCAAGCAAAAACTTAGTATTTTCAAAATGATAAGAAAAATCTATTTTGAGCAATGCAAGCCTCAACTCCACTTAGCCAGATGCATATAGATGATAGACTCCACTATATTACCATAGTATCACTTGCCAATACAATTCAAATGTATTGACCCTTTGTGGCTGTAACTTGTATGTTGCAGGTTTGTTTGATTTTAGTGAAGATTGATTGATTAGGATTACAAAGTCTACAACCAACATCTGCCTGTGGCACTTTGAAGATGAAGGACCCATGCTTATAGTTATTCCGCTGCAATGTAATGTAATAGCCAAATGAGCTATGTATGATGTAATAAAATTATGTTATTCCTGGTTATAAAATTATATTATGACCTTTGTTTCTTGATATTACATCTAAACTGTGGATGCTAGCTATTGATCCAGGGACTATCATTGTAAAACACATGAGGGATCAATCTTATTAAAGGTTGGTACCCCTACAGATGGTATCAGAGCATTGTGTTGCCTGTAGGATTTGTAAACCTAGGATTGGACAAAAACCCTTAGAAAAATAGGAGTTGTTTTGTTCCAAAACTTATTTACAAAAACACTTGTAAACTCTTTCCTCAACCATTTTGGTTTCAACTCTACTTCTCTTCTACTTCAACTTGATGGAAAACCTACCCATGACCAAGGACTACACTATGTGCAAAGGACTTCTTCAACTTCTTCAACTGTAATGACTTCAACTTCTTCAACTCTAATGACTTCAACATCTTCAGCATATTCACCAAGGACTTCAACCTTAGATACCACTAAGGACAAGTGAGACAAGAAATCTTGCACAAGATTTGGAAACTAAGGA
This sequence comes from Avena atlantica, assembly GCA_910589765.1. Lineage (NCBI taxonomy): Eukaryota > Viridiplantae > Streptophyta > Magnoliopsida > Poales > Poaceae > Avena > Avena atlantica. The sequence continues at coordinate 358,077,002 of OU342734.1, read as the reverse complement.
AACACAAGATTAGAAGGAACCATCATCACCTTTGAAGTTTTTGTGACCAAGAATTTTCCCAAGGAAACCATGATCTCATACAAGAAGAATCAACCAAGAAGGATGGAAAGATCACAAGTGAACCATGTAGATGGACCACCATTTATAGTTAAGTCAAACACACCAACTTATGTGGTGTAACAAAAATATGTTGTTGCCTAAAAATGTGCTTGAACTTTGTTGTTTGAGTGAAAAGTTGTTTGTGAATGCTTGCACATTGTTTGTGTGAATTGTGATGTGTGTGATTAGAAATATTTCCTTAGAAATATCTTGCCTATTCTAAATCTCCCTTCAACCCCAAACAGATGACTTCTCCAAGAGACTCCAACATCAAGGTGGATGACAACAGCAACAACCAAAAGGACAACATGAGAGACATTATAGCAACCCAAACCCAGTTGAGCCAAGAGATAACTCAGCTTTTAGCCAACAACAATAGACTAGACCCAGCCATACAAAAGATATTGAAACTTCAATCCCAATTGTTGCAAGGAATGGTTACTCAAATGATCAACATGAGAGAAAACTTTATCCAAAGAGCTAATGACAACAAGGATGACAAAGATGCTATTCTAGAAGGAACCCAAGCCAACAATAGTTTTAGAGACAAAGATCATGCATCCAAGGAGCATGAAGATCAATGCCCCAAGAAGAGAGAAAGATCTCCCACCTATGAAGAATATGAACTGGAAGAACTCCTAGCTTCGGAGAGACCCAAAAAGAAGAAAAAGGACATAAGCCAGGTGCAATGTTTCAAATGCAAAGAGATGGGACACTATGCCAATGAGTGCCCAGAAAATAAGAAGAACCAAGGAAACAAACAAGAGACAGTAATACCAAAGAAAAAGAAAGATATTAGCCAAGTGATGTGCAAACACTGCAAAGAGTTAGGACATTATGCAAACTACTGTCCAGAAAAGATGAAGCATAAGATAAACCAGCCTATGAGGGATCTCAGCCTTGTCACATGTTTCAAATGCAAGGAACTAGGCCACTATGCAAATTGTCCAGAAAGGATGGAGAACAAGTTAAACAAGTCTATGAAGGATCTCAACCTTGGCCCATGAGTCAAGCATGGAAACAAAGGACCCAATGCAAAAGTTTGCTTAGAGAAGTTTTTCCAGGATCCCAAGAAGGACAATGTGTAATTTTTGTTTGAAAATTTTTAAGGGTGTAAGTACCCTAGTTGTTTTGAACCTGCTTGTAACCCTAGCCTTCCCAAATCTCGGGACGAGATTTATTTTAAGGGTGGTAGCCTGTCACATCCCAAGATTTTCCAAATCTTGTAATGTGAAAAATAAATGAATAAAATAAAACTTTGTTTGATTTTCAGGGCCAGAAGAAACTTTTTAAATTCCAATAGGAATCTTCAAACCTATTTTGAACAATTAAATCTCAAAAGGATTTAAAAAGATAAAACAATTAACAAAGGAAAATAAAATATTTTGGAAATACTATTTTAGATCTTTTAATAAAAGGATTTGGTATTCAAAAGAAAAAGATGGATTTATATATAAGGATTATTTTATAAAGCCAAATTAAACTTGGCCAAGATTTTGAAACAAAAGAGTTTTCTTTGATTAAAATAATAAAAGTTTATAAAGTAATAAAGATTTTAGCATCCAACCTTAATTGAAGATAAAAGGTTTTACCAATTTAAATTTAAACATCAAAACTTATTAAACTATTTAAAATAAGTTTTCCCAATTATTTGAAATTCACAAATAAAATCTACTAAAATGTTTTGGCTTTATTTTAGATTCAAAATAAATATCTCAATAAAATAAAACCTATTTGAAATAATAATGAAAGTCTATTATATTTAATTAATAATGGACTCTAAAATAAAAGGTTACTTTGTTTTAAACAAATTTCCAAGTATTCTATATTTCCCAAATAAAACCTACTGATTTGGTTTTGAAAATATTTAGGTTTCAAATAAAGATTTTATTAATAAAACCAAACCCTTTTTATTTAATAAACCATGGTCCATTTTATTTAATTTATAAATGGAACCTAAAAAGATTAAAGTATTATTTATTTTATTTTATTTAGGATTTTTGGTTCAGGTTACTAAACAGAACCAAATTCTTAGTTACAATGTTTAGTGAAGATTTGAATTGTTTTGAATGCTTGAGAATTGTTTGAAATAACAAATCAGAAAATAGAAATAGAAAAAGAATTAGACAGAAAAAAATAGAACAGCCCACCAATCTGGCCCAACTAACCCAGCAGCAGCCCATCTAGCCCACCTGTTCCTTCCCCGAACCGTTTTTCTCCACCACAAACCTAACCCACACCCTCACTGGCAGGTGGACCTCCTCCTCCTCTCTTTTCCCACTGACGCAACGGCCCCACTCCACTGTTCTTCCTCTCCACCCCGCTCGACCGTTCCTCGCCGTTTACTGCCGAGTAAACTCCCTTGAATTCGCGTTGATGAATGGATTAAACCCGACATTGACCATACTATGTTAAACGCCATGCTTCACGCCTCCTTTCCCCTCGGTTTCCTCCCCCGAGCACGCCTCCGGTCCATCCCAATTTCTCCTCGACTGCCCTGTCTCCGACGACGCTCCGACGCCGAATCCGGCAGCCTCTCACCGCCCCTTGCCGCTTCGACCACCCTCACCTGATCCCCACATCCTAGCGAACCTCCCAGAGGCATTAGCTCGCTCGCGCACGCCCCTGAGCCTCGTCAACAACAACCTCCAGTACCGCCGCCGTCTGCCTCTACTCCGACGACGCCCCCAGGTTAAATCCGACCACCCCGTGTCCTCTAGATCACGCACACATCTTTGCCATGATCTTGCGCAGCTAACCCAGTCCTCCGTTTGTCCTCCCGTAAACCACAGCGCCGTCCACGACGACCACCTGACGCGCCCAACGTCGCCATCTACTCCGGCGAGCAATCGCAGCTGCCCCCTAGCGCCCCTCGACGGGCAAGTACCACGTTGAGCATCAGCAAACGTCAACGATTCCGGTGAGCACCTTTTCCTCCTCCCTTGCTTCCTATTTCACCGGCGCCGCCATCGTCCGGTCGCTCCGCCGCCAGCAGCCGCGGCAGCGCCGCCCGTCTATGGTCGAGCACCCCACAGCCGTCCGATCAAGATCTGACGCTCACGATAGTCTCACTTAACAGCGAAAGGATACGCGCCCTGTGCCGTGCGATCAAACTAGATCCTGCGGTCCGCAGCACGCGATCCAGACGAACCGGTATCGACCAATGAAACGGCGACGTGTGTCCAGTGTTTGAGTTAAAACAGATTTTTGAATCAGATTTATTTGCAAACTTCAAACCTTTGTAACTTTCAAACCACACGTCCAAATTTTGCAAATTTTATATCAATGAATTCAGGAGAACAAGCCCTAGCCAACCATTCCATTTGTTTAGCAAATAGTAGCCGTTAGCTTGTTTGAAATTACAGAAACATTTGTATGCTTGTTAAGAATGTAAAAATTGTTTAAAATTGAATTTAGGGTTAAAATCTTTGGCAATTGGATTGATTTGAACCCACTGACCCTAGGAAACACTTTGTGGACACAAAAATGTATTTGGAGAAATTAAGAAATGATTCTTTGATTTAAAAACCATTTCTAGTCAAATAGAAATGTAATTTATTTATTGAAAATAATTTTGAAGTAAAACTTTTGCAAAATGGTTTGTTGTGACCTTACTGACCCTAAGAACCAACCCTTGGTGTTAAAAATGATTTTGGTAAAATTTAGATTGGATTACTTGACTTAGTCATTTTCTAGCCAAATAAAAAGAATGGTTTTTGTTATAAAAATGTTTATGGAAAGAGAACTTTAAGGAAATAGTTTGGACCAAACTTACTGACCCAAAAACACCAAGATTTGCAATAGCAACTCATTTGATGAACAACTTAAGAGTTTTGCCTTAATAAAAACATTTTTCACCACATGAAATGATGAATGGATTTAAAAATAGTATTTGGACAAAACCCTCTTGCTAATGACTTTGCCACTTTGGTAAATGACCAATTTGGATCTTACAAAGTTTAGAAACCCCATAGAGACCCCTTTGCAAAATAAAACTATCTTGTGCATGCTCCCATGCATGAATTGGTTTCCATTGTTTTGTGTGTGTGAATTTGTTTGAGTGATTATTGGCTTGGAATGTAAATTGAATTAGTGTTTGCTTGATTGACTTGTAGTGAAGTGTGAGACTAGCAAGATCAAGGAGTGAACCACCATTCCCTACCAAAAAGGCAAGTGATGCTTCATACTTTTTGTCCCATTACTTTCACTATGCATTAGTGTTTTTGTTAAGTAAAACTTGCATGGATTTTGCTAAGTATAGACCTTGCTATAAGAAAACCTAGTAGATGAATCCTTAGTAGGATTTTCCTAAGTTAAGTTTCCTATTAATACCAAGCTTAGCCTAGCTAATATAAAACATGGGTGGAAAATATGTTCACACTATGGAAAAATATTCTAAGTCTGAGGACTTATGTTTTGTTTAATAAAACAACTAAGTTAATGAATCACCTGGGTGGAATGGAAGGATTGGGATATGTTGAGTGGTTACACAAGGCCATGGACTTGGGTTGTGTATCTCACTTGTGGAATGCCACCCAGGAAACAAAGAGATTTGAGATGTCAAATGTTGAGAAGCTTCAAGTGCAACCACTTGGCAATATGGGCTCTGCCATGATCATATAGGTTGCAAGAACTTAGCCATATGGACAGTGGGTGGTAGTGTTTGATAGGTTGGAGCGCGTCCATTTTGCTCTAAGGGAAAGCTTCTGAAAGATCTTGTCTTGGGAAACCAAGTCTTGTGGGGAAAGTGCACCACCTCTGCAGAGTGTAAAATCTAAGTACTTAGCCATGTCCCTGGTAAAGGACAATTTGAGCATCAAGACATGGAAGCAATCAAGAATCTCATCATTCAAATTTCTAAAGATAAAACTTGTGGATTGAACAAGGGTTGTTTGAATTCTTCAATCATTGATGGATAGATGGCTTGGTACAAGGATCTTGAAATCTTTGATTGAGAAAAATGATTTTGTCAAGCAAAAACTTAGTATTTTCAAAATGATAAGAAAAATCTATTTTGAGCAATGCAAGCCTCAACTCCACTTAGCCAGATGCATATAGATGATAGACTCCACTATATTACCATAGTATCACTTGCCAATACAATTCAAATGTATTGACCCTTTGTGGCTGTAACTTGTATGTTGCAGGTTTGTTTGATTTTAGTGAAGATTGATTGATTAGGATTACAAAGTCTACAACCAACATCTGCCTGTGGCACTTTGAAGATGAAGGACCCATGCTTATAGTTATTCCGCTGCAATGTAATGTAATAGCCAAATGAGCTATCTATGATGTAATAAAATTATGTTATTCCTGGTTATAAAATTATATTATGACCTTTGTTTCTTGATATTACATCTAAACTGTGGATGCTAGCTATTGATCCAGGGACTAGCATTATAAAACACAGGAGGGATCAATCTTATTAAAGGTTGGGACCCCTACACAATGGGTTTAGAAGATGCGCAGGACAATTGCGAACACGCTCGGGTGAATAAGAAAGCAAGGGGCGCTCGGAACTTACTGAGATTGCTCACCGGAGTTGGGGTGGTCGTCGGGTGCCTACGGCGTCAAGTGAACACGTCGACCTGGGGCAGTACAGGATGCTCTGTTGTGGTTAGAAGGTGCGCAAGATGATTACTAAGCGTCTCGAACGATCCAGAGGGGAAGGGGCGCACGGAGCTCACCTGAATCGGTCGCTGGAGTTGCTCTGCCTGCGGTGGTTTTGAGCGAGTCGTGGGTAGCCTGGGGGCGTGAGTGTGGAATTGACTGGGGGAAAGTGATTGCGAGGAGGTGGGGATCTTATAGCCGGTGCCTCGACAGGAAACGCCTGCGTTTAATTGCCCAATTAAGCTGCGCCATCACCGGCAGTCACTGCAGCTGCGACGTGGTCGCGGGCGGGGTTTGGGGAAGACGATGACAGCGTGGATAGGGTCCACTCGTCAGTGATGTGTGCGAAATGAGGGTGGGGTCCCTCTGTCAGCGGCTGAACGCGTGCGCTTGCGCGTGAGAGAAGAAAAAGAAATCCCCGGGTGGGCTAGTTGGGCTCGATCCTCTGCTGGGCCAGATATCTGGCGCTCGGCCCTTTTCCTTTGTTCAGTTCTTTTTCTTTTCTAATTCGATTTTCTGATTAAGTTTTCAAATAGTTTCAAAATCAATTTGAATTCAAATCTTTCTGAGGTTTTGCAGGGGTAAATTGGTCTCAGAAATAAGTCAAGGCTCATGGGGTTGCTTTGCAAAGGCTTGATCAGACTTGGATTTCAAACAACCAGAGACTTGTACTAATTGCAAGTGTTGAAAAAAATAGAGATTTTGAAATTATTTCTAATTTGAAAATTTTTGTTTAACTTTTACACCTAATCTTTCCAATAATGGGGCAAGCAATCAAGTTCCTCAACATTTAAGTTTCAAAAAGGTGATGGCCTAATGAGTGAAATTTACTCACATGAAATCATAGCACAAACTTCTGTTTTTGAGAAGAACCCTAAATGATGATGAATGCTTAGATGTTATGAATGAGTTTTGGAATATGAATTTAGGGATGTTACAAATCTAACCCCCTTAAGATGAATCTCGCCCTCGAGATTCGGATTGGCTAGCAAATAGGTGAGGGTGGTCTTTCTGAAGATCATCTTCTCTTTCCCATGTTGCTTCCTCTTTGGAATGATGGTTCCATTGTACTTTGCAAAACTTGATAGTTTTTGTCCTTGTGACTCTTTCTGCGGTCTCAAGAATCTTGACAGGCTTTTCCTCATAGGTGAGATCACTTTCTAATTGAACTTCTTCCAAAGGTATGGTATCCTTCAGAGATGATTCCTCCATCTCTGGGTGACATTTCTTGAGCTGACTCACGTGAAACACATTATGGACAGCTGACAGAGATTCTGGTAATTCAACCTCATATGCAACTTCTCCCTTGCGACTTAGAATCTTGAATGCCCCAACATATCTTGGTGCCAACTTCCCTTTGACTCCAAACCTTTTTACTCCACGAAGTGGCGATACTCTGAGATAATCTCTATCCCCAACTTCGTAGGTGACTTCTCTACGCTTAGAGTCCGCGTAGCTTTTCTGTCGGGATTGTGCTATCTTCAACCTGTCTTTAACCAATTTGACTTTTTCTTCGGCGTCTTTGATAAGATCAGGTCCAAATAAGCTTCTTTCTCCCACACCATTCCATAACAATGGGGTGGTACACTTCCTTCCGTAGAGTAACTCAAACGGTGCCATTCCAATACTAGATTGATGACTGTTATTGTAAGAGAATTCTGCGTAAGGCAAGCTTTCATCCCAACTTGCTCCGTAGTCTAAGGCACATGCCCTCAACATGTCTTCAAGAATCTGGTTAGTCCTTTCTGTTTGTCCATCAGTTTGAGGATGAAAAGCAGTGCTGAATTCTAATCTCGTTCCTAAGGATTCATGAAGCTGTTTCCAAAAGTGAGAAGTGAACTGAGTTCCTCTATCTGATACTATACTCTTAGGTACACCGTGAAGGCATACAATTCTGCTCATGTAGATTTTTGCTAACTTGGCACTTGTATATGTTGTCTTCACAGGTATAAAATGAGCCACCTTAGTTAGGCGATCCACTACTACCCATATAGAATCATACCCTGACCTGGTCCTTGGTAATCCGGTAATGAAATCCATACCAATATTTTCCCACTTCCATTCAGGAATTGGCAGTGGTTGAAGCAACCCTGCTGGTTTCTGATGCTCCGCCTTTACTCTGCTACACACATCACACAAAGCAATATGCTCGGCGATGTCCCTTTTTAGATTATTCCACCAAAATCTCTCTTTCATATCCATGTACATCTTGGTGTTTCCTGGGTGAATAGAATACGGAGAGTTGTGACCTTCTTGTAAGATCAGTTTCCGCAACTCTGGGTCTTGTGGAACACATATACGTTTCCCGTGCCATAAAGTACCTTGTTCGTCTATATGGAAACTCTTAGCCTTCCCTAGACTAATATTTTCCTTAATCTTTTCAATTTCCTTATCGGTCTTCTGAGCTTCTTGGATCTTGTCCAATAGAGTGGGTTGAACATCCAAAGACATGAGATGTCCTTCAGGCACAATTTCCAATCTAAGTTCTTTGAATTGCTTACACAAGTCTTCTGGCAAATCATCTTTGGTAAGGCCATTAACAAACGTCTTACGACTTAGAGCATCCGCTACTACATTTGCTTTTCCGGGATGGTATTGCAAACTTAAGTCGTAATCCTTGATAAGTTCTAGCCATCTTCTTTGTCTCATGTTGATTTCCTTCTGGGTGAAGATATACTTCAAGCTTTTATGATCGGTGAACACTTCACATCGTTTTCCCAAAAGATAATGTCTCCATGTTTTGAGTGCATGGACGACAGAGGCCAACTCCAAATCATGAGTAGGATAGTTTACTTCATGAGTTTTGAGTTGTCTCGAAGCATAGGCTACGACTTTACCGTCTTGCATAAGTACGGCACCCAAGCCTTGATGTGACGCATCACAATATACTTGGAAATCTTTTTCCAAATCTGGCAGACATAGAACTGGTGCTGTCACTAGTCTCTTCTTCAATTCTTGGAAGCTGACTTCACAACCTTCAGACCAAGCAAATTTCTTGTCCTTCTTTAGCAATTCCGTCATAGGCTTAGCAACCTTCGAGAAATTTTCAATGAACCTTCTGTAGTAACCTGCTAAGCCGAGGAAACTACGAACTTCTTTCACATTCTTGGGTGATTCCCATTCTGTCACAGCTGAAACCTTAGCAGGATCAACTGCCACACCATCTTTTGTCATCACATGACCAAGAAAACCAACTTTCTCTAACCAGAATTCACACTTACTAAATTTGGCATAAAGTTTATGTTCCCTCAGTTTCTCAAGTATCAAGCGTAAATGTCTTTCATGTTCCTCCTTGCTCTTGGAGTAGACTAAGATATCATCGATGAAAACGACAACGAACTTGTCAAGAAATTCCATGAACACCTTGTTCATCATATTCATGAAGTATGCCGGAGCGTTGGTTAAACCAAAAGGCATCACAGTATACTCATACAATCCATACCTTGTGGTGAATGCTGTTTTTGGTATGTCTTGTTCTCTTATCTTGAGTTGAAAATAACCTGACCGGAGATCAATCTTCGAGAATACACATGCTCCTTCCAGCTGATCAAACAAGTCATTGATTCTTGGCAAAGGATATTTGTTCTTGATGGTAACCTCGTTAAGAGAACGGTAGTCAATACATAATTCTTTGTGTTCTGTCCTTCTTTTCCACGAACAAAACTGGGGCTCCCCAAGATGAAGAACTTGGTTGTATAAACCCTTTCTGCAACTGTTCTCCTAGCTGCTTCTTGAGCTCTTTCAACTCATCAACTGACATTTTGTACGGTCTCCTGGCTATTGGTCCGGATCCTGGCACCAAATCTATTAGAAACTCCACATCTCTATCTGGTGGCATTCCTAGTAACTCCTCCGGAAACACATCCGGATATTCACATACTATTGGCACAGTGTCCATGCTAACCCCCTTAAGAGAATTCAGCTTACTTCCTTTGGATTCAAAGTTTGATTTGAATTTTATTCTTTTTCCTTCGGGGGTTGTGAGTGTAACAGAACGATTGGCACAATCTAATACTCCTTCATACTTAGCCATCCAATCCATTCCCAAAATCACATCCAGTCCTTGGGAATCCAGGATTATTAGGTTCACTGGAAACTTATGTTTTCCAAACTCTATGACTAAGTCATGACATCCTGAGTTTACTATCATTTCTCCCCCTGGAGAACTTACTCTTATAGGACACCCAATGGTTTCTACTGGTAGTTCATTTCTTTCAACAAATGTTTTTGATATGAATGAATGAGATGAACCGGTATCAAAAAGTACAAATGCCGAAATTGAATTGAGTCCGAACTTACCAGCCACGGCATCAGGCTCCTCATAGACCTCCTCCACATTGATGTGGTTAACCTGTCCTTTCTGAAAAGGATTTGGCTTGTTAGGTCCTTCTACTTTCTTCTCAGGGCACTCATTAGCATAATGCCCCAACTTCTTGCATTTGAAGCATTCAACCTGACTGATGTCCTTTTTAGGAGGCTGGCCTCCACTACCATTTCCACTATAGTGATTCTTATGTCCACCCTTGTGGTTCTTGTACTTGTCCTTGTCATGACTGCGGTGATGCTTGTTGTCATGACGGTTGTGGTTGTGCTTGCTGAATTTCCCATGTTTATGGGATCCGGAGTTGCTACTGTCATCATGGTGAGATCGTTTATAAGACGATCCCGAGCTGTGTTTGTCGGAGTGTTTCCTCTTCCTACTCTCGACTTGCTTCATTTTACTTTCCAAAATAGCAGCCTTGTCACACAAAGACTGATAAGTTGGAACATAGGCCACAGACAACTGTAGATTCAGCTCATCATTCAAGCCTTCCAGAAATTTTTCCTTTCTTTTGGCATCTGTGTCAACCTCATCCGGTGCATAGCGTGCCAGATTGTTGAACTCTTCTATGTATTCTGCCACGCTGCGGTGGCGTTGTTTCAGGTTGTGAAACTTCTTCTTTTTCAGACTCATTATTCCTGATGAGATATGAGCAGTGCGAAAGCCATCTTCAAAGATAGCCCAAGTCACCTCATCAATAGGAGTGGTGATTTGGAAGTTGTCCCACCATGTGGCGGCTGGTCCTTCCAACAGATGTGCTGCGAATCTGACTTTTTCAGCATCCGTGCAGCCCACGGTCACTAAGTCCTTGTTCACGGAACGTAGCCAGTCATTGGCCACCATGGGATCAGTTGTTCCCGAAAACTTTGCTGGCCTCAAACGCAGAAATCTGGTGAGCATATCGAAACCCGGTGGGTTGTTGTTGTTGAGGTTGTTGTTGTTGTTGTTGTTGTTGGGGTTGTTGTTCTGGTTTTGGATGAATGTCGTCATCATTTGCATAAGCTGTGTTTGCGCATTCATCATTTGTTGCATTTCCGGGGTGATGTTATTGGGGTTGGGGTTTGCGCGACGGGGAGGCATCTGTGGTTTATTCAAATAGATAAGTATGAGATACCCTTAGATGTCTTATGCACAATACATCACAAGCATTTCACATAACATGCAACATAAGCATAAAACTCAACAACCAAATGATAAGTTCATGAAATAAAACACACAAGTGGCAAGCCATCCACATGTCGGATGGTCCAATAACAGGTTCACAATAACAAGTATGAATATGAAAGATGTACGAATAGTCAAGTCTACTCATCAATAACAATCTCCTCCTAGACGAAGGTAAGACCTGCGTTCTCCATCGCGGTCTTGTTCTCCTCAATCGTAGTGGTCAAAGAATCGACCTTGGCCTTGAGAGCCCTCTTCTGGGAACGAAGCCTCTCAATAACCATCTGCTGCTGCTCTAGCTCGAAATCCTTGGACTTCAATTCCTCGGTCATGTCCCGGATCTTCTTGTTCCTATCCTGGACGCGTTTCTCCTGACTCTTGAACTTGCGGTCCTGGGCCTCAAACTTTGTCTCCATTTCCTTGATCATCTCATCCTGCTGCGCAAAAAGCTTGTCCTTCTCGCGAAGCTGCACCTGAAGCTCGTCATTACCTAGCATGACGTTCGTCCTGTCCGTATCTACGTGCCTGAGAAGAGTCTCTAAGTCCTGAAGATAGAGACGTATCGGCTCCGCAGTGCTCCTCGAGTCGTCCTCAAAGTCGATGGACTCTCCATCAACATCACGTCTTCCGAAGACGTGGAAGTGAGTGCCCCTAACCTGTCGGGAGTGACGGCCTAACAGTCGTCCTATCAGGTCCTGCATGACTACCTCCATGCCTCTCTCCCTGTCGTCGTGCATCAGCTTGAAGACGATGGCCTCCGTAGTAGGCTCAGTCTGGCGTCCGGGCTGGTTCACCTTGAAGCCCCAGAGGTCCTTCCTCTCGAACTTGGTGAGTGGGTACACCGTGATGGTGGGTAGAGGGAGATCAAGCAGAGTGGTAAGCTCAATGATACGGGGACCAAAACGAGTAACCTGAAACTCCTCAACAGTGCTGATGGCAATAGGCATCTATTTATAAGAATGAAAAAGTTAGAACAACACAATTCAAGGTAAATCAAGACAAACATTCACACATATCCATGGAACACAATCATCACACAAATCATGCATACATATGTCTATTACATCAATCAAAGATCCACACTTATTTAAAGTATCATTTTTGGAAATAAGGTGATAGGTGGTGGTCCAACTAACGAACTACCCTTACAATCCAATCTCACGGGATCTATTAGAAAACACAATGTTCCTAGAGGCAATCCACCAATCCTGCTCTCTTGACTCTATCACTAAGTCTATAACATCTCCCCTTATCTCTTGGTTGGTGGCTTCCAACTCTTGAGTAAGCTCCTTCTCTTTTTCTAAGTCCTTTTGGAGGTTGAGCATTCTGCACTTGACTCTAGCACTTAGTTCTTTGATAGTCCTCCAAGCTGCATCCCTGGCTGACTCAAAGAATGTGGTGTGCATTGTAGTGTTGGTGTACATGCAGAATCCCCTTTCTTTGTGGTTGTCTTCCTTGTTTTTGTACAAGTGAAGTTGCACCCACCAATACTCCACTCCTTCATCCATCACTGGAAAGCCCTTGTACACAGCTGCACCATGTGCATCCATTACAACCATGAGGTCCTTGAGGATATTGGGAAACTCAGTTTCACACTCCAAGGTCATGGTCATGAGTGGTCCCTTCTTCACGGCTTTGTTGATGGAGTTCATCTACAAAGGAAGTTTGAAAGAGATTAGAAAAGTTTTACGAGAAGAATAGACAAGTGTAGAAGTAGTTGAAAAACTTTTTCCTTAGTGGTTTCCCAATCCTAGAGTCATAATCCTACAGGCAACACAGTGCTCTGATACCATCTGTTAGACCCCTCCTTTATAGAGGAAAGGATCCCTGTGATTGCAATGCTAGTCCATGGATCAATGCTAGCATCCACAGTTTAAGATGAAGTACACAGATACAAAGGTCGTCTATTACATTCATTCCAGAGATAAAACATAGTCTTTTACAACTCAGGGCCATAGGCCTAGTACATGAGTTTATGAAATAAGTAAATAAACATAAGTCTTCATCTTCATGTGCCACAGGCAATCATGTTGAGTGTAGACTCATGACTCCTATTCATCATCGGAGTAACCTGCAACATCACAAGTTACATCCACAGAGGGTCAATACTTTGGAATAGTATTGGCAAGTGATACCTTAGTATATTTTAAGTGGACTATGTTACTATATGCATTTTGGCTAAGTGTAGCTTGGCTTGCTTTGCTTGAAAATAAGTTTTTCCTATTAGTTGAAAACACTAAGTTTTTCTTTGTCAAAACATTCCCAAGAAACCACCAATAGACATTGGGGTCCTTCACCTTTGTTCACCCACCAATTTTTACTTAGAAGTTGGAGTGATGAGATTCTTGTAGCTTCCATGTCTTGATGCTCAAATTGTCCATTGCCTTGGACTAGGCTAAGTACTTAGGTTTTCCATCTGCAGAGGTTGTGCACTTTCCCCACCAGACTTGGTTTCCCAAGACAGGACCTTTCAGAAGCCTTTCCTTAGTCAAATGGACGCGTTCCAACCTATCATCCCAACTACCACCAACTGTCCAAATGACTAAGTTCTAGCAACCTATCAGATCATGGCAGAGCCCATATTGCCAAGTGGTTGCACTGTAAGCTTTCTCAACACTTGGCCTCCAAATCCCTTTGTGCCTGGGTGGCATTCCACAAGTGAGATACACAACCCAAGTCCATGGCCTTGTGTAACCACTCAACATAACCCAATCTTTCCATTCCACCCAGGAGGTTCATTTGACTTAGTTGTTTTATTAGGAAAGCATAAGTCTCTTGACTTAGAAATATTTTCATCATAATAAGTATAGATGTTCACCACCCTTGTTTGCTAAGTAGCTAGGCTAAGCATGTGGTGGTAACTTAACTTAGGAGAATTCCCTAGCAATTCTACCATTCTACACTACTTAGGATTTCCCAACTTAGCCTTAAACAATAATAGCATGCAAAACTTAGCAAAATATCTAATGCTAGTACAAAACATAGGATAGAATTGTTCATGAGAATATCGCTTGCCTTGGTAGTGGGGAGAGTAGCACTCTTCACAATCACAATCACTAGCAAAATCTACAAGACAAATTATCACATTCAATTTCACACAATTTATTCAATCAAAAATAATATGAATGCATGCATGCAAGAATTTTACTAAGTGGTGATTTTGGAAATTTTATCAAGCATGTGCATGCTACTGAAACATAACAGGACACCAATTTTTCCATAACAAACTTATTTAACATTAAAACCAATTATCAAAACAAATCTATACTCAAAATAGCTTTAAATATGATTCCACAAATAAAGTCATTTTAATGGTTACTATTTGTTAAACTAATTGAACATTCAGAAAGGTCTGGTTTCCCTGAATCCAACGGTATAAAATTTGTAAAATTCTAACGTGGCATTCAAAAGTTATAGCAGTTTGAAGTTTGGATCTAAATCAGGTTTTAAATTCTGTTTTTGATTTAATCCTTGCCACGCGTCGCATCCTCACTAGCGCGTACCACTTCGCGCGGATCGAGTGCTGCGGACCGCACGATCTAAATGAGATCTGGCGGCTCAGACACACGCGTATCCCTTCGCTCAGGATCTATCCTAGCCCTACGATGCAGATCCAACGGATCAAACCATCAAACCATGATCGGGCAGCGCTGGCGGCGTTGACTAGCGGCGGCGCGTCTGACTACGGCGGCGCTGGCGTTCTACATCGTCCGCGAGAGGGAGAGGGGTCTTACTAGATTCACCGGAGGATGCTGAAGCTCGCCGTGGTACTGGCTTGCGGAGGGGCGCTCGGAGATGGGCTCTAGATCTCGTCGGAGTTGCGTCTGGCGTCAGGTGGGTGTTGTCGGAGTTTTTGCCGAGGTCCTGCGTCACCCTAACACGAACCAATGGGTTTAGAAGATGCGCAGGACAATTGCGAACACGCTCGGGTGAATAAGAAAGCAAGGGGCGCTCGAAACTTACTGAGATTGCTCGCCGGAGTTGGGGTGGTCGTCGGGTGCCTACGGCGTCAAGTGAACACGTCGACCTAGGGAAGTACAGGATGCTCTGTTGTGGTTAGAAGGTGCGCAAGAGGATTACTAAGCGTCTCGAACGATCCAGAGGGGAAGGGGCGCACGGAGCTCACCTGAATCGGTCGCCGGAGTTGCTCTGCCTGCGGTGGTTTTGAGCGAGTCGTGGGCAGCCTGGGGGCGTGAGTGTGGAATTGACTGGGGGAAAGTGAATGTGAGGAGGTGGGGATCTTATAGCCGGTGCCTCGACAGGAAACGCCTGCGTTTAATTGCCCAATTAAGCCGCGCCATCACCGGCAGTCACTGCAGCTGCGACGTGGTCGCGGGCGGGGTTTGGGGAAGACGATGACAGCATGGATAGGGTCCACTCGTCAGCGATGTGTGCGAAATGAGGGTGGGGTCCGTCTGTCAGCGGCTGAACGCGTGCGCTTGCGCGTGAGAGAAGAAAAAGAAATCCCCGGGTGGGCTAGTTGGGCTCGATCCTCTGCTGGGCCAGATATCTGGCGCTCGGCCCTATTCCTTTGTTCAGTTCTTTTTCTTTTCTAATTCGATTTTCTGATTAAGTTTTCAAATAGTTTCAAAATCAATTTGAATTCAAATATTTCTGAGGTTTTGCAGGGGTAAATTGGTCTCAGAAATAAGTCAAGGCTCATGGGGTTGCTTTGCAAAGGCTTGATCAGACTTGGATTTCAAACAACCAGAGACTTGTACTAATTGCAAGTGTTGAAAAAAAATAGAGGTTTTGAAATTATTTCTAATTTGAAAATTTTGGTTTAACTTTTACACCTAATCTTTCCAATAATGGGGCAAGCAAGCAAGTTCCTCAACATTTAAGTTTCAAAAAGGTGATGGCCTAATGAGTGAAATTTACTCACATGAAATCATAGCACAAACTTCTGTTTTTGAGAAGAACCCTAAATGATGATGAATGCTTAGATGTTATGAATGAGTTTTGGAATATGAATTTAGGGATGTTACACTTGAAGACCGACAAAGCTTAACGAGTTGAACTCGTGGTTGATGTAGACGATCTCTTGCCGATCTCAAGATCGAGAGGAAGTCCTAGCGCCGCAAATCAACAGCGCATCCGTGCTCGCACACACGTACAAGACACCGAGCAACCTCCGCCTCCTCGCTCCAGCGATGCAGCGGAAGCACGACCCTTTCTTGCCGAATAGCCACCGGGAACATGTATCTCGCTAGTCCGAGAGCATGGGGGATAAATTCTAGAGGGGTGGAGAGATCCTTCACCAGGAGGTGTGAGTGAGAGAGAGGAGAGGGGTGCCTTTTATAGGAGTAGGGGGAACCCCAAGGGGGTGGCCGGCGCATGGGGCTGCCCCCTTGCCCTCCCCTCATTCATGTGGGTGGACACTCCACTCACAAAATCCTCTTCAAATCCCTACACTCAAAATCCCACTCAAACGTGCTATTAAATTTCCACCAAATTTAATGCAAACTCTCATTAAATAAAACTCTTTTATTTATTCAGAATTTTTTCAATTACTTTAATGACAAACATTCACATATAACCCCTTGCTAGAATTCTATTTCACATGCAAAACCACTTTATGCAATTTCACCCGAAAACCTGTTTCGGTATCTAGTGAAATAAATTCATGCGCTTGTTATTCTTTCCGGCATGAAACATTTGCTCCAACTGGATGTCAGTGTCCCTTAAGTGTGTCACCCTACGGTTCACGAATAATGCGGATATGATCGAGACCCTTCTCCGATCAATAATCAGTAGCGGGACCTGGAGATCCATACTGACTTCCACACATTCAACGATGACTTTCCTGTGATCGTGTCACATCCCAAAATTTTCCAAATTTTGAAATGTGAAAAAGAAATAAACAAAATAAATAATGGTTGAAATTTAGGGGAAAAAGAAAACTTTTTGCTTCTAATTGGAAACATTAAAACCTTTTGAACTATTACAAAAGTTTTCCCCCAAATAAAGGTACTCCTTAAAATAAAAATAGCATTTAACAAAAACCCTAAGATCAAAGCATCAAGATTATCCATATATCTCCTCTACTTCAAAATTTTAATTTGCAAGGTTCCCCTTCAAAATATTTTTCACAAACTTCCTGTATTTGAAAATCTAATTTTTAATCTTGAGGAATATTCTCAACCAAAAACCATCTATAGATCTCAACTACTTCATTTACATTTTTCAAACAACCTTTGTTTTGTTTTGAACCAAAAATAAAAGCAAAGAGTCTCGTTTTAAAATAAGCACCATAGCTTATGTGAGCTATTTTAAGATTTTATAAAATTATCCTCTCATATTTTCAAACTTTAATTCATGGTTATCTATGTAAAGTGGAACTAAATCGAATCAAGTTCAAATAAGGCAAGAATCCAAGGCATTCCAAATATATTGCCCTGCAACTAGGCCAATATCGCACACATGCAATCGTACAATAATTGACTAATTAATAATTGAGAAAATTAAATATTTGCAAATATATAAAATTTATGTCCTAAAATATTGCCCATGAATTTACGAACCCGCAGAAATTTGAATCAATAAATTCGGAGCTCTAAATCAAAAGTTATGAAAGAATTAAGAAATAGAAAAAATATATAAAACAAAAAAAATGGCCGGCCAGGCCAGCCAATATGGGTCGGTCCAACCAGACCGATCGGCCATGAGGGCACTATGACCAGGCACCTACAGGAATGGTAGCCTTAGTCTTTCTTTTATTTGCATCTATTAATCTTAAATGACCCTCAATTGCTCTCCTAAATTGCACTAAATACCCCCTAATTCCTCTCCCTATTTAATCTTCTTTAATCCAGCCCCTACCCCCTCCTATATAAACCCCACTCCAGGAAAGTTCACAATTTTTCAACTCATCTTAGCCTCATTTTCGTCCAAAATTCTTCCCAATCTTCTCCACCCAAATAGACCTTCAAGACGACCTCGGATCGCGGTGGCTTGAAGACGGAAGTTGTTCCCCTCGTTAAGACGGTTCCATTCCCGTCGGTTTCACCTCGTTTTGTTGATCGAGCAGAGAGAAAAATATGGTCAAAGTTTCAGATCTTAGAAGGTATAATCCATTTTACGCCCACCTCGTTCCTCCAAACACAATTTCCTTTGAATGGTAGATAGATCTAGTTGTTATCTACAACTTTCATGTAAAATGTTTTTCCATCCGAGCAACTTTTTCTGTAGTCAAATCTGACATCAGCGTAGTCAACATTCAACTCAGTCAGATTAGTCAAAATCAATTTCAGTCAATTCTCGAGTTTGACTTTTCCAGATTTTAGTACGAACTCGTATAATTCATAGAAAAAGATTTAGAAGTCCAAAAATTATAAATTTGGTATCCCTGAAAAACTGAGATTCTGTAGAATCCATTTCTGCAATAATATTACATATTATCTATACAAAATTTTATTTATGAATTAAATGGTTTAATTGGTCATTTTCACCATAAAAATTATATCTTTAGTTCTGTATATCCAAAATTAGCAAATAAAATGTCTATGGATTCACAAAAATGAGTAGAACACAGTGGAGTCATAATTAGGTATTTTTGAGTCTGTTAAAATCACGTTTTATACAGAACCATTTGTGGAGTATTTTGAGTATAAAAATTGTTGTATAAATTATTATTTTTAAGTGAATCCTTTTGCAAATGGTTGTAAATTGAACCCTCTATACAGTAAGACCAAAATGTAATTTTATTCTAGTATAAACAAGACCGTGGTAATTATTTAGTGAGAATGGCATTTCCAACTATTAGAAAATGTTGCTAATTGCTACAATAGCACAAATGGTTGCATTTGTAATCTTGAAAATATAAAATGTTCATAAATCACTTAGTAATGTTCAGAACCTTGTTATAAAAATTGCCATCTTGCATGTTTGCATACTTTGCATGATTTTTCTGTTGCCATAAGTGTTGATCTTGTGTATGTTTTGTCTTGGTTGTTTTGCTTTATAGATTGTGTTGATTGTCAAGTGTGTTATTGCGAAGAGTGTACCAACACCACCAACTACTAAGGCAAGTGACACTATCATCCATGTCCTACTATTTTCATTACACTTAGTGGTATTTTTGTAGTATGCGTGATAGGGCTACTATATTACTATGCTATGCTATGTCCTATTAGGAAACCCTTTATATCTTCCTTAGTGAAAACAACATAGTTATAGTATGCTTAGCCCTGCTATATACTTGGGGTGGAATACCATGTTATGAATATATGAAGTGTTGGAAAAATATATGTTTTATATAATAAAACAAGTACTCAATGAACCACCTGGGTGGAATGAGGATACTCAATTTTGGACAAGGTGGCAACAAAGGGAACCATGTTTATATGGCTATCTTATTGTATGTGCACTAGAATAAAACCACCCAGGGACTTAGAGATTGAACATGTTTCTCGTACAGTGGCTTCCGTGTACAGCCACATGCTAAATGGGATCTGGCTTAGTCAACTACATAGTGGAAGACTCTTGCATTGGCATCTTCAGGTTAACTAGAATTGTGTATTGGAAATATATCCTTACATTGGTGCCTGGTAGACAAGCTAGCATTGTGTATTGGAAGGACTTCTATGGAAATACTTTGTCACATTCTCGATCTGTCGATAATCCATTTGGTGAGTACTTATCCAGCAGCCACTGGTGGCGTCAAGACGAGATTGTGTCATGTGGGTAAAGTGAACAACTTCTGCAGAAGATCAAATTCTAAGTACTTAGCCGTGTCCCCGGTTACGGACAACTCTGAGCAACTAAGGCCTGAAGCTATGGAAGATCTTGACATTCCAATTTCTCAAAGTAAAACTTGATGGTGTCAACAAGGGATTAGAAGCACTTGGAGTTTTCCAAGGAGTTCAAAAAGATTGTCAAAAGATCAAAACAATTTTGAAAAGATAGGATAAAACTATATTGCTTTTTGCAAATGAGCCTAAACTCTACTTAGCCAAATATGCATATATTCATAGGTTCCACTTATTTCTACATAGTAGTGAAACCTGCCAATACATTCAAATGTATTGACCCTTGTGGCCGCAACTTATTATGTTGCAGGTTTGTTTGATGTTGGTGAAGATTGTTGAATAGGATTACAAGCCAACAACCAACATGATTGCCTGTGGCACTTTGAAGATGAAGGACTCCATGCTATATAGTCATTTCTGCTGCATTGTAATGAGATAGCCAAATGAGCTATGTAAGATGTAATGTATTATTTTATTCCTGGTTATAAAGTTGTATTATTACCTTTGTTTCTTGATAGTACATCTTAAACTGTGGATGCTAGCTATTGATCCAAGGACTAGCATTGTAAACATAGGGATCTCTACCTTATCAGGTTGGGACCTCTACAGATCGTCGGAACCTTTTACGCTTGTATCTTAATCCCTTTGTTTCACGATATATTACATGTCCGATATTCGATCATCGGTATCTCCATACCTAGTTTGATCTCGTTACTGACATGCACTCTTTTCTCGTTCCCGTGATATAACATGCTAGTGATCAAATCACTTGCTTGCAAGCTAATCAATGTGATATCACCGAGAGGGCCCAGAGTATATCTATCCGTCATCGGGATGAAAAAATTCCACTCTTGATCCATGATTCTCAACATAACACTGTAGCACCCCGGGTAAAACCACTACTAGAAAATCGTCTGCATTTACCTCTGTGCACCATCATGTCATCATCATGCATCTATTTGCCTAAAAACTATTTTAAAAAGCCTATCTTTGTTTTCTAAATACTCCCCTCTCGATTTCAAACATAAACCCTCGGTTCGCCCGGATCCTTTATTTGTCTAAAACTATTTATAAAACAATATTTAAAAACTAAATAAAAATCTAAATTATTTTAGTGGGGGAGGCCGCCACCGGCCAGGCCCAAAAGGCCCAATCGACAACCACCTACAACCCCAAACCCTAGAAACCTAGACCCTCTAAACCTAACCCTAATCCCACCCAACTCACCCGACCTTCCTCCACCCTTGTCGCCGCCACACCCTGGACACACATCAAACAACTCGCACGGACACTGCCGCCCCACCCAACCCACTCGAAGACCACGACACGCCCCCGACCCCGCTCCCTCTCACGACCACCACCCACCCCACGTCGCCCTGTCACGCCTCCCGTACCGATGTGCCCACCTACCGATGCCTGGGGGTCCCACCCTGTCTCTCTCCCTGTCGCCATCCTCCTCTCGCGATCCCCAGCACCCCGCCGTCAGATGCCTTCCGCTGCCGCTCTCTGCAAGCATCACCAGCCCCAGAGCCCCGCCTCTTTCCTCCCTATGCCTGCTATTGGCCTCAGGCTCGACCGCCGCTTCTCTCCTCCCGCGCGAGCGCTCCTCCCCGTGAAGACCACGCCCACCACCGCATCGTCACCTCAGGGAGCCGCCTTCCTGCGTGGTCCCGCCTCATCGAGTAACCGCCGCGAGCGCCGTGCCCTCGTCGCGCTCCCGGCCGACTCCCTCGCTTCCTCCTGCCGAGCCGCGAAGCCCAAGGCTGCTGCCAAGACGAAGGCTGCTCCCGCCAAGCCTAGGGGCCGCCCCGCCAAGGCTCCAAGGCCGCCGACACCTGCAGGAGCCACCGCCCGCACCGCCTCTGGCCATGGCCTCCTCGCCCCACGACCTTGCCTTCAGCAGGCTTCCGCCCGGCCTCAGCGGCCGCCGTCAACCTCGCATGAGCTTCCATCTTCCTCTCGTCTTCGCGCTCGCAGGTGTGCCGCCATCTGCGAGCCTGTCCAGCTGTCGCCTCCCTTACTGCAGGTTGTTCCTACCGAGCCTTTCGTTCCGCTGTGGCGTGCTAACAACTTGCTCGACCAAATGTCTGAACAGGACATGCCTTTCTCGCAGCACACATGTGACCTCGTTCTGCTACCTCTAGGAATTTTATCGCTGGCACGTTGCTCTCGTGCATCGAGTGCTACAAGTGAAGCTACTGTCGTGGTGTTGATGAGACTTTGGTGGTATTGGCAAGGGTCGAGAAGAAGAGCCCTGTCTCCGAGTTTCGCTCGATGCCAAGATCAATACCATCGGTGCCGAATTCCGAGGCCTTCGTCATGGAACACGAAGACCCCGTCCCCGGATCCCCTACCCGGATCCGAACCCGAACCCCGTCGAGACCCCGAACCTCCGAACCCCAATATCTTCGGAACCGAGATGTGTGACCCCTTTCTTTGGAACCTATTTTATAATATATGATATCTACTTGTTACATTAAATTGTTCATGTTTGCATGCATATTGTGGGCGTTTGAAGCTATTTCGAAGATTCACCTAAATTAAATATGGAGACCATATGCGGGCAAATCTAGTCTAATATTGGTCTCATTTAAATTTGTGTAGCGAACCGGTAACATATTTTTGCCTTGATAAGACAACATTTAAACTGCGGGGTATCTAAACAACTTGAACCATCTAACTAAATGTCGGAACCCTGGTTCCGTTTAATATTGCCTAATCGCATCACATCTTTGCCATATCACGCATCATACATGCATCATGCCCGGTTTTCTGCCATAGTAACAAATAGTGCATCTGGTGTTTCTTCTAGTGCTTTGCTTCTTCACGGATTAGGCCGATGAGTTGATGTGAGTGTCGACCCGATCTCTGGTGTATCTTCAGCAATGTTTTCCAGGCGAGCATTCTCCCCCTTTCTACCTATTTTTCTTTTATAGTCTTTATTTTCTTCTGTTGATCTATTGCTATCTGTGTTGCGATGCTCTACTTTTTGTACCGGTGATATCCCCTTGCAGCCTTATATTGCCTTGGACACATCATATTACCTGTTGCTTGGTAGGTAGTTGGACTTGCGTGTCGTAGTCGCTTGCTCAAGTGCTTTTGCGTGTTGTCAAGTACCACAGTTGTTAGAGGAATTCCTTATGTCTTATGGTTGAGATGATCATGGCTTTAATTATCGTTTAATAACTAAAATTGAAGTAGGTAAATAATGCAGAGGCACATGTGGGCAATAGATGTTATTTGATTTTTAACCGTCCACTTGTGTCCCGTAGGACCCCGAGTACTTGATACCTGTTCTTTGAATATTCGCACTATCCGCATGTGGGACCATGAATCCCCCTAGCTAGAGCTTGAGTCATATTTATTTCTTGGGGCCACAAAGTAGTTTGGGGCTTTATTACTATCCTGTACTTATGCCATGCTTTACTGCTTTATTTACGATTGCGCGTGGAGCGTCTGTACTGTTTAGGTAAGCGGAGTATTTTCACGGTATCGATAAGCCCAGTCACACTTTCGGGTTCCCAGTCGTTTACAACCATTGACGCAAACCTCTGGGTCGTTCCGTAGCCGGCCAACTTCGTCGCGGGTAGCTTGGTGGGGTGCCCCCCTGAAATTTATATGAATCTTGCAATTGCTCTGTCGTGATGCCTCGTTGGGTTTTCATTTGGTTTTTCTCGAGGTTGATCGTGCGTGTGTTGCTATTTGTGCCCCCCTGCAGGGTATTTCTGAAAGCCGTGTCCGTGATTATGGACGACTTGGAGCACAGTATCTCGAGCATAGATAAATATAACTAAAGTAGCGCTATAAATTTGACTTTATAATGACTAGTAATCAGCTTCACTATAATGGAATGGCTAAATAAAAGTGCCAACAATTGCTGGTTTGGATTGTCACTTGTTACCATTGTATCTGAGTAGTAAGTATTGCAACTACAATGGAATGGCTAAATAAAAGTACCAACAACTGCTGGGTTTTGGGATGTCTCATGCTATATGTATCTGACTAGTAAGTACTACAACTATAACAGAATGGTTAACTAAAACTGCCCACTGCTTATTATATCAGGATGACTCATGCTATCTATATCTGACTAGTAATTGCCGCCACTATAACGGAATGAATAAAACTTCCAACTGTGTGAGTTCCTCGGTTGACTTCCCCATTTGGTCTCGAGGGGGAAATACCAGGATGGATATGCTTGGTGATAGTTTCAGGTTGGATCCGAATATGTATTTCTTATCCCTATCCGGTAGCCGCCATCTATATTGAGTCTCTATAGGTTGTTTAGTGCATGTTGCGCTGCCGCTTCAATCCACCATACCTATGTAGGAGAGGACCGCCGAATTCTAGTCTCGCCGTGTACTGGCCTCATGTAACACCCTCAGAATCGGCCCTATGCAAGTTTTAGCGAAACTCGCCAAACCCGCATAGAAACGATTCAGAGGTGCCCACCAGGCACTTTCGTGCGGGTGGAAAACGAAGTAATAACATTACACAACAGTCCTCGATGGAACCCACAGAACAGATATATATACAACACGCCTCCAAGAGTCAAGAATACAGATATACAGAACAAAGATCCAAATCACCTTGAAAACAATAGAGCGTCCAGCTACGGACAAGATGCAAATGGGGCTAAGAGCCCTGAAGAATAACCAATGGCGTCCATAACCCTGCCCAGGCCAAGCCGGAAGGGTAACCCTGCTAACGACGTCGATCTCAAAACCTGCTCAAAACAAAAGGGGTGCCGACAAAGGGCAAAGGAAAAGAGGAGCGTCAGTACTGAGGCAAGTACACGGCGAGGCTAGAATTCGGCGGTCCTCGCCTACATAGGTATGGTGGACTGAAGCGGCAGCGGCAGCATGCACTAAACAACCTATAGAGACTCGATACAACTGGCGACTATCAGAGAGGGGGAAGAATGACCTATTCGGATCCAACCTGAAGCGAACACCAAACAATCCCATCCTGGCGTTTCCCCCTCGACACCGATCGAGGAAGTCGACCGAGGAACTCACACAGTTGGCATTTTTATTTATTCGGTTATCGTTGCAGCAATTACTAGTCAAGTATAGATAATTATCCTGTTAAATTAAGCAGTGGGCACTTTTAATTAACCATTCCGTTATAGTTGCGACTCTTACTAATCAGATACAATTAGCATGAGATAACCCAAAAACCCAGCAGTGATTGGTACTTTTATTCAGCCATTCCGTTGTAGTTGTAATACTTACTAGTCAGGTACAATGGTCGCAAGCGACACTCCAACAAGCAATTGTTGGCAGTTTTATTTAGCCATTCCGTTGTAGTTGCAATATTTACTAGGCATATCAGATACAAGTCAATTTATAACAGTAAACTTTAGTTATAGTTGTCTATGATCGAGATACTGTGCTCCAAGTCGTCCATAACCGCGGACACGGCTTTCAGAAAGTTTTAACCCGGCCGGGGTGCACAAATAGCAACACACACACGATCAACCTCGGAAAAACCAAATCAAAACCCAACGAGGTCTTCACGACAGAGCAATCACAAGATTCAGAAATATTTCAGGGGGCCACCCCATTAAGCTACCCGCAACAAAGTTAGCTGACTCCGAAACGGACTCAAGGTTTGGGTATACGGCTGTGAACGACAGCAAATCCCCAAACGGGGACTGTCGACACCGCGAAATCGTGTCCCGATCCTAAACAGTACAGGTGCTATCTGTCGCACAATTTAAATAAAGCAGTAAAGCATGGCATAAGTACAGGATAGTAAATAAAACCTCAAACTAGTTTGTGGCCCCAAGAAATAAGTATGAATCAAGCTCTGCCTAAGGGGGGCCCATACTCCCCGTATGTGGATAGCGCGATAAATCAAGGAACAGGTATCAAGTACTCGGGGTCCTACGGGACACAAGTGGGCGTTCGGAAACCAAATATTATCTATCACCCACCGATGCCTCTGCTTACTTCACTTTTAGTTGTTAAACAGGAATTAAAGTGATCGATAAGTAAAACTATGATCATCTCCAACATCAAACAGGCGGCAATTCTCCAACAACTGTGGCACTGGACGACACGCAACAGCACTTGAGCAAGCGACTACGACGCGCAAGTCCAACTATCTACCAAACAACAGGTAATAGGGTGTGTCCGAGGCAATATAAGGCTGCAAGGGATATCACGGGTACGAAAACTAGAGCATCGCAACACAGATAGCAATAGATCAACAGGAGGGAATAAATACTATAAAAGTAAGATAGGTAGAAAAGGGGGAGATGCTCGCCTGAAAACATGGTCGAAGGTTCGACCGAAGATCGGGGCGAAGCTCACATCAACTCAACGGCCTTATCCGCGAAGAAGCGAAACGCTAGAAGAAACACCGGATGCAATATTTAAGATTACGGCAGAAGATCGGCATGATGCATGTATGATGCATGACATGGCAAGGTGCGATGCAATTAGGCCAGATTAAGCGGAACCGGGGTCCCGACAATTTAATTAGGTGGTTCATGTTATTTAGCTACCCCGCAATTTAAATGTTGTATTAACATGGCCAAAATATAACACCGGTTCGCTATATCAAATTTAAATGAGGCCAATATAAGGCTAGATTTGCCCGCACATGGGCCCCATATTTAATTATGAGGTGAATCGGCATAAGGCCCCCAAACCACAGACAAGCATGCGTGCAAGATGAATGATTAATATGCAACAAGTTGTATTATATTATAAAATAGGGTTTCGGGAAGGGGTTCACACATTAGAGTTTGGCAGATCTTGGGGTTCCGGGGTTCGGGGTCGGGTCTCGGGGTTCAGGGTTCGACGGGTTCGGACTCGGCGGGAGCATTCTCGGATTAGTGGGGTAGATCTTGTCGTTGCGAGGGTCTTGTCGGGTCATGTTGACGGCCTTGGTGTCCTCGTTGAAGAACTCGGTGTATCCGTGTAGGAGAACTCGAGGTCGATGGCGAACTTGTCTGGTATCGGGGTTTTCGGAGTTCATGGCGCGGCATCGGGTACGGGATCGGTCTTCGGGTCCGAGGGTCTTGGCGTCCGCGACGAAGATCATGGCGTCAGGGAGGTCGATCTTGTCGGTCCACGGTTTCAGTTGTCGGTGTCGGACTCGAGTCTCGGCACTGGGAGATCTTGGCGTCCATGAGAAGGATCTTGTCGGGATACTTCGGGTCTCATCATCCATTGTCGATCTTGTCGACCCAAGCCAGGGGAAGTCCTGGTTGTAGCACCACACCATCAACACACCTTGTCGGCACAACACCATATTTACTTGGTCACCACCGACACAACTCCAAAACACCCAGCATTCACACCCCGAAGCATGCAACAGAGGACACTAGGGTCATGCTGGATAAAGGAGTAGCAGGGGAGAGACGTGGGCACTGCTGAACCCGGAGGAAACGTGGAGGCGGTCAACGCAGGAGGGAGGGCCCCATGACAAAGGGAGGCAGGGCCGACGGCGACTGCCGGGCTCGAGGACGGGCACCGGAGAGAGAGAAGGCGAGCAGGCGCCGGCGGCGGGGCGAGGAAGGGCGCGGGAGGAGAGACGGCCAGGACGGTCGCGGGCGGCTGACGCGGGCTCGCCGGCGGGAGGCGGACGAGGGGCGCAGGAGGCGGCGACGAGCGCTAGCAGAGGGGCGGCGGGGTCGCTGAGGGAGGCGTGCCCGGCGCCGCGGGGTCGGGGAGGCCGGCGCGGCGGCTGCCAGAGGGGGCCGGAGCGGCGGAGGGGCGACGCACGCTGCGGCGAGGTGGGGGAGGGCGTCGGGGCGCGCCAGGGTTGGTTGGAGGCGGGGCGAAGGCGATGGGTATCCGCGGCGGCGGGTGGGGCGGAGCGGGGCCGTCGGACGGCGACGGGCGGAGCGGGAGGAGACGGGAGGAGCAAGCGGTGGAGGAGGAACTGGAGGGGGGCGGGAAGCGCGGTCGCCGGCGAGGAGGGTGAGGGGCAAGCGGCGGTGGACGCGGGGCAGGGGAGGACCGGAGAGGCGCGGGCGGCCGGAGAGGGCCTGGCGGCGCGGCGAACGCTCGGGCGCGGGTGAGCGCGGGGCGGAGCCGGAGGGGTGGCGCGGGCGGCCGGGGAGAGAGGAAGGCGAGGCGGCGAGCTGGCGGGCGGCCGGAGGTTGAGAAAGGGAAGGTGCCGCCGGGGGCGCGCTGGGAGGAGGAACGAGAGAGGGTGCGTGCAGGGAGGAGAGAGGCGTGGGTGGAGGGGCCGACAGGGGTGGGACCCGCGCAGCGTGGGGATCGGGGCAGGGGGCGGCGGGATTGGGTGCGTGCGTGTGTTGTGTTGCCCTGTGTGTGGCGTGGTGTGAAGGGCTGAGAGGGAGAGAGAAGTGGGGGGTGAGGTGGCAGGGTTTAATTGGGGGGTAAGAGAGGGAAGCTGAGGTAGCGAGCTGCTACTGGTTGGGGTGAGGTGGAGAGGAGGGCTGGGTAGATTATCTGGTAGCTTTAGAATTAATGGGGTGGACCGATTTGAAAATGGGGGTGGTTGTTCGGGTCATTCGGCCCGTTCGACTGCCCCACTAAAACAATTAACCATTTTATTTAATTAAAACGGGGCGTTTGCAATCTGTGTTTAGACAAAACAAAATATTCTGGAGACCCGGGTTTGAATTTGAAAACCAGACGGGGAGTTTTAGAAAACAAGATCGGGCTTTGCGAAAATAGTTTTAAGCAAACAATGCATGATGATGACGATGCAATGTACAAATTCAACGCGATTTTCTAGTAGTGGTTTTGCGGGATGCCACAATTCGACACCACTAACAATGGATCTCGCCCTCGAGATCCGCCTCATGGTACCGGAAGGAAGGTCGGCGATCTGCGTCTTCTCGCATCGTGTAGATCCTCGCGACACCACTAACAAGGGTTCATCCTCCATCTTGAAATCGGCGGCACCACCAACAAGGTTCGTTGTTCCTGATCGACGGGAGAACACTCCGGAGAACAAAGGACGAAGGTAGAGGTATCAAACGATAAGGCCACCTCTAACTTCCATTGGGAGAGGAAAATTTACATTGATCCACCAGTTCGATGTACAGAGCGAACAGTAAGAGTCGGGTAGGGTGATCAGTCCATCCCGTACCCAAACTATCAACTCTATACATGAGTAGGAGAATCAGGCAACTCAACTCTCGAGATTTAGACTGAAGATCTTCATAGGCGGTATCCGGAACAAAGGGATGATGCCAGCAGAAATCGTATGAAAGACACAATGATTAGGTTCCGCGATGGTTCCATTGGCATGAACAACACATGCTCAAGGTATACTCCAACTTCACCAATGCTCGTCCTTCTCATATGTTTTTCAACGATACGGATATCCAGCAAGGAACACATATGGATAAAGAGCTCAAGAACAAAAGATTGGAGGAAGGGTACAACAGACAAGTTGCAGATTGATGATCGTAGCACCTCCGTTACAAAAGGGAGAAAGCGAAACCCTGAAGGTACGACGGAAACCCAACCACGAGAAATCCTGGACTCGAAGAGAGAGAAGAGAGCGGATTCAAAACACGTAGAGGTAAGAGAGGAATAGCAAAGGGGTAAGGAGTAAAATCAGACCTAATCAGATCTATCCAACCGACTTTCCAAAAATAGTTTTGACACTCTACTTCGGCCGTTAGCTAGGTTATCCTACAGGCTGGACTTGTGGGGTATCGCAACTGCTGAGCTCTGATATCACTCTGTAACACTCTCAGAATCGGCCCTATGCAAGTTTTAGCGAAACTCGCCAAACCCGCATAGAAACGATTCAAAGGTGCCCACCAGGCACTTTCGTGCGGGTGGAAAACGAAGTAATAACATTACACAACAGTCCTCGATGGAACCCACAGAACAGATATATATACAACACGACTCCAAGAGTCAAGAATACAGATATACAGAACAAAGATCCAAATCACCTTGAAAACAATAGAGCGTCCAGCTACGGACAAGATGCAAATGGGGCTAAGAGCCCTGAAGAATAACCAATGGCGTCCATAACCCTGCCCAGGCCAAGCCGGAAGGGTAACCCTGCTAACGACGTCGATCTCAAAACCTGCTCAAAACAAAAGGGGTGCCGACAAAGGGCAAAGGAAAAGAGGAGCGTCAGTACTGAGGCCAGTACACGGCGAGGCTAGAATTCGGCGGTCCTCGCCTACATAGGTATGGTGGACTGAAGCGGCAGCGGCAGCATGCACTAAACAACCTATAGAGACTCGATACAACTGGCGACTATCAGAGAGGGGAAGAATGACCTATTCGGATCCAACCTGAAGCGAACACCAAACAATCCCATCCTGGCGTTTCCCCCTCGACACCGATCGAGGAAGTCGACCGAGGAACTCACACAGTTGGCATTTTTATTTATTCGGTTATCGTTGCAGCAATTACTAGTCAAGTATAGATAATTATCCTGTTAAATTAAGCAGTGGGCACTTTTAATTAACCATTCCGTTATAGTTGCGACTCTTACTAATCAGATATAATTAGCATGAGATAACCCAAAAACCCAGCAGTGATTGGTACTTTTATTCAGTCATTCCGTTGTAGTTGCAATACTTACTAGTCAGGTACAATGGTCGCAAGCGACACTCCAACAAGCAATTGTTGGCAGTTTTATTTAGCCATTCCGTTGTAGTTGCAATATTTACTAGGCATATCAGATACAAGTCAATTTATAAGAGTAAACTTTAGTTATAGTTGTCTATGATCGAGATATTGTGCTCCAAGTCGTCCATAAACGCGGACACGGCTTTCAGAAAGTTTTAACCCGGCCGGGGTGCACAAATAGCAACACACACACGATCAACCTCGGAAAAACCAAATCAAAACCCAACGAGGTCTTCACGACATAGCAATCACAAGATTCAGAAATATTTCAGGGGGCCACCCCATTAAGCTACCCGCAACGAAGTTAGCTGACTCCGAAACGGACTCAAGGTTTGGGTATACGGCTGTGAACGACAGCAAATCCCCAAACGGGGACTGTCGACACCGCGAAATCGTGTCCCGATCCTAAACAGTACAGGTGCTATCTGTCGCACAATTTAAATAAAGCAGTAAAGCATGGCATAAGTACAGGATAGTAAATAAAACCTCAAACTAGTTTGTGGCCCCAAGAAATAAGTATGAATCAAGCTCTGGCTAAGGGGGGCCCATACTCCCCGTATGTGGATAGCGCGATAAATCAAGGAACAGGTATCAAGTACTCGGGGTCCTACGGGACACAAGTGGGCGTTCGGAAACCAAATATTATCTATCACCCACCGATGCCTCTGCTTACTTCACTTTTAGTTGTTAAACAGGAATTAAAGTGATCGATAAGTAAAACTATGATCATCTCCAACATCAAACAGGCGGCAATTCTCCAACAACTGTGGCACTGGACGACACGCAACAGCACTTGAGCAAGCGACTACGACGTGCAAGTCCAACTATCTACCAAACAACAGGTAATAGGGTGTGTCCGAGGCAATATAAGGCTGCAAGGGATATCACGGGTACGAAAACTAGAGCATCGCAACACAGATATCAATAGATCAACAGGAGGGAATAAATACTATAAAAGTAAGATAGGTAGAAAAGGGGGAGATGCTCGCCTGAAAACATGGTCGAAGGTTCGACCGAAGATCGGGGCGAAGCTCACATCAACTCAACGGCCTTATCCGCGAAGAAGCGAAACGCTAGAAGAAACACCGGATGCAATATTTAAGATTACGGCAGAAGATCGGCATGATGCATGTATGATGCATGACATGGCAAGGTGCGATGCAATTAGGCCAGATTAAGCGGAACCGGGGTCCCGACAATTTAATTAGGTGGTTCATGTTATTTAGCTACCCCGCAATTTAAATGTTGTATTAACATGGCCAAAATATAACACCGGTTCGCTATATCAAATTTAAATGAGGCCAATATAAGGCTAGATTTGCCCGCACATGGGCCCCATATTTAATTATGAGGTGAATCGGCATAAGGCCCCCAAACCACAGACAAGCATGCGTGCAAGATGAATGATTAATATGCAACAAGTTGTATTATATTATAAAATAGGGTTTCGGGAAGAGGTTCACACATTAGAGTTCGGCAGATCTTGGGGTTCCGGGGTTCGGGGTCGGGTCTCGGGGTTCAGGGTTCGACGGGTTCGGACTCGGCGGGAGCGTTCTCGGATTAGTGGGGTAGATCTTGTCGTTGCGAGGGTCTTGTCGGATCATGTTGACGGCCTTGGTGTCCTCATTGTAGAACTCGGTGTATCCGTGTAGGAGAACTCGAGGTCGATGGCGAACTTGTCTGGTACCGGGGTTTTCGGAGTTCATGGCGCGGCACCGGGTACGTGATCGGTCTTCGGGTCCGAGGGTCTTGGCGTCCGCGACGAAGATCATGGCGTCGGGGAGGTCGATCTTGTCGGTCCACGGTTTCAGTTGTCGGTGTCGGACTCGAGTCTCGGCACTGGGAGATCTTGGCGTGCATGAGAAGGATCTTGTCGGGATACTTCGGGTCTCATCATCCATTGTCTATCTTGTCGACCCAAGCCAGGGGAAGTCCTGGTTGTAGCACCACACCATCAACACACCTTGTCGGCACAACACCATCTTTACTTAGTCACCACCGACACAACTCCAAAACACCCAGCATTCACACCCCGAAGCATGCAACAGAGGACACTAGGGTCATGCTGGACAAAGGAGTAGCAGGGGCGAGACGTGGGCACTGCTGAACCCGGAGGAAACGTGGAGGCGGTCAACGCAGGAGGGAGGGCCCCACGACAAAGGGAGGCAGGGCCGACGGCGACTGACGGGCTCGAGGACGGGCACCGGAGAGAGAGAAGGCGAGCAGGCGCCGGCGGCGGGGCGAGGAAGGGCGCGGGAGGAGGGACGGCCAGGACGGCCGCGGGCGGCTGACGCGGGCTCGCCGGCGGGAGGCGGACGAGGGGCGCAGGAGGCGGCGGCGAGCGCTAGCAGAGGGGCGGCGGGGTCGCTGAGGGAGGCGTGCCCGGCGCCGCGGGGTCGGGGAGGCCGGCGCGGCGGCTGCCAGAGGGGGCCAGAGCGGCGGAGGGGCGAGGCACGCTGCGGCGAGGTGGGGGAGGGCGTCGAGGCGCGCCAGGGTTGGTTGGAGGCGGGGCGAAGGCGATGGGGATCCGCGGCGGCGGGTGGGGCGGAGCGGGGCCGTCGGACGGCGACGGGCGGAGCGGGAGGAGACGGGAGGAGCAAGCGGTGGAGGAGGAACTGGAGGGGGCGGGGAGCGCGGTCGCCGGCGAGGAGGGTGAGGGGCAAGCGGCGATGGACGCGGGGCAGGGGAGGACCGGAGGGGCGCAGGCGGCCGGAGAGGGCCTGGCGGCGCGGCGAACGCTCGGGCGCGGGTGAGCGCGGGGCGGAGCCGGAGGGGTGGCGCGGGCGGCCGGGGAGAGAGGAAGGCGAGGCGGCGAGCTGGCGGGCGGCCGGAGGTTGAGAAAGGGAAGGTGCCGCCAGGGGCGCGCTGGGAGGAGGAACGAGGGAGGGTGCGTGCGGGGAGGAGAGAGACGTGGGTGGAGGGGCCGACAGGGGTGGGACCCGCGCAGCGTGGGGATCAGGACAGGGGGCGGCGGGATTGGGTGTGTGCGTGTGTTGTGTTGCCCTGTGTGTGGCGTGGTGTGAAGGGCTGAGAGGGAGAGAGAAGTGGGGGGTGAGGTGGCAGGGTTTAATTGAGGGGGGGAAGAGAGGGAAGCTGAGGTGGCGAGCTGCTACTGGTTGGGGTGAGGTGGAGAGGAGGGCTGGGTAGATTATCTGGTAGCTTTAGAATTAATGGGGTGGACCGATTTGAAAATGGGGGTGGTCGTTCGGGTCATTCGGCCCGTTCGACTGCCCCACTAAAACAATTAAACATTTTATTTAATTAAAATGGGGCGTTTGCAATCTGTGTTTAGACAAAACAAAATATTCCGGAGACCCGGGTTTGTATTTGAAAACCAGACGGGGAGTTTTAGAAAACAAGATCGGGCTTTGCGAAAATAGTTTTAAGCAAACAATGCATGATGATGACGATGCAATGTACAAATTCAACGCGATTTTCTAGTAGTGGTTTTGCGGGATGCCACACCTCAGTACTGACCGCTCTTTTTTTTCCTTTGCCCTTTGTCGGCACCCCTTTTGTTTAACCAAGTTTTGAGACCGGCGTCGTTAGCAGGGTTACCCTTCCGGCTTGGCCTAGGCAGGGTTATGGACGCCATTGGATATTCTTCAGGGCTCTTAGCCCAGTTTGCATCTTGTCCGTACTCGGACGCTGTATCGTTTTAAAGGTGATTTGGATCTTTCTATTGTATATCTGTATTCTTGACTCATGGAGTCGTGTTGTATATATCTATTCTGTGGGTTCTATTGTGGACTATTGTGTAATGATATTACTTCGTTTTCCACCCGCACGCAAGTGCCTGGTGGGCACCTCTGAATTGTTTCTATGCGGGTTTGACGGGAATCGCTAAAACTTGCATAGGGCCGATCCGAGGGTGTTACAGAGTGGTATCAGAGCTCAGCAGTTACGATACCCT
The DNA here is from genome assembly GCA_910589765.1 of Avena atlantica. Taxonomy (NCBI): domain Eukaryota; kingdom Viridiplantae; phylum Streptophyta; class Magnoliopsida; order Poales; family Poaceae; genus Avena; species Avena atlantica. The sequence continues at coordinate 358,042,556 of OU342734.1, read as the reverse complement.
ACTGGTCCAGCATGTAGGATAACCTAGCTAACGGACGTTGTAGAGTGTCAAAACTATTTTGGAAAAATCGGTTGGATAGATCTGATTAGGTCTGCTTTTACTCCTTATCCCTTTGCTATTCTTCTCTTACCTCGACGTGTTTTGAATCTGCTCTCTTATCTTTTCTTCGAGTCTAGGAATTCTCGTGGTTGGGTTTCCGTCGTACCTTCATGATTTCACTTCCTCCTCTTGTAACGGTGCTTCGACATCCGACCTTCACGCTATCTGATAAATCTTTCATCTGTTGTACCTTTTAGTGGACCGAAAATTCACTAAAAAATTTCTTTCTATCCTTCGATGTTTTCCGATACAACGAAGTCATCTACATCAGATCTGATGAGAATCTCCATCCCTCCTTTGATTCCAAACCTCGCTTGTCGATATCTTCAGTCTAATTCCGAGAATTGGTTGCGTGATTTTCTACTGCATGTGCGAAGTAATAGTTTGGGTGCGTGATGGATTGGCCCCCATGCCGACTACTCAATCTATTCGCTCTTGTACATTGAAGTGGATTAGAGTGCACCTTTTCTCTCCTTCTGTCGAAGTTAGAGGTGGCCTTATCTTTTGATGCCTCTATTTTCGTCTTTTGTTTATCCGGAGTACTCCCTCAACGCACATGATCAACGACCGCTCGTTGGTGGTGTCGCCGATTTCAAGATGGAGAAATAATCTTTGTTAGTGGTGTCGTGAAGATCTACATTAAGCGAGAAGATTCAGAGCGTCGGCCTTCTTCCCCATACCAGGAGGCGGATCTCGAGGGCGAGATCCATTGTTAGTGGTGTCGAACTGTAGCACCCCGGGTAAAACCACTACTAAAGAATCGTCTGCATTTACCTCTGTGCACCATCATGTCATCAGCATGCATCTATTTGCCTAAAAACTATTTTTTAAAGCCTATCTTTGTTTTCTAAATACTCCCCTCTTGACTTCAAACATAAATCCTCGGTCGCCCGGATCTTTTATTTGTCTAAAACTATTTATAAAAGAATATTTAAAAACTAAATAAAAATATAAATTATTTTAGTGAGGGAGACAGCCACTAGCCAGGCCTAAAAGGCCAATCGGCAGCCACCTAACCCCAAATCCTAGAAACCTAGACCCTCTAAACCTAACCCTAATCCCACCCAACTCACCCGACCTTCCTCCACCCTTGCCGCCGCCACACCCTGGACACACATCACACAACTCGCACGCACACTTCCGCCCCACCCAACCCACTCGAAGACCACGACACGCCCCCGACCCCGCTCCCTCTCACGACCACCACCCACCCCACGTCGCCCTGTCACGCCTCCCGGACCCATGCGCCCACCTACCGATGCCTGGGGGTCCCACCCCGTCTCTCTCCCCGTCGCCACCCTCCTCTCGCGATCCCCAGCACCCCGCCGCCAGACGCCTTCCGCCGCCGCTCTCTGCAAGCATCACCTGCCCCAGAGCCCCGCCTCTTTCCTCCCTCTGCCTGCTATCGGCCTCAGGCTCGACCGCCGCTCTTTTTGGTTCGTCTTTCCCCCTTACACTCTGTTCTTCAGTCATGGGCTCGGCCGCCGTTTAACCTGAGCACATCCTCCCCCATGCTTCCGACTCTCCAACGCTTCAGAATTGAATCGGGCTCTATTGATGGGCAGCTTGCGCGCTCCGCCTCTACTCCTAGGCGGTACCAGCGTTGGTCGCGGTTATCGCCTCCGCTTTGCCTCCTCCAGAGTCCCCAAATCCAGGGGTGCGAGCTTTTGACCTGCAATTATTCTGTTACTGTACCCGTTGATTGCTCAGCTTGTCGGATAAGATTGTCGGAACTGTAATTTGGCTTCTTCGTGGTTTCAGTGTTGACTGTTAGCTGTGCAATGAAGTCGTATAGGCTGTCTGATCTCAGTGATGCCGAGGTTAGCGGCCTTAAGGCACGCCCTCGCATCGACTTCACCTCCATTTTCAGCACGGTATGATAACAGTGAGACTATTCGTGGTTATGGATGTTGCACATTTTTTCGTAGTCTAAAAACCATACGATTTTGGTTTGTGGGATTAGGTGAATCCAATTGTTGAAGATGTGCGCGTCAGAGGTGATGCTGCGGTTAAGGAGTAAGTATTGCTGACTTGCTGTAGTTCTTTGATTGTTCTGTCCATGATATATTGTAGATTATTTCTCACTTTGCTGTACTTGGTGTGTTCAGTTATACAGAAAAGTTTGACAAGGTCTTGCTAGATAATGCGGTTGTGTGTGTTAGCGATCTTCCAGTTGCAGAGGTAATCATCTTTTCTTCATGCAACTAGGTCCTGCAGTTTGACTTCCTGATTTAACCCTGATAAATTTCAAATTTGTCTCTTCATCATGTTGATATATAGCTTGATAGTCACCCATTTCTCTAGTAGTAGCAGCTTGCCACTCTAGACTTTATGAACTTGCATTCAGATGCTTCCAACCCTTAGAAATAAGTAAATCTGATGTTAGTTTATTCTGTATTCGGATTCAGATGATCCTCAAATAGGTTTTACCCCAGCTGCTATATGAATTTGTCTGTCTTACCTTCATCTAATTTGTAGCTTGACCCCGCTGTCAAAGAAGCCTTCGACGTGGCATATGACAATATTTATGCTTTCCATGCTGCACAAAAGTTGCCGGAAAAGACAGTTGAGAATATGAAAGTAAGAGAACAAGAGATGCTTTGACTCTCTATTCTCATTATTCCCCTTTCTTTTATCCTTAAGCTTATTTATTTGTGCACTCTCAAATGTATGAAGGGCGTAAGATGTAAAAGGATAACAAGATGCATTGGTTCTGTTGGGCTGTATGTTCCAGGTGGCACTGCAGTCCTACCTTCAACTGCATTGATGCTTGCTGTGGTATACTCATGTTTATTCATCTTAACTGAATTAATTGTAGTTGTTCTTTCTTTTGAAATTTCTCATGTAGATTTCTTTTTCTTAACAGCCTGCACAGATTGCTGGATGCAAAACTGTAGTTCTTGCCACACCTCCTAGTCGTGATGGTAGCATATGTAAGGTACACTTTGTGGGACATGGAGATGCTGCTGTTTTTTGAAGCAATTGTTTATGTAAGATGAAATTGAGGACTGCTGGACATTTTTCTTGTTTCATGCAGGAGGTTCTTTACTGTGCCCAAAAAGCTGGTGTTACACACATACTGAAAGCTGGGGGAGCACAGGTAGAACAATATTTTGAGATTGTGTTTGCTTTGTTATGCAGTTCAGTGCTATTGATGTTCTTTACTTTCAGGCAATCTCAGCTATGGCGTGGGGAACTGCATCATGCCCAAAGGTGCTCAAGATCTATATCACTAGCAGTTGCTTGTTTAAAATCTTTAGGGGGTATTCTGTCTTTATCACATAATATGCATGATGTATTACCATATCCTAGTTTATGGACTATAAATAGAACTTGATTGACTTTAGCATTGTTGTCGGGTTATGTCATGTTCTTAGAGGTTCATAACCTGCTCAAAAGATCTGTATGCAAATATATACGTGTGCACTTATCAGATACTACGGTCGTGTCACATTTGCTACCTTTGTTTCTGGCTTGGCAGGTTGAGAAAATATTTGGGCCTGGCAACCAGTACGTCACAGCTGCTAAAATGATTCTTCAGGTTTGTTATTCTCTTTCTATGTACTCCCTCCGTTTCAAAATATAAGATGTTTTAGGTTTGTAAAAAAAATGTATCTAGACTTGTTTTAGTGTGTAGATACACTCTAAACCTGAGTGAACCTAGATACTAAAAGAAGTCTAGATACATTTGCTTCACAAAACTAAAACATCTTATATTTTGAAACAGAGGGAATAGCACGGCCATCATCTGCTTTTCGGCCATTTTTGTTGTGTGTATTTGTTTTTGTGATTCTTATTCTTATTTGACCGCAGAACAGCGAAGCTATGGTCTCTATAGACATGCCTGCTGGCCCTTCCGAAGTTCTGGTCATTGCTGACAAATATGCAAACCCAGTCCATGTTGCCGCTGATTTGCTATCTCAGGTATCTTCTTTTCTTGTTACTTTGATTTGTTGTGTTGAAAAGTCTGTTGTGTTGACAAATATGCAAACCCAGTCCATATTGAGGATTGACCATTGTCCATCATTTGCTATGTCAAACTTGAGGATAATAGATCGCTGTTGGTTGGTCAATTTTGTAGGCAGAACATGGTCCAGATAGTCAGGTTGTTCTAGTTATTGCTGGAGATAGTGTTGATTTGGCTGCCATCGAAGCAGAAGTTAGCAAGCAGTGTGATGCTCTTCCTAGAGGAGAATTCGCTTCTAAAGCACTTGGCCACAGTTTCACTGTTTTTGCCAAAGATATGGTTGAGGTAATCATTCGTTTGTGTCATTCCTTGCTAATTACCGCCTGAATCATCTATGCAGCTCACTTGCGATGCGAAAATCTACTAGTATGTTGTGACCTTTGTCCTCAGATACTTCTAAAGGGAGTACTTTAGGACTGCATTATAAAAGTTTGAAGTTGTGAAACTTCGTAGATCAATTAGGTTAATGATGACTGGCTGTCCCCCTTTTCAGGCAATATCATTCTCAAATATGTATGCTCCTGAGCATTTGATCATCAATGTAAAGGATGCTGAGCAATGGGAGGAGCTCATCGAGAATGCAGGTAGGCATTGTTTTCGGAGCTTAGTTGCAGACAACCCAAAATGCTTATTGATCTATATCCCACTCCTTGCTTCAATCCCAACGTTTGATATTCCAACTACAGGATCAGTTTTCTTGGGGCAATGGACACCGGAGAGTGTGGGCGACTATGCTAGTGGAACGAACCATGTCCTTCCAACCTACGGATACGCAAGGATGTACAGTGGTGTGTCACTGAACTCTTTCCTCAAATACATCACTGTCCAATCCCTGACTGAAGAAGGGCTGAGAAGGCTGGGTCCTCACGTCGCAAAGATGGCAGAGGTCGAAGGGTTAGAAGCGCACAAGAGAGCTGTTACCCTCAGGCTGCAAGAGATCGAAGCCACTGTAACTGTGTAATTGTTGATGATGGTCTGTTGTGCCGGTCAATTTGATGCGCTTGGGAACTATACATTCCTGATATTTTTCTTTCTTGGGCAAACACCGACCCATTAGTCCAGGAGAAAAATGTGTAGTTGTTGCATGGAATAATGGTGGTTATGTCGATCCATTGAGTGAATAAACTTGCGAACTTAGTTTGTCATCATAGACTTTTATAGGAGCGGTTTTGTTATTGCCCTCCCTTTTGAGTCAAATTATGTTTCCGAGTGTAATGTTTTGATCTTGTTTAGCAGCGGCAACTGGCCAGCAGAATATCTCTCCCTATCATCAGAACTTCAGAAGCTGCCGTCGAGGAATGACATGCAGACAAAAATGTCATCAAAGTGAGAGGCCCTCCAGAACCGTTCTCCGGCCGTAGCCTTAGATTGCTGCTGATTAAAGATGATACCTATGGGACCTCCGATGGAGATGACCATAATAGAAGCCAAAACTTGCTTTATCTTGGACAGTGACCCTGGCACCAACCCCTCAGCCTCGCTGTAGGGTTCTGGAGAGAAGATGTTCTATACAGTAAAACTGATTGCTTTTGGCATTACGTTCCCATGGATGACTAGAACATTTTCTCCAGTTAACAAAAAAAAAAAAAAACAGAAGTATGAAACACCTAGGAGAACTACCACCATCAATAGCTAGCCTGAAACATTTTATGTCCATGAAAAAACAAAGATAACGTTAAGTAAACGAAGAGCAATACTTATAATTTAAAGCCTCCCAAATAGTTGAAAGTCACATAAAACATGCAAATGTAAATTCAAATTCACGACCACAATGGCCCAAAACTTCATCAAAGTGCGGCGATATCATATTACAAACCAAGAGCTCAAATGGACATGTCGGTCACCGCCGGTGTTGCATCCGCCGATATTGGCTTCCATGCCGGTGCCCACGACAGTGTTGTTGGCGGTGCCCACGCCGGTGCAGTAGTGACCGGTGTTGCCCTTTCCGCCCTCATCGCCGCCAGGATGCATGCACGAGCTTCTGAGTACCAAATCTCTGCCTCCTTGTTTATGTTGGATGTATTGATAGTCAAGATCCTTGAATCCTTGCGATTTGTACATTCATCACTTGGAGCATGCTAGCCTAGGCGTCGACCTTGACGACCTTGACCTTTGCCTCCTCAAGCTTGATATTCGCGTCGACTTTGGCCAACATCTCCTTCCGCCTTGCATCGTTTTTGACATTGTGATCTTAGTTGTTCGATGTCACTTAGGCGATCATCTTTTCAAACGAGGCATCCACCGAGGCTGTCGTTGTCGCGCCATTCCTCTCGGCCTTGGCCTTCTTATTTCCAATGGGCCGGTCGGCCAAGGAAGTCGTCGATGCGTCCACTTCAAAGGGCTTATCATTGTTGAGTGTGTAGCGGACTTTCTCCCATTTCTTGCAAGTCTCAGTTTTGGTGAAGACATGCATGAAAGGAAACAACTTCTCCCCTTTGTTAGCCTTGTATAAAGAACACATGTCCTTCAACTAGCAAAACAAACAAAAACCAAGCAAGTGTACATAGCCCATGCATACTACATTGACAAGTTAGACCAAGTATGGGTTTTGGGTTTACTCGATCGGCCATGTTTGTGCCACTGGTTTTTGTCGGTGAACAATATCCACACATCCATGAAATGTGTTGCATGCCTTTATATGATTCTCCACCTACAAGACAATGCATGTTGGGCTCCGGTGATAGGGTCAAGGCTTGTGGCCTTCCAAGCATTGGTCGTCGACCACCTTCCACCGAATGCCCTTGTCGCCATTGCACTTCCTCTTTGGCTTGCCCTTATCATCAAGTTCCACCACTTCCCCTTACTCCTCCACCTCCCCTTACCATCCTCGTACTCTTCCTCATCCTCCTCCATGTCCACCTCCTCTCATCACCGGCACAGTAACCGCCATCACCACAGATCATCCCAAAAAAGGCATCGACGCACTCGCTCTCGGCCATTTCATCAAGCACATGGCGGATGTAAGATCCCTGAGCGCTGAACAGGTTATGGCCGACCTGGGAGGTACCTGTGTCGGCGACACCGAACGAGAGAGGACCCGTGCGCAAAACCGGTGACCTGGAATAGGCGTGGTTGAGGTAGATGCACGAGCTTGGTTCTGTCGAGGTTCGATGTTGTGTAGAATCGGCGAAAATACCACGTTAGAATTGGCGGGGGCCTTGATCTTGGCGATCTCGGGAGAACCGTTTGCCCAAAGATCTCCCTCTCATCGAAGAAACGCGGTGACGATGGTGAGGCGCTCCGGCCGTACTAGACGACGTTGCTGCTCCCTTGCGCCCCGTAGTTGGCTCGGCTTTGTATGTACAATGCGACCAGCCGTGAGGAGCTTACCCTTCGCCATCACCTGCAAATGTTCCTCCACTGGCATGTCGTCCGGCTTCATCCTCATGGGCTTCTTGCGAGGCTCCTGGAGCTGCGACATTGGATGTTGACAAAACATGGGGCATTTTGGCGGCGGCGATGCCAACGATGTGGACTATGCAAGAACAAGAGCGGTGGTGTGGAAGCAGACGGGAGAAATGGGTAGTGAAAACGGGAAGGGGGTTTGGAAAATGGGAGGTATAGAGTACCATTGAGTAGCTTACAAGGGATGCGTGGGCACTTCGATGTGGTGCGTGTTGCGCCCGCCTCTATGGAGTGTGAAAATTGAGAGAATGAGAGTAGAAAATGGAAGGTATAGAGTACCATTGAATGGCTTACAAAGGGATGTGTGGGCACTCCAACGTGGTGCGTGTTGCGCCTGCCCTTATTGATCTGCCCAAGTTGTTGGGCTGGTTGGAACAACGATGCAGGCCATTTTTTATCTTGCATCCCCAAAACACGTTGGTATGCGGATGCCGATGGAGATGCTCTTAGAGCAAGCACAGCGTTGGTCAAAATGAGTATCCAAGACCTCTTAGACATAGATTTAAACGCTGGACTAGGGGTAGCTAAAAGAAGTTTTGCTAGACCTGAGTCTAATACTAGACACCATGTCTAGTGTAGGTTTGACCCCTACTCCTCTATGAATTGGTAAGAAATCCTAGCCTCACGATGGATTCTAGGTAATAAACAATATAACTTTTTATGGCCGGTGGAGCCCAGCATGGTGTCTAGTACGCTGGAGCACTTTTGCTTTCCTTAGACACGAATCTAGTATTTTCGTTAGACACCCCTCATAGTGTGCATGCTCGCTCTTGTATGCTTCATCCGCGCATCAAATCCAAATGCTACATGAATCGACATGCTAATTAGCATTTTCCTTAGAGCGTTAGGGGTTGGATACTGTTAAGAAACTACTGTATTGGATTATGGTCACACAATTTTCATTTCCAATTGAGCACATGCCTCTTGGTGGCTTCCTGGTGGATCCCCTTGGAGCAGGTGGCCGTGGCATCTGCTCCAGCTGCTTGTCAGCTTGCGTCTTTTCCGCTGGACCAGTCGTTACATATATCCAGTAGAAAGTAATCCTCCCAAAGGCATATTTTTTTCTAGATTCTACCTAGAAAGGCATAGCAGTTACTAGTTTTTTTAATCGGAAAGGCACTGGTTCGTTCTCTGGAGAAATGGTCGATGGAGGAATGGTCCACGATTGCTGCTGCTGCTGTTGTTTGTGAGCTGCGCGGGCGTGGTGCAGGTGGCGCGTCCCTGTCCTGGGGCTCCCTCTACTACTTATTTAGCCAGTAGTACACTCCTGCTCTGCCAGTGACCGCTGCTGGTTCGTTTGTCCCACCACAAACATGTGGGTGAATGACCAACGAGGCGACGGGCGCATATGTTACTCCGTATTTCGATTTCGAGGAGTTGTTCATCGTCTTTTCTTGGAAAAAGTAAGCCACTACGTACGCGCATGCCCGGTCTGACCGCGTACCGGACCCGTTCACTGCCTGAGGTTGTTTCGCTGACTGACCATTCCATTTTCGAGCAAACGTAGGTGCGTGCGTGCGTGCGTGTGTCGTGGGGAGCTTTGCCAGAGGAGACGAGACGAGGCGCGAGGTCGTGCAACAAACCAACTACCCAAGCAAAAGGCTACTGCATGCTGCAAGGAAAGGCGAGGGAGGAAGAACGTGTCGTTGCCACCTACCGGCTTTGCTTTGACAAAAGGGAGTGAGCTAGCACGTCAACGTACCCACGAAATTCACTGCTGTTTCGGTTCAACGCAGGGAAATATGAAGCGAGAATTCATGCAAGTACTCCATCTCAAAGGGATATTTACTGCGTAATTCACTGGCTCAAATGGCACAATTACACGTGTATTATGACGAGTTACATGCATGGTCGAAGAACAAAATCAATTGTCCCAGATAGCTTGGCAACGAGCGAGGGAGGAGCAGGACGACGTACATGGCCACGGATTTACCGACGTAGTGCCTACTCGACTGATTCTCCTCGACGGACCGCTCTAGCGCTAGGGAGAATGGAGGAAGCCTATGATGAATCGGATGATGATGATGACGATGTAACGGTGGAGGAGGAGCCGGCGGTCATCGGGGTCATGTCCATCGGGTAGCTCCCCAGCACCCGCAGGAAGGAGGTGAACTCCTGGACCTCGGCCAGCGCGTTCTGCGCGCGCGGCTCCGCCAGGGAGGCCTGGAAGTCGACGTAGAACATGTACTCGAAGTGCTTGGCCGTGCCGCGGTTGGCGTCGTCGACGAGGCGGATGGGCCGGTGGCGGTGCGGCCGGCTCTCGATCTTGGTCAGGGTGATGTCCCGGAACGCGAACGCCGAGAGCACCTTGAAGAGCACGGAGGTTCCCTCCTTGTCGTGCGCGAACACGATGCTGGTCTTGAAGGGCCGGTCCGTGCGCGGCACGATGGGCTCCCTGGCCAGCATCACGAACCGGGTCACGTTGCCGGAGTCGTCCTGGATGCCGTCGGCCAGGATCTCCATGCCGTACAGCTCCGCGGCGCGGGACGACGCGATGGCGGCCGTGTCGCGGAGCCCGTTGTCGGCGACGTACTCGGCGGCGGCCGCCGTGTCGTCGAAGGCCTCGCGGACCACGTTGAGGCCCATGCGCGTGATGGTGTGCTCGCACTGCGCCAGCGCCTGCGGGTGGCTGATGACGCGGGTGATGTTCTCCTTCCGCACCCCCGGGAGAGCGAGCAGGCAGTGGTGCACGGGGAGCTGCACCTCGCCCACGATGTGGAGGCGGTGGCGGAGCAGGAGGTCGTAGTTGCGGTGGATGCTGCCGCCCAGCGAGTTCTCCACCGGGAGCACGGCGCGGTCCGCGATCCAGAGCTCCACGGCCTGGAAAGCCACCTCGAACTGGTCGCAGGGGATCGCGTCGCAGCCAGGGTACGCCTTTCCCGCCGCCTTCTCGCTGTACGCGCCCGGCACGCCCTGGTACGCCACGCGCAGCTCCGACCCGTGCATCGGCGCCGGGGACAGGTCCGAAATCCGGAGCGGTACCGGCAGGTTCTTGGCGCCGCCGTTCACGGGGATCAGGTCCAGCACCGACCCGTTCGGAGCCGGAGCCGGCTGCGCCGGCGCGGCGTGGCCGTTGACGGAGTTGGGGCCGAGCGCGGCCACCTTGCTGGAGAGGACGGCGCAGCTGCTCAGCCACTCGCTCCGGCCGCCGACGACCGAGCTCAGCGAGCACCTGACCACGCCACTGCTCCTCCCCGGAGCCTGAGTCGCCAGCCTAGGATTCTGCCCGATGGGCGCCTTGATCAAACTCGCGGCGGCCATGATCGAGTAACCACACCGATTAGCTCTTCCTCTGTTTCTTGGCTTTGGTATAGTAATCTGTCTGGTAAGGTGTCGGGTAAGGTAAAACTAGTTGCTAGTACTATTTGAGTAAGCTTCGAGGGAGAAGCTGAGAGGGGAGTGGGAGGGTGGAAGGGGATATATAGGTGGTGGCCATTGGTTGGTCTGAGCCTGTCGAAGACTTGAGCTCTGCTTGAGGGGGTGTTGGTTGGTGGCTGGCTGGCAGGTGGGGACGCGTGGGGCAAAGGATTCGTCGGGAACTCGGGATTCGCGACCGATACGACGGGGGGTTGGTTGGATCTGCGTCAAATCGAAATTGCACGACAGCTGCTTTGGCCCAGCTTGTTGCTTCGTCTTGGCCTTCTTCTTCTTCTTCTTCTTCTTCACCAACCAACTGACCGCGCGCGCGGGGGTAGAAATTGAGCGAGAATGTGCGGTGCATTCCCCCTCGATCGAGCCAAGCCCCGTGCCCGTGCGCCGGCTGCTTGTTGCCGCGCCTGCTTTCCTTTTTCCCTTTTCGCCGTCGTTTCTAAGATCGCCCGGCGAACACGCCGTCTCACGTGCGTGCAAAGCGCGAGTGGGAATGAGACTTGGATCTTTGCGGTAGACTTCTATGTCCTCTCAGCTCAGGAAACTGCTTGTACTTTTTCGTGGATGAGATATTTTCATGTATCGATCACGATCAATGCATTGGATCGAACAAAAATCACAATACTTCCCAATTGATACACTATTCTATTCATTTACACTGCAGATTTAAGCAAGGGGAGCAGGTACTTCGGATCGGAAATGTTACGGTCATCAAGATGGAAAGTACTACCTCCATTCAATTTTTATGCAAACATGTTGCATTAGGTAAAAAACATTTTTTTGTTGTAAGATACTCCCTCCATTCAAGAGTATAATAGTACATGTTTTAGGCATTTTCTGAAACACATACTGTATTAAAAGACATCTAGATACTTGTGTTTTAGAAAATGATACTCCCTCCTATCCATATTAGTTGACTTGGATTTGGCTAGATTCAGACGTATCTTAGTGCGCTAGATACATCTGAATCTAGCCAAATCCAATTCAACTAATATGGGTTAGAGGGAGTAGTATAAACATCTTATATTTTGTAACAGAGCGAGTACATTTCAAGTTGAATCTAGAGTATGTACGGTGTATGGGACTTCCGTTTCAAGATTTCATGCTGCGACTTTCCAAGAATATCTGTGAGAAAGGTCTACTGTAGTGCGGTATTTCTTATTCAAGAGATGGTAAGCAATATATACACTTGCGGTTGTAAAATTCATTCACCAACCTAACGTTTCAAAGGGGGGTAGGCGGGTCCAATATATGGCGCGTAAGAAAATATTTTTCAACAGTGGGACGATGACAAAACGTGACTGTTCCAAGTCCAACGTGGTGGCACTGGCCCAAAATGTAGGTGAAATTAAACAAAGAGAAGTGTGTTCGCGATAAGAAGTGGTAGGTCACACTCTTTGAAGGAAAATATGACGCGGTAGTAAATTTTAGCCGCAGAGGTTCACACCACACTCTTCTCAAATTCGGATTCAAATGGTACGATGGATACATAATTGTTAGATTGATCTTTCGATCACGGCCCAACGGCCGGTCGACCCCTTTTTGACTGCGTTCTAATCAGAGGCATGCAACCCTCATATGGTTGGTGGGCCCTTGTGACAGCGCTATAAAAAATATGGTGGGAGCCGGGGCACAAGTTACGAGGTTGAATGTTGCCCCTCCCCTCCCCCACACCGATATTCCTTACCGATCTAGGGTTCTAGCATGAGCCACGTGAAGCACCGCTGTCGCCACTGCTTAGCCACCTTAGCCCCTCTCTTGCTGTCGACCCCATGGCCAACAACTCGAGCTCCTCGAGCACAGGAGAAAGTAACCCACTCTCCTCTCTCTCTCTCTGTCAAGATTCAACCCTAGCAAAGCATCTACCTAACCGACCTGGAACTAGCAAAGCCAACAATAATATCCTTCTACTGAATTATTGAATTGATGCACTAGCCATCTGAACCAAATGTACGAATTGATAGACTCTCCCTCATGTCTAGCCTATTATAGTCTTTAGCGTGGGTTTGATGCAAATCGCAGAATCTTTTTTTTAACGGCGTCTTGAACTTGAGATCTCTTGAATTTGTGACTCTCCCTCATGTCTAGCCTATTATGACTCTCCCTTATGTCTTAAACTTGAGACCTCTTGGTTTTGTTACCATATTAAATTGATGCACTAGTCATCCGAACTAAAGTCCAAACTAATAAAAAAGGTTAGGCTATGTATTTATATTTTTAAAACGCTCCACATGTTTAAAAACAAATTCGTATGTTCGCTACATGCTCTCTCCCGCAGCACTTACCATTGCAAGATGGTGGGGCATGGGCTGCGATGCTCTTTAGGCAAGCTTTAAATACACAATCCTAGACACACATGGCACCTGCACAGCCATACAGGCTCCCATGTTCTGATCGAATCGGAAAATCAGTGAATGAAGATCTCGATCTTGTAGTTGATGCGGATGCCTGTTCTAGCTAGTAGATCAATTTCTTAATTCAAGATTCCTTGTTCTCTCTTACTGACAGAAGTCGTATTGGTTTTAGTAGATAACCTGCAAGTTGCAGCGGGTCTTTAGGAGGAATTCACTTTCAATATAGCCAAAGATGATAGAAGCTGTACAATACATTATTAAAGTTATTCCTATAATCATTGTTGCTGTAATTTCTAATGAAGTTCACATCAATGTTTTCAGCATAATTTTCAACTAGCTCTTGTCGAGAACATTATTAGTGTTGGCTTTAGTGAACGATCAACGGAAGAATAATATTTAGCATTTAAGAAATTTACTTCTTCTATGGAGTTGTTCCTTTTTTATGATGTAGGCGTCCTATCAATATGTTGTTGACTATGTTCTGCAGCATATTTTCTAAAATAGCTTTAGCCTTAGAGATAATCCTACACCTGAATCTAGCTTGATTTTAGACATATAATTAAGACCATTATTATACACAGAATACGATACTGTCCATTTATTAACTTTGTGTGATAGGAAATTTAAGCTACATTTTCATTATCATTAAAAATGAGAGAATGCTATGTATATTTTCTAGTATCTTAACAAGTGGATGGTACTTTTCAATAAAATGCTCTTTTAAGTCATCTTAAGAATTAATAATATCGATGGGCTAAGAAAGTAACCATTCATTTGCTCTACCCTCAATGAGAATGGGAATAACTTTTGCTTATTGATATCACCCTTCACATTTTCTAAATTTCTGCATATCACATGTTTCACAAAAGTCATGCAAATGCATAACATCATCCTCACTAGCACTACCCCAAATTGATTTTTGCACACCGGGTTAAGTAATCCAGTACTAACTTCAAAATAATCATCTTTAATTTTAGGAGAGGTAATGATATTAGCTATAAGTTATGCATTTGAAACATTAGTGAAGTCACACAGTTTATTATTTCTCTCACCCCATACTTCCAAAAAGTATATATGCACTAATTTTACGTGTTTTCTATATATTATAAATGTAAATGCAAAACTATAAATAAAATACTCTATTTTTCTTTCCAAATAAGTAATTCTAAACTAGAACGGTAAATAACAGGCAATTACAATTACTTAACGGGATCTAAAAGGGAAAAGTGAGCTCACAACCAAGCCAAGTAGTATAAACAATTGTGTTGCCAATGGATGATTGAAAGGCAACTTAGTAAGCCCCCGTCAAAACGCGAAAAAAAATTAGTGGCAACAAACTATGTATACTTGTTTGACGACTCCAAGGGCAAAATGTTGTAGCAAGTGGCTTTTTCCTCACAAAAATGACTTGAGGTTTAATATCAATCATAGAGACTTCCCTAGTCTCTTTCCCTCTTTAGGCAATATCTGCAAATTAAGAAGAAGGTGTCTTGTGTGTCCAATGTCGGTCTTGAGGGGCGTGACATGCCCTACTGCTGCGTCTGGCCGACGCCCGTCTATGGCAGTGGAGGACGACGAATCTCCTCCAATTGATTGCAGCGCAGCCGAGATGGACGCTGAGTGCGACTGGCAGGTTTCGCCCTCCAGACAATACTTCTTCCTGCCACGTGAGTCTATTATCACCGCCCCCCGCCGCAATCGCTGACCTCTCGATGTGTTTGTTGGAATTTGGTGAGTTTTGGGCTGTTGGCCCATTAGAAAATTCTGAAATTCTCTTTGGTCCACTTGTATATGACAGCATATGGCTATGTAGTGTGCTAAAGTTTAGTCCCACATTGCTAGTTGAAGGGGAGTTGGACGACCTTATATAGTAGAGTGTTGCACCACTCACTAAGGTGTGACAAGAAGAGTAGCCCTCGCGCACTCCTCCTCCGACGCCGTCCGCCTCGCCTCGTCACGACGCGCGCGCGCGCCGCGGGTTGCGGGAATCTCGCCGAGCCGAGCTTTATTTTTCTTATTGGGAAAACTGATTATGAGTCATTAACGGACGCGTTAATTACAACCGTTTCCAGTTTTTATGGACGTGGTTGTTACCGACTCAGATGTGGGCTGAGCCCACGATCCTCAACCTGCACTATATAAGCGTCCGGGGCTAAACCTAATCGGCACGGAATCAATCCACACACGCGCCTACCTCCAAACCCTTGCGCCGCCGCTTTCGTCTTCCCCATCCCGGCTTGCAGCGTGCACCGCAGATCGGGACAGTAGGCCTCCGGAACCCCGCCACTCGTGAACCTGTACGGGTGAGGGGCGATCAGGTTTTTGGGGAGCGCTCAGCGCGACTAATGGCAACCACGTCGTCGTCCGACGACGAGTTCCCGAACGACAACTACTTCCCGGACGTCAGCGACCTCTTCGACAACCACAACATGGGCGACACTGCGGCTGCTATTCAGCCTACACAGTATGTGATCTTTAACTGTCTTTTTTAGATTATGCTAGAGTTCTTTGTTCTAGCGTTTGGTGTAGATGTGATAGGTTTATCTCCTATAGATGTAATCTGTTCATCTACTTTGTTGATCTGCATAATTGGTTTTAGTACCGTTTGTATGATCATGTTTTATTAGTTTATTATTCGGATTAAATCATATGGATTATTTCTTATATTTCCAACAATCTAAAAACCTGATTATAGGCAACTGAATTCCACTGGTGTAGCCGCGGCTACTAGGCCGCCTCTTTTTGATGGCATGCACTATAAGAGATGGCGCAAGAGAGCAGTTCTCTGGTTTGAAAACCTAAACTGCTATAGCGCCACTCTTGGCAAGCCTAAAGGAGATCTTTCTGCTGAGCAGGAAGCGAACTTTAAGAAAGCTGATACCATGTTTATGGCGGCTTTGTTCAGTGTTCTTGGGGACAACATTGTTGACCCGTATATGTCATTTGATAATGGCAAGGACGCGTGGGAAGCGCTCGAGGCCAAATTTGGGGTCTCGGACGCTGGCACTGAGTTGTATGTCATGGAGCAATTCTATGACTACAAGATGGTTGATGAGCACTCCGTCGTTGAGCAAGCTCATGAGATACAATCACTTGCCAAAAAACTTGAGCAGTTCAAGTGTTCCTTACCGGACAAATTTGTGGCCGGTGGCATTATTGCCAAGCTTCCTCCTTCGTGGAGGAACTTTGGTACTTCTTTGAAACATAAGAGACAAGAGTTTTCCGTTACGGATCTCATTGGGTCTCTTCATGTGGAAGAGAAGGCGAGAGCAAAGGACAAAACTGCTCGAGGACTTGAGGGAGGTTCTACTGCCAATTTAGTGCAGAGGAAAAACTTCCAATCCCACAAGTTCAAGAATAAGAACAAAACTGAAGGAAAGGGAAAGTTTGATGGCAAGAACAAGGCCACGCACTCTACTAACTTTAAGAAGAAAAATGATAAGAGGAAAGGCTCTTGCCACGTCTGTGGTGATCCTGATCATTGGGCTCCTAGTTGCCCTAATCACTTTGACAAGCGTCAACATGGGAATAGCGGAAAGTCCGCCAATGTTGTTATTAGCGATACTGAGATGAAGGATGTTGGGTACGGTATTTTACCTACTATCCTTTCAGTATGTCATTCTCCTGATTGGTGGATAGACACGGGTGCTAATACACATGTATGTTCTAATATTTCCATGTTCTCCTCTTATCAGGTCTCAAGGACCTCTTCCGTGCTGATGGGAAACGGCTCGCGTGCTTCTGTTCATGGTGTTGGTACGGTAAATCTGAAGTTTACTTTGGGGAAGACCGTACAGCTGAAGAATGTGCAGCACGTTCCCTCCATCAATAAGAATCTCATCAGCGGATCGCTTTTATGTCGAGATGGCTTTAAGTTGGTTTTTGAGTCCAATAAAGTTGTAATTTCTAAGTATGTACAATTTGTTGGAAAGGGTTATGAGTGCGGAGGTCTGTTCCGCTTGTCTTTGTCAGACTCATGTACTAAAGTTATCAATCATGTTTGCAATGATAATGAGTCCAATATTTGGCATTCACGACTCTGTCATATTAACTTTGGTTGCATGACGCGACTAGCCAATATGAGTTTAATTCCAAAATTTACCACTATCAAAGGTTCTAAGTGCCAAGTTTGTGTGCAAGCAAAGCAACCCCGCAAGTCTCATACGGCTACGGAACCGAGAAATTTAGCACCGCTAGAACTTATACATTCAGATCTTTGTGAGATGAATGGTGTGTTGACAAAAGGTGGAAAAATATACTTTATGACATTGATTGATGACTCCACTAGATACTGCTATGTTTATCTTCTGAAATCTAAAGATGAATCTTTGAACTACTTCAAAATCTATAAAGCTGAGGCAGAAAACCAACTTGATCTTAAAATCAAGCGGCTAAGGTCGGATCGTGGTGGAGAGTACTTTTCAAACGAATTTGATTTATTCTGTATGGAACACGGTATTATACATGAGAGGACGCCTCCCTACTCACCTCAATCAAATGGGGTGGCCGAAAGGAAGAACCACACTCTAACTGATTTGGTTAACGCCATGTTAGCTACATCGGGTCTTTCCAAGGAATGGTGGGGGGAGGCGCTAATGACTGTGTGTCATGTCCTAAATCGTGTTCCTGTAAAGGATAAAACCATGACTCCATTTGAGGAATGGGAAAAGAAAAGGCTTAAACTCTCTTACTTACGAACTTGGGGTTGTTTGGCGAAAGTCAATATTCCAATACCCAAGAAGCGAAAGCTTGGACCAAAAACCGTTGATTGTGTTTTTTTGGGATATGCTTTTCATAGCATTGGCTATAGATTTTTGATAGTAAAATCTGAGGTATCCGACATGCATGTTGGTACAATTATGGAGTCGAATGGTGCGACTTTCTTTGAGGACGTCTTTCCTATGAAAGGTATGTCTAGCTCATCAAATTAGGAGATGACTAGTTCATCTAGTCAGGAATTTTCTATAATTCCTGAACCCACTATGCCGATAGAACACTCTGATGATCCTGTGGAGGATGATAATGAAGCTCCCAAAAGGAGCAAAAGACAAAGGATTGCGGAGTTATTTGGGGATGATTTCATTGTGTACCTTGTGGATGATACTCCCACTTCTATTTCAGAAGCCTATGCATCTCAAGATGCTGACTACTGGAAGGAAGCTGTCCGGAGCGAGATGGACTCCATCTTAGCTAATGGTACTTGGGAAATCACTGATCGTCCTTATGGGTGTAAACCTGTAGGATGTAAATGGGTGTTCAAGAAAAAGCTTAGACCTGATGGTACTATTGAAAAGTACAAGGCACGTCTTGTGGCTAAGGGTTATACCCAAAAGGAAGGTGAAGACTTCTTCGATACCTACTCACCTATAACCAGATTGACCACTATTCGAGTACTACTTTCCTTGGCTGCCTCACATGGTCTTCTCGTTCATCAAATGGACGTTAAGACAACTTTTCTAAATTGAGAGCTAGATGAGGAAATTTATATGGAGCAGCCTGACGGATTTGTAGTAGATGGTCAAGAAGGAAAGGTGTGTAAGTTAGTGAAGTATTTATATGGTCTTAAGCAAGCTCCTAAACAGTGGCACGAGAAGTTTGAAAGAACTTTAACTGCTGAAGGCTTTGTTGTAAACGAAGCTGACAAATGTGTGTACTATCGCCATGGTGGGGGCGAGGGAGTTATTATGTGTCTCTATGTTGATGACATATTGATATTTGGGACCAACCTCGCTGTTATCGAGGAGGTCAAAGAGTTCCTATCTCGCTGCTTTGAGATGAAGGACTTGGGAGTGGCTGATGTAATCTTAAACATCAAGCTACTAAAGGATGACAATGGTGGGATTACATTGCTTCAGTCTCACTATGTGGAAAAGATATTGAGTCGCTTCCGGTATAGCGACTGCAATTCTTCTCCAACGCCTTATGATCCGAGCGTGCTACTTCGAAAGAATCGAAGGACTGCTAAAGATCAATTGAGATATTCTCAAATTATTGGCTCGCTCATGTATTTATCCAACGCTACTAGACCTGACATCTCCTTTGCTGTAAGCAAACTGAGTCGATTTGTGTCAAATCCTAGAGATGATCATTGGCATGCTCTTGAAAGAGTTTTGCGCTATTTGAAAGGCACTGCGAGTTATGGTATTCACCATACTGGGTATCCACGGGTACTTGAGGGTTATAGTGATTCAAATTGGATATCTGATGCCGATGAGATTAAGGCCACAAGTGGTTATTTGTTTACACTTGGTGGTGGCACTGTTTCCTGGAAGTCTTGCAAGCAGACCATCTTAACGAGGTCAACAATGGAAGCATAACTCACAACATTATACACGGCCACTGTTGAAGCGGAGTGGCTTCGTGAGCTCTTGATGGACTTACCTGTGGTGGAAAAACCAATACCCGCCATCCCAATGAACTGTGATAATCAAACTGTGATCATCAAAGTAAACAGTTCTAAGGATAATATGAAGTCATCAAGGCATGTGAAGAGGAGATTGAAATCTGTCAGGAAACTGAGAAACTCTGGAGTTATTGCGTTGGATTATATCCAAACATCTAAGAACCTGGCAGATCCTTTCACAAAGGGACTATCACGTAATGTGATAGATAATGCATCGAGGGAGATGGGTTTGAGACCCACGTTATGAGTTGATCTCAGTGGCAACCCACTCTATGTGATCGGAGATCCCGTGAATTAGAGTTGGGAGACAAGCTGTTGGTCAGCTGAGAGAAGAGTATTCCCATATTATATTTACATCTCCATAAAGATGCAATACTCTCTTAATCTGCATGTCAGGTTGATATTTATCTTAATGTGTTCCAAGTGGCTTTTTATAAGCGGAGATGTTGTCCTGCAGAACATCTCTTCATGAAAGGCCCCGGAGTATGACGCATAAGCTCCAAACCGCAGGAAAGCCGACGGTAGACCTGTACCGGTCTAGATTTTGTGTGAAACTAGCGCGCGGAAAACTTGTAGTTCAAGGCATAGTCCACTATTCAAGTTGCTAGCTAGCGTAGGATGAAGTTTAACATCAAAGTTCAACTTAACAGTCTCCACTACACACCGTTATATAAAACAATGTTCTGGAAGAAAAGTGATATGATGTGCCAATGAGACTTTGTGGGGGATTGTTGGAATTTGGTGAGTTTTGGGCTGTTGGCCCATTAGATAAATTCTGAAATTCTGTTTGGCCCACTTATATATGACAGCATATGGCTGTATAGTGTTGCTAAAGTTTTGTCCCACATTGTTAGTTGAAGGGGAGTTGGACCACTTTATATAGTAGAGTGTTGCACCACTCACTAAGGTGTGACAAGAAGAGTAGCCCTCGTGCACTCCTCCTCCGACGCCGCCCGCCTCGCCTCGTCACGACGCGCGCGCGCCGCGGGTTGCAGGAATCTCGCCGAGCCGAGCTTTATTTTGCTTGTTGGGAAAACTGATTATGAGTCATTAATAGACGCGTTAATTACAGCTGTTTCCAGTTTTTATGGACGTAGCTGTTACCGACTCGGACGTGGGATGAGCCCACGATCCTCCTAACCTGCACTATATAAGCGTCCGGGGCTAAACCGAATCGGCACAGAATCAATCCACACACGCGCCTACCTCCAGAACCTTGCACCGCCGCTTTCGTCTTCCCCATCCCGCTTGCGGTGACGAGGTTTAATCTCGTCAATGCCCATTGTCATGGACTTGGGTTTTGGAGAAGATGGGGATGCTGGGTCGCGGAACGGTTAGCAAACAAGCAACACGGGACACGAGGTTTACCCAGGTTCAGCCCCCCGGAGGGAAAACCCTACTCCTGCTTGTCTGCTCTTGATTACGGCGGAACCAAAGGTTACATGGGTGCGCAGATGCAATCTGGTGTGGAGGTGAGTATGCGAAAGTATGAGGTGAGAGCCCTAGGTCATGCCCTCCTAGCCTTTATATAGAGTTAGGCAGGTCCCAGGCACAGACCGAGTCGGTTACAGGTTTTAGGGTTTACCCCTTTGAATTTTCTATCTACTCTAGTCTTGCTCTCCAAGGATCCGAAGGCGTCTTGGGCCTTGGCCACCCGGAAGTCTTCATGGGCCGGCGTATATGGGCCTTCCTTGGGCTGGACCAGGTATGCTGAAATAATGTACCCGCGGGGTATAACCATGTCAGTAGCCCCCGAGTGATGAGTCGAATCGTAGATTTGGCTGAGAACTCTTCAATCCTTCGGGTGCAACTCTGTCTTTCAAGAGAATGTGTAGGGATTGTTGATGCGTGTGCCTGACTCTCTCGACGGATCAGGGTCAGTTAACTGTCTTAGGACAAAACAACACGATCTTCTTCAAGTTCGAGTCCCTCAGGTTCGAACCCGGAACATATGCTGGCGTAATTCGACTCAGGCCGCGGAGGACTTACAGGAGTGGAATTCCAGTGATTTTAAATGATGTACCCAACGCGTCCGTCGGGATTTTTCATCGCACCTGTTGGCACGGGTTCATACTAGCAGAGCGCAGTCATGTGCGTTACCAGGCCATCAGATGTTATCTGTAGGTCTTATCTTTGCGTCAGACACAACATCCGAATGTTTATCACCGCGGAGGTGTTTCGGGTGGCCAAGGAGAACGTTGTTCACTTAGCGTTAATCGGGGCAGAGTTGCCAAAAAAATGTTGCGTGCCGATCCGAAGGATCACAGTCGAAAAATTCATAGGGTGCGCGATCAGCGCTTCCTATGGGAGTAGCCCCCGAGTGTCTGTTTGAGTCGTAGACTCGAGCAGAGACTTTAATTCAGCCGTTGTTCGGCTTCAGGTCCGTAGGACACAAATGTTTCGGATGCTTAAATCCATCCTCCCTATGGGAGTAGCCCCCGAGTCCGTAGTGGAGTCGCAGACTCGACGTAGGACTCGAAGAAACACTTCAGTGCTATAATGTGTTGTTCATTTTCGGGTGCGCGGCCAGCGCTCCTGATAGGAGTAGCCCCCGAGTAGTTAGTCGAATCGTATATTCGAGTGAGTACTCTTAGCTTTGAAGCCAAAGAAATTGTGACAATTGCTAGTATAGCTATTGATGACGTCATTGCTGACGATTAGTGATCTCAAGCGTCTGTTGTGTCAGAGATGACGTGACTAGACGAACATGGGTCCCATCTTCTGACCTTGAATTGACCGGTCATGCGCGACGTGGAGATAATTACGGCCTCTCCTCGATTTCTGTGCACCCCAGATCGGGACAGTAGGCCTCTGGAACCCCGCCTCTCGTGAACCTGTACGGGTGAGGGGCGATCAGGTTTTTGGGGAGCGCTCAGACTACTGGCAACCACGTCGTCGTCCGACGACGAGTTCTCGAACGACGACTTCTTCCTGGACGTCAGCGACCTCTTCGACAACCACAACATGGGCGACGCTGTGGCTGCTATTCAGCCTACACAGTATGTGATCCTTAACTGTCTTTTTCAGATTATACTAGAGTTTTTTGTTCTAGCGTTTGGTGTAGATGTGATAGGTTTATCTCCTATAGATGTAATCTGTTCATGTACTTTGTTGATCTGCATAATTGGTTTTAGTACCGTTTGTATGATCATGTTTTATCAGTTTATTATTCAGATTAAATCATATGGATTATTGCTTATAGTTCCAACAGTGTTGTCTATCGCTCTTTGAATCCCGAGTTCATGGATGTCGAGGTGGCAACATCGGAAGATGGAGTGCGTGGGTGACTCCATGACGAGTGACATGGCAGTGGTGATGGCCGCTCTCTTCGGTCATGTTGATCGGGAGGAGCAGACAGTGGGAGATCCTGGTGTTGGCGGTGCTTTGACGTTGGCATCCCCACATCACGTGTCAGAGACCAAGATCGGGGTTTGCGAGCGGCCCGGTTGGGAATGGTGTGAACGCTTTTCTAGCCGAAAGCTTACGCCTTCACCTACGGGTGTCGTAATCCTCTTGGGGGCATCGTTGTGGTTACCTCACGTGCTAGGGCTCCGAGTGAATACCCCTAACCATTGCGATCTCGACGGTGGTGGCGTTGTGCGTCGTTGCCCTCATTAGGGGCGTCGTCATGGAGTTTCGATTTCAGTGTCCTCGGTGGCAACTTTGGTTTCTCCGTGGTTTTCTTTGTTTACTCTCATCTACTTTGTAAGAGGGTCTCCGGTCCCTCCACCACCTTATATCGGTTTAGCTGGTGTGACTTTATTTATAAAACGAGACGGAATCGTATTTCGAGAAGGTTTACATTCACACGGCTGCGCATTTGCTAAAAAGGATATCTCGTGCTAGCGTTGGGTGCTCGATGGAACATCACTAATTTTCTAGCATTTGTAGTTGACGGACTTCAAGTGAAGAGATTACCCAGCTCTTGGTCACCTTAAAATGTACTCCCTCCGTTTCAAGATATAAGATATTTTAGGTTTGTAAAGAAAATATATCTAGACTTTACTTTTTGTAGTGTCTAGATTTATTCTAAACTTAAGTAAACATATGTACTAAAAGTATTGTTTCATAAGACTAAAACATCTTATATTTTAAAACGGAGTGAGTATGAATGAATACATGTGCAAATCCACTACTAGTAAAGACGGTGACGACGACACAAAAGATAGTAAGAATGAGATTACTTGCGTACGTACTCGAGTACTCCCTCTGTTAGGGATTATAAAACCTATGGACTACTTTGATAGAATTAAAAAATCAATAACTCATCCTCTTGATTACTACATGCACCAATAGTTATACATGCATAAGAGAAGAGAAAGAAAAAGAAGATCATGCATTAGATGAGAGATGTTAATAAATGAGAAAGGAGTTGTAATTCCTAACATTTAAAAAAAATATTCTTAGACCTTATAATCCCTAATGAGTAGCCTCTCTAACAATTCGGTTTTTAGTCTGGGCAAGAGGATGCTTTCAAGAAGAAGAAAAAATGCAAGAGGATGCGCTATTACCAATACTGAAGTACAGTGAACAATTCTTTCACTCAGAAGTCCCAATCTTTTCCACCTACCACAGCTGACGGCACCACCCATGTAAAAAGAAGCATCGAGGGTAGTACTACTTAATTCGTGATAAAGTCAGTCATTCCCAAGTTTTTCCGCCTGCCACGACCAAGCCCAGCCCTAGCAATACTTTCCCGCGAAATAAATAAACGCAATAAGCCCACGTGTTCTGTCTTCTGAAAAGAAACCTTCCTGGACGCTGTCCAGATACAACAGAGGTAAATTCCTCGATGAACTTTCACACGCGTCGACGTCACCAGGCAGCCACTACCGAGCCGGGTGCGCATCTGAACGCACGGAACCATGTGACGCGACCAAGCGAGCGACCGAACAGCGCGGTCGCCGCATAATAAGTACAGCAAGAGGCTGAACAAAGTGGTACTACTACGTTCGAGGCGGCCGAACGAGACTCGGTGGTAGGTCGGGTCGCCGCGCGAAAGTTCAGCACCCAGCTAAGCTGAGAGCCTGAGACGAGACGGACTCTGCTCCACTTCATGCGACGCCGCACCACATCCGTCGTCGCCGCCGCGAAACGTGGAGCGCGCTCGTCCTATGGAGAGCCCTACCCCGCCGGACGGCCAACTTGCCACCGGTCGAGCCCACAAACAGCTCCTTGCCGCAGCGCCCAAGCCACACACACACAGGCCTGCATACGCACTGCCGTATATAGTGTATAAATCCTGTGCTAGGTGTGGTGTTGTAGTGCTGTCGTTTGTTAGTCTTTCGTCCACGCGATTTTGTCGTCGTCCAACCACCACGTCTCGTCATCAGATCTCGATTATTATCCTGTGGAGCTAGCTGCTGCGACACTCCGAGGAAAACAGACGCGAAATGGAGGGGTGACGTGCAGGGGATATTGCACAGGTGTTGTTGGCCCTATTGTGGGGTTGTCTGAACGGACCATGGTGTCACGGCGTTTTTGTCGGACCAACTTTCCAAACACACGCATCAAAAAGAAATATACTCCCTCCGTCATAAAATAAATATCTCACATTTATCAAATTTTAAATAAATCTAGACACTATTTAGTATATAGATTTATCCAAGATTTAAAAAACCTCGGACATCTATTTTTATACAAAGGGAGTACTAGTTATCAAAGGAGATCCGATCAATTGTGGAAAAAGTCCCACATGAAAAAAAAAGAACAATATACCCGACGCGACAGTTGTAGCGAGAGTGTTGGTGGGAAGAGAGAGGAGGATAATAAAATATTAGTGGAAGTTTTATATGGTAAAACATGTATTTCGAAATGAGCTACACAAACATATATTCCTTTTGATCCATATTAATTGACTTGGATTTATCAAAATTAGTATAAACCTATATACTAAATAGTTCTTAAATTCATCAAATCTAGATAAATGTCAGTCAATTAATATAAATCAGAGGGAATAGTATAACTTTATTATAGAAACAGACTTTTGTTTTCTTCGAAAGAAAGGTAATACATTCTGCTTTCTGCGTCTGCATCTGCATATGTACATAGCCTAATATATCACATTTCTAACTACTCCAAGCCAATGGGAGATACACCGGGTGTAAATCTCGATCTCCGCTATGACCGTAACAACAATTGTAATGATAGATTCATTGCGTGGTGTAAAATTTGGGGGTACTCTCTAGCAACTAAGTACATACTCCCATTTACTCAAAGGCATAATATTCTTAATTCTAACAACTTGATGTTAAAATACGTTGTCTAGACCTTCTCATCGGTTCAAACTTTAGGTTCAATTGGCTATCGCATCCGTTTAATACATTATCAGTCACAAGGTCTCGGGATCAATCCTAGCTAACACACTTTTTAGTATAAAAATAGTTGTGATCTTTTATTGATCCCACGATCTAAGGTTGTCTCCATAATTATAGACGTGAGGGAAAGTGTTAAAATACGCTGTCTAGCTTTTTTTATCAGTTCAAACTATTGGCTAGGTTAGATAGCGCATCAGTTTAATACATGACCTTGTTCTTGAAGGGTTCTTGATTCAAAAATTCTTACATGAATGTATTGGATTCACTATTTCTATTTGGTATTTCGAAACTAATCAAATTGTTTTTACCTTTATATATCGATGGCAAGGTGATTGTGAAGTGTAACTCGCCGTCTGACTTTGCTATAGGATTATTTTTCTAAATGACTTAGTCAGAGGAATGCTAAGCATAAATGACTTGGTCCAAAAATTGTTAAGCATTAGCCTTGATGTTACTTCTATCTTGAGCAAGTTTTTAGGCTAAAAAATGTGGTGGGTGATCACTACTACCGGGTGTAACTGAAAAACAATCTTATCAATTATCATGACTAGAGTCTTAGTTTTTTACTATTGGTTCTTGCTCAAGATGGTCAAGGTTTAATATCGATGAGGTTGACGAGTGTATTTTACACTCATCATTTCTGTTTTTAAACCTAATAATTTTTAGATTTATCTTAGATCATACCATTAATAGTTAATATCTACTTTGGTTTCTTTTGTTTTTTCTTTGTCAGAGTTTTAAGTGATACATGTCTCCTTTGAGCCCTTACATGTAATCACCACCACTTTTGGAGCTTAAAGTGAAGAGAAAGAATTGCTGAATTTTAAAACCTACAAGGCATTTTCTGAAGATTATTTGAAATAAAGAAATCACTAACACGAACGTTGTGCATATCTTTAGGCATTCAAATTTATTATTTGTACAACTCAATTCATGGTCATATGTGGCCTATAGAACAAACTTACTAAAGCAATATATTGGAGCCATAATAAACAAAATATAACACAAACATTGGTATGAGCGTGAATGTTTGAAAGAACATTTGGTCCCCCTAATTAATGACTAATGCTTGTATCAAGTTGCACTTGTAGGAATTGTCCATTGGCTTCACTTGGAGCATGTTTTGGCTTCTATTAGATGTATATTTGTATATTGTATGTCCCCATTTGTTAGGGGGTTTTCCTGCATATTTCGACCTGTACATGTACTATATATTGTGACCTTTGGCCCCCATAGGAATAAATGTTGTATATTCCTAACATGGTATCAGAGCTAGGTTAGACCGTTTTTTTTGCAACCTCGTCATAGCCGCCACCGTCCCTGTCGTCGTCGGTTTCTGACGTCGCCGCCGCCGGTTGCCGTCGTCGACCTCTCATCTCCGGCAACCTCTTCCTGGCCGTGTCTCCCCCGCCTTGGTCCGCCGCCACCAACTCACCGCCGCGGCCGCCTCTCCACCATCCCCTGTTGGACGGGCCGCCGCCGCCCGCCCCGCTCTTCATCAACCGCCGCCGCCTGCCCCGATCTTCATCGGTCGCCACCGCCGCCCGCCTCTTCACCGCCTGCCGCCGACGGGCCGCCGTGTTGGGAATATGCCCTAGATGCAATCATGTATGATGAGATTTCCCACTGTATTCATAAAGATAAAAAGTTGTCCTTGTATAAACATTTGATGTATATCATTGAATATGTGATTCGGTTGTGGAACTATGCATTCATGTTGTTTGTACTAAATATCCTTGGTCATCGAGGTTGTGCTGGACACACAACTTAGACCAGTGTGAAAGCCGGCTTGATGACTCGGTTCCACTTGTCATGGGCATGGAGATGCCATTCCGACTTAAACAGATTCGGCTAAAGAGTTTAGCGAGTCGGATTGACCCATATTGAGGTACAACGAAGAAGTTGGCATTTGTATATCTCAATCAATGTAATCCTTAGACCTGAGGTTGTTGCATAGTCCGAGTTGACGATCACCGACTTAGGTTCTGTCAAACGCTGATTCGTAACTGAGCAGCTATAAAGGCAGAGTTCGGGTCGACTGAGAATCAAGCTGCGTGATGTGAATAACCAAGATGGGATTTTTCCCCTCCACTCGGAGAGATATTCTCTGGGCCCTCTCGGAAGATATGATTCAGAAAGCATGGCCATGCACGACTCGGTTAAGTGTTAACCGAGACGGTCGACTAAGAGTTAGTCGGGTGAATTACTTATCTCGGATCAAGAAGAGAGTCGGACTATTTAAGGGATGACATATATTCGCCTATAGTCTGACAAGGTATATCGTGAGGCAAAAGAGACTCGGACGCAAGTCGCATTGGAATGGCAAGTCGTCATGACACTTTGGTACTTGGGAGTCGGCACGTTCTGCTAGGAGCCGCTGCCGACTGATCGATTGCGAGTCGGACTCCAATAATGTCCGAGTAGCCATGAGCCTGCCGGGTCACACACTTAAGAGCGGGAGCAAGTCTGGGTTGGACCCAAGCCAGAAATCAGTCCGGGTTGGACCTAAGCCGAAAATCTGGCCGGGTTGGACCCGAGCCGGATTAGGACTGAGTCAGCGAGTCGGACTCGCGGTAACTAGCGTTATATGTGCTTTAGTGAATGGGCCACAAGAGTGGAGCCCACGTTCACTCCCTATATATAGTGGAGCACAGTAACCCAGCAAGGGTTAATCGTTGTTCGGTTAGGTCATTCCATGTGTTGGAAACCCTAGCTCCACATCAGTCCTGCCGTCGATACGAACCTAGCAGTTCGCCGTCGGTGCTCCTCCTTGTACGTGTGGATACCAGCAGAGGTGTTGTACGATCAGCACCAGGACAATCGGATCGCAAAGGACTGCACTGCATCAACTGACGCATTTCACCAGTAATCCGCAACTGCGCATCTAGTGGTAAACCTCGTGGCCTTCTACCTCAGCTAGATCTTGGGATCACCACGTTAGAGGGGAAATTTTTGTTTTATCTCTGCGTGGCCCAACAGTGATATCAGAGCGATAGCTTCTGGTTTTAGGCTCGAGATCTCGCATATGTGATATGCGGTTGGCTGTAGATGAGATCTATGTGCTGTTTTGATGGTTGATCTATGAGATAGATTAGTTTTGTACGAGGTTGATTGGATCAACTGTACTCGGGGAATGGTAGATCTGATTTCCGTGATCATACTACTGAGGTCGTGGAACGACATATCCCTACCGGTCGGCTTCCGCCATTAGGGTAGACTGTGACACGTAAATCCAGAGGCGATGATCGAAGATCAAAAAGTTTGATCGAATCGGAACAATGGTCGGAATCCATGTCCGGGTCATAGATGAGATCTACGTTTTCGGAAAAATCGTCGGCTTCGCCCTGTCATAGCGCGTTAGACGTTGTTGCGAGTTTCACAGCGCCGGTAGATATCGTATCTATGCATAACTTGTTTTTACAGGAAGTTGTGAATGGTATGGTTCATGTGCATGTGATGTATGTGTGTAATCCATACGTGATCTGCGAATCACGGTTTTGTCAGCCGGCTGGAGCCTAGGTGCTGTCATTTTATTGTATAACAACCTGCGTGTCGGATTCTCCTTGTAATTTACTTTACTAAGCTAGTGTAGCTGTTTGGAGAACCCGGATGGCATGCAACACGTTGTACATGTCGACGACATGGAGTAAGACAGCAAGTGACAAGAGTTGGCACGAGTCGGATTACAGGCTTTGTGGAGATGGAGATCACCATGAAGGGAGCCATACCATTCATATTATAATTGCTATATTTTGTGTTATTGTTATGTCTCTGTTTTACCTCTATTAGATAGTCGGTAAAATTCAATCCCTCAAAGAAGGTCTAGTCGTTTTTCCCGCCAGTGTTTGCACCATCACAAGTCGGACATTTTTTTGTAGTGGGCTCATAAAATTGAGGTGCTGACAATTCTTTCCGACTAGGTGGGTTCGAGTCGGACTCTTACTGCGGAAACACTCGGTAATCTGGACGGGTCTATCACAACGGATGTGGGGCTCGGGGAAAAGTCGTATGGGAGCCGGGGCATGTGATGCCACCCGTCCAACAGGAGTTGTATGAGATACGATTGACAAGGAGTTGTCTACCTAGATCACTTGGTGGCTAGCGGTGATGCTAAAGCTCACTAGCCGACTTGCTTATTTAGGGTCCTGAATCACTAAGTAACCATCAGAGGGGTGTTGGTTCTAGTGGGATCATAAAATATTAAATTGTTTAATATGCTTGCTCTTTTATGAATACATGTCTTAAGTGTTTTGCATATTTTCTGTTGTAGATCATGGCACCAAGTAGCAGTCACTCTCAGATATCCGGTTTTGCATTGAGAACCATTCTTGAGAAAGATAAACTAAACGACACTAATTTTACCAACTGGTATCGAAATCTGAGAATTTTTCTCAAACAAGAAAAGAAGGACCATGTCCTAGACAACCCACTTCCAGATGAGCCGAATGAGAATGCGACTGCCGCTGCCACCAATGCCTACCGTCGGGCTAAGGATGAGTCCACATATATTAGCTGTCTTATGCTTGCTCACATGGAACCGGACTTGTAAAAGCAATTCGAGCATGTTGAGGCTTACGATATGATCGAAAGACTCAAAAGTATGTTCCAGGCTCAGGCGAAGACTGAGAGATATCAAGTTCTCAGGCTTTGCTGAGTTGCAAGCTTAAGGATGGTGATCCTCTGAGTCCGCATGTGATCAAAATGGTTGGTTATGTGCAGTCTCTGGAGAGGCTTGGCTACCCCATTAGCGAAGAGTTCGTTACGGATATAATTCTGAACTCTCTTCCTAGTGCATATGGGCAGTTCATCTCGAACTACCACATGCATGGTATGGATAAGAAGCTCACTGAATTGCATGGGATGCTCAAGCAGGCAGAGGCGGATCTCAAAAAGGGTGCCAGTCAAGTGTTGATGGTGCAGAATAAGGCTAAGGTCAAGAAGAGTTCTTGGACTAAGAAGAAGGCTAAGTCAGGAGGAAAGCAGGCTCAGGACCCGGTCCCAAGCGCTTCCTCGGGGACTAAGCCATCTCCTTCAGCCGGATCCACTTGCTTCTACTGCAAGGCGGATGGCCACTGGAAGAGGAACTACAGCAAGTGCTTGGCCGACAAAGCCAAGAGTGGAGGTATGACTTCCGACTCAGGTACACTTGTTTGCAATGTTATAGACATATATCTTGCTGATGCACCTGATAGTTCTTGGGTATATGATACCGGATCAGTTATTCACATCTGCAACTCGTTGCAGGGATTGGTAAGAACTAGGAGCGTAGCATGAGGCGAGGTTGATATTCGCGTCGGCAACAAAGCAAGAGTTGTTGTGTTGGAAGTCAGCACGATGCAACTTCATTTACCTTCCGGATTCATTATGGAACTGAATAATTGTTATTATGTTCCAGTGCTCAGTCGAAACATTATTTCTGCTTCATGTTTGATGAGGCAAGGCTATGAGTCGAATATCAAGAATAATGGTTGTTCTTTGTATTTGAAATATATGTTTCACGGCTTTGCACCCGTCCAGGACGGGTTATTTATTTTGAATCTTGATGGTGAGTTGGTGTATAACATAAATGTTAAAAGGTTGAAACCAAATGATCTGAATATGACTTACTTTTGGCACCGTCGGCTTGGTCATATAAGTTGGAAATGCATGAAGAAGCTCCATGATGATGGAATCCTAACTTTGTTCGACTTGGAGTCGTTCGAGACATGCGAATCTTGCCTACTCGGCAAAATGACCAAGACACCTTTTGCAAAGAGTTGTGAAAGGGCGTCTGACTTGTTGGGACTAGTACATAGTGATGTATGTGGACCAATGAGCACGACAACCAGGGGTGGTTATGAGTACTTCATTACCTTCACTGATGATTTGAGTAGGTATGGATATATCTACTTGATGAAACATAAGTCGGAAGCCTTTGAAAAGTTCAAACAATTCCAGAATGAAGCACAGAATCAACTCGGCAAGAAAATAAAGTTTCTTCGGTCGGACCGAGGAGGCGAGTACATGAGCCATGAGTTTGATGACCATCTAAAAAGTTGTGGAATAGTTCCCCAACTTACTCCGCCAGGAACTCCACAAAGGAATGGTGTTTCGGAAAGGCGGAATCGAACCTTGTTGGACATGATACGATCAATGATGAGTCGGACAGATCTACCTTTATCATTTTTGGATTATTGTCTAGAAACAGCGGCGTTCACACTAAACAGAGTACCATCAAAATCGGTAGAGAAGACACCGCATGAGATGTGGACAGGCAAAAATCCGAGTTTATCTTTTCTTAAGATTTGGGGTTGTGAAGCATTTGCCAAGCGACTTCATTCGGACAAGCTTACAACCAAGTTGGATAAGTGTATTTTCGTGGGTTATCCGAGGGAAACGTTGGGTTACTACTTCTACAACCGAGAAGAGGGCAAAGTGTTTGTCGCTTGGAACGGTGTCTTCCTTGAGAAAGAGTTTCTCAGTCAGGGAGTAAGTGGGAGCACGGTACAGCTCGAAGAAATTTGAGAGGAACCGGCTAGTAGCGAGTCGGCAAAAACCTTGGAGGTTGAGCCGGTCGTGGTAGCTGAGCCGTCAGCATCACCTGTACTACGAAGATCGGCAAGATTACGAAGTGTTCGTGATGTATTACTGTTAGACAGTGATGAGCTGGCAAATTATTCGGAAGCGATGGTGGGATCTGATTCCGATTCATGGCTTAGAGCCATGAGATCCGAGTTAAAGTCCATGGATGAAAATCAAGTTTGGAACTTGGTTGATCTGCCAGACGGTGCAAGACCCGTCGAGTGCAAATGGGTCTTTAAGAAGAAAATTGATATGGATGGAAATGTTTCCGTCTATAAAGCACGCCTTCTCACGAAGGGGTTCCGACAAGTTCAAGGAGTTGATTACGACGAGACTTTCTCGCCCGTAGCGATGCTTAAATCAGTTCGGGTCATGTTAGCTATAGCGGCCTATTTCGACTATGAGATATGGCAGATGGATGTCAAAACGGCTTTCCTTAACGGAAATTTAACCGAGGACGTGTATATGATACAGCCCGAGGGTTTTATCGATCCGGCTAATGCTGACAAGGTATGTAAACTTCAGAAATCCATTTATGGGTTGAAGCAAGCATCTCGGAGTTGGAATATTCGCTTTGATGAGGTAGTCAAATCGTTTGGCTTCATAAAGAGTGATCATGATTCTTGTTTATACAAGAAGTTTAGTGGGAACAAAGTAAACTTTCTAATCTTATATGTGGATGACATATTATTGATTGGAAATGATGTCCAGATGTTGCGAGAAACCAAGGAATCATTGGAAAGGAGTTTCTCAATGAAAGACTTGGGTGAGGCAACATACATCCTTGGAATCCGGATCTATAGAGATAGATCAAGGCGGCTCATTGGATTGAGTCAGAGTAATTATTTGGACAAAGTGTTGAAGAAGTTCAACATGGAATCGTCTAAGAAGGGGTTCTTACCGATGTCCCATGGTGTAAAACTTAGCAAGACTCAGTGTCCTTCGACAACTGATGAGCGAAGTCGGATGAGTGCAATTCCGTATGCTTCTGCAGTCAGATCCATCATGTATTCCATGATTTGTACTAGGCCGGATGTTTCATATGCTCTAAGTGTTGTGAGCAGATACCAGGCTGATCCTGGAGAAATCCACTGGACAGCGGCTAAAAATATCCTAAAGTACTTGAGAAGGACTAAGGATATGTTTTTGGTTTATGGTGGTGAAGATGAACTCAGTATAAAGGGTTACACAGATGCGAGTTATCTTACCGACTTTGATGATTCTCATTCGCAATCCGGATACGTGTTTATTATAAACGGAGGTGCTGTGAGCTGGAAGAGTTCCAAGCAAGAAACTTTGTCTGCATCTACAACAGAGGCTGAGTACATTGCCGCCTCGGAGGCAGCAAAGGAAGCTGTTTGGATGAGGAATTTCCTCATGGATCTTGGTGTGGTTCAGGGCTCGTCCAATCCGTTAGACGTGTATTGTGACAACAATGGTGCTATTGCACAAGCCAAGGAACCTAGACAACACCAGAATAACAAGCACAAACTCCTGCGGTACCACCTGATTCGCCAGTTCGTGGATCAGGGTGATATCAAGTTATGCAAGATACACACGGATGCAAATATTGCGGATCCCTTGACAAAGCCGTTACCACAGCTGAAGCATGAGGCGCACCTGAGAGCCATGGGCATTAGATGCTTAGACATGTGATGTCGGAAGATTGACTCAAGTGCAAGTGGGAGACTGTTGGGAATATGCCCTAGAGGCAATCATGTATGATGAGATTTCCCACTGTATTCATAAAGATATAAAGTTGTCCTTGTATAAACATCTGATGTATATCATTGAATATGTGATTCGGTTGTAGAACTATGCCTTCATGTTGTTTGTACTAAATATCCTTGGTCATCGAGGTTGTGCTGGACACACAACTTAGACCAATGTGAAAGTCGGCTTGATGACTCGGTTCCACTTGTCATGGGCATGGAGATGCCATTCCGACTTACACAGATTCGGCTAAAGAGTTTAGCGAGTCGGATTGACCCATATTGAGGTACAACGAACAAGTTGGCATTTGTATATCTCAATCAACGTAATCCTTAGACCTGAGGTTGTTGCATAGTCCGATTTGAGGATCACCGACTTAGGTTCTGTCAAACGCTGATCCATAACTGGGCACCTATAAAGGCAGAGTTCGGGTCGACTGAGAATCAAGTTGCGTGATGCGAATAACAAAGATGGGATTTTGCCCCTCCACTTGGAGAGATATTCTCTGGGCCCTCTCGGAAGATATGATTCGGAAAGCATGGCCATGCACGACTCGGTTAAGTGTTAACCGAGGAGGTCGACTAAGAGTTAGTCGGGTGAATCACTTATCTTGGATCGAGAAGAGAGTCGGACTATTTAAGGGATGACATATATTCGCCTATAGTCTGACAAGGTATATCGTGAGGCAAAAGGGACTCGGACGCAAGTCGCATTGGAATGGCAAGTCGTCATGACACTTTGGTACTTGGGAGTCGGCACGTTCTGCTAGGAGCCGCTGCCGACTGATCGATTGCAAGTTGGACTCCAATCGTGTCCGAGTAGCCATGAGCCTGCCGGGTCACACACTTAAGAGCGGGAGCAAGTCCGGGTTGGAGCCAAGCCGGAAATCTGGCAGGGTTGGACCCGAGCCGGATTAGGACTGAGTCAGCGAGTCGGACTCGCGGTGACTAGCGTTATATGGGCTTTAGTGAATGGGCCACGAGAGTGGAGACCATGTTCACTCCCTATATATAGTGGAGCACAGTAACCCAGAAAGGATTAATTGTTGTTCGGTTAGGTCATTCCATGTGTTGGAAACCCTAGCTCCACAGCAGTCCTGTCGTCGATACGAACCTAGCAATTCTCCGCCGGTGCTCCTCCTTGTACGTGTGGATACCAGCAGAGGTGTTGTACGATCAACACCAGGACGATCGGATCGCAAAGGACTGCACTGCATCAACTGACGCGCTTCACCAGTAATCCGCAACTGCGCGTCTAGTGGTAAACCTCGTGGCCTTCTACCTCAGCTAGATCTTGGGATCACCATGTTAGAGGGGAAATTTTTGTTTTATCTCTGCATGGCCCAACACGCCGCCGCCCGCCCCGGTCTCCCGCCTTGTCGCTGGCCCCGGCCCTCCTCCACCTTGCCGGCACCAGTTCCCCTTCGTCGGCGTCTGCATCGTCCGCTCGTCTTTGTCGGGTCTCCCTAGCTCGATCGGATCGCATCGGGCTATGTTGCGATTCCTCGCTGCCCGGTGATCTTCGATGGCGCGAATTATCCTGATTTCGCTGCCTTTATGTGCGTTCATATGCGCGGTCTCTATTTATGGGGTGTGCTCTCTGGCGAGGTCTCCTGTCCGCCGTGCCCCACTGCTCCTCTGGCTCCTCTTCCGCCACCGCCGATCGTTCTTGCCGCTGATGCTTCTCAGGAGGCCAAGGATGCTCAGAGTGCCAATGATATTGCTGTTGCTGCATATGAGCTAAAGCTCAAATAGTACTCTGCTGATCTCGAGACCTATCGCCTCGATCTGACGGTCTACACTCAGTGGATCGATGAGGACGCTCGTGCTGCTGCTGTTATCACCTCCACTGTTCTGCCCCAGTTTGCCACTAAGTTCATGAGTCTTCCTACTATTGCTGCTCAGTGGGCACATCTCTGTCAGCGCTATCAGCCGTCTGGGGATGCTCTTTACTTGTTTGTGGTCCGTCAGGAGCATGCTCTTTAACAGGGTGATTCCACTATTGATGAGTTCTATACTCAGAGTGCTGCTATCTGGCGTCAGCTTGATTCTCTCCGTACTGCTGTTTGTGGCTCATGCCCGTGCTGCCAGATTGTGTGCTCGGATTTGGAGTTCCACCGTATCTATGAGTTTCTGTCTCGCCTCCGCCAGGATTTCGAGCCCCGCCGTGCTCAGTTGAATGCTCGTGGTCGTGTTCCGCTCTCTGAGGTGTTGTCTGAGCTTCGGGCTGAGGAGACTCGTCTCCGTGGTGCTGGTCTTCTTGCGGTTCCGTCTGTGCTTGCTACTCGTGGTCCTCCTGTGCCGTCTGCTCCCTTGACTCAGTCGGGGTCTTCTGTGCCACCGCCGATACTACCCACTCCCCTAGGTCAGGGTCCGAGTCAGCACCAACAGTCTCTGGGTCAGAGTCAGCACCAGCAGTCTCAGGGTCAGAGTCAGCACGAGTAGTCTCGTGGTCAGGTTCGCCATGGTTCTCTTCGTCACTGCACTTACTGTAGTAGGGATGACCACACTTGGGCCACCTGTTATACACGGGATCCCAGTTTACGTCAGTAGCACCGGGCTCGTGGTCAGTCGGCTCCTTTCAGATCTTCAGTCGTTGCTCTCTCTGATCAGGACATTATCACGAGTCTTCGCGGTTTGCTTGCTGCTACAGGCTCTTCTTCGACGGGCACTGCTAGTATTGTAACTGATTCCTCGGGCACTGCGCGCCCACCACCTTCTACATATTCAGGTACGTCCCCGTGGTATCTGGATTCTGAAGCTTGTTTTCATATGACCTCTGAGTCTTCTCTTCTGTCCACTCTTTGTTCTCTCCCTTCTCATGTCCGTGTTCTCACGGCCGATGGTACCTCTCTTCCTGTTTCTAGTCGGTGCACCCTTTCTACTTCTTCTTTTTCTGTTCCTGATATTTCTCATGTTCCTCGTCTTAAGATGAATCTATTCTCTGCTAGTCAGCTTACTGACTCTGGCTGTCACGTCATTCTTGATGCTGATTCTTGTGTTGTCCAGGATCGTCGCACACAGGCCCTGGTTGGAGCTGTCCCTCGTAGCCGTGACTCCTAAGGACTTTGGGAGTTAGACTGGATTCGTTTCCCTTCCGCTGCCACTTCATCTGCCAGTTCTTCTCCGGTCGTCGCCTCTGCTACTAGCTCTTTTCAGCAGTGGCATCATCGTCTTGGTCACCTTTGTGAATCTCGCATGTCATCATTAGTTCATCGTGGTCTTCTGGGGTCTGTCTCAGGAGATGGGTCTTTACATTGTCAGGGCTGTAGGTTGGGCAAACAGATTCAGCTTCCCTATCCTACTAGTGCATCTGTATCTCAGCGACCTTTTGATTTAGTTCATTCTGATGTTTGGGGTCCGGCTCCTTTCGCTTCGAAAGGGGGCCATCTCTACTATATTTTATTCATCGATGATTTTTCTCGGTACACTTGGTTGTATTTTATGCGCTCTCGTAGTGAAGTTCTCTCCATATATCATCGTTTTGCGGCCATGGTCCATACTCAATATTCTACACCCATTCATGTGTTTCGTGCTAATTCTGCTGGTGAGTATATCTCCCAGATGCTGCGAGGTGTTCTTGCTGAGCAAGGTGCCATTGCTCAATTCTCCTGTCCCGGCGCACATGCCTAGAATGACATCGCTGAGCGTAAGCACCGCCATCTTCTTGAGACCACTCGTGCCATGATGATTGCTTCTTCCCTTCCTCCGCATTTCTGGGCTGAGGCTGTCGCTACATCGACTTACCTCATCAATATTCAGCCCTCTGCCGCTCTGTAGGGTGGTATCCCTCTTGAGCGCCTATCTGGACATTCTCTGATCTGTGTGGACCAAATAAGAGGCAAACTTTGAAGTTTGACCACTCGTGCCATTTGAAGTTTGCCTTTTATTTGGTCGAGACCGGAGTCTCCGGTCTGTGTGGACCGGAGTCTCCGGTGTGGTCCAGAGTGTCCCCTGGAGTCCCCGGAGGGGGCTCAAAAATTCAGCGTGGGACAGTCTGATAGGTGGTTCGGACGCTAGTCCGGAGGTTGGGCCGGAATCTCCGGTGTAGACCGGAGTCTCCGGTGTGACTTTTCCCCAACGGGAAGAAAACGGTCAGAAATCTGTGAGCCTATAAAAAGAGGCCCTTCTTCTCCAATGTTCTACTCGAGTTTTTATAGGATTTCTCCTCCATTCTTGACCCTCTTGAGCTTGCTCACCCTTCAATCCCTCCCTTGATTCTTGCATATACTTTAGGGATTTGAAAGAGGAGACCTAGATCTACAATCCCACCAATCCATCTCTCCTCTAGGTGAGGGGAACATCTTGGGATCTAGATCTTGGAGTCTTTTGTGGATTTCCTCCATTGTTCTTCCTCTCTTATTCCCCCACAAGCTTTTGTAGCTTTGGTGGAATTTGGGAGAGAAGGATTTGACCACTACTTGTGTTCTTGCCATTGCATTTGGTGCATCGGTTTGAGTTCTCCCCGAAGGATTTGGTGAGTGAAAGTTGAGAAGCTTTTTACTCTTTGGTTCTTGGAACCCTAGATGGTTTGTTGGTGTTGCAGGTTATGGACTTGGTGGCGTTTGTTGGGAGCCTCCAATTAAGTTGTGGAGAAGTGCCCCAACCTTGTGAGAGGTTTCGGTTTGCCACCAACAAGTGCACTGATAGTGGAAGTGTGGATCGATCCCGTTGGGGTAAGATTCACCATAGAATAAGGGAGGCCTTTTGTGGCGTAGGTGGTTAGATTCCACCCCCTCTACAAACGAGACGTGCTCCATGTTGGGAGGAACTCGGTAAAATTTCGACGTCCCCGCGTGCCTCGGTTATCTCTATACCCAAGCTCTTTACTTATGCACTTTACATTGTGACAGCCTTCGTGCTTGAAGTAATCTATATCTTTCTATCAAATTTTTGCTTGTATTGCTTAGCATAAGTTGTTGGTGCACATAGGTGAACCCTAGTTGTTCTAGTTTGTGCTCGACAAAGTAAACTCTAGTTTAATTCTGCCTTTGTTGAGCATCTCTCGAAAAAGTTTTAATCGCCTATTCACCCCCTCTTTAGGCGACATCTGTATCCTTTCAATGTTCTTACATATGCTTGTGTACAACCTGAAGGCAAGCATGTGAATGGCCCAATCTCCCATATTTAATCTCCTAACTTATGTCATCTTTTACCATACATCGGAGCAGAGGTAAGAGAGTTTTGGGATGGGATTGGCAAGATACTTTTCCATCGTCTTCAACATCCAGTATCCACCACAAAGAACACGTAGTCCACATCTCATAGGAATGAATTTGCGGGGTTGTGCCAAGTCTCCGTCTTAAAGATACACTGCATCCTTGAAGATAATATCAAGAGGGAGCCATCGCCTAGCGCCGTGAGATGCCCTATGGGGGCGCACCACACCAATCACCATTTCCACACCTCCATTACAACTAACTACATCCCCTCTTGTTTCTCATCATTGTCTTTGTGATGGGTTTTAATAACGCATGAACCCCTTTTTAATGAAATTTTATTTGAGTAAATGTTGGATCAAGGTGATATGGTATGCAAAGTTATATCATTCTAGTTTCTTTATGTTTCAATTATTTTTCCTTTTTGTGTTGCATATTAGTGTTCGGAGACTTTTGATACACCGGTTCGACTAGATACATATAACCATACAGACCTCACACATATAGATGCACAAGTTAATTGACTCATTGGTCCGTGGTAATGGGAACCAGTGGTAGACATATTTTTTGTTTGGTGAACACCCTCCTTTTTGCTCTCTTACTCCGATATTTGGGATAAAGATTTATTATGATTATCTTATTTGCTCTGAAGCCACTAGGTTCATACGTGGAACTTGGAGAGGCGCTTCTCAATCGCAGGTTTTTCTTGGCCCCTGGTCACTTTCGTGCTTCTAGGAGGGACATCATCTAGTTTTTGTACTTCATCTGCGCTGGTGCTTCTTAGTGTGAGAGCAAAATGTCTATATGTGAATTTGATAAGATACAAAGTATGGATTGTTTTATTTCGATGGTTGTGCCACAAAATCATGGCATTATTCGTTGATAATAGGGTCTATTTGATGGAGCTGGGGATAGTGACGATGCGCTAGGGACCTGATGACTCAATCATCATGTAAGTCTAGTTGGGGATTACCCTGAAGAGTATAAAGTCATTATATACTAGAAGGGCGTTGAAGACCATCCTGAAATTGGTCACCTAGGAGGTGCACCTTTTAGTTTAAAAGTTATCACCCTGGAGAATGTTACTCGAAGGGTGATTTGCCCGACTAGATTGTGCGCTATTCCGGAGATGATTGGTCTTGGACCTTGATCTACATTTTATCGATGGTAGATAGAGTGATGGGGTTAGATAAGCTTCCACAATCAACGAGGACGCGATGGACTTGCGGGTTGCTAATTATGAGGGACATTATAAGAGGGAGTCAATGAGTAAACAAATAATGGTTGGGTTAGTCCTTCTTATTGAAGGTGATATATACGAGTTCCACAAAGGTCAAGGCGATCTCGTGACCATCAGTGGTGGCAGCGAAAGGATCCTGGAGTTGGCCAAGATTGAAGGAGGAAGTCGATGGCGGAGAGAGAGAGAGAGAGTCTTGAGGGAAACCCTATGCCGCTCGATGATTGGGGACAGAGCAACGAGTCATGGGACATCGTGGTGTTGGCTATATGAAATTTCAGCCATACCCTCGGCATAGTAGTGTAACCACGGGAAAACCATCACGCCACTCTCCTCGGTTTGATGACACACGTTTAGATATACAACCATACTCCCTAATGATTAGGCCCAGCAAAAAGCTGACCCATCACGAGCAAACACACATAGGCTAACTAGCGGTTTGAGAAGCCGAGCAGGGAGAAAATGACCCTGCGTGATCAATTATCCACTGAGATTCAATTCGACGGTGGAGAGGTCTTGAGGCCTTGAAGGGGCTAGTATTAATATGTAACATCCCAAAAATATTAAACTAGAATCATCAAACTCTAATCATCAAATTTAGGGTTAACAAAAACTTTTCTAAATAAAAACATGAAAGCATTCATATGTGTATGCATCCTAATTTGGATTCTTTTGAATTGCCTTGTTTATGTGTTTCTTTGCTTGCAAAAGGATTCTTAGGTGAAATAAACATCATCTAAACAATCCACACACTTTTCCCAAAGACAAATAAATCAAAACAAACAAAATAAAGGAATGGTCATTTTGGCCAATTTAACTCACATGCCTGCTTTGGCTGTCTCAAACTTTCAGAACTTAACATAAACTTGTTTGGATCTTTACACCCCTTGATAGTACTCATAACAAA
Organism: Avena atlantica; assembly: GCA_910589765.1. Classification (NCBI taxonomy): domain Eukaryota; kingdom Viridiplantae; phylum Streptophyta; class Magnoliopsida; order Poales; family Poaceae; genus Avena; species Avena atlantica. The sequence continues at coordinate 358,001,066 of OU342734.1, read as the reverse complement.
GTATCAAGGCCCACTTTGTGATCATCGAGAAACTTTCAAATGCATAGTTTAAATGACAATTCAAAATTGAATCTTTATCATATGGGAAGATCCCACTTTTTCAAAAACCACTCAAACAAGCTCAACTTTCAAAACCCAAGCATCTGCAGACTAACCAACACCAATCTAGCACACCCACCAAAAAACTTTTAAAAATTCATAACTTGAATTCGTGCGGCCATTTCATCAAACACCTTGCAGATTCAAATCTAACAAAATCAAAACACTATAGTGTGCAGTGTTTTGAGCCTAACTGGTTCCCTCTCTAGCTCACAATAGCCTCAGTAGATCATCTAACGAACTTAACTAATCACTAGCACCACTGTGAGCTCGCCAATGCCATCAATGGTGAACAGCCGAAGCACACCATGCCACCCCAGTGTAGATAGCAAGCTAGGAAAGAAACTAGCCATGCCAACCTTGTCTGGGAGATCACCCATGCCTCACCGCCCCCTCTCGACCAGCCCTGCCTCGAAGACATCGACCAGAGCACCCAGGAACGCCGCGCCTGTGCCTCTGTCAACCATGCCGAGTGTGCGCCATGGCGCCACCCTCAACACACGCCCACAGACCGCGCGCCGCCCTCTCCGTGTGCATACACGATCGCCACCGACCCAGGAGACCTCCAGACATCCCCGTTCGCCGCCCCAAGCCTCACAGCCACCGCTCGCCGTCGAAGACGCCGCCTCTGCCGCGCAGAGCGTCGCGTGTTCCAGACCGTTTGCCACCGCCCCTACATGCGCATTAAAGCCGTAGAGCATCGCCAGGAGACCACCAAGCGATCACCACCGCCGGCCATGCCTCTAGCAGCCCGTAGCCATGTCGCCACCGTTGCCTGCCCATCCCGTTCGGTCTCGCCGTCGCGACTATAAATAGAGGCCACCCCCAGCCGAATTGAGCACACCATCTCACTCCCCTATCCTCACTGATCGTTCCACCCCGTTCCCGGAGCAAGGCGAGCAGCACTTCGCCGGAATTTCACCGGAGCCCGCCGCCTCTGGAGAAGAAGGGAGCCAGCGATTGGAGCCGCCCCAGGAGAAGCTGCCGGTACCAGGAGGTTCGCCGTCGTCGACTTCGTCGTTCGCCCGCCTTGCCGACCCTCGCCTGAGCCCGGTGAGCCCCCGACGACCCCCACCTGCCGCGTTAGGTTTCTGTCTCGCCGGCGTTGCCCAACGTCGACGATGACCCTCAGCCGTTGGATTAGAACTAGATCGAACGCACCACATCGTCCCATACCGCTTTGCACCCCCTCGTCTCACTGACGCGTGGGGATAGCAACTTAACTAGCCCGCGTAAGCGCTGTGCTTAGTAGGCCGGCCCAGTATCGTTTCCCGCGCAGCCCGGTCATTTGAATTTAACCTTTTCCATTTTATTTCAAACACACTTCTGCACCTAGATTCAAAAATCAACCCAGATCGATTCAGTGAACCAAATTGAATGAAACCAATTTTGTTAGAAAGGTCTGGAAATGCTGAATCCAAGCCCGTTGCATTCAAGTCATTTGGATCTATAGATCACCCTTGGTAAAAATAACAAGGCAGAACCTTTTATGCATTCAAACATTTTTCAAATTTAAACCATAATAGCTTTTGAGTTGATTCCAACTCTCAAAAATCACAATTGATCATACCTTTCAGAATATATAAAAATATATAGGTTTACTTACAGAAATAATGTTCAAGTAATAAAAGGATGCCACATAGGCATTTCTAGTCACTTTATTTAATTAAAATAAAAGGGTAAAACCTTATTAAATTGTGACACCACTTTAAATCATATTCCCATGGACTCAAATATGTGGTGATGACATGTGTCAACATGATCCCATGTTTGGTTTGGAGAATATTAAATCTTAAGTAGTTTTTCAATGAGTAGAAATTACTTTTCTAAAAATAAAAGGAATTAAACCAAGCTTTAATCTTGTAATGTTAGTGATGATGCTAGATCATCTATAGGACCCTTTTGTGTCATGATTGCAAGTAGTTAAGAATTTTGTTTGGTGATTGTGTACCTTGTATTTATTTATAGACGCTAGTACCGACCAAGGATACGAGGAAGAAGGAGGATACTACGAAGAAGAAGCCGTGGAGAACTTCAACCATTGCTCTGCACAAGGCAAGCCTTACTAATCAAGTTCACCTATGCAAGCCAATACTTGCTTGTCACCATGCCAACTATATGCCTTAAGCATAGATGATCCTACCCACTTGATAAACCAATCCTAGTTTTTACTTACAAGCTTTATACTTTATTTTCTTTATCAAAGCTATTACTTAGAGTTTACTTAAGTGGATTGTAGATACTAGAAAGATATTTGAAGGTTGCATAAAGAGCATAAATTTTTGCCTAAGCTAGATAATCTTGATATCATCCCAAGGCATAAGATTGAACTTAGTTGAAACTCTACTAGTTTACCACCCCTCATTAGTACTTACCCCCACTTGTAGATGCTAGTGCTAAGCATAAAACTTGATCAACTTTAGATGGGAATACTTGGTGGAAAAATGGTTATGAAAACCTTGGAATGATGGATCATTCTATTGAAATGTTTTGGACATATATCTGGCTTCTTGCAAAACAACCCTAGAGCTTAGTGTCCTATTACAAAAAACCCCTTCACTTGTTAGTATTAGTTTGCGATTACTTAAAGAGTACTCATGGCTTTGTCCCTGGCTATTCCCGTGGCCAGACTATGAAGAAGAGTACCTGGAGGATGGACCCCCGTAAGGTTACGACAACTAGGATCATCTCCCATCGTCAACATTGCCTGTGACCCCGAAGATGGAGCTTCGCCTACGCTACCGTTATTATTACGTATTCCGCTGCTTGTGTTGTATTAAGAACTGGATCATGAGATCCTTATTTGCGTAAAACCTTATGTATGGTTTGTAATGGATGATGTACTGTGGTATCCAATTCTGTTATGTCTTGCAAAAATGGTATTCCTGGGATTGCGATGTATGGCATAACAGGATCTGGGATTAAAAATCCGGGTGTTGACAAGTTGGTATCAGAGCCATCCTAACCATAGGAGACCCTAGTTAGACTGAACGTTTGAATCAAAAACTTAGTTTCAAAACCAAAAGAAACAAATATTTACAAAAACTTATTCCCATTCTTATCTCTTACTTCTTTCATGAAAATTCATGTTCCTCAAAAACTCTTGCAAAATACATAAAAATTTGACACACTTGATCACTCTACTAACTTACTCATCTTATATTCTTCTAGATGGACGTGAAGTACAACAAGTTTTACCAATTGGGAAATGGAGGAGACCTTATCTTTGAGAGGGATTTGGACTAGCTTTCGGAACTTCTGGAGCGTCCGCACCCCGAGTTCTTCGGAGCTCAGCTCAATTATCAAGGAGGAGAAGATCTGCAGTGGCTAATTGTTGCAAGTCTCCGAGGAAAGATTGAACCCCCCACTGCTGAGGGAATCCAATTTACCTTAAGAGAGAACAACTGGCTCGATGGACTTGCCAGGGCCATGCAGGAAGCTCTTGCCCGTCTGTGTGGGCAGAGTATCAACCAGATCAAGGGTACCCGCTTTGAGTTTTGCCCAAGGCATGATGCTAATGGACAACCACTGGAAGCCCCATTCCATCACGAGCTGAAGACCCAATTGGACTGCCTTAGCTTCATGATGTACGATCGTCAGCAGGAGTTGGATAACTGCCGTGATTACTCCAACCACAAGTCTGACATCATCAAGACGAAGGACCAAACCATCTCCATGCTAGCGAAGGATCGCAAGTCTCGCCGCCGTCATCTCGACAAGAAGGAGCACATAATTTGTGGCATCCCGCAAAACCACTACTAGAAAATCGCGTTGTTTTTGTGCATTGCATCGTCATCATCATGCATTGTTTGTCTGAACTATTTCGAAAAGCCTAGTTTTGCTTTGTACAAATACCCCTCTTTATTTCAAATGCAAAACCCCGATCGTATCGGATATTTTATTTACCTATAAACTATTTGCAAAGTAGCCTTGTTTTAAAATAAACAAAACAAAACAAACACATAATTACAAAACTAATAAAACCTAAACTCTAAATCCTATACCTACCTAGTCCTAATCTACCCACCAATCTCAGCTCGCCACCTCACCCTCTCCCCCAATCCCTACCCACCCTGCCACCTCATCAATCCCCCCTCTTTTTCCCCTCTCTCTCTTTCTCACACAGCCCCATCTACCCTCTCTCTCTTACACCCTGGCCCCACGCCACACAACACCACACAGCCACTCCTACCCCCTCTCTCTCTTCCCCCGGGTCCCACCCCCTGGGCCGAGCCAGCCCACTCTCCCAGGCCCCACTCTCCACCCCCACTCACCCGCGCCTGGCCCCACCAATCAGCCACTCTCCCTCTCCCCTGGTCAACCCACCCCTGGCCCCGCGTTCCCTGCCCCGTCCCCCACCTCCCGCACCGCCCGCTCCCTCCTCTCCCTCACGCGACCGCCCGCCTCTGTCCTCCTTATCCCTCCTCTGTGCCCACCGCCCTGCGGCCCTTCCCTCCCGCCGGCGCCGGCCTCCTCTCTCGCCGCTCGGTCCGCCTCGACCCCGTCCTTTCAGCCCATCGCCGCTCCCCCTCCGCCGTGGCCTCCGCCCGTTTCCTCCGTCGGCCGACCCCGCCGGCGCGTCCTCCCCCTCGCCTCTCCGGGCCGCACCTCCGCGCCCTGCTCCTCCCCGCCTCCTCCGCGTGACCCCGCGCCGGCCTGCGTCTCCCCTCGGCAGCCCCCGCCAAGCTCGCCTCGCCACGGGTTCCCCTCCGCCGCCGCTCTCCACGCCACCACCCGCCTCCCGCCTCTTCCTAGCTCGCGCCCGCGAGCTCCGTCCCCCTCCGCTCGCGCGCCGACGCTGCCGGAGCCGCGGGAGCCCTCCCCGCCTCGCCAGCTCGCTTCTGCTATCTCCCCGACCGGCCCTTCTCCGTCGCCCCCGGACGCCGCGAGCCCGTCACCATCCGCGAACCTCGCCGGATCTCCCTCCTTCCAAGCCGGTTCCCCTGCAGGCGCGCCTCCCGACGTTCCTCTGCGTCCGGCCGACGCCACTGCGAGCACTCCTCGATGGCCCTCCCCTCGCCGTCAGCGCCTCTTCGTCCCCGACGCCTACCTCGTCGGCTCGCGTCGCCGGAGCCTCCCATGAACACCGCTCTGCCTCTGTTCCGTCGGGGCCGCCCCAACACGCTTCGAGCCGGTTCCTCTGGACCTGCGTGCGCCCTGGTGGCCTGGTCGCCTTCTCCCCTGTCGAGACGGGGCTGCTAGTGATGTACATCCTTGGAGATCTGAACGTGCAGAGTTGGTGGTGAACTATGATGATGGTGATGCCACCCAAGAAGTACCGCAACCCCTCGAGAGTGCTATTCCTTTGGCTCGTCAAGCTCTCCTTCCCGGAGGCGTAGAAACAAGATCGTCAACAGGGACTCGAAGACCCGGATGCCGAAGCCGTTCCTGGATCCGATGGCCGGACCCTGAAGACCGATCTAGAGCGCCAAGGCCTTCGCATGGAGTCGGCAAGATCATCCTGAAACACCAAGATCAACTTCGCGGGCACCGAGCATCAAGATCTTCTCCGCAGATCGCCGAGAACACGGAACGCCAAGTTCTCCCCCTTGAACGCCAAGACCGTCAACATGACCCGAAGACCATGGATGCGCCAAGACCTACCTCCGTTATCCGAGAACGAACCCGCCGAGGCCGAACCCCAGATCCGAACCCTGAGACCGACCCCGAACCCCCGGACCAAGATCTGCCGAACCCTTATGTGTGACCCCTTTTTTCCCGAGCCCTATTTTATAAATGTAATAACAAATTGTTGCATATTAAATTGTCATACTTGCATGCATATTGTCATGTGGTTTGGGGGCCTTATGCCGATTCACCATATAATTAAATATGGGGCCCATATGTGGGCAAATCTAGCCTCATATTGGCCTCATTTAAATTGGTATAGCGAACCGGTGCTATATTTTGCCTTGTTCAACAACATTTAAATTGCGGGGGTTCTAAACAACTTGAACCGTTTAATTAATTGTCGGGACCCCCGGTTCCGTTAATCTTGCCTAATTGCATTGCACCTTTGCCATGTCATACATCATGCATGCATCATGCCCGATCTTCTGCTGTTGTGTTAAATAGTACATCCGGTGTTTCTTCTAGTGTTTCGCTTCTTCGAGGATAAGACCGTTGAGTTGATGTGAGTGTCGACCCGATCTTTGGATGAACCTTCGACAATGTTTTCAGGCGAGCATCTCCCCCTTTCTACCTATCTTACTTTTATAGTATTTATTCCCTTCTGTTGATCTATTGCTATCTGTGTTGCGTTGCTCTAGTTTTCGTACCCGTGATATCCCTTGCAGCCTTATATTTGCCTTGGACACCTCCTATTACCTGTTGTTTGGTAGATAGTCTTGCGCGTCGTAGTCGCTTGCTCAAGTGCTGTTGCGTGTCGTCAAGTGCCACAGTTGTTGGTGTATTGCCGCATGTTGAGGTTGGAGATGATCATGGCTTTACTTATCGTTCACTTTATTTACAGTTTAACAACTAAAATTGAAGTAAGTAAGCAGAGGCACAGATGGGCAATAGATGTTATTTGGTTGTTAACCGTCCACTTGTGTCCCATAGGACCCCGAGTGCTTGATACCTGTTCCTTGATTTATCGCGCTATCCACATCCGGGAGGATTATGGGACCCCCCTGAGCCAGAGCTTGATTCATTCTTATTTCTTGGGGCTACAAACTAGTTTGAGGTTTTATTTACTATCCTGTACTTATGCCATGCTACTGCTTTATTACGATTGTGCGAGGATCACACTGTACTGTTTAGGATCGGGACACGTTTTCGCGGTGTCGACAAGCCCAGTTTTGGGTTCCCAGTCGTTCACAGCCGTCCACCCAAACCTCGGGTCCGTCTCGGAGTCAGCTAACTTCGTTGCGGGTGTACTCCAAGGGGTGGCCCCCTGAAATATTTCTGAATCCTGTGATTGCTTTGTCGTGAAGGCCTCGTTGGGTTTTGATTTGGTTTTTCCGAGGTTGATCGAGTGTGTGTTGCTATTTGTGCACCCCGGCCGGGTTAAAACTTTCTGAAAGCCGTGTCCGCGGTTATGGACGACTTGGAGCACAGTATCTCGATCATAGACAACTATAACTAAAGTAGTGCTATAAATTTGACTTTATAATGACTAGTAATCAGCTCCACTACAATGGAATGGTTAAATAAAACTGCCAACAATTGCTTGTTTGGTTTGTCGCTTGCGACCATTGTGTCTGACTAGTAAGTATTGCAACTATAACGGAATGCCTAAATCAAAGTACCAACAACTGCTGGGTTTTGGGATATCTCATGCTAATTGTATCTAACTAGTAATTGTTGCAACTACAACGGACTGGTTAAATAAAACTGCCCACTGCTTATTTTATTAGGATGACTATCTATATTTGACTAGTAATTGCCGCAACTATAACTGAATAAATAAAACTGCCAATGGTGTGAGTTCCTCGGTTGACTTCCTCGTTTGGTCTCGAGGGGGAAACACCAGGATGGGTTTGTTTGATGGTAGCATCAGGTTGGTTTCGCTTAGGTCTTTCTTATCCCCCTCTGGTAGCCGACAGTTATACCGAGTCTCTATAGGCTGTTTAGTGCATGCTGCGCTGCCGCTTCAGTCCACCATACCTATGTAGGCGAGGACCGCCGAATTCTAGTCTCGCCGTGTACTGGCCTCAGTACTGACGCTCCTCTTTTTCCCTTGCCCTTTGTCGGCACCCCTTTTGTTTAAGCAGGTTTTGAGATCGACGCCGTTAGCAGGGTTACCCTTCCGGCTTGGCCTGGGCAGGGTTATGGACGCCATTGGTTATTCTTCAGGGCTCTTAGCCCCATTTGCATTTTGTCCGTAGTCGGACGCTGTATCGTTTTACAGGTGATTTGGATCTTTGTACCGTATATCTGTATTCTTGACTCATGGAGTCGTGTTGTATATATATCTGTTCTGTGGGTCCCATCGAGGACTGTTGTGTAATGTTATTACTTCGTTTTCCACCCTCACGAAAGTGCCTGGTGGGCACCTTTGAATCGTTTCTACGCGAGTTTGGCGGGAATCGCTGAAACTTGCATAGGGTCGATTCTGAGGGTGTTACATCATTGCCCGTCTTCGCCACCGTATCTCATCTTTGGAGGAGACCATCCATGAGAGAGACATGCAGTTGGAGGAAAGGGAGAATGCAGGAGAGGATCTTCGTGGAGACCCCTACTCCTATCTCAGCGATGATGATGATTTTCTGGAGGATCAGGCTATGGATTTCTTCACCAATGAGGATGATTGCGCCTTCATCGATGATGACGAGGATGATGAGGATGACGAATACACCGACTCCGAGGAGTAGTAGCACTTGAACACTAGCGTAGTGAGTAGTATTCGGTCCCACTTTATCATAGTTTCGAGAATGGTTCTTAAAACCATCTGTTTTTCTTTGTTGTGGTGTGTGTTGTACCGTGTGCTATGAATGAATGAATGAAAAGCAAGTTACTAGAAAATCTGAGTCAAACTTTAAAAACTTTGCAAAGCCCCAAAACCTTAGAAATTCCCCTCTTTTCTCATGATCTATCTCAATCTTCAGATGCCACGCGGAGGAAGTGGTTCATCCCCGGACCCGATGTTGCAGATCCTGCAAATGTTGACTTCTGATCGTGAAGCTGAAAGAGCCGAACGTCAAGCCAACCTAGCCACCCTACAACAGATAGCTCAGCTTGCCCACAACAATCAAGGCCACGGAAATCAGGACAACCATGGATCTAAGCTCAAGAATTTCCAGAATACCAACCCACCTGTTTTCACTAAGTCAGAGGAACCCCTCGATGCAGACGATTGGCTGCAGACCATGGAAAATAACCTAGAAGTTGCTGGAGTGGAAGCCAATGAGAAAGGCCTGTTCGCCACCCATTATCTAGCCGGAGATGCCAGAGCATGGTGGAACAGTGTTCGTGCAATGACCGGAGGCCAGATGATGACCTGGGAGAAATTCAAGGTCAAGTTCAGCAGAACCCATGTGCCACCGGGTTTAATCAAGAGGATGAGAGACGAGTTCAGAGAACTGAAGCAAGGAAGGATGACCGTAGTGGAATACCGGGACAAAATTTTGTCATTATCTAGGTATGCCCCGGATTGACACTGAAGCCAAGAAGAAAGAAAGATTCTTGAATGGTCTGCACGATGAGATGCAGACTGTGTTGGTCAATATTCCCTTTACGGATATTGAAGCCCTTGTCGACTCTGCCATCCAGATGGAAGGAAAGATCAACCAAGCCAATGAGAACCACAAGCGTCGCATGATGCATCAGCCAGTAACCCATCAGACCCCAAAGTATCGCCCTAACCCACCTCCAGGATTTGCCCCGAGAACCAACAGACCCCCGATGAACCGTCCGACCTATCCCAACCGTGCAAACCCTAGGCCCGGAGGAAATAACAACAACCCCGACAACTCTAGCAATTTAAACCGTGCCCCACCTAAGTTCAACAACAACAATGCTACCGCCAACCCCAACACTGCCCCGAGAACTGGAAGCAATGATGTGCCTGTAGCAGCAAAGGACAAGTCGCATGTAACTTGTTATGACTGTGGAAATAAAGGCCACTATTCCAACGAGTGCCCCAACAAGAAGAATGCTGCAGCCCCCAATACCAATGCCCAACTCAGCAGCAGCGTTGTGTTCAGCCAGGAAGGATATTTGCCCCAGGGAATTCACTCAACCGCAACGACCGTCTTTTTCTCATGCATGCTGAAGAAGCCCAGGAAGCGCCAAACGTCGTGCTGGGTATGTTTTCTGTTAATTCAGTACTTGCTCGAGTGTTGTTTGATTCTGGTGCATCGCACTCATTTGTCACCGAAGAATTTCCATGCACTAGTAAAATTCAACCAACCAAACTGAAGCATGTAATGATCGTTAAAATTCCCGGATCAACCACCAAAGCTAGGCAAATTTGCAAAGCCGTCCCTATCCGAATCCATGGCATAGATTTTTATGCTAATCTGATAGTACTCGGAACTAAAGGTTTGGAAGTAGTACTAGGAATGGATTGGATGTCCAAACATAAAGGATTGATTGACTGTCCCAAGAAAGCCATCACCATGACCAGTACAACCGGAATATCAGTCGAGCATATATCTGAAACCTTACCTCGTCAATTCAAGTGCAACAAGAGTATAGCCCAGCCTACCATTGACCAAGTCCGGATAGTCTGTGAATACCCCGATGTATTTCCAGATGTTTTGCCCGGTATGCCCCCAGATCGAGATATCGAGTTTACCATCGAACTAATTCCCGGAACAGGACCCATAGCCCAGAGACCATATAGTATGAACCCATCGGAACTAGCAAAACTGAAGAAGCAACTGGATTCCATGCTGGAAATTGGATTGATTCAACCAAGTGCGTCACCATGGAGATCACCTGTCTTGTTTGTGGACAAGAAGGATGGAGGTAACTGTTTGTGTACGGATTATAGGAAGTTGAATGATGTCACTATCAAGAACAAATACCCTTTGCCCAAGATAGAAGATTTGTCTGATCAGTTGACCAGTGCCAAAGTGTTTTCTAAGATTGATCTTAGAACTGGTTATCATCAACTCAAGATTCGTGCAGAGGATATTCCCAAGACTGCCTTTACCACCAGATATGGATTATACGAGTATACAGTCATGTCTTTTGGATTAACCAATGCCCCCGCTTATTTCATGAATCTCATGAATAAGATTTTTATGGACTTCCTGGATAAGTTTGTCGTTGTTTTCAACGATGACATCCTGATTTATTCCAAATCGGAAGAAGAACATGAGCTACACCTAAGGACCATTCTTGGAACCCTTAGAGAGCATCAGTTGTATGCCAAGTTTAGCAAATGTGAATTCTGGTTATAGGAAGTAGGATTCCTCGGTCACATTGTATCAGCCAGAGGAATTGCCGTTGACCCTGCCAAAGTGAAAGATGTAGAAGATTGGCAAGCCCCAACCACTCAAACCCAAGTTCGTGCATTTCTCGAATTGGCGGGATATTACCGCAAATTCATAGAAGGATTCTCGAGTATCGCCAGACCCATGACCCAATTGCTGAAAAAGGACAAGAAGTTTGAATGGACCGACAAATGTGAAGCAAGTTTTCAAGAACTCAAGAGAAGATTGATTTCAGCCCCAATCTTGATCATGCCGGATATCACTAAGCCCTTCGATGTGTATTGTGATGCATCCAAGATCGGTCTCGGATGTGTGCTAATGCAAGAAGGCAAAGTTATATCTTATCTATCTCGAAAATTAAAACAATATGAGCAAAATTACCCAACCCATGACCTCGAACTCGCAGCCGTAGTTTTTGCCCTGAAGACATGGAGACATTACCTGATGGGAAACCGCTGTGAGATTTATTCGGATCACACGAGCCTGAAATATATATTCACTCAGAAGGAGCTAAATATGAGGCAGAGAAGATGGATTGAGCTAATCAAGGATTACAACCTGGACATTCACTATCACCCTGGTAAAGCCAATGTGGTAGCAAATGCCCTTACCCGATTGTCGTGCCGCTTGAACTCCATGATCTTAAAGGAGCAACCAAGTCTGCACAAAGAGATGGAAAATTTTCGAATAGAATTAGTGAGTGAAGGATTTTTGGCTAGCATAGAACTCCAGCCCACTTTGATCAGTCAGATCAAAGAGGCGCAGAAAGGAAATGCTAGTATCGACGGAATCAAGCGTCATATCGGTACAGGCAAAGTACCCGGATTCACCGAAGACGAAGAAGGAGTTCTGTGGTACAAAGGACGCCTTTGTGTACCAGCAGATTCTGAGTTGAAAGAAGTTATTTTGAAGGAATCTCATGATACTCTTTATTCTATCCATCCCGGAGGAACTAAGATGTATCAAGATTTGAAAGAGCAATTTTGGTGGCATAAAAGGAAGAGAGAAATCGGAAGCTATATCGCCAAGTGTGATATATGTCAGCGAGTCAAGGCAGGACATCAAAGACCCGCTGGATTGTTGCAACCCTTGCAGATTCCGGAATGGAAATGGGATTCCGTTGGAATGGACTTTATCGCCGGATTGCCTACTTCTAGTAGGGGAAATGACTCTATCTAGGTCATAGTAGACAGATTGTCCAAAGTCGCCCATTTCTTACCCGTCAAGACCACATATCAGAGTTCGAAGCTAGCGGAGTTATACAATGCTAGAATAGTTATTTTGCATGGAGTCCCCAAGAACATCGTATCGGATCGAGGAACTCAGTTTACCTCGAGTTTCTGGAAGAAAGTTCAAGAAGGTTTAGGAACCCGCCTAGATTTCAGCACCGTGTGTCACCCTCAGACCGATGGACAAACGGAGCGAGTAAATCAAATACTCTAAGATACGCTGAGAGCCTGTGTGTTAGAATATGGATCCAAGTGGGAAGACTGTCTGCCATTTGCAGAATTTTCATACAACAACAGTTATCAGGCTAGTTTGCAAATGGCCTCATTTGAATTCATGTACGGAAGGAAGTGTCGCACCCCTTTGAACTGGTCGGAAGTAGGATAAAGTCAAATTTTCAGACCCGACATCCTACGAGAAGCGGAAGAGAAGGTTCACAAGATTCATGAGCACCTCAAGATAGCCCAGTCTAGACAGAAGAGTTACACCGACAAGAGACGTCGAGTCCTCGCCTTCAACATAGGAGATTTTGTGTATCTGAAGGTGTCGCTGACATGGTTATACCCTACGGGTACGTAACTTCAGCATACCTAGTCTAGCTCAAGGAAGGCCCACTGCAGGCATACGCTGGCCCATGAAGATTTTCGGGTGACCAAGGCCCAAGACATCTTCGGATCCTTGGAGAACAAGACTAGTTTAGATAGGAAACTCAAAAGGGCAAATGCCCTAGAACTTGTAACCGACTAGGACTATTCCCGGGACCTGCTTAAGTCTATATAAAGGCCAGGAGGGAATGTCCTAGGGCAACTCAACCAACCTCGACTCATACTTTCGCACACGCATCCACGCCAGATCGAATCTGCGCACCCTGTAACCTTCGGTTCCGCCGTAATCAAAGAGCAGACAAGCAGGAGTAGGGTTTTCCCTCCGGGGGCCTGAACCTGGGTAAATCTTGTGTCCCCTGGTTGCTTGTCTGTTAACCGTGCCACGATCTCTAGCATCCCCATCTTCTCCAAAACCCAAGTCCATAACAATGGGCATTGACGAGATTAAACCTCGTCAATTGGCGCCGTCTGTGGGAACTGGGGCTGCTGATTGTGCGGTCGTGACGGTTCCGACCCGATCGATCTACAACTCTGCGACGACGGAGAATCACCTCCTCTTCGGCACTTTCGACTTCACCGCCCACTCATCGGACACCATGAAGGATTTCGAGCCCGTAGGCGACGGACTCGAGATTTTGTTCGGGAGCTTCTGCTTCCAGGTGGGGCAAACTGGCACCCTCCGCCTCCCTGAGCGGGTGCCCGTGCCGTCAATCAGGCCCGCTTCATGGGCTCCACACCCCGTGCTATGCACGTCGCCATCAACAGATGAGTTCCACAGCAGCAGCAGCTGCAACTCCGATCTGTGCGGTCCACCCTCGGATGAAGGGACCTACGGTTCCGGATCCGAAAGCTGCGGCAGCAGCCAACCATTCTGCAGGCGCTATCTGTGCGCCGTAGTCATCCAGGCCGATGAGGAAACGCCTAACCCGCCGCCCAACCCCAACCCGCAGGACGGTAACGGCGAAAACAGGGAAAACAGAGGCCACCTCATCCAACTTAGCAAAGAAGGATGGGTCGAAGCACGCCGCGCCGTCGTAGGCGAAATAGTCCTACCTCTCGACTCCCCACGTGATCTGTTGAGGGCATACCACTACCTCCTCATCGAGGAACACAAGAAACAAGTCGAGATGCAGAAGACGCTCGATAAACGCAAGCAAGCAGCCTCTGAATCCAGCGCGCGACGAGCTGCGCTCTCCGCCATGGAACCCGGCTCTAGCACAAACAGAAATCAGGGAAACAAGCACCGTTCTCGGGTGGAAAACATGGACCCCAAGGAGCGGCGTGACGTGACCCGAACTCTCCACACATCATTCATGGATATGGACGCTGACGGCAACATCACCCCGAAGACACCACAAGCAGCGATCATGGCAGCCACCGCGTATCTCGCAGCTCTCCCACCTCCGAAGGGGGACCCAAAAAGGGCCATGCATAAATCCGCACTCACCGGACTAGGACTAATCGGAGCTGCGCTCCACGAAGACGCTCCTGCGGAGCCGAAGAAGAAATCTCCAGCCAGGCGCGACCGGAGCCCCACACCCTCATCCGAAGAGGAAGAGGAGCACGATCTTCCTCGAAGGAAGAAGAGATCCAACCACCACAAATGCTACTACGACGCCAGAGACAAGCTTACACAGCGCAAGATCGACAAAGCACGCGCCAAACGCGCATGCTCGTCTGAATCTGAGATGGACGAAGACGAAGGAGAACTCTGCGGGGCTCGATGCTTTAGCAGATCCGTCCGGCGAACGCAGATGCCACGCAACTTCAAGCTTCCTTCGGATACTCCGAAGTTCAACGGCACACAAGATCCAAAGTCCTGGCTCAGTGATCATCTGTCATTCGTCAAGCTTCACGGAGGCAACAAAGAAACCGCCATGCAATGCCTTCAGCTGCAGCTGACAGGCATGGCGCGAGTCTGGCTCAGCAGCCTATCATCAGGATCCATCCGAAGCTGGGAGGAGCTTTCTTACAGCTTCATCCGAAATTTCAAAGGCACCAGCAAGAGGCCCGCCTCAATCGAAGAATTGCGAGCCTGCACTCAAAGAACGGGTGAATCTATTCGCTCATACATACTACGCTGGTCTACGACCAAGAACTCCGCAGCACACATCTCCGAAGAGAGGGCCATCGACGCCTTCAGGGACGGCGTCAAGCGCCCAGACTTCAAGGAGGAACTTGGGCGTGTAAAGCCCAAGACACTCGATCACCTCAAGGAAATCGCCAACAGCTAGGCAGACAGCGAAGATTGCATCCAGCGACCGCAATCAGATGAAGAGGACGACTACGGCTGAAGACGTGAACGCCGCAGCAAGAGGAGATCGCGCATCTACGAGGATCGCGACGGACCCGACATGGTCGCGGCCGGCTACGCCGACCGCCGTAATGACAACAGCCGCAACAGCGGAGGATATCGCAGCGGAAGCTTCCGCGACAACGGACGACCAACGCAGTCATAGCAACGCCGCGACCGCGACAACGGACCCTCAGCCTTCGACAAACTTTCGGGTCCATGCACCATCCACTTCTACATCGACAAACAGGATGGCAAAAAGAAAGCCAGCCACATGCTTAAGGATTGTCGCGAGTTCCAAAAACTCAGCGAAGGCATGATGCAGATGAGGCAACAAGGTCCAATCCCTGCGTTCGGAAACACACCTGCGCCAGGTGAAATAGCACACGGAGCTCCACCACCGCCGCCTATTGGAGGCCAAAGTCAACCAGTCGCACCAGCGCAAAACAACGCCGGGGTCCCATACCCCCATCAAAAGGAGCACTCAATATGATACAGAAGGGACGCCCGACAAATAGAGTGCAGAAGAAAATCACTCGACAAATCAACTTGGCCGTGGCAACTCCGCCTGCAATCCCTGAGTACCTCAGCGGATCGGAGTCCTGCATCACATTCACTCGCGTGGACCACCCTTGCCAGATCCCTCGCCTAGGTCATGCTGCCCTAGTGCTGGAAGCGCAGATCGGAGGCTTCGAGATGAGTCGCGTCTTCATGGATGGCGACAGCGGCATCAACCTAATGTTCACAAGCACTCTAGTAGCTATGCGGATCCCGCAATGCAGCCTAGAACAATCAGACACAACGTTCCATGGCATTGTCCCAGGAAAGGGCATCTTCCCCCTAGGCAAAATAGGGCTCGACGCCATCTTCGGGAAACCGGACAACTTTCGGCAGGAGCGCCTAGAATTCGAAGTGGTGGACTGGCCGTCGCAATACCACGCCATCCTGGGACGTGTAGCATTCGCACGGTTCCTAGCCGTCCCACACTACGCATACTTGCTACTCAAGATGCCAGGACCAAGGGGCGTCATCACAGTCCACGGGAGCTTCACCCGATCGGACCAATGCGACAGGGATTTCAACAAAATCTCCCAGTCCTTCGGCATGCAAGACGAGCTCGTAAGGCTCCGCGAGGAGACGGACAATGGGCTACCCCCAGTCACAAGGCAGAACGCACCCGACATATCATTCGACTCCACTATCAACACTAAGAAAGTGAAGGTCCACCCGACAGACGCCTCAAAGACGACGCTGATCGCCAACGACCTCAGCACCGCATAGGAAGGCGCGCTCGTCGAATTCCTCCGTGAGCGCTAGGAAATATTCGCCTGGTGTCCTGCGAACATGCCAGAAGTTCCTAGGGAATTCGCCGAGCACGCACTCAATGTCTTCCCAGACACCAAGCCAGTCAAGCAGTCTATCCGAAGATTGTCGGAGCCACGAGCCGAAGCTATCGGCAAGGAGATCAACAGATTACTCGCAGCAGACTTCATACGGGAAATCAAGGAAAGCGAGTGGCTAGAAAATACGGTGATGGTCCCAAGAAGGACACGGACATCCTGCGGATGTGCGTAGACTTCACGTCACTAAATAAACACTGCCCTAAGGACCACTTCCCTCTTCCTCGGATCGACCAAATCATCGATTCAACTGCAGGTTGTGAGAAACTCTCCTTCCTCGATGCCTACTCAGGCTATAACCAGATTCGACTCAAGGTCGAAGATCAAGAGAAAACGGCGTTCATCACACCGTTCGGAGTATACTGCTACAACACAATGCCCTTCGGGCTAAAGAACGCGGGTGCCATGTACCAGCGATGCATGCAGGCCTGCCTCAAGGACCAGATCGGTCGCAACGTCCAAGTCTATGTCGACGACATAGTCATAAAAACCAAGGAGGCAAGAACACTTATCGACGATCTCCGCGAGACGTTCGACAACCTTGATCGCTACAGGATCAAGCTCAATCCAGAAAAATGCGCCTTCGGCGTCCCCTCGGGTCAGCTGTTCGGGTACTTCATCTCTCAACGAGGGATCGAAGCGAACCCGAAGAAAATCAAAGCTATCATGACAATGGAGAAGCCAAAAAACCTCAAGGGCGATCAACAGCTCGCAGGGCGAGTAGCGGCACTAAGCAGGTTCATCAGCCGCATGGGCGAGAAGGCCCTACCATTCTACCAGCTGCTACGCAAGGCAGACAAGTTCGAGTGGACACCAGAAGCAAATGACGCATTCGAAAGCCTCAAGCGGCTCCTCTCTACCTCGCCTGTTTTGGTCATGCCAAAAGAGCGCGAGCCCCTGTTGCTGTACATAGCAGCCACACACCAGGTGGTCAGCACAGTACTCGTGGTCGAACGACCCGAAGAAGGCAAGAACCACGGGGTACAACGCCCAATTTACTACCTCAGCGAGGTTCTCACTCCAACAAAACATCGGTACCCGCACTACCAAAAGCTAGCCTACGGCGTGTTCATGACGGCTCGACGACTGAGCCACTACTTCCAGGAGCACCAGGTGATGGTCGTCAACGAGGCGCCCCTGAACAGCATCCTAAATAACCCAGAGGCCACAGGACGCGTGGCCCTGTGGGGCATCGAACTATCACCCTTGGACATCGTCTACGAGAAGCGACACGCAATCAAATCTCAAGTCCTTCCGGACTTCTTGGTGCACTGGATGGAGCTGCAGCTGCCTGACACCCCAGACATGTCGCAGTCCTGGACAATGCATTTCGACGGCTCCAAACGCGAAGCCGGAGCAGGGGCAGGAGTCATACTGACCTCTCCGCAAGGTGACAAGATGAAGTACGTCCTTCGGATGAAATTCAGAGCCTCCAACAACGAAGCCGAATATGAAGCCCTGATCCATGGCATGAAGATGGCAAAAATATGCGGCGCAACGCGCCTGGTCATCTACGGTGAATCCAACCTTGTCGTACAGCAAACGATGAATGAGTGCGACGCACACGCCGAAAACATGATCGCGTACCGGGCGCTATACAACGCACTCGAAGGAGAATTCGACGGCTGCGAACTTCGGCACGTTGGAAGAGAGAGCAACGAGGAGGCCGATAGACTCGCCAACATTGGCTCCACTTGCGCCAAGGTACCACCAGGTGTGTTCCTCGAACAGATCTGCGTGCCATCCATCAAGCGGAAATTCCCTAAAGGATCACCCGAAGAAGCAGAGCACTCGGGGGCTACGCTACCCGAAGGTCAGGAAGGACACAAAAAGTTGGATACCGAAGTTTTCATGGTCAACCTGATTCAGGTCATGGCAGTCGAAGAAACTTGGACACGTCCATACCTCCAGTTCCTGACAAACGGAGAATGGCCTGACAACCCGACAGATGCTCGGCGCATATCTCGTCGGTCCAAAGCCTTCACCATCATCGACGGCGAGCTGTACAAACGCAGCATTACGGGTGTACTACAACGGTGCGTCACCATCGACGACGGCAAGGCCATACTCCAAGATATACATGAAGGCATATGCGGCCACCACGCAGGCAGCCGCTCCCTTGTCGCCAAAGCTCTGCGAGCAGGATTCTACTGGCCAACGGCCATGAGTGATGCGAAGGACATCGTCCGCAGATGCAACGGGTGCCAGTGGTTCGCCGACAAACCGCACGCACCTGGGTCCGAACTTCGACCCATACCCATAGCCTGTCCTTTTGCCCAATGGGGCCTCGACATGATCGGCAAACTGCCAAAATCCTCAAAGGGAGGACACGTTTTCCTCCTGGTAGCAGTTGACAAATTCACCAAATGAATCGAAGCCATGCTAGTCACCAACCAGAAGGGCACAACCGCCGTCAAGTTCTTCGAATCCATTGTCTACAGATTTGGCGTACCACACAGCATCATCACCGACAACGGATCGAACTTCATCTCCGAAGAATTCCAGGACTTCTGCGAAGGCCTCGGGATCAATATCACGTATGCCTCAGTAGCACACCCGCAAACAAACGGGCAAGTGGAAAAGGCCAACAGCCTAATCGGCGCTGGCATCAAGAAGCGCCTCATGAGCTCACTCGAGCACAAAGCTGGAAACTGGACGGAAGAGATACCGTCTGTCTTGTGGAGCTTACGTACTATGCCAAACAGCTCCACCGGCTACACACCGTTTTTCATGGTTCACGGAGCCGAGGCAGTGCTACCAGCCGAAGTACGCCATCAGGCTCCACGAGTCGTAGCGTACAGCGAAGCCGAGTCCACGACCGCACTCGAAGATGCCGTCGACACACTCGACGAAGCGCGGGATATAGCAGCAGCTAGATCAGCGGTATACCAGCAAAGTCTCCGCAACTACCACAGCCGTCGGCTGCGTCCAAGGTCCTTCGTCGAAGGAGACCTCGTCTTGCGACTCAAGCAAAAGCGACCGAACAAACTCGATTCACCATGGGAAGGACCCTACGCCATCACCGAGGTCATCCCAGGTGGCGCCTATCGCCTCAAGCACGTGGAGTCCGGAGTCGCATACTCCAACCCGTGGAACGTCTGACGATTCTACCCGTAGCAACCTACCCCCCTTTTTTTTCAATAAGGCTTTCAGCCAAGGCTATTCAGCCGAACCATGTACCTCCTCCATTACGATATAAATAAAGCTAAGTGTCTCGCCCCCAACCTTCGGTTGACTATTTTTCTGCAACTTTACTACACGCTACAATCGCACTCGGGGGCTCCCCCCACCTCACGATTTCATCGACTGAGGACCAAACGTGTACACCTGAGTAGCTGACTACGTCAGGCAAACGAAAAGGACACGTACTCAATCAAAGCACTGCGTGCTCACAAACAAGCAAACCTTTACAAAGGGCACATATACGCCCAGCCGCAATATACAAATTTTACATCTATCTATTTATTTTCAGGTCCTATCTACTCTGAAGAATAACCTGCGCACGCTGCTCAAACAAGTCTACAATTTGCTCGGCATACTGCCTTACAGCCGCGTAATGCGGACGCATGTTTCACTCGCCACCATCTGGTCGAGGAGGTGGCCCGGTCGCCACAGCAGCCAAATCTACATCAGGGCGGTGCACCCTCACAAGAGACAAGGCAGCCTTCACCCCTGCGACGAGCTGCTGCCGTACCAGCTCCTTGACATTTCTGGCATTCCGAAACTTCATCAGAAGACCCGCAAGAGTCGTTGGCATGACATCCAACGGAAACATGACGTGCAGTACCGAAGACAGTGATGTCTGCACCTGGCGGAGCACCCGCGAAACCTGGTAGACGCGATCCTGCACCGTTGCCAGAACCATGGCGCGATCACGGTCCATCCAGAAGAAGCCGCCGGCCTCCATGTCCTGTTGAGTCAAACAATTGACTCGAACAGTAATACGCTCCTTTTCTTCCCTCAGAGCAATATTGGCACCTGCGACAAACGCACAAAACAAGAGTAAGGCCAGCAGGCTCACCCGAAGAACTGGGCTACAGCCCGAAAGAAGGACCAACTTACATTGCAGCTGCTCGAACAGTCGACCTAGCTCCGCCATCAAATACTCCTCTCTGGCTGCACCACGCTCTGCTTTGGATTTCCAAACGTCAGCACGACCGTGCAACCCAAGCAAATCCCTCTCCAAGCTACGCACGCGATCCCGAATAAAAGCGAGCTGCGAGGAATCATCCAATGATGCTCGCAAGGGCCTTTCGGATGAAGTGTCAACTGGGTCAGCACCTGAAGGAACCTATAGCAGCAGAAAGGCACACAGACATTCAGCCAAGGATAAAAGCACAACACGGAGGAATTCATTGAAGTAAGGCCACTACGTGGCACAAGGATGGTACCACAAAAGATATTTACAATAGAAGCAGACTACAAACTACTCTACGCCTACTATGCATAAGGTGCAGGACACTGAGTCGCCTCAGAGCCAGACTGCCTAGCCTTAGCTTCGCCCTGCTGCCGCAGCGAGCGGAGTAGGTGGCGAAGGCTACCTCGGATCCATCCGCGGCCGTCGGCATCCGAGAGGTAATCTGGGGCAGGTCCAGCTCCGCCCCAGCCGCCATGGCCATTGCCAGCCCGACGGACGCGCCGATGCCCTTCTGCTTGCGCTTGTACGCTGCAGACGCTTCGCCCGACAGAGCCTCCGCCAGGGCATCCACATCTTCAAGGGACGCACCCTTCGGGAAGAGCTCCTGGTAGAAGCGACCAAGGACTTCTTTCGCCTTGGCGAGGGAGTTGACGACGGTGCTGCAGCGGTCTTCGACCGCTACAGTGGCATCATCCAGAGCACTCCCGTGCTCCAGAGCACCGCGGTCGAACTCAATACCTGCGGCATCTGCGACAAAAAGAAGAAAACATGAAGAAAGGCAACATAGAAGAAGATCCGAAGGAAAAGAAGCAAGTACAAACGCTAAAGCTCACCCGAAATAGCCTTGGCAGCAGCCATGAGCTTATCCGCCACCCCTTTTTCCCGAGCAGCCGCAACGGTGGCCAGCTGCTCTTCACGATCCGCGGCCTCCTGCTGCAGAAGCTCTTTTGCTTCGGCTGCCTTCGTCAGCTCTAGCTCAAGACGCTCTTTCACACCAACGGCAGCTTCGGCCTTTTGCTCCGATTGGCCAAGGCTCTTCTTCAGAGCATCAACCTCGCGGAGAGAGTCGTTATGTTCCTATGCATTTACAA
Source organism: Avena atlantica (assembly GCA_910589765.1). Classification (NCBI taxonomy): domain Eukaryota; kingdom Viridiplantae; phylum Streptophyta; class Magnoliopsida; order Poales; family Poaceae; genus Avena; species Avena atlantica. The sequence continues at coordinate 357,979,330 of OU342734.1, read as the reverse complement.
AAAGCAAGTGTCAAAGAAAAGGACCAGGATACGCAAGAAAAGTACTACAAGGAGACGAATACCTTGCAGTTGCCGCAGTTTTACTTCCAGCGTCAGGCGCTCCTCCACCAGCCGCTTGGCCTCTTGGACAAAAGGCTGCAGGAAAAGGCAACAGCAATAAGAACATGACTTGGGGGCTACGCCCCACACAAAGAAGCAAAATCAACATCAGCACTCGAAAACACTCGGGGGCTTCCCCCCATAACATTCAAGAAGAACAACTTACGTGCTCCGAAGGCGAACCCGCAGGCCCGCCTCCGAAATTCTGGGGCGCAAGTACCAGCCTCTCCTGCATAGGAGGAACTGGCACAGCGTCACCAGAAGTCACCACCGTCTGAGGAGGAGGCGACGCAATGTTCGACTCCCCCATCATCTCGCGCGCTCCATCACTAGAGCCGTCGGAAGATTGCCTGCACACGAACCAATCAACACAGGTGCAAAAACAACAAGGGAACAAAGGAAAACATAGGCAACAAGAAAACTTACGAGCCCAACGCGCTCAGGTCGAAGATAGGAGAAGCCCTTCGGGCCCTCTTCTCCTCCTTCTTTTCTTCCTTCTTCTCCTCCTTCTTTTCTTCCTTCTTCCGCTTTGCTGGCGGGTGCGGAGCAACAGCTCGCACAAGAATGGCAGGAAGAGGAGAGGAAGAACCCTCATGAACATCACCCTGACGCTCAAGGCCCAGAGGATTCCTGGGAGTCGGAGGAGTCGAGGCATCCGAAGACTCGCTGGAGCTCCGTGATTGCTTGCGCGAATGGTCCTCACTCGACTCGTCGGCATCCTCCGCTGGAGATCGCGCTGACGGTAGCTCGGACACGGAGTCCACGACTTCATTATCCGGGGCATTCGGATACCTTTCGGGCAATGGTGGTGCCATGCCCGGCACTTTGAAGCTCTACAAAAGGAGATGGAACTTTGTTAAGCAAACAAAGGAAAAAGTACACATCTGACAAAACAAAAGGGGAGCACTACGTGCGCAAATCTACACCTTCGGTACGGCCAACGTCGAAGAAAAGGGAGGAGTCCGCGACTTCCCCGGAATTTCTTCGTCTGCCTTGAACTTCAACAGCGCGCGAAGAGTCTTGTCAAGTTCCGCCTCGGAGATTTTCTCACTCGAAACCCTCGTCGGATCACGGCGCCCAGAGTAAAGAAACATCGTATGCGCCCTCGCTTGGAGAGGTTGCACCCGAAGCTCAAGAAACGTTCGGATGATGTCGACACCGTTCACCTCCTTCTCAGGAATCAGTTGGAGATCCTCCACTCGACGGTACAGGGCCTCAATCTCCGCCACCTCACCGTCTAAGATTTGGTTTTTCCAGGATCTTTTCTTCTCAATCAACTGGGAGGGGTCAAAAGGAACGAGACCAAAATCTTGCCCAGGTAGTACGGAGTCACGGATGTAAAACCATTTCCTCCGCCAGTACTGGACAGATTCAGACATGGAAAAGGAAAATAATTGGACATTGGGACTGAGAGAGATGATGAAACCCCCAATGGGATACACACCATCCGACCCAGATTGCCTCTTCACGGAATAAAGCTTCCGGAAGAGGCCAAAGTGCGGCTCAATGCCAAGCCAACACTCGCAAAGTGATAAAACACGCAATGTGGAGAAGGGAGTTGGGAGACAGATGATGCAAATGAACCCCATAGAAGAAGAGCAGTCCACGAAGGAAGTCATGGACTGGATACGAGAAACCATGCAAGACAAAGGCAAGAAACATAACCCGATACCCAGCTGGGGGACGGGGGATTACCTCATTGCCGGGGAGTCGCACGGCCGTCGCATCTTGCGGGATCAGGCTCCGCTCGCGCAGTTTGCGGAGATCGCTCTCCCGCGTCTCCGATCGCCGCCAGCCACCATCGGTGATGCGAGCAGTGGCGGTGCCCTTCTTGCCTACGGCGGCGCTGGTCCCAACCGCGGACGAGGATTTCTTTGTCTTCCCCATGACGCTGCAGCGGTGGTGGCGTTGGCAACGACAAAGAACAAAGGAAGTGTGGAAGGAAAGCTCAAGCACGCAGCAAGAATCGCTCAAGAACAAGAAGCCAGTGAACAGATGAACTGGTGAGGTGAAAAACAAAACACGATTTCACCCAGGATTATAACAGCGAAGACGACGCACGCCAACCGTCCATCGAGAGGACCTAACGCCAACGATAGATCTGACCGTACACGTGTCAACACCACAACAAACCGTCGTTACCACGCCGTCCACTACGCGCGGAAATCGAGGAGGCGCCGTAATCATCTCCACGCCCCGCGTGACCGGTCAATTCAAAGTCAGCAAGTGGGACCCACGCTTCGTCCCGTCAAGTCATCTCTGGCGCGGCAGACGCTTGAGGTCATCAATCGTAAGCACTAACGTCATCAAAAGCTATACTAGCACCACTTCGGCTCCATAGCTAAAAGTACTCACTCGAATCTACGATTCGACTAAATACTTGGGGACTACTCCTATCAGGAGCGCTGGTCGCGCACCCGACAGACAAATGAGGACAAAATTGCTTCTGTGAGTCCTACATCGAGTCTACGACTCCACTAAGGACTCGGGGGCTACTCCCATAGGGAGGATGGATTTAAGCATCCGAAAATTTTTGAGTCCTGCGGACCTAAGGACTGAAACAATGCTTAAACTAAAAGTCTCCGTTCGAGTCTACGACTCGAACAGACACTTGGGGGCTACTCCCATAGGGAGCGCTGGTCGCGCACCCTATGAAGTTTTCGACTGCGATCTTTCGGATCAGCACGCAAAAACTTTTTGGCAACTCTGCCCCAATAAAACGCTAAGTGAGCAACAATCTCCTTAGCCACCCGAAGCACCTCCGAGGTGATAAATGTTCGGATGCTGCGTCTGCGATGCAAAGATAAGACCTACAGATATCATCTGATGGCCTGGCAACGCACCTGACTGCGCTCTGCTAGTATGAATCCGTACCAACAGGTACGATGAAAAATCCTGACGGACGCGTTGGGTACACCAATTAAAATCACTGGAATTCCTCTCCTGTAAGTCCTCCGCGGCCTGAGTTGAATTACGCCAGCATATGTTCCAGGCCCGGGTTAAGGGACCCGAACCTGAAGAAGATCGTGTTGTTTCGTCCTAAGACAGTTAACTGACCCTGATCCGTCGGGTGAGTCAGGCACACGTATCAACAATCTCTACACATTCTCTTGAAAGACAGAGTTGCACCCGAAGGATTGAAGAGTCCTCAGCCGAATCTACGATTCGACTGATCACTCGGGGGCTACTGACATGGTTATACCCTACGGGTACGTAACTTCAGCATACCTAGTCCAGCTCAAGGGAAGGCCCACTGCAGGCATACGCTGGCCCATGAATATTTTCGGGTGACCAAGGCCCAAGACATCTTCGGATCCTTGGAGAACAAGACTAGTTTAGATAGGAAACTCAAAAGGGCAAACGCCCTAGAACTTGTAACCGACTAGGACTATGCCCGAGACCTGCTTAAGTCTATATAAAGGCCAGGAGGGCACGTCCTAGGGCAACTCAACCAACCTCGACTCATACTTTCGCACACGCATCCACGCCAGATCGAATCTGCGCACCCTGTAACCTTCGGTTCCGCCGTAATCAAAGAGCAGACAAGCAGGAGTAGGGTTTTCCCTCCGGGGGCCTGAACCTGGGTAAATCTTGTGTCCCCTGGCTGCTTGTCTGTTAATCGTGCCACGATCTCCAGCATCCCCATCTTCTCCAAAACCCAAGTCCATAACAATGGGCATTGCCGAGATTAAACCTCGTCAGTCGCCATTGAAGGTAATGCAGCGTTTCCAACTCAAAGGAAAGTTAGCCCCCAGATATATCGGACCTTTCAAAATTATGAACCGTCGAGGAGAAGTGTCGTATCAATTGGAACTATCCGAAGAGATGTCAGCTGTGCACAATGTGTTCCATATCTCATTACTTCGCAAGTGTCTCGAAGTCCCAGAGAAGACCGAAGTGTTCAAGAATATCGATCAACGGACCATAGAGATCAACGATGACCTGACCTATCCCGAAGTACCCATCCGTATTTTGGAAGAAGCTTTCAGAACTACCCGAACCAGAAGCATCAAGTTTCTCAATATTCAGTGGAGCAACCACACGGAAGAGGAAGCTACCTGGGAGCGCGAAGATCACATCAGGACGGAGTTTCCCGATCTTTTCAAATCCTAGGTAATCTTTTTCGTCCTTTTTCGAATCTCGGGACGAGATTTTGTTTAAGGGGGGAAGGTTTGTAACATCCCAAAAATATTAAACTAGAACCATCAAACTCTAATCATCAAATTTAGGGTTAACAAAAACTTTTCTAAATAAAAACATGAAAGCATTCATATGTGTATGCATCCTAATTTGGATTCTTTTGAATTGCCTTGTTTATGTGTTTTTTTGCTTGCAAAAGGATTCTTAGGTGAAATAAACATCATCTAAACAATCCCCACACTTTTCCCAAAGACAAATAAATCAAAACAAACAAAATAAAGGAATGGTCATTTTGGCCAATTTAACTCCCATGCCTACTTTGGCTGTCTCAAACTTTCAGAACTTAACATAAACTTGTTTGGATCTTTACACCCCTTGATAGTACTCATAACAAAGTATCAAGGCCCACTTTGTGATCATCCATAAACTTTCAAATGCGTAGTTTAAATGACAATTCAAAATTGAATCTTTATCATATGGGAAGATCCCACTTTTTCAAAAACCACTCAAACAAGCTCAACTTTCAAAACCCAAGCATCTGCAGACTCACCAGCACCAATCTAGCACACCCACCAAAAATATTTTCAAAATTCAAAACTTGAATTTATGCAGCCATTTCATCAAACACCTTGCAGATTCAAATCTAACAAAATCAAACACTATAGTGTGTAGTGTTTTGAGCCTAACTGGTTCCCTCTCTAGCTCACAATAGCCTCAGTAGATCATCTAACGAACTTAACTAATCACTAGCACCACTGTGAGCTCGCCAATGCCATCAATGGTGAACAGCCGAAGCACACCATGCCACCCCAATGTAGACAGTAAGCTAGGAAAGAAACTAGCCGTGCCAACCTTGTCTGGGAGATCACCCATGCCTCACCGCCCCCTCTCGACCAGCCCTGCCTCGAAGACATCGACCAGAGCACCCAGGAATGCCGCGCCCGTGCCTCTGTCAACCATGCCGAGCGTGCGCTAGAGCGCCACCCTCGACACACGCCCACAGACCGCGCGCCGCCCTCTCCGTGTGCATACACGATCGCCACCGACCCAGGAGACCGCCAGACATCCCCGTTCGCCGCCCCATGCCTCACATCCACAGCTCGCCGTCGAAGACACCGCCTCTGCCGCGCAGAGAGTCGCGTGTTCCAGACCGTTTGCCACCGCCCCTACATGCGCATTAAAGTCGTAGAGCATCGCCAGGAGACCACCAAGTGATCGCCACCACCGGCCATGCCTCTAGCAGCCCGTAGCCATGTCGCCACCGTCGCCTGCCCATCCCGTTCGGTCTCGTCGTCGCGACTATAAATAGAGGCAACCCCCAGCCGAATTGAGCACACCATCTCACTCCCCTCTCCTCACTGATCGTTCCACCCCGTTCCCGGAGCAAGGCGAGCAGCACTTCGCCAGAATTTCACCGGAGCCCGCTGCCTCTGGAGAAGAAGGGAGCCAGCGATTGGAGCCGCCCCAGGAGAAGCTGCCGGTACCAGGAGGTTCGCCGTCGTCGACTTCGTCGTTCGCCCGCCTCGCCGACCCTCGCCTGAGCCCGGTGAGCCCCCGACGACCCCCACCTGCCGCGTTAGGTTTCTGTCTCGCCGGCGTTGCCCAACGTCGACGATGACCCTCAGCCGTTGGATTAGAACTAGATCAAACGCACCACATCGTCCCATACCGCTTTGCACCCCCTCGTCTCACTGACGCATGGGGACAACAACTTAACTAGCATGCGTAAGCGCTGTGCTTAGTAGGCCGGCCCAGTATCGTTTCCCGCGCAGCCCAGTCATTTGAATTTAACCTTTTCCATTTTATTTCAAACACACTTCTTCACCTAGATTCAAAAATCAACCCAGATCGATTGAGTGAACCAAATTGAATGAAACCAATTTTGTTAGAAAGGTCTGGAAATGCTGAATCCAAGCCCGTTGCATTCAAGTCATTTGGATCTATAGATCACCCTTGGTAAAAATAACAAGGCAGAACCTTTTATGCATTCAAACATTTTTCAAATTTAAACCATAATAGCTTTTGAGTTGATTCCAACTCTCAAAAATCACAATTGATCATACCTTTCAGAATATATAAAAATATATATGTTTACTTACAGAAATAATGTTCAAGTAATAAAAGGATGCCACATAGGCATTTCTAGTCACTTTATTTAATTAAAATAAAAGGGTAAAACCTTATTAAATTGTGACACCACTTTAAATCATATTCCCATGGACTCAAATATGTGGTGATGACATGTGTCAACATGATCCCATGTTTGGTTTGGAGAATATTAAATCTTAAGTAGTTTTTCAATGAGTAGAAATTACTTTTCTAAAAATAAAAGGAATTAAACCAAGCTTTAATCTTGTAATGTTAGTGATGATGCTAGATCATCTATAGGACCCTTTTGTGTCATGATTGCAAGTAGTTAAGAATTTTGTTTAGTGATTGTGTACCTCGTATTTATTTATAGACGCTAGTACCGACCAAGGATACGAGGAAGAAGGAGGATACTACGAAGAAGAAGCCGAGGAGAACTTCAACCACTGCTCTGCACAAGGCAAGCCTTACTAATCAAGTTGACCTATGCAAGCCAATACTTGCTTGTCACCATGCCAACTATATGCCTTAAGCATAGATGATCCTACCCACTTGATAAACCAATCCTAGTTTTTACTTACAAGCTTTATAGTTTATTTCTTTATCAAAGCTATTACTTAGAGTTTACTTAAGTGAATTGTAGATACTAGAAAGATATTTGAAGGTTGCATAAAGAGCATAAAATTTGGCCTAAGCTAGATAATCTTGATATCATCCCAAGGCATAAGATTGAACTTAGTTGAAACTCTACTAGTTTACCACCCCTCATTAGTACTTACCCCCACTTGTAGATGCTAGTGCTAAGCATAAAACTTGATCAACTTTAGATGGGAATACTTGGTGGAAAAATGGTTATGAAAACCTTGGAATGATGGATCATTCTATTGAAATGTTTTGGACATGTGTTTCCAAACACCAGATGATTTTGGTGATGAAAATGTTAAGGCATGAGCCTTAGCCCTTTATAAAACTGATGGTTGTCTGGATGCGATACCATTCCAATTTTATCGTACAACCACAATACCCGAAGATTGGGTAGGGCTTGACTGGAAACTTATATACCCTAGTATTAGTTCCCTCACGACCAAGGTCTGAGCTGAGGCTACCTTGTGAAGATTGTCCACCTGTGCAGTACCCAAGATGACAGTTGGTCATGGTTGGGAGGCCAAACTCACAGGAGAGGTGCTTATACTAGGGCGTGTAATTAAAAGGTTATGATTGATTATCCGTATACTGAGTATGGTGAATTCAGGATTTGTTCCTGAAGGATGTATCGAATGTTGTGGTGAAAGTGTACAATCTCTGCAGAGTGTCAAACTATTCGAATAGCCGCGTCCGCGGTTATGGACAGTTGGAGTGGCCATATTGTTCCCCCGTCAGATGTTTTCAAAATGACTTGTGAAATAAATGGAGACTTTTACTTGACCACAACAGAGTTGTGATATGAAATACAAGTTCCCACTTAGGAGTTATAACATTGTGACTAGATTCTCTTGCTTCTGAACTTAGTGGAGATAAATCTGACTTCTTGCAAAACAACCCTAGAGATTAGTGTCCTATTACAAAAACCCTTTCACTTGTTAGTATTAGTTTGCGAGTACTTAAAAGTACTCATGGCTTTGTCCCTGGCTATTCCCGTGGCCAGACTATGAAGAAGAGTACTTGGAGGATGGACCCCGGGAAGGTTACGACAACTAGGATCATCTCCCATTGTCAGCATTGCCTGTGACCCCGAAGATGGAGCTTCGCCTACGCTACCGTTATTATTACGTATTCCGCTGCTTGTGTTGTATTAAGAACTGGATCACGATATCCTTGTTTGTGTAAAACCTTATGTATGGTTTGTAATGGATGATGTACTGTGGTATCCAATTCTGTTATGTCTCGCAAAAATGGTATTCCTGGGATTGTGATGTATGGCATAACAGGCATCTGGAATTAAAAATCCGGGTGTTGACTTAATATATTCCCTTTATCTAGATTTGCCCTAGACATTTTGTTGTTGCATAGACTAGGGATAATTGATACCATCATGGTACTAATGTATTCCCTTTATAAAAAACCTCTCACTATTGTATTTCACAATATGGATGAACAAAGACAACATGACAGGATGACAGTTCACATGTTATATCTTGGAAGAATCTGGAAAAATACCATTAGACTTACGAAAACCCAGAGCAGCACCTGGCACATGATAACCTTTTTTTTAATAAAACACCTATTTTACGGGATTCAAAAAAATTGAAAATAAATATGCGCTAACACATACATATTTCGGAGGTATGGTGAAAATTTTGGGAAAAAACACATTGTCTTTTGAAAATATAAAAAGACAAATTTCTCATAGAAAAATGTGTTTTCCTCTATATATAGTTAGAAATTTGTTTATTTTCTGTAGCCCAAAATAAAACGAATTTTCTACAGAAACTTTCTAAGGATATTCAAACCTTATACATGCATTTCCGATATAAATCTTGTGATTTTTTAAAATGCAAAAGTACAAATTTCAAATTAAATAAATAAAGGGCACCATGGTGTCCGGGTGCCGCAGGTCAGTTCTCACTCACGAAGACTTAAACTGAATTTTGCATATGTGTTTCTTTTAGATATCCTGGGTCGGATGTAGTTTATGTCTTTTAAGTACGGGGTTGTCTATGTCTGAGTTTTTCTTAAGTCTCAATCACCTAAAAAAAGTGCAACTATAATTAAAAGAAATGTACAACTCGTTCGTGTTGCATTTTCCTGGCAGAAAAGTGTAATTGTATTTTTTTTGCCAGTTCTTAATAGGCGGTTGCACTTTGTTAGGTGATTGAGACTTAATAAGTTCTCAGTTGACTGAGAAATAGCAAAACCGTTTAAATACTCCCTTCTATCTTAATGAAATGACAAGCAACCTTGTGTTGTTTCGGAAAAAACCTGTGATGAAATGAACTCATTTGCTATCTGCCAAGGCTTAAAATTATAAGCATTAACATAATAAGTGGTCAAAATCTAAACTCAGCCAATAACAAAAAATATTCTCTAAGACTAAAACAGAAACCTAACGTCCCCTAAATTAGATTATCCGGCACATAAATGGCGGCTACTTTGAAGCTCAGTGTGACTTACGGGGGTTATACAAGCCAAAGAACTAGGAGTACATAATATACTGGACCAAACGTATGAACAAACGTGGAATTCTAACTTGTCCTTGGACAAAAACGTGGGTAATGCCTCAATTATAAAAGTTTTGTCTTTCTTCCTGGAAGCCGGTAGCAGACTAGCAGGGCACGTACATTGTTCCACGGGGGCAAATGGCCCATTAGTCGTTTGAATAAGTCGAAGTGGAATAGAGAGATGACCAGAGACCCAATCCAAACCAGGTGCTCCATATATACCACCCCCTCCACATCCAACTCCCCTATCAGCCTCTCGCTTTGAAGCTGCTTCAGATACCAGTTCCAGTTTCCTCGTTACCTTCAGACTTCGGTTACCAGCATAGCAGCAACAGGAGGAGAAGAGGTAGTTGGTGTGGTCAGTCATGGCTGCGATGAGTTTGGTCAAGGCACCCATTGGGCAGGGTCTTCGGCCGGCGGGCCACAATCCTAGGAGGCGCGGTGGCGTGGTCAGGTCCTCGCTTCAGGGCGCCGCCGTTGGAAGCAGAGCGGAGTGGCTCACCAACTGTGCGGTGCTCTCCAGCAAGGTGGCCGCGCTCGTCTCCCACTCCACCACTAACGGCCACGTCGCGGCGGCGGCTGCGGCTGCAAACGGGGCGACGCTGGACTTGGTCCCTGTGAACGGTGCTAACGGCGGCGCAAGGAACCTGCCGGCACCGCTCCGGATCGCGGACCTGTCCCCGGCGCCGATGCACGGTTCGGAGCTACGTGTGGCGTACCAGGGTGTGCCGGGGGCGTACAGCGAGAAGGCGGCCGGCAAGGCGTACCAAGGCTGCGACGCCATCCCCTGCGACCAGTTCGACGTTGCGTTCCAGGCCGTGGAGAACTGGGTCGCGGACCGCGCCGTGCTCCCCGTGGAGAACTCGCTGGGGGGCAGCATCCACCGCAACTACGACCTCCTTCTCCGTCACCGCCTCCACATCGTCGGCGAGGTGCAGCTCCCCGTGCACCACTGCCTCCTCGCGCTGCCGGGCGTGCGAAAGGAGGACATCACCCGCATCATCAGCCACCCGCAGGCGCTGGCGCAGTGCGAGCACTCCATCACACGCATGGGCCTCAACGTCGTCCGCGAGGCCTTCGACGACACCGCTCGCGCCGCCGAGTACATCGCCACCAACGGCCTCCGTGACACGGCCGCCGTCGCGTCCTCCCGCGCCGCCGAGCTGTACGGCATGAAGGTGCTCGCCGACGGCATCCAGGACGACTGCGGCAACGTGACGCGGTTCGTGATGCTGGCGAGGGAGCCCATCGTGCCGCGCATGGACCGGCCCTTCAAGACCAGCATCGTCTTCGCGCACGACAAGGAGGGCACCTCCATGCTCTTCAAGGTGCTCTCCGCCTTCGCCTTCCGCGACATCAACCTCACAAAGATCGAGAGCCGGCCGCACAGGCCCATCCGCCTTGCCGACGACGCCAGCAGCGGCACGGCCGCCAAGACGTTCGAGTACGTGTTCTACGCGGACTTCCAGGGCTCCCTTGCGGACCCGCGCGTGCAAAACGCGCTTGCAGAGGTACAGGAGTTCACCTCGTTCTTGCGGGTGCTGGGGAGCTACCCCATGGACATGACTCCCATGACCGCCGGCTCCTCCTCCACCATTACATCATCTGATTCTTCGCCGGCTCCTTCGTCTGGTCGCTAGAGCAAGTGAGGACAATCGATCGGTTGAGTAGGGACGTCGGTTAGTATGGTACTGCCGTCCTGCTCCTCGCGCATCGCCGGGAGTAATTAACTTTGTTCTTTCTTTTCGTATCACGATATGTGTAATTGTTCCATTCGTGCTAACTACTATAGTCCGCAGCAAATATATCTCTGTGAATTTGATCATGAGCTAGCGCGCGAACGTGCCCGCAGCGGCTCCCTAGCGCGACGCCCATGCCCACATGATTTTGATCCAACTTTGCAAGAAAAATCCAGGAAAAAACACAAATAAAACTGAAAATGCCATGCAAAAATGAAAAATGCTATGGCAACTTGGGTGTGCGTATGCTCAGAGGGACTAGAGAGAGCACGTTCTCCTTTGATTTTGGAATTTATTTTGGGACTGTCATAGCTTGCTGCCGCCTAATTCGTGCGACCCATCAGGAATTGCCCGGTAACATGCCCACATGATTTTTTTTTAGAAACACATTACAATCAAAGACGCTTACAACACGTACATGCACCCACCCCTATGAACGCACACACGCACATCCTACCCTTATGAGCACCTCCGAGAAACTGAGCCGACGAATCGGGTCTTGAGATTGACGAAGTCACCACAGGCGCATCGCTGTCGACGGGAACGTCGCCTTCCACTAAGAATATTTCGCCTTTTATGCAACACACAGTGTCAAACCTGGGGTTTGAACTCTCGTGGGCTGAGGTACAACCACCCTCCTAACCATCCAACCAGAGGTTGGTTTGCATGCCCACATGATTTTGCAAGAAAAATCCAAAAACAAAACACAAAAATAAACTAAAAATGCCATATAAAAATGAAAAATGCTATGGCAACTTAGGTGCGTGTATGCTCAGAGGGACTAGAGTATACCTGGGCGTTTGTCGGGCCTAACCGAGCTCGGGCCATGCTTGAAGAAGGTTGTCCGTGCATTTCCTAGGCTCGAGCCCGGCCTGGCCCGATTGTCGGGCCTAAATTTCCTGCCCAGGCCTAGCCTGAACTGCATAAATACCACCGGGCTGTCGGCCCGTCGGGCCAGGCCTTCCCTATTTCCTCCATTCTCCAGGCCCAAGCCCGGCCCAAGTAGCACACGGGCCTCAAAACTGCTACCCAGGCTTGGCCCGTGGGATAGAAAAGCCCGGACTGTCAGGATTTTTTCTGGCTGGGTCAGGCCAGGCCGTGTGGGGCCGGGCCGCGTGGGTCGGGCTGCCCATGCCCAACTATAGACTAGAAAGAGCACGCTCTCCTTAGATTTTGGGATTTATTTTGGAACCGCCACCGTTTGCGGACGCCTAATTCATGTCATCCGCCAGGAATTGCTTGGTAACATGAAGAACCTGTCACCCGTCAGGAATTGCTCGGTAACATGAAGAACCTGTCGTCGCTTCCAAGATGAGGTTCGCGGGATACAAATTTTCTTTTCTATTATAGATGTTGACATTTATACTATAGTATATACTAGTTGAATGTCCACGTTTCTACGGAATAAAAGTACGATGACGGCCTCAAGCGATTAGCCAACTTCTTTAATGGAAGCCATGTACGTACTAAACATTTTATGTTTTTCACTGCGAGCCTTATCCTCAGCTGTACAACAAGTCTCTCGAAACAGGTTTTGGCCTTGCTTTATAAATAAACCAACCGTACACGAAGTACAAGGTCTGACCCACAAACATCACGGCCACAACCAAAGAGAAAGAAAAAAAGTCACATCATAGCTGGGGCCATAGCACAAGACAACCCAAAATAAAAGCAAAAGGCGGCGGCGGGGGGGGGGGGGGGGGGGGGGGGGGGGGGGGACGAAGATGCTGGCAAACTCAAGGTCGCGCAGTCGAAGGTGCTCGGGCCACGTAGGGGATCGCCGTCGTCCTCAAAGCGTGAAGGGATGCGTCAAAGGCGGCCGGTCACGCTGACGCACCAAGGGGACCACTGCTGCAGATAAGCAAGCAAAGCAAAAAATAGAGTCAGACGCCCGGGTAGGGAAAATCCTGTCGACCACCATCTTGTAGCCCATATTCCACAACGTCCAGGCAATGGCCGCAAACATGAGCCAGAAGAGGCGGAGCCCTCCCCCGGCTCTGTTTGCCTGCGCCTGCAGGAACCCCCCCCCCATTTCATGCGCCTTCCACACTGGGCCCAAAGCTTCCCTAACAAAACTCCATAGAAACTGCGCCACCGAGCAGGAGAACATAATATGGCCGCATATCTTCAGGGTCCCACATAGGGGACACCGGCCATTGCCGGGGCCACTGCGCTTGGCCACCTCTACTCCCGAGGGTAACCGGTCACGTAGCAATTGCCAAACAAAGATGCAAATACTGAGGGGTGTGGGGGCCTTCCAAAGAGCCGACGTCCACCGCAATTCAGGCCCCTGGAAGAGGGCCCGATATGACGAACTCACCGAGAACTCCCCTGACGCCAGCAGTTGCCAAGAGGCCGAGTTCGGCTCCTTAGACAAAGCGGCAGGGAGAACCTCTAGCAGGTGATGAAACTCATAAGCCTCCGCCGCTGTTGGGGATATGCTATATGGGTATCCTCATACCATGTCTCCTATCCGGATAACCCGGGTGACCCACATTTGGTAGCATGTCCCATGGCCTGCTGGGCGGCCCAGTTAGATGGATCCAGAAGGGAGGCCCATGCCGGATAAAGGAAGGCTACGGTTGGAGTCACCGACGTACCCGGAGCCTTGGAGTACAAGACACACAAGACTAGTAATAGTCGGTGTAGGACTTTGTAACCTGTGCGGCTAGGACTTTTTCCTGTAACCCTAGGACCTGGCGACTATATAAGTCGGGCCTATGGGAGCCTTTAGGGCACAACTTCAGACAATCTCAGACAACCTCGCACAGCAAACCTATCTCTGTAACTCGGCGTATTGCCCTTATAGTGATTTATAGCAGGAGTAGGATTCCGCCACCGTTGTGAGATCTGAACCTGGGTAAACTGTGTTACCTCGTACCCGTCAACCGTCCGCCTTCCCCCACGTCTCTAAACACTCACTATGAGGACCCCTCCATGGCATACTCGTCGGTAATACCACGACAGTTGGCGCCCACCGTGGGGCATGAGGCTCTTCAGCGGGCGAGGACCAAGATCTTCGTGGGAATCGGCGAAACCGTAGCCATCGGTCGCGTTCTCTTCTCCGGCAATGTTCCGATCGTCCCTCCCGACGAGTTCTGGATTCTGGCGAAGACGAACCCTATGCGATGTTCGATCGTTCCTATCGGAGACATCCACCTCTTCATCAGCGAAACCGACTCGGGCACTAGTTCCCTGGGAGTCGGAGGAGCATCAAGGCCCGCACGGACCGCCTATGGGCAGGACACGTTCGCGGAAGGATCGATGTCGGATCTCTCTTTGGAGTTTGCTGGCAAGGATCGAAAAAATTCAAGGCCCACCCAAACCGCCCCTGTGCAGGACATAACGGTGGAAGATCGCTGCAAGTCCGCCGGCTTCGCCAGTGCGTCTGGACAACAGAGATCCAAGTTCGTCGGTGTGGTTACCATCTTCGATCTGGCGTGTTGTGTTCAGAGAGAGGGCGAAAACCCCCGTGATTACCTGGCCAGGTGGCTCCGCATACGAGCCGATCTGGTCCACTACCCCAATGATGATGCCATGTATCACTTTGTGGAAGGACTGGACCATGGCACACTTCTCCGACATTCTCTAAGACGGCAGCAGGCATCAGGACGCCTTACCTTCGAAGGCATGGTGAACACCGTCAACAACTACGCGGAGGCTGAAGCGGCAGCTCAGACAGCGCTTGCGCTCATTGACGGAGCCCCTCCAATTCAGCCACCACCACCACCGCCTCCGGCCGCCATCGTCGCAGCTGCGCCGCCACCTCCAGTCATCGTCGCTGCTGTTGCACCTCCACCCCCCGTCATCGAGGAAGTCCTGGCACCCTCCGACTCTGTGATTGACGCACTTTATGCCAACTTCGGTGCAGATTCGGAGGAGATAGATTTCAGTCCAGAGGAACTAGACTCCGCCATGCAGGAGATGGAGGAGGAGTACACGCGCGACGCGCAAGCTAACAATGCTGTCACATGTCGAGAGGTGTTCATCACCATTGGGATGGCTATGGATGAAGATCAACCCGGACGAGCTCCGCCTACTGCGCTGGAAAAGGGGAAGGGGCCACTCGTTGCTGTTGACGATGATCGCGCAAAGGTCATGCCTCCTCCGCCTAACCCAGTGCAGCAGCCGCAGGAACTCGGCACCGGCCCGTGCAACAACAACACCGCAAACTTGCCGCCTCCGACATCTATGTCTGCTGCTGCCCAAGTTACTCCAACTGATAGAGTAATGTACGGCAATCTCCTCGTTGAGATACTGACCATAGCCCATATCCGGAACGTGACTCAGCTTGACGAGAAGTGCTAGCAGCTGCTGGAGGAAGCGCAGGCCATCGCGGAGCAAGGCGCTAAGCTAGATCGCGATCTAGTCAACGTGCAGAAGTCCATAGAGAAGGCTAGAGCAATGGAGGCCGAGTACAAGACTCTGCTGCAACAGCAGAAGGACAAGAAAGCTCTGGCTCGCGTCATCAACGATCCTGGTGTACCGCGAAACCTAGGATGGGCTCCCTCGAAGCCGGCACAGGCCAAGCCATACATTGACAGTGAAGGCAAACAGGTGATGCCCACCCCACTCCTTAACCTCGCCGTCGCCAAGACCCTTGTGAAGCAGGATAGATCGCCCGAGGCAGTGGAACAAGTCTATGACCTAGTGGCCAAGGTGGTGAAGCAGCAGGAAAAGGCCACCTCTCAGAGGCTTGAGTCTGACCCAGCGCTTTGCCAGTCTAGCCAACATAAGCCGCCAAGGGACAGATCTCCTCTCGATGTCAGGTCCCAGACGGGTTCACCAGACCGAAGACGGAGGGACGCGCGCAACATGAAGGATGCTATCCCCATATCCTCTGGCCACGGAGAAAAGACCCGACCTCGTCGCCCATCACCGCCGCCCCGATCCCCCCGACATCGCGAAGATCCCAAGGCTCACCATAATACAGATATGCCCCCGCCTAGGCAGTGCGGCATCGTCATCCGTGACAACACGGAGCAGACCCGTCATGACGGAGAGCGCAACCAAGGACACAAGAGCAGGTCACGCCATGACCCTCCGCGTCCGACAAGCAACCGTGACAGGCGTGAGGCGTCGCAGGAGGGTAACAGCAAGAAGGCTAACCCACTGCCACCTCCACCTCCGTCACCACCTAGCAGTCACCATGGCGGAGGAGGCCGGCGTCGTTCACGCAGCCCATATCCCGTTGACAAGAACAAGAAGAACCCGGAGCCATACGATGCACGTTCGCAGATCGATAAGATCCATGAGGCTCGGGAAGGACCATACGTGGACCACGTTGCTTTGGACCCACAATACGGTCCGCAACTTATCCCAAAGGTTTCCGGATTGACAAGACCATCAAACCCTATGATGGCACTGCCAAGCCAGCCACATGGTTGCAGGACTACGAAAACACAGTGGAGATTGTCGGAGGTAACCCCAACGTTGTCGTCAAGTACCTCCCTTTGATGTTGGCGGGCACGGCCCGTCAATGGATTGACAACTTGCCGGAGAAATCCATCTGCAATTGGTTGGACATGCAAGAAGCGTTCACCAAGAACTTTGAGGGTACGTTGGAGATCTACAACGGTGCGTGCAAGAGAAAGAAGAGACATCTCGTGCTTACCTCTCCCGCTGGCTGGATATGAAGAATTCCTACGCAGGAGTGCACGCTCAGATCGCCATGGCCGCCTTCATCGATGGGATGGAAAGGAGCACATTGCTGCGACAAGCTGAAGCGCTTGTAGGATAATCACCAGCTTGACTTGAACCAGATGATTCAGTTGGCTAGTGAGTTCGCAGCTGCCGACGACGATGCTCGCGGCTCCTTGCTGGCAACGGCCGTTCCAACTCAAGCTCGGAGGAACAGCAGTACAAAGCGGAAAACCGCTCCAGAAGAAAAGCAATCTACCGACATGGTCGCTATGACTTTTGCAGGACGAGGTGATGGCGGACAACGTGGCCAAGGACGGGGAGCTGGTCGTGGGCAGCAACGAGGAAGTGAAACTACCTCGGCGCCGCTCCGCGTTCCCCAAACCTACAAGGAGTACCGCGATATGTCATGCCTCGTACACCTCGATGTCAACGGCAAGGCTACCCATACCAATCAACACTGCAAGTTCGTCAACGACCTCAAGGAAGACCCAGAGTCCGGCTACAAGCGAAGTCGGAAGAACAGACCGCGAGGCAAAGGAAAGAGGAAGAAGAAGGAGGAGGCATCCAAGGATTCAAGTGACATGGACGAGGACGTTGACTCCAAGCACGCCGCCAAGAGCGACGATAAGGGCAAGAACCCCTTTGTGAAGAAGGCGCCAGTCTACCACACTTTCCTTGGCACCCCCACCGTTCGACAACAGAAGACCTCTCTAAGGATCCTGATGGCTACTCTACCCCCAGTTCCCCAGTACTTGCGCTGGTCGGAGGTTCCAATAACTTGGGACAGGATGGACCACCTAGACCTTATTCCTACGGAGAACCAATACGCCATGGTCATCAACCCCTTGATTGACGGCGTGGAGTTCACGAAGTGTATGGTGGACAGTGGAAGCAACATCAACATCATGTACCTGGATACACTGCAGAAGATGAACTTGACGGAGGCAAACCTACGGCGGACCAACACCATCTTCCATGGCGTAGTTCCTGGTCGGGAGGCTCAGTCCCTTGGGTGCATTACACTTCAGGTTGCCTTTGGCGATGTTAATAATTATCGCCAAGAGCGCATGACCTTTGAGGTGGTCCCCTTCAATAGCGTGTACCACGTCATATTCGGCCGCGACATATTCCACACGTTCAAGGACAAGCCATGCTTCGTCTACAACAAACTCAAGATACCCGGACCAAACAGTGTCATCATCGTATCCGGAAGCTTTACCAAGGCAAGGGACTGCAAGATTAACGAAGAAGCCTTCACGGAAGCTGTCATCTATAGCGAAGAATTCAAATAGATTCAGAGCAAGGTCGATGATTCGGAGATTCCCGCGTCGAAGAAGCAGATCTCCGACTCCGTTCCTGTGTTCAAGGCCGCCATCGAGACCAAGCCGGTGGAACTTGTGGTAGGCGATGCCTCCAAGGTCACCGCCATTGGGACGAACCTGGATCCCAAATAGGAAAGCACGCTCATCGAGTTCCTCCGTGAGAATAGGGACATCTTTGCCTGGCAACCTCCCGACATGAAATGTGTACCTAGGGAACTTGCTGAGCACAGCTTAAACATTGATCCAAAATCCAAACCAGTGAAACAACCTCTACGACGCTTTGGAGATGAGAAGAGACGCGCCATTGGCAAAGAGATAGCTAGGTTACTTAAGGCTAGATTTATCCGAGAAGTCCTTCACACCCAATGGGTGGCCAATCCTATACTTGTCCCCAAAAAGGGAACCAATGAATTAAGAATGTGCGTTGATTACACCGGCTTGAACAAAGCATGTCCCAAAGATTCATTTGCTTTGCCTCGCATTGACCAAGACATTGACTCGACGGCTGGCTTCGAACTTTTGTGTTTTCTCGATGCATACTCAGGATACCACCAGATAAAGATGAGGAAGTCGGACCAATTGGCCACTTCGTTCACTACCCCATACGACACGTTTTGCTATGTTACGATGCCCTTTGGGTTGAAAAACGCAGCTGCTACGTACCAGCGGACAATGCAACATTGTCTTCACGACCAAATTGGTCGGAACATTCCCGCCTATGTGGACGATATCGCGGTGATGTCTAAAAAGTCAAATGACTTAATCTCCGACTTAAAAGAAACCTTTGATAATCTCCAAAAATACAACATAATGCTTAACCCTAAGAAGTGCGTCTTCGGGGTTCCAGCTGGAAAATTGTTGGGATTCATCGTTTCCTAGCGCGGAATCGAGGTAAACCCGTAGAAAATTAAGGCCATCTTAAACATAAACCGTCCTACGTGCCTAAAGGACATTCAACGACTAACAGGTTGTGTTGCAGCAGTTAGTCGGTTCATCAGTCGACTTGGAGAGAAGGCTCTGCCGCTGTACAAGTTGCTAAAGAAGGCGGACAAATTCACGTGGACGGACGAAGCAGATGCAACATTGAAGCAGCTCAAGGAGATTCTTTCCTCAGCGCCCATCCTTACAGCGCCCGAGCCTGGCGAGCCCCTGTTAATTTACATGGCAGCAACCAATCGGGTAATCAGCATCGGCGTCGTGGTAGAGAGGAAAGAACCAAGCTATGAGCACGGAGTTCAACGACCAGTTTACTATGTGAGCGAGGTCTTGACGGAGTCCAAGCAGCATTACCCGCACTACCAGAAGATAGCTTATGGAGTATTCCTTGCTTCTCGGAAGCTGAGGCACTACTTTCAGGAGCACCCAATCACAGTGGTGAGCAAGACTCCACTGTCCGACATTATCAACAACAGCGACGCTACATGAAGGGTCGTGAAGTGGGGCATTGAACTTGCCGCCTTCGAGATCACCTACAAGAGACGCGACGCTATCAAGTCACAAGCCTTGGCGGATTTTGTTGCAGATTGGACGGAGATGCCAGATGCTACTCTGTTGCCGGAATCAGAGTACTGGGTGATGCACTTTGACGGATCAAAGCTGCTCAATGGCTCGGGGGCTGGTGTATTACTATAGTCACCAACAGAAGACAAGCTACACTACGTTCTGCAGATCCACTTCGAGGCTACAAATAACATGACGGAGTATGAAGCACTCATTCACGGACTACGTGTAGCCGAGGATATTGGCATCAAGCGCATAGTTTGCTGTGGAGATTCCGACTTGGTTTCCCAGCAGGTGGCTGGCACCTAGAATGCGCAGAACCCTATGATGGCGTCATATCGAGACGAAGTGGACGAGATAGCCAAAAGCTTCTTGGGCTACGAAGTCAAGTATGTGCCTAGGGAGCAAACGAGGCGGCTGATCTGCTTTCTAAGTTTGGATCAGGGTGCAAACGAATTCCGCCGGGAGTTTTCCTAGAGCACCTGCGCACACCATCTGTGAAGGGATCAAACATCAACAACCCGGATAGAGCTGACTATTTTGTCAACATGGTGGCAAAGGTCCCTCCGGGTTGGACAGAATTGCTCATGGAATATCTCGAACACGGAACTTTGCCCGACGACGAGGTTGAAAGACGACAAATAGTACGACGAGCAAAGGGTTATACCATAATCAATGTACAACTCTACAAAAGGAGCACTACTAGTGTATACCTTAAGTGTGTTTCCCAACTAGAAGGTATGGAGATCCTACACGAAATCCATCTCGGAGATTGCGGGCATCACGCCGCTCCTCGATCGTTGGTCACGAAAGCCTTCCGGCAAGGATTCTACTGGCTGACCGTGAAGGCGGACGCCGACAAGCTGGTTGAGACATGCATGGGATGCCAGTACTATGCCCGGCAACCACATGTTCCTACTGAAGAATTGCGAACAATACCAACAACTTGGCCATTTGCAGTCTGGGGGCTAGACATGGTGGGACCGTTACAGACGGCACCATGTGGGTTTACGCATCTGCTTGTAGAAGTTGATAAATTCACTAAATGGATAGAAGCCAAACCCGTTAGAAAGCTTGATGGGGAAACTGCCCTCAGATTTGTCCAGGATTTAGTGGTGAGATTTGGTCTCCCACATAGCATTATCACCGACAATGGCAGCAACTTGTCACTCGGAGAAGTGGAGGCTTATTGTTGGGAGAAGGGCATCCGAATTGACCTTGCATCTGTGGCACACCCACAATCCAATGGTCAGGTTGAGCGAGCCAATGGATTAATTCTGCAGGGAATCATGCCACGTCTTAAGGCACCGCTACATAGAGCAGCTGGAGCCTAGGCGGAAGAATTGCCATCTGTGCTGTGGAGTTTACGAACTACACCCAACAGATCCACCGGCTACACCCCTTACTTCATGGTATATGGAGCAGAAGCCATCCTACCTTCCGACATACTTCACAATGCACCAAGAGTCGCCGCCTACGGCGAAGATGACGCTGAAGAATCCAGATGCCTAGATGTGGACCTTCTCGAGGAGGAGCGCGTTTTGGCATGCCAAAGATCCGCCATCTAACAGCAGAAGCTACGCAGCTACCATAGTCGCCACGTTCGGCATCGCTCGTTTAAAGAGGGGGATTTGGTGCTCCGACTTAAGCAGAAGAAGTCACACAAGTTATCCCCGCCATGGGAAGGACCGTTCATCATAAGCAAGGCGCTACTCAATGGGTCTTACTACCTTGTTGACAATCGTGAACTGAAGGATAGACCCAACGAGGATCATAAGCGTAAGCGACGTGGCCCGGATGATGACTACCCGGAGCTTGATCGGCCATGAAACATAGCACAACTACGTCCTTTTTACACTTAGCATTTTTTATCTAATTGTATACCTCTTATATGATCAATGAAATAAAGCTCTCTGGTTCACTCATATTTCTGAGTCTTTTACCTCGTTTAGTGTTCATTTTTGGATCATGTAAAACCTTTATGCACAAGTTTTGCGATTGCACTTGTGAAAAATTCCGCCTACGGGCGTTAGCTTAAGTTTTCTGGTCTACACGTTATTTGTCGTTTTTATGTGGATTCTGGAGTAGTGACTTTCAGCACTTATTGTCGGTGATTTTGTGCTTAGGTTATTGACGATGCCATTGGGCATCATCACCTGAGCGCATGGTTCCGACAACGAGTATTCCGACTCACGAAAGGTCAAGCATAAGAACCAAAGTAATGGATAAGCCAGCACTTGCTTAAAATACATGCTGGAAACTGATTCTTAAGTAGCAGGACATACAACATTGTTTTCCGCCTTAAGTTAAATGCATAGTTTTTTCCGCATACGCACCAAAGGTGAAACAAATATTACAAGTTGTCTTTTATTCCTTTGGCGCAGGCGACTTGGAAGCAGCGTCATCAGCAGCAGGAGAACCACCCTCGAAGTCGGCGGTATGAAGAGACTCGGAGGAGCTTTGGTTGCCGCTATCGATGGTGTTCATCGGCACGAAGACGTTGACATCGACTAACTCGACAACTCTGGTGTCATAGCCTGCGAGTGACGACAAGATGGATTCGTGATTAATATCTTTACCATCATCATCCACGTCAGGAATGCCAGAGGTCACCGTGTCGATGTCGGCATCTTCGTAGTGTGCCTTCACCATTGAAAGCGCCATCCTTGCACCAACCCGTGCACATGAAGCTTTCCAGCTTGTGATACGCTCGGCGGCTCGGCGCAAGATCTCCGAGTACTTCGCCACAGAGTCTGATGCCTTGATGTTGATCTGGAGGGGCTTGGCAATCTCTTTTGCTTGCGCGATGGCAGTGTTGATAAAGTTGCCGGCAAGAACCATGCATTCCTTGGCTGGAGGAGGCGACCGGGTTAAACCCATAGGAGCTGTAAATTCCAACAAGGGATCACATGAGTTCAAAATTTAAAGTATCCAGACTATATAAATCCAAGGCGGAGAAAGCTTACTGAAGATGCTGGCCTCATCTTGCCAAAGGGTATCCGCCAAGGAGTCCCATTCTTGTTGGAGGAGCTTGTACGCCTCATGATGGCGTTGATTCTGCTCATCGACAGCTTTCTTCCGATCTCTTAAAATTGAGATCTCCTCCTTCAAGCGGTTCATTTCCTCGGTGGCAAAATCCTGCAAGATTTTCATTGAATCCTCATGCATTTTCAGCATGTCCTTCCTTTCATCCTTAAGGATTTTGTTCTCGCTATCTAGCTGCTGAATATGCTTGGATTCCTCGACAATATCCTTGGCCTTGGCAACATATTCTGCAATTCGGAGAAATCAAAGTACACAGTGAGTACTCGGAGAATATGGGCACAAAACCAAGTCGGAATGCGAAAAAGAAAACAAACGCTTGCTCTTGGTGATATGTTCCTTCAAGAAGGCAGTTTTACCATTTTCAGCTTCCAAGTCTGTGCGCATCTTCTGATACTTGTCATTGGCCATGCCCCTCCGAGCATTCTCGTTCTGTGGAAAAAAGGAAAAAGTTAAACGTTGTTTGGTCTGCTTGGAGCATCTAGCCGGAAATTTTCCACCTAGACGCTCGGGGGCTACAGCGAGAGTTTTTGACTTAGCAATATGCTTAGCTTTTCTTTAAGCATCTAGTCGGAATTAATTTAGTTCTCGATTAGAAGCTTGGGGGCTACAGTATAAATTTTTTAAACTCGGATATATGCTTAGCTTTTATTTATGCATCTAGTCAGAACTAATTCAGTTACAACTAGAGGCTTGGGGGCTACAGTATTGAAATTTATAAACAATGCGTATGCTACTCTTAAAGCATCTAGTCGGAGTAATTCATTCCACCTAAATGCTTGGGGGCTACAGTGAGAAGTTTTCTAGCTTAGTCACTCTTAGAGCATCTAGACGTAAAGACCTATGGTTTTCCGTCTACATCCTCGAGGGCTATAGTGGGATATTCATATGAAATGCAAAAGGCAAATAAAACTTACAAGTGCAGTAATCTTGAGGTTCGTAGCGCTCTCGGCCAGCATCTTGCCAAAGGATACGCTGTTTCCTTGCAAAATCTCTGCTTGACGGAGGAGCTCCTCAAGACGCACGTCGGAGACGTCGGCGCTACACCAGGAACCAGAGTTGTGTTACTCGGCGTAAGTGCCGGGTAGACTATCTTCGGGAACTCTATAGGTTTTTGGGGGGCGAGGGCGCCGCCTTCGACAGAAGTACCAGCTTCCACCACCGCCTTACCACAACCGATGGCATCCTTAGCCGGAGCTTCAGCCATTTGGTGGGCGGCACTCTCCTGTGTCGCCTGCTCGCCGACAACAGCGATCTCGGTAGAAGCACCTGAATACACTTCCATGGCGGAAGGGCCAGATGCCTTCTTACCTTGTGAGCTTGTCGGGGCAGACGAGGGTTTGACGGAGGGAGTGACATGGGCGATGGCGGGATATGCGTAGCGATGCAGCATGTCCTTATTGGTTCTAGAAGCCCCCAATGTTTTGGAGGTCATCTTCAAGCTGGTCGTGGCTTTCTTCCTGAAATGTGTAAAATGCATAAGTACAGGAGTAAGACAGATAAATAGACAATGTCGGAGAAAAAGAAGCTTACACAAGTGGGGGTGCTTTGGCAAAGGGGATCCCGGTAACTTTTCTCTTCTCCGCCTCTAGGGCGGCGATAGTCTTTTTGGAGGCTCCACCCTCCGTCTTCCTCTTCTTGCCTCCGTCGGCAGCGTCAGAGGTGGAGCTCTTCCGCTTTCGCGCCAATGGAGAATCGTCGTCGGACACGACAGTGACTTCCTTCATCTTTGGATCATAGATTTGAGGAGCCATGCTGTCCTCGTCTATGTCGCTAAGATGTAAGGTGAAGAACCACCGTGTTAGATGAGATGGAAATGGCTAGACGGAAGAACTGGGGTATATGTCATACACGGAAAATAAACAGTTACCTTTGGGCACTTGCCGTCTACGAACATGTCGTAGGTGATGGTGAAGCCATGCTTCTTGTCCTTCACTTTGACAATGTCCTTAAGACGGAGCTTGACGGAGTCGCTCGAGAAATTGTCCACGGAGATGCGGAGGCTATCCCTTCTATCGCTGGTATACTCGTGCATCAGCTTCGCGCGGTGCTGCAGAGGTTGGATTCATGATGAACCAGCACATGGCTAGGTCCAAGCCGATCAAACCCGTCTCTACGAACCACTCTATCCGCCTTATGGCGCGGGAAGCGTCGATGTCGGAGGGAAGGGAGGCCTGGGATCTCCATGTCGAAGTTTCGGTGGCGGCTCCATCGACGAAGTGCGGGTATGTTACTTCTCGGCCAGCCAGAGGGATATCTGGGCCATAGAAGTAAGTAAGCTGCCAGTTTTTGCAGGACTCGTGGCCGACGATGTCGGGGAACCACCGGCCATGACGAATCTTGAAGCTTATGGTGCCGCAATTTGTGAGTTTGTCCTTAGGCTCCGGCTTCACGCTTGACGGTGAAGAAATACACGAAGAGATCTAGCCTAGGCTTAATCCCTAGGTAACCCTCGCAGAGCGCCACGTAATTGCTAAGCGCTAGGATGCTATTGGGAGAGAGGTTTTGGGGCTGGACTCTATAGTGATTCAAGACGGAAAGGAAGAAGTTAGAGATGGGCAGGTAGACGCCGCAGACCAATTGGGCTTTGAGGTACACCTTTTCTCCGGCTTGGGAAGATGGTGTCACCTCGCCGGCCGGCGCCGCCCGCCAGGCGAGCCCCTCCGTCGCAGGGAGGTAGCCCTCGGCAATCAACTCCTTGATATCGTGGTCCGTAATGTCCGAACCGCGCCAATCGCCCTTGTGGGAGTCGATCTCCTCCTCCGGTGGCTTCAGCGCCGCTGGATTATGGTCGCCGCTGGTGGACTCAACCACCGCCGAGACAGGGATGACCAGACCCTCTGGGGGCACGACGATGGAGCTCGCCGGCTTCGCCGCGGCTTCGCCCGACATCGTCATGGAAGGAGTGGATCTACTGCTAGCCATTGTGTGGGTTTGAAGGTGACTGGAGAGGATTGGATCTAGGGTTTTTCGCAAAGATTGCACGGAGAGCTCGAGGGGGCACGCACTGGAGGAAGAAGACGATGCGAGAGAGAATGAGGTTAAAAGTAAAAAGTCTCACCGCAGTTACTATTTATGATCTCCAGCATCAAGATTCGTGTAGCTTGATCGGACGGTTGCTGCAAAGACAACGTGTACGCGAATGTGCGCGGAAATTTCGCCACGTCCCAACCGTCGCCGCCAACGGTTCGTATCGCTCGCGCGGGAAAATCGGACATGATTGTGTTCTCTACATGTGTGAGTTACGAGGCGTCGCTGACCTACGCCTACATCGCCTTAGCTAACATAGGCAGATGAGCCGTCACATCGTAAGATTCCGGCATGGACGGATCCAGTCCGGCTATGGAAGAGTATGATGGAAAATTCAGTATTTCTCCGACTTACATATCGAAGACGGAGAAAACCTTGCAGGGTTCTTTGGGAGGACTACAAGATATTGCTTGACGATTTGCCGACATCCATCTAGACGGAGCATTCAACATGAAGAGGCAAGCGGCGCAAGATCTCGGAGTTCTCCCGGGGCTACTGTTGGGGATATGCTATATGGGTATCCTCATAGCATGTCTCCTATCCGGATAACCCGGGTGGCCCATAGTTGGTAGCATGGCCCATGGCCTGCTGGGCGGCCCAGTTAGATGGATCTAGAAGGGAGGCCCATGCCGGATAAAGGAAGGCTACGGTTGGAGTCACCGACGTACCCGGATCCTTGGAGTACAAGACACACAAGACTAGTAATAGACAGTGTAGGACTCTGTAACCTGTCCAGCTAGGACTTTTCCCGGTAACCCTAGGACCTGGCGACTATATAAGTCGGGCCTATGGGAGCCTTTAGGGCACAACTTCAGACAATCTCAGACAACCTCGCACAACGAACCTATCTCTGTAACTCGGTGTATTACCCTTATATTGATTTATAGCAGGAGTAGGATTCCGCCACCGTTGTGGGATCTGAACCTGGGTAAACTGTGTTATCTCGTACCCGTCAACCGTCCGCCTTCCCCCACGTCTCTAAACACGCACTGTGAGGACCCCTCCATAGTGTACTCGTCGGCAATACCATGACAGCCGCATTAAAGGAACTGTGGAAAAGAAGGTTCCAACGGTCCTCCACGAAGTTCTCGGCAACAAGGGAGGACGGAGAGGTCGCAATGGCGAAGAGCGTTGGGAACCGCACCCCCAAGGGGGTAGGAAGAAGCCAAGGATCGAGCCAGAATTTATTCCCCTTACTGTTTCCAGCCACGAAGGAAATACCCAACCTGACGTAGTGCTTAATGTCCTGGATGGCTCTCCAGAACTGAGAGCCCTCCCGACGATCGCAGGCCAGAAGATGGCGGCCCCAGAGGTATTTGGCCTTAATAAGTTGAAGCCAAAGACCCCCGTCGTCCCTCAGGATGCGCCATACCCATTTCAGCATCTGGGCCACATTAAACCGGCGCGAGTCGTGGATCCCTATGCCCCCAAGGCACTTGGGGGGGAGCACACATCCTTCCACTTGACCATATGGTACCTCTGATGGCCATACCTAGCTGCCCAAAAGAACCTATATAACTCCTTAGCAAAGTTAGCATGGGTTCCTTCAGGCAGCAAGTACAGCCCCATCTGGTACATAGGTAAGCTTGATAGGCAGGAGTTGATCAGGACCGTCTTGCTCCCCTTAGTCGCGAGACGCACTCGCCAGGGTTCAGCCTTGAGTGCACTCTCGTGACCAGCGGTGCAAGGTCCTTGATTAAGACCCGAGTCTCCCGAACGGGCATCCCCAGGCAAGTAATGGGGAACTCCGTCAATTTGCAGTTGAGGTTGTCAGCAATCCTCTGACGGTCCTCATCCGTGAAACCGAACACCATGACCTCGCTCTTGTCGAAGTTGATCTTGAGACCCGACATGGATTCAAAATAGAGCAGCAGGAATTTTAGATTAATGATGTCCCGCTCCAAGCCTTGCACCATAATCATGGTATCATCTGCATACTAAAGATGCGAAACACCCCCGCCTAGAACAAGATGTCCAACTACCCCCGTGATGTGGCCCGCGAGTTTGGCTCTATCCAAAATCTCCGCCAGGGCATCCACAGCGGAGTTAAAAAGGAGGGGGGAGATCGGGTCCCCCTGCCTAACCCCACACGAGGGTCTAAAGTAGGGTCCAATCTCACCATTAATATTGATCGCTGTCCTCCCACTCATGACAAACTGCATAATCCAGCAGATCATGCGATCATCAAGCCCCCTTCGTTCCAGCACTAGTCTCAAGAAAGCCCAATCTAGGCGATCATAGGCTTTTTGGAAATCCAGTTTGAGGAACACCCCTTTATGACGGCGAGCCTTGACCTCATGGATAATTTCATGGAAGGCAAGGACATCGTCATGAATGAGGCGTCCCTTCAGGAAGGCGAACTGGAGGGGGTGAGTAAGCCTCTCCAGGACGGGGGCTAGATGAAGGGAACAAACTTTAGCAAAGATCCGCCGAATAACATTGATCATAGTGATCAGATGGAAATGGCGGATGTCCGTGGCTCCTTCCACCTTGGGGATCAGGGTGATCACCCCAAAGTTCAGCCGAGACATGTCCAGGGTTCCAATGTAGAACTCCTGAAACATCTTTAGGACCACCGGCTGTAGCTCGGCCCAAAACTGTTGGAGGAAACACACCGGGAGATCGTCAGGCCCTGGCGCCGACCCAGTCTTCATGGATTTCAAGGCCGCAGTCACCTCATCTGCGAGAAAGGGGCGAGTAAGTTCCCCATTCTCCGCCGTGGTGACCAGCGCCCCTGCCGTCCAGAAGTCCTGGGCTAGAGATATGCCCGAGGGGAGAGCAGCTGCGAACAGGTCCTTGTAGAAGGAATAAATATGGGAGGAGAGGTCCTACAGAGACTCCAACAGGACGTCCCCCTCCCAGAGGCAGGGAATCGAACATATCCTCCTTCTCCCATTCGCAATGGCATGGAAGTAGGCCGTGTTCGACCCCCCCTGGATAGTCCAGTTCTGGCGACTCCACTGATGCCAGAACGCCTCCTCACCCCTATAGATCTCCATAATGGAGGTCTCCAGGGAATACCTATGGAACCAGGCCTCCGCCGAGAGGCCTCTAAGGTCGGCCTCCTGATCTAGGGCCTGGATATCCCGCAGAATGGTCTCCTTGTCCCTGAGGTCCACACCCAGGTTGGCCCCCCAACCCCTCATGAATCGACGGGATATCATGGTGCAGTGGTGCCATATATCAACCGCGGAGTACACCCTAGGGGTTGAGGCGGCCGCCGATACCCACCTGGCCCGAACTGCCTCCACGAATCCCTGCTTCTATAACCAGAAGGACTCAAAGTGGAAGCGGTTCAACCGGGGGGCGGCCTCCTCCTTTCGAGAGGAGAAGGGGGGTGTGATCAGACCCAATCCGGGTCACCGCCCTCATAGAGCAAAGGAGGAACGCCACCTCCCAATCAACAGAGACGAAGACACGGTCGAGGACACTGCGGACCGGGTTCAGCTGTTTATTGGTCCATGTAAACCTAGCGCCCACCCGCACAATCTCACGGAGAGCCAGATCAACAATGCAGTCGTTAAACACCCGCATCCTAGGGAGGTCCACATTCGTGGATCTCTTGTCCTCAGCCGAGCGGATTAGGTTGAAATCACCGGCTACCACCACCGGGATCTCAGTCCATTCCGATTTAAGCTTGAGTTCGACCAGGAAGTCAGCGGACCTCCGATGGTCCGCGGGGACATAGACAATGATCACTTCCCATTTGAAGCGAGTTTTCCTATGGGTGAGCGATATGCTCACAAAGAACTCCCCGCGGTCCATATCATCCACCTCGAAGGTATCCCCACGGTCCAGGAGAATTTGGAGCGACTGAGGCCTTCTAGCTCCACGATGGATAAGCCCTGGCGGATAGTATCCTGAAGGCCGACAATATCCGACACTTCCTATCGAATGTACTCCTTGATATGACGACGACGGCTCTCCTGTCCAAACCCCGGGATGTTCCAGATGAACGCTCGAATGGCCTGAAGGAGATCCATCTAAGGAACTCACGCCTCGGGGGTCCCCTTAGCGGGGACCGAGCAGGCACGACATGACAGGGAGTGGGATGTAGCAGCCTTGGGGGGTCTCCCACGTATCCTACCCCGGGGGCTAGCGTGAGGGTAACCTCCCACTCATCAGGTGCAGGTGGGGGCTCCTCGCTCGGGCCAGGGTCAACAGACCTAGCCCCTGCAAGGAGCTGGGCGGGTTCCCGCTCCCGGGCGTCACGCGCCCGGGCAGCGGCGATCGCACCCACATAACCCTCCCGCTCCTTAATGGCAGCAATCTGCTCCTTAGATAAACAAAAATGGCATGCTGGGTAAACAAATTACAACAGGGCAATTGACAGGACTGAGCAAGGCATAACAATGCAATACTAGACATAAAGATCCTATGAGATTCGATTGGGCAATACAACAAGATACATAGAACGCCATCCAACTACATCTATGACTAGAAGTCCACCTTTGGGTTATCATCCGAACCCCCTCCAGTATTAAATTGCAAGCAACAGACAACTGCTTTAAGCAAAGTGTGTAAGGTAAACAATCCACTTGTTCCATGAACAAGAGACCGTTGTTTTCTCTCTAGTTGCAACAACACATCTACAACCTTAGAGATTTCTGTCACTTCCCTTGATTAAATAGAGGCATGAACCCACTATCGAGCATAAATACCCCCTCTTGGAGTCACTAGCAACTACTTTGCCAAAATAGCTACTAACAACGGAGAGCATGCAAGATCACAAACAACACAGACATGCTAGAATCAATAAGACAAAACCATTAATCAATCTGACATAGTAATCTCAATATCCATCGGATCCCCACAAACACAACATGCATGATTACAAATAGATGAGATCTTGATCATGAAAGGAGCTCATAAGATCTAGACATGAAAGCACAAAGGAGGAGATACAACCATCTACCTACTACATGGACCCGTAGTCCATCGTGGAACTACTCACGCTTCATACCGGAGGCTGGCATGATGAAGAAGAAGGCCTCCGGGATGATCTCCCCTCTAGCAGGGTGCCGATAAGAGCTTCAGATCCCCCTGATCTAGGGACGATGGTGGCGGCGGCTACAGACGGTTTCGTGGAATATTGATCGGGTGCTTAGGGTTTAGGCATTGGGGGCTTATAGGAGAATAGGCGAGGAAGGAGGGCGGCCAGGGGGCCCACACCGTGCCCAGGCGTGGCCCAGGGTGGGCCTGCGCCTGGGGGGGTGAAGCTGCCCTGTGGCTCCCCTTCGTCTCTCCTCTAGACTCCGTGTTCTCCTTGGTGAAATTTTGACTTTGGCTTTTGTCCCGTCCAATTCCGATAATATTTCCTTACTAGTTTTTCTGGAACCAAAAACAACAGAAAATAGGCAACTGGCACTGTGGAAACTTGTTAATAGGTTAGTACCAGAAAACATATAAAAACACCTCAAAGTGTGGACAAAGCAAAGCAAAGTAGATACTAAACAAGCATGGAACATAAAAAATTATAGATATGTTTCCGACGTATCATCCATGAGTGGGACAATTCTTAACCAAAGATTTCATTCTTTCCCAAGCTTGAGCAACATGTTCATTATCAAGTTGTTTAAATTTCATTATTTCACTTCTCATAGATATAATATTAGCAAGAGGATAGTATTTTCCATTAAAAGCATCTTTGCACTTAATCCAAGAATCAATACTATTTCTAGGCAAGGATAACAGCCATTCTTTAGCTTTTCCTCTCAAGGAGAAAGGAAATAACTTGAGCTTAATAATATCTCCATCTACATCCTTATATTTTTGCATCTCACAAAGTTTAACAAAGTTATTGAGGTGGGCAGCAGCATCATCAGAACTATCACCAGAAAATTGCTCTCTCATCACAAGATTCAACAAAGCAGGCTTAATTTCATAAAAGGTAGCATCAGGAGCAGGTGGAGAAATAGGTGTACTTAGGAAATCATAGTTGTTTGTGCTAGTGAAGTCATACAACTTGGTGTTCTCAAAAAAGTTCATTTTGGCAAAAGTGGAGCAAGCCAACAGCAGCAGGAACTATTTTTTGTGTGTTTCTGATAAGAGAAAGCAAACCAAACTAAACTATTTTTTTGAGTTCTTGATAAAAAGAGGCAAACAAAACCAAGCAAAAGAAACTAAGCAAAACAAAAACAAAGTAAAGAGAAAGGTTGTGAAGGACTCCCCTTGTGAAGCCGTCCTTAGCCTCCCCGGCAACAGCGCCAGAAAAAGCTTGATGTTGGCTCAGCTGATTGTTGAGCTTCGTTGGGAGACCCCAAGAGGAAGGTATGATGAGTACAACAACAAGTTCTTACCTCAGTAAGAAACCAAGGTTATCGAACCAGTAGGAGGGAGGAAACGACTCAAAGGTGTTGCAAGCAACTAGAAACCTGCACAACACAAACTCAAGACTTTGCCCCAACGAACAGTGAGGTTGTCAATCTCACCGGTTTGATAAAAACAAAGGATTAACTCTATGGTGTGGAAGGTAATGGTGTTTTGCATAAAGTAAACAGTAACAGTGGAAGATGTATCAATGGTAAAGATTGGACCGGGGTCCATAGTTCACTAGAGGTGTTCTCCTTAAGATAAACAAACATGGCATGCCGGGTAAACAAATTACAACAGGGCAATTGACAAGACTGAGCAAGGCATAACAATGCAATACTAGACATTCATGATCCTATGAGATTCGATTGGACAATACAACAAGATACATAGACCACCATCCAACTGCATCTATGACTAGTAATCCACCTTCAGGTTATCATCCGAACCCCTTCCAGTATTAAGTTGCAAGCAATGGATTACTACTTTAAGCAAAGTGTGTAAGGTAAACAATCCACTTGTTCCATGAACAAGAGACCGTTGTTTTCTCCCTGTTAGCAACAACACATCCACAACCTTAGAGATTCCTGTCACTTCCCCAGATTAAATAGAGGCATGAATCTACTATCGATCATAAATACTCCCTCTTGGAGTCACTAGCATCTACTTGGCCAAGATATCTACTAGAAACGGAGAGCATGCAAGATCACAAAACAACACAGACATGATAGAATCAATAAGACAAAACCATTAATCAATCTGACATAGTAATCTCAATATCCATCGGATCCTCGCAAACACAACATGCATGATTACAAAAAGATGATCTTGATCATGAACGGATCTCACAAGATCTAAACATGGTAGCACAAAGGAGGAGAGACAACCATCTAGCTACTACATGGACCCGTAGTCCAAGGTGGAACTACTCACGCTTCATACCGCAGGCTGGCATGATGAAGAAGAAGGCCTCCAGGATGATCTCTCCTCCGGCATGGTGCCGGGAAGAACTTCAGATCCCCTCGATATAGGGACGATGGCGGCGGCTACAGACTGTTTCGTTGAAGATTGATTGGGTACTTAGGGTTTCGGTATCGGGGGCTATTTATAGGTGAAGAGGCGAGGCAGGGGGCACCTAGGGCGGCCGCACCCAAGGCGCGAGCCCACCTAGGTCGCGCGTCCAGGGGTGTGGCCTCCTGGTGGCTCTTCTCCGTCTCGTACTCTGGCTTCGTGTTCCCCACGGTATAATATTGACTTTGGCTTTTGTCCCGTCCAATTCCGAGAATATTGATTTTCTGCCTTTTCTAGAACCAAAAATAGAAGAAAACAGACAATTGGTACTGTGGCATCTTGTCAATAGGTTAGTACAAGAAAACATATAAAAACACCTCAAAGTGTAGACAATGCAAAACAAAGTAGATAGTAAACAAACATGGAACATAAATATATATATATATATATACACACGTTTCCGACATATCACGCTGCTCGATGATTGGAGACAAAGCAACGAGTCATGGTACACCATTGTGTTGGCTATATGAAATTTCAAAAATACCCTTGGCATAGTACTGTAACCACGGGAAAACCATCGTGCCACTCTCCTCGGTTTGATCACACACCTCTTGAAATATACAATCATACTCCCTAATGAGTAGGCCCAACAAAAAGCTGACCCATCACGAGCAAACACACATAGGCTAACTAGCGGTGAGAGAAGCCAAGCAGGGAGAAAATAACCCTGTGTGATCAATTCTCCTTTGAGATTCGACGGTGGAGAAAAACTAGGGATCAATTCTCCTAAACTAGGGCCTTGAAGGGGCTAGTATTAATATATTTCCTTTATCTAGACTTGTCTTAGACATTTTGTTGTTGCACAAACTAGGGATAATTGATATCATCATGGTACTAATATATTCCCTTTATAGAAAAACATGTCATTATTGTATTTCGCACTATGGATGAAAGAAGATAACGTCACATGATGACAGTTCACATGTTATGTCTTAGAAGAATTTGGAAAAATACCATTAAACTCACGAAAACCCAGAGCAGGACCTGACACCATGATAACTTTTTTAAATAAAAAACCTATTTTCTAGGATTCATAAAATCTGAAAATAAATATGCGCTAACACATACATATTTCGGGGGTAAGGTTTCTTACTTATGTGGCAGTGAGTTAATGAAGAGATAGATAGAAAGAATAACTAGCTGTGTTACTATAACATCACATATATCAACGAAAAATGAGTCTACAACCTAATGAATATGACATTGCATGTTACGAGACATAAGTTATTTCCCACTATAAAGATAGTAACATAGACCAGTAACATATGCATGTTACTACTCTATGTTACTTTGCACTATGATCAGCCTTACATCACATCTAAACAATGTTGTGGGATCCGACAGCATTTGTGAAAATGCAGAAAACGATGAAAAATCATCTCTCTCACCTAACTTTTTACACATCTCAAAGCACCCAAGAGACTACTAGTGGACTACGTACCCATGTGTGAAAGCACAAATGCATTTCCGTATATACAGTTAGGAATTTCTTTATTTTTCATAGCCTCATAGCACAAACGAGTTTTCTACCGAAACTTTCTAAGACTAGTCACAATAGAAAATATCATATAGTAGTATCATGTAGTATATGATATCATCTACACAATACATAGTACCATGTAGTAGTATCATAGACTTATTGTATTTATTGTTTTGTAGAATCTTAATATCAAATTGTGTACAAGATTTATTTGGAATTAGTTTTTTAGTTCTATATGTTACGATACCGTATCTATCTATGATACCAACACAATCTCTTTTATCATTAATTACAGTAACATACAAGCATTCTGCATGCATATAGTGTATGATACTACCTATGATACCCCACTGGGGCTAGTCTAAGGGTATTCAAACCTTATACATGCATTCTTGAAATAAATCT
Source organism: Avena atlantica (assembly GCA_910589765.1). Lineage (NCBI taxonomy): Eukaryota > Viridiplantae > Streptophyta > Magnoliopsida > Poales > Poaceae > Avena > Avena atlantica. The sequence goes on along the minus strand of OU342734.1, from coordinate 357,944,298 downwards.
TGTGATTTTTAAAAATCTAAAAGTACAAATTTCAAATTGAATAAATAATGGGCACCATGGTGTCCGGGTGCCCCAAGTGCGTTCTCACTCACGGAGACTTAAAACTGAATTTTGCACATGTGTTTCTTTTAGATATCCCGCGAGTCCGGGTCGGATATAGTTTATGCATTTTTCTTAAAATAGGCGGTTGCACTTTTTTTAGGTTTTTGAGACTTATAAAATTATCAATTGACTGAGAAATAGCAAAATCATTTAAGTACTCCCTTCTATCGTAATGAAATGACAAGCAACCTTGTGGTTGTTTCGAAAAAAAACTGTGATGAAATGAACTCATATGCTATCTGCCAAGGCTTATAAAATTATAAGAATTAACATAATAGGTGGTCAAAATCTAAACTCAGCCAATAACAAAAAGTATTCTCTAAGACTAAAACAGAAACCTAACGTTCCCTAAATTAGATTATCCGGCACATAAATGGCGGCTACTTTGAAGCTCAGTGTGACTTACGGGGGTTATACAAGCCAAAGAACTAGGAGTACATAATATACTGGACCAAACGTATGAACAAACGTCTTCGGCCGGCGGGCCACAATCCGAGGAGGCGCGGTGGCGTGGTCAGGTCCTCGCTGCAGGGCGCCGTCGTCGGAAGCAGAGCGGAGTGGCTCACCAACTGTGCGGTGCTCTCCAGCAAGGTGGCCGCGCTCGTCTCCCACTCCACCACTAACGGCCATGTGGCGGCGGCGGCTGCGGCTGCAAACGGGGCGACGCTGGACTTGGTCCCTGTGAACGGTGCTAACGGCGGCGCAAGGAACCTGCCGGCACCGCTCCGGATCGCGGACCTGTCCCCGGCGCCGATGCACGGTTCAGAGCTGCGTGTGGCGTACCAGGGTGTGCCCGGGGCGTACAGCGAGAAGGCGGCCGGCAAGGCGTACCAAGGCTGCGACGCCATCCCCTGCGACCAGTTCGACGTTGCGTTCCAGGCCGTGGAGAACTGGGTCGCGGACCGCGCCGTGCTCCCCGTGGAGAACTCGCTGGGGGGCAGCATCCACCGCAACTACGACCTCCTGCTCCGTCACCGCCTCCACATCGTCGGCGAGGTGCAGCTCCCCGTGCACCACTGCCTCCTCGCGCTGCCGGGCGTGCGAAAGGAGGACATCGCCCGCATCATCAGCCACCCGCAGGCGCTGGCGCAGTGCGAGCACACCATCACGCGCATGGGCCTCAACGTCGTCCGCGAGGCCTTCGACGACACCGCTCGCGCCGCCGAGTACATCGCCACCAACGGCCTCCGTGACACGGCCGCCGTCGCGTCCTCCCGCGCCGCCGAGCTGTACGGCATGGAGGTGCTCGCCGACGGCATCCAGGACGACTGCGGCAACGTGACGCGGTTCGTGATGCTGGCGAGGGAGCCCATCGTGCCGCGCATGGACCGGCCCTTCAAGACCAGCATCGTCTTCGCGCACGACAAGGAGGGCACCTCCATGCTCTTCAAGGTGCTCTCCGCCTTCGCCTTCCGCGACATCAACCTCACCAAGATCGAGAGCCGGCCGCACAGGCACATCCGCCTTGCCGACGACGCCAGCAGCGGCACGGCCGCCAAGACGTTCGAGTACGTATTCTACGCGGACTTCCAGGGCTCCCTTGCGGACCCGCGCGTGCAAAACGCGCTTGCAGAGGTACAGGAGTTCACCTCGTTCTTGCGGGTGCTGGGGAGCTACCCCATGGACATGACTCCCATGACCGCCGGCTCCTCCTCCACCATTACATCATCTGATTCTTCGCCGGCTCCTTCGTCTGGTCGCTAGAGCTAGTGAGGACAATCGATCGGTTGAGTAGGGACGTCGGTTAGTATATATGGTACTGCCGTCCTGCTCCTCGCGCATTGCCGGGAGTAATTAACTTTGTTCTTTCTTTTCGTATCACGATATGTGTAATTGTTCCATTCGTGCTAACTACTATAGTCCGCAGCAAATATATCTCTGTGAATTTGATCATGAGCTAGCGCGCGAACGTGCCCGCAGCGGCTCCCTCGCGCGACGCCCCCATGCCCACATGATTTTGATCCAACTTTGCAAGAAAAATCCAGGAAAAAACACAAATAAAACAAAAAATGCCATGCAAAAATGAAAAATGCTATGGCAACTTGGGTGTGTGTATGCTCCCAGGGACTAGAGAGAGCATGTTCTCCTTTGATTTTGGGATTTATTTTGAGACTGTCATAGCTTCTGCCGCCTAATTCGTGCGACCCATCAGGAATTGCCTGGTAACATGCCCACATGATTTTGCAAGAAAAATCCAAGAAAAAACACAAAAAACTAATAATGCCAAGTAAAAATGAAAAATGCTATGGCAACTTAGGTGTGTGTATGCTCGGAGGGACTAGAGTATACCTGGGCGTTTCTCGGGCCTAACCGGGCTCAGTCCGTGCCTGAAGAAGGCTGTCTGTGCATTTCTCAGGCTCGAGCCCAGCCTGGCCTGGTTGTCGGGCCTAAATTTCCTGCCTAAGCCTAGCCCGAACTGCATAAATACCACTGGGCTATCGGCCCGTCAGGCCAGGCCTTCCCTATTTCCTCCATTCTCTAGGCCCAAGACCGGCCCAAGTAGCACACGGGCCTCAAAACTACTTCCCAGGCTTGGTCTGTGGGCTAGAAAAGCCTGACCTGTCAGGATTTTTTTGGCCGGGTCGGGCCAGGCCGTGTGGGACTGGGCCGCATGGGTCGAGCTACCCATGCCCAACTATAGACTAGAAAGAGCATGTTCTCCTTAAATTTTGGGATTTATTTTGGGACCGCCATCGCTTGCGGGCGCCTAGTTCATGTCACCTCGGTAACATGAAGAATCTATCGTAGATAAGGTTTGCGGGATATGAATTTATTTTTCTATTGTTATCTTATAGATGTTGACATTTATAATATAATATATACTAGTTGAATGCCCACGTTTCTACGAAATAAAAGTAGCGATTAGCCAACTTCTTTAATGAAAGCCATGTACGTACTAAACATTTTATGTTTTTCCCTGCGAGCCGTATCCTCAGCCTCACATTTATTTGTATAACGAAAATGAGACATGCACTGCTATGGGGCAAAAGATAAATTTATAATGACAAGCCAAGTGATCATCTCTCCACTCAGGTGTTTGCCCTACTCCGACACTATTGCGTGCCTCAATCCTTTTCGATATCAAGGAAGTGTTAGTCAAAAAATAAATAAAATAGGATCAGATTCTAATGGGCCATGATTCAGAGAAGGTTGACCTATAGATCCTTCGTAATCCGGTTCGAGGATAATAAAGTTTAGAGCGTCATTATAGTAGTTGAATCATCTTTTTTATCAGCTCTAGCATGATTGAAATTGTCAGAGTATTATGCATATTTGGTTGTTATGGTAGTTTAGATAGAGTCAGAATATATTTACGTATAATATAACTTGAGTTGTACTTCAAGATGATTCCTTATACGCCTAATATACTCGTCTATAAGGCTTAATAATATATCTATCATATTCCGCCAAACCCATGCTCTTTCATGGTATCAATCTAACCGGTCCAAACCCTAGCCGCACGCTTCTGCCGTGCCACCCTATGGGGGATCGATCTCCATGATCTCCGCCTAGGGCTGTGCGATCCGTCGTAGGGTTCGCCCGTCGATCTGTGATCGGCTGCCCTGGTGAGTCTTTTTTGATCTCTAGATCGGTTTTTATCTCCACCAGTCGCTTGGCCGGTCTTTTTTTTTGGTTTACCGATAGATCGGATTGAGTCGTCCACCGCCGTCGTCATCGTCGCGCCTCTACTTCGACCATCGGCATCGATAATCTACCTCGGCCGGCTACTACGCCTTTCTCGATAGGCTGCCGCGGCCGTCCCCCTCGGATCGTCTTCGTCGTCATCATCTGGGACTTCACCGACAACGCTGACATCGTCTCCGATCTACGTGTCGTCTATGCTATGACGCATATGGCGCACCGTTGGTTTGATCAATCGATCCTGCGCCCGTCTACGCCAAGCACGTCCGCGAGCACGTGTCTACCACCGATCGAGGTACGGGCTGCCGCTGCGTTGCCCCTTCAGGCCGCAGCGCCGCCGCCTTGGTCCTTGCCAACTAGCTGCAAACGCGCCTCATAAGCGTGTACGTGTCGATGGATCTAGCTGCTGCATCGACTCGTGCCATGCAACTATGCTGCCCCCTCCGGTCATAGAGTCGCTGCATGCGGTCTACATCGCCATCCCCATGCAACGACGCCCAGGCTATCTCCCCGCTATCTACCACGGTGCGGGCCGCCTATGTCCGCGTATGGTCTTTGTCATGCCAGGTTCTTCTTCGCCTATATCGAGTACCGGCGCCGCCAGGGCCGGCCTTGGGGGGGGGGGGGGGGGAGGGGGGGACTAGCGGGGCAGCTGCCCTGGGCCGAAAAAAATTAGGGTCCCAAAAAATTATAAGCCTAGTATACATATAAAAAAGATTTTTTTATTAGGCTTGTGGGCAACGCTCGAATCCCAGTGGCCGGTCCTAGACGCTCGACAAAGTCCCAGGAAACTACTCGCTAGCACGCGAGCGTTTCGTAGTATGGTTTCACTAAAGAAAATCGGTAGTGGGCTAGGCATGTAGTTTCGGGTGTTGTCAGACTATTGATCCCAGCGTCCACTCAAAAAGGTATCAATATACCGATCACATACATACGAGACGGGTTCTTTTCAACACACCAATGCATGTCTCTTTCCTTTATTTTTATTTTCTTACATAAGTTCTATTACGTATTTTCTTTCTATTTCATTCCCTTTCATCATTTTTCCTGTTTTTTCTTTGGTATATTTCTTTCATGTCTTTTCCTTTCAATTTTATTTTTTATTTACCTTCTATCATGTTTAAATTAGATTTATATTTTTTATGACTTTGTTCCTCATGTCTCTAAACATTGTTTTGATTATTCTAAAAAAATTATCTCTTGCAATTTTTCTTCTAGACTAAAATTGTGTTTCAGCAGTAATCGTGATTGTTTTCTCATGTTTCTAAACTATTTCCCGTTTAAGTTCCATTGTAATTTTCGGACTTTGCTTCTAGAAATTTTCGGAGGAAATTTTAAGATATCATGTAAACATTGTTATTTCTATATGAATATTATAGTTGGAGTATACTTATAATACTTATTTTTCATCATCTCATATATGCAAAAAAAATTATAGCAAGGGGCCTAAAATTTTAGTTTCGCCCCGGCCCCCCGAAATCTCAGGACCGGCCCTGGTCGCCGTGCCTCTCTAGACGTCCAACATGACCACTCTAGGTCGCCACTGGTTTTGTCGTCTTCTACATCTTCGTACACAACAACCTCGTCGCTATCGTCATCTTGTTCCCTATGACACTGGCACACAAGTTCATGATGGTCCCTGCTTTTGAGTGCCCAGTTTTTGTAATACCGGTGTGTGCCTTCGTCCCCGGCGCATCCATGAGCCTAGCAATCTCGGATCGGCGCCTTGTCTTCGTCGACAAAGTCTTCTTCGGCATCGACAACTTCCTCTATGACTGCCTTGACCGCGTCACCGACAAGTTCTTTGCATACTCGGTTCTGGCAAAACCGGAGTGTGTGTTCTTCCCGGAAGTGCGCCTAGTTCTAACAAAACTAGGGCCATACCTCGTCCTCGACGGCTCGGACTGCATCGACTTTGTCATCGACACCCCTCGGCAAGCTATCACGGCCCCTCGGCAAGCCTCCGCGGACTGCCTCAACGCGTCTCCATCATACTCCTTATGCACTATGCATATGCATCTTCATGTGCAGCTACCTCGACACCAGCATTCTCGGCCCCGACATCGACCATGGCACCCCCCTCGCAACGGCTACCCTGACCTCGGCACTGCCTCAAGCTCTCGGCTCCCTCAACATCGGCACAAGGGCTACCACCTCGCTTGAGCACCTCATCGTCTTCCTCTATAGTCCAAGTATTCGCGCTGCGACACACCGTCTACGACACTCCCGCTGCTACTGTGTGGGGATATCAGCCTACTGGATTCTACTTCGGTTTCTCTCCAGTATGACCGTCCATGATGTTTCTGTTGTTCACGACGCTATCGTTACGACTGTGGGTGAGTGTTAGAGTATTAGACATATACAATTGTGATGGTAGTTTAGATAGAGTTAGGATCTGTTTACGTACAATCCTAACTTGACTTGTACTCCAAGATGATCCCCTGTATGTCTATATATACTCGCCCATGAGGCTCAATAATATATCTATCATATTCCGCCAAACTCATACTCTTTCAGAAATCTTTTGGGACCATTATAAAAGAACGTAAGAATTGTGTTTTAGTTATTAATATGCTCCCCTCGTTTTTTGTATTGTTTCTAGTCGTAAGTAGTATAACTTCAGAGTAGCTCATATTGGTTAATAAATTCCGAGGAGGTGCATGCTGCTAGATGGAGTGCAGTACTACTATTAGCATTCTCAAATGGACTAGGAACTTGTTTAGGAGCGCAAGACATGTAATGATGACAAATATATGTAATGGTAATAATGTGCAATTTACGGATCTAGGTGGAACACTAAATTAGAAAAGAAAGAGTACATGACTGGGCAATCTATAATGCGCAAGTTCTGACATTCATGCTTAACTAATTTGCAATGTTTAGTCTGGAATCATGCAATAAATATTCGTGCTTAACTAAATGTGTCTGCTCCATTTTGACATTGTGAATCACTTTGTAACATTGTGTTTAACTGGGTTGAATTTGAAAAACATGAGACCAAAAATGTTGCTTAGCTAAACCATAAAAGAGTAATTCCAAGAAACTTCTGGAAAGGAATTTTCCCACAGATAAAGATAGAGTTTTAGAGAGAAAAAGTAACCATTTCTGTCAAGAAATAAGAACAATTTTCACAAATAATCACAACTCAAGTACCATCTCTGAGGTTCCATCTATGGAGTCTGTAGACGGCCGCCCGCAAAGCTATCCGTCGCTTCCCTAGTAACCGGCCAGTGATTGCAGCTCAGATCACTATAGAGCTTCATTGGGAAACCCTAAGTGGAAGGTACGATGAGCACAACAGTAAGTATTCCCTCAGTAAGAAACCAAGGTTATCGAACCAGTAGGAGGAAGGAAACGACTTAAAGGTGTTGCTAGCAACTTGGAAACCTGCACAACACAAACTCAAGACTTTACTCCAGCGAACAGTGAGGTTGTCAATCTTACCGGTTTGCTGAAAACAAAGGATTAAACGTATGGTGTGAAAGGTAATGGTGGCTTGTAGAAAGTAAACCGGTAACAGTGGAAGATGTCAATGGTAAAGATTGGATCGGGGTCCACAATTTACTAGAGGTGTTCTACTTAAGATAAACAACATAACATGCTGGGTAAACAAATTACAGCGGGGCAATTGACAGGAACTGAGCAAGGCATAACAATGCAATACTAGACATTCATGATCCTATGAGATTCGATTGGGCATTACAACAATATACATAGACCGCCATCCAACTGCATCTATGACTAGTAATCCACCTTCAGGTTATCATCTGAACCCCCTCCAGTATTAAGTTACAAGCAACAGATAACTGCTTTAAGCAAAGTGTGTAAAGTAAACAATATAATTGGTCCATGAGCAAAAGATCGTTGTTTTCTCCCTAGTGGCAACAACACATCTATAACCTTACAGATTTCTGTCACTTCCCCAGATTCAATAGAGGCATGAAACCACTATTGAGCATAAATACCCCCTCTTGGAGTCACTAACATCTACTTGGCCAAGATAGCTACTAGAAATGGAGAGCATGCAAGATCTCAAACAACATAGACATGATAGAATCAATAAGATAAAACCGTTAATCAATCTGACATAGTAATCTCAATATCCATCGGATCCCTACAAGCACAACATGCATGATTACAAATAGATGATCTTGATCATGAACGGAGCTCACAATATCTAAACATGGTAGCACAAAGGAGGAGAAACATCCATCTAGCTACTGTATGGACCCATAGTCCAAGGTGGAACTGCTCACACATCATACCAGAGGCTGGCATGGTGATGACGGATGCCTCCGGGATGATCTCTCCCCTCCGCCAGGGTGCCAGAAAGAGCTTCAGATCCCCCCTAAGCGACGATTGTGGCGGCGGCTACGGACTGTTTCGTGGAGATCTGATTGGGTACTTAGGGTTTAGGTATCGGGGGCTTCTTATAGGAGAAGGGTAGACCGAGGGGGTGCCCGAGGTGACCCCACCCCAGGCGCGGGCCAAGCCTGGCCGCGTGGCCAGGGGGTGTGGGCCCCTCGATTCCCTCCTCCGTCTCGTCTTCTGGCTTCGTGTTCCCCTTGCTGAAATATTGACTTCGGCGTTTGTCTCGTCCAATTCCGAGAATATTCATTTTCTAGATTTTCTAAAATAAGAAACAACAGAAAAAACAGGCAATTGGCACTGTGGCATCTTGTTAATAGGTTAGTTCCCGAAAAAATATAAACATACCTCAAAGTGTAGACAAAACAAATTAAAGTGGATACTAAACACGCATGAAACATCAAAGATTATAGATACGTTTACGACGTATCAAGCATCCGCAAGATTAACTCCTGCTCGTCCTCGAGTAGGTAAGTGATAAAAAGAATAATTTTTTTAGGCGGCATGCACCATCACAACGAAGATCAAAACATTTTAAAGCATTGAAAGCATACAAACAAAGATTCATGAATAACAAAGCAACAATAAGACAAAGCAACTATGCTGCAACATGAAAGGATACAAACAAAGATTCATGAATAACAATGCATTGAAAGACGTTTGTTTGTTTCACATATAGAAAACATAACATAGTGGCATTCAGCTTGTACCTCATGGAGTAGCATAAAATGCATAGGCCACCTTCAAAGTTCATAAGAGTGACTAGATACAAATAGTTAAAGAACAAGCAATATCAACAATATGAATCAATCAATAAGTTTTGGGACAATGAACATAGAACTAAGAATGGCAACTATGCTCTCTTAATTGGTGCCTAAGGATAGAAGGTGGAGACTCAATATAAAATTGGAAGAAAGGCCCTTCAAGGGAAGCAGGGATTTCAAGTTTCATAAAGAGCTTCCAAAAATTATGGTACTTGTTAGCTTTCATCTCTCATTGCCCCTATCATAAGCATCTTGAAGTGATTAAGGTTAAAGTGAATAAACTATGGAGTATATGCTTGCCAAAGTATAAGTTGGCAATGTCATATCCCTTGAGTACAAGGGCCGCTCCTCATGCTACTCAAATTTAGTCACCGGTAAGTTCTTGTCATAGTAAGTACATATGTATCATACAGAACCTCCAACGGGGTACCCCTTGCCCCATTACACAGGAGTTATCCTAAATCAAAATGACAAGGCAAGCAAACAATGAGCATCTCAACATTCTTCTTATTTACCATGGGAAAATGGTGCTTTTTTCTCTCTTTCCTCTATCCTCTTTTCTCATTTATTTTTTTCTTTTTCTCAATCTCTTTTTTCTATCTCTCTTTTTTATAAGAAGAATGCTTCATAGATTGCTCACTATGGTGATGGTGCAAGTTTCCACCATGATTAGACATGGCTCCCCAGGCATTTCTCTAACACACATACATAAATCCATGGACTTACAAGCTCCCCTTTTATTTCGCACCGACGACATCCGCAAACAAAAGATCATGATATCAACTGGGTACAATGTACAAGTGCAATGTTGAAAGCGTTCCCCATGACAGCATGGTTCTGCTAATTCCAACGTATAAGTGCAAGCATATACAACATAGATGACACAATGGTTCAAGTTTATTAGGGGCAGGAAAATAAAGTGTGCCATCAAGTTTGTGAGAGCCTTAATCACTAAATTTCACATAACAAAGTGACTTTTTAATTGGAAGGTAGACAAAAAAAAAATATACTTGGAATGGTGTAACACACCATGCATATGAATTTATAGTGGACACTTTGGAATAACTTGGTTTCTTGGGAGTTGTATGCATGAGTAGATCTTACTCAATACAAGTGGAGGCTAGCAAAAGACTGGAAGCGACCAACTAAGAGAGCAATAATGGCCATAATCATGTAGAGCGACAAAACATTAAGGTGACTGGTACCACAAGTCAAAAACTAAATTATCATAGAGGCTACGGTGACTGGTTCATAGTCATAACATGGTGTGAGCATGTGCCAAGTCAACCCAAAAAAGCATCAAAGGAGAATACCACAATACTATGCTTTTGTATGCTAAAACAACGCATGATTCTTTCAAGGCACATTAAGCAATCCTAATTGTTTGGAACAAGTTATGCTACAACAATAATCACTAAGCATAAAGTCAAAATAACATCTAGCATGACATGATAAAGTCTAAGTCACAGTCAAAGCAAGCACCTTCTTGTACTACTAAAGCAAGAACTTCATACTCCTCTCCAACACCAATCAACTTATTTGAAACAACACAGCGAGAGCGGGGGTACAACTACTTTATTCAAGAAAACTAAGCAAACAAAAACCAAAAACGAAAACTAAGACGCTCCAAGAACAACACAATAGTGCATGAGACAATAAAAACGAAGTGTCTAGAAAGACCTGAGATTTTTATTAATGAAGAAGGGGATCCCTTGGGCATCCCCAAGATTTTACGCTTGTACCTCTTGAATATTTACTAGGGTGACACAGGGTGGTATCCCCAAGCTTGAGCTTTTGTCCATTCTTCATCTCATTACATCATTCTTCCCTTACACCTGAAATTTTCCTTTATACAAAACTTCACATAATCTTCATTAGCAACATTAGTGCATTCAAAAGATAATAGACCTTTGGGGTTTAGCTTCAAAACAGCAAAACTTTCACTAAATACACAATATACTGTAGCAATTCCCTCAAAAAGCTCAATTTCCTAAAGATAACCCAAAAAGGAACCAATAAGAAGCAAATGCAAATAATGGCAGAAATCTATCAAAACAGACCTGCAGGTAAAAACCGATTTTTTCTAAGAAATTTTGTTGTTCAAATCAAAAAGTGTTGAACTAACAAAAGTTATCTAACAACCCGGGGGATTTATTCAGAAAATTACAGCTCAATCCGACTTACAGAGATTTTTCAATAATTTTTACAGTGGAGCACAAAAATCTGTTTTGGGATAGCAACTCCCCAAATCTTACTTCCCTCTCATTAGAGGTTATTCTTGGCACAAAAATCAAACAAAAAGTATAAGAAGAGGTTATTACATAAGTAATAACATCCAAGACTCAATAAAACTTTGGGTTATCTCCCAAGAAGTACTTTTCTTTAACGCCTTTAAGTTAGGCACAAGAAGCAAGAATTAAGTATTTTCAAATGAAGAAGCATTAACATAAATTTTTGCTTTAAAAGGAGGAGCAAAAGGTAAACTCTCTCTCCTCATAGGGAAGTGTTCAATACCTTTCTTGAATGGAAATTGATATTTAATGGTGTCTTCTTTCATATCAATGATGGCACCAACGGTTCTAAGAAAAGGTATTCCCAAAGTAATAGGACAAGAAGCATTGTATTCAACATCCAAAACATAGAAATCAATAGGGATATAGGCATTGTTAACCATAATAATATCATTAACACTCCCCATGAGTTTCTTTTTATCATTATCATCAAGTGGGACATCCAAATAGCAATCTTCCAAAGGTGGCAGATCAAGCATTTCATAAATCTTTCTAGGCATAATAGACACTAGAACCAAGGTCACATGAAGCTTTGAGATCAAAGTCATTCACTTGCATATCAATAATGGGTTCTCAACTATCTTCTACTTTCCTAGGAATGGAGGCTTTGTGTTTCAATTTTTCTTCCTTAATTTTAATGAGAGCATCTGTAATGTGTTTGGTGAAAGCCACATTCATATCACTAGAATTAGGACTTCTAGCAATATTTTGTAGGAACATAATCACTCCAGAAATATTGCAACCATCAAGATCAAAATCAAACTTAGCATCACAAGTGGTAGACTCATTGGGTTTAGGTATTGTGGTAGGAGGAATAGGGACTTCTTGTGGTTTGGTAACATCCATATTGGTGGTGGTAATGGTACACGCACTATTGTTTTTAGCAATGTCAGCTTCTCTTTCCCACTTAGCATGTAGTTTAGCTAACATTCTAACATCTTCATCAATAGTAACTTGTATGGCATGAGTAGCAGGAAAGTTACTTTCCAAGGTTTCAGGTTTAGCAGCCATTTTATTAATCAAAGAGGATTGTGCTTCAGACAAAGAGGAAATGTTTTTCTCAACACTCAAAAGCTTTTCCTCCATAGTTTTGTTGAAAGTAGTTTGTTTACTAATAAAGTCTTTAAGCATGACTTCAAGTTCAAAGGGAGCACTTCTATTGTTGTTGTAGGAATTTCCATAAGTATTGCCATTATTGGGAGGATAAGTCCTATAGTTATTGTTACTACCAAAATTATTCCTATAGGCATTATTGTTGAAATTGTTGTTTCTAATGAAGTTCACATCAACTTGCTCTTCTTGAGTAACCAAAGAGGCTAAAGGAACAATGTTTGGATCTATATGAGCTTTTCCATTAACAAGCATAGCCATGATAACATCAATTTTATCACTCAAAGAGGAGGTTTCTTCAACAGAATTTACCTTATTACCATGTGGAGCTCTCTCAGTGTGCCATTCAGAATAGTTGACCATCATATTATCAAGGAGCTTTGTTGCAACACCCAAGGTAATGGTCATAAAGGCACCTCCGGCAGCAGAATCCAACAAATTTCTTGAAGACAAGTTTAACCTTGTATAAAAAGTTTGGATAATCATCCAAGCAATCAGTCCATGAGTGGGACAATTCTTTACCAAAGATTTCATTCTTTCCCAAGCTTGAGCAACATGTTCATTATCAAGTTGTTTAAATTGCATTGTTTCACTTCTCATAGATATAATCTTAGCAGGAGGATAGTACTTTCCAATAAAAGCATCTTTGCACTTAATCCAAGAATCAATACTATTTCTAGGCAAGGATATCAACCATTCTTTAGCTTTTCCTCTCAAGGAGAAAGGAAACAATTTAAGCTTAATAATATCTCCATCTACATCCTTATATTTTTGCATCTCACAAAGTTCAACAAAGTTATCGAGGCGGGCAGCATCAACATCAGAACTAGCACCAGAAAATTGCTCTTTCATCACAAGATTCAACAAAGCAGGCTTAATTTCATAAAAGGTAGCATCAGGAGCAGGTAGAGCAATAGGTGTACTTAGGAAATCATTGTTGTTTGTGCTAGTGAAGTCACACAACTTGTTGTTCGTAGTAGATTTCATTTTTGCAAAGGGGGAGCAAGCCAACAACAGCAACTAGAGTAGGAACTTTTTTTGTGTTTTTGATAAGAGAAAGCAAACCAAACGAAACAATTTTTTTTGTAAATTTTGATGAAAAAAGAGTGTTGGGGATATGCTATATGGGTATCCTCATAGCATGTCTCCTATCCGGATAACCCGGGTGGCCCATAGTTGGTAGCATGGCCTATGGCCTGCTGGGCGGCCCAGTTAGAAGGATCCAGAAGGGAGGCCCATGTCGGATAAAGGAAGACCATGGTGGAGTTACCGACGTACCCGGAGCCTTGGAGTACAAGACACGCAAGGCTAGTAATAGACGGTTTAGGACTCTGTAACCTGTCCGGCTAGGACTTTTCCCTGTAACCCTAGGACCTGGCAACTATATAAGTCAGTCCTATGGGAGCCTTTAGGGTACAACTTCAGACGATAACTTAGACAATCTCAGACAACCTCGCACAGCGAACCTATCTCTGTAACTCGGCGTATTTCCCTTATAGTGATTTATAGAAGGAGTAGGATTCCACCATCGTTGTGGGATCTGAACCTGGGTAAGCTGTGTTACCTCGTACCCGTCAACCGTCCGCCTTCCCCCACGTCTCTAAACACACACTGTGAGGACTCCTCCATGGCGTACTCGTCGGCAATACCACGAAAGTTGGCGCCCATCGTGGGGCAAGAGGCGCTTCAGGCTCTTCAGCGGGCGAGGACCAAGATCTTCGCGGGAATCGGCGAAACCGTGGCCATCGGTCGCATTCTCTTCTCCGGCAACGTTCCGATCATCCCTCCCGACGAGTTCTGGATCCCGGCGAAGACGAACCCTACGCGGTGTTCGATCGTTCCTATCGGAGACATCCACCTCTTCATTGGCGAAACCGACTTGGGCACTAGTTCCCTGGGAGTCGGAGGAGCATCAAGGCCCACTCGGACCGCCTATGGGTAGGATACATTCGCGGAAGGATCGATGTCGGATCTCTAATCAGAGTTTGCTGGCAAAGATCGGAAAAATTCAAGGCCTACCCAAACCGCCCCTGTGCAGGATATAAAGGTGTAAGATCACTGCAAGTCCGCCGGCTTCGTCTGTGCGTCTGGACAGCAGAGATCCAAGTTCGTCGGCGTGGTTACCATCTTCGATCTGGCGCATTGCATTCAGAGAGAGGGTGAAAACCCCCGTGATTACCTGGCCAGGTGGCTCCATATACGAGCCGATCTGGCCCACTACCCCAATGATGATGCTATGTATCACTTTGTGGAAGGACTGGACCATGGCACGCTTCTCCGTCATTCTCTAAGACGGCAGCAGGCGTCAGGACGCCTTACTTTCGAAGGCATGGTGAACATCGTCAATAGCTACGCGGAGGCTGAAGCGGCAGCTCAGACAACACTTGCACTCATCGACGGAGCCCCTCCAATTCAGCCACCGCCACCACCACCTCCGGCCGCCATCGCCGCAGCTGCGCCACCACCTCTAGTCATCGTCGCTGCTGTTGCACCTCCACCCCCGTCATCGAGGAAGTCCTGGCACCCTCCGACTCTGTGATTGACGCGCTCTACGCCAACTTTAGTGTGGATTTAGAGGAGATAGATTTCAGTCCAGAGGAGCTAGACTCCGCCATGCAGGAGATGGAGGAGGAGTACACGCGCGACGAGCAAGCCAACAATGTCGTCACGTCTCGAGAGGTGTTCGTCACCATTGGGACGACGATGGATGAAGATCAACCCGGACGAGCTCCGCCTACAGCGCTGGAAAAGGGGAAGGGGACACTTATTGCTAATGACAATGATCGCGCAAAGGTCATGACTCCTCCGCCTAATCCAGTGTAGCAGCCGTAGGAACTCGCACCGGCCCAAGCAACAAAAACATCGCAAACTTGCCGCCTCTGGCGTCTATGTCTGCTGCTGCCCAAGTTACTCCAGCTGATAGAGTGATGTACGGCAATCTCCTCGTTGAGCCACTGACTGTAGCTCATATCCGGAACGTGACTCAGCTTGACGAGAAGCGCCAGCAGCTGCTAGAGGAAGCGCATGCCATCACGGAGCAATGCGCTAAGCTAGATCAAGATCTGGTCAACACGCAGAAGTCCATAGAGAAAGTTAGAGCAATGGAGGCCGAGTACAAGACTCTGCTACAGCAGAAGAAGGCCAAGAAAGCTCCGGCTCGTGTCATCAACGATCCTGGTGTACGGCGAAACCTAGGATGAGCTCCCTCGAAGCAGGCACAAGCCAATCCATACATTGACAGTGAAGGAAAACAGGTGATGCCCACCCCACTCCTTAACCTCGCCGTCGCCAAGACCCTTCTGGAGCAGGATAGATCGCCCGAGGCAGTGGAACAGGTCTATGACCTAGTGGCCAAGGCGGTGAAGCAGCAGGAAAAGGCCACCTCTCAGAGGCTTGAGTCTGACCCAATGTTTTGCCAGTCTAGCCAGCATAAGCCGCCAAGGGACAGATCTCCTCTTGATGTCGAGTCTCAGACGGGTTCATCAGAACAAA
Organism: Avena atlantica; assembly: GCA_910589765.1. Taxonomy (NCBI): domain Eukaryota; kingdom Viridiplantae; phylum Streptophyta; class Magnoliopsida; order Poales; family Poaceae; genus Avena; species Avena atlantica. Next base: position 357,928,529 of record OU342734.1, on the reverse strand, counting down.
GACGGAGGGATGCATGAAACAGGAAGGATGCTATCCCCATATCCTCCAACCACGGAGAAAAGGCCCGACCTCGTCACCCATCGCCACCGCCCCGATCACCCCGACATCACGAAGATCCCAAGGCTCACCATCGTACGGATATGCTGTAGGGTTTCGTAGCATGGAAAACAAAAATTTTCTATCGCATACAAACAAACAAGCCAAGATCTATCTACTAGATTGTAGCAACGAGTCGATGGAATAACTTACCCTCGAAGATTCCAAAGTGTTTAACGAGAGCGGATTCTCGTGGGTGATGTAGTCGTACTCTTCCCGATCTCAAGATCGCGTAGACGATCCTTCCGGCGCTGCGTTCCGGCAGCACTCCCGCATTCGGTCACACGTTCGGTACTCGACGAAGACCTTCCTCTCCCTTGTTCCAGTAGGCAGCGGAGGTTGTAGCACTCTTCTCGCGATTCCGGCAGCACAACGGCGTGGTACCAGAAGTAGAGGGGAGATCCCGCAGGGCTTCGCCTTAAGCCGGAGCGAGTATGGTGGAGTATGAGAGAGAACTATTAGTGGTCTAGGGATTAGACACACCAATTAGAAGGCTCTAAACCGAAGGCTAGGGCAATTAGAAGCTCTAAACCAAAACGGCTCTAAACCGGAGATTAGAGGATAGGAACTTGTGTGTCTAGAGGAGGAGGCCCTTCCCCTCCTTTTATAGGTGGAGGGGGGCGGCCAAGGGGAGGGAGTCCCTCCCCAAGTCGGACTTGGGTGGCGCGCCGGCTTGGAGAGGAGGGACTCCTCCCCCAAGTCGGTTTTGCCTCCTCTTGCTTATTTCCCACAGTTTCTTGTTTTAGCCGTTTGACTTTCAAACTAGACATTTGACTTTTCTGTTTTAGGATTCAATTTAATCCTTTATTTGGAACAGCAAGAACACTTAGTACATGATGCAATCATTCCAATATGTAATGACACATTCATGTACCCCTCCCCCCCGGAGTGACGGACATTCCGGAACCTTCTAGAACATTCCCGATGAAAACACCGGAATCATTTCCAAACTCCGAAACGGGACTTTCCTTATATGAATCTTATTCTCCGGACCATTCCGGATCACCTCGTGATATCCCGGATCCCATCCGAGACTCCGAACAACATTCGGTCTCTTTCTCATAATACCATAACTACTCAAACAACGTCGAATCCTTAAGTGTGTCTCCCTACGGTTCGTGAATTATGCGGACATGATCGAGACACTTCTCCGAACAATAACCAATAGAGGAATCTGGAAATTCATATGGCTCCCACATATTTCTACGATTACTTTGCGATCGAATGAACCACTTACATACGATACCAATTTCCCTTTGTCTCATGATAGTTTACTCATCCGAGGTTATGATCGTCGGTATCTCTGCATACCTAGTTCAACCTTGTTACCGATAAGTACTCTTTTCTCGTTCCCGTGATATGTGATCCCTTGTGAGCCAGTCACATGCTTGCAAGCTAATTGGATGACATTCCACCGAGAGGGCCCAGAGTATATCTATCCGTCATATGGATGGACAAATCCCATTCTTGATCCATGTGTCTCAACCAATACTTTCCGAACACTCAATGCCACCTTTATAGCCACCCAGTTATGGTGTGGTGTTTGATGTCATCAAAGCATCCATCCGGTAAAGGTGATATGCATGATCTCATGGTCGAAGGATTTAGGTTACTATGTATCAGAAAGCATATAGCAATTGAACTATTGAAATGACTTGATCTTTATGCTACGCTTATCTATAGGAGTATGTCCACCATATCATTCTCCTAACGATATGATCTTGTTGTTGATAACATCTCAATGTTCATAATAGGGAAACCACAATCATTAATCAACCAACAAGCTAGTGAAGTATAGAGGCTATACTAGGGACTTCAAATTAAGTTTACAAATCACACAAGTATCAATGTTTCCTTGTTAATACTATTATAGCATGAATATAAACATTTATCATAAACACAAAGATATAATAATAACTACATTTATTATTGCCTCTAGGGCATATCTCCAACAGTCTCCCACTTGCACTAGAGTCATCTAATCCAGATTACATGGTAATATACCGAACACCCATGGCAGTTTGGTGTTGGTCATGTTTTGCCCTCGGGAGAGGTTTAGTCAACGGATCCGCCACATTCAGATCTGTGTGTACTTTGCAAATCTTTATATCCCCATCCTGGATATGTTCTCGAATAGCGTGAAAATGTAGCTTGATGTGCTTCAGCTTCTTGTGTGACCTTGGTTCTTGCGCATTGGCTATGGCGCCCATGTTATCACAGTAGATAGACATTGGGTCCAGCGCACTAGGAACCACACCCAGCTCTGTAATGAACTCTTTCATCCATATCGCTTCTTGTGAAGCTTCCGAAGCAGCCATGTATTCTGATTCAGTTGAAGATCTCGCCACAACGCTTTGCTTTGCACTCCTCCAGCTAACTGTTGCACCATTCAAAATAAATACGTATCCGGATTGTGATTTAGAATCATCCGGATCGGTGTTCCAACTAGCATCGGTGTAACCGTTAACAACGAGCTGTTCATCACCTCCATAAGAAAGAACCATATCCTTAGTTCTTCTCAAGTACTTAAGGATGTTTTTGACCGCTGTCCAATGATCCACTCCTGGATCACTTTGATATCTGCTAGTCAAACTAACAGCATATGCAATGTCGGGTCTAGTACATAGCATGGCATACATTAGAGATCCTATGGCTGAGGCATAGGGAGTCTTACTCATCCTTTCTCTATCTTCTGCCGTTGTCGGACTTTGAGTTTTACTCAAGGTCGTATTGGGTAACATGGGCAAGAACCCTTTCTTGCTATCTTCCATTCCAAACCTCTTTAGAAATTTGTCCAAATATGTACTCTGTGACAATGATATTTGGCGTTTCGATCTATCTCTATAAATCTTTATGCCTAATATGTAAGCTGCTTCGCCAAGATCCTTCATTGAAAAACTATTATTCAAATATTCCTTGACACTATTAAGAAGGTCTACATCATTCCCAATCAACAATATGTCATCCACATATAGTATTAGGAATGCTACAGAGCTCCCACTCACTTTCTTGTAAATACAAGCTTCTCCATAAGTTTGTATAAAACCAAAACTTTTGATCACCTTATCAAAACGTTGATTCCAACTTCGGGATGCTTGCTTCAATCCATAGATGGACCGTTGAAGTTTGCATACCTTGTTAGCATCTTTAGGATCGACAAAACCTTTGGGTTGCATCATATACAACTCTTCATCAATGTCTCCATTGAGGAATGCTATTTTGACATCCATCTGCCATATCTCATAATCATAATATGCAGCGATTGCTAACATAATCCTCACAGACTTTAGCTTCGCTACTGGTGAGAAGGTCTCATCGTAATCAACTCCTTGAATTTGTCGAAACCCTTTTGCGACAAGTCGAGCTTTATAGAAAGTAACATTACCATCAGCATCTGTTTTCTTCTTGAAAATCCATTTGTTCTCGACAGCCTTCCGGCCATCCGGTAAGTCCACCAAAGTCCATACTTGGTTTTCGTACATGGATCCAATCTCGGATTTCATGGCTTCTTGCCATTTATTGGAATCTGGGCTCATCATCGCTTCCTCATATGTCTCGGGGTCATCGGTGTTATCCACCAACATGACATTCATAACGGAATCATACCATTCTGGAGTGGTACGAGTTCTCGTTGACCTCCGAGGCTCTGTAGCAACTTCAACCGAAGTTTCATGATCACCATCATTAGCTTCCTCTCTTATTGGTGCAGGCACCACAGGAACTTCTTCCGGTGCTGCGCTACTCGCAATTTCGAGAGAAGGTTCGAAAACCTCGTCGAGTTCTACTTTCCTTCCAGTCACTTCTTTCGAGAGAAATTCCTTCTCTAGAAAGGATCCATTCTTCGCAACGAAGATCTTGCCTTCGGATCTATGATAGAAGGTATACCCAATAGTTTCCTTCGGGTATCCTATGAAGACGCATTTTTCCGCTTTGGGTTCAAGCTTGTCCGGCTGTAACTTCTTTACATAGGCTTCGCATCCCCAAACTTTAAGGAACGACAATTTAGGTTTCTTCCCAAACCATAATTCATACGGTGTCGTTTCAACGGATTTAGATGGTGCCCTATTTAAAGTGAATGCGGCTGTTTCTAATGCATAACCCCAAAATGATAGCGGTAAATCTGTAAGTGACATCATAGAACGAACCATATCTAAGAGAGTTCGATTACGACGTTCGGACACACCATTACGCTGTGGTGTTCCCGGCGGTGTCAATTGTGAAAGTATTCCGCATTTCTTCAAATGCTCGCCAAACTCGTAACTTAGATATTCACCTCCACGATCATAACATAGAAATTTAATCTTCTTGTTACGTTGATTCTCTACCTCACTTTGAAACTCCTTAAACTTCTCAAAAGTTTCGGACTTATGTTTCATGAAATAGATATACCCATATCTACTCAAGTCATCCGTGAAGGTAAGAACATAACGATAACCACCGCGCGAAGCTACACTCATTGGACCACACACATCGGTATGTATGATTTCCAATAAGTCCGTAGCTCGCTCCATCATACCAGAAAATGGAGTCTTAGTCATTTTTCCCATCAGACATGCTTCGCATCTTTCAAGTGATTCAAAATCAAGTGATTCAAGAAGTCCATCGGAATGGAGTTTCTTCATACGTTTCACTCCAATGTGACCAAGACGACAGTGCCACATATAGGTCGAATTATCTCTTGATTTCAAACGTTTAGCCTCAATGTTGTTGATATGTGTATTTCCACTATCGAGATTCAATAAGAATAGACCATCTATCAAAGGTGCATGTGCATAAAACATATTACTCATATAAATCGAACAACCATTATTCTCGGACTTAAACAAGTAACCGTCTCGCAATAAACAAGATCCTGATATAATGTTCATGCTCAACGCAGGCACCAAATAACAATTATTTAAGTATAAAACTAATCCCGATGGTAGATGAAGGGGTAGCGTGCCGACCGCGATCACATCAACCTTTGATCCATTTCCCACGCGCATCGTCACCTCGTTCTTCGCTAGCTTCCGTTTATTCTGCAACACCTGTTTCGAGTTACAAATATGAGCAACCGAACCAGTATCAAATACCCAGGCACTACTACGAGTACTAGTGAGATACACATCAATAACATGTATATCAGATATACCTTTCTTCTTGATGTTGCCGTTCTTCAAATCCGCCAAGTACTTTGGGCAATTCCGCTTCCAGTGACCTTCTCCCTTGAAGTAAAAGCATTCAGTATCAGGCTTAGGTCCAGCCTTGGTCTTCTTCGCTGGCGTGGTAACTTTCTTACCACCCTTCTTGAAGTGTCCCTTTTTCTTAGACTTGCCTTTCTTGAATTTGGTGGTCTTATTGACCAACAACACTTGGTGCTCTTTCTTGATCTCCACTTCTGCAGATTTCAACATGGCAAAGAGTTCTGGCAACGTCTTATTCATGTTCTACATGTTTTAGTTCATCACAAAGTTCTTGTAACTTGGTGGTAGTGATTGGAGGACACGGTAAATCCCCAAAGCATTAGGAATCACTATACCCAAGCTTTGAAGTTTGTTTGCGTGCCCAGACATCTTAAGCACATGCTCACTGACGGAGCTGCTTTCTTCCATCTTGCAGTTAAAGAACTTTTCAGAAGCCTCATAGCTTTCAATTGCCCCATGAGTCTCAAAAATCAATTTGAGATCCTTGACAATATCATATGGGTCTGAATCCTCAAACCTTTTCTGAAGCTCCGATTCCAAACCATACAAGATAGCACACTGAACTATGGAGTACTGATTCTTCCGAGCGAGGTAAACATTCTTTACTTCATCGGGAGCATCATCTGCAGGTTGGTCACCCAGCGGTGCATCCAGCACATAGGTCAAATTACCAGCTGTGAGGACAATCCTCAAATTGCGGAACCAATCCGCGAAGTTGCTTCCATTGTTTTTCAACTTTTCTTTCTCTAGGAACGCATTAAAATTGATGGTAGGGGCTGCCATTGATCTACAACATATTTGCAATAGTTTAGACTAAGTTTATGACAAATTGAGTTCAAATTAATTAATAAAGTTAATCTAGGTGAACTCCCACTCAAAACAATATCCCTCACATTGTTTTAGTGATCACACGAACCAAATCCACCATATCAACACCGATCATCACGAGAGTTGATATAGTTTCAATGGCGAACAGTCGTCATGTTCATCATATCTACTATATGATTCATGCTTTACCTTTCGGTGATCCGTGTTCCGAGACCATGTCTGTACATGCTAGGCTCGTCAAGATCAAACCTTAGTTTCCGCATGAGCAAATCTGGCTTGCTCACGTTGTATACACTTGCGGAATCTAACACACTCGATCATCACGTGGTGCTTCGAAACAACAAGCTTTAGCAACGGTGCTAACTAAGGGTGAACACTTTATGACTTGAAATTCATGTGCATGAGGGATCATCTTATAATGCTACCGTCGTCTACTAAGCAATACAATATGCATAAAGGATTAACATCACATGCAATTCAATATATATGTGATATGATATGGCATTTCTTCTTCGTGCTTCCGATCTCTATCTTCAACCACGAACATGATCTCCATCATCACCGGCATTGCATCAAGGTCAATGACGCCTCTCCATGGTTGTCGTCCACCGGTCTTCAACTATTGCAACTACTTTGAATAGACACGCGGGTCTTAACATAAATTAAAGACAACCATATGGCTCCTGCCGGTTGCCAACTTACAATAAGGAACATTGCATACATCAAATATAATCACAATCATGGCCATATCACATCACTGCACACCCCTGCAAAACAAAGTTAGACGCCTCTACTTTCTTTGCATATTTTACGTGGTTTGGGGATTTCAATAAGTGTCGTTCTAACTTACGAACAAGAACCACAACATTGATACTAGTATTGTTAATCACCCGTTGTAAATTGTATCTTAACTATGCTAGGAGAAACAGGCACCCGCAAAGCCACTTATGCAATACAAGTTGCATGTCAAGCGTGGAGCAAGTCTCATGAACGATGTCATGTGAGGTTAGCCCGGGCCGCTTCATCCCAACATACCGCAAGATGCAAAGTACACAAGAAGCAATCGACAATAAAAGCATCAACGCCCATAATGACCATTGTGTTCTACTCGTGCAACAGATCTACATATAGACACGGATCTGATACCACTGTAGGGTTTCGTAGCATGGAAAACAAAAATTTTCTATCGCATACAAACAAACAAGCCAAGATCTATCTACTAGATTGTAGCAACGAGTCGATGGAATAACTTACCCTCGAAGATTCCAAAGTGTTTAACGAGAGCGGATTCTCGTGGGTGATGTAGTCGTACTCTTCCCGATCTCAAGATCGCGTAGACGATCCTTCCGGCGCTGCGTTCCGGCAGCGCTCCCGCAGTCGGTCACACGTTCGGTACTCGACGAAGACCTTCCTCTCCCTTGTTCCAGCAGGCAGCGAAGGTTGTAGCACTCTCCTCACGATTCCGGCAGCACAACGGCGTGGTACCGGAAGTAGAGGGGAGATCCCGCAGGGCTTCGCCTTAAGCCGGAGCGAGTATGGTGGAGTATGAGAGAGAACTATTAGTGGTCTAGGGATTAGACACACCAATTAGAAGGCTCTAAACCGAAGGCTAGGGCAATTAGAAGCTCTAAACCAAAACGGCTCTAAACCGGAGATTAGAGGATAGGAACTTGTGTGTCTAGAGGAGGAGGCCCTTCCCCTCCTTTTATAGGTGGAGGGGGCCGACCAAGGGGAGGGAGTCCCTCCCCAAGTCGGCCTTGGGTGGCGCGCCGGCTTGGAGAGGAGGGACTCCTCCCCCAAGTCGGTTTTGCCTCCTCTTGCTTGTTTCCCACAGTTTCTTGTTTTAGCCGTTTGACTTTCAAACTAGACATTTGACTTTTCTGTTTTAGGATTCAATTTAATCCTTTATTTGGAACAGAAAGAACACTTAGTACATGATGCAATCATTCCAATATGTAATGACACATTCATGTACCCCTCCCCCCCGGAGTGCCGGACATTCCGGAACCTTCTAGAACATTCCCGATGAAAACACCGGAATAATTTCCAAACTCCGAAACGGGACTTTCCTTATATGAATCTTATTCTCCGGACCATTCCGGATCACCTCGTGATATCCTGAATCCCATCCGAGATTCCGAACAACATTCGGTCTCTTTCTCATAATACCATAACTACTCAAACAACGTCGAATCCTTAAGTGTGTCTCCCTACGGTTTGTGAATTATGCGGACATGATCGAGACACTTCTCCGAACAATAACCAATAGAGGAATCTGGAAATTCATATGGCTCCCACATATTTCTACGATTACTTTGCGATCGAATGAACCACTTACATACGATACCAATTTCCCTTTGTCTCACGATAGTTTACTCATCCGAGGTTATGATCGTCGGTATCTCTGCATACCTAGTTCAACCTCGTTACCGATAAGTACTCTTTTCTCGTTCCCGTGATATGTGATCCCTTGTGAGCCAGTCACATGCTTGCAAGCTAATTGGATGACATTCCACCGAGAGGGCCCAGAGTATATCTATCCGTCATATGGATGGACAAATCCCATTCTTGATCCATGTGTCTCAACCAATACTTTCCGAACACTCAATGCCACCTTTATAGCCACCCAGTTACGGTGTGGTGTTTGATGTCATCAAAGCATCCATCCGGTAAAGGTGATATGCATGATCTCATGGTCGAAGGATTTAGGTTACTATGTATCAGAAAGCATATAGCAATTGAACTATTGAAATGACTTGATCTTTATGCTACGCTTATCTATAGGAGTATGTCCACCATATCATTCTCCTAACGATATGATCTTGTTGTTGATAACATCTCAATGTTCATGATAGGGAAACCACAATCATTAATCAACCAACAAGCTAGTGAAGTATAGAGGCTATACTAGGGACTTCAAATTAAGTTTACAAATCACACAAGTATCAATGTTTCCTTGTTAATACTATTATAGCATGAATGTAAACATTTATCATAAACACAAAGATATAATAATAACTACATTTATTATTGCCTCTAGGGCATATCTCCAACATATGCCCCTGCCAAGGCAGTGCGGCATCGTCATCCGCGACAAAGCGGAGCAGACCCGTCATGACGAATAGCGCAACCAAGGACACAAAAGCAGGTCACGCCATGACCCTCCATGTCCGACAAGCAACCGAGATAGGCGTGAGGCGCCGCAGGAGGGTAACAGCAAGACGGCTAACCCACCGCCACCTCCGCCTCCGTCACCACCTAGCAGTCACCATGGCGGAGGAGGCTCGCGTCGTTCACGCAGCCCATCCCCTGTTGACAACAAGAAGAAGAACCCAGAGCCGTATGACGCACGTTCGCGGATCGATAAGATCCACGAGGCCCGGGAAGGACCATACCTGGGACCACGTTGCTTTGGCAAGACCATCAAGCCCTATGACGGCACCGCCAAGCCAGCCATATGGTTGCAGGACTACGGCAACACGGTGGAGATTGCCGGAGGTAACCCCAACATTGTCGTCAAGTACCTCCCTTTGATGTTGGCGGGCACGGCCCGTCAATGGATCGACGACTTGCCGGAGAAATCCATCTGCAATTGGTTGGACATGCAAGAAGCGTTCACCAAGAACTTCGAGGGTACGTACAAGCGTCCCTGCACTGTTGGCGATCTACAGTGGTGCGTGCAAGAGAAAGACAATACATCTCGCGCCTACCTCTCCCGCTGGCTGGATATGAATAATTCCTGCGCAGAAGTGCATGCTCAGACCGCCATGGTCGCCTTCATCCATGGGTTGGAAAGGGGCATGTTGCTCCGACATAAGCTGAGCGCTTGCAGGACAATCACCAGCTTGACTTGAACTCAATGATTCAGCTGGCTAGTGAGTTTGCAGCTGCTGACGACGATGCTCACGGCTCTCTGCCGGCAATGGCCGTTCCAACTCAAGCTCAGAGGAACAACAGCACAAAGCGGAAAACCGCTCCAGAAGAAAAGCAATCTCCCAACATGGTCGCCGTGACCTTTGCAGGACGAGGTGATGGCGGACAACGTGGCCGAGGACGGGGAGCTGGCCATGGGCAGCAACGAGGAAGTGAAACTACCTCGGAACCGCTCCGCGTTCCCCAAACCTATGAAGAGTACCGCGATATGCCGTGCCTCGTACACCTCGATGTCAACAGTAAAGCCACCCATACCAATCGACACTGCAAGTTTGTCAACGACCTCAAGGAAGACCCGGAGTCCGGCTACAAGCAAAGTCGGAAGAACAGACCACGAGGCAAGGGCAAGGGGAAGAAGAAGAAGGAGGAGTCCAAGGATTCAAGTGACATGGACGAGGATGTTGACCCCAAGCATGCCGCCAAGAGCGACGACAAGGGCAAGAACCCCTTCGTAAAGAAGGCGCCAGTTTACCACACTTTCCTTGGCACCCCCACCGTCCGACAACAGAAGACCTCTATGAGGATCCTGATGGATACTCTACCCCTAGTTCCCTAGTACCTGCGCTGGTCAGAGGTTCCAATTACTTGGGACAGGACGGACCACCCAGACCTTATTCCTATGGAGAACCAATACGCCATGGTCATCAATCCCTTGATTGACGGCGTGGAGTTCACCAAGTGTATGGTGGATAGTGGAAGCAACATCAACATCATGTACCTGGATACACTGCAGAAGATGAACTTGATGGAGGCAAACCTAAGGCGGACCAACACCATCTTCCATGGCGTAGTTACTGGTCGGGAGGCTCGGTCCCTTGGGTGCATCACACTTCAGGTTGCCTTTGGCGATGTTAATAATTACCGCCAAGAGCGCATGAACTTTGAGGTGGTCCCCTTCAAGAGCGTGTACCACATCATATTCGGCCGCGACATATTCCACACGTACATGGCCAAGCCATGCTTCGTCTACAAAAATCTCAAGATACCCAGACCAAACGGTGTCATCATTGTATCCGGAAGCTTTACCAAGGCAAGGGACTGCGAGATTAATGAAGCAGCCTTCGTGGAAGTTGTCCTCTACAGCGAAGAATTCAAAGACATCCAGAGCAAGGTCAATGACTCAGAGATGCCCGCGTCGAAGAAGCAGATCTCCGACTCCACTCCTGCATTCAAGGTCGCCATCGAGACCAAGCCGGTGGAACTTGTGGTAGGCGATGCCTCCAAGGTCACCGCCATTGGGATGAACCTGGATCCCAAATAGGAAAGCACGCTCGTCAATTTCCTCCGTGAGAATAGGGACATCTTTGCCTGGCAACCTGCCGACATGAAAGGTGTACCTAGGGAACTTGCCGAGCACAGCTTAAACATTGATCCAAAATGCAAACCAGTGAAACAACCTCTACGACGCTTCAGAGACGAGAAGAGACTCACCATTGGCAAATAGATAGCTAGGTTACTTAAGCCTAGATTTATCCGAGAAGTCCTTCACACCCGATGGGTGGCCAATCCTGTACTTGTCACCAAAAAGGGAACCAAAGAATTAAGAACGTGCGTTGATTACACCGGCTTGAACAAGGCTTGCCCCAAAGATCCATTTGCTTTGCCTCGCATTGACCAAGTCATTGACTTGACGGCTGGCTCGGAACTTTTGTGTTTTCTCGATGCATACTCAGGATACCACCAGATCAAGATGAGGAAGTCGGACCAATGGGCCACTTCGTTCACTACCCCATATGGCACATTTTGCTATGTTATGATGCCCTTTGGGCTGAAAAACTCAGCTGCTACGTACCAGCGGACAATGCAACGTTGCCTCCACGGCCAAATTGGTCGGAACGTTCACGCCTATGTGGACGATATCGCAGTGATGTCTAAAAAGTCAAATGACCTAATCTCCGACTTAAAAGAAACCTTTGATAATCTCCAGAAATACTACATGATGCTTAACCCTAAGAAGTGCGTCTTCGGGGTTCCGACCGGCAAATTGTTGGGTTTCATCGTTTCCCAGCGCGGAATCAAGGTCAACCCAGAGAAAATCAAGGCCATCTTAAACATAAACCGTCCGACATGCCTAATGGACATTCAACGACTAACAGGTTGTGTTGCAGCAGTTAGTCGGTTCGTCAGCCGACTTGGAGAGAAGGCCCTGCCGCTGTACAAGTTGCTGAAGAAGGCGGACAAATTCACGTGGACGGAAGAAGCAGATGCAACATTGAAGCTGCTCAAGGAGATTCTTTCCTCAGCGCCCATCCTTGAAGCGCCTGAGCCTGGAGATCCCCTGTTAATCTACATGGCGGCAACCAACCGAGTAATCAGCATCGTCGTCATGGTAGAGCGGAAGGAACCAGGCTATGAGCACGGAGTTCAATGACCAGTTTACTATGTGAGAGAGGTCTTGACGGAGTCCAAGAAGCGTTACCCGCACTACCAGAAGATAGCTTATGGAGTATTCCTTGCTTCTCAGAAGCCGAGGCATTACTTTCAGGATCACCCAATCACAGTGGTGAGCCAATGGATTAATTCTGCAAGTAATCAAGCCACGTCTTTAGGCACCGCTACATAGAGCAGCTGGAGCCTGGGCGGATGAATTTCCATCTGTGCTATGGAGTTTACGAACTACACCCAACAGATCCACCAGCTACACCCCTTATTTCATGGTATATGGAGCAGAAGCCATCCTACCTTCCGACATACTTCACAATGCACCAAGGGTTGCCGCCTACGACAAAGATGACGCTTAAGAATCCAAACGCCTAGATGTGGACCTTCTCGAGGAGGAGCGCGTTTTGGCATGCCAAAGATCCGCCATCTACCAGCAGAAGCTACGCAGCTACCATAGTCGCCGCGTTTGGCATCGCTCGTTTAAAGAGGGGGATTTGGTGCTCCGACTTAAGTAGAAGAAGTCACACAAATTATCCCCGCCATGGGAAGGACCGTTCATCATAAGTAAGGCGCTACTCAATGGGTATTACTACCTCGTTGACAATCGTGAACTGAAGGATAGACCCAACGAGGATCATAAGCATAAGCGACGTGACCCGGATGATGACTAGCCGGAGCTTGATCTGCCATGGACCATAGCATAGCTACGTCCTTTTTACACTTAGCATTTTTTATCTAATCGTGTACCTCTTATATGATCAATGAAATAAAGCTCTCTGGTTCACTCATATTTCTGAGTCTTTTACCTCCTTTAGTGTTCATTTTTGGATCATATAAAACCTTTATGCACAAGTTTTGTGATTGCACTTGTGAAAATTCCGCCTACGGGTGTTAGCTTAAGTTTTCTGGTCTACACGTTCTTTGTCGTTTTTATGTGGATTCTGGAGTAGTGACTTTTGACACTTATTGTCGGCGATTTTGTGCTTAGGTTCATGATGGTGCCATTGGGCATCATCACCTGAGCGCATGGTTCCGAAAATGAGTCTTCCGACTCACGAAAAGTCAAGCATAAGAACCAAAGTAATGGATAAGTCAACACTTGCTTAAAAATATATACATGGTGGAAACTAGTTCTTAAATAGCAGGACATACAACATTGTTTTCCGCCTTAAGTTAATACATAGTTTTTTCCGCATACGTATCAAAGGTGAAACAAATATTACAAGTTGTTTTTCATTCCTTTGGCACAGGCGACTTGGAGGCAGCGTCATCGGCAGCAGGAGAATCACCCTCGAAGTCAGTAGTGTGAAGGGACTCAGAGGAGCTTTGGTTGCCGCCATCGATGGTGTTGATCGGCACGAAGACGTTGACGTCGACTAACTCGGCAACTCTGGTGTCATAGCCCGCGAGTAACGACAAGATGGATTCATGATTAATCGCTTTGCCATCGTAATCTACGTCAGGAATGCCAGAGGTCACCGTGTCGATGTCGGCATCTTTGTAATGTGCCTTCACCATTGATAGCGCCATCCTTGCACCGGCCCGTGCACATGAAGCTTTCCAGATTGTGATACGCTCGGGGGCTCGGCGCTGGATCTCCGAGAACTTCTCCATAGAGTCCGATGTCTTGATATTGATTTGGAGGGGCTTGGCAATATCTTTGGCTTGCGCAATGGCGGTGTTGATGAAGTTGCCGGCAAGAACCATGCATTCCTTTTCTGGAGGAGGCGAACGGGTTAAACCCATAGGAGCTGCAAACTCCGACAAGGAGCACATGAGTTCAAAAATTCAGAGTATCTAGACTACATAAATCCAAGACAGAGAATCACTTACTGAAGATGCTAGCCTCATCTTGACAGAGGGTATCCGCCAAGGAGTCTCGTTCTTGTTGGAGGAGCTTGTACGCCTCATGATGGCGTTGATTCTGCTCATCGGCAGCTTTCTTCAGATATCTTAAGATCGAGATCTCCTCCTTCAAGCGGTTCATCTCCTCGGTGGCGGAGTCCTGCAGGGCTTTCATGGATTCTTCATGCATCTTTAGCATGTCCTTCCTCTCCTGCTTAAGGATTTTGTTCTCTCTATCTAGCTGTTGAATGTGCTTGGATTGCTCGACAATGTCCTTAGCCTTGGCAATGGTTTCTACAAGTAGGATAAAGCAAAGTACACAGTGAGTACTCGGAGAATACACAAGTTCAAGTCGGAATACGAAAAATAAAGGAAAAACAGATGCTTGCTCTTGATGATCCGTTCCTTCAAGAAGGCAGTTTTACCCTTTTCGGCTTCCAAGTCTGCGCGCATCTTCTGGTACTTGTCGTTGGCCATGCCCATCCGAGCATTCTCATTCTGTGGAAAAAATAAAAAAGTTATACGTTGTTTGGTCCGCTTGGAGCATCTAGCCAGAAAATTTCCACCTAGACGCTCGGGGGCTACAGCGAGAGTTTTTAACTTAGCGATATGCTTAGTCTTTCTTTAAGAATCTAGCCGGAACTAATTCAGTTCTCGATTAGAAGCTTGGGGGCTACAGTATAAAGTTTTTTAACTCGGAAGTATGCTTAGCTTTTATTTAAGAATCTAGCAGGAACTAATTCAGTTACCACTAGAGGCTTGGGGGCTACAGTATTGAAATTTATAAACCACAGCGTATGCTACTCTTAAAGCGTCTATTCGGAATAATTCATTCAAACTACATGCTTGGGGGATACAGTGAGAAGTTATCTATCTTAGTCACTCTTAGAGCATCTAGATGCAAAAGACCTATGGTTTTCCGTCTAAATCCTTGGGGGCTAAAGTGGGATACTCATATGAAATGCAAAAGGCAAATAAAATTTACAAGTGCAATGATCTTGAGGTTGGTAGCACTCTCGGCCAGCAGCTTGCCAAAGGATACACTGTTTCGTTGCAAGATCTCTGCTTGTCAGAGGAGCTCCTCTAGACCGCACGTTGGAGATGTCGACGCCGCACCAGGAACCAGGGTAGTGCTATCCGGTGTAAGTACCGGATAGACTATCTTTGGATACTCTATGGTCTTCTTGGGTGCAGGTGCGCCGCCTACGGCAGAAGTACCAGCTTCCACCACCGCCTTACCGCCACCGATGGCATCCTTAGCCGGAGTTTCAGCCATTGGGTGTGCGGCACTCTCATGCGTCGCCTACTCGCCGACGACAACAATCTCAGTAGAAGCACCTGAGTCCACTTCCATGGTGGAAGGGACAGATGCCTCCTTATCTTGTGAGATTGTCAGAGCGGAGGAGGGCTTGACGTTGGGAGTAGCAGGGGCGATGGCGGGAGATGCGTCACGATGCAGCATGTCCTTGATGGTTCTAGAAGCCCCCAATGTTTTGGAGGTCTTCTTCAAGCTGGTCGTGGCTTTCTTCCTGAAATGTGCTAAATGCATAAGTACAGGGAACAAGACAGATAAATGGACAATGTCAGAGAGAAACAAGCTTACACAAGAGGGGGTGCTTTGGCAAAGGGGATCCCGGTAGTCTTTATTTTCTCCGCCTCCAGGGCGGCGGTAGTCTTCTTGGAGGCTCCACCCTCCGTCTTCTTCTTCTTACCTCCGTCGACAGTGTCAGAGGTGGAGCTCTTTCGCTTTCGCGCCAATGGAGCATCGTCGTCGGACACGACGGCGACTTCCTTCATCTTTGGATCATATATTTGAGGAGCTATGCTATCCTCATCTATGTCGCTAAGCTGTAAGGTGAAGAACCACCGTGTTAGATGGGATGCCAATTGCTAGACGGAAGAACTGGAGTATATGTCATACACGGAAGATAAAGAGTTACCTTTGGGCACTTGCTGTCTACGAACATGTTGTAGGTGATGATGAAGCCATGATTTTTGTCCTTCCACCTTGACGATGTCCTTAAGACGGAGCTTGACGGATTCGCTTGAGAAATTGTCCACGGATATGCGGAGGCTATCCCTTCTATCGCTGGTATACTCGTGCATCAGCTTTGAGCGATGCTGCTGAGGTTGGATTCGCCTAATGAACCAACACATGGCTAGGTCCAAGCCGGTCAAACCTTTCTCTACGAACCACTCTATCCGCCTTATGGTGCGGGAAGCGTCAATGTCGGAGGGAAGGGACGCCTGGGATCCCCCTGTCGAAGTTTCGGTGGCGGCTCTATCGACGAAGTCCGGGTACATTACTTCTCGGCCGGGCAGAGGGATATCTGGGCCATAGAAGTAAGTACGCTGCCAGTTCTTGCAGGACTCGTGGCTGCCGATGTCGGGAAACCACCGGCCAGGACGGATCTTGAAGCTTATGGTGCCACAATTTCTAAGTTTGTCCTTGCTGGCTCCGGCTTCACGCTTGACGGTGAAGAAATACATGAAGAGATCTAGCCTAGGCTTAATCCCTAAGTAACCCTCGCAGGGTGCTGCATAATTGCTGAGCGCTAGGATACTATTGGGAGAGAGGTTTTGGGGCTGGACTCGGTAGTTGTTCAAGACGGAAAGGAAGAAGTTAGAGATGGGCAGGTAGACGCCGCGTACCAATTGTGCTTTGAGGTACACCTTTTCTCCTGCTTGGGGAGAAGGTGTGACCTCGCCGGCCGGCGCCGCCTGCCAGACGAGCCCCTCCATCGCGAGGAGATAGCCCTCGACAATCAGCTCCTTGATGTCGCGGTCCGTGATGTCCGACCCGCGCCAATCGCCCTTGTGGGAGTCGTTGTCCTCCTCCAGCAGCTCTAGCGCCGCCGGATTATGGTCGCCGCCGGTGGTCTCGACCACCGCGGAGACAGGGATGACCAGGCCCTCCGGGGGCATGAAGATGGAGCTCGCCGGCTTCGCTCGACGCCGCCATCGAGGGAGTAGAGCTGCTGCTGGCCATTGCGCAAGTTTGGAAGTGACTGGTGAGATTGAGAGTTAGGGTTTTTCGCGAGATTGCGTGGAGAGCTCGAGGGGGTGCTCGCTGGAGGAAGAAGACGATGCGAAGAGAGAATGAGGTGAAAAGTAAAAATTCCACCGCAGTTACTATTTATGATCTCCAGCATCAAGATTCGTGCAGCTTGATCGGACGGTTGCCGCGTAGAAGACGTGTATGCATACGTGCACGGAAATTTCGCCACGTCCCAACCACCGCCACCAACGGTTTGTATCGCTCGCGCAGGAAAATCGGACATGATTGCGTTCTCTGCATGTGTGAGTTACGAGGCATCGCTGACCTACGTCTACGTCGCCCTAGCTGACATAGGCAGATGATCCATCACATCAGAAGATTCTGGAATGGATGGATCCAGTCCGGCTACGGAAGAGTACGATGAAAGATTCAGCATTTCTCCGACTTACAAGTTGAAGACGGAGAAAACCTTGCAGGGTTCTTTGGGAGGACTACAAGATATTGCTTGACGATTTGCCGACATCCATCTAGACGGAGCATTCCATGTGAAGAGGCAAGAAGGCGCAAGATCTCGGAGTTCTCCAGGGGCTACTATTGGGGGTATGCTATATGGGTATCCTCATAGCATGTCTCCTATCCGGATAACCCGGGTGGCCCACAGTTGGTAGCATGGCCTATGGCCTGCTGGGCGGCCCAGTTAGAAGGATCCAGAAGGGAGGCCCATGCCGGATAAAGGAAGGCTACGGTGGAGTTACCGACGTACCCGGAGCCTTGGAGTACAAGACACACAAGACTAGTAATAGATGGTATAGGACTTTGTAACCTGTCCGGCTAGGACTTTTCCCTGTAACCCTAGGACCTGGCGACTATATAAGTCGGCCCTATAGGAGCCTTTAGGGCACAACTTCAGACGATAACTTAGACAATCTCAAACAACCTCGCACAGCGAACCTATCTCTGTAACTCGGCGTATTGCCCTTATAGTGATTTATAGCAGGAGTAGGATTCCGCCACCATTGTGGGATATGAACCTGGGTAAGCTGTGTTACCTCGTACCCATCAACCGTCCGCCTTCCCCCACGTCTCTAAACACGCACTGTGAGGACCCCTCCATGGCGTACTCGTCGGCAATACCATGACAAAGAGGCAAACAAAACAAGGCAAGAGAAACTAAGCAAAACAAAAACAAAGTAAAGAGAAAGGTTATGAAGGACTCCCCTTGTGAAGCCGTCCTTAGCCTCCCCGGAACCGGCGCCAGAAAACTCATTGATTGTGGCTCAGATCACTGTAGAGGTTCATAGGGAAACCCCAAGAGGAAGGTATGATGAGCACAGCAGTAAGTCTTCCCTCAGTAATAAACCAAGGTTATCAAACCAGTAGGAGGAAGGAAACGACTCAAAGGTGTTGCTAGCAACTTGGAAACCTGCACAACACAAACTCAAGACTTTGCCCCAATGAACTGTGAGGTTGTAAATCTCACTGGTTTGCTGAAAACAAAGGATTGAACGTATGGTGTGGAAGGTAATGGTGGCTTACAGAAAGTAAACAGGTAACAAAGATGTATCAATGGTAAAGATTGGACCGGGTTCCACAGTTCACTAGAGGTATTCTCCTTAAGATAAACAACATAACATGCCGGGTAAACAAATTATTGCAGGACAATTAACAGGAACTGAGTAAGGCATAACAATGCAATACTAGACATTCATGATCCTATGAGATTCGATTGGGCATTACAATAATATACATAGACCTCCATCCAACTGCATCTATGACTAGTAATCCACCTTCAGGTTATCATCCGAACCCCCTCCAGTATTAAGTTGCAAGCAACGGATAACTGCTTTAAGCAAAATGTGTAAAGTAAACAATACAATTGTTCCATGAGCAAAAGATTTTTGTTTTCTCCCTAGTCGCAATAACACATCTACAACCTTAGAGATTTCTATCACTTCCCCAGATTCAATAGAGGCATGAACCCACTATCGAGCATAAATACCCCATCTTGGAGTCACTAGGATCTACTTGGCCAAGATAGCTACTAGAAACGGAGAGCATGCAAAATCTCAAACACACATGATAGAATCAATAAGATAAAACCATTAATCAATCTAACATAGTAATCTTAATATCCATCGGATCCTCGCAAAAACAACATGCATGATTACAAATAGATGATCTTGATTATGAAAAGAGCTCACAAGATCTAAACATGGTAGCACAAAGGAGGAGAAACAACCATCTAGCTACTGTATGAACCCATAGTCCAAGGTGGAACTACTCACGCATCATACCGGAGGCTGGCAGGGTGCCGGGAAGAGCTTCAGATCCCCTGATCTTGGGACGATGGTAGCGGCGGCTATGGACTGTTTCGTGGAGATTTGATCGGGTACTTAGGGTTTAGGTATCGGGGGCTTCTTATAGGCGAAGGGGGAGATCGAGGGGGTTCCCGAGGTGGCCGCACCCCCCAGGCGCGGGCCAGGCCTGGCCGTGCATCTAAGGGGTGTGGGACCCTCGAGGCCCTCCTTCGTCTTGTCTTCTAGCTCTGTGTTCCCCTCGGTGAAATATTGACTTTGGCGTTTGTTCCATCCAATTCCGAGAATATTCATTTTCTGGCTTTTATGGAACCAAAAACAACAGAAAACAGGAAACTGACACTGTGGCATCTTGTTAATAGGTTAGTTCCAGAAAACATATAAACATACCTCAAAGTGTAGACAAAGCAGAGAAAAGTGGATACTAAACAAGCATGGAACATAAAAAATTATAGATACGTTTACGACGTATCAGCCAGTTGTGTCCGCAATCGTCACCTTTTTTACTTTCTGTGAGCGTAATAAGAATACATCTATTAATGCCAGTCCCATCAGGATGGGGCTAAAGTATTTAGAAAGAAAACTTTCATTCGAGTGAACAACTAATCACCTATATAAGCAAGTTCAAAATCTTCATCCGGCGACACCATGTGCACTTGGTAGATTTCTTACTCTATCAACAATAACAACAAGCTTGTTACCTTATTAAGAATATAACACATCAGTAAACTTCAATTTAACATCGGAGGTACAAAAACAAATACCATATGACACAAAGAAGGATCAATAAAACTACCAATCATAGGAACAGTCGTGATGACCTCCCTAATGTGTAACTTCTACAAGACTTCTATGTTGCCCACTATGCCAGCTCGTCGGAGTCGACACTGTTTTGGTTGGCGAGGAAGCGCTCGTTATCCTCCCGACACTCCTTCTCGATCCTAGTAGTGACAAGTCGAGCTTTCTCCGCTACCCGCCGGCCAGCGCGCTTGCCCGATTCAACTTTCCACTTGCGGTGACCCAGCATACAAGTACATGTATAGTACACTATAGTCGTTGACATGGCACTTACAGAACACCGTTCCGCAAATATCACATCCCTCATTACGGGTCCATATTACAAGCATACACACATTATTATTATTACAATACCAGAAGATCAGTACTTCAAGTGATTCAAACTTACAAACCCAAACTTAAGAAGTTTCAGCGGAAGATCAAAGTTTCAAACTCATAACCAAAATTGAGCTCAACAACTTATTATATAAAGTTTATGCTGCTCGGCTCATTTGGTTTACTAACTACTTAAGGCAACTACTCGGACTCGTTGCCCTCCACTCCATAGCATATTTCATAGTCCACCCCTTCCACTCCTCTGGACTGGTCTGGTTCCTCGTAGTAGACATCCTCTTGTCCTTCAGCAGCGTACATTGGAGTGTCTTCTGGCTCCTCAGATTCTAAGCAGGGGAACAAAGGAAAGAGTGAGTAACAGCGTTACCCAGCAAATTCATTGTATGCAAGGTGGGAATTTTGATGCTCTATCTACCACATCAGACTATCAGTCCTTGGCACTATGCAGTTTTCGTAGACATTTCTTCAAAGGTTGATTTTAATATCAAAAAACTATGCCCATCTAAAAGTAATATGCCCAAGAGGAAATAATAAAGTGGTTATTGTCTTATTATTTATTTATGATAAATGTTTATTTTGCATGCTATAATTGTATTAATACGGAAACGTTAATACATGTGTGTTTAATAAACAAATAGAATGTTCCTAGTTATGCCTCTCTTATAAACTAGCTCATTGATTAAAAAGATGATCAAAGGTTTCTTGTTCATGGACATTGGATGTTGTTAATAACGAGGTCACAACATTATTGGAATGGTGTGATGAACATTCATCCGAAGTATAGCATTATGATCAAAGTAATTGTGTTTATATTTCTACAACATCATACGAAGTAATCCCAATCCTTAGACCATGATATCATGTCAATTCACTAACACTGGAAGAGTATCTTGATAACATAAAACATCACACTGTAATAGGGTGACTATAAAGATGGTTTCAGTGCTACTAAGCTGTTATGTTGAGGCTCATGGATCAAGAGTGGAATTTGTCCATCCCGATGACGGATATATATACTCTAGGATGTCTCGGTGATATCACATTAGTTATCTTGCAAGCAAGTGATTTGATCACTAGAATGTTATATCATGGGAATGAGAAAAGAGTACATGTCGGTAACGAGATCAAACTAGGTATGGAGATACCGATGATCGAATCTCGTACATGTAATATATCGCGATACAAAGGGATTGAGTTACATGCGTATAAGGTTCACACGATCATAGAAGTCATTGTTGAATGTGTGGGAGTCAGTACGGATCTCCAGGTCCCGCTACTGATCATTTATCAAAGAGGGGTCTCGATCATGTCTGCATTATTCGCAAACCATAGGGTGACACACTTAAGGGATACCGACACCATTTGGAGCAAATAAGATACCCGAGAAAGAATTACAAAGCGCGGGAATTTATTTCACTAGTCACCGGAATTGTTTCTGGTGAAATTGCTGAAACTAGTTCTGCATGTGAAATTGAAATGTTGCAAGGGGTTTTATGTGAATGTTTGTTAATTATTGTAATTAACAAAATTCTGAATAAATAAATAAAAGATTTTTATTTAAATGAGAAATTTCATTAAATTTGGTGGAAATTTAATGCATGTGAGTGGATTTTTGAGTGGAGGCTTTTCATTTCTGAGTGGGAGCTCCACCCACATGAATGTGGAAGAGGTGGGGAAGCCAAAATAGCTGGGTGCCATGCCCCTTTGTTGCCTCGCCTCTCCCTATAAAATCCCCTCTCTCCTCCTCTCACAACACACTTCCTCGTGAAGGATCTCTCTCCCCCTTAAGAATTTCCCCATGGTCTCGGATCAGCTAGATACATGTTCCCGGTAGATTTTTCTGGAAGGATTTCTTGCTTCCGCTGCTTCGCTGGAGCGAGGGCACAGAGGTTGTCGGGATACCCGAACATGTGTGCGATCACGGATGCACCACTGCTTTGCGGTGCTGGACTTGATGGTGCTGGACCTGCTGGACCGGATGGACTTCTTCTCGATCTTGAGATCGGCAAGCGTTCGACTACATCATCCATGAGTACAACCTCGTAAACGCTTTTCGGTCTTCGAGTGTATGTATTCTATGGATGTATATCCACCCGTTGCTTGTATCTAGTAGATAGATCTGGGTACTTAGTTGTTCCCATCGTAGGAAACTTTTTGTTTTCTATGCTGCGAACCCTACACTGGTATCAGATCATGGATCTATGCATAGATGCTTTGCATGGGTAGTACACATATGAGTATGTGGGCATTGATGATCATGTTATTGATTCTTACTTGTAATTTGGATATTGGTGGCATAGTGGGATGAAGCGGCCCGGACAAACTTTACATGTCCTCGCACATGAGACCTGTTCCACGCTTGACATGCAACTAGTTTTGCATAAGTGGCTAGCCGGTGTCTGTCTCTCCTACTATAGTTAATATCTAATTTAAAACGAGTTTTTAATAATTTGGTTATCCTCGTTGTGGTTCCATGTTCGTAGGTAAGAATGGTTCTCTCTTCGAAATCCCTAAGCCACGTAAAATTTGCAATGGATAAATTAGCAGTGTCTAATTTAAATTGTTGTTGGACTAGTGTCATGATATGGTAATGTTGTAAGTAAAAGCATAAGTCGATATTCTTACAACACACCTAACATGTAAGTTCCATAGACCTTGGCCTTACACACAAAGGAATGATAAAGATCATACCACGATGCACATGATGGTGATCAAGTGCAAGAACCATATCATTTCACTTTTCACATATGATGTTTGTTGCATCTTATATTTCATGTTTGGCGTTTTATTAGCATAAAAAGATGACCCCTCATTTAGATATCAAGATAAAAATTTGTTCTCCCTTAAGTATGCATTGACTATGTTTTTCCGCTTCAAGACATCACGTGATGATCGGGTGTACTTGAATCCATGAACATACATCAGGTGTAAGATAGTTTTACACACGTGAATACTAAGGTTCTTACTTGGCGATCCTAGCATGTACAGACATGGCCTCGTAACACGGACCGAAAGGTTAAACATGAGTCATATGTTTGATATGATGCCCACATAGATGCTCATCTTTGAAGCTGCACTGACTCACGTGATGATCAGACTTGATGTAGTGGATTTGGTTCATGTAATCACCAAAAAGACACGAGGGATGTAGTTTTTGAGTGGGAGTTCATTTCTAATTTGGATTAGTATAACTCAATTTATCATAAACTAAATCAAAGTGAATTTGCATAATTTGTTGTAGTCATTGACATTCGTTCACCACTTTATGCTTAGTTTTAATTGAGATAATAGAACTATATAATTCTAGATATTTAATTTACGAACTGGCATCGTATTATTTTGAGTGTAAATTTAAAGTTTTGTCACATCCCAAAATTTTCCAAATTTTGAAATGTGAGAAATAAATAAACAAAATAAATAATTTTTTGAAATTTAGGGTGAAAAGAAACCTTTTGATTCCAATTGGAAACATCAAAACCTATTTTGATCAAATAAAATCCTAGAGGGATTTAAAAAGATAAACACATAATAAATAAAGTTATAATAGTTGGAATCACCATTTTTGGATCTTTAAATAAAAAGATATGGGTTTTAAAACAAGGACTATTTTAAAGAGCCAAATTAAAACTTGGCCAAGCAAATAAAATAGAATATTTTTATTTGATAAAAGAGTAAAGGATTATTTAAATAAAATCATGAGGATTTATTATATCCGATTTTATTTAAGTAAAGGCTTTTTCCATTTTAAATAAACATTAAAACATATTAAAGTATTTTAAATAATATGTCAAAGTGAAATTATTTTGCATAAATAAAACCTACTGAAAAGGTTTGGTAAAAATTTAGAATTCAAATAGTGTTTTAAAACATATTTAAATCCTATTTTGAAATAAAGACTAATGTCTATTTATATTTAATAAATAATAAACCCTAAAATTAATTATTCTATTTTGGACTTCAGAATAAGTTAATAAACAGAAGTAAAATATACCCAAGGTTTGGCAAAGGTTTGAATTGAAATAGTGTTTGAATTATTTGAATGAAAATCAAAACATAAATTCAAAATAGAAAAAGGAAAAACATTCTGTAAAAAAAAAGAAACGAAGACAACCCAACCAGCAGGCCCAACCCAGCCCAACAGGTAGCCCACCTGCTCCCCCTCTCGTGAACCGTTTTCCCACTCAGAAACAAACCCTCTCAGTCACCGACGCCTGGACCCCACCTTTCTTCTCTCTCTCATAGACAACCAGACCCCACCCGTCAGTTCTTCGTCTCCACCCACGACGACCACGCCCTCTCTCCCTCGGCCGTTTCTGGTCTGAATTCAATCACTTAAATTCGATTAAATCCGCGAGTAATTTGCCCCCATGACCACGCCCTCTTAAGCGCCTGCCTTCCTTCTACCTTTCCCCTCAATTGCCCACACTTCTCGGCCCCTAGGCTGCCCGAATCGCTCGTGGCAACGCCACTGGCTCCGACGAGCTTCTCCGTTGATTCCGGCAAGAACAGCCACCCCCACTGTCTCCGCTCCACACGAACTTGCTCGCCATCATCCCCTGCACCTCCCAGTGGTTCCAGCTAGCCAACGCGCGCTTTGGAACGTCGGCAAGGACAACCTCTGAACGCCGGTTTCGTCTGTGCCCACTCCGGCGAACCTTTTCGGTAAACCCCGACCACCCTATCCTTTCTGGATGATACGAGTATACTCGACACACTCTCATGCGTCTAACGCACCCTTTATTTCTCCTTCTGGTGGCCTACAAGCTCGCCCCGTCGACGAACAGAAGTATCCGACGCCACAGCAAGCTCCGGCGAGCAATAGCCGCGGTTCCAGTGCGCCCCTCGAGTAGCCGACCCCACCTTGAGCTTCACCGCAACCATGCGAGCTCGGTGAGCATCCTCTCCCTCCCTCGCGTGACCTAGTCCCTCGGCAACCTCTCCGTCCGAGCGTGCGCTGCCGTCAGCCGCCGCCAGACCATGGTCGAGCAGCTGTGATCCATTGGATCTCGATCCGTTGGCTAGGATAGATTCATTAAATCGAAGGGGTACGTTTGATCTGAGCCATGCGATGCATTTTAAATCCAACAGACCATAGAGCGCGATCCACCCGAAGCGGTATTGTCCAGTAGGAATGAGCCACGTGTCTAGAGTTGATTTAAAACAGAAAATTTTGATCTATTAGATATGCAAACTTGCAAAATTCATAACTTTAAATATACACGTCCAAATTTTGCAAATTTTATAGCAATGGAATCAGTAGAACAAGTACTTTGCAACCATGCACTTTGTTTAATGATTTGCTTCTGGAAACTTGGATGAATTTGCAGAAACTTGTGTAGGCATAATTTGAATATAAAAATTGTTCTAGAAATATTTTTAAGGTGAAATCTTTGCTAAGTGGTTTGTTTTGAGCCTACTGACCATAAAAACAAACTTATGGACTTAAAAATGTATTTTGTGAAGTTAAAGAATAAATCTTTGAATTAGAACATTTCTAGACAAATATAAATATTGTTTATGTGTTAAAAAAGTACTTTTGAGTAAAATCTTTGGAAAATGATTTGAATTAAACTCTCTGACCCTAAACACCAAGTGTTGAGATTTAAAAATATATTTGATGAACCCTATAAATTTTTTACTTTGCAAAAAGGCATTTCCAACCACACAAAATATCACTTTGGTATAAATGGGTTTATGGGGTGAAATCTTTTGCAAATGATTTTAATATTAAGCACTTGACCTTAAAACACTAACATGTTATGTTTAAAAAATATTTTACAAACTCTAGGGATTATCATTTTGATTTAAATCATTCTTAGCAAAACAAAAATGACTTAAAGTGGCCATTTTCACCAACTTGAATTTAAATGGTTTTACCACTTTTGTAAATGACCAATATGAGCTTTAAAATGTTTAGAGCCTAATAAAAACCACTTTTCCAAATAGAACCATATTTTGCATGCTTGCATGCATTGCCTTGTTCTTGTGATTTTATGTGATGAATTGTTTGAATACTAGTTGAATATATGTTTGCTTGATTGAATTGTAGTGAAGTTAGAAGAGTGTGATATTTGCGAGATCAAGAAGTGAACCAATATTCTCTACTAAAAAGGCAAGTGACACTTCCATGTCCTACTATTTTCATTACACTTAGTGGATTTTTTTAACATGCATGATAGGACTACTATATTTTTATGCTATGCTATATCCTATTTGGATATCCTTATATCTTCCTTAGTGAAAACATTGTAGTTGTAGTATGCTTAGCACTGCTATATATTTGGGATGGGATACATGATATGATTATATAAAGTGTTGGAAAAATATATGTTTTATATAATAAAACAAGTTCTCAATGAACCACCTGGGTGGAAAGAGGATACTCAAGTTTTGGACAAGGTGGCAACAAAGGGAACCATGTTTATCTGGCAATCTTTTTGTATGTGCACTAGAAGAAAACCACCCAGGGACTTAGAGATTGAATATGTTTCTCGTATAGTGGCTTCCGTGTACAGCCACATGCTAAATGGGCTCTGGCTTAGTCAACTACATAGTGGAAGACCCATGCATTGGCATCTTCAGGTTAACTAGAATTATGTAGGGAAATATATCCCTACATTGGTGCCTGGTAGACAAGCTAGCATTTTGTATTGGGAGGACTCCTATGGAAAGACTTTGTCACATTCTCGATCTGCCGGTACTCCATTTTGGTGAGTACTTATCCAGCGGCCACTGGTGGCGTCAAGACGAGATTGTGTCATGTGGGTAAAGTGTACAACTTCTGCAGAAGATCAAATTCTAAGTACTTAGCCGTGTCCCCGGTTATGGACAACTCTGAGCAACTAAGGCCTGAAGCTATGGAAGATCTCGACATTCCAATTTCTCAAAGTAAAACTTGCTGGTGTCAACAAGGGATTAGAAGGACTTGGAGTTTGCCAAGAAGTTCAGAAAGATTTGTCAAAAGATCAAAACTATTTTGAAAAGATAGGATAAAACTATATTGCTTTCTGCAAAGGAGCCTAAACCCTACTTATCCAAATATGCATGTAATAATAGGATCCACTTATTTCTACATAGTAGTGAAACTTGCCAATACAATTCAAATGTATTGACCCTTGTGGCTGCAACCTATTATGTTGCAGGTTTGTTTGATGTTAGTGAAGTGTGTTGAATAGGATTACAAGACTACAACCAACATGATTGCCTGTGGCACTTTGAAGATGAAGGACTCCATGCTATATAGATATTCCGTTGCATTATAATGAGATAGCCAAATGAGCTATGTAAGATGTAATGAATTATTTTATTCTTGGTTATAAAGTTGTATTATGACCTTAGTTTCTTGATATTACATCTTAACTGTGGATGCTAGCTATTGATCCAGGGACTAGCATTGTAAACACAGGGATCTCTACCTTATTAAAGGTTGGGACCTCTACAAGTTTAAATTCCTATTGCAAACTTTCAGCAAACTCCATGAAATTTAATAATTAGTATTAAATCAAGAGTGACAATTCCAGTGTTAGTATCTAAAGTATCATGTTTGCCTCCATGATTCTTGATATTCAAAAGTTGTTTTAAATATTGAGATTATCTAGGAGCTGAAAGAATTGTTTCAGAAACCATAATGTGTGGCAGATATAATGATATCTGAAACAATGTTTTGGTTGCAATATGATAGAGTATAATATATGTTCTCATATTGGATGAGAATTTGCAAAGGTTGAAGATGCTAGACATCCTAATCATCCAAAAGGGTTTTGGAAAGTAAAATTATACTCAATTATAAGCTACATTGCTTGATCATGAAAGTTGTCATGATAAGGATGAATAGAAGATGTATGTAAAATATTTACTACACTAAAAGATTACTAAATATTTTTTTTGAAAGAACGCCAAACATTTGATGATGGTGTTCTACTTCAAAGTGCAAGTCCAAAGGTATTAGTATTTTACTATACACGCTTTGGAATATGTGTCATGTATATGGCAGCACTGTTGATGTTGATATATTCTTGTAACAGGAAAAGGAAATGCTAAAAGAGAATCTATAAAATATTTGGTAGAAAAGGAAAGACTGGAAATATCCATCTTAGGTATATAGATGATATACATGTTATGGTTGTATTCTTTGCTTGTTAAACAATGTGGTTATTTGGTATTGGATACCGAATTGGTTGGTATGAAATATCATACAACACAATTCATGAACTACAATGGCCTAAGTAACTAGCAAGAGAATATGTGATGATGTTCATCGAAAACAAACAAACGGTTGTTTGTATTTCTTGTTGACATCAAATCTTGCCTTCAAGATTTGTTTTAATAATTGTTATTTAAATCAGGTATTATGAGAACAAAGATTGTTCAAATAAATTACCGCATTCCATATAAGATGGATGATTTACAAATCTAGTTGGAGAAATCAAATCCATAAAACTAATGCTAAAATGTCGCAAGACAAATGATTGAAAGATCACTTACAAAGTGATATCGCCGTTTAAATTATATTGGAAATAAAAACATGAAGAAACTCCATGTTAATGGATTTTTGAAGTCTTTGATTTGATCAAATGACGCTTGTGTAACTTTCCTCGGGATAATTAAAACTTCATTCAAAGGCCAGAGAAGAACGAACGACTAAATTATTGGAATTTATACATGTTAATGTATGTATTCCATTATGTGTAGTCGTAAGCGATGGATTTCAACTTCATATGCTTTCTCCGGAAATTTGAGTGAACATTCACTTAATGAGGAAGAAGTATGAAAAACTTGAAAATGTTCAAAGACTTTCAAGATGAAGTGGAAAATCATTGTAACAAGAAAATAAATAATTTATGATCTGATCATAAAGGGATTTATTTGAGTTACAAGTTGAGCAAAACACCTAGATTTGCATTTCCCGAAACACCATAGGAATATGGAGTGTTCGAGATTTGTAATGAAACCTTGTTTGACATGGTTAGATCAAAGGTGTTATTTATACTGCCATTATATTTTAGAAGATTAAAGCTATAGAGACTACCCCTTTTACACTAAAAAGAGCACCATCGTGGTCCGTTGAAATGACACCATAAAGGTTATGGTTTGGGATAAAACCCAAGTTGTCCTTTCTTAAATTTTGGTATGTAAACATAAGAAAGATGTTTTCAACCAAAGTCGGATGAACATGTCTTTGTAGGTTATTTCAAATAACTATTGGATATTCCTCCATAACACCGAAGACAAAAGAGTTTGTCGCTTAGAACGTCAAGTTTCTTGAGAAAGATTTTTTCGTAAAAGTTAAGTGTTAGGACAATAGAACTTTGATAAGGTTGATGAATCTTAGCTAAATGTGCTGAGTTGTGCAGCGCCAGAAATTTTTCCGGAGGCAGCCATAATGCTCATATCTTATGTGACTCAAAGGTTATGATCACGGAGATCTAAGTTACTATTGAACCAAGTAGGTCGGGCAAACAATCAAATACTAAGATTTGAGAGTAAATCATTGTTGTTTAACAATGATGAACCGACTACATGCAAAGAAGCGGTGATGGGCCCTGAATCCTTCAAATGGCTTGAACCCATATAATCTGTGATAGTTCCATACATGAGAAATCAAGTTTTTTGAACTTGGAAGACCCTCTGAAAAGGTGTAAAAACCTATCAGTCGTATTTGGATGTATAAAGAAACAGACATGGATGTTTCACATCTATGAAATAGTCGACATATCGTAAAGTATTTTATGACAATGTTCAAGGAGTTGACTATGAAAAGATTTGATCTTTCATAGCGATGTTTAGTATGGACGAATTAATGTAGCAACCACTACATATAATTTGGTATATGGTAGTTGAACAAACAAAACAAAGTTCTTCTAATAGAATGGTTACCTAGGACGTGTGCATGACATGATCCAAAGGGTTTTGTTAATTCAAAGGATGCTAAAAAGGGCATGCAAACTTCAATGGTTGAAGTAAGCATCATGGAGTTGAAATCTTCACTGTGATGAAACTATTAAAGGAGTTTTCATTAGGATATGATGAATATGCTTGCATTTGCAAGAAAATAAGTGGGAGCGCTAAGACACATTTCTAATACATTATGTGGAGGAAATATTGTTGATTGGAAATGATGTATCTTTTATTTACAAAGGTTAAGAATTTCATTTCGATGAAAGTCTTAGGCAAAACCCGAATATTAGGCATGAATGCCTATATGGATAGATTGTGACGCCAATATGGTTGCGCCAGACGTACATAAATGAGATATTGAATGAGTTCAATATGGAAACGACAAGAAAGGTTCTTGTCACATGGAAAAGAATTGAATCAAGACTCAAGTGTATTAACACTTGATAAGTGAAACAAGATTCAAGTGCTTTGACACTTGATGAGTGAAATCACAAGAATGTTTTGATCAATCATACTGTGATATCTATACATCCAGATATGTCCTATGCTCTAAGTGTTATGAGAATATACCAGAATGAATCATAAGATGATCACTAGACAATAGTAAGGGTATTCTTATAATCTTTTGGAAGAATTAAGAATTTATTCTATTTGTATGAGATACAAATAGTTCATTGTAAAATGACACTAGTTCTGTCACAAGATACAAATCAAGTTTATCTCAATTTAAACTATGGGTGGCACAATGTAATGGAAAGGAGATTCCATGATGGATTTGGATGAATTCTAAAGTTAAGACATTGTGACGGATACTACTACAAAAGGCCAAGTATATGACTGCTATAGTAGCAACAAAGGATGGCATTTGTGTCAAGTAATTTGTTATCAAACTAAGGTGTGGTTCACAATGGGCTAACACTAAAGATATATTGTACGACAATAGTATCGACATGATTTAGCCCCAAGGAATTAAAGGTCTCACCAAAAGACCAAATTTATACAATACCATCTCATTAGAGAATGAGTGATGCGTAAAGACATGCAAATACAAATGGACCTAAAAGTTTCATATCCGAAGATTATGTTAACCACTAGCAATTGCGTATATGCAACACCAGAAATCCATAGGTGTTCAATACACAAAGTTTTCAAACTAGATTATTGTCTCTAGTGCAAGTGGGAGACTGAAGGTAATATGCACGAGACGCAATAATAAAGTGGTTATTATACTATTCCTTGTTTATGATAAATGTTTATTTTGTATTCTATAATTTTATTAATACGGAAACGTTAATACATGTGTGTTTAATAAACAAATATAAGGTTCCTAGTTATGCCTCTCTTATAAACTAGCTCGTTGATTAACAAGATGATCAATGGTTTCCTGATCATGGACATTGGATGTTGTTAATAACGAGGTCACAAGATTATTGGAATGGTGTGATGAACATTAATCTGAAGTATAGCATTACGATCAAAGTCATTATGTTTATATTTCTATAACATCATACAAAGTAATCCCAATCCTTAGACCATGAGATCATGTCAATCACTAACACTGGAAGAGTATCTTAATAACATGAAACGTCACACCGTAACAGGGTGACTATAAAGATGGGTTCAGTGCTACTAAGGTGTTATGTTGACGCTCATGGATCAAGAGTGGAATTTTTCCATCCCGATGACAGATCGATATACTCTGGGCCCCCTCGATGATATCACATTAGTTAGCTTGCAAGCAAGTGATTTGATCACTAGAATGTTATATCACGGGAACGAGAAAAGAGTACATGTCGGTAACGAGATCAAACTAGGTATGGAGATACCGATGATCGAATCTCAGACATGTAATATATCGTGATACAAAGGGATTGAGTTGCATGCGTATAAGGTTCACATGATCACATAAGTCATCGTTGAATGTGTGGGAGCCAGTACGGAACTACAAGTCCCGCTACTGATTATTGATCGAAGAGGGGTCTCGATCATGTTTGCATTATTCGCGAACTGTAGGGTGACACACTTAAGGGATACCGACACCATTTGGAGCAAATAAGATACCAGAGAAAGAATTACAAAGCGCAGGAATTTATTTCACTATACACCAGAATTGTTTCGGGTGAAATTGCTGAAACTGGTTCTGCATGTGAAATTGAAATGTTGCAAGGTGTTTTATGTGAATGTTTGTTAATTAATGTAATTAAAAAAATTCTGAATAAATAAATAATAGAGTTTTATTTAAATGAGAGATTGCATTAAATTTGGTGGAAATTTAATGCATGTGAGTGGATTTTTGAGTGGAGGCATGTTTATGTGAGTGGAGGCTTTTCATTTTTTGAGTGGGAGCTCCAGCCACATGAATGTGGACGAGGTGGTGGCAACCAACATGGCTGGGATCCATGCCCCTTGGTTGCCTACCCTCTCCATATAAAAGGCCCCCCTCTCCTCCTCTCACAACACACCTCCTCGTGAAGGATCTCTCTCCCCCTTTAGAATTTACCCATGGTCTTGAATCAGCGAGATACATGTTCCTGGTGGATTTTTCTGGAAGGATTTGTTGCTTCCATTGCTTCGCTGGAGCGAGGGCACGAAGGTTGTCGGGATATCCGAACGTGTGTGTGATCATGTATGCACCACTGCTTTACGGTGCTGGACTTGATGGTGCTGGACCTGCTGGACCGGATGGACTTCTTCTTGATCTTGAGATCAGCAAGCGTTCGACTACATCATCCACGAGTACAACCTTGTTAACGCTTTTCGGTCTTCGAGGGTATGTATTCTATGGATGTATATCCACCCATTGCGTGTATCTAGTAGATAGATCTTGGTACTTAGTTGTTCCCATCGTAGGAATTTTTTTGTTTTATATGCTACAAAACCTACACCATCAGCCCTCACAGGTTGACCAGAACTTCGTGGAGTTCCTTTCCTGCCGCGTTCATCATTCCTACCCAGAACATGGAGTAACAAGTTACAGTTCTTACACTCTGCAGAGGTGCGTTGCTTTACCCATGAGAGATCAAATCCTTGTTGCACAACCGGGCGTACTTTCCTATCCACAATTCCGTGATGTGGGGCCTAGTAGATGAACCAATCCAATCACTATCCTTCTTCGTGACCCCACATAGAACACGACTCCCCAATTAGGAATACCTCTGTTATCCTCCATATAGGTAGATGTAACCCTGGTAACCCCTTGGAGACTCCAGTGAGCAGATTATGTCCTTG
Source organism: Avena atlantica (assembly GCA_910589765.1). Taxonomy (NCBI): domain Eukaryota; kingdom Viridiplantae; phylum Streptophyta; class Magnoliopsida; order Poales; family Poaceae; genus Avena; species Avena atlantica. The sequence continues at coordinate 357,894,693 of OU342734.1, read as the reverse complement.
GCAACCCCCACCGAAGTGGCGGATCTACCTCCAACAATCCCTCATGGATAATCTAGACACCAATATCGCGGGGACATAAGGGTTCCCAACCATTGTTGAGTCCTTGTAGGGAATCTATAGCTTCATGATAAGGTTATCCGTTCATGTGAAAGGAAGAAGATCCAGCTGACTCCTCCGTCCCATTCCAAATCTCATGGTTAACGCGTATTGTATGGTGATAGAATCACTGATGTCATGGGTTATTAATTCCTATGTGATGAAACTCACTGCAGATGAAAACCTAATTCCATTGCCAATGTTATATTTATCATCACTTAGGACGATAACAATATTTTATTTGTTTGAGAAAATAGTATTTTCTTTGTTTTCTTCGGAACATAGATGATAACACACAATTTGAAAATACTTTGATAAAACTCATCAAAGTGTTGGAGATATGCCCAACAAGCAATAATAAAGTGGTTATTGTTGTATCTTTGTGTTTATGATAAATGTTTGCATCCCATGCTATAATTGTATTAACTGGAAACATTGATACATGTGTGTTTTGTAAACATAAAAGAGTCCATAGTAAGCCTCTTGTTAAACTAGCTTGTTGATTAATAGATAATCATGGTTTCCTTATCATGGACATTGGATGTTATTAATAACAAGATCATATCATTAGGAGAATGATGTGATGGAAACACACCCATAGTAAGCATAGCATAAGATCAAGTCATTAAGTTTGTTTGCTACAAGCTTTCAAATAAATAGTAACCTAATCCTTTGACCATAATATCATGTTAATAACGAACACCGGATGGATTCTTTGATGACATCAAACACCACTTCATAACTGGGTGGTTATAAAGGTGGCATTGGGTATTCTAAAAGTATGGATTGAAGCACATGGATCAAGAGTGGGATTTGTCCATCCATATGACGGATAGATATAATATGGGACCTCTCGGTAGAGTGTCATCAAATTGGCTTGCAAGCATGTGACTAGGTCACAAGGGATGTCACATCACAATATGAGTAAAGAGTACTTATCAATAACTAGGTTTAACTAGGTATGGAGATACCGACGATCGAACCTCAGATAAGTAAAGTATCGCGTGGCAAAGGGAATCGATATTGTATGTGAATGGTTAATTTGATCATGAATTCATCGTTGATTATGTGGGAGCCACTATGGATCTCCAGGTTCCTCTATTAGTTATTGATCGTAGAGGTGTTTCAATCATGTCTGCATGGTTCGCGAACCGTAGGGTGACACACTTAAGGATCCAATGTTGTTTAAGTAGATATGGTATATGAGTTGGAGACCGAATGTTGTTCAGAACCTCGGATTGGATCCAGGACATCACGAGGACATATGGAATGGTCTGGAGAATAAGATTCACATAAGGAAAGTAATTTTTGATGGTTCGGAAATGTTTTCGGTGTTTTGATCGGAAGCTTCTAGAATGTTCTAGAGGGCCACCAGTAGGCCCACCATCCCGAGAGGGGATAGATGGGCCGAGGCTATGCTGCGGGGGCTATGGGACAGCTGCACCATGACCCAAAGGGCCCAACTGGCCAGCCCAAGGGAATTAGGGCAAAACCCTAATTAGGAAAGGGGGACTTGGGGGCAAGTTCCAACCTCGTCCCCTTGTGCGCCGAGTTGGGGGAGAACTTGGAAGCGCTGGGAACCCTTGGCCACAGCCCCCCATCTATATAAAGAGGGGTGGGGCGCCCCCTTGTCCCTTGCACCTCATAACCCTAGGCGCCACCCTCCTCCCTCCTCCATCAACTACTCCGGCTTGGGTGAAGCCCTGCAGAATTCTCTCCTCCTCCACCACCACCACACCGTCATGCTCCTGGGATTTCGAGGGGATCTACTACCTCCTCTGGCCGATGGAATGGGGAGAGAAAGGTCTTCATCGACTCTGTATGTGTGACCGAGTGCGGAAGCGCTGCCGGAACGCGGCACCGAAAGGATCGTCTACGCGAACTTGAGATCAGCAAGTGATCAACTACATCAACCATGAGATATGATCTCGTTAACGCTTTGGATCTACGAGGGTTACTTCTCTACAATCTCATTGCACCGATTTCACAGATTAGATCTTCGCTTTTCCATAGATTGGATCTTGGTTTTATGCGTTCTAGCGGTAGATTTTTTTTGTTTTCCATGCAACGTACCCTACACAAATGACATGAGCAAGAGATGAACTTGCCTTGTGACTGCAAGGTAGTGAAGTCGGATGCTTGCACTCAACCTTGAGCTTCTATTTCTACAAAACACCATTATTTCTCGGTAAGGACAATATTTAAAGAAGCAATAATAATATGCATAGTAATGCAATGCATCATTTTATTATTTATCCTCTGTGTTTTACCCACCTTATTAAATTCTTAAATTCCTTTATTAATAAAAGAAAGTTGTTAGTGGATAATTCCTAAAATCTTGTAAATATTATATTTAAGATTTTTGTGGTACAATAGATTAATATAAAATTTTAAAACTAATTTTTATTTAATTTTAACTCTTATTATAATTTTCTTAAAATTATATTTAAGAATAAATGTTCTCAATTTAGAGAAATTTATTTTGCTACTCTAATTAAAAATTGAGTATTTTCTAAAATACTATATATATTTAGAATTGTAAAAGTAAATTTTATTTATTTTTAGGTGTTTAACTTATTTTTATAAAATTCCATAAGTAATATATATTATAAAAATAATTAACCTCGATTGATTCTATTAAAAATAGAATTCTTAATTTTGGTGGGTAGCTTATATTTTTATGAACTCATTGATATATTATTTGTATTTTTTAGGATTTTTATCCAATTTCATAGAATTTATTTAGTTCTAGGGGTATTTAGGTATTTTAATAATTTAGTTCCTTTTCTAACCTGAACTTGGCCCACTTGGCTGGCCCAGCCCTGACCTGGCCCATCTGGGTTTGGTCAAGCCTCTTGGCTTACTCGGTACTGGCCGAGACTGGCCCAGTACCCCCTATGTTACTCGTGCACTCGTGTTCTCTCCTCTCGTTCCCCTTCATGGCAATGTCATGTCGCCGCCATCGTCGTGCGATTCCGGCCGCCTCTATCCTCCTCGGCCACCGCCATGACACGAGATGAGTGAGTCGGAGATGCTCCGTCGACTGGTCCAGCGTGATTCAGTGCTAGAACTCTTCCCCGACGAAACCAATGTTATCGAACCAGTAGGAGGAAGGAAATGACTCAAAGGTGTTGCTAGCAACTGGAAACCTGCACAACACAAACTCAAGACTTTGCCCCAACGAACAGTGAGGTTTTCAATCTCATCGGTTTGTTGTAAACAAAGGATTAACTGTATGGTGTGGAAGGTAATGGTGGTTTGCAGAAAGTAAACATTAACAGTGGAAGATGTATCAATGGTAAAGATTGGACCGGGGTCCATAGTTCACTAGAGGTATACTCCTTAAGATAAACAACATGGCATGCTGGGTAAACAAATTACAACAGGGCAATTTACAGGACAGAGCAAGGCATAACAATGCAATACTAGACATTCATGATCCTATGAGATTTGATTGGGCAATACAACAAGATACATAGACCGCCATCCAACTGCATCTATGACTAGTAATCAACCTTCAGGTTATCATCCGAACCCCCTCTAGTATTAAGTTGCAAGAAACAGATAACTTCTTTAAGCAAAGTGTGTAAAGTAAACAATCCACTTGTTCCATGAACAAGAGATCGTTGTTTTTCCCTAGTAGCAACAACACCTCTACAACCTTAGAGATTTCTGTCACTTCCCTTAGATTAAATAGAGGCATGAACCCACTATCGAGCATAAATACTCCATCTTGGAGTCAATAGCATCTGCTTGGCCAACATAGCTACTAGAAACGGAGAGCATGCAAGATCATAAACAACATAGACATGATATAATCAATAAGATAGAATCATTAACCAATCTGACATAGTAATCTCAATATCCCTCGGATCCCCGGAAACACAACATGCATGATTACAAATAGATGATCTTGATCATGAACGGAGCTCACAAGATCTAAACATGGTAGCACAAAGGAGGAGAAATAATCATCTAGCTACTACATGGACCCGTAGTCCAAGGTGGAACTACTCACGCATCATACCGGAGGCTGGAATGGTGATGAAGAAGGCCTCCGGGATGATCTCTCCCCTCCGGCAGGGTGCCGGGCAGAGCTTTAGAAACCCCCCAATCTAGGGACGATGGTGGCAGAAGATACGAACTATTTCGTGGAAGATTGATCGGGTACTTAGGGTTTAGGTATCGAGGGCTTCTTATAGGCAAAGAGGAAGGCCGAGGGGTGCCCGAGGCGGATGCACCCCCCAGGCGCGGGCCAGGACTGGCCGCGCGGCCAGGGGGTGAGGCCCGCTCGAGGCCCTTCTGCGTCTCGTCTTATGGCTCCGTGTTCCCCATGATAAAATATTGACTTTGGATTTTGTACCGTCCAATTCCGAGAATATTGTTTTTCGGCCTTTTCTAGAACCAAAAAACAGAAGAAAACATGCAACTGGCACTGTGGCATCTTGTTAATAGGTTAGTACTAGAAAACATCTAAAAATACCTCAAAGTGTAGACTAAGCAAAGCAAAGTAGATACTAAACAAGCATGGAACATCAAAAATTATAGATACGTTTACGACGTATCAAGCATCCCCAAACTTAACTCCTGCTCGTCCTCGAGTAGGTAAGTGATAAAAGAATAATTTTTGAGGTGACATGCACCATCAAAATCAAGATCAAACCATCTGCAAGCATTGAAAGCTGGGATCAAAGAACTCTAAACATGAGTATGAAAGAATAAGTTCTAACAATAAGACAAAGTAACTATGCATGCAACATGAAAGGATACAAACAAAGATCATGAATAACAATGCATTGAAAGATGTGTTTGTTTCACATATAGAAAACATAGCATAGTGGCATTCAGCTTGTCCCTCATGGAGTAGCAAATAAATGCATAGGACACCTTCAAAGTTCATAAGAGTGACTAGATACAAATAGTTCAAGAACAAGTAATATCAACAATATGACTCAATCAATAAGTTTTGGGCAATGCACATATAACTAAGAATGGAAACTATGCTCTCTTAATTGGTGCCTAAGGATAGAAGTTGGAGACCCAATATAATGGTGGAAGAAAGGCCCTTCATAAAAGGGAAGCAGGGATTTCAAGTCTCATAAATAACTTCCAAAAATTATGGTACTTGTTAGCTTTCAGCTCTCATTGCCCCTATCACAAGCATCTTGAAGTGATTAAGGTTAAAGCAAACAAAATATGGAGTATATGCTTGACAAAGTATAAGTTGTCAAACTCATGTCCCTTGAATACGAGGGCCGCTCCTCATGCTACTCAAGTTTAGTTACTGGTAAGTTCTTGTCATAGTAAGTATATGTGTATCATAGAGAACCGCCAACGGGGTACCCCTTGCACATGATATAGGAGCTATCCCATAATCAAAATGACAAGGCAAGCAGACAATGAGCATCTCAGCAATTTTCTTATTTACCATGGGAAAATGGTGCGTTTTCTCTCTTTCCTCTTTTCAATGTGTCTCTTTTTTATAAGAAGAAAGCTTCATAGACTGCTCACTATGGTGATACTGCAAGTTTCCTCCATGATTAGGCATGGCTTAGGATAGCGTCCCAGGCGTTTCTCTAACACACATACATAACTCCATGGACTTACAAGCTCCCCTTTTATTTCACACCAACGACATCCGCAAACAAAAGAGCATGGCATCAACTGGGTATAATGTACAAGTGCAATGTTGAAAGCGTTCCCCATGATAGCATGGTTCTACTAATTCCAATGTATAAGTGCAAGCATATACAACATAGATGACACAATGGTTCAAGTTTATTTAGGGGCAAGAAAAATAAAGTGTGCCATAAAGTTTTTGAGAGCTTTAATCACTAAGTTTTCACATAACAAAATAACTTTTTAATTGGAAGGTAGATAAAACAAGAATATACTTGGAATGGTGTAACACACCATGCATAGGAATTTACAGTGGACACTTTGGAATAACTTGGTTTCTTGGGAGTTGGATGCATGAGTAGAGCTTACTCATACAAGTGGAGGCTAGCAAAAGACTGGGAGTGGCCAACTAAGAGAGCAATCATGGCCATAATCATGTAGAGCGACAAAACATTACTAATCAAAGCATAAAGTGGTATCACAAGTCAAAAAATAAATGATCATAGAGGCTAAGCTGACTTGTTCATAGTCATAACATGGTGTTAGCATTTGCCAAGTCAACCAAAACAAAGCATCAAAGGAGAATACCATAATAAAACAACACATGATTCTTTCAAGGCACATTAAGCAATCATAATTGTTTGGAAAAAGTCATGCTACAGCAATAATCACTAAGCATAAGGTCAAAACAACATCTAGCATGACATGATAAAGTCTAAGTCACAGTAAAAGCAAGCTCCTCTTGTACTACTTAAGCAAGAACTTTCTACTCCTTTCCAACACCAATCAACTTATTTGAAACAACACAGCGAGAATGGGGGTCCAAACACTTTATTCAAGCAAACTAAGCAAAAAAAAAACCAAAACAAAAACTAATACGCTCCAAGAACAACACAATAGTGCATGAAACAATAAAAACAAAGTGTCTAGAAAGAACTAGGATTTTTATTGATGAAGAAGGGGATGTCTTGGGCATCCCCAAGCTTTGATGCTTGTTCCTCTTGAATGTTTCTTGGGGTGACACGGGATGGCATCCGCAAGCTCGAACTTTTGTCCATTCTTCATCTCATTACATCATTCTTCCTCTACACCTAAAATTTTTCCTTCATACAAAACTTCACACAATATTCATTAGCAACATTAGTGTATTCAAAAGATAATAGACCTTTGAGTTTTAGTTCTAAAACATAAAAACTTTCACTAAATATACAAGCTACTATAGCAATTCCCTCAAAAATCTCAATTTCCCAAAAGGAACCCAAAAAGGAATCAATAAGAAGCAAATGCAAATAATGGCAGAAATCTGTCAAAACAGACCAGCAGGTAGAAACCGATTTTTTTGAAAACTTTCTATTACTCAAATCAAAAAGTGTTAAACTAACTAAAGTTAGATAACAACCTAGTGGATTTATTCAGAAAATTACAGCTCAATTTGACTTACAGATATTGTACGCGAATTTTTACAATGGAGCACAAAATTCTGTTTCGTGACAACAACTTCCCAAATCTTACTTCCCTCTCATTAGAGGTTATTCTTGGCACAAAAGCAAATAAAAATTATAAGGAGAGGTCATTACAGAAGTAATTACTACCAATACTCAAGAAAACGTTTGGGTTATCTCCCAAGAAGTACTTTTCTTTAACGCCTTTAAGTTAGGCACAAGAAGCAAGAATCAAGTATTTTCAATTGAAGAAGCATGAAGATCAATACTCGAAATCTCTTCAACTAGGAAAGGTATATCATACAAATGAGTTTTATAGGATCCTTTCTCATCTCTCTTAGGTTCACTACTTTCATCAAACGGGTTTTCAGGAACAATCCAATCAAAATTCTTTTCTAAGGCTTCATGCATTCCTACAGGTTTAAAAGGTATGGGTATCTTAATTTCCTCTCCATTGGGTTTGTTCTTATCCAACTTTTCTAAAGTACCCATAACATTTACAAAAGATCCTAGAATATTAAAATGTTCAAAGACCTTTTTGGCTTCCTTAGAAACATCATTGAACTTTTTTAGTAAAGTTTCTAGGATAAAATCTCTCTTTTCAGCATCCTCTTCTTATTTTAGTTTAAGAAACATAATTTGCATCATGGGGTTAAGGTTAACAAACCTAGCCTCCAACATATGAACTAAAGAAGCTGCAGCAATTTCATAATTAGGAGCAAGTTCTGCTAAGGATCTCAATATCTTCATGTTTGCTAACATGATTAAAGAATTCTTCAATATTTTCTTTCCCAATTATGCAACCACTACCTATTGAAAGGTATTTCAGGGTAAACTTAGGGATCAACATGGTGAGCTAGAGCAAGGTGACAACTAGGGTAGGAACTAATTTTTGTGTGTTTTTGATAAGACAAAGCAAACCAAACCAAACTAATTTTTTGGGAGTTTTTGATAAAGAGAGGCAAACAAAACAAGGCAAAAGAAACTAAGAAAAACAAAAACAAAGTAAAGAGAAAGGTTGTGAAGGACTCCCCTTGTGAAGCTGACCTTAGCCTCCCCGGCAACGGCGCAGAAAAAGGCTTGATGCGGCTCAGATCACTGTAGAGCTTCGTTGGGAGACCCCAAGAGGAAGGTGTGATGAGTACATCAGCAAGTTTTTCCCTCAGTAAGAAACCAAGGTTATCAAACCAGTAGGAGGAAGGAAACGACTCAAAGATGTTGCTAGCAACTAGAAACCTACACAACACAAAATCAAGACTTTGCCCCAACGAACAGTGAGGTTGTCAATCTCACCGGTTTGTTGTAAACAAAGGATTAACTGTATGGTGTGGAAGGTAATGGTGGTTTGCAGAAAGTAATCAGTAACAGTGGAAGATGTATCAATTGTAAAGACTGGATCGGGGTCCATAGTTCACTAGAGGTGTTCTCCTTAAGATAAACAACATGGCATGCTGGGTAAACAAATTACAGTAGGTCAATTGACAGGACAGAGCAAGGCATAACAATGCAATACTAGACATTCATGATCCTATGAAATTTGATTGGGAAATACAACAAGATACATAGACCTCCATCCAACTGCATCTATGACTAGTAATCCATCTTCAGGTTATCATCCGACCCGCCTCCGGTATTAAGTTGCAAGCAACAGATAACTGCTTTAAGGAAAGTGTGTAAGGTAAACAATCCACTTGTTTCATGAAAAAGAGATCGTTGTTTTCTCCCTAGTAGCAACAACACATCTACAACCTTAGAGATTTCTATCACTTCCCCATATTAAATAGAGGCATGAACCCACTATCAAGCATAAATACTCCCTCTTGGAGTCACTAGCATCTACTTGGCCAAGATAGCTACTAGAAACGGAGAGCATGCAAGATCATAAACAACACAGACATGATATAATCAATAAGATAGAATCTTTAACCAATCTGACATAGTAATCTCAATATCCATCGGATCCCCGCAAACACAACATGCATGATTACAAATAGTTGATCTTGACCATGAACGGAGCTCACAAGATCTAAACATGGTAGCACAAAGGAGGAGAAACAACCATCTAGCTACTACATGGACCCGTAGTCCAAGGTGGAACTACTCAGGCATCATATCGGAGGCTGGCATGGTGATGAAGAAGGCCTCCGGTATGATCTCTCCCCTCCAGCAGGGTGCCAAGAAGAGCTTCATATCCCCCGATCTAGGGACGATGGTGGTGGCGGCTATGGATTGTTTCATCGAAGATTGATCGGGTACTTAGGGTTTAGGTATCGGGGGCTTCTTATAGGTGAAGAGGGAGGCCGAGGGGGTGCCCAAGGCGGATGCACCCCCCAGGCGTGGGCCAAGCCTGGCCGCGTGGCCAGTGGGTGTGCCCCCCTCGACGCCCTTCTCCGTCTCCTCTTTTGGCTCCGTGTTTGTCAACACCTGGATTTTTAATCCCAGATGCCTGTTATGCCATACATCGCAATCCCTGGATTACCATGTTTGCGAGACATAACAGATTGGATATCACAGCACATCATCCATTACAAACCATACATAAGGTCTTACAACAAATAAAGGATCCCATGATTCAGTCTTAGTACAATCAAAGCAGCGGAATAATATAGTAACGGTAGCATGGGCGAAGCTCCATCTTCATGGTCACAAGCAACGCTAACGATGGGAGATGATCCTAGTTGTCGTAACCTTCCTGCGGTCCATCCTCCTGATAGTCCTCTTCATATTCTGGCCATGGTAATAGCCAGGGACAAAGCCATGAGTACTCTTTAAGTACTCGCAAACTAAGACTAACAATTAAGGGTTTTGAGTAGGAATACTAAGCTCTAGGTTGTTTTGCAAAAAGCCAGATTTACCTTAACTGAGTTTAGAAGCAAAGAAAGCTAGTTTAATATTTTATAACACCTAAGTGGGAACTTAGTTTTCATGTTCACAACCCTGTTGTGGTCAAGTCAAAGTCATGATTCATTTCACAAGCCATTTTGAAAACAACTGACGATGGAACAGTATGGCCACTCCAACTGTCCATAACCGCTGACGTGGCTATTCGAATAGTTTGACACTCTGTAGAGGTGGTACACTTTCACCACAATAGTCGATACATATGTCAGGAACAATCCCGAATTCACCATACTCAGTATGCGGATAATCAATCTTAACCTTTCAATTACATGCCCTAGTATAGGCACCTCTCATATGAGTTTGGCCTCCCAACCATGACCATCTGTCATCTTGGGAACTGCATAGGTGGTCAATCTTCACGAGGTAGCCTCAGCTCAGACCTCGGCCGCAAGGGAACCCATACTAAGGTATATAAACTTGCAGTCAAGACCTACCCAATTCGGGTATTATGGTTGTACGGTAAAATTGGAATGGTATCGCATATAGACATAACCATCAGTTTTGTAAAAGGGCTAAGGCTCATGCCTCAACATTTTCATCATCAAAATCATCTGGTGCTCATAGAACATGTCAAAACATTTCATTAGAATGACTCATCATTCTAAGGTTTTCATAATCATTTTCACCAAGTATTCCCGTCTAAAGTGATCAAGTTTTAAGCTTAGCACTAACAACTACAAGTGGGGGTAAAACTAATGAGGGGTGATAATCAAGTGTGACTTATCTAAGTTCAGTCTCATGCCTCAGGATGACATCAAGACTTATCTAACTTAGGCCAAGTTTTATGCTCTTTATGCTACCTCTAAAATAATCTTTCTAAATTCTACAATTCACTAAGTAAACATAAATAAAAATCTCTGATAAAGAAATAAAAACAATTAAGCTTGCAAGTAAAACTGGGATTGGGTATCATCAATTGGTATAACCAAGGCATGCCTAATGCATTGCATAGGTTATTTGGTAGGTTTAAGCTTGCAAGTATGACTTGCATGGTTTAGCTTAGCTTGCCTTGTGCAGTGCAATGGTTGAAGTTCTCTTCGGCTTCTTCCTCATAGTATTATCCTTCCTCTTCGTATCCTTGCTTGGTACTAGCGTCTATAAATAAATACGAAGTATACAATCACCAAACAATACTTAACTACTTCTATTTAGCACACAAATGCTCACACTAGATGATCTAGCATCATCACTATCATCACAAGGATTAAGGCAAAATTATTATTTATTTTATTTTAGAAATGTAATTTTTACTCATTGAAAAACTACTTATGATTTAATATTCTCCAACTAAAACATGGGATCATGTTGACACATGTCATCACCACATATTTCAGTACTTGGGAATGTGATTTAAAGTGGTGTCACAATTTAATAAGGTTTAACCTTTTTATTTTAATTAAATATAGTGACTAGAAATGCCTATGGGGCATTCTTTTATTACTTTTCCATTATTATTGCTAGTAAACCTAGATATTTTTATATATTCAGAAAGGCCTTATCAAATGTGCTTTTTGAGAGTTGGAATCAACTCAAAAGCATTTATGGTTGAATTTTGAAAAATGTTTGAATGCATAAAAGTCTCTGCCTTGTTATTTTTACTATAGTTGATCTACCATTCCAAATGATTTAAATCCAAAGGTCTTGGATTAAGAATTTCAATACCTTTCTAGAAAAATTAGTTTCATGCAATTTGGTTTAGTGAATCTCTCTGAAATTATTTTTGAATCTACTGCCAGAACTAAGTTTGAAATTAAATAGATAAACCTAATTTCAAACAAACTGGGTCACACAGGAAAGTTAACTGGACCGTCCCACTATGCACAGCGCGCGCGCACGGGCCGGCGGTTTAAGTGGTTGTCCCCACCAGTCAGTGAGAGAGGGGGTGCGAAGGGGTACGGGGTGATTACAACCGTAGGATTAGAAGTAAGATCTACGACTGAGGGTCGTCGTCCACGTCTGAACAGAACGCGGCGAGCATGAACCCTAGCGCGGCTAGTGGGGGTCAGTGGCTGCTCACTGGGGCTCCGGCGATGGTCAGCGATGGGGGAAAACGACAAATTCGACGACGAAGATCCTCTTGGTATTGGCGGATCCTCCTAGGGTGGCTCCAATCAGCGCGCTCCCTTCTCCTCCAGCAGCGGAAAGCTCCAGCGAAATTCCGGCGAAGCTGCGCTCGCCTTGCTCCGGGAATAAGTGGGAACGATCAGTGAGAGGTGGGGAGTAGAATGGTGTGCTTAATTTGAACAGGGGAGGCCTCTATTTATAGTGTGACAAGGGAACCGAAGGGTATGGGCGGAGCTCGTAGGGTTCGGTGTTAAAGTGAGCTAATGGCATGGCCGAAGGTAGGGGATGGTGCGCTGTCTCTTGGCAAAGCTCAACGGCTTAATGTCAAGGAGTGGGGCGATGCGGTTCGATCGGAACACGTCAAAGCTCTGAGTGGCACCGACGGTAGTTTTAATGGCGCACATCGGCTACGTGTCGCGCGGAGGCGAACCGGGATGTATGGGCAGTTCCTAGGGTGGTGGTGATCACGTACGCGAGCGGCGAAGGTGGGGTGCGGTCTGTGCTAGCGTGTCGAGTGCGGCACTCTAGCGTTCTCTCGGCATGGTCGCAGAGAAAATGGTCACGTGCATTCTGGGTGGTCTAGTGGCTAGCAGGGCTAGATGGCTAGACATGGGGTGGCGGTAGATGGTGGCGTACTGGCTAGACACGGTCGTCGAGGCTAGTTAGGCTTGTAGCACGCTGTCGACGTTGGGGGTGGCAAGTGTGCTCGGCCATGGTGACCATTGATGGCATGGTCGAGTTCACAGTGAGCTAGATCTGGTTAAACAAGTTAGATGATCTACTGCGAATGTAGTGAGAGCTAGAGAGGGAACAAGGTTGTCACATACACTGCTCACTGTAGTGTTTGTTGTTTAATTTGATTTGTGCTGAGAAGGTGTTTGATGAAATGGCCGCAAGAGATTTAAATTTGAATTTTTGGACGAAACTTGGTGGGTGTAATGGTCACATACTAGGTAGTCTCTGGTTGCTTGGATTTGTCAAGGTGCACTGGTTTGGTTGGGTTTTGAGAAATGGTGATCTTCCCATATGAACTAGATTCAATTTCAAATGTCATTTGAATAGGGTTGCCAAAAGTTTATATGGGTTTGCAAGGTGGGCTTGTGTTCACTTTCACTTGGTCTAGCAAGGGTTGAAAAGAAATGGATTTGTTTCTGTTTGAAATCTTGGACTAGAAACACTCAAAGTGGCCTAGTGAGCAAGATTGGCAAAAATGACCATTTGCTTGTTTTGTTTGTTTTTGAATTACTCTTGATTTGTTTCTGCTTAGAAATGATTTAGATGATGTTGTTTTCGTCTTTAAACCATTCCTTGCTATTCACAACAATCAGACAAGTCCATTCAAGCATTCATCACATACACACATGCATTCATAAAGATTTAATTAACAAAGTTTTTGTTAACCCTAATTTTGGGTGATTGGAAATGATAACCTTGATTAATATTTTTGGGATGTTATAGTGTTCCCCACGGTAAAATATTGACTTTGGCTTTTGTCCCGTCTAATTCCGAGAATATTGATTTTCTGCCTTTTCTGGAACCAAAAACAGAAGAAAACAGACAACTGGTACTGTGGCATCTTGTTAATAGGTTAGTTCCAGAAAACATATAAAAATACCTCAAAGTGTAGACTAAGCAAAGAAAAGTAGATAATAAACAAGCATGGAACATCAAAAATTATAGATACGTTTACGACGTATCACCCGTGTCGTTGTGTACACGTTCGTCGGCCTTACTTCTTCCTCTACTAAATCTCAGCGAGGACCACATGAGAGTTCTTCCTTTTCCCCTCTTGTTCTATGTTTTACCTTGCTACCCTTTGTGTGCTTGCTAAGTATGGACCCTAATTAGGGTTGCCCACTGTACTAGGGTTCATACCTCTATGCTAGGGTTCATCCCTTGGTACAATGCTTATTCAACCTGATGAAATTACTCTATGTGATGACCTACTGAACCTAGGTTGTGTAGAATTCAGTGTTATACTATGATTTTGGTGTTGACAGTGGTTTGTGTCAATAGGTTGTTAACTGATTTTTTTAATTACTGTACTATATTGGATTGGTGATGCATTTTAGATGAAAATAAATGATTCCTAACTGTTATTTTAGGAAAATGATTAATCATCTTTGAGAGGATTTGACTATGTAGCATGTGTATATGGATTGCTTATCAAGCATGGTTATTGTGACACCATCTTCTAATTGGTACACAATTTTTGTTTATTGCTAGGCTTTTCATCAACTATACTTTGGATTGGCTTATTTTGTAAGCATTAAAGAATTTCTGTCAAATACAGTGTTATAATTGATAGATTTATTAGCCTATGATGCTGGTCTGAGGCACTTCTAGGTAGAAACAGATGTTTTACATGTTGCCTCCCTTTTCATGTGCTCCATGAGAGATAGTTCTTAAACTATGATTCCTATATTTTTTTAGGAAGATGATTAGATAAACTTTGTAAGAATGGTATGGTTGATTCTTACTATATAAGATAAAGTTATAAGATGGAATCATTACTGAGGTGCTACTATTCATAGAATGTGCCCAATAATGGTTAATCGATGAATTCCTTTGCATCTAGTTATAAAACTAGGGAGTTCCATCCAAGATCAATGATGCAAAGGCTGAGATCTTGGTTATGGTTTGTAAAGATTTATTCTTGGCTTTTTAATTTTCTTCAAGGATGAATATATATCGTGTTTCTATGAGAAGAACACGGATAGAACAAATCATGTTCTTATGGAATGAATGAGATCAATAGCAATAATGATCTTGTGTAAAACTCACCAGGCAAATGTTGTTGATGATGTTTCTGTGGTGGTTGATCTTTCTGACTTGAACTATGACCTCTCCCTGGGCCTTGTTGTGCACTACCTGGTACTTTCCCTGCTCCTCCTAGCTCCTGCTTGACCTTATTGTCCTCCTAAACCACACCCTCCATTGGGTTACCATATTGTGGATGATCTGGTTGGCTTTCTGTGTTGATGGTTTGGTTGATCTATCGGCTATTTAGTCGTTGGATTCACTTAACCCGGAGTGTCCGGCAGAATCACTCCAGACATTTCGGCCAGGGGCAAACACTCCGGCTGATATACCCTAGACACTTTGGCCTGGCAGAGATTCTCCAAAGAATCCGGCCAGTGTTCGGGTGGTGTACGATGTGGGACATAGACTGGATGCACACTTTGGAGAAAACTTGAGGAAATCCCCAGGCCGGACACTCCGGCAAGCACCGACCGGACATTCCGGGTTTCCGCTAGGCCAGATACTCCGGACGATAACAGCTGGATAGTCCGGCAGAAACTTGATCTGCACATAATAAATCCTGGGAACATGTTTCCCTTTGAGATGGCAATAACAATATTTTGCTGATAATATAAATATACCCTGAAACATTTAGCAAATGATTAAAAACATCCTAGTGTTGTCAAGAAAAATCAAAACAATATGAAGGGCAAAAATGCCCTTTCAACGAGTCACGCCCTAAGGATAGTTCCACCGTAACGAGTCAAATCCCGAAGTCGGTCCCCATATGTGTGAGGCGAGGTTGGTTCACTAGGGGATCCATCGACCCCAAGCAACCCTACCACGCTTACCTACCTGTTATGATGCACCTTCACCCGAACATTTTCTATGCATATGCCAAATGGAACGCCCAAACTATGTGACTCATGGAATCTACTAGGCAAGTTAGTTACTCATGAGGTTTTCCGGGCCCCGTGTGGTTGTACACTCATCTCGGTTCCAAAGGCAAGAACTTGGGTCCTAGTGGTGGCGAGCATGGGACTACAAAAACTACATCCCACCATGGCCTCCCATACAAGCCTTAGCATGTTTAACATTTACCACTAATCTCACCTCATCAGTATATCACATTCTCCTATCATACTAGATTCTCTGCGTTGATATATAATCTGGATGAACCAGCACTAACAACTAAGCATGACTAAGCATGACACAAATATAAGCTCTAGCAGTGCACACATGCCAAGCCTAGTTATGCTAGGAGCAGTGGATCAGGTAATATAATCTTTAAGGGAGTAATGCAGATATGATGCTCTATCTATCGAAAAAAATACCACAGTAGAATGGTATGCATCATGGCAGGAATTGAAATGCTTTCGAAATCATAGGATTATATAATGGTGGGGCTATGCTTGCCTTTTCCCATTGATAACCAATAAGGAGATCTTCGGAAGCCTTGCACTTGACTTGGTTACAGTTGGTCAAGTATTGATCTTCTGTCTTTGATAGTGTTGATCTTGGGTTCCGATCTCAGACTCGATCTCGTAATCTACCGGGAAGAAGCAAAAACACCACAAAGAAAGGAAAACAATAAACACATGGCATCGATGCAATGCTCAAGCAAGGATGATGATATGACAAGTTAAATAACATTGAAATGGAACCCTAAAACATGCTTGACAATTTAAACGGGGTTCGAGGGATCCAAACCCTAATTCAGAGAAACCCCGAATGCATATGAGAGGGGTCACTTTATTATTGTAATTAAATTTGTCATGGAAGTTTCTTAAGAATGCATGATTTTATGCTAAGATATAGATCTCATTTTTCTAATCATTTTGATATATTATTCGTATTTTTCTTATTTAAAATGAATTAGTTATGAATTTTCCCAATTTAAATCCATTTTAAACCATTTCTAAGACAATTAAACATTTTTGGAATATGTAAAATATTTACTATATGGGCCCACATGTCATATGTTTTTTAGTTTCAGAAAACATTTATGAAAATATTAAAAACCTGACAACCTAGGCCCACATGGGTATTTATATTTTCTAGAAAATAAATATAAAACATTTAAAACAAAAGAAAAGTGATTATGACCTCATGATGACGTCATGCTAACGTCAGCAATGGAGGATCTCCTAGGCTGCACACGGGATTGGCGACTGAGAGCACACGGGTAAGTGTGGGGTGCAAAGATCCAGAAACCGGCGGCACTGGGCAACTTGGTTGGAGGAAACACTGACGGCGAGCAATAATGCAGCGACACTCGAAGCTCCATAGTGACATGACGATACATGAGGAAAGGGGATGATTGGGAAGGACCTTTAGAAGCACACGCTCATTGTGAGGAGGATGGTGGTGTCGGGGATGCCGTGCAAGGTGAGGGTGATGGCAATCAGCGACGAGAGCGACAACCGTCGTCATGAACGATGACGTGATTGAGGTGTCTGGGGCCACTCTGTCTTGTGTGGCTTTCCGAGGAAGACGAGGAGGACATGGCGGTTCTGACGGTGGCCTCATCTAGGTGTGGAGAGCTCGGGAGCGGTGAGACACCAGCGAGGTCGGCATCTAGGGTTCTGGCTATGGTGGGGAACACAGAAGATAAGAAGTAGGGCACGCTAGGGCTTCTTGGAGAGATCGGCGAGGCCTAATAGGCGCTGAGGCGGCAACATTCATCTCGGTGCCACGACGACCATCGGGCGACAGAGCAGCATCCACCGAGGTGCTTCCCGTTGGCAGGGAAGACTACGCGTATTAGAGATGTCGAAGGGTTATGGGCTGAGGATGGGCTAGTGTGGGCCGATGTTGGGCCGTGACAAAGATTAAGAGAGGGGGAAGAAAGCTGGGTTGCAGCCAGGTTTGCTGATGTCTCCTTTTTTAACAAAACCTTTTTTCTATTTTCTTTTATTATTTCTTTCTTTTGCAAACCTATTTCAAAGTTGTTTTTGATCATTTAAAAAATAATAGAACATTTGTAAATATTCAAATACTGTAGGGACACCTTATAACAATTTGGGCTCCATACATTTGGATTTTTCAAATATTTTCAAAACCATCTTTTGAATAGGTTTCAAAGATAGAGGGGAAAAACTAGGGTTTAGAGTTTTTACATATTTTCTTGCATGCATTTTTATTAACAAAGTAGATGATGCTCTTGAATGCACAAACAAACCATAATTAGTTTTAACTAAAATTGGTGTGTTACATAGGTGTCTTGGGGAGGGGGCAAGCCTTCCCCCATCCCCTATATAAAGAGGGCCCCTTGGAGGAGGAGAGACACACCAAGTCCACGAGTTGGGAGCTCTCCTATCTCCTTTATGCGCCTCCTACGTCCATCTCCTCTCTCTCTCTAGTTGTATCCTTGCGCAAGTATGGTCCCATGACAGGACCGTTCATGCAAGATACGACACACTAGCAGCACGCCGTTGCGCTGCGGAGATTCCAAGCGGGAGATCTATTTTCGCACTCTCGGAAGGCATCAGGGAGCCATAGGTTGTCATCATACATCGTATGTGTACGAAACCACGAGGGTCCACACTTGGGGCATCTTGGATGTCGTGAGCCAGGCGGTTGCACGATGATGGAGTAAGAGGTGACTTGCGAGGAGCTTCGTGACCTTGAGGTCGTCTATGTGCATGACTACATGAACCACTTTTCCCTCGGAACGTTAACCTTTTTCGGACTACAAGGGTATGTATCCAAAACCTCGACCATTACTGCATTACTCCTAGATAGATCTTGGATAGTTAGGGCGTTCTAATGTAGGAAATTTTTGTTTTCTATCGTACAACCCCTACACAATCCTCTTTGTTACCATATATATATATATCTTTATTTTTGATAACTCTTCTATTCCATTCAGGAGTGAGTTAACTCCACCAATCACCATAATGATTTGATTCTCTTCAAATACTCTCATCCTAAAGATGATATCTAAAACTAGCATAACTACTTACCTCTTCTTACTTATTTATTCAAAGGCTTTGAAATAACTGCTTTGATAAGTCAAGAGTTACTAGATCAACAGTTGATTGATCAAGAATTGATAGATCAAGGATTGATCACCTAACATTGATGATCAATAGATATTAGAATATAGTTCCATAGAAATGATAAGGATTGGTATGGCAAGAAAGATATGTGGTTAAGGGTCTTGACTTAGTTTCCTTCCTACTTAATTTAACTAAAGAGTTGGCTTTAAGGATTACCATGATGCTCATGGTAGGAATAGATAAGAATAAGATAGATCAAGATGTAAGTATTGAGTTCTTGTTAATTGAGTTATATACTTAACTTGGTATCCTTGATTTGTTGTACTGAATACCATGATATGATCTCTAGAAGATCTAGTATTCATTATTAAGTAATGTGTTGTGTGTTTAATTTTACTTTATTTGATCCACCCATAGATCAAATTATATTTATCCAAAATAAGGTTTTAGCAAAGGTCATATTGGAACTTATCGCAATCAACTTGATGATCTACTTCAGTTCCACCAAGTTAATAGAATGTTCAATCACTTTGACAAGTTTTAATCAAAAGCGCGAAAATTATTCATATTTCCTATGCATGAATGCAATGCACACAACTGATATCAACTTATTTCTAAGATCTAATGCTGGGATGTTACAGTTATGAGGGGAATTATAAAAGGGAGTCGATGGGGAAACAAAAAGTAGTCAAGGCAGTCCTTCTTATTGAAAGTGATGTACATGAGTTCCACGAAGGTCAAGGCGAGCTCGTGACTATTAGTGGTGGCGGGGGAAGGATCCTGGAGTTTGCTAGGATCGGAAGAGGAACCCAACAACAAAGAGGATACCGAGAGAGAGAGAGAGAAATGACGGAGAGAGAAGTGAGTGGGCAACAAGGGAAAATCTATGATGTTCATTGATTGGGGACAGAGCAATGAGTCATGGTAAGCCATGTGGTGTTGGGTTGTATGAAATTCTAGCTATACCCTCAGCACAATAGTATAACCACGGGAAAGCCATTGTGCCACTCTCCTCGGTTTGACCACACACCTTGAAATATGCAGCCACACTCCCTAACAAGTAGGCCCGGCGAAAAGCTGACCTATCACCAGCAACATACATAGGCTAACTAGCGGGAGAGAAGGCAAACAGAGAGATCAATTCTCCGGTGAGATTCGATGGTAGAGATGCCCTGGAATAGTATTAATATACCCCCTTTATCTAGACTTGCTCTAGACATTTTATTGTTGCAGAGGTTAGAGATAATCGATATCATCTTGGTATTACTATATTCAGTTCCTTTCTAAGAAATCTATCTAATATTGTTTCAATGGATTAAGTAAATAACTTTTGTGCAACGATCCTGTGTATTTCACACTAAAGAAACAGCATGACAGGATGTCAGCTCGCATGTATTTCTTGAAAGAATCTAGAAAAAAATAACCTTAAACTCAGCCCTCCCATAAATCTTGCACATGTGTTTCTTTTAGATGTCGTGCCCGGTGTAGTTTGTGTCTTCTAAGTACTTCCTTCTATCTTAATGAAATGACAAGCAAAGAAACTGTGATGAAATAAACTCATATGCTACCTGCCAAGGTTTGAAGTTATAAGCATTAACATAAGTGGTCAAAATCTAATATAACAAAAGGTATCCTCTAATAAGACTAAAACAGAAACCTAACGTCCCTAAATTAGATTATCCGGCACATAAATGATAGGCTACTTTGAAGCTTAGTGTGACTTACGGGTGTTATACAAGCCAAAGAACTACAGAATATACTGGACCAAACTTATGCACAAACCTGGAATTCCAACTTATTCTTGGACAAAAACGTGGGGTAATGCCTCAAATAGATGTTTTGTCCTTCCTCGAAGCCGGTAGCAGACTAGCAGGGCAGGTACATTGTTCCACGGGGGCCAATTCCCATTAGTCGATTGAATAAGTCGAAGTGGAATATAGAGAGATGACCACAGACCCAATCCAAACCAGGTGCTCCATATATACCACCCCCTCCACATCCAACTCCCCTATCAGCCTCTCGCTTTGAAGCTGCTTCAGATACCAGTTCCAGTTTCCTCGTTACCTTCAGACTTCGGTTACCAGCATAGCAGCAACAGGAGGAGAAGAGGTAGTTGGTGTGGTCAGTCATGGCTGCGATGAGTTTGGTCAAGGCACCCATTGGGCAGGGTCTTCGGCCGGCGGGCCACAATCCGAGGAGGCGCGGTGGCGTGGTCAGGTCCTCGCTGCAGGGCGCCGTCGTCGGAAGCAGAGCGGAGTGGCTCACCAACTGTGCGGTGCTCTCCAGCAAGGTGGCCGCGCTCGTCTCCCACTCCACCACTAACGGCCACGTGGCGGCGGCGGCTGCGGCTGCAAACGGGGCGACACTGGACTTGGTCCCTGTGAACGGTGCTAACGGCGGCGCAAGGAACCTGCCGGCACCGCTCCGGATCGCGGACCTGTCCCCGGCGCCGATGCACGGTTCAGAGCTGCGTGTGGCGTACCAGGGTGTGCCGGGGGCGTACAGCGAGAAGGCGGCCGGCAAGGCGTACCAAGGCTGCGACGCCATCCCCTGCGACCAGTTCGACGTGGCGTTCCAGGCCGTGGAGAACTGGGTCGCGGACCGCGCCGTGCTCCCCGTGGAGAACTCGCTGGGGGGCAGCATCCACCGCAACTACGACCTCCTGCTCCGTCACCGCCTCCACATCGTCGGCGAGGTGCAGCTCCCCGTGCACCACTGCCTCCTCGCGCTGCCGGGCATGCGAAAGGAGGACATCACCCGCATCATCAGCCACCCGCAGGCGCTGGCGCAGTGCGAGCACTCCATCACACGCATGGGCCTCAACGTCGTCCGCGAGGCCTTCGACGACACCGCTCGCGCCGCCGAGTACATCGCCACCAACGGCCTCCGTGACACGGCCGCCGTCGCGTCCTCCCGCGCCGCCGAGCTGTACGGCATGGAGGTGCTCGCCGACGGCATCCAGGACGACTGCGGCAACGTGACGCGGTTCGTGATGCTGGCGAGGGAGCCCATCGTGCCGCGCATGGACCGGCCCTTCAAGACCAGCATCGTCTTCGCGCACGACAAGGAGGGCACCTCCATGCTCTTCAAGGTGCTCTCCGCCTTCGCCTTCCGCGACATCAACCTCACCAAGATCGAGAGCCGGCCGCACAGGCACATCCGCCTTGCCGACGACGCCAGCAGCGGCACGGCCGCCAAGACGTTCGAGTACGTATTCTACGCGGACTTCCAGGGCTCCCTTGCGGACCCGCGCGTGCAAAACGCGCTTGCAGAGGTACAGGAGTTCACCTCGTTCTTGCGGGTGCTGGGGAGCTACCCCATGGACATGACTCCCATGACCGCCGGCTCCTCCTCCACCATTACATCATCTGATTCTTCGCCGGCTCCTTCGTCTGGTCGCTAGAGCTAGTGAGGACAATCGATCGGTTGAGTAGGGACGTCGGTTAGTATATATGGTACTGCCGTCCTGCTCCTCGCGCATTGCCGGGAGTAATTAACTTTGTTCTTCCTTTACGTATCACGATACATGTAATTGTTCCATTCGACCTAACTAGTCCGCAGGAAATAAATCTATGTGAATCTGATAAAAAAATTCGGTTTTGCTATTTCGCAAGCAATAGCTATTTCTCAGTCACCTCTTTCATAGTGGATTTGCGTCGTGATTCGTGCTACCACGAGAGTTGCAAGTGGTTTGCAACTAAGATTTTCGAGTTGCGGTTTTTAGTCATTTTTTAGTTACAAGTAGGTTGTGATTGAATTTTTTCAGTTGCAAGTAAATTGTAACTGAGTTTATTATATGCATGTGACGTTAGGCGATCAGAAATTACTTATTTCTCATAACGTCTAAGATGTAGGTGTGACCATTTTTTTCCAGACCGGTAATAGTAAAAACCTGCCGTCGGATCCTAGATCACCTGGTTGGCATCGGGTCGCGCCCTTTGCCCTCGCGATCACGAGGTCCGCGTGATACGGATTCCTTTTTTCTATTGTAGTATTTTATACTATTACCTTCATTCCAAGGCTTAAGGCCTATTTTTTTTTTGAAAAGTCAAAGTATGTCAAGTTTGACCAAGTTTTTACCAAAAAATATTAATATGCAAAATACATAATTAATATCATTAGATAGATAATTAAATATATTTTCTTATGATGTCCACAAAATATCATGTTTATTGATAGTTTTTTCTAAAAGTTTGATCAAAATTTAGTTGGTGTGACTTTTCAAAAAAAATATAGGCCTTAAGCCTTGAAATAGAGGGAGTATATACTAGTTGATGTGCCTACATCTACGGAATAAAAGTATATGAATGATAACAGCATCAAGCGATTATCCTATTTCTTGAATGGAAGCCATGTTGGTACTGAACATTTATGTTTCGCCCTGCGAGCCGTATCCTCACCTCTGCAGCAAGTCTCCATGTTATAATAAGCTTACAATAGACATGCAACAAAAACCTCATATTTATATGTGTAACGAAAATGAGGCATGCATTGGTACGGAGCAAAAAGTAAATTTGTAACGACAAGCCAATTGACAATCTATCCACTCCGGTGTTTGCCAGCTCCGACACTATTGCGTTCCTCAATCCTCTCCGAGATCTAGAAAGTTTTAGCCAAAATATAAATAAAATAGAATCAGATTCCAACGGGCCATGATTCCAAGAGGGTTGACCCCCAGATCCTTTGCAATCCGCCTTGGCAGAGGATAATGAAGATTAGAGCATTAGCTTAACAGTTGAACCATCTTTTTTACCAACCGGAGTATGGTTGACACCTTTTCGGACCATCAGGAAAGAATGTAAGAATTGTGTTTCAGTTGTTAATGTGCTCCCCTCGTTTTTCTGTATCGTTTCTAGTCGTAAGTCGTATAAGTTTAGAGGAGCTCATATTGGTTAATAGATTCCGATGAAGTGTAAGCTGCTAGATGGAGTGCGGTACTACTATTAGCATTCTCAAATAGACTAGGAACTTGTTTAGGAGTGCAAGGCATGCAATGATGACAAATATATGTAATGGTAGTAATGTGCAATTTACAGATCTAGGTGAAACACTAAATTAGAAAAGAAAGAGTGCATGAATGGGCAATCTATAATGCGCAAGTTCTGACATTCATGCTTAACTAATTTGCAATGTATAGTGCGGAATCATGCAACCATATCAATGTGCTCCAATCAAATAGTTGTATCTCTAACACTTATGAACAAATAATAGTAGCTATGTTAGAATAGGCAAGGAGGTGAAACAAAATAAATGATAATATTAACCCTATGTGGCAATACCCGAAGTCTGTTAAATGAAACTAAAAGGAAGGCATGAGAGGAACAAAAGCAAGTATTTTTCTTAATTTTCTCAATATTTTGAGCTCGGGTTCGAGCCCCGTCAATCCTGAACTAGGGTTTAATGAAATGAATGGATAAATTCATATTCCCCTCCGGCTTCACGTCAGCAATCTACCACACCCATGCTAGAATTCAAGAGTCCCACGAGTCAATCGACAAAAGCGAGAAACGAGGTTGTTTGACAAGGCTATGGTCTCACTTTTTCTTCGGCACAAGCCGACGACAGCCATGCACCACCCGTGTCCGTGTTCCCAAGAGCTAATTCGAATTCGTATGTACAATTCGAATAATTCTAATATTGAAGTCAAAAATTTAAGTCTCTTGGCTTTTTTCACGCTTTCTCACAAACAGATTAAAAAAATATATATTTTGAGGTTTGTATAAACCATTGCTCTCCCAAGCAGTGGGAGGGGAAGTGATCTCTGACCGCGTGCCCGTTGAAGAATGAGCCAGTGACTCATAGGCAGTGGCTTGGTTAAGGAAACGGTGCGAACCCTCGGTAAACAAAAGTCTACATAGCAGTTCCAATGATACGCCTTCAACCGCTAGGCCATCTCTCCTACAATGGAAAATAACTATGTGAGTATAACTCTCTATTTTAGTATTTTCTAACAACCTGTAGAAAAATTACCATTCAAAATATTAGGAAGTAATGTGTGCATGCTTGCACTAAGACAATATAGCAAAGGAACAACTTTCTACCCTACAAGAAGAACAAATGCCAATCATGAATATCAGAAAAATGGTAGAGAAAAAAGTTCATGTAATTGCCACGTGAAAATTTCACCCATTTATCAACCTGCTTTGCCATGTGGTCACCAAGCAAATTGATGAACCCAAACAATAACATGCCTTTCTCTAGCATCCTTTTGACAAGTGCTTGTACGATACCATCATACCAAGTCCACTATGCTTTGCACAATGACAGAATCTTTCTTGAACTCCTCTATTGCAATCACGTGTTCAGTGTATTAATATTCAAACTCCAATAAGACTTAAATCCAGTGACTACAATATATACCTTACCAAGTGACAGATTATAATTTTAAAGTTTAGCCTGTATGGTTGGCACTTATAAAGACAATATGTTAAGTAAAGCCTAGACAAACTTTGACATAGAGAAACTTGAAAAGTCATGTGGCCTATATACATAAGAAAGGAAAAAATGCGTCAGAAGTATTGTAAAAAAATTATCTATAGGCGAAGAGGCAATATCCAAGCTATAAATGAACACTAATGAATAACATATTGAACAAACCTTAAACCTTATAGGTGACAGATGAAGCTCCTCATGTTGTACAACATGCGATCTTTGCTTCCATCTTCTGTTGCTGCTGTTAAGAAGCGCCTACATGTGCTCACAATCAATCCCATATGCTCGCCATGCTATTGTCTTTCCAACTCAAAACCACAAAGGGATGCAGGAGTGCCAGACCCAAATACTCCGGTAGGTGGTTGCACAATCGTCCAGGCTCTTAGTCATGCAGAACAAGATAAAGTGGTGCCATTATCATCCTTTAATCAATTATAATTATACTTGAATCAAACATAAAAGAAACTCATGTAGTTGCTTCATGTCAGTTGGAATCTTGGGATTGAAGAGAGAGACAATTAGGGAATGGAACATCCAAATGAATTGTACCAATACAACTAGAAAATATTTGCTTACTCATCCGCTGATTATTGCACTTCACATCATCTGCCTGATGGGTACCAAAAAATAGCCGCCATCCCTAGATCAATTCTCTTGAATTGTTCATGTGATATTTTTGCCCACATGCAAGTCAGCGGGCACATACCAGGTAACAAGCTAAATTAACTTTGAGTACAACAACAAACATAAGATTAACTTTTGAGTTTTTTACATTTCGAGAATAATATAACGAATGAAGCTTTTCAAATGGTATTCATGCTGGCAGCACCAAACACTTTATGTTCTTCGTAAAAATGGCTTCTTACGAGATATAGGTTAGTACTACATTCACATACCGGGGGAAATTCAAGAGGAAAGATAGCTCAGCAAGCATTTGCAAATTGACAATTGAAAAAATGTGATATGTTGAGTGTTGACTCAACAGCCTGGAGGCCACACATGAAACATGAGTTCAATACAAGAACATCGTTAACACTCGAACAAATGATTGAAGCAGTTAATACTACTAGCTAGTACTAAGTATTAACTGACACCAGGAAATGAGAAGGCTCACACGAGGTCTAAGGACCAATTTCTGTTGAGGAGATTGGGTGCCTAAACTTGCAGGGTGGTGGGATTGACGAGAAAATTACTCATCAACACCGTCTAATGCGCAGCAACCGATAATTGACGTGAAATTATTCTTCAATGTCGTCTGATGCACAACAACTTTGCTGGTCCACGTTGGCTTTCGCCTCCACGGAGACGAACACTGCAACATCAAGGACGTACCCGCCAATACTAGTCATCAGTTCTGGGCAGAAAACATAACAGAAGGAGGGATTCGTACCTCGTTTGTGCAGAATTATTCTATACATGGACGGATGGAGCTGGCCACCCCTGTCATGTTCCACCTCGCGTACCTGCATAGCGATAGGAAGGTGGCGTTAATGGTCATGTCCGAGCCTTGTCTACGACTTGCCACGTCAAACTGTGGGTGGGGTCAGGGTGTCGGAACCGGTGTCAATTTGAGTTCTATCGCATTTTAGCCTTTTTTTTATAAACAACCGACCAAAATTCGGTGGGATTGTATCCTGCATCCATAAAATGTTGACATCCGGTAAAAGTGCATAAAACCTTATGTGTATTTATAGATTGTGTGGCCCATTGACAACTGCGTGCGCCCGGGGCGACTGCACAGGGTTCTCAAAACGTTGGGCCCCAATTGTTAAGCCCAGCTGCAGAGCCCTTTCTTGCAAAGAACACTAAGAACCAGCAAAAAGCACAAGCAGCCCAAGCTAGCAGCCAGTACCAGAGCCTAGCGGAATTCCATTCATATCCCGATGACCCTATCTGGCCCTCCTCCTCCTCATGCGTGTCTTCTCCGATTAGGTCACCATTTCGCGAGAAGTTAGAACTGCCAACTGCGTGCTATCTACGATGCGTGAGATGTGCGAGTCTGAGTTCAACGCGGCGACACACAATCAACGGCCCTTTCGGTTTCGCCATTAGTCCCGACGCCGCATCCCCGTCTGTCCGTTTGCGCCGCGTTCCATTATCATCCGTTCATCCGGACTAGGCGGTGTATCCCTACCCATTCGGACTAGGCTGTTCAAGGTTTTGTTCAGTATTTTTCATTTTGGACTGAAGTAGATGAATTTTCATGATAATTATCGGTTAACGAACTATATATGCCCATTGCTCTGCAGCCGATTTGTTTGAGGAAAATAATTGGCTAGTTGCTCAAACTGTCAGCATCCAATATTCCTCAAACGTCACTTTAAATTGTCGCTCAAATTTCAAGGTTCGGTCCTCATATACTACGATAGCACCAAAATAGTCAAGTACTTCCTCTGTTTCATAAAACGTTTCTTAAATTTGTCTAGATTCATATGTTTCTAGTATTAAAACTAGTTTAGATACATACAGTTCTAGCCAAATATGAGTCAAGTTTTATAGAACGAGGAAGTACCGACCATGTATTTTATACAAGATGCGACTTGAATAGGATAAGGCAAGTAGAAATAGATTTTTGTGTCGCAACAAGGATTGTTCTATGAATCAATACACAACTAACACTGAAATACTTAAGTAGCGTATATTTATTTTCGACAATGTAGGAGCTGATTATCATAGGATAAGCAGCTTCACTTCACTGACAAACTTATGATATCCCTTTTAACGTTAGCGATGTTGTTGGGATCAGCTAGAAGCAACTCAACAAGAACACGTTACTGGAAGAGTGAACATCAGACCGTGTAGAAAAAAATAAAGTTTTATTTATAGTTTGTACATCAAATGGCAAAAAAGTTTAGCCACTGAGATTTTATATGCTAATCTCTTCAAATCCTTCTGGCATATAAAATGCATTCCAAAACTTAATGAACCTCGGTACATATAGCCTGCACGAACACCTTCGGACAATACATTACATAAAATTGTTGGTAACTAAAATGAATTCTTGTACAGGTAATAGACCATGAGATCTCCTAGAACATACATGTCTTCCTGTTTAGGGATATCTTTCTTCTAGATGATTTTCCAACTCAAATATCGACCTTAGACGTAGATTTACCTAGGATAGTATAGATCCCCAATAATATGCACTTCTATAAAATCTCAATTAGTATCTTATCGTATTCGACTACATAAATTATGCACAAATAATACTATTTTATACCATGATTAGGTATACTTAAACGTGGTATAAAATATTATTATTTGTGCATGTAGTCGAATATGTTAACGTGCTAAGTGAGATTTTATTGAAATACATATCATGGGAATGGAAACTATCCTAGATGAATTTATCACTTGAGGCCGATGTTGTGAGTTGGAAAGTCATCCAGGAGAAAGACGTCCCTGAATAGAAGACAAGTACTCCCTCCGTTTTAAAATATAAGATGTTTTAGCTTTGTGAAGCAAATGTACCTAGACTAGATTTAGTATATAGGTTCACTCATGTTTGAAATGAATCTACACACTAAAACAAGTCTAGATTCATTTTCTTCACAGATTTAAAACATCTTATATTTTGAAACGAAGTACGTTATAGGAGATCTCATGGTCTAGTGTTACCAACATAAGTATTCATTTTTGTTACCAACAATTTTATGTAATGTATTATCTAAAGGTGTTTGTGCGGGCTATATGTACCGAGGTTTATTGAGTTTTGGAATGGATTTTATATGCCCGAAGGATTTGAAGATGTTATTATTTGATATGGGCACTAGAAGTCGCATAAGTCTCCCGACCCCCGTGCGGCGGCGCCCGCGCCGCACCGGGGTGTAGCCGCCATGCCAGCACCAGGGCACTCCCCCGCCCCTCCCCCAGCTCGTCGCCGCCGGCTCCGTCGCCAGGCAAAGCCTCGGCGGCGCGGCGGCGGCGTACGATCCTCGCGTCCGAGATCTGGACGGCGGCGGCGGCGCCCCCTCGCCCTCGTCAAGGACGGTGACGACGGACGACGGCGGCCAGCGGCCTAGGCGGTCGGCGGTGGGAGGTTGTTGGCAGGGGCGGCGCTGTCCTCCCAGCCTCATCCTCTGAATGGTGATGGCAGGAGCGAGTCAAGCCTGATCTCGACCGTTTCCGGTCGGATCTGTTGCAGCCGGCAACGGGATGGCTTCTGGGTTTGTCCGGCTTCACGAGGTCACCTAGGGCTGCGAGCCCGGGCATGGTGGTGGTGGCCTTCTCCCCCGCCGGAGTTGGTCGGCCGGTTGAATAAAGGTGGTTCGGCCTAGGGTCCCTCTTGTGTGGAGATGATCACCTTCCTGAGGATGGTTCTTGATCTGGCCGGAGTGGGGAGTTCCGGAAGGCTCCGCCGGCGAATGTATCAGCGCTACTATGCCTGCAGTTCGCTGGATCGGGTGGTATTCGGTCGTGTGCACCCATATTTTATTCCGACCGTTTGGTTCAGGAGGGAGCAGCGCGAAGCTCTGTCCTTTGTTGCCACCAGGCGACTTTCAATCCATGGTGAAGTCAGAGGTGGAGAATTCATGAAGACCAGGTTTGGAGATCTATCTATGGAGGTTCGAGTCACCATATTGTTGAGGGACTTGCTTGGTGTTCTGGGATAAACTGCAGCCGTATGTAAGTGGGGGCGGCAACATAGGTGGATTTCAGAATCTTACCTTTCAAGGTGAAAATCCAAGGTCTAGCCTTAGCTGGTTGTGTCTGGCAATGGCCTTGTTGAAGGCATTGTTTTGAGAGTGAGGATTATCTTCAGGGTGAAAATTCAGATCTTTGATCGGGCGACGAGGCGCTTGTGCACTGTTTCCTTCTTGGAGGCGTTGCTTTTGAAGAGCCTGGAGTTCAAGTGTTGTATTGGTGGTGGTTGTACCGTTGCCGCTAGGACCGAAACACTGTAGCGGGTATTTTTTTAGTTTTCTTTATCTTTTGTTGGATGTGTGCATCCGTAATGCCAATAGGGTATTGCGTTGTTACAGATGCTAGGTGTAATTGGTATCTCTTGATATTATATATTAATATTATATATGCTCCTTTTCAAAAAAAAATAGTATATATTATTTCAGTGGATAAACTCGTTTGCAATTGATGTACACAAAATTAATGCACTTGTAGTTTTTAACGCAGACTGATGTTCACTCCTTCCAGCTATGTGTTCTTGTTGAGTTGCTTCTAGCTGATCTCAAGAATTTCGCTCATGTTAAATGGGAAATCCTAAGTCTGTCGTTGAATTGAAGCTAACTGTCTTAAGATATTCAGTTCCTATCTTATCAAAAATAATCAAATAAATATGTGCTACTTGAGCATTCAGTGTTATTTATATATTGATTCATAGAATAATCCTGCTTGTGATACAAAAATATGTTGCAACTTATCCTATTATGTTCAGGTAGAATCCTTTTTAAAATGACATGGAAGTCTAAACGTTCAAATCAGTGGTTCTTCTCTCGACGACTCAAGTCCACTAACTGACTGCAGGCAAGCCGTTTAGTCTCCCCCACTAACAAGTTCTGTTGCACACATACTATATTTTACTCCTACCGCACTGCCATGGAGGCCATCTATCTCCCCCATAGCCTTTTCCATCAATGCTTCTGCTCCATGATCATGAGTTGTATCGAAAAAAATTAGAGTTGTTGATGTTGCGACAGACTTGCTTCTGTGAACACTGAATCATAATTTTATGGGTTCAGCTTTGATATTGTCATCTCTTCCTTCCGTTTAATCTAGTATTATTAGCTTGATCTATTGAGCAAGTTTCTGCCTGAGGAGAGTAGGTAATTTCTGCCTCTTTTCCTCTGTTAAGAAATAATTGATTTGAGTTTATTTAGATTCAAATGTATTTAGACGCATTTTAGTATAGATACATTCGAATTTAGAAAAACCCGAGACAGTTAGTTTTGGACGAAGGGAGTATTTATTTTGAGGGTTTGGTTTTGTTGTGATGGTTTTGAATATCCTTGCACACCGTTTCTTGCAGAATTGTGAGGCATGTAGAGTTGGTGTGACACATTTGACTATGTCAACACCCGAATTTTTAATCCCGGATGCCTGTCATGCCATACATCGCAATCCTAGGATTATCATTTTTGCGAGACATAACAGATTGGATATCACAGTACATCATCCATTACAAACCATACATAAGGTCTTACACAAATAAGGATCTCATGATCCAGTTCTTAATACAACTCAAGCAGCGGAATAACGCAATAGTAATGATAGCATAGGCGAAGCTCCATCTTCGGGGTCACAGGCAATGCTGATGATGGGAGATGATCCTAGTTGTCGTAACCTTCCTGCGGTCCATCATCCTGATACTCCTCTTCATAGTCTGGCCACGGGAATAGCCAGGGACAAAGCCATGAGTATTTTTTAAGTACTCGCAAACTAATACTAACAAGTTAAGGGGGGTTTTGTAGTTGGATACTAGGCTCTAAGGTTGTTTTGCAAAAATCCAGATTTACCTCTACTAAGTTCAGAAGCAAAGAAAACCAGTTGAAAGTTTTATAATCCTAAATGGGAACTT
The DNA here is from genome assembly GCA_910589765.1 of Avena atlantica. Classification (NCBI taxonomy): domain Eukaryota; kingdom Viridiplantae; phylum Streptophyta; class Magnoliopsida; order Poales; family Poaceae; genus Avena; species Avena atlantica. The sequence goes on along the minus strand of OU342734.1, from coordinate 357,862,864 downwards.
AAATTCATGTCACAACTCTGTTGTGATCAAGTCAAAGTCACCATTCATTTCACAAGTTATTTTGAAAACATCTGACGGGGAAAAAGTATGGCCACTCCAACTGTCCATAACCGCGGACACTGCTATTCGAATAGTTTGACACTCTGCAGAGATTGTACACTTTCACCACAACATTCGATACATCCGTCAGGAACAATCCTGAATTCACCATACTCAATATTCGGATTATCAATCCTAACCTTTCAATTACACGCTCTAGTATAGGCACCTCTCCCGTGAGTTTGGCCTCCCAACTATGACCAACTGTCATCTTGGGTACTGTACAGGTGGACAATCTTCACATGGTAGCCTCAGCTCAGACCTTGTCCGTGAGGGAACCCATACTGAGGTATATAAATTTCCAGTCAAGACCTACCCAAATTTCGGGTATTGTGGTTGTACGGTAAAATTGGAATGGTATCGCATCCAGATAACCATCAGTTTTATAAAGGGCTAAGGCTCATGCCTCAACATTTTCATCATCAAAATCATCTGGTGTTCAGAAACACATGTCAAAACAGTTCAGTAGAATGACTCATCATTCTAAGGTTTTCATAACCATTTTCACCAAGTATTCCCATCTAAAGTTGATCAAGTTTTATACTTAGCACTAGCATCTACAAGGGATGGTAAATACTAATGAGGGGTGGTAAACAAGTGGGGATTTGCTAAGTTCAATCTCATGCTTTAGGATGACATCAAGATTATCTAACTTAGGCCAAATTTTATGCTCTTTATGCTACCTTTAGTTATCTTTCTTGAATCTACAAGTCACCATGTAAACTCTAAGAGAAAGCTTTGATAAAGAAAATAAAGTACTTAAGATTGCAAGTAAAAACTAGGATTGGGCATCCTCAAATGTATCTAACCAAGCATGCTTAATGCAATGCATAGGTTCTCTAACTTTCATAGTTGCAACGGTTAGCTTGCCTTGTGCAGAGCAGTGGTTGAAGTTCTCCTCGGCTTCTTCCTCGTAGTATCCTCCTTCCTCCTCGTATCCTTAGTCGGTACTAGCGTCTATAAATAAATACGAGGTACACAATCACCAAACAATACTTAACTATTGTTAATCATCACACAAAAACTCACACTAGATGATCTAACATCATCACTATTATCACAAGGATTAAAGCACTTGTCATTATTTCTTTTATTTGAGAAAAGTAATTTATACTCATTGAAAAACTACTTAAGATTTAATATTCTCCAACTCAAACATGGGATCATGTTGACACATGTCATCACCATATATTTCAGTACATGAGAATGTGATTTAAAGTGGTGTCACAATTTAATAAGGTTTAACCTTTTTATTTTATTTAAATAAAGTGACTAGAAATGCCTATGTGGCATTCTTTTATTACTTAAACATTATTACTGCAAGTAAACCCATATGTTTTTATATATTCTGAAAGGTATGATCAAATGTGAATATTGAGAGTTGGAATCAACTCAAAAGCTTTTATGGTTGAATTTTGAAAAATGTTTGAATGCAGAAAAGCTTCTGTCTTGTTATTTTTATCATGGTTGATCTATAGCTCCAAATGGTTTGAATCCAACGGGTTTGGATTAAGCATTTCAGTACGTTTTAACAAAATTGGTTTCAAGCATTTTGGTACAGTGAATCGAGCTGGGTTGATTTTTGAATCCAGGTACAGAACTATGTTTGAAATTAAATGAATAAAGCTTAATTTGAATTGTTGGGTCGTACGAGATGTTTTACTGGGCTGGCCCACTACACACAGCGCGTACGCGGACTGGTTAAGTGGTTGTCCCCACGCGTCAGTGAGAAAGGGAGGGGCGAAGCGGTACGGGGCAACGTGGACCGTGGAATCTGGTTCTAATCGGACGACTCCGGTTCATTGTCCACGTCGGGCAGCGCTGGCGAGACAGAACCCTAACACGAAAGGTGGGGGTCGTGGGAGGCTCACCGGGGCTCAGTCGAGGGTCTGTGACGGGGGCAAACGACGAAGTCGACGATGGCGGTTCTCCTGGTACCGGCAACTTCTCCTGGGGCGGCTCCAATCGACTGTTCCCTTCTCCTCCAGCAGCGGCGGGCTCCGGCCAAATTTTGGCGATGCGCTGCTCGCCTTGCTTCGGGAGTGAGGTGGTTCTGAGTGAGAGGGGATTTAAATGGTGTGAAGAAAACGAGCGGCGGAGGCCTATATTTATAGTGGCTGAAGAGGACCGACGGGCGCGGGCTGAGCTCGTCGTGGTCGACGGCACAGAGGGCTACTGGCATGGGCGACAGTGTTGGAGATATGCCCAACAGGCAATAATAAAGTGGTTATTATCATATCTTCATACTTATGATAAATGTTTACATACCATGCTATAATTGTATTAACCGGAAACAATAATACTTGTGTGATTTGTAAACATAAAAGAGTCCCTAGTAAAGCCTCTCGTTAAACTAGCTTGTTGGTTAATATATGATCATGGTTTCCTGATCATGAACATAGAGATGTTATTAACAACAGGGTCATATCATTAGGAGAATGATGTGATGGACATACTCCTATAGTTAAGCGTAGCATAAAGATCAAGTCATTTAATATAGTTCATTTGCTATAAGCTTTCTGATACATAGTAACCTAATTCCTTCGACCATGAGATCATGTTAATCACCATCACCGGAAGGATGCTTTGATGACATCAAACACCACACCGTAACTGGGTGGCTATAAAGGTGGCATTGAGTGTTCGGAAAGTATGGGTTGAGGCACATGGATCAAGAGTGGGATTTGTCCATCCATATGAAAGATAGATATACTCTGGGCCCTCTCGGTGGAATGTCATCCAATTAGCTTGCAAGCATGTGACTGGCTCACAAGGGATCACATATCACGGGAATGAGAAAAGAGTACTTATCAGTAACAAGGTTGAACTAGGTATGCAGAGATACCGACGATCAAAACCTCGGATAAGTTAACTATCGTGAGACAAAGGGAAATTGGTATCGTATATAAGTGGTTCATTCGATCGCAAAGTAATCGTAGAAATATGTGGGGGCCATATTAATTTCTAGATTCCTCTATTGGTTATTGATCGGAGAAGTGTCTCGGTCATGTCCGCATAATTCACGAACCGTAGGGAGACACACTTAAGGATTCGATGTTGTTGAGTAGTTATGAAATGATGAGTAAGAGACCAAATGTTGTTCGGAGTTTCGGATGGGATCCGGGATATCACGAGGAGATCTGGAATGGTCCGGAGAATAAGATTCATATAAGGAAAGTCATGTTTCGGAGTTCGGGAATGATTCCGGTGTTTTCACCAGGAATGTTCTAGAAGGGTCCGGAAGGTCCGGCACTCCGGAGGGGAAGGGTACATGGATGTGTCATGACAATGTGGAATGGTTGCATCATGTACTAGGTCACTTGGCTGGGCAAAATAAAGAGAAGAAATCAAATCGAAGTTTGAAAGTCAAACGCCAATTTGAAAAAGTCAAATCTCAAGTTTGCTTGGTGGAGGGAGAGTAGAAAACCTACTTGGGGAGGAAGTCCCTCTTCCTCCCACCCGCCGGCCATGAGGAGGAGTTGGAGGAGGACTCCCTCCTGCCCAAAACGCCTCTCCCCTCCTATATAAGGAGGGGTAGGGCGCCCCCTCTCCCTATACCCAAAATCCTAGCCTAAGGCGCCACCACCACCACCACCAAGTGCTGCTGCCGCCACCACCTAGGGATCTCCTCCCAAGTTGCCGAGTTGGGGTATCCCAAACCCTAGCCGCCAGCCACACCTCTCCCCTTGGTTCCCTATAAACCCTAGATCACCAAGGCCTCTCTCATACTCCACCATACTCGCTCCGTCTTAAGGCGAAGCCCTGCGAGATCTTCCCTCTACTTCCGACACCACGCCGTCGTGCTGCCGGAATCGTGAGGAGAGTGCTACAACCTCTGCTGCCTGCTGGAACAAGGGAGAGGAAGGTCTTCATCGAGTACCGAACGTGTGACCGACTACGGAAGCGCTGCCGGAACGCAGCGCCGGAAGGATCGTCTACGCGATCTTGAGATCGGCAAGTGTACTACTACATCACCCACGAGAATCTGCTCTCGTTAACCGCTTTGGAATCTTCGAGGGTGAGTTCCTCTATCGAATCGTTTCTACAATCTAGTAGATAGATCTTGGCTTGTTTGTGTGCATGCGGTAGAATTTTTTTGTTTTCCATGCTACGAACCCCTACAGTGGTATCAGACGTGTCTATATGTAGATTTGTTGCACGAGTAGAACACAATGGTCATTATGGGCGGTGGTGCTTTTATTAGCAATTGCTTCTTGTGTACTTTGCATCTTGCGGTATGGTGGGATGAAGCGGCCCGGGCTAACCTTACATGACATCGTTCATGAGACTTTCTCCACGCTCGACATGCAACTTGTATTGCATAAGTGGCTTTGCGGGTGTCTGTCTCTCCCATCATAGTAAAGATTCAATTTACAATGGGCACTTGATAGTTCAAGCATCAACGTTGTGGTTCTTGTTCGTAAGTTAGAACGACACTTATTGAAAGCCCCAAAGCACGTAAAATATGCAAAGAAAATTAGAGGCGTCTAACTTTGTTTTGCAGGGGTGTGCTGTGATGTGATATGGCCATGATTGTGATTATATATGATGTATGCAATGTTCCTTATTGTAAGTTGGCAACCGGCATGAGCCATATGGTTGTTTTCGTTAAGTCCTTCGTGTCTATTATTCAAATTAGTTGTAATAGTTGATGCTGGTGGAAGACAACCATGAAGCGGCGTCATTGACCTTGACGCGACACCGGTGATGATGGAGATCATGTTCGTGCTTGAAGATGGAGATCAGAAGCACAAGAAGAAAGGCCATATCATATCACATATTATGAATTGCATGTGATGTTAATCCTTTTATGCATCTTGTATTGCTTAGCTCACGACGGTAGCATTATAAGATGATCCCTCAAGCACACAATTTCAAGTTTTAAAGTGTTCATCCTTAGTAAGCACCATTGCTAAAGCTCGTTGTTTCGAAGCATCACGTGATGATTGGGTGTGTTAGATTCTGCGAGTGTATACAACGTGAGCAAGCCATATTTGCTCATGCGGAAGCTAAGGTTTGATCTTGACGAGCCTAGCATGTACAGGCATGGTCTCGGAACACGGATCACCGAAAGGTAAAGCATGAGTCATATATTAGATAGGATGAACATGTTGATTGTTCGCCATTGAAGCTACATCAACTCTCGTGATGATCGGTTTTGATGTGGTGGATTTGGTTCGTGTGATCACTAAAACAATGTGAGGGATATTGTTTTGAGTGGGAGTTCAACGGCAATATGATTAAAAGTTGAACACTATTTATCATAAATTAAATAAAAGTGAATTTGCATAATTGTTGTAGTCATTGGCATCCGTTTACCACCTTGCGCTTAGTTATAATTGAGATGATAGAACTATAGAATTCTGGTTAGTTACTTTACGAACTGGTATCGTATTGTTTTGAAGTGTTAATCTAAAGTTTAAAAGTCCTATTGCAAACTTTCAGTAATTTCCGGTTACTCCATGAAGTTTAATAATTGGTATTAAATCAAGAGTGACAATTCCAAGTGTTAGTGTATGAGTATCATGTTTGTCTCCATGATTCTTGAAATTCAAAGGATTGTCTTAATATCAAGGTTATCTAGGATCTGAAAGAGTTGTTTCAGAAACCATGATGTGTGGAAGATATTGTGATATCTGAAACGAAGTTTTGGTTGCAACATGAAAGAGTATAATATGGCAAAAGTCATGTTCTCATATTTGATGAGAATTTGCAAAAGGTTGGAGACACTAGTTGTCCTAATCCTCCAAAAGGTTTTGGAGAGCAACATTATACTCGCGATTCACCATTATAAGCTAAAAGTAGCTTGATCATGGATAATTCCATGATAAGGGTGAATATTTGATGTAGGTAAAATGTTTACTACACCAAGAGATTACTAAAGAAAGGAATTTGAAAGAACACCAAACATTTGATGATGGTGCTCTACTTCAAAGTGCAAGTCCAAAGACATTGGTATTTTACTATACATGCTTTGGACTATGTGTCATGTATTTGGCTCCACTATTGATGTTGATAGATTCTTTCAAACAGAAAAGGAAATACTGAAAGAGAATCTCATATATATATGGCAGAAAAGAAAAGACTAGAATTGTTCAGTTTAAGTATATAAAGGATATATGTGTTATGGCTGTATTCTTTGCTTGTTAAATAATGTGGTTCTTAAGTATTGGATACTGAATTTGTTGGTATGAATCGTCATACGAAACAACAGAATTCATGAACTACAATGGCCTAAGTAACTAGCAAAAGAATATGTGATGATGTTCATCGAGAACAAATAAAGGGTTATTGTGTTACTCGTTAAACATCAAAGCTTGCCTTCAAGATTTGTTTTATCAGGTATTATGAGAACAAAAGGGTTGTTCAAATAATTGCCGTAATCCATAAAAGATGGATGATTTAGAAATCTCGTTGGAGAAATCACATCCATAAAACTAGTGCTAAAAATGTCGAAAGACAAATTGATTGAAAGATCACTTGGGAAGTGACATCGCCGTTTAAATTATATTGGAAAGAAAACATTAAGAAACTCCATGTGGATGGAATTTTGGAGTCTTTTTGATTTTTGATCAAATGACGCTTATGAAACTTTCCTAGAGATAATTAAAACTTCGTTCATAGGCCAAAAGGGAACGAATGACTAGCTTATTGGAACTTGTACATATTGTTGTATGAAGTCCATTATGTGTAGTCAAGAGCGATGGATTTCAACTTCATATGCTTTCTCCGAAAATTTGAGTGAATATATGAATATTTACTTAATAAGGATGAAGTATGAAACATTTGAAAAGTTCAAAGATTTTCAAGATGAAGTGCAAAATCATTGTAACAAGAATATAAATAGTTTATGATAAGATCATAAAGGAAGATATTTGAGTTACAAGTTTAACATAATACCTAAGATTTAAGGAATCGTTCCGTGGATTTGCATTTCCCGAAACACCATAAGAGTATGGAGCGTTCGAGATATGTAATTAAACCTTCTTTGACATGGTAAGATCAAAGATGTAATTCATAAAACTGTCATTATATTTTAAAGATTAAAAGCTTTAGAGACTACCGTTTTTTCACTGAAAAGAGCTCCATCATAATCCGTTGAATTGACACCATATAAAGTTATGGTTTGGGATAAAACCTAAGTTGTCCTTTCTTAAACATTGGTATGCTATGCATAAGAAAGATGTTTGCAACCAAAATCGGATGAACATATCTTTGTATGTTATTTTGAATAATTGTTGAGTATTCCTCCATAACACCAAAGACAAAAATGTTTGTCGCTTAGAACATCAAGTTTCTTTGAGAAAGAAATTTTCCGTGAAAAGTTAAGTGGGAGGACAATAGAACTTTGATAAGGTTAAAAGAACCTTAGCTATATGTGCAAAGTTGCGCAGCGCCGAAAAATGTTCCGGAGGCAGCAACAATGCTCATGGCTCACGTGCCTCAAAAGGTTGTGGTCACGGAGATCTAAGTTCTTATTAAAACAAGTAGGTCGGGTAAACAATCAAATACCAAGATTTGAGAGTTAAATCATTATTTGACAATAATGATCCGACTACATGCAAAGAAGCGATGATGGGCCCTGACTACGTCAAATAGCTTGAAGACATAAAATCCGTGATAGTTTCATATACGAGAGATCAAGCTTTGAACTTGAAAGACCCTCTGGAAAGGTACAAGACCTTACAGTCATATTTGGACCTATAAAGAAATAGACATGGATGTTTCACATCTATGAAATTATTGACATATCGGAAAAGAGTTCACGACAATGTTCAAAGAGTTGAATATGATAAGATCTGACCTTTCATTAAGCGATATTTAGTCTAGACGGATTAATGTAAAAACCACTACATATAATTTTGTTATGTGGTAGTTGAATAAACAAAACAAGTTCTTCTAATAGAATGGTTACCTAGGACGTGTGCATGACACGGTCCAAAGGGTTTTGTTAACTCAAAGGATGCTAAAAGCATATGCAAACTTCAATGGTTGAAGTAAGCACCGCGGAGTTGGAATCTTCACTATGATGAAACTGTTAAAAGAGTTTTAATTTCATCGGAGACGATGAAGATGCTTGAATTTGAAAGAAATTAAGTGGGAGCGCCCAAGACATGTTTCTAATACATTATGTAGAAGACATATTGTTGATTGAAAATGATGTATCTTTTTATTGACACAAGATAAGAATTTCATCTCGATGAAAGGCTTAGGCAGAACCCGAATATTTGGCATCAATGTCTATAAGGATAAATTGTGACGCCAATATGGTTGTGCCAGAAGTACATAGATGACATATTGAATGAGTTAAACATAGAAACTATAAGAAAGGTTCTTGTTGCATAGGAAGGATTGAATAAAGATTTAAGTATTTTTGATACTTAATAAATACAATCACAAAGAGTATTTTATCAATCATGCTGTGATGTGTACAAATCCAGATATGTCCTATGCTCTAAATGTTATGAGCGTATACCAGAATGATTCATAAGATGATTATTGGACGATAGTAAAGATATTCTTATGATCTTTTAGAAGAACTAAGGATATATTATTTTGTAGAAGTGACAAATAGATGGTTAGTTCATTGTAAAAGTATTACATTGATACTAGTTTTGTCACAAAGTACAAATTAAGTTTATCTCAATCTAAACTAAGGGTGGCACAATATGATGGAAAGTAAGTTCCATAATGAATTTGGATGAGTTCCAAAGTTAAGACATTGTGACCGATACTACAACAAAAGGCTAAGTATATGACTAGTGTTATAGCAGCAAAAGAGGGCATTTGTGTCAAGTAGTTTGTTATCAAACTAGGTGTAGTTCACAGCGGGATAGTACAATGAAGATATATTGTATGACAATATTATCGACATGTTTTAACCCCAAGGAACTAAAGGTCTCACCAAAGGACCAAATTTGTACAAAGCCATCTCATTAGAGAATGAGTGATGCATAGAGACGCAAAGACATGCAATTACACACGGACCTGGAAGTGTCAGATCCGGAGATCAGTTGACCACTAGCAATCGTGTACATACGACACCAGAAAGCCATAGGTGTTGAATACACAAAGGTTTGAAACTAGATTATTGACTCTAGTGCAAGTGGGAGACTGTTGGAGATATGCCCAAGAGGCAATAATAAAGTGGTTATTATCATATCTTCATACTTATGATAAATTTTTACATACAATGCTATAATTGTATTAACCGGAAACATTAATACTTGTGTGATTTGTAAACATAAAAGAGTCCCTAGTAAAGCCTCTTGTTAAACTAGCTTGTTGGTTAATATATGATCATGGTTTCCTGATCATGAACATAGAGATGTTATTAACAACAGGGTCATATCATTAGGATAATGATGTGATGGACATACTCCTATAGTTAAGCGTAGCATAAAGATCAAGTCATTTAATATAGTTCATTTGCTATAAGCTTTCTGATACATAGTAACCTAATTCCTTCGACCATGAGATCATGTTAATCACCATCACCGGAAGGATGCTTTGATGACATCAAACACCACACCGTAACTGGGTGGCTATAAAGGTGGCATTGAGTGTTCGGAAAGTATGGGTTGAGGCACATGGATCAAGAGTGGGATTTGTCCATCCATATGACGGATAGATATACTCTGGGCCCTCTCGGTGGATTGTCATCCAATTAGCTTGCAATCATGTGACTGGATCACAAGGGATCACATATCACGGGAATGAGAAAAGAGTACTTATCAGTAACAAGGTTGAACTAGGTATGCAGAGATACCGACGATCAAAACCTCGGATAAGTAAACTATCGTGAGACAAAGGGAAATTGGTATCGTATGTAAGTGGTTCATTAGATCGCAAAATAATCATAGAAATATGTGGGAGCCATATGAATTTCCAGATTCCTCTTTTGGTTATTGATCGGAGAAGTGTCTCGGTCATGTCCGCATAATTCACGAACCGTAGCGAGACACACTTAAGGATTCGATGTTGTTGAGTAGTTATGGAATGCTGAGTAAGAGACCGAATGTTATTCGGAGTCTCGGATGGGATCCTTGATATCACGAGGAGATCCGGAATTGTCCGGAGAATAAGATTCATATAAGGAAAGTCATGTTTCGGAGTTCGGGAATGATTCCGGTGTTTTCACCAGCAATGTTCTAGAAGGGTCTGGAAGGTCCGGCACTCCGGAGGGGAAGGGTACATGGATGTGTCATGACAATGTGGAATGGTTGCATCATGTACTAGGTCACTTGGCTGGGAAAAATAAAGAGAAGAAATCAAATCGAAGTTTGAAAGTTAAAAGCCAATTTGAAAAAGTCAAATCTCAAGTTTGCTTGGTGGAGGAGAGTAGGAAACCTACTTGGGGAGGAAGTACCTCTCCCTCCCACCCGCTGGCCATGAGGAGGAGTTGGAGGAGGACTTCCTCCTCCCCTAACCGCCTATCCCCTCCTATATAAGGAGGGGTAGGGCGCCCCCTCTCCCTACACCCAAAACCCTAGCCTAAGGCGCCACCACCACCACCAAGTGCTGCTGCCGCCACCACCTAGGGATCTCCTCCCAAGTCGCCGAGTTGGGGTATCCCAAACCCTAGACGCTGACCAAACCTCTCCCCTTGGTGCCCTCTAAACCCTAGATCACCTAGGCCTCTCTCATACTCCACCATACTCGCTCCAGCTTAAGGCGAAGCCCTGCGAGATCTCCCCTCTACTTCCGACACCACGCCGTCGTGCTGCCGGAATCGCGAGGAGAGTGCTAAAACCTCCACTGCCTGCTGGAACAAGGGAGAGGAAGGTCTTCATCGAGTACCGAACGTGTGATCGACTACGGAAGCGCTGCCGGAACACAGCGCCGGAAGGATCGTCTATGCGATCTTGAGATCGGCAAGTGTACGACTACATCACCCACGAGAATCTGCTCTCGTTAACTGCTTTGGAATCTTTGAGGGTGAGTTCCTCTATCGACTCGTTGCTACAATCTAGTAGATAGATCTTGGCTTGTTTGTGTGCATGCGGTAGAATTTTTTTGTTTTCCATGCTACGAACCCCTACAGACGGTAGGGGGCAGTGCGGTGCTCCCTAGCGAAGCTCAACGGCGTGGTCTTGCGGCGTGGGGCGGTGCTGATCGGTCAGAATGTCGCGGTGCTCTAAGTGGGTCCGACGGAGATTTTAATGTCGCACAGCGCGCGTGGTCAGCGCGGCGGCGAACGGGCATGTCTGGCGGGAAGCTAGTGTGCTGGTGATCATCCCTGCAAGCGGCGAGGGCGGCATGCGGTATGTGGGTGTTGGTCAAGCGAGGAGCTCTGGCGCGCTCTTGGCTCGCACGCAGAGAGGTTTGGCATGGTCTTGTCGTGTGGTCCAGGGGCTGGCAGTTCTCGGGGCTGGGACAGGGCGTGGCGGTGGATGGTGGAGTGCTTGCTAGACATGCTTGCTAGGCTTAGTGTTGATCGTATTTTGTTGTCGACACTGGGGTGGCAATGTGATGCTCGACATTCTTGCAATTAATGGCTAGGCTTGCTCACAGTGGTGCTAAATATTGTTAAAGAGGCTAGATGATCTACTAAGAGCTGGTTGCAACCAGAGAGGGAACAAGGTTGGCCAATTTTACTACTACAAATAGTGTTTGTTGTTTGTTTGTTTGATGCCAGCAAGGCGTTTGATGAAATGGCCGCAAGAAGTTTAAATTTGAATTTTGGATTCAAACTTGGTGGGTTTGCTAGGAACATACTAGGGAGTGTGTAGTTAGTTGGATTAGTCAAGGGGCACTGGTTTGGTTGGGTTTTGAAAATGGGTGATCTTCACATATGATAAAGATTCAATTTTGAATTGTGATTTGAATGAGGTCGCCAAATGTTTCTGCAAGTTTGAAAGGTGGGATTTGATTTACTTTTACTTGTTCTAGCAAGGGGTGAAAAGAGTTGGAAAAGTTTCTGTTTGAAATCTTGAACTAGAAACACTCAAAGTTACCTAGTGAGCAAGATTGGCAAAAATGACCATTTGCTTTATTTTATTTGTTTTTGATTTTCTCTTGTTTTGTTTCTGCATGAAAATGTTTTTATATGATGTTATTTTCATCTTTAAACCATTTCTTGATATTTAGGTTAATCACACAAGTTCATTCATGCATTTATCAAATCATCTCATTCACACATGCATTCATATGATTTTAAATTAATCAAAAAAATTGTTAACCCTAATTTTAGTGATTAGAGTTTGATGATCCTTGTGTTATATTTTTGGGATGTTAAAAACCCTTCCCCCCTTAAACAAATTCTCGTCCCGAGATTTGAAAAATGAAAAAAAAGATTACCTAGGATTTAAAGAGATTAGGAAACTCCGTCCTGATGTGATCTTCGCGCTCCCAGGTAGCTTCTTCTTTAGTGTGGTTGCTCCACTGAATCTTGAGAAACTTGATGCTTAGGGTCCTGGTGGTTCTGAAAGCTTCTTCCAAAATATGGATGGGTACTTCGGGATAGGTCAGGTCATCGTTGATCTCTATGGTCCGGTGATCAATGTTCTTGAAAACTTCGGTCTTCTCCGGAACTTCAAGGCATTTGCGAAGCAACAATATATGGAACACATTGTTCACTGCTGACATTTCCTCTAGCAGTTCCAATTGATATGATACTTCTCCTCGATGATTCAGAATCTTGAAGGGTCTGATATATCTGGGGGCTAACTTTCCTTTCAGCTAGAAATGATGCATTCCTTTCAACGGCGACACTTTAAGGTACAGAAAATCTCCGATATTGAAAGCAAGGTCTCGACGTATTTTGTCGGCGTAATTCTTATGTCTTGACTGGGCGGTCTTGAGGTGCTCACGAATCTTCTGAACTTTATCTTCTGCTTCTCGTAGGATGTCGGGTCCGAAAATCTGACTCTCTCCTACTTCCGACCAATTTAAAGGGGTGCGACACTTACTTCCATACATAAACTCAAATGGGGCCATTTGCAGACTAGCTTGATAACTGTTGTTGTAAGAAAATTCTGCGAAAGGCAGACAATCTTCCCATTTAGATCCATACTCTAGCACACATGCTCTCAACATATCTTCGAGTATTTGATTTACTCGTTCCGTTTTTTCCATCAGTCTGAGGGTGATAAGCTGTGCTGAAATCTAGTCGGGTTCCTAAACGTTCTTGGACTTTCTTCCAGAATCTCAAGGTAAACTGAGTTCCTCGTTTTGATACGATGTTCTTGGGGACTCCGTGCAAACTGACGATTCTAGTGATGTATAACTCCACTAGCTTTGAACTCTGGTATGTGGTCTTGACGGGTAAGAAATGGGCTACTTTGGACAATCTGTCGACTATGACCCAGATAGAGTCATTTACCCTACAAGAAGTAGGCAATCCGGTGATAAAGTCCATTCCAACGGAATCCCATTTGCATTCCGGAATCAATAGCGGTTGCAAAAGTCCTGCGGGTCTTTGATGTCCTGCCTTGACTCTCTGATATATATCACACTTAGCGATATAACTTCCGATTTCTCTCTTCATCTTATGCCACCAAAATTTTTCCTTGAAATCCTGATACATCTTCGTTCCACCGGGGTGGATAGAATAAAGAGTATCATGGGCCTATTTCAAAATCACTTCTTTCAATTCCGAATCTGCTGGTACACAAAGGCGTCCTTTGTACCACAGAACTCCTTCTTCGTCTTCGGTGAATCCGGGTACTTTGCATGTACCAATACGACGTTTGATTCCGTCGTTACTAGCATTTCCTTTCTGCGCCTCTTTGATCCGACTGATCGGAGTGGGTTGAAGTTCTATGCTATCCAAAAATCCTTCACTTACCAATTCCATTCTGAAATCTTCCATCTCTTTGTGCAAACTTGGTTGCTCCTTTAGAAGCATGGAGTTCAAGCGGCATGGAAATCTGCTAAGGGCATCTGCTACCACATTGGCTTTACCGGGGTGATAGTGAATGTCCATATCATATTCCTTGATTAGCTCAATCCATCTTCTCTGTCTCATATTTAGCTCTTTCTGAGTGAATATATACTTCAGGCTCTTGTGATCCGAATAAATCTCACAACGGTTTCCCATGAGATAATGCCTACATGTCTTCAGGGCTAGAACTAGGCTGCGAGTTCGAGGTTATGGGTTGGGTAGTTCTGTTCATACGGTTTCAGTTGTCGGGATAGATAAGATATCACTTTTCCTTCTTGCATTAGCACACATCCGAGACCGATCTTGGATGAGTCACAATATACATCAAAGGGCTTGGTGATATTCAGCATGATCAAGATTGGGGCTGAAATCAATCTTCGCTTGAGTTCTTGAAAAATTGCTTCACATTTGTCCGTCCATTCAAACTTCTTGTCCTTCTTCAGCAATTGGGTCATGGGTCTGGTGATACTCGAGAACCCTTCTACGAACTTGCGGTAGTATCCCGCTAATCCGAGAAATGCACGAACTTGGGTTTGAGTGGTTGGGGCTTGCCAATCTTCGACATCTTTCACCTTCGCAGGGTCAACGGCAATTCCTCCGACTGATACAATGTGGCCGAGGAATCGTACCTCCTGTAACCAAAATTCACATTTTCTAAACTTGGCATATAACTGATGCTCTCTAAGGGTTCCAAGAATGGTCCTTAGGTGTAGCTCATGTTCTTCTTCTGATTTGGAATAAATCAAAATGTCATCGATGCAAACAATGACAAACTTATCCAGGAACTCCATAAAAATCTTATTCATGAGATTCTTGAAATAAGCGGAGGCATTGGTTAATCCAAAAGACATGACAGTATACTCGTATAATCCATATCTGGTGGTAAAGGCAGTCTTTGGAATATCCTCTGCACAAATCTTGAGTTGATGATAGCCAGTTCTAAGATCAATCTTAGAAAAAACTTTGGCACCAGTCAATTGGTCAAACAAATCTTCTATCTTCAGCAACGGGTACTTGTTTTTGATAGTGACATCATTCAACTTCCGATAATCCGTACACAAACGGTTACCTCCATCTTTCTTGTCCACAAACAAGACAGGTGATCTCCATGGTGACGCACTTGGTTGAATCAGTCCAATTCCCTGTATGGCATCCAGTTGCTTCTTCAGTTCTGCTATTTCAGACGGGGTCATACTATATGGTCTCTGGGCTATGGGTCCGGTTCCAGGGATGAGTTCAATGATAAACTCGATATCCCGAACTGGGGGCATACCGGGCAAAACATCTGGAAATACATCAGGGTATTCACAGACTATCCGGACTTGGTCAATGGTTGGCTGGGCTATACTCTTGTTGCACTTGAACTGACGAGTCAAGGTTTCAGATATATGCTCGACTGATATTCCGGCTATACTGGTCATGGTTATGGTTTTCTTGGCACAGTCAATTAATCCTTTGTGTTTGGACATCCAATCCATTCCTAGTACTACTTCCAAACCTTTAGTTCCGAGTACTATTAGATTAGCATAAAAATCTATGCCATGGATTCAGATAGGGACGGATTTGCAAATTTGCCTAGCTTTGGTGGTTGAACCGGGTATTTGAACAATCATAACATGCTTCAATTTGGTTGGTTGAATCTTACTAGTGCATGCAAATTCTTCAGTGACAAATGAGTGCGATACTCCAGAATCAAACAACACTCTTGCAAGTACTGAGTTAACAGAAAACATACCCAGCACGACATCTGGCGCTTCCTGGGCTTCTTCAGCATGCATGAGAAAGAGACGGCCGTTGCGGTTGAGCGAGTTCCCTGGGGCAAACCTCCTTCCGGGCTGAACACGACGTTGCTGCTGAGCTGGGGCATTTGCATTGGGGGCTGCGGCAATCCTCTTGGGGCACTCATTGGAATAATGACCCTTGTTTCCACATTCATAACAAATCAGTTGCGACCTGTCCTTTGCTGCAACAGGCCTAGCATTGTTTCCAGTCCTTGGGGCAGTGTTGGTGTTGGTGGGGGCATTGTTGTTGTTGAACTTGGGTGGTGCACGGTTGAAATTGCTAGAGTTGTCAGGATTGTTGTGGTTTCCTCCGGGCCTTGGGTTTCCACGGTTGGAATAGGTCGGACGGTTCATCGGGGGTCTGTTGGTTCTCGGGGCAAATCCTGGAGATGGGTTGGGGCGATACTTTGGTGTCTGGTGGGTTCCTGGTTGATGCATCATGCGGTGCTTGTGGTTCTCATTGGCTTGGTTGATCTTTCCTTCCATCTGAATGGCAGAGTCGACTAGGGCTTCAATATCAGCAAAGGGGATATTGACTAACACCGTCTGCATCTCATCGTGCAGACCATTTAGGAATCTCTCTTTCTTCTTGGCTTCAGTGTCTATCTCATCTGGGCATACCTAGCTAATGAAAAGAATTTGTCACGGTATTCCACTACTGTGATCCTTCCTTGCTTCAGTTCTCTGAATTCATCTCTCATCCTCTTGATCAAACCCGGTGGCACATGGGTTCTGCTGAACTTGACCTTGAATTCCTCCCAAGTCATCATCTGACCTCCGGTCATTGCACGAACGTTGTTCCACCATGCTCTCGCATCTCCGTCTAGATAGTGGGTGGCGAACAGAACTTTCTCGTTAGCTTCCACTCCTGTGACTTCCATATTGTTCTCCATTGTTTTTAGCCAATCATCTGCATCTAGGGGTTCTTCTGACTTAGTGAAAATAGGTGGATTGGTGTTCTGGAAATTCTTGAGCTTAGATCCATGGTTGTCCTGATTTCCATGGCCTTGATTGTTGTTGGCCATCTGAGCTATCTGTTGAAGGGTGGATAGGTGAAAGTACAAAGGAAGTCGTCTAGAGGGGGGTGAATAGGCTTTTAAAATTATTACGGTTAAGGCTCAAGTAAATGCGGAATAAAACTAACGTTTAATTTATTGAGCACAAAACCTAGCCACTAAGTTCACCTAGGTGCACCAACAACCTATGCTAAGCAATACAAGCAACAAGGTGATAGAAAGGTATACATACTTCAAGCACGTGTCTATCACAATGTAAAGTGCATAAGTAAAGGGTTCGGTTGAGAGATAACCGATGGACGTGGAGACGAAGATTTGTTTCCCGAAGTTCACTTCCAAAGAATCTACGTCTCCGTTGGAGAGGTGCGATGGCGCAATGCTCTCCGAATGCCACAAATGGCTCACCGCGAGGTGTGGTGGCTCGATGCTCACCCAACGCCACACAAGGCCTCACCCCGGATGCGGAAGCACGCAACTCACCGACGCCACAAAAGGCTCACCCTATTCTCCCAAGTGCGCACCACAAAAGGCGGGCACTTGCTCCACTATGGGACGCTTGAGGGAGGTCATCGAACCCGTACAAGATTGGGGCTAACTCCACAACTCAATTGGAGGCTCCCAACAACAAAGCCACAAAATGCCAACAATGCCACAAAAGGCCAACGACGCCACAAAAGGCTACAAGACCACAAAAGGTCAACAATCCAACCACACAACCGTCTAGGGTTCCAAGGAACCCAAGAGAAACAAGCTCACAAGCTTGAACTCGCCGAATCTCCGAGGAGAACTCAAACCTATGCACCAAATGCAAGGGCAAGTCCTTCTCTCCCAAATTCCAACAAAGCTACAAAAGCTATTGGGGTAATAAGGGAGGAAGAACACACGAGGAGAACACAAAACTCTCCAAGATCTAGATCCCAATGATTCCTTCACAAAGAAGGGATTTAGCTTGGGGGGATTGTAGATCTAGATCTCCTCTCTCAAATCCCTCAAAAAGATGCAAGAATCATAGGAGGGAAAGGGAGAGGGAAAGCTTCTTCAAGGTTGATAATGGAGGAGAGAGAGAAAGCCAAGAACCAATAAGAAAAGCCTGTACCCACGAAGGGGAAGAGGAGCCCCTTTTAAAGGGCTCCCAGATCCGCCCGTTATGGGCATTCGCGACTCCTGGCCAGAATTTCCGGTGGGAGGCTGGAAGTTCCGATGGCACACAGCCAATGGTCAAAAACTGCGGAGCGAGAAACAGAAAAAGCGAGTCCTGGCCGGAACTTCCGCCGGTCCACCAGAACTTCCGGTGAGAGCGAGAGTTCCGGTGGAAGTTCCGACAGAAGTTCCGTCAAATAGACATATCCAAAACAGAAGGTTACTAAACGTGAGCGGAACAAGAGCCGGAAGTTCAACCGGAACTTTTGGCGGCAACTAGGCCTGAGCGGAACTTCCGGTCCCTGGCCGGAACTTTCGGTGGGAGCGGAACTTCTGGTTGAAATTCCGACTGAAGTTCCGTCAAATAGCACATCTAAAACAGAAGGTTATTGAACGTGAGCGGAAGAAGACCCAGAAATTCCACCGGAACTTACGGCGGCAAAAATGCCCTAGCGGAACTTCCGATGGAAAGCCGGAACTTCCGGTCAGGGAAATTCCAGAAACCGAAAAACCAGAAACGCAATAACTTTTGCATCCGAACTCCAAACGGGATGAAACCAATTTTGTTGGAAAGATAACGACGAATAGAATCCAACAAGGTGAAGTATCCCCTTGGTAGAAATTATCATGAATATATATGTGAAGTATCCCCCAAGGTGTGGAGCCGGAAAACTCGCAAGATCAAAAACCCCAATAAGATATGCAAGTGAAATCCTTAGATGATGAACTAGAGCTTGTTATGATGATGACCACAAGCTCTAGATCCTCTCATGGACAAGAACCAAATAGCAACCAAGAAAGATGATGCTATGAATGAAAAGGTTTGAACTCTCTCCGAACGATGCAAATGAGACACCCGCTTGAGAGCCCCTCTTGATAGTACGGCTATCTATCCTAAACCCAGTCTCCCAACTAACAACACGAGACCGGCAAAAGAGAAGCCCTATAAGAACATACCTTTGCCTTGAGCATCCCACTTGAACTTGATGTAGACCGTCTTGTTCTTCTATAGAGGGAATATATTTCTTGTTTGCTCTTGCTCGCTCTTGCTTGATGAAGACTTGCAAATTGCTCCCCAATACTTCATGGGGAAACCTCTTCTTTGAACTTGTCTTCATCACCCCATGATCATGAGGATGGCAAGCTTCAAGCATGAGATCTTCTAGAGATGGCGCATCTTGATCTTGCCCTTCCTCATCCCTTCTTGAGGTTGATCCATCTTGATGCAAATCTTTGTACTTGTCTTGATCAACCTTCAAGATCCCTCTTTCTTCATGATTCCAATGGGCACAAAGCCCTTGGAAAATTCTTCATCTTCCAACCTTGAGACCAACACATGGCCCAAGCGATGCCAATGGACAAACCTATAAGTGAAACTCAATTTACACATTAGTCCATAGATATTGTCATTAATTACCAAAATCACACATGGGGCATACATGCCCTTTAACTAGGTTGGCTTGGCGTTCGACTCTTTCGGCTTCGCGGTCCGAAACCAACATTTGCAAGAGTTGCAACATCGGGTCCGGGGCTGAGCCACTTCCACTACTAGGAAAACGGCTATAGGTAATCCACACTTCTGTGGCGCACTTGCTAGTGGTGCCCCACGGGTAAAATAGGCATGGCGCACTGCCCAAAGGTGCCCTACGGCTAACTGTCATAAGCGTGGCGCACATGGGGGTGGTGCGCCACGGCTATGTGTGGGCCAGGGCACATGTGGACAGAACACACATACCCATAGCGCACTAGGTCAAGGTGCGCTACGGATGTGTCACTTATCCGTAGGGCACCTTGACCTAGTGCGCTACGGGCATGTTTGCTGCAGCAGCTGGGTCAACTTAGCCGTAGGGCACTCTGCCCTAGTGCCCTACGGCAAAGTGGCATGCACCAAATCCACACCCCCACCCCCCCCCACCCCCGTGGATCGCCTTTTTAGGTTTTACAAAAAATAAAAGAAAAATAAACACTTCAAAATATAAAATCCTTTCATCTTTAGGTAGGTAATGTGGCATAGTTTCTAGGAAAATTAACAAACATGAGTTTCCGCTTTTTCTGCAAAAAAAGTCATGCCACGGTAAAATGGCCGTAACTTTTGCATACGATGTCGAAAAAATCGTATAATATACCAAATGACGAGAACGAGATTTCGCATCCGCTCACAACGACCTATGGTCGTTTAGTGATTTTTTAGATTTTCAAAATTCGAAAAGAGTAAAAAAGTTACGGTCAAAAGACCGTTTTTTCCTGCAGAAAAAAAATAAAGGGCAACTTACCCGTAGCGCACCACCACCTAGTGCGCTATGAGTAAGTTGGGCAGGATTCAAAATTTGAAACCCCCACCCCGCCCAGCTACCCCTCTTCCCTCCCCCTTCTCTCTCCTTTTCCTTTCCTCCCTTCTACTTTTCCTTTTCCTTTTCCTCCCTTCTCCTTTCCTTCTTATCCTCCTCCTTCTCCTTCTCCTTATCCTCCTCCTCCTCCTTCTCCTCTCCTTCTTCTCCTCCTCCTCCTTGTAGTGAAGATGGTGATGGCGGCCTCCTCCTTGCAACGGCGACAGCGACGTCGGTCTCCTTCTTCTCCTCCCCCTCCTTGCAGTGACAACGATGATGGAGACGGTGGGCTCTCTCCTCCTCCTCCTCCTTCTCCTCCTTGAAGTGACAACGACGATGGCGACGGCGGGCTCTCTCCTCCTCCTCCTCCTCCTCCTCCACCTCCACCTCCTCTTTGTAGTTCCGACGGCGACGGCGGGCTCTCTCCTCCTCCTCCTCCTCCTCCACCTCCACCTCCTCTTTGTAGTTCCGACAGCGACGGCGGGCTCTATCCTCCTCCTTGCAGTCGCCTCTCCGACGAGGCGACGGCGGTGACATCGACGAGCGACGGCACTGATGGTGACAGCACCGATGAGATCCAGATCTCCCACTTTTTTGAATTTTGAAATTTGTATCCGTGGCGCACAGCACCTAGTGCGCCACGGCTAGCTTTTTCATATGTGTGGCGCGCAGCACCTAGTGCGCCACGATTATCTTTTCAGAAGCGTGGCGCACCACCTAGTGCGCCACGGCTAAAATTTAGCCGCAGCGTACGCTTTGTGGCACACCCCTAGTGCGCCACGGATGGCCAAAATAGGTGCGCCACGAATTAGCCTTTTCCTAGTAGTGTTCCTCCGCGAGGCATCTGAAGATTGAGATAGATCATGAGAAAAGAGGTAAATTTCTAAGGTTCAGAGGTTGTTGAAAAGTTTTTAAAGTTTGACTCAGATTTTTCTACCAACTTGCTTTTCATTCATTCATTCATAGCACACGATACAAACACACACCACAACAAAGAAAAATAGATGGTTTTAAGAACCATTCTGTGAAGCTATGATACAGTGGGACCGAATACAATTCAATAACGCTAGTGCTCAAGTGCTACTACTCCTTGGAGTCAGTGTCATCCTCATCATCATCATCATCATCATCATCATCATCGAAGAAGGCGAAATCATCCTCATCGGTGAAGAAGTCCATGGCCTGATCCTCCAGAATGTCATCATCATCGCTGAGATAGGAGTAGGGGTCTCCACGAAGGTCTTCTCCAGCATTCTCCCTCTCCTCCAACTGCATGTCTCTCTTGTGGATGGTCTCCTCCAAATCCGTGATCCGGTGGTGAAGACGGGCAATGATGCGCTCCTTCTTGTCGAGTTGATGGTGATGAGACTTGCGATCCTTCAGTAGCATGACGAGGGTCTGATCCTTCTTCTTGGTGATGGCGTACTTGTGGTTGGCGTAGGCACGAGTATTGTCCAACTCCTTTGGACAGTCGTACATCATAAAGCTGAGGTGTTCCAATTGAATCTTCAGCTCGGGGTGGTATGGGGCCTCCAGTGGTGTCCCATAACATCACGCCTTGGGTAGAACTCAAAACGGGTACCCTTGATCTGGTTGATACTCTGCCCACACAGACGGGCAAGAGCTTCCTGCATTGCCCTGGCAAGTCCATCGAGCTTGTTGTTCTCTCTTAATGTGAACTGAATTTCCTCTGCAGTGGGAGGTTCAATCTTTCCTCGGAGACTTGCAACAACTAAACACTGCAGATCTCCTTCCTGATCATTGAGCTGAGCTCCGAAGAACTCGGGGCGAGGATGCTCTAGAAGTTCCAAAAGCTGGTCCAAGTCACGCTCAAAGATGAGGTCTCCTCCATTCCCCAACTGATAAAACTTGATGTACTTCACGTCCATCTATAAGAATATAGGAAGAGTAAGTTAGTAGAGTGATCAAGTGTGTCAAATTTTACGTAATTTTTTAGGAACATGAATTTTTATGAAAGAATCCAAGTGATAATAATGAGAATAAGTTTTTGTAAATACTCACTTCCTTTGGTTTTGAAACTAAGTTTTGATTTAAACGTCCATTCTAACTAGGGTCTCCTATGGTCAGGATGGCTCTGATACCAACATCGCAATCCTAGGATTACCATTTTTGCGGGACATAACAGATTTGGATATCCTAGTACATCATCCATTACAAACCATACGTAAGGTATTACTAAAAAAAGGATCTTATGATCCAGTACTTAATACAACTCAAGCAGCGGAATAACGTAATAGTAACGATAGCATAGGTGAAGCTCCATCTTCGGGGTCACAGGCAATGCTGACGATGGGAGATGATCCTAGTTGTCGTAACCTTCCTGCGGTCCATCATCCTGATACTCCTCTTCATAGTCTGGCCACGGGAATAGCCAGGGACAAAGCCATGAGTACTCTTTAAGTACTCGCAGACTAATACTGACAAGTTAAGGGGGGTTTTGTAGTAGGATACTAGGCTCTAAGGTTGTTTTGCAAAAATCCAGATTTACCTCTATTAAGTTCAGAAGCAAAGAAAACCAGTTGAAAGTTTTATAATCCTAAATGGGAACTTAAATTCATGTCACAACTCTGTTGTGGTCAAGTCAAAGTCACCATTCATTTCACAAGTCATTTTGAAAACATCTGACGGGGGAACAGTATGGCCACTCCAACTGTCCATAACCATGGACGCGGCTATTCGAATAGTTTGACACTCTGCAGAGATTGTACACTTTCACCACAACATTCGATACATCCATCAGGAACAATCCTGAATTCACCATACTCAGTATACGGATAATCAATCCTAACCTTTCAATTATACGCCCTAGTATAGGCACCTCTCCCGTGAGTTTGGCCTCCCAACCATGACCAACTGTCATCTTGGGTACTGCACAGGTGGACAATCTTCACAAGGTAGCTTCAGCTCAGACCTTGGCCGTGAGGGAACCCATACTAAGGTATATAAATTTCCAGTCAAGCCCTACCCAAATTTTGGGAATTGTGGTTGTACGGTAAAGTTGGAATGGTATCACATCCAGACAACCATCAGTTTTATAAAGGGCTAAGGCTCATGCGTCAACATTTTCATCATCAAAATCATCTGGTGTTCAGAAACACATGCCAAAATAGTTCAGTAGAATGACTCATCATTCTAAGGTTTTCATAACCATTTTCACCAAGTATTCCCATCTAAAGTTGATCAAGTTTTATACTTAGCACTAGCATCTACAAGGGGTGGTAAATACTAATGAGGGGTGGTAAACAAGTGGGGATTTGCTAAGTTCAATCTCATGCCTTAGGATGACATCAAGATTATCTAACTTAGGAAAAAATTTATGCTCTTTATGTTACCTTTAGTTATCTTTCTAGAATCTACAAGTCACCATGTAAACTCTAAGAGAAAGCTTTGATAAATAAAATAAAGTACTTAAGCTTGCAAGTAAAAACTAGGATTGGGCATCCTCAAATGTATCTAACCAAGCATGCTTAATGCAATGCATAGGTTCTCTAACTTTCATAGTTTCAAGGGTTAGCTTGCCTTGTGCAGAGCAGTGGTTGAAGTTCTCCTTGACTTCTTCCTCGTAGTATTCTCCTTCCTCCTCGTATCCTTGGTCGGTACTAGCGTCTATAAATAAATATGAGGTACACAATCACCAAATAATACTTAACTATTTTTAATCATCACACAAAAAGTCACACTAGATGATCTAACATCATCACTATTATCACAAGGATTAAAGCACTTGTCTTATTTCTTTTATTTGAGAAAAGTAATTTCTACTCATTGAAAAACTACTTAAGATTTAATATTCTCCAACTCAAACATGGGATCATGTTGACACATGTCATCACCACATATTTCAGTACATAAGAATGTGATTTAAAGTGGTGTCACAATTTAATAAGGTTTAACATTTTTATTTTAATTACATAAAGTGACTAGAAATGCCTATGTGGCATTCTTTTATTACTTGAACATTATTCCTGCAAGTAAACCCATATGTTTTTATATATTCTGAAAGGTATGATCAAATGTGAATTTTGAGAGTTGGAATCAACTCAAAAGCTTTTATGGTTGAATTTTGAAAAATGTTTGAATGCAGAAAAGCTTCTGCCTTGTTATTTTTACCATGGTTGATCTATAGCCCCAAATAGTTTGAATCCAACGGGCTTGGATTAAGAATTTCAGTACCTTTTTAATAAAATTGGTTTCATGCATTTTGGTTCAGTGAATCGAGCTGGGTTGATTTTTGAATCCATGAACAGAACTATATTTGAAATTAAATGAATAAAGCTTAATTTGAATTGTTGGGTCGCGCGGGATGTTTTACTGGGCCGGCCCACTACACACAGCGCGTACGCGGGCTGGTTAAGTGGTTGTCCCCACGCATCAGTGAGACGGGGAGGGGCGAAGCGGTACGGGGCAACGTGGACCGTGGGATCTAGTTCTAATCGGACAGTTCTGGTTCATCATCCATGTCGGGAAGCGCCGGCGGGACAGAACCCTAAGACGGCAGGTGGGGGTCGTGGGAGGCTCACCGGGTCTCAGGCGAGGGTCGGCGACGGGGGCGAATGGTGAAGTCGACGACAGCGGTTCTCCTGGTACCGGAAGCTTCTCCTGGGGCAGCTCCAATCGACTGCTCCCTTCTCCTCCAGCAGCAGCAGGCTCCGGCCAAATTCCGGTGATGCACTGCTCGCCTTGCTTCGGGAGTGAGGTGGGGTGGTTCTGAGTGAGAGGGGAGTGAACTGGTGTAAAGAAAACAAGCGGTGGAGGCCTCTATTTATAGTGGATGAAGGGGACCGGCGGGCGCGGGCTGATCTCGTCGTGGTCGACGGCACAGAGGGCTACTGGCATGGGCGACGGTAGGGAGCGGTGAGGTGCTCCCTAGTGAGTCTCAACGGCGTGGTCTTGCGGCGTGGGGCGGTGCTGATCGGTCGAAACGTCGCGGTGCTCTGATTGGGTCCGACGGCGATTTTAATGTCGCACAGCGCGCGTGGTCCGTGCGGCGGCGAACGGGCATGTCTGGCGGGGTGCTGGGGTGTTGGTGATCATCCCTTCAAGCGGCGAGGGCAGCGCGCAGTCTGTGGTTGCTGGTCGAGCGGGGCGCTCTGGCGCGCTCTTGGCTCGCACATAGAGAGGTTTGGCATGGTCGTGCCGTGTGGTCCAGGGGCTGGCAGTGATCGGGGCTGGGACAGGGAGTGGCGGTGGACGGTGGAGTGCTTGATAGACATGCTTGCTAGGCTTAGTGTTGCTCGTAGCTTGCTGTCGACACTGGGGTGGCAATGTGATGCTCGGCATGCTTGCCATTAATGTCTAGGCTTGCTCATAGTGGTGCTAAAGATTGTTAAAGAGGCTAGATGATCTACTAAGAGCTGGTTGCAACCAGAGAGGGAACAAGGTTGGCCAATTTTACTGCTACAAATAGTGTTTGTTGTTTGTTTGTTTGATGCCAGCAAGGTGTTTGATGAAATGGCCACAAGAAGTTTAAATTTGAATTTTGGATTCAAACTTGGTGGGTTTGCTAGGAACATACTAGGGAGTGTCTAGTTAGTTGGATTAGTCAAGGGGCACTTGACATGGTTATACCCCACGGGTACACGATCTCAGCATACCTGGTCCATCCCAAGGAAGGCCCACGGCAAATATACGCTGGCCCATGAAGATTTTCGGGTGGCCAAGGCCCATGACGCCTTCGGATCCTTGGAGAGCAAGACTAGAGTAGATATGAAATTCAAAGGGGTAAACCCTAGAACCTGTAACCGACTAGATCTGTGCCTAGGACCTGCCTAAGTCTATATAAAGGCCAGGAGGGCACGACCTAGATCTCTCTCATACTTCCGCATACGCACTTTCACGCCAGATCGCATCTGCGCATCCATGTAATCACCGGTTCCGCCGTAATCAAAGAGCAGACAAGCAGGAGTAGGGTTTTCCCTCCGGGGGCCTGAACCTGGGTAAACCTCGTGTCTTGTATTGCTTGTTTGCTAACCGTTCCACGATCTCCAGCATCCCCATCTTCTCCAAACCCAAGTCCATAACAATGGGCATTGACGAGATCCAACCTCGTCAATTGGCGCCGTCTGTGGGAATTGGGGACGCTGATTGTGCGATCGTGACGGTCCCAACCCGAGCGATCTACAGCTCTGCGGCGACGGAGAGTCACCTCCTCTTCGGCGCTTTCGACTTCACCGCCCACTCACCAGCCACCCTGAAGGACTTCGAGCCCGTAGGCGACGGACTCAAGATCCTGTTTGGGAGCTTCTGCTTCCAGGTGGGGCAAACTGGCACCATCCGCCTCCCTGCGCGGGTGCACCTACCATCAATCAGGCCCGCTTTATGGGCCCCACACCCTGTGCTACGCACGTCATCATCAACAGATGAGTCCTACGACAGCAGCAGCTACAACTCCGATCTATGCGATCTGCCATCGGATGAAGGGACCTACGGTTCCGGATCCGAAAGTTGCGGCAGCAGCGGACCAATCTACGAGCGCTACCAATGCATCGTAGTCATCTAGAGCGACGTGGATCAGCAAGCTCCCAACCCGCCACCTAACCCGTCGCCCAATCCGCCACCTAACCTGCAGGACAGAAGCGGCAGGAACAGAAGAAGCCAGTCCCCCCTACCCGAAGGGGATAACACCGGCCATGCCATCCTCCTTAGCAAAGAAGGATGGGCCCAGGCACGCGCCGCCTTGGCGGGCAGCACGGTCCTGCCTGCAGACGCCTCACGGGACCTGCTGATGGCATACCATTTGCTCCTGATCGAGGAGCACAAGAAGAAGGTCAAGATGCAAGAGGTGCTTGAAAAACGCAAGCAAGCAGCCTCAGAGTCCAGCGCGCGACGAGCTGCGCTCTCCGCCATGGGCATCGGCTCCAGCTCGAACGGCAACGACGGCAACAAGCACCGCTCCCGGACGGAGAACATGGACCCCAAGGAGCGCCGTGAGGTGACTCGAACCCTCCACGCATCCTTCATGGAGATGGATGCCGACGGTAACATCATCCTGAAGACACCGCAAGCTGCGATCATAGCAGCCACTGCGTACCTCGCGGCCCACCCACCTCCGGAGGGGGACCCAAAAAGAGCCATGCACAAGTCCGCACTCACCGGACTCGGACTCGTCGGAGCTGCGCTCCATCAAGAAACTCCTACGGAGCCGAAAAAGAAAGCTACGGTCAGGTTCAACCGCAGCCCCACTCCTTCATCCGAAGAAGAGGACCATGACCTTCCTCGAAGGCACAAGAGCTCACGTCATCGCAGCCGCGATTACGACGCCAGAGACGCGTTAACACAACGCAAAATCGACAAAGCGCGAGCCAAGCGCGCATGCTCGTCTGAATCCGAGATGGACGAAGACGAAGGAGAACTCTGCGGAGCCCGGTGCTTCAGCAGATCTGTCCGACGGACATGGATGTCGTGAAATTTCAAGCTTCATTCGGATACTCCAAAGTTCGACGGCACACAGGACCCCAAGGCATGGCTCAGCGACCGCCTGTCATCCGTCAAGCTGCACGATAGTAACAAGGAAACCGCCATGCAATGCCTTCAGCTGCAGCTGACACGCACAGCCCGGATCTGCCTTAGCATCCTATCTTCAGGATCCATCCGAAGCTGGGAGGAGATGGCTTATAGTTTCATCCGAAACTTCAAAGGCACCAGTAAGAGGCCCGCCTCGATCGAGGAGTTGCGAGCCTGTACTCAACGAATGGGCGAATCCATTCGCTCGTACATACTGCGCTGGTCCAACACCAAAAACTCCGCGGCGCACATCTTCGAAGAAAGGGCCATCGACGCCTTCAAGGACGGCGTCAAGCGCCAGGACTTCAAGGAGGAACTCGGGCGCGTCAAGCCCAAGACACTTGACCACCTCATGGACATCGCCAACAGGTGGGCCGACGGTGAAGATTCCATCCACCGTGCACAATCGGAGGAAGAGGACTATTACGGCCGACAACAGGAACGTCGTAACAAGAGGAGACTGCGCGTCTATGACGATCGCAATGGACCCGACATGGTCGTGGCAGGCTACGCCGATCGCCGCAACGATGCCAACCGCAACAGTGGCGGATATCGTGGAGGCAACTTCCGCGATGGAGGACGCCCAGCACAGTCGTGGCTGTGCCGCAATCGCGATAACGGACCCTCAGCATACGAAAAACTTTCGGGTCCATGCACCATCCACTTCTACATCGACAAGCAGGATGGCAAGAAGAAGGCAATCCACAAGCTCAAGGACTGCCGCGAGTTCCAGAAGCTCAGTGAAAGCATGGTTCAGATGAAGCAGCAAGCTCCACCCCTGGATTCGGGAATGCACCCGTATTAGGTGAAATAGCGCATGGAGCTCCTCCACCGCCACCTGTAGGAGGCCCGAACCAACCAGTCGCACCAGCACAGAACAACCGCCGAAAGGAGCACTGATGATCCAGAAGGGGCGCCCCACGAATAGGGTGCAGAAGAAAATCACCCGTCAGATCAACCTGGCCGTGACAACTCCACCCGCCATCCCTGAGTACCTCAGCGGATCGGAGTCCTGCATCACATTCAGTTGTTCGGATCACCCTTGCCAGATCCCTCGCCCGGGTCATGCTGCCCTGGTGCTGGAGGCGCAGATCAGAGGTTTCAAGATGAGCCGCGTCTTCATGGATGGCGGCAGCGGCATGAACCTGATGTTCGCAAGCACTCTAGCAGCAATGCGGATCCCGCTGTGCAGTCAGACACAACGTTCCACGGCATCGTCCCAGGAAAGGGCATATTCCCCCTGGGAAAAATATGGCTCGACATCATCTTCGGCAAGCCAGACAACTTCCGATGCGAGCGGCTCGAATTAGAAGTGGTGGACTGGCCATCACAATACCACGCCATCCTCGGGCGTGTAGCATTCGCAAGGTTCTTGGCTGTCCCACACTACGCATACCTGCTACTCAAGATGCCAGGACCCAGGGGCATCATCACGGTCCACGGGAGCTTCACCCGATCGGACCACTGCGACAGGGACTTCAACCGAATCTCCCAGTCATTCGGCATGCAGGATGAGCTCGTAACGCTCCGCGAGGTGACGGACAACGGGGCACCCCCAGTCGCACGAAAAAACGCACCTGATATGTCTTTTGACTCCACCGTCATCACAAAGAAGGTGCAGGTTCACCCAACAGATGCCTCCAAAACGGCACTAATCGCCAACGACCTCATCCCCGCATAGGAAAGCGCGCTCGTCGAATTCCTCCGTGAGCGCTGGGAAATCTTCGCCTGGTGTCCAGCGGACATGCCATGAGTTCCCAGGGAATTCGCCGAGCACGCACTCAACGTATTTCCAAACACCAAGCCCGTCAAGCAGTCCATCCGGAGACTGTCCGAGCCACAGGCCGAAGCCATCGGAATGGAAATCAATAGACTACTCGTTGCAGACTTCATCAGGGAGATCAAAGAAAGCGAATGGCTCGCAAATACAGTGATGGTCCCCAAGAAGGACACGGACATCCTGCGGATGTGCGTAGAATTCACGTCACTGAACAAGCACTGCCCAAAGGACCACTTCCCTCTTCCTCGGATCGAGCAGATCATCGATTCGACTGCAGGATGCGAGAAACTCTCCTTCCTCGACGCCTACTGAGGCTACAACCAGATCCGACTCAAGGTCGAAGATCAAGAGAAAACGGCATTTATCACACCGTTCGGAGTGTTCTGCTACAACACAATGCCCTTTGGGCTAAAGAACACAGGTGCCACGTACCAGCGATGCATGCAGGCATGCCTGAAGGACCAGATCAGTCGCAACGTCCAAGTCTATGTCGACGACATAGGCATCAAAACCATGGAGGCAAGAACGCTCATCGACGATCTCCACGAGATGTTCGATAATCTCGACCGCTACAGGATCAAGCTCAATCCCGAAAAGTGTGCCTTCGGCGTCCCATCGGGTCAGCTGCTTGGATACTTCATCTACCAGCGAGGGATCGAGGCGAACCCGAAGAAAATCCGAGCCATCATGGCCATGGAGAAGCCGAAGAACCTCAAGGGTGTCCAGCAGCTCGCAGGACGAATAGCGGCATTGAGCAGGTTCATCAGCCGCATGGGCGAGAAAGCCCTGCCATTCTACCAACTGCAACACAAGGCAGATAAATTCGAGTGGACGCCTGAAGCGGACGACGCATTCGAAGATCTAAAGCGACTGCTCTCCACCTCGCCCGTCTTGGTTACGCCAAAGGAGCGCGAGCCCCTACTGCTGTACATAGCAGCCACACACCAGGTGGTAAGCACCGTGCTAGTGGTCGAACGACCCGAAGAAGGCAAGACCCATGTGGTCCAACGCCCAATCTACTACCTCAGCGAGGTATTGACGCCAACAAAGCAGAGGTACCCTCACTACCAGAAACTCGCCTACTGTCGTGGTATTTCCGACGAGTACGCCATGGAGGGGTCCTCACAGTGCGTGTTTAGAGACATGGGGTAAGGGGGACGGTTGACGGGTACGAGGTAACACAGCTTACCCAGGTTCAGATCCCACAACGGTGGCGGAATCCTACTCCTGCTATAAATCACTATAATGGCAATACGCCGAGTTACAGAGATAGGTTCGCTGTGCGAGGTGTGTGTAAAACGATGCCCTAAAGGCTCCCATAGGCCCGACTTATATAGTCGCCAGGACCTAGGGTTACAGGGAAGAGTCCTAGCCGGACAGGTTGCAGAGTTCTACACCGTCTATTACTAGTCTTGTGTATCTTGTACTCCAATGCTCCGGGTACCCTGGTGACTCCACCGTAGCCTTCCTTTATCCGGCATGGGCCTCCCTTCTGGATCCACCTAACTGGGCCGCCCAGCAGGCCACAGGCCATGCTACCGACTATGGGCCACCCGGGTTAGTCGGATAAGAGACATGCTATGAGGATACCCATATAGCATATCCCCAACAGTAGCCCCCGGAGAACTCCAAGATCTTGCGCCGTCTTGCCTTTTCCCGTGGAATGCTCCGTCTAGATGGATGTTGGCAAATCGTCAAGCAACATCTTGTAGTCCTCCCAAAGAACCCTGCAAAGGTTTCTCCGTATTCTATGAGTAAGTCGGAGAAATGCTGAATCTTCCACCGTACGCTCCCGTTGTCGGATTAAATCCGTCCATGCCAGAATCTTTGATGGGATGGCTCATCTACCATGTCAGTTATGACGACGTAGGCTGTAGGTCAGCGACGCCTCGTAACTCACACATGCAGAGAACGCAATCATATCCGATTTTTCCGTGCGAGCAATGCGAACCGTTGGCGGCGGCAGTTGGAGACATGGCAAAATTACCGCGCACGTTCACGAACACGTCATCTACGCGGCAACCGTCCGATTAGCTTCAGGAATCTTGACGCAGAGTAAGATAAATAGTAACCGTGGGACACTTGCCACTTTTTTACCCCATTCCCTCGCGTCATCGTCTTCTTCCTCCAGCTGCACACCTCCTCGAGCTCTCCGCAGAAAACCTCGAGAAACCCTAGCCTCTCTCTGCACCAGCCGCGTTCTCCCTCCTCCATGGCTAGCAGCAGCTCATCCCCGTCAATGGCGGCGTCGAGCGAAGCCACGGCAAAGCCGGCGAGCTTCATCGTCGTGCCCCCAGAGGGCCTGGTCATCCCCGCGTCGGCGGTGATTGAAACCACCGGCGGCGACCACAATCTGGCGGCGCTAGAGCCCCTGGTAGAGGAGCCAGACTCGCACAAAGGCGATTGGCGTGGCTCGGACATCACCGACCGCAACATCCAAGAGATGGTCGCCGAAGGCTACCTCCCCGCGACGGAGGGGCTCTCCTGGCGGGCGGTTCCCCGACATAGTCGGCCACGAGTCATGCAAAAACTGGCAGCGGACGTACTTCTACGGCCCCGACATTCCCTTGGCGGGCCGAGCAGTAACGTACCCGGACTTCGTGGATGGAGCTGCCGCTGAAGTTTCCACATGGTGGTCCCATGCCTCCCTTCCCTCCGACCTCGACGCTTCTCGCGCAATAAGGCGGATCGAGTGGTTCGTAGAGACGGGTCTAACCGGCTTGGACCTAGCCATGTGCTGGTTCATTAGGCGGATCCAACCTCTGCAGAACCGTACGAAGTACATGCACGAGAACACCGGCGACCGAAGGGATACCCTCCGGATCTCCGAGGACAACTTCTCGAGCGACTCCGTTAAGTTCCGCCTCAAGGACATCGTCAAGGTGAAGGACAAGAAGCGTGGCTTCACCCTCACCTACGACATGTTCGTAGACGGAAAGTGCCCAAAGGTAGATATTTATTTTCCGTGTATGACATTGCTCCAGTTTTTCCGTCTTACCAATACCATCTTATCTAACATGATGATTTATCACTTAACAGCTTAGCGATCTAGAGGAGGGCAACCTGGCTGCCCAAATCTATGATCCAAAGATGAACGGTCGTGTCCGACGATGATGCCCCGTTGGCGCGAAAGCGGAAGAGCTCCACCTCTGACGCTGCCGAC
This sequence comes from Avena atlantica, assembly GCA_910589765.1. Classification (NCBI taxonomy): domain Eukaryota; kingdom Viridiplantae; phylum Streptophyta; class Magnoliopsida; order Poales; family Poaceae; genus Avena; species Avena atlantica. Next base: position 357,830,149 of record OU342734.1, on the reverse strand, counting down.
GGAGGTAAGAAGAAGAAGACAGAGGGTGGATCCTCCAAAAAGAGTACTGTCGCCCTGGAGGCGGAAAAGAAGAAAGCCACCGGGATGTTTGGCAAAGCGCCCCCCCCCTAGTGTAAGTTTCTCATTCTACGACATTGTCTATTTATCTGTCTTGCTCCTGTACTTATGCATTTTGCACGTTTCAGGAAGAAAGCCACAACCAGCCTCAAGAAGTCCTCCAAGACTCTTGGGGCTTCTAGAAATATCAAAGATATGCTGCATCGCGACTCCTCTCCCGCCATCGCCCCTGCCACTCCTGTCGTCAAGCCCTCCTCCGCTCTGACAAGCTCCCAAGTCCAGGAGGCACCAGGCTCTTCCGCCATGGAAGTGGACTCTGGCGCCTCAACCGAGCTTGCTGTTGTCGGCGAGCAGGCGACGGAGGAGAGTGCTGCTCTCCAAATGGTTGAAGCTCTGGCTAAGGATGCCATCGGTAGCGGGAAGGCGGTGATGGGAGCTGGTACCTCTGCCGAAGGCGGCGCCTCTGCTCCCCAGAAACCCTTCGAGTTCCCGAAGATTGTTTACCCGGCGCTCATGCCGAGTAACACAACTATGGTTCCTGCAGGAGTGCCGTCATCTCCAGCGTGCGGTCTTGAGGAGCTACTCCGGCAAGCAGACATCTTGCGCGGAAATAGCATTGCCTTTGGCAAGCTGTTGGCCGAGAGCGCTACAAGCCTCAAGATCATTGCACTTGTAAGTTTTACTTTACCTTTTGCATTTCGTATGAGTATCCCACTGTAGCCCCCGAGGATGTAGACGGAAAACCATTGGTTTTGCATCTATATCCTCTAAGAGTGACTAAGTTAGAAAGAACTCTCACTGTAGCCCCCAAGCATTTAGATGGAACGAATTATTCCGACTAGATGCTTTAAGAGTAGCATACACAGTGTTCATAATTTTAAGTGTTGTAGCCCCCAAGCCTCTAGTTGTAACTGAATTGGTTCCGACTAGATGCTTAAAGAAAAGCTAAGCATATTGCTAAGTTAAAACCTCTCGCTGTATCCCCCGATCATTTAGGTGGCAAATTTCCGACTATAAGCTCGAAGCAGACTAAACAACGACTTGACTTTGCATTTGTTTCCACAGAACGAGAATGCTCGGAGGGGCATGGCCAACAATAAGTACCAGAAGATGCACGCGGACCTTGAAGCTGAAAAGGGTAAAACCGCCATCTTGAAGGAACAGATCATCAAAAACAAGAGTCTGTTTTCTTAGGACGCATTTCCGTCTTATTTTTGTGCCCACAATCTCCGAGTACTCAATGTGTACTTTGGTTTCTCCGACTTGCAGAGCATGTCGCCAAGGCCAAGGATATTGTCGAGCAGTCCAAGCACATTCAGCAGCTGGACAGCGAGAACAAGATCCTTAAGAAGGAGAGGGAAGAAATGCTGAAGATGCACGAGGATTCCATGAAAGCCCTGCAGGACTCCACCTCCGTGGAGATCAATCGCTTGAAGGAGGAGCTTGCGATCCTAAAGGATCAGAAGCAAGCTGCCGATGAGCAAAACCTTCGCCATAGCGAGGTGTTTAAGCTCCTCCAACAAGAGAAGGAATCCTTGGCGGACGTCGTCTGGCAGGCTAAGGCCAGCATCTTCAGTAAGTGTCCTCCGCCTTGTAGTTTTGTAGTCTGGATACTTAGAATTTTTGAACTCATGCAATCGTTGTCGGAATTTTCAGCGCCCATGGGTTTAACCCGCTCGCCTCCTTCGGACAAGGAATGCATGATTCTTGCCGGAAACTTCATCGACACTGCCATCGCCCAATCCAAGGAGATTGCCAAGCCCCTCTAGATTTATATCAAGGCCTCAGACTCCATGGTGAAGTACTCTGAGATTCTGCGCCGAGCCCCCGAGCGTGTTGCAAGCTAGAAAGCTTCATGTGCACGGGCTGGCGCAAGGATGGTGCTGTCTATGGTGAAGGCACACTATGAAGATGCCGACATCGACACGGTGACATCTGGTATCCCCGACGTGGATGATGACGGCAAGGAGATCGATCATGAAGCCATCTTGTCATCACTCGCGGGCTATGATACCAGGGTTGCCGAGTTGGTAGATGTTGACGTCTTCGTGCCTAGGAACTTTCTCGACAATGCCAACCAGGAATCCTCCGAGTCTCACCACAACGCCGATGCTGAGGGTGATTCTCCAGCTGGTGATGATGCGGCCTCCAAGTCCCCTGCACCCAAAGAGTGAAAAAACACTTTGTAACTTCTGTTTCACCTCTGGAGTGTGTGCAGGAAAAACTTTGTTGATGTAATCTTAAGGCGGAAAACAATGGTTATCGTATCCTGCTACTTAAGAATTAAATTTCAGCATGTATATATTTTTTAAGCAAGTGCTGGCTTATCCATTACTTTGGTTCTCATGCTTGACTTTTCGTGAGTCGGAAGACTCGTTGTCGGAACCATGAGCTTAGGTGATGATGCCCAATGGCACCATCAATAACCTGAGCACAAAATCGCCGACAACAAGTGTCGAAAGTCACTACTCCAGAATCCACATAAAAACAACAAAGAACGTGTAGACCAGAAAACTTAAGCTAACGCCCGTAGGAGGAATTTTCACAAGTGCAATCGCAAGACTTGTGCATAAAGGTTTTTATATGATCCAAAAATGAACACTAAAGGAGGTAGAAGACTCAGCAAAATGAGTGAACCAGAGAGATTTATTTCATTGATCATATAAGAGGTACACAATTAGATAAAAAATGCTAAGTGTAGAAAGGACGTAGTTGTGCTATGTTCCATGGCCGATCAAGCTCCGGGTAGTCATCATCCGGGTCACGTCGCTTACGCTTATGATCCTCGTTGGGTCTATCCTTGAGTTCATGATTGTCGACAAGGTAGTAAGACCCATTGAGCAGCGCCTTGCTTATGATGAACGGTCCTTCCCTTGGCGGGGATAATTTGTGTGACTTCTTCTGCTTAAGTCGGAGCACCAAATCCCCCTCTTTAAATGAGCGATTCCGAACGCGGCGACTATGGTAGCTGTGTAGCTTCTGCTGGTAGATGGCGGATCTTTGGCATGCCAAAACGCGCTCCTCCTTGAGAAGGTCCACATCTAGGCGTCAGGATTCTTCAGCGTCATCTTCGTCGTAGGCGGCAACTCTTGGTACATCGTGGAGGATGTCGGAAGGTAGGATGGCTTCTGCTCCATATACCATGAAATAGGGGGTGTAGCCGGTGGATCTTTTGGGTGTAGTTCGTAAACTCCACAGCACAGATGGCAATTCTTCCGCCCAGGCACCAGCTGCTCTATGTAGCGGTGCCTCAAGACGTGGCTTGATTCCCTGCAGAATTAATCCATTGGCTCGCTCAACTTGACCGTTGGATTATGGGTGTGCCACAGATGCGAGGTCAAGTCGGATGCCTTTGTCCCAGCAATAGGCCTCCACTTCTCCGAGTGACAAGTTGCTTCCGTTGTCGGTGATGATGCTATGTGGGAGACCAAACCTCACCACTAGATCCCAGACAAGCCTGAGGGCTGTTGCCCCATCAAGCTTTCTAATGGGTTTAGCTTCTATCCATTTGGTGAATTTGTCAACTGCTACAAGCAGATGCGTGAATCCACACGGTGCTGTTTGTAACGGCCCCACCATGTCTAGCCCCCAGACTGCAAACGGCCAAGTTATTGGTATTGTTCGCAATTCTTCAGCAGGAACATGTGGTTATCAGGCATAATACTGGCATCTCGTGCATGTCTCAACCAGCTTGTCAGCGTCCTCCTTCGCGGTCAGCCAATAGAATCCTTGCCGAAAGGCTTTCGCGACCAACGATCGAGGAGCGGCGTGATGCCCGCAATCTCCGAGATGGATTTTGCGTAGGATTTCCATACCTTCTAGCTGGGAAACGCACTTTAGGTATACACCAGTAGTGCTCCTTTTATAGAGTTGCCCATTGATTATGGTATAACCCTTTGCTCGCCGTACTATTTGCCGTCTTTCGACCTCGTCGTCGGGCAAAGTTCCGTGTTCGAGATATTCCATGAACGGTTTTGTCCAAGCCGGAGGGATCTTTGTCACCATGTTGACGAAAGAGTCAGCTCTATCCGGGTTGTCGATGTCGGCGCCCTTCACGGATGGTGTGCGTAGATGCTCTAGGAAAACTCCTGGCGGAATTTGCTTGCGCCCTGATCCAAGTTTAGACAGTAGATCAGCCTCCTCGTTTTGCTCCCTAGGCACATACTTGACTTCGTAGCCCAAGAAGCTCTTGGCTATCTCGTCTACTTCATCTCGATATGCCGCCATCATAGGATTCCGCGCATTCCAGGTGCCAGCCACCTGCTGGGCAACCAAGTCGGAATCTCCACAGCAAACTATGCGCTTGATGCCAATATCCTTGGCTACACGCAGTCCGTGAATGAGTGCTTCATACTCGTTTGTAGCCTCGAAGTGGATCTGCAGAACGTAGTGTAGCTTGTCTCCTTTTGGTGACTGTAGCAATACACCAGCCCCTGAGCCGTTGAGCAACTTTGATCCGTCAAAGTGCATCACCCAGTACTCTGGTTCCGACAATGGAGTGGCATCTGGCATCTCCGTCCAATCTGCAATAAAATTAGCCAAGGCTTGTGACTTGATAGTGTCGCTCCTCTTGTAGCTGATCTCGAAGGCGGCAAGTTCAATGCCCCACTTCACGACCCTTCCTGTAGCGTCGCTGTTGTTGATGATGTCGGACAGTGGAGTCTTGCTCACTACTGTGATTGGGTGCTCCTGAAAGTAATGCCTCGGCTTCCGCGAAGCGAGGAATACTCCATAAGCTATCTTTTGGTAGTGCGGGTAACGCTGCTTGGACTCCATCAAGACTAAGGATGGCAATGGGCAGGGTATGGGCAGGGTAGAGCAATACCATACCCATACCCGTGTAGTCAATGGGTACAATATTTTGCCCACACCCGTACCCGCGGGTATAAAACTTTACCCATATCCATACCCGCCGGGTACCCATACCCATTGGTTACCCGGTGGGTAGATCGAATAGTACACAAGTTATTCACAATTTACGTTCATCAATAACATATATTTCAAAAAAAAAATCACTACTTAATAATAGGTAGACGACTACATGAAAGTATCTAAATTTAGAATTCACAATCACATATTTGTTCCTAGGCTTCTTGGATGCATAGGTTGACACCCTATAGATAAGTTTGCATGTCAGTTTAAATGGGAAGGGTATGGTATACCTATGGGTACAAGTCTATACCCGTGCCCGTACCCGTAACTTAACGGGTAGGGTATGGATATTACCCATGGGTATAAAAGTGTGCCCATACCCTACCCATGCGGGTACGGTACCCGCGGGTACCCGTACCCATGGGTAAAATTGCCATCCTTAGTCAAGACTCCGCTTACATAGTAAACTAGTCGTTGAACTCCGTGCTCATAGCCTGGTTCCTTCCGCTCTACCATGACGACGATGCTGATAACCCGGTTGGTTGCCGCCATGTAAATTAACAGGGGCTCTCCAGGCTCGGATGCTGCAAGGATGGGCGCTGAGGAAAGAATCTCCTTGAGCTGCTTCAATGCTGCATCTGCCTCATCTATCCATGTGAATTTGTCCGCCTTCTTCAGCAACTTGTATAGTGGCAGAGCCTTCTCTCCAAGTCGGCTGACAAACCGACTAACCGCTGCAACGCAACCTTTAGTCGTTGGATGTCCTTTAGGCATGTCGGACGGTTTATGTTTAAGATGGCCTTGATTTTTCCGGGTTGACCTCGATTTCGCGCTGGGAAACGATAAAGCCCAACAGTTTGCCGGCTGGAACCCCGAAGACGCACTTCTTAGGGTTGAGCATCATGTTGTATTTCCGGAGATTATTAAAGGTTTCTTTTAAGTCGGATATTAAGTCGTTTGACTTTTTAGACATCACCGCGATATCGTCCACATAGGCGTGAACGTTCCGACCAATTTGGTCGTGAAGGCAATGTTGCATTGTCCGCTGGTAGGTAGCACCTGCGTTTTTCAGCCCAAAGGGCATTGTGACATAGCAAAACGTGTCGTACGGGGTAGTGAACGAAGTGGCCAATTGGTCCGACTTCCTCATCTTGATCTGGTGGTATCCTGAGTATGCATCGAGAAAACACAAAAGTTCCGAGCCAGCCGTCGAGTCAATGACTTGGTCAATGCTAGGCAAAGCAAATGGATCTTTGGGACACGCTTTGTTCAAGCCGGTGTAATCAACGCACATTCTTAATTCAGTAGTTCCCTTTTTGGGTACAAGTACAGGATTGGCCACCCATCGGGTGTGAAGGACTTCTTGGATAAAACCAGCCTTAAGTAACCTAGATATCTCTTTGCCAATGGTGCGTCTCTTCTCATCTCTGAAGCGTCGTAGAGGTTGTTTCACTGGTTTACATTTTGGATCTATGTTTAAGCTGTGCTCGGCAAGTTCCCTAGGTACACCTTTCATGTCGGCAGGTTGCCAGGCAAAGATGTCCCTATTCTCACGAAGGAACTCGACGAGCGTGCTTTCCTATTTGGGATCCAGGTTTGTGCCAATGGCGACGGTCTTGGAGGCATCGCCTACCACAAGTTCCACCGGCTTGGTCTCGATGGCGGCCTTGAACGCAGGAGTGGAGTCGGAGATCTGCTTCTTCGACACGGGCATCTCTGAGTCATTGACCTTGCTTTGGATCTCTTTGAATTCTTCGCTGTAGAGGACAGCTTCTACAATGGCTGCTTCATTGATCTCGCAGTCCCTTGCCTTGGTAAAGCTTCCGGATACGGTGATGACACCGTTTGGTCCGGGTATCTTGAGCTTGTTGTAGACGAAGCATGGCTTGGCCATGAACGTGTGGAATATGTCGCGGCCGAATATGACGTGGTACACGCTCTTTAAGGGGACCACCTCAAAGGTCATGCGCTCTTGGCGGTAATTATTTAACGTCGCCAATGGCTACCTGAAGTGTGATGCACCCAAGGGACCGAGCCTCCCGACCAGGAACTACGCCATGGAACACGGTGTTGGTTCGCCTTAGGTTTGCCTCCGTCAAGTTCATCTTCTGTAGTGTATCCAGGTACATGATGTTGATGCTGCTTCCATTGTCCACCATGCACTTGGTGAACTCCACGCTGTCAATCAATGGGTTGATGACCATGGCGTACTGGTTCTCCGTGGGCACAAGGTCTGGGTGGTCCGTGCTGTCCCAAGTTATTGGAACCTCCGACCAGCGCATGTATTGGGGGACTGGGGGGAGAGTTGCCATCAAGATCCTTAGAGAGGTTTTCTGTTGTCGGATGGTGGGGGTGCTAAGGAAAGTGTGGTAGACTGGGGCCTTCTTTGCGAAGGGGTTCTTGCCCTTGTCGTCGCTCTTGGCGGCGTGCTTGGGGTCAACGTCCTCGTCCTTGTCACTTGAATCCTTGGACTCCTCCTCCTTCTTCTTCCCCTTGCCCTTGCCTCGCGGTCTATTCTTCCGACTTCGCTTGTAGCCGGACTCCGGATCTTCCTTGAGATCGTTGACGAACTTGCAGTGTCGATTGGTATGGGTGGCCTTGCCGTTGGCGTCGATGTGTATGAGGCATGGCATATCGCGGTACTCTTCGTAGGTTTGGGGAACGCGGAGCGGCGCCGAGTTGGCTTCACTTCCTCGTTGCTGCCCGTGGCCTGCTCCCCTTCCTCGGCCACGTTGTCCGCCTTCTCCTCGTCCTGCAAAAGTCATGGCGACCATGTCGGTAGATTAGTTTTCTTCTGGAGCGGTTTTCCGCTTTGTACTGCTGTTCCTCCGAGCTTGGGTTGGAACGGCTGTTGTCGGCAAAGAGCCACGAGCATCGTCATTGGCAGCTACGAACTCACTAGCTAACTGGATCATCTGATTCAAGTCAAGCTGATGATTGTCCTGCAAGCGCTTCAGCTTATGTCGGAGCAACGTGCCCCTTTCCAATCCATCGATGAAGGCGGCCATGGCGGTCTGGGCGTGCACTCCTGCGCATGAATTTTTCATATCCAGCCAGCGGGAGAGGTAGGCGCGAGATGTCTCGTCTTTCTCTTGCACGCATCGCTGTAGATCGCCCACCGTGCAGGGATGCTTGTATGTACCCTCAAAGTTCTTGGTGAATGCTTCTTGCATGTCCAGCCAGTTGTAGATAGATTTCTCAGGCAAGTAGTCGATCCATTGACGGGCCGTGCCCGCCAAAATTAACGGTAGGTACTTGACGGCGACATTGGGGTTGCCTCCGGCAATCTCCACCGCGTTGACGTAGTCCTGTAACCATGTGGCAGGCTTGGCGGTGCCGTCATAGGGCTTGATGGTCTTGTCAATCCGGAAGCCTTTGGGGTAAGTTGCGGACCGTACTGCAGGTCCAAAGCAACGTGGTCCCAGGTATGGTCCTTCCCGGGCCTCGTGGATCTTATCGATCCGCGAACGTGCATCGTATGGCTCCGGGTTCTTCTTCTTGTTGTCAACAGGGGACGGGCTGCGTGAACGACGCGGGCCTCTTCCGCCATGGTGACTGCTTGGCAGCGACGGAGGCGGAGGTGGCGGTGGGTTAGCTTTCTGGCTGTTACCCTCCTGCGACGCCCCACACCTGTCGCGGTTGCTTGTCGGACGCGGAGGGTCGTGGTGTGACCTGCTCTTATGTCCTTGGTGGCGATCTTCATCATGACGGGTCTGTGTCGCGTTGTCGCGGATGACGATGCCGCACTGTTTTGGTGGAGGCATATCCGTGCGATGGTGAGTCTTGTAGTCTTCCTGACGTCGGGGGGATCAGGGCAGTGGCGATGGGCGGCGAGGTTGGGCTCTTTCTCCGTGGTCGGAAGATATGGGGATAGCATCCTTCCTATTGCGCGCATCCCTCCATCTTCGTTCTGATGAACCCGTCCGTGATCCGACATCTTGAGGAGATCTGTCCCTTGGTGGTTTGTACTGGCTAGATCGGCAGAGCGCTGGGTCAGACTCAAGCCTCTGAGAGGTGGCCTTTTCCTGCTGCTTTACCGCCTTGTCCACCAGGTCATAGACTTGTTCCACTGCCTCAGGCGATCTATCCTGCTCCAGAAGGGTCTTGGCGACGGAGAGGTTAAGGAGTGGGGTGGGTATCACCTGCTTGCCCTCACTATCAATGTATGGCTTGGCCTGTGCCGGCTTCGAGGGAGCCCATCCTAGGTTGCGCCATACACCAGGATTGTTGATGACGCGAGCCGGAGCCTTCTTATCCTTCTGCTGCTGCAGCAGAGTCTTGTACTCGGCCTCCATTGCTCTAGCTTTTTCTATGGACTTCTGCACGTTGACCAGATCTCGATCTAGTTTAGCGCCTTGCTCCGCGATGGCTTGCGCTTCCTCTAGCAGCTGCTGGCGCTTCTCGTCAAGCTGAGTCACGTTCCGGATATGATCAACAGTTAGTGGCTCAACGAGGAGATTGCCATACATCACTCTATTAGCCGGAGTAACATGGGCTGCTGCCGACGTGGATGCTGGATGCGACAAGTTTGCGGTGTTGTTGTTGCTCGGACCGGTGCCAAGTTCCTGCGGCTGCTGCGCTGGATTAGGCGGAGGAGGCATGACTCTTGCGCGATCATCGTCAGCAGCAATAAGTGGCCCCTTCCCCTTATCCAGCGCCGTAGGCGGAGCTTGCCCGGGCTGATCTTCATCCATCGCTGTCCCGATGGTGACGAACACTCCTCGGGACATGACGGTGTTATTAGCTTGATCGTCGCGCGAGTACTCCTCCTCCATCTCCTGCATAGCGAAGTCTAGCTCTTCTGGACTGAAGTCTATTTCCTCTGAATATGCACTGAAATCAGCATAAAGCGCGTCAATGACAGAGTCGGAGGGTGCCAGGACTTCCTCGATGACGGGCGGTGGAGGTGCAACAGCCTCAACGATGACTGGAGGTGGTGGTGCTGCTGCGACGATGGCGGCCGGAGGCAGCGGTGGTGGCTGAATCGGAGGGGCTCCGTCAATGAGCGCAAGCACTATCTGAGCTGCCGCTTCAGCCTCCGCGTAGTTGTTGACGGTGTTCACCATGCCTTTGAAGATAAGGCGTCCTGACGCCTGCTGCCGTCTTAGAGAGTGTCGGAGAAGCGTGCCATGGTCCAGTCCTTCCACAAAGTGATAGATGGCATCATCATTGGGGTAATTGGCCAGGTCGATCCGTATACGGAGCCACCTGGCGAGATAGTCGCGGGGGTTTTCGCCCTCTCTCTGAACGTAGCGCACCAGATCGAAGATGGTAACCACGCCGACAAACTTGGATCTCTGCTGTCCAGACGCACGGGCAAAGCCGGCGGATTTGCAGTGATGTTCCACCTTTATATCCCGCACAGGGGCGGTTTGGGTGGGTCTTGAATTTTTCCGATCTTTGCCGACAAACTCCGAGGAGAGATCCGACATCGATCCTTCCGCGAACGTATCCTACCCGTAGGCGGTCCGTGTGGGTCTTGATGCTTTCCGATCTTTGCCGGCAAACTCCGAAAAGAGATCTGACATCGATCCTCCCGCAAATGTATCCTGCCCGTAGGCGGTCCGTGCGGGTCTTGGTGCTCCTCCGACTTCCAGGGAACTAGTGCCCGAGTCGGTTTCGCCGATGAAGAGGTGGATGTCTCCGATAGGAATGATTGAACACCGCGTAGGGTTCATCTTCGCCAGGAACTCGTCGGGAGGGACGATCGGAACATTGCCGGAGAAGAGAACGCCACCAATGGCTACGGTTTCACCGATTCCCGCAAAGATGTTGGTCCTCGCCCGCTGAAGATCCTGAAGCGCCTCTTGCCCCACGGTGGGCGCCAACTGTCGTGGTATTGCCGACGAGTACGCCATGGAGGGGTCCTCACAGTGCGTGTTTAGATACGTGGGGTAAGGCGGACGGTTGACGGGTACGAGGTAACACAGCTTACCCAGGTTCAGATCCCACAACGGTGGCGGAATCCTACTCCTACTATAAATCACTATAATGGCAATACACCGAGTTATAGAGATAGGTTCGTTGTGCGAGGTGTGTGTAAAACGATGCCCTAAAGGCTCCCATAGGCCCGACTTATATAGTCGCCAGGACCTAGGGTTACAGGGAAAAGTCCTAGCCTGACAGGTTACAGAGTTCTACACCGTCTATTGCTAGTCTTGTGTATCTTGTACTCCAATGCTCTGGGTACGCTGGTGACTCCACCGTAGCCTTCCTTTATCCGGCATGGGCCTCCCTTCTGGATCCACCTAACTGGGCTGCCCAGCAGGCCACAGGCCATGCTACCGACTATGGGCCACCTGGGTTAGTCGGATAAGAGACATGCTATGAGGATACCCATATAGCATATCCCCAACACCTACGGCGTGTTTATGATGGCTCGTCGGTTGAGCCATTACTTCCAAGAGCACCAGGTGATGGTCGTCAACGAAGCACCCCTGAACAACATCCTAAACAACCCGGAGGCCACAGGACGCGTAGCCCTGTGGGGCATCGAGCTGTCACCCCTAGACATCGTCTACGAGAAGCGACTCGCAATCAAGTCTCAGGTCCTCCCGGACTTCCTTGTACACTGGATGGAGTTGCAGCTTCCAGACACCCCAAACATGTCGCAGTAATGGACGATGCATTTCGAAGGCTCCAAGCGCAAAGCTGGAGCAGGAGCCGGGGTCATACTGACCTCCCCTCAGGGAGACAAGATGAAGTACATCCTTCGGATGAAATTCCGAGCTTCCAATAACGAGGCCGAATACGAATCCCTCATCCACGGCATGAGGATGGCAAAGATCTGTGGCGCAACACGCCTGGTCATCTATGGTGACTCCAACCTCGTCGTCCAATAGACGAAGAATGAGTGTGACGCACACGCCGAAAACATGATCGCGTACCGCGCACTCTACAACTCACTCGAGGGAGAATTCGACGGCTGCGAGCTCCGACACGTTGGAAGAGAAAGCAACGAGGAGGACGATAGACTCGCCAACATAGGCTCCACCTGCGCAACGGTGCCACCAGGTGTGTTCCTCGAACATATTTGCGTGCCATCCATCAAGCGGAAATTCCCCAAGGGATCACCCGAAGAAGCAGAACACTCGGGGGCTATGCTATCCGAAGGTCATGAAGGACCCGAAAAACTGGACACAAAGGTCGCCACGGTCAACCTGATGCAGGTCATGGCAGTTGAAGAAACTTGTACACGACCGTACCTCCAGTACTTAATAGACGGAGAGCTACCTGACAGCCTGATAGATGCCCGGCGCATATCTCGCCGGTCAAAAGCCTTCACCATCATCAATGGCGAGCTGTACAAGCGCAGCATTTCGGGTGTAATACAAAGGTGTGTCACCATCGGTGATGGGAAAACCATACTTCAAGACATCCACGAGGGCATCTGCGGCCATCACGCAGGCATTCGCTCCCTTGTCGCCAAAGCTCTACGAGCTGGATTCTACTGGCCAACGGCCATGAACGATGCAAAATACATCGTCCGAAGATGCAAAGGGTGCCAAAGGTTCGCTGACAAACCATACGCACCCGGGTCAGAGCTCAGGCCCATACCTTTGGCCTGGCCCTTCGCCCAATGGGGCCTCGACATGATCGGCAAACTACCAAGGTCTTCGAAAGGTGGGCACGTCTACCTCCTGGTCGCAGTCGACAAATTCACCAAGTGGATCGAAGCAATGCCGGTCACTAACCAAAAGGGCAAGACTGCCGTCAAGTTCTTTGAATCCATTGTCTACAGGTTCGGCGTACCGCATAGCATCATCACCGACAATGGATCGAACTTCATCTCCAAAGAATTCCAAGACTTCTGCGAAGGCCTCGGAATCAACATCACATACGCCACTGTGGCGCACCCGCAAACGAACGGGCAGGTGGAAAAGGCCAATGGCCTAATCAGTGTTGGCATCAAGAAGCACCTCATGAGCCCGCTTGAGCGACTCGCCGGAGCCTGGACGAAATAGCTACCCTCCGTCCTATGGAGCTTGCGTACCACGCCAAACAGCTCCACCGGCTACACGCCGTTCTTCATGGTGCATGGAGCCGAAGCCGTGCTACCAGCCGAAGTACGCCACCAGGACCCCCGGGTCGTCGCTTATAGCGAAGCCGAATCCACGGCTCCACTCGAAGACGCCGTCGACACACTCGACGAAGCACGAGACATAGCAGTAGCTCGATCATCGGTGTACCAGCAGAGTCTCCGCAACTACCACAGCCGACGGCTGCGCCCAAGGTCCTTCGTCGAAGGAAACCTCGTCTTGCGACTCAAGCAAGAGCGACCGAAGAAATTTGAGTCACCATGGGAAGGACCCTACATCGTCACCGAAGCCATCCCAGGTGGCGCTTATCGCCTCAAGCACGTGAAGTCTGGAGTCGCATACTCCAACCCATGGAACGTCGCACAGCTGCGATGATTCTACCCCTAGCTACCTACCCCTTTACTTCCAATAAGTCTATTCAGCCAAGGCTGAACAATGTACCTCCTCCATTACGATATAAATAAATCTAAGTGTCTCGCCCCAAAAATTTCGTTTTTCTATTCGCACTTTTACTTCATGCTACAAACGCACTCGGGGTCTCCCCCCACCTCACGATTTCGTCGACTAAGGATAACACGTGTACGCCTGAGTAGCTGACCACGTCAGGCTAACGAAAAGGACACGTATGCGAACAAAGCACTACGTGCTCAAACAACAACCAAACCTTTATAACAAAGGGAAAAACACGCCCAGTCAAATATATACAAATTTTACATTTATCTCTTTTATAGGCACTACCTATTCTGAAGAATAACCTGAGCACGCTTCTCAAATAGATCTACGATCTCTTCGGCATACTGCCTTACAGCCGCATAATGCGGACGCATATCCCACACACCACCATCTGGTCGAAGGGGTGGCCCAGCCGCTACAGCGGACAGATCTACATCAGGGTGATGCAGCCTCACAAGGGACAACGCACCCTTCACTCCTGCGATGAGCTGGTGCCGCACCAATTCCTTGACATGATTCATGTTCCGAAACTTCGACAGAAGACCAGAAAGGGTTGTTGGCGCAGCATCCAGCGGAAACATCACATGCAGAACCGACACGAGTGAAGTCTGCACCTGACGAAGCACCCGCGATACTTGGTGAACGCGATCTTGCACCGTCGCAAGGACCATAGCACGATCACGATCCATCCAGAAGAACCCGCCGGCTTTCATGTCCTGTTGAGTCAAACAATTGACCCGAACAGCAACACGCTCCTTCTCCTCCCTTGGAGCAAGGTTAGCACCTGCAATACTTGCACAAAAGTAAGATGCAATGTCAGCAGGCGCATCCAAAGAAATGGGAAATAGCTCGAAAAACTTACACTGAAGCTGCTCGGATAATCGAAGCAATTCCGCCATCAAGTACTCCTCTGTGGCAGCACCGCGATCCGCCTTGGACTTCCAAACGTCGGCATGGCCACGCACCCCAAGCAACTCTTTCTCGAGACTACGAACACGGTCTCGAAGAAAAGCAAGCTGCGACGAATCATCCAAGGATGGCCGCAGCCGTGTCGCAGGCGAGGTATCAACGGGATCAGCACCCGAAGGACCCTAGATTAGCAGAAAGGCAAAGACATGAACACGCAGACGAAGGAGCACATAACTCAACAAATTCATTAAGTGCATCAAAATCCACTACGTGGCACAAGGATTTGTTCATCAAAATAATTACAACAAAAGAGACTACAACTATCCTACAGCTACAGCGCCTAAGACGCGGCACCCTGAGTAGCCTCGGAGCCGGATTGCCTCGCCTTGGCTTCCCCCTGCTGCCGTAGTGTGTACTCGGCCAACAGATCAATCAGCTTCGGCCCATAACGCTTACAGCAAGCAGAATAGGTAGCGAAGGCTACCTCGGATCCATCAGCAGTCGTCGGCATCCGGGAGGTGACCTGGGAAGGTCTAGCTCTGCTCCAGCCGCCAAGGCCATTGCCAGCCCGACGGATGCACCGATGCCCTTCTGCTTGCACTTGTACGCCGCAGGTGCTTCGGCTGACAGCGCCTCCGCCAGAGCATCAACATCATCAAGGGCCGCTCCCTTGGGGACAAGCTCCTTGTAGAAGAGCCCAAGGACCTCCTTGGCCTTGGCAAGCGAGTTGACGATGGTGCCGCAGCGATCTTCAACCGTCGCAGCAGCATCATCCAGAGCATTCTCGTGCTCCAGAGCACCGCGATCAAACTCTATGCCTGCGGCATCTAAAACAGCAAGGAAGAAGAATGAACGATAGCACCGCAAAAGAAAGACAAGAAAGCCAAAAGAGGACGGCGAAGATACTCACCCGAAACAGCCTTGGCAGCCACCATAAGCTTGTCGGCCACCTCTCTCTCGCGTGAAGCCGTGGCGACGGCAATCTGCTCCTCGCGGTCTGTGGCCTCCCGCTGCAGGCGCTCCTTAGCCTCGGTCGCAGTAGTCAGCTCCAGCTCGAGGCGCTCCTTCACACCAACGGCGACCTCGGCCTTCTTCTCCGCTTGACCGAGGCTCTTTTTGAGAGCATCAATCTCACGAAGGGAGGTGTTGTGCTCCTCTGCAGTCAAATAATACAAACGTCGGATAACAGGACAAGAATACAAGAAGAAGCAAACATCAAGGCATAAAAGTACATTGAAGCTGTTTGAGGCTAGCCTCCAGCGCCAGGTGCTGCTGCACCATTCGTTTGGCATCCTGCACAAAAGGCTGCAAGAAAAAGACCTACTAGTCAAGAGAAGGACTCGGGGGCTACGCCAAAAATAAAGAGCAGAAGAAAAATACACACACGAAAACGCTCGGGGGCTCCCCCCGAGACTCCAAGGAGGAACGAACAACAAAACTCTTTTACAAATGCTCGGGGGATTCCCCCGTGGCAGGAGGCAGAACTACTCACATGATCCGATGGCGACTCCGAAGGTCCACTTGCAGCCTTCTGAGGCGCAACCACCTGAACCTCCTACGGAGAAGGGTCTGGAGCAGCACCTTCAGAGGTAGCCACCGTCTGAGGAGGAGACGCGACTTTCGACTCCCCCATCATCTCCCGAGCACCATCGCTGGAGGAGTCGTTGGAAGAGTGCCTGCACAAGGACAAATTAGCACAAGTACAAAGTAAACAGGCAAAAAAAAGTAGTGTAGGACAAAGGAAACTTACGAGTCAAGCTCGCTCAGGTTGAAGACAGGAGGGGTCCTCCGGATTTTATTCTCCTCTTTCTTCTCTTCCTTCTTCTCTTCCTTCTTCTCTTCCTTATTTTCTTCCTTCTTCTGCTTTGCCGGCGGGTGCGGCGCTACAGCCCGCACGGGAATGGCAGGAATCAGAGAGGAAGAGCATCCATGCCCATCACTGTGACGTTCAAGACACAGCGAGTTCCTAGGAGTCGGAGGAGTCGAGGCATCCGAAGACTCGCTGGAGCTCCGTGATCGCTTGCGAGTGTGGTCCTCACTCGACTTATTGGCCTCTTCAGCCGGAGACCGCGCCGACGGCAGCTCGGACATGGAATACACCACATCATTATCTGGAGCATCCGGAAATACTTCGGGTAATGGAGGCGACATGCCCAGCACTTTGAAGCTCTACACAAGAGAAGAAACTTTGTTAGCAAACAAATGCAAATACAATGCAGTCGAAAATAGCGCTACGCGCACGGATCTACACATGTGGAACAGGAAGCGAAGAAGAAAACGGAGAAGTCAGCGACTTCCCCGGGATATCCTCTCCAGCCTTGAACTTCAGCAGCGAACAAAGGGCCCTGTCGAGATCTCCCTGGGAGAATTTCTTAGCCGAAACCCTCGTCGGATCACGGCGGCCAGCATAAAGGAACATCGGGTGCACCCTAGCCTGGAGTGGCTGCACCCGACGCTCAAGAAATGTGTGGATGATATCCACACCGTTCACTTCCTTCTCCGGAATCAACTAGAGATCCTCCACTCGGCGATAGAGAGCCTCTATCTCCGCTACCTCACCATCCAAGATCTGGTTTTTCCAGGACCTCTTCGGCTCGATCTTTTGGGAGGGGTCGAAAGGAGCAAGACCAAAATGCTGCCCAGCCACTGTGGAGTCGTGAATATAAAACCATTGCCTCTGCCAGTACTGGACAGATTCGGACATGGAAAAAGAAAAGAAAAGCAGATTGGGTTTGAGGGAGATGATGCAACCCCCAATGGGATAAACACCATCCGAACCAGATTGCCTCTTCACGGAATAGAGTTTACGGAAGAGGCCAAAGTGCGGCTCGATACCGAGCCAGCACTCGCAGAAAGTGATAAAACAAGCAATGTGAAGAAGAGAATTGGGGGAAAGATGATGCAATTGGACACCGTAAATAAAAGGCAGTCCGCGAAGGAAGTCGTGGACTGGGAAGGAAAATCCGCGAATAACGAAGGCGAGGAACATAACCCGAAACCCAGCGGGGGGACGGGGGATTACCTTGTTGCCTGGGAGTTTTACGGCCTCCCTATCCTGCGGGATCAAGCCCCGCTCACGAAGCTTGCGGAGATCACTCTCCCACGTCTCCGATCGCCGCCAGCCACCGTCGGTGACACGGGTAGCAGCGGAACTCTTGTTCCTCCAGCAGCGCTGGTACCAACCGTAGAAGAAGACTTCTTCGACTTCCCCATCGTGGTACGGCGGCGCCGGCGACGAGAGCGCGGGATGGAAGAAGGAAATGTGAAAGGATATTCCAGCGCGCATCAAGAACTCTCAGAGAACAAGGAAGCAGTGAAACGAGAATAGCTACGGTGAAAACAAACTAAAGTTTTTCCCAATGATTATAAAGACGAAGACGATGCACGACAACCGTCCATCGAGAAGACCTAACGCCAACGGCAGGATCTGGCCATACACGTGTCAGCATCGCAACGAACTGTCGCTGACACGCCGTCCACTATGCGCGGAAATCGAGGCGACGCCGTAATTATCTCCACGCCGCGCGTGACCGGTCAATTCAAGGTCAGAAAGTGGGACCCATGTTCGTCCAGTCAAGTCATCTCTGGCGCAGCAGACGCTTGAGTTCATCGATCGTCAGCACTGACGTCATCAAAAGCTACACTAGCAACAGCTACAATTTCTTCGGCTTCAAAGCTAAGAGTACTCACTCGAATCTATGATTCGACTAATTACTCGGGGGTTACTCCTATCAGGAGCGCTAACCGCGCACCCGAAAAAAGAACAACACGTTACAGCACTGAACTGTTTCTTCGAGTCCTACGTTGAGTCTACGACTCCACTACGGACTCGGGGGCTACTCCCATAGGAAGGATGGATTTAAGCATCCGAAAAAATTTGTGCCCTACAGACCTGACACTGAACAACGGATGAATTAAAGTCTTCGCTCGAGTCTACGACTCGAACAGACACTCGGGGGCTACTTCCATAGGGAGCGCTGGTCGCGCACCCTATAAAATTTCGACTGCGATCCTTCGGATCAGTATGCAAAAACTTTTCGGCAACTCTGCCCCAACTAAATGCTAAGTGAGTAGCATTCTCCTTGGCTACCCGAAAACATCTCCACGGTGATAAAATACGGATGTTGTGTCTGCGACGCAAAGATAAGACCTACAGATATCATCTGATGGCCTGGTAACGCACATGACTGCACTCTGCTAGTATAAACTCGTGCCAACAGGCGCGATGAAAAATCCTGACGGACGCATTGGGTACATCAATTGAATTCACTAGAATTCCATTCCTGTAAGTCCTCCGCGGCCTGAGTCGAATTACGCCAGCATATGTTCCGGGTTCAAGTCGAGGGAGTTGAATCTGAAGAAGATCGTGTTGTTTTGTCCTAAGACAGTTAACTGGCCCTGATCTGTCGGGAGAGTCAGGCACACGCATCAGCAATCCCTACACATTCTCTTGAAAGACAGAGTTGCACCCGAAGGATTGAAGAGTCCTCAGCCGAATCTACGATTCAACTGAACACTCGGGGGCTACTGACATGGTTATACCCCACGGGTACACGATCTCAGCATACTTGGTCTAGCCCAAGGAAGGCCCACGGCAAATATACGCCGGCCCATGAAGATTTTCGAGTGGCCAAGGCCCATGACGCCTTCGGATCCTTGGAGAGCAAGACTAGTGTAGATAGGAAATTCAAAGGGGTAAACCCTAGAACCTGTAACCGACTAGATCTATGCCTAGGAACTGCCTAAGTCTATATAAAGGCCAGGAGGGCACAACCTAGATCTCTCTCTCATACTTCCGCATACGCACCTTCACGCCAGATCGCATCTGCGCATCCCTGTAATCACCGGTTCCGCCGTAATCAAAGAGCAGACAAGCAGGAGTAGGGTTTTCCCTCCGGAGGCCTGAACCTGGGTAAACCTCGTGTCCCGTATTGCTTGTTTGCTAACCGTTCCGCGATCTCCAGCATCCCCATCTTATCCAAAACCCAAGTCCATAACAATGGGCATTGACGAGATCCAACCTCGTCAGCACTGGTTTGGTTGGGTTTTGAAAATGGGTGATCTTCACAGATGATAAAGATTCAATTTTGAATTGTGATTTGAATGAGATTGCCAAATGTTTCTGCAAGTTTGAAAGGTGGGCTTTGATTTACTTTTACTTGTTCTAGCAAGGGGTGAAAAGAGTTGGAATTTTTTTTGTTTGAAATCTTGAACTAGAAACACTCAAAGTGACCTAGTGAGCAAGATTGGCAAAAATGACCATTTGCTTTATTTTATTTGTTTTTTATTTTCTCTTGTTTTGTTTCTGCATGGAAATGTTTTTATATGATGTTATTTTCATCTTTAAACCATTTCTTGCTATTTAGGTTAATCACACAAGTTCATTCATGCATTTATCAAATCATCTCATTCACACATGCATTCATATGATTTTAAATTAATCAAAGTTTTTGTTAACCCTAATTTTAGTGATTAAAGTTCGATGATCCTTGTGTTATATTTTTGGGATGTTACAGACTACCTGTTGCACAATATGTAGCGACATCAACTTCTCGGTAATTTGGACCATTGTTTCATGTTCCCCTTTATTATGATCCTGCAATTTCGGCATCCTAGGTACACGAGTATTGGCACACAATGTTCTTTTACCTCCGCTTTCTTGAACATTCAGCTACCTGGTAGTCATAGTTTGCACAATTCTTTCTTGAACATTCAGCTACCTTGTAGTCATAGTTTGTACAATTCTCTAAATATTTTGTATCACTTGCAGTTGGGGTAATTTTATTCACTATATATTTTAATTATTTTGCAAGATAATGGTCAACTATTGATTTATTTCATGTACCCCCTTTTATTAGAATTTGCCTCCTCTATGGTATTGGCTAATGGATGACTCTACAGAATATGTCCAATTTTTTCCCATCGTACTGATTTTTCATGATCCCAATGATTGCAAATTGTCCGTTTCTAGGTTTAGTTCGAAACTCTAACAAATCAATTACATGAGTATATCTTTTCAAAAAAATTACATGTATACATATCAGCGTACATCCTTGTCATAGATGATTTTTGTGTGTGAAATCACAATCCTACATGATAATGATATTTCAACTGCTTTTTTTTTATTCTGCTCTTGGTAATTCGTGTGTACCAGTACCACGGTGCTCATTGATGAACAATTCATATTCTCTATTTCCATTGATCCAATTTTTTCCTTTGCACACATTCCAGCTAATCATAACAATAATTTTGTTTTCACAAATTCCCGCTACAAAGCGTGGGGTATTATTCCATTTATATGTATATGTCTATGTCTTATAGGTACATTTTTATATGTCAATTGTGATAATTTTGTTGCTTATGCCAAAAAATAGTATTTAAAGTATATTTTTTAGTATCATTTTCTATTTTAGGACTGATATATTTGTACTTGTACATATGGGTGTATGATCTATCAACACCGACTGTAGATGTTTTGAGATTTGGAAACACTACAGCAGAACACACAGACTCTATTGGTTATAAACGTCGAGTCACATGCCTAATTGTCTGTCTCACACTCGGTGGTGGAGCTGCATGGTGTATATGATGTCAATTGACATCACGAAAATCTGACAAACACCATGATATCAGCTATGAAAACACTAGTTTTGACCCCCAAAAGACTAGATAATGGCTTCGCTAGTCTCATCTATCACTTATTTTAGGCTTTTTACGTCACCTGGTCGTAATCCCAGAAAAAAAGGGTTAGGATAATTGCGCTATATAAGACGTTGTCATCTTCTATATTGGATGTAACACCATCTTATATTAAGGGGCTGACAGAGTAGTAACATAAGTTGCGAGCCAATGAAAAGAGATTTTTCCATGCTGGAGATAGTATCACATTTCAACTTATGATCACTATAACGAAAATCCATAACAAGTGGTATTCTTTGGAAGAGAAAACCACATGGTCGAAATAATATTAAAACATTTTACACTACGAACTGAAGAGGTTTGGATTAATGGCCCTATTCATAATTTGAGCAATTTATAAATTTAAATATCTTCTAAATCTGAGAAAACTTGAAATTTGTATATTTTCAAAATCCGATTAATTTTTAAATATGAATTTTTTTTCAAAGTTTGAATATTTTTAAATCTGAATAATTTTAAAATCCGCATCTTCAAATCTATAATTTTAAACATCTTAACATTTTAAAATATGGACAAATGTAGAACTTAAATATTTTTAATACAGAGTATTGAACAAATTTCAAATGTAAAAAAATTGGAATCTATTTTTTCTAAATGAAAAAAATGTATAATAAAAAGGTAAAATGAAACCGAAGGCCCTACCGAAATTAGAAGTTTTCATGTGGCTCCTTATGCATGACCGTCTTAACGCAAGAGATATTATGCAACGCAAACAGTGGCATTTGGAGTCTGGGGCAGAATGTGTTTTATGTAGTGAGGAGGAGCTTGAGACAAGAGATCATTTATTCTTTCGGTGTGATTTTGCACTACAATGTTGGAGTTTTTTTGTTGTTCAGTGTAATTTATCTCTCCCACTCTCTGATCGGATTATAGCAGCCAAAACCTCTTTTTTTAGGTCCTTGCTTCATGGAAGTCATTGCACGTACAACGTGGAATATTTTGAAGGTACGTAATGATCTCATTTTTAAAACTGTGTCTGCATCTCTCAATCGCTGGAAGGCTGGTTTTCAAAGTGATCTATTGCTTCATAGGTACTCCTCCGTTTCAAAATATAAGATGTTTTAGGTTTGTGAAGAAAATAAATCTAGACTTCTTTTAGTATATAGATTCATACTAAAGTTGAGTGAACCTACATACTAAAACAAGTCTAGATTTATTTTCTTTACAAACCTAAAACATCTTATATTTTGAACCGGAGAGAGTACAAAGTAAACGCAACCCAAGTTCAGCCACTTATTGACTGGGTACCCGAACTCTTTTGTGTAATTTATTCATGTTATTACTTTTTGCACATTTCTTACCCCCTTATGTAACTCTTGCTCTTTGAGCATTGTACAGTGGTTTTCTACTTTCTTTTATATATAAATAGAAAATGACACCGTAGAGGTATAGGTGTAAAAAAAAGCAGAAAAGGAAAAAATTAAAGCTAATAGGCCGGCCCACCCGGAGTGCCCGCTTGAACTTGCGTTTTTAACGCTTGCGCTGAGCGATGAATAGGAAAGGCCCGATCCCTGCCTTGTAGCCCGATCGAGCAGGCCTGCGGGCAGAGCATGCGCCCTTGGTGGGCAGTGCTATGCTCTAAATGGCCAAATCAATATGTGGGCTGGCTGGCATGTGGCAGCATCTAGTGAGCTTCCTTCGGCACCGGTGTCGGTGTCCAATTGATCTTTTGGAGTTTCCTTTTAACCATTATGTACATGGGGTATGTCTCTATGTGTCTTTCTCTCTAGCACTCTCTCCTTGTCAGTTCAGTTTTTCATGACGAGCGAGGTCTACATGAAAGAGATTCAGATCAACCATACGATTCTATTCCCGTAAGTGGCGGATCCAGGTCATTTGTGGAGCCTAGGCAAGGTTTGAGAGCCGCAGACTTGGGTAGAATGTCCACAAGAATTCACGATGAAACCTCCATCTATAGTAAAATCAAGAGCTAATTGCATGGGACATACAAATACTTGTCCACTAGATGCAAAAACACCCAAAAACTTACAAACTGGGGTCAATTGGTACACCAACTTGTCTTCTATGTGCAAATACCCCCACAGCCAATTAGAAACAGCCACGTGGCCAGTCCAGCGCTGAGACCAGCCAGGCAGGTTGGGCCGGCATTTTCCAGAAAACCCCCTGTCTCTACTATCCGCGCGCATGGAAATCCAGACCAAGTCGGTTCGAAAATTTGCATCAAACCCCCTCCATTAATAGCGCTCGTCGTTGTTGCGAGAGCTACAGCTGCCTTAAGCGGCAGGTCGCAGACATCGACGACGGCGTCGCTCTCCTGCAATCAGACGGCCGCTCTCCTAGGATCGCGGCGATGTCGCCAGAACCTCACCTCCACCCCTTCCTGGAGGACCCCCCCCCCCCCCCCCCCCGACTACGGTATGGCACTTCTTCGCCAGAATCTCGTCTCTCGCCAGTTCCTGTGGATGCCGTCAAGGTTCATCATGGGCGGCGGGTTAGGGTACATCTGCGTCGGCGTTTAGAGTTGTTGGAAGTAGGCTTCGGGTTAGGGATCGCGTACAAGTTTCCATGGAAGCACTGATTCATGCAAATTTGGATGAATTTGTTGCTAGTTATGGCTCTGTTCGTGGATTCGTGGGGAGTGATGGAATTTTGTCAAATTTTTGGATCCAGGCATTGGGATTAGTTCGTGCACATATAGTGTTATATGAAGTCTAATATTGCGGCAGTAGATGGCCTGATTGGATGAAAACGAATGTGTCCTGTTTTTGACTGGCACAAACTGTCAGTTCATTTTCAGATATATGAGTCCCTGAATGTGTCATGTTTCTGACTCAAGGTGTGTAGCAAACTTACAGATTTGAATGTGTGATGTTCGTGTACATAAATTGTAGAATAAAAATTACTATTTTGTGTTAGAAGATCACATGCTTTCATGCATTTGAAGATGTCATGTTTTCTGACTATAGGTGTGTGTAGCAAACTGACAGTTTTTTCAGATTACACTAGTGTCCTGTTTTCCTGTCAAACTAAAAAAATTATAAAGCCCACATGATTCTAAATGTTTTATGCATGCTCCATATGATTGTGAAATTGTTGTGTGATCAATTAGTGCCTTTCCCTGTTATTTTTGTTGGATCAAACCTTTCCCTGTTATTTGACTGAACTTGAAGTGCTCATCCATTTGTTTTTCTTTCTATTGAGGAATATCACTTGATGTGATGCAAATATCAGATGTCCTTTTTCGTGAATTGATTTGACTGAACTATATTGCTATCATTGCAGGAAATAATGAAACCATGTTCACTGTTGTAGTTGAGCACGACGGATTTTTCGGTGGTTTGCATCAAGACACTCTTTGTTATATGCAAGGTAATGTTAGCTGGTGGGATCACTGCTGCACTGAATCATGGTCTATTCATTGGATTGACCAGTTGTTGAGTGAAATGGGATATCGTAGGAATAAGAATCTTAGTATGTACTGGAGCCAACCTGTACATAAGATTAGGGATGGTCTTGTTTGCATACAAGAGGACAAGGATATCCTAGAAATGTGCAATGCAATAAGTGAACACAAGCAACTTAATCTGATTGTTGATCACAATGGGTTTCTCAAAAGTCTAAGGAGTGATGCAATACTCAGTAGAAGCCCACCACATAGCCCACCACAAATCCCACATGTACATGAATTGGAAGTTCACATACATGGAAGTGAAGATAGAGTCGATCCTAGTATTGTCAATTCAACAGGGATAGAAGAAGTTGCCAATGTAGAAAACGAAGGAGATGACAGTGTTGATTCAGACTTTGTGGATAATGACTATGAACCTGCGGAGGGTGACAATGATTTGTTCATTGATAATATGGACAATGATGTTAATGATCATAATGAGCTTCAAGATGTTGAGGCTTTAGAGGATGATGTAGCCTTGGTAGATGATGGTGATCTTCACTTCACACCAGAGGTGGAAATACATTTGCAGAACAGGTTCAAAGTGTTCAACGCAGCTATTGATATGAACAATCATGAGTTCAAAATAGGAATGGTGTTCAGTGATGTGAAAGAGTTAAGGAAGGCATTGCAAGCATATAGCATAAGGAACAGAGTGAGTGTTAATAAGATTAGGAATGAACCAAAAAGGCTTGAAGCAATATGCAATGAGGATTATACTTGGCATATCAAAGCATCAAATGACAACAGGAATGGTGCTTTCACAGTTAAGCAGTACACAAAGGAACACACATGTGAAGCAAACTATGAGGTGAAGGCATTGATTCACATTACTTTTGTGTAACACATTCATTAATTGAATTCATAGACAACAGGAAGTTGGACTTGAAGAGTTTTCGTGCTAAGGTGCAAAGGGAATTTAATATGATCCCCAATAGATGGAAACTAGGCAGGGCAAGGAAGACAGCACTCCAACAAATTATGGAGAGAGAGTGCACAATTTAGTTTATTGTGGGACTATGATAAGGAGCTTAGAAGAAGCAATCCTGGATCCAAGTTTTTCTTATCAACAAACAAAGCAAAATAGAGTGGTGATGAAGTTCCAAAAGAACACTTGGCTACTCTTTAATGGTCATATGATGCATGCAAAAGGGGATTCTTAGCAGGTTGCAGGCCACTCATATGTATTGATGGTTTCCATGTCAAAAACAAGTTCAAAGGTCAACTACTAACTGTAGTGGGAATTGATCCAAATGATTATATTTACCCAATAGCTATGGGTTTAGTTGAAGTAGAATGTACATCTTCTTGGGAATGGTTCTTGACAACTCTTAGGGATGACCTAAACATCACCAATACATCTCCATGGACAATCATGAGTGACATGCAAAAGGTGAAGTGTTTAATATATACTAAGTGCTCACTCATGTTTTTATCCAACATGTACTCACTCTATGTCTTTTTTCCTTTTTTCCTTAATTACCAGGGGTTGATCAATGCAGTTAGAATTTTTTCCCTAATGCAGAACACAGGTTTTGTGTTAGGCACTTGCATCAGAATTATCAGAAGGCGGGTCATAAAGGAGAAGTGTTGAAGAACCACTTGTGGGTCATAGCAAGGTCCACTATAGTTGTGAAGTGGAGGCACAATATGGATAAGCTCAAAGCTGACAGTCTTGCTGCTTATGCTTGGGTAGAAGAACTTGAACCAAACACATGGATCAAGGCATTCTTCAGTGAATTCTACAAGTGTGATATGTTGTTGAATAACCACTGTGAAGTGTTCAATATGTACTGAATATTGCTACTTCCTTTGATTGCACCAGTATTTGTTCTTAGATATACGCATTTTAATGTTGCTACTTCCTTTGATTGCGGCTACATACTGGAATGTAGAGAAATGCCCATGCTATCCATGTTGGAGAGTGTGTTCTGTAAATTAATGAATAGGAATGTGAGCAAACAAAAAGATGCAGACACCTGGACAGGAACAATTTGTCCCAAAATTAGGAAAAAAATGGACAAGTTTATTGAATGGAGCAAGAATTGCATAGTAACTATAGGTGGTGGAGGAGAATTCAATGTTTCATCTCATGAGATGGAGAAGGACTATTCAGTTGACTTGAGGGCCAGAACATTTGACCGTAAGAGGTGGCAACTCTCTGGTATCCCATGCCACCATGCCCTTGCTTGTGCCAGGAATGACAGAATTAACCCAAAAACACTTGTACATAGTTGTTACAGCATTGAGTCCTACAGGAGGACATATGGTTTCAGTTTGCATCCATTGAGAGGGAGAGCTTTCTGGTACAAAGTTAATGCGGTGCAAGTACATCCTCCTTTGTACACAAAATTAATGGACATGCCCAAGAAGAATAGAAAAAGGCTCCAGAAGAGAAAATGAAGCAATGTGTGCTAACTCTAAGCAGGCATGGACTAACAATGCATTGCTCCATTTGTGGGAAATCAGGTCACAATAGGAAAGGACATGATAATTACATCCTAAATCAGCTAGCAGAGCAAGAAGAAAGAAGAGTTGTTGGTCAAGATGTAGTTGAAGAAGAAGATGAAGATGGAGATGATCCTACCATTCTAGAGGTTTGTGCAGAAGTGAAGGCGCGGCACATCATTGTACAGGAGGTGATTATTGATCCACTCCTCCTTGTACTGTTCCCTGTGAGCCGCCTCGTCCGCCATCAATTCGCGCAGACGACTTTCATCTTCCCGCAGCCGCCTCTGATCTTCGTTCGCCGTATCCTGCTGCCGCCTCTGCTCTTCGGCTGCCACATCTTCCCGCAGCTGCCTCTGATCTTCGGCCGCCGCATCCCGTAGCCGCCTCTTCTCTTCGGCACCCGCTATGTCGTGTCCCCATCGCGCGCCCGCCGCATCCCCATCGCACCTCTTCTCTTCGAAACCCGTCGCGCCCGCCGCATCCCCATCGCGCCTCTTATCTTCGGCACCCACCGCGCCCGCCGTGTCGCATCCCTATCGCACACCCGTCGCATCCGCATCGCCCGCCGCGCCGCATCCCCAGCGCCGCGATGCCGCAACAGGAGCAGCAGGAGAGGGCTTGCCCCTCAACCGCGCCGTACCGTGCGCAGGTCGAGGAGAGCGCCTAGTGATCTCCAGCGAACCCTCGCTCGACGCCATCCGAACTCGCTGCCGCCTGCGTCGCCGCCTCCGCCTCCGCCTACGTGTCTGCTTGACGCCTCCACTCTGTGTTTGTCCAGGTCGAGAGATGAGTGAGGGATTGCCTGTATTCACTAAATAAAATCAGGGAATAAGTGAGGGATGGAACCAAACGAGGCAGAACTTCTAGGGGGTTTTCTGGAAAATGCCGACCCAACCTAACATGGCTGGTCTCAGCGCTGGACTGGCCACGTGGCTGTTTCTGATTGGCTGTGAGGGTATTTGCACATAGAAGACAAGTTGGTGTACCAATTGACCCTACTTTGCAAGTTTTGGGGTGTTTTTGCACCTAGTGGACAAGTATTTGTATGTCCCATGCAATTAGCTCTAAAATCAATGGAGTGTTTGCCGGCGTAGTACAGGCCTTGGCTCAACCATTGTTTACTTGGACCACTAGTTTCATATTATTGCTCCATAGAATATTCTCGTGTAATAAGTTGTTTGTTTCAGCGGGTCATGAACGAAGCAGCTGCAGGTGTGATAATGTGAGGTGAGTTCACCACATGGGGAAGGGTGAAAGCAGCCATCACTACACACGCAACCAAACAACATAGTTTGTATCACCGGATCATACACCAAAACAAAGCAGCCGAACTTCGCCCACCGCGGCCTCGTCGCTGCGCAAAAAATGGCAAGAGACAAAATCCAGTGCCTTCACTCCCCGCATCCACTGCCCCGCATGAAACCCACCTCCCCACGCCGCCACGGCCGGCCGGGGGGAGAAACGCGGGGAAGAAGCCTACACGAGAGAGAGGAGGCGAGAGGCAACCGCCATAGCTTAGTCGGCCCGAATCCCCCAAGCCTCCCTCGCTACCAAGGCCGGCCGAGGAGGGGGAATCGACCCGCAGAGCTGGATGGCACCAAACGAGGCCTTTATTGGAGGGCTCATCGGTCCTCCTCCACCACACCGCCGACGAGCGGACGACGTCGAAGGGAGAGACCAACCCATGACGGATCTAGCCCCAGACCTCCGTCGTTGACCTCCCGGCATGGCGCCAGACACCAGCAAAAAGCCAAACAAAACACCTAAAATCTACAGGGGAGGCCCGGCGCCGGTCCTCAGCCTCTCCCCGCCGGCGGCGCCGGCGGGATCGGCGACCCGGGGCAGGCGGCTGTTCTAAAAGGAACTATAGAAGCGGGGGGGGGGGGGGGGGGGCGAAATCACCCCATGAGATGATTAGATGAACTAGGCTCTACCAGACCATCTCGTAGCGAGACAAAAAAAAGACAGCTAACTTAACACGACCCACATGAACGTAGAGAGCGATTGGTGAACCAAATGTGCCTTTGCCAATAGCTGGAGCAACCGGTGGTACTGAGGATGGGCGTGTCACGTGCGTATGAAATGTCGGAGGGAGAAGGAAGGACACAATGAAGTCCGTGAGAGAGGCCGAGAGGTTGAGAAGGATGAGAGACCGAGAGGTTGAGAAATATGATGCATGTGGGTTTCGTGGCCCTCTTAAGGGCGTCGTTGTGATCACCCCTCACACCAGGGCTCCTGGTGGAAAACCTTGTCCGCTTCGGTCTCATCGACAGCGACGCTTTACCTCGTGACCCTCTTGGGGGCATCGTCGTGGATCTCAGGTACCTATGGTCATGTCTTGTCGTCATTGGCTAGGAATCCCGGATCCTATCTCAAAGGCCCTTCGACTCCGGTGTAGGGCAATCTCGGTAGCCTTATATCCTATACATATGACTCGGTCGTCACCGTTCACCGTCCTCATTGTCCGCTAGCAGGATCAGCGCTCAACACCCCGAAGCGAGATGGCAAGCTGTTCTCTCCGGTACAGCTTGGTGTGTGTGCGGTGTCACCTCGTGTT
This sequence comes from Avena atlantica, assembly GCA_910589765.1. Lineage (NCBI taxonomy): Eukaryota > Viridiplantae > Streptophyta > Magnoliopsida > Poales > Poaceae > Avena > Avena atlantica. The sequence continues at coordinate 357,800,703 of OU342734.1, read as the reverse complement.
GGTAGTCTCGGGTGGTTCTTGAGGATTTTCTTTTCGTATATTTCATCTGCTTTGTACCTTTATATTAGTTCGGCTTTATTTATAACACGTCGCCACGAGATAAAACCTTCACCGGATGAACATAGCGAAGGAGTGGCGAAGCGAACGTGCCTTTGCCAAAAGCCAGAGCAGCGGGTGGTATCGAGGATGGACTTGTCACGCGCGTATGGAACGGCAAGGCAGATGGAGCCAATGAAGAGGACGAGAGAGGTGGAGAGGTTGAGGAGGATGAGATGCTTCGTCCTGCAAGTACAGTGCCACAACCTAGGCACCTGCTCAATGATTCTTCTTTTTTAATGCTTATTATAGCGATGATGCTTCCTGCCTGAGTGAGTGCGCACTGAGCAGCCGGCCATCCACGCCAAACCATCCAAATAAATATCCTATCGCGTCAGGAGACACACTACTTGTATCAAACATGAAACAGTGATTACACGATCTCCACGTGACGTCGATCTCATCCGAGACCAACGCCGAGCCTAACCGGAACCGTCGATTGCTAATCGAACGGGAGGCACGGGTGCAACGGATCCATCCCCCCGCCCAATCAGCCAGCGGCGATGCGGTCGGCGCATTATTGCCACAGCCGTCGACGTCATCACTCACCAGGCCATTCAGCCCGCCCGACCGCCCCCAGTCGGGAGCTCCACCGCGTAGGTCCCTTCGCTTTCCGGCGCCGCCCCGCCGCGACCGGTCCCTAACCCCGGAAGACTCCAGTCCGATCCATTCCGTTCCAAAGAACTCTCCAAGCCTCCAATAACTGCCATGGGACCGCGTCTTGCGCACGGTGGGACAACCTGATTATTTGCGGAAGATGCTTGCGTGAGTAGACAGGCCGGTTTTGGAATCCGGCTATATACGTATCATCGCGAGCTCAGAGCATCTCTACTTGTTGGACTAACCCAGACCGAAATTCGGACCAAATTTTGACTAGAAGAATCAAGTTTTTGGCCTGGGTACGCCGAGTTTTTCACTTGCATATCCAGGCGAGTTCTCGCGTTTGGCTAAAATTTAGCAAATTTTGCAAACTGTGAGCGAATATGGACGAACTTTGGTCGAATATGGGCAAATTTTGGACGAATATGATCGATATGGACGAACTTTGGGCGCATATGAGCGATATGACCAAACGATAAGCGAATATGAGCGATACAGACGAACTTTAGGTGAATAAGGCCGAGTTTTGGACGAACTTTGGTCAAATATGGTCTATACTTTAGGCGAATATGGATATGAACGAACTTTGGGCGAATATGGCAATATGGACAAACTGCGAACCTTCGAAATTTAGGCGAATATGGACGATACGGACGAAGGCGAATATGGCCGAATTTTGGGCGAATATGGTTTATATGAACGAACTTTGAACAATATGGCGGTATGAACGAACTTTGGAAGAATATGGGCGATACAGAACGAACTTTGGGCAAAATTTGGGCGAATATGGGTGAAATTTGGGCAAACTTTGGATAAATATGGACGAATATATGCTAACTGGCGGGTCCATTCACCGAATTCGTTTCGTCCGGCGTTCCGAAGACGTATCCAGAATTCTAGGTATGACCTGGATAGTCCGGACCAAAGTTGACCTAAATTTAAAAAAAATAGATTTCTAAATACACGACTGGACAAAATTTTGAGGTTCGAACCTATTTTCAGCATCGGGATGATCGGCTTCGTGGGTAGCCCAGTGAAGATGCTCTCACTGGTACTCGTCCGGTCGCCGTCGGCGCGTTGCTTTCGCAGGGAGTGCGCGATGCGGCCGTGCCTCTCCTAGACTCCTGCACGCGGCGTCGATCGCACGAAGCTGCCAAACTAGCGAAACGAATTTTCAGAGCTTGTGTTTTCACTCGTCCTCCTTTTTTTAAGACGCATCTCGTTTTTTTAATGAAGACGTGCAAGTAGAAAGATACTCTTTGTGCACCATTTTGTTTTTGCACAATTACACGTGTACAAAGGACCATTCCCACATGTACTTCCTCCGTTTCAGAATATAAGATGTTTTAGATTTGTGAAGTAAATATATCTAGACTTATTTTAATATATAGGTTCACTCAACTTAGTGATGAATCTACACACTAAAAGAAGTCTAAATTCATTTTCTTCACAAATCTAAAAATCTTATATTTTGAAACGGAGGGAGTATATGTCACATTCTTGCATGGAAATGGTTATCTTCTCGCAAAAGTTGTGAGATGCTAGGTGTATTTCCACATGTGCATGCATGTCAAATTATCTCAAATTAATGTCTCGGTTACCACCCAAGTAAGTAAAATAGCTACTCCCACCCGCCTTCCCAAATTAGATGTTGTAGATTTATCTAAATTCACATGTTTAGAACCAAGCGTTGGTTTGGGGGCTTGACCTTACAGTGATGACCTCGCCCATCCGAGTTCGGATCGAGTTTGGATCGTAGGTGCGACTGACAAGTGTTATGTAGCGTGCATTAATCCGAAGCTAGGGAGGACTCATCTATTTAACATCATATAGTCAAGGGATGGATCTTTTTGCCGTTGTTAAAGTTTTTAAATTCGCACATATAAGATATGTGAATCTAAACAAATCTAAGATATTAGAACAAATATGGTAAATGGATGTTCGTGTAGATAGTGATGCGGCCTCTCTGGGTGACTACATGCTGGTTAGCCTAATCCACTTCTTTCCTAAGCTAGGGACAAAGATGTTGGCATCGAGACTAAATCCTAGTGTAGGAGCCCTGGTTGATCTGAACCAATGCGTCTTCATTAGCGTTGCATTCATGATAACTATATGTTGGTTTTGCAGATGGCATACCTGCTCCACGAGCTAACGGAACCAAGAGCCGTGCTCAAGCTGGACATATCTAAGGTCTTTGACTCCATTTCTTGGGCGTTGTTGTTTTAGGTTCTGCAGCAGGTGGGCTTTGCCCCCAGATTTTGCGAACTGGTTGCCATTCTACTCTCGACGGCAAGCACTTGGGTGATGCTCAATGGCGATCCAGGACCCAGGACCTGGAATCACAAGGGCCTGAGATAAGGAGACTTGATACATCGTAAACGTATCTATAATTTTTTATGTTCCATGCTTGTTTAGTATCCACTTTGCTTTGCTTTGTCTACACTTTAAGGTATTTTTATATGTGAAACTAACCTATTAACAAGATGCCACGGTGCCAGTTGCATGTTTTCTTCTATTTTTGGTTCCAGAAAGCCAGAAAATGAATATTCTCGGAATTGGACGGAACAAAAGCCAAAGTCAATATTTCACCGAGGAGAACACGGAGCCTGAAGACGAGACGGAGGAGGGCCTCGAGGGGGCCACACCCCCTAGCCGTGAGGCCAGGCCTGGCCCGCGCCTGGGGGTGCGACCACCTCAGGCACCCCCTCGGCCTCCCTCTTCGCCTATAAGAAATCCTCAATACCAAAACCCTAAGTATCCAATCAATCTTCCACGAAACAGTCCGTAGCCACCGCCACCATCGTCCCTAGATCGGGGGATCTGAAGCTCTTCCCAGCACCCTGCCGGAGAGGAGAGATCATCCCGGAGGCCTTCTTCATCACCATGCCAGCCTCCGGTATGATGCGTGACTAGTTCCGCCTTGGACTATGGGTCCATACAATAGCTAGATGGTTGTTTCTCCTCCTTTTTGCTACCATGTTTAGATCTTGTGAGCTCCGTTCATGATCAATATCATCTATTTGTAATCATGCATGTTGTGTTTGCGGGGATCCGATGGATATTGAGATTACTTTGTCAGGTTGATTAATGATTCTATCGTGTCTTTATGATTGTTGATTCTATCATGTATGTGTTGTTTGAGATCTTGCATGCTCTCCGTTTCTAGTAACTATCTTGGCCAAGTAGATGCTAGTGACTCCAAGAGGGAGTATTTATGCTCGATAGTGGGTTCATGCCTCTATTGAATCTAGGGAAGTGACAAAAATCTCTAAGATTGTAGATGTGTTGTTGCCACTAGGGAGAAAAGAACAATCTCTTGTTCATGGAACAATTCTATTGTTTACCTTACACAATTTACTTAAAGCAGTTATACGTTTCTTGCAACTTAATACTGGAGGGGGTTCGGATGATAACCTGAAGGTGGATTACTAGTCATAGATGCAGTTGGATGGCGGTCTATGTATATTGTTATATTGCGCAATCAAATCTCATAGGATCATGAATGACTAGTATTGTATTGTTATGCCTTGCTTTATCCTGTCAATTGCCCTGCTGTAATTTGTTTATCCAACATGTTATGTTATCTATCTTAAGGAGAACACCTCTAGTGAATTGTGGACCCCGGTCCAATCTTTACCATTGATACATCTTCTACTTTTACTGTTTACTTTCTGCAAGCTACCATTAGTTTCCACACTATACGTTTAATCCTTTGTTTTCAGCAAACCAGTGAGATTGACAACCTCACTGTAAGTTGGGGCAAAGTCTTGAGTTTGCGTTGTGCAGGATTCCAAGTTGTTAGCAACACCTTGGAGTTGTTTCCTTACTCCTACTGGTTCGATAACCTTGGTTTCATAACCGAGGGAAAACTTGCTGATGTACTCATCATACCTTCCTCTTGGGGTCTCCCAACGAAACTCTACTATTGAGCCGCATCAAGACATTTTCTGGCGCCGTTGCCGGGGAGTTAAGGACAACTTCACAAGGGGAGTCTTTCACAACCTTTCTCTTTACTTTGTTTTTGTTTTGCTTAGTTTCTTTTGCTTTGTTTTTGCTTGCTTATTTTATCAAAAAATACAAAAAAAGTAGTTTCCTTTGTTTTGCTTTTTCTTATCAAAAACACACAAAAAATTTAGTTTCTACTCTAGTTGTTGCTGCTGTTGGCTTGCTCCACCTTTGCAAAAATGAATTCTGCATAGAACACCAAGTTGTGTTCCTTCACTAGCACAAACAACAATGATTCCCTGAGTACACCTATTGCTCCACATTTTCCTGATAATACCTTTTATGAAATAAAACCTACTTTGTTGAATCTTGTTATGAAAGAACAATTTTTTGGTGTTAGTTCTGATGATGCTGCTGCCCACCTTAATAGCTTTGTTGAAATTTGTGAGATGCAAAAATATAAAGATATAGATGGAGATATTGTTAAGCTCAAATTGTTTCCTTTCTCCTTGAGAGGAAAAGATAAAGAATGGTTGCTATCCTTGCCTAGAAATAGTATTAATTCTTGGATTAAATGCAAAGATGCTTTTATTGGAAAATACTATCCTCCTGCTAAGATTATATCTATGAGAAGTGAAATAATGAAATTTAAACAACTTGATAATGAACATATTGCTCAAGCTTGGGAAAGAATGAAATCTTTGGTAAAGAATTGTCTCACTCATGGACTGACTGCTTGGATGATTATCCAGACTTTTTATGCAGGTTTAAACTTCTCCTCAGAAACCTGTTGGATTCTGCTGCTGGAGGTACCTTCATGACCATTACTTTGGGTGATGCAACAAAGCTCTTCGATAATATGGTGGTTAATTATTCTGAATGGCACACTGAGAGAGCTCCACATGGTAAGAAGGTAAATTCTGTTGAAGAAACCTCCTCTTTGAGTGATAAGATTGATGTTATTATGGCTATGCTTGATAATGGAAAAACTCATGTTGATCCAAATAATGTTCCTTTAGCCTCTTTGGTTGCTCAAGAAGAGAAAGTTGATGTGAACTTCATTAGAAACAACAATTTCAACAACAATGCCCATAGGAATAATTTTGGTAACAATAATTATATGCCCTATCCTCCCAATAATGGTAATGCTTATGGAAATTCTTACAACAACAATAAAAGTGCTCCCTATGAACTTGAAGTCATGCTTAAAGACTTTATTAGTAAACAAACCACTTTCAACAAGACTGTGGAAGAAAAGCATTTGAATGTTGAGAAAAATATTTCATCTTTGTCTGAAGCTCAATCCTTTTTGATTAATAAGATGGCTACTAAACCTGAAACCTTGGAAAGTACCTTTTCTGCTACTCATGCCATACAAGTTACTATTGATGAAAATGTTAGACTGTTAGCTAAACTACATGCTAAGTGGGAAAGAGAAGCTGAAATTGCTAGAAACAATAGTGTCTGTACTATTACCACAACCAATATGGATGCTATCCAAACCACAAGAAGTCCCTATTCCTCCTACAACAATGCCTAAGTCTACTACATGTGATGCTAAGTTTGATTTTGATCTTGATGGTTGCAATGTTTCTGAAGTGATTATGTTCCTAAAAAGCTTGCTAGAATTCCTAATGCTAGTGCTATGAATATGGCTTTCACTAAACACATTACAAATGCTCTCATTAAAATTAAGGAAGAAAAATTGAAACACAAAGCTTCCATTCCTAGGAAAGTGGAAGATAGTTGGGAACCTATAATTAATATGCAAGTGAATGACTTTGATCTCAAAGCTTCATGTGACCTTGGTTCTAGTGTCTCTATTATTCCTAGAAAGATTTATGAAATGCTTGATTTGACACCTTTGGAAGATTGCTATTTAGATGTCCCACTTAATGATAATGCTAAGAAGAAACTTATGTGGAGTGTTAATGATGTTCTTATTATGGTTAACTATGCTTATGTTCCTATTGATTTCTATGTTTTGGATGTTGAATACAATGCTTCTTGTCCTATTACTTTGGGAAGACCTTTACTTAAAACTGTTGGTGCCATCATGGATATGAAAGAAGGCACCATTAAATATCAATTTCCATTCAAGAAAGTTATTGAACACTTCCATATGAGGAGATAGAAGTTACCTTTGCTCTTCCTTTGAAAGCAAAATTTGATGTTAATGCTTCTTCCTTTGAAAATACTTGATTCTTACTTCTTGTGCCTAACTTAAAGGCGTTAAAGAAAAGTACTTATTGGGAGATAACCCAAAAGTTTTAGTTGAGTCTTGTAAGTTATTACTTCTGTAATAACCTCTCCTTATACTTTTTATTTGCTTTTTGTGCCAAGAGTAACCTCTAATGAGAGGGAAGTAAGATTTGGGGAAGTTGCTATCCCGAAACAGATTTTTTATGCTCCACTATAAAAATTCGTGAAAACTCTCTGTATGTCAGATTGAGCTGTAATTTTCTGAATAAATCCTACACGTTGTTAGGTAACTTTACTTAGTTCAAAACTTTTTGATTTGAGCAATAGAAGGTCTTCTAAAATATCGGTTTTCACCTGCTGGTCTGTTCTGACAGATTTTTGCCATTATTTGCATTTGTCTCCTATTGATTTCCTTTTGAGTTCTTTTGGTAAATTGAGATTTTTAAAGGAAGTTAATACAGTATCTTGTGTCCTTAGTGGAAGTTTTGGTGTTCTGAAACTAAACCCAAAGGTCTATTATCTTTTGAATGCACTAATGTTGCTAATGAAGATTGTGTGAAGTTTTGTATGAAGGAAATTTTCAGGTGTAAGGAAAGAATGATGCAATGAGATGAAGAAGGGACAAAAGCTCAAGCTTGGGGATGACACCCCGTGTCGCCCCAATTTTTTTTCAAGAGGTACAAGCGCCAAAGCTTGGGGATGCCTAAGGCATCCCCTTCTTCATCAATAAAAATCCTAGGTCTTTCTAGACACTTCGTTTTTATTGTTTCATGCACAGTTGTGTTGTTCTTGGAGCATCTTAGTTTTTGTTTTTGGTTTTTGTTTGTTTACTTGCTTGAATAAAGTAGTTGGACCCTGTTTTCTCTGTGATGTTTTCAAATAAGTTGATTGGTATTGGAAAAGAGTAGGAAGTTCTTGCTTTAATAGTACAAAAAGAAGCTTGCTTTGACTGTGACTAAGACTTTATCATGTCATGCTAGATGTTGTTTTGGCCTTATGCTTAGTGATTATTGTTGTAGCATTACTTTTTACAAACAATTAAGATTGCTTAGTGTGCCTTGAAAGAATCATGTGTTGTTTTAGCATACAAAAGCATAGTATTGTGGTATTCTCCTTTAATGCTTTGTTTGGGTTGACTTGGCACATGCTCACACCATGTTATGACTATTAACCAGTCACCATAGCCTCTATGATCATTTATTTTTTGACTTGTGATACCACTTTATGCTTTAGTTGATAATGTTTTGTCGCTCTACATGATTATGGTCATTATTGCTCTCTTAGTTGGTCGCTCCCAGTCTTTTGCTAGCCTCCACTTGTATTGAGTAAGCTCTACTCATGCATCCAACTCCCGACAAACCAAGTTATTCCAAAGTGTCCACTATAAATTCCTATGCATGGTGTTTTACACCATTCCAAGTAAATTCTTGTTTTGTCTACCTTCCAGTTAAAAAGTCACTTTGTTATGTGAAAATTAGTGATTAAAGCTCTCACAAACTTGATGGCACACTTTATTTTTCTTGCCCATAATAAACTTGAACCATTGTGTCATCTATGTTGTATATGCTTGCACTTATAAGTTGGGATTAGCAGAACCATGTTGTCATGGGGAACGCTTTCAACACTTGTAAATATCTACCCAGTTGATATCATGCTCTTTTTTTATGGATGTCGTCAGTGTGAAATAAAAGGGGAGCTTGTAAGTCCATGGAGTTATGTATATGTGTTAGAGAAACACCTGGGACGCTAGCCTAAGCCATGCCTAATCATGGTGGAAACTTGCAACATCACCATAGTGAGCAATCTATGAAGCATTCTTCTTATAAAAAGAGAGATAGAAAAAAGAGAAAAAGAGGAAAGAAGAGAAAAAAGCACCATTTTCCCATGGTAAATAAGAAGATTGCTGAGATGCTCATTGTCTGCTTGCCTTGTCATTTTTTATGGGATAGCTCATGTATCATTAGGCAAGGGGTACCCTGAATTAAAAACCTAGTCTTATTTATTTTATTTTAGAAACATAATTGTACTCATTGAAAACAACTTAATATTTAATATTCTCCAATTAAAATATGGGATCATGTTGACACATGTCATCACCACATATTTCAATACTTGAGAATATGATTTAAAGTGGTGTCACAATTTAATAAGGTTTAACATTATTATTTTAAATGATTAAAGTGACTAGAAATGCCTATGGAGCATTCTTTTAATACTTGTCCAAGATCACTGCGTATAAACCTAAATATTTTTACAGAAAGATCTTGTCAAATGTGATTTTTTTAGAGTTGGAATCAACTCAAAAGCATTTATGGTTAATTTTTTAAAAATGTTTGAATGTGAAAAAGTCTATGTCTTGTTATTTTTACTATAGGTGATCTATAATTTAAAATGGTTTGAATCCAATGGGCTTGGATTGAAAACTTGAATACCTTTCTAACAAAATTGGTTTCATGCAATTTGGTTCAGTAAAAGCATTTGAATTTATTTTTAAAGTTACTGACTGAACTAGAGTTTGAATAAATTGGAAAAAGAATGTTTAAATCTTTGGGATACGCACGGGAAAGTTACTGGGCTAGTCCAGCTACACAGCGCGCGCAGCGGGCTGCTGACAGGGGGTCCAGGCGTCAGCGACTCAGTCTAAGCGAAGGGGTATGTTTCAATCTGGGTCATGTGATTAGACTAGGATCCTACGGTTGGGGTGCGTCGTCTCCGTCGAATAGCTCCGACGAGAACGAAACGTAACGGCGACGGTGGGGGTACGCGGTGGCTTACCAGGTCTCCAGCTAGGTTCGGCGATGGGGCGACCGACATTGTCAACGACGGCAGTTCGAATGGTGGTCGTGGCGGCTCCTGGGATGGCTCCAATCAACGGCTCCGCTCCTCCTCCGCAGCGGCGGACTCCGATGAAATTTAGGCCGCCTAGTGCTCGCCTTGCTCCGGGGAAAGGTCAGGGGTGTTCTATGAGGAGTGGGGAGTGAGGTGGTGTAGCGAATTGAGGCGGGGGTGGCCTCTATTTATACACCGACGAGAGGGGCAGTGCGGCATGGTCAGAGCTTGTCGGTGACGACTGATACGCCTAATTTGCATCACCATTCTATATCATAATTTACCTCTATTCATTGATATTTGTCTTATTATGAGGTATTACTTATGGCTTTTCATCTGTTTATGCATGTTGGATGATTCTTGGAGGATGAGCTGCCGGAGTCTCGATTCTGATGGAAAAGAAGACGTTTCGGTGCAATTTCGCGAAAGATAAGAAAAATACCAGAAAAATATGGAAACATATTATTTTACCGGAGGATGATTGGAGCCAGAAGGAGGAGCGAGGGGGGCGTAGGGGGACCACACCCCCTAGGCGCGGGCCCACCTGAGCCCGCGCCTAGGGCAGGTGTGGCCCACCTGCCCGGCTCCCGACTCTCCCCCTTCGCCTATAACTTCCCCTCGAAACCCTAATACACGGGGGGCGACCAAAGATAGATTTTCGCCGCCTCTGGGGGCGGAAAACACCGAGAGAGAAAGATCTCTCCCGCAGACAGATTTCTGCCGGGAGAATTCGTTCCCGGAGAGGGGAGACCATCGCCATCATCACCATCATCAAGCTAGGCTTCATCCGGATCAGCATCATCATCATCCACACCATCATCTCCACCAGCACCATCATCACCACTCCATCCCGCTGTAACAATTGTGTTAGATATTGCTATAGTTCGTAGGGGAAACTTTCCCGGTGTTAATTACTATTGTTGTTGATACTTGTTAGTGGAACCATTGGATTATTGTTTATGTTCAGATTGGTATCCATTACCATACCATCTTTGATCTTGATCCATATGATGTCTTGTGAGTAGTTCGTTGTGTTCTTGAGGACATGGGAGAATTCATGTTGTTAGTAGTGAATCTGTGATGAGTTATTATTCGATGGTTTAGTATTTAAGTTGTGGTGCTATTCTTCTAGTGGTGTCATGTGAACGTCGACTACATGACACTTCATCATTTATGGGCCTAGGGGGATGCATTGTGTATTTGGCTACTAATCGTGGGGTTGCCGGAGTGACAGAAACCTGAACCCCCGTTAGGACACCTTTGCACAAGGGAGTGTAGGATCTCAGAGTTTAAGGCTGTGGTTAGATTTATATCTTAATTACTTTCTTGTAGTTACGGATGTTTGCAGGGGGTTTAATCACAAGTATGTATTAGTCCTAGGAAGGGCGGTATGTTAGCACAGTTTCACCCACACAACACTTACAAACACGAAAGAAGAGTACTCAGTTATTTGCAGCGAAAGAACTTGACAGATTCCCATGTGTCCTCAAGAACGTTTGGTCCTTATAAGTATTTCCACCGGCTTGTCCTTTTCTAAGAAAGGATTGGGCCACTTGCTCCGTTTGTTTGTTACTTCTGTTACTTGCTCTTTGTTTTGTTGCCTTGTCAGAAAACCACTAAAAATCCGTTTGCTAAGTATTCACTGGGATTTCCTGCTCCATACCACTGTTCAGCACCTTCTGCTCCTCGTTGGGATCGACACTCCTATTTATCGAAAATACTACGATACACCCCTATACTTGTGGGTCATCAAGACTGTTTTTTGGCGCCGTTGCCGGGGAGTGAAGCGCTATTGAAGAGTGGAACTAGTAAGGGAAACTTTTACTGTGAGTATTGCTTTTGTTACTGCTTGTTAATTTGTTTCTAATATGGATATGAAGGGAATATGCCCGAGAGGCAATAATAAAGTGGTTATTATCGTATTCCTTATTTATGATAAATGTTTATTTTACATGCTATAATTGTATTAATACGGAAACGTTAATACATGTGTGTTTAATAAACAAAAGGAAGTTCCTAGTTATGCCTCTCTTATAAACTAGCTCGTTGATTAACAAGATGATCAAAGGTTTCCTGATCATGGACATTGGATGTTGTTAATAACAAGGTCACAACATTGTTGGAATGATGTGATGAATATTCATCCGAAGTATAGCATTACGATCAAGGTCATTGTGTTTATATTTCTATAACATCATACGAAGTAATCTTAGTCCTTAGACCATGAGATCATGTTAATCACTAACACCGGAAGAGTATCTTGATAACATCAAACGTCACACCGTAACAGGGTGATTATAAAGATGTGTTCAGTGCTATGAAGGTGTTATGTTGAGGCTCATGGATCAAGAGTGGAATTTGTCCATCCCGATGACGGAGAGATATACTCTCGGCCCTCTTGGTGATATCACATTGGTTAGCTTGCAAGCAAGTGATTTGATCACTAGAATGTTATATCACGGGAACGAGAAAAGAGTACATGTCGGTAATGAGATCAAACTAGGTATGGAGATACCGATGATCGAATCTCGGACATGTAATATATCATGAGACAAAGGGATTGAGTTCATGCGTATAAGGTTCACACGATCACAGAAGTCATCGTTGAATATGTGGGAGTCGGTACGGATCTCCAGGTCTCGCTGATGATTATTGATCAGAGAGGGGTCTAGATCATGTATACTGTTGGAATTATGACCTAGAGGCAATAATAAAGATGTTATTATTATAATTCTTTTTCATGATAAAGTTTATATTCCATGCTAGAATTGTATTAAGCGGAAACTTTAATACTTGTGTGGTTTGTGAACAACACTGTGTCCCTAGTACGCCTCTATGGACTAGCTCATTGATCAATGATGGTTAAGGTTTCCTAACCATAGACATGAGTTGTCAATTGATAATGAGATCATATCATTGGGAGAATGATATGGTGGATAGACCCAAACAAAGCAGAGCAATTAGATCGTGTCATCGTGTTCGTCTTTGCGAAGCTTTTCCTATGTCAAATATTGTATTCCTTAGACCATGAGATAATGCAACTCCCTGGTATCGGAAGAAAGCTTTGAGGTCATCAAACGTCATCCTATGAGAGGGTGATCATAAAGGTGTCTCTCAGGTGATCGGAAAGTATCTGTTGGGTTGTATGTATCGAGATGGAATTTGTCCCTCCCAAGTCGGAGAGATATACTTCGGGCCCACTCGGTAATCAATATCAACACCGCTTGCAAGCATGTGGTTAAGGAGTTAATCACAAAGTGATATCGGATTACGGAACGAGTAAAGTACTTGCTGTGAACTAGATTGAACTAGGTATGACGGTACCGACGATCGAATCTCGGGCAAGTAAAATATCGCGAGACGAAGGGAATATATATATGGGATTGATTGAATCCTGGCATCATGGTTCATCCGATATGATCATCGATGAATGTGTGGGAGTCAATATGGGTGCCCAGACCCCGATGTTGATTATTGATAGAAGATCATGTCTGCATATTCTCGAACCCGCAGGGTCACACACTTAACGTATCTCGACGCTAGTATAGATTGGATAATTGGTTTATGAATTTTTGTTCGGAGTCTCGGATGGGATCCGGGATATCATGAGAGGTTCCGGAATGGTCCGGAGAATAAGATTCATATAAGGCAGTGCAGTTTTTGGAGTTCGGAATTGTTCCGGGTTAATCGGTATTGTACCGGAAGCTTCTAGAACCTTTCGGAAGGGGACCAACGTGGCCCCACCTTCCGGGAGGGGGCATGGGCCTATGAGGGAGTGTCCTGGCCGCTTTGGGCCAGGGGCACAAGGCCCCATAGGGCCCAGCCGATTCTAGAGAGATTTGACTCGTTTAAATCTCGGGATAGAATTTCTAGATAAGGGAGAGTTTAAATCGTTTAAACTAGAGATAGGATTTCTAGATAAGGGAGAGTTTAAATTGTTTAAACTAGAGATAGGCTTGGAGGAGGGGAAAGGGCTGGCCGCCCCCCTCTATATATAGAGGGGTGGTGCGCCCCCTCCCCCCACACACCTTCCTCCAAGCCCTAGCAGCCTTGCTACCTTCCTCTCTCCCTCCCGACTGTTTGTAGGCGAAGCCCTGCAGCAGAAATTCTCCACCATATAAACCACGCCGTCGTGTTGTAGATACAATCTATCTCTCCACCATACTCGCTGGTCCGAGGAAGGAGGAGATGTCGAGGTGCTGCACGTGTGCATCTCACGGAGGCACCGCCACTTGTGGTGCTAGATCGGATCGGATCGCGAGGAGGAGAAGCGAGTACGACTACATCACCCACGTTCCGACGAACGTTCCGCTGTGCGAATCTTCAAGGGTATGAAGATCTAATCCAATCTCTCTCGTTGTTTGCATCTCCTAGATTAGATCTTGGCTTTCCCTCTGTTCGCTCCGTAGAAAAATTTGATTTACTATGCCGCGAAACCCTTCAGTGGTATCAGAGCTAGATCTATGCGTAGATGTGTTTCACGAGTAGAACGCAACATGGTTGTTGCGGGCGTTGATGTTTTCTGTTGCAAGCCTCTTGTTTGTGTTCTTCTTATGACGCGGGATAGTGAGATTGAAGCGGTCCAGGCCAACCTTACGCAACGTCGTTCACGAGACCGGCTCCGCACTTGACGTGTGGCTTGTTCCACACATGCGGCTGGTGGATGTCAGTTTCTCTCACTATAGTTGTCATGGGATTAACACCGGAGTTTGGCAACCATAATATCACCGTTGTGGCTTTCCGTAGGTAAGAATCTTTCTTAGCATCTACTCCCATAAAGCCACGTAAAACATGCAACAACAAAGTAGAGGCGTCTAACCTGTTTTTGCAGGGAGTGTTTTCTGTGATATGGTATGGCCCAAGATGTGATGTGTATATTGTATGCGATGATCATGTTTTGTAATGTTTCACGACTTGCATGTCGATGAGTACACAACCGGCAGGAGCCATATGGTTGTCTTTATAATTGTGTATGACCTGCGAGTCAACTTCTTATACGCCATGTAATAGCTTTACTTTATCGCTAAGTAGTTAGCAATAGTTGTAGTTGCTATTCGTGGTGGAGGCAATCATGGTGGAGTGATGGAGATCATGCCGGAACGCACAAGATGGAGATCATTGCGCGAAGATTGGCTATACCATGTCACATAAAGTTATATGCATGTGATGTTTATCCTTTTATGTATCTTATTATGCTTAGATCGCGACGGTAGCATTATAAGATGATTCCTCACTTAAAGATCAAGATAAAAACTGTGTTCTCCCCAAGTATGCACCGTTGCGAAAGTTTGTCGTGTCCAAGCATCACGTGATGATCGGGTGCTATAGACTCTACGCTCACATACAACGGGTGCAAGCCAGTTTTTGCACACGCGGAAATACTTGGGTCTAACTTGACGAGCCTAGCATGTACAGACATGGCCTCGGAACACAAGAACCGAAAGGTTAAGCATGAGTCATATGAATGATATGATCGACACTTCGTTGTCCACCATTGAAACCACATCTCTTCTCGTGATGATCGGATTAGGTGTGGTGAATTTGGATCGTGTTCACTAAACAACTTGAGGGATGTTGAATTTAGTGGGAGTTCATCTAGTAATTTGATTAAGTTGAACTATTTATCATGAACATAGTCTAAATTGTACTTGCAAATACTGTAGATCACATGGCCAAATCCAACTTCAACTTCAACGTTTTTGCTGAGAAAGAAAAGCTTAGGAACAATGGGTCTAACTTCACCAATTGGTTCCGCAATCTAAGAATCATTCTGTCTGGCGGACAAAAGGACTATGTCCTTGTTAAAGCGTTAGGTGACCCCCCTGCTGCAACTGCGCCGGCTGATGAGAAAGCTGTCTATCAGTCGCGCAAAGATGATTATGGTGTGATTAAGAGCACCATGTTGTTTGCTATGGAACCGGAGCTTCAAAATCGTTTTGAAACCTATCCCGGGCCCTTTGAGATTCTCGAGGAGCTGAAAACCATGTTTCAGACTCAAGCCCGTTCTGAGAGATATGAGATCTCTGAGAAGTTCTTTAACTGCAAGATGGAGGAAGGGAGTTCCGTTAGTGAGCACGCCATAAAGATGTCGGGCTACACTCAACGCCTTGAGCAACTGGAATGCACGATTCCAGAGGAGCTCAAGATTGACAGGGTTCTGCAATCACTCCCTCCCAGCTACAAAAGTTTTGTAGTGACTCATAATCAGATTGGTTCCACTGATACGATCACCGAGCTCTTCGCAAAGCTGAAGGCTGCGGAAGTGGACATCAAGAAGGATAATCATGTGTTGATGGTCAACAAGCCCTCCTTTAAGAAAGGTAAGGGAGCAAAGAAGCCCTTCAAGAAGGGCGGCGGCAAGCGCAATGCCCCTGCTGAGAAGAAGCTCAGGTCTGGTCCCAAGCCGGACACTGAGTGCTTCTATTGCAAGGACAAGGGTCACTGGAAGCGCAACTGTCCGAAGTACTTAGAGGACAAGAAGGCTGGCACCATCAAAGGTATATTTGATATACATGTTATTGATGTTTTCCTTACTAGCCCTCGTTGTAGTACCTGGGTATTTGATACCGGTTCAGTTGCTAATATTTGTAATTCGAAACAGGAGCTACGGAATAGACGGCGGCTTGCGAGGGATGAGGTGACGATGCGCGTTGGCAACGGATCAAGAGTTGATGTGATGGCCGTCGGCACGCTCTCCTTAGTTTTACCTTCGGGATTAGTTTTAAACCTTAATAAATGTTATTATGTGCCTACGTTGAGCATGAACATCATTTCCGGATCGTGTTTATTGCAAGACGGTTATTCATTTAAATCGGAGAATAATGGTTGTTCTATTTATATGAGTAACATCTTTTATGGTCATGCACCTCTTGTGAATGGTTTATTTCTTCTAAATCTCGAAAGGGATGAAACACACATCCATAACATTGAGGCTAAGAGATGCAAAGTAGATAGTGATAATACTACTTATTTGTGGCACTGTCGTCTAGGTCATATTGGAGTAAAGCGCATGAAGAAACTCCATTCTGATGGACTTTTGGAGTCTCTTGATTTTGAATCATTTGACACATGCGAACCATGCCTCATGGGCAAGATGATCAAAACCCCGTTCTCCGGTATGATGGAGCGAGCAACGGACTTGTTGGAAATCATACATACCGATGTATGCGGCCGATGAGTGTTTCGACGCGCGGTGGATATCGCTATTTCCTCACTTTTACCGATGACTTAAGTAGATATGGGTATATCTATTTAATGAAACATAAATCTGAAACGTTTGAAAAGTTCAAAGAATTTCAGAATGAAGTGGAGAACCATCGTAACAAAAAGATTAAGTTTCTACGATCCGATCGTGGGGCGAATATTTGAGTTATGATTTTCTCACGCATCTTAAAGCAAGCGGAATTGTTTCGCAACTCACGCCACCCGGAACACCACAGCGCAATGGTGTGTCTGAACGCCGGAATCGAACCCTATTAGATATGGTCCGATCGATGATGTCTCTTACTGATTTGCCGTTATCATTTTGGGGTTATGCATTAGAAACCGCTGCATTCACTTTAAATAGGGCTCCATCTAAATCCGTTGAGACGACACCGTATGAACTGTGGTTTGGTGCTAAACCTAAGTTGTCGTTTCTTAAAGTTTGGGGATGCGAAGCTTACGTCAAGAAGTTGATGCCGGACAAGCTCGAACCCAAAGCGGAGAAATGCGTCTTCATAGGATACCCTAAGGAAACTATTGGGTATACCTTCTATCACAGAACCGAAGGCAAAGTGTTTGTCGCAAAGAACGGTTCCTTTCTTGAGAAGGAGTTTCTCTCGAAATAAGTGAGTGGGAGGAAAGTAGATCTAGACGAGGTTATTGAACCTTCTCTTGAATTGGAGAGTAGCGCAGCACCTGAAATTGTTCCAGTGCCGCCTGCACCAACAATAGAGGGAGCTAATGACAAGGATCATGAAGCTTCGGACGATGCTGCTACTGAACGTCGCAGGTCGACAAGGTCGCGTGCCCCTCCTGAGTGGTACGACAACCCTGTCTTGACTGTCTTGTTGGTAGAAGACAGTGAACCTACGAACTATGAGGAAGCGATGATGAGCCCAGACTCTGAGAAATGGCTGGAAGCCATGAAATCCGAATTGGGATCCATGAGCGAAAACCAAGTATGGACTTTGGTGGATCCTCCTAGCGACCGAAAGTCCATTGAGTGCAAATGGATATTCAAGAAGAAAACGGACGCGGATGGTAATGTTACCGTCTATAAAGCACGACTTGTCGCAAAAGGTTTTCGACAAGTTCAAGGTGTTGACTACGATGAGACTTTCTCTCCCGTAGCGATGTTTAAGTCCATTCGGATTTTATTA
Source organism: Avena atlantica (assembly GCA_910589765.1). Classification (NCBI taxonomy): domain Eukaryota; kingdom Viridiplantae; phylum Streptophyta; class Magnoliopsida; order Poales; family Poaceae; genus Avena; species Avena atlantica. The sequence continues at coordinate 357,782,668 of OU342734.1, read as the reverse complement.
GCAATTGCTGCGTTTCATGATTATGAAATATGGCAGATGGATGTCAAGACTGCTTTCCTCAATGGCAACATTGATGAAGAGTTGTATATGATGCAACCCGAGGGTTTTGTCGATCCTAAGGATGCTAGTAAAGTATGCAAACTTCAGCGTTCCATTTATGGACTGAAGCAAGCATCTCGGAGTTGGAACCTTCGTTTTGATCAAGTGATCAAGAGCTTTGGATTTGTTCCAAATTGCTACGAAGCTTGCATCTACAAGAAAGTGAGTGGGAGCTCGGTGATGTTTCTGGTACTGTATGTGGATGACATATTGATTATCGGAAATGACATCAACATGCTTAACGATGTGAAGAGTTATTTGAACAAGTGTTTTTCAATGAAAGACCTAGGTGAATCTGCTTATATATTGGGCATCAAGATCTATATAGATAGACAAAGACGCCTAATAGCTTTAAGCCAGAGTACATACCTAGACAAAGTTCTGAAAAGGTTCAGAATGGATAAGGCAAAGAAAGGTTCAGTGCCTATGTTGTCAGGTAAGATATTGAGCAAGGCTCAGTGTCCAGCTACGGTAAATGATAGGGAAGCTATGAGCAAAGTGCCTTATGCCTCGGCCATAGGTTCCATCATGTATGCCATGCTGTGTACTAGACCGGATGTGTCCAATGCTCTTAGTTTGACGAGCAGATATCAAAGTGATCCAGGAGTGGAACACTGGACAGCCGTGAAGAACATCCTAAAGTACCTAAATAGAACTAAAGAAATGTTCTTAGTCTATGGGGGTGATGAACATCTTGTCGTAAAAGGTTACGTCGATGCTAGTTTCAACACCGACAAGGATGATTCTAAATCTCAGACAGGATACGTTTATATTTTGAATGGAGGAGCTGTGAGCTGGAGAAGCTGCAAGCAAAGCGTGATCGCGGGATCTACAGTAGAAGCGGAATACATGGCTGCTGCAGAAGCGTCAAGTGAAGGAGTTTGGATCAGAAACTTCATCACTGAGCTTGGCGTGGTTCCAAGTGCATTGGACCCACTGGAGATATTGTGTGACAACACTGGCGCCATAGCACTCGCTAAGGAACCAAGATATCATCCAAAGACCAAGCATATCAACCGCAAGTTTCATATAATCCGAGATTATATAGCAGATGGAGATCTGAAGATTAGCAAAGTACATACGGATCTGAATGTCGCAGATCCATTGACTAAACCTCTTCCACGTGTAAAACATGATCAACACCTCAGTGCCATGGGTGTGAGATTGTTGCCAAATGTAAACTAGATTATTGACTCTAGTGCAAGTGGGAGACTGTTGGAATTATGCCCTAGAGGCAATAATAAAGATGTTATTATTATAATTCTTGTTCATGATAAAGTTTATATTCCATGCTAGAATTGTATTAAGCGGAAACTTTAATACTTGTGTGGTTTGTGAACAACATTGTGTCCCTAGTACGTCTCTATGGACTAGCTCATTGATCAATGATGGTTAAGGTTTCCTAACCATAGACATGAGTTGTCAATTGATAATGAGATCATATCATTGGGAGAATGATATGGTGGATAGACCCAAACAAAGCAGAGCAATTAGATCGTGTCATCGTGTTCGTCTTTGCGAAGCTTTTCCTATGTCAAATATTGTATTCCTTAGACCATGAGATAATGCAACTCCCTGGTATCGGAAGAAAGCTTTGAGGTCATCAAACGTCATCCTATGAGAGGGTGATCATAAAGGTGTCCCTCAGGTGATCGGAAAGTATCTGTTGGGTTGTATGTATCGAGATGGAATTTGTCCCTCCCAAGTCGGAGAGATATACTTCGGGCCCACTCGGTAATCGATATCAACACCGCTTGCAAGCATGTGGTTAAGGAGTTAATCACAAAGTGATATCGGATTATGGAACGAGTAAAGTACTTGCTGTGAACGAGATTGAACTAGGTATGACGGTACCGACGATCGAATCTCGGGCAAGTAAAATATCGCGAGACGAAGGGAATATATATATATATGGGATTGATTGAATCCTGGCATCATGGTTCATCCGATATGATCATCGATGAATGTGTGGGAGTCAATATGGGTGCCCAGACCCCGCTGTTGATTATTGATAGAAGATCATGTCTGCATATTCTCAAACTCGCAGGGTCACACACTTAACGTATCTCGACGCTAGGATAGATTGGATAATTGGTTTATGAATTTTTGTTCGGAGTCTCGGATGGGATCCGGGATATCATGAGAGGTTCCGGAATGGTCCGGAGAATAAGATTCATATAAGGCAGTGCAGTTTTTGGAGTTCGGAATTGTTCCGGGTTAATCGGTATTGTACCGGAAGCTTCTAGAACCTTTCGGAAGGGGACCAACGTGGCCCCACCTTCCGGGAGGGGGCATGGGCCTATGAGGGAGTGTCCTGGCCGCTTTGGGCCAGGGGCACAAGGCCCCATAGGGCCCAGCCGATTCTAGAGAGATTTGACTCGTTTAAATCTCGGGATAGAATTTCTAGATAAGGGAGAGTTTAAATCGTTTAAACTAGAGATAGGATTTCTAGATAAGGGAGAGTTTAAATTGTTTAAACTAGAGATAGGATTGGAGGAGGGGAAAGGGCTGGCCGCCCCCCTCTATATATAGAGGGGTGGTGCGCCCCCTCCCCCCCACACACCTTCCTCCAAGCCCTAGCAGCCTTGCTACCTTCCTCTCTCCCTCCCGACTGTTTGTAGGCGAAGCCCTGCAGCAGAAATTCTCCACCATATACACCACGCCGTCGTGTTGTAGATCCAATCTATCTCTCCACCATACTCGCTGGTCCGAGGAAGGAGGAGATGTCGAGGTGCTGCACGTGTGCATCTCACGGAGGCACCGCCACTTGTGGTGCTAGATCGGATCGGATCACGAGGAGGAGAAGCGAGTACGACTACATCACCCACGTTCCGACGAATGTTCCGCTGTGCGAATCTTCAAGGGTATGAAGATCTAATCCAATCTCTCTCGTTGTTTGCATCTCCTAGATTAGATCTTGGCTTTCCCTCTGTTCGCTCCGTAGAAAATTTTGATTTACTATGCCGCGAAACCCTTCATTATTCGCGAACCGTAGGGTGACACACTTAAGGGATATCGACACCATTCGGAGCAAATGATATGACAGAAAAAGAAAAAGGAAAGCGCGGGAATTTATTTCACTAGACACCAAAACTGTTTCGGTTGAAATTGCTGAAACTGTTTGTGCATGTGAAATTGAAATGTTATAAGGGGTTTTATGTGAATGTTTGTTAATTAAAGTAATTAATAAAATTCTGAATAAATAAAAGAGTTTTATTTAAATGAGAGCTTGCATTAAATTTGGTGGAAATTTAATGCATGTGAGTGGATTTTTGAGTGGAGGCTCTTTTATGGGAGTGGAGGATTTTCATTTTGAGTGGGAGCTCCACCCACATGAATGTGGAAGAGGTGGGGGAAGCCCACCATGGCTGGGCGCATGGCCCCTTGGGTTCCCCCCTCTCCCTATAAAAGGCCCCCCTCTCATCGTCTCAAAGCACACCTCCTCGCGAAGGATCTCTCTCCCCCTTTAGAATTTCCCCATGGTTTCACATCAGCGAGATACATGTTCCTGGTGGATTTTTCTGGAAGGATTTGTTGCTTCTGCTGCTTCGCTGGAGCGAGGGCGTGGAGGTTGTCGGGGTACCCGGACGTGTGTGCGATCACGGATGCACCACTGCTTTGCGGTGCTGGACTTGATGGTGCTGGACCGGCTGGACCAGATGGACTTCATCACGATCTTGAGATTGGCAAGCGTTCGACTACATCATCCACGAGTACAACCTCGTTAACGCTATTCGGTCTTCGAGGGTATGAATTCTATGGATGTATATCCACATGTTTATTGTATCTAGTAGATAGATCTTGGTAAATAGTTGTTCCCATCATATGAAATTTTTTGTTTTATGTGCTACGAACCCTTCGGGATAACCCACTTGGTTTTCTGTTTGGGAAAACTACTACCACTGCTAGGGTAGTAGATGAACCACCTCCTGTTGAGATAGATCCTTTTAAGATACGTACAAGTATTGTTGACCGTGTTATGGATAATTATTATTTTGGGGATGGAACTCTCCATCCTGGTGATCACTTGCTTTTTATCCATGAATTATGCGGGTTGTTTAAGTGTGCAGGTATCACAACTGAACAGGTGAAGAAGAAGTTACTCTCCATATCCTTGAAAGGGAGAGCTGAAGAATGGTATAAGCTACTGAAGAATGGACAATCCATGGAATGGGAGGAGATGACATCTCTCTTTTACTCTAAATTTTATCCTCCCAGTGAAATTCATAAGGATAGAAATCTTATATATAACTTTTGGCCTCTTGATGGAGAGAGTACAACTCAAGCTTGGGGGAGATTGAAGTTATTAATGCTTAAATGTCCTATTCATGAACTCCCTAACAATATTATTCTCAATAATTTTTATGCTAGGCTTTCTCTTCATGATAAAGATTTACTAGATGCTTATTGTGCTGGATCATTCACACGTATGAAGGAAGAAGCTAAATGGGATCTCTTAGACCGTATTCAAGATAACACTAAAGCTTGGGAGAATGACAAAGGAAGAAAGTCAGGTATAAACTATGATTATGAATGCATTAAATCTTTTATGGGAACTGATGACTTCCGTGATATTAGCAATGAGTTTGGTCTTGGTTCCCAAGTTCTTGCGAATTTTTTTAATGTTTTTTGCTTCTTATATTGAGATTCCCAAGAAAGAGTGGGGCAAGTACCATGCTCCATATAAAGACATTGTTACCCATGTTCCTGTCGGTGAAGAGGTTCGTACTGTTGATCCTATTTTTCCTAAACCTTATGTTGAGAAGATCCCTTTTCCCTCCAAGGTAAAGTAACATTCTATTTTAGCTAATGCGGTTAGTAAAGGCGCAAAGAAAACTGTAGGGTCTGATGAGTTTATTGATATTGAGCCTGTGGTGGCTATTGTGAAAGATCTTGTCACTAAAAATATAGAGGATGAGCATATTGTCTTATGTGAAGACGCTACTAATATTGTTTCTCATCCTAAGAAAGTTAGAAAAGCTAGTGTCCGTGTGCTTTTTGTTAAAATTAGCAGTCATAGCTATTATGGTTTATGTGATATTGGTGCTAGTTCTAGTGCTATTCCTTATGAGCTTTACAGGGAAATTATGCATGAGATTGGTCCTTGTGAGTTTGAGGACATTGATGTAGTTATTCACCTTGCTAATATAGAGCAAGTTTTCCCCATTGGCATTGTAAGAGATGTGGAGGTCATTTGTGGTAAGATTAAATATCCTGCTGATTTTCTAGTACTTGGCAAAGAAGCTAGTAAAACCTATCCTATTATCTTTGGTAGACCCTTTCTGAATACTTGTGGGGCTATCATAGACTGTAGGAAGGAAAAAGTTTTTAATAAGTTTGCTGGAGAAGTCTTATGAGTTTAATTTTTCCAAATTTGCCAAAACTCCTTATGAAAATGAACTGCCTGATGATGATTTCAGGGTTGAACAATTTTATGCTATTTCTCTTACTCCTAACAATGCCTTGCAGCAATTTATGGAAGATCATGAAAGTGATGCCTTCATGAAGGAAAGAAATGAGATTGACAAGGTTTTACTTCGTCAGCCTGAGTTACTTAAGCATAACCTACTTGTGGAAGACTTGGGTACCACACTACCACCTAAAGGGGATCCTGTTTTCGAATTAAAACCCTTACCTGATGATCTTAAATATGCTTATCTTGATGATAAGAAAATATATCCTCTTATTATCAGTTCTAAACTTTCAGGAAAGGAAGAGGAAAGGTTATTGGAGATATTGAAGAAACACCTAGGAGCTATGGGCTATACTCTTGATGATTTAAAGGGGATTTCTCCTACTATATGTCAGCATTCTATTAATATAGAACCTGATGCAAAACCAGTTGTTGAGCACCAACGCCGTCTAAATCCTAAGATGAAGGATGTGGTAAGAAATGAGGTATTAAAACTCCTTGATGCTGGTATTATTTATCCTATTGCTGATAGTAAATGGGTTAGCCCTGTCCATTGTGTTCCCAAGAAAGGGGGAATAACTGTTGTGCCTAATGAGTACAATGAGCTTATACCCCAAAGAGTAGTGGTTGGGTATAGAATGTGCATTGATTTTAGAAAGATTAATAAAGTTACTAAGAAAGATCATTATCCTTTGCCCTTTATTGATAAAATGCTTGAGAGGTTGTCCAAAAAGACTCACTTTTTCTTTCTTGATGGTTATTCTGGGTTTTCTCAAATTGCTGTGAAAGCACAGGATCAGGAGAAAACTACTTTCACTTGTCCTTATGGTACTTACGCTTATAGGCGTATGCCTTTTGGTTTATGTAATGCTCCTGCTACCTTTCAGAGATGTATGTCTGCTATCTTTCATGGTTGTTGTGAAGAAATTGTGGAGGTTTTCATGGACGATTTTTCTGTCTATGGAACTTCTTTTGATAACTGTTTGCACAACCCTGATAAAGTTTTGCAGAGATGTGAAGAAACCAACCTTGTTCTTAATTGGGAGATATGCCATTTCATGGTTAATGAAGGGATTGTTCTTGGACACAAGATCTCTGAAAGAGGCATTGAAGTTGACAGATCCAAAATTGAAGCAATTGAGAAGATGCCTTGTCCTAGAGATATCAAAGGTATTCGTAGTATCCTCCGTCATGTTGGTTTCTATAGGAGGTCTATTAAGGATTTCTCCAAAATTTCAAAGCCTCTTACTAATCTTATTCAAAAATATGTACCTTTTGTTTTTGATGATGATTGTAAGGAAGCTTTTGAAACTTTGAAAAAGGCTTTGACAACTTCTCCTATAGTCCAACCACCTGATTGGAGTTTACCTTTTGAAATTATGTGTGATGCTAGTGATTTTGTTGTGGGTGTTGTCCTTGGACAACGTGTTGACAAGAAGTTGAATGTTATTCATTATGCTAGTAAGACTCTTGATGCTGCTCAAAAGAATTATGCTACTACTGAAAAAGAGTTCTTAGTTGTAATCTTTGCTTGTGATAAGTTTAGGCCTTATATTGTGGACTCTAAGGTTACTATTCATACTGATCATGCTGCTATTAAGTACCTTATGACAAAGAAGGACGCTAAGCCTAGGCTTATTAGGTGGGTGTTACTTTTGCAAGAGTTTGATTTGCATATTGTGGATAGGAAAGGTGCTGATTATCCTGTTGCCGATAATTTATCTCGTTTGGAGAACATTTCTTTTGACCCATTGCCTGTTAATGATAGTTTTTCAAATGAGCAGTTAGCTGTAATAAGGGTAAGTCCGCATGAGAGTCCTTGGTATGCTGATTATGCTAACTTTATTGTTTCCAAGTATTTGCCTCCAACCTTTACAGTCCAGCAAAGAAGGGAAATTCTTTTATGATCTGAGGCATTACTTATGGGATGACCCACACTTATATAAAGAAGGAGTAGATGGTATTATGCGAAGATGTGTCCCAGAATATGAACAACAAGAGATATTGAGAAAATGTCATGGCAGTGCTTATGGAGGACATCATGCTGGGGATAGAACCGCACAAAAAGTTTTACAATCAGGTTTTTAATGGCCTACTCTCTTCAAGGACGCAAGGAAGTTTATTTTATCGTGTGACGAATGTCAAAGAGTTGGTAACATTTCTAGAAGCAATGAAATGCCTATGAATTATTCTCTTGTTATTGAACCATTTGATTGTTGGGGATTTGACTTTATGGGGCCTTTTCCTCCTTCAAAGGGGTATACTCATATTCTTGTTGTTGTTGACTATGTTACAAAGTGGGTGGAAGCCATACCTACAAACAATGCTGATGGTAATACCTCTTTGAAAATGCTTAAAGATGTCATTTTTCCTAGGTTTGGTGTACCTAGATATCTCATGGCTGATGGAGGCTCTCATTTCATTCATGGGGCTTTTAGAAAAACTCTCGCTAAGTATGATGTAAACCACATAATTGCTTCAGCTTATCACCCCCAGACTAGTGGGCAAGTAGAACTTTCCATTAGGGAAATTAAATCTATCTTGCATAAGACTGTCAATAGATCTAGAAAAAATTGGGCTAAAAAATTGAAAGACGCTTTGTGGGATTATATAACTTCTTACAAAATCTTATGGGAATGTCTCCTTAGAAAATGGTATATGGGAAAGCTTGTCACTTGCCTTTAGAATTAGAACACAAAGCTTATTGGACAGTGAAAGAATTAAATAGAGATTTTAGACTCGCTGGTGAGAAAAGACTGCTAGACTTAAGTAATCTAGATGAGTGGAGAGGTGAAGCTTAGGAAAATTCTAGGCTCTTTAAGGAAAAGTAAAAAGATGGCATGATAGGAGAATTCTAAAAAGGGAATTCCATGTTGGTGAGAAAGTTCTTTTGTATAGGTCTCGTCTCAGATTTTTTCAGGAAAACTACTCTCAAAATGGGAAGGACCTTCTATTATCAAGGAAGAATACCGCTCAGGAGCCATAAAAATCTCTTCTCTAAAGGATGACACAACACAGGTGGTTAATGGGCAAAGATTAAAACACTATATTTCTAGATATTCCTATAACGAAGATGTTGATGTCATTCGAATGACGACTCCCAAATAATTTATCAGAAACCAAACACCAGAGTGTGCAGAGTTCGTCTTTGAATAGGTAAAAGTGGTGAAAATAGAAGGTTCGTGAAACTCCAATCTTTATATTTTTTTGATGTTTTTAATACATAAGGGAAGTTACGAGACGGAACTGAAGAGGAGACAGAGCCCGGGGTGGACACACCCACCCCAGGCGCGGGCCCAGCCTGGCCGCGCCTGAGGGGGGTGTTCCCCCCTCGCACTCTGCCTCCGTCTTGTTCCATGTCGAAAATAAAAAGATTGCTGAGATGCTTACTGTCTGCTTGCCTTGTCATTTTGGTTATGGGAAAGATCCTCTACCATGTTCAAGGGGTACCCCGTTGGCGGTTCTCGATGATATTCAAATACTTACAGTGACAAGAACTTGCCTGGGCCCTAAGTTGAGTATCCATGAGGAGTGGCCCTCATATTCAAGGGACATGATATTGCCAACTTATATTTCGTCAAGCATATACTCCATCTTTGTTCACTTTAACCTTAACCATCACAAGATGCTTATGATAGGGGCAATGAGGGCTCAAAGCTAGTAAGTACCATAATCTTTTGGAAGCTCTTTATGACTTGTAATCCCTGCTTCCCTCTATGAAGGGACCTTTCTTCCACTTCCAAGTTGAGTCAGTAAACCTATTTCCTCTCTATCTCAAGCAAGCATTTGAGTTGTTGTGTTTCAAGCATCCATATGGTGTTTTATTCAATCATGTTGTTTATCTTCCTTGTTTGCACAAAACACTTGTGAAAAACCTTTTTGAGCAAAGAGCGCTCCTATTTTGAAACTTCTACAAAAATCTTGTTGCGAAACTATTTGCCAAGTGTTCTCTAACCAAGAACAAGTTTGCCAATTCCAATTATGATTTATCTTTATGCATCTCTATTGTGACTATTGTGCTTGGTTGCAAGCTAAGTTATATAATGGTGAGTTGCTTTCTTCTATGAGTTCTGCAAAGGTAAGTGTGATGCTTCTTGTTCATATTCTTTTATCGACACTTCACTCCATAAACCTGTGGACATGTTTATTGAGCTCAATATTCGCTTGGGGACAAGCGAAGTCTAAGCTTGGGGGAGTTGATACGCCCAATTTGCATCACCATTCTATATCATAATTTACCTCTATTCATTGATATTTGTCTTATTATGAGGTATTACTTATGGATTTATTTTACCGAAGGATGACTGGAGCCAGAAGGAGGAGCGAAGGGGGCCGCAGGGGGCCCACACCCCCTAGGCGCGGGCCCACCTAAGGTCGCGCCTAGGGCAGGTGTGGCCCACCTGCCTGGCTCCCGACTCTCCCCCTTCGCCTATAACTTCCCCTCGGAACCCTAATACACGAGGGGGGCAACCACAGATAGATTTCCACCGCCTCTGGGGGCGGAAAACACCAAGAGAGAAAGATCTCTCCGGCAGACAGATCTCTTCCAGGGGAATTCCTTCCCGGGGAGGGGAGACCGTCACCATCATCACCATCATCAACCTAGGCTTCATCGGGATCAGCATCATCATACACACCATCATCTCCACCAGCACCATCATCACCACTCCATCCCGCTGTAACAATTGTGTTGGATATTGCTATAGTTCGTAGGGGAAAGTTTCCCGGTGTTAATTACTATTGTAGTTGATGCTTGTTAGTGGAACCATTGGATTATTGTTTATGTTCATATTGTTATCCATTACCATATCATCTTTGATCTTGATCCATATGATGTCTTGTGAGTATTTCATTGTGTTCTTGAGGACATGGGAGAATTCATGTTGTTAGTAGTGAATCTGTGATGAGTTATTATTCGATGGTTTAGTATTTAAGTTGTGGTGCTATTCTTCTAGTGGTGTCATGTGAACGTCGACTACATGACACTTCACCATTTATGGTCCTAGGGGGATGCATTGTGTATTTGGCTACTAATCGCGGGGTTGCCGGAGTGACAGAAACCTGAACCCCCGTTAGGACACCTTTGCACAAGGGAGTGTAGGATCTCAGAGTTTAAGGCTATGGTTAGATTTATATCTTAATTACTTTCCTGTAGTTGCAGATGTTTGCAGGGGGTTTAATCACAAGTATGTATTAGTCCTAGGAAGGCCGGTATGTTAGCACAGGTTCACCCACACAACACTTACAAACACCAAAGAAGAGTACTCAGCTATTTGCAGCGAAAGCACTTGACAGATTCCCATTTGTCCTCGAGAACGTTTGGTCCTTATAAGTATTTACACCGGCTTGTCCTTTGCTAAGAAAGGATTGGGCCACTTGCTCCATTTGTTCGTTACTTCTGTTACTTGCTCTTTGTTTTGTTGCCTTGTCAGAAAACCACTAAAAATTCATTTGCTAAGTATTCACAGGGATTTCCTGCTCCATACCACTGTTCAGCACCTTCTGCTCCTTGTTGGGATCGACACTCCTATTTATCAAAAATACTACGATACACCCCCTATACTTGTGGGTCATCAACAACGGCGCACTGAGCTGACGGCATGGCGAAGGGTGTAGGCTGGTGCGGTGCCTCTTGGCGATCATCACGGGCTTAATGGCACGGCAAGGGGCGGTCGAGAACGGTCGGAACGGGTCGACGATATACGTGGAACCGACGGCGTTTTCGACGATGCACATGTGTTGCTGGTCACGCGGCGGCGAACGGGCAGGGGGTAGCTAGGGTCATGGCGCATGCAGTGATGCACGGCGAGGGCGAGGCGCGGCGTGTGCGGGCGTGTCGGATGCGGCGCTTTGGCGCGCGCTCGGCATGGCAGAGAGAAAAATGGGCGTGGCTATTCTCAGTGGTCCAGGGCCTGGTTGCGCTCGAGGGTTGGATAAGGGGTGGCGGTAGACGGTGGCCTGCCTCGTAGACATCGTGGATGGGCGCGGCGCTGCCTCCTGCGTGCTGGCCATGGTCGGCTAGCAAGGGTGAGTTCGGGTGGCATGGCACTGGTGCTAGGTCAGGGTTAGTAGCTTGTTCAATGTTGTGTTGGATGCTGGGGGTGACAAGGGGAGTAAGTTGAGGACAATTGTTTGATCAAACACTGCTCAAAATAGTAGAAGTTAGGCACTGGTTTACTTTGCTCACCATCTGTTTGATGAAATGGCCGCATGAACTTTACATTTGAATTTTTGGATGAATTTTGGTGAGTGCTCTGGTTACATGCTTGGTAATATATGGTTGCTTGGGTTTGCCAAGGTGAAATGGTTTGATTGGGTTTTGAGAAATGGTGATCTTAGTAACTACACTTGATTCAATTTTGAACTGTCCTTTAAATAGATTTGGAATTTGTTTCTGCTGGTTTTGAAAGTGGGCTTGGGTTCATTTTTACTTGATCTAGCAAGGGGTGAAAAGAATTGGATTTGTTTCTGTTAGAAATCTTGGACTAGGAACACTCAAAGTGGTCTAGTGGTTAACTTTGATCAAAATGACCATTTGCTTATATATCTTATTTTTTATTTTCTCTTCATTTGATTCTGCTTGGAAATGATCTAGATGATATTGTTTTAATCTTTAAACCAATCCTTGCCATTCATAGCAATCAAACATGGCATTGCAAGCATTCATGCATTCATCACACACACATATGCATTCATATTTATTTTAATAACAAAAGTTTTTGATAACCCTAAACTTGGGTGATTAGAACTTGATAACCTTGATTAATATTTTTGGGATGTTACAGCATGTCACCTTAAATATTATTATTTGTATCACTCACCTACTCGAGGACAAGCAGGAGTTAATCTTGGGGATGCTTGATACGTCGTAAACGTATCTATAATTTTTTAAGTTCCATGCTTGTTTAGTATCCACTTTGCTTTGCTTTTTCTACACTTTGAGGTATTTTTATATGTTTTCCGAAACTAACCTATTAACAAGATGCCATAGTACCAGTTGTATGTTTTATTCTGTTTTTGGTTCCAGAAAGCCATAAAATGAATATTCTTGGAATTGGACGGGACAAAAGCCAAAGTCAATATTTCACCGAGGAGAACACGGATCCAGAAGACGAGACGGAGGAGGGCCTCGAGGGGGCCACACCCCCTGGCCGCGCGTCCAGGCCTGGCCCGCTCCTAGGGGGTGCGGCCGCCTCAGGCACCCCCTCGGCCTCCCTCTTTGCCAATAAGAAGCCCACGATACCAAAACCCTAAGTACCCAATCGATCTTCCATGAAACAGTCCATAGCCGCCGCCACCATCGTCCCTAGATCGGGGGGATCTAAAGCTCTTCCCGGCATCCTGCCGTAGGGGAGAGATTATCCCGGAGGCCTTCTTCATCACCATGCCAGCCTCCAGTATGATGCGTGAGTAGTTCCACCTTAGACTATGGGTCCATACAGTAGCTAAATGGTTGTTTCTCCTTCTTTGTGCTACCATGTTTAGATCTTGTGAGCTCCGTTCATGATCAGGATAATCTATTTGTAATCATGCATGTTGTGTTTGCGGCGATTCGGTGGATATTGACATTACTTTGTCAGATTGATTAATGATTCTATCTTGTCATTATGATTGTTGATTCTATCATGTCTGTGTTGTTTGAGATCTTGCATGCTCTCCATTTCTAGTAGCTATCTTGGCCAGGTAGATGCTAGTAAATCCAAGAGGGAGTATTTATGATCGATAGTGGGTTCATGCCTCTATTGAATCTGGGGAAGTGATAGAAATCTCTAAGGTTGTAGATGTGATGTTGCCACTAGGGAGAAAACAACAATCTCTTGTTCATGGAACAATTGTATTGTTTACCTTAATACTGGAGGGGGTTCGGATGATAACCTAAAGGTGGATTACTAGTCATAGATGCAGTTGGATGGCGGTCTATGTATATTGTTGTATTGTCCAATCAAATCTCATTGGATCATGAATGACTAGTATTGCATTGTTATGCCTTGCTCTATCCTGTCAATTGCCCTGTTGTAATTTATTTACCCATCATGTTATGTCATCTATCTTAAGGAGAACACTTCTAGTGAACTATGGACCCTGGTCCAATCTTTACCATTGATACATCTTCTACTTTTATTGTTTACTTTCTACAAGATACCATTACTTTCCACACTATACGTTTAATCCTTTGTTTTCAGCAAACCAGTGAGATTGACAACCTCACTGTAAGTTGGGGCAAAGTCTTGAGTTTGTGTTGTGCAGGATTCCAAGTTGTTAGAAACACCTTGGAGTTGTTTCCTTGCTCCTACTGATTCGATAACCTCGGTTTCATAACTGAGGGAAAGCTTGATGTTGTGCTCATCATACCTTCCTCTTGGGGTCTCCCAACGAAGCTCTACTATTGAGCCGCATCAAGACTCCATGCCGCCAATGTTGTTCATGCTTTTCATTAACACGTTCAACGGGGTGATGGATAAGGCCTTGGAGTTTGGCATGCTGAGACACACCGCATCTCGAGAGTTGGTGACGTCTCTCTCTCCCTTTACGTGGACGACCTGGTGATCTTTAGCCACCCATATGAGGCTAAGATGTGCATGGTGCACGCGTTGCTGGCCTCTTTGGTGAGGCATCCGAGTTACACACCAACTATGCCAAATGCCCGGTCTTCCCGATTGCTTGCTATGATGAGGAGACCCATCAAGCGGCGGCAGTTATGGAGTGCCAGTTGGCACCCTTCCACATCAAATACCTAGGGATTCCTTTGTCGCTGCAACGGTTGTTCGCAACAACGCTTCAGGCCCTGGTCGACGGTAGTGGAAACCGGGTGCCAATTGGAAAACTTCCATGATGACGAAGGAGGGACGCCTTGCACTAGTCAGATCGGTGATCCTGGTAATTCCCCTCCACCATATCATTGTGTTAGGGATCAATAAGCAAACACTCAAACAAATTCAGAAGATAGTGAGGAGCTTCTTATGGACAGGGAGAGAGGAGGCAAGCGGTGGACACTGCCACGTCAGTTGGGCTACGGTTAGTATGACAAAGTGCTATGGCATCTTGGGAGTGCCCGACCTTGCTCGGATGGCGACCAGCCTTCGAACTCACTATATTTCGAGGATGCGCACTGATCCACTGCGGCATTCGCTTGGCTTGGATATACGTTTCTCCCAGATAGAGATGCAAGTGTTTGACGCATCCACTATGATTTCGGTGGGCGATTGAGCCATGAATCTATCCTGGTTGGACCGATGGCTCGGTAGGAAGAACATTGAGGAAACGACACCAGAGCTTTTCGCGCCAATTCCCAAATGTGATAGGAAGCATTGCATGGTGTGGCATCCCGCAAAACCACTACTAGAAAATCGCGTTGTTTTTGTGCATTGCATCATCATGAAGGCAGGCTCATGTCATCATGCCACATTGCATTTGAGCATCGTCATCGTCTTGCATCTGTTCGCATAAAACTATTTTCGAGGAAACCCAAATTGTTTTCTAAAACGCCCCGTCTTTTATTCAAACGCCAAACCCGGGTCTCCGGATTATTTTGTTTTGTTGCTATCGGTTTGCACACGGCCCGTTTAAAACAAATAATAGTTATATTAATTTTAGCGGGGGCAGTCGAACGGGCCGTCCCGACCCGAACGACCACCCCCAGATTTTAAAACGGTCCAACCTGCCGCCCCATCTAATCCTACATCCACCTAATATTCTACCCACCCCTACCTGGCCACCTCACCCTGCCCTATAGCATCTCGCCACCTCAGCACACCCTCTCCCTCCACCAATCCCTCTCTGCCACCTAATCCCACCAGCCTCACCCCCTCCTCTCTCTCCCCTCCTATCCGCCTGGCCTACCCGCCACGTGGCCCCGGCCCACCTAACACTCACCCCACCAACCCCAGACCCACTCCCCCTGTCCCACGCCCCTGGGCCCCACCCCAGGCACGCGCCCCACGCGGCTGGCCGCCGCCTGCCCCGGCCGTCCCGCCACCGACACCTCCCCGCTGCCCCAACCCCCGTCCCTCCTGCGCCCCTGTCCCGCGTGCTCGCCTGCCAGGTCGCCGGCGGCGCGCCCCGCACCGGCGACCCGCGCGCAGCCCCGCGTCCTCCTCCTCGCCCTAGCCGGCAGCCGCTCGCCTCCCTCATCGCTTCCGCGCCCCGCCGCTGGCCGCGCTCCGCGCCGGTCCCGCGCTCGTCGGTACCCCGCAGCGTCCTCCATCCGCCGCCCGACGCCGGCGTAGCCTAGCCGCCTCCGCGAGCCGCCCCTTCACCGCGTCCCCGCCGGAGTTCGGCCGCGTGCACACCTCCTTCCACGCCCCGCCTGCGAGCCCGCGCGCGTCCCGCACGCCACCTCCCCGCCTCGCCGTCGCAGGAACCGCCCGCCGCCGGCCCGTCCCCGCAGCTTCCGCCGCCGCAGCTCGCCTCTCCGGTGTCGTCGACCCCGCGCCGCCGGCCGCGACGCCCCCGCTCGCCTTCGTCGCCGGCGCGCCGCCCAGGAGCTCACCGCCCTCCACGCGCGCCCGTGCTCTGCCACGTCCCCATTCAGCGCCGCCAGGCCCCTCCTCCACCGGCTGCGTCCGCCGCCGCTGGGCGCGACCGCTCCGAGCCCGCCCGTCGCCCTGAGCCAAGCCTCGCGGGACCTTCCTGTTGCCGCCGCTGCCGCTTCCTCCATCGGGGCTCACCGTGGGACCCGCCCTCTGGTTGTAGCGTGTTCGCCCAGGCACCTGCTAGGAGTCCCTCTGGTTGACTCCCAACACCAAGATCTTCGGACGCCGATGCGAAATACGCCCAGGACTACCTCATGGATCTGAAGACCGAACCTCTCGGACGTCAAGCTCTTCCTTCCGGATCCCGAAGACCCTGCGGTCGAACCTCGTTGAACCCCAGTGGAACCTCAAGACCTTCCGACACCGAGACCCCGACGCGACAAGTACTTCTTCCCGGACGCCAAGATCGCCTTCGCGGACCTGAAGGCCGAACCCTCGAACGCCAAGTACTTCACCCGAAGCCAAGACCGACTCGATGGCGCGGGCCCGACAAGATCCCCGTGACGACAAGAACGGCACCGACCAAAACGAACCCAATGCGTCCCGGCACCGAACCAAGTCCTGCTTCCCGGATTGCCGAGGTCACCGACACAGGACAACAAGACCTACCCCCGACCCGAGACCCTAACCCCGGAGCCGAGAACGGAACCGTCGAACCCTGGACCCTGGACCCCGGACCCCGAACCCCGGAACCCCCAAGATCTGCCGAACCCTAAATGTGTGACCCTTTTCCTCGAACTCTATTTTATAACATAACAACTTGTTGCATATATATAAATTGTCATACTCGCAGGCATATCTGTGGTTTGGGGGCCTTATGCCGATTCACCTAATAATTAAATATGGGGCCCATATGCGGGCAAATCTAGTCTCATATCGACCTCATTTAAACATGTGTAGCGAACCGGTTCCATCTGTTGCATTGCTAAACAACACTTAATTTGCGGGGGTCCTTAATAACATGAACCACCTAACTAATTGTCGGGACCCCGGTTCCGCTTAATCTTGACCTAATTGCATCGCACCTTGCCATGCCATCCATCATACATGCATCATGCCGATCTTCTGCCGTTGTATTAAATATTGCATCCGGTGTTTATTCTAGCGTTTTGCTTCTTCGCGGATAAGGCCGTTGAGTTGATGTGAGCTTCGCCCCGATCTTCGGGGGAAAACCTTCGACAATGTTTTCAGGCGAGCATCTCCCCCTTTCTACCTATCTTACTTTTATAGTCTTTATTTCCCTCCTGTTGATCTATTGCTATCTGTGTTGCGATGCTTTAGTTTCCGTACCTGCGATATACCATGCAGCCCTATATTGCCTTGGACACACCCTATTACCTGTTGTTTGTTAGATAGTTGGACTTGCGCGTCGTAGTTGCTTGCTCAAGTGCTGATGTGTGTCGCCATATGCCACAGTTGCTGATGTATTGCCGCATGTTGATGTTGGAGATGATTCTAGCTTTACTTAACGTCACTTTAATTTCTGTTTAACAACTAAAATTGATAAGCAGAGGCATCGGTGGGTGATAGATAATATTTGGTTTCCGAACGCCCACTTGTGTCCCGTAAGACCCCGAGTACTTGATACCTGTTCCTTGATTTATCGCGCTATCCACATCCGGGAGGTATATGGGACCCCCTTAGCCAGAGCTTGATTCCGTCTTATTTCTTGGGGCCACAAACTAGTTTGAGGTTTTATTACTATCCTGTACCTATGCCATGCTTTACTGCTTTATTTACGATTGTGCGAGGTACTGCACACTGTACTGTTTAGGATCGGGACACGATTCCGCGGTGTCGACAAGCCCCGTTTGGGGTTCCCAGTCGTTCACAGCCGTATTACCCAGTACCTTGAGGCCGTCTCGGAGCTTGCTTACTCCGTTGCGGGATCTACTTAAGGGGTGGCCCCCTGAAATATTTCTGAATCTTGCGATTGCTCTGTCGTGAAGACCTCGTTGGGTTTTGATTTGGTTTTTCCGAGGTTGATCGAGTGTGTGTTGCTATTGGTGCACCCCGGCCGGGTAAAACTTTCTGAAAGCCGTGTCCGCGGATATGGACGACTTGGAGCACAGTTTCTCGACCATAGACAAGCATAACTAAAGTTTACTGTTATAAATTTGACTTTATAATGACTAGTAATCAGCTTCACTATAACGGAATGTCTAATTAATACTGCCCACAATTGCTTGTTTTGGAGTGTCGCTTGCGACCATTGTACCTGACTAGTAAGTAATGCAACTACAACGGAATGGCTGAATAAAAGCAACAACAACTGCTGGGTTTTGGGTTTATATCATGCTATCTGTAACTGATTAGTAAGAGTTACAACTATAACGGAATGGTTAACTAAAAGTGCCCACTGTTTACTTTATCAGGATGATTAACTAAACCTGACTAATAATTGCCGCAACGATAACCGAACAAGTAAAACTGCCAACTGTGTGAGTTCCTCGGTTGACTTCCTCGTTTGGTCTCGAGGGGGAAACGCCAGGATGGGTTTGTTTGATGCTAGTATCAGGTTGGATCCGGATAGGTCATTCTCACCCCTCTCTGATAACCGCCAGTTGTATCGAGTCTCTATAGGTTGTTTGGTGCATGCTGCCGCTGCCGCTCAGTCCACCATACCTATGTAGGCGAGGACCGCCGAATTCTAGCCTCGCCGTGTACTGGCCTCAGTACTGACGCTCCTCTTTTTCCTTGCCCTTTGTCGGCACCCCTTTTTGTTTAAGCAGGTTTTGAGATCGACGTCGTTAGCAGGGTTACCCTTCCGGCTTGGCCTGGGCAGGGTTATGGACGCCATTGGTTATTCTTCAGGGCTCTTAGCCCCATTTGCTTCTTGTCCGTAGTCGGACGCTCTACTGTTTTCAAGGTGATTTGGATCTTGTATATTATATCTGTATTCTTGACTCTTTGAGTCGCTGTTATATATATCGGTTCTGTGGGTCCCATCGAGGACTGTTGTGTAATGTTATTACTTCGTTTTCCACCCGCACGAAAGTGCCTGGTGGGCACCTTTGAATCGTTTCTATGCGGGTTTGGCGAATTTTGCTCAAACTTGCATAGGTCCGATTCTGAGGGTGTTACAGAGTGGTATCAGAGCTCAGCAGTTGCGATACCCCACAAGTCCAGCCTGTAGGATAACCTAGCTAACGGCCGAAGTAGAGTGTCAAAACTATTTTTGCAAAATCGGTTGGATAGTTCTGATTAGGTCTGATTTTACTTCTTACCCCTCTGCTGTTCTCCTCTTACCTCTGCGTGTTTTGAATCCGCTCTCTTCTCTCTCTTCGAGTCCAGGATTTCTCGTGGTTGGGATTCCGTCGTACCTTTAGGGTCTCGTTTTCTCCCTTTTTAACGGAGGTGCTACGATCATCAATCTGCAACTGTTCTGTTGTGGCCGTCATCCGATCTTCTGTTTTTGAGCTCTTTACCCATGTGTGTTCCTTGCTGGATATCAGTGTCGTTGAAAAACATATGAGAAGGACGAGCATTGGTGAAGTTGGAGTATACCTTGAGCATGTGTTGTTCATGCCAATGGAACCATCGCGGAACCTAATCATTGTGTCTTTCATACGATTCCTGCTGGCATCATCCCTTTGTTCCGGATACCGCCTAAGAAGGTCTTCAGTCAAAATCTCGAGAGTTGAGTTGCCTGATTCTCCTACCCATGTATAGAGTTGATAGTTGGGTCCGGGATGGACTGATCACCCTACCCGACTCTTACTGTTCGCTCTGTACATCGAACTGGTGGATCGATGTAACTTTTCCCTCTTCTAATGGAAGTTAGAGGTGGCCTTATCGTTTGATACCTCTACCTTCGTCCTTTGTTCTCCGGAGTGTTCTCTCGATGATCGGGATCAACGACCTCTTGTTAGTGGTGTCGCGAAGATCTACACGAAGCGAGAAGACGCAGATCGCCGACCTTCCCTTCCGGTACCATGAGGCGGATCTCGAGGGCGAGATCCCTTGTTAGTGGTGTCGAATTGTGGCATCCCGCAAAACCACTACTAGAAAATCGCGTTGTTTTTGTGCATTGCATCATCATGAAGGCAGGCTCATGTCATCATGCCACATTGCATTTGAGCATCGTCATCGTCTTGCATCTGTTCGCATAAAACTATTTTCGAGAAAACCCAAATTGTTTTCTAAAACGCCCCGTCTTTTATTCAAACGCCAAACCCGGGTCTCCGGATTATTTTGTTTTGTTGCTATCGGTTTGCACACGGCCCGTTTAAAACAAATAAAAGTTATATTAATTTTAGCGGGGGCAGTCGAACGGGCCGTCCCGACCCGAACGACCACCCCCAGATTTTAAAACGGTCCAACCTGCCGCCCCATCTAATCCTACATCCACCTAATATTCTACCCACCCCTACCTGGCCACCTCACCCTGCCCTATAGCATCTCGCCACCTCAGCACACCCTCTCCCTCCACCAATCCCTCTCTGCCACCTAATCCCACCAGCCTCACCCCCTCCTCTCTCTCCCCTCCTATCCGCCTGGCCTACCCGCCACGTGGCCCCGGCCCACCTAACACTCACCCCACCAACCCCAGACCCACTCCCCCTGTCCCACGCCCCTGGGCCCCACCCCAGGCATGCGCCCCACGCGGCTGGCCGCCGCCTGCCCCGGCCGTCCCGCCACCGACACCTCCCCGCTGCCCCAACCCCCGTCCCTCCTGCGCCCCTGTCCCGCGTGCTCGCCTGCCAGGTCGCCGGCGGCGCGCCCCGCACCGGCGACCCACGCGCAGCCCCGCGTCCTCCTCCTCGCCCTAGCCGGCAGCCGCTCGCCTCCCTCATCGCTTCCGCGCCCCGCCGCTGGCCGCGCTCCGCGCCGGTCCCGCGCTCGCCGGTACCCCGCAGCGTCTTCCATCCGCCGCCCGACGCCGGCGCAGCCTAGCCGCCTCCGCGAGCCGCCCCTTCACCGCGTCCCCGCCGGAGTTCGGCCGCGCGCACACCTCCTTCCACGCCCCGCCTGCGAGCCCGCGCGCGTCCCGCACGCCACCTCCCCGCCTCGCCGTCGCAGGAACCGCCCGCCGCCGGCCCGACCCCGCAGCTTCCGCCGCCGCAGCTCGCCTCTCCGGCGTCGTCGACCCCGCGCCGCCGGCCGCGACGCCCCCGCTCGCCTTCGTCGCCGGCGCGCCGCCCAGGACCTCACCGCCCTCCGCGCGCGCCCGTGCTCTGCCACGTCCTCGTTCAGCGCCGCCAGGCCCCTCCTCCACCGGCTGCGTCCGCCGCCGCTGGGCGCGACCGCTCCGAGCCCGCCCGTCGCCCTGAGCCAAGCCTCGCGGGACCTTCCTGTTGCCGCCGCTACCGCTTCCTCCATCGGGGCTCACCGTGGGACCCGCCCTCTGGTTGTAGCGTGTTCGCCCAGGCACCTGCTAGGAGTCCCTCTGGTTGACTCCCAACACCAAGATCTTCGGACGCCGATGCGAAATACGCCCAGGACTACCTCATGGATCTGAAGACCGAACCTCTCGGACGTCAAGCTCTTCCTTCCGGATCCCGAAGACCCTGCGGTCGAACCTCGTTGAACCCCAGTGGAACCTCAAGACCTTCCGACACCGAGACCCCGACGCGACAAGTACTTCTTCCCGGACGCCAAGATCGCCTTCGCGGACCTGAAGGCCGAACCCTCGAACGCCAAGTACTTCACCCGAAGCCAAGACCGACTCGATGGCGCGGGCCCGACAAGATCCCCGTGACGACAAGAACGGCACCGACCAAAACGAACCCAATGCGTCCCGTCACCGAACCAAGTCCTGCTTCCCGGATTGCCGAGGTCACCGACACAGGACAACAAGACCTACCCCCGACCCGAGACCCTAACCCCGGAGCCGAGAACGGAACCGTCGAACCCTGGACCCTGGACCCCGGACCCCGAACCCCGGAACCCCCAAGATCTGCCGAACCCTAAATGTGTGACCCTTTTCCTCGAACTCTATTTATAACATAACAACTTGTTGCATATATATAAATTGTCATACTCGCAGGCATATCTGTGGTTTGGGGGCCTTATGCCGATTCACCTAATAATTAAATATGGGGCCCATATGCGGGCAAATCTAGTCTCATATCGGCCTCATTTAAACATGTGTAGCGAACCAGTTCCATCTGTTGCATTGCTAAACAACACTTAATTTGCGGGGGTCCTTAATAACATGAACCACCTAACTAATTGTCGGGACCCCGGTTCCGCTTAATCTTGACCTAATTGCATCGCACCTTGCCATGCCATCCATCATACATGCATCATGCCGATCTTCTGCCGTTGTATTAAATATTGCATCCGGTGTTTATTCTAGCGTTTTGCTTCTTCGCGGATAAGGCCGTTGAGTTGATGTGAGCTTCGCCCCGATCTTCGGGGGAAAACCTTCGACAATGTTTTCAGGCGAGCATCTCCCCCTTTCTACCTATCTTACTTTTATAGTCTTTATTTCCCTCCTGTTGATCTATTGCTATCTGTGTTGCGATGCTTTAGTTTCCGTACCTGCGATATACCATGCAGCCCTATATTGCCTTGGACACACCCTATTACCTGTTGTTTGTTAGATAGTTGGACTTGCGCGTCGTAGTTGCTTGCTCAAGTGCTGATGTGTGTCGCCATATGCCACAGTTGCTGATGTATTGCCGCATGTTGATGTTGGAGATGATTCTAGCTTTACTTAACGTCACTTTAATTTCTGTTTAACAACTAAAATTGATAAGCAGAGGCATCGGTGGGTGATAGATAATATTTGGTTTCCGAACGCCCACTTGTGTCCCGTAAGACCCCGAGTACTTGATACCTGTTCCTTGATTTATCGCGCTATCCACATCCGGGAGGTATATGGGACCCCCCTTAGCCAGAGCTTGATTCCGTCTTATTTCTTGGGGCCACAAACTAGTTTGAGGTTTTATTACTATCCTGTACCTATGCCATGCTTTACTGCTTTATTTACGATTGTGCGAGGTACTGCACACTGTACTGTTTAGGATCGGGACACGATTCCGCGGTGTCGACAAGCCCCGTTTGGGGTTCCCAGTCGTTCACAGCCGTATTACCCAGTACCTTGAGGCCGTCTCGGAGCTTGCTTACTCCGTTGCGGGATCTACTTAAGGGGTGGCCCCCTGAAATATTTCTGAATCTTGCGATTGCTCTGTCGTGAAGACCTCGTTGGGTTTTGATTTGGTTTTTCCGAGGTTGATCGAGTGTGTGTTGCTATTGGTGCACCCCGGCCGGGTAAAACTTTCTGAAAGCCGTGTCCGCGGATATGGACGACTTGGAGCACAGTTTCTCGACCATAGACAAGCATAACTAAAGTTTACTGTTATAAATTTGACTTTATAATGACTAGTAATCAGCTTCACTATAACGGAATGTCTAATTAATACTGCCCACAATTTCTTGTTTTGGAGTGTCGCTTGCGACCATTGTACCTGACTAGTAAGTAATGCAACTACAACGGAATGGCTGAATAAAAGCAACAACAACTGCTGGGTTTTGGGTTTATATCATGCTATCTGTAACTGATTAGTAAGAGTTACAACTATAACGGAATGGTTAACTAAAAGTGCCCACTGTTTACTTTATCAGGATGATTAACTAAACCTGACTAGTAATTGCCGCAACGATAACCGAACAAGTAAAACTGCCAACTGTGTGAGTTCCTCGGTTGACTTCCTCGTTTGGTCTCGAGGGGGAAACGCCAGGATGGGTTTGTTTGATGCTAGTATCAGGTTGGATCCGGATAGGTCATTCTCACCCCTCTCTGATAACCGCCAGTTGTATCGAGTCTCTATAGGTTGTTTGGTGCATGCTGCCGCTGCCGCTCAGTCCACCATACCTATGTAGGCGAGGACCGCCGAATTCTAGCCTCGCCGTGTACTGGCCTCAGTACTGACGCTCCTCTTTTTCCTTGCCCTTTGTCGGCACCCCTTTTTGTTTAAGCAGGTTTTGAGATCGACGTCGTTAGCAGGGTTACCCTTCCGTCTTGGCCTGGGCAGGGTTATGGACGCCATTGGTTATTCTTCAGGGCTCTTAGCCCCATTTGCTTCTTGTCCGTAGTCGGACGCTCTACTGTTTTCAAGGTGATTTGGATCTTGTATATTATATCTGTATTCTTGACTCTTTGAGTCGCTGTTATATATATCGGTTCTGTGGGTCCCATCGAGGACTGTTGTGTAATGTTATTACTTCGTTTTCCACCCGCACGAAAGTGCCTGGTGGGCACCTTTGAATCGTTTCTATGCGGGTTTGGCGAATTTTGCTCAAACTTGCATAGGTACGATTCTGAGGGTGTTACACATGGTGAGAGAGGCACTGCTAGAGCATCGTTGGGTTATTGACATTCAGGGCACGCTAAGTCTTCTTGCTTGTGGCGGTATGTCCAGCTATGTATCCGGTTGTGTGATTTTGGGATTTCGGGCATGCTAGACACTCTCTACTGGAGGAGGACGACGGATGCTCAATGCTCCGCCAAGTCTTTTCACGAGTTCCTCTTCTAGGGATCAATCACTTCAAGATCCTGGAAGTTGAACTGGTGTGTGTGGGAACACCCCCCAGTCAAGTTCTTCGTGTGGATTGCCTGCCAAGACCGTACCGTTGTTGGATGGTTGAGCGGCTTGCAAGACGAGGACTAGCTCATCCTCTGCGCTGCCTCCTGTATGACCAAATGGTTGAGACCATGACTCATCTTTTGGTGGGTTGCCCTTTCTCCAGAGCAACCTGGCATGATGTGCTTTCTTGGATTCGATCGACGGCCACACCACCAGATGGAGAAGTTGACTTCGTGGATTGGTGGTTGCATGCTTCGTTATCTACCCCCGGTGCTATGCGCAAGGGGACGTCCTCGCTGATCATGCCGACGGCTTGGTGGATTTGGAAGTAGAGAAATGCGATCGTCTTGATAATGTGTCACCTAACATGGATAGTCTTCTCGACACGATTCAATGTAAGGCTCGAACTTGGACGAATGCTGGAGCTTGGCGCGATTGGCTTGCGCGCCTTTATCCCCGCAGCTCCGTAGGTATGATGGATTGAGTTGTATTGGGTGCTAACTTGTCTGAGCTTGTTATATTGTTAAAAAGGCAAAGCTTCTGCGTTTTTGGAAAAAAAAAAGTGAGCATGTTTGCAACATTGGCTACCCTCACCTGAATATAGGCCACCATGAGACTAGTTGGATTAGTCCTTTGAAAATTGGTAATCAGTAAGTGTATAGAGTGATTAGCATCGTGACAATGATTACTAATTTTGTTTTTTAAGTTGTACTGTAATATTATGAAAATGTTGAAGCGCCCAACGTGAGCACAATGCACTTTTTAAAAATCCACTCATAAAAAAAATCACCATTCATTTGTGAACTATATGCAAATTCAATAATGCTACTCTAGCTCCCAACTTTTGTTTTTCAGCAGACCGCAATGAAAAAAATTACCCCAAAAAAATCACCATTCATTTGTAAACTATGCAGATTCAGTAATGCTATTCTAGCTCTCAACTTCTGTTTTTCACCAGACCGCGATGAAAAAAATACCACCAAAAAACATGCTAGCGCATGGCTCGTTACAATATCTACACGCCATATTGTTTTGGATTTTTTGAAAGTTTTTAACTCGGACTTTTGAATTTTCTAAAATAAGGGGGAGCATGCACTCCAAAGAGCACAAAACCTAAATCTTGAAAATCTCAAAAAAGAGCACAAAACCTACTGTCCACACTACATAGCCTCTTTGATTCAAATATTTTTTATAGGATAATTAATGAAAAATCAGAATATTTATTAGTATGTAAAAATAAATTTTGTATGATATTTGTATATGGAGCAATTGCACTATTTCTCATAGCAAAGATATCTTTCACCAAAATCTCTCAGATATATTCATTTAATTTTCCTATGCCAAAATAAAAATAAAGTTTAGTGCAAATTTAATACTTCCTATGTTCATTAATATAAAATCTTTTGGCCAACAACCAGGGGAGTATTGTATGAATGATTGACAACCCTATCTTTTCATTGTATTTCTGCATAGTAATTTAGAATATTGTCAATTAAAAAAGTCCCTAGTGGTGACCATCATCAATAAATAAAAGGCAATATAACTTGTGGGCGAGAGGTGCTTGTTACTCCAATTATTGACACGCAATGGTTAGAATGATTCCATGTGTATATATCTTCCGTGCCGTTCTCGCCTTCGCTCCGGTACAAGTCACTGGCCAGTTGGTTCTCGCTCGCTTTGATTGTGCTCTTCCTCACCTTTGATTTGGAAGTTCCGTTCTAGCTTTAATTGCGGCTCAGTCTCGCCTTCGTCCCGGCCCGTCCTTATATGGCCGTGGGATTCAGCGGCAGCTGCATACGGCATGCTCTGCTCTGCAACAAGAACCTCGCCGTCGTCCGGCGCACGTGCATCTTGCCGCCGGCAACCGTGATCGGCGCCTGCGCCGTCTGATCGCGCGGGGGAGGTCGGAGCTGTTCTACGGGTTTTGCAGCCGATCATCCACCAGCGCGCGCGATGCCTCCTCACGCGCAGGGCTGCTCGGGCGACCGGCAGAGGCACGAGGCAGGACATGGAGGGGAGCTGCTGCGAGGCCCGGGCCAGCGGTCGGCGTCTTTCCACGGGCGCGGGGCGGAGCAGCAGCGGCACCAGCTTCCGAAGCAGAGGCCCAAGACGCAGCCGGACCTGCTCGCCGGCCTTAGGGGCAGGAGCTTCCGCGCCGCGGACGGCGTGCCGGAGCCGGCAGCGACAGCGGCTCGGAAGACGCCGAGCAAGGTGCTGGTGAGCGTGGCGGTGCTGCGGAGCATGTGGCCGCTGCACGTGATGGCGTCGGCGGAGTGGAGCGTGGCGGACCTCGTGGCCGCCGCCGTGGGGCTCTACGTCAAGGAAGGCAGGCGGCCCTTGCTGCCGTCGTCCGACCCGGCGGCCTTCGGCCTGCACTTCTCCCAGTTCTGCTTGGAGAGTATGTCTCTTGCACCTGTAGTACCCTCTGTTTTTTTCCCTTCTTTCAAATTGGAGAAAGTCAAACTCAAATATTGCCCAACCTGGTGATACCAACTCGATATCTGAAAAGCTAGCGATATTGATCAGACCATTTCATCAGAACATATTCTGCAACTAATGCCCGGGCCATGTGTCAGTGACTCTTTTTTTCCTCTCTTAATACACGTTAGCCCCGCTGACAGTGTCAAGTCGATCCCAACAAGCCCTTTTCTAAGCTTTAGCATTAGTAGTGATCAACTTATCATTCAGCAAGTGAACCAGTTGGCACCTTTGCCACCATTCTGTCGGTTCCAATCCTTCACTGATCATGTAAATGTTTTGTACTAATTGGTCAGGTTTGGACCCGAGGGAGAAGGTGATGGAGCTAGGGTCCCGGAGCTTCTTCCTGTGCCCCCGTTCTTCCTCCGCCGCCGCCAACGCCGCCTCGTCATCCTGCTCCTCCGCCGGAGCAAGCAGGGCCGGGGACGAAATCCAGACCCCCACGGCGGCAGGCCAACCACCAGCTTGGCTGCTCTACATGCCGTTCTGGCCGACCATGTAGCGAGCCAGCACGTCATCGTCAGTCCATGTCCATGATGACCATTGCCCACCTTCGTCCATTTCTCGGGTTGGTTTGGCGCGTAGAGCGCTTCAGGGGATAGGACCGTAGCGTGTTGGTAATGGAGTATGATGCTCACATCACACTGTTTAGGCGCAAAGGACCTGATCCGCTCCGCCAGATTCAGACATGTAAAGTGGGTGATTAGGACAGTTCGTTCCAAGACTCTGTCCAGGAAGTTAAAGATTGCTTCAGGCTACAGATAACTTGTGTATATTATTGATTTTTGTATTCTATTATGGATGCAAGTAGAGCAGATGAACCGGGCTTGTATGGATCTTATAATACAAGTGGCCAAGTTGTAGAGGGAAACTACTCCGCAGATTCACTGAATATCCCAGCAGTCGTGCCAAGAGAGGATGTGCCGACACTGGTTGCTGCAGATACTTTCTTCCGGACCAAAAATCTTACAGTCAGCTACAGAACACTAGACAGCTAACAGGAGATTAAATTACACCTGAAATTATCTCATAAAATTCATTTTACGAATTTCAGCTACTACTCCTACAATGGTTGGAGAAGTTTAGAATGCCAGGTTGGGGCTATGTAAGTAGATACGGAATGAACCATGTACTGCCACAGACAAATCGAATTCAATGAAAGGAGTTATTGGTTAAAACCAATGATACTCAGCTATCAGCATGACATAGTTTACAGTAATGCATCATCCGCTAGCTAGCAGGTAATATTAGATGGGGACAGGACATCTCTCCACAGCTGGATTCTGCATTTACAGTAGCCCATGTCTTTTTCTTGGAAGAAAATGGTACTGATGTTGCTCCACTGAAGGCAACATCACAAGAGCACACTTGCTGAGCAGAAAGGAGGCCAAATATCTATTTTCCAATACAACACTACAGCTCAAACAACATTTGTTACAAGTTACAACACTACATTCTGGGACATTCTGGTGATCTGGCCTAGGTCCATATGCAGACATAAATACACCACTTTACACAAGGCTCTTGAACTAATCTAACGACCACAATACAAACAGATGCTACAAATACATAAACTTCTCATGGCAGAGCCGCTACAACAGATAATACACAACAAGCACCTTCATGCAAAGGAAGGTGTGAGTCTTCTCTCTGAGGAACATTACCCCTTCTCCCATCCACATAAATACATGCAATCGAAGAAGACGCATGCTGCCCCAATAGAATAAGAATGTCCCAATGCTACAACAGAGCTAATCCGCCTTGTAAGTTAAGTCATCCTTCCTGATTGGTCAACTAGTATACCTACTTGATCGCCACAGATAGCTCTAGAGATGTTACCAGGCTCTAACATGTTAAAGATGACAACTGCAAGAAAGAAAAACACACGAAAATCATCTTATGTACACTGCCCGAGAAGGATCCCACACAAATATGTCATGACAAAGAAATGGGAAAGAGAAATCTAACCAGGAATATTGTTCTCCTCACAGCATGTGATTGCTGTCATATCCATTTTGCTAGTTCCTCTTGCTGCTAACTCCCTAAATGAGATGTGCTCAAATGTTGCGTTACTGTTGCTTCTAGGAGGACAACCATATTCGTCATCTCCAGCGACACCTTTAAGGACAACATCTGCGTTGACTGGTTGACAGAACATCTGGTTAGATTACCTCTACATAACAGCTGATCTTCTCTTTCACATAGAAAAAAGGGAAAAAGATACACGTATAAGGAAGCAAATATGCAAGTGCAAGCTAAATACTGAACAAGCTAGAGAGGATTCACCAACATACTTTCAGAAGCTCTCAGTGCAGCAGCTGTATCTGTTGTAAAAAGTGGATTTCCTATACCGGCACCAATTCCACCAAAGATAACAACCCTTGCTTTTTCAAGATGGCGTATGGCTCGCCTCCTTATGTATGGTTCTGCAATCTCTTGCATCATCAGTGCAGTCTGGACTCGTGTGTCCACACCTATCTTTTCTAGTGACGCTTGGAGCAATACAGCATTCATCACTGCTGCCATCATTCTGAAATTTATAAAGAGTAGTATTAATACATAAGCAGACATCATGACACATTCTTGAATCACAGAAGGAAAGCTAGGATCCACAAGAAAAGTGTAATGCAGGCCTGATGGTTAGCATGAAAGCTCCTGTTTTCAGTTCTTTAGCTAAAGATGTAAACATGTGAATAAGAATAAGCAATATGAAACTGGCAGATTACTCGGGATCACCGACCATAAAGGACTGTCTAGTTGTATAATAGGTGGATTATACAAATAAGTATACAGGTAATAATAAAATATATTTTTAACTAAAACAAGTACTTGGAGTTCTTAAGCTTGGTTGAGTCACTCCATTGATAATTAGATTCCGGCTATGCTCTCATCATTTGTGTCTTCAGTGAAACCTATGAATTTAATACTGGCACTTGCAATACAGCAATATAGATGCCTGGTCACAAATTCATGAATACACAAAAACGAGCATGTGAAGAACTGTCCCAAAGTAGTATTATTGACACGATCAGTTTTCAACCAATCTGTGCGCTTCAAAACCAAAGGGTAAGGCTCACTATGAATACTAGTCCATTGAGTAAAATAAGGGTGATGTCTTAGGATGCGAGCTAAACAATTTTAGTTTCGAGAAAGCTAACAATGAAATTGGATTCCGAGACAATTACCCAATCGGATGTGTTGAAGCTCTATCAGTGCCTGTTGCAGCAACCCAACTGTCAGCGCAGAATACATTTCGACCTCCCATTACAATAGACACCTTATTGTTAAAAATCCAATATTAGATTGACGTGCATCCTTCATATTACGAATGGACGTCTAGAATAGATGTATTCGATTTACCTGGACACCATGGCGGCATGCTACTTGAACTTCTCTGGCAATCAGCATAATCACCTGGCAGGATCAGAAAGCTCTGTGTGAAAAAATTAGGACAGCAATGAACAAGATCAGTGCATATCTAACAAATTACTACCTTGGGGTCAACATTATGAGGAGCTTCTCCAGCCAATGCAGTGCCCCCAATCTTCAGAAGTACCCTCTTCCATTTCGGATTTGAGAAAGGGGTTACTCTGGAACAGGGAACCATGGTAAGGGGAGCAGTGCCGGAAGAAGGGTGCCTGCGACAGTAAACATAAGTTCGTCACTAGACTCTCAGCCATTAGATCCCAATATCTACAAAAGATAGATCCCCAATATCTACAAAAATAGATCCCCAAATCAGTGACAGCAAAGATGTAAAAAATGAGCCACCTTTTGTTGTTGTGTTGCAGCTGTTGCCGCGGCTTCTCGTCGCTGGTGGCCGCCAGCGGCTTGGGGGTGCCGGGAGACGGGGAGTTGCCAATAATCTGCTCCATCTGCTTGTACCACGGCCAGTGGCTGACCGAGGCGGAGCCAGAGATGCGTTGGCACTCTACCTTGTACCGCTTCTTGAGGTTGTCGATCTTGTTCTTACACTGCTCCACGCTCTTTCCGCCGTTGCCCTTTCCCTGCCCGTCGGTCACGGCAGCGGCGACGTCCTCCCAGTCCCGCCCCCGGAGGTTCCCTCGGTTAAGCTGCTCGAACCGGTCGATGTACGCGTCGAGGAGACTGCTGATGGCGCCGTCCGTCCACTCCTCCCGGTCCTTCCTGTAGTCCGCGGAGCCGCCTCGGCCCTTCCTCCCTACGCCGCCGCCGCCGCTGATGTAGGAGCAGTACTCGCCCCCATCGCTGAACTCCTCCGGTCGGTCCCTCCGCCGTTTGGAGTGGTTCGACGCCTTCCCCCGGTCGGAGCTGTGGTTGCCCTCCTCCTGAGCCGGCACGAAGGGGCCGGCACCGGAGCCCGCTGCCGCCGCATCGACGAAGCAGAAGGCCTGGGCCTGCTGCGGCGGGGCCGGCTGGGCGGAAGGCTGGGGAGCGGGGTTGGCGTCGTCACCGAGGAGGCCGAAGTCGTCGTCGCAAGAGGCCATGGGATGGCGCTCGTGGCGGCGTTAGGGCTGCGGCGCGGGCTCCGCTCCCGGCCACGGCGGCGGCGTTAGGGTGACGACGTTACCCCCGCTCGCTGGCCGCTGGCGCTGGGTGCCGGGGATGCGCAGGTTATTGGCGTGGCGATGGGGGACGGGGCGCGACCCACGGAACCGTTACGGATCGCTCACGGCTCCGTTCCCTGGCGCGTTACACGTTGCCGCGGAGTGGGTCCGCCTGTGATCGGCTTCCGGGAAAGAAGTGAAGTGGGCCCCCTGGTCGGTCCAATGGGATGTGTGTGAGTGGCAGGCGGACTGAAGCACCGTGTCAGGCCTCATTTGAATGAAGTTTGAAAAGGTCAGCTGTCTGCAACCATGGTTTATTGCACAAAACTATAACTAAGTTTTTTCACAAAACACCATAGTTTGTCAAAATTGTTGCACAAAACATAAAGTTCAATGTTAGCCATGATAATAGCCAATTAATTGAGAGCTGTGCACTTTCCTCCCAATTCTCCTCCTTGTGTTTTCTTTCATGATATCAGAGCAAAACTGATCTACTCCACGCTTCGCCCTAGACGTCTTCCTCCTCTTTAGCCTTCGATGCCGCCTCTAGCATCTTCTCCAACGGCCTTGGTCTGGCCAGCAACACCTCTGACTCCGACATGCCAACGCTCGCGCCGCTCTTCAACTTCACCAACGTCAAGAGCGTCAGCCTATCGGCGAAGAACTACCTCCTCTGGCGCATATAGGTTCTTCATGTACTTAAAAGCCATCTCCTCCTCGGCTACGTCAACAGGCGGCTGCCATGCCCGTCCCAGCTCATCACCAACCCAAAGGCGGTCGAATCAGGCGCACCAAAGGAGATCCCGAACCCGGCGTATCAAGCCTGGATGCAGCAGGACCAGGCGATCTTGTCCTTCATCCTCACCAACGCCTCTGAAGGTGTCGTTGCGATGCTCATGACGGTCATCACGTCCGAGGAGGCGTGGACTGCCTTGGAGAATGCCTTCGCGTCGCAGTCGACGACGCGCTCCATGCAGTTCTGCTTCCAGCTGCCACGGATCCAGAAGAACGACGTGTCGATGTCCATCTACTTCACATGCGTCAAGAGACTCACCGACACCATGGCCTCCATCGGTAAGCCCCTTGAAGATGAGGAAATTATTTCTTATCTTCTTGCATGCCTCGACAGAGATTATGATGCTCTTGTTGAGTTGGTGACGGCACACACGACCTCGATGCCGCTTAGGGAACTCTACTCCCAACTGCTCATCACTGAGTACCGCGTCGAGGGATGCAAGGCGGACATCAGTGGCCCCATGAACCTCCACTCTGCCAACCTCTCCTTCGGCTCCAAGCAACCCGGGGGCGGCGGCAAGTTCTACCGCGACGGGCGCTCTCTGATGGTGGCTCAGTTGACTGTAGAGCCTCATTGGAAGACCCCAAGAGCAAGGTGTGATGAACACAGGAGAAAGTTTTCCCTCAGTTATGAAACCAAGGTTATCGAACCAGTAGGAGCAAGGAAACAAGTCCAAGGTGTTGCTAACAACTTGGAATCCTGCACAACACAAACTCAAGACTTTGCCCCAACTTACGGTGAGGTTGTCAATCTCACTCGTTTGTTGAAAACAAAGGATTAAACGCAGGGGCGGAGCCAGGATTTGACATTGAGGGGAGCAAAGATACTAATGATCATATATAAGATTTTTCTCATGAAGACAACAACTACCTAGCATTTTGTGTTGGAAGAACTGTTTGGATAAAAACATAACAGTATATTAAAGTATTTGCATAAAAATGATATTAATATGTAGCACTAAATATTAGACAATACAAAACAAAATATTAGTTTATATTGGATCAACTTTATCTCTATGAGTATAAAGCCTGATAATTCCATTGCAAGTGACCTTCCTATTATTATTTCTCAATTATTATGCAATAAGTTGTCGTCATCACCGAGCAAACATCAAACAAAAGATGCATTTTTTTTGTAAATTAACCAATTAGACTATAGGTTATGCAATCTATTGATAAAATACTAATAATTTGGTACCTTCAATCAGAGTGAGGAAGATTGATTCCTATACTCGATGGCACAACATGCTTGTTGCTGGCGTTGCGACATGATTAACACAGGTAAAAACTAGAAATCAACATGGCTGACTAGCATGGCGCCACGACCGCGGCATCACATGGTGTATGGCTACTGAGTAGGAGCGAGTGATGGTGGCAGTCATCCAGTCAGTTGATCTAAACGATTGCATATGTTGCTAGCTATTAGGTCTAATTACACAAACGAATAATATTGGGACATGTTACCACGGTTGACTAATAAAACGAATTCATGGGCTATATTTGACTTTTGTTTTAGAGAAGCACGACAAATCAATTAAATTTGGGTTTAGTGTTAATTAAGCCTATAAGACCATTAGTTTAGTACTAAAAGCTGCACATACGTATTGAGGGGGGGCGATGGTTAGGGGGGGTCTAGCCCCTGCTAGCCCCCCCTTGGCTTCGCCCCTGATTAAACGTATAGTGTGGTAGATAGTAGTTGCTTGTAGAAAGTAAACGGTAACAGTAGATGATGTATCAATGGTAAAGATTGGACAGGGGTCCACAGTTTACTAGAGGTGTTCTTCTTAAGATAGATAACATGCTGGGTGAACAAATTACAGTGACGAAATTGACAGGTTGAGAAAGCATAACAATGCAAATACTAGACATCATGACTCCTATGAGATTTGATTGGGCATTACAATAATATACATAGACTATAACCCAACTGCATCTATGACTAATAATCCACCTTCAGGTTATCATCCGAACCCTTTCAGTATTAAGTTGCCAGCAACGGATAATTGCATTAAGCAATGTGTGTAAAGTAAACAATACAATTGTTTCATGAACAAAAGATTGTTGTTTTCTCCCTAGTAGCAACAACACATCTACAATCTTAGAGATTTCTGTCACTTCCCCAGATTACTAGAGGCATGAACCTACTATCGAGCATAAATACTCCCTCTTGGAGTCACAAGCATCTACTTGGCTGTAGCATCCCAATTGTCTAACAATTGTAATGCTACTTGGTCTAGTAATAGAATGGCTACTTCATATATGTAATTGTTGCATCATAATTATATCATGCTCATGTCATCATGCCACCTTGCATTTGAGCATCATATAAAACCCTTTTTGGTTTGGTTCTTCTCTCATATGCATCATTAATTGTATTTGCCTCTTGATATTGTATTTGGTTATTGATATATTGTTTAAATGCCCAAGTTGAGTTGGGGGCATCATCTCTTGATTCTACTCCCTCTCTCTAATTTATGGTCTCCATCTTATCCCCTAATCTAATCCTACCACATAAGGCACATATGGTTTCCATTTTTATATTCGTATTTTAAATCATTCCATGTGCTATAGTGTGGTTCCATCCATTCAAACTTGACCATGTTCTAATTCTAGTGCTTTTGTCCCTATTTTCTCACTCAATCTTCATCAAGTGCATGTGCCATATTACACTCTTCCTGATCAATACATGCACGTGTCCTTTAATCAATCCCAACTTACATGTGGTCTTGTGCATCTTTTGCTTCTTTTATTTTATTTGAATTTATTCAAAAACCTTTCCCTAATCATCTATCCATATTTATCCATATGCCCCGATCAATCCTTATTATTTTGCTTTCCAGTTCTTTTGTATACGGGCCACAATTCTTCCGATCTGCGTTGTTGTTTTTGTTCCTGACCCAGCCGCAAGCAGCAGCAGTTTCAGGCCAGCCTGAACGGCCCCTCCTCCCTCTACACCCAAGGCCCATACCTCTTCAACGAGCGAAGGGAACGCGAGGCTCCTGTTTGTCGTCTTCCACCTCTACACACACAGAACGCATGCTCCCCTTCCTCTGTCAACATCAACAGCTCCCCAACCACTCCCTCTTCCTTTTAATCCATCCCCAGGGAACCCTAGCTTCTCCCTTTATCCCTTCCCCACGCCGTCGGTTCCTTTCTATCTTCCTCCCTCTCTTCTCTTTGAGTTCTCCAAACCAGAGAGGAAACCGAGCATGACCTCACCGCTGCCCTGCTTCCATGGTCGCCCTCAAGCCGAGATGATCACGGCCCCGTCTCCGTCAGGTCCTCCTCTTTGCCTTGGCGGAAGGAATCGAGCTGGGGGACTTCGCACGCGATGGAATCGTCCTCAACAATAGCTTCGGCCACCGTCGTTCATGGTCGATTCCGGCTGCCCTAGTCCTCCTCCGACCGCGTCGAGCACGATCACGACCTTCCGGTGAGGCCCCGCTCTGATTCCCCTTCTTCCCCATCGTTGTTCGGCATCAGAAGCCCCGCTCCTTCCTGTGTCCACCCTGTCTCTGACGCGAACCACACCAAGGTTCAGAACAGTACTGACAGTGTTGTTCGCTTCAGTTTTCATGAGCCAAACCCGGCGTGTCTAGGTCAAAAGCTGCTGCGCCATATCCTTGTTCGTCAATAGAAGTGTAGCATGTTGGCCACTAGCATGAATTCTGACCTGAGATCCCCGGTTCAACTCCGAGTTTACCTTTTCTCCTACCAATTTTTTTTGCCTCTGTCAATTGTGAACCCGTCTTCAGTTTCTGCAGCAGAAAGCCTCGCTCGGCCTTGTTGATAAAATGCCGCGCTTACTTTCTAACACAAACAGAGCACTAGCCTACTGGCTAGAACCTTGATCCACCACCTAGGAGGTCATGAGATCAAACCTCCATTTCCACATAGTTCATTTTGTTTTCCTTATTTTGTCCCTGCTATCTGCTGCTCTATTGTCAAATTCAGTGCGGCAACCATATCTTTCACAATCTTGATTCTACCCTAGTTGTTATCTAACTTCTGAAGCCAACCATATATTCCAATATGTTCAAATTGGGTTCAAACTAGTCAAACCTTTGACTTTGACTCCATTTGACTAATTTTGACTTTAAAATAAATTTAAATTCATAATTCCAAATAATACAAATAATATATGTTTTCAAATCAGAAAAATGTGAGGAGTTCAAATATGCTATCCAAAATATATTTTGAACACTTTAAATTTCCAAGTTGGTTAAAATTACAATAAAATGACCTTTTTCTTAATAAATTAATAACTTTTGACTTATAACTCCGAATTTGACAAATGATATGTATAAAATGATCAGCTCGACGAGACCTTTCTGTTTATGCATTCCATGTTCTGAATTGCAGCATGCATCATATAAATATAATGTAAACAACAACTTAATTGAGTATAAAATATGACTAAGACTCAATAAAATGTTTATTTCTTGTATTCTACACCTCACCCATGCCATGCTACTTTATCGCCATGCAAAATGGTGCATCATTCATCATGGCATGATTGTTTGCTCGTCGCATTTTAACTCATATGCTTGAGCACTTTATTTATGTTGGCCTTGTTTGTTTGGATCTTCTTCGAATAGACACTGAGCAGGGGATATATCAAGAGACCCAGGAGCACTACCCAGATCCTTCTCTCGCTTCAACTGAGCTGCCAGGCAAGCACTACCACATGCTTGCATACATATAGTACCTATTGCCTCTATCTTATTCTTGCATCATTGAGTCGCGATTGCATTAAACTGAATCCCAAGTATTGCATAGCCTTTACTTTTAAACCCCACCAAAGCTTGTTCCTCCATCCCATGAGCCATTACTACAGGAGTTGTGTGAGCCATGCGAGTCGTAGAACAGCATGTGTAGGGTATGTGAGTGTCTGATGGATAACGAGGTACCTAAACAACTTAACCTGAGTAGTAATGGGATAACTAATGAAAGTGACACCGGTGAGCAATATCTGCTATTTGGTTTTTCCTGCTCACTTGTGTCCCGTAGGACCCCGAGTACTTGATTCCTGTTCCTTGAATATTCGCGCTATCCACATCCGGGAGGATTATGGGACCCCCCCTGAGCCAGAGCTTGATTCATTCTTATTTCTTGGGACCAAAAACTAGTTTGAGGTTTTATTTACTATCCTGTACTTATGCCATGCTTTACTGCTTTATTTAAATTGTGCGAGGTACTGCACCTGTACTGTTTAGGGAAGCGGAGTGTTTTCGCGGTATCGACAAGCCTAGTCACATTTTCGGGTTCCCAGTCGTTTACAGCCACTGACGCAAACCTTGAGTCCATCTCGGAGTCAGCTAACTTCGTTGCGGGTAGCTTAATGGGGTGGCCCCCTGAAATATTTCTGAATCTTGTGATTGCTTTGTCGTGAAAGCCTCGTTGGGTTTTGATTTGGTTTTTCCGAGGTTGATCGAGTGTGTGTTGCTATTTGTGCACCCCTGCAGGGTAAAACTTTCTGAAAGTCGTGTCCGCGGTTATGGACGACATGGAGCACAGTTTCTCGATCATAGACAAGTATAACTAAAGTACCGCTTAATTTGACTAAGTAACTGACTAGTAAATAGTGCAATACTCATGGAATGGATAATAAAACTGCCAACGGATGGGGGTTGTTCGTCCGCTTCCTCGTTGGTAAGCGAGGAGGAGGATGGATCTGGTGATATTACTGTTATAACTGTTGTCATTAATTCACGGGCATCCGTCTATCTTTGGTTAAGCAGATGGTTAGCGAGTATCTATAGAACTGTTAGGGATTATCTTTTGCTGCAATCGTCACCCCAGGTTGTGTCCCCTTTAGAGGCATAAAGACTTGCTGAGCACCCCTAGGGTCTCACACGATAAATTGTTTGATTCATATGAACAGGTACGCTCACAAGATGGATACTGGGTGGAGGAGACGGACGATGTGGACAACGATCGTTCGGTGTAGAGATTTCGGGAACGGGGATCCGTGAGATCTGTGGGCGGGATGTGTTTATTTATGGGGCATCTTATGCCGATTTGCTTCTTATCCGTACTCGGATCTTGTTTGCCGCTTCCGCCTGATACTCTGATGTTTGATGTATGAGGAGATATCCTAAACTATTATATCTAGCTAGGACATTTGAATCTTGCCGTATGGCGTTGCTATATTTCCTTTCTTTTTAGATGGAATGGCTCTGATGTACTGTTGTATGGTGGCTTGCATACATACTCATTTGTGTATGTAGTTGATCCCTTCGCCTGCCGATTACGCCGCCCGTTCTTGTCCCGATGTTTGGAAATGGTTGGAACGGCCGAAAGGTCTACCTGTGAGTGGCATTTGGGCCCCACCGTACTATTTCAACCATTTCCGCTCATCCAGGCTTGTAACTAGGAGCGTAATTCACCGAGGTAGTTACAATTGGTATCAGATCCATCCCGCCCTTCAGGGTCTCAGCCAAATGGTCGTTGTCAGTTTAGCAAATATTTTGGTAGTTATGTATACTAGGGAAAAACAAAACGTGAGAGTAGGACTGCTTCCATTTTTCTTGTTACCCACCCACCCTTTTCTGGTAAGGAAGTGTAACGTTTTCAATCCTCTTCTTAAAAGTTCAAACTAGGATTCACGTGTTCTGGGTTTCCGTAGTACCATAGGTTGTGTGTGTGTGTAATTCCTTGTCTATCTGTTGTATCCAACATGTTATCTTTATCTGCCTTCGGTTATCAACTGTTGGTACATTCCATACTGACAGGCTTTTGAATACGGGTGCGATCTATCTGACTCCTTGTTAACCGGTGCCATCTTCTTAAGGGTGTCCTTCCTTCTAGCAACTCCACATTCTGTGAAACCATCAGGTAGCGATTAGCAACTGATTTATTCTCTACCTGATAAGTGTTTTTGCGCATCTATTGGTATTTTAATGCCAAAAAATGCGGAAAAATTTTCTCTGATACATCTGAGTTTCCACACTCCTTTTCAGTCGTGTGTGAAACATTATCTATCTTCCTTTTATCAGCATGTCCATGCTAACTCATTCTTTTGTCACCGGCGCTTGATCTTGGAGTTTCATTTCATCTCCAATTCTCTTGGGCTAATTACATAACATGTGTCGATCTGTTGCTGGTGATTGTAATCTGGTTCTCGACCTAGCTATATTCCACTCATGATAAGTGTCATATCGATCTAAATGATGGAGTGGAATATGGAAAATGCAATCACCACTATCCTCCAAATGGTGACGGTTGTCTCCTGTGATTTTGAGTACACCATGATCATATCTATGCATATTCAAGCATCTTTGGCAATCCGGAGTTTTCTCAAAGCACTACGGCGGTCTATCATCTGTCCATCAGGCTGCACATCCTTTTGAACCCCATATCTGCACAATTCTCCTGGATACGAGGGAATTGCATATTTTCATCTCTGATAGTTTTGCTTAAGGTATGAGCTATCATCGGTTCTTATCCAAGATCTCTTTATCATTGTAACCGGTGATCCGATCGACAATGTGAACCAGGTGGCATTTCCTGTTCTCTTCCGAAGGACCAGATAATCTATTCTTCCAGTGCATCTTCTTCAACACGAACCCGTGCCCTTAATATTGATCTTTCGAAGAGCGTTGAGCTCAGAAAGTGTTTCGAGCATTTGTTCGTTCTCCCGCCTCTTGAACTTGGTGTTCTGGGAATATCTTGTTAATCCATGGTGGTATATGTTGATAATATGCTTGCCTATTCGATATCTATGGAAGGACATGGAAGATCATCTGTGTCTCTTTCTCTCGAGCTTCGTGAGCACTGCCTGTGTGCAAAGTCTCAAAGTGAGAATTCTGACTTTTTGAAGTCACATATCTCGACCACGTTCTTCTGCTAAATACATTACTTCAACTCTGGAATCAGCAAGTCCATTGTTAATTCCATCCTCCATCTTCAACCAATCCGGAGTTGTTCCTCGTTGAGAAGTTATCATTGTCGTTCCGCTAAAGATTCCTCAAGGCTGCTAAATCTCTCTCAATCATTTCAAGAAGAACATGGAGTTCTTTCACCTCAATATCGTTAAGTAATCTCTTGAAACCCTCTCGCTCTATCGTCTATGCTCAATCCACCGGAGGCCATGAAGATTTCTTCAGATCTTTTGTAATCCTTATGTTCAAGTGGTGCTATATTTTTCTTTATCTGTGGAATTTTGCAGTTGTCTCAGTGATCTTCCTTTATATCTTTCCGGTGGCTTGGTACTTCCAACATGACGACAACATCATCATCTTTATCTAGCTATGAATCCGACGAATCGTTTGCATCTATCCTTGTTTTCTAACGGAGTTCTATGAGTTTTTGCCAACACCTTCAGTCTGTTTCGGTAGCGGGGTTGCATGATTTTCTTATTCATGTGCGGAGTAATGCTTTGAGTGCGGGATGGAGTAGCTACCATACCACTACTCTTATCATTCGCTCTTGTACATTGAATTGGGGAATTAATGTGATTTCACTCATTCCACGGAAGTTAGAAGTGGCCTTTATCCCTTAATACTTTACTTCCGTCCTTGTTTTTCCGGAGTGATATTTCGAAGAAAGTAATCAATAATCTCTTGTTGGTGATCTCACCCTTTCTACACGGAGCAAAATCCTCAATTATCTGGTGGAGACAAACGCAAACCTTTTTCTATCCTCGTCTTTCTACCGATGCTCGATATCCTCAAACAAGATGAAAGGAAACTATCTCTCTCGTTGTTTCATCAATTCTTTTTCTGTGGTAAAGCCAATTATGGTTGATGCCATCAGCTGCAAATCTATTGCGTTAGCCTCAAGGCTAAAGAAAGCAATAAGTATCTCTACAATAAACTCCAGATCCTCCATATTCTTTGCTTCTCGGGATTCCACCATGATCTGGCTTCACATCCATCTCTGGAAGTTATATCTGCGCAACTAAATTGCGTGATCCTTGGTTCTTACCGGCGCAACAAGAATCTAATCCGACGATGTCTAACTAAATCTTTCTGTTGTTATCAAGGGACTCTATTGTTTGAAGGCAATATTGTTTCCGAACTTCATTTCTCAATCCGAGAGAAGATACGATGCTATTGTCATAGTGGTTCAAACCTCTCCAATCTAGCTCTTTTCTTCCGGCGAGACAAAGATTCATCCTCTCTCGTATCGGTAAATCTTTAATCTTAATGGTGTGTCTTTCCTTATCCATGATACATCATCTTCTCCTTTTCTTTCACAAGTGGTTATATTCTTTCATCATGATTCTTGGGAAAACC
This sequence comes from Avena atlantica, assembly GCA_910589765.1. Classification (NCBI taxonomy): domain Eukaryota; kingdom Viridiplantae; phylum Streptophyta; class Magnoliopsida; order Poales; family Poaceae; genus Avena; species Avena atlantica. The sequence continues at coordinate 357,741,052 of OU342734.1, read as the reverse complement.
GGAGCTATGCCCATCCTATCCTTCTTGTCTCACGACAATCCTTCAACTCTTCTAACCAGTTGTTTCTCAAGCAAAACGCAAGACTCGCAACAAGTCTAGCAAGTTTTGCAAGGTGTAGTGGTCGCACCATTCCGTTGTTCATCAACTTGGGAACGTGAGGGTCACCTTCGTTCGGACACCCGCCTCTCCTTGTGTTGTTTTCTTTTTCCTAGGAATCTCGGGGCGAGATTCTTGTTTAGTGGGGGAGAGTTGTAGTATCCCAATTGTCTAACAATTGTAATGCTACTTGGTCTAGTAATAGAATGGCTACTTCATATATGTAATTGTTGCATCATAATTATATCATGCTCATGTCATCATGCCACCTTGCATTTGAGCATCATATAAAACCCTTTTTGGTTTGGTTCTTCTCTCATATGCATCATTAATTGTATTTGCCTCTTGATATTGTATTTGGTTATTGATATATTGTTTAAATGCCCAAGTTGAGTTGGGGGCATCATCTCTTGATTCTACTCCCTCTCTCTAATTTATGGTCTCCATCTTATCCCCTAATCTAATCCTACCACATAAGGCACATATGGTTTCCATTTTTATATTCGTATTTTAAATCATTCCATCTGCTATAGTGTGGTTCCATCCATTCAAACTTGACCATGTTCTAATTCTAGTGCTTTTGTCCCTATTTTCTCACTCAATCTTCCTCAAGTGCATGTGCCATATTACACTCTTCCTGATCAATACATGCACGTGCCCTTTAATCAATCCCAACTTACATGTGGTCTTGTGCATCTTTTGCTTCTTTTATTTTATTTGAATTTATTCAAAAACCTTTCCCTAATCATCTATCCATATTTATCCATATACCCCTATCAATCCTTATTATTTTGCTTCCCAGTTCTTTTGTATACGGGCCACAATTCTTCCGATCTGCGTTGTTGTTTTTGTTCCTGGCCCAGCCGCAAGCAGCAGCAGTTTCAGGCCAGCCTGAACGGCCCCTCCTCCCTCTACACCCAAGGCCCATACCTCTTCAACGAGCGAAGGGAACGCGAGGCTCCTGTTTGTCGTCTTCCACCTCTACACACACAGAACGCATGCTCCCCTTCCTCTGTCAACATCAGCAGCTCCCCAACCACTCCCTCTTCCTTTTAATCCATCCCCAGGGAACCCTAGCTTCTCCCTTTATCCCTTCCCCACGCCGCCGGTTCCTTTCTATCTTCCTCCCTCTCTTCTCTTTGAGTTCTCCAAACCAGAGAGGAAACCGAGCATCACCTCACCGCTGCCCTGCTTCCATGGTCGCCCTCAAGCCGAGATGATCACGGCCCCATCTCCGTCAGGTCCTCCTCTTTGCCCTGGCGGAAGGAATCGAGCTGGGGGACTTCGCACGCGATGGAATCGTCCTCAACAATAGCTTCGGCCACCGTCGTTCATGGTCGATTCCGGCTGCCCTAGTCCTCCTCCGACCACGTCGAGCACGATCACGACCTTCCGGTGAGGCCCCGCTCTGATTCCCCTTCTTCCCCATCGTTGTTCGGCATCAGAAGCCCCGCTCCTTCCTGTGTCCACCCTGTCTCTGACGCGAACCACACCAAGGTTCAGAACAGTACTGACAGTGTTGTTCGCTTCAGTTTTCATGAGCCAAACCCGACGTGTCTAGGTCAAAAGCTGCTGCGCCATATCCTTGTTCGTCAATAGAAGTGTAGCATGTTGGCCACTAGCATGAATTCTGACCTGAGATCCCCGGTTCAACTCCCAGTTTACCTTTTCTCCTACCAATTTTTTTTTGCCTCTGTCAATTGTGAACCCGTCTTCAGTTTCTGCAGCAGAAAGCTTCGCTTGGCCTTGTTGATAAAATACCGCGCTTACTTTCTAACACAAACAGAGCACTAGCCTACTGGCTAGAACCTTGATCCACCACCTAGGAGGTCATGAGATCAAACCTCCATTTCCACATAGTTCATTTTGTTTTCCTTATTTTGTCCCTGCTATCTGCTGCTCTATTGTCAAATTCAGTGCGGCAACCATATCTTTCACAATCTTGATTCTACCCTAGTTGTTATCTAACTTCTGAAGCCAACCATATATTCCAAACTGTTCAAATTGGGTTCAAACTAGTCAAACCTTTGACTTTGACTCCATTTGACTAATTTTGACTTTAAAATAAATTTAAATTCATAATTCCAAATAATACAAATAATATATGTTTTCAAATCAGAAAAATGTGAGGATTTCAAATATGCTATCCAAAATATATTTGAACACTTTAAATTTCCAAGTTGGTTAAAATTACAATAAAATGCCCTTTTTCTTAATAAATTAATAACTTTTGATTTATAACTCCGAATTTGACAAATGATATGTCTAAAATGATCAGCTCGACGAGACCTTTCTATTTATGCATTCCATGTTCTGAATTGCAGCATGCATCATATAAATATAATGTAAACAACAACTTAATTGAGTATAAAATATGACTAAGACTCAATAAAATGTTTATTTCTTGTATTCTACACCTCACCCATGCCATGATACTTTATCACCATGCAAAATGGTGCATCATTCATCATGGCATGATTGTTTGCTTGTCGCGTTTTAACTCATATGCTTGAGCACTTTATTTATGTTGGCCTTATTTGTTTGGATCTTCTTCGAATAGACGCTGAGCAGGGGATATATCAAGAGACCCAGGAGCACTACCTAGATCCTTCTCTCGCTTCAACTGAGCTGCCAGGCAAGCACTACCACATGCTTGCATACATATAGTACCTATTGCCTCTATCTTATTCTTGCATCATTGAGTCGCGATTGCATTAAACTGAATCCCAAGTATTGCATAACCTTTACTTTTAAACCACACCAAAGCTTATTCCTCCATCCCATGAGCCATTACTACAGGAGTTGTGTGAGCCATGCGAGTCGTAGAACAGCATGTGTAGGGTATGTGAGTGTCTGATGGATAACGAGGTACCTAAACAACTTAACCTGAGTAGTAATAGGATAACTAATGAAAGTGGCACCGGTGAGCAATATCTGCTATTTGGTTTTTCCTGCTCACTTGTGTCCCGTAGGACCCCGAGTACTTGATTCCTGTTCCTTGAATATTCGCGCTATCCACATCCGGGAGGATTATGGGACCCCCCTGAGCCAGAGCTTGATTCGTTCTTATTTCTTGGGGCCACAAACTAGTTTGAGGTTTTATTTACTATCCTGTACTTATGCCATGCTTTACTGCTTTATTTAAATTGTGCGAGGTACTGCACCTGTACTGTTTAGGGAAGCGGAGTGTTTTCGTGGTATCGACAAGCCTAGTCACATTTTCGGGTTCCCAGTCGTTTACAGCCACTGACGCAAACCTTGAGTCCGTCTCGGAGTCAGCTAACTTCGTTGCGGGTAGCTTAATGGGGTGGCCCCCTGAAATATTTCTGAATCTTGTGATTGCTTTGTCGTGAAAGCCTCGTTGGGTTTTGATTTGGTTTTTCCTAGGTTGATCGAGTGTGTGTTGCTATTTGTGCACCCCTGCAGGGTAAAACTTTCAGAAAGCCGTGTCCGCGGTTATGGACGACTTGGAGCACAGTTTCTCGATCATAGACAAGTATAACTAAAGTACCGCTTAATTTGACTAAGTAACTGACTAGTAAATAGTGCAATACTCATGGAATGGATAATAAAACTGCCAACGGATGGGGGTTGTTCATCTGCTTCCTCGTTGGTAAGCGAGGAGGAGGATGGATCTGGTGATATTACTGTTATAACTGTTGTCATTAATTCACGGACATCCGTCTATCTGTGGTTAGGCGGATGGTTAGCGAGTATCTATAGAACTGTTAGGGATTATCTTTTGCTGCAATTGCGTCACCCCAGGTTGTGTCCCCTTTAGAGGCATAAAGACTTGCTGAGCACCCCTAGGGTCTCACACGATAAATTGTTTGATTCAGATGAACAGGTACGCTCACAAGATGGATACTGGGTGGAGGAGACGGACGATGTGGACAACGATCGTTCGGTGTAGAGATTCCAGGAACGGGGATCCGTGAGATCTGTGGGCGGGGTGTGTTTATTTATGGGGCATATTATGCCGATTTGCTTCTTATACGTACTCGGATCTTGTTTGCCGCTTCCGCCTGATACTCTGATGTTTGATGTATGAGGAGATATCCTAAACTATTATATCTAGCTAGGACATTTGAATCTTGCCGTATGGCGTTGCTATATTTCTTTTCTTTTTAGATGGAATGGCTCTGATGTACTGTTGTATGGTGGCTTGCATACATACTCATTTGTGTATGTAGTTGATCCCTTCGCCTGCCGATTACGCCGCTCGTTCTTGTCCCGATGTTTGGAAATGGTTGGAACGGCCGAAAGGTCTACCTGTGAGTGGCATTTGGGCCCCACCGTACTATTTCAACCATTTCCGCTCATCCAGGCTTGTAACTAGGAGCGTAATTCACCGAGGTAGTTACATTGACCAAGATAGCTACTAGCAACGGAGAGCATGCAAGATCGCAAATAACACAGACATGATATAATCAATAATCAATCTGACATGATAGAATCAATAATCAATCTGACATGGTATCTCAATATCCATCGGATCCCCGCAAACACAACATGTATGATTACAAATAGATGATCTTGAGCATGAACGGAGCTCACAAGATCTAAACATGATAGCACAAGGGAGGAGAAACAACCATATAGCTACTTTTTGGACCCATAGTCCAAGGGTGAACTACTCACGCATCATACCAGAGGCTGGCATGGTGATGAAGAAGGCCTCCAGGATGATCTCTCCCCTCTGTCAGGGTGCCGGGAAAAGATTCAGATCCCCCGATCTAGGGACAATGGTGGCGGCGGCTACGGACTGTTTCATGGAGATCTGATCGGGTGCTTAGGGTTTCTGCATCGGGGTGACTCTATAGGCGAAGAGGCAAGGCAGGGGCTGCCCGAGGGGCCCAAACCAGGTGGCGGCGCGCCCTAGGGGGTGCCCGTGTGGCCACCTTGTGGCCCCCCTTCGGCTGCCCTTCGGTCTCTGTGTTCCCTCGTAAAATATTGACTTTGGCTTTTGTCCCGTCCAATTCCGAGAATATTTCCTTACAAGATTTTTTGAAACCAAAAACAGTAGAAAACAGGCAACTGGCACTGCGGCATCTTGTTAATAGGTTAGTCCCAGAAAATATATAAAAATACCTCAAAGTGTAGACAAAGCATAGCAAAGTTGATACTAAACAAGCATGGAACATCAAAAATTATAGATACGTTTACGACGTATCAAGCATCCACAAGCTTAACTCCTGCTCGTCCTCGAGTCGGTAAGTGATAAAAAGAATAATTTTTGAGGTGACATGCACCATCACAATCTTGATCAAACCATTTGCCAAGCCTTGAAAGCTGGGATCAAATTACTCTAAACATGAGCATGAAAGATGTAGTTCTAACAATAAGACATAGCAACTATGTTCTAACATCAAAGGATACAAACAAAGATCATGAATAACAATGCATTGAAAGACGTTTGTTTGTTTCACATATAGAAAACATAGCATAGTAGTATTTGATACGTCGGAAACGTATCTATAATTTTTGATGTTCCATGCTTGTTTAGTATCTACTTTGCTTTACCTGTCTACACTTCGAGTGCTTTTTACATGTTTTCTGGTACTAACTTACTAACAAGTTGCAACATTGCCAGATGCCTGTTTTCTGCTATTTTTTGTGTCAAAAAAGTTAGTAAAGAAATATTCTCGGAATTGGACGGGACAAAAGCCAAAGTCAATTACTTTCTATGGGGAACAAGAAGTCCAGAGGGGAGCCAGAGGGGCCAGCCAGGGGGGGCAGACCCACCCGCGCCTGGCTAGGGTTTGAGACCCCTGGATGCCTCCTCGGCCTCCCTCTTCGCCTATAAGAAGCCCCCGATGCAGAAACCCTGAGTACCCTATCAAATATCCACGAAACCGTCTGTAGCTGCCGCCACCATCGTCCCTAGATCGGGGTAATATGAAGTTCTTCCCGGCACCCTGCCGGAGGGGAGATCATCCTGGAGGCCTTCTCTCCGGTATGATGCGTGAGTAGTTCCACCTTGAACTATGGGTCCATGTAGTAGCTAGATGGTTGTATCTCCTCCTTTGTGCTTTCATGTATAGATCTTGTGAGCTCCGTTCATGATCAAGATCTAATCTATTTGTAATCATGCATGTTGTGTTTGCAGGGATCCGATGGATATTGAGATTATTATGTTGGTTTGATTAATGGTTTTGTCTTTATGATTATACCATGTCCGTGTTGTTTGTGATCTTGCATGCTCTCCGTTGCTAGTGGTTACCTTGGCCAAGTAGTTGCTAGTGACTCCAAGAGGGAGTATTTATGCTCGATAGTGGGTTCATGCCTCTAGTTTCCAAGGGAAGTGACAATAATCTCGTCAGTTGTAGATGTGATGTTGCTACTAGGGAGAAAACAACGGTCTCTTGTTCATGGAACATGTGGACTGTTTACCTTACACACTTTGCTTAAAGCAGTCGTCTATTGCTTGCAACTTAATACTGGAGGGGGTTCGGATGATAACCTGAAGGTGGACTGCTAGTCATAGATGCGGTTGGATGGCGGTCTATGTATCTTGTTGTATTACCTAATCGAATCTCATAGGATATTTCTGACTAGTAATTGCATTGTTATGCCTTGCTCAGTTCCTGTCAATTGCCATGCTGTAATTTGTTTACCCTTCATGTCATATTGTTTATCTAAGGAGAGCACCTCTAGCGAACTATGGACCCTGGTCCAATCTTTACCATCAATACATCTTCCACTATTAATTGTTTACTTGCTGCAAACCATTACCTTCCACACCATATGTTTAATCCTTTGTTACAGCAAACCGGTGAGCTTGACAACCTCACTGATTTGTTAGGGCAAAGTCTTGAGTTTGTGTTATGCAGGTCTCAGCGTTGCTTGCAACACCTGTGTGACGTTTCCTTCCTCCTACTGGTTCGATAACCTCGGTTTCTTACTGAGGGAAAACTTGCTGATGTGCTGCTTCAGACCTTGCTCTTGGGGTTCCCAACGAAGCGCTCCTACATCAACTCAGCGCTGCATCAAACTTTTCTGGCGCTGTTGCCGGGGAGGCAAGGACGTCTTCACAAGGGGAGTCCTTCACTTCCTTTCTCTTTACTTTGTTTTTAATTTGCTTTGTTTCTTTTGCTTGGTTTTGTTTGCCTCTTTCCAAAAAAACCAAAAAAATTAGTCTAGTTTGGTTTGCTTGCTTTATTCAAAAACACAAAAAAAATAGGTCATGCTCTAGTTGCCACCTTGCTCTAGCTCACCATGTTGCTCCCCAAGTTCACCCAGAAATATCTTGCAATAGGTAGTGGCTCCATAATTGGGAAAGATAATATTAAAGAATTATTTAATCATGTTAGCAAGCATGATGTTGAGGAAAATCTATAGATGAACTTACTCCTAATTATGAGATTGGTGCAGATTCTTTAGTTCATATGTTGGAGGCTAGGTTTGTTAGCCTTAACCCCTTCATACAATACTTGTTCCTAAAACTAAAAGAAGAAAAGAATGCTGAAAAGAGAGAATTCATCCTTGAAACTTTACTAAAAGAATTCCATGATGTTGCTAGGGAAGCCAAAAAGGTCTTTGAGTGTTTCAATATGTTAGGCTCAAGTGTAGATGTTATGGGTATTTATGATAAAAATAAGTCTAAAGAAGAATTTAAGATACCCATACCCTTTAAGCTTGTTAGAATGCATGAAGCCTTTGAAAAGAATTTTGATTGGATTGCTCCTGAAAATCTTTTTGGTGAAAGTAGTAGACCAAAGAGAGATGAGAAGGGATCCTCCAAACCCCATTTGGATGAGATACCTTTCATAGTTAAAGACTTTGCAACTATGGATATTAATGCTTCTTAATTTGAAAATACCTGATTCTTCTTGCTTCTTGTGCCTAACTTAAAGGCGTTAAATAAAAGTACTTGTTGGTAGATAACCCAAGATTTTCCTTGATTCTTGGAAGTTATTACTTCAGTAATGACCTCTTCTTATCCTTTTTTTTGCTTTTTCTGCCAAGAATGACCTCTAATGAAAGGGAAGATTTGGGGAGTTGCTGTCCCGAAACAGATTTCTGTCCTCCACCAAAAAAATTCGTGAGAAGGCTCTGTAACTCGGATTGAGCTCAAAATTTACGAATAAATCCCCCAGTATGTTACCTAACGTTCTTTAGTTCAACACTTTTTGATTTGAGCAACATAAAATGTTCGAAAAAATTGGGGATGCCACCATGGTGTAAGGAAAGAATGATGTAATGAGATGAAGAATGGACAAAAGCTCAAGCTTGGGGATGCCACCATGGTATAACCCCAAGAAATATCTAAGAGGTACAAGCGTAAAATCTTGGGGATGCCAAAGGCATCCCCTTCTTCATCAATAAAAAGCTCAGGTCTGTCTAGACACTTCATTTTTATTGTTTCATGCAAAGTTGTGTTGTTTTTGGAGCGTCTTAGTTTTCGTTTGCTTTGCTTAGGTTGTTTAGTTTGCTTGAATAAGTAGTTTGTACCCCCGTTCTTGCTGTGTGTTTTGCAAATAAGTTTGCTTGGTGTTGGTAAGAAGTAGTAAGTTCTTGCTTGATGTGCAAGAGGAGCTTGCATTGACTGTGACTTAGACTTTAGCATGACATGCTAGGTGTTGTTTTAGCATTATGCTTAGTGATTATTGTTGTAGCATTTCTTGTTCCAAACAATTGGGATTGCTTAGTGTGCCTTGAAGAAATTATGCGTTGTTTTAGCATGCAAAATCATAGTATTGTGGTATTCTCCTTTGATGCTTTGCTTGGGTTGACTTGGCACATGCTCCACCATGTTATGACTATGACAAGTCACCATTAGCCTCTATGATCATTTAGTCCTTGACTTGTAGTACCACTATTTGCTTTGATTAGTATGCTTTGTTGCACTGCATGATTATGGCCATTATTGCTCTCTTAGTTGGTTGCTCCTGGTCTTTTGCTAGCCTCCATTTGTATGAGTAAGTTTTACTCATGCCTCCAACTCCCAAGAAACCAAGTTATTCCAAAGTGTCCACTATAAACTCCTATGCATGGTGTCTTACATCATTCCAAGTATATTCTTGTTTTCAACTATCTTTCAATTAAAAAACTATTTTGTTATGTGAAAAATTAGTGATTAAAGCCCTCACGAACTTGATGGCACACTTTATTCTTTGCCCCTAATAAACTTGAACCATTGTGACAACTTTGTTGTATATGCTTACACTTATAAGTTGGAATTAGCAGAACCGTGATGTCACGGGGAACGTTTTCAACATTGCACTTGTACTTTATACTCAGTTGATATCATACTCTTTTGTCTATGGATGTCACCGGTGTGAAATTAAGAGGGAACTTGTAGGTCGATGGAGTTTGTATTCTGTGTTAGAGAAATGCCTAGGCCGCTAGCCTAAACCATGACTAATCATGGTGGAAAATTGCAGCATCACCATAATGAGCTATCTATGAACACTACTAGGAAACAGGCCGTTAGTGGCGCACCAAAAATGCCCATCCGTGGCGCACTAGGGCCTTGCGCTACGGCTATCTCTCAGCCGTGGCGCACTGCCTAGTGCGCCACGGTTGTGTAGAGATAGGCGTAGCGCACCACCTAGTGCGCCACAGAAGTTTGGCATGGTGCGCTACCCCTGGGATCTTCTGTGGCGCGCTACCTAGTGCGCCACCAAACTTCCATAGTGCGCTTTAGGTGTAGTGCGCCACAGAAGGTAGACCATGTGCGCCACATATGTATTTTTTGTTTTTTTTAATTTCCGAGCCAGATTATATGCAATACAGATTATATACAATATTACAGCAGATATACACACACAGATACAAGATATACAATTATATATATATAAATACTCAATATGAAAAACAAGATTGAAACAAATACATATAGATAAGTCTCATACATGAACACATAGTCTAAGTTACATTGTTTCGATCATGTTACAAAGTAGTAGTTGGTACATGCTAATACATGTGTCGATCGAACAAGTTAGAGCTCGGAAGCTCGCCTAGACATCTAAACTAGCTAGCTAGACACAAACGCGGGATAAATAACCAAAGAAGATAAGCATGATCACCGCCGCGACGAAGGTGTAGGTCTTCATCCGGTTCCTTGTCCTAACTCCCGCTAGATAGCGCGTGTATCTAGCTTCCGCCTCCGCCATAGTGTTGTACCCTTTGTAGCTATTGCCGCTGAAACGGTGCACCTGTCTCCGGCAGTCTTCCCAATCATCGTAGACTCCGGGAACCCATACCTTGTACACGACGTACCACGTCATCTATAAGTTGACAATAATAATTAACCGACTATTGAAAAAAACATATATAATTAAAGTCGCATATGAAGATACACGTATAGAAAGTACTCCTAAATCAAAAAGACCAAACTCAGAAAGCATGCCTCATATATAACTAGGTTGTTCGACACAGGAATATGCTACGATGGAACTGTTTGCCAAGTAGGATGCACAACACCTGGACCTGTGCATAGCACAAGGCTAACAATCCCATCGCAGCACATTCACATATAGTATGCCACGACATTTCAATCATCGGCATTATTCTCGAAAAATACCAAAGTAACTCAAAAAGCATGCCTCATATATATACATAGGTCGTTGGACATAGGAATATGCTACGATGGAACCGTACGCCAAGTAGGATGCACAACACCTGGACTTGTGCATAGCACAAGGCATACAATCCCATCGTAGCACATTCACATATATAGTGTGCCACGACATTTCAATCATCGGCATTATTCTCGAAAAAAGAGTAAAGAAAAAAAGAAGGACCAAATTGAGCAAAGGACCAAAGAGTAAGCAAAAAAACCAAGCATTGATTGATATATAATAATAATAAGCAAAATAAGTTCACTTGTCATCCACACACACACACAAAGGTCATCTATAGTTTGTAACTACAACTAGGCCAACATCAAGCCTTCTGGCTCGGCTTAGGGAACGGGAGGACGCCTTGTCTCGTCATGAACTTCCTATAGTCACCCTGCATCTCTAGGCGATCTTCTATGTCACGGTTATTCGGGATATTTCCTCCGTAGAAGATCCCCCCCGAAGTCATGACATCACGAAAGATGATTGCCCCAAACTGCTGCTGGATGCGATACATCTCTTGTCTAATATCCGAATCATTGATCTTGGCCTTTGCTTCGGCCCACTGTTTGAGATGATCTGGCAGCGTAGAATTCTGCTGGTCAAGTAGGAACGCCCTCACGTGATGGAGTGCGTAGTAGGCTTCCTTCTTACTGTTTTCCGGTTACTTCACGCAGGGGAATTCCGTTACGTGGTTGAAGACGTGCCTGTCGAACTTGACCTTCTTACGCACGAAGCTGGTGCCTTCCGTCGAGGCAAAGCCAGTGAGAGCATCATCCAGAACTTCCTTGATCTTGTTGTAGTTTTTCTTCTTTTCTAGACTCCCCGAGTCGAAATACGTGGCGTGGGAATGCTTCGGCGATAAGGAGATGAGCGTGCAGTGTCCATCTCTGCGCAAAAAATTCAAATGGAATGTGTTGGAAAAAGAATGATGATGATTTAATAAAGCCAATCGACGGTGGCGAGCGAATAACGACTTACTCGGGAAAGTAAGGCACGAGAATGTATTCCTTGTTCTTGTTCGCCACGAGGATTCTTTTTAGGTACGAGGCCACGATACGTCGTTCGGCGGGGGAACCCAAGCAGACGTCACGCATGTAGTAGGGGTCCACTATAGCGATGCCCGGTGTGTTCTCTCTAATGATCTGCATGGCCAGGCTAAGAGAAAAGAGACGGACCATGGTATAGTGCAGCGGGTATAGGTGGAACATATTGAAGATGTCCTCAAACCGCAGGAAGAACAGACCTGCGGGGGCAGTGTCGACGAAGCCCAAGCCTAGTGGCACCTTAACCACGAATACCGGGTGCGAGGGATCTTTCTCCGATAGAAGGCGTCTCTCTATCGTCAGCACGCCGTCATGCACACTCTGCAGTTCCGAACTGGCGAGCTTCCGCAAATTCTTAGGTAGCATGGGCTCACCCGCCACATGAATCCTCCACATAATACCCTCGGGTCTTGGTGGCCCGTCCCGAAACCTGATTGGATTCGCAGTTGTTGACGCCACCGGCTGGCTCGAGCTGCTAGATTTTCTTTTCCTGCCCTTTTTTCCTTTTGGAGAGCAGGCAGGCACCGCAATCTGAGCACCGGCCGCCATATGTAGTGTGTCAGGGCTTAGAATAAAGGGCCGGTTGGTTGTATCAGCTGGCTCTGTAAAGGCGCAAGCTGGAGGCGTCTTCTGAGAACCAAACATACGCTTGGTGATAGTGGCTTTCTCTATGGGGCCACCATCTAGGTCTTCTTCGTTGCCAAACTGAGTGCTGAAGAAGTGATCATTCCAGTCTTCGTCGTCCTCGGTCGGATCCTGCGCCATGTGCATATCATCAACATGATCATCCGACCCACCGCGTGGAGGTGACGGCGAGGGCAGTAAGGGGGCCTTGCCACCGCTTGTCGCTGGCACGACATGTGGTGCTGTTGTCTGTGGCGTGATGGCCCCCGCCGTCCCCAAACGGATCATGCTCTTTGGCCATAGCAAGAATAAGCCAAAGCAACTTCTGAGGACATATGGCTCTTCTTCATCCGCTCCTGGGGGTTGAATGGGAGGTTCCAGGTCGTCGCAGCCCCTTAGCACCCGACTAATTTTAACCCTGTGCACGCTATCTGGCATCGGCTTTGAGTGGAACGTGCGCTGCAAGGGTTGAACGATGGTACCCTTGGCAACATCCCTCAGCTCGTTGTTCACGTAGCATAAGAGAGTGCAAGGAACATCCGTCTGCGGAAAACATGTACGGCGTCGTCAGAGCGAGATGCCATAAGAGTAATATATAGATGGCATGAAATAAGGCGGTAATTAAAGCAATTTGTTTACCGTGATGGCGTCGAGATCGGCTAATGTCGACGCACCGCATACGGCGACGGGCGTGCAAGAGACGGAAGGGCTGCTTGATGGCGCGGTGCTGGCCGCCGGTGTATTCTCCCTACCGACGGGTGCTTGGAGCTCCGGTGCCGCCGCGACGATGGCAGGGGGGCACCAACATGTACTCCGGCGCCGCGGTGATGGCAGGGGGAGTCACCAACACTTGCGGCGCCGCGGTGCTAGCGGGTGGAGTCACGAACACGTAGTTCGCCTGATTCGTCGGTGCCGCGTTGTTCGAGTGGCTGCTGACCATGCTTGGAATCGGGCACGACCCTACTCGACCACCCGCACTCCAGTTCGCTATTGACTCCACCAAGGTAGGCAGGAAGGACGTGAGGGTGATTGCCAGGTTGTCTTGGACGATCTGCGGGATCCGCGCCACTTGTGCCTTAAGTTCTTGAACCTCTCGGTTTTCCTCCTCGCTCCTTCCCGACGGCGCCACATGCGTCCTCGGCGGTGGACCAAAATGATCCACCCAATTCTTACCCCCGAGGCCGGCCAGACGGCCAGCCGACGATGGCTTCTTCGTAACCGGCTCTATTTTCTTGGCCCGGTTCATCGCCCTGTTAAAAGGGTTATCCCACCGGGTGGCCGCCGTCGACCCCTGGGATGAGGAACCCTGGGATCCATGACTAGCAACAATTTCCTCCTCCTGCAGAAGAAGTAACAGTGAATCATTTAGATCACCGATTAGATTGCAATCGTGTTGATCCGCGGTAATTAGATTATACTTACCACAATTTCCTCGAATTCCTTCACCGCAGGATCCGCGGTGAGTTGTTTGGTTTTTGGGTCCACATGGTAACGGGCCCTGATGAAGTTTCGAACCTGCCCGGGTTCGAATTTGGCAAAGGGGTTTTCTATCCCCTTGGATCTATACTCTTCGTCCTCCTTATTCCATTTGGCCTCCGCGGTTCTGTATCCACCAGATCCGAGATGGTGATGACCTATATTCATCGCCTGCAGCACCTTTCCCCTATTACTATTGGCCAGGGCTCTTTCGGATTCACACCTCTCCTTGAACTCCCGGAACTGATCTTCGGTGATCTGCGGGTCAATCTTCTGGATCTCCTCGAGACTTTTGCCTTCTTTATAGATCTTCTTCTTTATCCGGGTTCTCCAGATGGCCAGGGCGGTGCTCATCTTTGTGAGGGCGGATTTGTTTACTTCGTTCCCATGATAATTTGTGTTCTGACACTTAGTGGGGAACTTGTATCTTGCGTGCAGCTTCTCGAAGAGGAGTGTGCGCAAGTGGACATTATCTTTATGCCGGAGATTCTCGGTGTTGATCGAGATGGTTGTCCGGGTGATCGCCGCCACTTGCCCACCGTACCCTTTGACGACAAGGGCGGGCTCCAAAGGAACCCCTGATGGGCTCACTTCAGTAATTTCCTCCCTGACCGTGCCGACCGTGTTCGGGCGCCGGTCCTTCGGCTTCTTCTTCTTCTTAGGAGGGTTGCTACCACTCCCTGTGCCCTCGCCGCAATCAGTGGTTTCATCGTCCGCCGTTCCTTCGGCTTCTTCCTCCGCGTCTTCCATCTCATCATCCTCGCTCTCCAAAGGATGGTATTCTTCATCGTCTTTTAGACGCTGGGCCGCCTCCCAGAATGTCAATTGTTTATTCGGAGGTCTGAGTTCTCCTTCAGCGCTGATGCGATTAGAACATCCAGCCTCGTCGTTGTCACACATCTTTGCACTAATAAAAAACAAATAATTGGTTAAATGCACGGAAAAATCCGGCATGACCTTTGCTAATTTTCTTAAACTAGGAGTGCCCGATTTCTGCCAAAACGGAAGTTAATCAACATTCCGGCAAAAATCGGGACTCATTTCATACAAGAACCTGCATATATATGGCCAGCATAGCTAGCACACAATAAATGGCCATCATAGCCAGCACAACCAAAAAACAATAAATGGCCAACACAGCCAGCACATAATCTGGTCACATAGGATAATCTGGCCAACAAAGCCAGCACATAAACATCTAGGTAGAAAACACATTGGTTAAGAATGCATCAACATGCCCAGCCACATCAAGCAATGGGCATTTACAGTTATCATCTGGATTCACCAGGCACCAAGCATATGATGGAAAGAAAATAACTAAAGCCTGCTAGGTCTCTTGAAAAAAGAAAATAACACATATGAGCATACACAGCAGCAACTAAAACCCAAGCATACATGTTCTACAACCCAACTGATGTTCTACCAGAGGCATGCCTCCCTTCTACATAGTTGTAGCTGTGTGTGCTGACAATAGAAGGCTATTTGCAAGATCTAGACTTCTGGAGCCTATGCAATGGTTTGATTAATTCAATTCTGAAGGCCCTAGCTACTAACTCTGGTTATAATTGCATATGATCTATTCTTAAAATTTGGACTGAGAAGTTATAACTGCGGGTCCTGTAGTATGGTTTTTCTTGCTAGGATAATGGAATCACTAAGTTGATAATTCTAATATCATAGCACCTAGTCTATCCTAGGCATAAGTTAGCTCTGGTCATAAGCATGCGTATCTATCACTCAAAACAGTAAATCAATAAGCTTAGCCTGATGGTTCCCTGGAAACTAAGTTCTGTTGCCAAAACTGAATATATGCTATGGTAGTGTTGTTACTTTTCTGAACTGAATGGCCAAGTAATATAGTAGTAAGATCTTTTCTACTGAAAAACAGTTCCTTTTTTTGAAAATAATGGTCCAGTGTAGTGAAATTGTGGTACCGACAGGCATTTGCTTTTTTGACAGTAGCAATCATGTGTTGTTCAGTCCAGGTTCCAAAGCGCAGCCATCTATCTGACTAAAAGGATCATGTACTTTTTTATCTTTTTAACCACACAACACAAGAATGCAACAAGATCCTGATCTTTTAGTTCAGTTTATCTTTTTTGACAGTAGCAATCATGTGTTGTTCAGTTTTTAGAGGCAACAAACACAAATACTAGCAGCTAAGACCATGTACTATGTGTGTTCGATTCAAGGAAATATATGTCAGATTTAAGTAATGAAGGGATTGTAAAGAAAACAAAAAGATTATATGGATGAGAAGTGGTTTGGTTGTCCTGTTCCATATTTTAGAATCCCTGCATCATTATCTCCTGTTCTTTGCAATGCTCTAAAGAAAATTCAGAGCTATAGAAACCTATATGGCATTAATCAGTATGTGACATATATCTATAAAAATCATCTGTCTATCATTAATCCATCTTATGAAAGTCACCATAAGCCAAATACATTAGTCACTTTCCTAAAAAATTCATTTAGGAGCCAATTTTTTTCTCTCTAAGATCATTGCAGCAAATATTTCAGGTTTACTGCTAACTGAATAAAACTTGCATAAAAACAGAATTATTTCAGGCCTTTTACTGCTAACTGAATCTTGTTTACTGCTAACTGAATCTTGAATCTTGTTTACTGCTAACAGAATTATTTCCAATTCTAGTTTACTGCTAACTGAATCTTGAAGCAGAGAGGGAGAGAGGGAGAGAGGGAGAGAGGGAGAGAGGGAGAGACAGGGGAGGGATAGAGGGAGAGAGGGAGAGAGGGAGAGAGGGAGAGAGGGAGGGGCTACCTCTGACGGGCGGACGACGACGGGCGGCGGCGCGATCCTCCTCTTCCACAAGCGGCGGGCCTCCTCCTCCTCCACGGATCGGCAGCGGCCTCCTCCTCCACAAGCGCGGGCCTCCTCCTCCTCGAGAGCGCAGCGCGGTGGCGGGCCTCCTCCTCCTCCTCGAGAGCGCAGCACAGCGCGGCGGTGGCGGCGGCGGTGGCGGTGCGGCCTCGAGAGCAGACGATTGTGGATGCAGCGGTGCGTGTGGTGCGTGTCTGTGAGATGGAGCGGCCGACGCGGTTTACTAGCGTCCAACACACATAGGCGTAGCGCACCCTCACCAAGTGCGCTACGGATAACCGTAGCGCACTTGGCCAGGGTGCGCTACGCCTATGTGTGTTGGACTACCAGATAAGAGGGCGGCCACCCCTTCTGTTAGCACTAGTACTGTCATAGCCCACTGGTTCTGCCCCTTAGCTCTATTCTAAACTATGAGCACCCAGGTTCGAATCCTGGTGCTCCACTTTTTTATTTTTATTTTTAAAATACTTCTAAATGTTCCAAAAAATGTCCAAAAGTGGTGATACATGCCATACAAATTTTGTTTTGTTTTTAAAATACTTTTAAATATTCCAAAAATGCCCAAAAGTGATAATATATGTCATAAAAGTGTTACAAATATGATTGAAAGTATAACTAAATTTCATAATAATTTGTCCATGAATATTACAATCTTTTTCGACCACGCGTTTTACAATATTTTTTGAGCTAGCGTTTTACAATCTTTTTTCCCTTCTTTGTCGCGGTTGAATAATTTAGCCCCGGCACTTTAATGTTTCTTCTTTCGAACGGGCTACCTTTTTTGGGTAGGGTTGTCCTTTTTCTTCTTGTGATGTATGTTGCCGCATCATAGTCGTCGTCATCTTCAATCTTTGGGTCGCCGTACTGGTCGAAGTCTTGCTCGTTGGCGACTCCATCCATTCCGATGATGTTTCTTTTTCCTCTCCTCACGACAACACGGCTAGGCTTTGTCGGGTCGGTAATGAAAAAACATTGGTCCACTTTGGTAGCCAGTACCCATGGTTCATTTTTCGCGGCCACGTTTGCACCGGCGGCCTTGGAATGTGCTGCTTCGGGTATAACCATGGTTGTGAAATACCGGTCTTCTCTTTCGACGCTCTTTTCCCATCTGACACGGAACATCGGCACCTTTTCTCCACAGTAGTCGAGCTCCCAGATCTCCTCGATTCTTCCGTAGAATCTTTCCTTCACGTTGTCATCGGTGTAGAATTCCGACGTTACGCCTGAGTTCTGATAATCACACTTGTTGTCCTTTTCCTCCGTGTAGAATGTGTAGCCGTTGATATCATACGTCTGATAGGTCACCAGGTTTTACATCGGTCCCTGCGACAAGGTGAATATGATCTTTTCCGTGTCAGAAGAATGCGAGCGCGGGGGATTATCAAGGAGCGTCTGCCTAAACTAACGCGTGAAATCTGAGTTATGCTCTTTGATTATTTCTCCCTGCGTCCTCTGTATGCCCCGGTCACTGTACTTCTTCTCGATTAACCTTTTGTGCTTCTGTACCCAAGGATCGACCAGTTCTAAATGCTGTAGCGCGACGAGGTTTGCTCGATCAAAGTCTGCGCGTCGAAAATCGAAGTCTGCATGCAGTATGCGACGACCCTCTCGGTGACCAGATCCGTCGATCTTGCCAAGGTGTCTGTTGAGGGGAAGACCGACAGGGTTCTCGATGTCTAGATAATTCATGCAGAAAGAGATGCACTCTTCGGCCAGAAATCCCTTGGCTATGCTTCCATCTGGACGGGACCTGTTGCGAACGTATCCTTTGATGTGTCCGTTCATCCTTTCGAACGCCATCATGCTGCGGAGGAACATCGGCCCAAGTTGTACGATGTCCTCCACGACATGGAACATCAGATGCACCATAATGTCGAAGAATGCGGGTGGGAAGTAGACCTCAAGCTCACATAGTATCACCACGATCTCCTCCTGTAGCCTTCCGAGCTGATTCAAGCCAATCGACTTCCTAGAGATGACGTCGAAAAACTTGCATAGGCCAAATAACGTTTCACGGACGTGCTCGTCCATTATCCCTCTTAGTGCGACTGGAAGTACCTGCGTCATTAGCATGGCACAGTCGTGAGACTTCATGCCACTGAACCTCTGCTTCGCCTCGTCTAGGTATCTGCTTATCTTGCCCGCGTATCCGTAAGGAAATTTGACTCCTAGAAGGCACTTGAAAAACTGTTTGATCTCATCCTGGCTTAGAGTGAAGCAAGAAGGAGGGAAGTAATATTCGTTCTTCTTGAACTTTTTACCCTTCCAACGACCTTGTGTCGTCTCTGACTCATGATCATCGTCATCTTCCTGATCATCAGGAGTAGTGCGTCCTCCGTGAAGCTCCTTCCGGATACCCAAGCATATCAGGTCGTGCCTTGCTTTTGGACCATCTTTCGTCCTATCCGGCATGTTGATTATGGTGGCGACCAGACTCTCGCACACGTTTTTCGTGATATGCATGATGTCGAGGCTATGAGGCGTGCGGAGAAACTTCCAGTATGGAAACTCCCAAAAAACAGACCTTGTTTTCCATACCTTCATCAGCGGCTTGTCTTGTTGCTGCCTCTTTCGCTTCTTTCCAGGCTTAGGACAATCTTTCCAGTTTTTCAGCAACTCTTCCACTTCTTCGCTGCTCCTACGCTCTGGGATTCCTCGGGTCTCTGATTTGCCATCGAACAGGTCTCCACGTTTTCTCCATGGATCATTCTTGCCGAGCCACCTCCGGTGCGCCATGAACACGGTTTTCGATGACCCTGGATCTTTCTCTAGTTGGAGATAGCTTGTGTTATCCATGCACCTAACGCATGCGCAGAATCCTTGGATAACCTGCCCTGAGATATACCCGCAACCTGGATAGTCTTGCACCGTAGTGATCAACGCGGCTCTCATAGTGAAATAATCTTGTGCGACGGCGTCGTAAGTATTGGCTCCAGATTCCCATAACGTGGCTAGCTCCTCTTTCAACAGCCCGAGATACAGATTGATGTCGGTACCAGGTTGTTTTGGCCCTTGAATTAGCATACTCATTTGTATGTACTTCTTCTTCATGCACAACCATGGAGGGAGGTTGTACATCCATACAAACACGGGCCAAGTGCTGTGCGTGCTGCTCTGGCTACCGAACGGATTGAGTCCATCGGTGCTCGCACCAAGCCTGATGTTCCTCGAATCTCCACCGAATTCTGGGAATTCGAGGTCCAATGCTTTCCACTGGCTAGCATCTGAAGGGTGCGTCAGCAGCTCATCCTTTTCGGGGTCATCATCATCTCCTGGCTTCTTCCTTTCCGCATGCCATCGCATGAGCTTCGCTTCCTTAGGGTCCGCGAAATAGCGCTGCAGACGAGGAGTGATAGGAAAGTACCATACCACTTTTCGAGGTGCTTTCTTCCCTTTCTTGTATCGACTCACGCCGCACACCGGACATGTGGTTTTCTCCGCGTCCTCGCCCCGATAAATGATGCAATCGTTGATGCATACGTGATATCTAACGTGCGGTAGATCGAGAGGACAGACGATTTTCTTGGCATCCTCGATACTAGTTGGACATGTGTTCCCCTCCGGGAGACGATCGTGCCAGAATGCCATCATATCGTCGAAGCTTGCGTCGCTCAATTTGTGCTTTGCCTTCATCTCCATAGCCTTGAGTGTTACATTCAACCGGGTATCATCGGGCCTGCATCCTTCATACAATGGAGTAACCGCGTCTTTCTCAAGTTGCGCAAGCTTGGCTTTCTCTCTAACGGTAGCCCTGGCGTTACTCGTCTGCTTGAGAAGCAGCTCTTGCACATAAGGGTCCCGCACCCAGCCTGACGTTGTTCCATCGTCGTCTGCTCCTCCGGCATCTAGATCATCATCATCCCGGTCTGCTTCCGCACCTTCACCATCTCCACGAGACTCTTCATCATCTCGCCCGTTCTCGCCGTGATGATGATCATCGTCATGTTGGCCACCTTCTTCACCGTCTCCATCATCTACGTCATCGCTTATCCAACGAGTGTATCCATCCATGAAACCATGGCGGAGCAGGTGCGCCTGCAGATTCCCAGAATCTGGGTCGATCACCTAGTTGAGTTTGCATCTTCTGCACGGACATCTTATATCTGTCTTGTTATTTGGTATCATGTCGGTCGTCGCACATTTCAAAAATATAGCCACAATGCCTTCGCTCATTATGCGGACCATTTTTGCCTGCACGATGTACACGGTACAATTTTGAAGTCTATTAGAACCACATAATGAATGCATGCATGCAATGGTCGATAGAAAATTTCGGCATGACCTATCCTAAAATTAGGACCTTTGCGAAATGCCAAAGTCTTGCCAAAATGGAAATGAATCAACATTTTGGCAAAACAAATGGCAACTTGTTCACATACAAACACAAGAGAGAGAGAGAGACCGATCCATACACACATGAACATATCATTATCCTCTCCATAGTACACATGCATGAGCATCATCGATACTCTCCATATACACACACATATGACCATCGATCCTCTCCACATACACACATCATGAGCATCGATCATCTACATACATATGAGCACATCATCCATATACACATGAACACATCCTTACATGGACAACTTACCGAGATGAGAGACCGATCGCGAGAAAGATGGAAAGGAGAGGTGCGCGCGTCGACCGGAGAAGGATAGATGAGAGACCAGAGACCTCCTCTATTACTTATGTAACATCCAAAGCAAGTTTTACATGCTAAAAATGGTGAATGTGTGGAGAAATTGAGGTGGGAAGGAGAAGATCCCGACTAGATCTAAGGAGGAAGAAGAAGGGGAAAGTGAAGTGGATGTGGTCACACATGTGCACATAAAGTGATGTCCTAAAGAAATCGACACATCTGTGGCGCACACGGCCCTAGTGCGCCACAGGGAGTACAAACATCTGTGGCGCACTATTCCATGTGCGCCACAGATGCTCCTACTCCCTGTGGCGCACTAGGCCGAGTGCGCCACAGAAGTTTGTGGCCGTTTCAGAGCAGAGGGGGGCATGCGCTTAGGCGTAGCGCACCAGGCCCACGTGCGCCACAGATGACCCTAACAGCCGTGGCGCACATGACTATAGTGCGCTACAGATGTTTGGCGTGTGGCCAACAGGGCCCTGGCCCACACACATCTGTGGCGCACTACAGTCATGTGCGCCACGGTTGTTCTAGTTATTAGTAGGGCACTGCCCACAGGTGAGCCACGCCTGTTTTAGCCGTGGGGCACTTCAACCATGTGAGCCATGGATGTGCTGATTACCTATAGCCGTTTTCCTAGTAGTGGAAGCATCCTCAATAAAAAGCTATGCATATGGTAAATAAAAAAATTACTGAGATGGGATTTCCTTGTCATTTTGGTTATGGGAAAGCTCCTATACCATGTGCAAGGGGTACCCCGTTGGCGGTTCTCAATGATATGCAAATACTTACAATGACAAGAACTTGCCTGGGCACAAAGTTGAGTATGCATGAGGTTTGGCCCTCGTATTCGAGGGACTTGAGATTGCCAACTTATACTTCGCCAAGCATATACTCCAGATTTGCCACCTTAACCTTAACCACTTCAAGATGCTTATGATAGGGGAAATGAGGGCTGCAAGCACATGTTTAGAGTTCTTTGATCCCAGCTTTCAATGCTTGCAAATGGTTGGATCTTTGTTGTGAGGGTGCATGTCACCTCAAAAATTATTCTGTTTATCACTTACCTACTCGAGGACGAGCAGGAGTTAAGCTTGGGGATGTTGATACGTCGGAAACGTATCTATAATTTTTGATGCTACATGCTTGTTTAGTATCTACTTTGCTTTACTTGTCTACACTTTGAGGTGCTTTTTACATGTTTTTTGGTACTAACCTATTAACAAGTTGCAACAGTGCCAGATGCATGTTTTCTGCTGTTTTTGGTTTCAGAAAAGTTAGTAAAGAAATATTCTCGGAATTGGATGGGACAAAAGCCAAAGTCAAATACTTTCCGTGGAGAACAAGAAGTCTAGAGGGGAGCCGGAGGGGCCAACCAGGGGGGCAGACCCACCCTAGGCGCGGGTGGGCCCTGCCCCGCGCCTGGCTAGGGTTTGAGACCCTTGGCCGCCTCCTCTACCTCCCCCTTCGCCTATAAGAAGCCCCCGATGTAGAAACCCCGAGTACCCGATCAAATATCCACAAAACCGTCTATAGCCGCCGCCACCGTTGTCCCTAGATCAGGGGGGATCTGAAGTTCTTCCCGGCACCCTGCCGGAGGGGAGATCATCTCGGAGGCCTTCTCTCCAGTATGATGCGTGAGTAGTTCCACCTTGGACTATGGGTCCATGTAGCAGCTAAATGGCCGTATCTCCTCCTTTGTGCTTTCATGTATAGATATTGTGAGCTCCATTCATGATCAAGATCTAATCTATTTGTAATCATGCATGTTGTGTTTGCGGGGATCCGATGGATATTGATATTATTATGTTGGTTTGATTAATGGTTTTGTCTTTATGATTCTATCATGTCTGTGTTGTTTGTGATCTTGCATGCTCTCCGTTGCTAGTGGTTATCTTGGCCAAGTAGTTGCTAGTGACTCCAAGAGGGAGTATTTATGCTCGATAGTGGGTTCATGCCTCTAGTTTCCAAGGGAAGTGACAATAATCTGTTCGGTTGTAGATGTGATGTTGCTACTAGGGAGAAAACAACGGTCTCTTGTTCATGGAACATGTGGACTGTTTACCTTACACACTTTGCTTAAAGCAGTTGTCTGTTGCTTGCAACTTAATACTGGAGGGGGTCGGATGATAACCTGAAGGTGGACTTCTAGTCATATATGCAGTTGGATGGCGGTCTAGGTATCTTGTTGTATTGCCCAATCGAATCTCATAGGATCTTTTTGACTAGTAATTGCATTGTTATGCCTTGCTCAGTTCCTGTCAATTGCCCTGTTGTAATTTGTTTACCCTTCATGCCATGTTGTTTATTTAAGGAGAGGACCTCTAGTGAACTATGGACCCCGGTCCGATCTTTACCATCAATACATCTTCCATTGTTACTTGTTTACTTGCTGCAAACCATTACCTTCCACACCATACGTCTAATCCTTTGTTACAGCAAACCGGTGAGCTTGACAACCTCACTGATTTGTTGGGGCAAATTCTTGAGTTTGTCTTGTGCAGGTCTCCGCGTTGCTTGCAACACCTATGTGATGTTTCCTTCCTCCTACTAGTTCGATAACCTCGGTTTCTTACTGAGGGAAAACTTGCTGCTGTGTTGCTTCACGCCTTGCTCTTGGGGTTCCCAACGAAGCGCTCCTACATCAACTCAGCGTTGCATCAGTATTCAGCTTGTCCCTCATGTTGTAGCAAAATATAAATGCATATGACACCTTCAAAGTTCATAAGGGTGACTAGATACAAATAGTTCAAGAACAAGCAATATCAACATTATGAATCAATCAATAAGTTTTGGGACAATGCACATAAAACTAAGAATGACAACTATGCTCTGTTAATTGGTGCATAAAGAAATAAGGTGGTGACTCAATATAAAAGTAAGAAGAAAGGCCCTTCATAGGGAAGCAGGGATTTCAAGTTTCATAAAGAGCTTCCAAAAATTATGGTACTTATTAGCTTTCAGCTCTCATTACCCCTATCATAAGCATGTTGAAGTGGTTAAGGTTAAAGTGAAACAAATATGGAGTATATGCTTGACAAGTCATAAGTTGGCAATCTCATGTCCCTTGAGTATGAGGGTCCTTCCCCATGGTACTCAACTTTAGTCACAAGCAAGTTCTTGTCATTGTAAGTATATGTGTATCATAGAGAACCGCCAACAGGGTACCCCTTGACCCATGACACAGGAGCTATCCCATATCAAAATGACAAGGCAATAGATAGTGAGCATCTTAGCAATCCTTTTATTTACCATGAGCATGGTGCATTTTTTTATTTTTCTCTTTATTTTCTATTTTTTTTTTAGGATGCTTCATAGATTGCTCACTATGGTGATGCTGCAAGTTTGCACCATGATTAGGCATGTCATAGGCTAGCCTCCCAGGCGTTTCTCTAACACATATACATAACTCCATGAACTTACAAGCTCCCCTTTTATTTCACACCGCCGACATCCATAAACAAAAGATCATGATATCAACTGGGTAATATGTACAGGTGTTGAAAGCGTTCCCCATGACAACATGATGTCTACGCACTTCTATTATTGTAGACATTTGTTGGGCCTCCAAGTGCAGAGGTTTGTAGAACAGAAACAAGTTTCCCGTAAGTGGATTACCCAAGTTTTACCAAACTCAGGGAGGAAGTGGTCAAAGGTATCCCTATCAAGCAACCTTGCAATCAAGATACAAGAAGTGTCTTATGTCACCAACACACCCAATACACTGGGTGTATAGGTGCACTAGTTCGGAGAAGAGATAGTGAAATACAAGTGGTATGGATGATTATAAGTGGCAACGGTGCCAGAAAAGAGCTTCTGACGGGGAGGAAAAAACTAAAGGCAAAAATATGGAAGCAAGCAAAAATGCAACAAATCTATTTGTAAACGGTGTTTCAATGCTTAGAAACAAGGCCTAGGGATCATACTTTCACTAGTGAACACTCTCAATAAATATATTCTCTTCATGATACTACCCTAAACTACTCTCCGGTTGGACACTCTAATCCACGATATGGCTATATTAGCACACCTCAAAGTCTGCTTCCCCATCTAGATAACCCCACACTGTCACCTTGAGTGCTAGATGGTTCCAACAAACACCACAATTTCATAGAGACAACCAACTCAAAATATAACTCATGATAAGTATAAACTCTAGCCTAAGTGCCACCACGGCGTGCATGCTATCACTTTCACACACATGTGGAGAGAGCAGAGATCTATTGAAGCACTTGAGTATTTATGTAAACTCTAGCCTAAGTGCCACCACAGCATGCACGCTGTCACTTTCGCACGTGGGGAGAGCCGGAGATCTATTAAAGCACTTGAGTAGCAAAGTATATCTACTTGATTACAAAGCTCATGATCACAATATGATCACGCATAGAGAGAGAGAGAGATGAACACATAGCTACCGGTAGAGCCCTTAGCCTCGAGGAAGAACTACTTCCTCATCATGGGAATCAACAACGGCGATGGAGATGGTGGTGGAGTCGATTGATATGGCTCCGAGGGCAATTCCCCGTCCCGGCAGGGTGTCGGAATAGACTTATGTCCCTCGAATCTCATCTTTGGTGGCGGCGGTGCTGCGGACCTTTTCGTGAATTTCTGCCCACGTTAGGGTTTACGTCCCGAGGAGACGTATATATAGGCAAAAGGGCAAGGTCGGTGGAGGCCTAGGGGGCCACACCCCCAGGTGGCGCGGCCTAGGTGGGCCCGCGCCACCCTAGGGTGTGGCCAGCCTGGTGTCCTCCTCCGTCTCTCCTTCAGGCTCCGTGAGTCTTCTGGAAAAATAGTGACTTTAGCTTTTGTCCCGTCCAATTCCGAGAATATTCATTTTTTAGCTTTTCTGAAACCAAAAACAGCAGAAAACAGGCAACTGACACTCTGGCATATTGTCAATAGGTTAGTTCCAGAAAGTTTATAAAAATACCTCAAAGTGTAGACAAAACATAAGAAAAATGGTACAAAACAAGCATGGAGCATAAAAAATTATAGATACGTTTACGACGTATCAAAACATGGTTTTTCTAATTCCCAACTTATAAGTGCAAGCATATACAACATAGATGACACAATGGTTCAAGTTTATTAGGGGAAAGAAAAATAAAGTGTGCCATCAAGTTTGTGAGATCTTTAATCACTAATTTTCTCATAACGAGTTTAATTTTGAAGATAGATAAAACAAGAATTTACTTGGAATGGTGTAACACACTATATATAGGAATTTATAGTGGGCTCTTTGGAATAACTTGGTTTCTTGGGAGTTGGATGCATGAGTAGAGCTTACTCAATACAAGTGGAGGCTAGCAAAAGACTGGGAGCGACCAACTAAGAGAGCAATAATGGCCATAATCATGCAGAGCAATAAAACATTATCAATCAAAACATAAAGTGGTATCACAAGTCAAAAACTAAATGATCATAGAGGCTAAGGTGACTGGTTAATAGTCATAACATGGTGTGAGCATGTGCCAAGTCAACCCAAACAAAGCATCAAAGGAGAATACCACAATATTATGCTTTTGTATGCTAAAACAACGCATGATTTTTTTAAGACACTTTAAGCAATCTCAATTGTTTGAAACAAGTCATGCTACAAAAATAATCACTAATCATAAGGTCAAAACAACATCTAGCATGACATGATAAAGTTTAAGCCACAGTCAAAACAAGCTCCCTTTTGTACCACTATAAGCATGAAACTTTCTACTCTTTTCCAACACCAATCAACTTATTTGAAACAACATAGCGAATGCGGGGGCCCAACTAATTTATTCAAGCAAAATAAATAAATTAAAACTAAGACGCTCCAAGAACAACACAACAGTGCATGAAACAATAAAAACAAAGTGTCTAGAAAGAGACCTGAGATTTTTATTGATGAAGAAGGGGATGCCTTGGGCATCCCCAAGCTTTGACGCTTGTACCTCTTGAATATTTCTTGGGGTGACACGGGGTGGAATCCCCAAGATTGAGCTTTTGTCCATTCTTCATCTCATCATATCATTCTTCCCCTACACTTGAAAATTTTCCTTCATACAAAACCTCACACAATCTTCATTAGCAACATTAGTGTATTCAAAAGAATAGGCCTTTGGTTTTAGTTTCAACACAAGTAAAACTTTCAATAAAACACAAGCTACTGTAGCAATTCCTTTAAAAATCTCAAGTGATCAAGAAGAACTAAAAAGTAACTGATAAAGAGGCAAATACAAATAATGGCAGAAATCTGTCAAAACAGACCAGCAGGTAAAAACAGATTTTTTTCGAAGACCTTCTGTTGCTCAAATAGAAAAGTGTTGAACTAATGAAAGTTATAAAACAGCCTGGGGCATTTACTCAGAAAATTATAGCTGAATCCGACATATAGAGATTTTTTACGAATTTTTACAGTGAAGCATAAAAATATGTTTCGGGACAGCAACTTCCCCAAATCTTACTTCTCTCTCATTAGAGGTTATTCTTGGCACAAAAATCACACAAAAAAGGATAAGGAGAGTTTATTACAGAAGTAATAACTTACAAGATTTAATAAAACTATTGGGTTATCTCCCAAGAAGTACTTTTCTTTAACGTCTTTAAGTTAGGCATAGAAAGATGCTCACATAAGAAATATGAATTGAAGTAAAAGAGAGCATCAAGAAGAAAATTCAAAACACATTTAAGTCTAACCCACTTCCTATGCATAGGAATCTTGTAAGAAAATAAATCAAAGAAGCACATAGTAACAGGGTAGATAAAACAAGAGCAACTTCAAAACTTTCAGCACATAGAAAGGTGTTTCAGTACCATGAAAACTTCTACAACCATATTTTCCTCTCCCATAATATTTTTCAGTAGCCTCATGAATAAACTCAACAATATAACTATCATATAAAGTATGCTTTTCATGATCTACAAACACGTATTTTTTATCAAGCTAAAAAATAGTGGGATTAAAACCTTCAAACCCACTTTTAACAATTTTATAACAAGATGACTGATCATTCTCAAGAGGTATGGGGTTCCAAGGTAAAGTCAAGAACTATAGTAGTACTATTAATATTATCAACCAATATAGGACCATCATCTAGAGCTTTATCATAAACATTTTCTAAGCAAAACTCTTTAGTACCATGAATTTCTAAATTAGGCGCAAATAAAGGATTATCATAGATAATAGGAGCACAATTATTAGAACATGTTTTACCCAAAGTAGATATTTCAAACGGATCCACAGGAACATAACATTCATCCTCCTTTTGTAAAAACGGGGGACAATCAAATAATGTAAGGGATAAAGAGTTAATCTCATTAGAAGGTAGGCATGGGTAGATCTATTCTTCCTCCTTTTGTTCTTAACTCTCTTCCTCATTTTCATCTAATGAGCTTCCCGTTTCAGCAATTTCTTCTTCCATAAGCTCATGCAAGGCATTAGTCTTGATGCGCTTAGATCAATGTAGAGCTTGGAAATGCGCTTAGATCAATGTAGAGCTTGGAAAGGGAGACCCCAAGAGGAAGGTATGATGAGCACAGCAGCAAGACTTACCTCAGTAAGAAACCAAAGTTATCAAACCAGTAGGAGGAAGGAAATGACTCAAAGGTGTTGCTAGCAACTTGGAAACCTGCACAACACAAACTCAAGACTTTGCCCCAACGAACAGTGAGGTTGTCAATCTCACCGGTTTACTGAAAACAAAGGATTAACTATATGGAGTGGAAGGTAATGGTGGTTTGCAGAAAGTAAACAGTAACAGTGGAAGATGTATCAATGGTAAAGATTGGACCGGGGTCCATAGTTCACTAGAGGTGTTCTCCTTAGGATAAACAAACATGGCATGCTGGGTAAACAAATTACAGCAGGGCAATTGACAGGACTAAGCAAGGCATAACAATGCAATACTAGACATTCATGATCCTATAAGATTCGATTGGTGAAAGTGCAATGGACGTCGCCTAGAGGGGGGTGAATAGGATTTTTTAAAATATTACGGTTTAGGCTCAAGTAAATGCGGAATAAAACTAACGTTTAATTTATTGAGCACAAAACCTAACCACTAGGTTCACCTAAGTGCACCAACAACCTATGCTAAGCAATACAAGCAACAAGGTGATAGCAAGATATAAATACTTCAAGCATGATGGCTATCACAAAGTAAAGTGCCTAAGTAAAGGGTTCGGTTGAGAGATAACCGATGGACGTGGAGACGAAGATTTGTTTCCCGAAGTTCACTTCCAAAGAAGCCACGTCTCCGTTGGAGAGGTGCGATGGCGCAATGCTCTCCGAACGCCACAAATGGATCACCTCGAGGTGTGGTGGATCGATGCTCACCCAACGCCACACAAGACCTCACCCCGGATGCGGAAGCACGCAACTCACCGACGCCACAAAAGGCTCACCCTATTCTCCCGAGTGTGCACCACAAAAGGCGGGCATTCGCTCCACTATGGGACGCTTGAGGAAGGTCACCGAACCCGTACAAGATTGGGGCTAACTCCACAACTCAATTGGAGGCTCCCAAAAACAAAGCCACAAAAGGCCAACAAAACCACAAAAGGCTACAAGACCATAAAAGGTCAACAAGACCACAAAAGGTCAACAATCCAACCACACAACCGTCTAGGGTTCCCGAACCCAAGAGAAACAAGCCCACAAGCTTGAACTCACCGAATCTCCGAGGAGAACTCAAACCTATGCACCAAATGCAAGGGCAAGTCCTTCTCTCCCAAATTCCAACAAAGCTACAAAATCTATTGGGGGGAATAAGGGAGGAAGAACACAAGAGGAGAACACAAAACTCTCCAAGATCTAGATCCCAATGATTCCTTCACAAATAAGGGATTTGACTTGGGGGGATTGTAGATCTAGATCTCCTCTCACTTTTCCCTCAAAAAGATGTAAGAATCATGGGAGGGAGAGGGAGTAAGAAAGCTCAAATAGGTCAACAATGGTGGGCAAAAACAAGCTCAAAAGATTATGCAAATAAACATCATAGTCCAGCATGGAAGGATAAAACCAAATTGCGAAAGGTATGACCTCTCTAGAAGCGATGAACCGGTAAAACCTCCAAAACCCAAAACACAAGAAGTTGAGCTTGGAAACTCCAATTGGGATGAAACCAATTTTGTTGGGAAGATAAAACCAAGAGAACCCAACAAAATGTTAAATATTGGATACCACCAAGGGAGAAAATATCAAGTATATATATGTGAAGTATCCCCCAATGTGTGGAGCCGGAAAACTCGCAGGATCAAAAACCAAAATAAGATATGCAAGGGAAATCCTTGGATGATGAGCTAGAGCTTGTTATGATAATTACCACAAGCTCTAGATCCTCTCATGGACAAGAACCAAATAACAACCAAGAAAGATGATGCTATGAATGCAAAGATTTGATCTCTCTCTGAATGATGCAATCGAGACACCCGCTTGAGAGCCCCTCTTGATAGTACGGATATCTATCCTAAACCCGTTCTCCCAACTAACAACACGAGACCGGCATAAGAGAATCCCTAGCAAGAACATACCTTTGCCTTGAGTATCCCACTTGAACTTGATGTAGACCGTCGTGTTCTTATATAGTGGGAACACCTTTCTTGTTTGCTCTTGCTTGATGAAGATGAAGACTTGCAAATTGCTCCCCCATACTCCATGGGGAAATCTCCTCTTTTAACTTGTTTTCATCACCCCATGATCATGAGTATGGAAAGCTTCAAGCATGATATCTTCTCAAGATGGCGCATCTTGAGCTTGCCCTTCTTCATCCCTTATTGAGGTTGATCCATCTTGATGCAAATCTTTGCACTTGTCTTGATCAACCTTCAAGCTCCTTATTTCTTCATGATTCCAATGGCACAAAGCCCTTTGACATTTCTTCATCTCTCAACCTTGAGACCAACACATGGCCCAAGCGACGCCAATGGACAAACCTACAAGTGAAAATCAATTTACACATTAGTCCAAAGAGATTGTCATTAATTACCAAAACCACACATGGGGGCATACATGCCCTTTCATTCTCCCCCATTTTGGTAATTGATGACAATCCCTTAGCGAGGGTTTAGATATAACAATTAACAACCAAAGTGGTTGCCCCAACATCAAATACTACACAAGTATGTGATGTTGGTAAAACCACAATATATAGAGCAAACTCCCTCACAATATATGCATGTGTGATGAACTTGAATTTCATTGCATAGATTGCCAACCATTACCGTTGGTTGAGTTTCCTCTGTATATTCGACATGCAAAGCAACCACAAAGATGCAAGAGCATGAGAGGCAAATGCTTAAAGCAACAACCAACTTCCCTTAAACCCTCCAAAACTTCTCCCCCATTGGCATCGATTGCCAAAATGGATGAAAAGTTCTAGATGGCCAATATAGTGAGAATTCCTCCCAAGTACTCAAATGATGAGTACTTGGGAGGAAGTAAAACTATATTGCGGACCCAAAGATAGCAAAATAAAAGAAAGAGAAATAAGCTTCTACAAATGAAGCGAGCAATCAAAAGATCCAAACGAAACAATTGAAACACCAACAAATGATGTCAAAAGGAAACAACAACCAAGAGTGTTTAAATGAAAATAGAGAAGCTCCCCAAAAGTTGTGAAAAGTTTAGAATACTTGTATTTGAATACAATATGCACAAATATGGAATCCTCGCCCCCCCGTAAGCATTTGAACCACAAGAAATGATAAATAATGAAAATATGCACTATTAAATGAATTAGAGAAGCTCTCCAAAGATTGTGCACCTATTATAGTAACTGTATTTGGAAACAACGTGCACAACCATGGAGCCCTCACTCCTCCAAACTCATCTAATGAGCTTGGAGAGCTTCTCTAATTCATGGGTAGATCTATTCTTCCTCCTTTTGTTCATAACTCTCTCCCTCTTTTTCATCTAATGAGCTTCCCGTTTCAGCAATTTCTTCTTCCATAAGCTCCTGCAAGGCATTAGTCTTGATGCGCTCAGATCAATGTAGAGCTTGGAAAGGGAGACCCCAAGAGGAAGGTATGATGATCACAGCAGCAAGTCTTACCTCAGTAAGAAACCAAGGTTATCAAACCAGTAGGAGGAAGGAAACGACTCAAAGGTGTTGCTAGCAACTTGGAAACCTGCACAACACAAACTCAAGACTTTGCCCCAACGAACAGTGAGGTTTTCAATCTCACCGGTTTGCTGAAAACAAAGGATTAACTGTATGGAGTGGAAGGTAATGGTGGTTTGCAGAAAGTAAACAGTAACAGTGGAAGATGTATCAATGGTAAAAATTGGACCGGGGTCCATAGTTCACTAGAGGTGTTCTCCTTAAGATAAACAAACATGGCATGCTGGGTAAACAAATTACAGCAGGGCAATTGATAGGACTAAGCAAGGCATAACAATGCAATAATAGACATTCATGATCCTATAAGATTCGATTGGTGAAAGTGCAATGGACGTCGCCTAGAGGGGGTGAATAGGCTTTTTTTAAATATTACGGTTTAGGCTCAAGTAAATGCGGAATAAAACTAACGTTTAATTTATTGAGCAAAAAACCTAACCACTAGGTTCACCTAAGTGCACCAACAACCTATGCTAAGCAATACAAGCAACAAGGTGATAGCAAGATATAAATACTTCAAGCACGATGGCTATCACAAAGTAAAGTGCATAAGTAAAGGGCTCGGTTGAGAGATGACCGATGGACGCGGAGACGAAGATTTGTTTCCTGAAGTTCACTTCCAAAGAAGCTACGTCTCTGTTTGAGAGGTGCTATGGCACAATGCTCTCCGAACGCCACAAATGGCTCACCTCGAGGTGTGGTAGCTCGATGCTCACCCAACTCCACACAAGGCCTCACCCCGGATGCGGAAGCACGCAACTCACAGACGCCACAAAAGGCTCACCCTATTCTCCCGAGTGCGCACCACAAAAGGCGGGCATTCGCTCCATTATGGGACGCTTGAGGGCGGTCACCGAACCCGTACAAGATTGGGGATAACTCCACAACTCAATTGGAGACTCCCAAAAACAAAGCCACAAAAGGCTACAGTGCCATAAAAGTCCAACAAAACCACAAAAGGCTACAAGACCATAAAAGGTCAACAAGACCACAAAATGTCAACAATCCAACCACACAACCGTCTAGGGTTCCAAGAACCCAAGAGAAACAAGCCCACAATCTTAAACTCACAGAATCTCCGAGGAGAGCTTAAACCTATGCACCAAATGCAAGGGCAAGTCCTTCTCTCCCAAATTCCAACAAAGCTACAAAATCTATTGGGGGAATAAGGGAGGAAGAACACAAGATGAGAACACAAAACTCTCCAAGATCTAGATCCCAATTATTCCTTCACAAATAAGGGATTTGAATTGGGGGGATTGTAGATCTAGATCTTCTTTCACTTTTCCCTCAAAAAGATGTAAGAATCATGGGAGGGAGAGGGAGTAATAAAGCTCAAATAGGTCAACAATGGTGGGAAAAAACGAGCTCAAAAGATTATGCAAAGAAACATCATAGTCCAGCATGGAAGGATAAAACCAAATTGCGAAAGGTATGACCTCTCTAGAAGCGATGAACCAGTAAAACCTCCAAAACCCAAAACACAAGAAGTTGAGCTTGGAAACTCCGATTGGGATGAAACCAATTTTGTTGGGAAGATAAAACCAAGAGAACCCAACAAAATGTTAAATATTGGATACTACCAAGGGAGAAAATATCAAGTATATATATGTGAAGTATCCCCCAAGGTGTGGAGCCGGAAAACTCGCAAGATCAAAAACCGCAATAAGATATGCAAGGGAAATCCTTGGATGATGAGATAGAGCTTGTTATGATGATGACCACAAGCTCTAGATCCTCTAATGGACAAGAACCAAATAACAACCAAGAAATATGATGCTATGAATGCAAAGGTTTCAGCTCTCTCCGAATGATGCAATCGAGACACCCGCTTGAGAGCCCCTCTTGATAGTATGGCTATCTATCCTAAACCCGGTCTCCCAACTAACAACACGAGACCATCATAAGAGAATCCCTAGCGAGAACATACCTTTTCCTTGAGCATCTCACTTGAACTTGATGTAGACCGTCTTGTTCTTATATAGTGGGAATACCTTTCTTGTTTGCTCTTGCTTGATGAAGATGAAGACTTGCAAATTGCTCCCCCATACTCCATTGGGAAACCTCCTCTTTGAACTTGTTTTCATCGCCCCATGATCATGAGGATGGAAAGCTTCAAGCATGATATCTTCTCATTATTGCGCATCTTGAGCTTGCCCTTCTTCATACCTTCTTGAGGTTGATCCATCTTGATGCAAATCTTTGCACTTGTCTTGATCAACCTTCAAGCTCCTTCTTTCTTCATGATTCCAATGGCACAAAGCCCTTTGACATTTCTTCAACTCTAAACCTTGAGACAAACACATGGCCCAAGCGACGCCAATGGACAAACCTACAAGTGAAAATAAATTTACACATTAGTCCAAAGAGATTGTCATTAATTACCAAAACCACACATGGGGGCATACATGCCCTTTCATTCTCCCCCATTTTGGTAATTGATGACAATCCCTTAGCGAGGGTTTAGATATAACAATTAACAACCAAAGAGGTTGCCCCAACATCAAATACTACACAAGTATGTGATGTTGGTACAACCACAATATACAGAGCAAACTCCCCCACAATATATGCATGTGTGATGAACTTGAATTTCATTGCATAGATTGCCAACCATTACCGTAGGTTGAGTTTCCTCTGTATATTCGACATGCAAAGCAACCACAAAGATGCAAGAGCATGAGAGGCAAATGCTTAAAGCAACAACCAACTTCCCTTAAACCCTCCAAAACTTCTCCCCCATTGGCATCGATTGCCAAAATGGATGAAAAGTTCTAGACGGCCAATATAGTGAGAATTCCTCCAAAGAAGTGCAAATGCACATGTCAAATGATGAGTACTTGGGAGGAAGTAAAACTACATTGAGGACCCAAATATAGCAAAATAAAATAAAGAGAAATAAGCTTCTACAAATGAAGCGAGCAATCAAAAGATCCAAACGAAACAATTGAAACACCAACAAATGATGTCAAAAGGAAACAACAACAAAGAATGTTTAAATGAAAATAGAGAAGCTCCCCAAAAGTTGTGAAAAGTTTAGAATACTTGTATTTGAATACAATATGCACAAATATGGAATCCTCGCTCCCCCGTAAGCATTTAAACCCCAAGAAATGAGAAATAATGAAAATATGCACTATTAAATGAATTAGAGAAGCTCTCCAAATATTGTGCACCAATTATAGTAATTGTATTTGGAAACAACATGCACAACCATGGACCCATCACTCCTACAAACTCATCTAAAAATGCACACAAAGATCAAAAATTTGGAAGCCACCGAAGGATCACAAAGAAATAAGAGGTGGTTTCCAAGAAATGCAAAAACAACCAAAGAAAGATCTTCTCTTGTGTGTGTAAAATTCTAGGTGGAAAATATCACAAAGACAAATGCCCACAAAGAAATATGCACGAACAAGGTATATACTCAAGAAAGCACATGAAAAACAAAAGCAAGTCATAGAATATACCAATAAGATGTTTTGCTAGAAAGCATGCCCAAGGGATCAAATATATCTTATTGTACATCGATGAGCTTCAAACACCAACAAACTGCATACATTACTACTATAACCAAGGGAAGAAGGTATAGAAGGAATATATGGAGAAAGGCAACAAGTATCACAAGATAGAAATCAACTTGGCAAAAATACTCACTATTGCACATGAGAGATACTGAGGAAACGATATGCAACAAAATTGCTAGATTGAAATATTTGGGATTGGTGAATCATGATCATGATTTAGTATAGTCCCCATTATATGCACTCATCTCAACATACACACATTTGCAATAGAGAGAACTCTTCAAATCCAAAGCAAGAAACCAACCATGGCAAGTTCACAAAATCATGCCAACAAGCAACCTACAAAAGGTTGGGAACAAGATATGTATGCATGAGAGAGAGATACTTGTTACCGAGATATAATTGGTAGGATGAAGAAAATATTAATTTGTTGATCATCCTAGCTTGCATCCAATTGACATGTAGACGCCACTTCTTCCTTGTTCGAGATACAATCACCCAATATATATCCCCAATGTACCTAAAACACAATTAAGTACACTATGGTCCCCAAACAAATTGGGTCCAAAGTAGTTAGTGCAACTAAAATACATAGGAGAACCTCCACACAAATATGTGCATATTGATATTAAATTGAATTTCATGCGCATCATAGCCCATTAGGATTTGGTGGAGTTTCCCCTATGTATTGGATCAAATAAAGCAAGCATGCCATAATATATACATGAAGTAAATATGAATGCATAAGACTTTCAAGAACCAAAAGGAGATATAATTTGAAAAAAACACTAAGTAAACCAATAAGACAAACACAAAAGTGTGACTCGACACAAGGTGTCCAAATTGTATCAAAGAGCCAAATCAACACATGAAAGAACACAAGTTCAACAAATGAACTAGAAAGATCCAAAAAAGGATAAGAAAAATACCAAGGCTCAAGGATTTATCTCATCCTAAAAGAACAAAACAAGTGACAAGGAATGAGATAAAACCAACTCCCAATGAGAGCAAGGAAACAACAACCAAAACAAACTCTTCACACTTTTCATGATGGCACACAAAATACCAACACAAAAAGGATAGAGCTTCCAAGCAAAAATGGATCAAATCAAGTGGCATAAAACAATGTTCTAGACAATATAGGAGAGCCCCCCATAAGTAGAGCATTATATATAATTTTGCCTTTGAATGCAAAATGCCCACAAATGAGATCATCACTACTACCTATTGATTCGTCGGAAACGTATCTATAATTTTTGATGTTCGATGCTTGTTAGTATC
The DNA here is from genome assembly GCA_910589765.1 of Avena atlantica. NCBI lineage: Eukaryota > Viridiplantae > Streptophyta > Magnoliopsida > Poales > Poaceae > Avena > Avena atlantica. The sequence goes on along the minus strand of OU342734.1, from coordinate 357,703,854 downwards.
TACTTTGCTTTGCTTTGTCTATACTTTGAGGTGCTTTTTACATGTTTTCTGGTACTAACCTATTAACAAGTTGCCACAGTGCCAGTTGTCTGTTTTCTGCTATTTTTGGTTTCAGAAAAGCTAGTAAAGAAATATTCTCGGAATTGGACGAGACAAACGTCAAAGTCAATAACTTTCTGTGGGGAACAAGAAGTCCACAAGGGAGACGGAGAGGCGTGCCAAGGCGGCCACACCCCCTAGGCGCGACCAGGGGTGGGCCCACGCCTAGGCAGGGTGTGGCCCCCCTGGCCACCTCCTCGGCCTCCCCATTTGCCTATAAGAAGCCCCCGATGCAGAAACCCTAAGGACCCTATCAAATCTCCACGAAACCGTCTGTATCCGCCGCCACCATCGTCCCTAGATCGGGGGGGGGGGATATGAAGTTCTTCCCGGCACCCTGCCGGAGGGGAGATCATCCCAGAGGCCTTCTCTCCGGTATGATGTGTGAGTAGTTCCACCTTGGACTATGGGTCCATGTAGTAGCTAGATGGTTGTATCTCCTCCTTTGTGCTTTCATGTATAGATCTTGTGAGCTCCGTTCATGATCAAGATCTAATCTATTTGTAATCATGCATGTTGTGTTTGCGGGGATCCGATGGATATTGAGATTATTATATTGGTCCGATTAATGGTTTTGTCTTTATGATTCTATCATATCTGTGTTGTTTGTGATCTTGCATGCTCCCTGTTGTTAGTAGCTATCCTGGCGAAGTAGTTGCTAGTGACTCCAAGAGGGAGTATTTATGCTCGATAGTGGGTTCATGCCTCTAGTTTCCAAGGGAAGTGACAATAATATCTTTGGTTGTAGATGTGTTGTTGCTACTAGGGAGAAAACAATGGTCTCTTGTTCATGGAACATGTGTACTGTTTACCTTACACACTTTGCTTAAAGCAGTTGTCTGTTGCTTGCAACTTAATATTGGAGGGGGTTCGGATGATAATCTGAAGGTGGACTTCTAGTCATTGATGCAGTTGGATGGCGGTCTATGTATCTTGTTGTATTGCCCAATCGAATATCATAGGATCTTTCTGACTAGTATTACATTGTTATGCATTGCTCAGTTCCTATCAATTGCCCTGCTATAATTTGTTTACCCTTCATGCCATGTTGTTTATCTAAGGAGAGCACCTCTAGTGAACTATGGACTCCGGTCCAATCTTTACCATTGATACATCTTCCACTGTTACTTGTTTACTTGCTGCAAACCATTACCTTCCACACCATACGTTTAATCCTTTGTTACAGCAAACCGGTGAGCTTGACAACCTCACTGATTTGTTGGGACAAAGTCTTGAGTTTGTATTGTGCAGGTTTCCACGTTGCAACACCTTTGAGACATTTCCTTCCTCCTTCTGGTTCGATAACCTCGGTCTCTACTGAGAGAAACTTGTTGTTGTGCTCATCACACCTTGCTCTTGGGGTTCCAACGAAGTGTCCCACGTCAACACTGGGTGCACGCATCAAGATTTCTGGCGTCGTTGTCGGGGACATATATAGAACAGCTTCGATCTTTTCCTCCCCGTCGAGCACCATCACCTACACTAAATAAAACACAAGGGGATACCAAAAAGATCCACAAGATGCAAACAAATCTTGGGAGCAAAAAGAAAAACATTTTCTTGGCCAAAAATAAGGCAAATAGGCAAAGGCCAAAGTGAATATGATCAATAAAATCTAGCATATATGGAATACCAATTGTCCAAATACAATAAATATAAGGGAAATTTTCCCTAGGTAGTTTGAAAGTATATCACGATCATATTCACATCAAGAAGCATATAACAAAGCATGAGAAATGAGCTTGATGCTTCGAGAGAGATTCTTGATTTCTTCAAATAGTCGCACAATCACTAGTGATTGGATTAAATAGAAGCAAGTGGTTCCCATGAGGATATATAGACACAAATATGAGGAAACACATACCAAGAACCACTCTCACACACAAGTCCAAAAAAGAGCAATAAAACATCCAAGCAAATTGGAACTTGTGTGAGCAAATGTGCCGCATAGGAGCTAGATAATTTTCAATATCAATTCTAAGTGGCACTACCTCAAATGTCCACATTTTCTAGGTTTTTAATATGCACAAAGCATACAACTCCCCCATAATGTGAAAAACCAAGAAATCTCAACAAGAGGCAATATCAAAATAGAGGTATTAATGGACATTATGGAACTTGAGTTTCTCATGAGAGAGACATACCACATAGAGACTAGATAATCATGCAATAAAACTACTAAGTGGTTTTCCTCATGTACACACATTTTAGGTTTGTGGAATTCCCAAGCATGACACTCCCCCAAACGGAATAGTCCATTAATCCCTCACAAGAGCCAAATAAGATACCTACTAGAAACAATAAAGGCTCCAAACCAAGAAACACAAATACATGGTGTGCCAACCAACATACACAAATATACATAGGTCAATATAAGTAAGTGGGAAGCACAACATGTACAAACACATGCAAGGCAAAAAACCAACACATGCACAAGGGTGCAAGTAACTATAAATGTAAAGGAGTTTAGCACAAGTTACCGAAAGGAGGAACATTGGATAAGGAATAGAAGCATGATAACCAATGACTTGACTTTGATAACAAGAATATGATGAAGATCCCTCAATTCTTCATAAGGTAGCCAAGACTTCAATGCCCTCCAAAAACACCTATTGATCAAGTTTTAGCTTGTTGGTCCGCAACCAAGTTGGGTCCTAAGAAGTTAGTCACAATAGGCTTGGCCACCCAAATGGTTCTTTTCTTAACACCACTTTGGGCACCAACAAGTTTGGAAAACACATTGCCACCCTCATCCTTAAGAAGTTAATAAGCATCATCAATAAAGATAGGATGGGATGAGGAGATACCCATGGTGCATGAGTAAGAAAGGTGCCCCTTCTCATGTCATATGTAGCAAGTTCTTCTCTTGACATCTTTATTCTTGGTAGGAGTTGCACCATGAAGAAGAGCTTGAGGCTTCTTAGGAAGTGGCCCATCTTGAGCTTGTGGAGGAGCTTGAGGCCGCTTCCCTCGTTGCTTCTCAGTAAGAGGCTTCTTCTTCAATGGGCAATCCCTCACATGATGTACTTCTTCCTTGCACTTGAAGCACACAATGTTGGCCGAATTCTTCACTTGACCTTGGCCCTTCTTCTTGTTGCCCTTGTGCTTCAACGAGTTAGTGGGCTTGCTCTTGGTGTTGAAGTTGAATCCAAGCCCACTCTTGTCACTTGGGGGTCGTCGCACACTCAACATATTCTTGAGTGTGGTCTTCCCTTCATGACACCTTTTCAAGTCATTCTTCAAAGAAGTGACTTGAGCCTTGAGCTCTTTGACTAACTCTACATGGTTAGTATTAACAACAATACTAGAGGAAGTAGACGCTTCATTGTTAGAGCAACGAGGTAGGGAATGCAATTCATCACAAGATATATCATGGTTGTGAGAGGACGAATTACAAGGAATAAGACATGGAAATATAACATTTGGAGTAGATATAGTGCTAATGTCTACATGAGGCCCACCAGATGTTACCTTTTACATAATGGCCTCATGACCTAACCTTAGCCTACCATGGGAGACTAGAAGATCCTCATGCGAGCTTGAGAGCTTGGCATGACTTTCTTCTAATTTCCCATAGTTGCTCGTTAGCAAAGCAAGTTGAGACTCTAGCTCAACATTCTCCTTCAAGATAGATGCTTCACAAGAATAAGAGTTAGTAGCACAAGCATCATCATTTAATTCAAGAGGTGAGGGCAACTTGGAAAGCTCTTTAGAATATGAAGCTTTAAGTTGCTAATGTGACTCGGTGAGTTTGATGATCTCACCCTTGATGACCCTAGAGCCATTGTTGAGGTGCTCAAAATCCTCAAGGAGTTTAGCATAAGCAACTTAAAGTTCATCATTTTTAATTTGAAGAGCACTTGCCACCTCAAACTCTCTATCATGATATTTCTTTACTCTAGATAGCTCTAGAGAAAAGGTCTCCTCAAGATATTACTTAGTGGTTTGTTCCTCTTCAAGAGCTTCATTTAGGTTGGCAATTTCATTAGCATACTCATGCTCAAGACTACTTATTTTATCTATTGTGTCCTCATGCTCATATATTAGTTTCCTACTTTCAATAGCACAAGTCAAGATTTCAATGAAAGTAGAGAAAGAATTTTTATTAGGATGAAGAGCATGAAGGACTATCCCCCGTTCACTTTTAAAGAAGCAACATCATCATCTACTTCTACATGATCAACATTCACATCATCATGAGATATATTGGAATCCAAAGGAGAGGTTACCTTTGAACCCTTAGCCATGAGGCACAAGTGAACATTGGAAGAAGATGATGATGAGGGAACACATGAAGCTCTAATGGTAACCTTGTCTTGGCCCACACATTCTTCAGTTTCCTCTACATGGTTAGCAACACAAGAACTAGAGGAAATAGAAGCACATTTATCATGGCAACAAGGCAAAGCAAGCATATCATCATGAGACATATTCAAGGCATTTCTACATGATATGCAAGGGCAATAAACACTAGGATGTAAATCACATATGGTACTACAAGTGTTCATGCCCAAAGATACAACATTGCAATGAGATAGAGACAAAGGATCATGAATGGAAATCTCACTATCTACATTGCAAGTTCTATCACCACTCACCATATCATTACCTTGAGACAACTCATATGTTGGTGAAGTAGAAGAAGATGAGAACTCACCGCGGCCGGAGGTGGAGGGAACACAATCAACCTCATTGAGCTTGGACACATCATATTTTGCTTGAAGCTTGGTCCATATATCATGAGCGTTCTGGAAAGGCATGATTGAGTAAAGAACTACAAAGCTCACAACATTAATAAGCACATTATATGCTTGAGCTTCGAGATAAGAGTTTGTCTCTACCTCCAAAGATAGATTTTGGAGATCCTTAGGAGGAGACAAGCCCATATCTAGAATCCGCTCAATATTTGGGTCAATGCCCCGGAAATGACTAAGCATGCGAATACGCCAAACATAATAATTTGTGCCATCAAATGTAAATGTGTGAGAGTGCACTAAACCCCTAGGAGACATCTTTACTCTCGAGGCGGTGAAGCCTAAAAGCGATATACCTCGCTCTGATACCAAATGAAAGTGCAATGGACGTCGCCTAGAGGGGGGTGAATAGGCTTTTTTTAAATATTATGGTTTAGGCTCAAGTAAATGCGGAATAAAACTAACGTTTAATTTATTGAGCACAAAATCTAACCACTAGGTTCACCTAAGTGCACCAACAACCTATGCTAAGCAATACAAGCAACAAGGTGATAGCAAGATATAAATACTTCAAGCACGATGGCTATCACAAAGTAAAGTGCATAAGTAAAGGGCTCGATTGAGAGATAACCGATGGACGCAGAGACGAAGATTTGTTTCCCGAAGTTCACTTCCAAAGAAGCTACATCTCTGTTGGAGAGGTGCGATGGCGCAATGCTCTCCGAATGCCACAAATGGCTCACCTCGAGGTGTGGTGGCTTGATGCTCACCCAACGCCACACAAGGCCTCACCCCGGATGCGGAAGCACGCAACTCACCGATGCCACAAAAGGCTCACCCTATTCTCCCGAGTGCGCACCACAAAAGGCGGGCACTCGCTCCACTATGGGACGCTTGAGGGCGGTCACCGAACCCGTACAAGATTGGGGCTAACTCCACAACTCAATTGGAGGCTCCCAAAAACAAAGCCACAAAAGTCTACAATGCCACAAAAGGCTACAAGACCATAAAAGGTTAACAAGACCACAAAAGGTCAACAATCCAACCATACAACCGTCTAGGGTTCCAAGAACCCAAGATAAACAAGCCCACAAGCTTGAACTCACCGAATCTCCGAGGAGAACTCAAACCTATGCACCAAATGCAAGGGCAAGTCCTTCTCTCCCAAATTCCAACAAAGCTACAAAATCTATTGGGTGAATAAGGGAGGAAGAACACAAGAGGAGAACACAAAAGTCTCCAAGATCTAGATCCCAATGATTCCTTCACAAATAAGGGATTTGACTTGGGGGGATTGTAGATCTAGATATCCTCTCACTCTCCCTCAAAAAGATGTAAGAATCATGGGAGGGAGAGGGAGTAACAAAGCTCAAATAGGTCAACAATGGTGGGCAAAAACGATCTCAAAAGATTATGCAAAGAAACATCATAGTCCAGCATGGAAGGATAAAACCAAATTGAGAAAGGTATGACCTCTCTAGAAGCGATGAACCGGTAAAACCTCCAAAACCCAAAACACAAGAAATTGAGCTTGGAAACTCCAACTGGGATGAAACCAATTTTGTTGGGAAGATAAAACCAATATAACCCAACAAAATGTTAAATATTGGATACCACCAAGGGAGAAAATATGAAGTATATATATGTGAAGTATCCCCCAAGGTGTGGAGTCGGAAAACTCGCAAGATCAAAAACCACAATAATATATGCAAGGGAAATCCTTGGACGATGAACTAGAGCTTGTTATGACGATGACCACAAGCTCTATATCCTCTCATGGACAAGAACCAAATAACAACCAAGAATGATGATGCTATGAATGCAAAGGTTTGAGCTCTCCGAATGATGCAATCGATACACCCGCTTGAGAGCCCCTCTTGATAGTACATTTATCTATCCTAAACCCGGTCTCCCAACTAACAACAAGAGACCGGAAAAAGAGAAGCCCTATCAAGAACATACCTTTTCCTTGAGCAGCCCACTTGAACTTGATGTAAACCGTCTTGTTCTTCTATAGTGGGAACACCTTTCTTGTTTGATCTTGCTTGATGAAGATGAAGACTTGCAAATTGCTCCCCCATACTCCATGGGGAAACCTCTTCTTTGAACTTGTATTCATCACCCCATGATCATGAGGATGAGAAGCTTCAAGCATGAGATCTTCTAGAGATGGCGCATCTTGAGCTTTCCCTTTTTCATCCCTTTTTGAGGTTGATCCATCTTGATGCAAATCTTTGCACTTGTATTGATCAACATTCAAGTTCCTTCTTTCTTCATGATTCCAATGGCACAAAGCCCTTGGACATTTCTTCAACTCTCAACCTTGAGACCAACACATGGCCCAAGCAACGCCAATGGACAAACCTACAAGCGAAAGTCAATTTATACATTAGTCCAAAGAGATTGTCATTAATTACCAAAACCACACATGGGGGCATACATGCCCTTTCAATTGGGCAATACAACAAGATACATAGACCGTCATCCAACTGCATCTATGACTAGTAATCCACCTTCAGGTTATCATCTGAACCACCTCCAGTATTAAGTTGCAAGAAACGGATAACTGATTTAAGCAAAGTGTGTAAGGTAAACAGTCCACTTGTTCCATGAACAAGAGGTCGTTGTTTTCTCCCTAGTAGCAACAGCATATCTACAACCTTAGAGATTTCTGTCATTTCCCTTAGATTAAATAGAGGCATGAACCCACTATCGTGCATAAATACCCCCTCTTGGAGTCACTAGCATCTACTTGGCCAAGATAGCTACTAGAAACGGAGAGCATGCAAGATCTCAAACAACACAGACATGATAGAATCAATAAGACAAACCATTAATCAATCTGACATAATAATCTCAATATCCATCGGATCCCCGCAAACACAACATGTATGATTACAAATAGATGATCTTGATCATGAACGAACCTCACAAGATCTAAACATGGTAGCACAAAGGAGGAGATACAACCATCTAGCTACTACATGGACTGTAGTCCAAGGTGGAACTACTCACGCTTCACACCTGAGGCTGGCATGATGAAGAAGAAGGCCTCCGGGATGATCTCCCCTCCGGCAGGGTGCCGGGAAGAGCTTCAGACCCCCCGATCTAGGGACGATGGTGGCGGTGGCTACAGACGGTTTCGTGGAATATTGATCGGGTCCTTAGGGTTTTGGTATCGGGGGGTCTTTATAGGCGAAGAGGCGAGGCAAGGGGGCAGCCAGGGCGGCCGCACCCCCCAGGCACGTGCTAGGTTTAGCTGCGCGGCCCTGGGGTGTGGCCCCCTGGTGGCTCCCCTCCATTTCGTATTCTGGCTCCATGTTTCCCACGGTAAAATATTGACTTTGGATTTTGTCCCGTCCAATTCCAAGAGTATTGATTTTCTGCCTTTTCTAGAACCCAAAAGAAGAAAATAGGCAACTGGCACTATGGCATCTTGTTAATAGGTTAGTACAGAAAAACATATAAAAACACCTAAAAGTGTAGACAAAGCAAAGCAAAGTAGATACTAAACAAGCACGGAACATCAAAAATTATAGATACGTTTAGGACGTATCAAGCATCCCCAAGCTTAACTCCTGCTCGTCCTCGAGTAGGTAAGTGATAAAAAAATAATTTTTGAGGTGACATGCACCATCAAAATCAAGATCAAACCATTTGCAAGCATTGAAATCTAGGATCAAAGAACTCTAAACATGAGCATGAAAGTTGGAGTTCTAACAGTAAGACAAATTAACTATGCATGCAACATGAAAGGTTACAAACAAAGATCGTGAATAACATGCATTGAAAAACGTTTGTTTGTTTCACATATAGAAAACATAGCATAATGGCATTCAACTTGTCCCTCATGGAGTATCAAATAAATTCATAGGACACCTTCAAAGTTCATAAGAGTGACTAGATACAAATAGTTCATGAGCAAGTAATATCAACAATATACATAAATCAATAAGTTTTGGGACAATGCACTTAGAACTAAGAATGGCAACTATAATCTCTTAACTGGTGCCTAAGGATAGAAGGTGAAGACTCAATTATAATGGTGGAAGAAAGGCCTTTCATAAAGGGAAGCAGGGATTTCAAGTTTCATAAAGAGCTTCCAAAAATTATGGTACTTGTTAGCTTCCAGCCCTCATTGCACCTATCATACGCATCTTGAAGTGATTAAGGTTTAAGTGAACAAACTATGGAGTATATGCTTGACAAAGTATAAGTTGGCAATCTCATGTCCCTTGAATACGAGGGCCGCTCCTCATGCTACTCAAGTTTAGTTACTTGCAAGTTCTTGTCATAGTAAGTACATGTGTATCATAGAGAACCGCCAATAGGGTACCCCTTGCACATGATACATGAGCTATCCCATAATCAAAATGACAAGGCAAGCAGACAATGAGCATCTCAGCAATCTTCTTATTTACCATGGGAATATGGTGCTTTTTTTAATCTCTTTCCTCTTTTCTCATATTTTTTTTTCTTTTTCTCAATCTCTTTTTCTATCTCTTTTTTTATAAGAATGCTTCATAGATTGCTCACTATGGTGATGCTGCAAGTTTCCACCATGATTAGGCATGACTTAGGCTAGTGGCCCAGACGTTTATCTAACACACATACATAACTCCATGGACTAACAAGCTCCCCTTTCATTTCACACCGACGACATCCATAGACAAAAGAGCATGATATCAACTGAGTACAATGTACAAGTGCAATGTTGAAAGTGTTCCCCATGACAAGATGGTTCTGCTAATACCAACGTATAAGTGCAAGTATATACAACATAGATGACATAATGGTTCAAGTTTATTAGGGGCAAGAAAAATAAAGTGTGCCATCAAGTTCATGAGAGATTTAATCACTAAGTTTCCACATAACAAAATACTTTTTAATTGGAAGATAGAAGAAAACAATAATATACTTGGAATGGTGTAACACACCATGCATAGAAATTTATAGTGGACACTTTGTAATAACTTGGTTTCTTGGGAGTTGGATGCATGAGTAGAGCTTACTGGTACAAGTGGAGGCTAGCAAAAGACTGGGAGCGACCAACTAAGAGAGCAATAATGGCCATAATCATGCAGCGCGACAAAACATTACTAATCAAAGCATAAAGTGGTACTACAAGTCAAGGACTAAATGATCATAGAGCATATGGCGACTTGTTCATAGTCATAACATGGTGTGAGCATGTGCCAAGTTAACCCAAACAAAGCATCAAAGGAGAATACCACAATACTATGCTTTTGTATGCTAAAACAACACATGATTCCTTCAAGGCACATTAAGCAATCCTAATTATTTGGAACAAGTCATGCTACATCAATAATCACTAAGCATAAGGTCAAAACAACATCTAGCATGGCATGATAAAGTCTAAGTCACAGTCAAAGCAAGCTCCTCTTGTACTACTCAAGCAAGAACTTTCTACTCCTCTCCAACACCAATCAACGTATTTAAAGCAACCCAGCGAGAACGGGGTTCCAAAATACTTTATTCAAGCAAACAAAAACGAAAACTAAGATGCTCCAAGAACAACACAACAGTGCATGAAACAATAAAAATGAAGTGTCTAGAAGACCTAAGATTTTTATTGATGAAGAAGGGGATGCCTTGGGCATCCCCAAGCTTTGACGCTTATACCTCTTGAATATTTCTTGGGGTGACACGGGGTGACATCCACAAGCTTGAGCTTTTGTCCATTCTTCATCTCATTACATCATTCTTTCCTTACACCTGAAAATTTTCCTTCATACAAAACTTCACACAATCTTCATTAGCAACATTAGTGTATTCAACAGATAATAGACCTTTGGGGTTTAGCTTTAGAACAGCAAAACTTTCACTAAAAACACAAGCTACTGTAGCAATTCCCTCAAAAAGCTCAATTTTCCAAAAAGAACCCAAAAAGGAATCAATAAGAAGCAAATGCAAATAATGGCAGAAATCTGTCAAAATAGACCAGCATGTAGAAACCTATTTTGTCGAAGACCTTCTGTTGCTCAAATTAAAAAGTGTTGAACTAACAAAAGTTAGATAACATACTGGGGGATTTATTCAAAAAATATCATCTCAATATGACTTACAGAGATTTTACACGAATGTTACAGCGGAGCACAAAAATCTATTTCACGACAGCAACTCCCCAAATCTTACTTCACTCTCATTGGAGGTTATTCTTGGCATAAAAAGCAAACAAAAAGGATAAGGAGAAGTCATTACTGAAGTAATAAATTCCAAGACTCAAGATTTTTTTTTATCTCCCAATAAGTACTTTTCGTTAACGCCTTTAAGTTAGGCACAAGAAGTAAGAATCAAGTATTTTCAAATGTAGAAGCATTAAGATCAATACTCGCAATCTCTTCAACTAGGAAAGGTATCTCATCCAAATGAGTTTTAGAGGATCCCTTCTCATCTCTCTGAGGTTCACTACTTTCATCACAAGGATTTTCAGGAACAATCCAATCAAAATTCTTTTCTAAGGCTTCATGCATTCCTACAAGTTTAAAAGGTATGGGTATCTTAATTTCCTCTCTGGGTTTGGTTTTATCTAAAGTAACCATAACATCTACACATGATCCTAGCATATTAAAACGTTTAAAGACCTTTTTGGATTCCTTAGCAACATCATTGAACTCTTTTAGTAAATTTTCTAGGATAAATTCTCTCTTTTCAAGATCCTCTTCTTCTTTTAGTTTAAGAAACAAAATTTGCATCATGGGGTTAAGGTTAACAAACCTAGCCTCCAACATATGAACTAAAGAAGCTGCTGCAATTTCATAATTAGGAGCAAGTTCTGCTAAGGATCTATCCTCAATATCCTCATGTTTGCTGATATGATTAAAGAATTCTTCAATATTTTCTTTCCCTATTATAGAGCCACTACCTATTGAAAGATCCTTCAGGGTAAACTTTGGAATCAACATGGTGAGCTAGAGCAAGGTGATAACTAGGGTAGGAACTAATTTTTTGTGTTTTTGATAAGAGAAAGCAAACCCATCTAAACTATTTTTTTTGGAGTTTTTGATAAAAAGAGGCAAACAAAACCAAGCAAAAGAAACTAAGCAAAACAAAAAAAAGTAAACAGAAAGGTTGTGAAGGACTCCCCTTGTGAAGACGTCCTTAGCCTCCCCGGCAACGGCTCCAGAAAACAACTTGATGTGCTCAGATCAATGTAGAGCTTCGTTGGGAGACCCCAAGAGGAAGGTATGATGAGCACAGCAACAAGTCTTCCCTTAGAAAGAAACCAAGGTTATAGAACCAGTAGGAGGAAGGAAACGACTCAAAGGTGTTGCTACCAACTTGGAAACCTGCACAACACAAACTCAAGACTTTGCCCCAACAAACAGTGAGGTTGTCAATCTCACCGGTTTGCTGAAAACAAAGGATTAACTTTATGGTGTGTAAGGTAATGGTGGTTTCCAGAAAGTAAACAGTAAGAGTGGATTATGTATCAATGGTAAAGATTGGACCAGGGTCAATAGTTCCCTGGAGGTGTTCTCCTTAAGATAAACAAACATGGCATGCTGGGTAAACAAATTACAGCAGGGCAATTGATAGGACTAAGCAAGGCATAACAATGCAATACTAGACATTAATGATCCTATGAGATTCGATTCAGCAATACAACAAGATACATAGACCGCCATCCAACTGCATCTATGACTAGTAATCCACCTTCAGGTTATCATCTAAACCCCCTACAGTATTAAGTTGCAAGCAACAGATAACTGCTTTAAGCAAAGTGTGTAAGGTAAACAATCCACTTGTTCCATGCACAAGAGACCGTTGTTTTCTCCCTAGTAGCAACAACACATCTACCACCTTAGAGATTTCTGTCACTTCCCTTAGATTAAATAGAGGCATGGACCCACTATCGACCATAAATACCCCCTCTTGGAGTCACTAGCATCTACTTGGCCAAGATAGCTACTAGAAACTGAGACCATACAAGATCTCAAACAACACAGACATCATAGAATCAACAAGACAAAACCATTAATCAATCTGACATAGTAATCTCAATATCCATCGGATTCCTGCAAACACAACATGCATGATTACAAATAGATGATCTTGATCATGAACGGAGCTCACAAGATCTAAACATGGTAGCACAAAGGAGGAGATACAACCATCTAGATACTACATGGACCTGTATTCCAAGGTGGAACTACTCACGCTTCATACCGGAGGCTGGCATGATGAAGAAGAAGGCCTCCAGGATGATCTCCCCTCCGGCAGGGTGCCGGGAAGATCTTCAGATCCCCCGATCTAGGGACGATGGTGGTGGCGGATACAGACGGTTTCGTGGAATATTGATCGTATCCTTAGGGTTTTGGTATCGGGGGGTATTTCTAGGCGAAGAGGCGAGGCAGGGGGGAAGCCAGGGCGGCTGCACCCCTAGGCACGGGATAGGGTTAGCCGCGCGGCCAGGGGGTGTGCCCCCCTGGTAGATCCCCTCTGTCTCATATTCTAGCTTCGTGTTCCCCACGGTAAAATATTAACTTTGGCTTTTGTCCCGTCCAATTCCGAAAATATTCATTTTCTGCCTTTTTCTGGAACCAAAAACAGAAGAAAATAGGCAACTGGCACTGTGGAATCTTGTTAATAGGTTAGTATAGAAAAACATATAAAAACACCTCAAAGTGTAGACAAAGCAAAGCAAAGTAGATACTAAACAAGCATGGGACATAAAAAATTATAGATACGTTTACGACGTATCAAGTCTCTTCTGTTTGTGTAAAGCATCTATTAATATGTTCAAGAATATAGTCATTTTCTTCCTTGTAATTATCAAAGAAAAATTTAATTATATCATAAACCTCATATTTATAAGGTGAATCATCAGTATTTCAAGCAAACTAGCAAGTTCAAATGCACCCTTCCAAGCAATAAATTCTTCAATTTGTTCCACATCATAAAAGTCATAATTTCCTTTAACATAATAGGATATGGTAACATTATCATTATACTCATATTGAAAAGGGAGGTGTTTATACCTCCTACAGTAACAAGATTTATCAAAGCAATAAGTAACATTATAAGTAGACCACACGTTTCTTGCAATGGTATTCAATTTATCAATTTGTTCCCATAAGTGTTTTCCTTTTTATGACAAGCGTGTTCCTTATAATAATATTTTTGTTCTTCCATGAACCCACCTTGCCAATAAGAACTAGTTTTAAAGAAACCAACCATTGATAGAAAGCATGAGAAAGCAAGTCAATAACAGACCAACAATTATAGTAGGAAATAAAAAAAATTGTGTTTTTGATAATAAAAACCAAGCCAAACAAAACTATTTTTTTTGTGTTTTTGAAAAAGGGAATCAAGCAAAACAAAGAAAAATAAACTAAGAAAAAGAAAAACAAAGTAAAGAGAGTGGTTGTGAAAGACTCCCCTTGTGAAGCTGTCCATAACTCCCCGGCAACGGCGCCAGAAAATCTTGATGGTAGCTCAGTTGACTGTAGAGCCTCATTGGAAGACCCCAAGAGTAAGGTGTGATGAACACAGCAGCAAGTTTTCCCTCGGTTATGAAACCAAGGTCATCAAACCAGTAGGAGCAAGGAAACAACACCAAGGTTTTGCTAACAACTTGGAATCCTGCACAACACAAACTCAAGACTTTGCCCCAACTTATAGTGAGGTTGTCAATCTCACTAGTTTACTGAAAACAAAGGATTAAACATATAGCATGGTAGATAGTAGTTGCTTGTAGAAAGTAAATGGTTGATGTATCAATGTAAAGATTGGACCAGGGTCCACAGTTCACTAGAGGTGTTCTCCTTAAGATAGTTAACATGCTGGGTGAACAAATTAAAGCGAGACAATTGATAGGTTAAGAAAGCATAACAATGCAAATACTAGACCTATGATATTTGATTGGGCATTACGACAATATACATAGACCGTAATCCAACGGTATCTATGACTAATAATCCACCTTCAGGTTATCATCTGAACCCCTTCCAGTATTAAGTTGCAAGCAACGAATAATTGCATTAAGCAATGTGTGTAAAGTAAACAATACAATTGTTCCATGAAAAAAGATTGTTGTTCTCTCCCTAGTAGCAACAACACATCTACAACCTTAGAAATTTCTGTCACTTCCCCGGATTACTAGAGGCATGAACGCACTATCGATCATAAATACTCTCTCTTGGAGTCACAAGCATCTACTTGGCTAAGATAACTACTAGCAATGTAGAGCATGCAAGATCACAAATAACATAGACATGATAGAATCAATAATCAATCTGACATAGTATCTCAATATCCATCGGATCCCCGCAAACACAACATGTATGATTACAAATAGATGATCTTGATCATGAACGGAGCTCACAAGATCTAAACATGATAGCAAAAGGGAGGAGAAACAACCATCTAGCTACTGTATGGACCCATAGTCCAAGGGTGAACTACTCACGCATCATACCGGAGGCTGGCATGGTGATGAATAAGGCCTCCAGGATGATCTCTCCCCTCCGGCAGGGTGTCAGGAAGAGCTTCAGATCCCCCCGATCTAGGGACGATGGTGGCGGCGGCTACATACTATTTTGTGGAGATCTCAAGGGGTGCTTAGGGTTTCTGCATCGGGTGACTTTATAGGCGAAGAGGCAAGGCAGGGGGGCGCCCGAGGGGCCCACACCAGGTGGCGGCGCGCCCTAGGGGTGCCCGCGCGGCCCTAGGGTGTGGCCACCTCATGCCCCCCTTCGGCTGCCCTTTGTTCTTTGTGTTCACTCCGGAAAAATATTGACTTTGGCTTTTGTCCTGTCCAATTCCGAGAATATTTCCTTACTAGATTTTTTGAAACCAAAAAAAGCAGAAAACAGGCAAATGGCACTGCAACATCTTGTTAATAGGCTAGTCCTAGAAAATGTATAAAAATACCTCAAAGTGTAGACAAAGCATAACAAAGTTGATACTAAACAAGCATGGAACATAAAAAATTATATATACGTTTACGACATATCACTCTCTCCCACCGATCAACAGTGGTGGCGGTGGCGGCTACTCCCATGCTCCTACTGCTCTGCCATCACTCTCCTTCAACAATGGTGGCGGTGGTGGTGGCGACTACTGATGACCCACAAGTGTAGGGGATCACAACAGTCTTCGCGGGTAGTATTACCCAATTTATTGATTCGACACAAGGGGAGCCAAAGAATACTTGCAAGCCTTAACAACTGAGTTGTTAGTTCAGCTGCACCTGGAAATAGTTCTTGCTCACAAAAGTTTATCAGTAGCAACAACAAAGCAACAACAACACTAGCAATAGTAACAGTAACGGTAACAGTAGGATTCGAGTGCGGTAGGCATAGGGATGGATGGATGGGTGTTGCATGGACGAGTCTAAACATGCAACTTCAAGATCTAGGGCATTGCAGATAAATAATAACAAGCATCCAAGTACTAAACAATCCTAGGCATGTGCTCCAAATATAGTCATACGTGCTCGCAATGAGAACTTGCACGACATCTTCTGTCCAGCCAGCCCGTGGCAGCGGGGCCTCTAGGGAACTACTGGCAATTAAGGTGCTCCTTTTAATAGATCATCAGAGCATATCATTAACACTATGTGAACACATGTGATCCTCACACCACATCCATCCCCTCCGGTTGTCCCAATTATTGTCACTTTGGGGCCTTTGGATCCGGACAATGATATGTGTACACAACTTGCAGATAAGATCACAAACAATACAATCATAGTGGTTCAATAATAAGCTCAGATCTGAGATCATGGCACTCAGGCCCTAGTGACAAGCATTAATCACAACAAGTTGCAACAAAGTCAAATAGCACAAGAGATACTAGGCACTATGCCCTAACAATCATATTTGAATACATGATAAAACTCATCCAAACCCTACCATCCCCAGGCCTACTGCAGGGGATTACTCACTCATGGATGAGGGAAACATCGGTGGTTGATGGAGATGCATTGGTGATGACGATGGCGATGATCCTCTCCAAATTCCCCGTCCCGGCAGGGTGCCAGAACGGAGTTTCTAGATCCGAATCTTGGTTTCTGGTGGCGGCGGCGGAGCGGAACTCTTTCTGGAAAAATATCGAACCCCCTCGGTTTTTAGGTCGAAGGGCAACTTATAGGCGCAAAGGGAGGCCGAGGAGCTGCCTGGGGTGGCCTCACCCCCACCAGGCACGGCCAGTGGTGAGCCCGCGCCTGGGGTGGGTCTGGGCCCCCCACGCCCCCTCTCTGTCTCCCCTTCTGGCTTCGTGGATCTTCTGGTGAAAAATAGTTTTTTGGCATATTTTCCGGGATTTTTCCTGATAGTTGATTTTCTGCACAAAAACAAGACATCAAAGTAATTCTCCTGAAAACAGCGTCAGTCCGTGTTATTTGCATCCAAATCACACAAGTTTAGAGGAGAAACAATAGCAAAGTGTTCAAGAAAGTAGATACGTTTTCGACGTATCAACTCCCCCAAGCTTAGCTTATTGCTTGTCCTCAAGCAATTCGGTTGAAAACTGAGTGCGATAAAAGAACTTTCACGAACACATTGCTTCATACGATGTAAATATTATCAGCACGGGAGTAGATGCCTAGATAATTCATAATAAAGAGTATGCAACTAAGTCTACCCAATAGTCATTGCAAGCTATGAAGAGAAACCAACTCAATAATAATAAGTAGCATGAAACATAAACAAAAGCAACATTGCAATGCTCGTAATAAGGTATGATAGAGTGGTATCTCGCTTGCCTTTGTTTGAAGAGCACAATACAAATGCCAAGGCACCTCTGAAGTTCACATGAAGACTAGAAGTAAAGATACCAGAGATACAAGCATCAAAGTCATGACATAATTAACCAAGTTTTGAGACAAACACAAGAATGACAACTATGCTCTCAAGAAGGTGCTCATAGAATAAGTGGTGACTCAACAAGGTTGTGAAAATGGTTTTGAAAGGTTTGAAAGGCTTCCAAATGCTGAAAGGAAGGTACTCATTAGCTTTGAGCTCTCATTGCCCCTATCATAAGCATCTTTATGTGGTTAAGGTGAAAGTGAGGTCCACTCTAAATTATATGCTTGACAGACCATAAATTGGAAATCCTGAGTCCCTTGAGTGCGAGGGCCACTCCGCATACTACTCAACTTTGGGTCCAGGCAAGTTCTTGTCATTGTAAGTATTTGCATATCATCGAGAACCGCGAACGGGGTACCCCTTACACATGGTACATGAGCTTTCCCATAACCAAAATAACAAGGCAAGCATACAATAAGCATCTCAGCAATCTTTTTATTTACTATATGCATAGTTTTTTATTGAGGATGCTTCATAGATGACTCACTATGGTGATGCTGCAAGTTTCCACCATGATTAGGCATGGCTTCGGCTAGCGGCCCAGGCGTTTCTCTAACACAGAATACAAACTCCATGGACTCAAAAGTCCTCCTTTCATTTCGCATCGTTGACATCCGCAAACAAAAGAGCAAGGTATCAACTAGATATGAATATATCTAAGAGGTGTTGAAAGCATTCCCTGTGACAGCACAGTTCTGCTGACTCCCAGCATATAATTTGCAAGCATATAACTTTCATGGACTAGTCACAATGGTTCAGGACTATTAAGTGTATAGAATAAAGTGTGCCATCAAGTTCGTGAGAGCTTTACTAACTAACTTTCTCAACACATACAAACATTTTATTTTGGAAGAAAACACATCATATAGAATATGCACTAAAGTAGCACATGATGCTAATAGGTAGGTATGATGGACACAGCTAGCAATATTGGTTTTGGGGAGTTGGAAGCACAGGTAGAGCACATACTCAGTGCAAGTGAAGGCTAGCAATAGAAAGGGAGCGACAACCGAGAGAGCAATAGCTTTCATAATCATGCTTGCAACAAAACAGGACTAATTATGACATGAAAGTGATACAAGAAATTTGAGGCAAAATAAATCATCGAGGCTTACTGACTATTGATTAGTCATATGCATGCGTGAGCATGTGCCAAGTCGATTCACATGAACAGTCAGAGGAGGATACCACAATATCATACCAAAGTATGAATAAAACAATGCAAGCAAACATTCATACGACATGCTACAAACTATTAGCAAGCTGGAGCTAATCATAGACAAGCAAGAACTACTAAGCATCCATAATGACATACACCTTACACAAACAGGCTAAGCATGCTTACAATGATGAGTATATGTACAAAAATGAAACAAATAGAGTTCGTTACCAGCCTCTTACCACTCCTCGAGTTGTCTTAATCTTCATTATTGCTCTTCACTTGTGTGACTTGAATGATTAAAATGAAACCAAAATCCACTGAGAACGGCTGAACCCTGCAAAGAACTCACAAAACCAAAGAAGAACAACAAATATCTTTGGTGTTTTCGATTTTTTTAGAAACAAGCAAACAAAGAAAAACAAACCAAACAAGAAGCAAACAAAACAAAGCAAAATGTTTTTGGATTTTTCTTTTAAGGAAAACCAAAGCAAAGAAAGAAAGAAACAAACCAAGAGAAACAACGAAAATATTTTTTGGTATTTTTGTGTTTTTGAGAAAGAAGCAACAAGAACCAAAAAGAAAGCGAAAACAATGGATATACAAAGAACCGACCGAACATGATAGATATGTGAGCGTGATGTCGGTGTACCTCCCCCGAAGCTTAGGCTTTTGGCCTAAGTGGGGCTCAATCCCATGGTGTCCAAGAGGATGCACCTCCGTAGTATGTCGAGGAAGATCCCTCGTCCTGGTATGAGCTCGAGGCCTCCTCTGTGTAATATACAGAGGAGTCGTATGATGGTGCTTCCTCCTGATAGTGCCCGTGAAAGTTAAGAGAGCGCAGCATTTCATCCATATCCACCTTGGAGCGTGACAAAGGTCCCTGAGAAATACTGAGCAAAGTGATTTGGGGTAGAGGGATCTCTCTCTCTTCCCCGTCAGTAAACAACATTCTATAAACCAAGTTCTCAAGGGTAGAGATAGTGGTAACAAAGTGGTGTGCCTTCATGGCAGCAAGATCAAGACTCTAAGGAGTCAAAACTATATCATGTGGATTAACAAAAATATTCAAGGCAGCAGCAATACGAGTAGTAATAATTCCCCCATAAATGGGTCCCCTAGCAGCTAAATGGCGAGCAATGAGAGAACCGAGATTATACTTATCCTCATTGTTAAGCACAGCAGCTGAGAAGGCCAAATGATAGTTGGAGATATTACTAGTGTTCTCCCTACCAAGAACACTGGTGGCAAGATAGTAGGCAAAGTACCCGATGGCTGGAAGTTGAATGTTCTTTATCTTCCCTTGCTGAGCTCTACGGTCATCATCATTGGTTATTCCTCAGTAAAGCTCTAACAAATCAGCGGGTAGACCTGTAATCTTCTTTGATGAACCATTTGTACCAAGTCCCAAGGCCTTGCAAAATTTCTTCAATGTCATAGAATGAGCCCTGCCATAAATCTTAAAAGACACAGAAGGTGTGAACATACTATTAGTAAAGGAGAAACTCTCCACAAATGTTTTAGTGATCAAAGCATATTGTGCGCTCTCATACTGCATATAACTTGTTAGTCCAGCCCTTTGAATCAAAGTCATGAAATCATTAAGAATCCCAGCTGCTCGCAAGAAAGTTTGGCAAGGAAAGGTGGAGGGGTGAGCATCCCCTTCATCTCCCTCGTCACCAAATCGTGGGGTAATAAGGTCCTTATTGTATGAGGGGTCTAGTGCTAGTAGAAGACCTTGGAAGCCTTTCCCTTCTTGGTGCATCACTTTCAAATATATCACCAAATGTGTGGTGGTCCATGACTTCCCTATTCTGAAATTTTAAACAACCATCAAACCAAGTGATTTCTAAGTTGATAAATGATGAGAAACCACTATAGGAACTTGCTAGAGGACTACACATGCATCAAAATAAAGTTTCTAAGCATAGAAAAAGCATACAAGCTCAAATAACCTGACACCTACAGCAGCAAAATACTCAAGATACAATCTACCAACCACAAATCTAATTGGACAAGTGGAGGAGGCACATACCAAAGAGCAATCCCTCCAAAAATCAGCACTTGAGATGGGCCGAACAAGGAGATCGAAAATCGCGAGCAAGAACAGCAAGAACTCGAGCTTGAGAAAGTTTTTCAGTGTTTTTCGGGAGAGAGAAAGAAGGTGGCTTTGAGGAGGCAACCTGGAGGGGACCAGGTGGGCCAGACCCCCCAGGCGCCACCTCCTACTAGGCCGCGCCTACCATGGGTGTGGGGACCTGGGGTGGCCCCCTGGGTCATCTCAGGTACCTCTCTGCCCCTTTTTTAGAGAAAAAAATTATTATAAATTTTCTGGGATTTTTCGGGAAACTTTATTTTTGGCCAATTTTCAGGGTATGAAAATTGATTTTCTCGCAGAAATAGTTTTTTCAAAAGAAGAAAAATCAAACCAAAAGACAAACTACAGGAGCTCTAAGAAACTCAAACAAGCAAACAACTAGCAAAACTAAAACTAAAGCAAAGACTAGGAAGGATAAAAGTAAAAGAAAGAAAGAATAATCACAGTGAAAACATTATTTTTGTTCATTAAAATCCTTTTGTTAACAAGGTTGATCAAGTCTTGTTACCAAAACAATCTTAGATGAAGCAAAACTTTGTATTCCACCAAGTGATTATGTTACCTCAAGCTTGATAGCAATGGTCCCAATCATAATAGTTTCAAAATTTTCTTGTGGAATGAGACAACATATTTCTCCAACCTTGATGCTCTCAAAATTTTCAATGGAGTTTAGGCAATAGGTCTTGGCAACCTTCTTAGGGAAATAGACAGTGTGCTCTTTGTCATTAACATTGAATGTTACTTTTCCTTGATTACATTTATGACAGGACCTACAGTATTAAGAAAGGGTCTCCCAAGAATAATAGACATATTATCATCTTCAGGCATTTCAAGCACAACAAAATCAGTTAAAACCATGCAATTATGAGCTACTTGAACAGGAACATCCTCACATATACCAACAGGAACAGTAGTTGACTTATCAGCCATTTTCAAAGATATATCAGTTGGTATCAACTTTTCTAGCTGGAGTCTCTTGTAGAGAGAAAAAGGCATAACACTAACTCCAGCTCCCAGATCACATAAAGCAGTTCTAACATAATTATTCTTAATAGAGCAAGGAATAGTTGGTATACCTGGATCACCAAGTTTCTTTGGAACCTTACCATTGAAGGAGTAATTAGCAAGCAAAGTAGAAATCTCCTCATTAGGAATCTTCCTTTTATTAGAGACGATATCCTTCATATACTTTGAATAAGGAGGCAACTTAATAGCATCAGTCAAAGGAATTTGCAAGAATAAAGGTTTCATCCACTCACAAAACTTGTGGTAGTGTTCTTCCTCCTTTGACTTGTGTTTCTTACCTAGAAAAGGCATAGGTTTCTACACCCAAGGTTCTATCTCTTTACCATGTTTATTAGCAATAAAATCTTCCTTAGTGTACCTAGTGTTCTTAGTGTGTTTCTCAGGTTCTTCCTCAACTTCCTCATTATCAGGAGCATCATTTTTTTCATTACCACTCAGTTTCAGCATCAGAGACAGATATATATTAGGATCTACAGCAGGTTAAAGTGGTTCCTCAACTATCTTATG
Source organism: Avena atlantica (assembly GCA_910589765.1). Classification (NCBI taxonomy): domain Eukaryota; kingdom Viridiplantae; phylum Streptophyta; class Magnoliopsida; order Poales; family Poaceae; genus Avena; species Avena atlantica. The sequence continues at coordinate 357,681,438 of OU342734.1, read as the reverse complement.
TTTCTTTTTCTTTCTTCTACGAGGACTACCACTATCTTCAACTTGTTGGGAATCCCGTTCTATTCTTTTAGGGTGTCCTTCAGGATATAAATGATCTCCAGTAGTTATACTACTCCTAGTTTTAATTCCATAAGCATGTTTATCTCCTGAAGCATTAACTAGCATATCCTTTTGTACCTTAGCAAGTTGATCAAGTTGGGTTTGAACCATTTGAGAGTGTTTACAAAGAATTTTAATATCATTAGAAGTTCTTTCCGCAATATCTTTCAACTCATTGATACCTCTAGAGTTTTCCAATAAATGATTCTAAACTTGTTTATTAAAATTACCTTGTTTAACGATAAAAATGTCAAGTTCCTCTAAGCATTGATCAGGAGGCTTACTATAGGGAATATCACCTTCATCAAAGTGTTGGAGAGAGTGTACCTCAATAGTAGATGAGTGGGGAGTTGGCTTACATAATTCTTATATAAGAGGTAGATTCTTCACATCTTTAGCTCTAATACCTTTCTCCTTAAGACACTTCTTAGCTTCCTTCATCACTTCATCATTTAATGCAATAATTCCTCTCTTCTTTGGTGTTGGTGTTGGAATTGGTTCAGGAACATCTGGTTCAGGGGTAATAGGCTCGGGTGTATTTTGCTCAGTTGAAGTCCAATCATCATAATTCTTGCTTATCTTAACCATTAATTCTTTAGCATCTATAGGAGTTCTTTTCCTGAAAACACAATCAGCAAAGCTATCTAGGTAGGTCCTAGAATCATCAGTTAGTCCATTATAATAAATATCAAGCAACTCATTTTTAGGTAATGGACATCCAGGATATGCATGAATCAAGGCACAAAACCTTGTCCATGACTCAGGCAATTTCTCTTCTTCTCCCTGTTTAAAATAAAAAAAGTCTCTGCAAAGCAGCATGTCTAGCACTAGGAGGAAAATATTTCTCCCCGGCAAGTGAACTAACAAATAAAGCTATGCTCCCCGGCAACGGAGCCAGAAAATAGTCTTGATGACCCACAAGTGTAGGGGATTGCAACAGTCTTCGCGGGTAGTATTACCCAATTTATTGATTCAACACAAGGGGAGCCAAAGAATACTTGCAAGACTTAACAACTAAGTTGTCAGTTCAGCTGCACCTGGAAATAATTCTTGCTCACAGAAGTTTATCAGTAGCAACAGTTTGGTAGTAGCAACAACAAAGCAACAACATCAGTAACAACAACAATGGCAATAGTAACAGTAATGGTAACAGTAGGATTCGAGTGCGGTAGGCATAGGGATGGATGGACGGGTGTTACATGGACGAGTCTAAACATGTAACTTCAAGATCTAGGGCATTACAGATAAATTATAACAAGCATCCAAGTACTAAACAGTCCTAGGCATGTGCTCCAAATATAGTCATACGTGCTCGCAATAAGAACTTGCACAACATCTTCTGTCCAGCCAGCCCGTGGCAGCGGGGCCTCTAGGGAACTACTGGAAATTAAGGTGCTCCTTTTAATAGAGCACCGGAGCAAATCATTAACACTTTGTGAACACATGTGATCCTCACACCACAGCCATCCCCTCCGGTTGTCCCAATTATTGTCACTTTGGGGCCTTTGGATCCGGACAATGATATGTGTACACAACTTGCAGATAAGATCACAAATAATACTATCATAGTGATCCAATAATAAGCTCAGATCTGAGATCATGGCACTCGGGCCCTAGTGACAAGCATTAAGCACAACAAGTTGCAACAAAGTCAAATAGCACAAGAGATACTAGGCACTATGCCCTAACAATCATATTCGATTACATGATAGAACTCATCCAAACCCTACCATCCCTAGGCCTACTGTGGGGGATTACTCTATCATGGACGAGGGAAACATCGATGGTTGATGGAGATGCGTTGGTGATGACGATGGCGATGATCCTCTCCAAATTCCCCGTCCCGGCAGGATGCCAGAACGGAGTTTTTGGATCCGAATCTTGGTTTCTGGTGGCAGCGGCGGAGCGGAACTCTTTCTGGAAAACTATCGAACCCCCTCGGTTTTTAGGTCGAAGGGCAACTTATAGGCGCAGATGGAGGCCGAGGAGCTGCCTGGGGTGGCCTCACCCCCACCAGGAGCGGACAGTGGTGGGCCCACGCCTAGGGTGGGTCTGGGCCCCCCAGGCCCCTCTCTGTCTCCCCTTCTAGCTTCGTGGATCTTCTGGTGAAAAATAGTTTTTGGTATATTTTCCGGGATTTTTCCTGATAGTTGATTTTCTGCACAAAAACAAGACACCAAAGTATTTCTGCTGAAAACAGCGTCGGTCCGTGTTAGTTGCATCCAAATCACACAATTTTAGAGGAGAAACAATAGCAAAGTGTTTGAGAAAGTAGATACGTCTTGGACGTATCAACTACTCCGGGCCCAGCAACAACAACCGCCCCGTGTGCCAACTCTGCTGCAAGGTGGGGCACATCGCTGTCAAGTGCTTTAAGCGCTTCAAGAAGGAGTTCCTCGGCATGGGGAACGATGGAGGTGGTGACGGTGCACCTCGCCAAGCTGCTGCTGCCACGCATGTGCCGCAAGGGCACACTCCTTCCTTCCCGGTGGATCCAGCCTGGTACGCTGACATCGGTGCAACATACCATCTCGCACACGACCTCAACAAGCTTGCCGTGAAGGAGCACTACCACGACAACGATCAAGTGCACACCGTAAACGGTGCGTGTATGTTAATTCATCACATTGGCCAAGGCATTCTCCCTACTCCATCACATAATCTTTGTCTCAATAATGTCTTACATGTCCCCTCCATTACTTGAAGCCTTCTCTCCGTTAAGAAACTTACTAGTGATAATCTTGTTTTCGTGGAATTTCACCCCAAATAATATTTTTGTGAAGGATCGAGCCATGAGGGAAACTCTGCTTAGCAGGAAGTGTCACAGAGGCCTCTACCCTTTGGATCCACCCATCATCAAACAAGCCTTTGGGAGTGTCAAAGTATCTCGCGAACAATGGATTGTCGTTTAGGTCATCCTGCTTCACAGGTCGTCCAACATGTTTTAAATCATAGTGATCTTCCTTCGAAGTCTAGTCACAATAATGAAATTTGTGATGCATGTCAACAAGGCAAAAGTCACCAATTGCCTTTCCCTATTTTGAGTCATGTAATAAAAGCTCCCCTTGAGCTATTTTTTCAGATATATGGGGTGTTGGAGATATGCCCTAGAGGCAATAATAAATGTAGTTATTATTATATGTTTGTGTTTATGATAAATGTTTACATTCATGCTATAATAGTATTAACAAGGAAACATTAATACTTGTGTGATTTGTAAACTTAAATTGAAGTCCCTAGTAAAGCCTCTTCATAATACTAGCTTTTTGGTTAATAAATGATTGTGGTTTCCCTATCATGAACATTGAGATGTTATTAACAACAAGATCATATCGTTAGGAGAATGAAATGGTGGACATACTCCTATAGATAAGCGTAGCATAAAGATCAAGTCATTTTAATAGTTCAATTGCTATATGCTTTCTGATACATAGTAACCTAATTCCTTCGACCATGAGATCATGCATATCACCTTTACCAGATGGATGCTTTGATGACATCAAACACCACACCGTAACTGGGTGGCTATAAAGGTGGCATTGAGTGTTCGGAAAGTATTGGTTGAGACACATGGATCAAGAGTGGGATTTGTCCATCCATATGACGGATAGATATACTCTGGGCCCTCTCGGTGGAATGTCATCCAATTAGCTTGCAAGCATGTGACTGGCTCACAAGGGATCACATATCACGGGAACGAGAAAAGAGTACTTATCAGTAACGAGGTTGAACTAGGTATGTAGAGATACCGACGATCATAACCTTGGATAAGTAAACTATCGTGAGACAAAGGGAAATTGGTATCGTATGTAAGTGGTTCATTCGATCGCAAAGTAATCGTAGAAATATGTGGGAGCCATATGAATTTCTAGATTCCTCTATTGGTTATTGTTCGGAGAAGTGTCTCGATCATGTCCGCATAATTCACGAACCGTAGGGAGACACACTTAAGGATTCGACGTTGTTTGAGTAGTTATGGAATGATGAGAAAGATACCAAATGTTGTTCGGAGTCTCGAATGGGATCCGGGATATCACGGGGAGATCCGGAATGGTCCGGAGAATAAGATTCATATAAGGAAAGTCCTATTTCGGAGTTGGAGAATGGTTCCGGTGTTTTCATCGGGAATGTTCTAGAAGGTTCCAGAATGTCCGGCACTCCGGAGGGGAAGGGTACATGAATGTGTCATACCAAGTTGGAATGATTGCATCATGTACTAGGTGTCATCGCTGAACAAAATAAAGGGTTTAATCAAATCCTAGTTTGAAAAGTCAAACGCTAATTTGAAAAGTCAAACGGCTATTTTGGGAAGTGGAGGGGAAGGTGGAAATCGAGTTGGGGAGGAGTTCCTCCCCTCCACCACCGGCCCCCTTGCGAAACCGATTTGGGGAGGGACTCCCCTCCCCTGGCGCGGCCCCTCCACCTATAAAGGGAGGGGCAGGGCTGCCCCTCCTAGTACACAACTCCACCACCCCGCAAACCCTAGCCCTAGCCGCCAGCTCCTCCTGCAGCCGCTGCCGCCCTAGGGCAAACCGCCACCGCCGCCTAGCTAACCCTAGCCGCCAGCCAAGCCTCCTCCTTGGTGTGTCTAAACCCTAGATCGCCGAGGAGCTCCCTCATAGTCCACCATACTCGCTCCGGCTTAAGGCGAAGCCCTGCGAGATCTCCCCTCTACTTCCGGTACCACGCCGTTGTGCTGCCGGAATCGCGAGGAGAGTGCTACAACCTCCGATGCCTGCTGGAACAAGGGAGAGGAAGGTCTTCATCGAGTACCGAACGTGTGACCGACTGCGGGAGCGCTGCCGGAACGCAGCGCCGGAAGGATCGTCTACGCGATCTTGAGATCGGGAAGAGTACGACTACATCACCCACGAGAATCCGCTCTCGTTAAACACTTTGGAATCTTCGAGGGTGAGTTATTCCATCGACTCGTTGCTACAATCTCGTAGATAGATCTGGGCTTGTTTGTTTGTATGCGATAGAAATTTTTTGTTTTCCATGCTACGAAACCCTACAGTAGTATCAGAGCCGTGTCTATATGTAGATCTGTTGCACGAGTAGAACACAATGGTCATTGTGGGTGTTGATGCTTTTATTGTTGATTGCTTCTTGTGTACTTTGCATCTTGCGGGATGTTGGGATGAAGCGGACCGGGCTAACCTTACATGACATCGTTCATGAGACTTGCTCCATGCTTGACATGCAACTTGTATTGCATAAGTGGCTTTGCGGGTGCCTGTTTCTCCTAGCATAGTTAAGATCCAATTTACAACGGGTGATTGACAATACTAGTATCAATGTTGTGGTTCTTGTTCGTAAGTTAGAACGACACTTATTGAAAGCCCCAAACCACGTAAAACATGCAAAGAAAGTAGAGGCGTATAACTTTGTTTTGCAGGGGTGTGTAGTGATGTGATATGGCCATGATTGTGATTATATTTGATGTATGCAATGTTCCTTATTGTAAGTTGGCAACCGGCATGAGCCATATGGTTGTCTTTAATTTATGTTAAGACCCGCGTGTCTATTCAAAGTAGTTGTAATAGTTGAAGCCGATGGACGACAACCATGGAGAAGCGTCATTGACCTTGATGCAATGCCGGTGATGATGGAGATCATGTTCGTGCTTGAAGATGGAGATCGGAAGCACAAAGAAGAAAGGCCATATCATATCACATATTATGAATTGCATGTGATGTTAATCATTTATGCATCTTGTATTGCTTAGTAGATGACGGTAGCATTATAAGATGATCCCTCATGCACATGAATTTCAAGTCATAAAAGTGTTCACCCTTAGTTAGCACCGTTGCTAAAGCTTGTTGTTTCGAAGCACCACGTGATGATCGGGTGTGTTAGATTCCGCAAGTGTATACAACATGAGCAAGCCAGATTTGCTCATGCGGAAGCTAAGGTTTGATCTTGACGAGCCTAGCATGTACAGACATGGTCTCGGAACACGGATCACCGAAAGGTAAAGCATGAATCATATAGTAGATATGATGAACATGTCGATTGTTCGCCATTGAAACTATATCAACTCTCGTGATGATCGGTGTTGATGTGGTGGGTTTGGTTCGTCTGGTCACTAAAACAATGTGAGGGATATTGTTTTGAGTGGGAGTTCACCTAGATTAATTTAACTATTAATTAGAACTCAATTTGTCATAAACTTAGTCTAAACTATTGCAAATATGTTGTAGATCAATGGCGGCCCCTACCATCAATTTTAATGCGTTCCTAGAGAAAGAAAAGTTGAAAAACAATGGAAGCAACTTCGCGGATTGGTTCCGCAATTTGAGGATTTTCCTCACAGCTGGTAATTTGACCTATGTGCTGGATGCACCGCTGGGTGACCCGCCTGCAGCTGATGATGCCGGCGAAGTAAAGAATGTTTACCTCGCTCGGAAGACTAAGTACTCCACAGTTCAGTGTGCTATCTTGTATGGTTTAGAATCGGAGCTTCAGAAAAGGTTTGAGAATTCAGACCCACATGATATTGTCCGTGATCTCAAATTGATCTTTGAGACTCACGCGGCAATTGAGAGCTATGAGGCTTCTGAAAAGTTCTTTAACTGCAAGATGGAAGAGGGCAGCTCCGTCAGTGAGCATGTGCTTAAGATGTCTGGGCACGCAAACAAACTTCAAAGCTTGGGTATAGTGATTCCTAATGCTTTGGGGATTTACCGTGTCCTCCAATCACTACCACCAAGTTACAAGAACTTCGTGATGAACTACAATATGCAAAACATGAACAAGCAGTTGCCAGAACTCTTTGCCATGTTGAAATCTGGAGAAGTGGAGATCAAGAAAGAGCACCAAGTGTTGATGGTCAATAATACCACCGAATTTGTAGAGGTCTCAACCTAATAAGGTAGATTCCTCCTGTGTTTTACAATGCTAGTCCCTGGATCAATAACTAGCATCCACAGTTAAGATGTAATATCAAGAAACAAGGGTCATAACATAATTTTACGACCAGGAATAACATAAGTTTATTACATCAAACATAGCTCATTTGGCTATTATATTACATTGCAGCGGAATAACAATAATCATGGAGTCCTTCATCTTCAAAGAGCCACAGGAAGATGTTGGTTGTAGACTTTGTAATCCTAATCAAACAATCTTCACTAAAATCAATCAAACCTGCAACATACAAGTTACAGCCACAAAGGTCAATACATTTGAATTGTATTGGCAAGTTTCACTTCTATGTGTAATATGAGTGGATCCTATCAATACATGCATATTTGGCTAAGTAGAGTTTAAGGCTTATTTGCATAAAGCAATATTTATCCTATCTTTTCAAAATGGTTTTGGTCCTTTGTCAAATCTCTTTTCCAAGTTCCTTGAACTCCTTGGTAGAAACTCAAGTGTTCAAGTCCTTGTCAAAAATCCCTTGAGCTACTTGATAACCCCAAGTGCAACAAGTTTTATGAAATCTCATGAGTTCCTTGGTAACCCCAAGTACATCATGCTCTTGAGCACCTTGGTAACCCCAAGTGCAACAAGCTTAACAAAATCTCTTTGAATTCCTTGGTACCCCCAAGTGCATCAAGTTTTTATTTTAGAAGTTGGAATGTCGAGATCTCCCATGGTTCAAACTTTAGTTGCTCAGTATTGTCCATAGCCGGGGACACGGCTAAGTACTTAGATTTTATTAACTTCTGCAGAAGGAGTACACTTTACCCACATGTCACAATCCCATCCTTTTGCCACCAGTGGCCTACTGGATTAGTGCTCACCAAGATGGAGTACTGGCAGATTGAGAATGTGACGAAGTCTTTCCAAAAGGTCCTCCCATACACCATTGCTAGCTTGCCTTCAGCACCCATGAAGCATTCCAGATCCCCATGTCCGGTTAACTGAAGACAGTGCATGGGTCTTCCCAATGTAGTTGACTAAGCCAGAGCCATAATAGCATGTGGTTGCACACGAAAGCCACAATTGGAGAAACATGTTCAATCTCTAAGTTTCCTAGGTGGTTTCTTTGGAGCACAACACAAAGATATTGCCATAGACATGGTTCCTTTTGTTGCCACCTTCTCCAATACTCAAAAGTATCCTTGGCCACCCAGGTGGTTCATTGAGTCCTTGTTTTATTATTTAAAATCACAAGTCCTTTTCTCAACCTTTGTAAAATCTTCAACATGTATCTCTTTTCAAATTATAGCATGGCTAAGCATGTAACAACTACATATTTTCACTAAGGAGTGTATAGGGAATCCTATTAGTATTTAGCATAGCTTAAGTATAAAAAAGTATTTTCATGCATGTTTCAAAATCCACTAAGTATAATGAAAATAGTAGGAATTTTGATGATAGTGTCACTTGCCTTTTTGGAAGAGAATGGTGGTTCACTCCTTGATCTTGCTAGTCTCTCACTTTGCTAATTTCACTACAATCAATCAAGCAAACACCAATCAACTAGCATTCCAAATAATCAATCAAACATCATTTCATACACACCAAACTATGGAATCCAAAATCTAAGTCATGCATGTAAGCATGCAAGAGATGGTTCTAGTTGCAAAGGTGGTTTCCACTAGGCTTCTAAACTTTGTAAGTTCCAAATTGGTCATTCACCACAATGGCAAAGTCATTTGCAAAAAGATTTTATCTCAAAGACCATTTTAGAATCCATTCATCATTTTATGTGGTGAAAATATTTTCTTATCAAAGTAAAATTTTATGTTTTTCACCAAATGAGTTGCCATTTTAAAACTTGTTGTTTTTGGGTCAGTAGGTTTGGTCCAAGCTATTTTCTCAAAGTTTTCTTTCCAAAAACATTTTCATAATAAAATCAATAATTCTATTTGGCTAAAAATTGGCTAAGTCAAATAATTCAACCTAAATTTTACCAAAATCCCTTTTAACACCAAGGGTTGGTTCCTAGGGTCAGTAAGGTCACATAAAACCATTTTGCAAAAGTTTTACCCCTAAATTCAATTTTAAACAATTTTCCTACTCTAAATAAGCTCACATATGAATCTGCAAAAACAAGCAAACAAACATATACTATTTTTCTAAACTAAGGCCATCGTTGTTTAGGTCTTGCTCTCCTGAATCCAACGACATAAAATTTGTAATTTTTGGACGTGTGGTTTGAAAGTTACAGAGGTTTGAAGTTTGCAAATAATTCTGTTTTCAAATCTGTTTTTAAACAGAACAGTGACACGCAGCGTGATTTCATTGGACGATACCGCTTCGCGCGGATCGCGCTCTGTAGAGCGTTGGATCAAATGTAAATCGTGTGGCTCAGAATCATCACTTACCCCTTCGCTAACATTCTATCGTATCCGTCAGATCCAGATCCTATGGTCACTAACACGCTTGCCAAAGTCTGGCGGCGCTCGGCGGCTGCGCGCGGCGGCGACGGCCAGGCAGTGGCGGTCCGGCTATTCTAGGAAGAGAGGGAGAGGGAGGAGGGGCTCACCAGGTTCGCAATGCAGCACTGTTACTCAACGTGCTCTTGGTTGGTGGAGGGGCGCACGGGGACGGGTAGAATTCTTCGCCGGAGTTGGTTCTGGCGACGGGCGGCTCTGGTCGAGGTCGAGGACGTCACTGGAGATCGCCCTAAGGCAACACGAAGGCGCGGTCAGATGCGCAGGATCAAGACAATGCTATGTGCGTGATCGAGAAGTGAAGGGGCGGTCTGGTTCACCTGGTAAACGTCGTCGGAGGAGGAACAGTAGGCGGCGCTGTCGGAGCTTGTCAAAGCCGACGCTCCGGGGCGCCCGCGGTCGAACTAAAAGTGCTGGGAGGTGCGTCTAGGAGTGGGCAAGTTGCTAGCATGCTCAGGGAGGCTCGGGGTGATGTGGTTTGGCCGGAATCGGTCGGAGACGGTGGTCGGAGCTGGGAGTGTGTCGAGTCAAATTGGGGCAGCCTCGGGGCAGAGAGGGAATGGCGACAGAGGGAAAGGGAGGGGAAGATGCAGGCGTTTAATATCGTGCAGTCACGGCGAGATTAACGCACGGCTTTACTGTGAATTGAACGCGGCATTCAAAGGCAGCAACGACAGCGAGGTTTGGGGGTGACAGGGTCGCGCGGGTGTGGACGATGAGCAGTAGAGGTGGGGTCCACCGGTCAGTGGGAAAAGAAATGAGGAGGAGATCCACCGGTCAGTGTCACTGCGGGTTAACTAATTGGTGCGAATCGTTTTCTTTCGGGGTGAGGTGCTGGGCTGTTTCTGGGCCTGTTTGGGCTGCTGGGTTGGGTCAGGTCCATTTCTTTTTTTTTCTGAATTCTTTTTCCTTTTCTATTTCTATTTTTCTGTTTTGAATTTCCAAACAAACAAACATCAACCAAATCAATTCAAACAACACCACACTTCATAATTTGAACTTGGTTCTGTTTATCAGCATAAACCTAAATTCCAAAATAAAATAATATTTTATTCTTTTTAGGATCTTATTAATTAAAATAGACCAAAGTTATTTAATCAAATTGGGTTTGATTTATTTAATAAAATCTCCATTTGAAATTCAAATACTTTCAAAACCAATCAGTAGGTTTTATTTGAAAATATTGAATACTTAGAAACTTGTTTAAAACAAATTAACCTTTTATTTAAGGGTCCATTATTAATTATATATATTAGACTTTCATTATTAAAAATAGGATTTGTTTTATTGAGATATTCATTTTGAAATCCAAATAAAGCCAAAACACTTTTAGTAGGTTTTATTGGAGAATATAAAATATTTGGAAAAACTTATTTTAAATAATTTTAATAAGTTTTGATGTTTCAATTAAATTGGTAAAACCTTTTATTTAAATAAAGTTGGATATTAAATCCTTATTATTTTATTTAAACAAATCTTTGCTAATTTTATTTAAAATAAAATGTTTTAATTCAAAAGCTTGGCCAAGGTTTTAATTTGGCTTTATAAAATATTCTTTATTTATAAACTCATCTTTTCTTTTGAATACCAAATCTTTTATTAAAAGATTCCAAAATAGTAATTCCAAAATATTTTTAATTTCCTTTAATTAAATGTTTAACTCATTAAATTCCTTTAGGATTTTATTTAATTCAAATGGGTTTGAGGTTCCATTTAAATTCAAAAAGTTTCTTCTGGCCCTGAAAATCAACAAAGTTTTATTTTATTCATTTATTTTTCACATTACAAGATTTGGAAAATCTTGGGATGTGACAGACTACCACCCTTAAAATAAATCTCGTCCCGAGATTTGGGAAGGCTGGGTTACAAGCAAGTTCAAAACAACTAGGGTACTACCACCCTTAAAATTTTCAAACAAAAATTACACATTGTCCTTCTTGGGATCCTGGGAAAATTTCTCTAAGCAAACATTTGCATTGAGTCCTTTGCTTCCAGGCTTGACTCATGGGCCAAGGTTGATTTTCTCCATAGGCTTGTTCAACTTGTTCTTCATCTTTTCTGGACAGTTGCTTGCATAATGTCCTGGATTCTTGCAGTTGAAACAATGGATGTCCTTGAGTTCTTCACGTAGCTCTTGTGGACAAGTTGCTACATAGTGGCCTAGCTCTCTGCAGTTGTTGCACACTACTTGGCCAATCTCTTTATTCTTCTTATTCTCTGGGCACTCACTAGAATAGTGTCCCATTTCTTTACATTTACGACATTGCACAAGGTTCATGTCTGGTCTTGGTTTCTTGGGTTTCTTTGATCCTTTGAACCGGGTTGTCTTGTTTGGAGGTATAAGTGGTCCTTTTCCTTTGCCATCAACATTCTTGGCATACTTGGATCCTTCTTGTTTCCTTTGTTCCACCATGGAGTAGATGGGGCATTGGATAGGGACATGGTCGTTTCCTTCACAAAGGTAACAAGTAGCTTGAGAGGTAGGACATTGTCCAACAGGATGATTCCCTTCACAGTTAGGGCATTGACCTTCATGCTCTTTGGAAGTGTGATCCTTGTCTCCACAAATAATGCAAGCTGGGGCTCCATCTAGAACAACATTTCTGTCATCCTTGTTGTCATAGACCCTTTTGGGATAGCTTTCTTCCATGCTGATCATTTGATTAGTCACCTTAAGCATCAGTTGGGATTGTTCCTCCAAAAACCTTTGTAGTGCTGGATCTTTATCACTATTGTTGGCTATGAACTGAGCTGTTCGCTGGTTCAGCTGATGTTGGGTTGCTATGAGCTCTTTCATGCTGTCAGCTTGGTTGGTGTTGGTGTCATCAACCTTGGAGTCTTTTGGAGTAGTCATCTGTTTGGGTTGGAGGGAGATTAGAATAGGCAAGATATTTCTAAGGAAATATTTCTAATCACACACATCACAATTCACACAAACAATGTGCAAACAATCACAAACCAAACAATTCACTCAACATCAAGTTTCAAGTACATACTTAGGCAACAAAATATTTTTGTTACACCACATAAGTTGGTGGTTTTGACTTAACTAAATTATGGTGGTCCATCTATATGATTCACTTGTGATCTTCCCATCCTTCTTTGGTTGATTCTTCTTGTATGAGATCATGGTTTCCTTGGGAAAAACTCTTGGTCACAATACTTCAAAGTTGTTGATGGCTCCTTCTTATTTTGCATTCCCTCGGTCTCTAAATCTTAAGCAAGATTTCCTTGTTTCACTTGTAGTCCTTGGTGATATCCATGTTGGAAGTCCTTGGAGAACATGCTGAAGATGTTGAAGTCATTAGAGCTGAAGATGTTGAAGTCATTAGAGTTGAAGAAGTTGAAGAAGTCCTTTGCCTATGGTGTAGTCTTTGGCCATGGGGTTGGTTTTTCCATCAAGTCAAAATAGAAGAGATGTAGAGTTGAAACCAAAATGGTTGAGGGAAGAGTTTACAAGTGTTTTTGTAAATAAGTTTTTGGAACAAATACAACTCCTATTTTTCTAAGGGTTTTTGTCCAATCCTAGGGTTTACAAATCCTACAGGCAACACAATGCTCTGATACCATCTGTAGAGGTCTCAACCTAATAAGGTAGATTCCTCCTGTGTTTTACAATGCTAGTCCCTGGATCAATAGCTAGCATCCACAGTTAAGATGTAATATCAAGAAACAAGGGTCGTAACATAATTTTACGACCAGGAATAACATAAGTTTATTAAATCAAACATAGCTCATTTGGCTATTACATTACATTGCAGCGGAATAACAATAATCATGGAGTCCTTCATCTTCAAAGAACCACAGGCAGATGTTGGTTGTAGACTTTGTAATCCTAATCAAACAATCTTCACTAAAATCAATCAAACCTGCAACATACAAGTTACAGCCACAAAGGTCAATACATTTGAATTGTATTGGCAAGTTTCACTTCTATGTGTAATATGAGTGGATCCTATCAATACATGCATATTTGGCTAAGTAGAGTTTAAGGCTTATTTGCATAAAGCAATATTTATCCTATCTTTTCAAAATGTTTTTGGTCCTTTGTCAAATCTCTTTTCCAAGTTCCTTGAACTCCTTGGTAGAAACTCAAGTGTTCAAGTCCTTGTCAAAAATCCCTTGAGCTACTTGGTAACCCCAAGTGCAACAAGTTTTATGAAATCTCATGAGTTCCTTGGTAACCCCAAGTACATCATGCTCTTGAGCACCTTGGTAACCCCAAGTGCAACAAGCTTAACAAAATCTCTTTGAATTCCTTGGTACCCCCAAGTGCATCAAGTTTTTATTTTAGAAGTTGGAATGTCGAGATCTCCCATGGTTCAAACTTTAGTTGCTCAGTATTGTCCATAACCGGGGACACGGCTAAGTACTTAGATTTTATTAACTTCTGCAGAAGGAGTACACTTTACCCACATGTCACAATCCCATCCTTTTGCCACCAGTGGCCTACTGGATTAGTGCTCACCAAGATGGAGTACTGGAAGATTGAGAATGTGACGAAGTCTTTCCAAAAGGTCCTCCCATACACCATTGCTAGCTTGCCTTCAGCACCCATGAAGCATTCCAGATCCCCATGTCCGGTTAACTGAAGACAGTGCATGGGTCTTCCCAATGTAGTTGACTAAGCCAAAGCCATAATAGCATGTGGTTGCACACGAAAGCCACAATTGGAGAAACATGTTCAATCTCTAAGTTTCCTAGGTGGTTTCTTTGGAGCACAACACAAAGAGATTGCCATAGACATGGTTCCTTTTGTTTCCACCTTCTCCAATACTCAAAAGTATCCTTGGCCACCCAGGTGGTTCATTGAGTCCTTGTTTTATTATTTAAAATCACAAGTCCTTTTCTCAACCTTTGTAAAATCTTCAACATGTATCTCTTTTCAAATTATAGCATGGCTAAGCATGTAACAACTACATATTTTCACTAAGGAGTGTATAGGGAATCCTATTAGGATTTAGCATAGCTTAAGTATAAAAAAGTATTTTCATGCATGTTTCAAAATCCACTAAGTATAATGAAAATAGTAGGAATTTTGATGATAGTGTCACTTGCCTTTTTGGAAGATAATGGCGGTTCACTCCTTGATCTTGCTAGTCTCTCACTTTGCTAATTTCACTACAATCAATCAAGCAAACACCAATCAACTAGCATTCCAAATAATCAATCAAACATCATTTCATACACACCAAACTATGGAATCCAAAATCTAAGTCATGCATGTAAGCATGTAAGAGATGGTTCTAGTTGCAAAGGTGGTTTCCACTAGGCTTCTAAACTTTTTAAGTTCCAAATTGGTCATTCACCACAATGGCAAAGTCATTTGCAAAAAGATTTTATCTCAAAGACCATTTTAGAATCCATTCATCATTTTATGTGGTGAAAATATTTTCTTATCAAAGTAAAACTTTATGTTTTTCACCAAATGAGTTGCCATTTTAAAACTTGTTGTTTTTGGGTCAGTAGGTTTGGTCCAAGCTATTTTCTCAAAGTTTTCTTTCCAAAAACATTTTCATAATAAAATCAATAATTCTATTTGGCTAAAAATTGGCTAAGTCAAATAATTCAACCTAAATTTTACCAAAATCCCTTTTAACACCAAGGGTTGGTTCCTAGGGTCAGTAAGGTCACATAAAACCATTTTGCAAAAGTTTTACCCCTAAATTCAATTTTAAACAATTTTCCTACTCTAAATAAGCTCACATATGAATCTGCAAAAACAAGCAAACAAACATATACTATTTTCTAAACTAAGGCCATGGTTGTTTAGGTCTTGCTCTCCTGAATCCAACGACATAAAATTTGTAATTTTTGGACGTGTGGTTTGAAAGTTACAGAGGTTTGAAGTTTGCAAATAATTCTGTTTTCAAATCTGTTTTTAAACAGAACAGTGACACGCGGCGTGATTTCATTGGACGATACCGCTTCGCGCGGATCGCGCTCTGTAGAGTGTTGGATCAAATGTAAATCGTGTGGCTCAGAATCATCACTTACCCCTTCGCTAACATTCTATCATATCCGTCAGATCCAGATCCTACGGTCACTAACACGCTTGCCAAAGTGTGGCGGCGCTCGGCGGCTGCGCGCGGCGGCGACGGCCAGGCAGTGGCGGTCCGGCTATTCTAGGAAGAGAGGGAGAGGGAGGAGGGGCTCACCAGGTTCGCAATGCAGCACTGTTACTCAACGTGCTCTTGGTTGGTGGAGGGGCGCACGGGGACGGGTAGAATTCTTCGCCGGAGTTGGTTCTGGCGACGGGCGGCTCTGGTCGAGGTCGAGGACGTCACTGGAGATCGCCCTAAGGCAACACGAAGGCGCGGTCAGATGCGCAGGATCAAGACAATGCTATGTGCATGATCGAGAAGTGAAGGGGCGGTCTGGTTCACCTGGTAAACGTCGTCGGAGGAGGAACAGTCGGCGGCGCTGTCGGAGCTTGTCAAAGCCGACGCTCCGGGGCGCCCGCGGTCGAACTAAAAGTGCTGGGAGGTGCGTCTGGGAGTGGGGAAGTTGCTAGCATGCTCAGGGTGGCTCGGGGTGATGTGGTTTGGCCGGAATCGGTCGGAGACGGTGGTCGGAGCTGGGAGTGTGTCGAATCAAATTGGGGCAGCCTCGGGGCAGAGAGGGAATGGCGACAGAGGGAAAGGGAGGGGAAGATGCAGGCGTTTAATATCGTGCAGTCACGGCGAGATTAACGCATGGCTTTACTGTGAATTGAACGCGGCATTCAAAGGCAGCAACGGCAGCGAGGTTTGGGGGTGACAGGGTCGCGCGGGTGTGGACGATGAGCAGTAGAGGTGGGGTCCCCCGGTCAGTGGGAAAAGAAACGAGGAGGAGATCCACCGGTCAGTGTCACTGCGGGTTAACTAATTGGTGCGAATCGTTTTCTTTCGGGGTGAGGTGCTGGGCTGTTTCTGGGCCTGTTTGGGCTGCTGGGTTAGGTCAGGTCCATTTCCTTTTTTTTCTGAATTCTTTTTCCTTTTCTATTTCTATTTTTCTGTTCTGAATTTCCAAACAAACAAACATCAACCAAATCAATTCAAACAACACCACACTTCATAATTTGAACTTGGTTCTGTTTATCAGCATAAACCTAAATTCCAAACTAAAATAATATTTTATTCTTTTTAGGATCTTATTAATTAAAATAGACCAAAGTTATTTAATCAAATTGGGTTTGATTTATTTAATAAAATCTCCATTTGAAATTCAAATACTTTCAAAACCAATCAGTAGGTTTTATTTTAAAATATTGAATACTTAGAAACTTGTTTAAAACAAATTAACCTTTTATTTAAGGGTCCATTATTAATTAGATATATTAGACTTTCATTATTAAAAATAGGATTTGTTTTATTGAGATATTCATTTTGAAATCCAAATAAAGCCAAAACACTTTTAGTAGGTTTTATTGGAGAATATAAAATATTTGGAAAAACTTATTTTAAATAATTTTAAATAAGTTTTGATGTTTCAATTAAATTGGTAAAACCTTTTATTTAAATAAAGTTGGATATTAAATCCTTATTATTTTATTTAAACAAATCTTTGCTAATTTTATTTAAAATAAAATGTTTTAATTCAAAAGCTTGGCCAAGGTTTTAATTTGGCTTTATAAAATATTCTTTATTTATAAACTCATCTTTTCTTTTGAATACCAAATCTTTTATTAAAAGATTCCAAAATAGTAATTCCAAAATATTTTTAATTTCCTTTAATTAAATGTTTAACTCATTAAATTCCTTTAGGATTTTATTTAATTCAAATGGGTTTGAGGTTCCATTTAAATTCAAAAAGTTTCTTCTGGCCCTGAAAATCAACAAAGTTTTATTTTATTCATTTATTTTTCACATTACAAGATTTGGAAAATCTTGGGATGTGATAGACTACCACCCTTAAAATAAATCTCGTCCCGAGATTTGGGAAGGCTGGGTTACAAGCAAGTTCAAAACAACTAGGGTACTACCACCCTTAAAAATTTCAAACAAAAATTACACATTGTCCTTCTTGGGATCCTGGGAAAATTTCTGTAAGCAAACATTTGCATTGAGTCCTTTGCTTCCAGGCTTGACTCATGGGCCAAGGTTGATTTTCTCCATAGGCTTGTTCAACTTGTTCTTCATCTTTTCTGGACAGTTGCTTGCATAATGTCCTGGATTCTTGCAGTTGAAACAATGGATGTCCTTGAGTTCTTCACGTAGCTCTTGTGGACAAGTTGCTACATAGTGGCCTAGCTCTCTGCAGTTGTTGCACACTACTTGGCCAATCTCTTTATTCTTCTTGTTCTCTGGGCACTCACTGGAATAGTGTCCCATTTCTTTACATTTACGACATTGCACAAGGTTCATGTCTGGTCTTGGTTTCTTGGGTTTCTTTGATCCTTTGAACTGGGTTGTCTTGTTTGGAGGTATAAGTGGTCCTTTTCCTTTGCCATCAACATTCTTGGCATACTTGGATCCTTCTTGTTTCCTTTGTTCCACCATGGAGTAGATGGGGCATTGGATAGGGACATGGTCGTTTCCTTCACAAAGGTAACAAGTAGCTTGAGAGGTAGGACATTGTCCAACAGGATGATTCCCTTCACAGTTAGGGCATTGACCTTCATGCTCTTTGGAAGTGTGATCCTTGTCTCCACAAATAATGCAAGCTGGGGCTCCATATAGAACAACATTTCTGTCATCCTTGTTGTCATAGACCCTTTTGGGATAGCTTTCTTCCATGTTGATCATTTGATTAGTCACCTTAAGCATCAGTTGGGATTGTTCCTCCAAAAACCTTTGTAGTGCTGGATCTTTATCACTATTGTGGCTATGAACTGAGCTGTTAGCTGGTTCAGCTGATGTTGGGTTGCTATGAGCTCTTTCATGCTGTCAGCTTGGTTGGTGTTGGTGTCATCAACCTTGGAGTCTTTTGGAGTAGTCATCTGTTTGGGTTGGAGGGAGATTAGAATAGGCAATATATTTCTAAGGAAATATTTATAATCACACACATCACAATTCACACAAACAATGTGCAAACAATTCACTCAACATCAAGTTTCAAGTACATACTTAGGCAACAAAATATTTTTGTTACACCACATAAGTTGGTGGTTTTGACTTAACTAAATTATGGTGGTCCATCTATATGATTCACTTGTGATCTTCCCATACTTCTTTGGTTGATTCTTCTTGTATGAGATCATGGTTTCCTTGGGAAAAACTCTTGGTCACAATACTTCAAAGTTGTTGATGGCTCCTTCTTATTTTGCATTCCCTCAGTCTCTAAATCTTAAGCAAGATTTCCTTGTTTCACTTGTAGTCCTTGGTGATATCCATGTTGGAAGTCCTTGGAGAACATGCTGAAGATGTTGAAGTCATTAGAGCTGAAGATGTTGAAGTCATTAGAGTTGAAGAAGTTGAAGAAGTCCTTTGCCTATGGTGTAGTCTTTGGCCATGGGGTTGGTTTTTCCATCAAGTCAAAATAGAAGAGATGTAGAGTTGAAACCAAAATGGTTGAGGGAAGAGTTTACAAGTGTTTTTGTAAATAATTTTTTGGAACAAATACAACTCCTATTTTTCTAAGGGTTTTTGTCCAATCCTAGGGTTTACAAATCCTACAGGCAACACAATGCTCTGATACCATCTGTAGAGGTCTCAACCTAATAAGGTAGATTCCTCCTGTGTTTTACAATGCTAGTCCCTGGATCAATAGCTAGCATCCACAGTTAAGATGTAATATCAAGAAACAAGGGTCATAACATAATTTTACGACCAGGAATAACATAAGTTTATTACATCAAACATAGCTCATTTGGCTATTACATTATATTGCAATGGAATAACAATAATCATGGAGTCCTTCATCTTCAAAGAGCCACAGGTAGATGTTGGTTGTAGACTTTGTAATCCTAATCAAACAATCTTCACTAAAATCAATCAAACCTGCAACATACAAGTTACAGCCACAAAGGTCAATACATTTGAATTGTATTGGCAAGTTTCACTTCTATGTGTAATATGAGTGGATCCTATCAATACATGCATATTTGGCTAAGTAGAGTTTAAGGCTTATTTGCATAAAGCAATATTTATCCTATCTTTTACAAAATGGTTTTGGTCCTTTGTCAAATCTCTTTTCCAAGTTCCTTGAACTCCTTGGTAGAAACTCAAGTGTTCAAGTCCTTGTCAAAAATCCCTTGAGCTACTTGGTAACCCCAAGTGCAACAAGTTTTATGAAATCTCATGAGTTCCTTGGTAACCCCAAGTACATCATGCTCTTGAGCACCTTGGTAACCCCAAGTGCAACAAGCTTAACAAAATCTCTTTGAATTCCTTGGTACCCCCAAGTGCATCAAGTTTTTATTTTAGAAGTTGGAATGTCGAGATCTCCCATGGTTCAAACTTTAGTTGCTCAGTATTGTCCATAACCGGGGACACGGCTAAGTACTTAGATTTTATTAACTTCTGCAGAAGGAGTACACTTTACCCACATGTCACAATCCCATCCTTTTGCCACCAGTGGCCTACTGGATTAGTGCTCACCAAGATGGAGTACTGGCAGATTGAGAATGTGACGAAGTCTTTCCAAAAGGTCCTCCCATACACCATTGCTAGCTTGCCTTCAGCACCCATGAAGCATTCCAGATCCCCATGTCCGGTTAACTGAAGACAGTGCATGGGTCTTCCCAATGTAGTTGACTAAGCCAGAGCCATAATAGCATGTGGTTGCACACGAAAGCCACAATTGGAGAAACATGTTCAATCTCTAAGTTTCCTAGGTGGTTTCTTTGGAGCACAACACAAAGAGATTGCCATAGACATGGTTCCTTTTGTTGCCACCTTCTCCAATACTCAAAAGTATCCTTGGCCACCCAGGTGGTTCATTGAGTCCTTGTTTTATTATTTAAAATCACAAGTCCTTTTCTCAACCTTTGTAAAATCTTCAACATGTATCTCTTTTCAAATTATAGCATGGCTAAGCATGTAACAACTACATATTTTCACTAAGGAGTGTATAGGGAATCCTATTAGGATTTAGCATAGCTTAAGTATAAAAAAGTATTTTCATGCATGTTTCAAAATCCACTAAGTATAATGAAAATAGTAGGAATTTTGATGATAGTGTCACTTGCCTTTTTGCAAGAGAATGGTGGTTCACTCCTTGATCTTGCTAGTCTCTCACTTTGCTAATTTCACTACAATCAATCAAGCAAACACCAATCAACTAGCATTCCAAATAATCAATCAAACATCATTTCATACACACCAAACTATGAAATCCAAAATCTAAGTCATGCATGTAAGCATGCAAGAGATGGTTCTAGTTGCAAAGGTGGTTTCCACTAGGCTTCTAAACTTTGTAAGTTCCAAATTGGTCATTCACCACAATGGCAAAGTCATTTGCAAAAAGATTTTATCTCAAAGACCATTTTAGAATCCATTCATCATTTTATGTGGTGAAAATATTTTCTTATCAAAGTAAAATTTTATGTTTTTCACCAAATGAGTTGCCATTTTAAAACTTGTTGTTTTTGGGTCAGTAGGTTTGGTCCAAGCTATTTTCTCAAAGTTTTCTTTCAAAAAATATTATCATAATAAAATCAATAATTCTATTTGGCTAAAAATTGGCTAAGTCAAATAATTCAACCTAAATTTTACCAAAATCCCTCTTAACACCAAGGGTTGGTTCCTAGGGTCAGTAAGGTCACATAAAACCATTTTGCAAAAGTTTTACCCCTAAATTCAATTTTAAACAATTTTCCTACTCTAAATAAGCTCACATATGAATCTGCAAAAACAAGCAAACAAACATATACTATTTTCTAAACTAAGGCCATGGTTGTTTAGGTCTTGCTCTCCTGAATCCAACGACATAAAATTTGTAATTTTTGGACGTGTGGTTTGAAAGTTACAGAGGTTTGAAGTTTGCAAATAATTCTGTTTTCAAATCTGTTTTTAAACAGAACAGTGACACGCGGCGTGATTTCATTGGACGATACCGCTTCGCGCGGATCGCGCTCTGTAGAGCGTTGGATCAAATGTAAATCGTGTGGCTCAGAATCATCACTTACCCCTTCGCTAACATTCTATCGTATCCGTCAGATCCAGATCCTACGGTCACTAACACGCTTGCCAAAGTCTGGCGGCGCTCGGCGGCTGCGCGCGGCGGCGACGGCCAGGCAGTGGCGGTACGGATATTCTAGGAAGAGAGGGAGAGGGAGGAGGGGCTCACCAGGTTCGCAATGCAGCACTGTTACTCAACGTGCTCTTGGTTGGTGGAGGGGCGCACGGGGACGGGTAGAATTCTTCGCCGGAGTTGGTTCTGGCGATGGGCGGCTCTGGTCGAGGTCGAGGACGTCACTGGAGATCGCCCTAAGGCAACACGAAGGCGCGGTCAGATGCGCAGGATCAAGACAATGCTATGTGCGTGATCGAGAAGTGAAGGGGCGGTCTGGTTCACCTGGTAAACGTCGTCGGAGGAGGAACAGTCGGCGGCGCTGTCGGAGCTTGTCAAAGCCGACGCTCCGGGGCGCCCGCGGTCGAACTAAAAGTGCTGGGAGGTGCGTCTGGGAGTGGGGAAGTTGCTAGCGTGCTCAGGGAGGCTCGGGGTGATGTGGTTTGGCCGGAATCGGTCGGAGACGGTGGTCGGAGCTGGGAGTGTGTCGAGTCAAATTGGGGCAGCCTCGGGGCAGAGAGGGAATGGCGACAGAGGGAAAGGGAGGGGAATATGTTTTATGCACATGCACCTTTGATAGATGGTCTATTCTTATTGAATCTCGATAGTGGAAATACACATATTAATAACATTGAGGCTAAACGTTTGAAATCGAGCGATAACTCGACCTATATGTGGCACTGTCGTCTTGGTCACATTGGAGTGAAGCGTATGAAGAAACTCCATTCCGATGGACTTCTTGAATCACTTGATTTTGAATCACTTGAAAGATGCGAAGCATGTCTGATGGGTAAAATGACTAAGACTCCATTTTCTGGTATGATGGAGCGAGCTACGAAATTATTGGAAATCATACATACCGATGTGTGTGGTCCAATGGGTGTAGCATCGCTCGGTGGCTATCGTTATGTTCTTACCTTCACGGATGACTTGAGTAGATATGGGTATATCTATTTCATGAAACATAAGTCCGAAACTTTCGAGAAGTTTAAGGAACTTCAAAGTGAGGTAGAGAATCAACGTAACAAGAAGATTAAATTTCTACGTTCTGATCGTGGAGGTGAATATCTAAGTTACGAGTTTGGCGAGCATTTGAAGAAATGCGGAATACTTTCACAATTGACACCGCCGGGAACACCACAACGTAATGGTGTGTCCGAACATCGTAATCGAACTCTCTTAGATATGGTTCGTTCTATGATGTCACTTACAGATTTACCGCTATCATTTTGGGGTTATGCATTAGAAACAGCTGCATTCACTTTAAATAGGGCACCATCTAAATCCGTTGAAATGACACCGTATGAATTATGGTTTGGGAAGAAACCTAGATTGTCGTTCCTTAAAGTTTGGGGTTGCGAAGCCTATGTAAAGAAGTTACAGCCGGACAAGCTTGAACCCAAAGCGGAAAAATGTGTCTTCATAGGATACCCGAAGGAAACTATTGGGTATACCTTCTATCATAGATCCGAAGGAAAAATCTTCGTTGCCAAGAATGGATCCTTTCTACAGAAGGAATTTCTCTCGAAAGAAGTGACTGGAAGGAAAGTAGAACTCGACGAGGTTGTCGAACCTTCTCTCGAACTTGCGAGTAGCGCAACACCGGAAGAAGTTTCTGTGGTGCCTGCACCAATAAGAGAGGAAGCTAATGATGATGATCATGAAACTTCGATTGTAGTTGCTACAGAGCCTCGCAGGTCAACGAGAACTCGTACCACTCCAGATTGGTATGATCCCGTTATGAGTGTCATGTTGGTGGACAACACCGATGACCCTGCGACATATGAGGAAGCAATGATGAGCCCAGATTCCAATAAATGGCAAGAAGCCATGAAATCCGAGATTGGATCCATGTACGAAAACCAAGTATGGACTTTGGTGGACTTACCGGAAGGTTGTCGAGAACAAATGGATTTTCAAGAAGAAAACAGATGCTGATGGTAATGTTACTGTCTATAAAGCTCGACTTGTCGCAAAAGGGTTTCGACAAATTCAAGGAGTTGACTACGATGAGACTTTCTCACCTGTAGCGAAGCTAAAGTCTGTGAGGATTATGTTAGCAATCGCTGCATATTATGATTATGAGATATGGCAGATGGATGTCAAAATAGCATTCCTCAATGGAGACATTGATGAAGAGTTGTATATGATGCAACCCAAAGGTTTTGTCGATCCTAAAGATGCTAACAAGGTATGCAAACTTCAACGGTCCATTTATGGATTAAAGCAAGCATCCCGAAGTTGGAATCAACGTTTTGATAAGGTGATCAAAAGTTTTGGTTTTATACAAACTTATGGAGAAGCTTGTATTTACAAGAAAGTGAGTGGGAGCTCTGTATCATTCTTAATACTATATGTAGATGACATATTGTTGATTGGGAATGATGTAGACCTTCTTAATAGTGTCAAAGAATATTTGAATAATAGTTTTTCAATGAAGGATCTTGGCGAAGCAGCTTACATATTAGGCATAAAGATTTATAGAGATAGATCGAGACGCCTAATATCATTGTCACAAAGTACATATTTGGACAAAGTTCTAAAGAGGTTTGGAATGGAAGATAGCAAGAAAGGGTTCTTGCCCATGTTGCCCAATACGACCTTGAGTAAAACTCAAAGTCCGACAACGGCAGAAGATAGAGAAAGTATGAGTAAGACTCCCTATGCCTCAGCCATAGGATCTCTAATGTATGCCATGCTATGTACTAGACCCGACATTGCATATGCTGTTAGTTTAACTAGCATATATCAAAGTGATCCAGGAGTGGATCATTGGACAGCGGTCAAAAACATCCTTAAGTACTTGAGAAGAACTAAGGATATGGTTCTTTCTTATGGAGGTGATGAACAACTCGTTGTTAATGGTTACACCGATGCTAGTTGGAACACCGATCCGGATGATTCTAAATCACAATCTGGATACTTATTTACTTTGAATGGTGCAGCTGTTAGCTGGAGGAGTGCAAAGCAAAGCATTGTGGCGAGATCTTCAACTGAATCAGAATACATGGCTGCTTCGGAGGCTTCACAAGAAGTATATGGATGAAAGAGTTCATTACAGAGCTGGGTGTGGTTTCTAGTGCGCTGGACCCAATGTCTATCTACTGTGATAACATGGGCGCCATAGCCAATGCGCAAGAACCAAGGTCACACAAGAAGCTGAAGCACATCAAGCTATGTTTTCACGCTATTCGAGAACATGTGCAAGATGGGGACATAAAGATTTGCAAAGTACACACAGATCTGAATGTGGCGGATCTGTTGACTAAACCTCTCCCGAGGGCAAAACATGACCAGCACCAAACTGCCATGGGTGTTCGGTATATTACCATGTAATCTAGATTAGATGACTCTAGTGCAAGTGGGAGACTGTTGGAGATATGCCCTAGAGGCAATAATAAATGTACTTATTATTATATCTTTGTGTTTATGATAAATGTTTACATTCATGCTATAATAGTATTAACAAGGAAACATTAATACTTGTGTGATTTGTAAACTTAAATTGAAGTCCCTAGTAAAGCCTCTTCATAATACTAGCTTGTTGGTTAATAAATGATTGTGGTTTCCCTATCATGAACATTGAGATGTTATTAACAACAAGATCATATCGTTAGGAGAATGATATGGTGGACATACTCCTATAGATAAACGTAGCATAAAGAGCAAGTCATTTTAATAGTTCAATTGTTATATGCTTTATGATACATAGTAACCTAATTCCTTCGACCATGAGATCATGCATATCACCTTTACCGGATGGATGCTTTGATGACATCAAACACCACACCGTAACTGGGTGGCTATAAAGGTGGCATTGAGTATTCGGAAAGTATTGGTTGAGACACATGGATCAAGAGTGGGATTTGTCCATCCATATGATGTATAGATATACTTTGGGCCCTCTCGGTGGAATGTCATCCAATTAGCTTGCAAGCATGTGACTGGCTCACAAGGGATCACATATCACGGGAACGAGAAAATAGTACTTATCAGTAACGAGGTTGAACTAGGTATGCAGAGATACCGACGATCATAACCTCGGATCAGTAAACTATCGTGAGACAAAGGGAAATTGGTATCATATGTAAGTGGTTCATTCGATCGCAAAGTAATAGTAGAAATATGTGGGATCCATATGAATTTACAGATTCCTCTATTGGTTATTGTTCGGAGAAGTGTCTCGATCATGTCCGCATAATTCACGAACCGTAGGGAGACACACTTAAGGATTTGACGTTGTTTGAGTAGTTATGGAATGATGAGAAAGAGACCGAATGTTGTTCAGAGTCTCGGTTAGGATCCGGGATATCACGGGGAGATCCGGAATGGTCCGGAGAATAAGATTCATATAAGGAAAGTCCTATTTCGGAGTTGGAGAATGGTTCCGGTGTTTTCATCGGGAATGTTCTAGAAGGTTCCGGAATGTCCGGCACTCCGGAGGGGAAGGGTACATGAATGTGTCATACCAAGTTGGAATGATTGCATCATGTACTAGGTGTCATCTGAACAAAATAAAGGGTTTAATCAAATCCTAGTTTGAAAAGTCAAACGCCAATTTGAAAAGTCAAACGGCTATTTTGGGAAGTGGAGGGGAAGGTGGAAATCGAGTTGGGGAGGAGTTCCTCCCCTCCACCGTCGGCCCCCTTGGGAAACCGAGTTGGGGAGGTACTCCCCTCCCCTGGCGCGGCCCCTCCACCTATAAAGGGAGGGGCAGGGCTGCCCCTCCTAGTACACAACTCCGCCACCCCGCAAACCCTAGCCCTAGCCGCCGGCTCCTCCTGCAGCCACCGCCGCCCTAGGGCAAACCGCCGCCGCCGCCTAGCTAACCCTAGCAGCCGGCCAAGACTCCTCCTTGGTGTGTCTAAACCCTAGATCGTCGAGGATCTCTCTCATAGTCCACCATACTCGCTCCGGCTTAAGGCGAAGCCCTGCGAGATCTCCCCTCTACTTCCGGTACCACGCCGTTGTGCTGCCGGAATCGTGAGGAGAGTGCTACAACCTCCGCTGGCTGCGTCTTCGTCGAGCACCGAACGTGTGACCGACTGCGGGAGCGCTGCCGGAACGCAGCGCCGGAAGGATCGTCTACGCGATCTTGAGATCGGGAAGAGTACGACTACATCACCCACGAGAATCCGCTCTCGTTAAACACTTTGGAATCTTCGAGGGTAAGTTATTCCATCGACTCGTTGCTACAATCTTGTAGATAGATCTGGGCTTGTTTGTTTGTATGCGATAGAAATTTTTTGTTTTCCATGCTACGAAACCCTACATGGGGACCTGCCCAAGTTTATGTTACTAGACACAAATACTATGTTAGTTTCATTGATACCTATAGCCGTTTTACATGGTTGTATCTTCTTAAGCAAAAATCCGATGTGTTTGAAGTGTTCCTTCAATTTCAACGACATGTTGAGCGCCTCCTAAACCAAAAAATCATTCATGTTCAAACAGATTGGGGGTGGCGAATATATTAAACTCAACAAGTTATTTTTTGATATTGACATTGCCCATAGAGTGTCGTGCCCACACACCCATAAAAAAAGGACCGCTGAGCGTAAACATCGCCATAGTGTCGAAACTGGACTCACACTTCTAGTCCATGCCTCGGTTCCCTTTTGTTTTGGGGTGATGCATTCTCCACGGCATGTTTTCTCATCAATAGACTCCCCACTAGAGTCATTAATATGCAAACTCCTCTAGAACGTCTCTTAGGAGAAATTTCGGACTATACGATTCTTTAAAGTTTTTGGGTGTGCCTGTTGGACTCATCTTCGACCATACAACAATCACAAACTTGAGTTTCGATCCAAAAAAATGTGTATTTCTTGGTTATAGCTCTCTCCACAAAGGGTATAAGTGTTTACATATCCCCACTAACTGGGTTTTTATTCCTCATGGTGTCGTTTTCGAAGGCAAGTTTTCTATTTGCCAATCACGGGTCCATAGACACAAATATTCCCACATCATCTATTCCAACCCTACCTGGTCAATTTGACGATTCCGCATATGCTCCTTTGCTTCTCCCTAATTATGGTGCAGGAACAAGTTGTGGCATGCAACTTTTCGTTGATCCAGCACCAGTGCATGATCCCGCATCGGGACCAGCGTGCACATGCATGTCGATCTGGCATAGGACAGCGCCTCGCCTGCTCCATCGTGTGACGCGGCTCCATCATGCATCCTAGACGATGACCCAGGTTCTTCCACGGGGTCCTCTCACCCGAGTGGACCTGTTGGAATTATGCCCTAGAGGCAATAATAAAGATGTTATTATTATAATTCATGTTCATGATAAAGTTTATATTCCATGCTAGAATTGTATTAAGCGAAAACATTAATACTTGTGTGGTTTGTGAACAACACCGTGTCCCTGGTACGCCTCTAAGGACTAGCTCATTGATCAATGATGGTTAAGGTTTCCTAACCATAGACATGAGTTGTCAATTGATAATGAGATCATTTCATTGGAGAATGATATGATGGACAGACCCAAACTAAGCAAAGCAATTAGATCGTGTCATCGTGTTCGTCTTTGCGAAGCTTTTCTTATGTCAAATATTGTATTCCTTAGACCATGAGATAATACAACTCCCTGGTATCGGAAGAAAGCTTTGAGGTCATCAAACGTCATCCTATGAGAGGGTGATCATAAAGGTGTCTCTCAGGTGATCGGAAAGTATATGTTGGGTTGTATGTATCGAGATGGAATTTGTCCCTCCCAAGTCGGAGAGATATACTTTGGGCCCACTCGGTAATCGATATCAACACTGCTTGCAAGCATGTGGTTAAGGAGTTAATCACAAAGTGATATCGGATTACGGAACGAGTAAAGTACTTGCTGTGAACGAGATTGAACTAGGTATGACGGTACCGACGATCGAATCTCGGGCAAGTAAAATATCGCGAGACGAAGGGAATATATATATGGGATTGATTGAATCCTGGCATCGTGGTTCATCCGATATGATCATCGATGAATGTGTGGGAGTCAATATGGGTGCCCAGACCCCGCTGTTGATTATTGATAGAAGATCATGTCTGCATATTCTCGAACCCGCAGGGTCACACACTTAACGTGTCTTGACGCTAGGATAGATTGGATAATTGGTTTATGAATTTTTGTTTGGAGTCTCGGATGGGATCCTGGACATCACGAGAGGTTCCGGAATGGTCCGGAGAATAAGATTCATATAAGGCAGTGCAGTTTTTGGAGTTTGGAATTGTTCCGGCTTAATCGGTATTGTACCGGAAGCTTCTAGAACCTTCCGGAAGGGGACCAACGTGGCCCCACCTTCCGGGAGGGGGCATGGGCCTATGAGGGAGTGTCCTGGCCGCATTGGTCCAGGGTCACAAGGCCCCGTAGGGCCCAGCCGATCCTAGAGAGTTTAAATCATTTAAACTAGAGATAGGGTTTCTAGAAGAGGGGAGAGTCCATGCCCCCACTCCTTATCCTTTGGGCTTGGGGGAGGGGCTAGGGCTGCACCCCCCCTATATATAAAGAGGGGTGGGGGCGCACCAAACCCCTACACCTCTCCTCCAAACCCTAGCCACCTTGCTAGCTTTCCTCTCTCCCTCCCGACTGTTTGTAGGCGAAGCCCTGCTGCAGAAATTCTCCACCATATACACCACGCCGTCGTGTTGTAGATCCAATCTATATCACCACCATACTTGCTGGTCCGAGAAAGGAGGAGACGTCGAGGTGTTGCACGTGTGCATCTCACGGAGGCACCGCCACTTGTGGTGCTAGATCTGATCGGATCGCGAGGAGGAGAAGCGAGTACGACTACATCACCCACGTTCCGACGAACGTTCCGCTGTGCGAATCTTCAAGGGTATGAAGATCTAATCCAATCTCTCTTGTTGTTTGCATCTCCTAGATTAGATCTTGGCTTTCCCTCTGTTCGCTCCGTAGAAAATTTTGATTTACTATGCCGCGAAACCCGTCAGTGGTATCAGAGCTAGATCTATGCGTAGATGTGTTTCACGAGTAGAACGCAACATGGTTGTTGCGGGCGTTGATGTTTTCTGTTGCAAGCCTCTTGTTTGTGTTCTTCTTATGACGCGGGATAGTGAGATTGAAGCGGTCCAGGCCAACCTTACGCGACGTCGTTCGCGAGACCGGCTCCGCACTTGACGTGTGGCTTGTTCCACACATGCGGCTGGTGGATGTCAGTTTCTCTCACTATAGTTGTCATGGGATTAACACCGGAGTTTGGCAACCATAATATCACCGTTGTGGCTTTCCGTAGGTAAGAATCGTTCTTAGCATCTACTCCCATAAGCCACGTAAAACATGCAACAACAAAGTAGAGGCGTCTAACTTGTTTTTGCAGGGAGTGTTTTCTGTGATATGGTATGGCCCAAGATGTGACGTGTATAATGTATGCGATGATCATGTTTTGTAATGTTTCACGACTTGCATGTCGATGAGTACACAACCGGCAGGAGCCATATGGTTGTCTTTATAATTGTGTATGACCTGCGAGTCAACTTCTTATACGCCATGTAATAGCTTTACTTTATCGCTAAGTAGTTAGCAATAGTTGTAGTTGCTATTCGTGGTGAAGGCAATCATGGTGGAGTGATGGAGATCATGCCGGAACGCACAAGATGGAGATCATTGCGCGAAGATTGGCTATACCATGTCACATAAAGTTATATGCATGTGATGTTTATCCTTTATGTATCTTATTATGCTTAGATCGCGATGGTAGCATTATAAGATGATTCCTCACTTAAAGATCAAGATAAAAACTGTGTTCTCCCCAAGTATGCACCGTTGCGAAAGTTCGTCGTGTCCAAGCATCACATGATGATCTGGTGCTATAGACTCTACGCTCACATACAACGGGTGCAAGCCAGTTTTGCACACGCGGAAATACTTGGGTCTAGCTTGACGAGCCTAGCATGTACAGACATGGCCTCGGAACACAAGAACCGAAATGTTAAGCATGAGTCATATGAATGATATGATCGACACTTTGTTGTCCACCATTGAAACCACATCTCTTCTCGTGATGATCGGATTAGGTGTGGTGAATTTGGATCGTGTTCACTAAACAACTTGAGGGATGTTGAATTTAGTGGGAGTTCATTTAGTAATTTGATTAAGTTGAACTATTTATCATGAACATAGTCTAAATTGTACTTGCAAATACTGTAGATCACATGGCCAAATCCAACTTCAACTTCAACGTTTTTGCTGAGAAGGAAAAGCTTAGAAACAATGGGTCTAACTTCACCAATTGGTTCCGCAATCTAAGAATCATTCTGTCTGGCGGACAAAAGGACTATGTCCTTGGGAAAGCGTTAGGTGACCCCCCTGCTGCAACTGCGCCGGCTGATGAGAAAGCTGTCTATCAGTCGCGCAAAGATGATTATGGTGTGATTAAGAGCACCATGTTGTTTGCTATGGAACCGGAACTTCAAAATCGTTTTGAAACCTATCCCGGGCCCTTTGAGATTCTCGAGGAGCTGAAAACCATGTTTCAAACTCAAGCCCGTTCTGAGAGATATGAGATCTCTGAGAAGTTCTTTAACTGCAAGATGGAGGAAGGGAGTTCCGTTAGTGAGCACGCCATAAAGATGTCGGGCTACACTCAACGCCTTGAGAAACTGGAATGCACGATTCCAGAGGAGCTCAAGATTGACAGGGTTCTGCAATCACTCCCTCCCAGCTACAAAAGTTTTGCAGTGACTAATAATCAGATTGGCTCCACTGATACGATCACCGAGCTCTTCGCAAAGCTGAAGGCTGCGGAGGTGGACATCAAAAAGGATAATCATGTGTTGATGGTCAACAAGCCCTCCTTTAAGAAAGGTAAGGAGCAAAGAAGCCCTTCAAGAAGGGCGGCGGCAAGCGCAATGCTCCTGCTGAGAAGGAGCTCAAGTCTGGTCCTAAGCCGGACACTGAGTGCTTCTATTGCAAGGACAAGGGTCACTGGAAGCGCAACTGTCCGAAGTACTTAGCGGACAAGAAGGCTGGCACCATCAAAGGTATATTTGATATACATGTTATTGATGTTTTCCTTACTAGCCCTCGTTGTAGTGCCTGGGTATTTGATACTGGTTCAGTTGCTAATATTTGTAACTCGAAACAGGAGCTACGGAATAGACGGCGGCTTGCGAGGGATGAGGTGACGATGCGCGTTGGCAACGGATCAAGAGTTGATGTGATGGCCGTCGGCACGCTCTCCTTAGTTTTACCTTCGGGATTAGTTTTAAACCTTAATAAGTGTTATTATGTGTCTGCGTTGAGCATGAACATTATTTCTGGATCGTGTTTATTGCAAGACGGTTATTCATTTAAATCGGAGAATAATGGTTGTTCTATTTATATGAGTAACATCTTTTATGGTCATGCACCTCTTATGAATGGTTTATTTCTTCTAAATCTCGAAAGGGATGAAACACACATCCATAACATTGAGGCTAAGAGATGCAAAGTAGCTAGTGATAATACTACGTATTTGTGGCACTATCGTCTAGGTCATATTGGTGTAAAGCGCATGAAGAAACTCCATTCTGATGGACTTTTGGAGTCTCTTGATTTTGAATCATTTGACACATGTGAACCATGCCTCATGGGCAAGATGATCAAAACCCCGTTCTCCGGAATGATGGAGCGAGCAACGGACTTGTTGGAAATCATACATACCGATGTATGCGGACCGATGAGTATTTCGACGCGCGGTGGATATCGCTATTTCCTTACTTTTACCGATGACTTAAGTAGATATGGGTATATCTATTTAATGAAACATAAATCTGAAACATTTGAAAAGTTCAAGGAATTTCAGAATGAAGTGGAGAACCATCGTAACAGAAAGATTAAGTTTCTACGATCCGATCGTGGAGGTGAATATTTGAGTTATGATTTTCTCACGCATCTTAAAGCAAGTGGAATCGTTTCACAACTCACGCCACCCGGAACACCACAGCGCAATGGTGTGTCTGAACGCCGGAATCGAACCCTATTAGATATGGTCCGATCAATGATGTCTCTTACTGATTTGCCATTATCATTTTGGGGTTATGCATTAGAAACCGTTGCATTCACTTTAAATAGGGCACCATCTAAATCCGTTGAGACGACACCGTATGAACTATGGTTTGGTGCTAAACCTAAGTTGTCGTTTCTTAAAGTTTGGGGATGCGAAGCTTACGTCAAGAAGTTGATGCCGGACAAGCTCGAACCCAAAGCGGAGAAATGCGTCTTCATAGGATACCCTAAGGAAACCATTGGGTATACCTTGTATCACAGAACCGAAGGCAAAGTGTTTGTCGCAAAGAACGGTTCCTTTCTTGAGAAGGAGTTTCTCTCGAAAGAAGTGAGTGGGAGGAAAGTAGAGCTTGACGAGGTTATTGAACCTTCTCTTGAATTGGAGAGTAGCGCAGCACCTGAAATTGTTCCAGTGCCGCCTGCACCAACAATAGAGGAAGCTAATGACAAGGATCATGAAGCTTCGGACGATGCTGCTACTGAACGTCGCAGGTCGACAAGGTCGCGTGCCCCTCCTGAGTGGTACGGCAACCCTGTCTTGACTGTCTTGTTAGTAGAAGACAGTGAACCTACGAACTATGAGGAAGCGATGATGAGCCCAGACTCTGAGAAATGGCTAGAATCCATGAAATCCGAATTGGGATCCATGAGCGAAAACCAAGTATGGACTTTGGTGGACCCTCCTAGCGACCGAAAGGCCGTTGAGTGCAAATGGATCTTCAAGAAGCAAACGGACGCGGATGGTAATGTTACCGTCTATAAAGCACGGCTTGTCGCGAAAGGTTTTCGACAAGTTCAAGGTGTTGACTACGATGAGACTTTCTCTCCCGTAGCAATGTTTAAGTCCATTCGGATTTTATTAGCAATTGCTGCGTTTCATGATTATGAAATATGGAAGATGGATGTCAAGACTGCTTTCCTCAATGGCAACATTGATGAAGAGTTGTATATGATGCAACCCGAAGGTTTTGTCGATCCTAAGGATGCTAGTAAAGTATGCAAACTTCAGCGTTCCATTTATGGACTGAAGCAAGCATCTCGGAGTTGGAACCTTCGTTTTGATCAAGTGATCAAGAGCTTTGGATTTGTTCCAAATTGCTACGAATCTTGTATCTACAAGAAAGTGAGTGGGAGCTCGGTGACGTTTCTGGTACTATATGTGGATGACATATTGATTATCGGAAATGACATCAACATGCTTAACGATGTGAAGAGTTATTTGAACAAGTGTTTTTCAATGAAAGACCTAGGTGAAGCTGCTTATATATTGGGCATCAAGATCTATAGAGATAGACAAAGACGCCTGATAGCTTTAAGCCAGAGTACATACCTAGACAAAGTTCTGAAAAGGTTCAGAATGGATAAGGCAAAGAAAGGTTCAGTGCCTATGTTGTCAGGTAAGATATTGAGCAAGGCTCAGTGTCCAGCTACGGTAAATGATAGGGAAGCTATGAGCAAAGTGCCTTATGCCTCGGTCGTAGGTTATATCATGTATGCCATGCTGTGTACTAGACCGGATGTGTCCAATGCTCTTAGTTTGACGAGCAGATATCAAAGTGATCCAGGAGTGGAACACTAGACAGCCGTGAAGAACATCCTAAAGTACCTAAATAGGACTAAAGAAATGTTCTTAGTCTATGGGGGTGATGAACAGCTTGTCGTAAAAGGTTACGTCGACGCTAGTTTTGACACCGACAAGGATGGTTCCAAATCTCAGACAGGATACGTTTATATTTTGAATGGAGGAGCTGTGAGCTGGAGAAGCTGCAAGCAAAGCGTGATCCCGGGATCTACAGTAGAAGCGGAATACATGGCTGCTGCAGAAGCGTCAAGTGAAGGAGTTTGGATCAGAAACTTCATCACTGAGCTTGGCGTGGTTCCAAGTGCATTGGACCCACTTGAGATATTGTGTGACAACACTGGTGCCATAGCACTCGCTAAGGAACCAAGATATCATCCAAAGACCAAGCATATCAACCACAAGTTTCATATAATCCAAGATTATATTGCAGATGGAGATCTGAAGATTAGCAAAGTACATACAGATCTGAATGTCGCAGATCCATTGACTAACCTCTTCCACGTGTAAAACATGATCAATACCTCAGTGCCATGGGTGTGAGATTGTTACCAGATGTAAACTAGATTATTGACTCTAGTGCAAGTGGGAGACTGTTGGAATTATGCCCTAGAGGCAATAATAAAGATGTTATTATTATAATTCATGTTCATGATAAAGTTTATATTCCATGCTAGAATTGTATTAAGCGGAAACAGTAATACTTGTGTGGTTTGTGAACAACACCGTGTCCCTGGTACGCCTCTAAGGACTAGCTCATTGATCAATGATGGTTAAGGTTTCCTAACCATAGACATGAGTTGTCAATTGATAATGAGATCATTTCATTGGAGAATGATATGATGGATAGACCCAAACTAAGCAAAGCAATTAGATCGTGTCATCGTGTTCGTCTTTGCGAAGCTTTTCTTATGTCAAATATTGTATTCCTTAGACCATGAGATAATACAACTCCCTGGTATCGGAAGAAAGCTTTGAGGTCATCAAACGTCATCCTATGAGAGGGTGATCATAAAGGTGTCTCTCAGGTGATCGGAAAGTATCTGTTGGGTTGTATGTATCGAGATGGAATTTGTCCCTCCCAAGTCGGAGAGATATACTTTGGGCCCACTCGGTAATCGATATCAGCACCGCTTGCAAGCATGTGGTTAAGGAGTTAATCACAAAGTGATGTCGGATTACGGAACGAGTAAAGTACTTGCTGTGAACGAGATTGAACTATGTATGACGGTACCGACGATCGAATCTCGGGCAAGTAAAATATCGCGAGACGAAGGGAATATATATATGGGATTGATTGAATCCTGGCATCGTGGTTCATCTGATATGATCATCGATGAATGTGTGGGAGTCAATATGGGTGCCCAGACCCCGCTGTTAATTATTGATAGAAGATCATGTCTGCATATTCTCGAACCCACAGGGTCACACACTTAACGTGTCTTGACGCTAGGATAGATTGGATAATTGGTTTATGAATTTTTGTTTGGAGTCTCGAATGGGATCCGGGACATCACGAGAGGTTCCGGAATGGTCCGGAGAATAAGATTCATATAAGGCAGTGCAGTTTTTGGAGTTCGGAATTGTTCCGGGTTAATCGGTATTATACCGGAAGCTTCTAGAACCTTCCGGAAGGGGACCAACGTGGCCCCACCTTCCGGGAGGGGGCATGGGCCTATGAGGGAGTGTCCTGGCCGCATTGGGCCAGGGTCACAAGGCCCCATAGGGCCCAGCCGATCCTAGAGAGTTTAAATCGTTTAAACTAGAGATAGGGTTTCTAGAAGAGGGGAGAGTCCATGCCCCCCACTCCTTATCCTTTGGGCTTGGGGGAGGGGCTAGGGCTGCTCCCCCCCTCTATATAAAGAGGGGTGGGGGCGCACCAAACCCCTACACCTCTCCTCCAAACCCTAGCCGCCTTGCTAGCTTTCCTCTCTCCCTCCCGACTGTTTGTAGGCGAAGCCCTGCTGCAGAAATTCTCCACCATATACACCACGGCGTCGTGTTGTAGATCCAATCTATCTCTCCACCATACTTGCTGGTCCGAGAAAGGAGGAGACGTCGAGGTGCTGCACGTGTGCATCTCACGGAGGCACCGCCACTTGTGGTGCTAGATCGGATCGGATCGCGAGGAGGAGAAGCGAGTACGACTACATCACCCACGTTCTGACGAACGTTCCGCTGTGCGAATCTTCAAGGGTATGAAGATCTAATCCAATCTCTCTCGTTGTTTGCATCTCCTAGATTAGATCTTGGCTTTCCCTCTGTTCGCTCCGTAGAAAATTTTGATTTACTATGCCGCGAAACCCGTCAGGACCTACATCTCCTAGCAGGCTGCATTCACCGAGTGAGAAGCTGGGTTCTGGCTCCAGCTCTGGGCCGCAATCACCAGCACCCCCTACACCACCACCTGGGTCTATGACACGGCTCCGGAACAATATTCACCGGCTACTAAAGCGTATGGACGGGACGATGGCATGGCTCACGCAGTGCATGACACATGTAGTGTCGTATGAGCATGATGAGCCACGTGATCACGTTTCTCTTGGAATGCCTCACTGGCATGCAGCAATGGATGCAGAATACAATGCGTTACTTCAGAATCATACATGGAGTCTGGTTCCTCGTCCACCCGCTATCAACGTTATTGACTATAAGTGGGTGTTCAAGGTCAAGCATCACACCAACAGGACTGAGCGGTACAAGGCACATCTAGTGTCCAAAGGGTTCAAACATCGGCATGGTTTGGACTACGATGACACATTTAGCCTGGTGGTAAAACCGACAATAATTCGCCTATTGTTGTCTTTGGATGTCTCTCGAGGTTGGCATCTTCGACAACTCGACATCCAGAATGCATTTCTTCATGGAGTACTTGAAGAGGAGGTATACATGCGTCAACCATCTGGGTATGAGGATCAGTCTCATCCTCATCATCTGTGTTATCTTAAGAAGGCTCTCTATGGTCTCAAGCAGGCGCCTCACGCCTGGCATGCGTGGCTTAGCTCTCTTCTTAACAATCTTGGATTTACACCATCAGCTATTGATTTGTCCTTGCTCATTTTTCGGAGTTCCGAGGGGGTTGACGAGCTCAGATAACTATAGAGCTTCGTTGGGAGACCCCAAGAGGAAGGTGTGATGAGAACAGAAGTAAGTTTTCCCTCAGTTATGAAACCAAGGTTATCGAACTAGTAGGAGGAAGGAAACAACTCCAAGGTGTTGCTAGCAACTTGGAATCCTTGATGACCCACAAGTATAAGGGATCGCAACAGTCTTCGAGGGTAGTGTAACCCAATTTATTGATTCGACACAAGGGGAGCCAAAAAATATTTATAAGCCTTAACAACTGAGTTCTCAATTCAGCTGCACCTGGAAATAGTCTTGCTCACAGTAGTTTATTAGTAGCAACAGTTTTGTATTAGCAATAGCAAAGTAATAGCAGTAGTAAAACAAAGGCAGCAGTAATAATAGTAGCAAACAACAGGATTTGAGTGCGGTAGGCATAGGGATGGATGGGCCTTGCATGGACAAGACTATTCATGTAATATCAAGATCTAGGGCAATTATAGATAAATAGGATAAAGCATACAAGTACTAAACAATCATAGGCATGTGTTCCATATAGTCATACGTGCTCGCAATGAGAACTTGCACAACATCTTTTGTCCTGCCAGCCCGTTGCAGCGGGGCCTCAAGGGAATCTACTGGCAATTAAGGTACTCCTTTTAATAGAGTACCAGAGCAAGGAATTAACACTCCTGAACACATGTGATCCTCGTATCACAACCATCCCCTCTGGCTATCCCAATTTCTATCACTTCGGGTCCTTCGGTTCTGGACAATAATATGTGTAAACAACTTGCAGATAAGATCACAAAAAATACTATCATCATGAATCAATAACATGTTCAGATCTGAGATCATGGCACTCGGGCCCTACTGACAAGCATTAAGCATAACAAGTTGCAACAATGTCAAAAAGCACTAACAAAGATACTAGGCACCATGTCCTAACAATCTTATTCGATTTCATGATAGATCTCATCCAATCCCTACCATCCCCATAGCCTACAGCGGGGGATTACTCACTCATGGATGGGGAAACATGGATGGTTGATGGGGAGGCGTCAGTGATGATGATGGCGATGATCTCCTCCAATTCCCCATCCCGGCAGGGTGCCAGAATGAAGTTTCTGGTTCCGAATCGCAGTTTCTGGTGGTGGCGGCGCAGCGGAACTCTATCTGGAAAAACGTCGACCCCCCTCTGTTTTTAGGTCAGAAGGCTTTATGTAGGCAAAGAGGGAGGCCGAGGGGGTGCCCGAGGTGGCCTCACCACCCCCAGGTGCGGCCTGGCCTGGCTCGTGAGGCCAGGGGGTGTGGGCCCCTCGTGGCCCTCCTTCGTCTCGTCTTCTGGCTCCGTGAGTCTTCTGGTAAAATAGGAGTTTTGCGATATTTTTCGGAATTTTTCCTAAAAGTTGGGTTTCTGCACAAAAACGAGACACCAAAGCAATTCTGCTAAAAAAACGTCAGTCCATGTTAGTTGTATCCAAATCACACAAATTAGAGGAGAAACAATAGGAAAAGTGTTCGGGAATGTAGATACGTTCTAGACGTATCAATCTTACACAACACAAACTCAAGACTTTTCCCCAACTTAAAGTGAGGTTATCAATCTCATTGGTTTGCTGAAAACAAAGGATTAAACGTATAGTGTGGAAGGTAATAGTTGCTTGCAGAAAGTAAACAGTAACAGTAGATGATGTATCAATGGTAAAGATTGGACCGTGGTCCACAGTTCACTAGAGGTGTTCTCCTTAAGATAAATAACGTAACATGCTGGGTGAACAAATTACAGTGGAGCAATTCATAGGACTGAGCAAGGCATAACAATGCAAATACTAGACATCAATATTCCTATGAGATTTGAATGAGCATTACAACAATATACATAGACTGTCATCCAAGTGCGTCTATGACTAATAATCCACCTTTAGGTTATCATCCGAATCCCCTCCAGTATTAAGTTGCAAACAACAGATAATTGCATTAAGCAATGTGTGTAAAGTAAACAATACAATTGTTCCATGAACAAAAGATTGTTGTTTTCTCCCTAGTGGAAATAACACATCTACAATCTTAGAGATTCCTGTAACTTCTCCAGATTGCTAGAGGCATGAACCCACTATCGAGCATAAATACTCTCTCTTGGAGTCACTAGCATCTACTTGGCCACGATAGCTACTAGCGAGCATGCAAGATCACAAACAACACAGACATGATAGAATCAATAATCAATAAGACATGATAGAATTAATAATCAATCTAACATAGTATCTCAATATCTATCGGATCCCCGCAAACACAACATGCATGATTATAAATAGATGATCTTGATCATGAACGGAGCTCACAAGATCTAAACATGATAGCACAAAGGACGAGAAATAATCATCTAGCTACTGTATGGACCCATAGTCCAAGGGTGAACTACTCACGCATCATACCGGAGGCTGGCATGGTGATGAAGAAGGCCTCCGGGATGATCTCTCCCCTCCGGCAGGGTGCTGGGAAGAGCTTCAGATCCCCCCGATCTAGGGACGATGGTGGCGGCGGATACAGACTGTTTCGTGGAGATTTGATCATGTGTCTAGGGTTTTGGCATCGGGAGGATTTTATAGGCGAGGAGGCGAGGCAGGGGGCACCCGAGGCGCCCACACCAGGTGGCGGCACACCCTAGGGGGGCACGTGCCACCCTAGGGTGTGGCGGCCTCGTGGCCCTCCTTCAGTCACCCTTCGGTCTCTGTGTTCTCCTCAGTGAAATATTGACTTTGGATTTTGTCCCGTATAATTCCGAGAATATTTCCTTACTAGCTTTTCTGAAACCAAAAACAGTAGAAAACAGGCAACTAGCACTGCGACATCTTGTTAATAGTTATTCACATAAAATGTATAAAAATACCTCAAAGTGTAGATAAAGCATAACAAAGTAGATACTAAACAAGCATGGAACATAAAAAATTATAGATATGTTTATGACATATCAGTGGTCACTTTTCTGCTTGTCTATGTAGATAATATTATTTTCATCAGCTATTCGTCTACTGCGGCTGATCAGCTTGTATAGGACTTGAGGACAGAGTTTGCAGTCAAGGACCTTGGTGCACTTCACTTGTTTCTCGGTATTGAGGTACTTCATCCCTCTACTGGTGGATTGTTGCTATCTCGGCGGAAGTATGCAGCCGAGCTTGTTCGTCGATATGGTATTCTCAAATGCAAGCCTGCTCACACACCTATGTCTACATCAGATAAGCTCTCTGCTTTGGATGGTGATCTTCTTTCATCTAATGATGCCACCTTATATCGCAGCATAGTTGGTGGTCTTCAGTATCTCACAGTCATACAGCCTTACCTCTCATATGTGGTAAATCATGTGTGTCGGTATCTTCATGCTCCTCGTGACAGTCATTAGTCAAATGTTGAGAGGATCCTTCGGTATATCAGGTTCACATTATCTACTGGCCTGTCTTTTAGTTCTATCTCCACATATTTATTATCTTCCTTCTCTGATGTGGACTGGACGGGAAATGTTGATGACGGGCGATCAACCGGGGGATATGCTATCTTCTTTGGATGAAATTTGATCGCCTGGAGTGCACAGAAACAAGCTACAGTTTGACGTTCTAGCACTGAGTCTGAGTACAAGGCACTTGCTAACGCCACTGTTGAACTGATATGGGTCCAGTCTCTTCTTGGTGAGCTAGGTGTTCATGAAGTGTTTCGCATCATAGTAAATCAAAAAAATTCTACGGATGCGAACGGGAAAGCCAAGATCTAATCTAGGAGATACAATCAACGAGAGTGATAGATGAGATCTTCATACCCTTCAAGAAATCGCACAGCGGAACGTTCAACAGAACGTGGTTGATGTAGTCGTACCAGCCTTCTCCTCCTCGCAATCCGATCCGATCCAACGCCACAAGTGGCGACGCCTCCGAGAGATGCACACGTACGGCACCGTGACGTCTCCTCCTTCCTCGGTCCAGAAAGTGGGGCGGAGAGATAGATTGGATCTACAACACGACGGCGTGGTGTTATGGTGGAGAGTTTCCGCGGCAGGGCTTCGCCTACGCGCAGTCGGGAGAGAGAGAGGGAGGGCAGCAGTAT
The DNA here is from genome assembly GCA_910589765.1 of Avena atlantica. NCBI lineage: Eukaryota > Viridiplantae > Streptophyta > Magnoliopsida > Poales > Poaceae > Avena > Avena atlantica. The sequence continues at coordinate 357,640,094 of OU342734.1, read as the reverse complement.
GGCGGCTAGGGTTAAAGGAGTGGGGAAGGAGGGTGCACCCCTGCCCTCTTTATATAGAGGGCTGGCCGGCCCCCTTGACCCCTCCTCCAAGCCCTAGGGCGGCGGCCCCAAGGGTTGGAGTGGGGGGCAAGTTTCCCCCACCCTTCTAGAAGGTCCCCTAGGGTTTCCCCTAGGGTTTTGGCCGGCTGGGCCTATGGGGCCTTGTGCCCCTGGCCCAATGCGGCCAGGCCACTCCCTCGTAGGCCCACGCCCCCCTCCGATAAGTGGGGCCATGTTGGTCCCACTTCGGAAGCTTCTACAACCTTCCGGTACAATACCGAACATTCCGAAACAATTCCGAAATCCAAAAACTACTTTCCTTTATATAAAACTTATTATCCGGACCATTCTGGAACCTCTCATGATGTCCTGGATCTCATCCGAGACTCTGAACAAAAACTCATAAACCAATTATCCATTCTATCCTAGCGTCGAGGCACGTTAAGTGTGTGACCCTACGGGTTCAAGAATATGCAGACATGATCTTCTATCAATAACCAACAGCGGGATCTAGAAACCCATATTGACTCCCACATATTCATCGATGATCATATCGGATGAACCACGATGCCAGGATTCAATTAATCCCATATTTATATTCCCTTCGTCACGCGATATTTTACTTGCCCGAGATTCGATCGTTGGTATCGGCATACCTAGTTCAAGCTCGTTCACAGCAAGTACTTTACTCGTTTCGTAATCTGATATCACTTTGTGATTAACTCCTTAACCACGTGCTTGCAAGCGGTGTTGATATCGATTACCGAGTGGGCCCGAAGTATATCTCTCCGACTTGGGAGGGACAAATCCCATCTCGATACATACAACCCAACAAGTACTTTCCGATCACCTGAGAGACACCTTTATGATCACCCTCTCATAGGATGACGTTTGATGACCTCAAAGCTTTCTTCCGATACCAGGGAGTTGCATTATCTTATGTTCTAAGGAATACAATATTTGATATAAGAAAAAGCTTCGCAAAGATGAACACGATGACACGATCTAATTGCTCTACTTGATTTGGGTCTGTCCATCATATCATTCTCCCAATGACATGATCTCATTATTAATCGGCAACTCATGTCTATGGTTAGGAAACCTTAACCATCATTAATCAATGAGCTAGTCCATAGAGGCGTACTAGGGACACGGTGTTTGTTCATAAACCACACAAGTATCAAAGTTTCCGCTTAATACAATTCTAGCATGGAATATAAACTTTATCATGAACAAGAATTATAACAATTACATCTTTATTATTACCTCTAGGGCATAATTCCAATAGTTCAGCAGTCTCAGACTCTTATATTACGGTGTGATAATCTTGGCGCCACATATTTGTCTGCGAATCCAGTGTTCCATCCTCATGCTAAGCATATCGAGGTTGATTTTCATTTTGTACGGGAAAGAGTTTCGCAGAAGCAATTGGAGATCAAATTCATTTGATCTACTGATCAAGTTGCGGACATCTTTACAAAGCCTTTCCCTGTTTTAGCTTTTCAGTGGTGCAAACGCAATTCAATCTGCTGGACAGTTGAGATTGAGGGAGGGTGTTAGAATATACTATAGCTGATGTAATCCCTGATGTAATATCTAGTGTAGTTTAAAAAGCTAGATATAGATATAGATTAGAACTGAAGTTGTTGAGTAGATATTCCGTGTTCTTGTTGTATAAGATGTAACCTCTCTGATCTATATAAAGAGCAACGAAGCCAGCCCTTGAGAGCTATGGACTTGCCTCCCAATTCTCCTCCTGTGTTTTCTTTCAGGCCCACCGTCCGGAGGCTGGTGAAGTCCAACATGGCAACTCGGGCGTGTTTACTAGTTCATTGTCCCTACTAATTCATTCAACTTAAGCTAGGCATGTAGCTCAAACATAGAATCGACTAAAAAGGGATAATTTTTTTGAGCTTGCATGAAATGGGGTGGTGACCGATCAGTGGCCGTACACGAGGCCGAGAGGAGGCGGGCGCGCGCAGTTCAGCTTAGACGGGCTGGTGTTACAGCCGACCACCAGTACGACTTGCCAACAAGGTCTCGTCCAACGAGTGGAAGATTTGGTTTGGATGGGGTCTCGTTTGGATGCTAGGGAGATCCATAATGCACTTTTCATACCTCAAAAGTTCTATTTTGAATTGCCTTTGAATAAACAAGTTGTTTAATCAATAACTGCAATTTCTATGGAAATAGAGGCTTAGCCATATTATGGAAACCATTTTCCATATTAACCATGCGACTCTCCTTAGAGGGAAAACTTTAGAGGGCAAAAAGTAAATCTTGAAGGACGGATGATGGAACACTTCGCTCCCTTCTTATCACCTTTAAATTTGCTTTTACTAGAAAATGTTCTGCTGACAGCAGTGCCACACAACGACCGTGACTCCATGTTCATCACGCTTCTTGAATCCTAGTGGACATGCCGCCCCTTGGGCAGCATTCCACAATGACTGCCTCTGCCTTGCATCCCTGGGGCAGCCCCGAAAGTCTCCTCACACCCGGCGACATTGGCCGTGGGGGAAGGAACATGACGTCCTTGGCTTTTGACTATGAGACACACTAACCCTACATCTGCCTTTCAGATAGTGGGCCGATTTTGACTAATTAACTACCAACATTGTGAACAACGAGTTTGTTAGCTACAAACACCATTAACAATGAGTTTTATGTTTTATACAATAATTACGGCAAAATGCGGTGTTTTGTGCAAAAAAAACATGGTCGTGATTTTGTGTAACATCTGCCCCAACAAGTTGTGTTATGTGTAATTTTCTCGCAACCATGGTTTATTAGATTTCATATTTTTTTTTTTTTTTTTGAGAATAGATTTCATATTTTTTATTTGCTTAGGAAATTAGAACGCTAATTTACTAGTAAATATCATCTCCATCCACCCATGCAACATGCGGCGGTGACGTTTCTCGGCCGTACAAAGGCGTCAGAGTGTTTGTGCCTATGAGGGGTGCCATTTCTAGCCGTGTCCATGATAAGTAATTTTAAAACTACAAATTTGGGAGAAAATGCTTCATCCACAACTAGGTTCTTTTACAAATTTAAATGAAATCCCATAAAACTTAAACTAAATCTAATCTAAAAGCCCATGCGGTGGTAGAAGACGGTGTAATCGTCGTTGTTCGGGGTGATGTTTTTGCCCTCGGCGTCATTTTCACCCTCGTCGACCATTTTCGTAGAGGACGTGTGCCTCATCCACCGTGAGGTAGTGGTGATCAAAGCCATTGGCCACAACACATCTCCCTCCTACCTCTCGACCATGGATATGTATGGGTTCCTCTCAAATCTTTAAGCAATGGAGCGGATAGGAGGGTAATAGATTGAAAAACAATGAGAAGGAAAATGGATGAGAAACGATGAATATGACACATTGCTTAACTAGCCCGGACTCCAGGCGGGAAGTAGCGAGAAATGTCAGGAAGAAGCGGTGGCGCGTGAAGGGACGCGTTTTTCGCCTCGTATGACGATGCCATGTAAAATGCATACAAGATCTTTGTAGTTTATTATGCCATATTCCACCTTATTTGGGTCTAATCTACGGTTATGTGTTTTATTTTGGGGACTTATCAAAAGATTTTATTAGGATTATAATTCTACGGGACATGAAAACTCTTTTTTGCGTATTTTTTACTTTAGGAACCTTCATGAACTTAAAATGACCTAAGATTTTTCTGTGAAAGTTATTCATCAAGAAGGAGGCCTAGAGCACTTGGACCATACATGGAACAGCCGGAGGCCCAAGATAGGCCCCATGGCGTGGCCAAAAAGTTCTGTCGCGCCATGGGGCCACTTTTGGCCCCATGGCCCTGATGGCATCTATCTTCATCTCGATTTCTTTGTTTTGACCTAAAACCGACTACATATGGACCCTTTCGCTATCTCGCAAGGAGGCAGAGCACGGAGACAAAAACATACAGAACCAGATACATAAGTCGGGAGCTTTGAAGATTGAAGGGGGGGAACACTGACGGAGTCATCCGCGGTTGAATTTCCATACTCTCCAACATCACCATCAACGTCTCCATGATGAAAACTTAGTGCACCAACAGACTATGGGTTTATGAAAGTAACTTGAACTATCTCTCTCTGTGTGTGCGTGTGCGTGTGTCTTGTGCTGTGATTGTTTTAGTACCACATGATGTGGTCATATGTATATAATTCCATCATGGTGGATCTTGGTTTCAAGAGATGATTATATGGGATTGAAATTGTTCATTATGTGTTTGGTGTATTGATATATGCATATGTTTATCTATCTTATATACATGTTTTAATCAAACTAGTATGCTATATCTAAAAGGGAGATGTGTGTATTAGATAGAGCAACGGATAGTAGTAGTTGGATGCTGACAGAAAATTTAGGATCTACTATGGCTTACCTTTCCTAAGTTGTCTCAATAGGGAGAAAGGAATACATATGCTATTATCATCTAGTGACAACAAAGATGGTCTTGTTTATTCAATATAGTATATTTGTTATTTCATGTCATCTCAAAATACTTAAGATTTTTTTTTATTTTTGTCTTAAATCAAGTCTGATGAGTTTTCCCTTTCTAGAAGAGTATGAGGGAGATGTGCTTCCTATCTTTATTATAGGACGTGATGCCCATATGAATATGAACCAAACACTAATATAAAAGTTCCATCAATATTATGTTGTTTTTGAGATTGTTTTTATATCACCATGTTTATAAGAGCGTAGACAAGTGAACTCGTAAAGCCCGATGTGATTTTAATCATAAGAACACATTTTTACTATCATTTATTTGCTCTTTTATTTTTTGCATTTATTTAATCCAAAATTTATAAAAATATTTTTTATTTGTTGCACTCACTATAGAAAACCCGAAAACGACATTACCATTACCTTTTTTCATCTAGTTTAGCTTTGGCATATAGATTAGTTTACTTATTTGCTTGCATACTTATCTTAGTTTATTATATTTACTTCTTATTTGTTGGAAGCCCAGTTGAAGTTGATCTCTACTGCATTTGCAAGAGTACTTTCTGGCGCATTTTTGTTTTATTTTTAATTCTAATACTAAACTTCGTGCTTGACAACCACATGGTGGAGTTGGGATACAAGGCAAGTCATCTTGTTTGGCAGGTTGGTTGAAGAGGAAGAGAACCGATTATTTCGTTATTTCCCCAAGAGTTCGGTATATAAACCATCAAGTCACCATCATGGGAAAATAGTCGTGCTACATCACTTTGCGCTTCGAGCCTAAGACAAAATCGTGCTACAAACTGCAATCTTTAGTGAGCTGAGGGCATTTTTGCTTGCTCGGCCAAATATTTCACTTTTAGCCTATTGGCCCGCTAGATGCCGCATAGAAAGATATTTGACTTAGACCAACTTTATCCTTTTGATTGGTAGCTCACTTTCTAATTTTCCTCCAAAAGTCCTTGGCGTTTGGTTCGTGTGTGCACACATGAGGCAATGTGGAGTTATGGCTTTAACTAACATACTTGATCTTAATCCCCTCTAATCTACCTGACTATGCCTCTATTCGAGATAATATCTAGATAAAAAAGATGCTCCTCCATGTTACGAATCCAGTCCCGCAAATAATTTGTAATTTTGTTGAGTATTTGAAACTCTACATCGTGTTTCTCTTTAGAGCTTCTTTGAACAAATTTTTCCAAATTCGTCACACACAGTTGATCATTTGAAATTTTCTTTGAGGGAAACTTTCAGTTCATCATTCCACACGACTTTCATGTTGTAAGTTTTCTGGTATGAGTTTCCTATACGAGTAGATCTAGATCAATGTGTAGTATATTAGAATAGTTCAAATCTACTTGTTAACAAAAGCCAAAATGAAAACTGACAACACGAAAGTTATGCGAAACGGTGAGGAGAAGCTACACCTCGAAGGAAATTTCAAAGGGTTGCCCATGTACGGTGAATTTGGCAAATTAATTCACAAAACGTATACATATCAACACGAAATAGACCACTAAAAAGTCAATGAAACTAGAAACTATTTGTGGGAATAAAATCACAACATTGATTCACATCCTTTTCATGTATAACTTATTTTGAATCGATGCATGGTTATGTAGATGAGAGGGATTAAGTTAACTATCTTGCTCGCACCCGTTGAGCCAAAGGTTGCAACCGCATGTCCGCATGGAAACACTTGATTTCGACATTTCCGGCGAACCAAGTTTTGGAATGCTATAAGAACCGTGTTATGCGAGAAACTATGTGACCTAATATAACAGACTTATTTTCACCGAATGCCAGAAACGAAAATCCAATCTAGCAAACACGTCCTGAGAGTATGACTACCTGTAAATGAAATGATCACTGTACCGGTAAAGTTTGGAGCACAACTTCCAGCTTCCCTCGGCTTAGTTTGGAAATAATTAAAGAAGTGCGCTGTTCAGGAGCTAGCAACAACTTTCGATCTTTAAATAATTTCAAGAGTTGCAGATAATGATAGAGATAGCACTTTGAATATTTTTTGACACATGTACGGTGTTATTTTCATTATACATAAAAGAAGACCATTGTACAGAGAACTCCCAAAAAAAGAACAAACTAAAAAGTAAAGGAAACGGAAAAGATTACATCAAGGAGAAAAATATCATGCCGCTTAAACAAAAGCAGATTGCAATCAATCAACAAGAGGTTGAACAGAAGCTGCCTTCACTTTGTACCTATGAAGCAAGACATCACTTTGGTAACCTGTTTTCCAACGGTTGAGAGAGATAGGAATTTCTTTGAAAATAAGATCGTTTCGGATCCTCCAAATATTCTACGCAGCACATGCCACAATCTTCATGAAGCAAGGACCAGCAAAGGAAGTTTTAGCCAATAAAAATCTGTCCGAGAGAGGACATGTGTCCCACTGAATAGCGATTAGATCCCGGCATTGAGTGGCGAATTCACACTCGAAGAACAGATGATCCCTTGACTCAAGCACCATATCATCACACAAAATGCACCCAGGACCCTGCTCAATAGGCCAAAATCCCACTTCAAGTCAAAAATTTACACTAGAATTTGAAAAATGAACTAGAAGTGGGACTTTGGTGGATCCCACCTGACACCCTACTGCTCAACATGCCAGCGCTTGCATAGCACTTTGAATATCAACTGTAAACATAGCATTTTGAAAGCCACAATTGTAGAAGTATTATTGTTGTTTCCAAACCCACACTTTACAATCAAATTAATCAAAGTTATTCCGAACCCACACTATACAATCAAATCAATCAAAGCATCATTTGGTACCATATCGGTGTGAAGTCTTTCCAATTGTTTCTGGAATCAGGTGTTTCTGCTAGAAAGAAACATGCAGCAGAATATTCTAGATAGTAATCACCAAACTTGGACCAAACCTTTCTCGACCGAACAATCTCTGCAATAATGCTCTTATGCAATTCTAGATAGACTACTTAGAAACGTGGAATTTTCCACAATAAACTTGCCACCAATATAGATGTTGAATTTTATGTTTCAACATCCAGATGCAGATCGTACATCAGTACAATAATTAAAGTATTTTGTGGCAGCTGTCAATAATCACAGACAGCAGATTGCTCTTTGAGTACCTTTCACTGCTGTATGCGAGGAAACCATTCTATTTGGCAAATCAATTAAATTTTGATCTGGGAAAAATGTCAAATTTATTCAGAAGCAATTATTCAGAAGTTATTCAGAAGCAATTATAACTTGTAACACCATGATTTTCTAACAGCAGGGGTTCAACTTTAAAGATTACAAGACTTGAATGAGCACAGTCGATTCCAAAGCATACAGCTTTACCATCCAAATTTAGTAAATTATTGAAAAGAGTATTGAACTAAACAATGATGAAAATACACTCACGAACGCACTGTGTCAAGGCATAATACCTTGTGCAGATAAGCTGCAGTATATTTGATTGGCACCTTACAAAGAGGATGGCCAAATCCTTGAAATAAGTAACTGTTGTTGACTAATATAAAATCATGAGAGAGGCAACTCAGCGTAGGGATCAGACTGGGCATTGAGGTGGTGTACAAGGAACAACCTTGCACGGTTAACGGCTGCGAAGTAGAGACAGATGTGCTCCTCAAGGTCGGCAAGCTGGCGCAGCAGGCTAGGATGGTTCTTCCGGAGCTGCCGCACCACCTCTTCGATGGTGTGGTGCTGCCCTCTCCCGCGCTCAAGCCCCATCTGGACCAAGACCTTGTCGCTCTCGATGGTGGCGTGGAGCCTGCCCACCAGCCGTTCAATGGTGTCGACATCATTGTTCAGCACGTAGGCGCCCCTGGCCGCGGCGTCGAGCCGGTCCATGTGTTGCTGCAGGCGTTTCATCCAAGCGGGCGCCGAACAGCAGGAGCCGCGCGACGCCGCACAGGCAGGGGCGGCGGCCAGTAACGCGGTCATGGCGTGGGTGGCGATCACCAGGCCAGCAATCGCGGCGCCGGTTGCGCAGGCGATGAGGCAGATGCCAGACCCGCGCGTCGCGCACCGCAGCAGCCGGCGCCTTCGTCGGGCCTTGAGGAGGCGGATGTTAAGATGGTTCTTGAGGCCAGCGAAGCTTCGATGCATGCCCTGGAAGCCGGCTGCGGGAGGCAGGAACGGGTTGGGTATTTTGTCGAACAGGAGGAAGGCTTCGAAGGCGCAGTCGCAGTGCGGCGCGGCGAGAGGCTGCGCGTGCGGGATCAGCGCGAGAATGTCCGCGATGGGCCCGTAGAGCGCCCTCGCGCGACCCAGCGCCCGGCGGAGGGAGAGGCAGAGTAGCGACGCGTGGTGCGTGCTGCGGAGGTAGTCCGCGGCGAGGCGGGTGAGCTCCGTGTCGGGCGCGTCCCCCAGCGCGCGCTCCACCACGTCGCCCTCCGGACGGAGCACGCCGGCGAGGGTGCTCCGGTCCTCCTCGTCCTCGTCGCCGTCGCCGCCGTCCACCCGCTGCCCGTCCACGGTGACGTGGATCTTGCCCCAGATCTCGTTGTAGGAGCTGGTCTGGATGGCGAGCGTGTACTCCTGGCTGAGGTTGATGGTTGGCCCCGAGACGGAGCGGCTCCACCACCTGCCCGCCCCCGCCGCTCCCCCTCCGTTCCTCCTCGCGCCGCTACTCGGAGCCGTGCTGGAGCTCGTGCTCACATTCGCGCTGCTAGTGTTAGCGTCCGCGTTCGAGCGGGCAGCCTCCTCTTCCTCGTCTTCGTCGTCTTCCTCTCCGTCCGCGTCCGGGTCCCGGCCCTCCGACGGACGCATCGCTGGTTCTTCTCGTCGGTGCGCAGCGAGCGCAAGCAACGAGCAGAAACGAGGCAAGCAAGCGTGCGCCGGGCGCAACGAGTTTTAAGCGCGTGGGGGCCGCCGGACCGGAGTAGCCGAGCCGGTAGTGTACTCAAGTGGCTGGCCTGGTGTGCAGCGTAAGCCAACGCCCAACGCCCCACGAAGCGCCTTTGGGGGCTTTTGACCGAGAGGGGGACGTCGAGCACGCACGGCTGACTTTCTGTTGACCAATCGAACGGTCAGCGCCTCGTTTCCTGCGGGATCTTGCGGCTGTCGGGCGCCGCCGGTGACTACGGTGCAGGCGTGCGCCGCGTGATACCGCGATAGCCGCGCACTCTATCGGTAGTTGAAGCCGAGACGGAACACCAATTCCGTACAGAAGCTGTGTCTGTAACTCTGGAGCATCTGGAGAAGACGAGGCGCGAGAGATGATAAGGGTGCCGTCTCCGCGCCCCCCGTCGGCCGTGCAGCTACGCGGCTGCGGCGGCACGTCCGCCTCCTCATCCTCCGCTTGCCCCTCCTTCAGGGTGTCCGGAAATACAGTTGCGGCGACAAGTCGGAACAGGAGGAGGAGAAGGAGCGCTATCTCCTGCTGCTCGTCCGAGGACAGGGATGGGTCCCGCGGCGCGGCTCCCACGGCCGCCCCTTCCGACGGATCGATACAGCTCTACTCCCAGATCGAGAAGTAGGCGATGGATAATTCCCTCCGTGGTTCCCATCTGTTCACCACGCGCTCTCTCACTCTAACCTCTTGCTGCCTCCGTGCAGGGTGATCACGGAGGCGGCGAAGCAGTCCAGCGAGGGCTGGGGCTCGACCGGAGACTGGACCGAAATCGAGGTGCGTTTTGGCAGCTCCCGCCCGCAACACACGACTGTCTTCTGTGTTCACTTGGATTGATCCTTATTGCTTGTGATGATGGTAGGGCGCCTGGGTGCTGAGGCCCAAGTCCTCGGAGCCCTCGTTTATTGTTCATTTCATCGGTGGGATTTTCGTTGGAGCCGCGCCGCAGGTCACGTACCGCTTCTTCCTCGAGCGTCTCGCTGAAAAGTAGGTTGAGAAGCAATGTCCATTGAACCAAATTTACTTTGTCGAGAATATGCTTACTCTGCTCAGCGAAATGAATTTGTGAGGTCCTTAGTTTCATTGTGGTCGGCATTTGATTTGTAGATACTCGGTTATCGTGCATGTGGTTCCAAGTGACATATTTTTTCATTTTCGAACAATTCAATCCATATGACAATCTTATGATGAACTATATATACAGTTAACTGATCTCATGATGTAATCCCTAAGGGCTTGTTTGATTCATAGGAATTGTGTAGGATTTGAATCCTATGGGATTTTTTCCTATGTTATTGTTTGATTCATAGGAACACATCCTAAAGGAATTAATCCTATAGGAATCTTGTAGTGCAATTCCTATAGGAAAGAAACATTAGATCATACCTCATGGAAAAATTCCTTTGCTACATCAAACAAAATTCCTTTTCCCATAGGATTCAAGTTGTCATGACATCTCAATCCTATGTTTTTCCTATTCCTATACTTTTCCTATCCTATGAATCAAACAAGCCCTTAACTGTTTCCTACTACTAGCCCGTGATATCCTACGTGAGAAGTTATGGTTGATTCGTTGTTTATCTACCTTCTGGTGGCTTCCTACTTCTAGAAACGCTGACTTATCATTCTCAAATTCAGGGGAGCTTTGGTGATTGCTACGCCATATGCTAGCGGTTTCGACCATTTCTTCATCGCAGATGATGTTCAGTTCAAGTTTGACAGGTGCTTGAGAAACTTGGTTGAACCTGTAAGTAGTACACTCCAACTATTAAATCTAGATTTGGTCCGCCATACTAAGTATGTGAAATCTTATTCAGGTAAACGACCTTCCTACATTTGGTGTTGGACACTCTTTGGGTTCTCTCATCCATCTTCTGATCGGTAAGATTTTAGGCCTGAATGCTATTCTGAATTTCTCCGCAAAAAAGGATTATATTCTTATTTGTTGTTAAATTAATTGTATATTATGTGTCTTATGCTAATTACTGTACCAGGATCAAGATATGCTGTGCAGCGAAGTGGAAATGTGCTGATGGCCTTTAATAACAAGGTATGTTTTTGCGGGTATGTTTGGTTTGTGACCAAACCCTACCCAGGTGGGTTTTGTCCCTGTGTTTGTTGGTGTATTTTCTCTTTTAAGTGGTTATTTCATTTGAGCTGCATGGATAAAGCTACCTCTCTTTCTTCCCAAGAAATCTCCTCAAGTTTAGAGTATAGGACCATGGTAGCATTCCACCTGAAATACCTTTCTTCCAGTAGTTTAAACTTTTCATTGTTAAGCAGTTAATCTGATTTCGTTACTTTACTTAACAATATTTCTCTGTTTATTTTATATTTGGTAGTCATCCATCAAAAGATATGAATGCAGAGGTCGAGGATTCGAACTCCCTTTGGAAAATAAAATAAAATGGCCACTTACCTTTAGACTTTTGATGACATCTCTTTTTCATGCATAAAGTCAGCGAAGTCAGTGACAAGTATTTTTCTTCTCCTCTAACTGTCATAATTTAAAGTCTTCTACTCAGAAGTACAAAAAAAACTAGCTTTGATTTCTCTATTTTTCTTTTGCAGGAGGCAAGCCTGGCTGTTCCATTGTTTTCACCTGTAATTGTTCCCATGGCACAGAGTTTTGGTCCGATACTATCCCAGTTGACATCATCTCCAACAATTCGTTTTGGGGTAAGATGTGTTTCTCTGTTTTCTATGTCATTTTTTTTGTAATGTCGAAGGCATTCCTACATTGGTGCTATTTTTTATCCATGCTTACATCGTAAATTGTCACTTGGACAACACTGGGTTGTTTCGAAGATGCACTATCTTTGTTACTCCCTCCGTCCCAAAGTAGATGTCACAGATTTGTCAAAATTTGGATGAATCTAGACACTATTTAGTATATGGATTCATCTAAATTTTGACAAACTTGAGACATCTATTTTGGGACGGAGGGAGTACTATTAACATCTCATGTGCACAAGAGCTATCAGCCTCCTTAGGTAATCGTCACTTGATTTACTTCGGGTTAGTTGTTAACTGCGCAATACAATTTTATTTAATACCACAAACTACTAGAATATTGAGTTATATGGTTGTTAGGCTTTCCTTATTTCTTCATTTTATTTTTTTGTTTTACATCTATCTTTCATTTAGCTACAGTAGTGCGAAGGGTAATCTCAGTTATGACTGAAAGTATCAGACCTTCATTTTGCTTACATAAAAAGTTTCGTCGATTAACAAGGAATCAAGGATAGAATAAATAATCATCATGGATTATTCGAGATATTTTTCTTAAACCCGTAAGCTACAGTGATTATAGTTCTTGCGTAACAGGCTGAAGCAGCTATAAAGCAACTTGAAAATCTAGGCCCTCCTGTCGTTAAGCAACTTCTTCCCTTACTTCAACAACTTCCTCCACTGTATATGGAGTTAGCAGAAGGCCGGGAAGACTTCATTCCAAAACCAGAAGAGACGCGTCGGCTGGTATGTTCACACTCCTCTAGGGTAGCATTTGAGCTGTCTGCATTACATATGCACCAATTATTGTAATAATGAAAAGTATAAAGTAATTTCCTTCGAAGATGATACCTTTTATATAGTTTACGCTTAATTTAACTAAGTAAATGGCATCACATAGATATAAAATTTATTAATGTTGTTTCATAATGTCTCCTGTCTTATATAGCATTGGAGGCATCCTTGTCAATATATGTCCAAATTCAAATCATTTTTATCTTAACAGTAAATATGATATTCTGTTTAGAATTGTCTGCATGACATATACATTAACTATGGTACTACTGAAAAGAAGAACCATCAGAACAAACTTCAAATCTTGTTATCCTGACAGTAAACATGAATGTTTTTGGTTAGAAAATTGTACCTGGCACTTTAAGTGCCCCGAATTTTTTTTGAAGTAAACAATAATTTTCCAAAATAATTGTTCTAATCTTAGGATTGGTCCAACATACAATGTCCAGAAGTTTTAGTCCGAAATGTGAACTCTGCTTTCAAAGTACTACATGTCGTTACGTATATGTGAAGTCATTATATAGCTGCTATATACTGACTGATTCATCACCTTTTTTGGGCAGATAAGATCCTACTATGGAATTTCTCGAAACCTCCTAATAAAGTTTAAAGATGATCAAATTGATGAAACCTCTATCCTTGCACAAGTGCTAAGCTCTGAAGCTGCAATTAGCTCACTGCTTGATATGTCAATTCGGTCACTTCCTGGGGATCATGGCCTGCCATTACAACAGGTGTTTTTTCAGCAGATTTCCATGTTTTAAGTCTCAAGGCAAAGACTTAAATTGCTAGAGGAAGACTTTATAATTGTGGCACTTGTTTCAGAAAAGTAATGTGCATTGTTTCTTCAGGTACTTCCTGATGTTCCACCAGGAATGGTTGATGCAGTGAACCGTGGAGGTGAACTCCTTGCTAATCTAACAACAGGCACACCATGGGAAGCTGTTGCTAAGGAGGTAGGTACCACTTTTGGCACTGACTCTGGCATTCTGCGAACACAGGTCCCCGAGGATGTCAATGCACTTGTCGATGTAATTGTTTCATGGATAGCTTCAAATTCTGGCCCAAAACTACTTCGTTGATAACCACCCACAATGTTTATGGGGATGTAAATACCAGTAAAGAACATCAGGATGTACTGACGAATTGTGAGTAATGGAAACTTTCTATCGCATGTCAGGGCTACATTTTAGTTATCTAGATCCACAGTGTCCAGAGAATCAAATATGTGGAGTTATGCAGGATTATTATAATTTTCAAGAAAAAATGGCAAGTCATACATAAAAGCGACGCATTATGCTCGCACTGAGCTGCTAATTGTTATTGAACTAAAACCACGACACTTTTTTTTGAAACGGAGGGAGTACAAAACAGTCCTATCCGTGAATATATGATTCAAACTGTAAATATGTAACTGAATACACTTTGCATGAAATGAACTTGCTGCCTTTTGAGCCCAGGATATACTGTCTGTGGTGCGTATTATATGTGGCTCTCATACTTAGTGCGTGTTATTTGTTTTGTTTTGTTTTGAGAGTGCATTAAGTTTTGTTGTGCTAACTGATGTTTGGAAAGAATACTGAGTGGATCGCTACGTTACCTCATGGAGAGGAAGGCTACTCGGCACTATCGTGGAGAGCTGGTGTACAGGCCAAGTCACCTTTCCGCACTGGCAAAGGCAAGAATGCTCACCTGAGTCTTGACTCCCCAGATCTTCTGTTTTCTTTAAGTAGTACTGGTAAATGATAGTCTTACAAGATCCTTAACTATGGTAGAATGTTTATCCTGGTTGAGTGTCTGCGCTCTTAATTTGAAGATGAATGTAGTCAGAGACTATGTTGCCCACAGTAAGATTTGAGTGCGCATAGGATTTTTGTTGAAAGATTACATGCCCAGCTAGACTGAAGAAACCTTTCTTGTGTTAGATGCCATCTCTGCTGGGTTGATTACTTGATGTTACTTCTGTTAACCATTACTACGTCCGTTCCTAAATTCAGTATGTTTGGTAGGCTAAAGTAGCCTACCAAAACATACTTATATTTTGGAACAGAGGTAATATTTTGGTATATGTGACATAAAAAGCGACACCTTATTTAACATTTGATATTTTCATTAACACAACTAGAAGGGTTAATGGTCAAGTGTTAGATGTCAGATAGATTTCCAAATTGACCGCCATTTAGTGATAGAGGGTTATTACAGTGTTTGGAAAATTTTAGGTACTTCTCTAGTGACAACAATGATGACATCTTGGCCAGTAAAAAACCCGGGCGCGTGCACCTTCTCCTGAAGAGTTGCATATTTCAATAGGAACTAGGTAAATTTGATTATATGTGAACTACAGAGGCCCAAGAATATGATAGACGAAAACTCAGTAGTAATTTCTAATGGGATCTACATCAACAGATATATGAAGATATATGGAATCCACGTCAGCAGTGTTGAAATATGTTACCCGCCTTTCTCCAGCAGCTCAAGGTTTTTGGTGAACTGGGTAGGTAGCTTAAACTGGGAAAAGAAAAACAAATTGGGTACCCTAACTTAGGGTGGAATGTGAAATATGATTGGTATATTTCAGATCGAATCTTCTTCAGTCAGCAATAGATACAGCAAGCTTGTGCACTGAAAAAACAAAATGAAAGCAGATTTAGAATTGTTTAAAGTGGTGATATTTAAGTGGTACCCTAACTTTGGTGGAACTAATCATAGAAAAGCTTCTGCCGAGGCACCAAGTAAAATTCGAATAATCATAAAATCTTAGATGTACTTCCCAGTTTAAGCTACCTACTTGTAAAGTTTCATGTTTCTAATTAAGTATATCTTCTGTTTCTGGATTCTACGGTATAATTAGAAATTTCTGAACAAATAGTAAGAAAAATAAAATGGTCCAATTTATGGCTCTCCTCCATACGCTAAATGTTTCTCCCATATATGGGTCCCCTGATTGAATCCTAACCTGAGTTTCCACATGATAGCCGACAGTGCTTAGAATGCACAAAGAAATGTGATCTTCATATGCAATTTAACCACCACTGCATATAAAAGAAGAACTGAAGGTGCAAGTAGTAAATTCAGTCTGCACACATCACTTCATTGGCAAACAAACTACGGAGTATTTATTTTAAGAAGCCTAACATTTGAGTAAAAAACCTTGCGTTGCTATGTTCGACAGAAAGGTCACCCTGAAAACATTAACTTGGAATAATCACAAAAGTGAAAATGTTTGTGCAATTTACCTGGTTTCGGTCTTCTTTAAATCAGAAAGAAGGGTGATTGTCTCGAGCTATCTCTGTGTAATGCTTTTGTGTTGAACACTTCAGTAACTCTGATATTTTGGACTCTCTTGTTCGTCCCTTTCTAGCTAAGATAGTTTTCTATCAGAAGAAAACAAAATATATTTATTCAGTTCTATCAGAAAGAGATTTTCTCTTGTGGGGAATGGTATTTTACTGGTGGATAACCGTGTCAGGCCAGACCATCGAATTGAATTGGATGCAAATCGGTGACCTGCCATCCATCTACTTACTTTTATGCCGATGTCACCTGGAACGGAGCCAGGCATGCATGCAAGATCTCTGCCAGCATAAAAAACCCAAAGCTTTGCAGGGGCTGCAAGCACCGGGAAGAGTGGACGGGACTGTCTCCAGCGTGCGTGCGTGCGTTCGGGCGTGCGTTCAAGCCGAGAGAGCATAATGGCTGCCGGCACGTACGTACCGCACGTACGCAGGTGGAGAAAGAACGGGCCGGGTGTCTCGCCCGATGTGCATGGAGCCACGGGCCGCTTCCAGATTTCGGTACACCGCGTCCGCGTCCACGTGCAGCGCATCATCGTCCGTATAAAAAACGCAGGTGCCATTACAGATGGTACAGTACATGCATGACAGATCCGTTTGACGCGAACGGAGCATATGGACGCCGCGCGGTGCGGGATCCATGTGCGCGCGCGCGTTGTCATCCATGAATGGCGTCGCGGACTCGCAACCTGCTGCCCGGAAATTACTCCTGTGATCCGTCATCAATGATCCACGTCTATCATCGGCTTATATATTCAGCTAGACAGGAAATACACCGTACCGATGAACATGCATGCTACGACTTGCGAGTAGGTACCACAGGCATCGGACTGGCCGACCGATCGATCGGTGTGCCACCGTGGAACGGCTGGCCAAGAGATCGACGGGAACTCTCAGGATTGACCAAGGAAGGACTTTTCCTAATCTTCCAGATCAGAGGAAGCCCCTCTGTCACCTCGTGGGATCGTGGCAGCCTACGCTACGCTATGTAGCTCGTCCCGTTAGAGCATTACAGTACGGAGATCAAGCCTGTCCTTTTAACTTGAGATTTCTATATGCGCGGTGGCGAAAACCAGGCCAGCCTGCACATGCAACGGCTGGTGTACATCGATCAACTTGGGCAGCACATGTGGCTGCTGTGTGGACTGGTTTTATACCGCCCCGGTTGTGGAGTTGAAGAATACAAACACAGCTCGTGCCCTGATCGTCGAAAACAGCACGGGACGCCATGTTTGTCCTAGATCTACCGTGGTAGCTGGCCAACTCTTCTTCTGATGCAGCCCGTCCTACGACCGCTACTATATCTACTCCCACGAGCTACCCAAGTGGACCCATGACTCGCGCCCGAGCCAAACTCCTTCAAACAAAGGTGAACTCGCTCCTCTCCTTGTGTGACTTCGACACACCCTTGGATGGCTTGCTACTTCACACGCAAACCCTGTGCATCATCAGGTACGAAGAAGTCACCAGTCGCTGCCAGACGCAAGCGGTACTACCGGTTGGAACGACCGGTACTACCGCTCCAAGCGGTCCTACCGCCTCCCCCTACCGCTCGCCACAGGAAGCACCACTCCACGCCTCAGAAGCAAGCGGTACTACCGGTTCTACAACCGGTACTACCGGTGGCCGGTACTACCGCCCCCTCCTACCGCTCGCCACTGACGCCTCCGACGGAAGCCCCAGGCCCTCAAGCGGTACTACCGCTCTGGAAGCGGTACTACCGGTACTACCGGTTGCCGGACCGGAACTACCGGTCCTGCCAGACCCTGATCGCCTCAGTTCGGCCCTGTGCCTTGTAACCCAACTTATAATTTATAATTTTAATTCCGAAACTACCCCTGTTATGTGGCTGGACTATATATAGCCCCCACCCTCTATTGTAAGCACTTAGACTTGGATAATAATAGATATTAAGAAAACCCTTTGAGGACTTATATCTATTGGTCTCATGCTCCTACCAAGGAGCACCGGATTATCCACCCCCCTCTTGGATCTTGCTTAAGTGCGTTCAAGTTGTACAAGGCCTTGGGTTCTCGGTGTCTCGCCCCCAAGTCGTCAAGGTCTCACCAAGCACCTCATCCCCCGTTGTTGGCGTGGAGAGCGAGCTTCGCCCAACACCGATCCTAGGGATTATGTTGGACCGGTTGCCACCGGCGTGAGGAGTAGGCGTGTATCGTGTTTTGGTGTGTGTGTGTGTTCGTGGTTTCCATCGCTTTCCTCGATTTCATCCACCGACCACCTCTTTCCCCCTCGTTTCTCGTGGAATTCGTGAAAGATCGGGCCAACCCCAGGGTTACCCCTTAACATATTGGTATCAAGAGCACGGTTGATCACGATTTTCCCCCCAATTTTTCTTTTATCCGACTTAAAAACGAAAATCCTACCAAAAAGAGCCCCAATTGCCTTCGGATCGATCTCTGGATTTGGTGAGTTTTTCGTGGTTTTGGTCCATAGATATGTTGCTTTGGGAGTCGATCTATAGCCCCTGTTGTTTCTAGCTCAACCTCTCGGTCAGTTTTCCCACGAAATTGAGGTTTTTGGCAAGTTCGTCAAGTTTCAGTCCTGTGCCAAGCGGTACTACCGGCGGTGCAAGCGGTACTACCGCAAGTGACCGGTACTACCGGCACTACAAGCGGTACTACCGCTTACCGGTACTACCGCTCATTACCAGCGGTACTACCGCTCGCCACTGACTGCGTTTCCTGCCCTTTGACGCCTCGATTTCGTTCGCTGACCTTTCCACTTCGCTTGTTCGTGTTTCGCGTGTTTGTCGCCATTTTCACAACAGCTTCCGCATCAAAGTCATCTCGCGCTCCACGATACCGCGGCACTCGAACATCATTCCCCACCAACGGTCGCAAGTCGTCAACAATACCAAAGGTATAACTTGCACCACCTTGACAGCCCCATATCTTCCTTTGTGTGTATCTATCCTATGAGAGCAACTCATTTTGTGTTTGTCTAAGCATTGTGCACTTGCCTTCGGAAAAGTGAGAGTGTGAGTCCAAATACAAAAGCTAACATAGTAGCATAGCAAGGGAGAAAAAGAAAAAGATTCAAAAAAAAAAACAAGAGTAATAAGAAAAAGATAGAATAGTAAGATACATAGTCTCCCAATACAAAGAGAATACCAAGCTTGTAAGCCATCAAGAGAAAAGAAAGAGCGCACCGAGGCAAGTGCACAAATCTATTGCTTACACTCTTTTGGCAAACGAGTTGTGGTCTCTCCTTGTGTTGGCACGACATCCGAGCGTAGTCTTCGTTAGGACCTTTTGTGCTCATTTTCATAGTCGTGCTAACCCCATTTTTCCCCACGTGTGTGTTTTCCGTGTTTTTGTAGATCGTATCCTTTTGCTTTTGATCTTTGGTTCTTTACCACGTAGGACAATAACCTTTTGCTTGGATCGTTTCGTTTGGTTTTTCCACAATCATAACCTTCCACCAAAAGCCTTTGAGAGTTTCTTGCCATTTTACTTTGCATGCTTTTTTCACTCATTTGTGTGGCAATTGGTTTGATATAATCTCCAAGGTGAGGTAAAAGGCTAACTCTCCACACCCGTTCTCTCCATATACAACCCTTGTTGGCTTTGCATTATGGACAGGCATGGAGAGCCATCCCAACCACCACCACCTCCGGAGGATGATAACCAATTCATGACAAGATGGGACCATTGGAAGGTCCGAGGAGAATTCAACTATCGTTGTGACGCTCTCGAGCGGCGCCAAGATGAACAATTTAGCGAGGCCCGTGTGGAATTCAAAAACATCGACAACCGCTTCGAAGAAGTCCGTGGACAAATGCATGCCATGCAACACAACCTCGGACATCAAAATGAAGCTCTTGGTCGTGCACTCGCCTCAACGGATGAGAAGCTTCAACACATCATTGATGGACTCGCACGGACACGCTCGCGCGAATCAAGCTCATCTCGGCACTCCCCAAGTGAATCAAGTGCACCTCGCCGTCAAGCTTCAAGGCACCGGACTGGACCCGTTCTTCAATCTATGAGCTCTTCGCAAGCGGTACCATCTCCGCGTCACGCCGCAACGTCAAGCTACGATGGTGACCTCTCCGCAAGACCTCCAAGGCGCGAAGCGAATCGGCCAAAACCAAGGGCACTTGTGATTCAACAAGAGCAACCGCGCATGGACCACCAAGGCCATCGACGCCGACACGCTCCTTCAACAACAAGTGAAGCATCCGAAGAGGACATTCAAGATCATCGTCGGCGAGAAGCACTCGAAGATCCTCCAAGGCGTCATCATCGACCGGAACGTCCACGTCGCCAACATGATGATCGTGACGAGACTCCTCTACACCAAGAAGAAGAAGAGCAGCTCATCGCGCATGTGGCTCGACGTCCTCCTCGCCACAGGGCGCACGACAATGCTCCTCGACATCACCCACGACAAGAACAAGAGCAAGCTCCCCAAGCTCGTCGTGAGGACCATCAACCTCCTCCTCGTCCTCAACCGCGACAACAAAACGAGCAAGCTCCCCAAGCTCGTCGTCCACAACAAGTTCCACCACCAAACGCGGCACCTCAACAACCGCAAGAGCAACGAAACAATCACCAAGCAAGACATGAGAGCTCGGATGATGATGATGATGACCGCCAAAATCATGGCAACCGCCGCAACCGGAATCGCAATGGAGAAGAAACTTTCGGCAAGCTCAAATTCACCATGCCAAAGTTCACTGGTTCTAATGAGCCCGAAGAATATCTCTCTTGGGAACTCAAGGTCGACAAGATTTTCCGCATGCACAACTATAGCAATGAGAAGATGATGGCCATGGCATCCCTCGAGTTTGATGAGTATGCCAACCTTTGGTGGGAACAAGTCCAACTCGCTCGCGAAGCAAAAGAAGAGCCTCCAATTGCAACTTGGCAAGACATGAAGGCCCATATGAGATCCCGCTTTGTTCCTTCACACTACACGCGTGACCTCTTCAACAAGCTTCAAACGCTTAGTCAAGGAACAAAGACCGTGGAAGAGTATTTCAAGCAAATGGAGCTCAACATGATCCGTGCCAACATTGAGGAACGAGATGAGCAAACAATGGCCCGCTTCCTTAATGGCTTGAACCATCCTATCAAGCGCATCACCGAGTTCCAAAGGTACAACAACATGGTTGAGCTTGTGCACATTGCATCAAAGGCTGAACGTCAAGTGCAAGAGGACATCAAATTCAACAAGCCAAAGACGTACTTCACATACAAGCAAGCTCCAACCACTACTCCAACGACACCAAGTGGAAGCTCCTCAAGTACAGCCAAGCTTCCCTTCAAGCCAACTCTCCCTCAAGGAAAACAGCCCCCAAGTGGCAAACACACAAGGGATGATCAACCTTTCACCGGTGAATGCTACAAGTGTGGAGGCAAAGGGCACAAGTCAAATACATGTGGAAACAAGAAAGTTTTGTTCATCCATGACAACGGCGATGAAGAATACTTAAGTGAAGAAGAGTTTGATGCAAGGGTCAAGGAAGCCATGGCAAGGCAACATTTGGAAGAGGACCAAGAACTTCTTGTGTGTGAGCATGACGCAAGTCCATCGCTTGTGGTCACAAGGGTCTTGACGACCCAAATCAATGGAAATGAAGACCAACGCTTGAACATCTTCCAAACTCGTGCCGGCATCAATGGGAAGTCCATCAAAGTTGTCATCGATGGTGGGAGTTGCCACAACCTTGCAAGCACGGAATTGTGTGAGAAACTCAACCTCACCCTTCATCCACATAGACACCCCTACCATATCCAATGACTAAGTGACCAAGGATCCATCAAGATCAAGCACACCGTCTCGGTAACGTTCTCCATTGGGCACTACAAGGACACGGTGGAATGTGACGTGGTCCCAATGACGGTTTGTCACATGTTGCTCGGAAGACCGTGGCAATATGACAAGCGTGCTTTGCATAATGGTCACTCAAACACTTACACCTTCAAATGGCTTGATAAAACTTGTGTGTTGCAACCAATGACTCCTAGCCAAATAATTGCGGACAATGCAAAGGCTTTAGCGAGGGCGCAATACGCAAAAACACCTTGTGAGAAGAGTGGTGAGCGAGAGAAAAACACCATAGTGAGTGAGAGCTACAAGCCAAACTCGAGTGGAAAAACTAAGAGTGTTCTTCTCGCCACCAAAAGTGAGATGAGAGAAGTGCGGAACAACCCATCCATCTTGCACTACGTCCTCGTATGCAAGGGACTAGCGCAAGGAACTAACGACTTGACAAATGTTCCTCCTTCTTTGATGGCTGTTTTGCAGGAATTCCAAGATGTTTTTCCCGAAGAGCTTCCTCATGGCCTTCCTCCTCTTCGTGGAATCGAACACCGCATCGACCTCATACCCGGCGCACCACTACCAAACCGCGCCGCATATCGCACGAACCCGGAAGAGACGAAGGAGATCGAACGTCAAATCAACCAACTCGTCTCCAAAGGTTTGATCCAAGTAAGCACTAGCCCAAGCGCGGTTCCCGTGATCCTAGTCCCGAAAACGGATGATACGTTGCGGTTATGCATGGACTGCCGTCCAATCAATGCTATCACCGTGCGATATCGCCATCCTATACCGCGTCTTGATGACATGCTTGATGAGTTATGTGGAGCCACTATATTTTCGAAAATTGATCTTCGTAGTGGCTACCATCAAATTCGCATGGCTGAAGGTGATGAGTGGAAAACCGCCTTCAAGACCAAGCTTGGTCTCTATGAATGGTTGGTTATGCCTTTTGGCTTATCCAATGCCCCATCGACCTTCATGCGCCTCATGAACCATATTTTGCGATCTCTCATTGGAAAGAGTGTAGTTGTTTACTTTGATGACATTCTTGTCTATAGCAAGTCACTAGAGGAGCATGTTACTCATGTGAAGGAGGTCCTACAAATCCTTCGTCATGAAAAGCTTTATGCTAATCTCCCCAAGTGCACTTTTGCAAGAGACAAGCTGATTTTTCTTGGTTTTGTTGTGTCTTCTAATGGCATAGAAGTGGACGTCTCCAAAGTCAAGGACATACGAGATTGGCCCACCCCTACAAATGTTAGTGAACTTCGTAGTTTTCATGGGTTGGCGGGCTTTTACCGTCGCTTTGTGAAAGATTTTTCTACAATTGCTTGCCCCCTCAACGAATTGACCAAGAAGAATGTCACGTTCGTTTGGGGAAAAGCACAACAAAAGGCTTTTGATGAGCTCAAAAAGAGGCTCACCGAAGCACCACTTCTTGCATTACCGGATTTTACAAAAACCTTTGAGATTGAATGCGACGCTAGTGGTATTGGCATTGGTGGCGTCCTTATGCAAAATAGGCGTCCTATTGCTTACCATAGTGAGAAACTTGATGGCGCACGCCTCAATTATCCCATTTATGACAAAGAACTTTTCGCCTTGGTTCGTGTTCTTCAAGTGTGGCAACACTATCTTTGGCCCAAAGAATTTATCATCCATTCTGACCATGAGTCGTTGAAGTATCTTAAGGGCCAAGCCAACTTGAGTAAAAGGCACGCAAAGTGGGTTGAGTTTATGGAGTCTTTTCCTTACATTGTCAAATACAAGAAGGGCAAAGAAAATGTGGTAGCGGACGCCTTGTCTCGCAAAAACACAAGCCTTCTTACACGACTCGAAGTCAATGTCTTGGGTCTTGAGGACATCAAACCTTTGTACGCGTCCGACTCTTTCTTTGGACCAATATTTGCACATTGTTCCATGGACAAAGGGATTGATGATTTCTATTTGCATAAGGTTTTTCTTTTCAAACAAAACAAGCTTTGCATTCCGAAATCATCTCTCCAACTTTTGCTTCTTCAAGAGTCCCATGGTGGAGGCCTTATGGGTCACTTTGGCCGTGACAAGACATATGACATGCTCTCCACTCACTACTTTTGGCCAAAGATGAAGCGCGACGTGGAGCGCCACGTTCAGCGATGCACTACATGTATCCAAGCTAAGTCCAAGTCCAACCCCTTTGGTCTTTATATGCCATTGCCTATTCCTCATGCACCTTGGTCGGACATTAGCATGGACTTTGTGTTAGGCTTGCCTAGATCGAAACATGGTCATGATTCCATATTTGTAGTTGTGGATCGCTTTTCGAAAATGGCACATTTCATTCCATGCCATAAGACCGATGATGCTTCACATGTGGCAAATTTGTTTTTCAGGGAAATAATTCGGCTACACGGCGTGCCAAGAACAATCGTCTCCGACCGCGACGTAAAATTCATGAGCTACTTCTGGAAGACCCTCATGGCCAAGCTCGGCATCAAGCTCCTCTTCTCGTCCGCCTCGCATCCTCAAACCGATGGACAAACCGAGGTCGTCAATCGAAGTCTTGGCACACTTCTCCGGGTGTTGATAAAGAAGAACCTTAAAGACTGGGAGGAATGCATTCCACACGCCGAGTTCGCCTACAACCGCGCCAAGCACTCCACCACCATGAGGAGCCCGTTCATGATCGTCTATGGCTTCGAGCCTCTCACCGCGCTCGATATCCTTCCACTTCCACTTCATGAACGTACCAATATGGACGTTGCCAAGCGTGCCCAAGCAATGATGAAACTCCATGACGACACACGAGCTACTATCAAGCAACAAGTCCTTCGCCAAGCATCAAGGCTAAACAAGACCAAGAAAGAGATGATCTTTGATGAGGGCGACCTTGTATGGATACACTTGAGTAAAGACCGCTTCCCCAAGGAACGCGACTCCAAACTAAAGCCACGAGGCGATGGACCATTCAAGGTGCTAAAGAGGATCAACAACAACGCCTATGTGATCGATATACCAGCATCGAAGTATCTTGTGAGCTCGACATTTAATGTCAAGGACCTCTCACCCTACCATGGCGAAGAGGACGTTCTGACGATTGACGAGTCGAGGACGACTCTTTCCCAAGGGGGGGGAGCTGATGCAGCCCGTCCTACGACCGCTACTACATCTACTCCCACGAGCTACCCAAGTGGACCCATGACTCGCGCCCGAGCCAAACTCCTTCAAACTAAGGTGAACTCGCTCCTCTCCTTGTGTGACTTCGACACACCCTTGGATGGCTTGCTACTTCACACGCAAACCCTGTGCATCATCAGGTACGAAGAAGCCACCAGTCGCTGCCAGACGCAAGCGGTACTACCGGTTGGAACGACCGGTACTACCGCTCCAAGCGGTCCTACCGCCTCCCCCTACCGCTCGCCACAGGAAGCACCACTCCACGCCTCAGAAACAAGCGGTACTACCGGTTCTACAACCGGTACTACCGGTGGCCGGTACTACCGCCCCCTCCTACCGCTCGCCACTGACGCCTCCGACGGAAGCCCCAGGCCCTCAAGCGGTACTACCGCTCTGGAAGCGGTACTACCGGTACTACCGGTTGCCGGACCGGAACTACCGGTCCTGCCAGACCCTGATCGCCTCAGTTCGGCCCTGTGCCTTGTAACCCAACTTATAATTTATAATTTTAATTCCGAAACTACCCCTGTTATGTGGCTGGACTATATATAGCCCCCACCCTCTATTGTAAGCACTTAGACTTGGATAATAATAGATATTAAGGAAACCCTTTGAGGACTTATATCTATTGGTCTCATGCTCCTACCAAGGAGCACCGGATTATCCACCCCCCTCTTGGATCTTGCTTAAGTGCGTTCAAGTTGTACAAGGCCTTGGGTTCTCGGTGTCTCGCCCCCAAGTCGTCAAGGTCTCACCAAGCACCTCATCCCCCGTTGTTGGCGTGGAGAGCGAGCTTCGCCCAACACCGATCCTAGGGATTATGTTGGACCGGTTGCCACCGGCGTGAGGAGTAGGCGTGTATCGTGTTTTGGTGTGTGTGTGTTCGTGGTTTACATCGCTTTCCTCGATTTCATCAACCGACCACCTCTTTCCCCCTTGTTTCTCGTGGAATTCGTGAAAGATCGGGCCAACCCCAGGGTTACCCCTTAACATCTTCCTTCTTCTTCAGGAGAAACCCGGCCGTCTCGCCGGGTCCAGCACCAGTTGTTGCACTAGCTAGAAAACGGAAGATTGCAGAAACAATCACTGTCGGTTAAAACACCCGAAGAGCATCGCCACATGACGACGGTGGTAGCTAGTTGTTGCAAGCTAGAGACACCCGAGGGGCGACACCAATGAGCAATGGCCTTGGGTGCGATGCAGGGGCAGTTCAGTATTATACTATAGTACTGATACAGTACGAGTAGCATTTGTGCATCACGGCTTTTCATCCAGTGGTTATTACAGGACAAAATGTGCGTGGCACGTGCAAACCTGCAGTTCGTGCATCATCTCTTATCACCGTGATTTTTACTCTGACAGTCTGCGTAAGACCGTTGTTACCGAGAGCATCAAGGGTGGATGGGGGTGGAGTCGTGGAGCCACGCGCGCGGTCGCAGAGGAGGTGCGCACCCCCACGTGCTCCTCCTGACCGCGCCTTGTCACGGCCCCCGAGCCGGACAAAAACAAACAGGCGGGAGGAGTGGCGCTAAAATAAGCCGCGGCACCACGCCCACGCCGCCCCCTGCCACACTGATGCTCTCCCCTCCCCCTCCCCTCTCCTCTGCCACCGCATCCGCTCGCGCGCCCGTGCTCTCCATTCCCCAAGCTAGAGGCTAGAGCCAGCCGCGCGCGGGAGATCGAGGTCAACACAGTTGCCTACTACTACTAGCTGATCTGCTTGCTCTTCGTTTCCGAGATCCAGCAGAGTAGATTGCTAAGATCACCACGAGCGGCGAGGAGGAGGGCGAGCGGGGTCCGACTCAGGACAATGGAGGAGAAAGCGGCGGACACGGTGGCCGCCCCGGCGGTCGCGGCGGTGGCGGCGGCGGACCTAGACGTGCCGTACTGCAGCGAGCACCCCTACCCGCCCGGCGCGGCGGCGGCGGCCGCGGGGATGGCTGTCGGCAGCGGCATCTGCGCCTTCTGCCTGCAGGAGAAGCTCGGCATGCTGGTCTCCTCCTCCAAGTCCAGCCCCTTCCACCCGCCACCTTCCTCCGTCACCCCGACGACCCCTCCGTCCAACTGGCCCGCCTCTGACCCGCTCCAGCCTTCCGCCGCCACGGCGGTCCCGCCCTCACAGAAGGCCAAGTCTTCGTCCTCGTCGGCCGCCACGGTGGCGAGCGGGCTCAGGAGGAGCAAGTCCGTGGCGCCGCGCCCGGAGGAGCCGCCGCTGTCGTCCGCCGGGATCACCTCCGACAGCCCCCGCAAGAAGAGCTTCTGGTCCTTCCTCTACCAGTCCTCCTCTTCGTCCAGAGGCCACCGGGGCGCGTCCTCCTCGTCTCTGGGCAGCGACGACGGCGGCGGCGCCGCGTCGTCGGCGAGGAGGAAGTCGGTGTCGGTGGCGTCCGCGACGTCGGCGTCGCTGGGGCGGAGGCTGGAGGCGATAGAGGAGCCCGAGAGCCCCGGCCGCCGGAGCGAGGGGTCCTCGTCGTCGTCCTTCGGGAGGAAGGTGGCGCGCTCGCGCTCCGTCGGGTGCGGCAGCCGCAGCTTCTCGGGGGACTTCCTGGAGCGCCTCTCCACCGGTTTCGGCGACTGCGCGCTCCGCCGCGTCGAGTCCCACCGCGAGCCCAAGCCCAAGGGGAGCGGGAGCGCGCTCGGCCACCTGGGAGGCACCGGTG
The DNA here is from genome assembly GCA_910589765.1 of Avena atlantica. Taxonomy (NCBI): domain Eukaryota; kingdom Viridiplantae; phylum Streptophyta; class Magnoliopsida; order Poales; family Poaceae; genus Avena; species Avena atlantica. The sequence goes on along the minus strand of OU342734.1, from coordinate 357,612,323 downwards.
ACGGCACCGGCGACGACGACTACGAGTACGCGCAGCAGCACAGGATCAAGTGCGCCGGGTTCTTCGGCGGCCTCGGCGCCGCGCCGCCGCCGTCGTCCTCGTACTGGCTCTCCGCGCCCAGCAGCGGCGGGAGCAGCAGCGCCAGCAGCACGAAAGCTCCAAGCACGCGGAGCCACCGCAGCTGGGCCTGGGCGCTGGCCAGCCCCATGCGAGCGCTGAGGCCCACCAGCTCCGCGTCCAGCAGCAAGACCATCATGTCTGCGCACCACAACCGCGCGGTCGGCAACAACGGTGGCGCCAACATGCCGACGGCCGGTGGTGGATCAGCGGTGGCGACGAGCTAGCTTCATCTTCCGGTTGCAGCTGCGCGAGATCAATGGCCAATTACTCAAATCGCTCCCCCTTCTACTCGAAGTATACTGCTACTCTGCTACTATGCGAATTACTCTTTCCTTCGTTCTAGCGATGCGAATCTCAAGAAGCTGCTTGAACAACGAAATGTGCCGTAGATTAAAAGCTCTACTACTAGCCTTGTTTTTCGTCTGTAATTCTGCTCCATTTCGGGATTTTCTCCTGCGGGAATGAAAATGTTCAATGTTACACATATGTGCTGTGCTGGGGACGGGACACAAGCGTTGAATTGAAAACCAGAAATTTGGCAGTCTGTTGATCTGTTCAACTTATTACTTTCGTTGCGTTCTGTGGCTTGATTCGTTTGTCATGACACCCTGAATTCCCCGTCCTGAAAATCTCTCCTCTCCTTGTTACTGAATCACGATAGCAGCAGCTCAAAATTGTGGTAGTGAACGTGCAAGTTGTATGGAGTGTTATGGGCTGTGCAGGGCGATCGTATAAAAATTTCGACACAGGAGCTCCCCGCTCACGTTGGTGCACGTGATTGGCAGTAAAAAAAAATGCAAAATGACATCTTACCGAAGTACGGCCAGCAAAAGCAGAGGGCAAAATAGCAGCCAGCCAAGATTCAGCCGCGGGAGTAGTAGTAAAAACCGTGGATCATACAGACAGCAAGCTGCCGTCAGTAGTGGCAGCGGAACGTACAGTTTGACCCGAACCAACCCTGTTTAAAGTCGAGTGACCACCGAGCCGGTCCGCTGCCGCGCCGCTGGCGGCTTTGCTGCGAGCGACCCATGTGCAGTGCTCCTCTCTCCACCTTTTAACCACTTACTAGTACGTATACCGCCGGTACCGGCGCGGCCACATGTCACGTCACAGGCTGACAGTGACGTGTCTTTCCTAGTCCCAGCGGGCGCCAGCGGGCGCCGGGACTGTACATGGCACGGCGGCAGCCAGCGGTACGTGCGCTCGGTTGCGTGATTGCGTCCACGGTTCCCCAAGATGAACGGACGACGAGCGGGAGGTTGGGATGGAGCGCGCCGCCCGTGCACGTCTCGGAACAAGCACCATCCGGGCCGGGCGACGGCATGTCCAACGGGCTGCCCATCCAAATTGGAGACGCAAATTGTATTATCCGAGTGAGTCCGCCCGCGAAGAAATTTAGGTCGTGATCCAACATATTTGGCAGACGCGTGCAACAGCGTGATCCAACCTATCTGGATTGGCTTGTTGGCCATGGACATTTTAAAAAAATCAAACTAAATATAAAAGCACGTAGTTTGCTGAAATTTTACATAGATTCATAGATAATTTACATAGGAAATAAAACACGAAAAAAAGGCTTGATGTACAATGACGGCGCCGTGGCCATCTACTTCTCGTCGTCGGAGACGAGATAGATGTACGGCGGCAGCGCCCAGAGGCTTTGGGCGACAGCGCATGCGCCAACGCTAGTGGGTCGATCACCTACCCGAGGTGTGCTGACACTTTGGCAGAGACGGCTGCGGCGTCGGTGCCAGGAGATCGGCCAGCTCCATCTCGAGCCGTGGAGCTACCGGTGGCGCCCACGTCAGCAGTGGTAGGGGAGGCGGTAGGGAGTTGTTGGCCTCCGCAACCATCGTCCTCAAGCTGACGACGTCGTGGTAGTCCTCCCATTTGGGATTCTCGTCCTCCACGAACTCTGCCACAAGGGCTTGGTACTCCGGAGGCAGTGGTTGGGCACCCGCTTCCTGCTTCACGCCACGGTCGTCGATCTCGCCATCGCTGTCGTCATCCCGGTCGTCGTCGTTGTCTTGGCCGGAAGAAGGGTAGTTGGGGATGCACTCGTAGATCTCCCAAGGCTGGAGCTCACTACGGAACGTAGACGAGTGTCGCGTGTTGTGCTCCCATGCCAGGAACTTCTTCCAGTACTCCTTCCTCTGGTAGGCGCTCTCCCATCGGACTTCCTAGCAGAGCTTGGCAATGCGGCGGATCTCCGCCTCCAGCGCCTTCGCCTTCTTCGGTGCGGGTGGCACCGTCACCCTTTCTTGGTTCAGGTGCTAGCCGGTGGGGAGGGGAAAATCGTGGTGCTCGATGCGGTCGCCCTCCTGCTAGCGCCGCTCGCACTCTGACACTCGAATGTAGCGAAGGTCATGGGAGGCGCTCGTCGTCGTCGTGGAGAACATCGTCACATGCCGCAGGACCAACAAAGTCCTGCGGCCTTGGCGGCGCCGACACACCGTAGAGGAATCACGACATTGACCGTGGTGAAGTGGGCGAACATCGCCCTCATCGCCGGTGCAACCCTGAGTCGCTGGCCTCTCGCATCGTCCTTCATCTTCTTCAGCCACGAAGGCATCTTCATCATCGGCGGCGACGATGGGGGAGCTTTCTTGGCAATGGATGGGTGGAGAGTGCGGCACCGACAGTGCGTTGGGCCGGTTTAAGTAGCCCATGGCCGCGCGCGCACAGGTTCTCGCATCTCCGCCATCAATGCAGAAACGGGAGCTCACGCGGTGTCTCATCAATCATTCTGCACCGGTATTGATGGCCAAGGCTGATACCACCGGTTAGCCCGCCTATGAGTGTGTCTGAGTCAATGGCACACTTCTCGGTCACTGCTAAGCGGGCCCGGTGCCATCGGTTGCGGGCAAGCCCTCTGTAAGCCCGTGTCCAGACCCAACGCATTAGCCATCCAAATTTGGTGGGTGAATGTGTCGCATCGGATGGGTCACCCGTCGTAGTATGCGCGGCTGACTCTTCCGTCTGGTTAGAGCATCTCCACTTGGCTTCCTAGGACACCGATCCCAAGGCGAATTTTAGGTCCGAACGCTGAAAATCGGCCGAGTCGTGTTCCCAGGACCCCGGATTCGTCCGAATTCGGGCCAACTTTGGTCCGGACTTCCCAGGCCATTCCCAGCATCCAGGGAACGCCTTGGGAACGCCAGGCGAAGCGAAAACGGGCGTGGGACAGACCTGTCAGCGAGTGAAGGCCGAACACCCGCCCTTTCTTCTTCCCCTCCCGTCTTTCTTCACCATTCCCCCCACTCCCGCTAGTTCGCCGAGCTCCCGTCCGCTCGCCATGCTGCCCAAGGGTTTCGTCAAACCCAGATCGAGCCTCGACGAGGAAACGAGGGATAAAAAGGAGAGGAAACCGAGAGCGCCGACGGCGAGGCCGCCAGGCGTGATCAAAACCGAGTGGGCGACCTTTGCAAAGAGGAAGGTCGAGTCGGGCGGCTGGAAGGAGAGAAAGGACAGGGCGAAGCTCAGGCAAGGAGAAGAGCTCCCCGAAGAGCAGACAACGATGAGGGCGAATCAGACGGCGGTGTCGCACACGGCGATGATGGCGAAGCAGGTCGTTTCGGTGCCGTATCCCCCCACTGGGGAAGCCAGCCAAGCGTCGGCTCGCCGGCCGACTTCCAGGAGAGTCACGCAAACCCTCGGCAGAGGTACTCCTCGTCCCCCGAGTTCGACGTCGGGTTCAACCCGAACGTGGTCTTTCCCTGCCCTGCGCCTCGCCCTCCTTCGTCCTTCAACGTCGACATCAATATCCCCTACTCCACCTCTCTGGCGAACGCAGGTCCTTCGTCGGCGATGCGCCGTGGCCCATTCCCGTTCGGCGGAATCTCGTCGCACACAACCTACGACGAGGTTGATGCGCACAATCTGTTCGGCGAAATGTCGGCCGGAATGTCGGTCGAGCTTTTTATCTAGTTCTGTAATAATTTGTCCCCGAAGTTGTTGGACGTACTTCTGTTGAACGCCTTTGGCCGAGTTTTCGTCGAAGGAAACGATAAATTCAAATATTCTGCCGTTTTCTGCTTCGTCTGAAAACACGACTTAAGAATACGATTGAAAAACTCAGCGTTCTCAGACTGAAAACTTGTTTCGTGCTATCATAGTTTGATCTGTATTTTGGTGTGGAAACCGTCCGGTCGGTCCGACCGTTTGGGTAGTACGACTGGAGATGCCCGAAGAGCCGGACGTGGCGCTGTGGTGGTACAGCGGTGACGGCCGTAAAAGAAGGCACCGGGCACGTCCCGGGCTTCCAGCAGCCTGCCCGGCGTACTGTTGACTGAAGAGTTTACTCCGTGCAGGCGAACACCGACTAGTACTAGGTGTCGTGTCGCATCGAGAATTGTGATGATCTTCCTTTCCTTCAGGCATGGTGTGCACTGCACACTGGTCAGCCGCGTGCGTGATCGTGATAGGCCGACTAACAAATTGGCCGCTTCCACCCGGTGGTTGGTCTCGCCTGGCCGTAGTCGGAAGAGCAGTTTGTCTTGTTCCCAGCCCAGCTCGTTGCGATGCATGCACACCCAACGGAGAACCTTGTCCTCTCTCCATCTTCATGTAAATCTTGTCTGCGAACAACCCAAGCGATAGCTGCGTGTGGTGTGTGACTGTGACCAGTGTAAAATGTGACAGCGGATTAAGTCACGGCTGTGATGCTGGAACTCGGCCCATCCGATTTCTACCTGCAAAAGGGCAAGGCTATCTTGCACGAATGAGACGCACACGCACGGGTAGTTGCGACCGGAAACACTGGAGATCACATTTCACATCCAGCACATGCCCACATGGAGGAGCATGTGCGGCGACAGTGGAAAGCCCGGACAGGGTGGGTCGATCGAGACCGGGAGTATACGGGTACAGACAGCCCAGTGCACGACCATGTAGAGAACAGTGAATACATCTGTACCCAGATATATATAATTAACTGGAACGGCTAATCGCCGTGCGTGCTGCCGGCTGCTAATTGAAGGAGAGATGAAGCGTAGCTGTCACCGAACAAGACCAAGGGATCGTCTTGTCTGCACTGCAACCCATGCATGATTTAGAATCATTATTGTTCGTTGCAGAAAATAATCATGCCGGACCGGGCCGGGCCACGCTTGACAGCCGATACGTAGCCAATTCTCGTAGAGCGTAAGAAGTAAGAACAGACAAGTTTTCATTGGGACCAGTAGATTTTATTTTTTCTCATGCTGGAAGTAATGATTAACGGAGTGGAGAAGAAGATTAGCCACAGCCGATGGGGCTCTTGGAGCACTGGGTTTGAGATCGACAGAGCTCATTTTTACTATTCTCTCTGTCTTAAAATAGATGACTCAAATTTATTTAAATTTAGATGTATCTAGATATATTTGAATTTTGGTGAATTCGTGATATTATTTTAAGACGGATGGATTAATATATGCTTTCGTTAGACGATTCCTTCCAAAAGTGTTCCATATAAAAAGATATTGTCGCAAGGGTCCAGTGTTGGATACAAATAACGCCCTGATATCGCTACGGATTAGGCCCATACGGAAGTGCACCATAATGTTGTTGTTATTCCATTTGGGCAGAAGATCCCGGTACCATATGTTGCCCAATCTAACTTGGCAACTGGGGAGGAGAGCGTGATCCAAAAAAACGAACTCCAACAAATTCGGAAAAATTTGCAACGGCCACTAGTGCACACGTACCCCTCTAACACCGGTTTGGAGGACCCTCTAACAGCGGTTCCCCAACCGCTGTTGAGGGTTCGGTGTTAGAGGGGGGGCCCCTTTAACACCGGTTCCTATACGAACCGGTGTTAAAGGGTGGCGCACGTGGGGCTGCCGCAGGCCTCAGCCCCCCCCCCCCTTTAACACCGGTTCGTATCTGGAACCGGTGTTAAAGGTTCTTCTGCCGCGGCAGAGATTTAGGCCGTTTTCCTGCCGCGGCAGAGTTCTGCCTCTGCCCCGTTCTAGGCGTATTTCTGCCGGAGGGGGGGGGGGGGGGAGAGCGAGGGGAAATCGATCGGGAGCGGTATACTTATAGAATCGTCATCGGTACATACGAGTACATGAATAATTAAGCAACTATTATTATACACAAACATCGTCATCGGCACATACATCGTCATCGGCACATACATCGTCATCGTTCATTTTGGTGGATATCTAAAGAGTTCTCCGCCAGGCGTGACGACCTCATCAAGTATGAACCCCGCCAATTCCTCTTGAATGGCTCGTATGCGTTCAAATGGTAGGAGTTGGTCCCGCATCCGTTCGATCTGAATATATATGAAGAATGGGCCGTCAATATATATATAAGAATAAAACTCAACACAATTGATGGTAATAAAATAATGTTGTGGACTTTGTTTACTTACTCTAAGTTGTTCTAGTGCGGCTTGGCCTGTCGCACATATCGTGTTGCGAATGAATTCGCAAACATAGTACCCACATAAGTTATTGCCGTGTCCTTGATGCGCGCACTTTACGAGAATAGAGAGTTCAATCAAAATAATAATCAATAAAGCATGATATAATGGAATTGGAAGCTAGCTAGTATTACTTACATTTTGGTCTACAAATTTTAGTTCTTCTGACCATTCACCCACGGCCCTGCCCGTGAACATTTTCCAAACCCTGTCCGACAAAGAAAATGGATAAAGGAGTAATTAATTACTTATTGTCACGAAAATTGCCGATCTAGTGCGATAATATGATTGAAATTACCTCTGGAGCATCTCTCTAAAGTCTGCCCATAGCTTTTTTCTTTTCGTAACGAGTCCATGACAAGGACTTTTCCTGAGTCGGGTTGAATGACTAGCAGAATAAAGTGGAACCTACGCACGCATAACTCATCATCAGTTACACTTAACATCGAGTAAGCCGAAACAGAATGTGTACAAGAGAGAGGGTAACAGTACTCACGAGAAGTTGTAAGGCAATAGTATTTCCCTTTTGGTTTGTTGTCTCAGTAAAGACTTTAGCAAGTAATCTTCTGTTTGCCCGGGTTTGTCTCTTACCACTTGTTCATGAACTCTATTTGGGTCAACGAACCCAATGTCAAAAGGGCCTCCTTTCATGCATTCCATAACCTTTTTCCTGCATAATAGTATATACATATATGGTGAGCATATATATATATATACATGCAATTAATGAAGTGAATGAGTTGAGATAAAAATTACAGAAATAGTACTTACACACAATAAAGGTTGATGGCAGATTTGTCGAGTTCCTTCTGATTGAATAGAAAATGCAAGTCTTGAATGTTGAAGTCGATCGCGTCGTCTCCGCACAAGAAAATCTGATCTCTTATATGCGCCGTGATCCATTCTTCTTTTCTCGTCTTGCAGAAATGAAGGTACCACTTGTGCAATTTTCGCATCTTTGTTGGTAGATTCTTGAGCTCCTCTTTCTTGACGAGATTCTCCCCATACTTCCATGGCTGTATGGGGTTGACATCGCATTTGGGCAAGTTGTCTCCCATGACGTTCAAGTATGCAATGTAAGTCATCCCCATCTCATTGGCCTTTCTTTGTAGCTCTGCCTCGTAATCATCTACGGGAGGAGCGTCCCGTTTGTCAAACATTTGGAGCGGGGCGCATGATTGGTTTTCCTGCTCTCCGAGCATGGGAACTGTTTTCTGGGGTGCCTCGCGACTGCTACTTTCAGTCTCCCTACGGCGCCTTGCATCCGCCTTCAAAATCTGGCGCTCGTAGTCCGGCACAAGTGGGGTTTCAGGTTTCAAAAGATTTTTGTAAAACTTCTCCACCACCGCCGGATCTATTTTCTCCTTTGGCTCGGCCCGTCTAGGTGCAAAGAATTTCTTGACCTGTTCTCCCGAGATCCTATTGGTCTCCTCGTCGCTGCGATTCCACGGTAAAACCGGCAATGGCTTGGCGGAAGGCTGCGGGACGTAGTTTTTTGAACTCTTTGGCGTACGGTTTCCTGCGGATTTCTTTGTGGCAGTGCTACTGATGCTCCTCGTGGCAGTGCTCTTCCGCTTACGCTGAGGAGATGGCTGAAGCACTGGAGATGGCTGACGGGCCGGAGATGGCTGCCGCGCAGGAGATGGCTGACGGGCCGGAGATGGCTGCCGCGCAGGAGATGGCTGACGGGCCGGAGATGGCTGCCGCGCAGGAGATGGCTGACGGGCCGGAGATGGCTGCCGCGCAGGAGATGGCTGAAGCGGCTCAGACTGCTGACGCTGCGGAGACGGCGGGGGTGCCAGTGACCTCCAATTTGGAAGCACAATGTGTTCCTTCTTCCAAAGAATGGTTGTTTTCACTGCAAATTTGAGTTGAGTTTCCCCTTCACCTGTAGCATGGTCAAGCTGTGCTTCCTCATATTCCTTCACAACCTCATCCACCCCGACAATAGCATAGCCATCTGGAATCGGTCGGCAGTGGTAAGTTCCACCAGCTACAGGAGGTAAGGCATAGCCGACAGCCACCTTAATGGATAAGCCCATTAATCTCACATGCAGCTCAACGTGTTCGCTCTCCGTGATCTCATCAACGGGGTATCGAGGACCCGTCATTTCAAGCGTTGGCTGCACGTTCTCCGTGGAAGCCACACTGCTTTTCCGCGCAGAGTCTGGGCCGCGGGCAGCTTCCAATGCAGGCTCTTCATGCCGCTGAGATGGGCCGGTAGCTTGATGGCTCTGTTGTGCATTCACTTGCGTCTGCAGCGCCGCAAGTGCATGTTCTATCTGTGTCATCCGATCTGTACGCTCTTTTTCTTTTCTGTCGCGCCATCTGTAAGAGTAGCTCCAGTCGGCAAACCCATCCTTCCACGTCATACCCCCTGTGCCTCGTGCATGTCCAGGGTGTTCTTTTTTACCGATGGCGCGTGTGAGCTGGTCATTCTCTCTGTCGGGATGGAAGATCCTAGCGGATGTTTCCTCGTATGCCGTGATGAGTTCAGTGACGGGTTTGGCAAGGATGGTTGGGAAGATACACAATCCTGTTTCTGGGTCCAACCTTGCCCCGATTCCGTAGAACCAAGTCTTTGCACGTAGGTCCCACCCATCTGTCTGGGGTGTGATCCCTCTCTCGCGCAGGGCCCTCTCAGCTTCCTCCCACTTAGGCCTCTGAGATATGTAGCCACCTGACCCCGTCCTCTGGTGGTATTCCTTCTTCAGGGCATTAAGCGTATTGGTTTGTGACCTCTTTTTAGCTATAGCACTTTTTTTATATGTCTCAAATTCGGGCCAGTGAGGTCTTATCTTCGCATAATATGCGTCTTCGAAATTTGGAGTCTCGCCAGCTTTGACAAATTTGTTCAATTTTGTCTTCCAGTTGCGGAAAGCCTCAGCCATCTTCTTTAGAATCCACTCTTTGACCTTTTTCTTTATAACCGGGTTGTTTTCATCCTCCTCTGGCGGAAGGGTGAAATTTACCAACAACGAATTCCAAAGCGTTTCTTTGGATCTGTCATCGACAAAGGTACCGTCGCCCTTCTTTGGCTTATTCCAATTTTCAATTATGATTGGGATTTGGTCCCTAACAAGAACACCAGCCTGACGTATAAATTTGTCTGCGGCCTTCTTGGGCTCCATCGGCCTGCCATCAACACGGACTGCTTCGATCGTGAACTTTGCACGATCTTTCAACCGCTGGCTCGCGCCTCGCTTGCTCTTTTTCGTAGAAGAAGATGGTTGCTGGCTGGTCGATCCAGAGGGCTAAAAGAAGAAAGAAGCGTTAATTAATACATGTAGAAGAAGATTGTTGGTGGAAGTCAGCTGAGGCTTAATCAATGCATATACCTCGCCGGACTTTGTAACCATTAAATTGCGTTCACCGGAGTCTTCATCTTCTCCATGACTAGTACTTGAGCTATCGTCGTCATGTCCCTCCAAGTTCAGATATTGTGAGGTGTCCTCATCAATAATGTTCTCCATTATTTCTTCTTCTTCAAGGTTTCTACTAAGTGGATCCATAGTTTCTAAAACAATAATATTATCACACAAATATCAGTAATACATCTATTGAAATGCTCAAGCAAGGACGATGATATGACAGGATAAAAGTATTAAAATGTAACCCTAATACATGCTTGGTCATTTCAAACCCTAATTCGGAGAAACCCCGGATTCATATGAGAGGGTACATTTACTTCTTCTAATTAACTTGTCATCAAAGTTGATTAACATAGCACGACGTGATGGTCTACCTAAAATGGGCGACACACCCTCGACGCGTGTGTAGGCTCAGCGAGGACAGAGGAGGTCAGGGTCGACGGCATAATGGTGGCGGTGGTCGTCGGCGTGGCACAAACATACAATACAATATACATAGCCTGGAACGCGTCGGATTTCCTATGCAATCTAGTGCAAAGGATTTCCTAGGAAAGTTTCCTATAGGAATCAATCCTACAAATCAAACAACCACCATAGGAAAATTTCCTATAGGATTTATTCCTACAAATTTCCTATACAAATCCTTTGAATCAAACATGCCCTTACTTATATCCCGCGGGATGGCGACGGCGAGGGCGACGACGAGGGTGGTGTGGGCGAGGGCGACGGCGAGGCAGACACGTGGCGCTCACCGGTGGGGTGACGTTGGTCTCGTCGGGCGGCGGTGCTCGTCGGACGGATGCGGCGGTCTCGTCGGGCGGCGGTGCTAGCGGCGGGCTTGTCGGGCGGCGGGCGGCGTCGGCGTTTAGGCGTGGCCTATGAGCTCCGAAGCGGCGGCGGCGAGACGCTCCTGCACGGGGAAGAGAGCGAGGTGGTCAGTTAGGGTTTAGGTGTGGCCTATTATAATATCTTTGCTATAATTCACATGTGCAAGGATTAAGGCCTAGATCGTCGGAGTCGATGTCACTACGTTCATCTCGCCCATCTTTGGCACCCTGGAATCGTTCCGAGGGTCAATTGGCGATTATTTATTTTCATCCCAAGACTATGTAAATGAAATGGATTGGCCAAACAAAAAAATACTATACAGAAATAGACAAATACTCCATATTTCTCGAATTTTTTGTGTAGGCGATCATCAGCTACATTGTACAATCACTAGCAAGGAAATAACAAAGTTTCAGAGCTCCACTACCAGTGTGGAGCTAGCTAACTTTAGTAGATTCCTTTCACCTGCGAAAATATATGCTTATATTTTGAAGATGAAATTTGCAAACATTTCAAATGAAACTTGCAAAAGGCTATCTGTTTCACATGGCCACACCTGTAAAAATGAGTATCTAGGAAACTTCTAAACGGCGTATCCGAACCGGGGCATGGTGGAAAGGTGGGACGCCAACTACTCCTACCACGAGGGCAACGCCATGGGCGGCGGTGCGGCGTTCGCCAACCCTAACGCGGCAGCACAGATGGCCTCCTGCGGTACACCTCGCGAACCACTTCGTTGAGCTGCCGCAGCTCGAGAGCCCGTCCGCGCCGCTCCCGCGGAAGAAGTCCTCGGCCGAAGAAGACGCCGTGGACGCTGTGGACCCCGAGGAGGAAGAAGACACCGTGGACGCTGGCCGCAGGCGGCGGCCAGGCAAGACCGCGCGTGTCGACAATGCGGCCACCACGGACTGGAGGGCGCTGGACAAATTCGTCGCGTCGCAGCCGGGGGAGGGCCGGCCGGGCGCGGCCGGAGCAGGCGCCGAACGAAGGAGGGGCAGGATGCGGGGAAGAGAGGGTCGGGGGCGGCGAACCTCGAGCTCCGAGCGGCGGCGGCGGCGGCGGCGAGACGGCGGGTCGGGGGCAGCGAGACGGCGGGTCGGGCTCTAAAGCGGCGGCGGCGAGACGGCGGGTCGGGGGGCGGCGCTTCTATCGATTGATCTGGCTCAGTGGGGGAAGAAAGGAAGGGGAGGAAGAAGGTGAAATAAATACACCCCCCCCTTTAACACCGGTTCGTGGCTGGAACCGGTGTTAAAGGGGGGGGCGTTTCCCGCGCGCATTTATTACCCCCCCCTTTAACACCGGTTCGTGGCTGGAACCGGTGTTAAAGGGGGGGGAGGGATTTTCGTTTTCGCGCGTATTTATTACTACACCCCCCCCTTTAACACCGGTTCCAGCCACGAACCGGTGTTAAAGGGGGGAGGGTGTGCGCGCGGGAAACGAAATAAATGCCCCCCACCTTTAACACCGATTCCAGCCACGAACCGGTGTTAAAGGGGGGGGGGGCATTTATTTCATGCATTAAAGGGGCTTTTTTAATTCAAAAAATATGATATGAATTTAGAAAATTCATATCTTTTTCATTTCAACTCAGAAAAATATGAATAATATATCATAATTTTCAGAAAAATAATATCTATCCATTCATGTAAATCATTTTATATTTAATTTACATGAAATTTTTTAAAATAATTAAAACACTTATTTCATGCATTAAAGGGGCTTTTTTAATTCAAAAAATATGATATGAATTTAGAAAATTCATATCTTTTTCATTTCAACTCAGAAAAATATGAATAATATATCATAATTTTCAGAAAAATAATATCTATCCATTCATGTAAATCATTTTATATTTACTTTACATGAATTTTTTTAAAATAATTAAAACACTTATTTCATGCATTAAAGGGGCTTTTTTAATTCAAAAAATATGATATGAATTTAGAAAATTCATATCTTTTTCATTTCAACTCAGAAAAATATGAATAATATATCATAATTTTCAGAAAAATAATATCTATCCATTCATGTAAATCATTTTTATATTTACTTTACATGAAATTTTTTAAAATAAATAAACACTTATTTCATGCATTAAAGGGGCTTTTTTAATTCATTTTGAGACAGTTACATAAATCCGAACTGGAACTGAAAATTAAGATACATAAAAGAACTGAAAATTAAGATATATAAAAGAACTGAAAATTAAGATACATGGCCAGATTAAGTAACAATCGGCCGAACTTGTTTCGGAATGTTGGAGTGATTTAGTCATGCTCCTGCCTACACCTGTAATACTCGCCACTGTAGTCGTCGTACTCGCCGCCGCCGTCATCGCTGTCGTCGTCGGGGTCACCGTAATTGAACCTCTGGAGAGTACGTGTGGGCTGGACTTGAGGGTAGCGCGTGGGCTGGACTTGAGGGTAGCGCAGACGGGGGTTAGAGTCGGCGGCAGTGTCATAGGCCATGACGCTCTGGAGAGTCCGACCGCGCCACCATAGCCGACGGCCGGCCTCGTTGAAGTTAGGAGGAGGTGGGCCGTCCTCCTCGTGCCTGGCGAGCGCCCTCTCATGCCGATCCACGAAGAAGGCTTCCCAAGTAGGGAAATAGTCGGGATGCCATCTGGGATTCCTCCGCTGCTCCGGCGTGAGCTCGAAGTAGTAGTGGTTCGTGATGGCCATCCGGCGCGCCACACCTAGAGGGACAGGAGGAACCGGCACGCCTCCGACGCTCAGCATCCAGCCGACGGGGACACAGTAGCCCGGCGGGCAGGGGTAGTTCGAGGCGCAAAGCGCCTCCGCCTCCCTGGGGGTTAGTGCTACGGTGGAAGCCATGGGAAAGAGTCTAGAGATGTGCAATGACAATGGAGGCCAACCCCCTACATATATATATAGTGAACTAGCGGGAAGAACTGGAGGGAAGAACTGGCGGGAAGAAAAATGGCGGGAAGAAAAATGGCGGGAAGAACTGGCGGGAAGAAAAATGGCGGGAAGAAAAATGGCGGGAAAAAATGGCGGGATGAACCTTTAGTCCCGGTTGGAGACACCAACCGGGACTAAAGATGAACCTTTAGTCCCGGTTGGAGACACCAACCGGGACAAAACACGAGTCAGCACTAATAATAGAGGTGAGTGCATGTCGACATTATGTCGTGCGGCGTGTACCTTGTCCCGGATGGTGTCACCAACCGGGACTAAAGATGAACCTTTAGTCCCGGTTGGAGACACCAACCGGGACTAATAATAGGGGTGAGTGTCGACATTATTTTGTAAGTGTCAACACTATGTCGAGCTGCTTGTACTATAAATAGGCATCCTTGTGAGTCCAGTCCTCCAGCCAGTTTGAGGCAGGGACACCACTACGGCCAGTTTCAGGGAGATGCCGACGGAGCCCAGTCCTCCGGCATCTCCGAGAAACTGGTCATAGAGGCACTCCCTAATATGTGAAATTAGTTAGTGTATTGATCTAGTTAGACAAGTTACAAAGTTGCAAGATGGTTTTCGAGAGCAGGGACACCACTACGACCAGTTTCAGGGAGATGCCGACGGAGCCCAGTCCTCCGGCATCTCCGAGAAACTGGTCATAGAGGCACTCCCTAATATGTGAAATTAGTTAGTGTATTGATCTAGTTAGACAAGTTACAAAGCTGCAAGATGGTTTTCGAGAGCAGGGACACCACTACGGCCAGTTTCAGGGAGATGCCGACGGAGCCTAGTCCTCCGGCATCTCCAAGAAACTGGTCATAGAGGCACTCCCTAATATGTGACCGCGCGCGTTTGGAGATCAGATCTTAATGGTAAGTACGACGAATCGGGACAACTTCTTCTCATACTCCCGGTCCATCCACAAGACATGTATTAATATTAAAAACATGAACTAGAGTTACATAATATGAGCATGAACTTCTTGGCATATGCCCTTCCTTATGATCGCTTCAGTCGTAACCATGGAGCATCTTCTTTACTTAACGGAATGCTTGGGTCAGTTTTCACTGTGAAGGGCGGAATTTCATCAAACTTATTATAATCTTCTGACATGTCTGTCTTGTCCTCGATTCCCACGATGTTTCTTTTCCCTGAAAGAACTATGTGACGCTTTGGCTCATCATATGATGTATTCGTTTGCATATTTTTTTCTTTTTTTTGGTCTGGAGGACATGTCCTTCACATAGAAAACCTGAGCCACATCATTGGCTAGGACGAATGGTTCGTCTAAGTTCTTCATAAGATTGTTGAGATCCACCGTTGTCATTCCGTACTTCTTGTCTACCTCAACCCCTCCTCCTGTTAGCTTGACCCATTTGCATCGAAACAAGGGGACCTTAAAATTAGGTCCATAGTCAAGTTCCCATATCTCCTCTATGAACCCATAATACGTGGTCTTTTGCCCATTGTCTTCTGCTGCATCGAAGCGGACACCACTGTTTTGGTTGGTGCTCTTTTTATCTTGGCCTATCGTGTAAAATGTATTCCCATTTATCTCGTACCCTTGGAAAGTACATACAGTCGAAGACGGTGTCCTGGCCAACAAGTACAGCTGATCCCCAACAGTGGTGTTATTCGTGAGAAGTCTTTGCAGCCAGCCGCCAAAACTCGCCATGTGTTCACTTATAATCCATTCATCAGACTGCCCCGGGTGTTTGAGGCGTATTAAATTCTTGTGTTCATTGATATACGGGGCAACCAAGATAGATCTTTGTAAAACCGTGTAGTGTGCTTGATTGAGAGAATGCCCGTCCCTACATATCATTGCTTTACATCCTAGGGTGCCTTTTCCACGCAGTCTCCCCTCATGTCGTGATTCTGGAACACCAATCGCCTTAAGGTCAGGAATAAAATCAACACAGAACTCAATGACCTCCTCTGTTACATAGCCCTTGGAGATGCTTCCTTCTGGCCTAGCACGGTTATGAACATATTTCTTTAAGACTCCCATGTACCTCTCAAAGGGGAACATATTGTGTAGAAATACAGGACCGAGAATGGCAATCTCTTCTACTAGGTGAACCAGGAGATGCGTCATAATATTGAAGAAGGATGGTGGGAACACCAACTCAAAGCTGACAAGACATTGGGCCACATCTGTTTGTAACCCTGGTAGGCTTTCTGGATCGATTACCTTCTGAGATATTGCATTGAGGAATGCACATAGCTTCACAATGGGTACTCGAACATTTTCAGGTAGAAGCCCCCTCAATGCAATCGGAAGCAATTGTGTCATAATCACGTGGCAGTCATGAGACTTCAGGTTTTGGAATTTTTTCTCTGCCATATTTATTATTCCCTTTATATTCGACGAGAAGCCAGACGGGACCTTGATACTGCTCAGACATTCAAAAAAGATTTCCTTCTCTGCTTTGGTAAGAGCGTAGCTGGCAGGAGTTAAGTGGCATCGTTTACCCTTCTCGTTCTCAGGATGCATAGGCTCTTCAGGGGCCTTCAGACGTTGCTGGTCCTGTCGTGCTTCCGGTGTATCTTTTGTCTTCCCATACACTCCTAGAAAGCCTAGCAGGTTCACGCAAACATTCTTCGTCACGTGCATCACGTCGATTGAAGAGCGGACCTCTAAGACTTTCCAATAGGGTAGGTCCCAAAATATAGATTGCTTCTTCCACATGGGCGCGTGTCCGGCATCGTCATTCGGAACAGATAGACTGCCAGGACCTTTTCCAAAGATTACTTCTAGGTCCTTGACCATACCAAATACCTCCTCACCGGTACGGAGGACAGGCTTCCTCCGGGGTTCTGCCAGACGTTTGAAATGCTTGCCTTTCTTTCTTACTGGATGCAGGTTCGGAAGAAATCGGCGATACCCTAGGTACACAACCTTCTTACATTTATCCAAATATACACTTTCAGTATCATCTAAACAGTGTGTGCATGCATTGTATCCCTTGTTTGTCTGCCCTGAAATGTTACTAAGAGCAGGCCAATCATTGATGGTTACGAAAAGCAATGCTCGTAGGTCAAATGGCTCCCCTTTGTGCTCATCCCACATACGTACACCTGGTTTGGCCCACAGCTGTAAAAGTTCTTCAACTAATGGCCTTAGGTACACATCAATGTCGTTGCCGGGTTGCCTCGGGCCTTGGATGAGCACTGGCATCATAATGAACTTCCTCTTCATACACAACCAAGGAGGAAGGTTATAGATACATAGGGTCACAGGCCAGGTGCTGTGACTGCAGCTCTGCTCACCAAAAGGATTCATGCCGTCTGTACTTAGACCAAACCTTAAGTTCCTTGCGTCACGTGCAAAGTCCGGGTACTCTCGCTCGACTTTTCTCCACTGTGACCCATCAGCGGGGTGTCTCAACATCGCGTCTTTCTTACGGTCTTCCATGTGCCATCGCAACAACTTGGCATGCTCTTTATTTCTGAAGAGACGTTTTAACCGTGGTATTATAGGAGCATACCACATAACCTTGGCGGGAACCTTCTTCCTAGGGGCCTCGCCCTCAACATCGCCAGGATCGTCTCGTCTGATCTTATACCGCAGTGCAGTGCATACCGGGCATGCATCCAAATTCTCGTACTTCTCACCGCGGTAGAGGATGCAATCATTAATGCAGGCATGTATCTTCTGCACGTCTAATCCTAGAGGGCAGACAACCTTCTTTGCTTGGTATGTACTGTCAGGCAACTCATTATTTCTTGGAAGAAGATTCTTCATTTTTACCAACAACTTTGAAAATGCGCTGTCAGTCACACCATTCTCTGCCTTCCATTGCAGCAAATCCAGTGTGGCACCTAGCTTTTTGTGGCCATCTTCGCAAGTTGGATACAACAATGTTTTGTGATCCTTTAACATCTGCTCCAGCTTCTCCTTCTCCTTTTCAGTTTCACATTCTTCCTTTGCATCAGTAATGGCCCGACCAAGATCGTCATCAGCGGGCCCATCTGCTCCCTCTTGATCTTCATTATCTACCTCCGTTGCATTATCATCATATTCAGGATACATATTATGATAGTTTTCATCATCCTCTTCTTCTTCGTTGGCTTCCATCACAACCCCTTTTTCTCCGTGCTTGGTCCAACAATTATAGCTGGGCATGAAACCAGATCGAAGCAGGTGGGCGTGAATGGTTCTGGTATTTGAGTAGTCTTTCTTGTTCTGACAGTGAACACACGGACAGCACATAAAACCATTGTGACCACGGTTTGCATTAGCCACAACGATGAAATTTTGGAGGCCCGTAATGTACTCGGAAGTGCGGCGGTCACCGTACATCCATTGCCGATTCATCTGCATTAATATGTAGTATATATCAAAAAATAATAGGGAGATGACCATTTATATATATAGTACATCAATGACACATGAAACTATAGTTGCCGACCTCGACCGAGACGGAAAGAGCAACAAGAAAGCTTATTTTGAGCTCTCGGGCATTTCACCGAACACCTCTAGTGCATATGAAAAAAACACAAACTAGCACTCTTCACACCCTCTTGCTAGGCTCCAAAATGTGAAAGAATGGAAGAGTGGGGTGTGTGTGGGCTGGGGTGGTGTCTTATATAGGCCCCCCCTTTAACACCGGTTCGTGCCACGAACCGGTGTTAAAGGGGGGGGGTGCGCGGGCCACTGGTGGAAAGACCTTTAACACCGGTTCGTGGCACGAACCGGTGTTAAAGGGGGGGCTCCTTTAATGCCGCAGAGGCCACGCTGGTACGGCCCCCCCTTTAACACCGGTTCGTAGAAGAACCGGTGTTAAAGCCCATTTTCGGGATCAACAAAAGCCCGCGTTTCCACTAGTGGGCTACGAGGCAGCCCTTTCCAGAGTAATGAGTTGCATGAGCTGGAACAACCGAGGGCTTGGAAATATGTCGGCCATTCGAGAGCTTTGCAATGTTGTGAAGCAAGGTCTTTGTCTCCTGTTGGTTATGGAGACGAAGCTCTCAAAAGAATAGTCGAAAGGCTACAAAATACACTGGTTTTGCTGGTTGTTTTGGTGTGGCCTCTGAGAGCCTGAGTAGTGGCATATCATTATTTTGGTCAGCATACGTGACTGTTAATCTAAAAAGACGAGTTCCTGGCACATTGATGTGATGGTGAGGAAGAATGATTCAAGCGTAGTAGAATGGAGACTGGTTGGGTTCTATGGACCTCCTAAAGCGAAGGATAGATAACCTAGTTGGATATTTCTTGGAACCCTCTTTACCATTAGGCATTCAACTTGATCTTTCTCTTTATTGCATCTTGCTACGATAATATCGAGATAAACCCTATTTACATATGATTATATCATTGTGGTTTTCTCTTCTCATGTACGAGTAAATTCTCATGGGCGTTGAAGATGTAGGGAGTTGGTGAGATGCGCTGCTCCAAGGCCTTGTAGGTAGGGATTTCAGCTGTGTGGCACTCCAGATAAAATTCCTGCTCTTTGATGCCGACGATGACGACTCTTGTGGGCGTCGTTACCTTCCATGGAGGCATTGTCGAGGAGTGTTTGTCCCTCCCTAGCCCACTCGGGTTGCTATCAAAACCAAGATTCGGGTTTGAATCAGCGATGACGACGTCTTTGAGGTTGTTACTCTATTGGGAGCATCGTTTTGGAGACTTGGCTTGGATGACCACATTGATATGGCACTGCTCTAGTGTTACCGCTGCTCATAATTGAACTTTAGAGGTGCAATGTACGCCATCGTCAGTGCGTCCAAGGCGATACCTTTCTCAGGGCAAACCAAGTTCCACTGCCCACTAGCCATCTCTTAGGCGGTCAAGGGTGGATGGTGTGTCGACATGAAAAGTTTGGTTGAAGATGTTGTTCTTCGGAGGTGTCCGACAATGGTTGAGACGCGACTTTGTTGTTTATTTTCAGGCGGGGCCTCTTTGCTTTGTGTTTTGTATGTGATGTGTGGTTGCTAGTCTTTCGATTAGCATTGTAAGCCAAAAGGCTCTGTATCGGCCTTCGCCCTCTTATTCTATGTGATTGATATGTCTCCCATGACATATGTTTGAGAAAAAAATCTATGGTCCTTATCATTGTCGATATTGTTACTCTGGTGCGCTGGTATTTTTGGCCTTATCACGACAATTTCTCGTGTGTCTACTAGTATAAGCTTTGTCTGACTTCGATGTTGGGGGGACGAGAACCGCAACACGTCTTTAGCTCACGCTGCTGTGTGTAGTCATTGCTCGTTGGTCTAAAACCTATTTGCACTTTGTATTACACACTGTGTTGATGATTAATCGGTGGAACTCGAAAAAAAAATACTCTTCGATATGCTCCTAGAGGAGGATGACCCAAACAGGCAACAGAAGTGCGCGGCCTGCAGAGAGACTTCTTCGCTCCGGATGAGGTAAACCACCAGAGGGCCGTTGACATCGACACCGGCACAAGTTTGAGCTGGATAATTAACGCGCTATTCTTCTATAGTGTCAGTTATGAGCATCACGCGAGCATTCCTTCGTGTCGCAGTCAAGCACCTCGCGCTAGTCGCCTCGAGTTAGCCGGCTGGATTCACAACTGCTTGGCCATATATCTACATCGATCCAAACCATTTCGACATCGATGGTGAGAGTTGGAGAAATCATTTGAATGATTTGACAGAAAACAGAATAGACTAACTAGTACATCGTATTGTACGGCCGTACCGCTGAACACATAGGTTGGGCGCCGGCTAATGGCCATCACCTTCGCGTATGACGAGGAGCCTTTTAAAAACTCCGGCGGCGGATGTAGCAAAATACGACGGCGAGTGCTTACATAGGCTCGCCGGCGACCGCTGTCCGTACCCCGCTAGCTACATCGCAGCGTCCATATGCATGGTGTGACTCCCGCCGCTTCCGTCTGTTCGGAATCCCAAACCCGGAGATGCCGATGGAACACTAAACAAACAAACAAACAAAAACTGCCTAGTTCAAACCGATGGGGTCGTATTATAATTAGCAAGTCACGAGAAATGTGGGAGTGTGACGGCATGTTATTAGAAGGTAGGTAGTTGCGTGCCATGGCAAGCAGCTTAGCAGAAGATATAGCTAAGCTCCTACTACTTCCCGCAAGGTTTCCATACAGTAGATGTTACGTACTCTGCTATGAACTTATTACCTAAGAAACTGTCGAACAAACTCTCTGTTTTGCGTCTGAAACTTACGAGCCTGACCTGAGGTCCGTTCGTTCGTCGCAGCTGACGCCAACACTAGACGGCCGGAAAGTAGCTATCTCTGCATGAGTGCAATATTCGTCACGCATGGTTCTCAATGTCTTCCTTGTCGCAGTCATGCAGAGATAGCTATAGCTTGCCGCCTGGAACTAGCCCGTCCGCCGGCTGCCGGCTGAATATTGCACTTGCTCATAGTCATAGTATGTCACTGGATGGTCCGACCATTTCGACCGAGAATTGCACAAATCAATTGAGCGATTCAATGAACGATAGAAAAAGCTACTAGTATCTACACCGTGCTTCGACGTGTACGTGGGAGCGGTTGTTGGCCAGCACTTTCCGTTCACCGGAAATACGTACTGAGAAGCCAATGTGCAGTGTGGTCGCAGATATCTTGTCCACTATCACTGAACCTACAACCAAACTTGCCACATCATTAATTCAACCAGGATTTGGCCCCGTCATACCTTTTGATGATCTTCTTATCTCTGTAAACATTATATTTGAGCAATAAAAACTGATCAGGTTTTCCTTAAATAAAATGTGCAACTAATAGTACATATCCGGCCGGCTGGCCAACTCCGATCTGATCCACCGACGACCCTCGTGGAGAACGCACGGTGGATCTAGGAGAAAACAATGGCGGGCGTTGTCCGTATTGCACCCTTTCGTCGCATACGTCCACGGCGCCCTGATGCCTGGTTACCCGAATCTCTTAACCTGGAGATGCCCTGCCAGTACAAGTACTAAACAAAACATGTAAACTACTTGGTAGTTGCGGCCTGGCTAGTGCTATAAACGAGCCAGCCACGATCGAGGATTTAATTGTGTCACCGCAGGATAGAAGCTTGATCGAATTCGCCCCAAAAGGAAAAAAAGAGGATAGCAGCTCGATCATCGGTAGTTGCCATGGCAAGCAGCAGCAGCAGCAGCTCTGATGTCGTTCCTGCCGTTTCAAAGAAGTAGGAAGTAGTTTCCTTTTTGTACCGTCTTGTGTACTGCTGATTTATATACCTGCATGTACTTAAGCATTATATACGTGAAGGTTAAACTTGCCATGCGTGTACGTTTTTCAGGCTGGTGGGCAAGGTGGCGGTGATCACGGGCGGCGCGAGCGGCATCGGCGAGCGCACGGCGCGCCTGTTCGTGAAGCACGGGGCCAGCGTGGTGGTCGCCGACATCCAGGACGAGCTCGGCGCGCGCGTCTGCGCGGAGCTCGGCGCGGAGGTCGCCAGCTACGTGCACTGCGACGTCACCAGCGAGGAGGACGTGGCGGGCGCCGTCGACCACGCCGTCGCCAGGTTCGGGAAGCTGGACATCATGTTCAACAACGCCGGCATCGGCGGCGCCGCGTGCCACAACATCCGGGAGAGCACCAAGGAGGACTTCGAGCGCGTGCTGGCCGTCAACCTGGTGGGCCCCTTCCTCGGCACCAAGCACGCGGCGAGGGTCATGGTGCCCGCCCGCGCGGGATGCATCATCGGGACGTCGAGCCTGGCGTCCACCATCGGAGGCGTGGCGGCGCACGCGTACACCTGCGCCAAGAGGGGGCTGGTGGGGCTGACGGAGAACGCGGCCACGGAGCTGGGCCGCCACGGGATCCGGGTGAACTGCCTGTCCCCGGCGGCGGCCGCCACGCCGCTCTCGACGGGGTACGTGGGGGTGGAAGGGGAGGTGTTCGAGGCGGTCATGGAAACCGTGGCGAACCTCAAGGGCGTGGGCCTGCGCGTGGACGACATCGTCGCCGCCGTGCTCTTCCTCGCCAGCGACGACGCGCGCTACGTCAGCGGCCACAACCTCGTCATCGACGGCGGCATCTCGGTTGCCAACACCTCCTTCGGCATCTTCAACTGAAGACTGTGCATGGATCATGCATCGATCTCGATCAGGGCCGTTTCTCGTCTGCTTACTTTATGTTGCAATTTCCTTGACGCCGTGCCGTGTGCTCTGTTTCACCATCATTTATGTTGCATTCTGGAAGAAATAATTTATATGCGCGCGAGTGCGATCCTGCCCTGTTCTGTGCTGTGTTCATCACTCATACAAAGATGGAGACGCACACGCACTAGTTAGATTGTATCTGGCGCTGTGTTCATCACTCATACTACAAAGATTGAGACCCGAGTGCGATGACCGCAAATTTACAGGCGTAGGTTTGGCACGGCAACTCCCGACAACAACACACATGTTAGGCGCCACCCGCTTCATCTTTGACCCTTGTCTTCTCCCCGGTTTTTACAAAGATTCAGCTGGATTGGTGAGATATAATTTTTTATATTTTGACCCTATACCAACCAAATACTCTTCCCCCGGCTTAGTTTATCTAGCCAAAATAAAAAACATTTCTGAGGCCCAAACTATGCGCTCATTTTCTCCGAGCGGCGTGGGTCAGTACATAATTCAAACAGGCCTTGGAGCATCTCTAGTCCCTCCCGTAAAAATCATTATTAATTCTTTATTAACTGTAAGACTTCCTACAAGTTGAATCCTTAAATGCATTTACAATGCCCTCCAAGAATTTTTACCTACTCTGGAGGTTGCGTGGCTCCACTTCCTAAACTTTTTTCTTCTATATTTCCCATATACTTGATCATACAAGCTCCATATAAATACAAAATCAAACCAAAATGTTTTAAAATAAAATTTTAATTTTACTCAGAATTTAGAGAAAAAGTAAACCAATAGATAGACAATCAGCAAATACATAATCAAAGTTGCAATATCATCCAAATAGTTCATGATCAAATCATCACAAAAAGTCCAAACATAATCAAAACATAAGGACAACTCCAACGGCGCCCCTATTTCGGACACCAAAAGTATCCGATCTTTCGGATGACCCGTGTATAGATGACCCGCGTATAGGCCAGAGGCCATGTATTAGCCTCGTCCGATTGAGGGTGGATGTGCACCCAACGGGACAAACCATATTTGGTCCATGGACAGAGCAACATTGACGTTCATTAATGGTGGCGCCTATATTCCCCAGTCGATGCGACACTTCATGATGTTCTTGTTAGAATATGTGACTGTATTGTGTTTGTATAGGTATACGGTCATATTGTATATTTTTTTTGTATGTGTCCATGTTGTTTCAGACTATGACTCCCTTTAATCCTCCTATATAATGAGCAATACAAGGCACCATTACGTGTGGTTTCTCCTATCTTATATGGTATCAAACGCAAAACTCTAACCAGACCGCGTCGCCCCCTGCTTCCGCCGCCTTCGTCGCCGATCTGCAAACCACCCACCTCCCCCTTATTGTCGCGCCGTCTATCTTGGATCCATGGGCGACGACGCTACACGGGCCGCGCAGGCCGCCAAGGAGAAGGAAGTTCGTGAGGCTCGCGAAGTTGGAGATATGCCTAAAAGGCAATAATAAAGTGGTTATTATTATATCTTTATGTCTATGATAAAATGTTTACATCTCATGCTATAATTGTATTAATCAGAAACTTTAATACTTGTGTGATTTGTAAACATAAAAGAGTCCCTAGTAAAGTCTCTTGTTAAACTAGCTTGTTGATTAATTGATGATCATGGTTTTCTGATCATGAACATTGGATGTTATTGATAACAAGGTCATATCATTAGGAGAATGATGTGATGGACACACTCCTATAGTTAACTGTAGCATAATATCAAGTCATTTAAATAGTTCATTTGCTATAAGCTTTCAAATACATAGTAACATAAATCCTTCGACCATGAGATCATGTTAATCACCATCACCGGATGGATGCTTTGATGACATCAAACACCACTTCGTAACTGGGTGGTTATAAAGGTGGTATTGAGTATTCTGAAAGTATGTGTCGAGGCACATGGATCAAGAGTGGGATTTGTCCATCCATATGACAGATAGATATACTCTGGGCCCTGATACGTCGTAAATATATCTATAATTTTTTATGTTCCATGCTTGTTTAATATCTACTTTGCTTTGTCTACACTTTGAGATATTTTTATATGTTTTCTAGGACTAACCTATTAACAAGATGCCACAGTGCCAGTTACCTGTTTTCTGTTGTTTTTGGTTCCAGAAAAGTCAGAAAATGAATATTCTCGGAATTGGACGGGACAAAAGCCAAAGTCAATATTTTACCGTGGGGAACACGGAGCCAGATGACGAGACGGAGGAGGGCCTCGAGGGGGTGTGGCGTCCCGCAAAAACCACTACTAGAAAATCGCGTTGTATTTGTGCATTGCATCATCATAACCGCATGCTGATGTCATCATGCCACATTGCATTTGAGCATCGTCATCATCATGCATGGTTTTTTGTCTAAACTATTTTCGAAACGCCTAGTTTTGTCTTCTAAATATTCCCGTCTTTATTCAAATTAAAATCCGGGTCTCCGGAATATTTTGCTTGTCTACCAACGGTTTTCAAAAGCCCCATTTTAAATATTGATACATTTATTTTATTTTTAGGGGCAGCCGTACCGGGCCGATCCGACCCAGTCGGCCACCCCAGTACAAAACCAGAGCCACCCCAACCCCTTTTTCTACCTAAACCTAGTCTACCCAGCCTCCCTCCACCTCACCCTGACCAATCCCCTCTCTCCACCTCGCCGAACCCCCTCCACCTCATCTCTCTTCCCTCACTCCATCCACTCGGCTCTTGCCACCTAACCACCCCTGGCCCACTCTCCAACCGGCCCCACCTTCCACCTCGCCCCTGGCCCCACCACCGGCCTCGATCTCTCCCCACCTCACTTCTGCCCGCGACCCCGTCTCCTCCCTTCCCTGGCTCGCTAACCACTCCGCCGCCGCCAGCGAGCAGCTCCTGCGGCCGCCGTCTCCCGGCCCGCGTCGTCACCAACCCTCCCCGCCGCCTCCAAGCTCTGCAGCAGCGCGGTGCCATCCTCCCTCAAGCGCCGCCACTCCCTATCGTCCTCCCCTTTGCGCCAAGCTCGACGCCTCCATGCGTCCGACCGCCGCCGCCTGGACAGCGACCCTGGATGCGCGAGACCATCTCCGCGCCCCCGTCGGCTTTCCCTCTCTGGCTCACCCTCCACCGCCGACACCGTTGGTCCTCCTCCCCGGGCACCTCCTGCACCCGCGGGGTCCTCCCTATCGACCTCTGCGCCTCGGAGTCCCGCCTCCCGTGTCCCCCTTCGGGCCCTGCAACTCATCCTCGAGCCACCAGCCGCCGTTGGGGCTCTGCTCGTCCCCGGCGCCGGATCCACCGCCCACCCTCCGGCGACGCCCGCTGCCAGCTCGCCAGGCACCACCTCGTCGCCGCCGCGTCATCTTCCCGCTTCCGTCCCCTCTGTCGGTCGAGCAGAGCCGCCATGGCTCCTCCCTCACCGGCCAGACGCCGCACCCCGCGTCTACCTCTCCTTTTCCTTCCGACGTGAGCGCCGGCTGCCGGTCAGCTCCCTGCGCCCCGCCGCCGTGGCCTTATCCTCCGAGCGCGTCGACAGCCCGTCTCCCCGGTGCCCTCCTCCCTGGTCTACGTCCGGGCCTCCGCCGCGACGTCGTGCCTGCAAGGTCGCCAGGCGCCGCCCGCCGCTGTTCCCCCCGGCCTCTCCCTCGCCACCCCGCTGGCCCCTCCTCGACTCCCGGCCAAGCTCGCAGGGCCCACCGCCGATCTCTCCCTCTGCTCGCCAAGCCCTCCGCGGCCGCCCGTCGAGCACCCCGCAGCCGCGGCACCGTGCGTCGTCACGACCCCCGGACCCGTCGTCGTTCCGCACGTCCGGTCGTGCGACCCAGTGCGTCTCCCAGCCACCCTCTCTCCTTGGCACCACACGTCCCCTGCAACGCGCGACAGTGTGCCATCGTCTGTACAATCGAGTACAAATATTTGGGAAGACCACCGACATCAAGTGTTGCAACAACAAGAACTTCCTCGAACGACCCCGGCCAAACAAGATTGTCCACTGACAAGACCTACTACGGCGCCGGACCCGAAAACCGAACCTCGACACGCCAAGTTCGCCGAGACCCCGTACCCGAGGGCCTTCGACGCGGAACCCCAAGATCTTCTCCTGGAGCGACGAGGTCTTCTTCACGGAACGCCAAGACTAGCTACCGCAGATCACGGACCCAGAGAATCCCCGGACGATGAGCTCTTCTACCTGAACCCGAAGACCGCAGATGCGACAATTACTTCTTCCCGGATCTGATGCCCGAGAACCCGGGCGCCCAGGTCGTCGACACGGATACGCTAAGTACTTCCTCGAGGACACCAAGTTCTTCACCCCTAACGCCAATACCGACCCGATACGAGGACACGACAAGATCTTCGCGACGACAAGATCGACACCGACCCGGGCGAATCCAATGCGCCCCCGACACCAAACCAGGTCCTTCTTCCCGGATGCGACAAGATCTACTTCCGTTGTCCGAGACCGATTCCGTCGAACCGTTTCCCCCGTCGAACCCTGAGACCGACCCCGAACCCCTCGGAGCCCCAAGATCGTCAGACTCATGTGTGACCCCTATTTGACACCCTATATTTTATAATATATGACATTATGACTTGTTGCATTTTATAAATTGTTCATGACGCATATCATGTGGTTTGGGGGCCTTATGCCGATTCACCTCATCATAAATATGGATGCCATATGCGGACAAATCTAGTCTAATATTGGCCCCATTTAAATTTGTGCATTGAAGCGGTGATATAATTTTGCCTTGTTAAGACAACATTTAAATTGCGGGGTATCTAAACAACTTGAACCTATTAATTAATTGTTGGGACCCCGGTTCCACTTAATATGGCATAATTGCATCGCACCTTGCCATGTCATACACCATACATGCATCATGCCAGATCTTCTGTCATAGTAATAAATAGTGCATCCGGTGTTTGTGCTAGTGTTTTGCTTCTTCACGGACTAGGCCGATGAGTTGATGCGAGTATCGATACGATCTTCGGATGAACCTTCGGCAATGTTTTCAGGCGAGCATCCCTTCCCCTTCTACCTATTTTGCATTTATAGTCTTTATTTCCTCCTGTTGATCTATTGCTATCTGTGTTGCGTTGCTCTAGTTTCGTACCCGTGATATCCCTTGCAGCCTCATATTGCCTTGGACACATCCTATTACCTGTTGTTTGGTAGATAGTGGGCCTTGCGTGTCGTAGTTGCTTACTCAAGTGCTATTGCGTGTCGCCAAGTACCACAGTTGTTGGAGTATTGCCGTATGTTTAATGTTGGAGATGATCAAGACTTTAATTCTTGTTTAATAACTAAAATTGAAGTAGGTAAATGCAGAGGCACAGGTGGGCAATAGATGTTATTTGGTTGTTAACCGTCCACTTGTGTCCCGTAGGACCCCGAGTTCTTGACACCTGTTCCAAGATCGAGCGCGCTAACCACAGGTGGGGTGTATGGGCACCCCCATCGATTTAGTACCTGATTCCAAGTACTGTACTGGGGGCCACAATTAGTTTGGGGCTTTATTACTATCCTGTACTTATGCCATGCTTTACTGCTTAATTTAAGATTGTGCGAGGAATGCACCTGTACTGTTTTGGAAGCGGAGTGTTTTCGCGGTATCGACAAGCCCAGTCACATTTTCGGGTTCCCGGTCGTTTACAGCCACTGACGCAAACCCTGAGTCCGTCTCGGAGACCGGCCGACTTCGTTGCGAGTAGCTTAGTGGGGTGGCCCGCCGTGCTTGCTTGGGTCTGGGAAACGTCGTGTCCGAAACCCCGTCGACATACCTTTGGGTGTATGTTTTGTGATCTTGTACCTACCTGATCTGACAACAAGGGTGTAGGTGCGTGTGGGAACTTTGGCGCACCCCTGCAGGGTTAAATCTTTTCGAGAAGCCGTGTCCGCGGTTATGGACGACTTGGAGCACAGTTCTCGATCATAGACAACTATAACTAAAGTTTACTGTTATAATTTGACTTGTATCCGATATGACTAGTAATCAGCTTCACTGCAACGGAATGGCTAAATAAAAGTACCAACAACTGCTGGGTTTGGGGATATCTCATGCTAATTGTATCTGACTAGTAAGTGTTGCAACTACAACGGAATGTTTTAACTAAAACTGCCCACTGCTTATTATATCAGGATGACCATCTATACCTGACTAGTAATTGATGCAACGATAACTGAATAAATAAAACTGCCAACGGTGTGAGTTCCTCGGTTGACTTCCTCGTTTGGTCTCGAGGGGGAAACACCAGGATGGGTATGTTTGGTGGTAGTATGAGGTTGGTTCCGAATAGGTCTTTCTTACCCCTCTCTGATAGCCGCCAGTTAAATCGAGTCTCTATAGGTTGTTAGTGCATGTTGCGCTGCCGCTTCAGTCCACCATACCTATGTAGGCGAGGACCGCCGAATTCTAGCCTCGCCGTGTACTGGCCTCAGTACTGGCCGCTCTCTCTTTTTCCTTTGCCCTTTGTAGGCACCCCTTTTGTTTAAGCAGGTTTTGAGATCGACATCGTTAGCAGGGTTACCCTTCCGGCTTGGCCTAGGCAGGGTTATGGACGCCATTGGTTATTCTTCAGGGCTCTTAGCTCAATTTGCATCTTGTCCATACTCGGACGCTATATCGTTTTAAAGGTGATTTGGATCTTTGTATTGTACATCTGTATTCTTGACTCTTTGAGTCGTTGTTGTATATATGTTTTGTGGGTTCCATCGAGGACTATTGTGTAATGATATTACTTCGTTTTCCACCCGCACGAAAGTGCCTGGTGGGCACCTTTGAATCGTTTCTATGTGGGTTTGGCGGGAAGCGCTAAAACTTGCATAGGGCCGATTCTGAGGGTGTTACAGGGGGGCACACCCCTGGCCGCGCGGCCAGGACTGGCCCGCGCCTAGGGGGTGCAGCCGCCTCGGGCACCCCCTCGGCCTCCCTCTTCGCCTATAAGAAGCCCCCGATACCTAAACCCTAAGTAACCGATCAATCTTCCACGAAACAGTCCGTAGCCTCCGCCACCATCGTCCCTAGATCGAGGGATCTGAAGCTCTTCTCGACACCCTGTCGGAGGGGAGAGATCATCCTGGAGGCCTTCTTCATCACCATGCCAGCCTCCGGTATGACGCGTGAGTAGTTCCACCTTGGACTACGGGTCCATGTAGTATCTAGATGGTTGTTTCTCCTCCTTTGTTCTACCATGTTTAGATCTTGTGAGCTCTGTTCATGATCAAGATCATCTATTTGTAATCATGCATGTTGTGTTTGAGGGGATCTGATGGATATTGAGATTACTATGTCAGATTGGTTAATGATTCTATCTTATTGATTCTATCATGTATGTGTTGTTTGAGATCTTGCATGCTCTCCGTTTCTAGTAGCTATCTTGGCCAAGTAGATGCTAGTGACTCCAAGAGGGAGTATTTATGCTCGTAGTGGGTTCATGCCTCTACTTTAATCTAGGGAAGTGATAGAAATCTCTAAGGTTGTAGATGTGATGTTGCTACTAGGGAGAAAACAACGGTCTCTTGTTCATGGAACAAGTGGGTTGTTTACTTTACACACTTTGCTTAAAGCAGTTATCTGTTGCTTGCAACTTAATACTGGAGGGGGTTCAGATGATAACCTGAAGGTGGATTACTAGTCATAGATGCAGTTGGATGGCGGTCTATGTATCCTGTTGTAATGCCCAATCAAATCTCATAGGATCATGAATGTCTAGTATTGCATTGTCATGCCTTGCTCAGTCCTGTCAATTGCCCCGCTGTAATTTGTTTACCCAACATGTTATGTTGTTTATCTTAAGGAGAACACCTCTAGTAAACTATGGACCCCGGCCAATCTTTACCATTGATACATCTTCCATTGCTATTGTTTACTTTCTACAAGCCACCATTACCTTCCACACCATACAGTTAATCCTTTGCTTTCAGCAAACCGGTGAGATTGACAACCTCACTGTTTGTTGGGACAAAGTTTTGAGTTTGTGTTTTGCAGGTTTCCAAGTTGCCAGCAACACCTTTCAGTCACTTCCTTCCTCCTACTGGTTCGATAACCTTGGTTTCTTAATAAGGGAAAACTTGTTGTTGTGCTCATCATACCTTCCTCTTGGGGTTTCCCAACGAAGCTCAACAGTGATCTGAGCTACACATCACCAGGCCCTATCGGTGGAATGTCATCCAGTTGGCTTGCAATCATGTGACTAGCTCACAAGGGATCACATATCACAAGAATGAGTAAAGAGTACTTGTCCGTAACGAGGTTGAACTAGGTATGCAGAGATACCGATGATCAAACCTCGAATAAGTAAAGTATAGCGAGACAAAGGGAAATTGGCATCGTATGTAAATGGTTCATTTGATCATGAAATAATCATAGAAATATTTGGGAGCCATATGAATTTATAGATTCCTCTATTGGTTATTGATCGGAGAAGAGTCTCGATCATGTCTGCATAATTCACGAACCGTAGGGAGACACACTTAAGGATTCGATGTTGTTTAGTATATATGGAATGTGAGTAAGAGACCAAAAATTGTTCAGAGTCTTGGATTGGATCCAAGAAATCACGAAGAGATCCAGAATGGTCCGGAGAATAAGATTCATATAAGGAAAGTCCAATTCCGGAATTCGGAAAAGAAGGGTCTAGAAGGTCCATCACTCCGGAGTGGTAAGGGTACATGGATGTGTCATACGAAAGTGGAATGGTTGCATCATGTCCTAGGTTACTTGGCTGGGCAATGGGAAGAGAGAAATCAAACTCTAGTTTGAAAAGTCAAATCCCAACATGGTTGCCTAGAGGAGGGAGGAGAGGAAACCCACTTAGGAAAGGTTTCCCTCCATCCCCTTGCCGCCGGCCTTGGAAGAGGAGTTGGGGGAGGACTCCCCTTCCCCTTGCCGCCTCTCCCTCCCATAAAAGGAGGGTAGGGGCACCCCTTGCCCCACACCTTGAAACCCTAGGTTGGACACCGCCCCTCTCAAGTCGTCACCACCTAGAGCCCCTCTAAAGTCGCCGCCTAGCACCTCCTAGACGCCAGCCACCTCCACCCCCTTGGCCTCTAAACCCTAGTTTCCAAGGGCCCTCTCTACTCCACCATACCCGCTTCGGCTTAGGCGAAGCCCTGCGGGATTTCCCCTCTACTTCCACCACCACACCGTCATGTTGTGGGAATCGCGAGGAGAGATATACAACCTCCGCTACCTGCTGGAACAAGGGATAGGAAGGTCTTCATCCAGTACCGAACATGTGACCGACTATGAGAGAATTGCAGGAATGCGGCGCCAAAAGGATCGTCTACATGATCTTGAGATCGTCAAGTGAACGACTAAATCAACCACGAGAATCCGATCTCGTTAAATGCTTTGGATCTTTGAGAGTTAGTACTCTATCAACTCGTTGCACCGATCTAATAGATTAGATCTTGGCTTGTGTGTGTTCATGCGATAGAATTTTTTTGTTTTCCATGCTGCGAACCCCTATAGTGGTATCAGAGCCGTGTTTATGCGTAGATTTGTTGCACGAGTAGAACACAATGGTTGTTGTGGGAATTGATGATTTTGTTGTTGATTGATTTTTGTGTACTTTGCATCTTGCGGGATGGTGGGATGAAGCGGCCCGGGCTAACCTTACATGACATCGTTCATGAGACTTGCTACACGCTCAACATGCAACTTGTATTGCATAAGTGGCTTTGTGGGTGTCTGTCTCTCCCACCATAGTGAAGATTCAATTTACAACGTGCGATTGATAATACTAGTATCAACATTGTGGTTCATGTTCGTAAGTTAGAATGGTTCTTATGTGAAAGCCCTAGCTACGTAAAACATGTAAAGAAAGATTAGAGGCGTCTAACTTGTATTTGCAAGGCTTGTGTTGTGATGTTATATGGCCATGATTGTGATTATATATGATGTATGCTATGATCCTTATTGTAAGTTGGCAACCGGCAGGAGCCTTATGGTTGTCTTTAAATTTTGTTTAAGACATGCGTGTCTATTACTAAAAGTAGTTGTAATAGTTGATGCTGGTGGACGACAACCATGGAGCAGCGTCATTGAATTTGACGTTACACCGGTGATGATGGAGATCATGTTCGTGCTTGGAGATGGAGATCGAATGCACAAAAAGAAATGCCATATCATATCACATATTATGAATTGCATGTGATGTTAATCCTTTTATACATCTTGTATTTCTTAGATCGCGACAGTATCATTATAAGATGATCCCTCTCACTAAATATCAAGTAATAAAGTGTTCATCCTTAGTAGGCACCGCTTCTAAGACTCGTCGTTTCGAAGCATCACATGATGATCGGGTGTGATAAATTATACGTGTGCATACAACGGGTGCAAGCCAGATTTGCACATGTGGCTACTAAGGTTAACCTTGATGATCCTAGAATGTACAGACATGGTCTCGGAACACGGAATACCGAAAGGTAAAGCATGAGTCATATAGATGATATGATGAACATGTTGATTGTTCGCCTTTGAAACTATATCATCTCTCGTGATGATCGGACTTAGTGTAGTGGATTTGGTTCGTGTGATCACTAAAACAATGTGAGGGATGTTGTTTTGAATGAGAGTTCAAGAGTAATATGATTAAAAGTTGAACACTATTTATCATAAATTAAATCGAAGTGAATTTGCATAGTTGTTGTAGTCATTGGCATCAGTTTACCACCTTACGCTTAGTTATAATTGAGATAATAGAACTATAGAATTCTGGATAGTTACTTTACAAACTGGTATCGTATTGTTTTGAAGTGTTAATCTAAAGTTTAAAAGTCCTATTGCTAACTTTTAGCATGTTCCATTTACTCCATGAAGTTTGATAATTAGTATTAAATCAAGAGTAACAACTCCAGTGTTAGTATCTAAGCTTCGTGTTTGTCTCCATGATACTTGATATTCAAAAGATTGTTTTAATACCAAGGTTATCTAGGAACTTAAAGAACTTTTCAGAAACCATCACCTGTGGAAGATATTATGATACCTGAAATGAAGTTTTGGTTACAACACGATAAAGTATAATATGGCAAAATTTATGTTCTCATATTTGATGAGAATTTGCAAAAGGTTGGAGACACTAGTCGTCCTAATCCTGGAAAAGGTTTTGGAGAGCAACATTATACTCACAATTCATCGTTATAAGCTAAAGTAGCTTGATCATGAAAATTGCCATGATAAGGATGAATATAAGATGTAGGTAAAATGTTTACTACACTAAAAGATTACTAAAGAATGGAATTTAAAAGAACGCCAAATATTTGATGATGGTGATCTACTTCAAAGTGCAAGTCCAAATACATTGGTATTTAATTATAGACGCTTTGGACTATGTGTCATGTGTATGGCTCGACTGTTGATGTTAATAGATTCTTTTAAAAGGAAAAGGAAAATGAAATGCTGAAAAAAATCTAAGAAATATTTGGCAAAAAAGAAAAGACTAGAATTGTTCAGCTTAGATATATAGATGATATACATGTATGGCTATATTATTTGCTTGTTAAACAATGTGGTTCTTGAGTATTGGATACTTAATTTGTTGGTGTGAATTATTATGTGAAACAACACAATTCATGAACTACAATGGCCTAAGTAACTAGTAAAAAAATATGTGATGATGTTCATTGAGAACAAATAAAGATGTGTTTCTCGTTGACATCAAAGCTTGCCTTCAAGATTTGTTTTTATCAGGTATTATGAGAATAAAAGGTTGTTCAAATAATTTTCATATTCCATAAAAGATGGATGATATACAATTCTAGTTGGAGAAATCACATCCATAAAACTAATGCTAAAAATGATGAAAGATAAATGATTGAAATATCACTTAGGAAGTTACATCGCTGTTTAAATTATATTGGAAAGAAAACATGAAGAAACTCCATGTGGATGGAATTTTTGAGTTTTTTATTTTGATAAAATGACGCTTGTGAAACTTTCCTAGAGATAATGAAAACTCCGTTCATAGGCCAAAAGGGAACGAATGACTATCTTATTGGAACTTGTACATATTGTTGTATGAATCCCATTATGTGTAGTCGAGAGCGATGGATTTCAACTTCATATGCTTTCTCCAAAATTTTGAGTGAATATATGTATATTTACCTAATAAGAATTAAGTATGAAACATTTGAAAAATGTTCAAAGACTTTCAAGATGAAGTGGAAAATCATTTTAATAAGAAAATGAAGAATTTATGATAGGATCATAAAGGAAGATATTTGAGTTACAAGTTTAGCAAAACACCTAATATATTTGAGGAATCGTTCCATAGATTTATCTTTTCGAAAACACCATAGTAGTATGGAGTGTTCGAGATATGTAATGAAACCTTGTTTAAACATGGTAAGATCAAAGGTGTCATTTATAAAACTGCCATTATATTTTAAAGATTAAAGCTTTAGAGACTACCGCTTTTACACTGAAAATATCTCCATCATCATCCGTTGAAATGACACCATATAAAGTTATGGTTTGGGGTAAAACCCAAGTTGTCCTTTCTTAAACATTGGTATGCTATGCATTAGTAAATATTTACAACCAAAGTCGGATGAGCATGTCTTTGTAGGTTATTTTGGATAACCATTGAGTATTCCTCCATAACACCGAAGACAAAAGTGTTTGTCGCTTAGAACGTCAAGTTTCTTAAGAAGGAATTTTCGTGAAAAGTTAAGTGGGAGGACAATAGAACTTTGATAAGGTTAAAATAACCTTAGCTATATGTGTTAAGTTGCGCAGCACCGGAAAGCGTCCCAGAGGCAGCAACAATGCTCATGGCTCACATGCCTCAAAGGTTATGGTCACGAAGGTCTAAGTTCCTATTGAATCAAGTAGGTCGGGTAAACAATCAAATACCAAGATTTGAGAGTTAAATCATTATTTGACAATGATGAACCAACTACATGCAAAGAAACGATGATGGGCTCTAACTCCGTCAGAATGGCTTGAAGCCATAAAAATCCGTGATAGTGCCATACACGAGAAATCAAGCTTTAAACTTGGAAGACCCTCCGGAAAGGTGTAAAACCTATTGGTCGTATATGGATTTATAAATAGACATGGATGTTTCACATCTATGAAATTGTCGACATGTCGGAAAAAGATTTTACGACAATGTTCAAAAGGTTGACTATGACAAGATTTGATCTTTCATAGCAATATTTAGTCTAGACAGATTAATATAGCAATCACTAATACGCCCAATTTGCATCACCACTCTATATCATAATTCACATCTATTCATTGATATTTGTATTATTATGTGGTATTACTTATGGTTTTTCATCTGTTTATGCATGTTGGATGATTCTTGGAGGATGGACTGCCGGAGTCTGGATTCTGATGGAAAAGAAGGCGTTTCGGTGCAATTTCGTGAAGATCAGAAAAATATGGAAACATATTATTTTACCAGAAGACGAAGGAAGCCAGAAGGAGGAGCGAAGAGGGGCCGTAGGGGGCCCACACCCCCTAGGCGCGGGCCCACCTGACCCCGCGCCTAGGGCAGGTGTGGCCCACCTGCCCGGCCTCCGACCCCGCCCCTTCACCTATATCTTCCCTACGAAACCCTAAGGGTAAGGGGGCGACCACAGATAGATTTCCGCCACCTCTAGGGGGCGGAAAACACCGAGAGAGAAAGATCTCTCCGGCAGATAGATTTCTATCGGGGGAATTCCTTCCCGGAGAGGGGAGATCGTTGCCATCAACACCGACATCAAGCTAGGCTTCATCGGGATCATCATCATCCACACCATCATCTCCACCAGCACCATCACCACCACTCCGTCCCGCTGTAACAATTGTGTTGGATATTGCTTTAGTTCTTAGGGGAAACTTTCCCGGTGTTAATTACTATTATAGTTGATGCTTGTGAGTGGAACCATTGGATTATTGTTTATGTTCAGATTGTTATCCATTATCATATCATCTTTGATATTGATCCATATGATGTCTTGTGAGTAGTTTGTCTAGTTCTTGAGGACATGGGAGAAGTCATGTTGTTATTAGTGGATCTGTGTTGAGTTATTATTCAATGGTTAGTATTTAAGTTGTGGTGCTATTCTTCTAGTGGTGTCATGTGAACATCGACTACATGAGACTTCACCATTTATGGGCCTAGGGGAATGCATTGTGTATTTGGCTACTAATTGTGGGGTTGCCGGAGTGACAGAAACCTGAACCCCCATTAGGACACCATTGCATAAGGGAGCGTAGGATCTCAGAGTTTAAGGCTATGGTTAGATTTATATCTTAATTACTTTCCTGTAGTTACGGATGTTTGCAGGGGGTTTAATCACAGGTATGTATTAGTCTAAGTAAGGTCGGTACATTAGCACAGGTTCACCCACACAACACTTACAACACCAGAGAAGAGTACTCAGCTATTTGAAGCGAAAGCACTTGACAGAATTCCCATGTGTCCTCGAGAACGTTTGGTCCTTATAAGTATTTCCACCGGCTTGTCCTTTACTAAGAAAGGATTGGGACACTTGTTGTGTTTTTTCTTTGTTACTTGCTCTTTGTTTTGTTGCCTTATCAGAAAACCACTAAAAATCCGTTCGCTAAGTATTCACAGGGATTTCCTACTCTATACCACTGTTCAGCACCTTCTGCTCCTCGTTGGGATCGACACTCCTATTTATCGAAAGTACTAGATACACCCCCTATACTTGTGGGTCTTCAACCACTACATATAATTTTGTTATATGGTAGTTGAACAAACAAAACAAAGTTCTTCTAATAGAATTGTTACCTAGGACATGTACATGACATGATCCAAAGGGTTTTGTTAATTCAAAGGATGCTAAAATATCATGCATACTTCAATGCTTGAAGTAAGCAT
This sequence comes from Avena atlantica, assembly GCA_910589765.1. Lineage (NCBI taxonomy): Eukaryota > Viridiplantae > Streptophyta > Magnoliopsida > Poales > Poaceae > Avena > Avena atlantica. The sequence goes on along the minus strand of OU342734.1, from coordinate 357,574,748 downwards.
CGTGGAGTTAGAATCTTCACCATGATGAAACTGTTAAAAGGTTTAATTTAATCGGAGACGATGAAGATGCTTGCATTTGCAAGAAATTAAGTGGGAGCGCTAAGACATATTTCTAATGCATTATGTGAAAGACATATTGTTGATTGGAAGTGATGTATCTTTTATTGACACAAGTTAAGAATTTCATCTCGATGAAAGACTTAGGAAAAACTCGAATGTTTGGCATCAATATCTATATGGATAGATTGAGACGCTAATATGGTTGTGCCAAATGTACATAGATGATATATTGAATGAGTTCAATATGGAAATGACAAGAAAGGTTCTTGCCATACAGAAAGGATTGAATCGAGATTTAAGTGTATTGACACTTAGTAAGTGAAACGATATTCAAGTGTTTTGACACTTGGTGAGTGAAATCACAAGAATATTTTAATTAATCATACCATGATATGTACAATCCAGATATATCCTATGCTCTAAATGTTATGATCATATACCAGAATGATTCATAAGATGATCATTGGACGATAGTAAGGATATTCTTATGATCTTTGCAAGAACTAAGAATATGTTATTTTTTTAGAGGTGACAAATAGATATATAGTTCATTGTAAAGTGATACATTGATACTAGTTTTTGTCACAAAATATATAGTAAGTTTATCTCAATTTAAACTATAGGTGGCACAATGTAATAGAAAGGAGATTCTATAACGGATTTGGATGAGTTCCAAAGTTAAGACATTGTGACAGATACTACAACAAAAGGCTAAGTATATGACTGCCATTGTAGCAGCAAAAGAGGGCATTTACATCAAGTAGTTTGTTATCAAACTAGGTGTGGTACACAGCGGGCTAGTACTATGAATATATATTGTACGACAATTGCATCAACATGTTTTAACCCCAAGGAACTAAAGGTCTCACCAAAGGACCAAATTTATACAATGCCATCTCATTGGAGAATGAGTGATGCGTAGAAATGCAAAGACATGCAAATACACACGGACCTGGAAGTGTCGGATTAGAAGATTATGTTTACCACTAGCATTCGTGTATATACAACACCAAAAAGCCATAGGTGTTTAATGCACAAAGTTTTTAAAACTAGATTATTGACTCTACTGCAAGTGGGAGGTTGTTGGATGTAACACCCTCAGAATCGGACCTATGCAAGTTTGAGCAAAATTCGCCAAACCCGCATAGAAACGATTCAAAGGTGCCCACCAGGCACTTTCGTGCGGGTGGAAAACGAAGTAATAACATTACACAACAGTCCTCGATGGGACCCACAGAACAGATATATATAACAACGAATCAAAGAGTCAAGAATACCAATATAATATACAAGATCCAAATCACCTTGAAAGCGATAGAGCGTCCAGCTACGGACAAGATGCAAATGGGGCTAAGAGCCCTGAAGAATAACCAATGGCGTCCATAACCCTGCCCAGGCCAAGCCGGAAGGGTAACCCTGCTAACGGCGTCGACCTCAAAACCTGCTTAAACAAAAGGGGTGCCGACAAAGGGCAAAGGAAAAAGAGGAGCGTCAGTACTGAGGCCAGTACACGGCGAGGCTAGAATTCGGCGGTCCTCGCCTACATAGGTATGGTGGACTGAGCGGCAGCGGCAGCATGCACTAAACAACCTATAGAGACTCGATACAACTGGCGGCAATCAGAGAGGGGTAAGAAGGACCTATCCGGATCCAACCTGAAACTAACACCAAACAAACCCATCCTGGTGTTTCCCCCTCGAGACCAAACGAGGAAGTCAACCGAGGAACTCACGCAGTCGGCAGTTTTATTTATTCAATTATAGTTGCGACAATTACTAGTCAGGTTTAGATAATCATCCTGATAAAATAAGCAGTGGGTCATTTTAGTTAACCATTCCGTTATAATTGCAGCAATTACTAATCAGATACAGATGGCATGAGATAACCCGTAAACCCAGCAGTTGTTGGTACTTTTATTCAGCCATTCCGTTGTAGTTGCGATACTTACTAGTCAGGTACAACGGTCGCAAGCGACACGACAAACAAGCAGTTGTGGGCAGTATTAATTAGCCATTCCGTTATAGTGAAGCTGATTACTAGTCATTATAAAGTCAAATTTATAGCAATAAACTTTAGTTATGCTTGTCTATGGTCGAGATACTGTGCTCCAAGTCGTCCATAACCGCGGACACGGCTTTCAGAAAGTTTTAACCCGGCCGGGGTGCACAAATAGCAACACACACACGATCAACCTCGGAAAAACCAAATCAAAACCCAACGAGGTCTTCACGACAGAGCAATCACAAGATTCAGAAATATTTCAGGGGGCCACCCCTTAAGTAGATCCGCAACGAAGTAAGCTAGCTCCGAGACGGACTCAAGGTCTGCGACAATGGCTGTAAACGACTGGGAACCCCAAACGGGGCTTGTCGATACCGCGAAAACATTCCCCTTCCAAAACAGTACAGTGTGCAGTACCTCGCACAATCGTAAATAAAGCAGTAAAGCATGGCATAAGTACAGGATAGTAATAAAGCCCCAAACTACTTGTGGCCCCAAGAAATAAGACGGAATCAAGCTCTGGCTAAGGGGGCCCATACTCCCCATATGTGGATAGCGCGATAAATCAAGGAACAGGTATCAAGTACTCGGGGTCCTGCGGGACACAAGTGGGCGTTCGGAAACCAAATATTTTCTATCACCCACCGATGCCTCTGCTTACTTACTTCAATTTTTAGTTGTTAAACAGGAATTAAAGTGCATAATAAGTAAAGCCATGATCATATCCAACATCAACATGCGGCAATACATCAACAACTGTGGCACTTGACGACACGCAACAACACTTGAGCAAGCGACTACGGCGCGCAAGTCCAGCTATCTACCAAACAACAGGTAATAGGAGGCGGCCATGGCAATATACGGCTGCAAGGGATATCACGGGTACGAAAACTAGAGCATCGCAACACAGATAGCAATAGATCAACAGGAGGGAATAAAGACTATAAAAGTAAGATAGGTAGAAAGAGGGAGATGCTCGCCTGAAAACATTGTCGAAGGGTTCAACCGAAGATCGGGGCGAAGCTCACATCAACTCAACGGCCTTATCCGCGAAGAAGCAAAAACACTAGAAGAAAACACCGGATGCAATATTTAAGATCGGCAGAAGATCGGCATGATGCATGTATGATGTATGGCATGGCAAGGTGCGATGCAATTAGGTCAAGGTTAAGCGAAACCGAGGTCCCGACAACTGATTATATTGTTCAAGTTATTTAATTACCCCGCAAATTAAATGTTGTTTAGCAATACAACAGATGGAACCGGTTCGCTACACATGTTTGAATGAGGCCAATATGAGGCTAGATTTGCCCGCATATGGGCCCCATATTTAATTAAGAGGTGAATCGGCATAAGGCCCCCAAACCACATGATATGCATGCGAGATGAACAATTAAATATGCGGCAAGTTGTTATTATATATAAAATATAGGTCACGGAAAGAGGTCACACATCTGGGGTCGAAGGTCTTGGTGGGTTCGGGGGTCGACGGGTTCAGGGTCCGGCGAATCGGTCTCGACGGGAAACAAGGTTCGGACTCCGGGGTTCGGGGTCTTCGGATCTGTGAAGGAGATCATGGCGTTCCGAGGAGATGATCTCGGCGTGCCTAGAGTTCGGTCTTCAATCCCGGAAAGGATGTCTTGCGGTTTTCCCGTGAAGGTGATCTTGACGCTCGATGCCCGTGAAGTAGAACTTGGCGTTCCGCGGCGATGTGCTCGTTGTTCTGTGTGGCGATCTTGGCGTCCGGTGGACCGGTCCTCGGGGTCGATCTTGGATCTCGGCGCCGGAAGATCTTGAGGTTCCATTGGGGTTCGTCGAGGTTCGATGCCTTCGGCTCCGTGAGGAAGATCTTGTGGTATCCTTGATGGAGGCCTTGAAATTCTTGGTCGAGGATTCGGGTGTCGGTGACGGACTAGGGTCGAGGCTTATGGTGCGGATCCCCATGAGCTTGGTCGGCCAGATCTGCTTGTGCGCGCGCGACGTACGACCACAAGGAAGGCAGGGGCCTGGCGATATGACTCTATGCGGTAGGTGTCAAGAGGAGCAGGGACATGATGGTGTGATGCTCGCGGTAAGGCAACAGCGGCACAAGGCCCAAGGATCATGGTCGGAGACGCATGCGGCGGCCGGGAAAACAAAAGAAGCAGGGGCATCGGGGATCGAGAGCAGAGAGAGGTGGGTTCCACGGGATGGATGGGGAGGTGGCGTCGGGTGGCCGAGAGGAGCGAGCGGCGCGGGCGGACAGAGGAGGTCGCGGAGGCGGTGACTCCCGCTCGTGGCGGCGCTCACATGTGGGGCACCACCGGTGGTGGCAGGGTGTGATTGGTGAGGGAGAGAGAGGGGTGAGGTGGCGTGTTCTGATTGGGTGGAGTGAGGTGGCCAGGGGGTGTGGGTAGTTTTCTGGGTAGCTATAGGAATAAGGGGTGGGACTGGTTGGACCGTTTAATTTCTGGGGCGGTCGTTCGGGTCAATCGGCCCGTTCGACTGCCCCGCTAAAATAAATATAAATTTTATTTATTTCAAACAAAGCTTTTGCAAACCAATATCGGGCAAAACAAAATATTCCGGCGACCCGGATTTTGATGTTTGAATCAAGAGGGGGCGTTTTAGAAAGCAAAACGGGTGTTGCGAAAATAGTTTTAGCAAACAATGCATGATGATGACAATGCAATGCACAAATTTAACGCGATTTTCTAGTAGTGGTTTTGCGGGATGCCACAATTCGACACCACTAACAAGGGATCTCGCCCTCGAGATCCGCCTCATGGTACCGGAAGGGAGGTCGGTGATCTGCGTCTTCTCGCTTCGCGTAGATCCTCGCGACACCACTAACGAGGGTTCGTCCTCCATCTTGAAATCGGCGTCACCACCAACAAAGAGTCGTTGTCCCTGATCGTCGAGAGCGCACTCCGGAGAACCAAAGGACGAAGATAGAGGCATCAACGATAAGGCTACCCCTAACTTCCGTTAGAAGAGGGAAAAGTTACATCGATCCACCAGTTCGATGTACAGAGTGAACAGTAAGAGTCGGGTAGGGTGATCAGTCCATCCCGGACCCAACTATCAACTCTATACATGGGTAGGAGAATCAGGCAACTCAACTCTCGAGATTTAGACTGAAGATCTTCATAGGTGGTATACGGAACAAAGGGATGCTGCCAGCAGAAATCGTATGAAAGACTCACTGATTAGGTTTCGCGATGGTTCCATTGGCATGAACACACGTGCTCAAGGTCGACTCCAACTTCACCAAAGCTCGTCCTTCTCATATGTTTTTCAACGACACTGATATCCAGCAAGGAACACATATGGATAAAGATTTCAAGAACAAAAGATCGAGGAAGGGTACAACAGACAAGTTGCAGATTGATGATCGTAGCACCTCCGTTACAAAAGGGAGAAAGCAAAGCCCTGAAGGTACGACGGAAACCCAACCACGAGAATTCCTGGACTCGAAGAGAGAGAAGAGAGCAGATTCAAAACACGTCGAGGTAAGAGGAGAATAGCAGAGGGGTAAGGAGTAAAATCAGACCTAATCAGAACTATCCAACCGATTTTTGCAAAATAGTTTTGACACTCTACTTCGGCCGTTAGCTAGGTTATCCTACAGGCTGGACTTGTGGGGTATCGCAACAGCTGAGCTCTGATACCACTCTGTAACACCCTCAGAATCGGACCTATGCAAGTTTGAGCAAAATTCGCCAAACCCGCATAGAAACGATTCAAAGGTGCCCACCAGGCACTTTCGTGCGGGTGGAAAACGAAGTAATAACATTACACAACAGTCCTCGATGGGACCCACAGAACAGATATATATATAACAACGAATCAAAGAGTCAAGAATACCAATATAATATACAAGATCCAAATCACCTTGAAAGCGATAGAGCGTCCAGCTACGGACAAGATGTAAATGGGGCTAAGAGCCCTGAAGAATAACCAATGGCGTCCATAACCCTGCCCAGGCCAAGCCGGAAGGGTAACCCTGCTAACGGCGTCGACCTCAAAACCTGCTTAAACAAAAGGGGTGCCGACAAAGGGCAAAGGAAAAAGAGGAGCGTCAGTACTGAGGCCAGTACACGGCGAGGCTAGAATTCGGCGGTCCTCGCCTACATAGGTATGGTGGACTGAGCGGCAGCGGCAGCATGCACTAAACAACCTATAGAGACTCGATACAACTGGCGGCAATCAGAGAGGGGTAAGAAGGACCTATCCGGATCCAACCTGAAACTAACACCAAACAAACCCATCCTGGTGTTTCCCCCTCGAGACCAAACGAGGAAGTCAACCGAGGAACTCACGCAGTCGGCAGTTTTATTTATTCAATTATAGTTGCGACAATTACTAGTCAGGTTTAGATAATCATCCTGATAAAATAAGCAGTGGGTCATTTTAGTTAACCATTCCGTTATAATTGCAGCAATTACTAATCAGATACAGATGGCATGAGATAACCCGTAAACCCAGCAGTTGTTGGTACTTTTATTCAGCCATTCCGTTGTAGTTGCGATACTTACTAGTCAGGTACAACGGTCGCAAGCGACACGACAAACAAGCAGTTGTGGGCAGTATTAATTAGCCATTCCGTTATAGTGAAGCTGATTACTAGTCATTATAAAGTCAAATTTATAGCAATAAACTTTAGTTATGCTTGTCTATGGTCGAGATACTGTGCTCCAAGTCGTCCATAACCGCGGACACGGCTTTCAGAAAGTTTTAACCCGGCCGGGGTGCACAAATAGCAACACACACACGATCAACCTCGGAAAAACCAAATCAAAACCCAACGAGGTCTTCACGACAGAGCAATCACAAGATTCAGAAATATTTCAGGGGGCCACCCCTTAAGTAGATCCGCAACGAAGTAAGCTAGCTCCGAGACGGACTCAAGGTCTGCGACAATGGCTGTAAACGACTGGGAACCCCAAACAGGGCTTGTCGATACCGCGAAAACATTCCGCTTCCAAAACAGTACAGTGTGCAGTACCTCGCACAATCGTAAATAAAGCAGTAAAGCATGGCATAAGTACAGGATAGTAATAAAGCCCCAAACTACTTGTGGCCCCAAGAAATAAGACGGAATCAAGCTCTGGCTAAGGGGGGCCCATACTCCCCATATGTGGATAGCGCGATAAATCAAGGAACAGGTATCAAGTACTCGGGGTCCTGCGGGACACAAGTGGGCGTTCGGAAACCAAATATTTTCTATCACCCACCGATGCCTCTGCTTACTTACTTCAATTTTTAGTTGTTAAACAGGAATTAAAGTGCATAATAAGTAAAGCCATGATCATATCCAACATCAACATGCGGCAATACATCAACAACTGTGGCACTTGACGACACGCAACAACACTTGAGCAAGCGACTACGGCGCGCAAGTCCAGCTATCTACCAAACAACAGGTAATAGGAGGCGGCCATGGCAATATACGGCTGCAAGGGATATCACGGGTACGAAAACTAGAGCATCGCAACACAGATAGCAATAGATCAACAGGAGGGAATAAAGACTATAAAAGTAAGATAGGTAGAAAGAGGGAGATGCTCGCCTGAAAACATTGTCGAAGGGTTCAACCGAAGATCGGGGCGAAGCTCACATCAACTCAACGGCCTTATCCGCGAAGAAGCAAAAACACTAGAAGAAAACACCGGATGCAATATTTAAGATCGGCAGAAGATCGGCATGATGCATGTATGATGTATGGCATGGCAAGGTGCGATGCAATTAGGTCAAGGTTAAGCGAAACCGAGGTCCCGACAACTGATTATATTGTTCAAGTTATTTAATTACCCCGCAAATTAAATGTTGTTTAGCAATACAACAGATGGAACCGGTTCGCTACACATGTTTGAATGAGGCCAATATGAGGCTAGATTTGCCCGCATATGGGCCCCATATTTAATTAAGAGGTGAATCGGCATAAGGCCCCCAAACCACATGATATGCATGCGAGATGAACAATTAAATATGCGACAAGTTGTTATTATATATAAAATATAGGTCACGGAAAGAGGTCACACATCTGGGGTCGAAGGTCTTGGTGGGTTCGGGGGTCGACGGGTTCAGGGTCCGGCGAATCGGTCTCGACGGGAAACAAGGTTCGGACTCCGGGGTTCGGGGTCTTCGGATCTGTGAAGGAGATCATGGCGTTCCGAGGAGATGATCTCGGCGTGCCTAGAGTTCGGTCTTCAATCCCGGAAAGGATGTCTTGCGGTTTTCCCGTGAAGGTGATCTTGACGCTCGATGCCCATGAAGTAGAACTTGGCGTTCCGCGGCGATGTGCTCGTTGTTCTGTGTGGCGATCTTGGCGTCCGGTGGACCGGTCCTCGGGGTCGATCTTGGATCTCGGCGCCGAAAGATCTTGAGGTTCCATTGGGGTTCGTCGAGGTTCGATGCCTTCGGCTCCGTGAGGAAGATCTTGTGGTATCCTTGATGGAGGCCTTGAAATTCTTGGTCGAGGATTCGGGTGTCGGTGACGGACTAGGGTCGAGGCTCATGGTGCGGATCCCCATGAGCTTGGTCGGCCAGATCTGCTTGTGCGCGCGCGACGTACGACCACAAGGAAGGCAGGGGCCTGGCGATATGACTCTATGCGGTAGGTGTCAAGAGGAGCAGGGACATGATGGTGTGATGCTCGCGGTAAGGCAACAGCGGCACAAGGCCCAAGGATCATGGTCGGAGACGCATGCGGCGGCCGGGAAAACAAAAGAAGCAGGGGCATCGGGGATCGAGAGCAGAGAGAGGTGGGTTCCACGGGATGGATGGGGAGGTGGCGTCGGGTGGCCGAGAGGAGCGAGCGGCGCGGGCGGACAGAGGAGGTCGCGGAGGCGGTGACTCCCGCTCGTGGCGGCGCTCGCATGTGGGGCACCACCGGTGGTGGCAGGGTGTGATTGGTGAGGGAGAGAGAGGGGTGAGGTGGCGTGTTCTGATTGGGTGGAGTGAGGTGGCCAGGGGGTGTGGGTAGTTTTCTGGGTAGCTATAGGAATAAGGGGTGGGACTGGTTGGACCGTTTAATTTCTGGGGCGGTCGTTCGGGTCAATCGGCCCGTTCGACTGCCCCGCTAAAATAAATATAAATTTTATTTATTTCAAACAAAGCTTTTGCAAACCAATATCGGGCAAAACAAAATATTCCGGCGACCCGGATTTTGATGTTTGAATCAAGAGGGGGCGTTTTAGAAAGCAAAACGGGTGTTGCGAAAATAGTTTTAGCAAACAATGCATGATGATGACAATGCAATGCACAAATTTAACGCGATTTTCTAGTAGTGGTTTTGCGGGATGCCACATTGGATATATGCCCAATAGGCAATAATAAAGTGGTTATTGTCACATCTTTATGTTAATGCTAAATGTTTGCATCCCATGCTATAATTATATTAAACGGAAACATTAATACTTGTGTGTTTTGTAAACATAAACGAGTCCCTAGTAAGCCTCTTGTTAAACTAGTTTGTTGATTAATAGATCATCATGGTTTCCTGATCATGGATATTGGATGTTATTAATAACAAGGTCATATCATTAGGAGAATGATGTGATGGACACACACCCGTAGTAAGCATATCATAAGATAAAGTCATCTAAAGTTCGTTTAATACAATCTTTTAATCACATAATAACCTAATCCCTCGATCATGAGATCATGTTAATCACCAACACCGGATTAATACTTTGATGACATCAAACACCACTTCGTAATTGGGTGTTTATAAAGGTGGCATTGGGTATTCTGAAAGTATGCGTTAAAGCGCATGAATCAAGAGTGGGATTTATTCATCCATATGACGGATAGATATACTCTAGGCCTTCTCAGTGGAGTGTCATCCAATTGGCTGTCAAGCATGTGACTAGGTCACAAGGGATGTCACATCATAGTACGAGTAAAGAGTAATTATCGGTAACAAGGTTGAACTAGGTATAGAGATACCGATGATCGAACCTCGGATAAGTAAAGTATCGCGCAACAAAGGGAATCGGTATCGTATATTAATGGTTCATTCGATCATGAAGTCATCGTTGAATATGTGGGAGACATTATGGATCTCCAGGTCCCGCTATTGGTTATTGATCAGAGAGGTGTCTCGACCATGTCTGCATAATTCACGATCCGTAGGGTGACACACTTAAGGGTTCGATGTTGTTTAAGTAGATATGGAATGTGAGTTGGAGACCAAATGTTGTTCGGAGTCTCGGATTGAATCCAGGACATCACGAGGAGATCCGGAATGATCCGAAGAATAAGATTCATATAAGGAAAGTCATTTTCCGGGGTTCGGAAATGTTTTCGGTGTTTTGACCAGAAGCTTCTAGAATGTTCTAGAGGGACTACCAGTGGTCCCACCACCCTAGGAGGGGCCACATGGGGCGAAGGTATGCTGCGAGAGCCATGGGCCAGCCGCACCATGAACCAAAGGGTCAAACCGGCCAGTACAAGGAAAGGGGCAAAATCCAAATAAGGAAAGAGGAGAAAACTTGGGGAGGGGGTCCCCCTCTCTCCCTCTTGGACGAGTTGGGGAAGGACCCAGACAAGGGCTAGGAACCCTTGGCCGCAGCCCCCCTCTATATAAAGAGGGGTGGGGGTGCACCCGTCCCTGGCGCCCCAACCCTAGCCACCACCTCCTCCCTCCTCCATCTTCTTGTTGCGGCTTAGGCGAAGCCCTGCAGGGATTTCTCCTCCACCACCATCACCACGCCGTCGTGCTGCTAGGATTCCGAGGGGATCTACTATCTCCGCTGCCCGCTGGAACGGGGAGAGGAAGGTCTTAATCGACTCCATACGTGTGACCGAGTGCAGAAGCGCTGCCAGAATGTAGCGCCGGAAGGATCGTCAACGCGATCTTGAGATCGGCAAGTGATCGACCACATCAACCACGAGATCCGATCTCATTAAACGCTTTGGATCTACGAGGGTTAGTTCTCTACAATCTCGTTGCACCGATCTCATAAATTAGTTCTTGTCTTTTCCATAAATTATAGATTGGATCTTGGTTTTATGCGTTCTTGCGATAGATTTTTTTGTTTTCTATGCAACAAACCCTACACACCACTACTAGGAAGGTACCCATGGCGCATGTCCTAAGTGGTGCGCCACCACTATGTGTGCACCATGCTGGTAAGGGTCGCACCCCACTTACCCGTGGTGCCCCCGTGTGCAATGCACCACAGGTAAGTGGTGTGCGACCTATTACCAGTGGAGCACCACTATGCTATGCGCCACGGGTAATGGGGTGCAGATTTTCAACTCCACCTCTTGAATCGCCCTTTTTGAGTTATAAAAAATAAAAATAATAGATATTAAAAAAATAAAATCCTTTGATATTTATGTAGGTAATGTGGTCTAGTTTGTAGGAAAAATAACAAACATGCATTTTGATTTTTTTTGCCAAAAAACTTTATGCCAATAAAATCCTCTTGTCCATTCCACTAGTGATCGCCGTCGCTGGTGTCTTGCTCGCAATGGTGACTATCTTGTTGTTAAAAGGAGAAGCCAACACATGGACACAACGACTCATAGATGAACTTTTTTGGTACATGTGTAGTTGTTATTGAAAGAACATGTGGGCCCCCATGTGTGGTTTTGGTAATTAATGACAATCTTTATGGACTAATGTGTGTATTAAGTTATACTTGTAGGAATTGTCCATTGGCATCGCTTGGAGCTTGTGTCGGCTTCAAGGTCGATGAAATGAGAAGAAGATATGTTGTGCAAGCTCAAAATGCGCAATCTTTAGAAGATCTCATGTTTGATGCTTGCAATCCTCGGTGATCATGGATCGATGATGAGGAAACAAGAAAGGCGTTCCATCTTGAGAAGGTAAAGATCGTCTACATCGAGCTCAAGTGGAATGATCAAGGCAAAGGTATAATCTTGATAGGTTTTCCCTTTTGCCGGTCTTATATTGTTAGTGGAAGACCGGGTTTAGGATAGATAACCGTACTATCAAGAGGGGCTCTCGAATGAGTAACTCGATCACATCGTTGGGAGAGAAATCAAACCTTTGCATACTTGCATCATCGTATTTGGTTGTTATTTGGTCTTATCCATGTGAGGATATAGAGCTTGTGGTAATCTCCATAACAAGCTCTTGTTCATCAAAATCGGATCCCTCTTTTATATCTTATTGCGATTTTGATCTATGCGGTTTTTCGGTTTCTCACCAAGTGAGGTATCTCACATTATTATACTTGATACATTATCACTTGGTGATAACCAATATTTTCACCTTTTATAGGGAAGCTCATGTCGTCCTCTTTCCAACGCAATTGGAATCAGGTCGATCGGAGTTACCAATCAAAAGTTATAGCCGTTTGAATATCTGCTCGTCTCCTAGGTACCAAAATACGGTAGTACCACATTTTAGTACCTAGCAAGGCAGAAGGTTTTGGAAAGTTGTCAAAATCCACTGCCGGGCTAGGTACCAAAAAGCGGTAGTACCGCATTTTAGTACCTAGCGCAGCAGAAGGTTTTTTTACTTCATCATTTGGATCTATCCTCCCTTGCTGGACTATGATGTTTATTTGCATGATCTTATAGAGGTTGTTGTCCTCTTCGAAACGATCCCAAGATCATCGAAATCGGAGTCCGGATGCAAAAGTTATGGTTGTTTTCGTTCTGTGATGACCGGTAGTACCGGACCAGGATCCGGTAGTACCGCATTTTGGTACCGGGGAGCGCAGAGAAAAAATGTGTTTGGAGCCCCAGGAACCCCAGGAAATGTCCGGTAGTGCCGGGAAAGTCCGGTAGTACCGGGAAAAAGTCCGTAGTACCGGGAATCGCGTTTTTGGGCTGCAACGGTTGGATTTTGGAGGGACCTATATAAGGGGCCTTCTTCCCCAATGGTTCCTCAACCATTCTTGCAAGTTTTCCCCTCCATTGTTGACCTTCTTGATCTTGCTTTCTCTCAATCCCTCCGATGATTCTTGCATATTCTTGAGGGATTTGAAAGAGGAGATCTAGATCTACAATCCCACCAATCAATCTCTCCTCTAAGTGAGGGGAACATATTGGGATCTAGATCTTGGAGTCTTTTGTGGATTTCCTCCATTGTTCTTCCTCTCTTATTCCCCCATAAGCTTTTGTAGCTTTGGTGGAATTTGGGAGAGAAGGATTTGAACACCTTTGTGGTGTTCTTGCCATTTGCATTTGGTGCATCGGTTTGAGTTCTCCTAGGATGATTTTGTTTGAGTTGCTCATTGGAGCTTGTCCCTCTTGGGTTCTTGGAACCCTAGACAGTTTTGTGGCCTTGGTGGCATTGTGGCCTTGGTGGCATTTGTTGAGGCCTTTTGTGGCATTTGTTGGGAGCCTCCAATTAAGTTGTGGAGAAGTGCCCCATCCTTGTGAGAGGTTCCGTTGCCACCGACAAGTGCACCGATAGTGGAAGCGTGGATCGATCCCGTTGGGTGAGATTCACCGGAGAATAAGGGAGGCCTTTTGTGGCGTTGGTGGTTTGATACCACCCCCTCTCCAAACGAGACGTACTCCATGTTGGGAGGAACTCGGTAAAATATCGGTGCCCCTGCGTGCCTCGGTTATCTCTATACCCTAGCTCTTTACTTATGCACTTTACATTGTGATAGCCTTCGTGCTTGAAGTAATATATATCTTGCTATCACTTTGTTGCTTTTATTGCTTAGCATAAGTTGATGGTGCACATAGGTGAACCTTAGTTGTTCTAGGTTGTGCTTAACAAAGTAAACACTGGTTTTATTCCGCCTTTGTTGAGCCACTCTAGGAAAAGTTTTAATCTCCTATTCACCCCCCCCCCTCTAGGCGACATCTGTATCCTTTCATTTATAGCTCGGGCTAAGAGAACCTCCACTCGTTGGGCGTTCACAGACAAAAATCTGGTGCTATTTAGCGCTAGACGGATATAAATTCCGGTTTCAGAATGGCCATTTTCCCACCCACGTCTTCAGGCGTGGTTCCAGGCAACGCAAACTCGGTGAGTTTTCATCCAAATTCGGCTCAAATTCGAATAGTGTTCGGCATAGTTCAGCATAAATATGAATACAGAGCAATGTTCGACATAGTTTGGGATGAAATTAAATATATTTCGGCATGAAATTAAACATAGTTCGACATAGACTAAAATACAACATAGTTCGGCCTAGTTCGGACAGATCATGCTTAGCATCTACATGTTGCACGTGCGCATCCATATGTGCTCAACCAGACCATCCTACAGCTGTTGATGCACTACCAGATCTCGGATCTCCTGACGCATGGCGAGGAAGGCAGCCTAGGTTGGTGGCACTGTAGGGTTCGCATCATAGAAAACAAAAAATTCCTACGATGGGAACAACTATGTACCAAAATCTATCTACTAGATACAATCAACGGGCGAATATACATCCGTAGAGAACATACCCTTAAAGACTGACAAATCTTAACGAGTTAAACTCATGGTTGATGTAGACGATCTTTTGCCGATCTCAAGATCGAGAGGAAGTCCTAGCACCGCAAATCAGCGGCGCATCCGTGCTCGCACACACATCCAAGGCACCGAGCAACCTCCGCCTCCTCGCTCCAGCGATGCAGCGGAAGCACAACTCTTTCTTGTCGAATAGCCACCTGAAACATGTATCTCGCTAGTCCGAGACCATGGGAGATAAATGAAGGGAATATGCCCTGAGAGGCAATAATAAAATGTTTATTATGTGTATTCCAAGTATATGATAGATGTTTATTTTGCATGCTATAATTGTATTAATACGGAAACATTAATACATGTGTGTTTAATAAACAAACAAAAAGTTCCTAGTTATGCCTCTCTCATAAACTAGTTCGTTGATTAACAAGATGATCACGGTTTCCTGATCATAGACATTGGATGTTGTTAATAACGAGATCACAACATTAGTTTAATGGTGTGATGAACATTCATCCTAAGTATAGCATTACGATCAAAGTCATTGAGTTTATATTGCTATAAACAAAATACGAAGTAGTCCTAATCCTTAGACCATGAGATCATGCCAATCACTAACACCGGAAGAGTTTCTTGTTGACATCAAACGTCACTCCGTAACTGGGTGATTATAAAGATGGCTTCAAAGCTACTAAAGTGTTATGTTGAGAATCATGGATCAAGAGTGGAATTTGTTCATCCCGATGACGGATAGATATGCTCTGGGCCCTCTCGGTGATATCACATTGGTTAGCTTGCAAGCAAGTGATTTGATCACTAGAATGTTATATCACGGGAACGAGAAAAGAGTGCATGTCAGTAACGAGATCAAACTAGGTATGGAGATACAGATGATCGAATCTCGGACATGTAATATATCGTGAAACAAAGGGATTAAGATACAAGCATAAAAGGTTCCGACGATCACAGGAAAAGTCATCGTTGAATGTGTGGGAGTCAGTATGGATCTCCAGGTCCCGCTACTGATTATTGATCGGAGAAGGGTCTCGATCATGTCCGCATTATTCGCGAACCGTAGGGTGACACACTTAAGGGACACTGGCATCCAGTTGGAGCAAATGTTTCATGCCGAAAGAATAAACAAGCGCAGGAATTTATTTCACTAGATACCGAAACAGGTTTTCGGGTGAAATTGCATAAAGTGGTTATGCATGTGAAATGGAATTCTAGCAAGGGGTTATTTGTGAATGTTTGTCATTAAATTAATTGACGAAATTCTGAATAAAATAAAAGAGTTTTATTTAATGAGAGTTTGCATTAAATTTGGTGGAAATTTAATGGGAATTTGAGTGGACTTTTGAGTGGAGGGAATTTAAAGGAATTTTGTGAGTGGAGTGTCCACCCACATGAAGAGGGGAGGGCAAGGGGGCAGTCCCCATGCGCCGGCCACCCCCTTGGGGTTCCCCCCTCCTCCTATAAAAGGAGCCCCCCTCCTCACTTGTCTCTCACACCTCCTCGTGAAGGATCTCTCTCCCCCTCTAGAATTTATTCCCCATGGTCTCGGACTAGCGAGATACATATTCCCGGTGGCTATTAGGCAAGAAAGGGTTGTGCTTCCGCTGCATCGCTGGAGCGAGGAGGCGGAGGTTGCTCGGTGTCTTGTACGTGTGTGCGAGCACGAATGCGCTGCTGCTTTGCGGCGCTAGGACTTCCTCTCGATCTTGAGATCGGCAAGAGATCGTCTACATCAACCACGAGTTGAACTCGTTAAGCTTTGTCGGTCTTCAAGGGTATGTTCTCTACGGATATACATCCGCTCGTTGTTTGTATCTAGTAGATAGATCTTGGTACATAGTTCCCATCGTAGGAAATTTTTTGTTTTCTATGCTGCGAACCCTACAATAAATACTAGAGGGGGAGAGAGATTGTAACATCCCAGCATTAGAGCTTAGAAATAAGCTGAACCCAGATGTTTGCATTGCATTCATGCATAGAAAATCCAAATAATTTTCGCGCTTTTAAAATAGAACTTGTCAAAGTGATTGAAGCTTCTCTTAACTTGATGGGATTGAAGTAGATCATCAAGTTAACTGCTGTAAGTTTCAATATGACCTTTGCTAAAACCCTTACTTAGTTAAATATGATTTGGTCTAAGGGTAAACCAGATATGACAAATGTCACTCATAATACATTGCTTAAATGATTCATATATGATTATTAAGGGATCATATCATACTATTCACCATATCAACCTATGAATACTAAGTTAAGATTACCACTAGAATTTATAAAAAGAAAATGCAATGATTAATCTTGACCTATCTTATCCTTATCTATTCTTACTATGAGTATCATAGTAATTCTTAACTTTAAACTCTTTAATGAGTTGAAGATGGAAAGAGACTAAGTCAAGATCATCTACTATATATCTTCTTTCTATAGCAATCTTTATGGAACTTATTTCAATATCTGTTGTTCATCAATGTTGGATAATTCCCCATTGATTCACAAATTCTTTAACTATCAATCTTTGATCTACTATTTCTTGATATTATCATAACATCTACTTAAATCTTCTAATGAGGGCATAGTCCATTAATAACCTTAATCCAATATGAGATACTAAGAAGATAATTTCCAGACAATGAAAAGTAGGATTGATAAAGCCCTGCTTAGCCAACTAAGAACTTAAGCAATAAATGATTAAAGTATTATAGTGGTAATACTTTGAATATTGAATGCTTATATTTAGTATAAGTAATACTGGTGGGTAGAACATGATTGGAACCTTAGTAGAGATAAGTGATCCTAGAGTAGTCATTGTAAACCACATAAATATAATTCAGGGATTGAAGTGTGAGTCATTAGAGTTAAGTGGATATAGGATGATGTTATTCAATTAAAGCTATTATAGCATAGAGTTTTAGAAGGAGTGTTATTCATCTTAAAGGAAAGTCAACTTTAGAGAAGGGTGGTTGGATGCATACAATTATTAGAGAAATATTAGTGATGGATGATTCAGAGTGGAGTTTGAAAGGAACTACTTGTTGGATTAAAGATTTTCAATAGTAGAAGAGTGGGTATAATCAAGCAAGTATATAAGAAAACTATAAAATATTTTAGTATCAAACTCATTTGATTCATCCATGAGTTTAGAAGGTTGATTAGTGAATGAGAATAGTACTATGAAGTAAACCTCATCATGTTAATCATGATGATAGATAGAAAAAGGTAGTATATCTAGGAAAGGAATTCTTTAATAAGAAGTCTAGAATTATGAATTATGGAAGATAGTAATATTTGGTAAACAACCAACTTCAAATCTTAAACCAAACATAATATCCCTTTCATGTGATTGATCTATCATCTTATATTCATATCACTTTATAGAAATATTTTTCAAGAGAAAATCACATAAGAACATCTCTATTAATTCCAACCATCATAACTATATGTGATTAAGTATATCTTTATCAACTCCTTCTTATAAAACATTCTAATTATAACTTTCTATTTTATAAAAGGTGATGTCATCAAATATCACAAACAGAAGACCATATGCTTAGTTATTAATTCTTTACTCATATCCATAAAGGAATCTAAGTATATTAAAAAAACTAAACCCTAGGGTAAATCTTCATAATTCAAAACCTTAAATTTCTTTGTTTATCACAATAGAATATATACAATGCCATTTTCCAAATTAATGGAGTAGTAATACCCATATTAATTTCCTTTAGATTCATCATCAAATAATGATATAGGATCATTATACATATAAAGAAATTATATTCCAACTCTAAGCCAACTAGAGTTAAGTCTTACAAACAAATAAGAATACATCATTTAAGAAATACATAATTAAAAGAGGAGAGAAAAATAATAAGAAAGGTTTCTTCAAATTATTAAAAAGGAGTTCATGTTGAGAAAATAAAAGAAATATAAAAAGATTATATAATAAAAGTTCACAAATGAGACTAAATATATATTAGTAGTATTGCAAATATCTAGCAAATAAATCCTACAAAGAAAGGTTCAAAATATAAATCAAATTCAAATCTGAATAAGAAAACAGAAAATAGAAAAAGGGTGAAACAAATAAAAACACTACCTGGCCGTGGCCCAACACCCCTATACTTATATGACGCCATATGCAGCCCACAAAAGCCCAGCACCGAGCCTAGCTTGTTTCTATCTATGACTAACGAGTGGGGTCAGAAAAGGACCGCGGGTTAAGCTGAAAGAATCGTTAGGGGGTTATCCGCAAAACAGTCGTCGTCGTCATCATCACGCACATAGACAACTCGCTGAAGGAGCTCGCCGCCGCTCGATGCCGTCGTCGTCAGCCGTGCGCCAAGATGCTCGCCTTCGTTCCAGAGGGGAATAAGAAGGCCACCGCGACGCCCTGTCTCAATCCCTATCCCTAATTCCTCCTTACCCTCTCAGATACGAATGGAACCGAAACCCTAGCTCACCGGAGCCACCCCTCGCCATCGAACCACATCTCCCCACACCCTTCCAAGCAGCCATGGAGAAGCGTCGTCCTCCGTAGATCCTCTGAGAGAAATCATGCATCAAGGGGAGCACTAAAGCGGACGAATTTGGCCGTTCTTATTCGCGGCAGTTCGTCGGAAATCTTCTCAAAGAGCTCGCCTCCGACCGCGCCTGTCCTCGCCAACCTCTTAATCATCATCAGGGTGAGTTTCTGAACCCTCTGGCACCTTTAAATCGCTTTATCTCGTTGTAAATCGCCGTCTCACCATGTGCCACTGTCGACCACCGTCGGAGCTCGACGGAGATGAGGCTCCGATGACCATTTCCGAGCGGCGCTGCCACTTTAGGACTCGGCACGATGCACTAATTCGAACTAGGCTTATTTTGCTTGCTAGGGCGCAGTAGATCGTCGCCGACGACCAACCACTGACGGCGATGGTGGTGCTGATGCCATAACTACGTCATGCTCACCTCATGATCGAACCACGTCGGCTCATTTGACTAGTATTGCCTCGCGTGGATGATGACATGGCCTTTGGGCCCATGTGTCATCGACTGAGAGTAGAGAAAGGGTCACTAACAAATACATTTCATTTAACCAGGGTGCTGAGGTGGCCATTGGCCCACTAGTCATTGACTGAGCCTAGATTGAAGTGCGGTGTAAAAAGTATTTCCTGTTTAGGAAATAAATAAAATGTTATAAACCCAATTAATAATATTTCAGAAATCAAATAAAGGATTAAATCTTGTTTAATTGGTAACTTTTGATCTATAATTCAGAAAAATGTGTATAATATATGAAAATTTGTAGAAAAATAAAATCTACAACTTAAATCTATTATCAAATATTAATATAATGATTATTTAAATAAATATTATTTAACAAAGGTTTTATAAATAATAAAATTTTGAAAATTCATATTTTAATAATGGTAAATGTTAATAATATAAATAAAATACCAAAAATCTTAGAAAAATAAAAATTATAATTTGAAACTATAATCATGTATTATTATTTCACTTAAGTAAATATTTATTATTTATTAAGTAATTATAAAGTAATAAGAATTGTAAAAATCATATCTTATTATTTATAAACCACAAAAATAAATGTAATATACCAAAATGATCACAAAAATAATATTTACATGTTAAAAATCTAATATTCTACTTTTGAATTAAATAAAAAAATTCAAATAATTGAATAACTCAAATTTAAACTTATTTACTTAATTAATAATTCATATAAGAATGAATAAAATATGTCAATATTTCTAAAATGAGTAAATTAAGTTTAATTAATAGTATTAGTCTTAAATATTAATAATATAAAGCCATAATGGTTTAAAAACATTAGAAATATCTTTTTATTAAATTATCTTCAACCTTAAGTAAAGATTATATTCTCAAATGATTCCTATTTATGATGAAAACTTTAAAGAACACCTTGTGAATAAATCAAATACTTTCCATCTATGTTAACTACCAAATTACAAAAACTACCACAACACTATAGAAAGTTCAAAAGTAGTTAAGTGACAATATATCTTGATTTATAAACTATACTCACTCATCTATAAAAGGTAAATGATACTACTCCACTATAGAAGCAAGAAACTACTACACTAAGTAAAAGGATATTCAATCTTAAGTAACCTAAAGAAAACATTCCAGATACACAAGATACAAAGGTTATAAATATTATACTTTCAAAACTATCTATATTTTAAAGTTAACTTTAGTCTCCAAGAATCTAAATAATACAATAAACATTACTATATGTTTTATAGTTAACTTTGGTCTGAAGTAGTTAAGTTATAAAAACATCTCAAACCCAAACCATTCGAGCAAACATAAACAACAACTACCCAACTCAACTAACCACAAAGCTTGTCTAGACCTTAGAAGAGAAACCTTTTCTTTGAAGGTTATTCTTTTTGCCACTTCAAACAAGCACTCTTACATAAGCAATTTTGACTAGTATATCATAAGTATATATTTTACTACTGCATACGTGTTACTCACAACCACTCATAAACTCTAATAGAAGCACAAATGTGAAACCTATCCAAAAGAACCACACATTCCAAAGTAACCATTTCCGGAAACCAAACCCTAGAACAACGTTATACCCGGGATTTACGTTTAGAACATGCATTACATTACTTATGCATAAAAGCATATTGCTTCTTTAAACATTAGTCCTTACCGGACCAATGATGCTGATTTCAGATTTTGGATCTTATACATTGACTCGAAGACCGTGAGTGCATAATCTTGCAATCACAAAAGGCAAGTTCACACTTTCCCATGTCCTTTGTTTATTTTCTATAAAGTATTTTACAAATCCAGTGTCTGCATTTGAAAAAGGTCTAAAACATTATTTTTGATAATAATGTGAACTATTGGTTACTGATCGAGGGTGATCAGCTAATCTATTAAATCTGACAATTGGAATACCACTATTCAGAAAAAATCACCTAGGACTTAACAACCAATGTCGCCAGTGTTTCTTGCGCCGTATGTTACGCGTTGACCATGAGATTTGGAATGGGACGGAGAAGTCAGCTGTATCTTCTTCCTCTCGCATGAAGCCGGATTTGCAGGTCGTGGCTGTTATCTTCGTAGCGTGCATATTAATTGGTTATTCATAGAGTATATGCAGCATATGGGTGGGAACCCTCATCGTCCCACGATAGTTCTGGCATCTAACGGTTTGTACAAACCTTTGCTGTAATCCTTTATGTGGGCATGGTGTACACCAAGGAGGCATGCGAGGTCGCGAAGGGGGTAGTGATTGGCTTGGATCATCTTCTGGGCCCCACATCATGGAATTGTGGACGGGAATAAGCTACCCGGTTGTGCAACAAAGAGTTGATCTCTCATGGGTAAAGTAACGCACCTCTGCAGAGGGTAAGAACTGTAACTTGTTACTCCCTGTTCCGGAAAGGAGCTGCGAATGCGGCGGGAAAGGAACTCCATGAAAGTTCTGGTAAACCCGTGAAGGCTGACGGACATAGCTTTTCAGAATAAAAGCAACCTTTGAAGAAATGTTTATGAAAACTTGCATTGCCTACGACCTACGGTCTACGGCTGTAGTTATAGTGCATCAAACACTCCTTTTCTAGTGAATTTGCTGAGTATGCTCGTACTCAAAGTATCTTCTTAACCCTTGCTAGATTCGGAAGTTGGAATAGTCAACAACCACATCAAGTTATGCTCCAGGACTTATCAAGACCAGCTAAAGTTCTTCAATGAAGACAAGGAAGTCAACAAATACACCAACTCAAGTGAAGACGAAGTTACTAATTAGATAGGAATATAATCTCTAGCCAAAGAACCTAATTCTGTAGTGTATTGCTATAGCAGCAATGCCAATCCCTTAATTAAAATACTAGTCCTAATAGTGTAATAGTCTTGCGTTGTTTATTTTTTATTCTTCTTCGTAAGAAATTCTTTCTCTCTCTTTAACCTAGAGTGTTCTCTGGATCTTGTGTAAAGAGTGAGTTGTAACCTTTAGCCATGTATTGGACCCGTTGTGTTTCTGTTGTGCCTTTCTGAGGGATGTAATACTACTGAACGGTGTTTCATTGGTGTTATGTCAACGACTATAGTATACTACATCATGTAGTGGTATGCTGGGTCACAGCAGAGATCCTTCACGAGGAGGTGTGAGTGAGAGAGAGGGGAGGGGCTCCTTTTATAGGAGGAGGGGGCACCCAAGGGGGTGGCCGCCGGCCATGGGGAATTCCCCCTCCCCTCCTTCATTCATGTGGGTGGACACTCCACTCACTCAAATGCCTTTCAATTCTCTCCACTCAAAAACCCACTCAAATTCCCATTAAATTTCCACCAAATTTAATGCAAACTCTCATTAAATATTTATTCAGAATTTTATCAATTACTTTAATGACAAACATTCACATATAACCCCTTGCTAGTATTTCATTTCACATGCAAAAACACTTTCTGCAATTTCACCCGAAAACTTGTTTCGGTATCTAGTGAAATAAATTCCTGCGCTTGTTATTCTTTCCGGCATGAAACCTTTGCTCCAGATGGATGTCAGTGTCTCTTAAGTGTGTCACCCTACAGTTCACGAATAATGCGGACATGATCTAGACCCCTATCATATCAATAATAAGAAGCGGGACCTGGAGGTCCATATTGACTCCCACACATTCAGCGATGACTTTCTTGTGATCGCGAGAACCTTTTTATACTAGTATCTTAAGCCCTTTGTTTCGTGATATATTACATGTCCGAGATTCGATCATCGGTATCTCCATACCTAGTTTGATCTCGTTACTGACATGTACTCTTTTCTTGTTCCCGTGATATAGCATTCTAGTGATCAAATCACTTTCTTGCAAGCTAACCAATGTGATATCACCGAGAGGTCCCAGAGCATATCTATCCGTCATCAGGATGAACAAATTCCACTCTCGATCCATGGGACTCAACATAACACTTTAGTAGTACTAAACCCATATTTATAATCACCCTGTTACGGTGTGATGTTTGATGTTATCAAGATACTCTTCCGGTGTTAGTGATTGACATGATCTCATGGTCTAAGGATTAGGATCACTTCGTATAATGTTATAGCAATATAAACTTAATGACTTTGATTGTAATTATATACTTCGGATCAATGTTCATCACATCATTACACTAATTTTGTGACCTCATTATTAACAACATCCAATGTCCATGATCAGGAAACCTTGATCATCTTGTTAATCAACGAGCTAGTTTATGAGAGAGGCATAACTAGGAACTTTCTGTTTGTTTATTAAACACACATGTATTAACGTTTCCATATTAATACAATTATAGCATGCAAAATAAACATCTATCATATACTTGGAATATACATAATAAACACTTTATTATTGCCTCTCAGGGCATATTCCCTTCAGTCTCCCACTTGCACTAGAGACAATAATATAGTTACATAGTGATAAATCTAACACCCATGGAGTTCTGGTGTTGATCATGTTTTGCTCTAGGGAGAGTTTTAGTCAACGGATTTGCTACATTGAGATCCGTATGTACTTTACAAAGCTTTATATCTCCATCCTTGACATGCTCGCGGATGGAGTGAAACCGGCGCTTAATATGCTTGGAATTCTTGTGAGACCTTGGTTCTTTGGCATTGGCAATGGCACCACTGTTGTTACAATATATCACCACTGGGTCCAATGCGCTTGCAACCACACCTAGTTCGGATATGAACTCCTTCATCCAAACCGCTTCCTGAGCCGCTTCCGAAGCAGCAACATATTTGGCCTCTGTTGCTGATCCCGCCACCACGGGTTGTTTGGAAAACCTCCAACTAACTGCTCCACCATTCATAATAAATACGTATCCGGATTGAGACTTAGAGTCATCCGGATCGGTGTCAAAGCTAGCGTCGACATAACACTTAGCGACGAGCTCTTCTTCACCTCCGTACACGAGAAACATATCCTTAGTTCTTCGCAAGTACTTAAGGATATTCTTGACCGCTATCCAGTGTTCCGAACCTGGATCCGATTGGTACCTACTAGTCAAACTAATAGCATGTGCCACATCTGGTCTTGTACATAGCATGGCGTACATTATAGAGCCTATGGATGAAGCATAGGGGACTTTGTCCATTATCTCTCTTTCTTCCGCCATAGCCGGACTTTGAGTCTTACTCAATGTCTTGCCTTGCAACATAGGTAAGAACCCCTTCTTACTTCCGTCCATTTTAAACTTCTTTAAAATCTTATCAAGGTATGTACTTTGCGATAGCCCTATTAGGTGCCTAGATCTATCTCTATAGATCTTTATGCCTAATATGTATGACACCTCACCTAGGTCCTTCATTGAAAATTTGCTGTTTAGATAACTTTTAACACTGTTTAAAAGATCTATATCATTTCCGATCAATAATATGTCATCCACATATAATATCAGAAATGCCACATTTCTCCCACTCACTTTCTTGTAAATACAAGCCTCTCCATAAGTTTGGACAAATCCAAACTCTTTGATCACCTCATCAAAGCGGAGATTCTAACTCCGGGATGCTTGCTTCAGTCCATTCATGGATCGCTGAAGCTTGCATACCTTGTTAGCATCCTTAGAATCGACAAAACCCTTTGGTTGTATCATATACAACTCTTCTTCAATATTTCCATTGAGGAACGTGGTTTTGACATCCATCTACCATATCTCATAGTCGAAATATGCAGAAATTGCTAACATAATCCTAACTGGCTTTAGCATCGCTACGGGAGAGAATGTCTCATCGTAGTCAACTCCTTGAATTTGTCGAAACCCCTTTGCGACAATTCGAGCTTTATAGACGATCACATTACCATCAGCATTAGTTTTCCTTTTGAAAATCCATTTATACTCCACGACCTTTCGGTCGTGAGGTAAGTCCACCAAGTTCCAAACTTGGTTTTCGTACATGGATTCCATCTCGAATTTCATGACTTCTAACCATTTGTTGGAATCCGGGCTCATCATCGCTTCTTCATACATCGCAGGGTCATCAATTTCATCAACCATGAAATTCATAACAGGGTTTCTGTATAGCTCGGGAGCTACACGCGTCCTGCTAGACCTGTGAGGTTCGGTAGTACTCTCTTTTGAAATTTCATGATCATTATCATTAGTTCCCTCTTCAATTGGCGAAGCCAACTCCTAAACGACTTCTGGCGTTGCGCTACTTGCCATACTATGAAGAGAAGGTTCAATAACCTCTTCGAGTTCTACCTTCCGACTACTCACGCCTTTCATGAGAAACTCTTTCTCTAGAAATGATCCATTCTTGGCAATAAAAACCTTGCCCTCGAATCTGTGATACAAGGAATACCCAATAGTTTCCTTAGGGTATCCTATGAAGACGCATTTTTCCGCTTTGGGTTCGAGTTTATCCGGTTGAAGTTTCTTCACATAAACATCGCATCCCCAAACTTTAAGAAATGACATCTTAGGTTTGTTTCCAAACCACAATTCATACGGTGTCTTTTCAACGGATTTAGATGGTGCCTGATTTAAAGTGAATGCAGCGGTTTCTAGTGCTTAACCCCAAAATGACAGTGGCAAGTCCGTTAGAGACATCATAGATCGAACCATATCCAATAAAATATGATTATGATGTTCCGACACACCATTTCTCTATGGTGTTCCGGTAGGTGTGAGTTGTGAAACAATTCCACACTCTTTCATATGAGTGCCAAACTCGTAACTTAGATACTCTCCTCCACGGTCGGACCGTAGAAATTTGATCTTTCTATTACGATGATTTTCCACTTCATTCTGAAATTCCTTGAACTTTTCAAAGGTTTCAGACTTGTCTTTCATCAAGTAGATATAATCGTATTTACTCAAATCATCCGTGAAAGTAACAAAATAACGATATCCACCTCGCGCCGACACACTCATTGGACCACATACATCAGAATGTATGATTTCTAACAAATCTGTCGCCCGTTCCATTGAACCGAAAAACGGCATTCTAGTCATCTTTCCCATAAGCATGGCTCACATGTATCAAATGATTCAAAATCAAGTGATTCCAAAAGTCCATCCAAATGGAGCTTCTTCATGTGTTTAGCGCCAATATGACCTAGATGACAGTGCCACATATATGCGGATATATCATCATTAAGTTTAATCCTTTTAGCATCAACATTATGAATATGTGTAACACTATTATCGAGATCCAACAGAAATAAACCATTCATCATTGGTGCGTGAACATAAAAGATTTCATTCATATAAATAGAACAACCATTGATCTCGGATTTAAATGAATAACCACTTCGCATCAAACACGATCTAGATACAATGTTCATGCTCAGTGCAGGCATCAGATAACTATTATTCAAGTTTATTACTAATCCCGACGGTAAGTGGAGAGGTAGAGTTTCGACGGCGATCACATCAACACTTGATCCATTGACGACACGCATCTTGACCTCACCCCTTGCTAGCGGTCGCTTGTTCCACAGCCCCTGATTCGAGTTACAAATATTAACAACTGAACTGGTATCAAATACCCAGGTGCTACTGTGAGTACTAGTCAAGTACACATCAATAACATGTATATCATATATACCTTTGTTTGCCTTGTCGGCCTTCTTGTCTGCCAAATACTTGGGGCAGTTGCGCTTCCAGTGGACAGTCCCCTTACAATAATAGCACTCGGTATCATACTTAGGGCCAACGCGGGGGTTTCTTTTCAGGCACGGCAACCGGATTGCCGCCCTTACTTCCCTTCCGTTTTCCCTTCTTGTCTTTCTTGAAACCAGTGGTCTTATTGATCATCAACACTTGATGTTCTTTCTTGATCTCCACTTCTGCAGTTTTAAGCATTGACAGAAGCTCGGGGAGAGACTTCTTCATGCCTTGCATATTATAGTTCATCACGAATATCTTATAGCTAGGTAGCAGAGAGTACAGAACACGATGGATGCCTAAGTCAATGGGAATCGATATTCCCAAGGACACAAGCTTATTGGTGTAACCCGACATCTTGAGTACATGCTCACTTACGGAGATGTTCTCTTCCATCATGCAGCTAAAGAACTTCTCTGAAGCATTGTAGATCTCTACAGCAGCATGTGTGTCGAAAATCATTTTCAATTCACCCATTGTATCAAATGCATTGCCGTTTTCGAAACGCTTTCGAAGTTCTGGATCTAGGCCATACAATATGTCGCAGTGAACTAAGTTGTGGTCCTCCTAACGAGTCTGATATACATTCTTCTCCTCGTAAGGGACATCATCGAATGGTGGGGGGCCTAGAGGCGCTTCTAGCACATATTGATTTTGTGCAGCAGAGAGGAGAATCCTCAAATTCATGGCCCATTCGGTAAAGTTGCTACCGTTCGTTGCAAGTTTCTCTTTCTCCATGAACACATTGAAATTAAAAGATAGATTGAGTTCAACTAATCCAAATTAAGAATGAACTCCCACTCAAAAACGACATCCCTCGTGCCTTTTTGGTGATTACATGAACCAAATCCACTACACCAAGTCCGATCATCACGTGAGTCGGTGTAGCTTCAAAGGCGAGCATCATATCTACCATATGACTCATGCTTAACCTTTTGGTCTGTGTTCCGAGGCCATGTCTGTACATGCTAGGCTCGCCAAGTAAGAACCTTAGTATTCGCATGTTTAACTGTCTTACACCCGAAATATGATCGTGGATCCAAGAACACTCGATCATCACGTGATGTCTTGGAGCAATGAACATAATCGATGCATACTCAAGGAAGAACACTGAAAGAACATTTCTTAATCCCTAGTGTTTTGTGTGTTAGATAACAATACCAAGGGATGATATGGGCAAGGATGCGCGAGGGAGGAGCGGGAGGAAGGCGCAAGAGAAGATCCTCAAGAAGGAAGGTTCAGTTCGGACAGACAGAAGCCCTGAAATTGAAACGGACGTGGATTCTTCATACGAACTCCAAATCAAGCAAATAAGTACTTGTTGGAAACATCACTCCGAGAGCTTTCCAATGAGTACTTACACGTCCCTAGGGGGCGGATAGATAACAATACCAAGGATCTTTTAATGTGTGTTGAAGTGTTGTAGCTCAGAACTCTGCCTTTGGGGGCGGATAATCCGACCCCACCAGGGGCGGATAATCCGCCCCTCCCTCTGCCCACGCAAGCGCAAGCCCCAGAAGGGGGGCGGAATATTGGTCGGACTTTCCGGCCTGGCCGGATAATCCGCTCCACAGGGGGGCGGATAATCCGCCCCTCCTGCTCATCGCCAAGGCGCAAGCCCCAGAGAGGGGGCGGAGTTTTGGCCGGACTTTCCGGCCTCGCCGGATAATCCGCCCCTCAGGGGGGCCGGATTATCCGCCCCCCAAGATCTTCTCCAAGTTTCTCCAAGGCGCAAGCTCCAGAGAGGGGGCGGAGTTTCCCCCGGAGAATCCGCCCTTGGGGCGGAGTTTTCCCAGGGGGCGGATAATCCGCCCCAAGTGGGGGGCGGATAATCCGCCCCTAAAGTTGTGCAACGGCCAGATCTGGGGAGGGGGTATTTAAGCCAGCCATCCCCCTCCTGTCAGAACGCTTGATTCATCTCGAAAAAGAATAGATCAGATCTCAAAACTTCATACAAGAGTGCTCCACCTAGATCCACCCAAAGGCCCCATCCCTTGGGGAATCGAAGGAGGAGAACTCGATCTTCATCATCAGCAATCAAGCGCTTCATCTCCTCTCCATTCATTTGGAGAACCTCCGATCTAGTATTTCTTGCAAAGATCTAGATCCTCGTTTTTGTTTATATTGATAAACCTTGTTTTTGTGACAGCTTGTTGTCATCCCGGGAGCCCCCAATTCGGTTGTGGGTGTGTGCCCCGATAGTGTTGTAAAAGGCTCTGGTTCCCGCCTCGAAGGGATCCAATAGTGGAGAAGGTGGATCAGGCCTCTCGTGGCGAGATCCATCGGAGAATAGGGTGAGGCCTATTGTGGCGTGGTGGTCTTAGAACCGCCCACCCCTCCAACGCAGATGTACTTCCCTTAACAAGGAAGGAACTGCAGTAAAACAAATCCCTGTGTCTCCGCGTGCTCCACTACGGTTTCCTCGCTCCTCTTTTACGTGCTTAGTAGTTAGGGTTACATATAGGGAAATTCTCGTAGTTGCATATCTAGAGAATTTACTTTGTGTCAAGCCTAAAATTGAAAAAGTATTTAAAAATTGGTTAGCACCTATTCACCCCCCCTCTAGGTGCCCATACTATCCATTTCAATTCGTATCAGAGCCTCGGCTCTTATTTCGGGCTTAACCGCCTAAGAGAAGTATGGGTTCCAAGGGAGATGGGAGTGATGCTCCGGAGGTAGTCACCATGAACGATCTCAAGACGTTGGAAACAACCTTGGTGAGTTAAATGGAGGCTAAGATGGAAGAGATGCGTCAATTGATAATGCGTCTCTCCACATCCGCAGCATCACCTCCATCTAACTCTGAGGATACCACTCCACAATCCAAGGAAACGGGTAAAACTGTTTCCAAAGATAATGAAGTGGTAGGTGATGATACTAGTAAGAGCTCCTCCTCGAAAAAGGATAGCGGTAAGGATGGATACAATGAGGTTTCTCATGTGTATTCCCCTGATCCGCCTATTCCTCACCCACACATACATAATAGGGGTGATCCACCCAAATTATCAGCTTCTACTTTCTCTCAATGGCAATTTTTGATGAAATCTCATGTGTGCAGTTCCTCCATAGAGTTGTGGAAGATCATCGAAAATGGTCTTCACGTTGGAAATCCTAACAATCTCACAAGGAGAGAAGTGGTCGATAGCCAACTCAATGCTACAGCTCTACACATGATACAGCTTGGTGTGGGTGATAAAGACATGCCACACATTCAGCATCTTAGCACAGCTAAAGAAGCTTGGGATGCTCTTACCGAGCTCTTCATCTGAAATGAAAGTATGAGAAGGAATAGATATGATGCCTTGAGCAATGAAGCTGAAGGATTTTATATGCTGGATGGAGAAGACCACGAGGACATGTATAGGAGGCTCAAGGCAATAGCTACTACCTTCAGAAACCACGGCGCAGCTCATGTTGATGATGCTTGGATCAAGCGCAAGTATGTCAGTGCTCTTATGCCATTTGAGCCCACAGATTTGAAAAGTATCCAAGGTAGGCATAATTATCACCTCATGTCATCCAATGAGGTAATGCAAGAAATGGCCGCATTCAAAGTGGCTGCCAAGAATGCCGAAGATGCTCGTGCTCGAGCTATGGGGATGCAAAAGGGGGTCAACATGGCTTTGAAGACTAGTGTGATTGATCATGATGAATATGCGGTAGAAGGCCTGGACTGTCCCGAAGATATAAAAAGGATCCACGGACAATACCTGGCTCTTTATGCAAGAAACTTTTGGAAAGATCCAGCCAAGGCTAAAGCTGAACTAGATCACAAAAGTGGAGCCTATGGAAGAAAAGAAAATGGTCCCAAGCTGAGAACATGCTTTAATTGTGGTGACCGGTTGCACTTCGTAGCTGAGTGTCCATATCAAAGTAGAGAGGATAATGGAGGAAGACTCATTTTCAAGGATAAATCAAAAGCTCCACGTAAGAAACAGTTTGTAAAGAAAAATGCTCCTTTCAAGAAGCAACCAAATATTGTTCTAGTAGCTCAAGAAGAATATTCATCGGGGAGTGAAGATGAGGACGAGGACGATAGCTCTCAAGAGGTGGCTGCTATAGCCACCACATCTACATCAACATCACTCTTCGACTCTCCAAACGAAAACATCATCAACAAGAATCCTACTTGTCTCATGGCAAGAAGCTCCGAGGTAACTTCTTCTAACTCTTCCTTTCCCAAGGCTATGATAGACATGGATGATCCTGCTAGTCTTAAGGTTAAAGAAGAGATTATTGCCTTGGATTATTTCTATACTAACTTGCAAGGTGAGCACAAAGTTCGTTTTGAGGCTCTTATGGATCAGTTGGCCCAAAACGAAGCACTCCTCGAAGAAAAGGGCAGAATTGAAAGGGAGGATGCAATGGAAATTGCATCCCTAAAAAATACTCTTGAAGAAGAAGAAGAAGCTCGGGTCTCTCTTGAAGAGAGGCTTGAGTCTATGGAAGAGTCACATGAAGAAATTGTGACTAAACTCGTTAAGGAACATGACAATGCGGTCACCAAGGCAAAGAAGTTAAAGAAGGAAAGGATTGACTTTGGGGCTGCTCATGATAGACTCTCCGAGGAATTGGAGAAACTTGACAATGCTCACAAGGCGTTGAAAAACGAGTTCTCTATCCTCAATGAGTCACATGATCAACTTCAAAGTCGATTGGCCGAATATGATACTCCTAGCTCGTCCAACTCAACATATAGTAACAAGAAAAATGCTAATGTGATCAAGGACATCACTACAAAGGACAAAGGTGTGCTTGATGAAGTCCTTGACAAGCAAAGGTCAAATCATGGTAAAGAGGGACTTGGGTATGTCACCAAGTCCAAGAAGAAGAAAACCAAGAAGAACAAGACCAAGAATGTGCAATTAAAGACAAGCACTGCTGAGAAGGTTGTCACAAAAGACAAGACTAATGATATTGGTTTTGCAGGGTCTCACAATCCGAATTATGAACTCTTTTGTGATGATTATGGCGATGTTTATGCTTATTATGTTGGTCCTTTTGATGAATATTTTGCTTGGTCTATTTGGGTCCCAAAGACTCTTGTTACTAACATGAAAGGACCCATTGAAAAATGGGTACCTAAAACCAAGAAGTAATTTTCTTGCAGGGCTATGCTTCCGGTGGGTCGAAATGGGTGCTGGATAGTGGCTGCACTAGTCATATGACCGGAAGCAAGGAGATCATCACGGAGATGCGTCCAAATCTTGATAATATCACAGTCTCCTATGGTGATAAGTCTAAATCTCAGGTATTGGGTCTTGGCAAGGTTGTGGTTGCCCACGATATCTCTCTCGTGGACGTCATGCTTGTTGAGACCCTTGGCTACAATCTTCTTTCTATTCGTGCCCTTGGCAAGATGGGTTTTGCTGTTTTTATCGATGATGATTTGGTGGTACTCTTATGGAGCAAGTCTCTAAAGGTCGCTTTCGTTGGATACGTCGAAAATGACCTGTATGTGGTGGACTTCTCGGGGAAAACCACTTCAGGTCCGATGTGTCTATTCGGAAAGGCCGACGTGGGCTGGCTATGGCATCGCCGTTTAGCCCATGTCAACATGAGAACTTTGCAAAGTCTCCAAAAGGGTGGCCACATTCTTGGACTAAAAGACAATGTCTCTTTTGCCAAATATCGTGTTTGCAGGGCCTGTGTTGAAGGAAAAATGCATGATTCTCCCCACAAGAGGAAGACTATTGTGTCATCGAAGAGGATATTGGAATTACTCCATGTGGATTTATTTGGACCTCCTTCTCATGCAAGTCTTGGTGGGAAGAAATATTGCTTGGTCATCGTCGATGATTACTCAAGATATACATGGGTATATTTCTTCAAGCTGAAAAGTGAGACTCAACAAACTGTCATCGACTTTGCCAATGAAGTTCAACGTCAACACAATGTTCCCATCTTGGCAATTAGAAGTGACAACGGCACAGAATTCAAGAACTACACTTTAAACGAGTTTCTTAGCGAAGATGGGATTAGACACCAATATTCCGCTGCGTACACCCCTCAACAAAATGGTGTAGCCGAAAGGAAGAACCGGACTTTGATGGATATGGCAAGATCTATGCTAGCTGAATTTAAGTCTCCTTATAATTTTTGGGCTGAAGCCATATCCACAGCTTGTCACTCATCAAACCGGCTTTACCTTCGGAAGATCTTGGACAAGACCCCATATGAAATACTTACCGGCAACAAACCCAACATCTCATACTTCAGGGTATTCGGGTGTAAGTGTTTCTTTCTTATTAAAGGTGTCCGTTTGTCAAAATTTGAATCCAAGGCTTTAGAGGGTATATTTGTTGGTTACGGTGCCGAATCCCACACTTATAGAGTCTACAACAAGCTCACTGGGATTGTTGTAGAATCTTGTAGTGTGGAGTTCGATGAAAATAACGGCTCCTTTGTAGGGCAAGTTGATGTTTGTGATGCAGATGTTGAAATACCCCAAGATGCCATAAGAAGAATGGGCGTGGGATTTTTCCGCCCCATTGAGGAACCCCTAGTGGCGGATCGGGAAGGACAATGCTCCACTCAAGTGGAGCCCTCATCTTCACAAGATCAACAAGCTCCTACTGTTGGAGAAAACTCTGCATCAACACCACAACCTGCTGAAGATCATCAGTCTCCTGGACAAGATGGTAGTCCCAGGCCGGATTATCCGCCCCCTCCAAGGGGTAGACAATCCGCCCCTGGCACTCCAACTCGTACCAGGGGATCCGAAGGAGAAATCAACATCTCTGATGCTCCTAGGCCGGATTCTCCGGCCCCCAGGGACGGATTATCCGGCCATGGCTCTCCAACTCCAGTCAGGCTTTCTCAGGAAGATGGTTCTGGTACTTCATCTCCCAGGCCGGATAGTCCGGCCCCTCCAAGGGGCGGATTATCTGGGCCTAAAGAAAATGTTCAGCAACAATATTCTAGCAGTACCGGTGACCAAGTTCAAGGGCAATGCAGTAATCAAGACAAGGATACAACAATTGAATCCACTCCTCCGAGAAACAATAAGGATATTGAGGCTCGTCGCAAGGCTCGTGCTGATTGCAACCTTGAACTAAGAGGTCACACTCTTGACAAGGTAGTTGGTGATCTACGACGAAGGGTATCCACTCGAAGAGAGCTTGCTAGCTTCTGTGATCATCAAGCTCACATTTCCATGGTTGAACCAAAGAAGGTTTTTGATGCTCTTGAAGACTCCGATTGGGTTGCTGCAATGCATGAAGAATTAAACAACTTTGAACGCAACAAAGTTTGGAAGCTCGTAGAAAAGCCAAAGGATTGCCGCAATGTTATCGGCACCAAGTGGATCTTCAAGAACAAACAGGATGAAAATGGCATTGTTGTGAGGAATAAAGCACGACTCGTGGCTCAAGGATTCTCTCAAGTAGAAGGAATTGACTTTGGCGATACCTACGCTCCTGTAGCTCGCCTTGAGTCCATTCATATCCTTCTTGCATATGCAGCCCATCATAATTTTAAATTACAACAAATGGATGTTAAGAGCGCTTTCCTTAATGGTCCTCTACATGAGTTAGTATACGTCAAGCAGCCCCCGGGGTTTGAGGACCCCAAATTTCTGAACCATGTCTACAAACTCGATAAGGCGCTCTATGGCCTTAAACAAGCCCCACGTGCGTGGTATGAGCACCTTAAAGAGCTTTTGCTAGATCGTGGATTCGAAGTTGGGCAAATCGATCCCACTATTTTTACTAAGAAGGTCAATGGGGAGCTTTTTGTATGCCAACTTTATGTAGATGGCATTATTTTTGGCTCTACTAACCAAGCTTTTAACGATGAATTTTCGAAGCTTATGACTGACAGGTTTGAGATGTCCATGATGGGTGAGCTAAGGTTCTTTCTCAGATTTGAAATAAAACAACTTAGAGAGGGAACCTTTATTAATCAAGCTAAGTACATCCAAGACATGCTCAAAAGGTTCAAGATGACGGATCTCAATGGCGTTGCTACCCCAATGCAAACAAAGTGTCATCTTGAGCTCAATCCCAAGGGTAAAGATGTGATCTCCAGGGGCGTTAGCATCGCTCTTCTTCCTTTTTGGCGTTTCGATGCCAAAGGGGGAGAAGTAGTTCTATTAGGTCTCGTGGATTTGCAAGGGTCGGGCACAAGCTCTTCGATTTTAGTTGTTTTTATTTGCTTGCTTGTGCCTTTTCTAGCGTGAACTTGTTTGCTATTTGTGGTTGTTTGTGTAAGACTATGTCGTACTCCACAGTTTGGTACTATGTTTGGTATTCATGGATTTCTGGATTTATCTATCATGGACCCCATGGAATTCTGGAATTATGGAGCATATTTGATGACATATGGATTCATGGGATTATCTATGTATGCCTTGGCTATATATTCCGGTGGTATGACATTTTTTCTCCAAACTTTAAAGTAGTGTTCTACCTAGTGTGTGTATTTGTATTCAAATGCAAATCTTAAATATGCACACATCTAGGGGGAGCGTCTTTCATTATCTAAGGTGGCACTTGCCGGTTTCATTGCAAATCCTAGTATTGTCATCTAACACCAAAAAGGGGGAGATTGAAAGAACATTTCTTAATCCCTAGTGTTTTGTGTGTTAGATAACAATACCAAGGATCTTTTAATGTGTGTTGAAGTGTTGCAGCTCAGAACTCTGCCTTTGGGGGCGGATAATCCGGCCCCACCAGGGGCGGATAATCCGCCCCTCCCTCTGCCCACGCAAGCGCAAGCCCCAAAAGGGGGGGCGGAATATTGGCCGGACTTTCCGGTCTGGCCGGATAATCCGCTCCACAGGGGGGCGGATAATCCGCCCCTCCTGCTCATCGCCAAGGCGCAAGCCCCAGAGAGGGGCGGAGTTTTGGCCGGACTTTCCGGCCTCGCCGGATAATCCGCCCCTCAGGGGGGCCGGATTATCCGCCCCCCAAGATCTTCTCCAAGTTTCTCCAAGACGCAGGCTCCAGAGAGGGGGCGGAGTTTCCCCCGGAGAATCCGCCCTTGGGGCGGAGTTTTCCCAGGGGGCGGATAATCCGCCCCAAGTGGGGGGCGGATAATCCGCCCCTAAAGTTGTGCAACGGCCAGATCTGGGGAGGGGGTATTTAAGCCAGCCATCCCCCTCCTGTCAAAACGCTTGATTCATCTCGAAAAAGAATAGATCAGATCTCAAAACTTCATACAAGAGTACTCCACCTAGATCCACCCAAAGGCCCCATCCCTTGGGGAATCGAAGGAGGAGAACTCGATCTTCATCATCAGCAATCAAGCGCTTCATCTCCTCTCCATTCATTTGGAGAACCTCCGATCTAGTATTTCTTGCAAAGATCTAGATCCTCGTTTTTGTTTATATTGATAAACCTTGTTTTTGTGACAGCTTGTTGTCATCCCGGGAGCCCCCAATTCGGTTGTGGGTGTGTGCCCCGATAGTGTTGTAAAAGGCTCCGGTTCCCGCCTCGAAGGGATCCAATAGTGGAGAAGGTGGATCAGGCCTCTCGTGGCGAGATCCATCGGAGAATAGGGTGAGGCCTATTGTGGCGTGGTGGTCTTAGAACCGCCCACCCCTCCAACGCAGATGTACTTCCCTTAACAAGGAAGGAACTGCGGTAAAACAAATCCCTGTGTCTCCGCGTGCTCCACTACGGTTTCCTCGCTCCTCTTTTACGTGCTTAGTAGTTAGGGTTACATATAGGGAAATTCTCGTAGTTGCATATCTAGAGAATTTACTTTGTGTCAAGCCTAAAATTGAAAAAGTATTAAAAAATTGGTTAGCACCTATTCACCCCCCCTCTAGGTGCCCATACGATCCATTTCAAACACATTCTTATCTTGATATCTAAATGAGGGATCATCTTATTATGCTAATAAAACGCCAAACAAGCAATATAAGATGCAATCAAACATCACATTTTTGTAAGTGGAATGATATGGTTCTGGCACTCGATCTTCATCATGTGCATCGTGGTATGATCACTATCATACCTTTATGTGTAAGGCCAAGGTCTATGGAACTTACACGCTATGTGTGTTGTAAGAGTATCAACTCATACATCTACTTACAACATCACCATATCATGACACTAGCCCAGCAACAATCTAAACTAGACGCCTCTAATTTATCCATTGCAATTTTTATGAGGCTTAGGGCTTTCGAAGATAGAACCGTTCATATCTACGAACATGAACCACAACGAGGATAACCAAATTCTTGACAACTCGTTGCAAATTAGATATTAACTATAGTAGGAGAGACAGACACCCGCTAGCCACTTATGCAAAACTAGTTGCATGTCAAGTGTGGAACAGGTCTCATGTGTGAGGACATGTAAAGTTTGTCCGGGCCGCTTTATCCCACTATGCCACCAATATCCAAAGTACAACAAAGGAGCAATAACATGATCATCATCGCCCACATACTCAAATGTGTACTACCTGTGCAAAGCATCTACGCATAGATCCGGCTCTGAAACCACTATAGGGTTTGCAGCATAGAAAACAAAAAATTTCCTACGATGGGAACAACTATGTATCAAGATCTATCTACTAGATACAATCAATGGGCGGATATATATCCGTAGAGAACATACCCTTAAAGACCGACAAAGCTTAACGAGTTAAACTCGTGGTTGATGTAGACGATCTCTTGCCGATCTCAAGATCGAGAGGAAGTCCTAGCACCGCAAATCAACAGCGCATCCATGCTCGCACACACGTCCGAGGCACCGAGCAACTTCTTCCTCCTCGTTCCAGCGATGCAGCGGAAGCACAACTCTTTCTTGTCGAATAGCCACCGGAAACATGTATCTCGCTAGTCCGAGACCATGAGGATAAATACTAGAGGGGAAGAGAGATCCTTCACGAGGAGGTGTGAGTGAGAGAGAGGAGAGGGGGCTCCTTTTATAGGAGAAGGGGGCACCCAAGGGGGTGTCCGCCGGCCATGGGGGCTTCCCCCTCCCCTCCTTCATTCATGTGGGTGGACACTCCACTCACTCAAATGCCTTTCAATTCCCTCCACTCAAAAACCCACTCAAATTCCCATTAAATTTTCACCAAATTTAATGCAAACTCTCATTAAATAAAACTCCTTTTATTTATTCAGAATTTTGTCAATTACTTTAATGACAAACATTCACATATAACCCCTTGATAGTATTTCATTTCACATGCAAAAACACTTTCTGTAATTTCACCCGAAAACCTATTTCGGTATCTAGTGAAATAAATTCCTGCGCTTGTTATTATTTCTGGCTTGAAACTTTTGCTCCAGATGGATGTCGGTGTCTCTTAAGTGTGTCACGCTATGGTTCGCGAATAATGCGGACATGATCGAGACCCCTCCAGATCAATAATCAGAAGCGGGACATGGAGGTCCATACTGACTCCCACACATTCAGCGATGACTTTCTTGTGATTGGGAGAACCTTTTTACGCTAGTATATTAATCCATTTGTTTCGCGATATATTACATGTCCGAGATTCGATCATCGGACCTAGTTTGATCTCGTTACTGACATGTACTCTTTTCTTGTTCCTGTGATATAACATTCTAGTGATCAAATCACTTGCTTGCAAGCTAACCAATGTGATATCACCGAGAGGGCCCAGATCATATCTACCCGTCATCGGGACGAAAAAATTCCACTCTCGATCCATGGGCCTCAACATAACACTTTAGTAGTACTGAACCCATCATTATAATCACCTTGTTACGGTGTGATGTTTGATGTTATCAAGATACTCTTTCGTTGTTAGTGATTGACATGATCTCATGGTCTAAGGATTAGGATCACTTCGTATGATGTTATAGCAATATAAACTTAATGACTTTGATCGTAATTCTATACTTCGGATCAATGTTTATCACATCATTACACTAATGTTGTGACCTCGTTATTAACAACATCCAATGTCCATGATCAGGAAACCTTGATCATCTTGTTAATCAACGAGCTAGTTTATGAGAGAGGCATAACTAAGAACTTTCTGTTTGTTTATTAAACACACATGTATTAACTTTTCCGTATTAATACAATTATAGCATGCAAAATAAACATCTATCATATACTTGGAATATACATAATAAACACTTTATTATTGCCTCTCAGGACATATTCCATTCAGGCACATGGTGATCAGGCTCTGCAAGTGGTCCATGTATGTAGTATGGCTCGTCCTTCTCGACCAAATTCATTGGATGCTTCCGCTCATCCTCAATGGTAATGTTGTGTAAGGTCACATAACAGTTCATCACTTACCATATTTAATCTTTTGACTAGGTCATAACAGGGAACCCGACAACTGTAAACCTTGTTGGAGCACACCAAATGACCGCTCCACGTCCTTCCAGCAAGCTTCTTGTTCCTTGGCAAACTGAGCATGCTTGGGGAGCATCAGGCTTGAGATAGTCTTCACAAATGTTGTCCATCTTGGATAGATACCATCTGCAAGATAGTATCCCTTGTTATAGTGGTGCCCGTTATCCCAAAGTCTACAGGGAGATCATGACCCTCAACAAGCTTGGTAAAGACATCTGAGGAGTTGAGGATGTTGATGTCGTTGTTTGATCCTGCCATTGCCAAAGAAGGAGTGTCAGATCCAAAGATCACATGTAGCAACTGCCTCGAGTATCACAGTGCAACCTCCTTTCTGGCCTTTGTATATTCTTTGTCATGCAAATCGATAGTTCTTCCACTGCCAATGCACGCAGTTTATGCTTTTAAGCATCCTAGGAAATCCTCTACTTTCATTGACTGCGAGGATCTGAGCAGTGACTTCAGCAGTGGGTGTTCTCAAGTACTGTGGCCCAAACACTACCATCATTGCCCTGTATAACTTGTACAAGCAATCAATGGCGATGGACTCGGCCATGCGAAGATAGTCACACCCAGAGCTCCGTATGCAAGCAACCTCATCGCCACTGTGCACTTCTGCAGTGAGGAAAACCCAACCATGCCAGTGCAGTCCTTCTTGCACACGAAATAGGGGTCGAACTCCCGGATGGCATGCACGATCTCGTGGAAGAGCTTCCGGCTCATCCTGAAATGACACCGAAACACGGCCTCTTCGTGCAACGGCTCATCGGCGAAGAAGTCGGCGTACAACATGCAGTAGCCCTCCATCCGCTACCCTGCTTTGCCCTTCCGACGACCCTTCGCCGAGCCTCCACGCTTCGGCCCTGCAGTTTGCGTTTACAACCAGGCTAGAGAGGCAAGGATATGCATGTGTTCTTCGTCTTTGGTGGCTGCGGCAGTCTCTTTCTCTAGCAAACATATCCTTGTCATCGGAGTCCATGGCCGAACGGGCAAAACGTCGAACACTTGGCGGGCGAGGTGGCGGAAGCTCGGAGCAAAGCCGAGCCACGACGAAGAAGGGACGACGAAAGGAGGCCTACGCCGAGGGGAAAAGATGTGGCGACGGCGGCGGACCTATCTACAGGCATGGTGGGGCTTCGCCGGCGACAACATGGCGGGTGGGGGCAGCTGGGGGAAAGCTCTCTGCCGCGGGAGAGACGATTGGTGGTGGGAAATGCAGTTGTCTCGCCAACAGGGTTGGTCCACCCGTTTTCGCTGCGTCCGGCATTCCCAGACGGTTCCCAGTGTCCCGGGTTCGGCCTGGGAACCCTGGATAAAAGTTGGACCAAATCCAATGTTGTTCGGCATTATAAAAACAAGACTGGGCAAAATTTTGCCCTCCAGACTGTAGGGTTCGCAGCATAGAAAACAAAAAAATTCCTACGATGGGAACAACTATGTACCAAGATCTATCTACTAGATACAAACAACGGGCGGATGTATATCCGTAGAGAACATACCCTTGAAGACCGGCAAAGCTTAACGAGTCCAAACTCGTGGTTTATGTAGACGATCTCTTGCCGATCTCAAGATCGAGAGGAAGTCCTAGCGCCGCAAAACAGCAGCGCATCCGTGCTCGCACACACGTTCGAGGCACCGAGCAACCTCCGCCTCCTCGCTACAGCGATGCAGCGGAAGCACAACTCTTTCTTGCCGAAAATACACCGGGAACATGTATCTCGCTAGTCCGAGACCATGGGGGATAAATACTAGAGGGGGAGAGAGATCCTTCACGAGGAGGTGTGGTGTGAGAGGAGGAGAGGGGGGCTTTTATAGGGGAGAGGGGGGCACCCAAGGGGCATGGCGCCCAGCCATGGGGCTGCCCCCACCTCTTACACATTCATGTGGGTGGAGCTCCCACTCAAAATGAAAAGCCTCCACTCCCATTAAAAAGCCTCCACTCAAAAATCCACTCACATGCATTAAATTTCCACCAAATTTAATGCAAGCTCTCATTTAAATAAAACTCTTTTATTTATTTATTCAGAATTTTGTTAATTACTTTAATT
Source organism: Avena atlantica (assembly GCA_910589765.1). NCBI lineage: Eukaryota > Viridiplantae > Streptophyta > Magnoliopsida > Poales > Poaceae > Avena > Avena atlantica. The sequence continues at coordinate 357,533,322 of OU342734.1, read as the reverse complement.
AAAAAACATTCACATAAAACCCCTTGCTAGTATTCCATTTCACATGCAGAACCAGTTTCAGCAATTTCAACCGAAACAGTTTCGGTGTCTAGTGAAATAAATTCCTGCGCTTTCCTTTTCTTTTCGGCATGAAACTTTTGCTCCAATTGGATGTCGGTGTCTCTTAAGTGTGTCACCCTACGGTTCGCGAATAATGTGGACATGATCGAGACCCCTCTCAGATCAATAATCAGAAGCGGGATCTAGAGACCCATACTGACTCCCACACATTCAACGATGACTTTCTTGTGATCGTCGGAACCTTTTACGCTAGTATCTTAATCCTTTTGTTTCGCGATATATTACATGTCCGAGATTCGATCATCGGTATCTCCATACCTAGTTTGATCTCGTTACTGACATGCACTCTTTTCTCGTTCCCGTGATATAACATTCTAGCGACATTTTAGCATTAGGTTTTATGGATGTGATTTCTCCAACTAGATTTGTAAATCATCCATCTTATATGGAATACGGTAATTATTTGAACAACCTTTGTTCTCATAGTACCTGATTTAAATAACAATTATTAAAACAAATCTTGAAGTCAAGCTTTGATGTCAACGAGAAATACAAACAACGGTTTGTTTGTTTTCGATGAACATCATCACATATTCTCTTGCTAGTTACTTAGGCCACTGTGGTTCATGAATTGCGTTGTTCCGTATGAAATTTCATACCAACCAATTCGGTATCCAATACCCAAGAACCACATTGTTTAACAAGCAAAGAATACAACCATAACATGTATATCATCCATATACCTAAATTGGATATTTCCAATCTTTTCTTTTCTGCCAAGTATATTTTATAGATCCTCTTTCAGCATTTCCTTTTCCTTTTAAAAAAAATTTTTATCAACATCAAAAGTGGCGCCATATACATGACACATAGTCCAAAGCGTGTATATTCAAATAATAATGCCTTTGGACTTGCACTTTGAAGTAGATCACCATCATCAAAATGATCGGTATTCTTTCAAAATCCATTCTTTAGTAATCTTTTAGTGTAGTAAACACTTTACATACATCTTCTATTCATCCTTATCATGACAACTTTCATGATCAAGCTACTATAGCTTATAAAGGCGAATCATGAGTATAACATTACTTTCCAAAACCCTTTTGGATGATTAGGATGTCTAGCATCTCCAACCTTCGTAAATTCTCATCCAATATGAGAACATATATTATACTCTATCATTTTGCAACCAAAACATTGTTTCAGATATCGTTATATCTGCCACACATGATGGTTTCTGAAACAATTCTTTCAGCTCCTATATAAACTTGATATTAAAACAATCAAGAATCATGGAGGCAAACATGATACTTAAGATACTAACACTGGAATTGTTACTCTCGATTTAATACCAATTATTAAATTTCACAGAGTAAATAGAATTTTGCTGAAAGTTTGCAATAGGACTTTAAACTTTAGATTGACACTCAACACAATACGATACCAATTCGTAAAGTATATATCCAGAAATCTATAGTTCTATTATCTTAATTATAACTAAGCATAAGGTGGTGAACGAATGCCAATGACTACAACAAATTATGCAAATTCACTTTGATTTAATTTATGATAAATTGAGTTCTACTAATCCAAATTAGAAATAAACTCCCACTCAAAAACGACATCCCTCATGTCTTTTTGGTGATTACATGAACCAAATCCACTACACCAAGTCCGATCATCACGTGAGTCGGTGTAGCTTCAAAGGCGAGCATCCATATGGTCACCATATCAAAACATATGACTCATGCTTAACCTTTCGGTCCGTGTTCCGAGGCCATGTCTGTACATGCTAGGCTCGCCAAGTAAGAACCTTAGTATTCGCGTGTGTAACTGTCTTACACCCGAGATATGCTCATGGATTCAAGTACACCCGATCATCACGTGATGTCTTGAAGCGACGAAACATTGTCGGTGCATACTTAAGGAAGAACACATTTTTATCTTGATATCTAAATGAGGGATCATCTTATTATGCTAATAAAACGCCAAACAAGCAATATAAGATGCAATCAAACATCACATGTTAATAAGTGAAATGATATGGTTCCCGCATATGATCTCCATCATGTGCACCGTGGTATGATCTCTATCATACCTTTATGTGTAAGGCCAAGGTCTATGGAACTTACACGCTATGTGTGTTGTAAGAGTATCATCTCATACTTATACTTACAACATCACCATATCATAACACTAGCCCAATAACAATCTAAACTAGACGCCTCTAATTTATCCATTGCAAGTTTTACGTGGCTTAGGGCTTTCGAAGATAGAACCGTTCTTATCTACGAACATGAACCACAACGAGGATAACCAAATTGTTGACAACTCGTTGCAAATTATATTGACTATAGTAGGAGAGACAGACACCCGCTAGCCACTTATGCAAACTAGCTGCATGTCAAGCGTGGAACAGGTCTCATGTGCGAGGACATGTAAAGTTTGTCCGGGCCGCTTCATCCCACCATGCCACCAATATCCAAAGTACAACTAAGAAGCAATAAAATGATCATCATCGCCCACATACTCATATGTGTACTACCCGTGCAAAATATCGACGCATAGATCCGGCTCTGATACCACTGTAGGGTTCGCAGCATAGAAAACAAAAAATTTCCTACGATGGGAACAACTATGTACCAAGATCTATCTACTAGATACAAACAACGGGCGGATGTATATCCGTAGAGAACATACCCTTGAAGACCGACAAAGCTTAACGAGTCCAAACTCGTGGTTGATGTAGACGATCTCTTGCCGATCTCAAGATCGAGAGGAAGTCCTAGCGCCGCAAAACAGCAGCGCATCCGTGCTCGCACACACGTTCGAGGCACCGAGCAACCTCCGCCTCCTCGCTCCAGCGATGCAGCGGAAGCACAACTCTTTCTTGCCGAAAAGACACCGGGAACATGTATCTCGCTAGTCCGAGACCATGGGGGATAAATACTAGAGGGGGAGAGAGATCCTTCACGAGGAGGTGTGGTGTGAGAGGAGGAGAGGGGGGCTTTTATAGGGGAGAGGGGGGCACCCAAGGGGCATGGCGCCCAGCCATGGGGCTGCCCCCACCTCTTCCACATTCATGTGGGTGGAGCTCCCACTCAAAATGAAAAGCCTCCACTCCCATTAAAAAGCCTCCACTCAAAAATCCACTCACATGCATTAAATTTCCACCAAATTTAATGCAAGCTCTCATTTAAATAAAACTCTTTTATTTATTTATTCAGAATTTTGTTAATTACTTTAATTAACAAACATTTACATAAAACCCCTTGCTAGTATTCCATTTCACATGCAGAACCAGTTTCAGCAATTTCAACCGAAACAGTTTCGGTGTCTAGTGAAATAAATTCCTGCGCTTTCCTTTTCTTTTCGGCATGAAACTTTTGCTCCAATTGGATGTCGGTGTCTCTTAAGTGTGTCACCCTACGGTTCGCGAATAATGTGGACATGATCGAGACCCCTCTCAGATCAATAATCAGAAGCGGGATCTGGAGACCCATACTGACTCCCACACATTCAACGATGACTTTCTTGTGATCGTCGGAACCTTTTACGCTAGTATCTTAATCCTTTTGTTTCGCGATATATTACATGTCCGAGATTCGATCATCGGTATCTCCATACCTAGTCTCGTTACTGACATGCACTCTTTTCTCGTTCCCGTGATATAACATTCTAGTGATCAAATCACTTGCTTGCAAGATAACCAATGTGATATCACCGAGAGGGCCCAGAGTATATCTATCCGTCATCGGGATGAACAAATTCCACTCTCGATCCATGGGCCTCAACATAACACTTTAGTAGTTCTGAATCCATCTTTATAATCACCCTGTTACGGTGTGACGTTTGATGTTATCAAGAAACTCTTCCGGTGTTAGTGATTGACATGATCTCATGGTCTAAGGATTAGGATCACTTCGTAAGATGTTATAGCAATATAAACTCAATGACTTTGATCGTAATGCTATACTTCGGATGAATGTTCCTCACACCATTACACTAATTTTGTGACCTCGTTATTAACAACATCCAATGTCCATGATCAGGAAACCTATGATCATCTTGTTAATCAACGAGCTAGTTTCTAAGAGAGGCATAACTAGGAACTTTCTTTTGTTTATTAAACACACATGTATTAACGTTTCTATATTAATACAATTATAGCATGTAAAATAAACATTTATCATAAATAGGAATACGATAATAACCACTTTATTATTGCCTCTCGGGCATATTCCCTTCAGTCTCCCACTTGCACTAGAGACAATAATCTAGTTTGAAAACTTTGTGTATTGAACACCTATGGCTTTCTGGTGTTCCAAATACGCAATTGCAAGTGGTTAACATAATCTACGGATCTGACGCTTCAGGTCCGTGTGTATTTGCATGTCTTTGCGTCTCCACGCATCACTCATTCTCCAATGAGATGGCATTGTATAAATTTGGTCTTTTGGTGAGACCTTTAGTTCCTTGGGGTTAAAACACATCGATACTATTGTCATACAATATATCTTTAGTGTTAGCCCGTTGCGAACCACACCTTAGTTTGATAACAAACTACTTGACACAAATTCCCTCCTTTGCTGCTACTATAGCAGTCATATACTTAGCCTTTTGTTGTAGTATTCGTCACAATGTCTTAACTTTGGAACTCTTCCAAATCCATCATGGAATCTCCTTTCCATTACATTGTGCCACCCATAGTTTAAATTGAGATAAACTTGATTTGTATCTTGTGACAAAACTAGTATCAATGTAACGCTTTACAATGAACTATTTGTAATTGTTTGTCACCTATACACAAATATATTCTTAGTTCTTCCAAAAGATCATAAGAATATCCTCACTATCGTCCAAAGATCATTTTATGATTCATTCTGGTATATGCTCATAACACTTAGAGCATAGGACATATCTGGATGTGTACATATCATGGTATGATTGATCAAAACATTCTCGTGATTGCACTCATCAAGTGTCAAAGCACTTGAATCTTGTTTCACTTATCAAGTGTCGATACACTTGAATCTTGATTCAATTCCTTTCCATGCAACAAGAACTGTTTCTTGTCGTTTCTATATTGAACTCCTTCAATATCTCATATATGTACGTTTGGCATAAACATATTAGCGTTACAGTCTATCCACTATAGACATTCATGCTAAATATTCGGGTTTTGCCTAAGTCTTTCATCGAAATGAAATTCTTAACCTTTGTCAATAAAAGATACATCATTTCTAATCAACAAGATGTCCTTCACATAATGTATTAGAAATATGTCTCAGCGCTCCCACTTAATTTCTTGCAAATGCAAGTATCTTCATCGTCTCCTGATGAAAACTCTTTTTCATCACGGTGAAGATTCCAACTCCGCGATGCTTACTTCAACAATTGAAGTTTGCATGCTCCTTTTAGCATCCTTTGAATTAAAAAAATCCTTTGGACCGTGTCATGTACACGTCCTAGGTAACCATTCTATTAGAAGAACTTTGTTTTGTTTATTCATCTACCATATACCAAATTATATATAGTGGTTGCTACTTTAATCCGTCGAGACTAAATATCGCTATGAAAGATCAAATCTTGTCATAGTCAACTCCTTGAACATTGTCATAAAATACTTTACGACATGTCGACTATTTCATAGATGTGAAACATCCATGTCTGTTTTTTTATATATCCAAATACGACTGATAGGTTTTTAAACCTTTCCGGAGGGTCTTCCAAGTTCAAAACTTGATTTCTCGTGTATGGAACTATCACGGATTTTATGGCTTCAAGCCATTTGACGGAGTCAGGGCCCATCATCGCTTCTTTGCATATAGTCGGTTCATCATTGTCAAACAATAATGATTTACTCTCAAATCTAAGTATTTGATTGTTTATTTGACCGACTTGGTTCAATAAGAACTTAGATCTCCGTGACCACAACCTTTGAGGCACATAAGCTATGAGCATTATGGCAGCCTCCGGAACAATTTACGGCACTGCGCAACTCAGCACATTTAGCTAAGGTTCACTAACCTTATCAAAGTTCTATTGTCCTCCCACTTAACTTTTATAAAAAATTCCTTCTTCGAGAAACTTCACATTTCAAGCGACAAACCCTTTTGTCCTCGGTGTTATGGAGGAATAACCAATTGTTATTCGAAATAACCTACAAAGACATGCTCATCCGACTTTGGTTGTAAACATCTTACTTATGTTTAGCATACCAAAATTTAAGAAATGACAACTTGGGTTTTACCCCAAACCATAACTCATATGGTGTCATTTCAACGGATCAATATGGAGCTCTTTTCAGTGTAAAAGCGGTAGTCTCTAAAGCTTTAATATTTTTAAAACATAATGGCAGTTTTATAAATAACACCTTTGATCCAACCATGTCAAACAAGGTTTCATTACAAATCTCAAACACTCCATATTCCTATGGTGTTTCGGGATATGTAAATCTAGGTGTTTTGCTAAACTTGCAACTCAAATAAATCCCTTTATGATAAAATCATAATTCATTTATTTTCTTGTTACACTTGTAACTCAAACAAATCCCTTATGATAAAATCATAAACCATTTATTTTCTTGTTACAATGATTTTCCACTTCATCTTTAAAGTCTTTGAAACGTTTTTCAAATATTTCATACTTCTTTCTCATTAGGTGAATATTCATTCAAATTTCCGGAGAAAGCATATGAAGTTGAAACCCATCGTTATGACTACACATAATGGAATACATACATCGATATGTATAAATTCCAATAATTTAGTCGTTCGTTCTTCTTTGGCCTTTGAACGAAGTTTTAATTATCACGTGGAAAGTCTCACAAGCTTCACTTGATCAAATCAAAGACTCCAAAAATCCATGAATATGGAGATTCTTCTTGTTTTCTTTCCAATATAATTTAAACAGCGATGTCACTTCGTAAGTGATCTTTCAATCATTTGTCTTGCGACATTTTAGCATTAGGTTTTATGGATGTGATTTCTCCAACTAGATTTGTAAATCATCCATCTTATATGGAATACGGTAATTATTTGAACAACCTTTGTTCTCATAGTACCTGATTTAAATAACAATTATTAAAACAAATCTTGAAGTCAAGCTTTGATGTCAACGAGAAATACAAACAACGGTTTGTTTGTTTTCGATGAACATCATCACATATTCTCTTGCTAGTTACTTAGGCCACTGTGGTTCATGAATTGCGTTGTTCCGTATGAAATTTCATACCAACCAATTCGGTATCCAATACCCAAGAACCACATTGTTTAACAAGCAAAGAATACAACCATAACATGTATATCATCCATATACCTAAATTGGATATTTCCAATCTTTTCTTTTCTGCCAAGTATATTTTATAGATCCTCTTTCAGCATTTCCTTTTCCTTTTAAAAAAAATTTTTATCAACATCAAAAGTGGCGCCATATACATGACACATAGTCCAAAGCGTGTATATTCAAATAATAATGCCTTTGGACTTGCACTTTGAAGTAGATCACCATCATCAAAATGATCGGTATTCTTTCAAAATCCATTCTTTAGTAATCTTTTAGTGTAGTAAACACTTTACATACATCTTCTATTCATCCTTATCATGACAACTTTCATGATCAAGCTACTATAGCTTATAAAGGCGAATCATGAGTATAACATTACTTTCCAAAACCCTTTTGGATGATTAGGATGTCTAGCATCTCCAACCTTCGTAAATTCTCATCCAATATGAGAACATATATTATACTCTATCATTTTGCAACCAAAACATTGTTTCAGATATCGTTATATCTGCCACACATGATGGTTTCTGAAACAATTCTTTCAGCTCCTATATAAACTTGATATTAAAACAATCAAGAATCATGGAGGCAAACATGATACTTAAGATACTAACACTGGAATTGTTACTCTCGATTTAATACCAATTATTAAATTTCACAGAGTAAATAGAATTTTGCTGAAAGTTTGCAATAGGACTTTAAACTTTAGATTGACACTCAACACAATACGATACCAATTCGTAAAGTATATATCCAGAAATCTATAGTTCTATTATCTTAATTATAACTAAGCATAAGGTGGTGAACGAATGCCAATGACTACAACAAATTATGCAAATTCACTTTGATTTAATTTATGATAAATTGAGTTCTACTAATCCAAATTAGAAATAAACTCCCACTCAAAAACGACATCCCTCATGTCTTTTTGGTGATTACATGAACCAAATCCACTACACCAAGTCCGATCATCACGTGAGTCGGTGTAGCTTCAAAGGCGAGCATCCATATGGTCACCATATCAAAACATATGACTCATGCTTAACCTTTCGGTCCGTGTTCCGAGGCCATGTCTGTACATGCTAGGCTCGCCAAGTAAGAACCTTAGTATTCGCGTGTGTAACTGTCTTACACCCGAGATATGCTCATGGATTCAAGTACACCCGATCATCACGTGATGTCTTGAAGCGACGAAACATTGTCGGTGCATACTTAAGGAAGAACACATTTTTATCTTGATATCTAAATGAGGGATCATCTTATTATGCTAATAAAACGCCAAACAAGCAATATAAGATGCAATCAAACATCACATGTTAATAAGTGAAATGATATGGTTCCCGCATATGATCTCCATCATGTGCACCGTGGTATGATCTCTATCATACCTTTATGTGTAAGGCCAAGGTCTATGGAACTTACACGCTATGTGTGTTGTAAGAGTATCATCTCATACTTATACTTACAACATCACCATATCATAACACTAGCCCAATAACAATCTAAACTAGACGCCTCTAATTTATCCATTGCAAGTTTTACGTGGCTTAGGGCTTTCGAAGATAGAACCGTTCTTATCTACGAACATGAACCACAACGAGGATAACCAAATTGTTGACAACTCGTTGCAAATTATATTGACTATAGTAGGAGAGACAGACACCCGCTAGCCACTTATGCAAACTAGCTGCATGTCAAGCGTGGAACAGGTCTCATGTGCGAGGACATGTAAAGTTTGTCCGGGCCGCTTCATCCCACCATGCCACCAATATCCAAAGTACAACTAAGAAGCAATAAAATGATCATCATCGCCCACATACTCATATGTGTACTACCCGTGCAAAATATCGACGCATAGATCCGGCTCTGATACCACTGTAGGGTTCGCAGCATAGAAAACAAAAAATTTCCTACGATGGGAACAACTATGTACCAAGATCTATCTACTAGATACAAACAACGGGCGGATGTATATCCGTAGAGAACATACCCTTGAAGACCGACAAAGCTTAACGAGTCCAAACTCGTGGTTGATGTAGACGATCTCTTGCCGATCTCAAGATCGAGAGGAAGTCCTAGCGCCGCAAAACAGCAGCGCATCCGTGCTCGCACACACGTTCGAGGCACCGAGCAACCTCCGCCTCCTCGCTCCAGCGATGCAGCGGAAGCACAACTCTTTCTTGCCGAAAAGACACCGGGAACATGTATCTCGCTAGTCCGAGACCATGGGGGATAAATACTAGAGGGGGAGAGAGATCCTTCACGAGGAGGTGTGGTGTGAGAGGAGGAGAGGGGGGCTTTTATAGGGGAGAGGGGGGCACCCAAGGGGCATGGCGCCCAGCCATGGGGCTGCCCCCACCTCTTCCACATTCATGTGGGTGGAGCTCCCACTCAAAATGAAAAGCCTCCACTCCCATTAAAAAGCCTCCACTCAAAAATCCACTCACATGCATTAAATTTCCACCAAATTTAATGCAAGCTCTCATTTAAATAAAACTCTTTTATTTATTTATTCAGAATTTTGTTAATTACTTTAATTAACAAACATTTACATAAAACCCCTTGCTAGTATTCCATTTCACATGCAGAACCAGTTTCAGCAATTTCAACCGAAACAGTTTCGGTGTCTAGTGAAATAAATTCCTGCGCTTTCCTTTTCTTTTCGGCATGAAACTTTTGCTCCAATTGGATGTCGGTGTCTCTTAAGTGTGTCACCCTACGGTTCGCGAATAATGTGGACATGATCGAGACCCCTCTCAGATCAATAATCAGAAGCGGGATCTGGAGACCCATACTGACTCCCACACATTCAACGATGACTTTCTTGTGATCGTCGGAACCTTTTACGCTAGTATCTTAATCCTTTTGTTTCGCGATATATTACATGTCCGAGATTCGATCATCGGTATCTCCATACCTAGTCTCGTTACTGACATGCACTCTTTTCTCGTTCCCGTGATATAACATTCTAGTGATCAAATCACTTGCTTGCAAGCTAACCAATGTGATATCACCGAGAGGGCCCAGAGTATATCTACCCGTCATCGGGATGAACAAATTCCACTCTCGATCCATGGGCCTCAACATAACACTTTAGTAGTTCTGAATCCATCTTTATAATCACCCTGTTACGGTGTGACGTTTGATGTTATCAAGAAACTCTTCCGGTGTTAGTGATTGACATGATCTCATGGTCTAAGGATTAGGATCACTTCGTAAGATGTTATAGCAATATAAACTCAATGACTTTGATCGTAATGTTATACTTCGGATGAATGTTCCTCACACCATTACACTAATGTTGTGACCTCGTTATTAACAACATCCAATATCCATGATCAGGAAACCTATGATCATCTTGTTAATCAACAAGCTAGTTTATAAGAGAGGCATAACTAGGAACTTTCTTTTATTTATTAAACACACATGTATTAACGTTTCCGTATTAATACAATTATAGCATGTAAAATAAACATTTATCATAAATAGGAATACGATAATAACCACTTTATTATTGAATCTCGGGCATATTCCCTTCACAGACAAAAAAACGGCCTAGAAACGCCCTTGTGGGAAGATGCTCTAAGGGACACCTTCTATGTGGAGAAAATTGCACATAACACCAGGTTTTGGTGCCAAAGTTGCACAAACACATAGAAACAAAACATTTGTTGCAGCTAGCCCGGTTTGTTGTCTAATTAGTTGCATCTAGCCCAAATCAAGTATATTGTGCCTTAACAGTATATCTAACATGTGGGTATGTATTTCTATATTGTATACTCCCTCCATTCCGAATTATAGGGCTAATACGTATTTTAAAAAATAGTTTGACCATAAATTTGGTCAACAATATATAAATCATATGTTACAAAAAATGTACCATCGAAAGCGTATTTTGAACATGAATCTAAATGTATATTTTTTGTTAAATATAGTTTTTATTTTATTGATCAAATTTATGATTAAATTATTTTCTCGAAATACGCATTTGGCTTATAAACCGAAATGGAGGTAGTACCATAATTTTATGTAAATTAAAAAATAGACATCATAGTGGTAGAAAATATGAGAGCATTAATTTGACAGATGAGTTTCTAGAGAGCTTTTTTAAAAATTAAAAAAAATAATCATTTTTTAGCTTTGAAAAATTCATTCGAACACGCTTATTATACATATTCGGAGCGTGACAATATAACTTTTCAATCTTCTATAATTTATCCAATTCTTTTGATGAGCCTAAAATATAAGGTACTTCATATTAAAAATTTACATGCTTGTAACACGCATATTTGACCACATCAAGATTATTTTTCTGAATTTCTTTACATAGTTGTCGATCAATTTTTTTAGTATACCCTAAGTATAGACGCTACAGTAGTGGTATCAGGCCGAGTCCGATTGCAACGTTAGATACGTTGGACCGAGCTTTGTTCGCTAGAAGATATAAATACAGAAATATTGGCCCACACGAGTGATATACGGGATAAAAATACATACATAACGTTAGATACGTTTTTAAGAAACTATAACCTCTATTTGAACTATATTTGGGCTAGGTGCAACAATTAGACCAAAAGTTGGGGTCAGCCGCAACAAGTCTTTTGTTTCTGTGTTCTGTGCAACTTTGGCACCAAAACCTGGTGTTATGTGCAATTTTCTCTTTCTATGTGAGGAATTTGATACGTAATCTTAGTGTGTGTTTGCTTCCGTCTATTCTTATTGTAACCTAGGTCGTATATCTCTGGAGTACCTTTTTACACTTCTTAACGGGATGCATGGAATTAATGCCAAAAAAAAGATGTCTTTTAGAGCTATGGATAATGGATCCTCTGACATACGTCGCTCTGCCATGGGGTGTTGCCGACGTGCGGGACGACTCGATATTTTTTAGCAATTTCGCGAGAATGAAATACTCGGCTAGTCGGCAGAATGTGCCTGTCGACTTTTTTTTTAGCATAACGTGCCTGTCGACTATGGTCTATGGCGACGTGCGCTTGACCTCGCAAAGAAGAAGTGAACTGGTGGTCGCCGTCTGAAAATAGATCCCAGGAAGCACCGGCCCAGAACCACCGGCCCATGTGATCCACGAGAGGGGTTTGGAGTTGGTGGAAACCCTGGAACAGCACAACACCTCGAGAGAAATATTAGGCGACGCCCAACCTCATTAGCGGAGCGTCCGAGGAAGGGGATAAACCTGCAACCGAAGAGCTATCTCGCCTCCTCCTTCTCCTCTCCGGCCCTCCCCTACCAGCATTTCGAAACACCGGAGCGGCGGGCAGCTTCGAGGATGGAAGGGATGGGGCAGAAGAGGCGCCCGCTGGTGGTGATGGCCTCCTCGTCGACCGCGGCGGCGCAGGCGGCAGGCCGGGGCGGGGCCAACCCGCTGGCCGAGCTGACCGACCGCTTCAGGTCGCTGGAGACCGGGGTGCGCACGTGGATGGCCAAGCAGCCGACGCACATCGAGGCCGCCGTCACAACGGCGTTCGGGGCCGTGCAGGGCGGCGCGCTTGGCGGGTTGATGGGCACGTTCGCCCCGGAAGGAGGGGCCGCAGGGCTCCCCGTGCCGCAGCCGCCGCCCGGGCTCGACCCCAAGGCCTTGGCTTCCTTTAAGCAAGCGCAGGTATCCTTCGCTCCCATCTATAATTCCCCTGTCGTTACAGATTTACACCGAGACTGTCAATTTCGGTTCATGTCCTGGGATATTTTATCTTAGAACATAAAGCAATCGGTGCCTTGCTCATAAACGTATGTTAAGCATCGCTAGTGTGAAGGTTCTTTTTGTTCAACTTAAGACTTGAGATCGGTAGATTAGTCATTTCGAATCAAGACGACTTTATTAAAGATCAAATCAAGATCGTCAAGACTCCTACTAACTTACTATTATACGCATGTGATGACCTTTCCTTTCGTAAGACATCAAAGACCTTTTCTTTTTCGTTTTTTAAAGCAATCACTCTTCCTTTAATTTTAGTGCAGCAAAGTATGTCTTGCTCCTTAAGGCTGTCTTGCATATGGGAGCTAAAGCCTAAGAATATGCACTTGCAACTATTACATTGTGCTGCCGATTATCTACTAAGCACAACTTTGTCATGGTTCATGTAAATCTATTATTCCTGAACCTTCAGGTTAACAGTATTTTTTTCTGGGTTATTATAGGCTTTGGCAGGTGGGCCACTTGTGCAGGCTCGGAATTTTGCAGTCATGACTGGTGCAAACGCAGGCATATCTTGTGTTATGAGAAGGATAAGAGGAGTGGAGGATATCCAGGGAAGGTGAGGGTTCATAAGCACTTGTTTCTTGTTGTGTAAGTATTTGTAATTAACTGGGGAACAGGTGCATATTTTTCTGTTCACGTATGATGTTTTCCTTTCCTTTTCTTAGCCACTGGTGAGTTGCTTATCAGCTGGCTAGGATATAAGCAATTTTTGGTTCCTAAGAGTATGTTTTCTATGCGATGTTGATGTAAACCATTGCGGAAATATGTGCAATTTTGAGAAAAATCTAGCCTAAGAGTTTATATTCCTTAAATCACTTTAATGTTTACTCAGCCTTATCTGTACTAAACGGTTACCGGTAGTGTTACTTCTAAGTTATTAGTTTAATGCATGTATACTGCAACGGAGTCCCCCCATAGCCCATATCTAACAGAGAATACTAATAAAATTGCAACACCGCTTTGTTTTCATATATACATAATTGCACACATGCTTGTTTCCTTCGTATGGAAGCTTAATACCACCTCAGTTCCTTAATACAAGACGTTTTGACAGTTCAATTCGTTTTGGCAGTTTAAATTGAACTGCCAAAACGTCTTATATTTGAGAACGGAGGGATTATTATAGTTTGAGAAAATTAACCAATCGGCCCATTGGCTAGACCGGGTGGGGACGGCAAATGTGGTGTCTAAAAAGTAATAATGAACATGGCAAGAGACACCTCTCCTGGCCAAGAGGTGCCTTGCTCCTGTGCGATGTTGGCTATTCCCAATTCTCTGTTACTCCTCCCACAAGAAACCAATCCAGTAGCTAAGCAATTTGAGATTAGCAAGAAAGATGCCTCACCGCGTACATTGGGAGTAGCAAGGTGAACCATCACTGAGGAAAGGTGGTGGCCACAAGATTCTAAATTCAATTGCTGGTTTTGGGAGGACAGAGATGAAGTGTACAAGAAAACCAGAACAGGAAGATTGTTGGTCATCAGTTAAGAAAGGTCTACGACATGTTCTGTGAATCTATGAGGGGCCCTAAGGTGCCATATAGTGGGTCTGTCGTGTTGGGTCAAAATAGCAACCGGTAAAAACCACAAATTTTTGTGCATGACCCGTCAATATGCGCAAATATTTGCAAACCCTGGCAAATTACACAACTGTATCGGACTAACTGGGTAAAAGACCAATTTATCTCTCTCTGGGGTAAAATAAAGGAGGCAAAGAGAGAGCAGAATACCATGTTAGCTAATTGATAATAAATTTGTCTTTGATGAATTTCATATGGTTGCTCTAATATTTTCATGACTATCTTCTTGAGCCGTAAACAGCAAAATAATGACAAATGGTAGATAAACTTTTATTCCTTAGGAACCAGCAAATAGTAAACAGTGCAGGGAAAATGGAAAGAATATTTGCAAACCCCGGGTAAATTGCACAACTGTGTCGGATTAACTGGTAAAAGAGCAATTTACTCTCTCTTTCTCTATCTCTTTCTCTGGGGTAAAGTAAAGGAGGCAAATAGAGAACACAGTAACAGACCATTACCGCCATTAGTTGGAACTTTTGAAGTAGTAAAGATAATGTGATTTATCCATGCATGATTAATAAGGCGGGGTGTTCTGTTAGCTAACTAATACTAACTTTATCTTGATGGATTTGTATGGAGCAGCAAAATAATGACAAATGGCAAGATAAACTTCTATTCATAGGGACCAGCAATAGTAAACCTAGTACAGGGAAAATGGAAGTGATAGAACTGATTGTCAACAAGATGTATACATCTTTCTATAAAATTTTCTTGCCTACATGATTGACGGACTCTCTTTTATATAGCATGACAGCAGCTTTTGGTTCTGGTGCTTTATTCTCCATCGTGAGTGGAATGGGAACCCCAAATCCAGTTGTTAATGCAATTACGACTGGTATGGCTTTTGCAGTATTTCAAGGTGGCTTTTTCATGGTAATAATTATGACCTTCTCTCTAATTTGTACAAATGGAAGTCATTTGTTCTACTCCAATTATGTCTCTAGACTTTGGCACTCAATGTGTTTGTGAGTTGCCAACGCAGTCTGCATAGCTTCATGTTGCATTGCAACTCCACTGATATGGCCAACTGTATATTAAATTATCCATGACTGCTGTGCTATTCTAGCTCTTATGATCAATCTATCTATCTTGAGTGTAGGTTGGGCAGAAATTCTCGAAGCCAAAGGCACAGAGTGAAGATACAAAGTATTCTCGTGGAAGAAACATGTTGAACCAATTAGGCCTTCAGAACTATGAAAAGAATTTTAAGAATGGTCTTCTGACTGATGAAACATTGCCTCTCCTCAATGACAGGTACATAATTTGTGTATTGAATTAAGTAACTGCGTGCCCAGAAGAAAGTATCATAAAAATGGACACTCTTTACTGAATTTGACCATGCTATCAATGAAAAAAAAATCACATTTTTCTTGGATTATCTTCCAGTGCACTCAGAGATGTGAAGATCCCCCCTGGTCCAAGACTTGTCATTCTTGATCACATTAAAAGGTTTGGAATTATTGCATACATTGGGGTTTCTAGCGTGCTACTTTCCTTGATCTGATAGCATCCTATGTTGTAAATTTTCAGAGAACCCGGCTTGGCGAAAACAAATTGAAGTGATTGCCACTGCGCACCAGATTTTCCTCTAGTTGCATAAACTATGTTTCCGTCTACCTATGTCAGCAATGGACTCTTTAGGCAGCATTTATGATTGTAAAAGATGACTAGTATATGTTTTGTAGTCATTAGACTGATTAAATTACATGTGTTGATCCGTTCTGAACTTTCAGTCGAACTATTATGCTGTTTTTTATGGTAAAATTCATTCTCCAATATCCAGAATACTTGGACTTTGTTCTTAGTCATTTCTGAGCTGTGCATGTTATTTAGGTTGTCTTCTGTCCTTCTCTTGCAAGATATCTAATTAGACGTACACCGATAATTAGCAAGGCTCAAGGAAGGTTTTGCCATGCCATCGGTATCTATCAGTAGTTCTTTTATGTGCGGGGAGAGTATCAGTTATTCAGTATGGCTTCGTATAATCATACCCCTAACATGTAGTACTGGCCTGCTTGGCTGTGCACGGTCTTTCACTTTTTATGTTCTTTTTAGAGGAAATAGCTGTGGTTTTCACAATACACAAAAGAGCAACCACAACCTTCTTTGGCTATTATATTGTTTGCAAAATGCCTTGCCCATTTGACCGAATGGTCGTCCATCGACCGAAGCATCCCTTTGATCTCCTCAACATGTAGTACTGATCTAGAAGCTCCGCGTGCTCTGGATCAGACACAGAAGGGGGGAAATGTCATGCTCTCGTTAGATTGCATCCATCGTGGTTGCAATTTGCAAACAACTACTCCACCGCCTTTTCCCAATCATTTTGTCGTAGTTCCATCAGTGTTGAGCTTTGTCCATCCCTTAGAGCATGACTAACAGCACCCGTAAAACTCCGGCGTGGGTCGAACTCCGGCAGGTTTACACGTGCTGGGCCGAGTCGCGCATCGATCAGTATCTGTACTTGGGCCGGCCTGTAAAATAAATTCACGGGCCACCTTACTTGGCCCGCCCCAACCTCTACAAGTAGGGGCAAGTGCGGCGGAGACGGGTCGAACCCGCACTCCCTCCGCCGCAAACCCTAGCCGCCACATCTAACTCCGGCGAGCAATTGAAGTGACACCCGGCTCGGAATCCATGGCGTGCAGCGGAGGAAGCTTCGGCCTCGGCGGCGGCTGTTCCGGTGGAGGAGGAGGCCGCGGGGGTGGCCGTGGGCCACCGGGCGGCGGCGACGACGAGGAGCGGCGGCGCGTCCGCTCCATTGGCGCGAAGAAGCGTGCCTGCCGCCGCTGGACCAACTGGGGGATGCACCCGCCGCCGTCGCTTGCCCCCTACGCGGACGGCGCGCGCTCGGCTCCTCCCCGCGCTCGCTCTAGTCCTCTTCCCCGTGAGCGGCGACCCTCGGCATGGGAGTACGAGGAGGGCTCCTCTGCCTCCTCGGCCTCCTCTGCCCCCGCCGTCATAGTCCGCCCCCGTAGCGGTGATTTGGAGGAGGCCGCGCAGCTCGCCGCGGCCATCGCGACGTCCGCTGCCGAAGCGGCGGCGAAGGCGCGGCAGGAGGAGGCCGCGGCCAAGCGCGTCGGGGCGGTGGAGGAGGACAGCGAGGTCGACGACGACATGGACGTCGACCTCATCGTCATCGACTAGAACGGTGGCCGGGGGCGACTAGGACTACAGAAGCTCGCATTTTGGGCATCTGGACGCGGCGGCGTCCTCGGGCGAGCTTTTCCCCATCTAATTTTAGTTTCTTTTAGTGTAATTTTGCTGTAAATATGAACTGCTACTCCTATGTATGAACCTAATCGACGAACGCGCGAAACTGTTTCTCGGGAAATTTCGAATCTTGCAAGTAGGGGCTAGGGTTTACAGTTGTTGTTCTGCGCCGCCGCCGTTCAGCCTGTAAATCACGAGTACAGAAGCCTGTACTCGCGATTTACAGGCCGCCCGTATAAGGGCGCTGTTAGTCATGCTCTTAGCCGACGGATACCAGCGCTCCATCGGTGTTGGGACTTTGATGTTGTGTTGATTGTTGAACCTGATGTTGTGTTGATCCTGAACTTGCCGTCTTTCCTCGATCAGGTGCAACGCCCTCCTTGCGATGTCAGTTGGGTGCTCTATCATCTGGAACTCCCGAGCGTCATTCTTTGCTAGCCACATGTGGTATAATGCCATTACTGTCACTTCAACAGTTCAACCTCTTCATCCTTTGCCGAACCAAGCCATTCTAGCATCCAGTTCAATAGGTCATGCTGCATCTTGATGCACGAAAGGGGGTTAGGCACTGAAGGAGCATTAACTCTCAGCTCGATCCAGACCTGCTGAGAATGTGGGGCAATGCCAGAACGGGTGCAAAGCAGTCTCCTCCTGGCCACAAGCAACACGAACAACTCCCCCCTTTATGTGTCTCCGATTAGGCTATCTCCGATGGAGTTCGGCTCTGACAACGAGACCATTCTTCATGAGCCTCCATACATGCACTTTCAGCTTCCCTCGCATATTAGCAAAAATTTACACTAGATTTTGACAAATGAATTAGAAGTGGGACTTTGGTGGGATCTCACCTGACACCCTGTCTCCGATGGAGTTCGGCTCTGACAGCGAGACCATTCTTCATGAGCCTCCATATATGCACTTTCAGCTTCTCTGTCACATTAGCATTCTACAGTGAAGGTAGTACATTATAAATAAAGATCATAGTCAAAATTGTGCATCGAAAATAAAAAAAGAGACACACTTCGCCTTACATACAGCTGTGGTAAGTTGCATTGAACAACCCGCAGCGACCACAAATACCTCTAACTGCAAAAATTCAAAAAAATCGCTAGAAGGAGGGCTCGAACCTCCGACCTTGTGGTTAACAGCCACACGCTCTGACCAACTGAGCTATTCCAGCTTTGTTGATAAATGCGCAGTATGGCCGTAGGAGAATAAACAACATGGGAGGCAAAGAGGAAAGGGAACTGGGAGAGCACTAGCCTTAAGGACGAAAAGCAAGGGGATTAGGAGTCTAAGCAGCTGTCCCGATCAGATTAGACTTATCAAGGGATTAAGGTACGTAGATAATTGTACTTGGAACACGTGAATATGCTTTAGAATGGAAGGGATTTTCATTGATTAAATCGATGGTGCAGATGTTGGTACAGGGAAGAAATAAGTTTAGGATGGGAAGAGAGATCTTCATTTTAAATAAATCACCACTCTGTTATTTAAACACGTACTTTGCATTCATTCTATCATTTTCCATACTTGACTGTTGTGTACTATGTAATTAGATTGGCTACGGTGCAATCCTGTAAATCAATGCCATGCTTACTTGCTTGTTTAAGTTACGAGTGTAGGTAAGTCACAGGTTTAGCACGGAACCTGAGTTGACGCAATCAAATTTAAGTGATTCCCAGTTCCCACTGCTTGTTGGCACAGGTTTTTTCTCAGTTTGGATGAACTGTGTTCCCGGAAATCTTCCAGTGTAGTCATGCCAGAATTTATTCTTCAGAAAACTTGAGCCTATGCTCAGGAGTCAAGACTATGAGATTTCGTCTGGGCAAGTTGGTAATTATTCAGAACGCTTAGAGCAGAAAGTTTACTGCGAATGTGTCTGGGCAAAAACCAGCAGATGATCAGAAGGATATCTTGAAGCACCGCCATAACAGAGTGTTTATATTCCAGTCTGACATAAGCAGTGTACATATATGTTAGAAATACAACAGTATGTAACTATGTACAGGTATTGTAAGACTTCAATTTACACTATATTCAGGGAGAAACTCCAGCACCTGGAGACTATGTACATGAACTATGCGGACTATGCACAAAAGAATCAAGAAGCTTATCGACAGCAACGCAATAAGCCTCTACTATACATTGGGTGCTTGAGCTTTCAAAGTGTTGGCGTGGGATCCGACAATTGAACAGTCTGATCTTTCATCCGACTCAAGCAAGGTTTCCCCTTGTCATCAGTGTCCATCGTTATGGTGTCGCCGGGCTTGTACTGCCCAGAGAGAATTGCTTCACTGATGACATCTTCAACAAACTGGGTGACGGCCCTTCTCAGTGGCCGCGCACCATAGCTCTTGTCGTATCCTTGCTGAATAATCATGTCCTTCATTGTGTCAGATACTTCTAGGCCGATACCGAGGGCCAAAAGCCTAGCCTTCACCTCTTGCAGAATTATATTGAGAATAGCAAGCATCTGGAAATCATCATTTGAGATACTTAGCATGGTTCCATAAACTACACGTTAGAGAGTATTTCATCTTTTTCAAATTATAAGATGTTTTGGTAGGGTAAAGTAGTCTACTAAAACGTCTTACATTTTGGAATGGAGGTAATATAGCACAAACATTTTTCCGCCAAAGGAACAGAAAAAACTCATGTAAACAAGTGACTTGAATTTGTCTAAATTTGCATGTATCTAGATGCATTTTAGTTGATACATATGCATCTAGACGAATGCAAGTCACTTATTTCCGGACGGAAGGAGTACAAAATTTTAATAGGTGTAAAGGAGCAAGGGGTCACATTGTAGGAGTTGCATATTTTGAGCAGATGGAATTATGGTTTCAGTTATCATAATAAACATATAAGTAGCTTAAATCACAGAACAAAAACAAAGGAACTTAAAATAAAACAACAGACCTGATTCTTCTCAAGTGGCCGGAACACAACCACCTCATCCATTCTATTGAGCAATTCAGGCCGAAAAAATGCTTTCAACTCTTCCATCACCAAGGATTTCATCACAGCATAAGTATTTTCTTCTGTACCATTCAGTGTCTGGAAACCTATGGCCATTCTTCCTTTGGAAATTGATGTAGAACCAACGTTGGATGTCATGACAATTAATGTATTCTTGAAGGAAACTCTGCGGCCCTGTAGTTCACAGAAAAAAAGAATATTGGTTTCCTTTTGATAAGATGGAACCAGGGTCTTGCCTGGTGTTTCTAGCACAAGTTCACATATAGATTTAATAGTGCACATAAGACTGTGACCCGTTTCGGAAAAAAAAACATTTCAAAAAGAAAAAAAACAAGACCGACTATCAATAGGATCAGGCATGTCACGACAATGAGCAATTGGCTTACTGAATCTACAAAAATAGAAAGGCTGACTTTCAAGGTGCATGATATAGCATAAAGAAGGTGTGGAAAATATAGTATAAATCTTATTTATCGACCGCAGAAATGAATATCACGAATGTCAGGATCTAGCACCTGTGAGTCAGACAAATGACCATCTTCAAATACTTGGAGAAGAATATTGAAAATATCAGGATGCGCTTTCTCTATTTCGTCAAGCAATACTACAGTAAATGGTTTTCTCCGGACTGCTTCTGTCAAAGTACCACCTTCACCAAATCCCATGTACCCTGGAGGAGAACCTATCAGCTTGCTCACAGTGTGCCGCTCCATGTACTCACTCATATCCAATCTAACCATAGCTGACTCCTGTAAATCAAAAGAAACAATTTTTTTATTATAAATTCCATGTAAAATGTTCTAAAGTCTAGGAATAACAATATAAAGATGTAAGCAGGAAAGAGTGACCTACAGATCCAAAATAAGTTGCTGCTAGAGCTTTGGTTAACTCAGTCTTTCCTACTCCTGTTGGACCACAGAAAAGTAGAGTAGCGATAGGTCTGTCAGGATCGCTCATGCCAACCCGTGATCTCTTCACAGCTCTTGATATCGCCACAACAGCATCATCTTGACCTATGACACGCTTTCTGAGTTCATCATCTAGTCCTACTAAAAGCTTTCTTTCATCTGCAGTCAACTGCTGGACTGGTATGCCTGACCACAATGATGTGACTCTTGCAATTTCCTCTGATCCAATCATAGATGGCCTGCACCATTACACGCATTTAAATTTTTAAGATGCTTAGATCGTGAAATGTGAAGTCCACTCTCGATGAAATCATGAAATGAGAAAACCTACTCATCATCTGAAGGTGACAATGTTGATGTTGGACTTGTCTTGTCATCATTCAGTACTTCAACGTTAACTTCATTCTCTTGGTCATTTTCATTCAGAGAATATTTCAACCTGTTAGTCAGTGCCTGAAATGTGTTGCAAAATGAATTAAACATCTACCAGCAGATGAATACGGATAAAAGTTATTTGCAACAGACCTATCTAAATATTCTATTACCACGTCATGCATGGCCTGGACAGCTCTAATCTCTCGCCAATACTCATCTGGCGACTTTGAAATTATAGAGCACTGCTCTTCTTTCTTCCTTTTAAATGATTCCATCCGAGCTCTGCTACCAGCTTCATCAATTAGATCAATAGCCTTATCAGGAAGATGTCTGTCAGGGATATATCTCGCTGACAAATAAACTGCTGCATTGATGCCTTCTAAGGTGTATTTGCATTTGTGGTAAGTCTCATACTTTTCACGCAGACCAAGTAGAATTTTCACAGCATCCTCCTGCAAAGAGCATGAAGAAAAGTTAAACTGGTACCCAGGAGTTCAAGTGACTTTCAGAATTGAAATTCTGCACTACCTGACTAGGCTCATTTACAAATACTGGCTGAAACCGGCGAGCCAAAGCCTTATCCTTCTCGAAATGCAAACGGTGCTCATCCAGAGTTGTAGATGCAATGCACTGTAAGTACAGACAAAGCGTTTACGAGTGGAAAACAAAAAACAAAATGTGATGCTATATTAAAATTATGTATCACATGGGATAAGCAACCACTTAATTCTCACCATGGAAGTGGCCCATATGGATTATGCCGGTGATTATCACAAGGACTACACAGTTATTCATAAAGGCACATCACTCGAAGTGACAAACTACACGGTATAACATCAGGACTCAGGAGTATGTGCAGCAGTAAGGCATCAGTCTAATACTGTAGGTACTAGCAACACCAATTGTTGTTTAGATATGCCACTATTACCCATGTACATATTTAAATGAAAAACTTAGGTAAGTTCGTTTTTGTCCCTCAACCTGTTCACTTCTGGTCCCTTATCTTTTTTCATATATCCCTCATCTTTCTAAACTGGATAAACTTGTTCCTTACCTGATCCGAAGCAGTATCCTAACTTATATTAGGTGATTTTTCACCCGAACTGTCACATGTTCGTCCGTGCTGGCACATATGAACTTGCCACATCTACTTATGCTTTAAGAAACACATACTGAGGTAGAGGAGAAACATGGAACAGAGATGGCGCCATGGGGAGCTCGAGCTCGCCGGAGTTAGAAGGGAGAAGAGTACCAAGTGAGGATGAAGACAAGTCGAGGAGGGGAAGATGAAGATGACGTGAAAGAGCCATGTGGCAAGTTGGTCAAAACTCACACCACGCCTGCACAAAACCCACTTCGGGTTGGGTGAGGGGCCAAACTTGTCCAGTTTCGGAAGACGAGGGACCAAAGGTATGTGGAAAAAATTAGAGGCCAAAAGTGAACTTGGCGAACAATCGAGGGATGGAAATTATACTTATCCCAAAACGTAGTTACACATAGGCTATGCAATGATAAGGTTAAAGGTGGCGTGGAATGCACATATTGCTAATTATGAAGTACAAATCACAGGGTATGATATGATCGGTAGTACTTCAACTCTTATGTGTTCTGAAATTCCAACTAAACAAGCCATTGACTTCATTAGATGTTTGAACAGAGCAATGCACAAACCATATATGTAATAAGTAAGTAAAATGATGCACCTACTGCTGCCTATTTGTAAAATGTAGTGGGATACGCAGCTTGCAGCCCATAGCACACCCTAACTAGAGCTGTGACCCAGAAGGACACCACCAAGCAACAAATAACTTGTTTTCTTTTCACATAATGTGTTGTAACTATCGTACTAACAAATCCTAATTCAGTGACCATAAGGTAGAGAACCCTCTACCATTTTGCTTTAAAAAGGTGCCATGGTGAGAACTGAGAAACATGATGGGTAACATAGATATAGCCATATAAGGAGTTCCTTTTGTGAGAACAATACCTGCAATTCACCTCTAGCAAGTGCAGGTTTCAGCAGATTAGCGATATCAAGACCGGCTCCCTTACTGCCTCTTCCAGCAATTCCAGATCCAATAAGAGTATGAACCTCATCGATAAAGAGAATAACATCACCTGCACAAAATTGTGGGGCTTTTTGTAAGGCCAAAAGCAAGATAGAAGTTTACAAGTTCTATTCATACTGTAAAAATCAGATAACCTGCTTTGCGCACTTCACGTATTAAACTAGTAACCCTGGTTTCTAGTTCACCCCTTTCTTTTGCACCAGCCATCAGTAGGGCAACATCTAATGACAATATACGCCTTGCCTACACAACAATGTAAATTAGTCAAAACTGTTACCTACTGTTGTGCAAGCAGAACTTTACAGAAAATTTGATTGCTTATCTACGATTGGTCGTGGAAACTCACCACAAGAAAAATAGGCACATCTCCGTTAGCAATTTTAAGAGCCAACCCCTCAGCAATGGCAGTTTTACCAACACCTGCTTCACCCAAAAGAATAGGATTGTTCTTTGTGCGCCGGCATATAATCTGAACTACTCTTTCAATCTCCTTGTTGCGACCAATAACAGGATCAATTAATCCACCACTGGCTCTCATGGTCAAATCTACACAAAATAGAGCTAGCGCACTCTTCTCTGAAATGACAAATAAAATAAGCTCATTCTTTCCATAGTCCATGTGATAAGGAAAATTAGCACAAACTCAAACTCAAAGTAGCTTAACCACTGACCTTTCTTCTTATTTAAGTATTTGACAATTGCAGACCTCGCATTTCCAGCAGTTGATTTATCACGCAATTTGAAAGAAGATAATCCCAGAGGCTCTCTTCCATCCTTCGCAACCTCCCTTTTGACTCGGGTAAGCGCCTGCTTCGCTAGCTCACTTGGTTCTACTCCTAAGCTACAGTGAACATCATTAATTAGCTAGTAAATACTACTACACATTAGTGTGAGAAGACAACACTGTTTTTAAATTTGTCACTTTAGTGGATTGCCATTTCTTTGACAAGTTCACATAAATTCATTTGCATTTCTGGCTTCCAGTCTGATGAAATGGCTGATCCTCATTTCACAAGCATTTTCTGATGGTTGTCTATAGTTCTGACTGTTCAAAATTTAACAGTTCAAAGGATGGGATGTTGCTTATTGCTTAGGCAATCAAGAGACGATTCAATGCATTGTTTAGCTTTTGTTCTGAAAAAAGGAAGGTTATGCCTCTGCATCCACCACACAAGCATCATTTAATCAAATTGCATGCTCTCAGGGAGAAGCGGAATAGGAGAAGATCAGCACCAACCTCCTAAGGACGTTGTTGGTGGTGGTGTCGTCCAGGTCGACGAGGCCGAGCGCAATGTGGTCCGGTGAGATGAAGTTGCACCCCATGGTCCTGGAGAACTCAACGGCGGCCACGAAGACGCGCTTGCTGGCCGCCGAGAAGGGCACGTCCGTGGCCAGCCCCGTGGCCGCCTGCACGGGCCCGGGCTTCCCGAGGGCAGCACGGCACGCCTCGCGGGCGCGCTCGATCCGGACGCCCGGCCCGACGAACCCCGCCGGGGACCGGTCCTCGGCGACGAGGCCCAGCAGCAGGTGGTGCGGCGCGACCGCCTCGTCCCCCATCCCGCGCGCCTCCCGCTGCGAGTGCACCACCGCCTTGACCGCCCGCTCGGTGAACCGCTCGAACACCGCCCTGACGACGAAGCCCGCGGCCCCGCGCCGCTGCTGCCCCCTCCGAGGCGCCGCCGCAATCAGAGACGCGGAGGCGCGGAGCGGGCACGCGAGCGCCACCGCCCTCCCGCCCGACGCCGCGGCAACGGGGGAGAAGCGGCGGCGGAGGCCGGCGCCCGTGGCGAGGATGGACGCGGACGCCACCGACGACGACGACGACGAGCAGCAGCAGGCCTCCATCGTCGGTCGGTTCGGTCAGTCGCGGTGTATGATTGGACGCTTCCTGTTCTCCGATTAAACTAGGGACGGAGTCGTGCCCGCTGCAAGGTGCGACCTTAAAGAAAAAGAAAGTTGCGCGGCGAGAGGCAATAGAGTAGTGGTGGCGGTTAGCAGCGTGCTACCGCCGCTCGGGAATCGAGTGATTGCATGGTGGAGGAAGTGGGGGTGGCACGCAAGGAAGACGGGGAGGGTGGGGAAACCGGGACGGCGGCGCGGTGGTGGATGGAGATGCGATGCGGTGCGGTGACGGTGACGGGGAGAGGAGAGAAAGGAATCTTACGTAGGGGGGCACGGTGTTCCACCGCGCGGGGGATCTTCGGTCGCGCGCGCGCGTGACGCGGGTTTCTCCGATCGGGTTCGGTGGCTGCGCCCGCGCCGCTGGGTGTGAGTGTGATGGGTGGATGGTGGAACGATGTGTGCCGGTTTACGCAGAGGTTTGCGTCGCCCGCCGGTTGGCGAAATGTGCCGTTCGATCGGGGCATCGCATCGCGTTCCACACTCCACACAGCGTGGCTCCTTGGGTACGCCTCCCCCGTGGGAGCAGGGGAAATGCGTCGAGGGTGGAACCGAGATATGTGTGGCAGTGTTAGCTAACTGCTTCAACGATGTGGCATAAGTACATGCGTTACGCATGTAATGATCCGTGGGACGGCGATCACAACCTTCCAAGATCCACATTCGACACCCATCATTTGGGGTGCATCAAGATAAATTCCCTTGCGTGGCAAAAGCATCGCCGTTACGCCGCCACATTGCAATGTGCATTTGGAAAACAACATTGCTCGTGTGGCGTTGCGATCCGTGGCAACGACGATGAGCGGAGCTTGTCCTTCGTATGTCAATGGTCCAGAGCGGCAGAGGACTTCACCATCGAGGCCAAGTGCAAGGTGAATTGGTAAATGGTGTGCCGCCCCAAGAAATACGAAGGTTTTGGGATCCTCAATATTGACAAGTTTGTAACGGCTTTGCGTCTTCGGTGGCCATGGTTAGAATGAAAATATTCTAACAAGATTTGGATGGGTTCAGGGAACCCTTGCACTAAATATGACATGAAGATCTTCTATGCCCCTACCACGATCACTATTAGGGACGGATGCAATACCTCTTTTTTGGCAATGCCCCATGGCTCCAAGGGTTAAAGCCAATCGACGTCGCACCTCTAATCTTTTCGTTCTCAAAAAGAAAAAAATTGGTCAGTGAACCAAGACCTCAAAGAAAACACTTGTATTGGATATGTCAATCTTGACAAACCGTTCACCTTGGAACACCTCTCTGGGTTTGTGGAACTTTGGGTTCTCCCCCAAAACGTGCAACTAAACGAGAACTCGAGTGATGATATTGTTTGGAAGTTAATGGAGAATGGACAATATACGGCGGTGTAGGATTATGAGATACAATTCTTGGGATCCATCAAACATATCCATCACAAACACGATGATTTGGCAAGCTTGGGCCCCTCCAAAGGTGAAATTCTTTGCTTGGCTTGCAACTTAAAATAGAATTTGTAGGACCGATCGATTGGAGAAAAGAGGGTGGGGAAACTACGGACTATGTCCTCTTTGCAAACAAACAACGGAATCCACCAACCACCTCTTTGTCAAATGCCGCTACACCATTCGCCTTTGGGGCCTCAAAGAACTCGTTGGAGCTTCACACGTTGCACCTGCCACTTTGGGCGGACCTTTCGACTGAGTATTGGTGGGAAATGATGGCAGAAAAGTGAAAAGCGATGGCCTTCTTAACCATGCTCGTGTCATGGAAAGTTTGGATCGAGCGCAACGCCCGGGTCTTCCAAAGCAAGCACGCACCACCTTCGATGATTCTAGATTTAATTAAGAGAGAAGCCCATTTGTGGGTTATTGCCAGGGCAAAAAGATTGGGCGAAATGATGACGGATCAATTTATAATATTCATACTTTATTTTTTGTAAAACTTCTCTTTAATTAATAGATTGGGGCAAATCATTTTCCCTCATTTTAAAAAAAATGGCCGGGTGCGTTAAGTGACTAAATGCATGGACATCTCTTCTTTGTTTGTCGCTCTGACGTGGAGAAATTGGAGTTGCGTGTCGGGATGTTACCGTCATAATCTCTAATTGATGTGTTGGTCTAGGTCGGTACGAGGCTCTCTTCACTTTCTTCTACTACTTGGTTTGGTTGGTAAATCGGTATTTATCTGACTCAATGAGCACAAAAGTACCAAAGGAAATTCTAAGCTATGGCATGTCAGTGGGTTGGGGACATCGATTGCGTCGGTTCTTCTTGCACGTACGGACTTATTCAGCATAAAGCGGCACGAAGGGGACCATATATGGCGCTTGGAGTATAACTTTAGTTCTTTCTATGTTTGGTTACCGTGCCTTTGGTAGCAACATCTGAATAATAGAGATGGCGTCACACAATATAACATGCTCAATATTCTATGTTCATCTCAATGCGGTTTGTTATGTGCAATGCTACCGACAAAGGGAGCATATGGTGTTTTGGCCTCCCAGGATCACCGGCTTCCAATCCGATGGATTATCGTCTAGAGCTTCAACATGTCTATGTGGCACTGTCATAAGTTTATTTTGATTTGTGGTTTTATTTTGTCCTATCTTTGTTCTAATTTTTTGACAGTAAAACGACAGATCATCAACGTATTCCTAGCTACAACTTGTTGAACATTGGACCTCACATGGTTATCGAAACCCTTAAGGTTAACCTAGCTTGTACAAGTTTAGATTGTGATAATTTTGTCATGAAAGATACATGTGACTATTAAGAATCGAACAATGCAATAAAGGACAACAACTTTGATAAAGTTTGATGCACCTTTCGGTTTTATACCAATAGTATTTTTATTCATGTTTGTTTGGATATACTTTTGATCAAGGACTTTGTTTAGTTAATTAACATATTTCAGATGATTTTATATAAGGAGTTAACATACGTGATCATACTACACATGCTCGTCAAATACTTCCTCCTCGCGAAAACAAATCACAGATCCTACATTCACAAAAACCTCCAGCCACGAAAAACCACACCAAGAAAGGGATCTGAAGAAGAAACTTGGAGAAGAGAAAATCCTTTCTGCTGCACGGATCATCGGAGGACAACACATCATCCCCTACATCATCAACCATTGCATCTCCATCACCATCTCTACCCCCATCTCCCATTTATTAGATCTTGTTGTAATTCCAGATTCAATTGCGGGTTGCACTAGATTCATCCCATTACTTTTATCCATCCATTTGATTATAATGATGTTGTTGATTGCTTCATAGTGTGAGTAGTTACCTTCGTTCTTGGGGAGATGGAGAAACCCTAGCATTATTATGAAATGAAATGAAGATGCTCTATTACTTGTGTAGAAGATCTGGCAAATCTATTATCTCCCCCTTTAGATAGTACGTGCCTTCGGGTCTAAAGTAAGGATGAAACCCTTTGGACGTGATTGGGTTCCTTGTGTCGGTTGCTACTGTGACTATAAGCACCGCTATCATCCAACGCGGTCGAGGGGGAAACAAAGGGAGATTCACCAAGCTAATTACGATATCCACGGGGAAACTCTTATTGCGGTGGTCTGCATGGTGATTTCTTTCAGTCATCATAGTGGTTATTTAGAGATGACCTTATTTTTGTCTCAACAAAGTGACTGCCTATGAGTCTTGGTGAACATCTTATTGTGAAACTCTCTCCACACATATCATGACACAAGAAATAGGTTATCCTAATTATGATTAATTATAACATGCTAGTGGTGTATCCTACATCCCCGAGAACATCTTAGCCCTATTGAGTTTAACCACCATTCCAAACACTATTTTTACTTGCTTTGTTTTTACTTGTTTATTTACTTTCCTGCATTTAAACCAAAAACCTTTCAAACACCCGTTTACTCGAAATCAAAGGCATCTTACAAGTAACCTTTGATAGATAGTGACGAGGGGCATAAAGACCTCAACCAAATAGATCTTTGTGGGTTCGATACTCTTATTTCGAAACTACATGCAGTCATCAAGCTATTTTCCGGCGTCGTTGCCAGGGGGCTAAGCGCTTTTTGGTCTTTGTTCTTAGTTGCCAATTCTATTAATTATTTTATTAAAATTGTTTACTAGTTTCAGGTAAACACCATGGCTACACTCGGACTAATGAATTAGCTCGATGAAGCTGAACACCTTGGTAAATTTAATTAAGGACTTGTTAGAAAATTCCCGAGTGGGGCTGAACCTGAGTACGAGGTTAACCCTCGTTTCATTGCTATTTTTAAAGAAAAAACTTTTGCACGAGATGATCCAGATGAGGATCCTTACAATCACTTAATGCATTTTACCGAGTTATTTTGGACACTTAAATTGAGAGGCTATTCTGATGATAAACTAAAACTTCAATTTTTTAGACAATCTCTAACCAACACTGGTTTAGCTTGGTA
Organism: Avena atlantica; assembly: GCA_910589765.1. Taxonomy (NCBI): domain Eukaryota; kingdom Viridiplantae; phylum Streptophyta; class Magnoliopsida; order Poales; family Poaceae; genus Avena; species Avena atlantica. Next base: position 357,502,830 of record OU342734.1, on the reverse strand, counting down.
TAGAATTTGTCATGCAGAGAAAATTGATACTTGGGAAAAGTTCAAATTATAATTCGTATTTCGATTCTTCCCCGAGGTAAAGACTGCTGAAGTAAGAAGGGCAATTACAAGCTTCAAGAACCGCCCAGGTGAAGGCTTGGTAAGATCCTTCAAAAGGTACAAGTCTATCCTTAATAAATGTCCTCATCATGATTTACCTGAATCGTATGTGTTACGTATTTTCTATGGGGGACTTAATCAAGAAATTAAACATGCATTAAATACAAATTCTGGAGTCTCTTTTATGGAGCTAACTATAACTAAAGCTTGGGAACTCCTAGAATGCATTCGGTGTAATAGAGAAACATGGGATTTGATTTAGGTGGCGAAGGAGGAGTAGAAATTGAATATGATTGTCTTAATGCTTATAAAGAATCCGGTAAGATAAAATAAACTGCTAATGAGCTTCAACTTGATGATGATATTATTGTGCAAATTATTCAGTTGTTTACAGAACACACTAAAGCTCCCAAGAAGGACTGGCTTCATTATACCCCTGAACTAGTCAAACATGTTAATGTAATAACTGCAGCTCACGAAGAGCCATCGAGGAAGGTACATAAGTATGTTGAACCCCTTCCTTTTGAAAGGACTGCAAGGAAACATATGATGCCCCAACAACTCGAGTACCAACGTGAGGAAGAAAGAATGTTCCTCAAAATGTTAGAAGAAGAGACACAAGAGAGAAAGGCTAATGAGGTAAGTAGGAAGGAGACTGGGGGACCAACAAAATAAGATATTTTAACTATGTTTGCACATTGCAACATAATAGAGATAGATAACAAAACTTCACAATTCGTTGAAGGAAATGTAAAAGCTAAAGAAGTTGGTAAACCTATTCCCCCTTGCACTTTTGGTGGATCTTCTTACTATGGCCTCTATGATATAGGAATATTAGTTAATGTAATCCCCTTTAATTTTTATTTGAAAATCCAAAAAGAATTATCCCCAGACGCATTAGAAGATACCGATATGACAATAATGTTTGCTGATAAAACACTTAGAGTTCCTATGGGAGTAATTAGATATGTACTGATTTGTATTGGACCTTACAAGTATCCTATTAATTAGACATGCCTACTAATGTTTATTATCCAATTATTTTTGGAAGAACTTTCTTAAACACCGCAGGAGAAAATATTGATTGCAATAAAGAGATGGTATCCCTCAAGTTCAGTGAAGAGAAAATGGAATTTCACTTCTCAAAATTCTAACATAAACCTGCCATTGATGATTTAGATGAATATGAGTTTGGGCAAGAGGAAGAAGGTAATATGATTCATCTTGCCTCTATAGTCATTGAAACTCCCAATGATGATTTGGTTAGGAGTTTAGTTGCTAACGATGATATGCCTCAAGATATGGATAAAATTGAAATAGATGATTATCTTGATTCCACACCCGTGGTGGATTCCGAGATAAATCAAAAATATGAATAACCTATAAGAAAAGGAGACGAGGCACCTCCACCTCCTACACTTAAAACCTCACCCCATGAATTAAAATATAGGTTCCTTGATAAAACTAACAATAATTTTCCTGTTATTATAAGTTCTAACCTTTTAGAAAGAGAAGAGGAAAATTTGATGACGGTTCTCAGAATGCATCGGAATGCTCTTGGGTATTCGATGAGTGACTTGAAGGGGATCAGTCTCTCGATAGCCACTCACATAATATTTATGGAAGAAGGATCTCAACCCGTTGCAAATTTCTAGAGATGGTTGAAACCCCACATGAAAGAAGAGGTAAGAAATTAGGTAATTCGCTTATTAGATACAAGAATTATATTCCATGTAGAGGAAAGTGATTGGGTAAGCCCTGTTCATTGTGTTCCTAAAAAAGGCGGGTTTACCGTTGTTCAAAATGAGCACAATGAACTGGTACCGACTAGAACTGTAATTGGTCACAGGATGTGCATTGATTATAGGAAACTAAATAAGGAGACAAGAAAGGATCTCTACCCTTTACAGTTTATAGATCAAACTTTATAAAGGCTTGCTATGCATTCTCATTTCTGTTATTAGGACGGTTACTCCAGTTTTTCCCAAATTGTTGTCCACCCTGATGATCAACTCAAAACAACCTTCACTTGCCCTTATGGGTTATATGCTTATCTACATATGCTTTTTGGTCTTTGCAATGCCCCATCTACCTTCCAGAGATGCATGCCTGCTATATTTGCTAACTATGTTGAAAGTATTATGAAAATTTCATGGATGATTTTTCTGTATATGGAACTTCATTTAATCAATTGTCTTCATAACCTTCATAAAGTCTTGCAGAGATGTGAGGATACTAAATTGGTCTTGAATTGGGAAAATGTCACTTCATGGTTCAAGAAGGTATAGTCCTTGGTCACAAAATTTCGGGTGGAGGTATAGAAGTTGATAAAGCAAAAAAATGAAGCAATAGAAAGGCTTCCCCCTCCTAGAGACATAAAAGGTATTAGGAGTTTCTTAGGCCATGCTGGGTTTTATAAAAGATCCATTAAGAATTTCTCTAAAACAACTAGACCTCTAACTAACCTTCTACAAAAGGACGTTGCTTTTGATTTTGATGAAAGTTGTCTTACTGCCTTTAACATTTTAAAGAAAGCTCTTCTTGAAGCTCCTATTATAAAAACCCCTAATTGGAAGAAACCATTCAAACTCTTCTGTGAGGCTAGCCATGAAGATGTTGGAGAAATTCTTTTCCATTATAATGGTGATGAACTTAATATCATTCATCATGCTAGCGTACCTTAAACAGTGCCCAAAAGAATTACCCCATGGCAAAAAAAGAATTTTTCGTAGTGGTTTTTATCTTGTGATAAGTTTAAATCTTATATTATTGACTCAAAAGTAAGAGTGCATACGGATTCATATTGGCTTAAAACAAATACTTGAAAGAACTGATGTTAAGCCAAGGATGATCCGTTGGACTATACTTTTGCATGAATTTAACTTGCAGATCCTTCAAAGAAAATATGAACTGGAAGACATACCGATGGGTATTGAAGAAATCCAACTACCCAAGGAAGTGTCATCCATATTGATGAGTGCATATTTGCATCATGTTTTAGATTATTATTTTGCATTGTAGTGGTAAGATCTTGGTATTTTACAGCGTTCGCGTGCACCTTTTATATTTATTTTCACCAAGATCAGGTCAGATGATGAATACGATTGACATAATTCTTGGACCAGTTATACTGGAGTGAAAAGGAGCCAAAAACTGTAGAGTTTCGTAGCATGGAAAACAAAAAAATTCTACCGCATACAAACAAAGAAGCCAAGATCTATCTACTAGATTGTAGCAACGAGTCGATGGAATAACTCACCCTCGAAGATTTCAAAGTGTTTAACGAGAGCGGATTCTCGTGGGTGATGTAGTCGTACTCTTCCCGATGTCAAGATCGCGTAGACGATCCTTCTGGCGTTGCGTTCCGACAGCGCTCCCGCAGTCGGTCACACGTTCGGTACTCGACGAAGACCTTTGTGGCATCCCGCAAAACCACTACTAGAAAATCGCGTTGAATTTGTGCATTGCATCGTCATCATCATGCATTGTTTGCATAAAAACTAATTCCACAAGCATGTTTTCGTTTTCTAAAACGCCCCGTCTTGTTTTCAAATTCAAACCCGGGTCGTCGGAATATTTTGTTGTCTATTATTGGTTTGCAAACGGTGCGATTAAATTAAATAAAACATTTAATTGTTTTAGTAGGGGCAGTCGAACGGGCCGTATCGACCCGAACGACCACCCCCATCTTTCAAATCGGTCCACCTGAAAATCCTTCAGCCACCAGATAATATACCCTCAACCACCGGCCACCTCACCCTGGCCAATCGCCATACGCCACCTCACCTCTCTCCCTCTTTCCCCCAATCCCACCTTGCCACGTGGCCTCCCTCCTCTCTCCCTCTCCTTTTTCCCACACCACCTGCCCCCACAAGCCCCAACACACAACCACCACACAGCGCACGTTGCACCGCCCCTGGCCACTCGTTTTGGTCCAAGCCCCCCTGCCCGCGGGTCCCGCCTGGGTCCCACCTCACCCAGCTGTCCCCTGGCCCCACCACCCACGCGGCCCCGTTCTCCCCAGCTCTCCTCTCCCCCGAGACCACCCTCCCCGCTCGTCCTCCCTCAGGCAACCACCATGGCCCCGACCGCCGCCAGCCGCCCCCGCCGGCTCGCTCCTCCCCTCTCCCCGACCCTGCGCCTCCTCCCTCTCTCTCAGGCAAAGCTCGCCGGCCGCTCCCTCTCCCCTCCGGCGCCACGCCGCCTGCTCGCCCCGCGCCGCCCCCAGCACCTCCCTCCTCCGCTCGCTGCGCCCTCTCCTCTCGCCAGCGACCGCCGCCCCTCTCTCCTCCTCCCCGCCGGAGCCACCCGCGCCGCGCGCCCCGCGCTCGGCCTCTCGCCCCCGAGCCGGCCCGCCTCCACCCGCGCTAGCCCAAGCCCCGACGTCGGTGCTCGCCTCCGACGTGCTCCCCGCCTCCGTGCGCCTCTGCGGCCTCGCCCCTTCTCTGAGCGACCCCGCGAGCACCTCCCCACCTCCCCGGCGTCGCCGCCCCTCGCTGGGCCGTGACCCCGTCGACCTCGCCAGCGCCTCCCCATCGCCGCTTCCGCGCCGTCCTCGAGCCGCCCCGTCGCCGCCAGTGCCGCCCTCGCCGGCGGTAGCCCTCCGCCAAGCTCGTCGGCGCCTCGCCCCGTGCCCGACCGCCGCCGCCTAGTCTTCCCGAGCATCGCCGGAGCCCCTGCAGCCGCGCCGTCCCCAAGCCAGCGTCGCGTGAGCACCAACCCGGCGGGGCCCTGACCGCCCCTACCGGCTCGCGAAGCCGCCATGTCCCTCCTGCACATTGCCACCGCTTTTCTTCAGTCACGCGGTGCCTCGCAGGAACCACCAGAGTACCACCCGAAGATCGCCAGCGTCGAAACTCAAGCACTGCACCTCGATCGAGCCGAACCCTCAAGATCTCCGACATGGCGCAGAAGGACAAACCCCAAAGACCCGAAACCCGATGAACCACGATCCCCACTGCAGAACAACAAGGCCTTCGAGGTGGAAACGACAAGATCTTCTGCCTGGAACCCGCATGATCGCCTTCTCGGAGCAACAAGTACTCTGCCGCGGAACCCCAAGACCGCCGACAAGACCGACCACACCGACGCCATGATCTCCCTCACGGAATATGAAGACCGTTCCGATTCCGCGGACCCCTCGGACCCCAAGACCTTTGCCGTGAGACGATAAGACCGTCAGCACGACCCGACGACCGCGGATGCGACAGGATCATCCCCAGAACGCCAAGTTCGTCACGAGAACGCTCCCGAACGCTAACACCGCCTCGGTGGCGCGGGCCCGTCAAGACCCTCGCAACGGCAAGATCGACCCTGTGGGACCCGACAAGATCTGCATGCGACAAGAACGCCCCCGACCCGGAAGAATCCGATGCCCCGACGCCAGACCAAGTGCTTCTTCACAGAACGCCAAGATCTACCCCGTCATCTGAGAACGTTTCCGCCGAGACCGAACCCGACGAATCCTGAACCCGAGACCGACCCCGTACCCCGAACCCCCGGATCCCCAAGATCGTCGAGACCCCTAATGTGTGACCCTTTTCCTCGATACCCTATTTTATAAATGATATCAACTTGTTGCATATTTAATTGTCATTTACGCATGCATATCATTGGTTTGGGGGCCTTATGCCGATTCACCGTATAATTAAATATGGGGCCCATATGCGGGCAAATCTAGTCTCATATTGGCCTCATTTAAATTTGTGCATCGAACCGTTGTCATATCTTGCCTTGTGAAACAACATTTAATTTGCGGGGTAGATAAATAACTTGAACCACCTAATTAATTGTCGGGACCCCGGTTCCGCTTAATATGGCCTAATTGCATCGCACCTTGCCATGCCATGCATCATACATGCATCATGCCGATCTTCTGCCGTTGTATTAAATATTGCATCCGGTGTTTATTCTAGTGTTTTGCTTCTTCGCGGATAAGGCTGTTGAGTTGATGTGAGCTTCGACCCGATCTTCGGTTGAACCCTTCGACAATGTTTTCAGGCGAGCATCTCCCCCTTTCTACCTATCTTACTTTATAGTATTTATTCCCTCCTGTTGATCTATTGCTATCTGTGTTGCGATGCTTTAGTTTCCGTACCTGTGATATCCCTTGCAGCCTTATATTGCCTTGGACACATCCTATTGCCTGTTGTTTGGTAGATAGTTGGACTTGCGCGTCGTAGTCGTTTGCTCAAGTGCTGGTGCGTGTCGTCCAGTGCCACAGTTGTTGATGTATTGCCGCATGTTGCTTTTGGAGATGCTCATAGTTTTACTTATCGTTCACTTTAATTCCTGTTTAACAACTAAAATTGAAGTAAGCAGAGGCATCGGTGGGTGATAGAAAATATTTGGTTTCCGAACGCCCACTTGTGTCCCGTAGGACCCCGAGTACTTGATACCTGTTCCTTGATTTATCGCGCTATCCACATATGGGGAGTATGGGCCCCCCTTAGCCAGAGCTTGATTCCGTCTTATTTCTGGGGCCACAACTAGTTTGAGGTTTTATTTACGATCCTGTACTTATGCCATGCTACTGCTTTATTTAAATTGTGCGACAGATAGCACACTGTACTGTTTAGGTAAGCGGAGTGATTACGCGGTATCGACACCCCGAGTTTTCGGGTTCCCAGTCGCTTACAGCCATTGGCGCTAACCTTGAGTCCGTCTCGGAGCTTGCTTACTTCGTTGCGGGTCTACTCAATGGGGTGGCCCCCTGAAATATTTCTGAATCTTGTGATTGCTCTGTCGTGAAGACCTCGTTGGGTTTTGTTTTGGTTTTTCCGAGGTTGATCGTGTGTGTGTTGCTATTTGTGCACCCCGGCCGGGTTAAAACTTTCTGAAAGTCGTGTCCGCGGTTATGGACGACTTGGAGCACAGTATCTCGACCATAGACAAGCATAACTAAAGTTTATCACTATAAATTTGACTTTATAATGACTAGTAATCAGCTTCACTATAATGGAATGGCTAATTAATACTGCCCACAATTGCTTGTTTGGAGTGTCGCTTGCGACCATTATACTTGACTAGTAAGTATTGCAACCACAACGGAATGGCTAAATAAAAGTACCAACAACTGCTGGGTTTTGGGTCATCTCATGCTATCTGTATCTGATTATTAATTGTTGCAACTATAACCGTATGGTTAACTAAAAATGGCCCACTGCTTATTTTATCAGGATGATTATCTATACCTGACTAGTAATTGCTGCAACGATAACCGAATAAATAAAACTGTCAACTGTGTGAGTTCCTCGGTTGACTTCATCGATCAGTGTCGAGGGGGAAACGCCAGGATGGGTTTGATTGGTGGTAGTACCAGGTTGGTTCCGAATAGGTCTTTCTCACCCCTCTCTGATAGCCGCCAGTTGTATCGAGTCTCTATAGGTTGTTTAGTGCATGCTGCCGCTGCCGCTCAGTCCACCATACCTATGTAGGCGAGGACCGCCGAATTCTAGCCTCGCCGTGTACTGGCCTCAGTACTGACGCTCCCTCTTTTTCCTTTGCCCTTTGTCGGCACCCCTTTTGTTTAAGCAGGTGTGAGATCGACGTCGTTAGCAGGGTTACCCTTCCGGCTTGGCCTGGGCAGGGTTATGGACGCCATTGGTTATTCTTCAGGGCTCTTAGCCCCATTTGCATCTTGTCCGTAGTTGGACGCTCTATCGTTTGTCAAGGTGATTTGGATCTTTGTATTGTATATCTGTATTCTTGACTCCTTGAGTCGCTGTTATATAAATCTGTTCTGTGGGTCCCATCGAGGACTGTTGTGTAATGTTATTACTTCGTTTTCCACCCGCACGAAAGTGCCTGGTGGGCACCTTTGAATCGTTTCTATGCGGGTTTGGCGGGTTTCGCTAAAACTTGCATAGGGTCGATTCTGAGGGTGTTACAACCTTCCTCTCCCTTGTTCCAGCAGGCAGCGGAGGTTGTAGCACTCTCCTCGCGATTCCGGCAGCACAACGGCGTGGTACCGGAAGTAGAGGTGAGATCTCGCAGGGCTTCGCCTTAAGCCAACGCGGGTATGGTGGAGTATGAGAGAGTCCCTCGACGATCTAGGGTTTAGACACGCCGAGGAGGGGGCTAGGCCGGCGGCTAGGGTTTCACCTAGGCGGCGGCGGCGAGTGCCCTAGGGCTGGCGGCGGCTATGGAGGCGGCGACGGCTTGGGGCTAGGGTTTAGAGGAGTAGGAACTTGTGTCTAGGAGGGGAGCCCTGCCCCTCCTTATATAGGTGGAGGGGGCCGGCCAAGGGGAGGGGAGTCCCTCCCCAACTCGGCTTGGTGGTGCGCCGGCGGTGGGGAGGAGGGACTCCTCCCCAACTCGGTTTCCTCCTCCTTTTCCACTTCCCAAAATTAGCCGTTTGACTTTCAAACTAGGTGTTTGACTTTTCAAACAAGGATTTGATTTAATCCTCTATTTTGTTCAGCGATGACACTTAGTACATGATGCAATCATACCAACTTGATATAACACATTCATGTACCCTTCCCCTCCGGAGTGTCGGACATTCCGGGACCTTCTAGAACATTCCCGATGAAAACACCGGAACCATTCTCCAACTCCGAAACGGGACTTTCCTTATATGAATCTTATTCTCCAGACCATTCCGGATCTCCTCGTGATATCCCGAATACCATTCGAGACTCTGAACAACATTCGGTCTTTTTCTCATCATTCCATAACTACTCAAACAACGTTGAATACTTAAGTGTGTCTCCCTACGGTTCGTGAATTATGCGGACATGATCGAGACACTTCTCCGAACAATAACCAATAGAGGAATCTGGAAATTCATATGGCTCCCACATATTTCTACGATTACTTTGCGATCGAATGAACCACTTACATACGATATCAATTTCCCTTTGTCTCACGATAGTTTACTTATCCGAGGTTATGATCGTCGGTATCTCTGCATACCTAGTTCAACCTCGTTACCGATAAGTACTCTTTTCTCGTTCCCGTGATATGTGATCCCTTGTGAGCCAGTCACTAGCTTGCAAGCTAATTGGGTGACATTTCACCGAGAGGGCCTAGAGTATATCTATCCGTCATATGGATGGACAAATCCCACTCTTGATCCATGTGTCTCAACCAATACTTTCCGAACACTCAATGCCACCTTTATAGCCACCCAGTTACGGTGTGGTGTTTGATGTCATCAAAGCATCCATCCGGTAAAGGTGATATGCATGATCTCATGGTCGAAGGAATTAGATTACTATGTATCAGAAAGCATATAGCAATTAAACTATTAAAATGACTTGATCTTTATGCTACGCTTATCTATAGGAGTATGTCCACCATATCATTCTCCTAACGATATGATCTTGTTGTTAATAACATCTCAATGTTCATGATAGGGAAACCACAATCATCTATTAACCAACAAGCTAGTATTATATAGAGGCTTTACTAGGGACTCTTATTTTAGTCTACAAATCACACAAGTATTAACGTTTCCTTGTTAATACTATTATAGCATGAATGTAAACATTTATCATAAACACAAATATATAATAATAACTATATTTATTATTGCCTCTAGGGCATATCTCCAACAGTCTCCCACTTGCACTAGAGTCATCTAATCTAGATTACATGGTAATATACCGAACACCCATGGCAGTTTGGTGCTGGTGATGTTTTGCCCTCGGGAGAGGTTTAGTCAACGGATCCGCCACATTCAGATCTGTGTGTACTTTGCAAATCTTGATATCCCCATCTTGGATATGTTCTCGAATAGCGTGAAAACGTAGCTTGATGTGCTTCAGCTTCTTGTGTGACCTTGGTTCTTGCGCATTGGCTATGGCGCCCATGTTATCACAGTAGATAGACATTGGGTCCAGCGCACTAGGAACCACACCCAGCTCTGTAATGAACTCTTTCATCCATATCGCTTCTTGTGAAGCCTCCGAAGCAGCCATGTATTCCGATTCAGTTGAAGATCTCGCCACAACGCTTTGCTTTGCACTCCTCCAGCTAACTTCTACACCATTCAAAATAAATACGTATCCAGATTGTGATTTAGAATCATCCGGATCGGTGTTCCAACTAGCATCGGTGTAACCATTAACAACGAGCTGTTCATCACCTCCATAAGAAAGAACCATATCCTTAGTTCTTCTCAAGTACTTAAGGATGTTTTTGACCGCTATCCAATGATCCACTCCTGGATCACTTTGATATCTGCTAGTTAAACTAACAGCATATGCAATGTCGGGTCTAGTACATAGCATGGCATACATTAGAGATCCTATGGCTGAGGCATAGGGAGTCTTACTCATCCTTTCTCTATCTTCTGTCGATGTCGGACTTTGAGTTTTACTCAAGGTCGTATTGGGCAACATGGGCAAGAACCCTTTCTTGCTATCTTCCATTCCAAACCTCTTTAGAACTTTGTCCAAATCTGTACTTTGTGACAATGATATTTGGCGTCTCGATCTATCTCTATAAATCTTTATGCCTAATATGTAAGCTGCTTCGCCAAGATCCTTCATTGAAAAACTATTATTCAAATATTCCTTGACACTATTAAGAAGGTCTACATCATTCCCAATCAACAATATGTCATCTACATATAATATTAAGAATGCTACAGAGCTCCCACTCACTTTCTTGTAAATACAAGCTTCTCCATAAGTTTGTATAAAACCAAAACTTTTGATCACCTTATCAAAACGTTGATTCCAACTTCGGGATGCTTGCTTCAATCCATAGATGGACCGTTGAATTTTGCATACCTTGTTAGCATCTTTAGGATCGACAAAACCTTTGGGTTGCATCATATACAACTCTTCATCAATGTCTCCATTGAGGAATGCTGTTTTGACATCCATCTGCCATATCTCATAATCATAATATGCAGCGATTGCTAACATAATCCTCACAGACTTTAGCTTCGCTACTGGTGATAAAGTCTCATCGTAGTCAACTCCTTGAATTTGTCGAAAACCCCTTTGCGACAAGTCGAGCTTTATAGACAGTAACATTACCATCAGCATCTGTTTTCTTCTTGAAAATCCATTTGTTCTTGACAGCCTTCCGGCCATCCGGTAAGTCCACCAAAGTCCATACTTGGTTTTTGTACATGGATCCAATCTCGGATTTCATGGCTTCTTGCCATTTGTTGGAATCTGGGATCATCATCGCTTCCTCATATGTCTCAGGGTCATCGGTGTTGTCCACCAACATGACACTCATAACGGGATCATACCAATCTGGAGTGGTACGAGTTCTCGTTGACCTGCGAGGCTCTGTAGCAACTTCAACCGAAGTTTCATGATCATCATCATTAGCTTCCTCTCTAATTGGTGCAGGCACCACAGGAACTTCTTCCGGCGTGCGCTACTTGCAATTTCGAGAGAAGGTTCGACAACCTCGTCGAGTTCTACTTTCCTTCCAGTCACTTCTTTCGAGAGAAATTCCTTCTCTAGAAAGGATCCATTCTTGGCAACGAAGATTTTGCCTTCGGATCTATGATAGAAGGTATACCCAATAGTTTCCTTCGGGTATCCTATGAAGACGCATTTTTCCGCTTTGGGTTCAAGCTTGTCCGGCCGTAACTTCTTTACATAGGCTTCGCAACCCCAAACTTTAAGGAACGACAATCTAGGTTTCTTCCCAAACCATAATTCATACGGTGTCGTTTCAACAGAGTTAGATGGTGCCCTATTTAAAGTGAATGCGGTTGTTTCTAATGCATAACCCCAGAATGATAGCGGTAAATCTGTAAGTGACATCATAGAACAAACCATATCTAAGAGAGTTCGATTACGACGTTCGGACACACCATTACGCTGTGGTGTTCCCGGCGGTGTCAATTGTGAAAGTATTCCGCATTTCTTCAAATGCTCGCCAAACTCGTAACTTAGATATTCACCTCCACGATTAGAACGTAGAAATTTAATCTTCTTGTTACGATGATTCTCTACCTCACTTTGAAATTCCTTAAACTTCTCGAAAGTTTTGGACTTATGTTTCATGAAATAGATATACCCACATCTACTCAAGTCATCCGTGAAGGTAAGAACATAACGATAACCACCGCGCGATGCTACACTCATTGGACCACATACATCGGTATGTATGATTTCCAATAAGTCCGTAGCTCGCTCCATCATACCAGAAAATGGAGTCTGTCATTTTACCCATCAGACATGCTTCACATCTTTTAAGTGATTCGAAATCAAGTGATTCAAGAAGTCCATCGGAATGGAGTTTCTTCATACGCTTCACTCCAATGTGACCAAGACGACAGTGCCACATATAGGTCGAGTTATCGCTCGATTTCAAACGTTTAGCCTCAATGTTATTAATATGTGTATTTTCACTATCGAGATTCAACAAGAATAGACCATCTATCAAAGGTGCATGTGCATAAAACATATTACTCATATAAATCGAACAACCATTATTCTCGGACTTAAACAAGTAACCGTCTCGCAATAAACAAGATCCCGATATAATGTTCATGCTTAACGCAGGCACCAAATAACAATTATTTAAGTTTAAAACCAATCTCGATGGTAGATGAAGGGGTAGCGTGCCGACCGCGATCACATCAACCTTTGATCCGTTTCCCACGCGCATCGTCATCTCGTTCTTCGCTAGCTTCCGTTTATTCTGCAACACCTGTTTCGAGTTACAAATATGAGCAACCGAACCAGTATCAAATACCCAGGCACTACTACGAGTACTAGTGAGATACACATCAATAACATGTATATAGATATACCTTTCTTCTTGATGTTGCCGTTCTTCAAATCCGCCAAGTACTTTGGGCAATTCCGCTTCCAGTGACCTTCTCCCTTGCAGTAAAAGCACTTAGTATCAGGCTTAGGTCCAGCCTTGGTCTTCTTCATCAGCGTGGTAACTTTATTACCACCCTTCTTGAAGTGTCCCTTCTGCTTAGACTTGCCTTTCTTGAATTTGGTGGTCTTATTGACCAACAACACTTGGTGCTCTTTCTTGATCTCCACTTCTGCAGATTTCAACATGGCAAAGAGTTCTGGCAACGTCTTGTTCATGTTTTGCATGTTGTAGTTCATCACAAAGTTCTTGTAACTTGGTGGTAGTGATTGGAGGACACGGTAAATCCCCAAAGCATTAGGAATCACTATACCCAAGCTTTGAAGTTTGTTTGCGTGCCCAGACATCTTAAGCACATGCTCACTGACGGAGCTGCCCTCTTCCATCTTGCAGTTAAAGAACTTTTCAGAAGCCTCATAGCTTTCAATTGCCGCATGAGTCTCAAAGATCAATTTGATATCCTCGACAATATCATATGGGTCTGAATTCTCAAACCTTTTCTGAAGCTCCGATTCTAAACCATACAAGATAGCACACTGAACTGTGGAGTACTGAGTCTTCCGAGTGAGGTAAACATTCTTTACTTCATCGGCAGCATCAGCCGCAGGTGGGTCACCCAGCGGTGCATCCAGCACATAGGTCAAATTACCAGCTGTGAGGACAATCCTCAAATTGCGGAACCAATCCGCGAAGTTGCTTCCATTATTTTTCAACTTTTCTTTCTCTAGGAATGCATTAAAATTGATGGTAGGGGCTGCCATTGATCTACAACATATTTGCAATAGTTTAGACTAAGTTTATGACAAATTGAGTTCAAATTAATAATAAAATTAATCTAGGTGAACTCCCACTCAAAACAATATCCCTCACATTGTTTTAGTGATCACACGAACCAAATCCACCACATCAACACCGATCATCACGAGAGTCGATATAGTTTCAATGGCGAACAATCGTCATGTTCATCATATCTACTATATGATTCATGCTTTACCTTTCGGTGATCCGTGTTCCGAGGCCATGTCTGTACATGCTAGGCTCGTCAAGATCAAACCTTAGTTTCTGCTTGAGCAAATCTGGCTTGCTCACGTTGTATACACTTGCGGAATCTAACACACCCGATCATCACGTGGTGCTTCAAACAACAAGCTTTAGCAACGGTGCTAACTAAGGGTGAACACTTTATGACTTGAAATTCATGTGCATGAGGGATCATCTTATAATGCTACCGTCGTCTACTAAGCAATACAAGATGCATAAAGGATTAACATCACATGCAATTCATAATATGTGATATGATATGGCCTTTCTTCTTTGTGCTTACGATCTCCATCTTCTAGCACGAACATGATCTCCATCATCACCGGCATTGCATCAAGGTCAATGACGCTTCTCCATGGTTGTCGTCCACCGGCTTCAACTATTACAACTACTTTGAATAGACACGCGGGTCGTAACAGAAATTAAAGACAACCATATGGCTCCTGCCGGTTGCCAACTTACAATAAGGAACATTGCATACATCAAATATAATCACAATCATGGCCATATCACATCACAACACACCCCTGCAAAACAAAGTTAGACGCCTCTACTTTCTTTGCATATTTTACGTGGTTTGGGGCTTTCAATAAGTGTCATTCTAACTTACGAACAAGAACCACAACATTGATACTAGCATTGTGAATCACCCGTTGTAAATTGGATCTTAACTATGCTAGGAGAAACAGGCACCCGCAAATCCACTTATGCAATACAAGTTGCATGCCAAGCGTGGAGCAAGTCTCATGAACGATGTCATGTAAGGTTAGCCCGGGCCGCTTCATCCCAACATACCGCAAGATGCAAAGTACACAAGAAGCAATCGACAATAAAAGCATCAACGCCCATAATGACCATTGTGTTCTACTCGTGCAACAGATCTACATATAAACCTGGCTCTGATACCACTGTAGGGTTTCGTAGCATGGAAAATAAAAATTTTCTACCGCATACAAACAAACAAGCCAAGATCTATCTACTAGATTGTAGCAACGAGTCGATGGAATAACTCACCCTCGAAGATTCCAAAGTGTTTAACGAGAGCGGATTCTCGTGGGTGATGTAGTCGTACTCTTCCCGATCTCAAGATCGCGTAGACGATCCTTCCGGCGCTGCGTTCCGGCAGCGCTCCCGCAGTCGGTCACACGTTCGGTACTCGACGAATACCTTCCTCTCCCTTGTTCCAGCAGGCAGCGGAGGTTGTAGCACTCTCCTCGCGATTCCGGCAGCACAACGACGTGGTACCGGAAGTAGAGGGGAGATCTCGCAGGGCTTCGCCTTAAGCCGGAGCGAGTATGGTGGAGTATGAGAGAGTCCCTCGACGATCTAGGGTTTAGACACGCCGAGGAGGGGGCTAGGCCGGTGGCTAGGGTTTCACCTAGGCGGCGGCGAGTGCCCTAGGGCCGGCGGCGGCTATGGAGGCGGCGGCAGCTTGGGGCTAGGGTTTAGAGGAGTAGGAACTTGTATCTAGGAGGGGAGCCCTGCCCCTCCTTATATAGGTGGAGGGGGCCGGCCAAGGGGAGGGGAGTCCCTCCCCAACTCGGCTTGGTGGTGCGCCGGCGGTGGGGAGGAGGGACTCCTCCCCAACTCGGTTTCCTCCTCCTTTTCCACTTCCCAAAAATAGCCGTGTGACTTTCAAACTAGGCGTTTGACTTTTCAAACAAGGATTTGATTTAATCCTCTATTTTGTTCAGCGATGACACTTAGTACATGATGCAATCATACCAACTTGATATAACACATTCATGTACCCTTCCCCTCCGGAGTGCCGGACATTCCGGAACCTTCTAGAACATTCCTGATGAAAACACCGGAACCATTCTCCAACTCCGAAACGGGACTTTCCTTATATGAATCTTATTCTACGGACCATTCCGGATCTCCTCGTGATATCCCGAATCCCATTCGAGACTCCAAACAACATTCGGTCTCTTTCTCATCATTCCATAACTACTCAAACAACGTCGAATCCTTAAGTGTGTCTCCCTACGGTTCGTGAATTATGCGGACATGATCGAGACACTTCTCCGAACAATAACCAATAGAGGAATCTGGAAATTCATATGGCTCCCACATATTTCTACGATTATTTTGCGATTGAATGAACCACTTACATACGATATCAATTTCCCTTTGTCTCACGATAGTTTACTTATCCGAGGTTATGATCGTCGGTATCTCTGCATACCTAGTTCAACCTTGTTACCGATAAGTACTCTTTTCTCGTTCCCGTGATATGTGATCCCTTGTGATACAGTCACATGCTTGCAAGATAATTGGATGACATTTCACCGAGAGGGCCCAGAGTATATCTATCCGTCATATGGATGGACAAATCCCACTCTTGATCCATGTGTCTCAACCAATACTTTCCGAACACTCAATGCCACCTTTATAGCCACCCAGTTACGGTGTGGTGTTTGATGTCATCAAAGCATCCATACGGTAAAGGTGATATGCATGATCTCATGGTCGAAGGAATTAGATTACTATGTATCAGAAAGCATATAGCAATTGAACTATTAAAATGACTTGATCTTTATGCTACGCTTATCTATAGGAGTATGTCCACCATATCATTCTCCTAACGATATGATCTTGTTGTTAATAACATCTCAATGTTCATGATAGGGAAACCACAATCATCTATTAACCAACAAGCTAGTATTATATAGATGCTTTACTAGGGACTCTTATTTTAGTCTACAAATCACACAAGTATTAATGTTTCCTTGTTAATACTATTATAGCATGAATGTAAACATTTATCATAAACACAAAGATATAATAATAACTATATTTATTATTGCCTCTAGGGCATATCTCCAACAAAAACAACGTAAATTTCTTATCTAGGAAATATTTATAACACCAGAAGAGAATTGGAGGATACAGTGGGTTTAAAGACCAACTATACGGCGGGAGGAACTTTTCCAGCCGTATAGTTCCCGCCGTATAGTTGGCGCCAACACCGTCTACTCAAATAGTTTCACCCTGTGCAACTGGATCAGAGAGACGGCATACAGAACACCCAGAAATCACAGAAAGCTCACCTCCGGAAGGGATCTGGAGGGAGAACTCATCCACCAGGGATCCATCTTCGCCATGCGCAGATCCGAGAGGCTAAGGCATTGATCTTCATCATCAACCGCCGCATCATCACCATCTCCATCCATCCCATCTACATCTTGTTTAGATCTTGTTGTAATTTTCGTACTCGTTGTGGATTTATACAAGTACAATTCATTTATGATAGATTCCATTGTCTTTGCCATGATGTTGATTGCCTCCATGTCCGAGTAGATCATTAGTTCTTGGGGAGATGGAGAAACCCTAGCATGAGATTGAAATAAGATAAAGTTTATTATGATATTCACCGGTGTGACCATGTGTTAGATTGTCTTCATCTTGATGTTGGGAGAAGTCGACCTCTCAATATTTGCCTCTTGTGGGGACTTGATGGAGGGAACTACTTTTTGGTAGATGGAGGTGTGTTAACACTTATAGTGACTATAAATATGTTGGCACTCCTTACGTATCAACTTTAGAATCACGAAAACTTCCCAAAACTATCCATGCCATGGGATACGTCCTACGGGATTAATTCCCTTAATAGCGCGGTAATTCAATTGATGTTGATTGCTGTCTGATGTGGTTATGAGGATGATGTGAGCAGTGGCTGCTGCCTATTTGTCCAAATACGGAGCTCGTCCCACACATACATAGTTGAGAATGTTCAGGATAATAATAATATTTACCTTAGCCCTTTATAAATGCTAGAGTAGTATCCGCTACTCCCTAAGAACGCTCATCCCCACTAAAGTTTCAAATCTCTTTTACATACGCGATTCTTACTTTCTGTATTCAATTTTGTTTACTTTACTCATTGTTCTCTTATACCAAAAACTCTAAAACATCTTTTTACACAACACTCGCATTTTATCTTGTTACTTAGAACTTTATTTAGCATTTATATTTCAGTATTTATTTCAAGAGTTATTAGACTTCAGACTCATGCTCCCTGTGGGATCAATATATTTATTTTGAAACTAGCTACAAACGATCTGTGCACTTGCAGTCATCAAGCTATTTTCTGGCGCTGTTGCCGGGGAGCTAAGCGCTGTAGGTCTTTTTAGTTTTTGCTTATTTACTTTAGTTTTGTCAGGTTTTGTTTTGAGTTACAGGTTTCCACCAACATGATGGAGTTTGAGCATATGACTAGTGCTAACCCACTCAACCACTTTGGAAAGCCCTATGATATTAATAAATGAGACAACTCTAGTGGGAAGACACGGGGGTTTGAAATAAATACTCTACTACTTGGTATTCTACACAAGAAGCAATTTACTGGAGATGAAGAAGATCCTGACCTATATGAGCATATTGCATGTTTTAAAGACATATGTGACACTTTCCAATTACCGGGTATACTGCTAATGAGGTAAGGCTAAAACTTTTTAGTCAAACTTTGACAAGTACAACTCTCTCATGGTATAGATCTTTACCCCAAGAAGCCACTACTACCTAGGATAATTTAGTTTGTGAATTTCTATCCAAATATTATCCATTATCAAAATCTTTTGGGATCAGGTGTCTTATAATGACTTAGAGGAACCGTCCTAATGAAGGACTAGTAAGAGCTTACATAAGATTTAAAAATTTACTAAATCAATGTCCTCATCATGATTTGCGTGAATGATATTTATTGCATATCTTTTATGGCGGTTTAATTGAACCTAATAAAATTTAATTAGACTCTTGCGCGAGAGGAGCTTTTATGGATTTACCCATAACTAAAGCTTGGGCTTTACTTAATAGAATTCACGATCATAGAGTTTTATGGAATTTTGGTCTAGGAAGTGAAGGAGGTATAGAAATAGATTATGATTGTATTCATGACTATAATAAGAAGGGCCATGTTAATGAATTATCTAAAGAACTTTATTTAGATTCATATCTTGTGTTGCAAGTTGTTAAAGCTTTTACAAAACACATCAAAGCTCCAGAAGAGGGTTCAGTCAAGTATGATCCACCACCCAAACCTGAAAAGAAAAGAGAAGTTAAAGCAACACTTGCGTCCCTAGAACCAATATATGAGATACCTTTCCCTAACACTGCACAAAAGCATATTTTGGAATATGAATAGGTCAAAGCAGTACAGGAGAAGAAGGAAGAGGAAAGTGTGCCAAAAGGTGAAGAACGTCTAGATGAAACCAAAGATGAAGAGGGAACCAAGGAAGCAATTATGGCTATGTATGCACATTGTAACATAGTTGAACTTGGTGAAGAGACTTCCGTATTGGTTGAAGGTAAAACTAAGGTAAAATATGTGGGTAAGCCTATTCTTCCCTGCATATTTAAAGAAACCTCGCATTATGGTCTATGTGATCTTGGCACCGCGGTTAATGTTATATCTTATGATTTTTATTTAGAAATAAAAGAAGAGATAACACCGGCTATAATAGAAAATACTGATATGACAATCATGTTAGCCAATAAAAATCTTAGAATTTCAATGGGAGTATTTGAAGATGCAACTGTCACAATTGGCAATAAATATTTTCCTATCAATTTTGTAGTTGTTGACATGTCAGCTGACACTCTTTGCCCAGTTGTATTTGGAATAAACTTTTTGAGCGATGTAGGTGCCACAGTCAACTTCAAAAAGGAGACTGTATCTCTTAAGCTTGAGAAAGTGGAAAAAGAATTCCACTTTTCCAAATTTAAAGACAAACCTCTACTTATACAAGAAGAAGAGAAAGAGAAAACTATTGAGGAGATGGCGGCTCTCTTCTTTAGTAATCAAGAAGAAGAAACAAATGAAGACTCAAATTGTGAAGAAATAATTATGGAAGACAAGTCTCTAGAAGAATTAGAAAGTGAATTCGATTCACTTCCCATCTTAGGGCCTCCAACTGATGAGGCTTTCGAAGAGCCAGAAAAGAGAGGGGATGAAGAACTACCACACCCAGAATTAAAAACTTTACCAGATAATATTAAATATATATTTTTGGACAATACTAATAAATTTCCTATTATTATTTGTGCTAATCTTTCAGGGGATGAAGAAGAAGAACTCATGAAAGTACTTAAGGAGCATTGCAAGGCCTTTGGGTACTCAATGGATGATTTGAAGGGCCTTAGTCCCATGATAACTGTCCATCGAATATTCATGGAGGAAGGTGCTAAACTAGTTGTAGAATTTAATAGAAGGCTGAAGCCTGAAATGAAGAAAGTAGTAAGAAAAGAAATAATACGCCTACTAGATGCGTGTATAAGTTATCCTATAAAATAAAGTGAATGGGTGAGTCCGGTTCATTGTGTTCCTAAGAAGGGCGGTTTTATTGTTGTTCCTAATGAAAATAATGAATTGATACCTACTAGAACTATTGTTGGACAAAGGATGTGCATAGATTTCAGAAAATTGAATAAATAAACTAGGAAAGATCACTACCATTTACTATTCATAGATCAAACTTTAGAGAGGTTGGCAAACCACACTCATTTTTGCTACTTGGACGTATACTCTGGTTTTTCCCAAATAGCTGTTCATCCTGATGACCAACTTAAAACAACTTTCATTAGTCCTTATGGTTTACATGCTTATCGATGTATGCCTTTTGGTTTATGTAATGCTCCAGCTACTTTTCAAAGATGCATGAGTGCTATTTTTGCAGATTTTATGGAACTAATAATGGAAGTATTTATGGATGACTTTTCTGTCTATGGAACTTCGTTTACTAGTTGATTGGATAATCTCAAAAGAATTTTGTAGCATTGCAAAGAAACCAATCTTGTTCTAAACTGGTAGAAGTGTCATTTTATGGTCAAAGAAGGCATATTCCTTGGACATAAGGTATCCGGTAAGGGTATTGAAGTAGATAGAGCTAAGGTTGAAGCAATAGAGAGAATGCCACAACCTAGGGATATAAAAGGTATAAGAAATTTTCTTGGTCATGTGGGTTTTTATAGAAGGTTCATTAGGAATTTCTAAACCTTTAACTAATTTGTTGTAAAAGGGAGTAAGATTTAATTTTGATGATAAATGCCTTATTGCCTTTGATAAACTTAAACATGCTTTATCTCGTGCTCCCATCATTAAACCACCTATATAGGATATGACTTTTGATTTAATATGTGAAGCTAGTGATGATGTTGTAGGAGTAAATGACAGCATATAGGTTGCAGATTTAATATTATACATCATGCTAGTATAACCCTCAATAGTGCTCAAAATAATTATCGTAAGGAAGAAAGAGAACTCTTTGCTATATTTTTATCCCGTGATAAATTTTGTTCTTATATAGTTGATGCAAAAGTAAGAGTTCATACGGATCGTGATGGTTTAAAAGAACTCCTCGACAGGAAGATTCATAAGCCAAGATTGATTCGTTGGATCCTTTTACTTCAAGAATTTGAGTTGCAGATTATGTAGAGACAAGAAGCAAAGATAGTGGATGCAGCATCTATATTTGCCCAGCAAGACACCAATTTTATTGAGAGGAGCTTTAGTCCTGGTGATTTTTGTTTTCAAGAATTATTAGATGAACTAAGGTCAATTCCTCCCAAAAAGAAGAAGTCCTTGTTGTTGGAGGAGCTTGTCACTCCCGACTATATGGGCGCAACTATACGGCTGAAGAAAAATCTCAAACCGTATAGTTGGTTGTTAAAGGTACTATACCCCCTTGCAAAATATTTTTCGATGTCCAGTAACTATACCGGCGCAACTATACGACTGGAGAAAAATCTAACGTCGTATAGTTGGTCGTTAAAGCTTTTGTATCATCAACCCTTTTTCGTTCTTATTTATTCATCTAAAAAACGTTTTGTCGGTTCCTAGTAGGTAATCTAAACGACCTCGACTCGAGATATTTAGAATATCTGCCAGGAACCAATGATACGTCATAAACATATCTATAATTTTTGATGCTCCATGCTTGTTTAGTATCTACTTTGCTTTGCTTTGTCTTCACTTTGAGGTGTTTTTATATCTTTTCTGGAACTAACCTATTAACAAGTTGTCACAGTGCCAGTTGCCTGTTTTCTTCTGTTTTTGGTTCCAGAAAGACAGAAAATCAATATTCTCGGAATTGGACGGGACAAAAGCCAAAGTCAATATTTTACCGTGGGCAACACGAAGCCAGAATACGAGACAGAGAGGTGCCAGAGGGCCACCACACCCCCCAGGCGCGGGCTAGGATGGACCCGCGCCTGGGCAGGGTGTGGCCCCTCCGGTCGCCTCCCAGCCTCGCCTCTTCGCCTATAAGAAGCCCCCGATGCAGAAACCCTAGGCACCCAATCAATATTCCACGAAACCTTCTATAGCTGCCGCCACCGTCGTCCCTAGATCGGGGAGGGGGGATCTAAAGTTCTTCCCGGCACCCTACCAGAGGGGAGATCATCCCGAAGGCCTTCTCTCCGGTATGATGCGTGAGTAGTTCCACCTTGGACTATGGGTCCATGTAGTAGCTAGATGGTTGTATCTCCTCCTTTGTGCTTTCATGTATAGATCTTGTGAGCTTTGTTCATGATCAAGATCTAATCTATTTGTAATCATGCATGTTGTGTTTGCGGGGATCCGATGGATATTGAGATTATTATATTGGTTTGATTAATGGTTTTGTCTTTATGATTCTATCATGTCTGTGTTGTTTGTGATCTTGCATGCTCTCCGTTGTTAGTAGCTATCTTGGCCAAGTAGTTGCTAGTGACTCCAAGAGGGGGTATTTATGCTCGATAGTGGGTTCATGCCTCTAGTTTTCAAGGGAAGTGACAAAAATATCTTCGGTTGTAGATGTGCTGTTTCTACTAGGGAGAAAACAACGGTCTCTTGTTCATGGAACATGTGGACTGTTTACCTTAAACACTTTGCTTAAAGAAGTTGTCTGTTGCTTGCAACTTAATACCGGAGGGGGTTCGGATGATAACCTGAAGGTGGACTTCTAGTCATAGATGCAGTTGGATGGCGGTCATGTATCTTGTTGTATTTCCCAATCGAATCTCATAGGATCTTTCTGACTAGTATCGCATTGTTATGCCTTGCTTAGTTCCTGTCAATTTCCCCGCTGTAATTTGTTTACCCTTCATGCCATGTTGTTTATCTAAGGAGAGCACCTCTAGTGAACTATGGACCCCGGTCCAATCTTTACCATTGATACATCTTCCACTGTTACTTTTTACTTGCTGCAAACCACCATTACCTTCCACACTGTACGTTTAATACTTTGTTACAACAAACCGGTGAGCTTGACAACCTCACTCTCTAGTTGGGGCAAAGTCTTGAGTTTGTGTTGTGCAGGTCTCTGCGTTGCTTGCAACACCTGTGTGACGTTTCCTTCCTCCTGCTGGTTTGATAACCTTGGTTTCTTACTGAGGGAAAACTGCTGCTGTGCTGCTTCACACCTTCCTCTTGGGGTTCCCAACGAAGTGCTAACCAGCACCATCAACCAACTATACGGCCGGAGCTATACGGGTCACGACCGTATAGTTGGTCGTTATGCGGCAGGACTCCTCCGAAATCGTGATTTCTTTTCCTATTCTGTTAGGATTCTTTTCTTAGGCGTGAATTTGGTGTTTCTCGTGAGTTTTACTAACCTCTGACCCCTCTTATATACTGCCACTGTGCCTCTCTCTAATCACAATCACCAGGAACAAATCTAGCCATGCTCTATCCTGTCCCAGGCCATGGAAAACCCCTAGGTCTCATTGCTCATAGGGACCATTCTAGCAGCCTGTCTATGGAGGACGGCGATGAGGAGCTGGAGAGGTTTAGCCCAGGGTACAAAGAGTACGTCGAGCCAAGCTTCTACAACAACGATCCCGATGAAGGCTAGAGCGACATTTACATTATCCATGACGTCTATGATCCCCCGGAGATCGATTAGGCAGCGATGAAGAGAACTCAAGAAGAGAGAGAAGGACACAAGCCGCATGGAAAATGGCGTGTGGAGACGGTCAAGTTCATCACCACGGACCCCATGCCGCACAAGCTTAAGGAAATACCTAACATTGGTGCAGGTGCTAGCAAGGAACCAACGTTGCCCCGCTCGAGGCCTACCACTGGCGCTCGTATGAGGGTGAAGCCTCAAGGAGAATGGATGAACAATTTATACTTCCCCGATCCATCAATAATGGATGAGGAAGAAGAATTTGTCCGCAGGACAAAAGGATCGCGTGCGGGAACTAGAGATATATCAGAAGGAGGAGCTACTCCATCGCGTTGAAGTCCGTCACCGCCTCAAGGAGATAGAGAAGAAGGATTATCTTCTCCCATTGGTGACTAAACTCGCAGATAGGGTGGACACTTTGCAATCTGATTTGCACAGGTGCTATGGCCGCATCACTCCTCTGGAGGATACCAACAAGAAGCTACGCGCCGCGGTGCTACATGCCACGGCGCCACAGTGATCAGGGATTATTTGATCCCACCTGGCTTGATTCCAAGCTTGGGGAGATCTTTAAGACCTTGTAATCCATCTTATAAGTTTTTATTACTATTCTAGTTTTGCATTAGTTCGAGCTCATAAATCAAGTTTGCATCATTAGAATTCCCTTCAGGAATAGTCGATCCCTATTATGAAATTCCGAGTTTATTATAATACATGGAGCATTATTGAGTTTGAGTTTGTCTTATTGGATATATGAATGGCTTGAGTATAATTTTACTTGCACTTGATGATAGCAATAGGAGTCTTCCACACCATTGGCATTAACCGAATATACAAAGATAATTTAATCAATATGTTGTAGGTCAATGGTTTGATTTACAAAAAGGAGAAATTATCTAATTATTTAAGTTGAAAAAGAAAAACCTTGAACAAAGGAGAAATTAAAAGTGTTATCAAATAGAGTGAGAACAAGTTGAGGTAGAATATTCAAGTTATAAAGATGCTTCATATATATTTGGAATTTAGTAATTGAGATTGTTAAACTTTGAACTCCTACATGAAGTGGAATGTATGGCTAGCTCCTTTGCACAACACTTAAACAAAAGTGTGAGTATATAAAAAAGAAAGAGAAAAGAAGAAAAGAAAGAATAAAAAGAGTGAGTGTGCAAAGAGCAAATAGGCACATACCACTATATTGTAGTAAGACAAGGAGACGTTTGAGATTTTGAATCCCAAGTGAATATGTTAATCCTAAAACACTTGGGACTACCTCACTAACTCATTCGGTCGAACTGAATACTTTTACATTATGTTGAGAATAATCTTTTGTGAACTGTTAATTGCTAAGGTGTGGAAGCTAATAATATTCGGATGGTTCGAGTAAGGTACCACTCATGAACTTATTTCTATGTATTCTATATGATAAACACATGTTGCAACTCCTCATTTATTTTATCGACTCAGCTTCATGATTATGAGGAACACATCCATTAAGCTAAACTTGCTCAGGACGAGCAAGAGTCTAAGCTTGGGGAAGTTGACGAGTGCATATTTGCATCATGTTTTAGATTATTATTTTGCATTTTAGTGGTAGGATCTTGGTATTTTACAGTGTTCGCGCACACCTTTTATGTTTATTTTCACCAGGATTAGGTCAGATGATGGATACGATGGACACAATTCTTGGACCAATTATATTGGAGTGAAAAGGAGCCAAAAACAATGTAAATTGCTTATTTGGGAAATATTAATAACAACAAAATAAAACCCGAAACAATTCGAGGATACATTAGGTTTAACAACCAACTATACGGTGGGAGGAACTTTTCTGACCGTATAGTTCCCACCGTATAGTTGGCGCCGACACCACCTCCTCAAATAGTTTCACCTCGTGCAACTGGATCAAAGAGATGACATACAGAACACCCATAAATCGCTGAAACCTCACCTCCAAAAGGAATCTAGAGGGGGAACTCATCCACCGGGGACCTATCTTCTCCCTGCTAATACGTCGTAAAAGTATCTATAATTTTTGATGTTCCATGCTTGTTTAGTATCCACTTTGATTTTCTTTGTCTTTACTTTGAGGTATTTTTATTCGTTTTCTGGGACTAACCTATTGTCAACACCCGGATTTTTAATCCCAGATGCCTGTTATGCCATACATCGCAATCCCAGGATTATCATTTTTGCGAGACATAACAGAATTGGATACCACAGTACATCATCCATTACAAACCATACATAAGGTCTTACACAAATAAGGATCTCATGATCCAGTTCTTAATACAATTTCAAGCAGCGGAATACGTAATAATAACGGTAGCGTAGGCGAAGCTCCATCTTCGGGGTCACAGGCAATGCTGACGATGGGAGATGATCCTAGTTGTCGTAACCTTCCTGAGGTCCATCCTCCAGGTACTCCTCTTCATAGTCTGGCCACGGGAATAGCCAGGGACAAAACCATGAGTACTCTTAAGGTACTCGCAAACTAATACTAACAAGTTAAAGGGGTTTTTGTAGAAGGACACTAAGCTCTAGGGTTGTTTTGCAAAAAGCCAGATTTACATCTACTAAGTTTAGAAGCTAGAAAAGATAGTTGAAAGTTTATAACACCTAAGTGGGAACTTGTATCTCATATCACAACCCTGTTGTGGTCAAGTCAAAGTCTCAATTCATTTCACAATTCATTTTGAAAACATCTGACGGGTGAAACAGTATGGCCACTCCAACTGTCCATAACCGCGGACGCGGCTATTCGAATAGTTTGACACTCTGCAGAGATTGTACACTTTCACCACAACATTCGATACATCCGTCAGGAACAAATCCTGAATTCACCATACTCAGTATGCGGATAATCAATCCTAACCTTTCAATTACACGCCCTAGTATACGCACCTCTCCTGTGAGTTTGGCCTCCCAACCATGACCAACTGTCATCTTGGGTACTGCATAGGTGGACAATCTTCACAAGGTAGCCTAAGCTCATACCTTGGCCGTGAGGGAACTAATACTAAGGTATATAAGTTTTCAGTCAAGCCCTACCCAATCTTCGGGTATTGTGGTTGTACGATAAAATTGGAATGGTACCGCATCCAGACAACCATCAGTTTTATAAAGGGCTAAGTCTCATGCCTCAAAATTTTCATCACCAAAATCATCTGGTGTTCGGAAACACATGTCAAAACATCTCAGTAGAATGATCCATCATTCTAAGATTTTCATAACCATTTTCACCAATTATTCCCATCTAAAGTTGATCAAGTTTTATGCTTAGCACTAGAATCTACAAGTGAGGATAAGTACTAATGAGGGGTGGTAAACTAGTGGAGTTTCAACTAAGTACAACCTTATATCTTAGGATGATATCAAGGTTTCTAACTTAGGCCAAATTTTATGCTCTTTATGCAACCTTCAAATATATCTTTCTAGGATCTAGAAGTCACTTAAAATCAACTCTAGGTTAAAGCTTTGATAAAGAAATAAAGTAGAAGCTTGCAAATAAAACTAGGATTGGGTTATAAAGTGGGTATGATCACATATGCTTAAGGCATATAGTTGACATGGTAATAAGCAAGTATTAGCTTGCACAATTGCAAGTATAAGCTTGCATGGGTCACTGGATTAGTAAGGCTTGCTAAAGTAGAGTATCTTGCAAGTGTTAGCTTGCACATTCAACTAGTAGTATTAGGCTTGCTAAAGTAGAGTATCTTGCAAGTGTTAGCTTGCACATTCAACTAGTAGTATTAGGCTTTCTAAAGTAGAGTATCTTGCAAGTGTTAGCTTGCAAATTCAACTAGTAGTATTAGGCTTGCTAAAGTAGAGTATCTTGCAAGTGTTAGCTTGCACATTCAACTAGTAGTATTAGGCTTGCCTTGTGTAGAGCAGTGGTTGAAGTTCTCCTCGGCTTCTTCTTCGTAGAATCCTCCTTCCTCCTCGTATCCTTGGTCGGTACTAGCGTCTATAAATAAATGCGATGTCAATCACCAAACAATACTTAACTACTTGAAATCATCACACAAAAAGGGTCCTATAGATGATCTAGCATCATCACTAACATTACAAGATTAAAGCTTGGTTTAATTCCTTTTATTTTTAGAAAAGTAATTTCTACTCATTGAAAAACTACTTAAGATTTACTATTCTCCAAACCAAACATGGGATCATGTTGACACATGTCATCACCACATATTTTAGTCCATGGGAATGTGATTTAAAGTGGTGTCACAATTTAATAAGGTTTTACCCTTTTATTTTAATTAATTAAAGTGGCTAGAAATGCCTATGTGGCATTCTTTTATTACTTGGTCATTATTTCTGTAAGTAAACCTATATATTTTTATATATTCTGAAAGGTATGGTTAAATGTGATTTTTGAGAGTTGGAATCAACTCAAAAGCTATTATGGTTTTAATTTGAAAAATGTTTGAATGCATAAAAGCTTCTGCCTTGTTATTTTCACCAAGGATGATCTACAGATCCAATTGACTTGAATCCAACGGGCTTGGATTCAGCATTCCCAGAACTTTCTAACAAAATTGGTTTCATTCAATTTGGTTTACTGAATCGACCTGGGTTGATTTTTGAAACTGGGTACAGAAGTGTGTTTGAAATAAAATGGAAAAGGTTAAATTCAAATAACTGGGCTGCGCGGGAAGCGATACTGGGCCGCCCTGCTAACCACAGCGCTTCCGCGGGCTGTTTAAGTCGCTGTCCCCACGCGTCAGTGAGACGAGGGGGTGCGAAGCGGTATGGGACGATGTGGGGCGTTCGATCTGTTCTAATCCAACGACTGAGGGTCATCGTCGACATTGGGCAACGCCGGCGAGACAGAAACCTAGCACGGCCAGTGGGGGTCATTGGGGGCTCACCGGGGTTCATGCGAGGGTCGGCGAGGCGGGCGAACGACGATGTCGATGACGGCGAACCTCCTGGTACCAGCAACTTCTCCTGGGGCGGCTCCAATCGTTGGATCACTTCTTCTCCAGCAGCGGCGGGCTCTGGTGAAATTCCTGCGCTACGCTGCTCGCCTTGCTCCGGGAACGGGGTGGAATGATTAGTGAAGAGAGGGGAGTGAGATGGTGTGCTCAATTCGGCTGGGGGTGGCCTCTATTAATAGTGGCGAGAGGGGACCGACGGGGCGCACGGTGAGCTCGTCGTGGTCGACGGTACAGACGGCTATCGGCATGGGCGACGGTAGGGGGAGGTGTGGTGCTCCCTGGCGATGCTCAACTATACGGTGGCGATACGTGGGGCGGTGCGGTTTGGTCGGAACGCGACGATGCTCTGCGCGTGCCCGACAGAGAATTTAATGGAGCACAGCACGCGTGGTCCGCGCGGCGGCGAACGAGCGTGTCTGTGGGGTTGTTGGGATGGTGGTGATCACGTATGCACGCGGCGAGGGCGGCGCGCGGTCTGTGGGCTTCGGTCGAGTGTGGCACACGGGGCGCACTCTCGGCATGGTTGCTGGCGAGCTTGGCATGGTTCGTGCGTGTGGTCCAGTGGCTGGCAGGATTCGAGCGCTGGACAGGGAGTGGCGGTGGGGTGTTGGCTTGCTCCCGGACATGCTGGCTAGGCTTGTTTCTCCTCCTAGCTTGCTGTCCACATGGGGGTGACAAGGGTGCATTCGGCCTGCTCACCATTGATGACAATGGCTAGCTTATAGTGATGCTAAGGGTGTGCAATTGATCTAGATGATCTACTAAAACCTAGTTGTAACCAGAGAGGAACAAGTTAGGCTTCAATCACTGCTCACAATAGTGTTTGGATTTTGTTTGATTTGTGTCTGCCAAGTGTTTGATGAAATGGCCGCAAGAACTCAATTTTTGAATTTTGAAAAGATTTTTGGTGGGTGTGCTAGGTTGGTGCTGGTGAGTCTGCAGATGCTCGGGTTTTGAAAGTTGAGCTTGTTTGAGTGGTTTTTGAAAAAGTGGGATCTTCCCATATGATAAAGATTCAATTTTGAATTGTCATTTAAACTATGCATTTGAAAGTTTCTGGATGATCACAAAGTGGGCATTGATACTTTGTTATGAGTAACATCAAGGGGTGCAAATATCCAGAAATGTTTCTGTTAGGTTCTGAAAGTTTGAGACAGCCAAAGTAGGCATGGTAGTTAAATTGGTAAAAATGACCATTCCCTTATTTTATTTGTTTTGATTTACTTGTCTTTGGGAAAAGTGTGGGAAATGTTTAGATGATGTTTATTTCACCTAAGCATCCATTTACAAGCAATGGAACACACAAACAAGGTGGTTCAAAAGAATTCAAAATGAAATGCATACTCACATGCATGCTTCCATAATTTTATTTAGAAAAGTTTTTGTTAACCATAATTTTGATGGTTAGAGTTTGATGATCCAAGTTTAGTATTTTTGGGATGTTACAAACCTTCCCCTTAAACAAAATCTCGTCCAGATATTTGAAAAAGGACGAAAAAGATTACCTAGGATTTGAGGAGATCGGGAAACTCCGTCCTGATGTGATCTTCGCGCTCCCAGGTAGCTTCCTCTTCTGTGTGGTTGCTCCACTGAATCTTGAGAAACTTGATGCTTCGGGTTCGAGTAGTTCTGAAAGCTTCTTCCAAAATACGGATGGGTACTTCGGGATAGGTTAGGTCATCGTTGATCTCTATGGTCCGGTGATCGATATTCTTGAACACTTCCGTCTTCTCTGGAACTTCGAGACACTTGTGAAGTAACGAGATATGGAACACATTGTGCACTGCTGACATCTCTTCGGGTAGTTCCAATTGATATGATACTTCTCCGCGATGGTTCAAAATCTTGAAAGGTCCGATATATCTGGGGGCTAACTTTCCTTTGAGTTGGAAACACTGCATTCCCTTCAATGGCGACACTTTTAGATAAACAAAATCTCCTATGTTGAAGGCGAGGTCTCGACATATCTTGTCGGCGTAACTCTTCTGTCTGGATTGGGCGGTCTTGAGGTGCTCACGAATCTTGTGAACCTTCTCTTCTGCTTCTCGTAGGATGTCGGGTCCTAAAATCTGACTCTCTCCTACTTCCGACCAGTTCAAAGGGGTGCGACACTTCCTTCCGTACATAAATTCAAATGGGGCCATTTGCAAACTGGCTTGATAACTGTTATTGTATGAAAATTCTGCAAACGGCAGACAGTCTTCCCACTTGGATCCATATTCTAACACACATGCTCTCAGCATATCTTTGAGTATTTGATTCACTCGCTCCGTTTGTCCATCTGTCTGAGGGTGATACGCGGTACTGAAATCTAGGCGGGTTCCTAAACCTTCTTGGACTTTCTTCTAGAATCTCGAGGTAAACTGAGTTCCTCGATCTGATACGATGTTCTTCGGGAATTCATGCAAACTAACTATTCTAGCAATGTACAACTCCGCTAGCTTTGAACTCTGGTATGTGGTCTTGACGGGTAAGAAATGGGCGACTTTGGACAATCGGTCCACTATGACCCAGATAGAGTCATTTCCCCTACTAGAAGTAGGCAGTCCGGTGATAAAGTCCATTCCAACGGAATCCCATTTCCATTCCAGAATCTGCAAGGGTTGCAACAATCCAGCGGGTCTTTGATGTCCTGCCTTCACTCGCTGACATATATCACACTTGGCGATATAGCTTCCGATTTCTCTCTTCATCTTATGCCACCAAAATTGCTCTTTCAAATCTTGATACATCTTAGTTCCTCCGAGGTGGATAGAATAAAGAGTATCATGAGCTTCCTTGAGAATAACTTCTTTTAACTCAGAATCTGATGGTACACAAAGGCATCCTTTGTACCACAGAACTCCTTCTTCGTCTTCGGTGAATCCGGGTACTTTGCGTGTACCAATACGATGCTTGATTCCGTCGATACTAGCATTTCCTTTCTACGCCTCTTTGATCTGGCTGATCAAAGTGGGTTGAAGTTCTATGCTAGCCAAAAATCCTTCACTCACTAATTCTATTCGAAAATCTTCCATTTCCTCGTGCAGACTTGGTTGCTCCTTCAAAATCATGGAGTTCAAGCGGCACGACAATCGGCTAAGGGTATCAGCTAGCACATTGGCTTTACCAGGGTGATAGTGAATGTCCAGGTCGTAATCCTTGATTAGCTCAATCCATCTTCTCTGTCTCATATTCAGCTCCTTCTGAGTGAATATATACTTCAGGCTCTTGTGATCCGAATAAATCTCACAACGGTTTCCCATGAGGTAATGCCTCCATGTCTTCAGGGCTAGAACTACGGCTGCGAGTTCGAGGTCATGGGTTGGGTAATTTTGCTCATGTTGCTTCAGTTGTCGAGATAAGATATCACTTTGCCTTCTTGCATTAGCACACATCCGAGACCGATCTTGGATGCGTCACAATACACATCGAAGGGCTTCGTCATATCTGGCATGATCAAGATTGGGGCTGAAATCAATCTCCTCTTGAGTTCTTGAAAACTCGCTTCACATTTGTCAGTCCATTCAAACTTCTTGTCCTTCTTCAACAATTGGGTCATAGGTCTGGCGATACTCGAGAATCCTTCTACGAACTTGCGGTAGTAATCCTGCCAATCCGAGAAATGCACGAACTTGGGTTTGAGTGGTTGGGGCTTGCCAATCTTCTACATCTTTCACTTTGGCAGGGTCAACGGTAATTCCTCTGGCGGATACAATGTGACCGAGGAATCCTACCTCCTGTAACCAGAATTCACATTTGCTAAACTTGGCATACAACTGATGCTCTGTAAGGGTTCCAAGAATGGTTCTTAGGTGTAGTTCATGTTCTTCTTCTGATCTGGAGTAAATCAGAATGTCGTCGATGAAAACAACGACAAACTTATCCAGGAAGTCCATAAAAATCTTATTCATGAGGTTCATGAAATAAGCGGGGGCATTGGTTAATCCAAAAGACATGACTGTATACTCGTATAATCCATATCTGGTGGTAAAGGCAGTCTTTGGAATATCCTCTGCACGAATTTTGAGTTGATGATAGCCAGTCCTAAGATCAATCTTAGAAAACACTTTGGCACCGGTCAACTGGTCAAACAAATCTTCTATCTTGGGAAAGGGGTACTTGTTCTT
This sequence comes from Avena atlantica, assembly GCA_910589765.1. NCBI lineage: Eukaryota > Viridiplantae > Streptophyta > Magnoliopsida > Poales > Poaceae > Avena > Avena atlantica. The sequence goes on along the minus strand of OU342734.1, from coordinate 357,469,944 downwards.
GATGGTGACATCATTCAACTTTCGATAATCCATACACAAACGGTTACCTCCATCCTTCTTGTCCACAAACAAGACAGGTGATCTCCATGGTGATGAACTTGGTTGAATCAATCCAATTTCCAGCATGGCATCCAGTTGCTTCTTCAATTCTGCTAGCTCCGACGGGTTCATACTATAGGGTCTCTGGGCTATGGGTCCAGTTCCGGGGATTAGTTCGATGATAAACTCGATATCCCGATCTGGGGGCGTACCGGGCAAAACATCTGGAAATACATCGGGGTATTCACAGACTATCCGGACTTGGTCAATGGTAGGTTGGGCTATACTGTTGTTGCAGTTGAATTGGCGAGGTAAGGTTTCACAAATATGCTCGACGGATATTCCGGCGGTACTGGTCATGGTGATGGCTTTCTTGGCACAGTCAATCAATCCTTTATGTTTGGACATCCAATCCATTCCTAGTACTACTTCCAAACCTTTAGTTCCGAGTACTATTAGATTAGCATAAAAATCTATGCCATGGATTCGATAGGGACGGATTTGCAAATTTGACTAGCCTTGGTGGTTGATCCGGGAATTTGAACAATCATCACATGCTTCAATTTGGTTGGTTGAATTTTACTAGCGCATGCAAATTCTTCGGTGACAAATGAATGCGATGCGCCAGAATCAAACAACACTCTTGCAAGTACTGAATTAACAGAAAACATACCCAACATGACGTCTGGCGCTTCCTAAGATTCTTCAGCATGCATGAGAAAAAGACGGCCATTGCGGTTGAGAGAATTCCCTGGGGCAAATCTTCTTCCTGGCTGAACACGACGCTGCCGCTGAGCTGGGGCGTTGGTATTGGGGGCTGCGGCATTCTTCTTGTTGGGGCACTCGTTGGAGTAGTGACCCTTGTTTACACATTCATAACAAGTCACTTGCGACTTGTCCTTTGCTGCTACAGGCACAACATTGCTTCCAGTCCTAGGGGCAGTGTTGGTGTTGGTGGCAGCATTGTTGGTGTTGAACTTGGGTGGGGCACGGTTGAAATTGATAGAGTTGCCGGGGTTGTTGTGATTTCCTCCGGGTCTAGGGTTTCCACGGTTGGGATAGGTTGGACGGTTCATCGGGGGTCTGTTGTTTCTTGGGGCAAATCCTGGAGATGGGTTAGGGCGATACTTTGGGGTCTGATGGGTTCCTGGCTGATGCATCATGCGACGCTTGCGGTTCTCATTGTCTTGGTTGATCTTTCCTTCCATCTGGATAGCAGAGTCGACAAGGGCTTCAATATCAGCAAAGGGGATATTGACTAACACTGTCTGCATCTCATCATGCAGACCATTCAGGAATCTTTCTTTCTTCTTGGCTTCGGTGTCAATCTCATCCGGGGCATACCTAGCTAATGACAAAAATTTGTCACGGTATTCCACTACAGTCATCCTTACTTGCTTCAGCTCTCTAAACTCGTCTCTCATCCTCTTGATCAAACCCGGTGGCACATGGGTTCTGCTGAACTTGACCTTGAATTCCTCCCAGGTCATCATCTGGCCTCCGATCATTGCACGAACACTGTTCCACCATGCCCTGGCATCTCCGGCTAGATAGTGGGTGGCGAACAGAACTTTCTCGTTGGCTTCCACTCCGGCGACTTTGAGGTTGTTTTCCATGGTTTGCAGCCAATCATCGGCGTCTAGGGGTTCTTCTGACTTAGTGAAAACAGGTGGGTTGGTATTCTGGAAATTCTTGAGCTTAGATCCATGGTTATCTTGATTTTCGTGGCCTTGGTTGTTGTGGGCTAGCTGAGCTATCTGTTGCAGAGTGGCTAGGTTGGCTTGACGTTCCGCTCTTTCAGCTTCACGGTCAGAAGTCAACACTTGCAGAATCTGCAACATCGGGCCCGGGGATGAACCACTTCCTCCGCGTGGCATCTGAAGATTGAGATAGATCATGAGAAAAGAGGGAAATTTCTAAGGTTCTAGGATTTTGAAAAAGTTTTTAAAGTTTGACTCAGATTTTTCTAGCAACTTGCTTTTCATTCATTCACTCATAGCACACGATACAACACACACCATAACAAAGAAAAACATATGGTTTTAAGAACCATTCTGAAAACTACGATACAGTGGGACCGAATACTACTCACTACGCTAGTGCTCAAGTGCTACTACTCCTCGGAATCTATGGCTTCGTCATCTTCATCATCATCATCTACGAAGGCGAAATCATCCTCATCGGTGAAGAAGTCCATAGCCTGATCCTCCAGAAAATCATCATCATCGCTGAGATAGGAGTAAGGGTCTCCACGAAGATCCTCTCTGGCATTCTCCCTTACTTCCAACTGCATGTCTCTCTCATGGATGGTCTCCTCCAAAGATGAGATGCAGTGGTGGAGACGAGCAATGATGCGCTCCTTCTTGTCGAGCTGATGGCAGCGAGACTTACGATCCTTTGCTAGCATGGCGATGGTTTGATCCTTCGTCTTGATGATGGCAGACTTGTGGTTGGAGTAGTCACGACAGTTATCCAATTCCTGCCGACGATCGTACATCATGAAGCTAAGGTGGTCCAATTGAGTCTTCAGCTCGGGGTGGTATGGGGCTTCCTGTGGTTGTACATTTGCATCACGCCTTGGGCAAAACTCAAAGCGGGTTCCCTTGATCTGATTGATGCTCTACCCACACAGACGGGAAAGAGCTTCCTGCATGGCCCTGGCAAGTCCATCGAGCCAGTTGTTCTCTCTCAAGGTAAACTGAATTCCCTCAGCAGTGGGAGGTTCAATCTTTCCTCGGATACTTGCAACAATTATCCACTGCAGATCTCCTCCTCCTTGATCATTGAGCTGAGCTCCGAAGAACTCAGGGTGCGGACGCTCCAGAAGTTCCGAAAGCTGGTCCAAATCCCTCTCAAAGATAAGGTATCCTCCATTCCCCAATTGGTAAAACTTGCTGTACTTCACGTCCATCTATAAGAATATAGGATAAGTAAGTTAATAGAGTGATGAAGTGTGTAAAAATTTAAATGTATTTTGCAAGAGTTTTTGAGGAATATGAATTTTCATGAAAGAATCAAAGGGATAAGAATGAGAATAAGTTTTTGTAAATATTTGCTTCCTTTGGTTTTGAAACTAAGTTTTTGATTCAAACGTCCAGTCTAACTAGGGTCTCCTATGGTCAGGATGGCTCTGATACCAACTTGTCAACACCCGGATTTTTAATCCCAGATGCCTCTTATGCCATACATCGCAATCCCAGGATTACCATTTTTGCGAGACATAACAGAATTGGATACCATAGTACATCATCCATTAAAAACCATACATAAGGTCTTACACAAATAAGTATCTCATGATCCAGTTCTTAATACAACTTCAAGCAGCGGAATACATAATAATAACGGTAGCATAGGCGAAGCTCCATCTTCGGGATCATAGGCAATGCTGACGATGGGAGATGATCCTAGTTGTCGTAACCTTCCCGAGGTCCATCCTCCAGGTACTCCTCTTCATAGTCTGGCCACGGGAATAGCCAGGGACAAAGCCATGAGTACTCTTAAGTTACTCGCAAACTAATACTAACAAGTTAAAGGGGTTTTTGTAGAAGGACACTAAGCTCTAGTGTTGTTTTGCAAAAATCCAGATTTACATCTACTAAGTTTAGAAGCAAGAAAAGATAGTTGAAAGTTTATAACACCTAAGTGGGAACTTGTATCTCATATCACAACCCTGTTGTGGTCAAGTCAAAGTCTCAATTCATTTCACAAGTCATTTTGAAAACATCTGACGGGGGAAACAGTATGGCCACTCCAACTGTCCATAACCGCGAACGCGGCTATTCGAATAGTTTGACACTCTGCAGAGATTGTACACTTTCACCACAACATTCGATACATCCATCAGGAACAAATCCTGAATTCACCATACTCAGTATGCGGATAATCAATCCTAACCTTTCAATTACACGCCCTAGTATACGCACCTCTCCTGTGAGTTTGGCCTCCCAACCATGACCAACTGTCATCTTGGTACTGCACAGGTGGACAATCTTCACAAGGTAGCCTCAGCTCATACCTTGGCCGCGAGGAAACTAATACTAAGGTATTTAAGTTTCCAGTCAAGCCCTACACAATCTTCGGGTATTGTGGTTGTATGATAAAATTGGAATGGTATCGCATCCAGACAACCATTAGTTTTATAAAGGGCTAAGGCTAATGCCTCAACATTTTCATCACCAAAATCATCTGGTGTTCAGAAACACATGTCAAAACATCTCAGTAGAATGATCCATCATTCTAAGATTTTCATAACCATTTTCACCAAGTATTCCCATCTAAAGTTGATCAAGTTTTATGCTTAGCACTAGCATCTACAAGTGAGGATAAATACTAATGAGGGGTGGTAAACTAGTGGAGTTTCAACAAGAAAATAAATGGTTTATGATTTTATCAAAAAGGGATTTATTTGAGTTACAAGTTTAGCAAAACACCTAGATTTACATCTCCCGAAACACCATAGGAGTATGGCGTGTTTGAGATTTGTAATGAAACCTTGTTTGACATGGTTGGATCAAAGGTGTTATTTATTAAACTGCCATTATGTTTTAAAAGATTAAAGATTTAGAGACTACCGCTTTTACACTGAAAAGAGCTCCATCTTGATCCGTTGAAATGACACCATATGAGTTATGGTTTGGGGTAAAACCCAAGTTGTCATTTCTTAAATTTTGGTATGCTAAACATAAGTAAGATGTTTACAACCGAAGTCGGATGAGCATGTATTTGTAGGTTATTTCGAATAACAATTGGTTATTCCTCCATAACACCAAGGACAAAAGGGTTTGTCGCTTGAAACGTGAAGTTTCTTGAAGAAGGAATTTTTTTGTAAAAGTTAAGTGGGAGGACAATAGAACTTTGATAAGGTTAACGAACCTTAACTATATGTGCTGAGTTGCACAGCGCCGAAAATCGTTTCGAAGGCTACCATAATGCTCATAGCTTATGTGCCTCAAAGGTTGTGGTCACGGAGATCTAAGTTCCTATTGAACCAAGTAGGTCGGTTAAACAATCAAATGCTAAGATTTGAGAGTAAATCATTATTGTTTGACAATGATGAACCGAATACATACAAAGAAGCGATGATGGGCCCTGACTCCGTCAAATGGCTTGAATCCATAAAATCCGTGATAAGTCCATACACGATAAATCAAGTTTTGAACTTGGAAGACCCTCCGGAAAGGTGTAAAAACCTATCGGTCGTATTTGGATCTATAAAGAAACAGACATGGATGTTTCAAATCTATGAAATAGTCGACATGTCGTAAAGTATTTTATGACAATGTTCAAGGAGTTGACTATGACAAGATTTGATCTTTCATAGCGATATTTAGTCTGGACGGATTAAAGTATCAACCACTACATATAATTTGGTATATGGTAGATGAATAAACAAAACAAAGTTCTTCTAATAGAATGGTTACCTAGGACGTGTACATGACACGGTCCAAAGGGTTTTGTTAATTCAAAGGATGCTAAAAGGGCATGCAAACTTCAATGGTTGAAGTAAGCATCGCGGAGTTGGAATCTTCACCGTGATGAAAAAGAGTTTTCATCAGGAGACGATGAAGATGCTTGCATTTGCAAGAAATTAAGTGGGAGCGCTGAGACATTTTTCTAATACATTATGTGGAGGATATCTTGTTGATTGGAAATGATGTATCTTTTATTGACAAAGGTTAATAATTTCATTTCGATGAAATACTTAGGCAAAACCCGAATATTTAGCGTGAATGTCTATAGTGGATAGACTGTGACGCCAATATGATTGTGCCAAACGTACATATATGAGATATTGAAGGAATTCAATATAGAAACGACAAGAAACAGTTCTTGTTGCATGGAAAGGAATTGAATCAAGATTCAAGTGTATCGACACTTGATAAGTGAAACAAGATTCAAGTGCTTTGACACTTGATGAGTGAAATCACGAGAATGTTTTGATCAATCATACCATGATATGTACACATCTAGATATGTCCTATGCTCTAAGTGTTATGAGCATATACCAGAATGAATCATAAAATGATCATTGGACGATAGTAAGGATATTCTTATGATCTTTTGGAAGGACTAATGATGGGGATATGCCTACCGGGGTATACCCAGCAGGACGTTTCCGACTGGCCCAAAGAACTGGCGAGTGGGCCTGCAAAACGGCGACTGGATTAAAGCCCAGCAAGGAGCCAAGCGACTGGAAGCTGAAGGCCCAGGCGAGTGGATAGGCCCAGTCGGATTAGGTTAAACGAGTACCGAAGCTCTAACTGAATCGGTTGAGATATGTAAACCCTAGGGGAGGTGAGCCTATATAAACCTCCCTATAGGGCGAGTAGAGATACGTTCCATCATACACCCAAGCGACTCGCCGCCTAGCCGCCGAGCTCGCCCATTGTACCTCCTCCATAATACAATCTAGCAGGAGTAGGTCTTTACCCTCCGGGGGGCCGAACCTGGGTAAACCCTGTGTCTTTGCCCTCATCTCGCACCGCAGATGGCTGGCCGCCCTTGCCCCTCGTTCTACTACTCGCTGCCAATTGCAGCATCTGCCGTGACCATTCCCACGACAATTGCGCCCACCGTGGGGCCTGGACGGTGTTCTGTGGCGAGATCCAATCTGCCCATCAACGAGACTGTCTCCACCGGTCGCATGATAGCGATCGGCGAGATGCTCCAAATCTTGCCGAGCAGCTACGTCCCGGCGGCGCGGCCCGTCACGCACAACATGATCCTGCCGATCGGCACGATCAGCCTCTTCGTCGGCCTCACCGACGTCATCGTCTCGGAGGATTCGACTCGCATCCGCGAGTCGCCGCCACGCGATCGGCTCTCCGAGAGCCAGATCCGCACGATCCACCGCCTCGCCTCCGAGTACAACTCGACCCATAGCTATGTGGCCGAAAACCCAGCGGCCGCAGAAGACGCGGCCCTCAACGACGACGCCGACTCGGTGACCCCGGCCTCACTCGCCGGATCCATCACCGTGGCTTCATCCGCGGGCTCCATCGCCCAGGTCTCCAACGTGGGAGACTTCGAGGACCCCTCCATCCTCGGGATCTTCGAATTCGACTCCGGGTCGGAGAACTCCACCGACCTCCGCGACGGAACCGGTCGCCACGCCGCTACCTACATGGCGACCAGCACCGATCCGCCGGAGGATCCATTCTCCACCCCAATCCCTCCTAACGCCACGGCAACGGAGGTCGAGGAACTCCGCCTGAAACTGGCGGAGGCGGTGCGCAAGGAGCAAGCCGAGCGCGAGAAATTTCGCCTCGAGCAGGTGAAGGCGCAGGAACTATCACGCTACCACCACCAGCGGATCAGGTCGCGCCTGAACCCCACCGTTCAGGGGCGTGCCCTGAACTTCGACGACGAAAACGACCCGGCCCGCGTGGCCGAGCGCGCAATCTGCGAGAACGCGCCACCAGGAGGAAGCGCCCGGCCCCCGCCAGGATCAACGGCGATGGGCGCCCCACCTCCACCCAACCGCACCCCTCCCAAGGACCAGCCGCGGATAGTAATCTCCTCACGGGAGCGAGACACAAACGGCCTCCCACTATTCTCCACCCCGATGGACAACCTCGTGGCAGGCTGAGCAGCAGCCGACAGCATCACGGCCACCGGCGACGGCGCCCTACAGATCCAATACGTCAGGGCCCTGCTCGCGAAGGCCGTCGAGCAGCAAAGAGCGGGCGCTGACTCGCAAGGTCGAGTAGACTGGCGTTCCTCGGGAAGCAGAGCGGCCTCCAGGGGCCGCCCAGCGGCGGCAAACACCCTCAACTGCCCGCCACCAGAGCCACTGCAGCTCCAACACCGACCCGCGAACGCGGCACTCTCCACCAACGACCCCAGGCCGGCGACCAACTTCGTCGCTGCCAACGGGCAACCCATCAACGCCCGCACCCACATCATCAACAACCAAAGTTGGCGCGCACGCCAGCCCGACGACCTGCGACATACCCTAACCAATCGCCGCGACGGCGAGCCCATGGGGTCGCTCAGTCGACTTGGACCCAAGTGCTTCGGACCAATGATCCGAGGCGAGAAGTACCCGCCAAACTTCAAGGCGCCAAAGGAGATAGAAAAGTACGACTCCTCGTACGACCCCGCCGTCTGGCTCGACACATACCTCATGGCGATGGGGATCGCAGGCCACACCGACCTGCTAGCCGCCCGTTACCTCCCCCTGATGATGGAGGGGACGTGCAGGCAGTGGATCAACACCCTCCCCCAGGACAGTATCGACTCCTGGGAGGAGATGCGCGACGCCTTCGTCAGGCACTTCGAGTGCTCCTACACCCGCGCCACCACTATCGAGGACCTGGAGCGATGTGTCCAGGGACCCCGCGAGTCGACCCGCAACTGGGTCCAACGGTGGCAGAACTCTGGTACAACGAGGTCGGCATCCACCCGGACACCGCGATCCATTGCTTCAAGACCTCGTGCCGCTACGAGCCCCTGGTCGCCAAGCTCAAGCGACACTCTCGCACACTCGACAACATCCCCGACCTCCTCGAAATCGCCAAACGGTACGCGGAGGAAGATCCAAACCAGGAAACTGACGACGAGTCAGGAGGTCAACGCCGCACGAGCGGCAACGACAGCGGACGACGGTCCGACCTACGCTACAACAACACTCGCCTCACCGGCAAGCGCCGCAGTGAAGGGCGAGTCGACTTCGTCGCCAACGCCGGGCACGTGCAACGCGAGCCCAAGAGCTTCCGCCACGACGGAGGACAACGCCGCGACGGCGGCAACTACAAGGCCAAGCCAAGGTTCGACCCCACGGCTCTCCTTAACCAACCATGTGCGTTTCATAGCAGGAAAGGGAAGCCCGCAACGCACACCACCGCCGACTGCCACACCCTCAGGGAAATCGAGAAGGCACGGCGAGCGCGGGAGGACCCCGACAACGACCCGCCAAACGGCAGAAAATTTGGCAAAGTGGCCGGCTCGCTCCATACCTTCACAGGCTTCAACACGAAGCGCGAGAAGAAGGTCATCGCCCGCGCTGTCGCCGTCAATGCGGTGGCCCAGGTGGACGTTCCCCAGTTCCTAAACTGGTCAGAGCAGCCCATCACCTGGAGCCGCCAAGACCACTCGCCATGCATCGAGTACCCAGGACGAGTCGCCCTGGTGGTCAAGCCCAAGGTCGGCGACTACTGGCTCCCCAAGACATTGATGGACGGCGGCAACTCCGTCAACATCCTGTACCTCGACACCTTCAGGCGGCTGCGGCTCCCGCAGTAGATGATCGAGACGACCCACACCATATTCCACGGCATCGTTCCCGGTCGGAAGGCGTACCCGATCGGCAAGGTCACGCTGCCAGTCACCTTCGGCACACCGGCAAACTTCCGCACCGAGCGGATCGTCTTCGAGCTGGTGCCCTTCGACAGCCCCTACCACTGCGTCCTGGGGCGCCAGGCGTTCGCTAAGTTCATGGCAGCGCCCCACTACGCGTACAACGCGATGAAGCTCCCCAGGCCGTGCGGCGTCATCACCATCAACGGCGACCCCGACATGGCCGCCGAGTGCGAGTCCAAAGGAGCCGAGCTCGCTGACGCCGTCATCGCGGCGGAGACCAACCACGCCGATGAGCTCGCCAAGTATGCGAGCAGGGTCAACAACAACGACCCCACCATACTCAAGAAGCCCAACTCAGAGGGCGCAAACACCTCAACCTTTGAGGCCACGATGCACACCCGCACCATCGAGCTGGTCCCAGGCGACTCCAGCCAAACGATGACGATCGGGACGGGCATGAGCCCAACATAGGAAGGCTCGCTCATCGAGTTCCTCCGTGAGAACTGGGACATCTTCGCATGGAAACCCTCTGACATGCCCGGTGTCCCTAGGGAGATCGCTAAGCACAAGCTAAACGCCGACCCCAAAGTGCGACCTGCCAAGCAGTCGCTGCGGCCCTTCAATGAAGAACGCCGTCGAGCAATCGCCGAAGAGGTGCAGCGTCTACTCGCTGCCGGCTTCATCCGGCCAATCAAGTACTCCAAGTGGCTGGCAAACCCAGTTCTGGTCGAGAAGAAGAACGGGACCTGGAGAATGTGTATCGACTACACAAACCTGAACAGCGCCTGCCCAAAGGAGCAGTTCGTCCTCCCGCGGATCGACCAGATAATCGATTTAACCGCGGGCTCGGAGTCGCTATGTTTCCTCGACGCCTACTCTGGTACAACCAGATCAAAATGTCCGTCGAAGACGAGGAGAAGACGGCGTTCATCGCGACATTCGGAGCCTTCTGCTACACCGCCATGACCTTCGGCCTCAAGAACGCCGGGGCGACCTACCAGCGGTGCATGCAAGAATGCCTCGCGAGCCAAATTGGCCGCAACATCCACGTCTACATCGACGACGTGGTCGGAAAGTCCGCTCGCCAGGGGAACCTACTGTCCGACCTGGCGGAAACATTCGCCAACCTGCGAAAATATAAGATAAAGATCAACCCAGGCAAATGCACCTTCGGTGTACCTGCCAGACAACTACTGGGGTACGTCGTCTCCAAATGAGGGATCAAGGCGAACCCCACGAAGATCGACACGATCGCCCGGCTCGGCAAACCCGAGTGCCTGCGCGACGTCCAGAAGCTGGCCGGGCGAGTAGCGGCTCTCAGTCGCTTCATCCCCCGCCTGGGCGAAAAGGCGATGCCCCTATACCGCCTGATGCGCAAGAACCCCACCTTCCAGTGGGACAAGGAGGCGGACGACGCACTACGCGATCTCAAAAAGGTGCTACTCGCCGCACCGCTACTCGCCGCCCCGCCGACAAAGAACCCATGCTGGTCTACGTCGCGGCTTCCGAGCGCGTCGTCAGCGCCGTGATGGTCGTAGAGTGACCGGAGGAAGGAAAGGAGCGCCCAGTGCAGCAACCGGTGTACTACATCAGCGAGGTCCTCACCGAGTCGCGCCAGCGGTACCCCCAGTACCAAAAGCTAGTATACGCGGTCTTCAGAGCTCAGCGGCGCCTGCCGCACTACTTCCAGGAGCACCCGGTCACGGTCGTTTCCTCGGCACCGCTTCAGGACATCATCCACAACCGTGAGGCGACCGGGCGGGTCGCCAAGTGGGCCGACGAGATCGGCGTCCACAACATCAAATATGATCCACGAAAAGCGATCAAGTCGCAAGCACTGGCAGACTTCATCGCCGACTGGGGAGAGGCCCAGTAGCCAGAGAAGCTGCCGTACCTCCATTACTGGAGCCTACACTTCGACGGCTCCAAGAACACGGACGGCGCAGGCGCAAGGATCGTGCTAACTTCACCAAAGGGCGACAAGCTCCGCTACATCCTCCGCCTCGACTTCACACCTTGCACCAACAACATGGCTCAGTATGAGGCCCTACTCCACGGCATGCGAGCTGCAAAGGAGATGAACGTCAATCGCCTCCGCTGCTACGGAGATTCTGACCTCGTCGCGGGGCAAGTCGCTGGCACCTGCGACGCCGTCTCCCCCACCATGGCGGCGTACCGCCAAGAAGTGGACAAGTTAGGCGGACACTTTACAGGCTACTCCGTCGAGTGGATCGACAGGCGGAAGAACGAGGAGGCCGACGCACTCTCTCACATCGGGTCAGCTCGACTCGCCCCACCCGCTGGCGTCTTCCTCGACACGATCACCAAGCCATCAGTCTCTCCCCCGAGGGAGATCGACATCGGAGTCCCGCTCTAACCAGAGGCACCCTTGGTCGCACTCGTCAACGAGCCAGACGACTGGACCAAGCCCTACATCGCCTACCTGGAAGCCGGCACCTTGCCAGCAAACGAGACGGACGCCCGGATGATCGCCCGCCGCTGCAAGTCCTACACCACCATCGACGGCGAGCTCCACAAGCGCAGTGTCACCGGCGTGTTTCAACGCTGCGTCCAACCCGCTGAAGGACACAAGATCCTCCACGATATCCACTCCGGCGACTGCGGCCACCACGCCAGCGCCCGCTCCCTGGTCGCCAAGGCTATGCGACATGGCTTTTACTGGCCCACCGCACACGCCGATGCCGTCGACATTGTCCAGCGGTGCGCCGGGTACCAGAAGTACGCCAACCAGACGCACGTGCCGAGCTCAGCGCTCAAGACAATCCCCATCACCTGGCCATTCGCTGTGTGGGGCATGGATATGGTAGGCCCCTTCAAGAAGGCCCCCTCCGGCTACACCCACCTGCTAGTCGCAGTCGACAAATTCACAAAGTGGGTGGAGGCCAAGCCAGTTCGGAAATGCGACGGGAAGACCGCCACTAAATTCCTACGCGAGCTCATATATCGCTACGGGTTCCCAAACAGCATCATCACGGACAACGGCACCAACTTCGCCAAGGGAGCCATGGCCGAATTCTGCGAAGAGCACCACATTCGGCTCGACCTCGCGTCAGTCGCCCACCCGGGATCCAACGGCCAGGCGGAACGGGCTAACCAAAGCATCCTCCATGGCCTGAAGCCGCGACTCCAAGTACCACTTGAGCGCACCGCCGGGTGCTGGGTCAAGGAGTTGCCCTCTGTCATCTGGGGGATCCGCACCTCAGTCAACAGGTCGACAGGGTTCACCCCCTTCATGGTCTACGGCGCCGAGGCAGTCATGCCCACCGACCTCGAGCACGACTCGCCGCGGGTCGTCCACTACACGGAGGCTGCGAACGAGCTCGCCCGCCAAGACGGGATCGACCAACTCGACGAAGCACGTGACCTCGCTCGGTCACGCACCGCCATCTACCAGCAGGGACTCCGCCGCTACCACAGCCGGCGGGTGAAAACTCGCACCTTCCAAGAAGGCGACCTGGTGTTACGCCTCATCCAGGACAAGAAGGGCATGCACAAGCTCTCCCCTCCGTGGGAAGGGCCATTCGCCATCGGGCGCGTACTCGGCAACGATGCCTACTACCTCATCGACGTCCGCGGGGACGGCGAACTCGACGTCAAGCGACCATGGAATGTAAACCTCCTACGGAAGTTCTACTCCTAGAACCCCACACATGTACTCTCCAGTCGCTATGAAATAAAAAGAAACGGTTACCGAAAATTGCGCCTACTCTCCATGACTTGTGCCACTCGCACTCGTAATAACAACATCAAGCTAACCGCAGAAGTCAACCTTTGATACAGCGATCGGCACGGCTAAGTAGTGCGGTGCAAGAGCACTGATTCACCTCAGGTCTTGCATCGTCCATGAAAAACGCCTACCCGGAGCCCCATTGGAGTCGCCTAGCTCGACTGGTTCTACGAACCAAGACAACTACCTTCGCTTCTCACAGCGACCTTGGTCCTCCGCATCCTCGGCATAGCGACTCGAACGGCTAAGTACCACGCTCGGGGACTGAAGACAGTTCATCGCGAGCGGTCATGGAAAACGCCAAGTAGGAGAGCATGCCCAGGACTCGCCACACGACTGACCCCACGGGCCAGGCAGGAGTGACACGCTCAAACCAACGCGCTAAGTCCTCAACCACCCTCGAGTCGCGCCTAGAACAACCAAGTACCACGCTCGGGGACTCGGCCACCCGACCTCGCTAGCGCAAGGGAAAACGGTAAAGTACAGAGCACTCAAGGGAGTCGCCTAGCGACTAGCTCTCCGGGCTCGGGCGAGTCGACCACAATAACAAAACACATAACAACAACAAATATATCACATACGAGGTAAACCCCACAAAAAGGGCGGACGCGCTCGGGGACTCGTTCAAGCATCAATCACAAACACATGACAAATACCAAAATAGACACGATGTCTCATTCAATTGCATATCGCATTGTCTCATGTTACAAAATATGCCTGCATGGCAGACCTGCTGCTAACGCCACAAGGCAAACTATCCTACTCTGCAGGCTTTGATGACGACTCGCCAACATCCCGACGATTGCGGATGAACGGCGTGTACGGGTTCGACGGATACGTCGTCAGTTCACCCGCCATCGCCGCGCGAAAAGGTTGCTCGACCTTGAAGTCACGATGCGGCGGCTCGGGGTCGTTCGGCACAACGACCGTCTCCTGGTACGGAAGGAGATCGCCCATTGCCCAGACACGTTCCGAGTACGTGGCGACGCGGTCCTGCAACTTGAGAACCTCGGACAGCTCCACCGCGCCAGTCGACGATGGGTATCCACTCGTCACATCGTCGATGTCGAAGTCCTCGGGGAAGTGGGCAAGTCCAAGACTAAGTGCCGTCGATGATCCGCGCCGAAACACCGACCGCGTCATGAACTCAACGACCGCGGGCGCCTTCTCCAAATACTTCCACACCTCAACGAGGTCGCTGGGAATCACCTCCGTGGGCGATATCTCTTGGAGATAGGCGCGGATGCACGTCGCCGACAACGTTGCCGAGTCGACAAGCATGCTTACACACTACCTCGCGTCGAACGAGCTCGCCTCTTCCTCGCTATCGATGATGTGACCTGCGAGTAGAAGACAATAATGAATACGACGGACACCACAAAAGGCACAACCACCGGAAGGGGCAGATGCACTTACCAATCAACGGGCGGGCGAGTTCCGTGATGAAGCTTTGAAGCGACGCATGGTCGTCCTGAAGCCCAGCAACAAGGGCTTCGGACACTTTGCGATCCTCTTCGGCGGCTGCAATGGCGGCCTTGGCTCGCCCGTCAGCCGAGCTCGCTTCTTCTTTTGCCTCCCGCAGCTCGCGCTCGAGGTTGGCGACCCGCTGTTCAGCCGCACTCAAAGCCGATTGCGCCGCCACCAAATCACCAGCGGGGACAAGCCCCTGGCGAGCTTCCTCTGCCTTCGCGGCAACAGCCTGAAGCCCTTTGTTCACCTCCTGGACGATGTCCAATTCTTTCTCCGCGCGCTGTTTCGCGGCCAATCGGCCAGCCGATTCAAGCTGTAGACCCTTCATATCATCAAAAAGGTTAATCAAAGCAAAGTGCCCACCCGCTGAAATTCAGCGAGTGCGCACTCGGGGACTGGCAATCAAAAAATTCCTAAGTGCCCACCCGCTGAAATTCAGCGCGTGCGCACTTGGAGACTGGTACTCAAAGAAATTCCTAAGTGCCCACCCGCTGAAATTCAGCGAGTGTGCACTCGGGGACTGGTTCTCAAAGAAATTCCTAAGTGCCCACCCGCTGAAATTTAGCGCGTGCGCACTCGGGGACTGGATGCGAAAAATAAAGTTAAGATATTATAAGAATCAGGCCGCTGCAAAGCACCAACCTGATCCTCGGGGACTGGATGTACCTGGATGGCTGCGCCAAGCATGCCGTGGAGTTGTATCGCGTCCACGGATGCGAGGAGAGCCGGCGTATGCCCACGACGTTGGTCGACTTCAGCATCGGCGGTCCCAGGAGCGTGGCTTGAGGGCGAAGTCCCACTCGCCGCGGCCGCCTTGGTCATGAAGCGTGGGAAGGTAGCGATAGAGGCACCCGCTCCAAAAGAGGTCGGCTCGGCCGCTCCAGGCAAGGGAGCGCCCTCCTTCGTAGACGCGGCTGCCTCCGTCACGGGTCCGGCTGGCGCAACCACCGTGTCGTCAGAAATAGTGACGACGTCGTCACCCTTGGCCTTCTTGCTGCCATCCGCAGAGACGACGACCTCGTCCGCCTTCCTCTTGCGGGAAGGATCCTCCTCGCTAACGACGGGTGGCACCTTAGCCACGGTCGGATGGCCCATTCTCTTCACTCCGGTCCTGTGCATCAATCGTATAAGCAAAAATAATTCAAGTAATTATGAAAGATAAAGAAGGGTGAGTGTACTCACTTGGCGACTGGAATAAAGCGTAGCCCTGTACGGAGGCCGGCTGGTTTTTCCAGTTCAGGGCCCAGTCGGCGACTGAGCCCCATCTCCAGGACGTCGCGTGCCCAAGACACGGACGGCTTCTTCGTCGTTGAGGCCGCAGCTGGAGCCTCTGGGATATCTTCGGCAGGAGCCTCCTTGCGAGGCGAAGCCGCTGCAGCCGGAGCATCCCCCAGCCCAGAGACTGGGGCGAATGGCGGAGGCATTGAAGCCAGCGGCACTTCCATGGTCGCCGTGTCCAGCACGACTGTCACTGGTGGCGCATCGTCCTTGGCCGGGCTGGGAGCGTCAGAGCTGCTCGCCGAGTGCGGCGGCGAGGTCGGCCTCGATGGCTTTGTCTTCTTCTTCGAAGGGGCCCTTGCCTCCTTCTCTTTCTTCTACTTCGACGGAGTGGCCTGACGTCGCGAAGTTGTCTCTAGGAGTTCGTCGTCGTCATCATGACGCTCGAGGCTTCTGCTTGCCTCGAGCTCGCGCTGTCGTTGTCCGCGGGTCTTGCGAACCAGTGGGGCGACCTCCTCCTCGGACTCGTCGTCGTCGTCCTCGTCGCCCTTAGAACCACCTTTGGCGGGTGGCGACTCGCCTACGTCCTGGACGGACGATCTCGAGTTCTCATCGTCCGAAGGTGGGAGCCATCCTTCCACCACTTGGAATAGCTGCGATGAATACAAAATGAAATTAGAATTACCGCGACTGCATAAACTGCGACTGCGAGCGAAGTAAAACGATTACCGTTGGAGATGGACGCTTTGCGGTATAGGGGGCGACCCCATCCTGCGCATCCAGGTACACCGCCTGGGTAATTTTCTTCAGTGCTGGGATATAGTCCTCCAGCTTCCACTCGTCGAGGAAGGCCTTCGTCGAGTCTCCCCGGCCCGTGTACTGGTACATGTAGTGCTCGCGCTGAGCGAGTGGGACGAGCCGCCGCCCGAGCCAGCAGTTGTACAGGTTTATCGTCTGGAGGCCCTTCTTTTTCAGACCGCGGATGGTCTGGAGCATCTCGTCGACGACCATCCGCTGATCGTTGGAGAGCTTGCCGACTTGGAGATGGCATGGCTCGGACCGATTGGCGGAATACCGCGGGATCGCCGCCTCGCCCTCCGGGGTCGCTTCGGCCACGTAAAACCACGACTTCTTCCAGTCGCTCGCGGCCTTGGCGGGCAACATCAGATCGAAGAATGAAGCCTTTGACTTGAGCTGGAAGGTTAGGCCGCCCGCGGCTAGCATTGGGCCACCTGCTTCCTCGCGGCTGATCCGTCCGTGGAACAGATCTTGCCACAAGGGGAAGTAGGGCCGGCAGCCCAAGTAGCATTCGCAGAACGCCACGAAGATGGTGAGCTGCTCGATGCTGTGGGGACCCAGATCCGAAGGCTGGATCCCGTAGTAGGCGCAGAAGCGCCGGAAGAACAGGGACGTGGGGAACCGTAGCCCCCGTTCGAGATGGCTGGTGAAGCAGATGAACTCCCTCTCTCGCGGATTCGGGGTCGTCTCTCCGGCTGCAGGAATACGCCAACAGCCGGCTCGCAAGATCCCGGCCTCCTCGAAGGAAGCCAGTTGTGCCCTCGTGCACTTAGATCTACCCCACGGCTCGGTGGAAAGGGCCATGGCCGAGAGGTTTGCTAGGGGTCGGGGGATTTCGGGTCGGCTGGATCGTGATGCGAAGGGAGGCGGAAGGTGCGCGCAGTCGGAGGAAATGGTGAGAGGATGGTTCTCTGATCGCCTGCCATTCCTCTTATATAGCGGTTGTTACCCGCCAAATCAGGGAGCCGTTACTACGCGGTGATTACGCCAAAAGTTACCGTTGGATTACCCCAACGGCTAGTTTGACCACGGTTAACGGTCCAACTTCGGCCACTCGACTCGCCGACCCAATCACTATGATAGTGTTTCGCCGACTCGACTCGCCAAAGCTGCGATCAGGATGACTAGTTTTCTCCTTTATACAGGAGTCCGCCGACGATTCGACTGGATGTCTACTCTGAAGCCGTAAACTCCGACTGCCAGCAACCACCTACGCCTAATCAACGGCGGCCTCGGGGACTACTGATGGGGATATGCCTATCGGGGTATACCCAGCAGGACGTTTCCGACTGGCCCAAAGAACTGGCGAGTGGGCCTGCAAAACGACGACTGGATTAAAGCCCAGCAAGGAGCCAAGCGACTGGAAGCTGAAGGCCCAGGCGAGTGGATAGGCCCAGTCGGATTAGGTTAAACGAGTACCGAAGCTCTAACTGAATCGGTTGAGATATGTAAACCCTAGGGGAGGTGAGCCTATATAAACCTCCCTATAGGGCGAGTAGAGATATGTTCCATCATACACCCAAGCGACTCGCCGCCTAGCCGCCGAGCTCGCCCATTGTACCTCCTCCATAATACAATCTAGCAGGAGTAGGTCTTTACCCTCCGGGGGGCCAAACCTGGGTAAACCTGTGTCTTTGCCCTCATCTCGCACTGCAGATGGCTGGCCGCCCTTGCCCCTCGTTCTACTACTCGCTGGCAATTGCAGCATCTGCCGTGACCATTCTCACGACAACTAAGAATATATTTGTGTAGAGGTGACAAACAATTACAAATAGTTCATTGTAAAGCGTTACATTGATACTTGTTTTGTCACAAGATACAAATTAAGTTTATCTCAATTTAAACTATGAGTGGCACAATGAAATGGAAAGAAAGTTTCCATGATGGATTTGGATGAAATCCAAAGTTAAGACATTGTGACGAATATTACAACAAAAGGCTAAGTATATGACTGCTATAGTAGCAGCAAAGGAGGGAATTTGTGTCAAGTAGTTTGTTATCAAACTAAGGCGTGGTTCGCAACGGGCTAACACTAAAGATATATTGTGTGACAATAGTATCGACGTGTTTTAACCCCAAGGAACTAAAGGTCTCACCAAAAGACCAAATTTATACAATGCCATCTCATTGGAGAATGAGTGATGCGTGGAGACGCAAAGACATGCAAATACACACGGACCTGAAAGCGTCAGATCCGTAGATTATGTTAACCACTTGCAGTTGCGTATTGGAACACCAGAAAGCCATAGGTGTTCAATACACAAAGTTTTCAAACTAGATTATTGTCTCTAGTGCAAGTGGGAGACTGAAGGGAATATGCCCGAGAGGCAATAATAAAGTGGTTATTATCGTATTCCTTATTTATTATAAATGTTTATTTTACATGCTATAATTATATTAATACGGAAACGTTAATACATGTGTGTTTAATAAACAAAAAGGAAGTTCCTAGTTATGCATCTCTTATAAACTAGCTCGTTGATTAACAAGATGATCAAAGTTTCCTGATCATGGACATTGGATGTTGTTAATAACGAGGTCACAACATTAGTGTAATGATGTGATGAACATTCATCCGAAGTATAGCATTATGATCAAAGTCATTGAGTTTATATTGCTATAACAACTTACAAAGTGATCCTAATCCTTAGACCATGAGATCATGTCAATCACTAACACCGGAAGAGTTTCTCAATGACATCAAACGTCACACCGTAACTGGGTGATTATAAAGATGGCTTCAGAACTACTAAAGTGTTATGTTGAGACCCATGGATCGAGAGTGGAATTTGTTCATCCCGATGACGGATAGATATGCTCTGGGCCCTCTCGGTTATCACATTGATTAGCTTGCAAGCAAGTGATTTGATCACTAGAATGTTATATCACGAGAACGAGAAAAGAGTGCATGTCGGTAACGAGATCAAACTAGGTATGGAGATACCGATGATCGAATCTCAGACATGTAATATATCGTGAAACAAAGGGATTAAGATACTAGTGTAAAAGGTTCACACGATCACAGAAGTCATCTTTGAATGTGTGGGAGTCAGTATGGATCTCCAGGTCCCGCTACTGATTATTGATCAGAGAAGGGTCTCGATCATGTACGCATTATTCGCGAACCGTAGGGTGACACACTTAAGGGATACCGACACCATTCGGAGCAAATGATATGCCAAAAAAAGAAAAGGAAAGCGCAGGAATTTATTTCACTAGACACCGGAATTTTTTCGGTTGAAATTGCTGAAACTGGTTCTGCATGTGAAATTGAAATGTTGTAAGGGGTTTTATGTGAATGTTTGTTAATTAAAGTAATTAACATAATTCTGAATAAATAAATAAAAGAGTTCAACGATATGGGGCGCACGGTGAGCTCGTTGTGGTCGACGGTATAGACGACTATCGGCATGGGCGACGGTAGGGGGCGGTGCGGTGCTCCCTGGCGATGCTCAACGATACGGTGGCGAGACGTGGGGCGGTGCGGTTTGGTCGGAACGCGACGATGCTCTGCGCGTGCCCGACGGAGAATTTAATGGCGCACAACGCGCGTGGTCCGCGCGGCGGAGAACGAGTGTGTCTGCGGGGTCTAAGGATATAGCTTCCGATTTCTCTCTTCATCTTATGCCACCAAAATTGCTCTTTGAAATCTTGATACATCTTAGTTCCTCCGGGGTGGATAGAATAAAGAGTATCATGAGCTTCCTTCAGAATAACTTCTTTTAACTCAGAATCTGATGGTACACAAAGGCGTCCTTTGTACCACAGATCTCCTTCTTCGTCTTCGGTGAATCCGGGTACTTTGCCTGTACCAATACAATGCTTGATTCCGTCGATACTAGCATTTTCTTTCCGCGCCTCTTTGATCTGGCTGATCAAAGTGGGTTGAAGTTCTATGCTAGCCAAAAATCCTTCACTCACTAATTCTATTCGAAAATCTTCAATTTCCTCATGCAGACTTGGTTGCTCCTTCAAAATCATGGAGTTCAAGCGGCACGACAATCGGCTAAGGGCATCAGCTACCACATTGGCTTTACCAGGGTGATAGTGAATGTCCAGGTCGTAATCCTTGATTAGCTCAATCTATCTTCTCTGTCTCATATTCAGCTCCTTCTGAGTGAATATATACTTCAGGCTCTTGTGATCTGAATAAATCTCACAACGGTTTCCCATGAGGTAATGCTTCCATGTCTTCAGGGCTAGAACTACGGCTACGAGTTCTAGGTCATGTGTTCGGTAATTTTGCTCATGTTGCTTCAGTTGTCGAGATAGATAAGATATCACTTTGCCTTCTTGCATTATCACACATCCGAGACCGATCTTGGATGCGTCAAAATACACATCGAAGGGCTTCGTGATATCCGGCATGATCAAGATTGGGGCTGAAATCAATCTCCTCTTGAGTTCTTGAAAACTCGCTTCACATTTGTCAGTCCATTCAAACTTCTTGTCCTTCTTCAGCAATTGGTTCATAGGTCTGGCGATACTCGAGAATCCTTCTACGAACTTGTGGTAGTAATCCTGCCAATCCGAGAAATGCACGAACTTGGGTTTGAGTGGTTGGGGTTTGCCAATCTTCTACATCTTTCACTTTGGCAGGGTCAACGGCAATTCCTCTGGCGGATACAATGTGACCGAGGAATCCTACCTCCTGTAACCAGAATTCACATTTGCTAAACTTGGCATACAACTGATGCTCTCTAAGGGTTCCAAGAATGGTCCTTAGGTGTAGCTCATGTTCTTCTTCTGATCTGGAGTAAATCAGAATGTCGTCGATGAAAACAACGACAAACTTATCCAGGAAGTCCATAAAAATCTTATTCATGAGGTTCATGAAATAAGCGGGGGCATTGGTTAATCCAAAAGACATGACTGTATACTCGTATAATCCATATCTGGTGGTAAAGGCAGTCTCTGGAATATCCTCTGCACGAATTTTGAGTTGATGATAGCCAGTCCTAAGATCAATCTTAGAAAACACTTTGGCACCGGTCAACTGGTCAAACAAATCTTCTATCTTGGGCAAGGGGTACTTTTTCTTGATGGTGACATCATTCAACTTCCGATAATCCGTACACAAACGGTTAACTCCATCCTTCTTGTCCACAAACAAGACAGGTGATCTCCATGGTGGCGCACTTGGTTGAATCAATCCAATTTCCAGCATGGCATCCAGTTGCTTCTTCAATTCTGCTAGCTCCGACGGGTTTATACTATAGGGTCTCTGGGCTATGGGTCCAGTTCCAGGGATTAGTTCGATGATAAACTCGATATCCCGATATGGGGGCATACCGGGCAAAACATCTGGAAATACATCGGGATATTCACAGACTATCCGGACTTGGTCAATGGTAGGTTTGGCTATACTCTTGTTGCAGTTGAATTGGCGAGGTAAGGTTTTAGATATATGCTCGACTGATATTCCGGCGGTACTGGTCATGGTCATGGCTTTATTGGCATAGTCAATCAATCCTTTATGTTTGGACATCCAATCCATTCCTAGTACTACTTCCAAACCTTTAGTTCCAAGTACTATCAGATTAGCATACCTATGCCATGGATTCGGATAGGGACGACTTTGCAAATTTGCCTAGCCTTGGTGGTTGATCCGGGAATTTGAACAATCATCACATGCTTCAATTTGGTTGGTTGAATTTTACTAGTGCATGCAAATTCTTCGGTGAAAAATGAATGCGATGCAC
The DNA here is from genome assembly GCA_910589765.1 of Avena atlantica. Classification (NCBI taxonomy): domain Eukaryota; kingdom Viridiplantae; phylum Streptophyta; class Magnoliopsida; order Poales; family Poaceae; genus Avena; species Avena atlantica. The sequence continues at coordinate 357,447,669 of OU342734.1, read as the reverse complement.
CAGAATCAAACAACACTCTTGCAAGTACTTAATTAACATAAAACATACCCAACACGACGTCTGGCGCTTCCTCAGCTTCTTCAGCATGCATGAGAAAAATACGGCCATTGCGGTTGAGAGAATTCCCTGGGGCAAATCTTCTTCCTGGCTGAACACGACGCTGCCGCTGAGCTGGGGCATTGGTATTGGGGGCTGCGGCATTCTTCTTGTTGGGGCACTCGTTGGATTAGTGACCCTTGTTTCCACATTCATAACAAGTCACTTGCGACTTGTCCTTTGCTGCTACAGGCACAGCATTGCTTCTAGTCCTAGGGGCAGTGTTGGTGTTGGTGGCAGCATTGTTGGTGTTGAACTTGGGAGGGGCACGGTTGAAATTGATAGAGTTGCCGGGGTTGTTGTGATTTCCTCCGGGTCTAGTGTTTCCACGGTTGGGATAGGTGGGACGGTTCATCGGGGGTCTGTTGTTTCTTGGGGCAAATCCTGGAGATGGGTTAGGGCGATACTTTGGGGTCTGATGGGTTCCTGGCTGATGCATCATGCGACGCTTGGGGTTCTCATTGTCTTGGTTGATCTTTCCTTCCATATGGATAGCAGAGTCGACAAGGGCTTCAATATCAGCAAAGGGGATATTGACTAACACTGTCTGCATCTCATCATGCAGACCATTCAGGAATCTTTCTTTCTTCTTGGCTTCAGTGTCAATCTCATCCGGGGCATACCTAGCTAATGACAAAAATTTGTCACGGTATTCCACTACAGTCATCCTTCCTTGCTTTAGATCTCTGAACTCGTCTCTCATCCTCTTGATCAAACCGGTGGCACATGGGTTCTGCTGAACTTGACCTTGAATTCCTCCCAGGTCATCATCTGGCATCCGGTCATTGCACAAAAACTGTTCCACCATGCCCTGGCATCTCCGGCTAGATACTGGGTGGCGAACAGAACTTTCTCGTTGGCTTCCACTCCGGCGACTTCGAGGTTGTTTTCCATGGTTTGCAGCCAATCATCGGCGTCTAGGGGTTCTTCTGACTTAGTGAAAACAGGTGGGTTGGTATTCTGGAAATTCTTGAGCTTAGATCCATGGTTATCTTGATTTTCGTGGCCTTGGTTGTTGTGGGCTATCTGAGCTATCTGTTTCAGAGTGGCTAGGTTGGCTTGACGTTCCGCTCTTTCAGCTTCACGGTCAGAAGTCAACATTTGCAGAATCTGCAACATCGGGTCCGGGGATGAACCACTTCCTCCGCGTGGCATCTGAAGATTGAGATAGATCATGAGAAAAGAGGGAAATTTCTAAGGTTCTGGGATTTTGAAAAAGTTTTTAAAGTTTGACTCAGATTTTTCTAGCAACTTGGTTTTCATTCATTCACTCGTAGCACATGATACAACACACACCATAACAAAGAAAAACAGATGCTTTTAAGTGAAGGGAATATGCCCGAGAGGCAATAATAAAGTGGTTATTATCGTATTCCTTATTTATGATAAATGTTTATTTTGCATGCTATAATTGTATTAATACGGAAACGTTAATACATGTGTGTTTAATAAACAAAAAGAAAGTTCCTAGTTATGCCTCTCTTATAAACTAGCTCGTTGATTAACAAGATGATCATAGGTTTCCTGATCATGGACATTGGATGTTGTTAATAACGAGGTCACAACATTAGTGTAATGGTGTGATGAACATTCATCCGAAGTATAGCATTACGATCAAAGTCATTGAGTTTATATTGCTATAACAACTTACGAAGTGATCCTAATCCTTAGACCATGAGATCATGTCAATCACTAACACTGGAAGAGTTTCTTGATAACATCAAACGTCACACCGTAACAGGGTGATTATAAAGATGGGTTCAGAACTACTAAAGTGTTATGTTGAGGCCCATGGATCGAGAGTGGAATTTGTTCATCCCGATGACGGATAGATATGCTCTGGGCCCTCTCGGTGATATCACATTGATTAGCTTGCAAGCAAGTGATTTGATCACTAGAATGTTATATCACAGGAACGAGAAAAGAGTGCATGTCGGTAACGAGATTAAACTAGGTATGGAGATACCGATGATCGAATCTCGGACATGTAATATATCGTGAAACAAAGGGATTAAGATACTAGCGTAAAAGGTTCCGACGATCACAAGAAAGTCATCGTTGAATGTGTGGGAGTCAGTATGGGTCTCCAGATCCCGCTTCTGATTATTGATCCGAGAGGGGTCTCGATCATGTCCGCATTATTCGCGAACCGTAGGGTGACACACTTAAGAGACACCGACATCCATTTGGAGCAAAAGTTTCATGCCGAAAAGAAAAGGAAAGCGCAGGAATTTATTTCACTAGACACCGAAACTGTTTCGGTTGAAATTGCTGAAACTGGTTCTGCATGTGAAATGGAATACTAGCAAGGGGTTTTATGTGAATGTTTGTTAATTAAAGTAATTAACAAAATTCTGAATAAATAAATAAAAGAGTTTTATTTAAATGAGAGCTTGCATTAAATTTGGTGGAAATTTAATGCATGTGAGTGGATTTTTGAGTGGAGGCTTTTTAATGGGAGTGGAGGCTTTTCATTTTGAGTGGGAGCTCCACCCACATGAATGTGGAAGAGGTGGGGGCAGCCCCCATGGCTGGGCGCCATGCCCCTTGGGTGCCCCCCCTCTCCCCTATAAAAGGCCCCCCTCTCCTCCTCTCACATCACACCTCCTCGTGAAGGATCTCTCTCCCCCTCTAGAATTTATCCCCCATGGTCTCGGACTAGCGAGATACATGTTCCCGGTGGCTTTTCGGCAAGAAAGAGTTGTGCTTCCGCTGCATCGCTGGAGCGAGGAGGCGGAGGTTGCTCGGTGCCTCGAACGTGTGTGCGAGCACGGATGCGCTGCTGTTTTGCGGCGCTAGGACTTCCTCTCGATCTTGAGATCGGCAAGAGATCGTCTACATCAACCACGAGTTTGGACTCGTTAAGCTTTGTCGGTCTTCAAGGGTATGTTCTCTACGGATATACATCCGCCCGTTGTTTGTATCTAGTAGATAGATCTTGGTACATAGTTGTTCCCATCGTAGGAAAATTTTTGTTTTCTATGCTGCGAACCCTACAGTGGTATCAGAGCCGGATCTATGCGTAGATACTTTGCACGGGTAGTACACATATGAGTATGTGGGCGATGATGATCATTTTATTGCTTCTTAGTTGTACTTTGGATATTGGTGGCATAGTGGGATGAAGCGGCCCGGACAAACTTTACATGTCCTCGCACATGAGACCTGTTCCACGCTTGACATGCAACTAGTTTTGCATAAGTGGCTAGCGGGTGTCTGTCTCTCCTACTATAGTCAATATCTAATTTGCAACGAGTTGTCAACAATTTGGTTATCCTCGTTGTGGTTCATGTTCGTAGGTAAGAACGGTTCTATCTACGAAAGCCCTAAGCCACGTAAAATTTGCAATGGATAAATTAGAGGCGTCTAGTTTAGATTGTTGCTGGGCTAGTGTTATGATATGGTAGTATTGTAAGTAGAAGTATGAGATGATAATCTTACAACACACATAGCGTGTAAACTCCATAGACCTTGGATTTACACATATAGGTATGATAGTGATCATACCACGATGCACATGATAGAGATCATCTGCGGGAACCATAACATTTCACTAATAAACATGTGATGTTTGATAGCATCTTATATTGCTTGTTTGGCGTTTTATTAGCAAAATAAGATGATCCCTCATTTAGATATCAAGATAAAAATGTGTTCTTCCTTAAGTATGCACCGACAATGTTTCGTCGCTTCAAGACATCACGTGATGATCGGGTGTACTTGAATCCACGAGCATTCTCGGGTGTAAGACAGTTACACACGCGAATACTAAGGTTCTTACTTGGCGAGCCTAGCATGTACAGACATGGCCTCGGAACACGGACCGAAAGGTTAAGCATGAGTCATATAGTAGATATGATGCCCATTTGATGCTCGCCTTTGAAGCTACACCGACTCACGTGATGATTGGACTTGGTGTAGTGGATTTGGTTCATGTAATCACCAAAAAGGCACGAGGGATGTCGTTTTTGAGTGGGAGTTCATTTCTAATTTGGATTAGTAGAACTCAATTTATCATAAATTAAATCAAAGTGAATTTGCATAATTTGTTGTAGTCATTGGCATTCGTTCACCACCATATGCATAGTTGTAATTGAGATAATAGAACTATAGAATTCTGGATATATACTTTACGAACTGGTATCGTATTGTGTTGAGTGTCAATCTAAAGTTTAAAGTCCTATTGCAAACTTTCAACAAAATTCTATTTACTCCGTGAAATTTAATAATTGGTATTAAATCGAGAGTAACAATTCCAGAGTTAGTATCTTAAGTATCATGTTTGCCTCCATGATTCTTGATTTAAACATCAAGTTTATCTAGGAGCTGAAAGAATTGTTTCAGAAACCATCATGTGTGGCAGATATAACGATATCTGAAACAATGTTTTGGTTGCAATATGATAGAGTATAATATATGTTCTCATATTGGATGAGAATTTGCGAAGGTTGGAGATGCTAGACATCCTAATCATCCAAAAGGGTTTTGGAAAGTAATGTTATACTCACGATTCGCCTTTATAAGCTACAGTAGCTTAATCATGAAAGTCGTCATGATAAGGGTGAATAGAAAATGTATGTAAATTGTTTACTACACTAAAAGATTACTAAAGAATGGATTTTGAAAGAATACCGATCATTTTAATGATGGTGATCTACTTCAAAGTGCAAGTCCAAAGGTATTATTATTTGAATATACACGCTTTGGACTATGTGTCATGTGTATGGCGCCACTGTTGATGTTGATAATTTCTTTTAAAAAGGAAAAGGAAATGCTGAAAGAGAATCTATAAAATATATTTGGCAGAAAAGAAAAGATTGGAAATATCCAATTTAGGTATATATATGATATACATGTTATGGTTGTATTCTTTGCTTGTTAAACAATGTGGTTCTTGGGTATTGGATACCGAATTGGTTGGTATGAAATTTCATACGGGACGACGCAATTCATGAACCACAATGACCTAAGTAACTAGCAAGAGAATATGTGATGATGTTCATCGAAAACAAACAAACCGTTGTTTGTATTTCTCGTTGACATCAAAGCTTGACTTCAAGATTTGTTTTAATAATTGTTATTTGAATCAGGTATTATAAGAACAAAGGTTGTTCAAATAATTACCGTATTCCATATAAGATGGATGATTTACAAATCTAGTTGAAGAAAGACTTCAAGATTTGTTTTAATAATTGTTATTTGAATCAGGTATTATAAGAACAAAGGTTGTTCAAATAATTACCGTATTCCATATAAGATGGATGATTTACAAATCTAGTTGAAGAAATCACATCCATAAATCCTAATGCTAAAATGTTGCAAGACAAATGATTGAAAGATCACTTATGAAGTGACATCGCTGTTTAAATTATATTGGAAAGAAAACATGAAGAATCTCCATTTTCATGGATTTTTGGAGTCTTTGATTTGATCAAGTGACGCTTGTGAGACTTTCCACGTGATAATTAAAACTTCGTTCAAAGGCCAAAGAAGAACGAACGACTAAATTATTGGAATTTATACATATCGATGTATGTAGTCCATTATGTGTAGTCGTAAGCGATGGGTTTCAACTTCATATGCTTTCTCCGGAAATTTGAGTGAATGTTCACTTAATGAGAAAGAAGTATGAAATATTTGAAAATGTTTCAAAGACTTTCAAGATGAAGTGGAAAATCATTGTAACAAGAAAAATAAATAAATTATGATTTGATCATAAAGGGATTTATTTGAGTTACAAGTGTAACAAGAAAATAAATGAATTATGATTTTATCATAAAGGGATTTATTTGAGTTGCAAGTTTAGCAAAACACCTAGATTTACATATCCCGAAACACCATAGGAGTATGGAGTGTTTGAGATTTGTAATGAAACCTTGTGAGACATGGTTGGATCAAAGGTGTTATTTATAAAACTACCATTATGTTTTAAAAGATTAAAGCTTTAGAGACTACCGCTTTTACACTGAAAAGAGCTCCATCTAGATCCGTTGAAATGACACCATGGAAGTTATGGTTTGGGGTAAAACCCAAGTTGTCATTTCTTAAATTTTGGTATACTAAACATAAGTAAGATGTTTACAACCAAAGTCGGATGAGCATGTCTTTGTAGGTTATTTCGAATAACAATTGGTTATTCCTCCATAACACCGAGGACAAAAGGGTTTGTCGCTTGAAATGCAAAGTTTCTTGAAGAAGGAATTTTTCATAAATGTTAAGTGGGAGGACAATAGAACTTTGATAAGGTTAACGAACCTTAGCTAAATGTGCTGAGTTGCGCAGCGCCGGAAATGGTTCTGGAGACTGCCATAATGCTCATAGCTTATGTGCCTCAAAGGTTGTGGTCACGGAGGTCTAAAGTTCCTATTGAACCAAGAAGGTCGGTTAAACAATCAAATGCTAAGATTTGAGAGTAAATCATTATTGTTTGACAATGATGAACCGAATACATACAAAGAAGCGATGATGGGCCCTGACTCCGTCAAATGGCTTGAAGCCATAAAATCCGTGATAGTTCCATACACGAGAAATCAAGTTTTGAACTTGGAAGACCCTCCGGAAAGGTGTAAAAACCTATCGGTCGTATTTGGATCTATAAAGAAACAGACATGGATGTCTCACATCTATGAAATATTCGACATGTCGTAAAGTATTTTATGACAATGTTCAAAGAGTTGACTATGACAAGATTTGATCTTTCATAGCGATATTTAGTCTGAACGGATTAAAGTAGCAACCACTACATATAATTTGGTATATGGTAGATGAATAAACAAAACAAAGTTCTTCTAATAGAATGGTTACCTAGGACGTGTACATGACACGGTCCAAAGGGTTTTGTTAAATTCAAAGGATGCTAAAAGGGCATGCAAACTTCAATGGTTGAAGTAAGCATCGCGGAGTTGGAATCTTCACCATGATGAAAAGGAGTTTTCCATCAGGAGACGATGAAGATGCTTGCATTTGCAAGAAATTAAGTGGGAGCGCTGAGACATATTTCTAATACATTATGTGAAGGACATCTTGTTGATTGGAAATGATGTATCTTTTATTGACAAAGGTTAAGAATTTCATTTAGATGAAAGACTTAGGCAAAACCCGAATATTTAGCGTGAATGTCTATAGTGGATAGACTGTAACGCCAATATGGTTGTGCCAAACGTACATATATGAGATATTGAAGGAGTTCAATATAGAAACGACAAGAAACAGTTCTTGTTGCATGGAAAGGAATTGTATCAAGATTCAAGTGTATCGACACTTGATAAGTGAAACAAGATTCAAGTGCTTTGACACTTGATGAGTATAATCACGAGAATGTTTTGATCAATCATACCATGATATGTACACATCCAGATATGTCCTATGCTCTAAGTGTTATGAGCATATACCAGAATGAATCATAAAATGATCATTGGACGATAGTGAGGATATTCTTATGATCTCTTGGAAGAACTAAGAATATATTTGTGTAGAGGTGACAAACAATTACAAATAGTTCATTGTAAAGCGTTACATTGATACTAGTTTTTGTCACAAGATACAAATTAAGTTTATCTCAATTTAAACTATGGGTGGCACAATAAAATGGAAAGAAAGTTTCCATGATGGATTTGGAAGAGTTCCAAAGTTAAGACATTGTGACGAATACTACAACAAAAGGCTAAGTATATGACTGCTATAGTAGCAGAAAAGGAGGGAATTTGTGTCAAGTAGTTTGTTATCAAACTAAGGTGTGGTTCGCAACGGGCTAACACTAAAGATATATTGTATGACAATATTATCGATGTGTTTTAACCCCAAGGAACTAAAGGTCTCACCAAAAGACCAAATTTATACAATGCCATCTCATTGGAGAATGAGTGATGCGTGGAGACGCAAAGACATGCAAATACACACGGACCTGAGCGTCAGATCCGTAGATTATGTTAACCACTTGCAATTGCGTATATGGAACACCGGAAAGCCATAGGTGTTCAATACGCAGAGTTTTCAAACTAGATTATTGTCTCTAGTGCAAGTGGGAGACTGAAGGGAATATGCCCGAGAGGCAATAATAAAGTGGTTATTATCGTATTCCTTATTTATGATAAATGTTTATTTTGCATGCTATAATTGTATTAATACGGAAACGTTAATACATGTGTGTTTAATAAACAAAAAGAAAGTTCCTAGTTATGCCTCTCTTATAAACTAGCTCGTTGATTAACAAGATGATCATAGGTTTCCTGATCATGGACATTGGATGTTGTTAATAATGAGGTCACAACATTAGTGTAATGGTGTGATGAACATTCATCCGAAGTATAGCATTACGATCAAAGTCATTGAGTTTATATTGCTATAACAACTTACGAAGTGATCCTAATCCTTAGACCATGAGATCATGTCAATCACTAACACTGGAAGAGTTTCTTGATAACATCAAACGTCACACCGTAACAGGGTGATTATAAAGATGGGTTCAGAACTACTAAAGTGTTATGTTGAGGCCCATGGATCGAGAGTGGAATTTGTTCATCCCGATGACGGATAGATATGCTCTGGGCCCTCTCGGTGATATCACATTGATTAGCTTGCAAGCAAGTGATTTGATCACTAGAATGTTATATCACAGGAACGAGAAAAGAGTGCATGTCGGTAACGAGATTAAACTAGGTATGGAGATACCGATGATCGAATCTCGGACATGTAATATATCGTGAAACAAAGGGATTAAGATACTAGCGTAAAAGGTTCCGACGATCACAAGAAAGTCATCGTTGAATGTGTGGGAGTCAGTATGGGTCTCCAGATCCCGCTTCTGATTATTGATCCGAGAGGGGTCTCGATCATGTCCGCATTATTCGTGAACCGTAGGGTGACACACTTAAGAGACACCGACATCCATTTGGAGCAAAAGTTTCATGCCGAAAAGAAAAGGAAAGCGCAGGAATTTATTTCACTAGACACCGAAACTGTTTCGGTTGAAATTGCTGAAACTGGTTCTGCATGTGAAATGGAATACTAGCAAGGGGTTTTATGTGAATGTTTGTTAATTAAAGTAATTAACAAAATTCTGAATAAATAAATAAAAGAGTTTTATTTAAATGAGAGCTTGCATTAAATTTGGTGGAAATTTAATGCATGTGAGTGGATTTTTGAGTGGAGGCTTTTTAATGGGAGTGGAGGCTTTTCATTTTGAGTGGGAGCTCCACCCACATGAATGTGGAAGAGGTGGGGGCAGCCCCCATGGCTGGGCGCCATGCCCCTTGGGTGCCCCCCCTCTCCCCTATAAAAGGCCCCCTCTCCTCCTCTCACATCACACCTCCTCGTGAAGGATCTCTCTCCCCCTCTAGAATTTATCCCCCATGGTCTCGGACTAGCGAGATACATGTTCCCGGTGGCTTTTCGGCAAGAAAGAGTTGTGCTTCCGCTGCATCGCTGGAGCGAGGAGGCGGAGGTTGCTCGGTGCCTCGAACGTGTGTGCGAGCACGGATGCGCTGCTGTTTTGCGGCGCTAGGACTTCCTCTTGATCTTGAGATCGGCAAGAGATCGTCTACATCAACCACGAGTTTGGACTCGTTAAGCTTTGTCGGTCTTCAAGGGTATGTTCTCTACGGATATACATCCGCCCGTTGTTTGTATCTAGTAGATAGATCTTGGTACATAGTTGTTCCCATCGTAGGAAAATTTTTGTTTTCTATGCTGCGAACCCTACATTAAGAACCATTCTGAAAACTACGATACAGTGGGACCGAATACTACTCACTACGCTAGTGTTCAAGTGCTACTACTCCTCGGAATCCATGGCTTCGTCATCTTCATCATCATCTATGAAGGCGAAATCATCCTCATCGGTGAAGAAGTCCATAGCCTAATCCTCCAAAAAATCATCATCATCGCTGAGTAGGAGTAAGGGTCTCCACGAAGATCCTCTCCGGCATACTCCCTTTCTTCCAACTGCATGTCTCTCTCGTGGATGGTCTCCTCCAAAGATGAGATGCGGTGGCGGAGACGGGCAATGATGCGCTCCTTCTTGTCGAGCTGACGGCGGCGAGACTTACGATCCTTTGCTAGCATGGCGATGGTTTGATCCTTCGTCTTGATGATGGCAGACTTGTGGTTGGAGTAGTCACGACAGTTATCCAATTCCTGCTGACGATCGTACATCATGAAGCTAAGGCGGTCCAATTGAGTCTTAAGCTCGGGGTGGTATGGGGCTTCCAGTGGTTGTACATTTGCATCACGCCTTGGGCAAAACTCAAAGCGGGTTCCCTTGATCTGATTGATGCTCTGCCCACACAGACGGGAAAGAGCTTCCTGCATGGCCCTGGCAAGTCCATCGAGCCAGTTGTTCTCTCTCAAGGTAAACTGAATTCCCTCAGCAGTGGGAGGTTCAATCTTTCCTCGGAGACTTGCAACAATTATCCACTGCAGATCTTCTCCTCCTTGATCATTGAGCTGAGCTCCGAAGAACTCGGGGTGCGGACGCTCCAGAAGTTCCGAAAGCTGGTCCAAATCCCTCTCAAAGATAAGGTCTCCACCATTCCCCAGTTGGTAAAACTTGCTGTACTTCACGTCCATCTATAAGAATATAGGATAAGTAAGTTAATAGAGTGATCAAGTGTGTCAAAATTTTATGTATTTTGCAAGAGTTTTTGAGGAATATGAATTTTCATGAAAGAATCAAAGGGATAAGAATGATAATAAGTTTTTGTAAATATTTGCTTCCTTTGGTTTTGAAACTAAGTTTTTGATTCAAACGTCCAGTCTAACTAGGGTCTCCTATGGTCAGGATGGCTCTGATACCAACTTGTCAACACCCAGATTTTTAATCCCAGATGCCTCTTATGCCATACATCGCAATCCCAGGATTACCATTTTTGCGAGACATAACAGAATTGATACCACCGTACATCATCCATTACAAACCATACATAAGGTCTTACACAAATAAGGATCTCATGATCCAGTTCTTAATACAACTTCAAGCAGCGGAATACATAATAATAACGGTAGCGTAGACGAAGCTCCATCTTCGGGGTCACAGGCAATGCTGACGATGGGAGATGATCCTAGTTGTCGTAACCTTCCTGAGGTCCATCCTCCAGGTACTCCTCTTCATAGTCTGGCCACGGGAATAACCAGGGACAAAGCCATGAGTACTCTTAAGGTACTCGCAAACTAATACTAACAAGTTAAAGGGGTTTTTGTAGAAGGACACTAAGCTCTAGGGTTGTTTTGCAAAAAGCCAGATTTACATCTACTAAGTTTAGAAGCAAGAAAAGATAGTTGAAAGTTTATAACACCTAAGTGGGAACTTGTATCTCATATCACAACCCTGTTGTGGTCAAGTCAAAGTCTCAATTCATTTCACAAGTCATTTTGAAAACATCTGACGGGGGAAACAGTATGGCCACTCCAACTGTCCATAACCGCGGACGCGGCTATTCGAATAGTTTGACACTCTGTAGAGATTGTACACTTTCACCACAACATTCGATACATCCGTCAGGAACAAATCCTGAATTTACCATACTCAGTATGCGGATAATCAATCCTAACCTTTCAATTACACGCCCTAGTATACGCACCTCTCCTGTGAGTTTGGCCTCCCAACCATGACCAACTGTCATCTTGGGTACTGCACAGGTGGACAATCTTCACAAGGTAGCCTCAACTCATACCTTGGCCATGAGGGAACTAATACTAAGGTATATAAGTTTCCAGTTAAGGCCTACCCAATCTTCGGGTATTGTGGTTATACGATAAAATTGGAATGGTATCGCATCCAGACAACCATCAGTGTTATAAAGGGCTAAGGCTCATGCCTCAACATTCTCATCACCAAAATCATCTGGTGTTCGGAAACACATGTCAAAACATCTCAGTAGAATGATCCATCATTCTAAGGTTTTCATAACCATTTTCACCAAGTATTCCCATCTAAAGTTGATCAAGTTTTATGCTTAGCACTAGCATCTACAAGTGAGGATAAGTACTAATGAGGGGTGGTAAACTAGTGGAGTTTCAACTAAGTACAACCTTATATCTTAGGATGATATCAAGGTTTCTAACTTAGGCCAAATTTTGTGCTCTTTATGCAATCTTCAAATATATCTTTCTAGGATCTAGAAGTCACTTAAAATCAACTCTAGGTTAAAGCTTTGATAAAGAAATAAAGTAGAAGCTTGCAAATAAAACTAGGATTGGGTTATAAAGTGGGTATGATCACATATGCTTAAGGCATATAGTTGACATGGTAATAAGCAAGTATTAGCTTGCACAATTGCAAGTATAAGCTTGCATGGGTCACTGGATTAGTAAGGCTTGCTAAAGTAGAGTATCTTGCAAGTGTTAGCTTGCACATTCAACTAGTAGTATTAGGCTTGCTAAAGTAGAGTATCTTGCAAGTGTTAGCTTGCACATTCAACTAGTAGTATTAGGCTTGCTAAAGTAGAGTATCTTGCAAGTGTTAGCTTGCACATTCAACTAGTAGTATTAGGCTTGCCTTGTGCAGAGCAGTGGTTGAAGTTCTCCTCGGCTTCTTCTTCGTAGAATCCTCCTTCCTCCTCGTATCCTTGGTCGGTACTAGCGTCTATAAATAAATACGATGTCAATCACCAAACAATACTTTGCAATCATCACACAAAAAGGGTCCTATAGATGATCTAGCATCATCACTAACATTACAAGATTAAAGCTTGGTTTAATTCCTTTTACTTTTAGAAAAGTAATTTCTACTCATTGAAAAACTACTTAAGATTTACTATTCTCCAAACCAAACATGGGATCATGTTGACACATGTCATCACCACATATTTTAGTCCATGGGAATGTGATTTAAAGTGGTGTCACAATTTAATAAGGTTTTACCCTTTTATTTTAATTAATTAAAGTGGCTAGAAATGCCTATGTGGCATTCTTTTATTACTTGGTCATTATTTCTGTAAGTAAACCTATATATTTTTATATATTCTGAAAGGTATGGTTAAATGTGATTTTTGAGAGTTGGAATCAACTCAAAAGCTATTATGGTTTTAATTTGAAAAATGTTTGAATGCAGAAAAGCTTCTGCCTTGTTATTTTCACCAAGGATGATCTACAGATCCAATTGACTTGAATCCAACGGGCTTGGATTCAGCATTCCCAGAACTTTCTAACAAAATTGGTTTCATTCAATTTGGTTCACTGAATCGACCTGGGTTGATTTTTGAAACTGGGTATAGAAGTGTGTTTGAAATAAAATGGAAAAGGTTAAATTCAAATAACTGGGCTGCGCGGGAAGCGATACTGGGTCGGCCTGCTAAGCACAGCGCTTCCGCGGGCTGTTTAAGTCGCTGTCCCCACGCGTTAGTGAGACGAGGGGGTGCGAAGCGGTATGGGACGATGTGGGGCGTTCGATCTGGTTCTAATCCAACGACTGAGGGTCATCGTCGACGTTGGCCAACGCCGGCGAGACAGAAACCTAGCGCGGCCAGTGGGGGTCGTTGGGGGCTCACCGGGGTTCACGCGAGGGTCGGCGAGGTGGGCGAACGACGATGTCGACGACGGCGAACCTCCTGGTACTGGCAGCTTCTCCTGGGGCGGCTCCAATCGCTGGCTCCCTTCTTCTTCAACAGCGGCGGGCTCCAGTGAAATTCCTGCGCTGCGCTACTCGCCTTGCTTTGGGAACGGGGTGGAATGAACAGTGAAGATAGGGGAGTGAGATGGTGTGCTCAATTCGGCTGGGGGTGGCCTCTATTTATAGTGGCGAGAGGGGACCGACGGGGCGCACGGTGAGCTCGTCGTGGTCGACGGTACATACGGTTATCGGCATGGACGACGGTAGGGGGCGGTGCGGTGCTCCCTGGCGATGCTCAACGATACGGTGGCGAGACGTGGGGCGGTGCGGTTTGGTCGGAACGTGACGATGCTCTGCGCGTCCCCGACGGAGAATTTAATGGCGCACAGCGCGCGTTGTCCGCGCCGCGGCGAACGAGCGTGTCTGCGGGGTTGCTGGGACGGTGGTGATCACGTATGCACGTGGAGAGGGCGGCGCGCGGTCTGTGGGCTTCGGTCGAGCATGGCGCACGGGGCGCACTCTCTGCATGGTTGCTGGCGAGATTGGCATGGTTCGTGCGTGTGGTCCAGTGGCTGGAAGGATTCGAGCGCTGGACAGGGAGTGGCAGTGGGGTGTTGGCTTGCTCCCAGACATGCTGGTTAGGCTTGTTTCTCCTCCTAGCTTGCTGTCCACATGGGGGTGACAAGGGTGCATTCGGCCTGCTCACCATTGATGACAATGGCCAGCTTACAGTGATGCTAAGGGTGTGCAATTGAGCTAGATGATCTACTAAAACCTAGTTGTAACCAGAGAGGAACAATTTAGGCTTCAATCACTGCTCACAATAGTGTTTGGATTTTGTTTGATTTGTGTCTGCCAAGTGTTTGATGAAATGGACGCAAGAACTCAAGTTTTGAATTTTGAAAAGATTTTTGGTGGGTGTGCTAGGTTGGTGCTGGTGAGTCTGTAGATGCTTGGGTTTTGAAAGTTGATCTTGTTTGAGTGGTTTTTGAAAAAGTGGGATCTTCCCATATGATAAAGATTCAATTTTGAATTGTCATTTAAACTATGCATTTGAAAGTTTCTGGATGATCACAAAGTGGGCATTGATACTTTGTTATGAGTAACATCAAGGGGTGCAAAGATCCAGAAATGTTTCTGTTAGGTTCTGAAAGTTTGAGACAGCCAAAGTAGGCATGTGAGTTAAATTGGTCAAAATGACCATTCCCTTATTTTATTTGTTTTGATTTACTTGTCTTTGGGAAAAGTGTGGGAAATGTTTAGATAATGTTTATTTCACCAAACATCCATTTACAAGCAATGGAACACACAAACAAGGTGGTTCAAAAGAATTCAAAATGAAATGCATACTCACATGCATGCTTCCATAATTTTATTTAGAAAAGTTTTTGTTAACCCTAATTTTGATGGTTAGAGTTTGATGATCCAAGTTTAGTATTTTTGGGATGTTACAAACCTTCCCCCTTAAACAAAATCTCGTCCCGAGATTTGAAAAAGGACGAAAAATATTACCTAGGATTTGAAGAGATCGGGAAACTCCGTCCTGATGTGATCTTCGCGCTCCCAGGTAGCTTCCTCTTCTGTGTGGTTGCTCCACTGAATCTTGAGAAACTTGATGCTTCGGGTTCGAGTAGTTCTGAAAGCTTCTTCCAAAATGCGGATGGGTACTTTGGGATAGGTTAGTTCATCGTTGATCTCTATGGTCTGGTGATCGATATTCTTGAACACTTCCGTCTTCTCTGGAACTTCGAGACACTTGCGAAATAACGAGATATGGAACACATTGTGCACTGCTGACATCTCTTCGGGTAGTTCCAATTGATACAATACTTCTCCGCGATGGTTCAAAATCTTGAAAGGTCCGATATATCTGGGGGCTAACTTTCCTTTGAGTTGGAAACGCTGCATTCCCTTCAATGACGACACTTTCAAATAAACAAAATCTCCTATGTTGAAGGCGAGGTCTCGATGTATCTTGTCGACGTAACTCTTCTGTCTGGATTGGTCGGTCTTGAGGTGCTCACAAATCTTGTGAACCTTCTCTTCTGCTTCTCGTAGGATGTCCGGTCCGAAAATCTGACTCTCTCCTACTTCCGACCAGTTCAAAGGGGTGCGACACTTCCTTCCGTACATAAATTCAAATGGGGCCATTTGCAAACTGGCTTGATAACTGTTATTGTATGAAAATTCTGCAAACGGCAGATAGTCTTCCCACTTGGATCCATATTCTAAAACACATGCTCTCAGCATATCTTCGAGTATTTGGTTCACTCGCTCCATTTGTCCATCTGTCTGAGGGTGATACGCGGTACTGAAATCTAGGCGGGTTCCTAAACCTTTTTGGACTTTCTTCCAGAATATCGAGGTAAACTGAGTTCCTCGATCCGATACGATGTTCTTGGGGACTCCATGCAAACTAACTATTCTAGCGATGTACAACTCCGCTAGCTTCGAACTCTGGTATGTGGTCTTGACGGGTAAGAAATGGGCGACTTTGGATAATCGGTCCACTATGACCCAGATAGAGTCATTTCCCCTACTAGAAGTAGGCAGTCCGGTGATAAAGTCCATTCCAACGGAATCCCATTTCCATTCCGGAATCTGCAAGGGTTGCAACAATCCAGCGGGTCTTTGATGTCCTGCCTTGACTCGCTGACATATATCACACTTGGCGATATAGCTTCCGATTTCTCTCTTCATCTTATGCCACCAAAATTGCTCTTTCAAATCTTGATACATCTTAGTTCCTCCGGGGTGGATAGAATAAAGAGTATCATGATCTTCCTTCAGAATAACTTCTTTTAACTCAGAATCTGATGGTACACAAAGGCGTCCTTTGTACCATAGAACTCCTTCTTCGTCTTCGGTGAATCCGGGTACTTTGCCTGTACCAATACGATGCTTGATTCCGTCGATACTAGCATTTCCTTTCTGCGCCTCTTTGATCTGGCTGATCAAAGTGGGTTGAAGTTCTATGCTAGCCAAAAATCCTTCACTCACTAATTCTATTCGAAAATCTTCCATTTCCTTGTGCAGACTTGGTTGCTCCTTCAAAATCATGGAGTTCAAGCAGCACGACAATCGGCTAAGGGCATCAGCTACCACATTGGCTTTACCAGGGTGATAGTGAATGTCCAGGTCGTAATCCTTGATTAGCTCAATCCATCTTCTCTGTCTCATATTCAGCTCATTCTGAGTGAATATATACTTCAGGCTCTTGTGATCCGAATAAATCTCACAACGGTTTCCATGAGGTAATGCCTCCATGTCTTCAGGGCTAGAACTATGGCTGCGAGTTCTAGGTCATGTGTTGGGTAATTTTGCTCATGTTGCTTCAGTTGTCGAGATAGATAAGATATCACTTTGCCTTCTTGCATTATCACACATCCGAGACCGATCTTGGATGCGTCAAAATACACATCGAAGGGCTTCGTGATATCCGGCATGATCAAGATTGGGCTGAAATCAATCTCCTCTTGAGTTCTTGAAAACTCGCTTCACATTTGTCAGTCCATTCAAACTTCTTGTCCTTCTTCAACAATTGGGTCATAGGTCTGGCGATACTCGAGAATCCTTCTACGAACTTGCGGTAGTAATCCTGCCAATCCGAGAAATGCACGAACTTGGGTTTGAGTGGTTGGGGCTTGCCAATCTTCTACATCTTTCACTTTGGCAGGGTCAACGGCAATTACTCCGGCGGATACAATGTGACCGAGGAATCCTACCTCCTGTAACCAGAATTCACATTTGCTAAACTTGGCATACAACTGATGCTCTGTAAGGGTTCCAAGAATGGTCCTTAGGTGTAGCTCATGTTCTTCTTCTGATCTGGAGTAAATCAGAATGTCGTCGATGAAAACAATGACAAACTTATCCAGGAAGTCCATAAAAATCTTATTCATGAGGTTCATGAAATAAGCGGGGGCATTGGTTAATCCAAAAGACATGACTGTATACTCGTATAATCCATATCTGGTGGTAAAGGCAGTCTTTGGAATATCCTCTGCACGAATTTTGAGTTGATGATAGCCAGTCCTAAGATCAATCTTAGAAAACACTTTGGCACCGGTCAACTGGTCAAACAAATCTTCTATCTTGGGCAAGGGGTACTTGTTCCTGATGGTGACATCATTCAACTTCCGATAATCCGTACACAAACGGTTACCTCCATCCTTCTTGTCCACAAACAAGACAGGTGATCTCCATGGTGACGCACTTGGTTGAATCAATCCAATTTCTAGCATGGCATTCAGTTGCTTCTTCAATTCTGCTAGCTCCGACGGGTTCATACTATAGGGTCTCTGGGCTATGGGTCCAGTTCCGGGGATTAGTTCGATGATAAACTCGATATCCCGATCTGGGGGCATACCGGGCAAAACATCTAGAAATACATCGGGGTATTCACAGACTATCCGGACTTGGTCAATGGTAGGTTGGGCTATACTCTTGTTGCAGTTGAATTGGCGAGGTAAGGTTTCAGATATATGCTCGACTGATATTCCGGCGGTACTGGTCATGGTGATGGATTTCTTGGCACAGTCAATCAATCCTTTATGTTTGGACATCCAATCCATTCCTAGTACTACTTCCAAACCTTTAGTTCCGAGTACTATCAGATTAGCATAAAAATCTATGCCATGGATTCGAAATGGGACGACTTTGCAAATTTGCCTAGCCTTGGTGGTTGATCCGGGAATTTGAACAATCATCACATGCTTCAATTTGGTTGGTTGAATTTTACTAGTGCATGCAAATTCTTCGGTGACAAATGAATGCGATGCACCAGAATCAAACAACACTCTTGCAAGTACTGAATTAACAGAAAGCATACCCAACACGACGTCTGGCCCTTCCTGAGCTTCTTCAGCATGCATGAGAAAAAGACGGCCATTGCGGTTGAGAGAATTCCCTGGGGCAAATCTTCTTCCTGGCTAAACATGAGCTGCTGCTGAGCTGGGGCGTTGGTATTGGGGGCTGCGGCATTCTTCTTGTTGGGGCACTCGTTGGAGTAGTGACCCTTGTTTCCACAGTCATAACAAGTCACTTGCGACTTGCCCTTTGCTGCTACAGGCATAGCATTGCTTCCAGTCCTAGGGGCAGTGTTGGTTGTAACACCCTCAAAATTGACCCTATGCAAGTTTTAGTGCTTCCCGCCAAACCCGCATATAAACGATTCAAAGGTGCCCACCAGGCACTTGCGTGCGGGTGGAAAACGAAGTAATATCATTACACAATAGTCCTCGATGGAACCCACGAAACATATATATACAACAGCGACTCAATGAGTCAAGAATACATATATACAGTACAAAGATCCAAATCACCTGTAAAAGGATACAGCGTCCGAGTACGGACAAGATGCAAATTGAGCTAAGAGCCTTGAAGAATAACCAATGGCGTCCATAACCCTGCCCAGGCCAAGCCGGAAGGGTAACCCTGCTAACGACGTCGATCTCAAAACCTGCTCAAATAAAAGGGGTGCCGACAAAGGGCGAAAGAAAAAGAGAGCGGTCAGTACTGAGGCCAGTACACGGCGAGACTAGAATTCGGCGGTCCTCGCCTACGTAGGTATGGTGGACTGAAGCGGCAGCGCAGCATGCACTAAACAACCTATAGAGACTCAATACAACTGGCGGCTATCAGATAGGGATAACAAGGACCTATCCGGATCCAACCTGAAACTAACACCAAGCATACCCATCCTGGTATTTCCCCCTCGAGACCAAACGAGGAAGTCAACCAAGGAACTCACACAGTTGGCAGTTTTATTATTCAGTTATCGTTGCAGCAATTACTAGTCAGGTATAGATAGTCATCCTGATATAATAAGTAGTTGGCACTTTTAGTTAACCATTCCGTTGTAGTTGCGACACTTACTAGTCAGATATGATTAGCATGAGATATCCCAAACCCAGCAGTTGTTAGTACTTTTATTTAGCCATTCCGTTGTAGTGAAGCTGATTACTACTCATATCGGATACAAGTCAAATTATAACAGTAAACTGTGCTCCAAGTCGTCCATAACCGCGGACACGGCTTCTCGAAAAGATTTAACCCTGCAGGGGTGCACCAAAGTTTCCACACGCACCTACACCCTTGTTGTCAGATCAGGTAGGTACAAGATCACAAAACATACACCCAATGGTATGTCGACGGGGTTTCGGACACGACGTTTCCCAGACCCAAAGCAAGCACGGGGGGCCACCCCACTAAGCTGCCCGCAACAAAGTCGGCCGGGCTCCGAGACGGACCCAGGGTTTGTGACAATGGCTGTAAACGACTGGGAACCCGAAAGTGTGACTGGGCTTGTCGATACCGCGAAAACATTCCACATTGGTTCCAAAACAGTACAGGCGCTCCACGCGCAATCGTAAATAAAGCGGTAAGCATGGCATAAGTACAGGATAGTAATAAAGCCCCAAACTACTTTGTGGCCCCCGGTACAGTACTTTGAAATCAGGTACTAATCGATGGGGGTGCCCACACACCCCACCTGTGGTTAGCGCGCTCGATCTCGGAACAGGTGTCAAGAACTCGGGGTCCTACGGAACGCCAGTGAGCGGTTAAAATCCAAATATTGTCTATTACCCACCGGTGCCTCTGTATTTACCTACTTTCAATTTTAGTTATTAAACAATAATTAAAGCCATGATTGTCTCCAACATAAAGCATATGGCAGCCTTCCAACAGCTGTGGTACTGGACGACACGCAACAGCACTTGAGCAAGCGACTACGACGCGCAAGTCCAACTATCTACCAAACAACAGGTAATAGGATGTGTCCAAGGCAATATAAGGCTGCACGGGATATCACGAGCACGAAAACTAGAGCATCGCAACACAGATAGCAATAGATCAACAGGAGGGAATAAATACTATAAAAGTAAGATAGGTAGAAAGGGGGAGGTGCTCGCCTGAAAAACATTGCCGAAGGTTCATTCGAAGAGCGGGTCGACACTCGCATCAACTCATCGGCCTACTCCGCAAAGAAGCAAAGCACTAGAAGAAACATCGGATGCACTATTTAATACTATGGCAAAAGATCGGGCATGATGCATGTATGATGTATGACATGGCAATGCAATTAGGCCATATTAAGTGGAACCGGGGTCCCGACAATTATTAAGTTCATGTTGTTTAGGTACCCCACAATTTAAATGTTGTCTTAACAAGGCAAAATATAACACCGGTTCGCTACACAAATTTAAATGGAGCTAATATTAGACTAGATTCGTCCGCATATGGCCTCCATATTTAATTATACAGTGAATCGGCATAAGGCCCCCAATCCACATGACAATATGTATGCAAGCATGGCAGTTTTATATGCAACAAGTAATATCATTTATAAAATATAGGTCACAGAAAAGAGGGTCACACTTTGGGGTTCGGCGAACTTGGTGTTCGGGCTCGGTCATAGCGGGATCGGTCTTCGGGGTCCGGGGCGTCGGGGCTTCGGGGTCTCGACCATCGGATCGAGAATCTTGGCGTTCCGGGAAGGAGATCTTGTGACGAGGAAAACTTGGGCGTGCCGGTCTTCGGAAGATCTTGTGACGAGGAAAACTTGACTAGAGTGGACGAGATGAAAACACCGAAGACGGAGAGCTTGGCGTGAAACGGAGTTCGAATGAGGCAGTTGTCGGCAGAACATGTCGTAGCTACACATGCACAGAGATAGGTGTCGGCAACTGATTAAAACATACAAACACGCATGCTCATACATGAACACACGCACAGGAGCTCGAAGGGGTCACACAGATGGAGGCACGGCTGGCGGAACACGCACCGGCGAGGAAGCACGAGTCCAACGGAGACGGGCGTGGCCTTGCAGCGGCGGGGAGGTCACAGGCGGGGCATCTGGTGTTGCAGGAGCCGGGAGGCGGCGGTCACGCAGAGGGCTCCATGGCCAGGGCCGGCGGCCGAGGCGGGGTCACGTGGCACCGGAGGTGAGGGGCGTCGGGATGCGCCGGGAGGAGCGGCAGACGGCGGCCCAGAGCGTAGAGCTCGCTGGTGCAGGAGGAGGACGACAGGAGGCACTCGGACGGCGGCGAGGGAAGCCCGCATGGTGGCGGCGGGTTGGTCGGCGAGCCAGAGGAGGGAGGGGACGGGGTCAGGGATCGCGCGGTGCTGAGCGACGACGTGCCTGGCAACGGGGGGGGGGGGGATCGAGGAGGAAGGGCTCGGCCCTGGCGGCGGAAATTGAGAGCAGGGGAGGGAAAGGGCAATGCGTGAGGACGACGCGAGGCTAGGGGTTGCGGGAGAGGGCCAGGAGCGGGGCGACGGGGTTGGTTCCAGGAACATGTCGGGAGCAGGGTGGGGCCCGGTTGTCGGCCAGGGAGGTGGGTGGGTCTTGTTCGATGTGTGTGTGAGTGCACCAGGCATGCGAGGCTTTGGCTTCGGTCGGGTGTGGTTGTACGGGTGGTGCATGTGTGGGTGGCGGCGGCAGGGTGGGGATGTGGGATTAGGGTTAGATGGGGTAGTTTAGGTTTAGGGTTTGTAGTGGGGTGGTAGGTGGCTGCCGGTTGGGCCTTTTGGGCCTGGACGGTGGCTGCCTCCCCCACTAAAATTTATTTATATTTTATTTTAAAAGGCTTCTGTAAATTATTTTTATACAAATAGAGATATCCGGAAACATCAGTGTTTGATTTGAAATAAAAGGGAGGGGGTTAATATAGAAAACAAAATAGGGTTTCTAGCAAAATAGTTTTAAACATATAGATGCATGCTGATGACATGATGATGCACAGAGGCAAAAGCAGACGATTTTCTAGTAGTGGCTTTACCCGGGGTGCTACATTGGTGTTGGTGGCAGCATTGTTGGTGTTGGACTTGGGTGGGGCACGGTTGCAATTGATAGAGTTGCCGGGGTTGTGATTTCCTCCGGGTCTAGGGTTTCCACGGTTGGGATAGGTGGGACGGTTCATCGGGGGTCTATTGTTTCTTGGGGCAAATCCTGGAGATGGGTTAGGGAGATACTTTGGGGTCTGATGGGTTCCTGGCTGATGCATCATGCGATGCTTTCGGTTCTCATTGTCTTGGTTGATCTTTCCTTCCATATGGATAGCAGAGTCGACAAGGGCTTCAATATCAGTAAAGGGGATATTAACTAACACTGTCTGCATCTCATCATGCAGACCATTCAGGAATCTTTCTTTCTTCTTGGCTTCGGTGTCAGTCTCATCCGGGGTTATACCTAGCTAATGAAAAAAAATTGTCACGGTATTCCACTACAGTCATCCTTCCTTGCTTTAGCTCTCTGAACTCGTCTCTCATCCTCTTGATCAAACCCGGTGGCACATGGGTTCTGCTGAACTTGACCTTGAATTCCTCCCAGGTCATCATCTGGCATCCGGTCATTGCACGAACACTGTTCCACCATGCCCTGGCATCTCCGGCTAGATACTGGGTGGCGAACAGAACTTTCTCGTTGGCTTCCACTCCGGCGACTTCGAGGTTGTTTTCCATGGTTTGCAGCCGATCATCGGCGTCTAGGGGTTCTTCTGACTTAGTGAAAATAGGTGGGTTGGTATTCTGGAAATTCTTGAGCTTAGATCCATGGTTATCTTGATTTTCATGGCCTTGGTTGTTGTGGGTAGCTGAGCTATCTGTTGCAGAGTAGCTAGGTTGGCTTGACATTCCGCTCTTTCAGCTTCACGGTCAGAAGTCAACATTTGCAGAATCTGCAACATCGGGTCCGGGGATGAACCACTTCCTCTGCGTGGCATCTGAAGATTGAGATAGATCATGAGAAAAGAGGGAAATTTCTAAGGTTCTGGGATTTTGAAAAAGTTTTTAATGTTTGACTCAGAATTTTCTAGCAACTTGCTTTTCATTCATTCACTCATAGCACACGATACAACACACACCATAACAAATAAAAACAGATGCTTTTAAGAACCATTCTGAAAACTACGATACAGTGGGACCGAATACTACTCACTACGCTAGTGCTCAAGTGCTACTACTCCTCGGAATCTGTGGCTTCGTCATCTTCATCATCATCTATGAAGGCGAAATCATCCTCACCGGTGAAGAAGTCCATAGCCTAATCCTCCAAAAAATCATCATCATCGCTGAGTAGGAGTAAGGGTCTCCACGAAGATCCTCTCCGGCATTCTCCCTTTCTTCCAACTGCATGTCTCTCTCGTGGATGGTCTCCTCCAAAGATGAGATGCGGTGGAGGAGACGGGCAATGATGCGCTCCTTCTTGTCGAGCTGACGGCAGCGAGACTTACGATCCTTTGCTAGCATGGCGATGGTTTGATCCTTCGTCTTGATGATGGCAGACTTGTGGTTGGAGTAGTCACGACAGTTATCCAATTCCTGCTGACGATCGTACATCATGAAGATAAGGTGGTCCAATTGAGTCTTTAGGTCGGGGTGGTATGGGGCTTCCAGTGGTTGTACATTTGCATCACGCCTTGGGCAAAACTCAAAGCGGGTTCCCTTGATCTGATTGATGCTCTGCCCACACAGACGGGAAAGAGCTTCCTGCATGGCCCTGGCAAGTCCATCGAGCCAGTTGTTCTCTCTCAAGGTAAACTGAATTCCCTCAGCAGTGGGAGGTTCAATCTTTCCTCGGAGACTTGCAACAATTATCCACTACAGATCTTCTCCTCCTTGATCATTGAGCTGAGCTCCGAAGAACTCGGGGCGCGTATGCTCTAGAAGTTTCGAAAGCTGGTCCAAATCCCTCTCAAAGATAAGGTCTCCACCATTCCCCAATTGGTAAAACTTGCTGTACTCCACGTCCATCTATAAGAATATAGGATAAGTAAGTTAATAGAGTGATCAAGTGTGTCAAAATTTTATGTATTTTGCAAGAGTTTTTGAGGAATATGAATTTTCATGAAAGAATCAAAGGGATAAGAATGAGAATAAGTTTTTGTAAATATTTGCTTCCTTTGGTTTTGAAACTAAGTTTTTGATTCAAACGTCCAGTCTAACTAGGGTCTCCTATGGTCAGGATGGCTCTGATACCAACTTGTCAACACCCGGATTTTTAATCCCAGATGCCTGTTATGCCATACATCGCAATCCCAGGATTGCCATTTTTGCGAGACATAACAGAATTGGATACCACAGTACATCATCCATTACAAACCATACATAAGGTCTTACACAAATAAGGATCTCGTTGGGATAGTGACCCTTGGTTCCGCATTCATAACAAGTAACCTAAGACTTGTCTTTGCCTGCAACAGGCACAACATTGCTTCCAGTCCTTGGGGAAGTATTGGTGTTGTTGGTGTTGCTGTACTTGGGCGATGCACGATTAAAATTGTTTGAGTTACCGGGGTTGTTGTTGTGGTTTCCTCCGGGCCTTGGGTTTCCTCCTCCACGGTTGGGATAGTACAGACGGGTCATCGGGGGTCTATTGTTTCTCGGGGCATATCCTGCAGACGGGTTGGGGCGATACTTCAGGGTATGGTGGGTTCCTGGTTGATTCATCATTCGATGTTTGCAATTCTAATTGGCTTGGTTGATCTTGCCTTCCATCTGGATTGCAGAATCCACTAAGGCTTCAAGGTCAGCAAACGGAATGTTGACTAGCACTGTCTACATTTCATCATGCAAACCGTTCAGGAATCTCTCCTTCTTCTTAGCTTCAGTACTAATATCATCAGGGGCATACCTAGACAGCGATAGGAATCTGTCATGGTACTATACCACAATCATCTTTCCCTGCTTCAGCTCCTTGAATTCATCCCTCATCCGCAGAATCAAACCTGGTAGAACATGGGTTCGGCTGAACTTGAGTTTAAATTCATCCCAAGCCATCATCTGTCCTCCATTCATGGTGCGAATGCTATTCCACCAAGCTCTTGCATCTCCTACCAGATAATGGGTGGAAAAAAGTACTTTCTCATTGGCCTCCACTCCTGCGACTTCTAAGTTTTTCTCCATGGTCTGCAGCCAGTCATCAGCATCTAATGGCTCTTCAGACTTACTAAATATGGGGGGATTGGTGTTCTGAAAGTTCTTGAGCTTGGATCCATGGTGGTCCTGGTTTCCATGGCCTTGATTATTGTTGGCCATCTGAGCTATGTGTTGAAGGGTGGGTAAGTTGGCTTGACGTTCGGCTCTTTCATCTTCCCGGTCAGAAACCAACATTTGCAAAATTTGCAGCATTGGGTCCGGGGATGAGCTGCTTCCTCCGCAGGCATCTGAAGATTGAGATAGATCATGAGACACGATGGAAATTTCTAAGGTTTATGGATTTGTTTTTGAAAAGCTTTTAAACTTTGAGTTTGACTCAGGTTTTTGACAACTAGCAATTTGCTTTTCATTCACTCATTCATTCATAGCACACAATACAAACACACACCACACTAAGGTAACAGATGGTTTTAAGAACCATTCTGTGAAGCTACGATACAGTGGGACCGGATACAACTCACACCTATGATAGTGCTCAAGTGCTACTACTCATCAGAATCAGTGTCTTCATCATCATCATCAATGAAGGCGGAATCATCATCATCATCAGTGTGGAATTCCATGGCTTGGTCCTCCAGGTGGTCATCATCATCGCTGAGGTAGGAGTAGGGATCTCCACGGATATCTTCCCCTGCATTCTCCCTCTCCTCAAGCTACATGTCCCACTCATGGATGGTCTCCTCCAAGTCTGACACTTTGTGACGAAGGCGAGCAATGATGCGATCCTTCTTGTCACGCGTACGGCGAAATGACTTGCTCTCCATCGCAAGGATGGCGAGGGTCTGGTCCTTCTTGACTGCAATGGCATAGTTGTGGTTGGCATAGGCACGGGCGTTGTCCAACTCCTTCTGCCTGTCATACAACATGAAGTCGAGATAATCCACTTGATGCTTAAGCTCCAGATGGCCTGGTACCTCCAATTGCTGTCCCATAGCATCACGCCTTGCGTAATACTCAAAGCTAGTGCCCTTGATTTGGTTGATGCTTTGCCCACACAGATGGGCAAGAGCTTCC
The DNA here is from genome assembly GCA_910589765.1 of Avena atlantica. Lineage (NCBI taxonomy): Eukaryota > Viridiplantae > Streptophyta > Magnoliopsida > Poales > Poaceae > Avena > Avena atlantica. Next base: position 357,421,073 of record OU342734.1, on the reverse strand, counting down.
TGCATAGCCCTGGCGAGTCCATCTAGCCAGTTGTTCCCCCTTAAGGAGAATTGGATCCCCTATGAGGTGGGTGCCTCCATCTTGCCTCTAAGATTGGAACAATGAGCCACTGTAATTCTCCTCCTTGCTGATCGTTGAGCTATGCTCCGAAGAACTCGGGGTGCGGGCGCTCAAGAAGTTCCGAGAGTTGGTCTAAATCGCTCTCAAAGATGAGCTGTCCTCCATTTCCCAACTGGTAGAACTTGCTATACTTGACATCCATCTACAAGAATGTAAGATGAGTATGTTAGTGAGGTGATCAAGTGTGTCAAATTTTATGTAGGATTGCAAGAATTTTTTGAGGAACATGAATTTTCATGAAAGAATCTAAGTGATAAGAATGAGAATAGGTTTTCATAAATACTCACTTCTTTTGTTTTGAAACTAAGTTTTTGATTCAAGTGTCCATTCTAACTAGGGTCTCATATGGTCAAGATGGCTCTGATACCAACTTGTCAACACCCGGATTTTTAATCCCAGATGCATGTTATTCCATACATCGCAATCCTAGGAATACCATTTTTGCGAGACATAACAGATTGTGGAAGGATACAAATGTCGCCTAGAGGGGGGATGAATAGGCGGTTTAAAACTTTTCCGAGGGTGGCTCGACAAAGGCGGAATAAAACTAGCATTTACTTTGTCAAGCGCAACCTAGAACAACTAGGGTTCACCTATGTGCGCGAACAACTTATGCTAAGCAATACAAGCAACAATGTGATAGCAAGATATAGATTACTTCAAGAACGAAGGCTATCACAATGTAAAGTGCATAAGTAAAGAGCTCGGGTATAGAGATAACCTAGGCACGCAGGGATGACGATATTTTACCGAGTTCCTCCCAACATGGAGTATGTCTCGTTTGGAGAGGGGGTGGTATCAAACCACCAACGCCACAAAAGGCCTCCCTTATTCTCTGGTGACTCTCACCCCAACGGGATCGATCCACACTTCCACTATCGGTGCACTTGTCGGTGGCAAACCGGAACCTCTCACAAGATTGGGGCACTTCTCCACAACTTAATTGGAGGCTCCCAACAAACGCCACCAAGGCCACAAAACCGTCTAGGGTTCCAAGAACCCAAGAGGGACAAGCTTCTATGAGTAACACGAACCAAATCCTGCGAGGAGAACTCAAACCGATGCACCGAATGAAAATGGTAAGAACACCACAAATATGCTCAAATCCCTCACTCTCAAGTTCCAACAAAGCTAATAAAGCTTTTGGTGGAACAAGAGAGGACGAGTCAAAGAGGAACACAAAATCCCCCAAAATCTAGATCCCCAAAGATACACTCACAAAGAGATGTTTTGGTTTGGTCAAAACTTGGATCTAGATCTCCTCTCTCTTCCACTCAAATATGGGCAATAATCATCAGAGGGGAAGAGATTAATCAATCTTGTAGAAGTAGGGCAAATGGGGGCAAAGCTTAGAAAAATAGAGGAGGAAGAAGCAACCCAAAATGAAAAAGGGCAAAAGGCTTAAATAGTGGCAGCAAAAATCTGCCCGTTGGGACCTTTTTTCGGTCTGGGCCGGTAGTACTGTAAATCCCCGATACTACCGCACCTGGGCCAACCGAATTGACCCAGCACGGTAAAGGCGAGCGGGGCGAGCGCAGCATGCGTGTAGCGCGTGCCAGCGAGGCAGGCCATGCGGGAGTGGCGGCAGCGGGCCCAGCGAGTGAGTCAACTGGCGCAGCGGCCAGCGTGAGCGGGCGACGCGCACGCGCGGGATCTGCGCGTGAGGGAGTGGGCCAGGGGAAAGCGGCAACGAGGCGAGCAACGCGCGAGCTGGTCAACGCGGCAACGCGCGCGGGATTAGCGGTTGCGCGAGTGGGGACGCACGGCGCTGCGGGCCAGTGCCAGCGAAGCGAGCGGCACAGGAGCGGCAACGCGCGCGCAAGAACCAAGCGAGGCGAGCTGTAACATCCCAGCATTTAGGAACCAACGAAGGGTAGATTTAGGAATTTGTGCATATGCATTCATTCATCTGTAAATTGTGGGTAAATTTTTCGCCAAATAAAAACCTAAGGTGATCAGAGTTTCTTTCACTCTCTAGGTGTAGGAATAGCTCTAGAGAGTGATCGTTATAAATTTTGACATGATCTTTATGAACTAGTGTGTTTTGTGGGAAAAGAATTTGAATTCAAATTTGAACTTTGACTTTATATTTTAAATTTAGGAATTGATATTTTAAAATGAATTCTAAAATGATTTAACAATATTATTTTATTTAAACAAGAAATAATAATTAGTAATGGGAATTAAAACAACAAATGAATCTTTTATTCCTTATATTTATTCCATGGATAAGTTACAAAGAATAACTCATTGAGTCAATAAAGATTCATTACAGTAAGGAAATTACAAGAAAGAGAAATATATCTATATGAATAAATTATTACACGTTTCTTACAAAAGAATGAAATAAAAATTATAAAGGAATTTATTTATTCAAAGTAATCCTATACTAAATCTTGAATCTTCGGATCTTGTACCTGCAACATCAAGAACAAACAAAAAGGAAAATAAAAGTTAATTATTAATTTTACTCTTAGTAGAGAGCAGTGAGTTGCACTGCTCAAGGTTACATCATTGAGTAAATATTTTAGGGGCAAGTTTCACCAATATGAAAGAATTTGATCTTTCATAATAAATAAACCTTAAGTCAAATGATCACAACAAGTAAAAGGGGCAAGTTTCACCAGGCAGGTTAATAGTAAAAAGATCAAAGGGGTGAGACATCTCATTGATCTCATCCACAACCATGCAACAGACACACAGGCATCACAATCACTAACTGCATGGGGTGTGTTGTCGACACAGCCACAACAACTCACCCAAGTAAAAGGATCAAGCACAGCCGTGGCGGCCACTAGTTCATCTTTGCATTTACAACAAAACACCAAGAACACTCTGCCTCACAAAGCTAAGCAAACCACCAGCCAAAACTACACACCAGATCAACCTAGCATCACCAGATGGTGACATAAGGAGGGGGTGGATCAGGTTGATAGCAAGGTCAAGCTGCAGGAGATAGGAGGTGAAGGACTGATCAAGGCCAAGCACATGAATTAGGAGAAACTGGAACAACATCAAGAGGTGAAGGAACAGATCAGGATAGCAACACCACTAGCAAAATCAAGCCACCACAATCATCAACTGTTGTGGTGAGTATCATAAAACATCCACATGATCTGTTCGTCTTATTCAAACAGAAAAGTTTGTTTTGTTTTATAAGTTAACCTCTCAGTGATCACCCAAGTGGGGTGAACCTATCCTAGAGGATTTGAAATATAAAATACAAGAAGTAACCTCTACTAAATCCACCAAAATCTCAGACCAACATCATGGATCTGGTGATACCAAAACAACTTATCTATTCCATCATTTGTTCATATAAAATCTAGGCACATCTCCTAAAAGAGTAGCACCTCAGATTTCATAAGCTACAAACAAACCAATCATCTTAACCAACTAGGATCCAAGATCTAGTGAGCAACCATGATACTTTAGCATATTTGAAAGGGACAGCAAGACAGGAATCTAGTTCCTAGAGCCTGAGACCAACATCATAGGCATAAATATCAAGAGAAGCTTTCAACTTATTTTTAGGCATCTATCCAATCTCAAGTACTGACCATAGTAAAGCCAGTAGTAGAATCAACTTGTGTGCCATTCTAAGATGGTGTCACAAGAACAAATCCTACAACCAAGCCAACCAATTATTTTAGCTTTCATGAATAAACCAATAAGCCAATAATTATCATTTCCCTGAGATTACACTCAGAGATCATATAACATATCCATCTATCTTTAAAGTATCATTAGACTCCAATGATTAAGTTCAGACTAGTGATAACTATACAAGCCAACACTCACTGATGCAGTGAATCACCACTGACAGTGTTACCGTCAGTATCAAAGTACTGGCAGTAGATGAGCACACTAAGCATCAATTTCACCAATCAGATTTCACAATTGTGCCATTAGGATAACCAAGCTGAATCCCCAATCAGAGGAAACACTATGAAACACTAGCATCATATCTACAACATCATCAAATAATCAAAGCATGATAGCAAGCACTGAGGTGCAGTAAGCACAATTCATACTAGGCATCACTACCAGATCAATCAACATCTTACAAGCACACAAAGGGTTGAACCCTAGAACCAGTATGAACCCTAATGAAGGATAGCCACTAGTTACACACAGAGATACTCGAAGTAGACAGAGGCAAGGGTGATAACCGAGAACCAACTCACCTGTGGTCCTCGCTGGAGAATTAAAGAGGAAGCAGAGACGCCGACGAGCTCATGGTGGCACGAGAAGCACCCCAGAGGGCGCTGCAACCCGCACCTAGCCGCGGCGGCGGCCATAGTAGCACACGAAGATGCATGAGCATCTCACTAGCACCACTGGAGCATCAACAGCGGCGTCAACAGAACCACCCCAAACCCAAGGGTTCGGGACGGGGCTAGCCTGGCCGCATGAGGGCTCCAGAACCAAATCGGGTTGGAGAAGACAAAGGAGCATGGTCAACAACATCGCCCTGCACCACGGCAGCGGCCATGGAGGACCACGGCGGCGGGCATCGCACGGCGGCGGCGCCAACGACCACGGGGTCGAGGAGGAGAAGAGATAAGGTCAAGAGAGAGAGAGGCAGAGAATGGGCCAATAGGGCCAGAACCCCTTCGGGGAGATCTTTTGGCCAAGCCACTTGGGCCCAGTTTGGCCCAATAAGCCCAAAGGGTTAGCCCAAAAACTTAAAAGAAATTTAATAATTAATAAAATACCAAAAGACCCTTAGAAATAAATAAATTCTAGAGAATAAAATAGAAGTCTATAAATTTCAAATAATATATTTTTAGATTTATAATAATTCAACCTATTTAATTAAATTAAGAGATAATTTATATATATATAATTTTTGGTCAACAATTTTGTAATATATATATTCCTTATGTAATTTTAAAAAATTAAAGAAAAAGGATAAAAATAAATAAAAATCACTTTTATTATATTTTATTATTGTAGTATTTTAGAAAATATTAAATAAATATTTAGATTTACCAAAAGGAAATTCTCTTTTATTTAAATGCTAATTCTTAAAAGAATTATTAAACAAATAAATACAAGATTGTATATTAAATAAAGATTTTTAACTATAACTTTATTAATAGTATATTACGTTACAAAAATAGTGAATGTGATATTTATAAAATATTAAATATTATTTTTTAAAATAAATTTCTTTATTATTTAAGGAAATTCCAGAAACGAAAATATTGGGTAAAACAAACAAAGAAGATAAATAATAAATAATGCATTGCATTACTATGCATATTCATTTTGCTTCTTTAAATATTGTCCTTACCGGGCAATAATGATGTTTTGTAGACATAGAATCTCAAGGTCCAGTGCAAGCATCAGACTTCACTACCTTGCAATCATAAGGCAAGTTCATCACTTGCTCATGTCCTTTTGAAGAGTCCTTACCAAAGTATTTATAAATTGTGTGTTATCATCTATGTTTCAAGGAAAGAAAATAGTATTTTCTTATATAAATAAAATGATGATATCATCCTAAGTGATGATATAGAGAAGCAATAGAACTTAGGGATTCTATTGGCAATAATGATAATCATCTAGGAATTTAACAACCCCTAACATCAGTGATTCTAGCGCCGTATATTATGCGTTAACCATGAGATTTGGAATGGGACAGAGAAGTCAGCTGTATCTTCTTCCTCTCGCATGTAGCCGGATGTGCAGGTCGTGGCTGTTATCCTCGTAACGTGCATTAATTGGTAATTCGTAGAGGATATGCAGCATATGGGTGGGAACCCTCATCGTCCCACGATAGTTCTGGCATCTAACGGTATGTACAAACCATTGCCATAATTCATTGGGTGGGCATGGTGTACACCAAGGAGGCATGCGGGGTCGTGAAGGGGGCAGTGATTGCCTTGGATCACCTACTGGGCCCCACATCATGGAATTATGGACGGGAAAGTACGCCCGGTTGTGCAACAAGGAGTTGATCTCTCATGGGTAAAGTAACGCACCTCTGCAGAGTGTAAGAACTAAAACTTGTTACTCCCTGTTTCGGGAAGGAGCTACGAACGCGGCAAGAAAGGAACTCCATGAAAGTTCTGGTAAACCTGTGAAGGCTGATGGTCATAGTTTTCACAATAAAATCAACCTTTGAAGAAAGATTTACGAAAACTGCATAGTACCAAGGACTTATAGTCCGAGGTGGTAGATAGAGCATGAAACTTCCTACCTTGCATATAATAAACTTGCTGGGTAACACTATTACTCACCCTTTCCTTTGATCCCCTGCTTAGACTCTAAGGATCCAGAAGGTACCCCAATGTATGCAGCAGAATGTCAAGATGATGTCTTCTATGAGGAACCTGGCCTGTCAGGAGGTGTTGAAGGAGTGGAATATGAGATCCGATATGGAGTGGACGGCAACGAGTCAGATTAGTTGCCTTAGTTATTAGTAATCAATTGAGCCGAGCAGCACGAACCTTATATAATAAGCTATTGAGCTCAACTCTAGGATGGAGTTGTTACTTTCAACTTGCACTGAAATACTTTATATTTTGGTTTGTAACTTGAATCTTTTGAAGTCCTCAACTTCTGGTATTTTAATAATAATAAATGGTGTATGTTTGTAATGTAGACCCGCAATGTTTCTGTTGTACCACTCTAAGGGATGTGATATTTACGTAATGGTGTTCTGTGGATGTCATGTCCACGACTATAGTGTAATACACATGGAGTGCTATGCTGGGTCACCACACGAGCTGGCGCGCGATGGCAGGGAGGCTTGCATGGCAGGAGCTGGTGTTGGGCGTACCTGGGCCGGCCGGTAGTACCGGACCACCCGGGCGATACTACCGGGCCAGGCCGGTTCTACCGGACCTGAATACCTGGGGAGACAGAGAGCTGGGCAGTGCCACTGGCTCGACCGGTACTGGGCCGTGGTAGTACCGGTCGGCCCAGAAAATAGAAGACCTTTTCTTTTTCTGTTTTATAAATCAAATAGTCAAACTTCAAACTATGATAACTTTTGATTGGTAGCTCTGATTGACCCAATTCCAATTACGTTGGAAAGAGGACGACATGAAAATATTGGATACCACCAAGTGAGAATACTTCATGTATTTTATAGTGTGATACCTCACTTGGTGAGAATCCGGAAATCCTGCAAGAACAAACTCGCAACAAGATATAAAGGGGAGATCCGATATTGATGAACAAGAGCTTGTTATGGAGATTACCACAAGCTCTAAATCCTCACATGGATAAGACCAAATAACAACCAAATATGGTGATGCAAGTATGAAAAGGTTTGAGCTCTCTCTGAACGATGTGATCGAGTTACTCATTCAAGGGCCCCTCTTGATAGTACGGTTAACTATCCTAAACCTGGTCTCCCACACACAACATGAGACCGGCAAAAGGTAAAGCCTATCAAGATTATACCTTTGCCTTGAGCATTCCACTTGAGCTTGATGTAGATGAACTTGACCTTCTCAAGATGGAACGCCTTTCTTGATTCCTCATCATCGATCCATGATCACCGAGGAATGCAAGCATCAAACATGAGATCTTATATAGATGGCACATTTTGAGCTTGCACAACACATCTTCATCATATCATCGACCTTGAAGCCAACACATGCTCCAAGCGATGCCAATGGAAAAATCCTACAAGTGCAACTTAATACACACATTAGTCCATAAAGATTGTCATTAATTACCAAAACCACACATGGGGGCCCACATGTTCTTTCAGATTGGTGCCATAGTTCATCATCCATTACAAACCATAATAAAGGTCTTACAAATAAAGGATCTCATGATCCAGTCAATACAATCAACACAGTGGAATAATATAATAAGGATATCATGGTCGAAGCTCCATCTTTAGGGTCACAGGCAATGCTGGCGATGGGAGATGATCCTAGTTGTCATAGACGTCCAGCTGTCCATCATCCTGGTAGTCCTCCTCATAGTCTGGCCATAGGAATAGCCAGGTACAAAGCCATGAGTACTCTTTAAGTACTCGCAAACTATCACTAACAAGTAAAGTGGTTCAAGTAGGAATCCTAAGCTCTAGGTTTATTTGAAAAAAGGCAGGTTTATCTCTAACTGGGTTTAGAAGTAAAGAAAACTAGTTTAAAGTTTTACAACACCTAAGTGGGAACTTAGTTTTCACTTTCACAACCTTGTTGTGGTCAAGTCAAGTCATAATTCATTTCACAAGTCATTTTGACAACATCTGACGACGGAACAGTATGGCCACTCCAACTGTCCATAACCGTGGACACGGTTATTCGAATAGTTTGACACTCTGCAGAGGTGGTACACTTTCACCACAACATTCGATACATCCGTCAGGAACAATCCTGAATCACCATACTAAGTATGCGGATAATCAATCCTAACCTTTCAATTACACACCCTAGTATAAGCACCTCCCCTATGAGTTTGGCCTCCCAACCATGACCATCTGTCATCTTGGGAACTGCATAGGTGGGCAATCATCACGAGGTAGCCTCAGCTCAAACCTCTTCCGCAAGGGAACCCATACTAAGATATATAAACTTCCAGTCAAGCCCTATCCAAATTCGGGTATTGTGGTTGTACGGTAAAATTGGAATGGTGTCGCATCCAAACCCAACCATCAGTTTTATAAAGGGCTAAGGCTCATGCCTCAACATTTACATCATCAAATCATTTGGTGTTCATAACACATGTCAAAACATTTCATTATAATGACTCATCATTCTAAGGTTTTCATAATCATTTTCACCAAGTATTCCCATCTAAAGTGATCATGTTTTATGCTTAGCACTAGACACTAAATTTGAGGGTAATCACTAAGGAGGGGTGCTAATCAAGTGTGACATATCCAAATCTAATCTCATGCCTCAGTATGACATCTAGTTCTAACTAACTTAGGCCAAGTTTTATGCTCTTTATGCTACCTATAAAATCTTTCCAAAACTCACTAAATACTAACTTAAGTAATAAAGAACTTATATAAAGAAATAAAAGAATACAGCTTGCAAGTAAAACTGGGATTTGGTATAATCAAGGGGTATAACCAAATATGCCTAAGGCCTCTAGTTTGCATAGTTATCATGCAAGTGTTAGATTGCCTTGATTGGTGAAGTGATTGAAGTTCTCTTCCTCTTCTTCTTCGTAGTAGTCTCCTTCCTCTTCGTACCCTTGGTCGGTACTAGAGTCTATAAATAAATACGAGGTACACAATCACAAAACAATATTTAACTACTTCTATTTAGCACACCAAGGTTCACACTAGATGATCTAGCATCATCACAATTATCACATGAATTATTGGCTTAGTCTTATTTATTTTATTTTGGAAAAGTAATTTCTACTCATTGAAAACTACTTAAGATTTAATATTCTCCAATTAAAATATGGGATCATGTTGACACATGTCATCACCACATATTTTAATACATTGGAATGTAATTTTTCACAATTTAATAAGGTTTAACATTATTATTTTAATTAATTAAAGTGACTAGAAATGCCTATGGGGCATTATTTTAATACTTGACAAAGAATACTGCATGTAAACCTAAATATTTTTACATATTCAGTTAGATCTTGTCAAATGTGATTTTTGAGAGTTGGAATCAACTCAAAAGAATTTATGGTTGAGTTTTGAAAAATGTTTGAATGCAGAAAAGTCTCGCCTTGTTATTTTTACTATAGATGATCTATAATTTCAAATGGTTTGAATCCAACGGGCTTGGATTAATAATTTCAATACCTTTCTAAAAAAATTGGTTTCATGCAATTTGGTTCAGTAAAACTCTCTGAATTGATTTTTGAATCTACTGACAGAACTAGGTTTGAACTAAATTGGAAAATCTATATTTGAATCTACTGGATTGCGCGGGAGAGCTAAATGGGCCGGCCCAGCTGCACAGCGCGCGCATCGGGCTGCTAACAGAGCGGTCCCATGCGTCAGCGGCTCTAGCTACGCGAAGCGGTAAGTTTCAACCTGGGTCGTGCGATTAGATTAGATCCTACGGCTAGGGTGTGTCGTCTCCGTCAGGAAGCGCCGACGAGACTGAACCCTAACGTGGCGGTGGGGGTTGTGTGAGGATCACCAGGGCTCCATCTAGGGTATGAGTTGGGGCGAATGACGTTGTCGACGATGGAGGTTCGAATGGTGGTCACGGTGGCTCCTGGGGCGGCTCCAATCAACGGCTCCCTTCTCCTTCTGTAGCGACGGGCTCCGATGAAATTCCGGCAATGCGGAGCTCGCCTTGCTCTGGGGAGAAGTTTTGGAGGTTCATTGAGAGGTGGGGAGTGGGATGATGTGGCGAACTGAGGCTGGGGAGGCCTCCTTTTATAGCCGAGCGAGAGAGGCAGTACGGCATGGGCAGAGCTCGTCGGGGTCGACGGTACAGCGAGCTATTGGCATGGCGGAGGGTGTAGGCTGGTGTGTGGTCTCCTGGCGATGCTCAAGGACTTATTGGCGTGGCAAGGGGCGGTCGGGGTTGGTCGGAACGGGCTGGTGCTCTGAGCGGAACCAACGGCGGTTTTGATGACGCATGGGTGCTACGGGTCGCGCGGCGGTGGATGGGGATGTCTAGGGCATAGCTGGTGTCGCGGTGAGTGCAGGAACGGCCGGCAAAGGTGAGGCGTGGCATGTACATGCGTGTCAGGCACGATGCTCTGGAGTGCTCTCGGCATGGCGCAGAGACAGTGGGCGTGGCGTGTTCTCTGTGGTCCAGGGCCTGGCTGCGTGCGAGGGCTGGACAGGGGTGGCGGTGGATGGTGGGCTGCCTCCTAGACATCGTGGCCGGGTACGGCGGTTTCTCCTGCATGCTAGCCATGATCGGCTGGCAAGGGGGAGGGGGGCTCGGGTGGCTCAGCACTGGTGCAATGGTAGGGGTGATAGGTTGATCAATGCATTGGTAGTCACTAGGGGAACAAGGGGTGAGAATTGGGGAGAGGGGTTTGAATGATCACTGCTCAAAACAGTGTAGCTAGGCAGAGCTTGATTTGTGTCTGCCAAGTGTTTGATGAAATGGCCAAAAGAATTCAAGTTTGAAAATTTTGAATGAAATTTGGTGGGTGCTCTGGTCACATGTTTGGTAGTATCTGGTTGCTTGGGTTTGGCAAGGTGAACTGGTTTGGTTGGGTTTTGAGAAATGGTGATCTTAGTACCTACACTTGATTCAATTTTGAATTGTCATTTGAATAGATTTGAAATCTTTTTCTGTTAGTTTTCAAAGTGGTCTTGGGTTCACTTGTACTTGTTCTAGCAAGGGGTGAAAAGAATTGGATTGGTTTCTGTTAGAAAACTTGAACTATAAACACTCAAACTGGTCTAGCGGTTAACTTTGGTCAAAACGACCATTTGATATATTATTTATATTTGAATTTCTCTTCATTTGATTCTACTTGGAAATGATTTAGATGATGTTGTTTTCATCTTTAAACCAATTCTTGCCACTCATAGCAATCAAACATGGCAATACAAGCATTCATGCATTCATCACACACACATTCATTCATATTAATTTAAATTAACAAAAGTTTTTGTTAACCCTAAACTTGGGTAATTGGAACTTGATAATCTTTTTTAATATTTTTGGGATTACACTTTCAGACCTCATTGCCCCTATCATAATAATCTTGAAGTGATTAAGGTTAAAGTGAACAAACTATGGAGTATATGCTTGACAAAGTATAAGTTGGCAATATCATGTCCCTTGAATACGAGGGCCGCTCCTCATGCTACTCAACTTTAGTCACTTGTAAGTTCTTGTCATAGTAAGTACATGTGTATCATAAAGAACCGCCAACGGGGTACCCCTTGCACATGATATAGGAGCTATCCCATAATCAAAATGACATGGCAAATAGACAATGAGCATCTCAGCAATCTTCTTATTTACCATGGGAAAATGGTGCTTTTTTCTCTCTTTCCTCTTTTCAACGTGTCTCTTTTTTATAAGAAGAAAGCTTCATAGATTGCTCAATATGGTGATGCTATAAGTTTCCACCATGATTAGGCATGGCTTAGGCTAGCGGCCCAGGCGTTTCTCTAACACACATACATAACTCCATGGACTTAGAAGCTCCCCTTTTATTTCACATCGGCGACATCCATAGACAAAAGAGCATGATATCAACTGTGTACAAAGTACAAGTGCAATGTTGAAAGCGTTCCCCGTGACAGCACAGTTCTGCTAACTCCAACATATAAGTGCAAGCATATACAACATAGATGACACAATGGTTCAAGTTTATTTAGGGGCAAGAAAAATAAAGTGTGCCATCAAGTTTGTGAGAGCTTTAATCACTAAGTTTTCACATAACAAAATAACTTTTTAATTGTAAGATAGATGAAAACAAGAATATACTTGGAATGCTGTAACACACCATGCATAGGAATTTATAGTGTACACTTTGGAATAACTTGGTTTCTTGGGAGTTGGATGCATGAGTAGAGCTTACTCATATAAGTGGAGGCTAGCAAAAGACCGGGAGCGACCAACTAAGAGAGAAATAATGGAAATAATCATGCGGAGCGACAAAACATTACTAATCAAAGCATAAAGTGGTACTACAAGTCAAGGACTAAATGATCCTATAGCTATGGTGACTTGTTCATAGTCATAACATGGTGTGAGCATGTTCCAAGTCAACCCAAACAAAGCATCAAAGGAGAATACCATAATACTATGCTTTTGTATGCTAAAACAACGCATGATTCCTTCAAGGCACATTAAGCAATCCCAATTGTTTGGAGCAATTCATGCTACAACAATAATCACTAAGAATAAATTCAAAACAACATCTAGCATGGCATGCTAAAGTCTAAGTCAAAGTCAAAGCAAGCTCCTCTTGTACTATTCAAGCAAGAACTTTCTACTCCTCTCCAACACCAATCAAATTATTTGCAACAACATGTTGAGAACGGGGGTACAAACTACTTTATTTAAGCAAACTAAAATGAAAACTAAGACGCTCCAAGAACAACACAACAGTGCATGAAATAATAAAAACGAAGTGTCTAGAAAGACCTGAGCTTTTTATTAATGAAGAAGGGGATGACTTGGGCATCCCCAAGATTTGACGCTTGTACCTCTTGAATATTTATTGGGGTTACACAGGGTGGCATCCCCAAGCTTGAGCATTTGCCATTCTTCATCTCATTACATCATTCTTTCTCTATACCTAAAAATTTTCTTCATACAAAACTTCACACAATCTTCATTAGCAACATTAGTGTATTCAAAAGATAATAAACCTTTGGGTTTTTGTTTTAGAACAACAAAACTTTAACTAAAAACACAAGCTATTGTAGCAATTCCCTCAAAAGCTCAATTTCCCAAAAAGGAATCAATAAGAAGCAAATGCAAATAATGGCAGAAATCTGTCAAAACATACCAGCATGTAGAAACCGATTTTTTCGAAGACGTTTTGTTACTCAAATCAAAAAGTGTTGAACTAAAAAAAGTTAGCTAACGTACTGGGCGATTTATTAGAAAATATCATCTCAATCTGACTTACAGAGATTTTACATGAATTTTTACGGTGGAGCACAAAAGTCTGTTTCGGGACATCAACTCCCCAAATCTTACTTCCCTCTCATTAGAGGTTATTCTTGGCACAAAAATCAAATAAAAATGATGAGGAGAGGTCATTACAGAGGTAATAACTTCTAAGACTCAAGAAAACTTTTGGGTTATCTCCCAATAAGTACTTTTCTTTAACACCTTTAAGTTAGGCACAAGAAGCAAGAATCAAGTATTTTCAAATGAAGAAGCATTAACATCAAACCTTACTTTCAAAGGAGGAGAAAAAAGCAAATTCTCTCTCCTCATAGGGAAGTGTTCAATACCTTTCTTGAATGGAAATTGATATTTAATGGTGCCTTCTTTCATATCAATGATGGCACCAACAGTTCTAAGAAAAGGTCTTCCCAAAGTAATAGGACAAGAAGCATTGTATTCAACATCCAAAACATAGAAATCACATTGTTAACTATAATAAGAACATCATTAACACTCCCCATGAGTTCCTTTTTAGAATTATCATTAAGTGGGACATCCAAATAGCAATCTTCCAAAGGTGGCAAATCAAGCATTTCATAAATCTTTCTAGGCATAATAGAGACACTAGAACCAAGGTCACATGAATCTTTGAGATCAAAGTCATTCACTTGCATATTAATGATGGGTTCCCAACTATCTTCTACTTTCCTAGGAATAGAGGATTTGTGTTTTAACTTTTCTTCCTTAATTTTAATGAGAGCATCTGTAATGTGTTTGGTGAAAGCTACATTCATATCACTAGCATCAGGACTTCTAGCAAGCTTTTGTAGGAACATAATCACTTTAGAAATATTGCAACCATCAAGATCAAAATCAAACTTAGCATCACTAGTAGTAGACTCATTGGGTTTAGACATTATGGTAGGAGGAATAGGGACATCTTGTGGTTTAGTGTCATCCATATTGGTGGTGGTGATAGTGCACACACTATTGTTTCTAGCAATTTCATCTTCTCTTTCCCACTTAGCATGTAGTTGGGCTAACAGTTTAACATTTTCATCAATAGTAACTTATATGGCATGAGTAGCAACAAAGGTACTTTCCAAAGTTTCAGTTTTAGCAGCCATTTTATTAATCAAAGAGGACTGTGCTTCAGCCAAAGAGGAAATGTTTTTCTCAACACTCAAATTTTTTGACTATAAGCTAGGAATTTCTCTATTCAAATTCTCAAGTTGATGACTAATATTTTTCAAGATAGCAGATTGTTCTTCCATAGTTTTAGTGAATATCTTGTTTTACTCATATTGCATTTGCATAAAGTTTTTAGTGGATCTTTCAACTTCTAGAATACTATCTTCACTAGGCATTCCAGATCTACCATGATAAGTATTGACATTATTAGGAGGATAAGGCCTATAGTTATTACCATAAGACTTGTTGCCAAAATTATTATTCCTAATGAAGTTCACATCAAATTGCTCTTGTTGAGCAACCAAAGAGGCTAAAGGAACATTATTTGGATCAACATGAGATTTTCCATTAACAAGCATAGCCATGATAACATCAATCTTATCACTCAAAGAGGAGGTTTCTTCAACAGAATTTACATTATTACCATGTGGAGCTCTCTCAGTGTGCTATTCAGAATAGTTAACCATCATATTATCAAGGAGCTTTGTTGCAGCACCCAAGGTAATGGTCATAAAAGTACCTCCAGCAGCTGAATCCAACAGGTTTCTTGAGGAGAAGTTCAAACCTGCATAAAAAGTTTGGATAATCATCCAAGTAGTAAGTCCATGAGTGGGACAATTCTTAACCAAAGATTTCATTCTTTCCCAAGCTTGAGCAGCATGTTCATTATCAAGTTGTTTAAATTTCATTATTTCACTTCTCATAGAAATAATCTTAGCAAGAGGATAGTATTTTCCAGTAAAAGAATCTTTGCACTTAATCCAATAATCAATACTATTTCTAGGCAAGGATAGCAACCATTCTTTAGCTTTTCCCCTCAAGGAGAAAGGAAAAAACTTGAGCTTAATAATATCTCCATCTACATCCTTATATTTTTTCATCTCACAAAGTTCAACAAAGTTATTGAGGTGGGCAGCAGCATCATCAGAACTAGCACCAGAAAATTGCTCTCTCATCACAAGATTCAACAAAGCAGGTTTAATTTCATAAAAGGTAGCATCAGGAGCAGGTGGAGCAATAGGTGTGCTCAGGAAATCATTGTTGTTTGTGCTAGTGCAGTCACATAACTTGGTGTTCTCAGCAGAGTTCATTTTGGCAAAAGTGGAGCAAGCCAACAACAGCATCAACTAATTTTTTTTGTGTTTTTGATAAGGGAAAGAAAACCAAACTAAACGAATTTTTTTGGAGTTTTTGATAAAAAGAGGCAAACAAAACAAGGCAAAATAAACTAAGCAAAACAAAAACAAAGTAAAGAGAAAGGTTGTAGAGGACTCCCCTTCTGAAGATGTCCTTAGCCTCCCCGGCAACGGCACCAGAAAAATCCTTGATGCGGCTCAGATCACTGTAGAGCTTTGTTGGGAGACCCCAAGACGAAGGTGTGATGAGTACAACAGCAAGTTTTTACCTCAGTAAGAAACCAAGGTTATCGAACCAGTAGGAGGAAGGAAACGACTCCAAGGTGTTGCTAGCAACATGGAAACCTGCACAACACAAACTCAAGACTTTGCCCCAACAAACAGTGAGGTTGTTAATCTCACCGGTTTGCTGAAAACAAAGGATTAACTGTATGGTGTGGAAGGTAATGGTGGTTTGCAGAAAGGTAAATAGTAAGAGTGGAAGATATATCAATGATAAAGATTGGACCGGGGTCCATAATTCACTAGAGGTGTTCTCCTTAAGATAAACAAACATGGCATGCTAGGTAAACAAATTACAACAGGGCAATTGACAAGACTGAGCAAGGGATAACAATGCAATACTAGACATTCATGATCCTATGAGATTCGATTGGGCAATACAACAAGATACAAAGACCGCCATCCAACTGCATCTGTGACTAGTAATCCACCTTCAGGTTATCATCTGAATCCCCTACAGTATTAAGTTGCAAGCAACGGATAACTGCTTTAAGCAAAGTGTGTAAGGTAAACAATCCACTTGTTTCATGAACAAGAGACCGTTGTTTTCTCCCTAGTAGCAACAACACATCTACAACCTTAGAGATTTCTGTCACTTCTCTTAGATTAAATAGAGGCATGAACCCACTATCGAGCATAAATACCCCTACTTGGAGTAACTAGAATCTACTTGGCCAAGATAGCTACTAGAAACGGAGAGCATGCAAGATCACAAACAGCACATACATGATAGAATCAATAAGACAAAACCATTAATCAATCTGACATAGTAATCTCAATATCCATCGGATCACCACAAATACAACATGCATGATTACAAATAGATGATCTTGATCATGAACGGAGCTCACAAGATCTAAGCAAGGTAGCATAAAGGAGGAGATACAACCATCTAGCTACTACATGGACCCGTAGTCCAAGGTGGAACTACTCATGCTTCATACCGGAGGCTGGCATGGTGAAGAATAAGGCCTCCGGGATGATCTCCCCTCCGACAGGGTGCCGAGAAGAGCTTCAGATCCCTCCCAATCTAGGGACGATGGTGGCGGCGGCTATAGACTGTTTCGTGGAATATTGATCGGGTACTTAGGGCTTTGGTATCGGGGGCTATTTATAGGAGAAGAGGCGAGGCAGGGGGCACCCAGGGCGGCCGCACCCCCAGGTGTGGCCTAGGGTTAGCCGGATGGCCAGGAGTGTGGTCCCTTGGTGGCTCTTCTCCGTCTCGTACTCTGGCTTCACGTTCCCCATAGCAAAATATTGACTTTGGCTTTTGTCCCGTCCAATTCCGAGAATATTGATTTTCTGCCTTTCTGGAACCAAAAACAGAAGAAAACATGCAACTGGCACTGTGGCATCTTGTTAATAGGTTAGTACCAGAAAACATATAAAAACACCTCAAGTGTAGACAAAGCAAATCAAAGTAGATACTAAACAAGCATGGAACATCAAAAATTATAGATACGTTTTTGACGTATCACACATTTGAGTCGTTTACTTCCTCCTACTAGTTCGATAACCTTGGTTTCTTACTAAGAGAAGAACTTATTGCTGTACTCATCACACCTTCCTCTTGGGGTCTCCCAACGAAGCTCTAAAGTGATCAGAGCTGCAATCAAAGCTTTTTCTAGCGCCGTTGCCGGGGAGGCTAAGGACGGCTTCACAATGGGAGTCCTTCACAACCTTTTGCTTAGTTCCTTTTGCTTTGTTTTGTTTGCCTCTTTTTATCAAAAATTCCAAAAAAATAGTTTCGTTTGGTTTGCTTTTCCTATCAAAAAAACAAAAAAAAATTAGTTCTCCCTATAGTTGTCACCTTGCTCTAGCTCGCCATGTTGATCCCCAAGTTCACTCTGAAAGACCTTTCAATAGGTAGTGGCTCTATAATTGGGAAAGAAAATATTGAAGAATTTTTTAATCATATTAGCAAACATGAGGATATTGAGGATAGATCCTTAGCAGAACTTGCTCCTAATTATGAAATTGCTGCACCTTATTTAGTTCACATGTTGGAGGCTAGGTTTGTTAACCTTAACCCCATGATGCAAATAATGTTTCTTAAACTAAAATAAGTTGAAGATGCTGAAAAGAGAGATTTTATCCTAGAAACTTTGCTAAAAGAGTTCAATGATGTTGCTAAGGAAGCCAAAAAGGTCTTTGATCATTTTAATATGCTAGGCTCATGTGTAGATGTTATGGGTACATTAGAAAAGTTAGATAAAACCAAACCCAATGGAGAGGAAATTAAAATACCCATACCTTTTAAACTTGTAGGAATGCATGAAGCCCTAGAAAAGAATTTTGATTGGATTGTTCCTGAAAACCCATTTGATGAAAGTAGTGAACCTAGGAGAGATGATAAAGGATACTCTAAAACTCATTTGGATGATATACCTTTCCTAGTTGAAGAAATTTCGAGTATTGATCTTAATGCTTCTTCATTTGAAAATACTTGATTCTTGCTTCTTGTGTCTAACTTAACGGCGTTAAAGAAATGTACTTCTTGGGAGATAACCCAATAGTTTTCTTGAGTCTTGAAAGTTATTACTTCTGTAATAACCTCTCCTTATCCTTTTTATTTGATTTTTGTGCCAAGAATAACCTCTAATGAGAGGGAAGTAAGATTTGGGGATTTGCTGTCCCGAGACAGATTTTCTATGCTTCATTGTAAACATTCAGGAAAAATCTCTATAAGTCGGATTGAGCTGTAATTTTCTAAGTAAATCCCCGAGGTTGTTAGCTGACTTTCGTTAGTTCAATACTTTTTGATTTGAGCAACATAAGGTCTTCGAAAAAATCGGTTTCTACCTGCTATTTTGTTTTGACAGATTTCTGCCTTTATTTGCATTTGCTTCTTATTGATTTATTTTTGGGTTCTCTTTGGGAAATTGAGATTTTTGAAGGAATAGGTGCAGTATCTTGTGTTTATAATGAAATTTTTGTTGTTTTAAAACTAAACCCCAAAGGTATATTATCTTTTGAATGCACTAATGTTGCTAATGAAGATTGTGTGAAGTTTTGTATGAAGGAAAAAATTTAGGTGTAAAGAAAGAATGATGTAATGAGATGAATAATGGACAAAAGCTCAAGCTTGGGGATGCCACCCCGTGTCACCCCAAGAAATATTCAAGAGGTACAAGCGTCAAAACTTGGGGATGCCCAAGGCATCCCCTTCTTCATCAATAAAAATCTCAGGTCTTTCGAGACACTTCATTTTTATTGTTTCATGCACAATTGTGTTGTTCTTGGAGCATCTTAGTTTTTGTTTTTGGTTTTTGTTTGCTTAGTTTGATTGAATAAAGTAGTTGGACCCCTGTTTTCCCTATGTTGTTTCAAATAAGTTGATTGGTGTTGGAAAGGAGTAGGAAGTTCTTGCTTAGTAGTACAAGAAGGTGCTTGCTTTGACTGTGACTTAGACTTTATCATGTCATGCTAGATGTTGTTTTGACCTTATGCTTAGTGATTATTGCTATAGCATGACTTGCTCCAAACTATTAGGATTACTTAATGTTCCTTGCAATAATCATGCGTTGTTTTAGCATACAAAAGCATAGTATTGTAGTATTCTCCTTTGATGCTTTGTTTGGGTTGAATTGGCACATGCTCACACCATGTTATGACTATGAAAAAGTCACCATAGCCTATATGATCATTTAGTCCTTGACTTGTTGTCACATCCCAAAATTTTCCAAATTTTGAAATGTGAAAAATAAATAAACAAAATAAATAATTGTTGAAATTTAAGGTAAAAAGAAACTTTTTGTTTCTAAATGGAAACATCAAAACCCTACTTGAACAAAATTTGAATAAAATGAAATCCAAAAAAAATAAATCAAGTGAAATGCATTGATCCATGAATGTATCTTGAAATTTAAACATTTGGAAAATTTAAACCAAAACCCTAAAACCCTAATGAAAGAAATCAATTCCAAGATCTCTATAAGACTATGGATTGATCCATATAAAATTTAGCAAACAAATATTTTTAAATGATCAAATATGATAAACAAAAATATTATAAAACCATAGAAATTGGTTTAATTTAATTTGGAGCCATAGATAAAAACTTATGAATTTAATATTGCAAAAGGAAATAATTTCCAAAGCTCATAAAGCTCCTAACTAAATCCATGCCAAAATTGTGAGCAAATTAATCCTAAAAGGATTTAAAAAGATAAACAAATATTAAATAAAATTATACAAATTGGAATCACCAATTTTGGATCTATAAATAAAAATATATGGATCTTATGAGATAAAGAAAGAAATAAATAAATAAGGAGTATTTAAAAGGCAAATTAAATATTGGCCAAATCCATAAACAAATAAAAGATTGTTGATTAATAAAAGTAGTAAAAGATTTTTTTTAAATAAGATCATAAGGATTAAACAATATCCAAATTTTATTTAATAAAGACAAATTGCCTAAACTAAATAATAAATCCCAAAAAATTATTTAGAAGACAATTTAAACCTTGAGTTAAATCCATAAGCAAATGGAATCAAGATAATCCGAATAAATTAAAGGGATAAGAAATATTCAAATAAAATTATATGGCATTAATCAAATTAAATTCTATTTGAATAAAGACAAAATTTCTAATATAAGTGATTAATTAAATCATGGGAAAAATAATGGAGTTGCCAAGTGGATTAAAAGTTATCTAATTGACTTAAAAAGAATAAAATAATTATTGAAATAAATAATATGGATTGGAACCATATTTAAATCTTATTTAAAATAAAGCCAATTGTCCCAGTTTTGATTCTATGCATGTGAGGAGTGCTATTGTGTAGAGTGCTGCTCGGATCAAGGCAAGTTACACCACTTGTTCATTAATTTTGTCCCAGTTTTGATTCTATGCATGTGATCTTCAAAATTCTGTAGTATGCATGTGTATGATGTTCTAGTAGAATTTTTCCTTAGTATTATTTTGCAAGTGCGCTGATTTTGTAGTATGCCATGAGTAGCTCTATACTTAGGATTTACCCTCCTAATAGGTTCCCCTGTTTTGCTAAGTATTGCTTGCTATGCTATATATATGTAAAGTACCGATGGGGGGGTTCGAAAGAAAATGAATTTTTCTAAGTATAAAGGCTCTCTTGAGAAAACTTTTCTTCTCAAATCCACTTCAAAATAAAACTAAGTTTTCTTCTAGGCGGAATGGTTGTCGGGACAACGAGTGAGATTTTGGTGGAGGACGGCCGCCCAGGAATCAAAGAAGTCTACCATGTTTCAGAATTCAGAAGCTTCCAGTGCAACCACAATACATATGGGCTCTGTCTTGGCCTAGTACTTAGTGGGAAACCTCACCTGGGTACCAACATTTGGAGGTTCTTAGCACGGTTGGATCCATAAGGTAGAGGGGCTACTAAGGGAAAGCCTCGCCATGGTCTTGTCTGTAAAAGGACTTGATCGTGGATTGTGGGTAAAGTGCACAAACTCTCGAGAGTATTGCAATCTGATCGATCAGCCGTGTTCACGGAAACAGAACAACATTGAGCATCTGAAGGATGGAGCCTCTGAAGGATCTTCCTCTCTCTTTTCTAAACAAAGTTTTGAAACCCCATGGCGTGAGTAATATCGCCAATGGGTGGGATTTTGGGAACTTGGTGCCTAATATCCAAGTGTCACTTGGTGAGTAATATCCAAGTGTTTGGTTGTTTGGACACTTGGTGAGTAATATCCTCGTGTGCCATTCGACCCTATTTTATCTAAGCAAATGTTTACAAAGTAGGGAAAATCTTCTCTTCTTCTCTCTACTTAAGAAAACTAGCTTTGAGCAAATGAACTCTACAGCCTAAACTAGGCTTGCATGTAGAGATAGTCTTTTCTTTCCTTGGTGTAATTTTCCAATACATTCAAAGTATTGACCCAACTTGTTGGATGCACGTCTTATGTGCAGAATTCGAAGATTGAAAGGTGCATAGGGATCACGAGTCTACACTCGACAAGCCTGGGGTGTTGATGGACTCAAGCTGCTATTTTTGTTTCCGCTGTTAATTGAGCTAGCTTAATGCTAAGCAAATTTGTAATAAATTCATACTCTGGATTCTCCGTGTAATAATGACTTTGTGTTTTACATGATATTCATCGACTGTGAGTGCTAGCTATTGATCCAGGGACTAGCATGTAAGTCACAGGGACTTAGGATCTTTATTGATCCAAGGTCACTACATATGGTATCAGAGCACATCGTTGCCTGTAGGACGTGACCCTAGGATTGGAACCACCTCTAACTTATGTGCCTTACTTGCTTTTCTACTATGTTATTTTTTGCACTTCTAGTATCTGCCTTCCTCTACTTAAGTATCTAATTTTCATTCTTCTAACTTAAAGATGACAAGCTTCCTCTATGACACCGTCACGGGCATCGAGCCCCTTCGCTTTGGTGGATGCCTCATGGACCTTCTCACACGTTTGGACCTTCCCCTCCCAACAATCCAGGGGAGCACAATGAAGAAACTCCACAAGGACGGCTGTTGGGAAGTGAAAGTCATCCAGCCAGGAAAAGAGCGAGCCAAGAACCCGGAGGAAGACATAGCAATCCACATTGTTAGTGATTCCAAGGAGAAGGCCCTTAGCATCAGCTTGCAGCAGCTCATTGGTCGCCTATGTGGACGTCATCATGAGGCTCTCCAAGGACACTGCGGCGGCCTCTTTGGAAGACGAGATGAGGAAGGAATTCCCATGGAGTTAACCTTTGAGGAAAGGACTTCTACCAAGTGCCGAAGGACCCAATATCAAGATTTGGAGTGCCACATCGATGACCTTGAAAAGGGTACCTTCCTCGAGATGTTAAGGAACGACGAGCTATGTGCCCTCATCAAGGAGAAGGAGGAAATGATCAAGCAGCAGGAGGAGGCAATGAAGCTCCAAGAGATAAAGTTCCAGGACCAAGAGAAGAAGTTCGCTAACCAAGAGAAGAGGGTGATAAATAAAAACAAGAGGATTAGGGAACTCAAGCAGGAGATCAATGGAACCGAAGTGCAAACCGAAGGCCTTTGCAAGATAATCAATGATGTGCGTGCTTCCAAGAGGGACTTGGCAAAGCAACTTGAAGCCGTGAAGAAGTCAAGTCTAGTGGAGGAGCTACAAAGCGAGAAGGAGGGACTTCAGGAGCAGTTAGAAGCCACTACCAAGAAGCTGCAAGATGAGATAAAGAGCCTCCAAGAGAAGCTTGAAGCCACCACAAAGGAGATGGAATTGTACAAGAAAACCCTAGAGCAGGAAGGCTACTCGTTCGAGGATGAGGAAGAGGAAGGCGTGGAAGATGTGTAATAGTTGGACCACCTTTAATTCTATAGTAGAACGTTATTCGCGATTGTAATAAATACCAAGTCATTTTTTTCTTGGTTTAGTTAAACTTGGTTGATTTCTGTGTTAAGTTGTGTTAATGTGTCTTGTGTGTCTTGTGTGCTTGGTGTGTTTTCATAAGGGTAGGAGTTTACTACTTAGTCTTTCTGTCTATTTCTTAACTTATCTCTCAAACCCCACAGATGCCGCCAAGACGTGCGAACACCGAAATTCCTCCGGAAATTGCACAACTCCTGGCCACTCAAAACCAGCTGATCCAACTGCTCACTCAGAACATGCAAAACAACAACAACAACAACAACAACAACAACAACAACAACAACAACAACAACAACAACAACAACAACAACAACGCACCACCCCCGCCACCTCCACCTTCACCACCACCTCAACAGGATCGCTTGACTCGGTTTTTGAGGCTGAACCCACCTACCTTCACTAGCAGCGCTGAACCAATCATCGCAGATGACTGGCTACGTACAATTAACAAGCTAGACACCGTGCAAGCTGTCGGAGCCGACAGGGTACGTTATGCTGCAAACCAGCTTGAAGGACCTGCTGCAGAATGGTGGGATAACTACCAAGTCACCCACCCGGATATTGATGCTATCACTTGGTATTAGTTCGAGTTAGCATTTCACACTCATCATGTGGCTGCTGGTGTCATGACTCTAAAAAGGCGCGAATTTCGCGACCTACACCAGCTGCACCGTTCTGTCACCGAGTATGGTGAGCTTTTCAACAAGCTAGCCCGTTATGCACCCAATGATGTTTCCACTGATGCCAAGAGACAGGAGGAATTCTTAAGAGGACTCAATGATGAGATATCCATTCAGCTTGTGGCTCAGAAATTTGACAACTTTCAGGAACTCCTGGACAGAGCCATTGTGGTTGAATCCAAAAGGAAGAGCATATAAAACCGCAAGAGGAAGTCTAACCCTCACAAGCACTCTGTTCCGTACCAGAAGCATCGCACTTCCTCACCACCACCTTATAATAATAATGGCCACAACCATAACGGTCATCACCATGGCGGCCACAAACACAATGGGCATAAAAACCGCAATGGGAATGGCAGCAATGGAAAGGATCTTAGTGAGGTGACATGCTTTAAGTGCAACAGGACAGGGCACTATGCAACCACTTGCCCTGAGAAGAAGAATAGCAATGGCAATGGGAATGGAAATGGACACAACCATGGCAATGGAAACGGGAATAAGCCAAACCCGTTTGTCAAAGCCACGGTGAATCACGTCTCTATGGAGGATGCTTGTGATGCACCAGACTCCGTGATTGGTAAGTTCAAGCTCAATTCTATTCCCCAGTTGTTCTTTTTGATACTGGTGCATCGCATTCATTCATATCAAGGGTATTTGTGGATAGAGGCAAGATACCTACGGAGACTATAAACTTTCCTCTAAGGGTAGGTTCTCCTGGGGGAGAAATAGTGGCAAACTCCGGTTGTCGGGGATTAGAACTAAGGATTGGGACACACATCTTTCCCACAATATAGTAGTTCTGGAGTCACAAGGATTAGACATAATCTTGGGCATGAATTGGATGACCCAATATGAAGGAGTCATAGATTGTGCCAAAAGAACTGTCATGCTCACAACACCGGAAGGGAAGAGAATTCGTATCAAATCAAATTTCGCACTTAAGGAAGTCATCGTGAACTCTCTTAAGGGGGTTAGCTTGGAGGATGTACCTATTGTAAAGGAATACCCAGATGTCTTTCCGGAGGAGCTACCCGGGATGTCTCCCGACCGTGATACCGAGTTCCTCATTGACTTAATGTCGGGCACAGGGCCGATATCTAAGAGACCGTACAAGATGGATGTGGACGAGTTGAAGGAACTCAAGAAGCAGCTTATGGAACAATTGGACAAGGGATTCATCCAACCCAGCGCATCATCTTGGGGAGTACCTGTCCTATTTGTGGAAAAGAAGGATAAAACCAAGAGGCTGGTTGTGGACTACCGCTCGTTGAACGAAGTGACGATCAAGAATAAGTATCCTCTTCCTAACATCAATGATTTGTTTGACCAGTTAAAGGGAGCCAGTGTCTTCTCAAAGATCGATCTGCGATCAGGCTACTTTTAGCTAAAGATTCGAGAACAGGATGTTCCCAAAACATCCTTCACCACGAGATACGGATTGCATGAGTACACTGTGATGTCGTTTGGTCTAACCAATGCCCCGGCATATTTCATGACCATGATGAACAAGGTGTTCATGGAATATTTGGACAAGTTTATCATGGTATTCATAGGTGATATACTCATATACTCCAAGGACGAGAAGGAACATGAGAAACATATGCGCCTAATTATGGAGAAACTAAGAGAACACAAGTTGTATGCCAAATTCAGCAAATGCGAGTTCTGGTTAAAGGAAGTAGGATTCCTTGGTCATGTGGTGTCGGCAAAAGGAGTTGCCGTAGATCCCAGTACAATAGATTCCGTAACGGAATGGGAGTCACCCAAGAATGTGGGAGATATTAGGCGTTTCTTGGGCCTTGCGGGTTATTACAGGAGGTTCATTGAAAACTTTTCCAAAATAGCAAAACCCATGACGGAACTGTTGAAGAAGGAAAAGAAATTCCTATGGACCGAGGCATGTGAAGCAAGCTTTCAAGAATTGAAGAAACGTCTCGTAACAGCACCAGTTCTATGTCTGCCTGATATCCAAAAGGATTTTCAAGTCTATTGTGACGCTTCTCCACAAGGACTTGGAAGTGTATTGATGCAGGATGGGAAAGTGGTATCTTATGCCTCTCGACAACTTAAGAACCACGAACACAACTACCCCACACATGATTTGGAACTTGCGTCTATGGTACATGCACTCAAGGTATGGAGACACTACCTCATGGGCAAACATTGTGATGTGTTCACAGATCATAAGAGTTTGAAGTACATCTTCACCCAGAAGGACTTGAATATGAGGCAAAGAAGATGGCTTGAACTGATTAAGGATTATGACTTGGATTTACAGTACCACCCCGGAAAGGCAAACGTGGTGGCCGATGCCTTAAGTCGTAAGGTTTATGTGAATGGACTTACCGCAGGGGAACTTCCAGAGGATTTATGCAAGCAATTCAAGGATCTAAGGCTAGAAATAGTTCCGAAAGGACACGTAGCGACTATGGAAATAGTGTCTACTTTCCAAGAGAGAATAAAGGAAGCACAGAAGGGAGATAAAGAGTTGGAGGAAATAAGAGTCAAAATAAGTGAAGGTAAGACAAAAGAATTTCGTCTGGACGAACAAGGGACCCTCTGGTATGGGAAGCGTTTGTGCGTTCCCAATGACCCCGATATCAGGAAGATGATTTTACAAGAAGCTCATGATTCACCATACTCAATTCATCCAGGCAACACGAAGATGTACATGGATGTGAAGGATAGATTTTGGTGGAATAACCTAAAAAGAGAAATCGCCGAATATATTTCTCTATGTGACATATGCAATAGAGTTAAGGCCGAGCATCAGAAACCGGCCGAATTACTTCAACCGCTACCTATACCCGACTGGAAATGGGATAAGGTAGGCATGTATTTTATCACGGGATTGCCCCGGACACATTCATGATTTGATTCTATCTGGGTAGTGGTGGACCACTTTACCAAGGTGGCTCACTTCATCCCCGTAAAGACCACGTATACAAGTGCTAAGCTGCTAAGATATACATGTCAAGAATTGTAAGCCTACATGGTGTTCCCAAGGGAATTGTGTCAGACAGAGGCACCCAGTTTACTTGAAAGTTTTGGCGACATCTACATGAGTCTCTTGGAACCCGACTAGAATTCAGTACTGCCTTCCACCCTCAGACAGATGGCCAAACGGAAAGGGTGAACCAGATTCTGGAAGATATGTTGAGAGCTTTCGCACTAGAATATGGGTCTAGTTGGGACGAAAACCTACCATACGCTGAGTTCTCATACAACAACAGCTACCAGACAAGTATCAAGATGGCTCCGTTTGAGGTTCTGTATGGCAGTAAGTGTAGGACTCCGCTGTTATGGAGTGGAGTTGGTGAACGTAGTCTTTTTGGACCTGAATTGATCAAGGATGCCAAAGAAAAGGTACGACAGATTCAGGATAGGCTAAGGGTAGCCCAATCCCGACAGAAAAGTTATGCTGATTCCAAGCGCAGAGATGTGGCCTATAAAATAGGGGACCGTGCGTATCTCCGAGTTTCACCCCTGCAAGGAGTTAAGAGGTTCGGAATCAAGGGTAAATTAGCCCCACGATTCATAGGTCCATATAAGGTTCTGGCCCGTAGAGGAGAAGTTGCTTATCAGTTGGAATTACCAGAAGGACTGACTTTTCATGATGTGTTTCATGTGTCACAACTAAAGAAGTGTCACCCGGAGATGGCCGAAACACCGCTAAGAGATACCGCTCCCCTAGATGAGGTTCAATTGGAAAATGACCTTACCTATGAGGAAAAACCCATCAAAATACTGGAAACGGCCGAAAGGATTACCCGCACCAAGACTATAAGATTCTGCAAAGTACAATGGAACCACCACTCCGAGGAAGAAGCCACGTGGGAGCGTGAAGAAGACTTGAAGGCAGAACACCCACACCTATTTGCTAGCCAGCCCAAATCTCGGGGACGAGATTCTTCTTAAGGGGGGTAGGTTTGTAACATCCCAGATTTTATATTAGGGAGTTATTAGAAGCATGCATCATCCTTGCATCATTGGATCCTACAAATGAAGTTGCAACAAAACCCTAACAACAAAACCTACCAAAACCCTAATAAAGATTTTCCCTATGTGAGCAATAATGGTGTAATCATGCTTGACCCCTCTAGAAACTTTGTAAAAATATTAATATGTGGTCCTATGTTGACCACCAATATTAATCTGTGGTCATATGTTGACCACCTTCATTTTACAAAAATTTATGAGTTGGTTTCATCACTTTTAGACTTGCTATGCAAAAGTTATTGGTGTTTTATTAAAACATAAATTGAAAATTAATAAGGAATAAAAAAAGAGGGAGCAGCTTAACCTTGCTGGGCCGGCTGCGCCATCCCACCGGCACCCCCTCACCCATGCGACAGCTAACCTAGCTGGGCCTCGCGCCAGCCCACTTCCCTTCCCGTCGCCGACACGCGGGACCCACCCGCTCGTCCTCTACCTCGAGTTGGAGACCGCCTGCAGCACGTCTTCGATTGGATTCCGGTAGGATCCGCGGCCGAATCCTAGCCCCTCGCCCAAGATTTCCTCCCCCATATAACCCCCGCCACCCTCGGCCTCACCTCGTTCAATTTTTCCTTGCAAACCCTAGCCCAATCGATATCTCGCGCCGCTGCCGTCGGGTTGACCTCGCCGAGACGGTTCGGGACTCCCCCTTGCTCCTTTCTTCCTCTGGAGTTTTCCCTCGTTCACCACTGGTTCGCCCAGTGTGTTTTTCCCTCTCTCAATCGCAGCCGATCAACGGGAATCGCTCGCCGGAGCATCGCTGGAGACCAAGACGGGCAGCTTCCATCTGACGCGGGTAGAGAAGGAGATAGGCGACGCCGAGGACACGAGCGTGACCGCGAAGGATAGCTGCACCCCGTCGACCACTCCGCCGCCTCGGGGAACCTTCGTAACGCCGCTGCCCATCATCACCGACGCCACCCGCCGCCAGTCGCCGCCGCCAGCCAGGGAGGTGAGTCTGTCCTTGCTTCTTAGCCGTTAGATCTAGGATGGACGGTGAGTATTAGAAGTTTAAAGCAAAGGGGTATGCGCTAATAGCGTTGCGCCGCGTGGCCACCGTGTCTGCCCGCCGCGTCTGCTCGCCGCGTCAGCGCCGCTTTGCCTAGCTGGCCCAATCGGGTTCTGCCACTTGGCGCGTTCTCGAATTAGGACTAGATCTATTGGCAGATTTGTGTTAAAACTTGTGAAATTCATAGAAAAATAATTACTTGGCCAAATTTAGCATATAATATACCGTTGGATTCATAAATTTATGTAGAACACAGATCTGCAATAAAACTTCAAGTTTACTGTTGGGTTTTCTGTGTATAATTTAATATATAGATTAGAGTGTTTAATCCACAGAAAAATAATTAAAACCCTGTTTTAGTTGATTCTTGTTGCATTGACTTTGTTTTTACAATGCCTACTGAACAAAATTATAAAACCTTGCTTAAGATCATTAGATCTAATTTGGGGCTAATTGGATGGTTGGATCTTCTAGTGAGCCTATGAATTATAATAATGATCTAAATTAATTTAAACCCGTAAGAAATCAATACTAATAACATCCCTAACATAATTGCAATCCAATTATACTACCTTGGTCAATTTAGAAAAAAAAACAAATCTTGCATAAGTACCCTATTGCATGCATGCATGTTATCTCTGTGGCATATTTTGTGCAAGTTGTGATTAGATCTATGTTTGTGTTTTGTTAGATTATTCGGAGTGCTATTGTGTAGAGTGCTGCTTGGATCAAGGCAAGTTACACCACTTGTTCATTAATTTTGTCCCAGTTTTGATTCTATGCATGTGATCTTCAAAATTCTGTAGTATGCATGTGTAGGATGTTCTAGTAGAATTTTTCCTTAGTATTATTTTGCAAGTGCGATGATTTTGTAGTATGCCATGAGTAGCTCTATACTTAGGATTTACCCTCCTAATAGGTTCCCCTGTTTTGCTAAGTATTGCTTGCTATGCTATATATATGTAAAGTACCGATGGGGGGGTTCGAAATAAAATGAATTTTTCTAAGTATAAAGGCTCTCTTGAGCAAACTTTTCTTCTCAAATCCACTTCAAAATAAAACTAAGTTTTCTTCTGGGCAGAATGGTTGTCAGGACAACGAGTGAGATTTTGGTGGAGGACGTCCTCCCAGGAATCAAAATAGTCTGCCATGTTTCAGAATTCAGAAGCTTCCAGTGCAACAACAATACATATGGGCTCTGTCTTGGCCTTGTACTTAGTGGGAAACCTCACCTAGGTACCAACATTTGGAGGTTCTTGGCATGGTTGGATCCAGAAGGTAGAGGGGCTACTAAGGGAAAGCCTCGACATGGTCTTGTCTGTAAAAGGACTTGATTGTGGATTGTGGGTAAAGTGCACAAACTCTCGAGAGTATTGCAATCTGATCGATCAGCCGTGTTCACGGAAACAGAACAACATTGAGCATCTGAAGGATGGAGCCTCTGAAGGATCTTCCTCTCTCTTTTCTAAACAAAGTTTTGAAATCCCATGGCGTGAGTAATATCGCCAATGGGTGGGATTTTGGGAACTTGGTGCGTAATATCCAAGTGTCACTTGGTGAGTAATATCCAAGTGTTTGGTTGTTTGGACACTTGGTGAGTAATATCTTCGTGTGCCATTCGACCCTATTTTATCTAAGCAAATGTTTACAAAGTAGGGAAAATCTTCTCTTCTTCTCTTTACTTAAGAAAACTAGCTTTGAGCAAATGAACTCTACAGCCTAAACTAGCCTTGCATGTAGAGATAGTCTTTTCTTTCCTTGGTGTAATTTGCCAATACATTCAAAGTATTGACCCAACATGTTGGTTGCACGTATTATGTGCAGAATTCGAAGATTGAAAGGTGCGTAGGGATCGCAAGTCTACACTCGACAAGCCTGGGGCATTGATGGACTCAAGCTGCTATTTTTGTTTCCGCTGTTAATTGAGCTAGCTTAATGCTAAGCAAATTTGTAATGAATTCATACTCTGGATTCTCCGTGTAATAATGACTTTGTGTTTTACATGATATTCATCGACTGTGAGTGCTAGCTATTGATCCAGGGACTAGCATGTAAATCACAGGAACTTAGGATCTTTATTGATCCAAGGTCACTACACAGCCCAGCGCTGCCCACCTCTCTCCCCCTCCTCGAAATGTTTTCTTACTCGCGCAGCTACCCTCCACCCCTCTGACAGATCGACCCCACCGCCAGGTCATCATCTACTCCACCCGCGCGTGACCAGTTCCTCCTTTCCCCTTAATTTCTCTACCGTTTTCTAGTGCAAATCAATTGAATCAATTTGCGTAAATGCCGCACTGATTCCGCCCGACGAACACGCGCGTTAAATTTCCTCCCTCTCCTCTACCTTTTCCCCTAGATGCCCCACACTCTCTGCCTCCAGGCTGCCCTGATTTTGCTCGAAAACCTACACTGCTCCGATGACCTCCTCCACCGAATCCGGCCAACCCTCACCTCCCCACTGCCTCTAGCCTCCACGAGCATGTTCCTCATCATCTAGCGCACCTACCCATAGCCTCGGTTCGCCCGCGCACGCCCCAGAGTGTCGGCAACGTCAACACCAGAGCGCCACCGTCTTCGGCTTCAACTCCGACGACCTCCCGTGGTAATTCCCAACCGCACCTCTCCCCCTCGTTGACACTTGTGTAATCAGCATCGTCTTGCGCATTTGACACGCCATTTTTCTCAGCTTGGCGTGACCTGTAACCTCGCCAACAATGATGAACAGAGACGCTCGACGCCGACGACAAGTATGGCGAGCAATCGCCAGCAGCACCGTGCGCCCCTGTCCATCTCACGGCCACCTTGAGAACCGCGACAACCCTACAAGCACGGTGAGCCTCTCCGTTCTTTGTCTCGCTTCCTAAATTCACTAGAGCGCCGTTAGCAGAGCGTCGCAGCCGCGCCACCGTCGCCAGCGCCGCCAGGCAATGGTCACTTCCTCATCAGCCGTTAGATCTCGATCGCATGGCGTAGACAGATCCACTTAAACGAATCGGTACGCTTGATCTGTGTCGCATGATACTAGTTAGATCCAACACCCCTCGTCGCTCCATTCGTGCGAACCGGTACGCGCCAGTAAGAAAGCGACGCGTGGCACAAGTTTTGTTTTAAAAACAGAAACATTACTATTAGATGCTAGATTTTGTAAAATCCATAACTTTTAATCTACTCGTCCAAATTTTACAAATTTTATATCAATGTAATCAGAAAAAATAAACCTTTGCAACCATGCCCTTACTTTAGTATTTTGCTTCCGTAAAATTGGTTCTTTTTGCAGAAACATTTCTTGGCCTAATTTGAGTATAAAAATTATTCTAAAAGTGTTTTTAGGGTAAAATCTTTTGCAAATGATTTGTTTTGAACCTACTGACCATAAAAACCAACTTTTGTATTTAAAAATATATTTTGTGACACTTAGGAATTATTCCTTTGAATAAAAAGATTTTCTAGTTAAATAAAAATGGTGCTTGATTTAAAAATGATTTTTGAGTGAAACCTTTTGAAAATGGATCTGTTTTAAAACACGTTGACCCTAGATATTAATATTTGTGTTTAAAAACATTTTGGATAACACTAGAAATTATTACTTTGATTTAAATCATTTTCTAGCAAAACAAAAATGATTTAAATGACATTTTCACTAACTTGATTTTAAATAGTTTTTGCCACTTTTACAAAAGACCAATAAGTGTTTTAAAATGTTTATAACCTATTAGAAACCACCTTTACAAGTAAAAAAATCATTTTGCATGCTTTCATGCATTGTTTTGTTTTTATTATTTTATGTGATGAATTGTTTGAATGCTAGTTTGAATTTGTGCCTTGCTAGATTGAATAGTAGTGAACTTTGAAGACTGTGACATTTGCAAGATCAAGGAGTGAACATATATTCTCTACTAAAAAGGCAAGTGGTGCTACATACATTTTGTCCTATTATTTTCACTATGTATTAGTGATATTTTGAGTAGGACTTGCATGGAATTTTCTAAGTATAAGCTATGCCCTGGGAAATCCTAGTAGATGATACCTTAGTAGAATTTTCCCTAATTTAAGATTCTTGCTACTATTATGCTTAGCTTAGCTAGTATAAAACAAGGGTATATTTATTCATGCTAAGAAATATTTCTAAGTCAATGACTTGTGTTTTGTTTAATAAAACAACTATGTGAATGAATCACCTGGGTGGAATGGTGTGAAAGTTTTATGTTGAGTGGTTACACAGGGCCCCATATTTATGGCCTACCCTAGTGTATCTCACTTGTGGAAATCCACCCAGGAACAAAGATATTTGAGATATCAAATGTTGAGAAGCTCCAAGTGCAGCCACATGACAATATGGGCTCTGCCTAGATCATATAGGTTGCAATAACTTAGCCAGATGGACAGTTGGTGGTAGGGGGTGATAGGTTTGGGAACGCGTCCATTTTGGTCTAAGGGAAGGCTTCTGAAAGATCTTGTCTCGATGCATGTCGAGTCTCGTGGGGAAAGTGCACCACCTCTCGAGAGAGTAAAATCTAAGTACTTAGTCGTGTCCCTGGCAATGGACAATTTGAGCATCAAGACATGGAAGCTATCAAGGATCTCCTCATCCCAATTTCTAAGTTAAAAACTTGTGGTTGAACATGGGTTAAAGGATCACCAATGTCTATTGGTAGATGCTTTGGGTGATTTGACAAACAAAAACTTAGTTTTTTCAAATGATAAGGAAAATCTTTTTTGAGCAAAGCAAGCCTAAGATCCACTTAGCCAAATGCATATAGATGATAGATACCACTATTCTATCATAGTATCACTTGCCAATACAATTCAAATGTATTGACCCTTGTGGCTGTAACTTATTATGTTGCAAATTTGTTTGATGTTAGTGAAGTGTGTTGAATAGGATTACAAGTCTAAAACCAACATGATTGCCTGTGGTATTTTGAAGATGAAGGACTCCATGCTATATAGTTAGTTCTGCTGCAGTGTAATGAGATAGCCAAATCAGCTATGTAAGATGTAATGAATTATTTTATTCCTGGTTATAAAGTTGTAGTATGACCTTTGTTTCTTGATATTACATCTTAAACTATGGATGCTGGCTATTGATCCAGGGACTAGCACTGTAATCATAGGGATTTCGAACCAAGCCGGGTTCGGGTCCGCTACAGATGGTATCAGAGCATTGTGTTGCCTGTAGGATTGTAACCCTAGGATTGGAAAAAAAACCTTAGAAAAATAGGAGTTATATTTGTTCCAAACTTATTTACAAACAATCTTGTAAAATCTTCCCTCAACCTTTTTGGTTTTGATTCTACTTCTCTTGCATTTCAACTTGTTGGACAAAAACCTCAACAGGAGCAAAGACTTCGACTTGAGCAAAGACTTCAACTTTAGTTTCACCAAGGACTTCAATTTGGACATCACTAAGGACCACAAGTGAGACAAGAATGTTTCTCAAGACTTGAAGACTAAGGAAACACAACTTAGAAGGAACCATCATCACCTTTGAAGATTGGGACCAAGACACAAGAATTTTTCCAAGGAAACCATGATTTTGTTCATGAAGAAACAACTAAGAACAATGGAATGATCCCAAGTGATAACCATAGTTGGACCCCCATACTAGTGTTTAGGTTAGATCAATCACCCCAACTTATGTGGTGTAGCAAAAATATTTTGTTGCCAAAAATATGCTTGAACCTTGATGTTTGATTGGAGTGCATGTTTGTGATTGCTTGCACATTGCTTGTGTGAATTGTTGTGTGTGATTAAAATTCTTCCCTAGAAATATTTTTCCTATTCTAATCCCAATCAAACCCAAACATATGACTTCTCCAAGAGACCACAACTCCAACATCAAGAATGGTGACAACAACAACCAAGAGATGCACATGAGAGAACAACTTCTAGCAACCCAAGCCCAGTTGAATCAAGTGATAACTCAGTTTTTAGCCAACAACAATGAGTTAGACACAACCATGCAAAAGTTTTTGGAAATCCAATCCCAATTGTTCCAAAGGATGACAAATCAAATGATCCACATGAGAGACAACCTTTCCAAAGGAGTTTGTGACAACAATGATATCAAGGATGGTATTATAGAAGGAACTCAAGCTTTCATTATTTGTGGAGACATGGAACACACTTCTAAAGAGCATGAGGACCAATGCCCTAATTGTGAAGAAAAACATCCTACTAGACAATGCCCCACATCTCAAGTGACTTGTTTCCTATGTGAAGGAAATGATCATGTCCCTATCCAATGCCCCATCTATCCAATAGTTCACCAAATGAAACAGGGTGGCATGCATAAAATGGTTGGAAACCTCCATAAGGGAACAACTTCTACTAAGAAGGATAAAAATAAAGTCAAAACCATGCCTTATAGAGCCATACCCAAAGTGACCACAAAGTGTTATTACTCATGTGGAGAAGAAGGTCATATCTCTAGTGACTGCCCCAAGAAGAGAGAAAGATTTCCCACCTTTGAGGTGAAATATGAAGAACATGAACTAGAAGAACTCCTATCTTTGGAGAGACCCAAAAATAAGAAATGCCACAACCCCAGTGAAAGAACATGTGGGCCCCCATGTGTGGTTTTGGTAATCTTTATGGACTAATGTGTGTATTAAGTTATACTTGTAGGAATTGTCCATTAGCATTACTTGGAGCTTGTGTCTGCTTCAAGGTCGATTAAATGAGAAGACGATATGTTGTGAAATCTCAAAATGCGCCATCTATAGAAGATCTCATGTTTGATGCTTGCCATCCTCGGTGATCATGGATCGATGATGAGGAATTAAGAAAGGTGTTCCATCTTGAGAAGGGCAAGATCATCTACATCAAGCTCAAGTGGAATGCTCAAGGCAAAGGTATATTCTTTATAAGTTTTCCCTTTTGCCGGTCCCATATTGTTAGTAGGAGACCGGGTTTAGGATAGATAGCCGTACTATCAAGAGGGGCTCTCGAATGAGTAACTCGGTCACTTTGTTCGGAGAGAGCTCAAACCTTTGCATATTTGCATCATCATTTTGGTTGTTATTTGGTATTATCCATGTGAGGATATAGAGCTTGTGGTAATCTCCATAACAAGCTCTTGTTCATCAAAATCGGATCTTCCGTTTGTATCTTGTTGCAATTTTGATCTTGGCAGCTTTTCGGTTTCTCACCAAGTGAGGTATCTCACATTATTATACATGATACATTATCACTTGGTGATAACCAATATTTTCACCTTTTATAGGGTAGATCATGTCGTCCTATTTCCAACGCAATTGGAATCGGGTCGATCGGAGTTACCAATCAAAAGTTATAGCGGTTTGAATTTGCCTAGGTACCAAAAATGCGGTAGTACCGCATTTTAGTACCTAGCACGGCAGTAGGTTTTGGAAAGTTGCCAAATGCCACTGCCCTCCTAGGTACCAAAATGCGGTAGTACCACATTTTAGTACCTAGCGCGGCAGAAGGTTTTTGACAAGTTGCCAAAAGCCACTGCCGGGCTAGGTACCAAAAAGCGGTAGTACCGCATTTTAGTACCTAGCATGGCAGAAGGTTTTTGACTTAGTCATTTGGATCTATCCTCCCTTGCTGGACTATGATGTTTCTTTTCATGATCTTGTAGAGGTTGTTGTCCTCTTCAAAACGAGCCCAAGATCATCGAAATCGGAGTCCGGATGCAAAAGTTATGGTTGTTTTTGTTCTGTGATGAGCAGTAGTACCGGACCAGGATCCGGTAGTACCGCATTTTGGTATCGGGTAGCACAGAGAAAAATGCGTTTGGCGCCCCAGAAACCCCATGGAATGTCCGGTAGTGCCGGGAAAGTCCGGTAGTACCTGGAAAAAGTCCAGTAGTACCGGGAATCGCGTTTTTGGGCTCCAACGGTTGGATTTTGGAGGGACCAATATAAGGGGCCTTCTTCCCCAATGGTTCCTCAACCATTCTTGCAAGTTTTCCCCTCCATTATTGACCTTCTTGAGCTTGCTTCCTCTCAATCCCTCCTATGATTCTTGCATATTCTTGAGGGATTTGAAAGAGGAGATCTAGATCTACAATCCCACCAATCAATCTCTCCTCTAAGTGAGGGGAACATATTGGGATCTAGATCTTGGAGTCTTTTGTGGATTTCCTCCATTGTTCTTCCTCTCTTATTCCCCCATAATCTTTTTTAGCTTTGGTGGAATTTGGGAGAGAAGGATTTGAGCACTTCTTGTGTCCTTGCCATTGCATTTGGTGCATCGATTTGTGTTCTCCTCGGAGGATTTGGTTTGAGTTACTCATTGGAGCTTGTCCCTCTTGGGTTCTTGGAACCCTAGACGGTTTTGTGGCCATGGTGGCGTTGTGGCATTGGTGGCATTGTGTCCTTGGTGGCGTTTGTTGGGAGCCTCCAATTAAGTTGTGGAGAAGTGTCCCAACCTTGTGAGAGGTTCCGGTTGCCACCGACAAGTGCACCGATAGTGGAAGTGTGGATCGATCCCGTTGGGGTGAGATTCACCAGAGAATAAGGGAGGCCTTTTGTGGTGTTGGTGGTTTGATACCACCCCCTCTCCAAACGAGACGTACTCCATGTTGGGAGGAACTCGGTAAAATATCGTTGTCCCCGCGTGCCTCGGTTATCTCTATACCCGAGCTCTTTACTTATTCACTTTACATTGTGATAGCCTTCGTGCTTGAAGTAATATATATCTTGCTATCACTTTGTTGCTTGTATTGCTTAGCATAAGTTTTTGGTGCACATAGGTGAACCCTAGTTGTTCTAGGTTGTGCTTGACAAAGTAAACACTAGTTTTATTCCGCCTTTGTTGAACCAATCTAGGAAAAGTTTTAATCGCCTATTCACCCCCTCTAGGCGACATCTGTATCCTTTCACCCAGCAAGCAAGACATTAGCCAGGTGCAATGTTACCATTCCAAAGAGATGGGACACTATGTCAAAAATGTCCAGAGAAGAAGAAGAGTCAAGGAAATAATCAAGAAATAGTGATGCCAAAGAAGAAGAATAAGGATATTAGCCAAGTGAGGTGTCAGAAATGCAAAGAGCTAGGCCATTATGCATCATATTGTCTAGAGAAGGCACCTCAAGACCTCAACCTTATCACATGTTTCAAATGTGGAAGCAAAGGACACTATGCAAACAACTATCCAGAATGTGAGGATCTCAGCCTTGTAACATGTTTCAAGTGTGGAAACAAAGACATTATGCCAACAAGTGCCCAGAGAAGCTACATCAAGACCCCAAGTAAGCCAAGATGTAATCTAGTTGAAAACCTTTTTAAGGGTGGTAATACCCTAGTTGCTTTGAAGCCAATTTGTAACCTCTAGCCTTCCCAAATCTCAGGACGAGATTTCTTTTAAGGGTGGTAGCCTGTCACATCCCAAAATTTTCCAAATTTTTAAATGTGAAAAATAAATAAACAAAAGAAATAATTGTTGAAATTTAAGGTAAAAAGAAACTTTTTGTTTCTAAATGGAAACATCAAAACCCTACTTGAACAAAATTTGAATAAAATTAAATCCAACAAATTTAAATCAAGTTAAATACATTCATCAATAAATGTATCTCGAAATTTAAACATTTGGAAAAGTTAAACCAAAACCCTAATGAAAGAAATCAATTCCAAGATCTCTATAAGACTATGGATTGATCCATATAAAAATTTAGCAAACAAACATTTTTAAATGATAAAAAATGATAAACTAAAATATTATAAAACCATAGAAATTGGTTTCATTTAATTTGGAGCCATATATAAAAACTTATGAATTTAATATGGCAAAAGGAAATAATTTCGAAAGCTAATAAAGCTCCTAACTAAATCCATGCCAAAATTCTGATCAAATTAATCCTAAAAGGATTTAAAAAGATAAACAAATATTAAATAAAATTATACAAATTCAAATCACCAATTTTGGATCTATAAATAAAAAGATATGGATTTTATGAGATAAAGAAAGAAAGAAAGAAAGAAAGAAGGAGTATTTAAAAGGCAAATTAAATATTGGCCAAATCCATAAACAAATAAAATATTGTTGATTAATAAAAAGGAGTAAAAGATTTTTTTTAAATAAGATCATAAGGATTAAACAATATCCAAATTTTATTTAAATAAAGACAAATTGCCTAAACTAAATAATAAATCCCAAGAAAATTATTTAGAAGACAATTTAAACCTTGAGTTGAATCCATAAGCAAATGGAATCAAGTTAATCTAAATAAAATAAAGGGATAAGAAATATTCAAATAAAATTATATGGCGTTAATCAAATTTAATTCTATTTGAATAAAGACAAAAATTCCTAATATAAGTGATTAATTAAATCATGGGAAAAATAATGGAGTTGCCAAGTGGATTAGAAGTTATCTAATTGACTTAAAAAGAATAAAAGAATTATTGAAATAAATAATATGGATTGGAACAATATTTAAATCTTATTTAAAATAAAGCCAATTGTCTAAATTAAATAAATAACAAACCATATGAGAATATAAGAATTATTCTAAAATGGAATATTTAAATACATTATTAATTAAGATTAAACCTACTGAAAAGGTTTGATAAACATTTGAATTTAAATAAGAAGGTTAAATCATTTGAATAAATAATATGGGTTGGAACCATATTTAAAATCCTATTTAATAAAGACAAAATGTCTATTTAAAATAAATAATAAACCCTAAGAGGATAAAAGAAATTATTCCAAAATGGACTTTAAAATGCATTAATAAACAGTATAAAAACTTACTGAAAGTTTGGAAAAGTTTTGAAATAAAATAAGTGTTTGAAACATTTGAATAAATTCAAAAGAGAAAATGAAAATAGAAAATGGGAAAAAGAAACAGAAGCAGAAAAAAATGAAACAGAACCAGCCCAGCCCAGCTAGCCCAACAGGCCCAGCGCAGCCCACCTCTCTCCCCCTCCCCGAAATGTTTTCTTACTCGTGCAGCTACCCTCCACCCCTCTGACAGATCGACCCCACCGCCAGGTCATCATCTTCTCCACCCGCGCGTTACCAGTTCCTCCTTTCCACTTAATTTCTCTACCATTTTCTGGCGCAAATCAATTGAATCAATTTGCATAAACGCAGCACTGATTCCGCCCGGCGACCACACGCGTTAAATATCCTCCCTCTCCTCTACCTTTTCCCCTAAACTCCCCACACTCTCTGCCTCCAGGCTGCCCTGATTTTGCTCGAAAACCTACACTGCTCCGACGAGCTCCTCCACCAAATCCGGCCAACCCTCACCTCCCCACTGCCTCTAGCCTCCACGAGCGTGTTCCCCATTGTCTAATGCACCTGCCCGTAGCCTCGGTTCGCCCACGCAAGCCCCAGAGTGTCGGCAGTGTCAACACCAGAGCGCCACCGTCTTCGGCTTCAACTCCGACGACCTCCCATGGTAATTTCCAACCGCACCTCTCCCCCTCGTTGACACTCGTGTAATCAGCATCGTCTTGCGCATCTGACACGCCATTTTTCTCATCTTGGCATGACCCGTAACCTCGCCAACGATGATGAACAGAGACGCCCGACGCCGACGACAACTACGGCGAGCAATCGCTAGCAGCACCGTGCGCCCCTGTCCTTCTCACGGACACCTTGAGAGCCGCGACAACCCTACGAGCACGGTGAGCCTCTCCATTCTTTCTCTCGCTTCCTAAATTCACCAGGGAGCCGTTAGTAGAGCGTCGCCGCCGTGCCGCCGTCGCCAGCGCCGCCAGGCAATGGTCACTTGCTCATCAGCCGTTAGATCTCGATCGCATGGCGTAGATATATCCACTTAAACGAATCGGTACGCTTGATCTGTGCCGCACGATACTAGTTAGATCCTGAAGGGAATATGCCCTAAGAGGCAATAATAAAGTGTTTATTATGTATATTCCAAGTATATGATAGATGTTTATTTTGCATGCTATAATTGTATTAATATGGAAAAGTTAATACATGTGTGTTTAATAAACAAACAGAAAGTTCCTAGTTATGCCTCTCTCATAAACTAGCTCGTTGATTAACAAGATGATCAAGGTTTCCTAATCATGGATATTGGATGTTGTTAATAACGAGATCACAACATTAGTGTAATGGTGTGATGAACATTCATCCGAAGTATAGCATTACAATCAAAGTCAATGAGTTTATATTGCTATAACAACTTACAAAGTGATCCTAATCCTTAGACCATGAGATCATGTCAATCACTAACACCGGAAGAGTTTTTTGATAACATCAAATGTCACACCATAACAGGGTGATTATAAAGATGGGTTTAGAACTAATAAAGTGTTATGTCGAGGCCCATGGATCGAGAGTGGAATTTGTTCATCCCGATGACGGATAGATTTACTCTGGGCCCTCTCGGTGATATCACATTGGTTAGCTTGCAAGCAAGTGATTTGATCACTAGAATGTTATATCACGGGAACGAGAAAAGAGTGCATGTTAGTAACGAGATCAAACTAGGTAAGGAGATACCGATGATCGAATCTCGGACATGTAATATATCGTGAAACAAAGGGATTAAGATACTAGCGTAAAAGGTTCTGACGATCACAAGAAAGTCATCCTTGAATGTGTGGGAGTCAGTATGGGTCTCCAGATCCCGCTTCTGATTATTGATCCGAGAGGGGTCTCGATCATGTCCACATTATTCACAAACCGTAGGGTGACACACTTAAGAGACACCGACATCCAATTGGAGCAAAAGTTTCATGCCGGAAAGAATAACAAGCGCGGGAATTTATTTCACTAGATACCGGAACAGGTTTTCGGGTGAAATTGCAAAAAGTGTTTTTGCATGTGAAATAGAATTCTAGCAAGGAGTTATATGTGAATGTTTGTCATTAAAGTAATTGACAAAATTCTGAATAAATAAAAGGAGTTTTATTTAATGAGAGTTTGCATTAAATTTGGTGGAAATTTAATAGCAATTTTGAGTGGGATTTTGAGTGGAGGGAATTGAAAGGATTTTTGTGAGTGGAGTGTCCACCCACATGAATGAGGGGAGGGAAAGGGGGCAGCCCCATGCGTCGGCCACCCCCTTGGGGTCCCCCCTCTCCTATAAAAGGCACCCCCTCCTCACTTCTCACTCACACCTCCTCGTGAAGGATCTCTCTCCCCCTCTAGAATTTATCCCCCATGGTCTCGGACTAGCGAGATACGTGTTCCCGGTGGCTATTCGGCAAGAAAGAGTTGTGCTTTCGCTACATCGCTGGAGCGAGGATCCAGCGGTTGCTCGGTGCCTCGGACGTGTGTGCGAGCACGGATGCGCTGTTGATTTGCGGCGCTAGGACTTCCTCTCGATCTTGAGATCGGCAAGAGATCGTCTACATCAACCACGAGTTTAAATCGTTAAGCTTTGTCGGTCTTCAAGGGTATGTTCTCTATGGATATACATCCTCCCGTTGTTAGTATCTAGTAGATAGATCTTGGTACATAGTTGTTCCCATCGTAGGAATTTTTTTGTTTTCTATGCTGTGAACCCTATAGTGGTATCAGAGCCGAATCTATGCGTAGATGCTTTACACGGGTAGTACACATATGAGTATGTGGGCGATGATGATCATGTTGTTGCTTCTTAGTTGTAATTTTGGATATTGGTGGCATAGTGGGATGAAGCGGCCCGGACAAACTTTACATGTCCTCGCACATGAGACCTGTTCCACGCTTGACATGCAACTAGTTTGCATAAGTGGCTAGCGGGTGTCTGTCTCTCCTACTATAGTCAATATCTATTTTGCAACAAGTTTTCAACAATTTGGTTATCCTCGTTGTGGTTCATGTTCGTAGGTATGAACGATTCTATCTTCGAAAGCCCTAAGCCACATAAAACTTGCAATGGATAAATTAGAGGCGTCTAGTTTAGATTGTTGCTGGGCTAGTGTTATGATATGGTGATGTTGTAAGTAGAAGTATGAGATGATACTCTTACAACACATATAATGTGTAAGTTCCATAGACCTTGGCCTTACACATAAAGGTATGATAGTGATCATAACACGATGCACATGATTGAGATCATATGTGGGAACCATATCATTTCACTTATAAACATGTGATGTTTGATATCATCTTATATTGCTTGGTTGGCGTTTTATTAGCATAATAAGATGATCCCTCATTTAAATATCAAGATAAGAATGTGTTCTTCCTTTAGTATGCACCGATTATGTTTTTGTCGCTCCAAGACATCATGTGATGATCGGGTGTTCTTGGATCCACGACCATATTTCGGGTGTAAGACAGTTACACACGCGAATACTAAGGTTCTTACTTGGCGAGCCTAGCATGTATAGACATGGCCTCGGAACACGGATCGAAAGGTTAAGCATGAGTCACATAGTAGATATGATGCCCATTTGATGCTCGCCTTTGAAGCTACACCGACTCACGTGATGATCGGACTTGGTGTAGTGGATTTGGTTCATGTAATCACCAAAAAGGCACGAGGGATGTCATTTTTGAGTGGGAGTTCATTCGTAATGTGGATTAGTTGAACTCAATCTATCATAAACTTAGTCTAAACTTTACAAATTCTGTTGTAGATGGCACCACCTGCTTTTAATTTCAATGTGTTCATGGAGAAAGAGAAACTTGCAATGAACGATAGCAACTTTACCGAATGGGCCATGAATTTGAGTATTCTCCTCTCTGCTGCACAAAAGCAATATGTGCTAGAAGATCCACTAGTCCCCCCACCTTTTGATGATGCCCCTGACGAGGAGAAGAATGTCTATCAGACTCGTTAGGAGGACCACAACTTAATTAATTGCGGCATATTGTATGGGCTAGAGCCGGAACTTCGAAAGCGTTTCGAAAACGGCAATGCATTTGATACAATGGGTGTGTTGAAAATGATTTTTGACACACATGCTGCTGTAGAGAGCTACAATGCTTCAGAAAAGTTCTTTAGCTTCATGATGGAAGAGCACATCTCCGTTAGTGAGCATGTACTTAAGTTGTCGGGTTACGCCGATAAGCTTGTGTCCTTGGGAATATCGATTCCCATTGACTTAGGCATCCATCATGTTCTGCAGTCTCTGCCACCTAGCTATAAGAGCTTTGTGATGAACTATAATATGCAAGGCATGAAGAAGTCTCTCCCTGAGCTTCTGTCAATGCTTAAAACTGCAGAAGTGGAGATCAAGAAGGAACATCAAGTGTTGATGATCAATAAGAACACTAGTTTCAAGAAAGACAAGAAAGGGAAACCGAAGGGAAGTAAGGGCGGCAAGCTAGTTGTCGTGCCTGAAAAGAAACCCCGAGTTGGCCCTAAGTCTGATACTGAGTGCTACTATTGTAAGGGGACTGGCCACTAGAAGCGCAACTGCCCCAAGTATTTGGCAG
The DNA here is from genome assembly GCA_910589765.1 of Avena atlantica. Lineage (NCBI taxonomy): Eukaryota > Viridiplantae > Streptophyta > Magnoliopsida > Poales > Poaceae > Avena > Avena atlantica. The sequence goes on along the minus strand of OU342734.1, from coordinate 357,376,494 downwards.
ACAAGAAATCCGGCAAGGCAAACAAAGGTATATATGATATACATGTTATTGATGTGTACTTGACTAGTGATCGCAGTAGCACCTGGGTATTTGATACCAGTTCAGTTGCTAATATTTGTAACTCGAATCAGGGGCTGCGGAATAAGCGACCGCTAGCAAGGGGTGAGGTCAAGATGCGTGTCGGCAATGGATCAAGCGTTGATGTGATCACCGTCACAACGCTACCTCTCCACTTGACGTCAGGATTAGTAATAAACTTGAATAATTGTTATCTGGTGCTAGCACTGAGCATGAACATTGTATCTGGATCGTGTTTGATGCGAAGTGGTTATTCATTTAAATCCAAGAACAATGGTTGTTCTATTTATATGAATGAAATCTTTTATGGTCATGCACCAATGATTAATGGTTTATTTCTATTGGATCTCGATAATAGTGTTACACATGTTCATAATGTTGATGCTAAAAGGATTAAACTTAATGATGATATATCCGCATATATGTGGCACTGCCGTCTAGGTCATATTGGTGTTAAATGCATGAAGAAGCTCCATTCGGATGGACTTTTGGAATCACTTGATTTTGAATCATTTGATACATGTGAGCCATGCCTTATGGGCAAGATGACTAGAACGCTGTTTTCCGGTTCAATGGAACGGGCGACAGATTTATTGGAAATCATACATTCTGATGTATGTGGTCCAATGAGTGTGTCGGCGCGAGGTGGATATCGTTATTTTGTTACGTTCACGGATGATTTGAGTAGATACGGTTATATCTACTTGATGAAACACAAGTCTGAAACCTTTGAAAAGTTCAAGGAATTTCAGAATGAAGTTGAAAATCATCATAATAGAAAGATCAAATTTCTATGGTCCGGCCGTGGAGGTGAGTATCTAAGTTACGAGTTTAGCACTCACATGAAAGAGTGTGGAATTGTTTCACAACTCACACCTGTCGGAACACCACAGCAAAATGGCGTGTCGGAACGTCGTAATCGTACTTTATTGGATATGGTTCGATCTATGATGTCTCTGACGGACTTGCCGTTGTCATTTTGGGGTTATGCACTAGAAACTGCTGCATTCACTTGAAATCGGGCACCATCTAAATCCGTTGAAAAGACACCGTATGAATTGTGGTTTGGAAACAAACCTAAGCTGTCATTTCTTAAAGTTTGGGGATGCGATGTTTATGTGAAGAAACTTCAACCGGATAAACTCGAACCCAAAGCGGAAAAATGTGTCTTCATAGGATACTCTAAGCAAAAAATTAGGTATTCCTTCTATCACAGATCCGAGGGCAAGGTTTTTGTTGCCAAGAATGGATCCTTTCTAGAGAAAGAGTTTCTCGCGAAAGGTGTGAGTAATCGGAAGGTAGAACTCGAAGAGATTATTGAACCTTCTCTTCAAAGTATGGTGAGTAGCACAACGCCGGAAGTCGTTTCGGAGTTGGCTTCACTAGTTGAAGAGGGAACTAATGATAATGATCATGAAACTCCAAAAGAGAGTGCTACTGAACCTCGTAAGTCTAGCAAGACGCGTGTAGCTCCCGAGCTGTACGGAAACCCTGTTATGAATTTCATGGTTGATGAAATTGATGACCCTGCGACATATGAAGAAGCAATGATGAGCCCGAATTCCAACAAATGGTTAGAAGCCATGAAATCCGAGATGGAATCCATGTATGAAAATCAAGTTTGGAACTTGGTGGACTTACCTCACGACCAAAAGGCCGTGGAGAATAAATGGATTTTCAAAAGGAAAACTGATGCTGATGGTAATGTGACCGTCTATAAATCTTGACTTGTCGCAAAGGGGTTTCGACAAATTCAAGGAGTTGACTACGATGAGACATTCTCTCCCGTAGGGATGCTAAAATCAGTTAGGATTATGTTAGCAATTGCTGCATATTTTGATTATGAGATATGGCATATGGATGTCAAAACCGCGTTCCTCAATGGCAATATTGAAGAAGAGTTGTATATGATACAACCAAAGGGTTTTGTTGATCCTAAGGATGCTAACAAGGTGTGCAAGCTTCAGCGATCCATCTATGGACTGAAGCAAGAATCACGAAGTTGGAATCTCCACTTTGATGAGGTGATCAAAGGGTTTGGATTTGTCCAAACTTATGGATAAGCTTGTATTTACAAGAAAGTGAGTGGGAGCAATGTGGCATTTCTGATATTATATGTGGATGACATATTATTGATCAGAAATGATATAGATCTTTTAAACAGTGTTAAAAGTTATCTAAATAGCAAATTTTCAATGAAGGACCTAGGTGAATTGTCATACATATTAGGCATAAAGATCTATAGAGATAGATCTAGGCGCCTAATAGGGCTATCACAAAGTACATACCTTGATAAGATTTTAAAGAAGTTTAAAATGGATGGAAGTAAGAAGGATTCTTACCTATGTTGCAAGGCAAGACATTGAGTAAGACTCAATGTCCGGCTACGGCTGAAGAAAGAGAGATAATGGACAAAGTCCCCTATGCTTCAGCCATAGGCTCTATTATGTACGCCATGCTATGTACAAGACCGGATGTGGCACATGCTATTAGTTTGACTAGTAGGTACCAATTGGATCTAGTTTCGGAACACTGGATAGCGGTCAAGAATATCCTTAAGTACTTGCGAAGAACTAAGGATATGTTTCTTGTGTACGGAGCTAAAGAAGAGCTCGTCGCTAAGTGTTATGTTGACGCAAGCTTTGACACCGATCCGGATGACTCTAAGTCTCAATCCCGATACGTATTTCTGGCTAAGCGGTTAGTTGGAGGAGTTCCAAACAACCAGTGGTGGTGGGATCAACAACGGAGGCCGAATATTTTGCTGCTTCGGAAACTGCTCAGGAAGCGGTTTGTATGAAGGAGTTCATATCCAAACTAGGTGTGGTTGCGAGCGCGTTGGACCCAATGGTGATCTATTGTGACAACAATGGTGCCATTTCCAATGCCAAAGAACCAAGGTCTCACAAGAATTCCAAGAATATTAAGCGCCGGTTTCACTCCATCTGCGAGCATGTCAAGGATGGAGATATAAAGATTTGTAAAGTACACACGGATCTCAATGTAGTAGATCTGTTGACTAAAACACTCCCTAGAGCAAAACATGATCAACACCAGAACTCCATGGGTGTTAGATTCATCACTATGTAACTAGATTATTGTCTCTAATGCAAGTGGGAGACTTAAGGGAATATGCCCTGAGAGGCAATAATAAAGTGTTTATTATGTATATTCCAAGTATATGATAGATGTTTATTTTGCATGCTATAATTGTATTAATACGGAAATGTTAATACATGTGTGTTTAATAAACAAACAGAAAGTTCCTAGTTATGCCTCTCTCATAAACTAGCTCGTTGATTAACAAGATGATCAAGGTTTCCTGATCATGGACATTGGATGTTGTTAATAACGAGATCACAACATTAGTGTAATGGTGTGATGAACATTCATCCGGAGTATAGCACTATGATCAAAGTCATTGAGTTTATATTGCTATAACAACTTACAAAGTGATCCTAATCCTTAGACTATGAGATCATGTCAATCACTAACACCGAAAGAGTTTCTTGATAACATCAAACGTCACACCGTAACAGGGTGATTATAAAGATGGGTTCAGAACTAATAAAGTGTTATGTTGAGGACCATGGACCGAGAGTGGATTTTGTTCAACTCGATGACAAATAGATATACTCTGGGCCCTCTCGGTGATATCACATTGGTTAGCTTACAAGCAAGTGATTTGATCACTAGAATGTTATATCACGGGAACGAGAAAAGAGTGCTTGTCAGTAACGAGATCAAACTAGGTATGGAGATACCGATGATCGAATCTCGGACATGTAATATATCGTGAAACAAAGGGATTAAGATACTAGCGTAAAAGGTTCCGACGATCACAAGAAAGTCATCGCTGAATGTGTGGGAGTCAGTATCGGTCTCCAGATCCCGCTTCTTATTATTGATCCGAGAGGGTTCTCGATCATGTCCACATTATTCACGAACCATAGGGTGACACACTTAAGAGACACCGACATCCAATTGGAGCAAAAGTTTCATGCCGAAAAGAATAAGAAGCGCAGGAATTTATTTCACTAGATACCGAAACAGGTTTTCGGGTGAAATTGCAGAAAGTGTTTTTGCATGTGAAATAGAATTCTAGCAAGGGGTTATATGTGAATGTTTGTCATTAAAGTAATTGTCAAAATTCTGAATAAATAAAAGGAGTTTTATTTAATGAGAGTTTGCATTAAATTTGGTGAAAATTTAATAGCAATTTTGAGTGGGATTTTGAGTGGAGGGAGTTGAAAGGATTTTTGCGAGTGGAGTGTCCACCCACATGAATGAGGGGAGGGAAAGGGGGCAGCCCCATGCGCCGGCCACCCCCTTGGGGTTCCCCCTCTCCTATAAAAGGCACCCCCTCCTCACTTCTCACTCACATCTCCTTGTGAAGGATCTCTCTCCCCCTCTGGAATTTATCCCCCATGGTCTCGGACTAGCGAGATACATATTCCCGGTGGCTATTCGACAAGAAAGAGTTGTGCTTTCGCTGCATCGCTGGAGCGAGGAGGCGGAGGTTGCTCGGTGCCTCGGACGTGTGTGCGAGCACGGATGCGCTTCTGATTTGCGGCGCTAGGACTTCCTCTCAATCTTGAGATCGGCAAGAGATCGTCTACATCAACCACGAGTTTAAATCGTTAAGCTTTGTCGGTCTTCAAGGGTATGTTCTCTACGGATATACATCCTCCCGTTGTTTGTATCTAGTAGATTGATCTTGGTACATAGTTGTTCCCATCGTAGGAAATTTTTTGTTTTCTATGTTGCGAACCCTACGGATCCAATGCCCCTCGTCGCTCGATCCATGCAAATTGGTACGCGCCAGTAAGAAAGTGACGTGTGGGACATGTTTTGTTTTAAATACTATTAGATGCTAGATTTTGTAAAATCTATAACTTTTAATCTACACATCCAAATTTTACAAATTTTATATCAATGGAATCAGCAAAAATAAACCTTTGCAACATCCCTTTCTTTAGTATTTTTCTTCTGTAAAATTGGTTGTTTTTGAAGAAACATTTCTAGGCCTAATTTGAGTATAAAAATTATTCTAAAAATGTTTTTAGGGTAAAATCTTTTGCAAATGATTTGTTTTGAAACTATTGACCATAAAAACCAACTTTTGGATTTAAAAATATATTTTGTGACACTACGGAATTATTCCTTTGAATAAAAAGCTTTTCTAGTTAAATAAAAATGGTGATTGATTTAAAAATGATTTTTGAGTGAAACCTTTTGAAAATGGATTTGTTTTAAAATACTTTGACCCTAGATATTAATATTTGTGTTTAAAAACATTTTGGATAACACTAGAAATTATTACTTTGATTTAAATCATTTTCTAGCAAAACAAAAATGATTTAAATGGCCATTTTCACTAACTTGATTTTAAATAGTTTTTGCCACTTTTATAAAAGACCAATAAGTGTTTTAAAATGTTTATAACCTATAAGAAACCACCTTTACAAGTAAACAATCTTTTTGCATGCTTGCATGCATTGTTTTGTTTTTATTATTTTATGTGATGAATTGTTTGAATGCTAGTTTGAATTTGTGCCTTGCTAGATTGAATTGTAGTGAAATTTGAAGAGTGTGACATTTGTAAGATCAAGGAGTGAATATATATTCTCTACTAAAAAGGCAAGTGGTGCTACATACATTTTGTCCTATTATTTTCACTATGCATTAGTGATATTTTGAGTAGGACTTGCATGGAATTTTATAAGTATAAGCTATGCCCTGGGAAATCCTAGTAGATGATACCTTAGTAGAATTTTCCCTAAGTTAAGATTCTTGTTACTATTATGCTTAGCTTAGCTAGTAGAAAACAAGGGTGGATTATATTCATGCTAAGAAATATTTCTAAGTCAATGACTTGTGTTTTGTTTAATAAAACAACTATGTGAATGAATCACCTGGGTGGAATGGTGTGAAAGGTTTATGTTGAGTGGTTACACAGGGCCCCATATTTATGGCCTACCCTAGTGTATCTCACTTGTGAAAATCCACCCAGGAACAAAGAGATTTGAGATGTCAAATGTTGAGAAGCTTCAAGTGCAGCCACATGGCAATATGGGCTATGCCTGGATCATATAGGTTGCAATAACTTAGCCAGATGGACAGTTTGTGGTAGGGGGTGATAGGTTTGGGAACGCGTCCATTTTGGTCTAAGGGAAGGCTTCTGAAAGATCTTGTATCGATGCATGCCGAGTCTTGTGGGGAAAGTGCACCACCTCTCGAGAGAGTAAAATCTAAGTACTTAGCCGTGCCCCCGGCAATGGACAATTTGAGCATCAAGACATGAAAGCTATCAAGGATCTCCTCACCCCAGTTTCTAAGTTAAAAACTTATGGTTGGACATGGGTTAAAGGATCACCAATGTCTATTGGTAGATGCTTTGGGTGATTTGACAAACAAAAACTTAGTCTTTTAAAATGATAAGGAAAATCTTTTTTGAGCAAAGCAAGCCTAAGCTCCACTTAGCCAAATACATATAGATGATAGATACCACTATTCTATCATAGTATCACTTGCCAATATAATTCAAATGTATTGACCCTTGTGGCTGTAACTTATTATTTTGCAGGTTTGTTTGATGTTAGTGAAGTGTGTTGAATTGGATTACAAGTCTACAACAAACATGATTGCCTGTGGCATTTTGAAGATGAAGGACTCCATGCTATATAGTTATTTCTGCTGCATTGTAATGAGATAGCCAAATGAGCTATGTAAGATGTAATGAATTATTTTATTCCTGGTTATAAAGTTGTATTATGACCTTTGTTTCTTGATATAACATCTTAAACTGGGGATGCTAGCTATTGATCCAGGGACTAGAACTGTAATCACAGGGATTTTGAACCAAGCCGGGTTCGGGTCCGCTACACTTGTAGTACCACTTTTGCTTTGATTAGTAATGTTTTGTCACTCTGCATGATTCTGGCCATTATTGCTCTCTTAGTTGGTCGCTCCCAGTCTTTTGCTAGCCTCCACTTGTATGAGTAAGCTTTACTCATGCATCCAACTCCCAAGAAACCAAGTTATTCCAAAGTGTCCACTATAAATTCCTATGCATGGTGTGTTACACAATTCCAAGTGTATTCCTGTATTATCTATCTTCCAAATTAAACTTGTTATGTTAAAAATTAGTGATTAAAGGTATCACAAACTTGATGGCACACTTTATTTTTCTTGCCCATAATAAACTTGAACCATTGTGTCATCTATGTTGTATATGCTTGCACTTATACGTTGGGAATTAGCAGAACTGTGCTGTCACAGGGAACGCTTTCAACACCTGTAAATATCTACCCAGTTGATATCATGCTCTTTTGTTTATGGATGTCGTCGGTGTGAAATGAAAGGGGAGCTTGTAAGTCCATGGAGTTATGTATGTGTGTTAGAGAAACGCCTGGGCCGCTAGCCTAAGCCATGCCTAATCATGGTGGAAACTTGCAGCATCATCATAGTGAGCAATCTATGAAGCATTATTCTTATAAAAAAAGAGAGACAGAAAAAAGAGATTGAGAAAAATAAATAAAGAGTTGAGAAAAATAGGAAAGAGAGAAAAAAACACCATTTTCTCATGGTAAATAAGAAGATTGCTGAGATGCTCCTTGTCTGCTTGCCTTGTTATTTTGTTATGGGATAGCTCTTGTATCATTGTGCAAGGGGTACCCCGTTGGCGGTTCTCTATGATACACATGTACTTACTATGACAAGAACTTACCGGTGACTAAAGTTGAGTAGCATGAGGAGTGGCCCTCGTACTCAAGGGACATGAGATTGACAACTTATACTTTGTCAAGCATATACTCCATATTTTGTTCACTTCAACCTTAATCACTTCAAGATGCTTATGATAGGGGCAATGAGAGCTGAAAGCTAACAAGTACCATAATTTTTGGAAGCTCTTTATGACACTTGAAATCCCTGCTTCCCTTTGAAGGGCCTTTCTTCCACTTTATATTGAGTCTCCACCTTCTATCCTTAGGCACCAATTAAGAGAGCACAGTTGCCATTCTTAGTTCTATGTGCATTGTCCCAAAACTTATTGATTGATTCATAATGTAGATATTTCTTGTTCTTAAACTATTTGTATCTAGTCACTCTTATGAACTTTGAAGGTGTCCTATGCATTTATATTTGTTACTCCATGAGGGACAAGCTGAATGCCACTATGCTATGTTTTCTGTATGTGAAACAAACAAACATCTTTCAATGCATTGTTATTCATGATCTTTGTTTGTATCCTTTCATGTTGAAACATAGTTGCTATGTCTAATTGTTAGAACTACATCTTTCATGCATGTTTAGAGTAATTTGATCCCAACTATCAATGCTTTGCAAATGGTTTGATCATGATTTTGATGGTGCATGTCACCTCAAAAATTATTCTTTTTATCACATACCTACTCGAGGACGAGCAGGAGTTAAGCTTGGGGATGCTTGATACGTCGTAAACGTATCTATAATTTTTTATGTTCTATGCTTGTTTAGTATCCACTTTGCTTTGCTTTGTCTCCTTTTAGGTATATTTATTTGTTTTCTGGGACTAACCTATTCACAAGATACCACAGTGACAGTTGTCTATTTTCTGTTGTTTTTGGTTCCAGAAAAGTCAAAAAATGAGTATTCTCGAAATTGGACGGGACAAAAGCCCAAGTCTATTTCACCGAGGGGAACACGGAGCCAGAAGATGAGACGGAGGAGGGCCTCGAGGGGGCCACACCCCCTGGCCGTGTGGCCTGGCCTGGCCCGCGCGTGGGGGGGTGTTGCAGCCTCCTCGGGCACCTCCTCGGCCTCCCCCTTTGCCTATAAGAAGCCCCCCGATACCAAAACCCTAAGGACCCAATCAATTCTCCATGAAACAGTCCGTAGCCGCCGCCACCATCGTCCCTAGATTGGGGGGATCTGAAGCTCTTCTCGGCACCCTGCCGGAGGGGAGAGATCATCCCGGAGGCCTTCTTCATCACCATGCCAGCCTTCGGTGTGATGCGTGAGTAGTTCCACCTTGGACTATGGGTCCATACAGTAGCTAGATGGTTGTTTCTCCTCCTTTGTGCTACCATGTTTAGATCTTGTGAGCTCCATTCATGATCAAGATCATATTTGTAATCATGCATGTTGTGTTTGGGGGATCCGATGGATATTGAGATTACTATGTCAGATTGATTAATGGTTTTATCTTATCGATTCTATCATGTTTGTGTTGTTTGAGATCTTGCATGCTCTCCGTTTCTAGTAGCTATCTTGGCCAAGTTGATGCTAGTCACTCCAAGAGGGGGTATTTATGCTCGATAGTGGGTTCATGCCTCTATTTAATCTGGGGAAGTGACAGAAATATCTAAGGTTGTAGATGTGCTGTTACTACTAGGGAGAAAACAACGATCTCTTGTTCATGGAACAAGTGTATTGTTTACTTTACACACTTTGCTTAAAGCAGTTATCTGTTGCTTGCAACTTAATACTGGAGGGGTTTCGGATGATAACCTGCAGGTGGATTACTAGTCGTAGATGCAGTTGGATGGCGGTCTATGTATATTGTTGTATTGCCCAATCAAATCTCATAGGATCATGAATGCTTAGTATTGCATTGTTATGCCTTGCTCTGTCCTGTCAATTGCCTCACTGTAATTTGTTTATCGAGCATGTTATGTTGTTTATCTTAAGGAGAACGCCTCTAGTGAACTATGGACCCCGGTCCAATATTTACCATTGATACATCTTCCACTGTTACTGTTTACTTTCTGCAAGCCACCATTACCTTCCACACCATACAGTTAATCCTTTGTTTTTAGCAAACCAGTGAGATTGACAACCTCACTGTTCGTTGGGGCAAAGTCTTGAGTTTGTGTTGTGTAGGTTTCCAAGTTGCTAGGAACACCTTTGAGTCGTTTCCTTCCTCCTACTGGTTCCATAACCTTGGTTTCTTACTGAGGGAAGAACTTATTGTTGTACTTATCACACCTTCCTCTTGGGGTATCACAACGAAGCTCTTAAGTGATCTGAGCTGCAATCACCTGTGCAGATCCGGGAGGCTAAGACATCGATCTTCATCATCAGCCGCTGCATCATCACCATCTCCATCCATCCTATCTACATCTTGTCTAGATCTTGTTGTAATTTCCGTACTCATTATGGATTTATAGAAGTACTATTCATCTATGATAGATTCCATTGTCTTTGCCATGATGTTGATTGCCTCCATGTCTGAGTAGATCATTAGTTCTTGGGGAGATGGAGAAACCCTAGCATGAGATTGAAATAAGATAAAGTTTATTATGATATTCATCGTTGTGACCATGTGTTAGATTGTCTTCATCTTGATGTTGGGAGAAGTCGACCTCTCAATATTTTCCTCTTGTGGGGACTTGATGGGGGGGAGCTACTTGTTGGTAGATGAAGGTGTGTTAACACTTACAATGACTATAAAGCTGTTGGCACTCCTTACGTATCAACTTGAGAATCACGAAAACTCACAAAACACTATCCATGCCATGGGATACGTCCTACGGGATCAAGTCCCTTAATAGCATGGTAATTCAATTGATGTTGATTGCTGTCTACTATGGTTATGTGGATGATCTGAGCAGTGATTGTTGTCTATTTGTCCAAATACAGAATTGTTCGAACACATACATAGTTGAGAATGTTCATGATAATAATCTTTACCTTAGCCCTTTATAAATGCTAGAGGTGTATCCGCTACTCCCTGAGAATGCTCATCCCCACTGAAGTTTCAAATCTCTTTTACATACGCGATTCTTATTTTCTGTATTCAGTTTTGTTTACTTTACTCATTGTTCTCTTATATTATAAACCCCAAAACACCCTTTTATACAACAATCGCATTTTACCTTGTTACTTAGAACTTTATTTAATATTTCTATTTCATTATTTATTTTAAGAGTTATTAGACTTCAGACTCCGGCTCCCTATGGGATCGATATATTTATTTCGAAACTAGCTACACACGATCTGTGCACTTGTAGTCAGCACATATGCATACCATCTAGTACTTCGATTCCTAAAATAAAATTTTCGGTTTCTATTTGCAATGGTATTAGCAACTTCTTACTACCAACCTTGTTCAAATAGAAAAATAAAAAGTTAGTTCGGGAATTAAAGGAAGAAAAAGGTAATCGAATAAACTCATTTTACTTGGATGAACAATTTGGTTGAAATGCCATTTTATTTTATTTTAGTTATCATTTTACTTTTTATATTTGCGTTTTTGGTTTCCTTGAGTTTTTCTGAAGCTACTGCCAGTTTTTCGAAGCCGGTACGAGCGGATGGTATGGTCGGACCCACCAGTGCTCGTTAAACCGGCAATATGTTTGGTGTTTTTGCAAGCAGTTCGGTATGACCACGACGTACGGGCGCACCGGCCCGTACGGCTGGTCGTTATGCTTGTCATGTCGTCTCGTCCTTTTGGTTTGTTACTTGTGTAAATAAAACATCAAAAGGTGGTACCAATCCAGTATGACCAAGCCATACGGACGGGTCCTGCCCATACTGACTAGGTCGGTTGATTTCATACCGATGTCGCAGAGAAGGATTTCGTGAAGGACTGTTACGGCTTTGTTTTCTTTCCTTTTTGTCTTATTTCCTTCCATATTTGTTGGGATTCTTTTCTTGTTCGACCGTTTTTCTTTCAGTATGAGTTTTTACCTGTTCTAACCCTTTTTTGAGCCTCCCCAAAGGTCTTCCTCCCTCTTATATCAACAGATCCAATCTTCTCGATGCACTACCCAGTTCGAGGCAAAGGCAAACCTCTTGGTCTCATGGCTCCTTCGTTGGATAGTTTATAGACTTCCTCCATTGAAACCAACGAACGCGAATCTCAATGCCTAATCCCAAAGAACAAGAGGTACGCTTATGACTCTGATGACGAGGATGAAGGTGAGGAGTTCAAGATCTTCATGGAGCAAACAAAGAGAGGATGGAAGTAGCCGCCATATCTGGATATGGTGAGGCCCGAAGATGAATAAGAAGCAATAAAACCCCATGGGAAGGGGTGCATGGAGTCGCTCAAGTTCATATTCACCAACTACTCTTCACCCAAGCATAAGAAAACTAACCAGACTGATACAGGGACTTATGAGAAGACTACAACACACACATCCACAACAAATAAGATCATCATGAACACACGCATCAGTGTGAAACCTCATGAAGATTGGGAGTTCAAGCTTCTGGACGTTCCTGTCGTGCAGCACGTCCCAGAAACTGAACAACGTCTTCGCAAGATCAAGAAGGATCAGAAGGAAGAACTCATACACCAGGAGATCGTGCGCAAGCGTCTCTTAGATCTCGAAAGCAATAAGGAACTCAATGGCATGCTAAACAGGCTCGCTGAGGTATATTCCGGATGCGTTCAGATCTGTAGAAGTGTCTTCTTCGCATCTCTGCCCTGGAGGAAACAAACAAGAAACGGTGTGCATCCATCTCCAACAACGTCCCTTTGACTTGAAAGTGCCACGGTACATAATTGAAAGGGATTATTTGATCTCGCCGGCTTGATTCCAAGCTTGGGGGAGATCTATAATACCTTGTAATCTATATTATAGTTTTAGCATGTTTACTTTATTGTACACATTTAGGTTTTATTTAAGAGCTTTTGCATTAGTTGCATCAACTTCATTTCCTCTTGTCCAAGAGAAGAATTATATCTGTTGAGTGTCGAGACTTTATGATATTCGAAGTTATCTTTTGATTTATGATTATTATATTATATGATTGGACTAGGTTGAGTGTTATGATACTTGTACAACTATTATTATTTTAGGGTATTCCACACTAATAAAGTATTGATTAAATTATGAGAAGTAAAATCTTGGTAGCATGTTATAGTCACAAGTTTGGATTATAAAATCCATAGTAGTGAGCATGATCATGTAGCTGTGCTAAAAAGGATAAGAAGGAAGGGAAGAAAGAGAAAGAGACAAAAGATTCGCCATCAAGAAAAATCTCAAAAGAAAAAGAAAGAGTACATGCTTATAAAAAAGAGAGAGAAGAGAAAAGAGAAGAGAAAAAGAGATGATCATGAATCTTCATTACTAAATCAAGTGTTCAACCATTTTTTATGATTTTATAATATATTCAATCAATAATAGCTTCTTATAATAGCATTAATACAAAAAGGTGTGGAAGCCTATAAGTCATGTGATGTGTAAATGTGTGATAAAGCTTCCGATATAACTCTACATCTGATATTGTACCCCTGTCTCAATTTTTGCCTCATTTATTGTAATGACTCGTGCCTCATAAACATGATGATCTTGTTCATAAGCCACCGTATTGCTCGGGGACGAGGGAAAGTCTAGATTGGGGGAAGTTGATGAGTCCAAAATGTGAGCATTTTTACTTAATGTTTTTGCACAAGTAGAGTAGGCTTTTTAGTATTTTACCGCGTTTGCGCGCACCTTTTTGTCTTTGTTTCAATAGGTTCTCAATTTACTAAGTCTTTAATGAACATATAAATTGAGACTATCATATTACACAATAATATGATATTTTTAAGTGATATAAGTCATTTTATGAATTTATCTTCGCACCTGAAAGAATTGGCTGCGTCCAGGAGGCTCCAGCCAGCGTAACGTCTAGTGGTATGGGCGAAGCCCGCCCGTACCGCCTGCCCGTACAACCCGGAGACAGGACCACCTTGTAAAACACTTCCTCCTCGCAAAAACAGATCACAACTCCAACATTCACAAAAACCTCCATCCACGATAAACCACACCGGAAAGGGATCTGAAGGAGAAACTTGGAGAAGAGCAAATCCTTGCTGCTGCACGGATTATCGGAGGACAATGCATCATCCCATACATCATAAACTGCTGCATCTCCATCACCATCTCTACCCCCATCTCCCAATCATTATATCTTGTTGTAATTCCAGATTCAACTGTGGTTTGCACTAGATTTATTCCATTACTTTTATCCATCCATTTGATTATAATGATGTTCTTGATTGCTTCCATGTGTGAGTAGTTCCCTTTGTTTTGGGGGAGATGAAGAAACCCTACCATTATTATAAAATGAAATAAAGATGATCTATTACTTGTGTAGAAGATCTGACATATCTATGATGTGTGTTTGATCTCTCCCTTTAGATGGTATGTGTAGTCGTCTATATATCATTTGCCTTCAGGTCTAAAGTAAGACAGTGAAACCCTTTGGACGTGCTTGGGTGCATTGTGCCGGTTGTTACTGTGACTCTAAGTACCGCTATCATCCAATGCGGTCGAAGGGGAAACAAAGAGAGATTTACTAAGCTAATTACGATATTCACGGGGAAACCCTTAATTGCGGTGGTCTGCATGGTGATTCGCTTCTACGCATTACAATGGTTATTTAGAGATGACCTCATTCTTGGCTCAACAAAGTAACTGCCTACGAGCCTTGGTAAACATCTTATTGTGGAACTCTCTCCAGACATATCATGACACAAGAAATAGATTATCCTAATTATGATTAATTACAACATGCTAGTGGTGTATCCTACACCCCCGAGAACATCTTAGCCCTATTGAGTTTAACCACCATTCTAAACACTCTTTTTACTTGTTTTGTTTTTACTTGTTTATTTACTTTCATGCATTTAAATAAAAAACATTTCAAACACCCATTTACTCGAAATCAAAGGCAGCTTACAAGTAACATTTGATAGATAGTTATGAGGGACATAAAGACCTCAACCAAATAGCTCTCTATGGGTTCGATACTCTTATTTTAAAACTAGCTACAATTGATATGTGCACTTGCAGTCATCACCCCTCTCTCTCCAATGAGTTTCCCGTCATGGCATACTCATTAACAACACCAATACACTAAAGCTCCATATGCTTGGCTCGGTGACCACTTTGACTTGAGAATTTTGCTATCTCTTAATTCCTACTTATCTTGCCTAGATTTCATCATTAATGTGTCCATTTGTGCAACGAAAGTAATATCCCGTTTAAACAAGGATAAAATTGGTTGTATTTTGCACTCATCAATCCGCCGCGTTGATAACTTTTGCAGGTAATATTTTTCTTGTATCATCCTTGTATTTTTATAGTGTAACCATACCTAGTCATTAACAACAACTTGCCTGATTTCACTACCATTTAAGGGTCTCACTATGGTTATGGATATCCACTCTTGATCCTCGTTTCTCTTCCCATTGATGCATGGCTAAGAAGGGTAACATGACATCTCACTTAATGCATCAAACATCCACCATACACCAACGACAACCTCCTTTCAAGTCTCCAAAGGGCACATACTATGAAGTCGACAATTCACATAATATCAAGAACAAGATTGATTGTATACTCATAAAAGTTAAGGAAAAATAATCTTATTTCAGTTGACAATAGTGTTAGGGTTTCTCCGACTCCCCCAAAACAACGGAAACTACTCATGCATGGAGGATACAAATATCATAATAATAATATAAATGGAGTTTGAAGGTATGAATAAATACACGTGCAGATCCGGGCTTATAGCTCCTATGCGACGTCTTTACATGGAATTGGAAGGAACACGACATCGTTGAAAAGAATAGCTCGCACGCGACACTTCTGAAGTGGCAAATAGCTCCCGTGCGACACTTCCACTTAACCCCACGAGACCGTGAACGAGTTCGAATCAGCTGAGCACAGTAGGACCCACAGCCTCTCCACGTCACGGCGGAACTCACCTGATGTCCACCTCATATCGTGGGACCCACCCTGTGGTTGAAGAGAGCCGTTGGCCCCGATCCGTCCCCGCATCCGAGCACTCCCGCCACCGTTCCAGCATCTCATCCCCTTCTGTTTTCTTCTCCGGCGAGCAAGTGCGGCAACGCCGGCGAGGGATGTCGAGCTCTGCTTCCTCCCACCGCTCATGGCCTCGGTATGGTGCGGTGCCGATGAGGAGGTGCCCCGATTGCCCCCGTACCGCGCCCCTGAAGCGGCTTGTCACATCCACCGACAAGAACGGCAACATTGGTCGGGAATTTGTGAAGTGTGAGAGCAAGCCCGAGCCGGGAAAGGTGAGATCTGAGTGTTCCGAGCGCCAATTTCTCGCTTTTCTTTCGAAATTTCATGCATTTCATCGAATTTGGGATTTAGGGTTCATCTCTGCGATTTCAGGAACTGCCAAAATGTGGGCATTTTGAGTGGCTTGATGAGTACATCGAGCGAATTGGGGTGGAGGTAGCATCCCGGGAGCTCGAAAACCCGTCCGTGGTGGAGCAATTGGGATGTGGCAACCCCATTTCCGCTGGTACTACGGTGGATGCGGAAGTGAAGGCCGAGCTAAAGAAGATGAACAAGCAACTAAGGCAAATCATCGAATTGAAGAAGCAGGACAATCTGATGGCCGTTTTTTTTTTGTGTAATTTCTCTCGGATTAGTTTATCTCCTCATCGTTAGTCATTAGACAGCGCAGTCAGTGTTCGAGTGATGCTTTGTAATGGATGTAATGGTCTATGTCTTTGGCTTGAATAAAATGCAACACAAATTCGGGCTAATTTTGAGCTGCTCTGTTTTCGAAAGCAGTGTTTCTTCAGTTTCGTCAGTTTCGTCAGTGTTCCTTTTATCAGTGTGCAGGGGGCGCCCGTGTGCAAGGGAGGGGGAGGGGTTGAAAAGTAAAAAAACAATTGACGAGGATTGAAAAAGGCCAGGCCCAAATATAACCTAGCCATGCCAAAATGGACGTATCCAGGCCCAATAGTAACTATATGTTGATTGGGCAAAAAAAATGGTACTCGCGTTACAATCTAAATAGGAACGTGTGAATCTGCAGATACTCGTGCTCAGGTTGCAATCTTTTTTTTTGCAAAAGTACATATATAAATGAAGTCCAAAGATATCCATTTAACTAACATAACTTGGGCGCTCCTTTAACTTATGTAAATATGTAAATGTCTTATTTGAAAATGAACCATGTGTTGTATGAACTTGTTTTTGTGTCTTTTGTTTTATACACTTGTAAATATATAAATATTGCACGAGTATTATATGAACTTGTTTTTGTGTCTTTTGTTTTATACACTTGTAAATATATAAATATTGCACGAGTATTATATGAACTTGTTTTTGTGTCTTTTGTTTTATACACTTGTTGTTTTGGGTGTTTTGACAAATGACAATACAATAAAAATAAAACACAGATTGCAATGAAACAAGGGATAGATAATATTGGGGGCCGATAATATTGGGATAACATTACTTATATTAGATAGATAACATTACAATAAAAATAAAAAAGTACAATAATATAGGGGAAGGGGCGGAATAGGCGTCCCGCCTAAACCCTGGGCTAGCCCCTAAACCCTAACCCCCTACTCCATCGGCGGTGGAGGCGGTGCCGGTGCAGCCGCATTCCGGGCCGCATCCCACGCCGCCCGCCTCTCCCGCTGTTCCCGCTTCCATTGCTCCTGCCGGAAGGCCCGGCCATTGGCCTCCCGTTGCTCCTCCTCCCACTGTCTGCGCCTTTTCTTCAAGGCGCGCTGGGCCGCCTTCTCCTCCCACTTGGCCATGCGAGCCTCCTCCCTTGCCTCCTCCTTCGCCGCCTTAGCCCAGTAGGCTTCGGAGGGGAGGTCGCCGCCGCCGGGGAGGTTGGGGACGGGGTTGTGGACGATGGGGCCCTGGTCTCCCCAGGGGCAGGGCGGGGACTTCTCCTTCTTGCCACGCTTGGGGCGGGGGCGGCGCGTGGGCTGCTCCCACCACTGCTTGTGGTCCGGGTGGTTGTCCTCGTCGCTGAGTTCTTCGTCGGAAGGGAGGCGGAAGGGGGAGGTCGCCATGGTCGGAGTGTTTGGGGGGCGGCTGGGAGGAGGCAAAGGGACGGGCTCGAGGTTGAAGAGATGAGGGGCAAGATGAGATGAGGAGGCAAAGGCGTTTTGCCTATTTATTGAGGGCGGAGCGTGAAGGGCGGCGTGGGAATCCAGCGTCGCGTTGGCGCAGACGCCGAGACGAGACGCGTCCCTGCATGCATGATCAATGCGAAAGAGACGGGAAGCGGGGCAGCGGGCGTGATCAATGCGAAAGAGAGAAAAAAATAGCTAGGATGCGACGCCCCCGCCCCTGCATGCATGCATGTGCATTAATGCGAAAGAGAGAAAAAAACGTCCAAGGTAGTTGTTCATTGGCACACGCAAGAAAAATCGGTGGGAGTAATATTGACTTTTTGTATGGCGCATGAACCAGATGGAAGTAAATTTGACTGAAGAAAGTTGTTCGACGTACACTTATTTAATGGGGCAGCGCTGTTGCACGTAAAATAGCTAGACTGCGACGCTAGAGGCAGCTGCTGCATGCATGGTGCAGCCCGCCCAGACGCCGAGACGAGACGCGTGCGCTGCGTTGTGTGTGGGAAGCGGGCGTGATCAATGCGAAAGAGAGAAAAAAATAGCTACGATGCGACGTACTGTAACCCCTGCACCGCCGCCCCCGACCCTGCATGCTGCATGCATGGTGCAGCCCGCCCCGCCCAGCGCCCCTCGCATGCCACGCTCGGTCCAACGGTCTCGAGTGTGCCAACGTTGTACGTTATATTTATTACATATTTTAGATTTTGATATTTTTCTGCTGGTCATAGTGACATGCATACTCCCTCTGTCCTCAAATAAGTGTACGTTTGGCTTCAAAATTTGTCCATAAAAAATGTACTTCTACCTTTCCAATGCACTTGGGCATCCACTATGTAGTCCATAAGGCTATCCACAAGCCAAAAAGTAGTCCATAAGACTGCCCTAAGACTAGTCATAGTGGGAGTAACTGGGCATCACCTATGTATAAGGTAAACTTTAGCCATAAGGTGAGACACATCTTCCTTGTAAAATCTTCCACTATGTATAAGGTGAACTTTAGCTATAAGCTGGGACCCACATGTCTCATCCTACATACTCATGCATGAGAGGGAAGAGAGAGTAAATTATTTTCTATTGCTTGTGGACAACCCATAAGCTTAAGGTCACCTACAAGCTTATGGACAACTCTTATTTCTTCCACTATGTATAAAGTAGACTACAAGCATTGCCACATAGGACTTAAGGTGTGGTTTTTTGCACATAGTGGATGGTAGTAACATGCATGTACATGCAATGCCAATTAGGCAAATTGGTGACATGGCATGACAATTAATGAAAAAAGAGAGAGAGGTAGTAACTTAGCTAGTTACCATAACATCACACATAACCAAGATCATATGAGTCTACAACCTAATTAATTAGCTCTTGCATGACACCATACATATGTTATCACCCACTATGAAGGTAGTAACATCAACTAGTAACATGTGCAAGTTACTAGTCTTAGTTACTTAGCACTATGACCAGCCTAAGGCTATCCACAAGCCAAAATAACATAGATGTGGTATCATGCAAAGTCTCATTTATTACAATGAACCTGAGGGGAGTAAGTTTGATTGGAGAAAGTTGTTACACGTAAACTTATTTAATGCGACGGAGGGAGTAAATACGCTGCAGCGCTGTTGGACGTAAAATAGCTAGACTGCGACGCTAGGGGCAGCTGCATGCCCGCATGGTGCAGCCCGCCCCGCCCAGCGCCCTCGCATGCCACGCTCGCATGCCACGCTGTTGCACGTAAAAACGATGAAGCCAATCAGATTCCAGAATCATCCATCCCACGGATCGCCAAGAGCTAGCCACGAAATCCTTCTAAGAGACGCCAACCAATCAGGTTGCAGAACAAGCCCTTCCACGGATCGCCCAGAGCCACCCGCGGAATCCTTCTAGAAGACGCGATCGGACGGCCACAGTGTCGCGCTAGGGTTAGATCTACGGTCCTCATTCGGCCTTAGGGTTAGCGGGGTTTAGGATGCAGTCAACGGGGTTTCACAAGTTTGACCAGACATTCAAATGTGCATAACTAATTCAAAAAAAATCAAAAAAATACAAAACCTTCGCATGGTGTCATGTTATGTCACATAGTTGTGAGGAAAAATATAAAACTTGGTCTATTGATCATATTTCAAAAAACCCTTCACAAAATGACCTATCTCCTCCGAGGTTTTCTGGCTTTCGGGTCAAATGACCAATGATATGGCTAGAATCAAGGCATAGTTTGTGATAATGTGCCCATATTTGGCATGCATGTCTATAATGGGATGACTAACAATGTTGTAGCACAAAGTTTTCCTTTTCGACGCACAGAAAAATCATTTTCTATTTTCTGAGTGCCGAAAGAGGGGGGGATTTGTGAAGCAACCACCAAATTGAAGTTTCAAAATGGTAACATCCTATTTTTCAAAAATACTAGACCACCTAGAATGTACAATTTCCCAACCTGAGTATCTCAAACCTTTTATTCCATCCCTGGTGAAAAAGACAAATCCTGCCGAATCGGCTGGAAGTGGGTAAGATATGAACTACAGGTACATGATTCCATGCTGCTGATTTTTTGTAAAAATAATTTTTAGGTTCACAACATGCTATTTCATCAGAGATCCAATGGTAGTTTTGCGAGCCTCAGCCCCTAGCTAAGAATATTTATGAAAACCCTTCAAGTTTGACCAGACATTCAAATGTGCATAACTAATTCAAAAAAAATCAAAAAAATACAAAACCTTCGCATGGTGTCATGTTATGTGACATAGTTCTGAGGAAAAATATCTAACTTGGTTTTAGAAATGGTCGAAAAAAAACTTGCTTAGAAATGGGGTGGTTTACCCTAGCTTTGGAGCCCATTTCTACCCCATTTTGGGTGAGGGTGAGTTGTACTTCACAAAAGGGATCAGGGTGAGGATGAGTTATATTGTACATATGAGAAAAACGTTGGAAGCTCATACAAACATAGAAAAGTGACATAGCTACATATGTTGAAATTCAAATTTACCATCATATTTGAATTTTGTCCAAATTATCAACAAGTGACAAATTATTATAATAACAAATGTTTACAACAACAAGTGCCAAATTATTACAACAACAAGTGTCAAATGTTTACAACAATAACAAATGTTTACAATAACAAATGTCTATTTCTTTTGGCTCTTCTTACCCCTCGTTTTCTTCTCCTTCACAAGTTTCACACCACACAATAGGTTTATGCTCTTCTTTTTCTTACCATTACCATCTGGCCTCCCCACAGCACGTCCAAGAGTCTCCTTCACCTCCTGCACCTCCTCAACAACCTCATGATCATGATCCAGAGCCTCAACAACTTGGTCAGTTTGCACCAGAGCCTCAACAACAGGCTCATTTTGCACCAGAGCCTCAACAACATGCTCATTTTGCACCAGATCCTCAACAACAGGCTCATTTTGCACCAGAGCCTCAACAACAGGCTCATTTTGCACTAGAGCCTCAACAACAGGCTCATTTTGCCCCTCATTTTGCACCAGAGCTTCCAAATCAGAAACGGTGTGCCCTAAAGCCTCAACAGTTTGCACATCATCCTCCAAAACAAGTTCAGATTGCACCTCAGTAGCACCAAACATGATCTGGTTAGTTCTCTTCTTTCTTTGGCCATTGATTCTTGCCCTTTTCACTGGCCAGCATTCGTCAACAACAAGAGGTGGGCCTTTTTCTCCACGCTTCCTCCTGAAAACAAGCAAGTTAGCTGGGGGAGAAAAAACATCAACAAGAAATGGGATAGATTTTGGATGAACATACTTTGGCTTTTCAGCAGTGTATCTGCACTTGGTAGAGCCAGCTCGGTGTCCAAGTTCTTCACAGAGTTTGCATCTATTCTTGTTACCTTTTGGGGCCCTTTTTGGCTTGGCATCTTTCTTTTCATCTTTCTTTCCCTTCTTGCTGCTCCCACCTTTCTCAAACCAAGCCTTGAATCTACTCTGCTTGGGCCTGCCAGCCTTTCTTTTCATCAAAGGAGGACACAAGGAGAATTGAATGTCCACTTCAGGCCACTGAGACTGATCTGTAAGTGCTGGAATTGGTGTTCCATATGCAGCCTTGAATTTTGCTACAGAATAATACTCATGCAAATATGGGTGCATATTTAGCTTGTGTTTGGAGGCCAAGAAAAGTATGGCATGCTCACAAGGCTTCCCAGTGTGTTGCCACTCAAGGCATGTGCATTCATGCAATTGAGTGTCAACAACATGCCTCCTGCCAGTCTTTGTATCTCTGACTTCAGCACCCCACAATGAGGATTTCTCAACACGCAAATGTGCAAGATTTCTGCTCCTGTTGACCACCTGCTGCACAACATCAGGAAGCTTATCTCCTTGAAGAACATCACCAAGCCTTCTTCTCAATTCCCACAACCTCATGATCATGATCCTGATCTGGTCAACCATGTCATGGACAGGCAAGTCTTTTAACTCCTTCACTTTGTTGTTGAAACTTTCTGCCAAATTATTGTTGATATGATCACATTTGATGGCAGTGTTAAAACCAGACCTGTACCATAAAAGAGAATGGTAGGTTTCCAACCATGTACAAAACTTGACCCTATCCTCCTCAGAGCATGCCGCCTTAATCTTCTCAAGGTGATATGAATGTGTCTGCCTGGTGTAAGATCTTGCTGCTGGCCACATGCGTCCAAAATCATCTCCTCTGAATTTTTTGATCAAATTCATCCACATATGGCCGAAGCACTCCCTCTGCTCAGCATGAGGGAAAACAATCTTCACTGCATTTTCTAAACCTTTACATGCATCTGTGTGCACTGCCAATGGAGAGACTGGCCCTATGCATCTTTTCAACTGCATCATGAACCATGTCCATGATGCCTCTGTCTCAGACTGAAACATGCCAATAGCTACAGGGAACATCCAATTGTGTCCATCTAAAGCATTGCATGCTGCTAGTTGACCATTCCACTTTCCAGTCAAGAAAGATGAGTCTATACTCAAATATGGACGGCAAACTGCTTTGAAGCCATCGATGCAAGGCTTTAAAGCCATGAAGAATTTAGAGAAGAAGACTTTCCCTTCAGCTGTTACCTCAGTATCTATCTCCACAACACTGCCAGGTGACCTCTTCTCTACTTCTGCTTTGAAGTTATAAAGCATTCGAAAGGTATTTGCCCAATCACCATATAGCTCTTTCATTGCCCTTTGCTTTGCCTTCCACACTGTAGTATAATTCAGCTTAATGGGGTACTGCTTTTCCAAGTCTATTTTCAGTCTCTTTGCAGTGTTGTTTGGTGTTGTGGCTAAAATGGGCTTGATCTTTTCTGCAACCCATAATTGTGATGTCATCTTTGTAACTGTTTGAGAACTTGTAATGCAAGTATGAGGTTTTGGAATTTGATTCACTCTTATTGTCCTTCCATCAGGTTGGCGTCTAGCAGATATATACCACTTGCAAGGCTTGGCACCACCATCATAACCTATGCATTTTGCATAGAACTTCTTTTTATCAGTCCACATAGTCTTGGTAGCAAACTCACGTTTGACTGCATATGTCCTGAAACACATCCTGAATTCATCCATGCTTGGAAACAATCTCCCAACTTTAATAACTGGGTCCTCTTTGTCATAAACTGTTACTAGCTCATCATCATGTGCATCATCTACAAGAACTGCAGCATTTTCCAACAACTCTAGATCTATATCTGCCTCTTCATCTCTTAAATGGTTGTCACCATCATTTGCAGCTTCATCCCTCTTCTTCTCCTTGTCTCTGTCATCTATAGGAATGCCAAAAAGCTTTGCCATTTCAATGTCATCTATTGGTGCAATGACCAAATCAGTGCGGTCATGTATCTCAACTGAATTCCAATCAACAGTTACAATCCTTTGTGCATTACCATCTGCAGCCTCCCCTTGTGCATTAGCATCATCATCCTCCACTGTTAACACTTCCAACTCAGTAAGTATAGGCATTACTTGCCTTTGTGCAGCCCAATCATCCTCGACCATCTGAGCAGCCAGCTTCGAGGCCACATATCCAACCCTCGAATCAGGTTTTAGATCAATGAGCTCTGCTAAAAACAGAACAGTTTTGCTTGTCCAACCGTTTCTCTCATCGATTTCATCAACTATATGTTCCCCTGTCTCAACCCTAACATAGTCACATTTGCAATCATCAAATCGTAACAAAGAAACTTCTTGCTCTGGCCCCCAAACCACACTATCCCCAATTTTTTCCACCATTTTCCTTACTGCCTCCTCTCCCATGTTTATTAGCTCTTGGGGATCAACATGTTCTAATTCCACCTCCCATTTAACAACCGTGTCTCTCTCAATGATCTGCGTGCTGCCATCAACTAAAACAGCCCTAGAGGGAAAGAAATTGATGCGAAATTCGAAGGTTTGGCGCGCAACATCGTCTCCCCTGTTTTTGGCGGGCACTGTGAGCTAGCCGAAGCGAACAGAGAGCTCAACCTTAGAGAAATTAAGTGCAGAGATACGGGATATACCGATTAGAAGTCCCCTCTCCATGCTCCATATCGTTCCCCCTCGCCCCGTTCAGCACACCCTCGCCTCCACAATCTAGCATCAATGGGCACGCTCAGATCTCGAATTGAGAAGAATGGGAGAGGAATTAGCTTTCAAATGGCACTCACCACCTTCGTCGTCGAACGAAAGCGCCGCCGCCTAAATTAATTGCCGTGCCGCCGCCGCCGCCGGCGCCGAGAACGATGGGTGAGGTCCGCCGCCACAGTCGGGGAAGCTACAGTCAGTGTTACGCGCGCTCTCGGTCGGAAGCGGTTGGTTTGACTGGCTGTCCCAACCAACCGGTTTGGCTTAACCCTAATATTGGAACAAAGTTAAATGTGTCCTTACGACCGATTTAAGGCCCGTGTGGCCCTGGGATATTAGTTGCCTCACATCCGTCGCATGCGAGCTATTCTTTTCAACGATGTCGCTTTCCTTCCAATTCCACGTAAAGACGTCGCATAGGAGCTATAAGCCCTGCAGATCCACACTAAGGTTTGAAATTACAACTAGATGGATGAAGAGAATGGTGATGATAATGGACATGTCGCGACTAATGATGAAGATAGATGCCTCTGCCCCCAAGATCTGAACTACGGTGGAGATGGATGTCCATTTGTGAGTTTTTCCTCCATATCCCTTTTAAAGATGAGTTTTTATGCTTCGCGGCTTCACTGTGCGTCTAACCTCTGATCTGGTGTCACGAGGTGAAAGTTTTTGCCGAGGCGGTTTCATAGAGCTATGGTATGACTCCACGTTATGGTCACCCCTAACCGTACCATCGGTCGTTAAACCTTCAGAACATCTTATTTTGTTTCTTTTCCCCTTTGTATTCTTTCCAGGTGCATGGATATTTGTATGCAAGGTTTTTATGACTTCCAATCAACATATTTGCACAAAAAATGTTAACTTTAATTTATTGTCTATTAGCCTCCTTAGACCTTGATCCCTTGTGAAATCAACATAAAAAATTAACTCGAGCATGGTAAAATATCCAAATCCTAACACTACTAATGAAAAAAAAAATAAGATAAAACATGATCAAAATACACTTATCGACAATGTCGGTAGGAGACGCTGTTGGGTAAAGAGCGAGAAGGAGAGGGGAGAGAGGGAGCATGTGCGAGCCAAAGATGCTTGTTGTGGGGGTTGAATCGATCAAGTGATTCACGAAGACATACTACCAAATATTGTTGTTTCGGTATTGAACTTGATCGATGATCATACCATAACATGGCATATGTACGGTATACCTTAATTATTTAATCTCAAAATTACCTCAATCGGCACATTGCCAAATTTCCCTCTTTGAAATTTTGGAGAGACTGATTTTGTAGAACAGGTGCTTAGGCCAAAAGACGGTCTAAACATACCCATGAATACGCTCGTGGTGTAACATTATTTTCCATTTACCTCTGGTTAGACTTTTGAAGGCAGAAAAGGATGCCATTATCCGGGGGATCGAACGCTCCTCGTGCGTCCGCTCGCCGTATGCGCGCTGCACCGCGTGCTCGCTCACGTGCCTGATCCGCCCACGCCACCGTGCTCCGTACCTGTGCCGTTGCGTCCTAAGCCACGCGTCCCACCCTCGCGGAGTAGCTTCCCTGCACCGCCCTCCCCCACCCTCGTCGGAGTAGCCTCCCTGCCCCGCTGCCTCCCCCACCCTCGCCGGAGTCGCCTCCCTGCACCCGTGCAGGAAGGCAAGGAGCGCCCTAAATTTGTGGCGCCATGGAGTCCACGGCGGACGTGCTCCTCTGGGAGGAGCGGCCATGACTTCTACAACCACACCGTAGGATTCCGCAGCCATGGCCTCCAACGACGTCTAGGCAACCTAAGACGTATGAGCTTGCTACAACTGTCTTCAGCGTTTGCTACTTATATTGACCTGTCTTGTACATATGTTGTCTGTCGGTGCTACGGGCATTTGCTATCTTAAAAAAAATTATGCTACATATTCATTTTTGTTTTGCTACTTTTGCATTTTTTTTTGCTACAACCACTCTATGATTTTGCTACGAGTTATCCTGCGAGGTCTCCGCCGAGATTGGATTTGCTACATTAGAAAATGTTTTTGCTACATACGTTTTGTTATTTTGCTATAATAGTGTAATGTTTTTGCTACATGGTCTTCTGCAAAGTCTACCGGCGAAAGTCTCTGACGAGTCTCTAGGGAGGTCCAATCTACTACATTAGCATCACTTTTTGCTACAGAGTCTTCGGCAAGGTCTTCGGCAAAGTCTCCAACGAGCTATTCTTTTTTTTCAAATAAACCTTTTTTACTACATATAGCAAAAGCAAGACATTTTATAGCAAATTTTAAATGTTTTGTAGTAAAACCAGGATTTTGACCAAAATATGGATAACCCATAGTTGGCTCATGACCAAAACAATGCCACAAATTAAAAGACTACCTTCCTAAATAAATAATGGCAACACGTGAGCTTTGGGATGCTGAGTGCGGGGAGCTCCTATATATCGACCTCGTCGGTTTATAGCCCGCACCGCACACCCCTTATGTGTTTTTTTTGCACGATCCATAGACATAATTCGATTCTTTTGGCAATGTGTTTTTATGTTTTCGTTGGTTTTTAGGTTTTTGTCAGGTTTTCCGTTATTAAAAAATGTTCTATTTTTAATGTTTTGAGAATTTCAAATCTGTACGTTTCTTAAATTTTTTCTGTTTGAAAACTAAACATGTTTAAAAATCGAAATCTAAACTATTCTCAATTTTGAACAATTTAAAAATTTAAACAAATTTTGAATTTGAATAAATTTCAAATCAGAACATTTTTCAAGAAATATTTGAAAATAAAAATAAGAAAATAAAATCGTAAAAAGTAATAGTAAAAATAATTCATAGAAGAAAAGAAAAAAATAAAAAGCATAAAAAAGGAGAAGCATAATGACCCACTTGGTCGGCCCATACATCGTGTGAGAGCAATGGCATTAGTATAGCCGGCTGTTGGCTATAAGAAATGTCCACATCATTTATAGTCAAGCTAATAACCAGCTTATACAATAGATAATTACAAATTATAGTAATTTATTAGTAGCATGACCTATTTTTCACTCTCATATGATGCCTAGGAACACGCGCGGTAGCTGGCTCTTAGCCAAGAGCCCACTCATTTTCTCTCTTCTCTTCTCTCTCCTCCACCTAGACTAAGATATACTATTTAATTGCTTATAGCCTGCTTACATCAGCTTATTATACTTGCTCTGAGATGTGCGGGACATTTGGTAAATGTGGGATGTGCGATACATCGGCAGATACCGAGGAAGAATCCTATATTCAGATTTCGTAAATGTGTTTAGATTTTCAAAAATTGGCTAGATTTTGAAAATGTGCAGATTTTTAAATGTATTTAGATTTTAAATTTGTTTGAATTCCGAAAAGGTCAAATTTGAAAACCGTTCATGATTAAAAACATTCAATTTTCAAAAGTTCAAATTTGAAAATTATTCAGATTTTAAAATGGTCAGATTTGAAAAGTTTAAATATGAAATTATTCAAAATTTAAAATTTTGAATTTGAAAAATTGTACAAAATCACATTTTTTTCGGATTTAAGAAGAAACATGCGGCAGAAAAACCGTACCCAACTAATCCGACAAACCAGAGCAGAAAAAACGAAAAACCGGAGCAGAAAACCGTCCAAAACTAGAGTAGTGTTGTATTTGGGCCGGCCCATCTAGCTTTTGCGCGTTGCCGGGGCGTAAACCGTCCCGCAACGAGCGGGAGATAGCTTTTCCTGGAAAGACCGCTCGCGTGATCCCCGAAGCATGCGGCCCAGCACAAAAAAAGCCTTGCATGCCGGCACCCTGTACTCCGTTCCGATTTTTTTTCCAGTCGCGATCCGAGCGGGCCACCGGGAGAGAGAAACCTGCGGCAGAAAAATCGTACTCCCTCCGTTTAGAGATACTAGCATAAATGCTCGTGCGTTGCAACGGGAGACAAAAGGAAGCCATGCTAGTAAACGTGTGCCAACAAAGCCATGTGCCACCATCCCCACTTCATCCCACTTTGCTAAGGCTTTCTTCTCTCATAGGGCGTATAAGTCAATTTGGAGCGGGGAGGGGGAGAGGGATGAGCGGCAGTCCTCCAACACCGTCTACGCCTATGATTTGACACAACCTTGCATATGCAAAGATATAAATTTTTCATCATCTCAATGTATTAGTAAGCACATTTCCATGCATGAGGAGGCAAACCTCTTCACTATTTAATAGAATGTAAGAAACCTAAATAAATCAATTTTTGGCTTGGAGAACAATGAACAAAACAAATAGTTGCTTGGCTTCTCTGGAACACAGGCTTTACAAACACAATATAGTTTATTACAAATTGCTTGCTTAAGATTATAGCAGGGGAACAAATGATGCCGGTATTGATGTTTTAGCCCCTGGGATACAGCTAAAAACCTTAAGATGCTCCATGTGAATCGGTCATTGGGACTAAATTTTACTGGGCGACCAAGCTTTAGAGTCAGCCAATAATACTGTAGCGGCAAGCCTGCAAGCTTTCTGACAACTTTGCATCCACCTTGGTCATGTAGTAAATTCAGATAAAATGGTAGATATATCCTAAATATATCATCCATTCACGGGCAATCTGAGATGATTTAAATGTAAACTCATTATTTATCATGCAATGTGACCATGGAGTAAATTCAGAGGGGCAAAACGGGTTAGCAGTATCAATACAAATACCAACGACGGCTTACCTAATAAAGTGACTGCATGGAATTTCTTAAAACTTCCAATTGCATCATACTAATTGGATGGTTCATAAAAAAACAGAGCAACTAACAATTAGCAAAGAGCACCAATTCTCTCTAACACAAGCAAGCCAGAAATTATGAGTAGTAGTGGAATACATGTACACTCCATTCTCTGCATACATCACTATTACATAAAATTGCATTGGAGTTGAGCTAATTAGCTTGTCCTAATAAGATATGATAGGATCACTTGTAAAATACCATGGAACTAAGCGGAGAACTTGATTAATTTTACACACGTTTTCTGCTTGATTCAGTAGTAAGTTTATAATTGACCAGTATGGTCAAGCAAACTAAAACTGTTAATAATCCAAGAGCCTTCTAAAATAATAATTTTAGAAATTCAAACGAGAAGTTTATAATTTAATTCAAAGCTTTAACGTATTCAAATTACCCTCTTGAATTGGTTTTTGAATAAGCAATGAACCAATTGATCCACGTTGCCTATTTTGGCAAATGACTAAAATATATAGCATTAGATGGGAGATCAGAATTGTATGAGAGAGAAAATAATGCTTCCATACAAATTGATGTTTGACTATCTATTAATCCTCCTCTTTTCTGCATGTGCAAGATGCAACACCGAACTCCAATGGCTGCTGCAGATCGGCATCATGGTCGGGCTCTTACTGGTTGATGATGGCAGCCGCATCACATGTCAGCCGGGAAGGAAACCACTGCATGGAAACCATTAACTTATGCAAGGAGTGGCAGGCAACCGTCCAAGACACGAGCCTCCAGATTATTGTAGATGGCGACCAGACATCACGACCAGAGTAGAAACGCTCAAAGGTAGGCACCGTCGCTAACTACAGAGGGGGCAATATAGGACTCGACAAGTAGAGGCATCATAGGATCATAGTAAGGAAGAAATTTGCTGCAGGCTGCAGCAGATCACGAGAGAAGCTCCAGCGGTGGAGGAAGTTGTAGATCCATCACCTAGACCAGAACTAATATCTACATCGAGTAGTTTGAGCAAAATCACAATCTAGATGCCTCAAACCAAAATTACTCTAGAAGGAATTACATAACCATACCACCTTGGCCTGGCGCTGCTCCAGCACGCCATCCTCCACGGGAGTGTCAGTGCAGTCAAACTGCGTCTGGAGGGGCAACAGGGACTCTTTTCCCTGCCACCACCGTTGTTAGCTCCGCCTCCGTCCGACCCCATCTGCCCGCGCTCCGCCGCCGTCTACGTCGCGGCCGCCTCTCACTCAGCACCGCTGCAGCCGTTTCGTGTCCTCCTCCATGGAGCTTAGCGGAGACGGTGGTACGGGGCCTGAACCAGGGACGGCTCGACATCGACGCCCTGCCTCTGCTGCTTAGCGAGGCGTCGTCCCCGTCCTTCTCGACGACGTCCGCGTGCTGCCCTGTGCTTCGGTGCAACGCCCGCTTCCCTCCTCCGCGCCTGCATAAGCTCCACTCCCGGGATCCGCAGGGAGGCGCAAGGAAAGCGGTGGCGCCGTGCCGGGATATGGTGGAAAGATCTGGTACGGGAGGATCGATATTGGAGATTGGGGATGGTATCCGTCGCTAGAAAATAACAGAAAACGTTTGGTTAGGGCCGGGTGGACATTCGAGTCTTTTTAGACTTATGGGTACCATTGGTGGGTAATATACGGTTTTGTGAGAGGGTAAAAGAGTCTAAAAAAGTGTTGGACCGGAAGGAACACTTCGTGCTTTATTATTACTAGGAAACAGACCCGTGCGTTGCAACGGGATAGAATCATCTAATCATAAACTGAAAAAGACGTGTACTGGATCTTCTGTGTTACAATCGGATATGAATCTGAATCCATGCATGCTCACCTAAAATTGGACAGAGTAATAATCTCTTAAACTAACATGTACTCCTTCAAGATATTCAACACTGATTACTTCTCATGGTACCACTCAGACAATTGGCTAACCATGTACTATTATAGATTAGTAGATGCCTCGATTTCCTCTCAAAGAAAGAATGCTTCATATAATAGCTTTAGGAAATCGTATAACGTACATGCAGTTGATTAAGCTGTTGAAGAAAACAAACAGAACACTGCCACAGTCCCAGGCGTCGTGCAAAGTTCTGGTCCATCAGCCGATGCGCTTCGTTGGCCAGTAATGACGCATAGCTGCTCTCACCGGCGGCCGAAGCCGGTAGGCGTGATTAATGGCAATGATGCGCAGCTGCTCCCACCGCTGGTCGGTGCTCATGTGGGCAAGCAAATGAATAGAAAAGCAGGGAAGAGGAGCAACTTCCATGGCAAGAAGATACCGTCCATGAATCTGATCTTGCAAGTGCTCATGTGGGCCAGCAGATGTCTTCCTTCTTCGATCCTCCTACTCCTCCATGAATAGAAAAGTAGTGAACAGGAGTACTTTCGTGGCGAGAAGATACCGCCCATGAATCTGATCTTGATGTAGATGAGCATGAGCTTGAGCTTGCTGCCATCTCCTTCTTTTCATCAATGCTGACTGCTCCTCTCATGTGGACGCCTTGTAAGCCTTGCTCGAGCCTCGAGGCATGGTTGAGACTTACGCCGCAGGTAGCCGGCGGTAGGGCAAGCCTGATTAGCTGTGCGGCTTCTTCTAGCCTCGATCGGAATCAACGGAGGGGCAAGCACAAGATAGGGACCTCTTTGTTTTAAATATTAATTTGAGCACTCGTGTACAATAGGGAGTCTCAAATCGTGTGTGACATGGAGACAGGACACGCAACATAAAAAAACAACATATCGTAATTGGTAAACTATCCAGGTTTCCTGCCCATAGGTTTATTATTTTACTTACGAGTGGCGTTGGTTGTAATATATGGTTTGGTGGGAGGACAAAACGGTCTAGAAAAGAGTTGGACCGGAAGAAACACTCCGTCCTTTATTATTAGGTATAGATAAGATGTTTTAGATTTGTGAAAGAGATGTATTTAAACATTTTTTAGTGTATATGTTTAAATGAATCTAGATACTAAAAGATGTCTAAATACATCAATCTAAAACATCTTATATTTCCAAACCGAGAGACAAACGAGAGCAGAAAAAACCACAGAAGAAAACCGTCCAAAACTAAAGAGAAGTGTCGTATTTGGGCCGGGACAATTACCTTCGCGCGTCCCCGAAGCACACCTTCCTGCAACGAGCGGGAGATAGGGTTTTGGCGTGATCCCGGAAGCACGCGGCCCAGTACAGAAAACGGCCGAAAGCATTGGTCCCGGCACCCTTATTTTTTTTCCGAGTCGTGATCCGACAGAGCGAGCGGGCCACCGGGAGAGAGAAGTCCGTCCACCCACGCGTTGAAGAGACGTGCATTACTACGACG
This sequence comes from Avena atlantica, assembly GCA_910589765.1. Lineage (NCBI taxonomy): Eukaryota > Viridiplantae > Streptophyta > Magnoliopsida > Poales > Poaceae > Avena > Avena atlantica. Next base: position 357,344,000 of record OU342734.1, on the reverse strand, counting down.
AGTCCACCACCACCACCGTAACGAACTCCACATTTTTGCAGCAAAAAACCGAGGCTGCTTTTTATGAGAAGCAAGGCCGTCGCAGCCACAGATACCGTAATAACCGTGGCAGCGCGATATTTCGATACGAAAGCATCTCTTTATCCGCTCCGCATCCCTGCTTTGAGAGGGAGTCCTTTCGCCACCACACCATACCACCTCCACCGGAATCGGAAAGGCGAATGGGACGGCAGCCCGAAATACGCAGAAGACTCCGATCAGAGTCCATCCGACGGCCGGCATGAGATCGATCGGCCGGAGCCTGCTGCAAGCGACAAGGCGGGGGCCGGAGTTGTAGAGCCACAGCCACGACACGGGTACGGCGAGACGGAGTCCCGGCCTCGGAGAAAAGACGGAGAACAAGTCATCAATCAAAGATTAAAAAAAAAGAAATGGAGACGAGAGGGGCTAGCTCGACGCGCTGTGTGGGCAATATATATGACCCGCGCGCCCGCGACGCAGAGGGCCCCCGTCCAGCTTCCACCACCACCACCAATCTCGCGCCGAAGTATAACAAGAAAAACGATCGGACTCTCTTCGTAGCCGCAGGCAGAGGGAGGCAGCGGGAGCGGCACAACTGAACACACGAACGAAGCGGAGCGGAGCGGAGATACGCGCGAGCGAGGAGGAGAGGAGAGGAGAGGAGAGGAGGAAGGCAAGTGGTTGGCGGCTGCTGTCAGGTGAGCGGGCGCCATCCGTGCCGCATCTCGTCACACGCTTGTTGCTGCTGCCACTGGCCGCTGCCGTTCTTCTTCCTGTGTGTTCCGCCGTGGGGAAATTAAGTTGGAGAGGTGACCGATCGATGGGCGCCGTGGCCAATGCAGGGGCGTTCCACGGGCGGTGCGGCGGCCGGCAGAGGGCGTCGGCGGCGGCGGCGGGGATGGGGGTCTACGAGCTCGTCCGGAGCGAGGACGCGGCGGGGCCCGCGGTGGATCTGGAGGCCGGCCGGTGCCGGCTCTCCCCGCCGGCGGCGACTACGGCGTCTCCGGCAGCAGCGCCGCCGCGGCAGCGGCTCGTCTCGCTCGACGTGTTCCGAGGGATCACCGTACTGGTACGTCCCGCCAACAAACAAATCTCTCGCTGCATTTTTCTTCTCAATACTATTATTCCGTTTCCTGGTATCACATCTTTCTCGCCCGGCCCGGCCGTGCTATGCAATATTCGTGACATCTGATGCGAACCGAAATCGAAGAATTGCTTCCCTGCGTGGGCCTCGGCCTCCTCTCCGCCGCGAACGAACCAACGATTTCCTCCATCACGGGATTCGTCTCGGGGACAACCCGAAACACGCTTCATGAATCATCACGCACAACTGAACATGGTGGTGGCGCTAGTACAAGTGACTTCTTTCTTACTACCCTCGTTTCCCTTTTTGTCTGCACTTAAACCAAAAGAAACCAGAGTTGCTGCTTAAACCAACCCTGCCCATCATTAGTGCAAGCTTTTTTGCGAGCATCAGGGAACATTACCACTGGCCATCATTAGTACTAGTACAAGCTTCTTTTAGCTTCACTGAACATTACTACTGGCCAGCGAGGCGCGTACGGATCGTCATGACTGGTCATTGCTGCCACAGACCTACATGATTGTCGAGCCCTGGCCCATGGCACTTCTTATTCAAGCAGCAGTGCCTGTGTTTCTTTCCTTGTCTCTGCTCTGTAGATATTCAGATAGCCATCGTAGTTGTAGCCATGCATGGACACAACACATTAGATCATCACCAACGACAGTTAACTTCGACAACGCATATATCTTGATGATGAGATATGCTTCTTTAGAACTGATGATGCCATTAACAATTACCGCCCTGGCTCATCTAATTCTCAAGAGTTAATCCCGTCCCATCACCCGCCAAACTATCAGGATTCGAACCGTCGGTGCTAGCCGGTGGCCCACGCTGTTACTAATACTACTGTATAATAAGAGTATTAAGAAATGGCCTACTTGCCAGCGTACGGACATTCTCCATCTGTTGGACCCGAAATTCTGCACGGCAGAGTTCATGCGTTTTCAGATTATTAGTATAACGCGTTGTTAGTATTCGCTTCCGTACCTGAACTCGTTGGATACGTACTGGAGTAGTATAAACAAGAGTAGAATGTCAACTCTAATTCGGCCGTCCATATGTCAGCTAGATAGTTAAGTTGATGAGCGCATCATGTACCTTCATAATTGGTGTTTATAAAAGGATACATCGTGTACGCTTAGATTCAGCTGAAATGATCCGGAACTTCTAATACTGGTAGAAAAAAAAGATTAGTAGAGATCAATACTGTACTATATATCCTGTAGCTGTAGCAGCTACGTGTGGGCATATATACAACAAGCTGGTAGCAGTATGCAAGATTCAGACGGTGATCTGTATTAGAGGTGTGTTGCGGTTGGCCGTTTTGATCGGATTTGGCCTTGTGGGCAGAAAAAGGGTGAAGAATGTTAGGTAGGTTCCCATTTGTAGCACTTGGACGCAGGAGAGCGTCGCATGTGTGCAGGTGTGAGGATTACGTTGGGCATCGAGCGAGACCCGATGGAGGCAATATTCCGTGTCCGCATGCGCGGCGGCGGTTGGCACCTCCACGTCGAGACAAGTCCGAGAGACGAGCGGCGCCTTTTCGCATGTGACGCGCTCCACCGCGCGCCGGGGAGACGCGGGGAGGGAGGCTGGCCCGCGAGGGATCTATCGATCGATCGATCGATCCGCCGATCACGCTGCCTTTTCACATCACGCGGTGGTGGCGTGCAGGTGTCTGGCTCCGGCGGTGACCCTCTCCCGGCGTGCCACACCAAGTCGCCAACTGCCAGGACCCGGGAGCCCAAGCGGGCGAGCAGGGCCGGGCAGCCAACTTCTCGTGTCGTGGTGGGTGGTGCGACGCTGTCTTGCCCTGCTGGTTGGTGGGTGACTACTGAATAGGTCCTGGCAGATCACCACGTAAACACGCGGAGACTTGCTCCAGTCAGCCGGCGTAGACGGTAGACCCATGGCGCACGCACGCACGGCCGGTGTGATCGTACGTGTAACCTGAGGACGAAGTCCACCCGTACGCGTATATGCCCGTACGTCGTCGCTCCACCGACAGCCGCTGCCCTACATTTCTTCCATTTGTCTTGTTTTGCTCCGTTGCTTGACTCGGTCGCCATGCATGCCGATCAGCCACCGTGCACGCACGCGCATCGATAGGCAAGGCATCGATAGGCAAGGAGAAAACAAGAGCAGGCGTCCTTGTCACACTAGCGCAACCGTGTGGGTGTTGACGGTGCGCGTGCCTGCCTGCCTCAGACCATCACCATTCGATCACCAGACGGCCAAGATAACATAGTTTTTGAGATCCATATGCATGGTCGATCTCCAGCAGCAGCTCGAGAACGGCACTTCCTACGGAAAAATAAACTAACATCATCCGTCCGCTAATAAGCTTGAGCCCAAGCGCAGAAAGGCTACTAGCACTTGACCTTTCTGATGGCATGCATCGTCAGAGGGAGAAGTACGTACGAGTGAACCACTACGACTAGTAAAACAAGAGCAAATGTCGGTGTCGTGCTACCACGCACGGCGCGACTGTGTGCGCGGTGACGGTGGTGGGCATGCGGCAAGTTATCCTGTCAACCTCCACTACATGTTTGAACCCAAGTGATAGAAAGGCAAGCAAACCCTTTGATGTCAATTCACAAAAGAAAAAAAAAAACCTTTGATGTCATGCATGTGGTCGATTCATGGCCCTGTTTAAGCCAAGCCTTGGAAAGTTATGACAGTAACCTAATTAGGTGAGACCTTTCCCTCGGGCGTTCATCGGTCCAGATATGAAAGAGTAGCTAGATAGAAAAGCAGCAGGCATGGATGGCACGATAATGGTGTGGTGCCGTGGTACTGTACATCTTTAGCGGAGAGATCTGAAGGTCACATCCTGTGTAGCCCGCCCAAACGTGGCAGATGGTAACACCCCACCCAACCAAGCAAATCTTTTCTGGGAAATTAAACATGGCTGTCCAGTCGGTCGAAAATGACAGATCTCTCTCTCTCTCTGTGTCAAGAGTACCACACCTCCAATTCCAAGTGGTTGGCTAGCTCTAGCCCATAGTAGCCTTAGCTTGCTGCAACTGGCCATGCCTTGCCTTGTCTCAAAATCGATCGTCAAGCAACCCATCCATGGATCGTTCCGCTTTCCTATCCCAGACCATACCAGATAGCCTAGTAGTTAATTATGGATTGGTGGACAATGGCGTGATGGCCAATGTCACACAATGCTACGCCTTGTTTTCTTGGGTTGCCGCCCCACTCCGTTTCGTGCACTCAAATTCACCGCTGCCTGCCTACGCGCTAAAGTGAAAGCTAAGCCAAATGCCACGGCAGATCGATGCACTAGCTAGCTAGCAAGCTGTTTAATTAGTTAGGTTACAGTCGCTGTAGACCGTCTCCGGCGATTCATCTCTGCTTTTATCGTCTGAAGTTGTAGCCTTGCCTTGCCTTGTACACGTACGTGGGGGTCTCAGCTGGAGCGATCCATTGGAGTCTTTGGAGAGAAGGTTATTTGTTGGCTGGAATCACGGCTTAACAGCTACGTACGGATCGTGATCATCAAAAGCAAAACCGATTCTGCACTCCACTTCGGCACGCGTTTGCTAGCTTGCAGCTGGTTCTTCGATTCCTACTTACTTCCCACCATACGACACGTTCCATCTTGGCAGTGTCCCGTTTCGGCCGCATTTTCCATCTTCGTAATGATAATGAAATGGCACGCACAGCCCTTGCGTGTTCTCAAGGGCAAGAGAGAAAGAGAATGACAATACCAAACCGTGGGGAATTCATGTTGTGTCGGGCACTCGTGTTTGGTAGTGTCGGGTTGATGTTGCTGATCGGCAATGCCTAACGCCTCTGCGCATGCTTCTTCTTCAAACTTACACTCTTGTCCGATTTTCTCGTCGGTTTGTTTATTATTAATCCCGGGGCTAGCTTTCTCCGTTACTGCCGGTAAAAAAAAAGAATATTGGCTTTCGAGGTGAAATGCATCTGGAGATCGAATCTGATGCAGAGCCAGACGGCCGTATATATATATAATGTGAAGTTGTGGTTACCACTTATCAGCATCGTGTTCTTTTTGTTTCCTCAAAACTTTCCTCGAATATTTATGGCTATGCTCTGATGCAACAACCATGGACTAAACAATAGCATTGGTTATGTGGAGGCTATATATGTTATTATCTGTTTTGCTTTTGTAGCATGATCGGATCTGGTCTGTAGCCAGCAAGTAGGGGATTGCTCACTGGCCTCCCATAGATTTAGAGAGGTTTATTCTGGCCAGTGGAAAGTAGTACCACCTGCTCGTCTAAGTGCTAGCCACTTTGTCGAAGTTTTACTGGTCCCGAGTCATTTTAATTAAAGTCTTTAGGTAAAAGGACAAAACAGAAACAGCTCTATGTACTGCACTGAATAGCAACTAAGGTTAACTGTTGTTTTTCCTTCTTGCTGCGCAGCTCATGATCATAGTGGACGACGCTGGATCATTTATTCCGGCAATGAACCACTCCCCCTGGGACGGTGTAACGATAGCGGATTTTGTCATGCCTTTTTTCCTTTTCATCGTTGGGGTCGCTCTAGCTTTGGCGTACAAGGTACGATACACACTGATAACAACAAGGACGTGACATGTACCTTCCATCTCTGAATCTGTGTGACATTAAACGTGCTGTCATCTTGTGATGCAGAGAGTGCCGGACAAGTTGGAGGCAACTGGGAAGGCAACGCTTCGGGCGCTGAAGCTGTTCTGTGTTGGTCTTGTTCTGCAAGGTATTAGGATGGCGATTGATATTGTTCTTGAACAGAACGACGTTACAGCTAACTTGAGAAGATGCTGGATGCTGATAATTTCTCTTGCTGCTGTGAAACACAGGTGGATTTTTTCATGGTGTTCGTAGCCTGACTTTTGGGGTTGATGTTACTCAAATACGTCTGATGGGTATACTGCAGGTAAGAGATACTATACAATAGTACATAATTCAGCAGCATCAGTACAACTACGATGTAGGATTACTAAGATGTGTATCTCCTTGGTTGCAGAGAATCGCAATAGCTTATCTTGTGACAGCGCTATGTCAGATTTGGCTCAAAGGAGATGATGAAGTAGAATCTGGGCTTGATTTGATCAAGAGATACAGATATCAACTGTGAGTTTATACAATAAAGAGTTCACATTTGTTTCTATTTGATCCACATGACATACGAGTTACAGTAGTAAGTGCTAGTTGTGCTTTTTCTGAAAAATCATTCACCCTTGTTCTGCTAGACTCGTCGGCTTGCTCATCACAATAACCTACATGGCACTCTTGTATGGTACCTACGTTCCTGACTGGGAGTATCAGATATCCGGTCCTGGTTCCATGGAGAAAACGTTCTCTGTAAGTTCCGCTTTCACTTTTCTTTCTTCATGCTTCAGAAGATACATCCTCTGTTCAATAATGTAATATATTTTGGCAAACTTAATTAGTTTGACAGAACATACTACATTATGGAACAGAGATGGTACCCCGCAGTGTTATGACAGAGGACCTAATGAGCTTATAAAATCATAAACTTATATCAGGTCACATGTGGTGTACGAGGTGACTCCGGGCCTGGTTGTAACGCGGTTGGCATGATCGACCGCAAAATCTTAGGAGTCCAGCATCTGTATGGTCGTCCAGTTTACGCGCGATCCCAGGTTCTAATGATGTGCACAACCTTGCATAATTTCTACTTGTCATGTTTATTCGGTGGAATAATTGTTCTTTCCTGTGACAGCAATGTAGTATAAATTCGCCGCAAAACGGGCCACTCCCTCCCGATGCTCCCTCATGGTGTCAGGCGCCTTTTGATCCTGAAGGGCTTCTCAGGTCAGTAAAACCCTTCGTGATTGCTTCAACATTTTTTTAATAGGGTTTCAACATGTATCATTTTAATCTGTAATAGGAGTTTCGCGAAACATAATTTCTGACCGTTGTTTTTTACCACACTCGCCAGTTCTGTGATGGCCATCGTTACCTGCTTGATCGGTCTCCAATTTGGGCACATCATTGTACATTTTCAGGTATAATGTCTGCTTGCAATGTTTAGTTTGTTGAGGACTTACCTTGTGGATAAACTTAACATGTTTTGAATTCTTTTTCTCTGCCCTGAACTGAATTTCAGAAACACAAGGAAAGAATCATGCGCTGGCTTGTACCTTCCTTTGGCATGCTAGTCCTGGCCTTCGCACTGGACTTATTCGGTAAGGACCTCGTTAAAAGAAACACTCCTATCCTAAATAATACTCCGGGCAATGACACTGACGCCGAATCTCTTCAGGAATGCCAATGAACAAGCCACTCTACACCGTAAGTTACACTCTCGCCACCGCTGGCGTGGCGGGGCTCCTCTTTGCTGGGATCTACACGCTGGTCGACCTCTACGGGTACCGGCGGCCGACCATCGCCATGGAGTGGATGGGGATGCACGCCCTGATGATATTTGTCCTTATCGCGTGCAACGTCCTGCCCATGTTCATCCATGGCTTCTACTGGGGGGATCCCAGCAACAACCTTGTAAGTTTTCGCAGACGACGCTCGGCTTTTCAGTCGGATTTTCATTGAAGAAATCTTAAATTGACATCTAACATCGTTGGCTCTGTTGTTGCAGCTGAAGTTCATTGGGATTAAGGCGTGAGCTATATATACGGTGGATCGAGCTAGAAGACACATATAGAGATTATACTTAGGACCCTACTTGCACAGAGATTGCTAGAGATGAGTGCAGGCCTAGTTTTGCAATAGGGCCAGAGCTTCATCATCATGTGCAGCTGCCTGTTCGACACGGCCAGGAACAGCTGCTGCTGCACATATTGTTTTCTCTGAGAGCTCTTTGTATATGGTAAAGAAGCTTTGTGTATATAATAACAACACAGTTCAAGATAGATATAGTACATAGATTTATCACCAAATCTTGCACTCAAATCACGGGTAGAGCTCCTTATTCAGCAAGAAGCCAATTGATACAAACATATATTTTTGGGGGCAAACAACCAAAAACCATACGTAACATGACACATGAGAACTACTTCTAAATCATGAAACAAGATAATAAATACATACTGTCCAACACCCACAACACTCAACTTGTACGTACATAAATGGCCCTGAGAACCATCCATTCGACAAACAGTGACATGCTTCCTCTTGATGCCACGCATCTTGTTTTTGTTCCTATTAACCTGCTCCACATTGTGTACAAGGTGGCCAATTGCCATGATGGATCCAAACAACAATGAATACTTAAATTTGACGATGAAGGTGTCACGATTTTGATTGCCTTGGTTGCCGGCCATCGCGTAAATAACACGATGATCCCCTATCATGGATATATTGGCTTGTTCTTTATAGTTGTTGATCTCGTTTGCACTCGAAAACCCATTAGCTAAGTGGATTCCACACAAAAAATTCTGAAACATGCATCAAAATATGCGTAATTTCATATTACACCAAGGATGCTAGCAAGGCCCAAAGTTACAAATGTGATATCAACAAAAGAGGTACAAGACTGTCAAAGCAAAACGAAAGTAGATCTATATGGGTTGCTAAGGCGCAAAGATATATATGTCCTCAGCCTCACAAACATTCTGGAAAACTTTGGCCAAGTCCATCACCGGGGTTTCTGTAATGCGCACACATTATTTTCGGTTTTTGTACCATTTAGGTGTACCAATGTTTCGTGTGTAAAGCGTTTCGGTTCATCGGCAAGAGTACGAAGAAATCTGTAAGAATTTCTTGGGCCAGATGGGGGCGAACATGTTTTTTTTGTGAATGCTAGAGATTTTTATTTTTCTTCTAGGTTTAGCTTACCAACTATTTAAGTTCATCGCCAGAAGAGCCACACTGATTAAATCGACGTTCTCGTCCCTCCTGGTTTACTTCCTTACCACCCTCAAGGTTGAAGAGGGGATTTTGAAGTCCTTTATCAAGGAGTGCAAAATTTTCCTCTAGGAAAGCGAGGAGGGCGTCTTGGGAGGCCAATGCAAAGTTAACCTAGCAAGAGTATGCACGTTGTAGCGGCTCTGAGGGATTGGCATCCTCGATCTGTAGAAGTTCTCTTGGGGTCCTTTGTTTGGGCTGGTTATGACATGATCAGGTATCTCCTAAAAAGTATTGGATTGGATTTCCCACACCATGTGATGGCCTCAACCAACAACTCTTTCCTACTACCAATACAAACACCGTTGGAAATGGCGCCACCTCTAAATTCTGGCTTTCATCTTGGTTGGATAGTTTTTGCCACATAGATTTTGTGCCTCTCCTTTATGCATATTAGCAACACAAATTCAGGACGGTTGCTCAAGTCCTCCACTAAAAGACTTGGATCCTAGACATCAACATGCATTAGCTCACTACAACCAGTTTTTGGAGTTCATCGCTCGTTGGCACCGTCTATAGTTGGTCATCCTACTACCTATTGGAGATATGCCCTAGAGGCAATAATAAAAGTGGTTATTATTATATCTTTGTGTTTATGATAAATATTTGCATTCATGCTATAATAGTATTAACCGGAAATATTAATACTTGTGTGATTTGTAAACTAAATTAGTATCCCTGGTAAAGCCTCTTTATAATACTAGCTTGTTGGTTAATAGATGGTCGTGGTTTCTCGATCATAAACATTGAGATGTTATTAACAACAAGATCATATCATTATGAGAATGGTATGATGGACATACTCCTATAGATAAGCGTAGCATTAAGATCAATAGTTCATTTGCTATAAGCTTTATGATACATAGTAACCTGATTCCTTTGACCATGAGATCATGCTAATCACCATCACCGGAAGGATGCTTTGATGACATCAAACACCACAATGTAACTGAGTGGCTATAAAGGTGACATTGAGTGTTCGAAAAGTATGTGTTGAGGCACATGAATCAAGAGTGGGATTTGTCCATCCATATGACGGATAGATATACTCTGGGCCCTCTCGGTGGAATGTCATCCAATTGGCTTACAAGCATGTGACTGGCTCACAAGGGATCACATATCATGGAAACAAGAAAAGAGTACTTATTGGTAACGAGGTTGAACTAGGTATGAAGAGATACCGACGATCAAACCTCGGATAAGTAAACTATCGCGAGACAAAGGGAAATTGGTATCGTATGTAAGTGGTTCATTTGATTGTAAAGTAATCGTTGAAATATGTGGGAGCCATATGAATTTCCAGATTCCTCTATTTGTTATTGATCGGAGAAGTGTCACGGTCATGTCGGCATAATTCACGAACCGTAGGGAGACACACTTAAGGATTCGATGTTGTTTAGTAGATATGGAATGTTAGTAGGGATACCGAATGTTGTTCAGAGTCTCTGATGGGATCCAGGATATCACGAGGAGATCCGGAATGGTCCGGAGAATAAGATTCATATAAGGAAAGTCCGATTCCGGAGTTCGGGAATGATTTCGATGTTTTCATCGGAGAGGTTCTAGAAGGTTCACCGGACCGGAAGGGGAATGGTCCATGAATGTGTCATAGGTAAGTGGAATGATTGGGTCATGTCCTAAGTCACTTTGGTTGGGCATTTGCGAGAGAGAAATAAAGCTCTAAATTGAAAGTCAAAAGGAAGGTTTGAAAAGTCAAACTGGAACAATGGTTTCCTAGTGAAAGAAGGAACGGGTCCTTCCTTCTATCCAACTTGAGTTTGGGTATGGATTCAAACTCCCCTCTCCCAAGCCTCCCTCCCTCTCATAAATAGAGGGGGAGGGCTGCCCCAAAGAACACACAACCAGCCCTCCCCATCCGTGTCGCGCTATCGCCGCCGCCAAGCCGCCGCCGCCTCGTCGTCGTCGCCCTAGCCGCCGCCGATATATCCTCCTCCTCCCGGCCTTCTAAACCTAGATCACCAGGAAACCCTAGATCCACCATAACTCGCACCGGCTTAGGCGAAGCCCTGCGGGTTCTTCCCTCTACTTCCGACACCACGCCGTCGTGCTGCCGGAATCGCGAGGGGAGAACTACAACCTCCACTGCCTGCTGGAACAAGGGAGAGGAAGATCTTCATCGAGTACCTGAACGCAGCACCGGAACACAACGTCGGAAGGATCGTCTACGCGATCTTGAGATCGACAAGTGTACGACTATATCACCCACGAGAATCTGCTCTTGTTAACCGCTTTGGAATCTTCGAGGGTGAGTACTCTAATCAACTCGTTGCTACAATCTAGTAGATAGATCTTGGCTTGTTTGTGTGCATGCGGTAGAATTTTTTGTTTTCCATGATACGAACCCCTACAGTGGTATCAGAGCCGTGTCTATATGTACATCTGTTGCACGAGTAGAACACAATGGTCATTGTGGGCGTTGATGCTTTTGTTATCGATTGCTTCTTGTGTACTTGCATCTTGCGGGATGGTGGGATGAAGCGGCCTGGGCTAACCTTACATGATATCATTCATGAGACTTGCTCCACGCTTGACATGCAACTTGTATTGCATAAGTGGCTTTGTGGGTGCCTGTTTCTCCCAACATAGTGAAGATTCAATTTACAACGGGTAATTGACAATACTAGTATCAACGTTGTGGTTCTTGTTCGTAAGTTAGAACGACACTTATAGAAATCCCCAAACCACGTAAAACATGCAAAGAAAATTAGAGGCGTCTAACTTTGTTTTGCAGGGGTGTGTTGTGATGTGATATGGCCATGTTTATGATTATATATGATGTATGCAATGTTCCTTACTGTAAGTCGGCAACCGGCAGGAGCCATATGGTTGTTTTTTTAATTCTGTTAAGACCTGCGTGTCTATTATTCAAAGTAGTTGTAATAGTTGATGTTGGTGTACGAAAACCATGAAGCGGTTCCATTGACCTTGACGTCATGTTGGTGATGATGGAGATCATGTTCGTGCTTGAAGATGGAGATCAGAAGCACAAGAAAAAAGGCCATATCATATCACATATTATGAATTGCATGTGATGTTAATCCTTTTATGCATCTTGTATTGCTTAGTTCGCGACGGTAGCATTATAAGATGATCCCTCTAGCACAAAATTTCAAGTTATAAAGTGTTCATCCTTAGTAAGCACCGTTGCTAAAGCTCGTTGTTTCGAAGCACCACATGATGATCGGGTGTGTTAGATTCTGCGAGTGTATACAACGGGAGCAAGCCAGATTTGCTCATGCAGAAGCTAATGTTTGATCTTGACGAGCCTAGCATGTACAGACATGGTCTCAGAACACGGATCACCGAAAGGTAAAGCATGAGTCATATAGTAGATATGATGAACATGTTGATTGTTCGTCATTGAAGCTACATCAACTCTCGTCATGATCGGTTTTGATGTGGTGGATTTGGTTCGTGTGATCACTAAAACAATGTGAGGGATATTGTTTTGAGTGGGAGTTCACCTAGATTAATTTAACTATTAATTAGAACTCAATTTGTCATAAACTTAGTCTAAACTATTGCAAATATGTTGTAGATCAATGGAGGCCCCTACCATCAATTTTAATGCGTTCCTAGAGAAAGAAAAGTTGAAAAACAATGGAAGCAACTTCGCGGATTGGTTCCGCAATTTGAGGATTGTCCTCGATGCTGGTAATTTGACCTATGTGCTAGATGCACCGCTAGGTGACCCACCTGGAGCTGATGCTATCGATGAGGTAAAGAATGTTTTCCTCGCTCGGAAGAATCAGTACTCCATAGTTCAGTGTGCTATCTTGTATGGTTTGGAATCGGAGATTCATAAAAGGTTTGAGAACCATGATCCACATGATATTGTCTGTCAACTCAAAATGATATTTGAGGCTCACGCGGCAGTTGAGAGTTATGAGGCTTCTGAAAAGTTCTTTAACTGCAAGATGGAAGAGGGCAGCTCCGTCAGTGAGCACATTCTTAAGATGTATGGGCACGCAAGAAAGCTTCAAAGCTTGGGTATTGTGATTCCTAATGCTTTGGGAATTCACCATGTCCTCCAATCACTACCACCAAGTTACAAGAACTTTGTGATGAACTACAATATGCAAAACATGGACAAGTCGTTGCCCGAACTCTTCTCCATGTTAAAGTCTGCAGAAGTGGAGATCAAGAAAGAGCACCAAGTGTTGTTGGTCAATAAGACCAGCAAATTCAAGAAGCAAGGCAAGTCTACGAAAAAGGGAAACTTCAAGAAGGGCGGTAAGAAAGTTACCGCGCTGACGAAGAAGACCAAGGCTGGGCCTAAGGCTGATACTGAGTGCTTTTACTGCAAGGGAGAAGGTCACTGGAAGCGGAATTGCCCTAAGTACTTGGCGGATTTGAAAAATGGCAACATCAAGAAGAAAGGTATATCCGATATACATATTATTTGATGTGTATCTCACTAGTACTCGTAGTAGTGTCTAGGTATTTGATACTAGTTCGGTTGCTCATATTTGTAACTCGAAACAGGTGCTGCAGAATATACGAAAACTAGCGAAGAACGAGGTGACGATGCGCGTTGGAAATGGATCAAATGTTGATGTGATCGCGGTCGGCACGCTACCTCTTCATCTACCATCGAGATTAGTTTTATACTTAAATAATTGTTATTTGGTGCCTGCATTGAGCATGAACATTATATCAGGATCATGTTTATTGTGAGATGGTTACTTGTTTAAGTCCGAGAATAATGGTTGTTCGATTTATATGAGTAATATGTTTTGTGCACATGCACCTTTGATAGATGGTCTATTATTATTAAATCTCTATTGTAGAAATACACACATTAATAACATTGAAGCTAAACGTTTGAAATTGAGTGATAACTCGACCTATATGTGGCACTGTCGTCTTGGTCATATTTGTAACACCCTCAGAATCGGACCTATGCAAGTTTGAGCAAGATTCGCCAAACCCGCATAGAAACGATTCAAAGGTGCCCACCAGGCACTTTCGTGCGGGTGGAAAACGAAGTAATAACATTACACAACAGTCCTCGATGGGACCCATAGAACAGATATATATAGCAGCGACTCAAGGAGCCAAGAATACAGATATAATATACAAAGATCCAAATCACCTTGTAACGGTATAGCGTCCAGCTACGGACAAGATGCAAATGGGGCTAAGAGCCCTGAAGAATAACCAATGGCGTCCATAACCCTGCCCAGGCCAAGCCGGAAGGGTAACCCTGCTAACGGCGTCGATCTCAAAACCTGTTTAACAAAAGGGGTGCCGACAAAGGGCAAAGCAGAAAAACAAAGAAGGAGCGTCAGTACTGAGGCCAGTACACGGCGAGGCTAGAATTCGGCGGTCCTCGCCTACATAGGTATGGTGGACTGAAGCGGCAGCGGCAGCATGCACTAAACAACCTATAGAGACTCGATACAACTGGCGTCAATCAGAGAGGGGTAAGAATGACCTACTCGGAACCAAGCTGATACTAACACCAATCAAACCCATCCCGGCGTTTCCCCCTCGACACCGATCGAGGAAGTCAACCGAGGAACTCACACAGTTGGCATTTTTATTTATTCAGTTATAGTTGCGGCTCCTTACTAGTCAGGTTTAAATAATCGTCCTGAATAAAGTAGGCAGTGGGCACTTTTAATTAACCATTCCGTTATAGTTGCAACACTTACTAATCATATACCGATGACATGAGATAAACCCAAAACCCCAGCAGTTGTTGGTACTTTTATTCAGCCATTCCGTTGTAGTTGCAATACTTACTAGTCAGATACAATTGTCGCAAGCGACATCCAAACAAGCAATTGTGGGCAGTATTAATTAGCCATTCCGTTATAGTGAAGCTGATTACTAGTCATTATAAGTCAAATTTATAGCAATAAACTTTAGTTATGCTTGTCTATGATCGAGAAACTGTGCTCCAAGTCGTCCATATCCGCGGACAAGGCTTTCAGAAAGTTTTACCCGGCCGGGGTGCACCAATAGCAACACACACTCGATCAACCTCGGAAAAACCAAATCAAAACCCAACGAGGCTTTCACGACAAAGCAATCACAAGATTCAGAAATATTTCAGGGGGCCACCCCTTAAGTAGATCCCGCAACGGAGTAAGCAAGCTCCGAGACGGCCTCAAGGTCCTGGGTAGACGGCTGTGAACGACTGGGAACCCCAAACGGGGCTTTTCGACACCGCGGAATCGTGTCCCGATCCTAAACAGTACAGTGTGCAGTACCTCGCACAATCGTAAATAAAGCAGTAAAGCATGGCATAAGTACAGGATAGTAATAAAACCTCAAACTAGTTTGTGGCCCCAAGAAATAAGACGGAATCAAGCTCTGGCTGAGGGGGGTCCCATATACCTCCCGGATGTGGATAGCGCGATAAATCAAGGAACAGGAATCAAGTACTCGGGGTCTTACGGGACACAAGTGGGCGTTCGGAAACCAAATATTATCTATCACCCACCGATGCCTCTGCTTAATCACTTTTATTTGTTAAACAGAAATTAAAGTGACGATAAATAAAGCTAGAATCATCTCCAACAACAACATGCGGCAATACATCAGCAACTGTGGCATATGACGACACACATCAGCACTTGAGCAAGCAACTACGACGCGCAAGTCCAACTATCTACCAAACAACAGGTAATAGGATGTGTCCAAGGCAAATATAGGCTGCACGGTATATCACAGGTACGGAAACTAAAGCATCGCAACACAGATAGCAATAGATCAACAGGAGGGAATAAAGACTATAAAAGTAAGATAGGTAGAAAGAGGGAGATGCTCGCCTGAAAACATTGTCGAAGGTTTCACCCGAAGATCGGGGCGAAGCTCACATCAACTCAACGGCCTTATCCGCGAAGAAGCAAAACACTAGAAGAAACACCGGATGCAATATTTAATACACGGCAGAAGATCGGCATGATGCATGTATGATGTATGACATGGCAAAGGTGCAATGCAATTAGGTCATATTAAGTGGATCCGGGGTCCCGACAGTTAATTAGATGGTGCAAGTTGTTTAGAACCCCCGCAAGTTAAATGTTGTATTAACAAGGCTAGATAAGATACCGGTTCGCTACACAAGTTTAAATGAGGCCAATATGAGACTAGATTTGCCCGCATATGGGCCCCATATTTAATTATTAGGTGAATCGGCATAAGGCCCCCAAACCACAGATATGCATGCGAGACAATTCAATATGCAACAAGTTGATATCATTTATAAAATAGGGTATCGAGGAAAAGGGTTCACACATAGGGGGTCTCGACGATCTTGGGTTCCGGGTTCGGGGTTCGGGGTCGGTCTCAGGGTCCAGGGTTCGACGGGAACGGTCTCGACAGAAGCGTTCTTGGATTACTGGGGTAGTTCTTGTCGCATCCGGGGTCTCGGTGACCGGGGTGACGCACTCGGCGTCCTCGAGGGAGTCCTTGTCGCACATGTGTCCTTCGGGTTCTATGTCGATGATCTTGTCGTCGAGAAGAACTTGCCGGGTCCGCGTGTCGGGTCGGTCTTAGCGTTCGGGTGAAACACTTGGTGTCCGGGCGGAGTGCTTGTCATATCCGTGAAGAAGGGCATGTCGGTCCGCGGGGTTCGGCCTCCGGGGCGATCTTGGCGTCGGGTTCCTGACGAACTTGTAGTGTCGGGTTCGGTCTTGGCGTTATCGCTCCTAGTTTCCGCGGCGAAGTACTCGGGGTTCCCCCTCGGTTGTCGGTGTCGAGCTCGTTGTCGCAATTGGCTGGAAGGGTTCCTGTCCTCAACGGGAACGGTCTGGTGCGGAATTGCAACCGGCACCGGGGTGTCGTTTTACTGCTTCTGGGCCGCACCAACTACGGAACCGATCTTGTTCAGAACCAACTTAACTGCACAAAGCGTATAGCAGCAGAGGCACGGGCCGCAAGCACGCATACGGAGCCGAGGCCGACGCGGTGCTGGGAGGGACGAGTCCGCGAGATAGAGGCAGGAACCGCTGCTGGAGACGGTCGGAGGACAGCGGGAGGAGGACGGGGCGCGCCGCCGGGCTGCAGGGTGCTCGGGCGGCGACCAACGGAGCTCCCTGGCGGCGGGGAAGAACGGCGAGGCCGGGCTTGAGCGGGGCAGCGCGGGACGACGGCGCGCGGAGACGAGCTTGGGGGCCAGCGGGCGGCGAGGGGAGCGGCCGGCCAAGCGCGGGTCGGGAACGGCGAACGGCGGCGCAGGCGGCGAGCCTGGCGGGGCGGCACTCGCGGTGGCCGGCGAGGAGCTTGCAGGCGGTGGTGGGGCCCGCTGCCGTGACCAGAGGAGCGGAGGGCGACGGCCTGGAGACGGCGGAGAGGAGCGGCTCGGGGCGAGGACGGCAGAGGCGGTCGGAGGAGGAGGAAGGGCGGCGGCCGACGAGGTTGAGGGGGGGGGGGTGTCGCGCGGCGGCGGGGACCGGGAAGGAGCTCGGGGGCGTGCGGAGGCGGAGGAGGTTGGCCGCGCCGGGGGGCGAGGAAGGCGGTGCCGGCGGGCGGCGCAGGCTGCTTGCGGGGGCGAGGGCGGCTAAGGCAGAGGGACGGTGGAGGGGAGGCGCGGTCGCCGGCGGCTGCGGCGGTCGCCGGAGGAAGGGACGGAGGCGGTGGAGGCGCTGGGGGAGGGCGGTTCTGGGGAGGGCGCGCGCGCGGGCCAGGTGGGGCCAAGGCGGGGCGGTACGCGCGTGTGCTGGGAGGGTGGAGATGTGGAGTGCGTGCGTGTACCGTGAGGGAGTGGGGCCGGTCGGGTGAGTGGGTGTGGGGGGAGAGAGAGAGAGAGAGGGGGGTTGGCTGGGCCACGTGGCCGGGTTTGATTGGGTGGGGGAGGAAGGTGAGGTGAGGTGGCAGGATGGTATTGGAGGGAGTGAGGTGGAGGGATGGGGTGGGTAGAAAACTGGGTAGGTTTAGGATTAGAAGGGCAGGCAGGTTTGGACCGATTTAAAATCTGGGGCGGTCGTTCGGGTCGGTCGGCCCGTTCGACTGCTCCGGCCAAAATAAATAAATATTTTATTTGATTTAAACGGGCCGTCTGCAAACCGATAGCGGCCAAAACAAAATATTCCGGGGACCCGGTTTTGGCGTTTGAATAAAAGACGGGGCGTTTTAGAAAACAAAACGGGCTTTGCGAAATAGTTTTATGCAAACAATGCATGATGATGACAATGCAATGCACAAATTCAACGCGATTTTCTAGTAGTGGTTTTGCGGGATGCCACAATTCGACACCACTAACAATGGATCTCGCCCTCGAGATCCGCCTCATGGTACCGGAAGGAAGGTCGGCGATCTGCGGCTTCTCGCATCGGGTAGATCCTCGCGACACCACCAACGAGGGTTCTTCCTTTATCTTGAAATCGGCGACACCACCAACGAAGGTCGTTGTTCCTGATCGTCGAGAGAACACTCCGGAGAAACAAAGGACGAAGGTAGAGGTATCAAACGATAAGGCCACCTCCAACTTCCATTAGAAGAGGGAGAAGTTACATTGATCCACCAGTTCGATGTACCGAGCAACAGTAAGAGTCGAGTAGGGTGATCAGTCCATCCCGGACCCAAACTATCAACTCTATACATGGGTAGGAGAATCAGGCAACTCAACTCTCGAGATTTAGACTGAAGACCTTCATAGGCGTTATCCGGAACAAAGGGATGCTGCCAGCAGAAATCGTATGAAAGACACACTGATTAGGTTCTGCGATGGTTCCATTGGCATGAACAACACATGCTCAAGGTTAACCCCAACTTCACCAAAGCTCGTCCTTCTCATATGTTTTTCAACGACACTGATATCCGGCAAGGAACACATATGGATAAAGATTTCAAGAACAAAGATTGGAGGAAGGGTACAACAGTCAAGTTGCAGATTGATGATCGTAGCACCTCCGTTACAAAAGGGAGAAAGCGAAGCCCTGAAGGTACGACGGAAACCCAACCACGAGATATCCTGGACTCGAAGAAAGAGAAGAGAACGGATTCAAAACACGCAGAGGTAAGAGGAGAACAGCAGAGGGGTAAGGAGTAAAATCAGACCTAACCAGAACTATCCAACCGATTTTCAAAAATAGTTTTGACACTCTACTTCGGCCGTTAGCTAGGTTATCCTACAGGCTGGACTTGTGGGGTATCGCAACTGCTGAGCTCTGATACCACTCTGTAACACCCTCAGAATCGGACCTATGCAAGTTTGAGCAAGATTCGCCAAACCCGCATAGAAACGATTCAAAGGTGCCCACCAGGCACTTTCGTGCGGGTGGAAAACGAAGTAATAACATTACACAACAGTCCTCGATGGGACCCACAGAACAGATATATATATAGCAGCGACTCAAGGAGCCAAGAATACAGATATAATATACAAAGATCCAAATCACCTTGAAACGGTATAGCGTCCAGCTACGGACAAGATGCAAATGGGGCTAAGAGCCCTGAAGAATAACCAATGGCGTCCATAACCCTGCCCAGGCCAAGCCGGAAGGGTAACCCTGCTAACGGCGTCGATCTCAAAACCTGTTTAACAAAAGGGGTGCCGACAAAGGGCAAAGCAGAAAAACAAAGAAGGAGCGTCAGTACTGAGGCCAGTACACGGCGAGGCTAGAATTCAGCGGTCCTCGCCTACATAGGTATGGTGGACTGAAGCGGCAGCGGCAGCATGCACTAAACAACCTATAGAGACTCGATACAACTGGCGTCAATCAGAGAGGGGTAAGAATGACCTACTCGGAACCAAGCTGATACTAACACCAATCAAACCCATCCTGGCGTTTCCCCCTCGACACCGATCGAGGAAGTCAACCGAGGAACTCACACAGTTGGCATTTATATTTATTCAGTTATAGTTGCGGCTCCTTACTAGTCAGGTTTAAATAATCGTCCTGAATAAAGTAGGCAGTGGGCACTTTTAATTAACCATTCCGTTATAGTTGCAACACTTACTAATCATATACCGATGACATGAGATAAACCCAAAACCCCAGCAGTTGTTGGTACTTTTATTCAGCCATTCCGTTGTAGTTGCAATACTTACTAGTCAGATACAATTGTCGCAAGCGACATCCAAACAAGCAATTGTGGGCAGTATTAATTAGCCATTCCGTTATAGTGAAGCTGATTACTAGTCATTATAAGTCAAATTTATAGCAATAAACTTTAGTTATGCTTGTCTATGATCGAGAAACTGTGCTCCAAGTCGTCCATATCCGCGGACACGGCTTTCAGAAAGTTTTACCCGGCCGGGGTGCACCAATAGCAACACACACTCGATCAACCTCGGAAAAACCAAATCAAAACCCAACGAGGCTTTCACGACAAAGCAATCACAAGATTCAGAAATATTTCAGGGGGCCACCCCTTAAGTAGATCCCGCAACGGAGTAAGCAAGCTCCGAGACGGCCTCAAGGTCCTGGGTAGACGGCTGTGAACGACTGGGAACCCCAAACGGGGCTTGTCGACACCGCGGAATCGTGTCCCGATCCTAAACAGTACAGTGTGCAGTACCTCGCACAATCGTAAATAAAGCAGTAAAGCATGGCATAAGTACAGGATAGTAATAAAACCTCAAACTAGTTTGTGGCCCCAAGAAATAAGACGGAATCAAGCTCTGGCTGAGGGGGGTCCCATATACCTCCCGGATGTGGATAGCGCGATAAATCAAGGAACAGGAATCAAGTACTCGGGTCTTACGGGACACAAGTGGGCGTTCGGAAACCAAATATTATCTATCACCCACCGATGCCTCTGCTTAATCACTTTTATTTGTTAAACAGAAATTAAAGTGACGATAAATAAAGCTAGAATCATCTCCAACAACAACATGCGGCAATACATCAGCAACTGTGGCATATGACGACACACATCAGCACTTGAGCAAGCAACTACGACGCGCAAGTCCAACTATCTACCAAACAACAGGTAATAGGATGTGTCCAAGGCAAATATAGGTTGCACGGTATATCACAGGTACGGAAACTAAAGCATCGCAACACAGATAGCAATAGATCAACAGGAGGGAATAAAGACTATAAAAGTAAGATAGGTAGAAAGAGGGAGATGCTCGCCTGAAAACATTGTCGAAGGTTTCACCCGAAGATCGGGGCGAAGCTCACATCAACTCAACGGCCTTATCCGCGAAGAAGCAAAACACTAGAAGAAACACCGGATGCAATATTTAATACACGGCAGAAGATCGGCATGATGCATGTATGATGTATGACATGGCAAAGGTGCAATGCAATTAGGTCATATTAAGTGGATCCGGGGTCCCGACAGTTAATTAGATGGTGCAAGTTGTTTAGAACCCCCGCAAGTTAAATGTTGTATTAACAAGGCTAGATAAGATACCGGTTCGCTACACAAGTTTAAATGAGGCCAATATGAGACTAGATTTGCCCGCATATGGGCCCCATATTTAATTATTAGGTGAATCGGCATAAGGCCCCCAAACCACAGATATGCATGCGAGACAATTCAATATGCAACAAGTTGATATCATTTATAAAATAGGGTATCGAGGAAAAGGGTTCACACATAGGGGGTCTCGACGATCTTGGGTTCCGGGTTCGGGGTTCGGGGTCGGTCTCAGGGTCCAGGGTTCGACGGGAACGGTCTCGACAGAAGCGTTCTTGGATTACTGGGGTAGTTCTTGTCGCATCCGAGGTCTCGGTGACCGGGGTGACGCACTCGGCGTCCTCGAGGGAGTCCTTGTCGCACATGTGTCCTTCGGGTTCTATGTCGATGATCTTGTCGTCGAGAAGAACTTGCCGGGTCCGCGTGTCGGGTCGGTCTTGGCGTTCGGGTGAAACACTTGGTGTCCGGGCGGAGTGCTTGTCATATCCGTGAAGAAGGGCATGTCGGTCCGCGGGGTTCGGCCTCCGGGGCGATCTTGGCGTCGGGTTCCTGACGAACTTGTAGTGTCGGGTTCGGTCTTGGCGTTATCGCTCCTAGTTTCCGCGGCGAAGTACTCGGGGTTCCCCCTCGGTTGTCGGTGTCGAGCTCGTTGTCGCAATTGGCTGGAAGGGTTCCTGTCCTCAACGGGAACGGTCTGGTGCGGAATTGCAACCGGCACCGGGGTGTCGTTTTACTGCTTCTGGGCCGCACCAACTACGGAACCGATCTTGTTCAGAACCAACTTAACTGCACAAAGCGTATAGCAGCAGAGGCACGGGCCGCAAGCACGCATACGGAGCCGAGGCCGACGCGGTGCTGGGAGGGACGAGTCCGCGAGATAGAGGCAGGAACCGCTGCTGGAGACGGTCGGAGGACAGCGGGAGGAGGACGGGGCGCGCCGCCGGGCTGCAGGGTGCTCGGGCGGCGACCAACGGAGCTCCCTGGCGGCGGGGAAGAACGGCGAGGCCGGGCTTGAGCGGGGCAGCGCGGGACGACGGCGCGCGAAGACGAGCTTGGGGGCCGGCGGGCGGCGAGGGGAGCGGCCGGCCAAGCGCGGGTCGGGAACGGCGAACGGCGGCGCAGGCGGCGAGCCTGGCGGGGCGGCACTCGCGGTGGCCGGCGAGGAGCTTGCAGGCGGTGGTGGGGCCCGCTGCCGTGACCAGAGGAGCGGAGGGCGACGGCCTGGAGACGGCGGAGAGGAGCGGCTCGGGGCGAGGACGGCAGAGGCGGTCGGAGGAGGAGGAAGGGCGGCGGCCGACGAGGTTGAGGGGGGGGTGTCGCGCGGCGGCGGGGACCGGGAAGGAGCTCGGGGGCGTGCGGAGGCGGAGGAGGTTGGCCGCGCCGGGGGGGCGAGGAAGGCGGTGCCGGCGGGCGGCGCAGGCTGCTTGCGGGGGCGAGGGCGGCTAAGGCAGAGGGACGGTGGAGGGGAGGCGCGGTCGCCGGCGGCTGCGGCGGTCGCCGGAGGAAGGGACGGAGGCGGTGGAGGCGCTGGGGGAGGGCGGTTCTGGGGAGGGCGCGCGCGGGCCAGGTGGGGCCAAGGCGGGGCGGTACGCGCGTGTGCTGGGAGGGTGGAGATGTGGAGTGCGTGCGTGTACCGTGAGGGAGTGGGGCCGGTCGGGTGAGTGGGTGTGGGGAGAGAGAGAGAGAGAGAGGGGGGTTGGCTGGGCCACGTGGCCGGGTTTGATTGGGTGGGGGAGGAAGGTGAGGTGAGGTGGCAGGATGGTATTGGAGGGAGTGAGGTGGAGGGATGGGGTGGGTAGAAAACTGGGTAGGTTTAGGATTAGAAGGGCAGGCAGGTTTGGACCGATTTAAAATCTGGGGCGGTCGTTCGGTTCGGTCGGCCCGTTCGACTGCTCCGGCCAAAATAAATAAATATTTTATTTGATTTAAACGGGCCGTCTGCAAACCGATAGCGGCCAAAACAAAATATTCTGGGGACCCGGTTTTGGCGTTTGAATAAAAGACGGGGCGTTTTAGAAAACAAAACGGGCTTTGTGAAATAGTTTTATGCAAACAATGCATGATGATGACAATGCAATGCACAAATTCAACGCGATTTTCTAGTAGTGGTTTTGCGGGATGCCACAATATTGGAGTGAAGCGTATGAAGAAATTCCATTCCGATGGACTTCTTGAATCACTTGATTTCGAATCACTTGAAATAGGCGAGGCATGTTTGATGGGTAAAATGACTAAGACTCCATTTTCCGGTATGATGGAGCGAGCTACGGACTTGTTGGAAATCATACATACCGATGTGTGCGGCCCAATGAGTGTAGCATCGTGCGGTGGTTATCGTTATGTTCTTACCTTCACGAATTATTTGAGTAAATATGGGTATATATATTTCATGAAACATAAGTCCGAAACTTTCGTGAAGTTTAAGGAATTTCAAAGTAAGGTAGAGAATCAATGTAACAATAAGATTAAATTTCTACGATCTGATCATGGAGGTGAATATCTAAGTTACGAGTTTGGCGAGCATTTGAAGAAATGCGGAATACTTTCACAATTGACACCGCCGGGAACACCACAACGTAATGGTGTGTCTGAACATCGTAATCGAACTCTCTTAGATATGGTTCGTTCTATGATGTCACTTACAAATTTACCGCTATCGTTTTGGGGTTATGCATTAGAAACAGCTGCATTCACTTTAAATAAGGCACCATCTAAATCCGTTGAAACGACACCGTATGAATTATGGTTTGGGAAGAAACCTAAATTGTCGTTCCTTAAAGTTTGGGGTTGCGAAGCTTATGTAAAGAAGTTACAGCCCGACAAGCTTGAACCCAAAGCGGAAAAATACGTCTTCATAGGATACCCGAAGGAAACTATTGGTTATACCTTCTATCATAGATCCGAGGGCAAAATCTTCTTTGCCAAAAATGGATCATTTCTAGAGAAGGAGTTTCTCTCGAAAAAAGTGACTGGAAAGAAAATAGAACTCGATGAGGTTGTTGAACCTTCTCTCGAACTTGAGAGTAACACAGCACTGGAAGTAGTTCCTGTGGCGCCTACACCAATAAGAGAGGAAGCTAATGATGTTGATCATGAAACTTCGGTTGACGTTACTATGGAACCTCGTAGGTCAATGAGAACTCATACCACTCCTGATTGGTATGATCCTGTTATGAGTGTCATGTTAAAGGACAACACCGATGACCCTGCGACATATGAGGAAGCGATGATGATCCCAGATTCCAATAAATGGCAAGAAGTCATAAAATCCGAGATTGGATCCATGTACGAAAACCAAGTATGAACTTTGGTGGACTTACCGGATGGCTGGAGGGCTGTCGAGAACAAATGGATTTTTAAAAAGAAAACATATTCTGGTGATAATGTTACTGTGTATAAAGCTCGACTTGTCGCAAAAGGGTTTCGACAAATTCAAGGAGTTGACTACGATGAGACTTTCTCACCGGCAGCGAAGCTAAAGTCTGTAAGGATTTTGTTAGCAATCGCTGCATATTATGATTATGAGATATGGCAGATGGATGTCAAAACAACATTCCTCAATGGAGACATTGATGAAGAGTTGTATATGATGCAACCCAAAGGTTTTGTCGATCCTAAAGATGCTAACAAGGTATGCAAACTTCAATGGTCCATTTATGGATTGAAGCAAACATCCCGAAGTTGGAAGCAACGTTTTGATAAGGTAATCAAAAACTTTGGTTTTATACAAAATTATGGAGAAGCTTGTATTTACAAGAAAGTGAGTGGGAGCTCTGTAGAATTATTAATACTATATATAGATGACATATTGTTGATTGGGAATAACGTAGACCTTCTTAATAGTGTCAAGGATTATTTGAATAATAGTTTTTCAATGAAAGATCTTGGCGAAGCAGCTTACATATTAGGCATAAAGATTTATAGAGATAGATCAAGATGCCTAATATAATTGTCACAAAGTACAAATTTAGACAAAGTTCTAAAGAGGTTTGGAATGGAAGATAGCAAGAAAGGGTTCTTGCCCATGTTGCCCAATACGACCTTGAGTAAAACTCAAAGTCCTGCAACGTCAGAAGATAGAGAAAGGATGAGTAAGACTCCCTATGCCTCAGCCATAGGATCTCTTATGTATGCCATGCTATGTACTAGACCCGACATTGCATATGTTGTTAGTTTGACTAGCAGATATCAAAGTGATCCAGGAGTGGATCATTGGACAGCGGTCAAAAACATCCTTAAGTACTTGAGAAGAACTAAGGATATGGTTCTTTCTTATGGAGGTGATGAACAGCTCATTGTTAATGGTTACACCGATGCTAGTTGGAACACCGATCCGGATGATTCTAAATCTCAATCTAGATACGTATTTACTTTGAATGGTGCAACAGTTAGCTGGAGGAGTGCAAAGCAAAGTGTTGTGGCGAGATCTTCAACTGAATTGGAATACATAGCTACTTAGGAGGCTTCACAAGAGGCGATATGGATGAAGGAGTTCATTACAGAGCTCGGTGTAGTTCCAAGTGCGTTGGACCCAATGTCTATCTACTTTGATAACATGGCGGCATAGCCAATGCGCAAGAACCAAGGTCACACAAGAAGCTGAAGCATATCAAGCTACGTTTTCACGCTATTCGAGAACATGTCCAAGATGGTGACATAAAGATTTGCAAAGTACACACAGATCTGAATGTCGCAGATCCATTGACTAAACCTCTCACGAGGGCGAAACATGACCAGCACCAAACCTCCATGGTTGTTCGGTATATTACCATGTAATCTAGATTAGTTGACTCTAGTGCAAGTGGGAGACCGTTGGATATATGCCCTAGAGGCAATAATAAAAGTGGTTATTATTATATCTTTGTGTTTATGATAAATGTTTGCATTCATGCTATAATAGTATTAACCGGAAACATTAATACTTGTGTGATTTATAAACTAAATTAGTGTCCCTGGTAAAGCCTCTTTATAATACTAGCTTGTTGGTTAATAGATGGTCGTGGTTTCTCGGTCATGAACATTGAGATGTTATTAACAACAAGATCACATCATTAGGAGAATGGTATGATGTACATACTCCTATAGATAAGCCTAGCATTAAGATCAAGTCATTTCAATAGTTCATTTGCTATAAGCTTTCTGATACATAGTAACCTGATTCCTCCGACCATGAGATCATGCTAATCACCATCACCAGAAGGATGCTTTGATGACATCAAACACCACACCGTAACTAGGTGGCTATAAAGGTGGCACTGAGTGTTCGGAAAGTATGTGTTGAGGCACATGGATCAAGAGTGGGATTTGTCCATCCATATGATGGATATATATACTCTGGGCCCTCTCAGTGGAATGTCATCCAATTGGCTTGCAAGCATGTGACTGGCTCACAAGGGATCACATATCACGGGAACGAGAAAAGAGTACTTATCGGTAACGAGGTTGAAGTAGGTATGAAGAGATACCGACGATCAAACCTCGGATAAGTAAATTGTCGCGAGACAAAGGGAAATTGGTATCGTATGTAAGTGGTTCATTCGATCACAAAGTAATCATTGAAATATGTGGGAGCCATATGAATTTCCAGATTCCTCTATTGGTTATTGATCGGAGAAGTGTCTCGGTCATGTCCGCATAATTCACGAACCGTAGGGAGACACACTTAAGGATTCGATGTTGTTTAGTAGATATGGAATGTTAGTAGGGATACCGAATGTTGTTCGGAGTCTCGTATGGGATCCGAGATATCACGAGGAGATCCGGAATGGTCCGGAGAATAAGATTCATATAAGGAAAGTCTGATTCCAGAGTTCAGGAATGATTTCGATGTTTTCATCGGAGAGGTTCTAGAAGGTTCTAGAAGGTTCACCGGACCGGAAGGGGAATGTACATGAATGTGTCATGGGTAAGTGGAATGATTGGATCATGTCCTAAGTCACTTTGGTTGGGCATTTGCAAGAGAGAAATAAAGCTCTAAATTGAAAGTCAAAAGGGAGGTTTGAAAAGTCAAATTAGAACAATGGTTTCCTAGTGGAAGAAGGAAAGAGTTCTTCCTTCTATCCAACTTGGGTTTGGGTATGGATTCAAACTCCCCTCTCCCAAGCCTCCCTCCCTCTCATAAATAGAGGGGGAGGGATGCGAGCGCCCATAGTCCAATGGACAGTGCGAGCGCGCTAACGGTTTGGTTCTAGCCGGAATCAAGCCAAGGCTCATCGAACCGCTCGTCAGATCACCCGAATGCTGGATAGAGGAGCTGCCAGCAGTACTTTGGAGCCTGCGTACCACACCCAATCACTCAACCGGCTTCACACCGTTCTTCCTCATCTATGGTGCAGAGGCCATTCTCCCCACAGACATCCAGTTCGACGCACCTCGCAAGGATCTCTACACGGAGCAGGAAGCCATGGAGGCAAGAGAGGACAGTGTGGACTTGCTCGAGGAGGCATGCGAGTTGGCTCTGTCCAGATCAGCAATCTACCAACAAGACCTGCGCCGATACCACGCCAGCCGGATCTGGCCCACCTCCTTCCGCGAGGGAGACCTGGTGCTGCGCCTGGTCCAGAGAACCAAAGGAATGCACAAGTTGTCCCCACCATGGGAAGGCCCATTCATCATCAGCCGGGCGCTCCACAACAATTCATACTATCTGATCGACGCACATCAGCCGATGAAGAACAAGGCAGATCACTCAGACGAGGAGACAGAACGCCCATGGAACGCAAGCCTACTCCGGCCATTTTACACTTAGGCAAAGAAAAGTGTATGTATCTTCCCTTTTCATGTAACAAGTGAACAAGATTGAAAGCCTTGGCACGACGCTGAGGACTTTGTCCCAATTCCGCACACCATCTGCATTTTTGTACCGGCTGGCCTAGGCCTCGTGATTTCTACAGACGGCATAATATTGCACACGGCGCCTAGAGTAACCTCTTCGGTTCTGGCTTCAGTACGCACGCCGGCTGTCGACCCGGCAAGAGCAAAAACTCAAAGCGCACGCTCTAAGAAAATGCCAACGCAGAAAGTAAGGGCGTCCAGGCAAACCGGTCGCGCCCTGCATGAGCTAAGCCAACAACAGTGAACCGAAGAATCGCGAGGCACGCCAGCGTAGCCACTCCTTCGGTTCCGGCTGCAGACCGCAACCCGGCTGCAAGCCGACAAGGAAAAATGCTCGAAGGGCCAATACTCGCTGAGAAAAGGGGAGATGCTAACGGCCTAACTCGAAGGGGTGCGCCTCTATTTTCCTTTTACGATAAGTACAAACTAATGAATGAGCATATGCACAAGAAAACTAACCCAAAGCAACGCTATGTCTCGCACGACCCAAGTCACAACTTGGCAGGAAACAAGGCGGCAAAAGAGCTTCGACCCGGCTGGCTACCCCAGCCGGCCCGAACCTCGGGGACTACACCTAGTGGACACGCTCCCGCGCACCCACAAACTCAAGTCAAGGTAGCCAAAAGAGCTTTGACCCGGCTGGCTACCCCAGCCGGCCCGAACCTCGGGGACTACACCCAGTGGACGCGCTCCCGCGGACCCACAAACTCAAGTCAAGGTAACCAAAAGAGCTTCGACCCGGCTGGCTACGCCAGCCGGCCCGAACCTCTAGGACTACACCCAGTGGACACGCTCCCGCGCACCCACAAACTCAAGTCAAGGTAGCCAAAAGAGCTTCGACCCCGCTGGCTACCCCAGCCGGCCCGAACCTCGGGGACTACACCCAGTGGACGCGCTCCCGAGCATCCACAAACTCAAGTCAAGGTAGCCAAAAGAGCTTCGACCCGACTGGCTACCCCAGCCAGCCCGAACCTCGGGGACTACACCCAGTGGATGCGCTCCCGCGCACCCACAAACTCAAGTCAAGGTAGCCAAAAGAGCTTCGACCCGACTGGCTACCCCAGCCGGCCCGAACCTCGGGGACTACACCCAGTGGACGCGCTCCCGCACACCCACAAACTCAAGTCAAGGTAGCCAAAAGAGCTTCGACCCGGCTGGTTACCCCAGCCGGCCCGAACCTCGGGGACTACACCCAGTGGACGCGCTCTCGTGCACTCACAAACTCAAGTCGGGACGGCAAAAGAGCTTCGACCCGGCTGGCTATCCCAGCCGGCCCAAACATCAAAGACCGCAAATGACAGAAGTGTAAACAAAGAAGCACCAAAGATAAGCAAAAAGGCATCAAGCTATGAAGCGGAGCATGAAGGCTCCATGCAGATTCAGAATTTGGCGACAAAAGTCAGCCAAAATGTAGCAACAACAAAACAATAAGTTTCACAAGTACACCCGGCATTCCGGGGATCAACACTCTGGGACTGAAGCTAGAGATCGAAGAAGAGAAAGACCTAGAGGAGGAAGGGGCTGACGGGAAGGCCGAAGCCACGAGCTAAGTGTGCGAGGAAGACGACGCGCTCCCCCGGCTGAGAATCCGGCACCCGCTCCCCCTCCGGTGCGAGCCGGTGCTTCACGAGCATCGATGAGGGAAGAAACCTCCCCCGCCGGTACTTTTTGACAAGCTCGTCTGTCACAAAGGACCCACACCAGCTGCCACGCTGCTCCGGCAGCATCTCGACAGAGGAGGTGGCCATGGTGGACGGGTAAGAAGTGGCCGACGACGGCAAGGAGAAGGCGTACAAGAGCAAAGGGCGCTGGAGTACGAGGGGAAGATGAGCCGGATGATGGATAAGTGTGGGAGATGATCCCCCTCAGAGCTCTATTTATCCCCGTGGACGGCACCGTCGCCTCTTCGGCTTCTGCGCGACGCGTGGCATCGCGGAACCACAACCACACGACGCTTCGACTCCAGATCCTATGCGCCGTCATAATCGCCACAGAAGATCCGCGGGCATTACCAGGAGACGAGGCGTGCGCGCTCGCCCCGAGAAACCGCTGCGGCAAGTTGCGTGCACAGTTGCCAAAAATTGACGCGCGACGCGGAAGTCAAACTTACGCGACATGCGCCAGAGCCGCAGTCATGGGTGACGACATCAATGACGTCATCAAGCTAAACGTTTCATCTTCAGCTGCGCCAGCCGGTACCTGCCTTCGCTGTTTACACCTAGTGGACGGCCATCGATTTCGCAGCCGGTTAAATCCAGCCGAAAAGCAAAATCAAAAGCCGTAGCCGGATGCAACAAAACAACTCTCTCAGGACAAGGAGTACGGAAGATCTTGCCCACCGTCCAAGCCCATACGTGCTCGGGGACTAGTGTCGGGGGGATAACCCCCGGGTGGGGAAAGCCAGGCACAAGTAGGCCGGCTCCAGAAGATGCAGGCCGCGTGGCCTCCAGGAAGGACAACTCTAGCTAACTGGCGAACACACAGGGCTGGGCTTATAACCTTCCCGGTTGGCCCGTCTAGCCGGTGGCCAGAAGAACCGGCCGGGTGGCCGTTTCCACCCGGATCACCTCGGATTCGATGGAGAGCACGTAAGGGCTGACGCTCCGTGCGGGGTATGCCTCTGGCTCTCCCTCGTCATTGGGCTAGCTGGCATGCCGTCATGGCCAGCACTACCCGATGAAGATAAAGCAAGATGGTCGGCTGGACTGGCGAAAGCAGTCCGGGTGACCGTTAAAGCAAGGATGACGCCCCAAGGGAAGCCCGGGTGACCACTAAAGAGAAGGATGGCGCTAAAAGAAGGGCGGACTGGGTCCTGGCCCACCGGCTGGGTCCTGCAGCCGGGCCTGTCCTGTAAACCCATATCCAAACAGTAAACCCTAGGACCCGATCTGTAATCTGCCCCCTAGACCAGTATATAAGGGAGGGCAGAGCTAGGGTTCTAGGGAGGCAACAATAGAAGGATAGAAGTGCTAGCATCAAGTTCCGATCTTCCTCTAGCTCTCAATAGTCGCTAAGTAAACAGCTCAAGGAGCATCTGTACTGAGCATCAGCTCCCACATATAGTTCATATTGCAGGAATAGGGGTGTTACCTCGCCAAGAGGGCCCCGTACCTAGGTACGTCGTTGTTTTTGCAGTTCACCGTGCCCAACCCATTGCGTGAGCCACCGAATGCATCTGTGTGTCCTTTCTTTGCCATCCCCGATGGCACTGCCGTGTTCCACACCACGACACCCAAAGAACACACAACCAGCCCTCCCCACCCATGCCGCGCTGCCGCCGCCACCAGCCGTCGCCGCCCTAGCCGCCGCCGACATCTCCTCCTCCTCCCGGCCTTCTAAACCTAGATCATAGGGAAACCCTAGATCCACCATAACTCGCACCGGCTTAGGCGAAGCCCTGCGGAATCTTCCCTCTACTTCCGACACCACGCCGTCGTGCTGCCAGAATTGCGAGGGGAGAACTACAACCTCCGATGCCTGCTGGAACAAGGGAGAGGAAGGTCTTTATCGAGTACCGAACGTGTGACTGACTGCGAAAGCGCTGCCGGAACGCAGCGCCAGAAGGATCGTCTACGCGATCTTGAGATCGGCAAGTGTATGAATACATCACCCATGAGAATATGCTCTCGTAACCGCTTTGGAATATTCGAGGGTGAGTACTCTAATCAACTCGTTGCTACAATCTAGTAGATAGATCTTGGCTTATTTGTGTGCATGCGGTAGAATTTTTTTGTTTTCCATGCTATGAACCCCTACACTACCAAACATGGTTGATTCCATACCTTGAAAGTGGAATATGAATGTCCTTCATTCATCCATCTTGACCTATCAGGCAAATTTTATGGTTCCATCATCTGGAAGCAAAGGCCACTAAATTCAACCTGACCCCAAATGCAAAATATCCACCTGTCCCACCCTCCAGAACCATCAGTGGACAGATGAAAGTCTTTCCACAAGGGGATGGCCTCACTACCTGACTCTGTCAACTATGCAAGAACCAGCCAGAGGTGGCGAAACAAATTTAAAAAGCATGTGTTCCCCATATGTCGTTTTGGTAATTAAAGGAAATCTCTATAGACTATTGTTTGTGTCGAGTTATACTTGTGGTTTTGTCTATTGGAAATTATTTTAGGCCATATGTTGGTTTTAAGATAAAAAGAAGAAGAAAGTGAAGAAGATCAAGTGATGACCAAGGTGTTATTCAAGGAGTGATCCGGTGATTGGTCATGACATGGTTGATTATATGGCAAGTATGCCTTGAAGAATAAGATGAAGTGATATCTCATGTGGTCCTTATACCCACAAGTGTAGAGGATAGTTGAAATCTTCGATGTGCGAGTATTAGTAATTGATCCCACGAGAAGCAAAAGGTATAAGCATTTATTCTTTCAAATTAAAGTGTCACTATTCTAATTATCTATGCACTAAATAAACTAGAATGATTTATTTGGAGTGGTTTAAACTGAAACGTAATATGCAAGAGAGTAGATATACAAAAACTTAATATGCAAGGAACTAAGTATACAACAAAACTAAATGCTCTTTATGAGAGAAAGCTCAATCTTGTTTGCATGAAGAGGACAAGCTCAAGGTGCGCTCTTATGTGAGACAAACGTTCCCAAGGACGGATAGACTTCATGGCATAAAGATTTCTAAAATAGTATGTAAACCATATTGTCAAAAGTTTTAATCTCATTGGACATAGCCTTAAATAGGTGCATACATAAACATGAGAAATTACAGCCCTAGTGGTTGGTCCCAAGGACTAACAAGAGCAAGCATGAGATTCATTAAGACATAAATGTTCAATAATTGCCTTAAGTTTTATGGTCCCGATCATATAAACCCCCTAATGCAACTCTAGAGATTTGTACAAGGTTTCTATCAGCTCCCGCCATCCATACTCCTCATTACATCAAGGTGCAACCCTACGAGCCCATATAGGTGAATAACATCAGTGGGCGCCAACACTATAGGGCTTGGTGATGGTTTGGAGGAGCTTCTCCCCCTCCTTGGAGGCTGTCAGGGGAGGAATTTTCATCACAATGGCTTGGGGCCCTCCAAAAGTAGGTTTTCCCCTTGATATATAGAGTTGGAGATGCAATCTAGGCCATGAGATTGATGCCCCTTTGATCCAAGGCTCTTGTGCATCTCTAGAACCTTCCTAAGTCTTCCCTCTATCCATCATGAGCGCGTAGAGTCATGTCCTAGCCGAATCCATCAAGTATGAAAGGGGTTTGCATCAATCACGTCACGAACTTTTGGACTCCCGAAACTGGTTCTATACCCTTCGGTAAAACGAGTCTGTAGTTCACATACCAACTCCGTTTTGGACGTATTTTATATCAGTCAGTATTATCACAAAATTTCCAACAACCTTTATGTTGAACTTTTTCCATTTGACATCATCTCAGGGTCACGATCTTGACATCTTTCAAAACTGTTCTAGAGAGATAAATTTTAGAAAACTCCGAATTTCACCATAATGAGCGATCTCCTTCCTTATTTGTGCAATTTCTACACAATAAAGTGTAAAATAAATATTGTACATTTTTAAACTATTAGTAGGTAGGTTAGTCTCAATAAATATAGTAAAATTGCTAATTATTAAGGATTTTTAGTACAATATAAACTATAAAGGACATAGATGCATTTCATATGCATCACTCCTTTAAAACATCAACATAATAAAGAAAGAAGAAATAAACTGCCATCTCGAAGAGATCATATGCTTAAAGCTTTCCTTTTTTATGGTGATCATGGATACATGAAGGCATATCCGAGGTGAGGGGATATCCGGTATGAGTGTCTTGTGTGGTGTTGTGGCCATTAGTAAGGTAGACCAGATGCAGTCCAGAAGTTTGGGGCGGAAATTCCACCAGATGCAGTCCAGAAGTTTGGGCCAGATTTCATGGGGAACCTACAAAAGTCCCCTTATTCCTCTTTTAGAGTTTGTTTCTTCCATTACCTCTCCTCCATTGTTGACTTTAAAGAGTTTTCCCTTTTCAACTAAGATTAGCTTCCTTGGAAGTAAACTTGGGATAAATCATCATCCCCGTGTGCCTTAATTATTTTTATACCCGAGCTCTTTACTTATGGACTTTACTTTGTGATATACTTTATTCTTGAAGTTATATATCTTGCTATCATATAGTTGTTTGTCTTGCTTAGCATAAGTTGTTGGTCCACATAGACGAGCCTAACATATTTAGGTTTTGTGCTTGATAAATTAAACGCTATTTTTATTCTCATTTATTAGAGCCAAAACTGTAATTGGTTTAAATCGTCTATTCACCCTATAGACGACATCCGTGTCCTTTCACACATTCTCTTTGATTAACATTTTTAGAAGAGAGTTTAGGATGTCGCTGCCTTGTGCATTGATATTCCAACTGCTTTTGCTAACTTGGCCTCAATTGATGGGATCACCGACTTGTGCAAGGCTAAGCTTGACCGTCTTTCTTGTCTCTTGGGAGATATGGAAAGAAAGAAATGGCCGATTCATGAACATTTATGCTACTCGCACTATGGTTGTTAGGAAGATCAAAGAGGAAGGTTGCGTGTGGATTTTAGTGGGTGCAAAGAATTTCTGGTCTTAGCCAGTTTTTTGGGATTCAAGCCCTAGGTTTTTTTTTGAAATTTGTCATGATGTCCTGTTACTTGGCTTTGGCCTTCTATTGTACCTTTTACCAATGAAAAGGTAGAGATCCTACACATTCTCAAAAAAGAAAAAGAGAGGGAGCAAAAGCAAATCCTAACTATATGAAAAATAAGCAAAATAAAAAAGAGAGCACGGGTTGGTAGTAGGTTCCAAGATAAGTGTTAGGACTTGGAGGCCTAGATTGCAAGAGTATCCTCTTCACCTCAGTTCTGTGTAGATTCCATTGATTTGTCAATCCAAAACTGCAAAGGAACAACATATTACATATATGTTTAACACCGCTTGCATACTAATTCAAGGACCATTGCTCCTGATGGAAGCAAAGATATTTATCACGATCTATGGAGTATCAACTGATTCAAATTCATTGGATTAAGTTAGGACAAATGCTTGGTGCTTTCAGCACACAACATATGGGCTTTCAACCACAATGTTGATGGAAGGAAATATATGGATCAATATCTATGCATCAAGATACTAGCTTTTTTTAGAAGGTACAGTGCCGACCCTGGGGAGGGGTAGGGTGTGCGGCTGTTCAGGGCCCCAAAAATCCAGGGGCCCCATCCCAGGTATGTTCTACTACTTATATGCATACATAATATGATTGGCAGGCTAGAGGCAGGGGAAAAAGGCTTAATGGGCCATGTAGTGCGATCGCCCCTGAGTAAAAATGTCCGCACAACCAAACGTAGAAGGAAAATATCCGATCAATCTCGTCTCCAGTCTGCTCGACTGCCTCGCGCGCCCACCGGCCCAGGTCGCCACCGACGGAGACCGACAATTCGTGTGCTACGTGTGGGCAGGGAAGGCCAGTGCGTTCTTTAGTTTTTCATTGACACGGCGATCAGCCGTCCGTTGATCTTCTAGCTGTGATTTAGGGTTCTCGTCTATTTCAATATCTAGGCCCTCGATCACGATAATACGTCACACCTGCACATCGTGATTTGACCAATATGCGGTATATTGAATATTGTATTACAGTTCTCTCTACCTACCTTCACATACATGATGCATAGTTGGTATGTCATCTTATTTCTAAATTAAAGATGACAAGATTCACCTTGCCAAATTTCTGCCATGGAGATTTTCGAGCATGTCAGAGAAGTTGATTGTTATCTATCTCCATTGTTTATCGTATCTTATTTATTGTGTGTGTGATTGTCATATTGTCTGAAAGAAACTTTTCAATGTTAAAATTATCGAAGAACTATTTGAGGTCAACAATGACTTAGCAGCGGTAAAATGGTTTGGCAATATTATGTACCGAGAAGAAATTATTCGATAACATCGACATCGACACCATCATAAGTGACTTTCAGCGAGAAATGGTAGAATTTTTTTGAAGGTAATATGCATAAATTGTTTGATATGTGTACTGCTTTTGGATGCATTTAAATGTTATTGACAACATATAATTCACGCGATTCGTTATTATTATTGTGATGTTCGTATTAAGGGGCCTAAGTTTTAGTCTCGTCCCGGGCCCCCAAAATCACAGAATCGGCCCTGAGAAGGTAGCTAGTACAAGGACATACACATACTATGGGCTTTCAACCACTATGTTGCAACAACATTTGGCAGACTAGAAATGTTTTTATCTTTCAGAATGCAAGACTAAGTCTCTTGAAGGCAAGAACTATTTCCAAGGAGGAGTTTCGCTAGATTAAATACATAGCACATATTCATAACGTAGCTAGTACAAGGTACAAGTAAATACTACGGGCTTTCAACCACTATGAAGCGGCAACATTGACATACTAGAAATGTTTTTATCTTCCAGAATTCATGACCAAGTCTCTTCAAGGCAAGAACTATTTTCAAAGAGGAGCTTTTCTGGATTAAATACAAAGCACATCGAAAGGCTTTATTTTCAACATGGATTGCTAGCTTCATTTTAACCTTTAGATTAGTTTTTCTTTTAGTACTATTCTCTTGTGCACATGTACTCCTCATAAACCAAAACATTATAAATATATGCAGTAGTAAGGTGGACGACTCTTCCAAAATACACCAAGGTCATAACCTACAAGGTGGACGACTCTTCCACATTCTTGAGCTGTCTAGGAGGCTCGAAATCGTCTGCTATGCCTCTAGGAAAATGGGCTCGGCGAGATGACGCCAAATAAGCCACATGGTCAGCGTGATCAAGGAGCACAAACCTTTTGCTTTGGCTCCATGCCCGCTCTGCCGCCGACTATAGCCAAAGCCGAAAGCGTCGTCAGCCAGAGAGAGGTGTGAGTGCCTTCCACAAACGAGTCCTGTAAATTTGTGTATCTACTTTTTTCTGCTTAATGACGGGGATGGGACTACTAGGCAAAAAGGTAGGAGTATCACCAAAGGTGGAACAGTGGCAACAATGCGAGGAGGAAAATCTACTCAGTACCCATTCTAGTCGCATTCTCACATGGTAGCCTCACATTTATACAGCCAATACATACATATATTTATATACTCTTCATCTGTGCTATGATCCAACGATTCACATAGGCGCCTCACTAGACCTCTAAGACTTTGCATCTCACTTCATTTGCAAACTGCAGCTCCCCACGGGACTGGCTTAAGCCAGGCACATAAACCATTTGTATGTATTTTATCACACTAGGCAAGAAAATTGACACCTACTGGAAATGCAGGTGACAACGGGCCATCTCGATCGTCACATGCTAGCTATCGCTAAGCGATATCAGCTGGTCGACAACACCAGGATCAGCAAGAGTGCTCGTGTCTCCGAGCTCATCTAGCTGCCTGGAGGCAATTTTCCGCAATATTCTTCGCATGATCTTGCCACTCCGTGTCTTCGGGAGACCCGGTGCCCAGTGGATCTTGTCAGGCGCTGCAAACGCACCAATCTGCACAAAATGACACCACATATTGTGTTCACGAGCGTTTATACTGTAGTATTTTAAGCGTTAAAAGAAACTGTATCAAAGCAAACTCTCCATGAGAAAATATTCCATCCTGTTCCAAAATCCAGTAAAGCATACTTGTAGGTCCAATTGAAAAAGCACAAGGCTTACTATTTAAGATCAATAGGGAGAGAAAACTCAGGTTCCAACTTCTCAAGCACAAGAGGATGTCATTGTTAACCGGGTTCTTTCCATCACATATGGATATCTGGTAGCAGTAACCATCACTACAAAAGAAGCTATCGGAAGAACATACCTGGCTGCGGACCGCCATAATGAGGCTTTTTCGTAGATCATCACTATAAGGAACACCATCCACCAATGTCACAAATGCATAGATTCCCTGACCTTTAACCTGCAACAAGTAGTACTGATTTAAGGCCCGAGTTTCACGAAGCTACGGTGGGGGCCGTGACATGGTGTAAGAAACAGAGGAAAAACAAGTACTTAACCAGACCTCATGGTCAATTCCGACAACAGCGGCCTCTGCACATTTTGGATGTGAAACAAGAGCAGATTCAACCTCTGCTGTACCAATTCGATGGCCACTACAGTTTTAAGAGATGGGTCAAATATTTAGAGCTTCAAAGCTTTTGAAAGGCATGCATTCTCCAAGTAATTAAGTCAAGGAGAAGCATAAAATATATAGTAAGTTGCTAAATTACCTGACATTGATCACATCATCAACTCTTCCGGTCAGCCAATGGTAACCATCTTTGTCCCTGAAACTCAAATTTAATTTGTTGAGGTATGGACATGTAATTCTGAATGTTACATATATATACCAGACTACCAGCTATTCTTTTCACTCTGAATATTTTTTGGCCAAATCTTGAAGAACTATTGTATTGGATGAATTACCTCCTACAACCATCACCAGAGAAATAATAGCCAGAAAATGGTTTGAAGTATGTCGTCTCATATCTGTCCTTATCTCCATACAGAGTCCGGAAAGCCCCAGGCCATGATTTCTTTATGCAAAGATATCCATTGCATTCTCCATCCAATTCCCGCCCTTTCTCGTCAACAATGACAGGCTGTGAATCATGTTTACGGTTATTACAAAATAAGAGATGGTATGGAATTTTCATTTTAGTGAAGCCATGTAATACCTTGACACCAAAGAAAGGAAATGTCGCAGATCCTGGTTTCTGAGGCCAAGCGCCAGGTAAAGGAGTAATCTAACAAAACCAAGCGTTAAAGTTTGGTACAACTATTATATGAAACTCATTCCAAGAGATCCGAAGTATCCCATGCAAAATGTAAGACAAAATTACCATAAAACCACCAGTTTCAGTCTGCCACCAGGTATCTGATATGGGGCATCTTGAGTCACCAACAACATTATAGAACCACCTGAAATGAGCAACAGTGCGTCTAAGAATTTTTTAATGCATTACAGTATTAAGACTAAGGAAATAACCACGAACCTCCATGCAGTGGGATTGATTGGTTCACCCACACTTCCTAAAACTCGGAGAGACTTACGAGAGTACCGGTTAACATACTGCAATATACACAATAAAAACAAAATGCTTATATACAAGAGATATACATGTGGGGCAATATTAACTAATTAAATTTAAAAATTCTCGGGAACATATTAGCTAAATCATAGACATTAATTAGATATTTCACCCTGTGACAAATGTTTTTGCTGTATTATTGTTGCAACATAAAAGCATATTATGTGGTAGAGAAACTTCTGGTAGACAAAACAAAATTCATCCTACCAATGAAAAACCTATACCACTAAGGGTCTCGAACCTAAATATTCGACAGGCCAAACAAGATTTTTTTTACCTCAGAACCATCACGCATGAGTGAACGTACAAGTGTTGGTGCAGTATAAAATATTGTCACTCCATATTTGTCAACAATGTCCCAACAACGACCAGGATCAGGGTAATTTGGAGCCTACAAGTTTCATTCAACAAATACTTCAGAAACATAACACGCCTCAAAAGCAAAGGGTCACCCTTAGATCACGATTCCTTAGCAGTATGAACTATTTTTTTCCTGAACTTACCCCTTCGTAAACAAGAACTGTGGATCCATTCAGGAGAGGACCATAAGTCACATAACTATGTCCAGTAATCCAGCCACAGTCTGCAGTGCACCTGATGTAAGTGAGACAAGGAAATTACAGTAAGAAAACATGTATTCTAGATAAGTATCCCAGAACATTAGAAAAAGTTTATGCCCCCTCCACGCGCGCTCTGAAACAACTTACACCTTACCAGTATATGTCCTTTGGCTTGTAATCAAATGCATGTTTAAATGTTGTTGCGCTGTATACCATATAGCCCCCAGTTGTATGCAATACACCCTGCACACTTCACAATATCTTAATGTTTTATCAAAGGAATAAATGATAATCTATGGGGTTTAAGGTACCTTTGGTTTTCCTGTGCTGCCACTCGTGTACAGAAGAAATAATGGATCCTCTGCATCAACCCATTCCACATCACATCTAGTATGGAAATCAGGCACAATATCCTGGAGGCACATCATCTTGTATTGAGAAATAACTCACAAACTTGTAATACAACACAAAACGGAAGGGGATGAAAAGAGAACTCTTGATTGATATAGAAGTTTCCTAAAGGTATCGCGCTTAAAAAATTAGATGTATATGCATTCGATATAGTTGAACTTCTTTGATTTGGATATACCTGCCACCAAACATCTCTTCCTGTTGTCCATTGTGTGTCCTCTTTCTTCATGGCCAACTGATTTTCGTATGTCAAACAAATATCTGCTCAGCACAGGTGTGCCGCACAAAAAAAAAGGTGTTTAGAGTCTACAACAGTAAAAATGTCTTTGTGTTCTCATTGTAGCAGAGAAATGGACATATTTTTGTATTCCTCCGATCCAAATTAATTGCCGCATATTTAGGAAAAATGTTGCCTAAAATCTATCTAGGTTCCATGAACCTGCGTCAACTAATTTGGATCAGAGGGAGTACAAAATTTTGCAGGTATACAGTGGTAACAAGATAAAATATGCATGTACATCGTGGAGATTTGATAAATTATCTTATGCTTTCCAGAGAGGATAAAACATTAACGATTAACATATATCTGGAGGAACTAGCAAGTTAGACTATAGATACCAGTGGACTAGAGCTTAAAATAGCCAATGGTTATGGAAGTGGCATTGAAGCGCATACCTACAGTGACACCGTTTTTTGCACTTTCAACCAGAGATGCATCTACTATATCTTTGAGAGGGATGAGTTTCAGCCCCCTTTTCACCCCATTGCATGTAATCACAACCTTAGGCTTGCAGTCAATGATCCTTTGGGCTATCGCATCAGCGGAGAAGCCAGCAAACACAACCTGAATATAAATAATCATCATAACACGGTAACATATATACGATAAATCAGAACGATTGTCAGTGCAAATTGGGTAAAAAAATTACAGAATGAACAGCACCGATGCGAGCACATGCAAGCATTGCAATAGGCAGCTCCATCAGCATCGGCAAGTAGATCACCACGGCATCACCTTTACCAACTCCGACACTTTTCAAATAATTGGCCAGCTGCCAGAAAAAACACACCAAAATAATCAGATGATATCTGTATACATCACGGACATGCTAGTATATGCAATTGTTTATGAGATCTCACAGTTTCATCATAAAATCTTATTTACCTGGCAAACCTTGTCCAAGAGCTCAGAGTAGGTGAGCTTGCCATCCTGATCAGGCTCATTCCCCTCCCAATACATTGCAATCTTCTCACCGTCTCCAGCTTCCACATTGCGGTCCACAGCATTGTAGCACACGTTGGTTTTGCCCCCTTTAAACCACTGTCAGACACCAACAAGGATCAATAAGGCTGTATCCTCCCATCACAGACAAGTATTATCATCATCAATCAACCATCACTCAGGTCTCAGGCATGGGCTTACTTCGATCTTGATCGGTCCCTTTGTCACATCAAGGTTCTCAGTACAGACTTCGTCAGGGTTCCACTTCTGCTTCCAGTAGAACGTCTCTGCGATCTCTGACCAGAACCCGGCAGGATCGTCGATCGACCGCTGATACATCTCCTGGTACTGCTCACATGGCGTTGAGAAAACACAAGGCTCATTCATCAGTTATTACATCCACCAGAAATCTAATTGACAGATTACTAAATGTTCTGCCCGGTAGTCAGCACTCGGTTCACGGTCCTACGAAAATGGAAAATAACACACGCTCTCAACTCCCCAATCCAAACTACTTTTGTACTTGCCTACTTGTGTCCAGTCAGTCCCTATCTGCATTTTCTGATCGCGTGGGTAACGATAGATCACAGCTAGCCGCATACTCTGCACCTCGAAATGGAACGTCGAGCGCACGGCACCCGTCTGGGAGCGAATCAACAGCACCAAAATGGAAATTAGAAAAATTTTTGGAGGCGCCCTGCACCTGCTCCGGAGAGGAGACGAGGGCCTGGGCGGAGAAGTCGGCGCTTGGATGGACGAGGCCGTGGTCGTCGGACGCCGGCAGCGGCTCGCCCAGCACTGTCGCCGCGCACGGCGCCGCGTGCCCCGGCCTGGAGGCGGCCACCGCCAGGCGATCGCTCACGCCCATGGCCCAACTCCGCCGGGGCGGCGACACCTGAAGCGAGCGAGAGGACGACGGGAGTAGGGGAGCTTGGAGCGGGATCGCGGGGTGGTGGGCGCGCGCGGAGGAGGAGCTGCAGCAGCGGGTGGTGGTGGCGAATATATACTGGGCCATCGACGGCCTCGCGGCCTGACGGCCACGGCTCACCTCACCTCGTCAACAACTCGCCTTTTGCGCGCTCCGGCCCTGGGCCAACAGAATTCTGACTTTCGGGCGCGTTCTGGTGGAGGATGCAAATCCGTTCTGGTTGTGTTTGGTGCGTGCGTCGCTCGGTCTCTCTTTTCTGGTGGCGCGGAGTTGTAGAGTGTTTCTGCAGCTAGTCTAAGCTACCGTGTGCTGGGTTTCCCGCCTTCCCGGCTTGGAGTCGTCGTCGGCGGCGGCGACAGGAAAGGAGGGGGAAGCAGCGGGTGGGGATCGGGAAGCCGGGTTTGTGTTGGAGAATTGTCGGTTCTTCACCTGGCTCTCGGGGTCCACCGTCAAAGCAGAACGGACGGACGGCTGTGCCTGGTTTGTATCGCCGCTCGCGAGCCTGTTGGCATCGAGTGGAACTAGTGTCCCGTTTTTTGGGAAAAAATCAGTGTACCTTTTGTAAAGCTTAAATTTGTATTATTGGGCAAATTTCAGAAATAGACACTCATGCAAGTTTACATAAGTTTTATGGACGCAAGAGATTTTTTTTTCAAAGAAGGATCCAAAGCAATTAAGTAAGTTTACAAAAAATACAAAGCACCCTGAATATGATGAAAAATATATTAAATTCTTTGACCACCTAACGAATCAGTACCGTCACCAGAGAGAGTCACTCACACTATTGTTGCCACACTCCTACAAGAGTGGGTCCGCTGTTGTTGATGACAACGGGAAATCTTCATGCACTTGCCACCAAGGACCCATCACCTAGAGCTAAAGTAGTCGATGTTAAACCCTTGAATTGATTTGAATCTCCTAACATTAAACATATAATACACGTAGAGTGAACAAGATCCACCACTCTGTGAGATAAGCAACTAGAAAACTTTTGGACCTTCTCAATGCCACCGACGAGATGCTACTAATGAGGTGGATGAGGAGACACATATACCTTATTATTGTATGCACAAGGCTGCCATAGGCACCATAATATCACTGACGATTGACCAAACTCTGACTATAGCGACTATACTACAACGCCGAGCGCGGGTCCGAGGTCCCATCCCCTCCCGCCGCTGGAGCGGAAACTAGAGGAGGAAGAAACCAGTTGACTCTCAGTACAAGATGGTGGAGACGGGGCATGTGACAACAGCTAGGGTCGAAGCCTAAATCGATGCCTCCGTGTTCACTCGGGTGCATGGGGAGAATAGCAACCCGAACTTGGGCATATCGCGAATGGCTCGATCGATCGAGAATTAAACCCGAACTTGGGCATATCACGAGTGTTTCTGCAGCTAGTCTAAGCTACGGTGTCGGTAGATGGACTCGTCGGCGGCGACAGCGACGAGAACAGACGGGAAAGGAGTGGGGGCAGCGGGTGGGGACCGAGAAGCCGGGTTTGTGTTAGAGAATTGTC
The DNA here is from genome assembly GCA_910589765.1 of Avena atlantica. Lineage (NCBI taxonomy): Eukaryota > Viridiplantae > Streptophyta > Magnoliopsida > Poales > Poaceae > Avena > Avena atlantica. The sequence goes on along the minus strand of OU342734.1, from coordinate 357,300,139 downwards.
GGTTCTTCACCTAGTTCTCGGGATCCACCATCAAAAAGCAGAACAGACGAACGGTTGTGCCTGGTTTGTATCGCCACCCGCGAGCGTTGGCTGGTATCGAGTCGAAATAATTGCAAAATCAGTGTACTGTACCATTTTAAAGCTTATAAATTCGTATTATTGGGAATATTTCAGAAATAGACACTCATGCAAGTGTACACTTAGTTTTATGAACGCAACTAACACTCGATCGAACGAAAAAATTACGAGAACGATTCAAATCAATTACTCCCTCCGTTTAGAAATATAAGATGTTTTAGATTTGTAAAGAAGATGTATCTAGACATCTTTTAGTGTATAGGTTCAAATGAATCTAGATACTAAAAGATGTCTAGATACATCCTATTCATAAACCTAAAACATCTTATATTTCCAAACGAAGAGAGTATATACTAGATAAATACTCGTACTTTGCTACGGTTTAACAAAATCGAATATTCATCTTGTGAAACCATTAGTCCAATCCATACGCTTGGTTTCCTCACCTCTCGCTTAAGACGTTAAGTTCATCACATATAATATGAAGCTATTTGCTAGAGAAACCTCAAATGAAGCCCTGACTATGCGTAGGATGGTAGTTTTCTCTTTTTCGTAACTTTAAAACTTTTAATTTCAACATTTTTTTAAAGGAACTAACCAGCCGTCCGGCTAGGCCACCTACCACTCCTGGTGGTCCAATCTAGCCACGATCAGCCTTCCCTATGGCTCACCTGGCACATCCCGGCGCTGCTCCACCATCCAGCTGAAAACCACCACCCTCTATTCTTTTGAAGTCGTCCCTCTCCTTTTCTTTGCCAAACTCGATCAGATCCTCCACCCACCACTTCTCTCCCAGCTCTTGACCCAACCCCGACATCCTCCCGTGATCTTCGTGCTGCCCCGCTTGATCTGATGCAGCCTGTCCTTCGGGCTCTGCTACATCCTCACCACCAAGCGCCCCAAGTGGACCAGTGACTCGAGCCCGAACCGAACTCCTACAAGATAAGTTTAACTCGCTCCTCGCCTTGTGTGACTTCGATACACCCATGAATGGCTTGCTACTTCATGCCGCTACTCTTTGCATACTCAGGTACGAATCCTCAACGCATCGCCCAACAATCTCGGAAGACGAACATTGTGAAACTGGTTCTAGGACCGTAGCCTTCGCCGACGACACCCCGGAGTCTCCGGTCGCACCCTGCGCAGTGTCAGGCTGCAAGCCCCTGGAAGTCAGTCGGAAAATCCGCCCCAAACCCAGAGTCTCCGGCCCACGCCAGAATCTCTGCCAAATCGCCCCCAGAGTCTCCACCTCGCCCTCAACCGACCGCACCTGCAAGCTCCTGGCACACAACCGAAATCTCTGCCCCATGCACCGGAGTCTCCGCTCCAACCAAAGTCTCCGGTCCAAGGACCCCGAAGTCTCTAGCATAAGTGATGGGTCTACACGTCGTCAGCTGGGGCTTCGGCCCACCCACTCTCCACTCCGTTCAGAACTTACCTTTTATCCCCAAAATACCCTTGTTTATGTGGCTGTCCTATATATAGCCCCACCCCTCCATTTGTAAACGCTAGACTTGATATTAGGATAGAAGAAGTCTCCCTCTTGAGGATCTCTATATAGTTAGTCTCATGCTCCTTCATGAGGACTACCTATTATCACAAACCTCTCGGTTCTAGCTTAATAGCGTTCGGTTGTACAAGATCTTCGTATTGGGTTTATCCTTATGAAATTATCAAGATCTCGTCAAGATTCTCTTGCCTAATACCGATCCCATAGGATTGTATTGGACCAGTAGCTGCCAATGCGAGCCAACGGTGTTTTAATTGCGTGTGAGTTCGCTTTGTTCTTCGTGGTTCGTGTTCATCGAGTTCATCCTCTTCCCCTTCCCCCTTGAATCCACCACGGATCCCTCGTGAAATCGTGAAATATCGGCCATCCTAAGGGTCATACCCTAACATATTGGTATCAAGAGCCACGTTCATCATGATTTTCACCACAAAATTCCTTCTCCCCGCCTTAATTTCGAAAATTGCCCCAAAAATATCCTAGATCTCCTTTCGGATCGATCTCTTGATTTGGTGGATTTTGAGTGGTTTCAATCCATAGAAACTTTGACTTGGGTCTTGATCCGGCTTTCTACCAATTTTCCCAGCCCAATTTGGTCGAAATATGTTAGATTTGAGGTTTGGAGGCGCGGATTTTCACTCAAGAACACGAACTGGCTGCGACTACCCGACACCGGAGTATCCGGCCCTGCATACCTAGATTTTCCAGCCCACCGGGAGTTTCCGGCCCAGAACCGGAGTTTCCAGCTGCCAGAGTTTCCGAACCTGAATCCGTAGTCTCCGTCCCTCCTCTCCTTTTTCGCCTATTTTCCATTCAACTGACTTTCTTGTTGTTGTTTGAGTTTCGTGTGCGTGTCTATACCAATAGAAAGCTTCCGCAACATCCTACGCGCCCGTCTACAACACGGAACCAAGCTCATCCCCACCCCATCAACACAAGCTCATCATCACCAACTAAGGTATACCTTGTGTCACCCCTTGGTAACCCATTATCTTCCTTTGTGTGTATCCATCCCATCGAGAGTGGCTCATTTTGTGTTTGCTTAAGCATTGTGCACTTGTCCTTGCATAGTGAGAGTGTGAGAGCAAAAGAAAAGTAGGTTAGTACCACCAAGGGAGAGAAAAAGGAAAAATAAGAGAGAAACAACAAAATAAAAACAAAGAATACATAGAAAAAGATACAAAAGTCTCCCATAGCATATAGAGAGCCTCAAGTTTGTAAGCAAAGTGAGATAAGAGCGCTCAAGGCAAGTGCACAAATCTGTTGCTTATCTTATTTTTGCAAACGAGCCACCGTCCCTTCTTGCATTGGCACGGAAAACGAGTGTAGTATTTGTTAGGACATTTTGTTGCTCATTTTCATAGTCATGTTAATCCCGTTAATCCCCACGCGCGTGTGTGTGTTAGTATAGGTTTCCTTCAATTTTGTGGATCTTTCCTTTGTCTTGGTTATTTTGGATTGTACCCACTTTTGACAACACCCTTTTCTTTTGGTCTTTCCGTTTGGTTGCCACTTTTCTAACCTATAACCATACGCCTTTTGAGAGTTTTAGTTGCTTTTAGTGTGAGATTGCTTTTCACATTCACTTTGACCACTGTTGGTCTTTCGAGTGTGGCTACTTGTCCAATCCATTTCCAAAGGTGAGGTAAAGGGCTAACCCCTCCACATACTTCTTTTCCACATATCCTTCTTCTTTGGTGAATCATGGATAGGAACGGCGAGACAAGCCAAGACCTGGCACAAGATGGCGAAGGACCATACATGACGCGAGCTAGCCACTTCATCATTCATGAAGAGTTTCGTGGTCATTGTGATTCCCTCGAGACGCGTCAAGATGAAAATTTTGGTAAAACTTGCAACGAGTTCAAGCGGATGGACACTCGCTTCGACGACCTTGAGAGCCGAATGAACACAATGCATCACAACTTCACACACCAAAACAAAGCTCTCCAATGTGTAATGGTTGAGATCACACACAACACAAGACCATGTTCTCCCGCATCAAGCGCTTTAAGGAACCACTATAGTGGTTCAAGATCTTCGCACCATTGATCGCCTCGACATCACGACCATGATCCTCGGCCTCCTCGACGCAATGAGCGTCCCGTAGAAGATCATGAGAGCTCTTCACAACATGTGCCAACTCCAAGACGCGTCGCTATGTCAATCTATGATGGTGATTCTTCATCATGACCTCCATCAAGGAGTGAAGACCCTCATCATAAAATAAGGGCACTCATCATCCATGAGGACGGGCCACTACAAGCTTCAACTCCGCATAACGAGCATCCACAAGACCTTCATTCCACAACAAGTGATGACTCCAACTTGGATAAACAAGCACGCCGTCAACGTGAAGCACTTGAAGATCCACCAAGACGTCATAACCATCATGAATGTCACCACCGACACCATGAGCATCAACGTGCAAACGACGAGCAACCTCAACCTCGTCAACAACCTAGGCATGAGCCTCACGTTCCACAACCACACCGCGATGCTCACAATGGCCATCATCATCGAGAGGACTGAAATGGATCGTATGGGCACGTAGAGGGGGGGGGGGGTGAATAGGTGCTACTCCAAATTTTAATTATTTTTCATATTTTAGGCTAACACGAAGGTAAATTCTCTAGATATGCAACTGTAGGGAATTTTCCTATATGCAAATCTATCTACTAAACAAGTAAAGGCGGGGAACGAGGCAACCGTAGTGGAGCATGCAAAGACACATGATTTGTTTAACCACAGTTTCTTCCTTGTTAAGGGAAGTACATTTGCGTTGAAGGGGTGGGTGGTACTAAGACCACCACGCCACAATAGGCCTCACCATGTTCTCTGATAGATCTCGCCACCAAAGGCCTCATCCACCTTTCCACTATTGGGTACCCTTCAAGGCGGGAATCGATGCCTTTACAACACTAGCAGGGCACACATCCACAACTGAATTGGAGGCTCCCATGATGACAACAAGCTGCCACAAGAACAAGTATAATCAATATTCAAAATTGAGATCTAGATATTTGCAAGAAATACTAGATCAAGAATCCTCCAAGTGAATGGAGGGGAATTGAAGATCTTGATTGGTGTATATGAAGATCAAAGCCTCCTCCTTTGATTCACCAAAGATCGGAGCCTTTGGGTGGTTAAATGAGGAGATCTCGATTTGGAACTAGATGAACAACATAGTACTTTTTTCAAATGAATCAAGAGGTCTGACAGGAGGAGAAATTGGGGTATTTATACCCATGCCAAAACCAGCCGTTGAAGAAGTTTGGGACCAGATTATCCGGCTGGGGAAAATCTCTAGCCCAAAATCGGATTTTCCAGGCCAAAACGCCCCCTATACCATGTGACGCGCCTTGGCTTCCTTTGGAAAAAATCCCCAGAGGGGGGGGGGGGGATTATCCGACCCCCTTGAGGGGCGTATTATCCCCGGGAAAAAACTCCAGCCCTGGCCGAATAATCCGTTGGAAAATCCGCCCCCATACAGGGTGACGTGCCTTGTCCTCCTTTGTCGATTGAGCAAGGGGCAGATAATTTGTCCCTTGGAAGGGGCGGTAATTTGTCCCCCAAAACCCTATTTAGCTGCTTTTTGAGTGAACATTTATTTGCAACACTAAACACACATTAAATAATCCTTGGTATTGTTATTTAACACACAAAACACTAGGGATCATGAAATGTTCTTTCAATCTCCTCCTTTTTGGGTGTTAGATGACAATAATAGGATTTGCAATAACGTCCTACTAACAACAACATTCCAAGAATAAAAAGACTCCCCCTAGATGGGTGCATACCAAGTTTGCATTTGAATACAAATGCACACATAAGGGTACAAGACTTTTCATTGGAAACTAAGATCAAATGATGAGTTAGGGGAAAATGCGTCATACCACCTAAAACTGAAGTCCTCAATAATATTGAGATAGACACTATAATAATCCATTATCGAGACTCCCAAGACTAGTACCATTGTGATGCATCCATAAAGATAATAATAGAATTCCATAGGGATGAATCCATAATTCCATTGATATAAACCCATAGAGATAATTCCAAAGATAACCGAGATAGATCCATAGTTTAATACAATCACAAAGTCTCACACATCCACAAGCCAAATAGCAAATTTGAAAGTTCAACGCTAAAATGGGCACACAAGGATAAAGAGAACGATAAAATGGCAAATGCTTGTGCCCATGCAAATCTTCGACATCATAATAGAACTACTTCTCCTCCTTTGGGATCGAAACACCAAAAAGGGAAAAGAGCGATGCTGGCATCCCAAGAGATCACTCCTCGTCCTCATCCTCGTCATCACCATACTCCTCATCCTCATCATCACTAGCCGGCGGAGTAGGTTCCCTCGCAGGGGCGGGGAACAAGTGACACTCGAGCTCCCCATAGTTGATGCGTGAAGTGTTCCACTAAGCATACAGAGTAGGAGCAGATGGAGGAGGAGGGTGGCTTGATGCCCCAAAGAGATGGTGAAGGATAACCTGCTGAGTGTGAGCCATGTCATGGCGCTGCCGGTATGCCTCATACTGTCCCTTGTGAGTATCTATCCCCATGCATAGAAAGTTACGCTGAAACAGGGGGGCTTCTTCCACTCGCTGTAGCATCTCTCATAAATGACTCTAGAGTTATAGAGGGGTGAGAGGTCTTTCTAGAACTATTTTAGATCTTCTTCACTTTGTGTTCACCATCAAGTTTTCCACTGAAGTCGTCACGAGGAAGCATATGCTTGATGAGCATCACGATGAGAGGAGCATAAGGAATGGAAAGCGAGTTGAACATAGCATCAGTTAACTCATGGTAGATAAAGTCCATCACATCCAACCTATAACTCACATTCTAGTCTTCATTGGTGGCACATTCATGAGCAAAGGCAAGAAACTGCAATCACGAAAAATAGCAACCAGCTGTGCATAGAGTGGGGAGAGGCCTGAAACCTTGACAACTACACCATCTGGGCCACAGCAGGGAGAGAGAAAAGTGTCCTTGTTGGTCTTGAGAGGAGTGATGATGCGATGTACACAAGCATGATCTCGACCATTGAAGGGGTAACCAAGCACCTGAGAGAATACGCGAAAATCATCTTGGAGAAAAGTGCCACCTGTCATCCACTTCATAGTGCGACGCTCATCACCACAAATCACAAGAGTGGAGAAAAACTGCTTCACCAAGGATGTATCATAGGAGCACTGAAGAGTCACGAGGTGATGCAGCCCCATACATTCAGTCACTGCTAGAGCATCAACAAGTTGGGGCTTACCCATTGCCTCAGTCATATCCATAGGACGCATAGGGCGGCTCTTCAGAGTGGAGTAGACGTTGTCAAAGATGTACTTGTGATGAGCACACCAAAAGTTGCAATCCCCAAGCTCCTCATCAATATCAACTTATTCATATAGATCATGATGTTGGATAGAAGAGTACTCAATGATTTCCATATCCTTGTAGTTGACTCTAGTCTTCTTACCCTTCCTCTTGGAAGTATTCTTCTCTTTCCTTGCATGGTCAGCCATTCTGTCAGCCTCTCTCTTCAACCTCCTCAATTCAACCTTGTCCACTAGAACACCCTCACCACTGGGCCTGAAATATCAAGCATAAGGACGGAGTCTTGTATGTCTAAGGAACACCATGGTAACCACCAATGAAGCGAGTGCGGAAGATAGCAAGTAGATACACACACACACAACTCTAGGAGGATTGCTAAAAATTAGAAAAATAATCCACAAGACAAATATATATCATACTTTAATCTGAGAAAAACTAAACAAGGAGATATCCTTCTAGGCCGGATAATCCAGCCTATCCGGCCCTGGCAAAAATTTCCAGAATCACTCAGATTGACAGTATCGACATATATCGGGCAAAGGGTAGTATACGATTTCTAACATGCATATGTGATAGAAACAAACATGGCCACTTTTCGTTGGAACTACAAGTGCAGAGTGTTCTAGCAAGATTCTTTTCCCCACAAGGGTGACTCGAGGGTTTATATCGATCTCCCGGGGAATTGGAAGGATATTTGTCTTCTCCTCTTCAAGCAACTTATAAAATAAAATAATTTGTCTCGTGTCCCCAACTCCACCAAGTGGTTGTCAAGCACAAGGTTTTGTATTAGTAATATGAAATAAAATATAAAACAAACTAAAGTAAATAAAGTAAAGTAAAGAAATGCAAACTAGATGATATGGAAAATAGTAGAGTTGTTTTGGGGGTTTTATGAGTGATTGCAAGTAGGGAAAGTATTTTTTTATTTTCGAAATAATAAATTGCAGATAATAAAAATGATATTAGATTCAATGGAAAAGTGTTTATTATGGTAAAAATCGGACCAGGGTTCATGGGTTCACTTGTCTACTCTCTTTTTAAGTTATAGTGATCACAAAACAATTCATTCAGTGATAAAGATTCATGGAATTTCTATATGTGCTTGATAAAGGAATTAATATGGGCATCATATTCTAACATAGAGATGGAATACATCTCTCTCTTATACTCCTCATGCAAGAGAAATCTCCATTTAATCTTGAATTAATAACAAATCAGAGTATAGCTTTAAGCAATATTATATTATGTTTGAAATACAAATATGCTACCTTGAACTGTCACATGATAACTATAGCACATGATTTCACTTTATCCCTAGTGAGGCAGCAAAAGAAAGGTAAAAACCAAAATAGATCTTGAATATTGTGTGTCACAATTCAATCTCTACCACCATGCTACTCCATCTAACACACACTTCTCCCATACAAGTTGGATCAAAACGAGCAATTAAGAACGGGGTGCATGATATGAATCTACCAAAACATCTTACACAAAATAGATCCCAATCTCAAATATCAAATCATAGAACAAAGATCCACCACATATGAATTGCAAATATGACCATAATCATGTAGGGCATCTCATATGGTACAAGATCTATGAAGAACGGGAAAGAAATAGATCAAGCTACTTCCACAAACCCATAGCCTGGAGGTGTACTACTCCCTCTTCATCATGGTGATGATGCTGGAGATGTTGGAGAGGGTGGATATCTCCCGGAAGGTGGCTCCGGTGGAGTTTCCCCCTCCAATCTTTGCTATATTTGACTCTGTTTAGTGGTGTTTTCATCTCTGGTGTTCTCTGTCTCGAGGACTCCTCGAGGGGTCCTTATATAGGGATTTTTGGGTCAATAGAACTCCATGGGCAAAAGAATCGAGGTGATCGGACGGTCGAGGAGCAAACGAGGGTAGGTGGCGCGCCCACCTAGGCTAGGCGCGCCACGCATGCTCATTTGGGCCTCCTGGCCCTCCTGGGTGGATTTTTGTGCTCCCGATGCTTCTCATGGATAAATATTGGAATTCCCAAAAGTGCAGGTCCATTTGACTTCGTATAGGTCCTGAAACATCAAAAACATTGAAAATAGGGTTTTTCTGCCGTGCCGGGTTATAGCCAAAATAAAGGGGATCATTGAAAAATCCCTAAAAATCAATATAAAACATGGATATAACATTTTATATTATGCAAATATGTGGGAGAACATGTTAACAAACTACAAAGTTCATGTATGCATTTTACATGCATCAACATCCCCAAGCTTAACTTATGCTCGTCCTCTAGCATGAAGGTGATAAAACTAAACATGGACTTTGGAGTTTGTTACCTTTGCTTCCTTCATTATCATGTAGAGTTCATAGGCTCAATTACTTTCAATGAAACATAATATGCAAGTGGACTATCTAGCTGTATCTTTTACACATCTATAAATATGTTGAACAATAAGTGATGGTGTGATAAAAAAATGATGAACAAAGTAAACCTTCAAGCACACTTTGATGAACCTATAGAACTAGATACTCTTTTCATGATTGGCATTGGTTTTTCATGCCTTTATTTTTGTGCTACTTCTTAGTTTCATTCCCTTGATTAGAAGACTCACTTCTTAGTTTTATGTCTTCCCTTGAGATGTTTTGCATCCCGTACCAAAAGTAAGAATTAAATACATATGTTAGTCCTCCATAAAGAATGTAATATAAATTTTTGAGCTATGTAGTTCATGTCAATAATACTAGTAAGGATGGAGTTCTAGGTATCTTTTACTTTTAAAGCTTCATATGGTTTATGTGCTAAACATCTTACAAGTTTATTGTTTCATGCACCTAGTATATGACCTTGCACTCGTCATGCTAATCAACTTAGGCCTGTCATTGTATACTCATGTTGGTCTATGAAACCACATCACTGAAGTACCTCTTGCCCCTAGGTATCTATATGCCCCCTTTTTGTATTTATTCATTCATTTATTTAGCATAAGATATAATATATTTCCTTGGTTTTGTTCAAGGTGGGAGGGGGCAGTATCTCTACTCTAGAAGAATAAGAAAAACAGACATATGAATCATATCAACTAGGATCATCATGATGTAAGTTTCCACCATGTCATGCATGGGTTTGACTAGCGGTTCAGGAGCCTTTTCTCTCAACATGCCTACTCCAGTGTGGACACTTCATTTCACATCGATGCAATCCATATGTAGAACTTAAACATGATTAATATTAAATATTTAAAGCTTTATGCCATGCTAGCTAGCCAACTACCTCTAATAATATGTGAACCACAAAAACTTCCATAGTGGTATCACCCCAAACCTTACTTTCTTATGAGATTTAAAATACATGAAAAACATGTTTTTAAGAATGTTTGGAGGATTAACATACATACTATACTTGAAAGTAGCTTTTGCCACAAGTAGGTGGATATGCCTAGTCTAGTTTTAAGGGGCTTGGAACAAGTCTTAGCTTGGGTAGAAAAGGCTTAGCAAAAAGAGATATAAAGAGTGTGCCATCTAGTTTATAATGTCAACATTTATTTTCTCACCTTGCTTATTAATGTTGAACATAAATATGCACAAGCAAAGTATACAAATTAATAGGCATAAAATAGATCATGCTTCATATAAAGCACTTGAGCTTAAGAACTAGACATAACATGAATTTCAGCTTTTGCTTTTGTCTCCCCTTTTCTTTTATTCCATGACATTCTTTTTTCAGTTTTAATCTCATTTAGGTGAAGTTTATTTTCAGTAGCTGATCATAAACATTTATAATAATGGCGGTGATCTTTTTAATGCAAAACAAAAGTAAAATGGAAAAACTAGGTGCTCCAAGTTTCTATGATAGTTCTATGTTGCTCAAAAAACAAAGTTTAGAGGTTTGCAAACCGAGAGTTGAGTATGTCCAGTGGGGTTACTTGGGCATCCCCAATCTTATGGTTTGCACCATACTTGGATTGCTGTTGGTGTGATGTTTCTCTATTCCCTGTCAAAAAACTTCAACACAAAACTTTTTCTCCCATCTCTTTTCCGAGAGTTGACATTAGTGGCACAAGAGTATAACAATTGCTGCATATATATCAAAGACAAAATTCTTTATAAATGTTCCAGCAAGCATATAATGTTACTACATATCCCTAGCATATATTATGACTCATACAAATCATTTTAGGACACTTGGAAATGGTTAAAACAAAACATGGCAGAATCTGTCCAGATTTTCAGCAGCAGAAAAATGTTTTTTTTGCCCAGTTAGACATGTTAGGAATATTAGACAATTTTTTTAATATAGAGGATGAAAAGTTGTAAATTCTATATAAATTTGAGCGCAGTCGGAGTTACAAAAAAATTAAAAAAATATTGCACTGAAAACTATTCTGCAGAAATTTGCTGCTCCATATGTTTAGCAACTTTTAAAACAACCAAAATGGGTTCCACTTTTCATTGGGACTCTAAGTGAAGAGTGTTGTAGAAATCTTCTTTTCCCCACAAGGGTGACTCGGGGGTTTATATCGAACTCTTGGGTAATTGGAAGGATATTTATCTTCTCCTCTTCAAGCAACCTGTAAAGTAAAATAATTTGTATTGTGTCCCCAACTCCACCAAGTGGTTGTCAAGCACAAGGTTTCGTATTAGTAATATGAAATAAAATATAAAACAAACTAAAGTAAATAAATTAAAGTAAAGAAATGCAAACTAGATGATATGGAAGATAGTAGAGTTGTTTTTGGGTTTTTATGAGTGATTGCAAGTAGGGAAAGTATTTTTTGTATTTTCAAAATAATAAATTGCAGAAAATAAAAAGGATAGTAGATGCAATGGAAAGGTTTTTCTTATGATAGAAATCAGATCGGGGTTCATGGATTCACTTTTCTACTCTCTTTTTAAGTTGTAGTGATCACAAAACAATTCATCAATGATAAATATTCATGGAATTTATATATATGCTTGATAAATGAATTAATATGGGCATCAATTCGAACATTGAGATGGAATACATCTCTCTCTTACTCCTCAAGAAAGGGAAATCTCCATGCAATATTGAACTAAGAACAACTCAGAGTATAGCTTTAAGCAATATTATATGATGTTTGAAATACAAATATGCTACCTTGATCTAACAAGGTTATCAACTATCACATGATAACTATAAAACATGATTTCACTTTATCCCTAGTGAGGCATCAAGAGAAAGGTAAAAACCAAAGTAGATCTTGAATATTATATGTCAAAATTCAATCTCTACCACTGTGCTACTCCATCTAACACACACTTCTCCCCATACAAGTTCTTGCATACAAATTGGATCAAAACAAGCAATTAAGAACGGGGTGCATGATATGCATCTCCCAAAACATCTTACACAAAATAGATTCCAATCTCAAATATCAAGTCATAGAACAAATATCCACCACATATGAATTACAAATATGACCATAATCATGTAGGGTAGCTCATATGGTACTAGATCTATGAAGAACGAGAGACAAATAGATCAAGCTGCTGCCATAAACCCATATCCCGGAGGTGGACTACTCCCTCTTTATCATGGTGATGAGGCTGGATGTTGTTGGAGAGGGTGGAGATCTCCCCAGAGGTGGCTCTGACAGAGTTCCCCCTCCAATCTTCGCTGGATCTGACTCTGTTTGGTGGTGTTTTTGTCTCTCGTGTGCTCTATCTCGAGGACTCCCTAGGGGGGTCCTTATATAGGGCTTCTTAGGTCAAGAGAACTCTGTGGGTGAAAGAATCGAGGCGATCAGATGGCCTAGGATCAAACGAGGGTAGGTGGATTCTTGTGCTCAAGATGCTTCTCGTGGATAAATATCAGCATTCCCAAAAGTGTAGGTCCATTTGACTTCGTATAGGTCCTGAAACATCAAAAACATTGAAAATGGGGTTTTTCTGCCCTTTCGGGTTATAGACAAATAAAGGGGATCATTGGTAAATCCCTAAAAATCAATATAAAACATGGATATAACATTATTGGTTTTCTATTTTCATGCCCTTGGTTCGTTAATTGTACTCACTTTTTCCCAGCCGCTTAAGTTTTCCTCAATTTTTCCCATCTCCTACTATGAAACTCTCACACGGTTTGAAACTCGCAGTCCGTCAGCCTTGCCGTTACATGCTGACAAGTGGGGCCGCATTCAGTCGGATCCCGTAGTGGACCCTTGCCGTTATGTGCTGACAAGTGGGGCCACGGACGGTCGGGTCCCGGAGTGGACCCTTGATGTTACATGCTCACAAGTGGGGCGTGTTAAGTTGGTTCCCGTCATGGAAACCTCTCTCCACTTATCTAGATTATCATGGGACCCATAGCTTATCTACGTGAGTGTCATACCCACAGCGTATCCACATGAGCCAGCCCGCTCCCGTGCCGTTGCCTCCCCTTTATTCTTCTCCGGCGATGGCGGACCTTTGTCGAGCTTCACTTTGGTCTCCCGTTCGTCCTGGCCGCAGTATGGTGCCGCCCCTTTGACCTGTATGAAGGATGAAAATGGCAACCCTGCGCATAGAAGGTTAGATCTCTCACCAAAATGTTCCAATTAGACGGGGCGCTTGCTATGGATAATGCGGCCGGCGAGACATTCCGATGATTTAATTGGTTTATCGAGTTAATTTCTAGGCTGCAATCAAGTGAATCTATGAGGTGGAAGTCAAACTTTGAGATTTAGGGAGATGGATGTATAAGAAATAAGAAAATGACACAACTCTTACACACACTTTCAAATTTTAAAAATTATACAACTCTTAATGTAAAAGAGTTTATAATTAACACAACTCTTGAACACTTTAAAATTAAAAAAATTATACAACTCTTAATGTAAAAGAGTGTTTATAATTAACACAACTCTTGAACACTTTCAAATTAAAAGAATTATACAACTCTTAATTTAAAAGAGTGTTTATAATTTACACAACTCTTGAACACTTTGAAATTAAAACAATTATACAACTCTTAATGTAAAAGAGTGTTTATAATTGACACAACTCTTGAACACTTTCAAATTGAAAAAATTATAAAACTCTTAATCTGAAAGAATGTTTATAATTGACACAACTCTTGAACACTTTCAAATTAAAAAAATTATACAACTCTTAATGAAATGAGTGTTTATAATTGACACAACTCTTGAACACTTTCATATTACAATTTGAACATGATAATGTTGTGCCAAGAAAATCTTGAGAGTTTACCATTTTTAGAGCGTGAAAAGTGATCCCTAAACTAAAATCTTTATGCCTCATGCATATACAAAAATTATACACCTTTGAACTCTTTGAAATCGCACTTAGGACATGATAATGTTGTGCTAATAAAATCCTAATCATTTATCATTTTGATGGAGTGAAATATAATGCATAAACTTGTGTATATGAAAATTATAAACCTTTGAACACTATGAAATTGCACTTAATACATGATAATTATGTGCTAACAATTTTTTTAGAGATTATCATTTTCTCCCCATTTTCATAGAGTGGAATGTAATGCATAAACTTGCATATATGAAACCGCACTTAGGAATTGATAATGTTGTGCTAAGAAAATCTTGAGAGATTATCATTTTCATAGAATGTAATGCATAAACTTGCATATGGGAAAAATTATACACCTTTGAACTCTTTGAAATCGCACTTAGGACATGATAATGTTGTGCTAATAAAATCCCGATCATTTATCATTTTCGTGAAGTGAAATATAATGCATAAACTTGCATATACAAAAATTATACACCTTTGAACACTTTCACTTCAAATTATGTTCAAAATCATTTGCTTATGGAGTTAAAGTATCGATGGCAAACTCGTTATTTTGCATGGATAGAGGGGTGCCTCCCGATAGATATATGGGTTATCTTGTCCGCTAGATCATAGAGGATCAACGGTTGGTGGGCACGATCCGCGTGACAACTATCTGTGCCAATCAGAGCGTAGCAGCCAGATGAGCACAGGTGTGAGAGTTTATGACTAAGAGAGAGGGGAAAACTGAGTGGAACTTAGAAACAAAGGGAAAAACTAAGTAGAACTTAAAAACTAAGGGCAAAACTGACAAAGGGACTCAAATAGAAAATAGAAAGAGATTTAAAAATGGAAAATGCTTATTTTATACAATAAAATACATCTTGGCATACATCAAACTATTTGCAATTAAAATATACATCAGTTTGACAATTATTACCTCATTCAGACAAACTATGTTCTAGGGAGGGATGTTTTGGGAAGTGGCTTGAGTAAAAATCCATGAACCTTCATAGATAGTAGGTGATTTTAGAAGTGGTGATTTAGATTAAAACTTGATTTATATGCATTTCTTATGGTGGCAGGTCACATGATAAGACTCCCTGGGTAGATGCCACTATATTTTGATCTTTTTGAATTTGTTGTGCATAAAATGACTCAATTAGCTAGCTAAAACCCATTCATTGACTCTCTGTTGACCAGCCACAGGAGGTTAAAAGTGAGTATATTGCACACAATAGTTTTAGTACTAGAGGGAAAAACTGAGTACAACCAAACTGCCAGTGTTACACTCGAGGGTATAACTGAGCACAACTAAGTGGCCAGGGTTAGACATGAGGAAAAAACGTGATGCACAGTATGTGTGTCGCGGTGCACGTGGAGGTAGCGGACGTGTGTGGTCATGCATGGTGTAGTACCATACACGGTTACACGGTGCATGGTGGTGCAACAAAACGTCTCCTCCCTTTACCTTTATAAAGGCCTCCTCACTCTCACTCATCACTCACTCGCTCACTCACTCACGCAACTGTCTCCACTGTCCCATCACCTTCTACAAACCCCCAATAAAACCCCAACCACGCCGGTGATGGAGAAGAATGGTGTGATGGCCATCGTCGCCTCGAAGGCCACCGACGAGGAGGTCCCCGTCCCCGTACAGGACCTCGTCGAGGCATCAAAGGCAGCTGTTATCCCCGTCCAGACCCCCATCCCCGCTTCTGCCGTAGCCGCCGGCAAGGAGGAGCCGGCCTTGAGCAGATCCCACACAGCTGGGACCCCTACGAGGAGGAGGATTACATCAGGTCGGAGAACCCCTACCACACAAGCATCGCCGACCCATGGTCGGAGGTAACTAGGGTTTTCTCTCCTTCTTTGTTCTTCCCCCATTCCCATCGTTGGATGCAAGATCGTGTGTTATTAGGGTTCGGTTGTCCGTATTATCAATCGTTGGATGCTAGGTATTTTTATAGTAGCTAATCCTCTTGTGTTAGATCTCATATTGCGATGAATGCCCCTATTCGTATTTCAATCCTATTTTATTTGTCCTTCGAGTTAAAGTTAAGGTTAAGGGATTCCCTAGTTAGTACTAGCGTCGATCTGTAGTTGGGATCAATACTCGATTTGTTTGAGATTTGGGGATTGGGGAATAATCAGGGGATCTCAATCGGTTAATTTATGCAAGTAATCAATCCCGATAATCAAGGTATCTCAATCGTGTCCTTATTGCACCCTACTATTTTCCAATAGGTGGATAGTAGCGACGTATGTAGCGACAACGAGTCCATGGACAACAAGACTCGTCAGGTGCTGAGGAGGCTGAAGTCCGGCCAGTAGGACAAGTTCTTCACCGACGAGATCTACAGGTGCCCCTTCTGCACCAGGAGCCTCGCCACCAACTTCAACTCCCTCGTGAAGCATGCCGAGGACGTGAAGACCCGTGTTCTGTCTGTGAACGTCAACAACTTTAGAGCCAAGCACCAGGCGCTCGGTTTTCACCTCCGCAACCATCAAGGAGGGTCGCATGCCCCTGATCAAGCCCAAGGAGCCCAAGGTCATGGGACTAGGCAGCAAGAAGTGGAGGAAGCGCCAGAGGGAGGAGGCGGAGGCCCTCCTAGCAGAGGCCATGAGGGGTCACTGATCCTATGCTGCTGCTGCTGTAAAGCAGATTCTTTTGTATTGTTTGTGTTGAACTTGTCGACTACTGCTGCTGAGCAACCTAATTGTCAAACCTCGTTTAAGTACCGTACTGTATATCCTATATTAGCTGCTTTATCCACATCTACTCAGTTTACTGAATGTATTTATGGTGCTGGTTAGATTTGCTGATCTAGATTTTCTATCAGAATGGGAAAAACGAGGGCTAAAAGGAACCATGAATGAAGAGAGAAGCTGCTCTAGATTCTCTACCTTTTTGGGCAAAAAACACAACTGTTAGCGAGATAAAGGGGAAAAGGCGCTCTTGAAAAGGCCAATCATAAAAACAACAAAAACAAAAACTTCCAATTTAGGAGATAGGGCGCACGTAGCTACCAAACGCACCCCACATGGTCCCACACCACGTTCCCCATAACGCGTTCCCAACAAGACAGCCTCACACAGTCCAACATGGCATGGCCCCACACGTCAGCATAACGCGTACCTGACCAACCGATCCCACTTGTCAGCACATAACGACTTGTCGGCACGTAACAGCGAGGATCCACTACGGGACCTGACTGAACACGACCCCACTTGTCAGCACGTAACGCAAGGCTGGCGGACAACGAGTTTCAGACCGTGTGAGAATTTCGTAGTAGGAAATTGGAAAAAGTGAGAAAAAGTTAAGCAGCTGGGGAAAAGTGAGTACAACTAACAAACCAGGAGCATGCAAATATAAATCCCTAACATTATATATGATGCAAATATGCGGGAAAACATGTTAAAAATTACAAAGTTCATGTATGCAGTTTACATGCATCAATATGGAACAAAGGGCAACCTATAAACCGAGTTTCAACAAAAAAAACACAACTTCCATACATAATATAAGAATGGGAGATTTACCATCACTCATTGGAAGAAGTACTCAGAGGAGAAGGTACCCGGATGAAAGAACATTTTATAATCTCTAGTGTTTTGTGTGTTAGATAAAAATATCAAGGATTATTTAATGTGTGTTGAAGTGTTGCAGCTCTATCTAGGGATCAAAGGAAAAGGATTCTGCATTTGGGGGGCGGATAATCCGCCCCCACCAGGGGCGGATAATCCGCCCCTCCCTCTTCCCAAATAGGCGCAAGCCCCAGAAGGGGGCGGAGTTTTGGCCGGATTTTCCGGCCCCGCCAGATAATCCGCCCCTCAGGGGGGCTGGATAGTCCGCCTCTTGTGCTCACGACCAAGGCGCAAGCCCCAGAGAGGGGGCGGAGTTTTGGCCAGACTTTCCGGTTAGGCCGGATAATCCGCCCCAGGAGGGGGCCGGATTATCCGCCCCCCAAGATCGTCTTCAAGTTCCACAGGCGCTAGCCCCAGAGAGGGGGCGGATTTTCTCCCCGGAATATCCTCCCTTGGGGCGGAGTTTTCCCAGGGGGCGGATAATCCGCCCCAATTGGGGGGCGGATAATCCGCCCCCAAAGTTGTGCAACGGCCAGATCTGGGCAGGGGGTATTTAAGCCTGCCTTCCCCCTCCTGCCAGATTGCTTGGTTCATTCGAAAAAGTCAAGATCTGATCTGCAACCTTCATCCAAGAGAGCTCCACCTAGATCCACCCAAAGGCCCCGTCCCTTGGGGAATCGAAGGAGGAGAACTCGATCTTCATCATCAGCAATCAAGCGCTTCATCTCCTCTCCATTCATTTGGAGAATCACCGATCTAGTATTCCTTGCAAATACCTAGATCCTTGTTTTGTTTATATTGATAAACCTTGTTCTTGTGACAGCTTGTTGTCATCTCGGGAGCCCCCAATTCAGTTGTGGGTGTGTGTGCCCCTGTAGCGTTGTAAAAGGCACCGGTTCCCGCCTCGAAGGGTTCCAATAGTGGAGAACGTGGATCAGGCCTCTCGTGGCGAGATCCATCGGAGAATAGGGTGAGGCCTATTGTGGCATGGTGGTCTTAAAACCTCCCACCCCTCCAACGCAGATGTACTTCCCTTAACAAGGAAGGAACTACGGTAAAACAAATCCCTGTGTCTCCGCATGCTCCACTACGGTTCCTTCGCTCCTCTCTTTACGTGCTTAGTAGCTAGGGTTGCATATAGGGAAATTCTCGTAGTTACATATCTAGAGGATTTACTTTGTGTCAAGCCTAAAATTGAAAAAGTATTAAAAATTGGTTAGCACCTATTCACCCCCCTCTAGGTGCCCATACGATCCATTTCAATTGGTATCAGAACTCCGGCTCTTAATTCGGGCTTAACCGCCTAAGAGAAGTATGGGTTCCAAGGTAGATGGGAGTGATGCGCCGGATGTACTCACTATGAACGATCTCAAGACGTTGGAAACAACGTTGGTGAGTTCAATGGAGGCTAAGATGGAAGAGATGCGTCAATTGATAATGCGTCTCTCCACATCCACAACATCACCTCCATCTAACTCTAAGGCTACCACTCCGCAATCCAAGGAAACGGGTAAAACCGATTCCAAAGAGAACGAAGTGGTTAGTGATGACACTAGAAAGAGCTCCTCCTCGAAAAAGGATAGTGGTAAGGATGGATACAATGAGGTTTCTCATGTGTATTCTCCTGATCCACCTATCCCTCACCCACATATACATAATAGGGGTGATCCACCCAAACTTTCAGCATCTACTTTTACTCAATGGCAATTTTTGATGAAATCTCATGTGTGCAGTTCCTCCATAGAGTTGTGGAAGATCATCGAAAATGGTCTTCATGTTGGAAACCCCAACAATCTCACAAGAAGAGAAGTTGTCGATAGCCAACTCAACGCTACAACTCTACACATGGTACAGCTTGGTGTGGGTGACAAAGATATGCCACACATTCAGCATCTTAGTACAACTAAGGAAGCTTGGGATGCTCTCACCGAGCTCTTCGTCGGAAATGAAAGTATGAAAAGGAATAGATATGATGCGTTGAGCAACGAAGCTAAAGGATTCTATATGTTTGATGGAGAATACCATGAGGACATGTATAGGAGGCTCAAGGCAATAGCCACAACTTTCAGAAACCATGGTGCCGCTCATGTTGATGATGCATGGATCAAGCGCAAGTATGTCAGTGCTCTTATGCCATTTGAGCCCACAGATTTGAAAAGTCTCCAAGGTAGGCATAACTACCACCTCATGACTTCCAATGAGGTAATGCAAGAAATGGCCGCTTTCAAGTTGGCTGCCAAGAATGCCGAAGATGCTCGTGCACGAGCTATGGGGATGCAAAAGGGGGTCAACATGGCCTTGAAGACTAGTGTGATTGATCATGATGAATATGACATAGAAGGTATGGACTGTCCTGATGCCATAGAAGGTATGGACTGTCCTGAGGATATAAAAAGGATCCACGGACAATACTTGGCTCTTTATGCTAGAAACTTTTGGAAAGATCCAGCCAAGGCTAAAGCTGAACTAGAACGCAAGAGTGGAGCCTATGGAAGAAAGGAAAATGGTCCCAAGCTGAGAACATGTTTCAACTGTGGTGACCGGCTGCACTTTGTAGCTGAGTGTCCATATAAAAGTAGGGAAGATAATGGAGGAAGACTTATTTTCAAAGACAAGTCAAAGGCTCCACGCAAGAAACAGTTTGTAAATAAGAATGCTCGCTTCAAGAAGCAACCAAAGATTGTTCTAGTGGCTCAATAAGAATATTCTTCGGGAAATGAAGATGAGGACGAGGACGATAGCTCTCAAGAGGTGGCTGCTATAGCCACCACATCTCCTTCAACATCTCTCTTAGACTCTCCGAACAAAAACATCATCAACAAGAATGCTACTTGTCTCATGGCAAGAAGCTTCGAGGGCTATGCTTCCGGTGGGTCGAAATGGGTGCTGGATAGTGGATGCACTAGTCATATAACCGGAAGCAAGTAGATCATCACGAAGATGCGTCCAAATCATGATAGTATTACAGTCTCCTACGGTGATAAGTCTAAATCCCAGGTATTGGGTCTTGGCAAGGTTGTGGTTTCCCACGATATCTCTCTCGTGGACGTCATGCTTGTTGAGACCCTCGGTTACAACCTTCTTTCTGTTCGTGCTCTTGGCAAGATGGGTTTTTCTATTTTTATCGATGATGATTTGGTGGTACTCTTGTGGAGCAAGTCTCTAAAGGTCGCTTTCATTGGGTACGTCGAAAATGACCTGTATGTGGTGGACTTTTCGGGGAAAACCACTTCGGGTCCGATGTGTCTATTTGGAAAGGCCGACGTGGGCTGGTTATGGCATCGCCGTTTAGCCCATGTCAACATGAGAACTTTGCAAAGTCTCCACAAGGGTTGCCACATCCTCGGACTAAAATACAATGTCTCCTTTGCCAAAGATTGTGTTTGCATGGCTTGTGTTGAAGGCAAAATGCATGACTCTCCCCATAAGAGGAAGACTATTGTGTCTTCAAAGAGGATCTTGGAATTACTTCATGTGGATTTATTTGGTCCTCCTTCTCATGCAAGTCTTGGTGGGAAGAAATATTGCTTGGTCATTGTTGATGATTACCCAAGATATACATGGGTCTATTTCTTCAAGCTAAAGAGTGAGACTCAACAAACGTTCATTGACTTTGCGAATGAAATTCAGCGTCAACACAATGTCCCTATCTTGGCAATAAGAAGTGACAACGGCTCCGAATTCAAGAACTAAACTTTGAATGAGTTTTTAAGTGAAGAGGGGATAGTACATCAATATTCTGCTGCATACACCCCTCAACAAAATGGTGTAGCCGAGAGGAAGAACCGGACTTTGATGGATATGGAAAGATCAATGTTAGCTGAATTCAAGTCTCCTTACAATTTTTGGGCTGAAGCCATATCCACTGCTTGTCACTCATCGAACTGGCTCTACCTCCGAAAGATTTTGGACAAGACTCCTTATGAAATACTTACCGGTAACAAGCCCAACATCTCATACTTCAGGGTATTCGGGTGTAAGTGTTTCTTTCTTATTAAAGGTGTCCGTTTGTCTAAATTTGAGTCCAAGGCTTTAGAAGGTATTTCTGTTGGTTACGGTGCCGAATCCCACACTTATAGAGTCTACAACAAGCTCACTAGGATTGTTGTAGAATCTTGTAGCGTGGAGTTCGATGAAAATAACGGCTCCTTTGTAGGGCAAGTTGATGTTTGTGATACAGATGTTGAAATACCCCAAGATGCCATAAGAAGAATGGGCGTGGGATTTTTCCGCCCCATTGAGGAACCCCTTGTGGCGGATCGGGAAGGACAATGCTCCACTCAAGTGGATCCCTCATCTACACAAGATCAACAAGCTCCTACTGTTGGAGAAAACTCTGCACCGAGACCACAACCCACTGAAGATCATCAGTCTCCTGGACAAAATGGTAGTCCCAGGCCAGACTATCCGCCCCCTACAAGGGGCGGACAATCCGCCCCTGGCACTCCAACTTTCTCCAGGGGATCTGAAGAAGAAGACAACAACCAAGATGTTCCTAGGCCGGATTCTCCGGCCCCCGAGGGCGGATTATCCGGATCTGGATCTCCCAGTTCTGTCAGGCGTTCTCAGGAAGAAGAAACTGGTGCCTCATCTCCCAGGCCGGATAGTCCGGCCCCACCAAGGGGCGGATTATCCGGCCCCGAAGAACAAATTCTGCAGCAAGCTCCTGGTGTTAACTCAGATCAAGATCAAGGGCAAGGCAGTAGTCAAGACAAGGATACAAATATTGAATCAACTCCTTCTAGAAACAATAAAGACATCGAGGCTCGTCGCAAGGCTCGTGCTGATCGGAACCTTGAACTAAGGGGTCACGCTCTTTACAAGGTTGTTGGTGATCTACGAAGAAGGGTGTCTACTAGAAGAGAACTTGCAAGCTTCTGTGATCATCAAGCTCACGTTTCCATGGTTGATTCGAAGAAGGTCTTTGATGCTCTTAAAGATCCCGATTGGGTTGTTGCAATTCATGAAGAATTAAATAACTTCAAACGCAACAAAGTTTGGAAACTCGTAGAGAAACCCAAGGATTGCCGCAATGTTATCGGCACCAAGTGGATCTTCAAGAACAAACAAGATGAAAATGGCATTGTTGTGAGGAATAAAGCAAGACTCATGGCTCAAGGATTCCTCAAGTGTAAGGAATTGATTTTTGAGAGAATTATGCTCCTGTGGCTCGTCTTGAGTCCATCCGTATCCTTCTTGCCTATGCAGCCCATCATAATTTTAAATTACAGCAAATGGATGTTAAGAGTGCGTTTCTTAATGGTCCTCTACATGAGTTAGTATACGTCAAGCAGCCCTTGAGGACCCCAAATTTCCGAACCATGTCTACAAACTCGATAAGGCGCTCTATGGCCTTAAACAAGCCCCACATGCGTGGTATGAGCACCTTAAAGAGCTTTTGTTAGACCATGGATTCGAAGTTGGGCAAATCGATCCCACTCTTTTTACTAAGAAGGTTAATGGGGAGCTTTTTGTATGCCAACTTTATGTAGATGACATTATTTTTTGCTCTAATAACCAAGCTTTTAACGATGAATTTTCCAAGCTTATGACTGACAGGTTTGAGATGTCAATGATGGGTGAGTTGTGGTTCTTTCTTGGATTCGAGATCAAACAACTTAGAGAGGGAAAATTTATTAATCAAGCTAAGTACATCCAACACATGCTCAAAAGGTTCAAGATGACGAATCTCAATGGCGTTGCTACTCCAATGCAAACAAAGTGTCATCTTGAGCTCAATACCAAGGGTAAAGACGTGAACCAAAAGGTATACCGATCCATGATTGGCTCTCTCCTTTACCTTTGCACATATAGGCCCGATATCGTGTTAAGTGTAGGAGTGTGTGCAAGGTACCAAGCCGCTCCTAAAGAACTCCACTTAGTGGCGATCAAACGAATCTTCAGATATTTGGTTCATTCCCCGAATTTTGGGTTATGGTATCCCAAAGGTTCAAGTTTCTCTCTATGTGGTTACACTGATTCAGATTGGGCTGGTGATAAAGATGATAGGAAATCAACCTCTGGTGCATGTCAATTCTTAGGCAGGTCTCTAGTGTGTTGGTATTCAAAAAAACAGAATTGTATTTCACTCTCAACTGCCAAAGCTGAATATGTTGCTGCTGCAAGTGCTTGTACACAGTTATTATGGATGAGGCAAAGTTTAAAGGAATACGGTGCCAATTGTGAAAAAGTGACCCTATTATGTGACAATGAAAGTGCTATCAAAATTGCTTACAATCCCGTGCAACATACAAGAACATAACATATTGAGATTCGTAACCATTTCATTCGGGATCATGTTGCTCGTGGCGATATTGACCTATCCTTTGTGAGACGAAGAACCAACTTGCTGATATTTTCACGAAGCCCCTTGATGAAGCAAGATTTTGTTATTTGAGGAATGAGCTAAATATCATAGATTCAAGGAGCTTGGCTTGACTATCCTTGCACACTCACTTGCTCTTATTCATGTATTTGGTTTAGATGCGGGCATAGACATAGGGGGAGTGTGGTCCTAATTGATTGGGCTAACCCTCCCCCCATAATGCCGAAAGCAAGAAAAATCATTTCCCTTAATATCATTTTGTGATATGTGGGTTATCGATGAGCATTGGTTTTGAAATCAAGATACATATTCGCGGTGTCATGCCATGCGCTCCAACATGGTGGCTTCGGCCACCGCCCTCTTCCTTGAGAAGTGTTGGTTTCTAATGGCTCTCCTTGGATTTTCTTGAATATTTCTTGTTCTTATGGAAAACACACTCAACATTGGCTTTTATTTGATTTGATTCTTGCAAATTTGGGTGTGTAGTACCATCTCAGTTTGTTGCTCTAAACCCAAGCCTTCTTTCCCTCCTTGAACCATCTATTCTTGCACACAAGTCCTCTATACACTAGCGAGGGGTTTTGCAAGGTTGCTCCGGCCTGAATCTGTACTTAACAGAAATTTCAGAGGGGCGGACTATTCGCCCTAAGTGGGGGCAGATTATCCGCCCCGGGTGAAATCTGCCATTTAAAGGCTGGGTCAGGGAGGCCAGGCTCAAACAGAGCAGCCAGCCCTCCCCCAACCCTAACCTCATCCCCCAGTCGCCGCCGGAGTATCTGCCCCTCCTGGAGTCGATTTGACCACCGGATTCTCCGGGCCCTCTCCGGATCTTCTTCACCTCGCCTCCGGGTATCTTCTCCTCCGCGATTTTCCTCCAATGAGTGAGGGTAACTCCCTCATCTCTCTCCTTTTGTATGGGATGCATTTTTTGGTGGAAATCTCGTTGTAGAAGATTCTTGGTGTTCTTCCTTTCATGCTAGAATTAGTAGGATTGCAACCCTAGTGCCCGATCTGTTTTGCCATGGTAGATATGGGCCATTCCAGAAAATTTCTGCGAGGGGCGGATTATCCGCCCCTGCTAGGGCCGAATAATCCGGCCTGGAGATTCACTTCTAGTCTGGTTTGGTCCTGACTCCTGCAATGCACATCATTGGCTTATGGATTGTTTTTCTACTCCTTCTATTGTTTCTCCTAGACTTGTGTGTGTGTGCTTATCTCCATGCTATCCCTCTCATGCTTTTAACAGGTGGTTCCAAGCCGACCAAGACCTTCGCTCGTCGTTCCCGTGCCCGTTATCTCAAGCCAACTGCAGAAGGTAAGTTCATTGACGAAACCGAAGTCATCAGAGCAGCAAGAGAGGATGAACGGATGGCAGAGGAAGGAAGGAAAAAGAGGATTGCATCCCGCAAGGGCAAACAGTCTCGGCCCAATTACAAGGCCATGGACAGTCTTTAGTATGCCTCCATTCGCCAGACTGATTACTATGATGAGGCTGACAGTGATTGTCTCCCCGAGGTCTCTATGTTTTGGAATGCCCACTTTCGGGCTATTCATGATGATGTTTATGATACCCTCAAGCTTCGCCCTATGCAACCTATCAATTTGACTAAGGCTCAATCCAAGACAAGGCTCCTTGAGGCATTAGATGTGACCAACAATATGGGGCTGCACCACCTTATGACTATCCAATGCAACTATGATTCCTCCGTGGTGCGGCATTTTTTCTCGACACTTGTGATTTGCGGTGATGAGCGCCGTACTATGAAGTGGATGACCGGGACAACAATGATTCAGTCATACTTTCGCATTGTTGGGCAGGTTCTTAGTTATGCCTTCCATGGTCGTGACACTCCTTCTGGCCACCGTATCATTTCTCCACTGAAGCCATCCAAGGACACGGTGCTTCCTCCTTGCCTTACTCCTGATGGTGTTGCTAGTACTTTCGCTGGTCTCTCTCCCTTATATGACTCCCGTGTTGGCATATTTAGGGATTGCATTTCTCCGAGTGGTGGCAATAATGACATGATCCGTTGCCATCTGGTTCCTCTCCTCGCTTTTGCTCACGAGTGTGCTACCAACTCTGGTTCATCTATAGGTTACAAACTGGATGTCGTGGATTACATATATCATGAGATGTCGGATTCTATGATCAACATGCTCTCTATTCCTTATGGTCCTTTCATTATGATGCTAATCAAACACATGTTGCCCCATGAGGATTTTTGTACTGCTTTGGATGGGGTTCACAAGCCCAAGAAAATCTACAACAAGGCTCAGAAGATCCATCACCCTTCCACTACCCCTGAGTCCTTCATACGTGATGCACGGGCTAGTGGTCGTCGTTCCGCGGTGTCCCCAATGGCACGCGAGGTTAAGCAGCTCACTTGGTTCCAGTGGCACATCCTTTGCATGGGCATTGACACACACAAGGGCCAATATGAGGCGTACCGCAGGGATCATGAGAGGGATCACACTCACCATCTTATTCTTCACCATGTCCCAGGTGCCACTGGCCATCCACCTCCTCCCACTACTCCGGAACCGTATGCTCAGTGGAACACTTCAGGGATCAACTATGGCGAGCTCGAGAGTTGTCTGTTTCCTCCCCCTCCGAGGGCACCCACTCCTCCAGCTGATGACGACGATGATGAGTATGATGAAGAGGAAGGGGACGATAATGACTATGACGAGGATGAGGAGGCGTGATCTTTAGGGGCGTGAGCATCGCTCTTCTTCCTTTTTGGTGTTTTGATGCCAAAGGGGGAGAAGTAGTTCTGTTAGGTCTCGTGGATTTGCAAGGGTCGGGCGCAAGCACCTGTCTTTCCGTCGTTTTATTTGCTTGCTTGTGCCTTTTTAAGCGTAAACTTATTTGCTATTTGTGTGCTTGGTTATGTAAGACTATGTCGTACTCTGTGTGTTTGGTATTCTGGAATTCCGGATTTATATTGTGGATCTCATGGAATTCTCGATTTATCTATGGAGGCTATTTGATGGCATATGGAATCATGGGATTATCTATTGTATGCATCAATTTTGTTGGGATGTGCTTGGAGGCTACCAATCTCATTATTTCCTTTGGCTATAATCACATCCCGGTGGTATGACCTTGTTTCCCAACCCACTTGTTTCAATTATCATTGCTATGAAAGTTGTGTTCTCTCTAGTGTGTGTATTTGTATTCAAATGCAAATTGTAAATATGCACACATCTAGGGGAGCGTCTTTCATTTTTAAGGTGGCGTTAGCCGGTTTCACTGCAAATCCTAATATTGTCATCTAACACCAAAAAGGGGGAGATTGAAAGAACATTTTATAATCCCTAGTGTTTTGTGTGTTAGATAACAATATCAAGGATTATTTAATGTGTGTTGAAGTGTTGCAGCTCTCTCTAGGGATCAAAGGAAAAGGATTCTTCATTTGGGGGGCGGATAATCCGCCCCTCCCTCTTCCCAAATAGGCGCAAGCCCCAGAAGGGGGCGGAGTTTTGGCCGGATTTTCCGGCCCCGCCAGATAATACGCCCCTCAGGGGGGCCGGATAGTCCGCCCCTTGTGCTCATGACCAAGGCGCAAGCCCCAGAGAGGGGGCGGAGTTTTGGCCGGACTTTCTGGTTAGGCCGGATAATCCGCCCCAGGAGGGGGCCGGATTATCCGCCCCCCAAGATCTTCTTCAAGTTCCACAGGCGCCAACCCTAGAGAGGGGGAGGATTTTCTCCCCGGAATATCCGCCCTTGGGGCGGAGTTTTCCCAGGGGGCGGATAATCCGCCCCCAAAGTTGTGCAACGGCCAGATCTGGGAAGGGGGTATTTAAGCCTGCCTTCCCCCTCCTGCCAGATTGCTTGGTTCATTCGAAAAAGTCAAGATCTGATCTGCAACCTTCATCCAAGAGAGCTCCACCTAGATCCACCCAAAGGCCCCGTCCCTTGGGGAATCGAACGAGGAGAACTCGATCTTCATCATCAGCAATCAAGCGCTTCATCTCCTCTCCATTCATTTGTAGAATCACCGATCTAGTATTCCTTGAAAATACCTAGATCCTTGTTTTGTTTATATTGATAAACCTTGTTCTTGTGACAGCTTGTTGTCATCTCGGGAGCCCCCAATTCAGTTGTGGGTGTGTGCCCTGGTAGCGTTGTAAAAGGCACTGGTTCCCTCCTTGAAGGGTTCCAATAGTGGAGAAGGTGGATCAGGCCTCTCGTGGCGAGATCCATCGGAGAATAGGGTGAGGCCTATTGTGGCGTGGTGGTCTTAGAACCGCCCACCCCTCCAACGCAGACGTACTTCCCTTAACAAGGAAGGAACTACGGTAAAACAAATCCCTGTGTCTCCGCGTGATCCACTACGGTTCCTTCGCTCCTCTCTTTACGTGCTTAGTAGCTAGGGTTGCATATAGGGAAATTCTCGTAGTTACATATCTAGAGAATTTACTTTGTGTCAAGCCTAAAATTGAAAAAGTATTAAAAATTGGTTAGCATCTATTCACCCCCCCCTCTAGGTTCCCATACGATCCATTTCACCGGAGGACTTGCAAAGAAGATCCGAGGGAGGCCTAGAGAATCTGGTGGTCGGAACGGCACCGGGAAGGATCGGGGCGGCCGACGGAGGCTGAGAGAGAGAGGGGGAGTCAGGGTGGTAGTGGCTTCTCTATTTGAGCCCTTCCACCCGACGCCCTGCCCTTAAGAGACCAAACCGCCTGGGCCGACTTATTCGACCCCCACTATAATCCGGCCTTCTCTAATTTTTTTGTTTAACACATGTTTAGGACATCACACCTCAAACAAAACCCTCACAAGTGTAATAAAATACGTGTGTGCTAGATAGATGTATCGGGCAGAGAGAAAGGCTTCGGTTTATATAGACAAACTATGATAGTACTACACACCCAAAATTGCAAAAGTCAAATCAAAGAAAACCAATATTGGGTGTGTTTTCCATAAGAACACAAGATAGGGAATAAAATCCAATAAAACCACAAAGAAACAACTCTTCTCAAGGAAGAGGGAGGTGGCCGAAGCCACCATGTTGGAGTGGATGGTATGACACTACGAAGATATATCTTGGGTTCATGACCAATACTCATCAATAAGCTCACGTATCACATAATGATATTACGAGATATGATTTATCTTGCTTTCAGCATTATGGGGAGTGGGTTAGCCCAATCAATTAGGACCACACTCCCCCTATGTCTATGACCACATCTAAACCAAATAAAGGAAGATACATAAGTGAGTATTCAAGAGTAATCAAGTCAAGCTCCTTGAATCCACGATATTTAGCTCATTCCTCAAGTAACAAAATCTTCCTTCATCAATTGGCTTTGTGAAAATATCAGCAGGTTGATTCTTCATGATCACAAAATATAAGTCAATGTCACCACGAGCAACATGATCCCGAATAAAATGATTACGAATCTCAATATGCTTCGTTCTTGTATGTTGCACCGGATTATAAGCAATTTTGATAGCACTTTCATTATCACACAAAAGATGCACTTTGTCACAATTGACACCGTATTCCTTTAAAGTTTGCCTCATCCATAATAACTGAGTGCACGCACCTACAACAACCACATATTCAACTTCCGTGGTGGAGAGAGATATACAATTTTGTTTCTTTGAAGACCGACATACCAAGGATCTTCCCCAAAATTCACAAGCTCTAGAAGTTGATTTTATATCATCCTTATCACCAGCCCAATCAGAGTTCGTATATCCATATAAAGAGAAATTCGAGACCTTGGGATACCATAGACCAAAGTTTGGGGAACGAACCAAATATCGTAAGATTCTCTTGACCGCCACTAGGTGGCTTTCTTTAGGAGCCTCTTGATAACTTGCACACACTCCTACACTCAACACAATATCGGGTCTATATGCGCAAAGGTAAAGGAGAGAGCTAATCATGGGCCGGTATACCTTTTGGTCCACATCTTTACCATTGGGATTTAACTCAAGATGACATTTAGTTTGAATTGGTGGAGCAACGCCATTAAGATCCGTCATCTTGAATCTCTTGATCATGTCTTGGATGTATTTTGCTTGATTAATGAAGGTTATTTCTCTTAGTTGCTTGATTTTGAATCCAATAAAGAACCTTAATTCTACCATCATAGACATATCAAACTTGTCAGTCATAAGCTTTGACAATTCATCATCAAAATCTTGGTTAGTAGAGCCAAATATAATGTCATCTATAACCTTCTTAGTAAAAAGAGTGGGATCGGTCTGCCCAACCTCGAAGCCATAGAGCGCCTTATAGAGTTTGTAGACATGGTTAGGGAAGTTGGGGTCCTCGAAACCCGGGGGTTGCTTGACATATACCAATTAATGCAGAGGACCATTAAGAAAGGCACTCTTAACATCCATTTGCTGTAATTTAAAATTATGACGAGCTGCATAAGCAAGGAGGATATAGATAGATTTAGGGTGAGCCACTAGAGCATAAGTTTCGCCAAAGTCGACGTCTTCCACTTGACATAAGCCTTGTGCTACCAATCTTGCGTTGTTTCTTACAACAATTCCATTCTCATCCTGCTTATTCTTGAAAATCCACTTTGTGCCGATACCATTAGGCAATCTTTCGGCTTCTCTACCATGTGATCAAAATTATTTAGTTCTTTATGCATGGAAACCACCCAATCTAGATCTTCAAGTGCTTCGGAGACCTTTTTAGATTCCACCACAGAGATATGAGCCTGGTGGTCACTAAATATTTCCAACTCTTGTCTTGTGGACACTCTCCTTCTAAGGTCACCAACGACTTTATCAAGAGTGTGACCTCTGAGTTCAAGATTCCTTTCCACTCGAGCTTTGCAATGAGTTTCAATATCCTTGTTGTTTCTTGGAGGAATTATTTCACCGTTTGGGTCCTCGTCTTGTCCACTAGCTTGACCTTGATCAACAGATTGTTCAGCACTGGTAGTTGATGGATATTCTTGCCCTTGATCTTGGTTAGCAGCCATAACAGGAGGCTGTAGTTCTAGACCTGCAG
Organism: Avena atlantica; assembly: GCA_910589765.1. NCBI lineage: Eukaryota > Viridiplantae > Streptophyta > Magnoliopsida > Poales > Poaceae > Avena > Avena atlantica. The sequence goes on along the minus strand of OU342734.1, from coordinate 357,269,077 downwards.
GGCCGGATAATCCGGACGAGAGAGGGGCCAATAATTTGGCCTGGAAGTTTCAGCCTCTTCCTGGTTGTTCCTGGCACGAGTTGGAGTAGCAGGGCCATATAATCCTCCCTCTGCCGGATAATCCTGCCTAAGACTTCTAGTTTGCCCAGTTGATTGATGATCTTCAGGAGGTTGTTGTATTGGTGTAGTAGTTTCTCTAGCAGGTGGAGTTTGTTGATCTTGTGTAGATGAGGGCTCTATTTGCATAGAGCATTGTCCTTCCTGATCAGCCACAAGGGGTTCCTCAATGGGGAGGAAAAATCCCACGCCCATTCTTCTTATGTAATCTTGGGGTATTTAAATATCTGTATCACAAACATCAACTTTCTACACATGGGAGCCATCATTTTCCTAGAACAATACACTACAAGGTTCTACAACAGTTCCGGAGATCTTGTTGTAGACTCTATAAGTGTGGGATTCGACACCATAACCAACAAAAATACCTTCTAAATCCTTAGACTCAAATTTAGATAAACGAACTCCTTTAATGAGAAACACTTATAACCTAACACCCGGAAAAATGAAATGTTGGGCTTGTTACTGGTAAGTATTTCATAAGGTGTCTAGTCCAAGATTTTGTGGAGGTAAAGCCGGTTTGACGAGTGACATGCATTGGATATTGCTTCAGCCCAGAAGTTGTATGGTAACTTGAATTCAGCCAAGATAGACCTTGACATGTCCATTAAAGTCCATTTTTTCCTCTTGGCTACACCATTTTGTTGAGGGGTGTACACAAAGGAATATTGATGTCTTATCCCCTCTTCACTTAGAAATTCATTAAGAGCGTAGTTCTTGAACTCGGAGCCATTATCACTTCTAATTTCCAATATAGGAACATTGTGTTATCGTTGAACCTCGTTGGCAAACTCGATGACCGTTTTTCGAGTCTCACTTTCCTGCTTGAAGAAGTAGACCCATGTATACCTTGAGTAATCATAAACAATGACGAGGCAATACTTCTTCCCACCAAGACTTGCATGAGATGGAGGACCAAAGAGATCCACATGAAGGAGCTCCAAAATCCTCTTTGATGAAATAATTATCTGTCTTCGATGGGGAGAGTCATGCATATTTCCTTCAACACAAGACCTGTAACACGATCTTTGGCAAAGGAAACATTTTATTTTAGTCCAAGAATGTGGCCACCCTTGTGAAGGCTTTGCAAAGTTCTCATATTAACGTGGGATACACAGCGATGCCATAACCAGCCCTCGTCAGCCTTTTCGAGTAAACACATCGTACCTGTAGTGCTTTTCCCCGAAAAGTCCACCACATACAAGTCATTTTTTACGTATCCAACAAAAGCAACCTTTAGAGACTTGCTCCACAAGAGTACCACTAAATCATCATCAATGAAAACTGCAAATCCCATCTTACCAAGGGCACAAGCAGAAAGTAAATTATAACCAAGGGTCTCAACAAGCATGACGTCCACGAGAGAGATATCGTGAGCAGCCACAACCTTGCCAAGACCTAATACCTTAGACTTTGATTTATCACCATAGGAGATGGTTATCTGATCATGATTAAGCCTCATCTCCCTGATGATCTCCTTGCTTCCGGTCATATGACTTGTGCATCCACTATCAAGCACCCATTTTGACCCACCGGAAGCATAGCCCTACAAGAAAATTACTTCTTGGTTTTAGGTACCCATTTTTCAATGGGTCCTATCATGTTAGTAACAAGGGTCTTTAGAACCCAAATAGAGCAAGCAATGTAATTATCAAAAGGACCAAAATAGCTAGCATAAACTGTCGGATACTTGGTGCAGGGGGTACCCCGATGCATCCACGACTGGCTCACGACCAGCGGTCGGACAAACCTCACAAGGGGGCCAGAAGGCCACCCTTACGAGGGATGCCACTCCAGGAATGCTTCTCCAGAGGGCCCGGAGCTAGGGTACCTCCCAAGGGCCTCAGGCTGCCCCGCGGGAGAATACGACAAGGCCAACGGTGGCATAGGATGCCGCCTCGGAGCAGTCCCGAGAAGGGGGTAGGGTTAAAGACGTGGCATGTAGAGTCCAACCAAGAGGAAGGCCCTTCCCCATGCTTTGGCATGCCGAGACAAAGGGAGGTACGCCAGTGATGACCGAAGCAGGAGCTGGAAAGGAGTCCTCAAGACAATGTAGAATTGGTCCAGCTAAAGCAGCCTCCTAGATCGGGATCTCGAGAAGCGGCACTGTGGACGCCCTTCCTGCCCAAGGGATGCGTTAGAGGCCCGATTCTGCCCTATATAAGGGACCCATCCTCCTACCTTAGAATGGATCGATCCCTGCGATCTATACCCTAGACATTCATCCTCCATTGTACCCTCGCGAAGCCAAGCAAGCAATACAATAGAGCAGGAGTAGGGGCTTTCCCTCCTCACGAGGGCCACGAACCTGGGTAAAAAAACCCTATGTCAACTCATTGTCGTGGTGCTTGCTCTTCCATCGCCACCGTCACCGAGGTTCTTTGGGAATGCATGTTCAGCCCCTCTTGAAACAAGGGATCGTTGGACCCTAGTTCCTTCATGAGACAAATCTCCGACATTTGGTGAGGCGTTCTTCTGCGACCCTCCGCGCGGCCGGCGCCATGGCGACGAGCCCACGTGCAGCGGCTGGACTAGCCGACGCCCCGCGCCGGAGCAGGTCTAGGATGGTCGTCTACATCTTGTGTGGCTCCTAGGCCCCTGCATCTGGATGACACATCAAGATGTTCTCCCGTGGGCTGGTGGCGGCAAGGTCCAGCACTATCGTCGCCTCGCTTGGGTGGTCGCAGTAGCCTGTCACCTTCGGCGTCGCAGACCACCCGAGATCTACTCGCCTTGTGGGAGTCGTGCCCATGGTCCGCACCCCCACCATAGGAGGGATTACTGTGCCTAATACCCTTGTCGATGGCGGGGTCGGCCTGAATGTGCTTTCATAAAAGGATTTCAGGCAGCTAAGGGTGCCTTCGGCACACCTCCTTCCCACTCTGCCGTTCATTGGGGCTATAGAGGGCGCCACCGCCCCCTCGGACAGGTTCATATTCCTGTCACCTTCGAGACGAGCGACAACTACTGCACAGAGCTCATCTACTTCGACATTGCCTCGATTGGCCTACCCTACAACGCCATCCTGGGCTACCCAGCGTTGGCCAAGTTTATGGAGGTCACCCACAATGCCTACGACTTGGTCAAGATGTCGGGGAGCACAGGAACTCCTATTATGGTGCGTGGTGATGAGGTCGAAGCCATGCACTCCCTCGAACATGCCTTCAAGGAGGCGGCGCCACAGCCCAGCAGGTTGGGGATGCACCCTCCAGCGGCACTCGACCACACGTCGGCGAGGACCCGGGGGATGGCGGCCAAGAGCCAGCTGTGCCTTTTCCCAATAGAATCGTAAGCACCTCCTGCATCACAGGAAGAACGAAACCCTCTTTCTACCAGAAACGGGTGGAAGCCAAGAATATCCCCCTTAATCCGGTGGACCCGGGGGCTACCATCACCTTCGGCTCCCACCTTTTTCCCAAGAGAGAGGAGGCACTTGTCACCTTCCTCCGGGCCAACGCCGACATTTTCACTTGGACCCCATCAGATATGAGGGGGAGTGCCTCGAGAGGTGATCGAACACCACCTGGCGGTGTGCCCTACAACACGCTCGGTGAAGCAAAAGGCCAGGAATATGTCCACAAAGAAACAACAGTTCATTGTGGCTGAGATGGAGAAGCTGGTCAAGGCGTACCTCGTCAAGGAGGTCATGTACACCGATTGGTCGGCCAACCCTGTGGTGGTTGATGTATACGCACTTCTATTCTTGTAGACAGTTGTTGGGCCTCCAAGTGCAGAGGTTTGTAGAACAACAGCAAGTTTACCTTAAGTGGATTACCCAAGGTTTATCGAACTCAGGGAGGAAGTGGTCAAAGGTATTCCCTCTCAAGCAACCCTGCAATCAAGATACAAGAAGTCTCTTGTGTCCCCAACACACCCAATACACTTGTTAGGTGTATAGGTGCACTAGTTCGGCGAAGAGATAGTGAAATACAGGTGGTAACGGTGCCAGAAAATAGCTTGATGATGAGGTAAAGACTAAAGGCAACAAGAAGGAAGAAAGCAAACATGCAACAGATCTAGTAGCAAACTGTGTTTCAATGCTTAGAAACAAGGCCTAGGGATCATTCTTTCACTAGTGAACACTCTCTCATATAAATATCCTCTCTTCATTATACTACTCTTAACTACTCTCCGGTTGGACACTCTAATCCATGGTAGGGCTATAACATCACACCTCAAAGTCCTCCTTCCCCAATCTAGATAACCCCACATTGTCACCTTGAGCGCTAGAAGGTTCCAACAAACACCACAATTTCATAGAGACATCCAACTCCAAATATAACTCATAACAAATATTCAATCTAGCCAAAGTGGCACACACGGTATGCCCGCTTTCACTTTCACACACGTGGGAAAAACATAGATCTATTAAAGCACAATGAGTACTTACGTAGACTCAAGCCTAAGTGCAACCATGGCATGCACGTTGTCACTTTCACACACATGGGGAGAGCAGAGATCTATTGAAGCACTTGAGTAGCAAGGTAGATCTACTTGATTACAAAGCACATGACAACAACAAGATCATGCATAGAGAGAGAGAGATGAAAACATAGCTACCGGTAGAGCCCTTAGCCTCGAGGAAGAACTACTCCCTCATCATCATGGGAATCAGCAATGGTGATGGAGATGGTGGTGGAGATCGACGGAGATGGCTCCAGGGGCACTTCCCAATCCCGTCAGGGTGCCGAAACAGAGACTTTCTGTCCCCCGAATCTCCACTTCGGTGGCGACAGCGCATCGGAAATTTTTCTGGAAGTATGATGGATTCTTTAGGTTTTTATCCCCGGGGGCTTCTTATAGGCGAAGGAGGCAAGGTCGATGGAGTTCTTGGGGGACCACACCCCTATGGGCGCGGCCTAGGGTGGGCCCGCGCCCACCTAGGGTGTGGCCACCCTGGTTTCCTCTTCCGTCTCATCTACGATTTTCTGTATCGCTTCCGAAAAAATATGAACTTTGGCTTTTGTCCCGTCCAATTCCGAGAATATTCATTTTTTACCTTTCTGAAACCAAAAACAGCAGAAAACAGGCAACTGGCACTGTGGCATATTGTCAATAGGTTAGTTCCAGAAAGCATATAAAAACACCTTAAAGTGTAGACAAAGCAAAGCAAAGTAGATACTAAACAAGCATGGAACATAAAAAATTATAGATACGTTTCCGACGTATCATGCATCCCCAAGCTTAACTCCTGCTCGTCCTCGAGTAGGTAAGTGATAAAAGAGTAATTTTTGAGGTGACATGCACCATCAAAACTAAGATCAAACCATTTGCAAGCATTGAAAGCTGAGATCAAATAACTCTAAACATGTGCATGAAAGATGGAGTTCTAACAATAAGACAAAGTAACTATGCATGCAATATGAAAGACTGCAAACAAAGATCATGAATAGCATGCATTGAAAAACATTTGTTTGTTTCACATACAGATCATGGCATAGTGGAAATCAGCTTGTCCCTCATAGAGTAGCAAATAGATGCGTAGGACCCCTTCAAAGTTAACAAGGGTGACTAGAAAAAAATAGCACAAGAACAAGAAATATCACAATATGCATCAACCAATAAGTTTTGGGACACTGCACACAGGATGTCAACTATGCTCTCTTAATGGTGCCTAAAGGTAGAAGGTGGAGACTCAATAATGGTGGGAGAAAGGCCTTTCATAAAGTAAGCAGGGATTTCAAGTTTCAAAAAGAGCTTCCAAAAATTATGGTACTTGTTAGCTTTCAGCCCTCATTGCCCCTATCATAAGCATCTTGAAGTGATTAAGGTTAAAGTGAACTAACTATGGAGTATATCCTTGACAAAATATAAGTTGGCAATCTCAAGTCCCTTGAATACGAGGGACACACCTCATGCTACTCAACTTCAGTCACCTATAAGTTCTTGTCATTGTAAGTACATGTGTATCATAGAGAACCGCCAACAGGGTACCCCTTGCACATGGTACAGGAGCTATCCCATAACCAAAATGACAAGGCAAGTAGACAATGAGAATCTCAGCGATCTTTTTATTTACTATGTGCATAGCTTTTTATTGAGGATGCTTCATAGATAGCTCACTATGGTGATTCTGCAAGTTTCCACCATGATTAGGCATGGCTTAGGCTAGCGGCCTAGGCGTTTCTATAACACAAAATACAAACTCCATGGACTTACAAGTTCCCTCTTTATTTCACACCGGTGACATCCATAGACAAAAGAGCATGATATCAACTGAGTACAAAGTACAAGTGCAATGTTGAAAACGTTCCCCATGACAGCATGGTTCTGCCAATTCCAACGTATAAGTGCAAGCATATACAACATATAAGACACAATGGTTCAAGTTTATTAGGGGCAAAGAATATAAAGTGTGCCATCAAGTTTGTGAGGGATTTAATCACTAAGTTTTCACATAACAAAATAGTTTTTAATTGGAAGATAGCTGAAAACAAGAATATACTTGGAATGGTGTAACACACCATGCATAGGAGTTTATAGTGGACACTTTGGAATAACTTGGTTTATTGGGAGTTGGAAGCATGAGTAGAACTTACTCATACAAGTGGAGGCTAGCAAAAGACTGAGAGCCACCAACTAAGAGAGCAATAATGGCCATAATCATGTAGAGCGACAAAACATTACTAATCAAAGCATAGAGTGGTACTACTAGTCAAGGACTAAATGATCATAGAGGCTATGGTGACTTGTTCCTAGTCATAAAATGGTGTGATCATGTGCCAAGTAAACCCAAACAAAGCATCAAAGGAGAATACCACAATACTATGCTTTTGTATGCTAAAACAACGCATAATTTCTTCAAGGCACACTAAGCAATCTCAATTTTTTGGAACAAGACATGCTACATCAATAATCACTAAGCATAAGGTCAAAACAACACCTAGCATGTCATGCTTAAGTCTAAGCCACAGTCAAAGCAAGCTCACTTTTGTACCACTTAAGCATGAAGCTTCCTACTCTTTTCCAACACCAAGCAACTTATTTGAAACAACTCACAAAAATAATAATCAATAAAGATCAGTGAGCTTGTCTCACAAATCCACAAAGAAGAACTAAAAATTTCAAAGCTGAAAGCACAAGAAAACTAAGGCTAAACACAGTGCTAGCAAAAGAGAACACTCACAAGACAATAAGAATGAAAACTAGAGTGTTCTAGGCAATGAAAACAGAGTGTGTCTCCCTCCAAAATAAGTGTGCTAAGATCCAACAAACTTACTCAATAAAACTAAGCAAACGAAAACCAAAAATGAAAACTAAGACGCTCCAAGAACAACACAACAATGCATGAAACAATAAAAACGAAGTGTCTAGAAACACCTGAGTTTTTTATTGATGAAGAAGGGGATGCCTTGGGCATCCCCAAGCTTTGACGCTTGTAACTCTTGAATATTTCTTAGGGTGACACCGGGGTGGCATCCCCAATCTTGAGCTTTTTTCCATTCTTCATCTCATTATATCATTCTCTCTCTACACCTGAAATATTTCCTTTATACAAAACTTCACACAATCTTCATTAGCAACATTAGTGTATTCAAAAAGATAATAGACCTTTGGGTTTAGCTTTAGAACAACAAAAATTTTCACTAAAAACACAAGCTACTGAAGAAATTCCTTCAAAAATCTCAATTTTCCAAAAAGAACCCAAAAGGAATCAATAAGAAGCAAATGCAAATAATGGCAGAAATCTATCAAAACAGACCAGCAAGTAGAAACCGATTTTTTAGAAGACCTTATGTTGCTCAAATCAAAAAGTGTTGAACTAACTAAAGTTATGTAAAATACTGGGGGATTTATTCGTAAATTTTTATCTCAATACGACTTACATAGACTTCTCATGAATTTTTATGGCGGAGGACAAAAAGGATAAGGAGAGGTCATTACTGAAGTAATAACTTCCAAGACTCAAGAAAACTCTTGGGTTATCTCCCAACAAGTAATTTTCTTTACCGCCTTTAAGTTAGGCTTGATAGTTTGAGAAGATGCTCACATAAGAAATATGAATTGAAGTAAAAGAGAGCATCAAGAAGAAAATTCAAAACACATTTAAGTCTAACCCACTTCCTATGCATAGGAATCTTGTAAAGAATCAAGTCATGAAAGCACAAAGCAACAAGCACAGGAAAGCAAAACAAGTGCAACTTTAAAATTTTCAACATAAAGAGGGGAAACTTAATATTATTGAGATGCATAAAACCATGTTTCCCTCTCTCATAATAACTTTCAGTAGCATCATGAATGAAATTAACAATATAACTATCACATAAAACATTATTATCATGAGCCACATGCATAAAATGATTATTACTCTCCACATAAGCATAGTCATTCTTATTAATTGTAGTGGGAGAAAATTTAACAAAATAGCTATCATTGTTATTCTCATCACCATAATCATCAAATTTAGGAGGCATATTGTAGTCATAATAAATTTTCTCCTTAATAGTAGGTGGACTGAAAATATCATATTCATCATTGTAATCATCATATATTGGAGGTTTGGTATCATCATAAGCAATAGAATAGATATCTTCCAAAGATGGGGAACTAAAAAGATAATTTTCATAAAAACTAGCTTCCCCAAGCTTAGACATTTCCATAGCATTAGCAATAATAGTGTCCAAAGAATTCATACTAATAACATTGCTATTAGCATGCAAATAAAGTTCCATAGGTTTTTTAATTTTATCTTCAAACACTTCATGTCCTAACTCAAGATAAACACTATAAAGCTCTCTAATTTTGTTGTTGTTTTCCATTAAGCCTAACTAGTGAAAACAAGAAACAAAAAGACAAAATTGCAGAATCTAAAGGAAATAACTTCGAGCACTCACACATGAGGATGTGAGTACCTTTTACCTTACCTCCCCGGCAATGGCGCCCGAAAATAGCTTTCTGGCTTACTATTGCCATGGGGTAACCTATGTGAGTGACATTTACCTTTCCTCCCTGACAACAGCGCCAGAAAATAGCTTTCTAGCTTGCTGTTACTGTGGGATAACGTGTGTGAGTGCCTTTTACCTTTCCTCCCCGGCAACGGTGCCAGTAAATACTTTGGTGGAGCTTGACGTGGTGGAAAGGTAAAAGGCCCAAAACCTCCCCGGCAACGGCGCCAGAAAAGCTTTGATGCCTATGCACTTCTATTCTTGTAGACAGTTGTTGGGTCTCCAAGTGCAGAGGTTTGTAGAACAACAACAAGTTTCCCTTAAGTGGATTACCCAAGGTTTATCGAACTTAGGGAGGAAGTGGTCAAAGGTATTCCCTCTCAAGCAACCCTGCAATCAAGACACAAGAAGTCTCTTGTGTCCCCAACACACCCAATACACTTGTCAAGTGTATAGGTGCACTAGTTTGGCGAAGATATAGTGAAATACAGGTGGTAACGATGCCAGAAAATAGCTTGATGGTGAGGTAAATACAAAAGGCAACAAGAAGGAAGCAAGCAAACATGCAACAGATCTAGTAGCAAACGGTGTTTCAATGCTTAGAAACAAGGCCTAGGGATCATACTTTCACTAGTGAACACTCTCTCATATAAATATCCTCTCTTCATGATACTACTCTTAAATACTCTCCGTTTGGACACTCTAATCCATGGCTGGGCTATAACAGCACACCTCAAAGTCCGCCTTCCCCAATCTAGATAACCCCACACTGTCACCTTGAGCGCTAGAAGGTTCCAACAAACACCACAATTTCATAGAGACATCCAACTCCAAATATAACTCATAACAAATGTTCAATCTAGCCAAAGTGGCACACACGGTATGCCCGCTGTCAGTTTCACACACGTGGGGAAAAATAATAGATCTATTAAAGCACAATGAGTATTTATGTAGACTCAAGCCTAAGTGCCACCATGGCGTGCACGCTTTCACTTTCACACACATGGGGAGAGCAGAGATCTATTGAAGCACTTGAGTAGCAAGGTAGATCTACTTGATTACAAAGCTCATGAACACAACAAGATCATGCATAGAGAGAGATCTGAACACATAGCTACCGGTAGAGCCCTTAGCCTCGAGGAAGAACTACTCCCTCCTCATCATGGGAATCAACAATAGTGATGGAGATGGTGGTGGAGATCGATGGAGATGGCTCCGGGGGCACTTCCCCGTCCCGGCAGGGTACCGAAACAGAGACTTTCTGTCCCCCGAATCTCCCCTTCGGTGGCGGCGGCACAGCCGAACTTTTTCTGGAAGTATGATGTAATCTTTAGGGTTTTCTCCCCGGGAGCTTCTTCTAGGCGAAGGAGGCAAGGTCGGTGGAGGTCCAGGGGGCCCACACCCCCTGTGGGCGCGACCTAGGGTGGGCCCGCGCCCACCTAGGGTGTGGCCACCCTGGTTTCCTCCTCCGTCTTGTCTTCGATTTTCTGTATCGCTTCCGGAAAAATATGAATTTTGGCTTTTGTCCCATCCAATTCTGAGAATATTCATTTTTTAGCTTTCTGAAACCAAAAATAGCAGAAAACAGGAAACTGGCACTGTGGCATCTTGTCAATACGTTAGTTCCACAAAGCATATAAAAACACCTCAAATTGTAGAAAAACCAAAGCAAAGTAGATACTAAACAAGCATGGAACATCAAAAATTATAGATACGTTTCCGACGAATCAGTGGTCCGCAAAGCCACCGGGGGTAGGCACCTTTGCGTCGACTTCACCGACCTCAACGAGGCCTGCCCAAAGTACCCCTTCCCGCTCCCGCGGATTGACCTAATTATGGACTCCACGGTGGGCTGCGACCTGCTGTGCTTCCTGGATGCCTTCTCAGTGTACCACCAGTTCAAGATGGCCAAGGAGGACGAAGAAAATACGGTCTTCAACACCCTGTGTGGGGTGTACTGCTACACCTGCATGATGTTCGGTCTCAAGAACACCAATGCCACCTTCTAGAGGCTCATGAGCATCGCACTGGGTAAGCAAATGGGAAGGAATGCAGAGGCCTATGTCAACAACCTTGGTGGTGTACCTATCGGAGACCTTCGCCAACTTGCACCGGGTAAACATCAAGCTTAGCCCCGCCAAGTGCATGTTAAGGGTCCCTTCGGGCAAGCTCCTCGGCTTCTTGGTTTCGCACTGGGGAATCGAGGCCAACCCCGACAAGGTCCGGGCCATCAAGGAAATGCGCCCGCCCATGTGGATCAAGGAGATGCATTGCCTGGCGGGGTGCATGGCAGCACTGGGGAGGTTCATCTCCAAGCTGGGCAAGAAAAGCATTGCCCTTCTTCAAGATCATGAAGCGCACCGGGAAGTTCGAGTTGACGCCATAGGTTAACGAGGCATTTGAGGCCCTCAAGAGGTACCTCACTATCCCCACAGTCATGGTGGCACCAAAATCTTGTGAGCCGCTACTGCTATACCTGGCGGCCATGCCACAAACAGCGAGCGTCGTCTTGGTGGCAGAGCGTGAAGAGGTGGTCGAGAAAAGAAGGAGGCCCAAGTCTCCGAGCCCCTTAGGAGGCATGGGGGATGGGGTAGAAATCGAGCGCCAGGCGGGCAAGGCTGGTGATGGGGCCGCAACTATGGCCCTGACCAAGGCCATGGAGCTCTTGCAACGTCCAATCTACTTCATCAGTATCGTCCTTCGTGACGCTCGGGGGAGGTACCCCGTGCAACAGAAGTTTCTTTACGCACTCCTTGTGGCATCGCGCAAGCTGCGCCACTACTTCCAGGGGCACCCCATAAAGGTGGTCACCAAGTTCCCCCTAGAGACGATCCTCCGCAACCCCAATGGCACGGGCGATGGTGCTCGACGTGGCACTTCGTTGGTAACCCCAAGAGCAAGGTGTGAGGAGCACATCAGAAAGTTTCCCTCAGTAGAGACCGAGGTTATCGAACCAGAAGGAGGAAGGAAACGTCTCAAAGGTGTTGCAAGAAATGTGGAAACCTGCACAACACAAACTCAAGACTTTGTCCCAATGAATCAGTAAGGTTGTCAAGCTCACCGATTTTCTGTAACAAAGGATTAAACGTATGGTGTGGAAGGTAATGATTTGAAACAAGTAAACAAGTAAAAGTGGAAGATGTATCAATGGTAAAGATTGGACCGGGGTCCATAGTTCACTAGAGGTGCTCTCCTTAGATAAACAACATGTCATGAAGGGTAAACAAATTACATCAGGGCAATTGACAAGAACTGAGCAAGGCATAACAATGCAATTACTAGTCAGAAAGATCCTATGAGATTCGATTAGGCAATATAACAAGATACATAGACCGCCATCCAACTACATCTATGACTAGAAGTCCACCTTCAGGTTATCATCCCAACCCCCTCCAGTATTAAGTTGCAAGCAAGAGACAACTGCTTTAAGCAAAGTGTGTAAGGTAAACAGTCCACATGTTCCATGAACAAGATACCGTTGTTTTCTCCCTAGTGGCAACAACACATTCTACAACCGAAGATATTATTGTCACTTCCCTTGGAAACTAGAGGCATGAACCCACTATCGAGCATAAATACCCCCTCTTGGAGTTACTAGCAACTACTTCACCAAGATATCTACTAACAAGGGAGAGCATGCAAGATCAGAAACAACACAGACATGATAGAATCATAAAGACAAAACCATTAATCAAACCAACATAATAATCTCAATATCCATCGGATCCCCGCAAACACAACATGCATGATTACAAATAGATTATATCTTGATCATGAACGGAGCTCACAAGATCTATACATGAAAGCACAAAGGAGGATATACAACCATATAGATACTACATGGACCCATAGTCCAAGGTGGAACTACTCACGCATCATACCGGAGAGAAGGCCTCCGGGATGATCTCCCCTCCGGCAGGGTGCCGAGAAGAACTTCAAATCCCCCAGATCTAGGGACGATGGTGGCGACGGCTACAGAAGGTTTCGTGGAAATTTGATTGGGTGCTTAGGGTTTCTGCATTGGGGGCTTCTTATAGGCGAAGGGGGAGTCCGAGGAGGCGACCAGGGGGGTCAAACCCTACCCAGGCGTGGGCCCACCCTTGGCCATGCCTATGGGGGGTTTTGCCGCCCTGGAACGCTTCTCCATCTCCCCTCTAGACTTTTTTCCCCACAGAAAGTTATTGACTTTGGCTTTTGTCCCGTCCAATTCCGAGAATATTTATTTACTAGATTTTCTGAAACCAAAAACAACAGAAAACAGGCAACTGGCACTGTGGCAACTTGTTAATAGGTTAGTACCAGAAAACATGTAAAAAGCACCTCAAAGTGTAGACAAAGCAAAGTAGATAGTAACAAGCATGGAACATAAAAAATTATAGATACGTTTCCGACGTATCAACCATCCCCAAGCTTAACTCCTGCTAGTCGTCGAGTAGGTAAGTGATAAAAAGAACAATTTTTTAGGTGACATGCACCCTCACAATAAGGATCCAACCATTTGCAAGCATTGAAAGCTGGGATCAAAGAACTCTAAACATGTGCATGAAATAATGGATTTCTAACAATAGGACATAGTAACTATGCATGCAACATGAAAGGCTACAAACAAAGATCATGAATAACATGCATTGAAAAACATTTGTTTGTTTCACATACAGAAAACATAGCATAGTGGCAACCAGCTTGTCCTTCATAGAGTAGCAATATAGATGCATATGACACCTTCAAAGTTCACAAGGGTGACTAGAAACAAGTAGCACAAGAACAAGTAATATCAAAATATGCATCAATCAATAAGCTTTTGAACACTGCACACAGGATGACAACTATGGTCTCTTAATGGTGCCTAAAGGTAGAAGGTGGAGACTCGATAGTGGTGGAAGAAAGGACTTTTTGTAAATGAAGCAGGGATTTCAAGTTTCAAAAAGAGCTTCCAAAAATTATGGTACTTGTTAGCTTTCAGCCCTCATTGCCCCTATCATAAGCATCTTGAAGTGATTAAGGTTAAAGTGAACAAACTAGGGAGTATATGCTTGACGAAGTATAAGATGGAAATCTCAAGTACCATGAATATGAGGGCCACACCTCATGCTACTCAACTTCAGGCCCAGGTAAGTTCTTGTCATTGTAAGTATTTGCATATCATGGAGAACCGCCAACGGGGTACCCCTTGCATATGGTACATGAGCTTTCCCATAACCAAAATGACAAGGCAAGCAGACAAGGAGCATCTCAACAATCTTTTTATTTACTATATGCATAGCTTTTTATTGACGATGCTTCATAGATAGCTCACTATGGTGATGCTGCAAGTTTCCACCATGATTAGGCATGGCTTAGGCTAGCGTCCCAAGCATTTCTCTAACACAGAATACAAACTCCATGTACTTACAAGTTTCCTCTTTATTTCACACTGGTGACATCCACAGACAAAAGAGCATGATATCAACTGAGTACAAAGTACAAGTGCAATGTTGAAAATGTTCCCCGTGACAGCATGATTCTGCTAATTCCAACGTATAAGTGCAAGCATATACAACATAGCGCCACAATGTCTCAAGTTTATTAGGGGCAAAGAATATAAAGTGTGCCATCAAGTTTGTGAGGGATTTAATCACTAAGTATTCACATAACAAAATAATTTTTAATTGGAAGATAGCTGAAAACAAGAATATACTTGGAATGTTGTAACACACCATGCATAGGAGTTTATAGTGGACACTTTGGAATAACTTGGTTTATTGGGAGTTGGAAGCATGAGTAGAACTTACTCATACAAGTGGAGGCTAACAAAAGACTGGGAGCAACCAACTAAGAGAGCAATAATGGCCATAATCATGTAGAGCAACAAAACATTACTAATCAAAGCATAGAGTGGTACTACTAGTCAAGGACTAAATGATCATAGAGGCTATGGTGACTTGTTCATAGTCATAAAATGGTGTGAGCATGTGCCAAGTAAACCCAAACAAAGCATCAAAGGAGAATACCACAATACTATGCTTTTGCGTGCTAAAACAACGCATAATTTCTTCAAGGCACACTAAGCAATCCCAATGACTTGGAGCAAGCCATGCTACAACAATAATCACTAAGCATAAAGTCAAAACAACACCTAGCATGTCATGCTAAATTCTAAGTCACAGTCAATGCAAGCTCCTCTTGCACTTCAAGCAAGAACTTACTACTCCTTTCCAACACAAGGCAACTTATTTGCAAAAAAACACAGTGAGAATGGGGGTCCAAACTACTTTATTCAAGCAAACTAAACAACCTAAGCAAGCAAACAAAAACTAAGACGCTCCAAGAAAAACACAACTGTGCATGAAATAATAAAAAACGAAGTGTCTAGATAGACCTGAGCTTTTTATTAATGAAGAAGGGGATGCCTTGGGCATCCCCAAGCTTTGAAGCTTGTACCTCTTGGATATTTCTTGGGGTGACACCATGGTGTCATCCCCAAGCTTGATCTTTTGTCCATTCTTCATCTCATTGCATCATCCTCTTTCTACAACTAATTGTTTTCCTTCATACAAAAGTTCACACAATCTTCATTAGCAACATTAGTGTATTCAAAAGATATTAGACCCCTGGAAAAGCTTTGGAACAGCAAGGCTTTTCACTAAAAACACAATATACTGTATTAATTCCTTCAAAAAGCTCAATTCACCAAAAGAGAACTCAAAAAGGAATCAATAAGAAGCAAATGCAAATAATGGCAGAAATCTGTCAAAACAGACAAGCAGGCAGAAACCTATTTTTTCGAACCTCTTATGTTGCTCAAATTAAAAAGTGTTGAACTAACGAAAGTTATCTAACATACTAGGGGATTTGTTCGTAAATTTTAAGCTCAATCCGAGTTACATAGACTCCTCACGATTTTTTTTGGTGGAGGACAGAAATCTGTTTCAGGACAGCAACCCCCCAAATCTTACTTCCCTCTCATTAAAGGTTATTCTTGGAAAAAAAAAAGCAAACAAAAAGGATAAGGAGAGGTCACTATTGAAGTAATAACTTCCAAGACTCAAGGAAACTCTTGGGTTATCTCCCAACAAGTACTTTTCTTTAACGCCTTTAAGTTAGACACAAGAAGCAAGAAGAATCAAGTATTTTCAAATGAGGAAGCATTAACATCAATACTTGCAAAATCTTCGACTATGAAAGGTATCTCATCCAAATGAGTTTTGGAGGATCCTTTCTCATCCCTCTTTGGTCTACTACTTTCATCAAAAATATTTTCAGGGGCAATCCAATCAAAATTCTTTTCAAAGGCTTCATGCATTCCAACAAGCTTAAAGGGTATGGGTATCTTAAATTCTTCTTTAGGCTTAGTTTTATCAGAAATACCCACAACATCTACATTTGAGCCTACCATATTGAAACGCTCAAAGACCTTTTTGGTTTCCCTAGCAACATCATGGAATTCATGTAAAAAAGTTTTAAGGATGAATTCCCTCTTTTCAGCATTCTTTTCTTCTTTTAGTTTTAGGAACAAGAATTGTATGAAGGGGTTAAGGCTAAAAAACCTAGCCTCCAACATCTGAACTAAAAAAGCTGTAATAATCTCATAATCAGGAGCAAGCTCTACTATAGATTTATCCTCAATATCCTCATGATTGCTAACATCATTAAAAAATTCTTCAATATTATCTTTCCCAATTATGGAACCACTACCTATTGCAAGATCTTTCAGGGCGAACTTGGGGAGCAACATGGTGAGATAGAGCAAGGTGGAAACTATTGTAGGAACTAATTATTTTGTGTTTTTGAATAAAGAAAGCAAACCAAACTAAACTATTTTTTTTTGGGTTTTTTGGAAAGAGGCAAACAAAAACAAGCAAAAGAAACAAAGCAAATTAAAAACAAAGCAAAGAGAAAGGAAGTGGAGGACTCCCCTTGTTAAGACGTCCTTAGCCTCCCCGGCAACGAAGCCAGAAATCTTGATGGTGCTCGACGTGGCACTTCGTTGGTAACCCGAAGAGCAAGGTGTGAGGAGCACAGCACCAAGTTTCCCTCAGTAGAGATCGAGGTTATTGAACTAGAAGGAGGAAGGAAATGTATCAAAGGTGTTGCAAGCAACGTGGAAACCTGCACGACACAAACTCAAGACTTTGTCCCAACGAATCAGTAAGGTTGTCAAGCTCACCGGTTTGCTGTAACAAAGGATTAAACGTATGGTGTGGAAGGTAATGATTTGCAACAAGTAAAAGTGGAAGATGTATCAATGGTAAAGATTGGACTGGGGTCCATAGTTCACTAGAGGTGCTCTTCTTAGATAAACAACATGTCATGAAGGGTAAACAAATTACATCAGGAACTGAGCAAGGCATAACAATGCAATTACTAGTCAGAAAGATCCTATGAGATTCGATTGGGAAATACAACAAGATACATAGACCGCCATCCAACTGCATCTATGACTAGAAGTCCACCTTCAGGTTATCATCCCAACCCCCTCCAGTATTAAGTTGCAAGCAACAGACAACTGCTTTAAGCAAAGTGTGTAAGGTAAATAGTCTACATGTTCCATGAACAAGAGACTGTTGTTTTCTCCCTATTGGCAACATCACATTCAACAACCGAAGATATTATTGTCACTTCCCTTGGAAACCAGAGGCATGAAACCACTATCGAGCATAAATACCCCCTCTTGGATACACTAGCAACTACTTGGCCAAGAGAGCTACTAACAACGGAGAGCATGCAAGATCAGAAACAACACAGACATGATAGAATCATAAAGACAAAACCATTAATCAAACCAACATAATAATCTCAATATACATCAGATCCCCGCAAACACAACATGCATCATTACAAATAGATTAGATCTTGATCATGAACAGAGCTCACAAGATCTATACATGAAAGAACAAAGGAGGAGATACAACCATCTAGCTACTACATGGACCCATAGTCCAAGGTAGAAATACTCACGCATCATACCGGAGATAAGGGCTCCGGGATGATCTCCCCTCCGGCAGGGTGCCGGGAAGAACTTCAGATACCCCCGATCTAGGGACGATGGTGGTGGAGGCTACAGACGGTTTCGTGGAGATTTGATTGGGTTCTTAGGGTTTCTGCATCGGGGGCTTCTTATAGGAGAAGGCGGAGGCCGAGGAGGCGACCAGGGGGGTCAAACCCTACCCAGGCACGGGCCCACCCCTGGTCGCGCCTAGGAGGGGTATGGCCGCCCTGGCATGCTTCTCCGTCTCCCCTCTAGACTTCTTGTTACCCACAGAAAGTTATTGACTTTGGCTTTTGTCCCGTCCAATTCCGAGAATATTTCTTTACTAGCTTTTCTGAAACCAAAAACATCAGAAAACAGGCAACTAGCACTGTGGCAACTTGTTAATAGGTTATTACCATAAAACATGTAAAAAGCACCTCAAAGTGTAGACAAAGCAAAGCAAAGTAGATAAAAACAAGCATGGAACATCAAAAATTATAGATACGTTTCTGACGTATCAACGGGCCATGTGGCTGAGTGGGCCATCGAACTATAGCCTTTTGAGATGGCATTCGACACCACGCCCACCTCCTATGGGAGGGCTCTAGCAGAGTTCACGGTGGTATGGACCGACCCAGGAGGGAACAAACCTCGGGAGGAAACAACCAAGCTCCCGGGGAAGCTGGCCCTGGGGCGCTGGAGCGTGAGCTTCGATGGGGCGTTCAACGGTGATGGAGCGGCAGTAGCTACTATGCTCACGTCCCCAACTGGCAACAATATCTACTACGTAGTTCAGCTACACTTCAGAGATGAAGTCAAGCGCTCCAACAACATCGCTGAGTACGAGGGGCTGATCGCTGGCCTCAAGGCGGCCATCGCCCTCAGCAAAAAGTACATCACGGTCTAGGGAGACTCCTTGCTCCTGGTCAACTTCTCCAACAAGAGCTACAACCCTAAGGACGAGCACATGTCGGTGTACCTCGGGGAAGCGTGGAGGCTCGAGAAGTACTTCCTAGGGATGGACTTGCTCCACAGCCCTCGGGGGGGGGGGGGGCAATTACGAGGCGGACGAGATCGCCAAGCGCGTGTCATGCCAAGAGCTGCAGCAGCCAGGGGTCTTCGAGGAAAGGCTGTTCGAGCCTTTGGCTGCACCACCACCAAAGGAAAAGTCCCGGCCCGAGGAGCTTCCTCCCCATCCTTGTTAGGTTCCCCGAATTGCGGTCTACCCTCTGGTAATAGGTTGGTCCTGGCGGCCACCCCTCAAGAGTCGGATCGGATCATCGAACTCGAGAGATACCTCTAGCATGACATCCTCCCTGACAATGACGACATGGTAGAGAGCCTCGTCCGCCGTGCAAAGAAATATTGCATGGTAGACAGAGACCTCTAATGTCGTCGCCCTAACGGTGTGTCCCTGTGGTGTATCTCCAGCGACGAAGGGCGCAAGATGCTGGCCGACATCCATGCCGGGGAGTGTGGCCATCATGCCTCGGCACGTACCCTCGTTGGGAAAGCTTTCCGTAGTGGCTTCTACTGGCTCACAACACTCACGGACGCCATGGAGCTGGTAAAGTCATGCAAGGCTTGCCAATTCCACTCCAAGCAGATACACCAGCCGGCGCAGCAACTCCAGAACATTCCGATCTCATGGACCTTTGAGGCAAAGGGGTTGGACATCTTGGGGCCTTTCCCACGGGCGCCCGGGGGCTACCGGTACCTCTACGTTGCAATCGACAAGTTCACCAAATGGGAAAAGGTGGAACCGGTCAGATCCATCCCGGCGCGATCAGCAGTAAAGTTCATCCAAGGCTTGGTGTGCCGCTTCGGTGTGCCTAATCGCATCATCACCGACAACGGCATCCAATTCACCAGCGACGTGTTCAAGGCGTACTGCGAGGGCATCGGCACCAAGATCTTCTATGCATTGGTTGCCCACCCTCGCAGCAATGGAAAGGCTGAGCGCACGAATGCGGAGGTCCTTAGGGGGCTCAAGACCAAGATTTTCTTCCACAAGCTCAAGGAGTGCGGACGCGGTTGGATCGAGGCCCTACCCGACGTGTTGTGGTCGATACACACCAAGGCAACCAAGCCCAACATGGAGACTTCATTCTTCCTCGTCTATGGTGTCGAGGCGGTCATACCTGTGGAGCTCAAACATTGCTCCCCACAGGTGCTCGCCTTCAAAGAAGCATCACAATAGGAGTTGCGCTACAAAGACGTACTCTTCATGGAATAAGCCAGACACAAGGTCAACATGCGGGCATCCAGGTACCAACAGGCTCTGCATCGGTACCACTGTCACAACATATGGGCACATACCCTGGAGGTCGGGGACATCGTACTTCGCCGCGTACTCTCTCGCGAGGGTCTCCACAAGCTTTCCCCAATGTGGGAGGGCCCCTTACGAGTGGTGCATGTCGCAAGGTCAGGAGCAGTCCGACCGGAGAAAGAAGAAGGAGTCCCGATCCCCAACACCTGGAACATCTAGCACCTTCACAAGTTCTACCCGTGAGCTCTGCTCATGGCGGCAGCGGTAACAAACAACTCCTCCCCTTGGACATTGTGAAGAACTCAAGAACGATTTCCTCATTTTTCTATCGTTTACCCGATGATTTCCTCATTTGCATCTTCGTGTTTTTCTGTGGTGCTCTTCCTCCTCGTGCACCGCGTGAGAAGGGGCTAGGCATGATGTTTATCACTGGGTCCACCCTCGATCAACATCGGGGCCTAAGGTATCAAGCTCTAAACTTGCGGACTAGCTCCAGTGATAAGTCACCTCACCCATGGTTCTCGGTGCTTGATGATCCTCACACAGCACATGAGGGAAGAGAATACACCGTGCGGAACCTATGGTCGCCTCTCCGAGGGACTATATAGGGAAAGTACGCGTCCTGCGGTCACCTCCTCGAGGGGCTTCGAGGACAAAATTGGATCTACAAATCCTACATCACCTCCCCGAGGGGCTTATGGGACAGGTACAAGCCTAAGCGATATTGTCCCTAAGAAGCTAGCACGACGACCCTTGAGACTACCCCTCAAGCAGCATGTGAAACCTACAGTCGCCTCTCCGAGGGACTATACAGGGAAAGTACGCATTCTGCGGTCACCTCCTTGAGGGGCTTCCAAGACGGATTTGAACGTATAGAGCTTACGTTCACCTCCCCGAGGGGCTTACGGGACAGGTACAAGCCTAAGTGGTATTCTCCTTGAGAAGCTAGCGCGACGACCCTTGAGACTACCCCGCAAGCGGCGTGTGGAGCTTGTGGCTGTTCCCCTTTTGAGGAGGCGCGCAGGGGAAGCACGCGCCCTATAGTCGCCTCTTCAAGGGACATACGGGGATGATTCTAATGCAGGTGCAACGGATCACCTCCTCGAGGAATCTACGAGCAGAAGCACGACCTCCCCTCAGGAGGGCCAGAAAACAACGCCAAAAGAACAGACATTTGAGGCCCTAGAATGGGGAAGGTACCCTTACAAGTCTCGGCGGGAATAAAGGCAGCAAGTCCTATAGTTACCCACAGGTGTTACATGGGCAGGGAATCAAGTCCCCCCAGTGGTGCCTCCCGAGCTCACCTCCTCAAGATCTTCCTCTTCGACGGTGTCACTACCTGGGCTGGCAGGCGGAAACTCCTCCTCGCAGGGCACCACGCGCGGAAAGGTCTCAACCAGATGGTCGACAAGCAGGGTGACGTGCGCTTCGAGGGCTGTCATGGCCTCCGATAGCCATATAGCCAGGGAGTAGTCGAGCTCTGAGGAAAGTTGTAGGAGGTTGGTGAAGAGAGATCGCTCGACGGTAGTCAGCGTGTCCTTGAATTCCGAGGAGATGAACTCGTCCAAGCCCTGAGCGGCCGCGATCACGGGATTCAGGACCCTACGCATAAGCTCCATTAACGACTCAACCTCGCACCCGTCTCGGAGTCCCGGCGCGAACATCTGTGGTGAGCTGGCCTAGGAGCGTGACACGGGGGTATATCCTGGATCCATCGCTACCAGCTCTTGTGCCTCAACAGTTCCTCCGGGGTACGTCGGATGGCTTGGGAAAGACGAGGGAGCCGACTCCGAGGAACCGTGACCCGCAGGATCGGGGGCTGCGGCCACCTACGGGACGCCCAGATGAAGGCCGGCATCACCACCTAGGGCGGCGTCTACCGCGGCCTCAAAAGTCCCGGGGGCTATGGGAAAACTCACCGTCGCGACCACCTCGGTCATGCCCCCTGCCGAAAGGGTGGTGTCAACACCCGGATTTTTAATCCCAGATGCCTGTTATGCCATACATCGCAATCCCAGGATTACCATTTTGCGAGACATAACAGATTTGGATACCACAGTATATCATCCATTACAAACCATACATAAGGTCTTACACAAATAAGGATCTCATGATCCAGTTCTTAATACAACTCAAGCAGCAGAAATACGTAATAATAACGGTAGTGTAGGCGAAGCTCCATCTTCGGGGTCACAGGCAATGCTGACGATGGGAGATGATCCTAGTTGTTGTAACCTTCTTGGGGTCCATCCTCCTGGTACTCCTCTTCATAGTCTGGCCACGGGAATAGCCAGGGACAAAGCCATGAGTACTCTTTAAGTACTCGCAGACTAATACTAACAAGTGAAGGGGGGTTTTGTAATAGGACACTAGGCTCTAGGGTTGTTTTGCAAAAAAAGCCAGATTTACCTCTACTAAGTTCAGAAGCAAGAAAAGCTAGTCGAAATTTTATGACACCTAAGTGGGAACTTGTATTTCATATCATAACTCTATTGTGGTCAAGTCAAAATCTCAATCCATTTCACAAGTCATTTTGAAAACATCTGACGGGGGAACAGTATGGCCACTCCAACTGTCCATAACCGCGGACGCGGCTATTCGAATAGTTTGGCACTCTGCAGAGATTGTACACTTTCACCACAACATTTGATACATCCGTCAGGAACAAATCCTGAATTCACCATACTCAGTATGCGGATAATCAATCCTAACTTTTCAATTACACGCCGTAGTATAAGCACCTCTCCTGTGAGTTTGGCCTCCCAACCATGACCAACTGTCATCTTGGGTACTGCACAGGTGGACAATCTTCACAAGGTAGCCTCAGCTCAGACCTTGGCCGTGAGGGAACCAATACTAAGATATATAAGTTTCCAGTCAAGCCCTACCCAATTTTCGGATATTGTGGTTGTACGGTAAAATTGGAATGGTATCGCATCCAGACAACCATCAGTTTTATAAAGGGCTAAGGCTCATGCCTCAACATTTTCATCATCCAAATCATCTGGTGTTCGGAAACACATGTCAAAACATCTCAATAGAATGATCCATCATTCCAAGGTTTTCATAACCATTTTTCCACCAAGTATTCCCATCTAAAGTTGATCAAGTTTTATGCTTAGCACTAGCATCTACAAGTGGGGGTAAGTACTAATGAGGGGTGGTAAACTAGTGGAGTTTTACTAAGTTCAATCTCATGCCTTAGGATGACATAAAGATTATCTATCTTAGGCCAAGTTTTATGCTCTTTATGCAACCTTCAATTATCTTTCTAATATCTACAATTTACTTAAGTAATCTCTAAGTAATAGCTTTGATAAAGAAATAAAGTATAAAGCTTGTAAGTAAAACTAGGAATGGGGTTATCAAGTGGGTATGATCACATATGCTTAAGGCATATAGTTGGCATGGTAACAAGAAAGTATTTGCTTACATAGGTATAGTATCTTGCAAGTGTTAACTTGCACAATCAACTAGTAGTATTAGGCTTGCCTTGTGTAGAGCCGTGGTTGAAGTTCTCCTCGGCTTCTTCTTCGTAATATCCTCCTTCCTCCTCGTATCCGTGGTCGGTACTAGCGTCTATAAATAAATACGAGGTACACAATCACCAAAAAATACTTAACTACTTTCAATCATCACACACAAGGGTTCTATAGATGATCTAGTATCATCACTAATATTACAAGATTATTTCTTTTATTTTTAGAAAAGTAATTTCTACTCATTGAAAAACTACTTAAGATTTAATATTCTCCAAACCAAACATGGGATCATGTTGACACATGTCATCACCACATATTTCAGTACATGGGAATGTGATTTAAAGTGGTGTCACAATTTAATAAGATTTAACCTTTTATTTTAAATAAAAATAAATTACTAGAAATGCCTATGTGGCATTCTTTTATTAGTTGAACATTATTTCTGTAAGTAAACCCATATGTTTTTATATATTCTGAAGGGTATGATCAAATGTGATTTTTGAGAGTTGGAATTAACTCAGAAGTTATTATGGTTTAAATTTAAAAAATGTTTGAATGCAAAAAAGCTTCTGACTTGTTATTTTTACCAAGGGTGATCTATAGATTCAAATGATTTGAATCCAACGGGATTGGATTAAGCATTTCAAAACCTTTCTAACAAAATTGGTTTCATTCAATTTGGTTCAGTGAATCGAGTTGAGTTGATTTTTGAAACTAGGTACAGAACTATGTTTGAACTTAAAAAGAAAAACCTAAATTCAAACGAGTGGGCTGCACGGGAAGGGTTATTGGGCCGACCCAGTGTCACTCCGCGGCGCGGGGCGCAACTGACATGGCGGGTCTACTGGTCAGTGACTCTTTAAACGCGAAGCGGTACGGGGCGATGTGGTGCGTTGGATTAGAAGTAAGATCAACGGCTGAGGGTCGTCGTCGACGATGAACTAGTCACCGGCGAGCTCAAACCCTAGAAGCTCAGTGGGGGTCGTGGGAGGCTCACCGGGGCTCAGGAGAAGGTCGGCGATACGGACGAACGAAGAAGTCGACAACGGCAAACCTCCTGGTACCGGCAGCTCCTCCTGGGGTGGACGAAATCGATGGCGCCCTTCTTCTCTAGAGGCGGCCTGCTCCGGCGCAATTCCGGCGATGCGCTGCTCGCCTTGCTCCGGGAATGGGGTGGAACGATCAGTGAGGTGAGGGGAGTGAGGTGGTGTGAAGAATTCGAGCGGGGGAGGCCTCTATTTATAGTGGCGAGAGGGGACCGACGGGCGTGGGCTGAGCTCGTCGTGGTCGACGGCACAGAGGGCTATCGGTGTGGGCGATGGTAGGGGGCGGTGCTATGCTTCCTGGCGAAGCTCAACGACGTGGTGGCGACGCGTGGGGCGGTGCTGATCGGCCGGAACGTTGTGGTGCTCTGAGCGTGCCCGACGGGATTTTTAATGGCGCACAGCGCGCGTGGTCCGCGCGGCGGCGAACGGGCGTGTCTGCGGGGTTGCTGGGACGGTGGTGATCACGCGTGCACGCGGCGAGGGCGGCGTGCGGTCTGTGGTCGTCTGTCGAGCGTGGCGCATGGGGCGTCCTCTCGTCATGGTTGCAGGGCGGCTTGGCATGGTCTGTGCGTGTGGTCCAGGGGCTGGCATCGCTCGCGGCTGGGACAGGGAGTGGCGGTGGGGTGCTAGCTTGCTCCCATACAAGGTTGTCGAGGCTAGTGTTGCTCATAGCTTGCTGTCGACTATGGGGTGGCAATGGTGCACTCGGCCTGCTCACCATTGATGACAATGGCCAGCTTACAGTGGTTCTAGAGATTAGTAAAGGTTGTTAGATGATCTACTAAGGCTAGTGGTGTCCAGAGAGGGAACAAGTTAGGCCAGAATCACTGCACACTATAGTGTTTAGGATTTGTTTGATTTGCATATGCAAGGTGTTTGATGAAGTGGCCGCATGAACTCAAGTTTTGAAATTTGAAATTATTTTTGGTGGGTGTGCTAGGCATGTGCTGGTAAGTCTGTAGATGCTTGGGTTTTAAAAGTTGAGTTGGTTTGAGGGGTTTTTGAAAAAGTGGGATCTTCCCATATGAAATAGATTCAATTTTAAACTGTCATTTAAACTATGCATTCGAATGTTTTTGTATGATCACAAGGTGGGACTTGGTACTTTGTTATGAGTACTATCAAGGGGTGCAAAGATCCAAACAAGTTTTTGTTAAGTTCTGAAAGTTAGAGATAGCCAAAGTAGGCATGGGAGTTAATTTGGCCAAAGTGACCATTCACTTAATTTGTTTGTTTTGATTTATTTGTCTTTGGGAAAAGTGTGGGGATTGTTTAGATGATGTTTATTTCACCTAAGAATCATTTTACAAGCAAAGAAACACATAATCATGGCAATTCAAAAGAATCCAAATTTTAATGCACACTCATATGAATGCTTTCATATTTTAATTGGAAAAGTTTTTGTTAACCCTAAATTTGGTGATTAGAGTTTGATGATTCTAGTTTAATATTTTTGGGATGTTACAGGTGGCCTCCTGAGGGGTAACCTCTTGAGGATCTACTAGGAGCATGGCATCCCTCGCCACAGTCTCCCCGTCGCCCAGCGTCAAGGGAGGAGGGGGAGTGGTGACCGCAGGTGTCGAGGAACCCCCTGCCATTGCCTCAGGCGCGTCTGGGGAAGTCATGACCTTGTAAAGCTGTCCCAAGGGGTGAATCACCAGATGGGCCTTACGAACTGACTTATTCTTCACCCGTCGCTACTTCTTCAGACGCTCCTCGCTGTCAGGGCACAACAAGTTAGCCAGGGCCAAAGGCGAGGGGAAAGGAAGGATTCGGGCACCGACTTGCCTGGAAGCACCTCCAGACCGGACCTTCACGCCCCAGTCGCACTCCCGCGCACCAGGGGGCACAAAGGGCCTGGCGCCGCTGGACACTCCACCTGCCGCGGCCGCACCCTCTAGAGGGGAGTCCTCCTCCCGAGCGTGTTTCCCTAAGGATGCCTCGTGAAGGCATGTCTCACCAAAAGAGATTCTCGACCACACGGCTCCCATCAAGGCGACTCTCGTGAGGCTGTTGGGTGGCTGCTTCCCCTTCGTGAAGGTCAAGGCTCCCCGACGAGACATCACGTGTGGTGGGCAGGAGCAGATGCAAGGAGGAAGAGACTTGCAATAGTGGGCGAGTGACGCGATGCGAAAAGGGGACGAATCTCGTCGGGTGAAGGGAGGCCACTCCTTATAGACCGAGATTCGGCCCACAAGGGCACACATCCCTTCCACGGGGATGCCTTGGGACCTGAAGAGACAAGCGTCCTGCGCAGTGCCAATCATCATTGTGGCCATTTCACCCTTCATCATCGAGCACGAGACGCGCTGGTCCAATGGCTGGGGGATAATGTCGGATACTTGGTACAGGGGGTACCCCGATCCGTCCACGACTATCTCGCGACCAACGGCCGGACAAACCTCACAAGGGGGTAGAAGGCCACCCTCACGAGGGACTCCACTCTAGGAACGCCCCTCTAGAGGGCCCGGAACTAGGGTACCTCCCGAGGGTCTTAGGCTGCCCCGCGAGAGAGTACGACAAGGCCAACTGTGGCATAGGATGCCACCCCGGAGCAGTCCCAATAAGGGGGCAGGGTTAAAGGCGTGGCAGGTAGAGTCCAACCAAGAGGATGACCCTTCCCCATGCTTTGGCACGCCGAGACAAAGGGAGGTACGCCAGGGCTCCAGGGATGACCGAAGCAGGAGCTAGAGAGGAGTCCTCAAGACGACATATACTCGGTCGAGCTATAGCAGCCTCCTAGACCGGGATCTCAAGTAGTGGAACTATTGACGCCCTTCCCGCACAAGGGGTAGGGAAGAGGCACGATGTCGCCCTATACAAGGGACCCTTCCTCCTACCTTAGAATGGATCGATTCTCTACGATCTAAACCCTAGAAAAACATCCTCCATTGTACCCTCGCGAAGCCAAGCAATCAATACAGCAAAGCAGGAGTAGGGACTTTACCTCCTCATGAGGTTCCTGAACTTAGGTAAAAAACCCATGTGTCAACTCACTGTCATGGTGCTTGCTCCGACATCGCCACCGTCGCCGAGGTTCCTTGGGAACACGTGTTTAGCCCCCTCTCGAACCAAGGGATCGTTGGACCCTAGTACCTTCATTGGACAAATCTCTGACATAAACATCACCATAATTATCACGAAATAACTCATAATGAGAATTGTTAGATCATGCAAAACCATTATATTCAGTTTTGTCCTTCGTGATGTTATTTCCGGTAGTGCTTGTCTTTTCTTGAGCATTCTTGGTCTTCTTATTCTTGTTATTCTTCTTCTTGGTCTTGGGGACATAGCCAAGTCCCTCCTTTCCATTATTTGTCCTTTGCTTGCTAAGGACCTCATCGAGAACTTCCTTACCTTTGGGAAGTTATGCCTTAGTAAGCTCATATTTTAATCTAACATTTTATTCAACTAATTATTCATGAGAACACATTGAAGTAGAAGTGCTAGGGACATCATTCTTTATTAATTGAGTTTGGAGCTGATCATGAGACTCATTGAGAATAGAGTATTCACTCTCCAATGCCTTGTGAGAAATTTCAAGTTTCTCTTGTTTCTCGGAGAGTGTAGCATGAGCAGCCCCAAATTCAACCTTCTCCTTCTTTAACTTCTTTGCCTTGGCTTACAAGTTTGGCCACAAGCTCATCAGGTGACTCCTCAACAAACTCAAGTCTCTCCTCAAGGGAGGCCCAGATCTCTTCTTCTTCTAGAGAATTCTTCAAAGATGCAATATGCATCCTCTCTTTCAATTATGCCCTTTTCTTCGAGGATCTCTTCCGAGTGAACAAGTTGACCCATAAGGGCCTCAAAATGCATTTTGTGCTCACCTTGCAAGTTAGTGATAAAATAGTCCAAAGCAATAACTTCTTCATTAACCTTAAGACTAGTGGAATCATCCATATCAACATTCATATTAGTCTTAGGAAAAGAAGAGATGGAAGGTTATACCTCGGAACCTCTTGCCATAAGGCAAGTGACGTTCTTGTTGATGACCTTCTCAGTTGGAGAGTCGAAGAGTGAAGTAGTTAGTGTAGATGTGGTGGCTATGGCAGCCACCTCTTGTGAGCTATCATCATCCTCTTCGTATTCACTTGCTAATGAGTACTCCTCTTGAGCTACCAACACAACCGACCGTTGCTTCTTGTAAGGAGCAAGGAACCTAAGGCCACCATTCCACATTGTGATCTGCATGTTTCGTGAAAACATTTATCCTCAAGTGGGAAATCTTGACACTATTCGGTCTGCTTTGGTTCCTCTTATGGCTCTTGCTCATTCCGTGTACATCAAAGGCCCTGATGCTCCTGCCACTCCCCTCGACATCATGTATTTCATCTTCATGGAATTCACCATCAGCATTTCTGAGAAGGAGACTCCCACATATTCTCCCTATGTCATGAGGCTTGTGCTATCCACCTTTGCAAAGATGAACTTGCCTTCCCCGCTTGAGGGCCTGCTGTTGTTGCCCATGCCCCTCTTTAGTTGCAGTGTAAGGCTCCCACTACCACTGCAGATCCTCGTGGATATTCTGCTTATGTGCTAGATGATGAGATTAGAGAGGATGAGGAGGATATCCCTCCTACTTCCAGCCCCGTCCGTGCTAGGAGGAAGAATGTCAGCAATGCCCGTATGCCATCATTTTCTCGTGACTATGTTAAGGGGGAAACGAAGAAGGCCACCTTTTGGGAAAATATGTTGCTTTGTATGAGCATTGATATTCGCAAGGGTCAGTATGAAGCTTACAAGAGGGACAAGCAGATTCTGAAGAAGTTTCACCAATGGCTCATCCACATCCCTCTCGCACTCTCTCCTATTGTTCATGGGCTTAAGGTTCGATTGATTGGCATATGTTTGAGGATGATGCTTCCTCTTCTATTTGTCGCAAAGGCCCTACTGCTGATGATGATCAAAGTTCTCAGGAAGGCTTCGATGATGACGAGGAGGACGAGGATGATGAGTGTTCCGGTTGGGGAATGTAGTATTGCTCTTATCCCCTTTTGGTGTCTCGATGCCAAAGGGGGAGAAGTTGCTATTAGGTGATGTCGTGGGATTTGCATGGGAAGTCACAAGCTCGCTAGCGCTCTTCATTTGATTCTTTTGCTACTTTTGACTTGTTCTTATTTTCCTCGCTTTATTTGTGTACCTATGTTGTGAATTATATATGGACCTATGTTGTCTGGCTATATGTACGTGAAGACTATGTGGTAACTTATCTTATGGATTTATCTTGTGTTTGGTGAAGACCTCTTTTAATGGGTTCCCTTATATATATCTCTTCACCACTTTTGTTTGTTCAAGGTATGAGTATCACTTAACAAATCTTATCTCCTTGCACTCGGGTAGGTTTGTAATAACTAGGGGGAGTGTCCTCCCTTGTTTTTGTGCACTTATATTCAAATGAAAATCTCGTGTGTGCACACTTCGAGGGGATCCTCTCTACCTCTTGTACCATGTGCTTATCTATTATTGTGCAAATCCTTGTGTTGTCATCAAACACCAAAAAGGGGGAGATTGAAAGGGCATTTCCTTCCTTGATGATTTTTGGTGTTTGTTGTCAACACAAGTTTGTTTTTACCGTGTGCTAAGTTTATCCGTGTAGAGGCTTAAGACAATCTTCTATTTTTTAACGGAGAAGGATTCAATTTTTAATCAAGAAAAGATGCTTAGATGTAAGATTTGGTCTACTGCCTCCCCTGAGTCCGGATACTCCTGGGTCCAGGCCCGGGGACTCCGAGGAATTGGACCGAAGACTCCGGCCTTGTCTCTGGGCAAGTCTCCGCCCCCTGGTCTGCTCACTGTGTCCATCCCCGGAGTTTGGTCCGGAGTCGCGCACCCCATCGGAGACTCCGGGGCAGGAGCTTGGAGACTTTGGACCAGTCTCCGGCCTTGAATCCAAGGTACCACAAAAAGCCTTTTGGACTCCCCCTCGGAGTCCTGCCCGAAGTCTAGAGCCCACCCCGAATACTCTGGCTACGCCCGGAGACTCCGACCCTGAAGAACGTAGACTCCGGGGTTAGTGAAGCAACAATAACTCTTTTTCTGGGGGGTGCTATATATACTGTTGGAGATATGCCCAAGAGGCAATAATAAAGTGGTTATTATCATATCTTCATATTTATGATAAATGCTTACATACCATGCTATAATTGTATTAACAGGAAACATTAATACTTGTGTGATTTGTAAACATAAAAGATTCCCTAGTAAAGCCTCTTGTTAAAATAGCTTGTTGGTTAATATATGATCATGGTTTCCTGATCATGAACATAGAGATGTTATTAACAACAGGGTCATATCATTAGGAGAATGATGTGATGGACATACTCCTATAGATAAGCGTAGCATAAAGATCAAGTCATTTTAATAGTTCAATTGCTATATGCTTTCTGATACATAGTAACCTAATTCCTTCGACCATGAGATCATGCATATCACCTTTACCGGATGGATGCTTTGATGACATCAAACACCACACCATAACTGGGTGGCTATAAAGGTGGCATTGAGTGTTCGGAAAGTATTGGTTGAGACACATGGATCAAGAATGGGATTTGTCCATCCATATGACGGATAGATATACTCTGGGCCCTCTCGGTGTAATGTCATCCAATTATCTTGCAAGCATGTGACTGGCTCACAAGGCATCACATATCACGGGAACGAGAAAAGAGTACTTATCGGTAACGAGGTTGAACTAGGTATGCAGAGATACCGACGATCAAAACCTCGGATAAGTAAACTATCGTGAGACAAAGGGAAATTGGTATCGTATGTAAGTGGTTCATTCGATCACAAAGTAATCATAGAAATATGTGGGAGCCATATGAATTTCCAGATTCCTCTATTGGTTATTGTTTGGAGAAGTGTCTCGATCATGTCCGCATAATTCACGAACCGTAGGGAGACACACTTAAGGATTCGATGTTGTTGAGTAGTTATGGAATGATAAGTAAGAGACCGAATGTTGTTCGGAGTCTCGGATGGAATCCGGGATATCACGAGGAGACCCAGAATGGTCCGGAGAATAAGATTCATATAAGGAAAGTCCTGTTTCGGAGTTGGAGAATGGTTCCGGTGTTTTCATCGAGAATGTTCTAGAAGGTTCCGGAATGTCCGGCACTCCGGAGGGGAAGGGGTACATGAATGTGTTATATCAAGTTGATATGATTGCATCATGTACTAGGTGTCATCGCTGTACCAAAATAGAGGGTTTATTCAAATCCTAGTTTGAAAAAGTCAAACGGCTAGTTTGAAAGTCAAACGGCTAGTTTTTGGAAAGAGGAGAAGGAGGTTTGAAACCGACTTGGGGGAGGAGTTCCTCCTCCCACCGCCGGCCCACCTTGGGTCCGAGTTGGGGAGGGACTCCCCTCCCCAGGCGCGCCTCTCTCCACCTATAAGAGGAGGGGCAGGGCTCCCCTCCTAGACACACAAGTTGCCTCCCTCTAAACCTAAACCCTAGCCACACCCTAGGGATTTCTCCCAAGCCGTCGAGTTAGAGCTTCTAATTGCCCTAGCCGCTGGATTAGCCCCTTCTAATTGGTGTGTCTAAACCCTAGATCACCAAGGCTCTCTCATAGTCCACCATACTCGCTCCGGCTTAAGGCGAAGCCCTGCGAGATCTCCCCTCTACTTCCGGTACCACACCGTCGTGCTGCCGGAATCGCGAGGAGAGTGCTACAACCTCCGCTGCCTGCTGGAACAAGGGAGAGGAAGGTCTTCATCGAGTACCGAACGTGTGACCGACTGCGGAAGCGCTGCCGGAATGCAGCGGAAGGATCGTCTGCGCGATCTAGAGATCGGGAGTGTACGACTACATCATCCACGAGAATCTACTCTCGTTAACCGCTTTGGATCTTCGAGGGTTAGTACTCTATTGACTCGTTGCTACAATCTAGTAGATAGATCTTGGCTTGATCATAGATTAGATATTGATTGTATGTTCATGCGGTAGAAATTTTTTGTTTTCCATGCTACGAACCCCTACATATACCCCCTTCTTCTCCACGTGAAGGTTGCGGCTTACACTCTCTCCTCCATTGTTGCTGAGCTTCAACCTCCTAGTTCTCCCTCCCTAGCCACTAGAACTTGATGCCCCTTGGGAAATCAAGGGAGGAGACCTAGACCTAGCTTTCCACCAAAGGGATTTGTGTTTCCCCACCATTTGTGTAAGTTGTTGTTGCTCTAGGGTTTGAGGAAACCCTAACTTTAAGAAGTCGCCCTCCATAGCTCATCCTCGCGTGTAAGAGCTTCGGGGTCGTCTTGGGAGACTCTAATTCAGTTGTGGAGAATTTACCCAAGGATTTGTATAAGGTTCCTGTCGCCACCTTGAAGGCCACCGTATAGTGGAGCATGTGCTTGCCATGAGGCAGTTGCGTGGGAGAATAGGGCGAGGCCTTTCGTGGCTCTGGTGCTCTTAGTACAACCCACCCCTCCAACGGATACGTACTTCCCCCCAAAAGGAAGATACTTCGGGATAACATCTCCCTATCAACTCCTAGTGACTTCTATCCTCTTTCTCTTTATTATTATTGTTGCTTGATTGCTTGTCATATAGGTTCTCTCTCACTTAGTTGCATATCTAGAGAACTTACTTTGTGTCAAGCCTTAAATTGAAAAAGAAAATAAGAATAGAGTAGTGCCTATTCACCCTCCCCTCTAGTCGCTTATACTAATCTTTCAAGGAGCAATTGGGGTATTTATACCCCCTGCCAAAACCATCCGTTGAATAAGTTTGGGTCTAGATTATCGGACCTAAGTGGGGGACGGATTATCCGGCCGGGGCAAATCTCCGGCCTGGAATCTGATTTTCTAGGCCAAAATTCTACCCCCATACCGCGTGACGTGCCTTGAATGCCTTTGGAAAAATTGCAGGGCATTAACCTGTTACCTTGGACCCAATTTTGGTACTAAATGTAATTTACTCGAAAAATGTGGGTTCATATCCTTTCCTGAAACATAATAAAACTTATTTATGATATTATTTATAGCTAGTCTATGTGATGAGACAATACAATACTGAGCCAGGACGTGACCGCTTGCTAGTGTATCTATAACTCCAGTCGGCGTCCTCGATACAGTTGTGCACTACAAAAGACCGACGAGGCAACACGCAAACACCCCTCGTTTAAAGAGCCTCCCATCTTCTCCATCTAGTGCGCACTTCGCAAATTGTACTAGCCATTTCTCGCCCGCAGAATCGGTACTTGTAGGCCGCCATCACTCTCTTCCAAGAAACTCCAACAATAATAATTGAATCTGCCCTCGCCCCCAGTCCATCCGGACTCAATGGCGTATTCGATGCACAAGATCCGATACGATGGCTGGAGCAAGTTCGACGATGACGCCTTCGGAGAAATCGCTATGCGTATGGACACTACCAGCGCCGTCCGGCTGGCCGCATGCTCCAAGGAGTTGCGCCGCCAAGCCGCCGGCGAAAAAGGCAGCAGATGCCCCAACGGCGCTGTGGGACATTGGTCTCCTTCCACGACTTCCTCAACCACAAGATGGCGTGCGTGCACAGCCCATGCAACTGCCCTGAGCATGGCTGCGAGTTCGCCGCCCTGCCCACAGTGCTCCTCGCCCACGTCGAAAAATCCCACTCGATGGAAGTGCACATTTTCCACTACGGCGTGGAACACATGTACATCTCTCAGCCTTTGCTGGCACCTGGCTCATGGAGAGTAGAGACCGTCGTATCCGGGGATGATGGTATAGTGTTCGCCGTGGGATTTGACATGCTCCACTATGTCCTCACCGTATCCGTCCAGTGCGTCAGGCCGACGGCGTGTAAGTTTCAACGGTACATGGTGGAGTTGCACTTATATAAACCTTCAATGATGGGAGGGGACCTGAAGGAGTTCGCCGAATATAGCCTGTTTTTTCATCCGAAGAGCAGCGTGTTGCCGGCCGCCGCCAGGATGACTAAAGATTTCCGGAATTTTGTGATTAATAAACATGATATGTTTATCTTGGATTACTCATTCTGCATCCAGAAGGTGGTAGATGACAGATATGATCGTCTTGATTCTGATGATGATATGACGTTCAAATTTGGGATTAAATATTGATGTTGATTCTAGTTAGAGGGGTTTCAGTGTGTAGGAAATATAGATTTTGGCTGCAAAGTAGTATAGTATAGTACAGTACTATTGTACTAGTTCTTGTAATTGAGAGTATATTGTTTCTAGTTCTACTTGTGCTATTGTATTTTGCAGTATGTAATGGAAGTACTTGTTTGGATCAAATCGCTGGAGATGATCTAGCATTTCCTTTCAAACATGGCTATGTACTAGGATCTAGCACTACTTTCTTAGATCAAGTAGCTTTTCCTTTGAAATAATGGCCTTGCACATGTAGTCCGTAGGTTCCCTCCGTTTGAAAATAGATTAAAAGGATTTGTGCAACATATGAATAGGGAAAATGCAAGAATAGAATGGCATGACACTTGATATCCTATTGGAATAAAAACTGTAGGATCAATAAAATTAGTTGTTTGCTTGCATCGCAGGAAAAATACAGTAACTTTGTAGGGGTTAAGTACATGGCATATAGTAATTTTTCCAATAGGTCTCACCTCTTCTTAGAAATCTCATAAGATTGTAGTGCAGGAAAGCAATGTATAGGAATTTTGTAGGATTCTTTCCTTTCAAACAAACACACTCTATAGGATAAATTCCTATGGATATATAATTTCTTTAGAAATCCTTTGAATCAAATAGGCTCTAAGATGTTTTAGCTTTTGTGAAATGAGTGTATCTACACTCTCTAATAGTGTGTAGTTCAGAGTGAACACGTGCTATATAGGGGTCTAGATACACTTCACAAAAGATAAAACTTCTTATATTTTGAAATGGAGGGAGTACTATGTATGTTTTATCGCAGTCAGGCTACTCATATTTACTTTATCATTTTTTTATAATATTTTGCATGCTGCAATTTAGTTCGCCGATTCTTACTTCCTTTAGTAACTCCAAGTACATCTCTCAGCAGCTATTGGCACCGTTCTCATCGAGAGAAGACAAGATCAGATTAGGGGACGATGGTACGGTGTTTGCTGTGCTATTTGACATACACGAGTCGGGCGACATTGCCATCCATCGTGTGTGTCAGGCAGGATGCGTGCTCGTCAACCTTGTACAATGTGAGCCTCACTGCCTATACCCCATCAATAGAGCTGGGGTTTTGGGATATAATCTGCAGTTCCTCCACACCTAGGATCAGGGCGATGCCGGCCATCATGCAGAAGAAAAATATTTCCCTGTTGTTGTACCATGAAACATTTTATATTACCCAGGGCGTGCATTACTCAATATGCATCAATTGAGGGGTAGAATTCCCAATTGAAAAATATTTGTAAAAAGTGAGGCTAGCCATAAAGTAGTACTAGTATAGTACCAGTTCTTGTACTTCTGAGTATTTTGTACTATATACTGCTAGTACTTGTATAGGTCAAGGGCAGGATATGGTCTTGATTTGCCTTTGTTCTGCGTTTGCTATTACCAAAGTATTTGTCGAACTAATAGTGATGTACTGTTACATGTTTAGATCAAGTGTAACAGATTGTCTTGCTTTTCTTTAGAAACCTAGCATTGTCACAATTATATAGATGAGTCTTGGGTATTTTGGGTTGCATATGGGGATTGACACAGGCATTGACGAAATGAGGTGGTATTCGCACAGAAGAAGACTTGATCCTCAGTTTTGCTTGCTCCAATGATCGAGTCTGTTCAGAGAACGCCCATGCAGAATAGTCTAACTCTTTTTAATTCGTCCTTTCGGTCATTGCCCCCCACCTTTCAATTTTTTTAAAAAACTCTGCATGCAGTTTTTTTAGAGCGCCTGCAGTTTTTAGTTAGCTGCCAGGAGCACCGTCTTATTATTTGATGGGAGATAAAAATGGTCAGAAAAAGTCTTTTTAAGGAGACAAATCAATAAGTTATAATAGAGAATCTTAACGGTTATACAGAACTAGCTTTTTCTTTCGTAGTGGCAAGACACCCAGTTCACCGCTAGTAAGGTCTCGAATTTGAATCCAGACATTTTGTGTTAATATAGAGTTATATTTTTTGTACTCTCAGGCTGACATATGGGACCCAGATAAACTGTTGCTGTATCTAGCAATGTCGCCAAGGTTAAGGACGGCGGACTCGACCCGAAAAAATAGTCCAACATATATATCACGTTTAAATCAAATAGAGGTTGACATATGGGACCCAGCATAGACACATTTAATTCATATAGAGGCTGACATGTGGGACCCAGCATAGACACTTTTCCTACACAGAGAAGGCTGACATGTGGGACACATCATAAACACGTTTCCTGTACATAGAAGGCTGATATGTGGGACCCAACAACGGAGTATAGATTAATGTTTTTGTACTTTATAAGGCTGACATCTGGGACCTAGATAAACTACTGCTGCATCATAGACACGTTTTTTCGTAAAAAAATCTACCAATATTG
This sequence comes from Avena atlantica, assembly GCA_910589765.1. Classification (NCBI taxonomy): domain Eukaryota; kingdom Viridiplantae; phylum Streptophyta; class Magnoliopsida; order Poales; family Poaceae; genus Avena; species Avena atlantica. The sequence continues at coordinate 357,231,866 of OU342734.1, read as the reverse complement.
CCAAGGTCATAACAGCAGACTCAACCCGAAAAAACAGTCCAACATACACATGTTTCTTTTAAATAGAGGCTGACACCGGAGACCCAGCATAGACACGTTTCCTGCACAAAGGTTGCTGACATCTGGTACCCAGCTATGGATCAAAGTCAAAACAACGGAGGCGGCCAAAAAAGTCCATCATAACACGTTTCATTTAATAAGAGGATGGCATGTGGGACCCACCAGAGAGACCTTATATAGGTGCTAAATCAAGCAACATTGCCAAGTTCGAATAAGGTAGGCGTGAGAGATAAAAAAGTTTAACATGCACACGTTCTTCTAATGAGATGCTAACATGTGGGACCCAGCAGCGTGACCAAATGATAGATTCGTCGAGCAACACTATCTAGTTCGGAACAGGGTAGCGCCAGACAAGAAACAATTCCATTATATACGCACTATTCTTCTAATGTGAGGCTGACATATGGGACCCACCAGCCTGTATAAACAGATGATGCATCGAGCAACGTTGCCAAGTTCGAAATACGGAGGCGCGCGAGAGAAAAAAGTCCTACATGCACACGTTTCTTCTAATGAGATGCTGACATGTGGGACCCAGCAGCGTGACCAAACGACAGATTCGTCAAGAAACGCTATCTAGTTAGGAACAAGGTAGCACTAGAGAAGGAAAAAATTCAATCATATACACATGATTCTTCTAATGAGATGCTGACATAGCAGCCTGAATAAACGGCTGATGCAGCGAGCAATGCAATCAAGTTAACACGGAGGCGCGACCGAGGGCAAAAATTCCATCATACACGTGTTTCTTCTAATGAGAGTATGACACATGGGGCGCAGCTGCGTTATTATGCATCTGGCAGCGCTATCAAGTTCGAAATAGGGTAGCGCGACCGATGGCAAAAAATCTATCATACACATGTTTCTCCTAATGAGAGGATGACAGGTAGGCCCAGATGCGTGATTAAATGGCAGCGCAATCAAGTTCGAAACAGGGTATTGGGAGCGAAGGAAAAAATTCTATCATTCACACGATTCTTCTAATGAGAGGCTGACATGTAGGACCCAGCATCATGATTAACGACAGATAGTTTGAGCAACGTTATCGAGTTTATATCAGGGAGGCACGAGTCAAGAAAAAAATCCATCATGCACACGTTTCTAGTGTGAGGATGACACGTGGGACCAAGCAGCCTGATTAAACGGCAGATGCATCGAGCGATGCTATCAAGTTCGGAACAGGGAAAGGAAAAAATTCCATCATACACGCGATTCCTCTAATGTGAGACATACATGCGGGAACTATCAGCCTGACTAAACGTAAGAAGCATCGAACTACGTTATCGAGTTTAAATCAGGGAGGCGCGACCCAAAAGTTTGGTCCGCTAAAGTCACTGACGTCTCGGACCAACACGCGAAAAAATACTTCGACGAGTCGACATCTCGCGAGTAAGCGTAAATCTTACTTCTGCCACGCGCCCGTCGAGCTTCCTCCATGTTTTTAGCGTTTTCGTCGTAGTAGAGGGGCGCGAAACCAGAAAAAATGTTTTGCATCGGCCACAGTTAAGCCGAGATTTTCGTCGAGGAAGACGCGCCTTCTACGACGACCGACAGGACCAATTGTTGTGGAAGGAGACATTTCTTGTAGTGATGATAGCTCAGATGACGAGGATCACCAACGCCACCACCATAATGGCAACCATCACCGATGCCAATATGAAGATACATTCGGCAAGCTCAAGTTCACCATGCCCAAGTTTACCGGTTCCAACAACCCCGAAGAATACCTCTCATAGGCTCTCAAGGTGGATAAGATCTTCCAAATGCACAACTATAACAATGCAAAGATTTTGGCTATGGCATTGCTCGAGTTTGATGATTACGCCAACCTTTGGTGGAAACAAGTCCAAGTTGCCTGCGAGGCACGAGAAGAGCCACCCATTGCTACGTGGCAAGCAATGAAGGAGCACATGCATTCTCGCTCTGTTCCATCGCACTACACTCGTGACCTATTCAACAAGCTTCAAAATCTTACTCAAGGAACCAAAAGTTTGGAAGAGTATTTCAAGGAAATGGAACTCCAAATGGGCTTGAATCATCCTATCAAGTGCATCGTGGAGTTCCAAGCTTACTGCAACATGGTTGAGCTCGTGCATATTGCTACCAAGGCCGAGCGTCAAGTGCAAGAGGACCTCAAATATAACAAGTTGAAGCCCTATTTCACCTACAAGTCCTCTAATCCCGCTCCTACACCAAGTCCCAAAGCGAGCACTCAAAGTAGCTTCAAGCCTCCGTTCTAGTCAACAACGTCTGAAGGAAAACTGCACCCAAGTGACAAGCAAACTTTTGAATCCAACTCCGTGGAACAAGTAGAATGCTACAAGTGTGGAGGCAAAGGACATAAGTATTACCAATGCGACAACACCGAAGTCTTGTTTGTGAATGACAATGGCGACGAATAATACTTGAGTGAAGAAGAGTTTGTAGCAAGAGTCAAGGAGGAGATGGCACGACAACAAGTGAAAACTAATCATCAAGATATCCTCATGTGTGAGCATGACGCAAGTCTATCTCTTTTCGTCACAAGAGTGTTAACTACACAAGCACAAGAACATGAAGATCAAAGGTGCAACATCTTTCAAACCTGTGTCGGCATCAATGGAAAATCCACCAACGTTATCTTTGATGGAGGGAGTTGTCACAATCTTGCAAGCATGGAACTATGTGAGAAACTCAACCTTCCCCTTCATCCACACAAGCACCCCTATCATGTGCAATGGTTAAGCGATAATGGATCCGTCAACATTAAACACATAGTCTCCGTCACATTCGCTATTGGACCATACAAAGACACGGTGGAGTGTGATGTTGTTCCAATGACGGTGTGTCATATGTTGCTTGGAAGCCCTTGGAAATTTGATAAGGGACCACCCATGATGACGGCACGAACTTGTATACCTTCAAATGGCTCTATAAGACATGTGTTTTGCAACCGATGACTCCTAGCCAAATAATTGTGAATAATGCAAAGGCTTTAGCGAGGGTGCAAATCACAAAACAAACTAGTGAGACAAGTGGTGAGCGATAGAACCACCCAAAAGGAAGTGAGTGACACAAGCCAAATATGAGTGACAAACACAAGAGAGTTCTCCTTGCCACCAAAAGTGAGATGAGAGACGTGACGTATAAGCAAACCATTTTGCACTATGTCCTAGTATGCAAGGGCTTGGCACAAGGAACTAACGACTTGACAAACCTTCCTCCATCTTTGTTGTCTATGTTGCAGGAATTCGATGATGTGTCCCCCGAAGAGCTTCCTCATGGACTACCTTCTCTTCGTGGAATCGAGCACCGCATCGACCTTATACCCAGGGCACTGCTACCAAACTGTGCCGCTTATCGCACGAACCTGGAGGAGACGAATGAGATAGAATGCCAAATTCACCACCTCATCTCCAAAGGTTTGATCCAAGAAAGCCTTAGTCCTAATGCGTTCCCCGTGATTCTTTGCCAAAAATGGATGATACACTACGGTTGTGCATGGATTGATGTCCTATAAATTCTATAACCGTACGTTATAGACATCCTTTGCCTTGATGGAATTTTTGATGAATTGAGTGGAGCCATGATTTTCTCAAAAATTGATCTTCGTAGTGGCTACCACCAAGTACATATGTCCGAGGGTGATGAGTGGAAAACCGCCTTCAAGACCAAACTTGGTATATATGAATGGTTGGTCATGCCATTTGGCTTATCTAAAACCCCATCCATCTTCATGCGCCTTATGAATCATATTTTGCACTCTCTCATTGGAAGAATGTTATTGTTTATTTTGATCACATTCTTGTTTGTATAAAGTCGCTTGATGAGCATGTTACACATGTCAAGGAAGTTTTGGAAATTCTTCAAAAGGAAAAGCTTTATCCAAATCTTCCAAAAATGTTCCTTTGCTAAAGATAAATTGGGTTTCCTTGGATTTTTTGTTTATTCAAATGGTATTGAAGTTGATACTTCCAAAGTCAAAGATAGAAGAGATTGGCCTATTCAACAAAATGTGGGTGAACTTCGAAGCTTTCATGGGCTTGCTAGATTTTATCGTCGCTTTGTGAAGGATTTCTCTAGCATTGCTTGCCCTTTAAACGAATTTACTAAAAAGAATGTCACTTTTGTTTTGAGAAAGCACAACAAATAGCATTTGATGAGCTTAAAAAGTGACTCACCGAAGCATCTCTTCTCGCTTTACTGGATTTCACAAAAACTTTCGAGATAGAGTGTGGTGATGCTAGTGGTATTGGCATCGGAGGAGTCCTTATGCAAAACGGACATCACGTGGCCTACCATAGCGAGAAACTTGATGGAGCATGCCTTAACTATCCAATTTATGATAAAAAACTTTTTTGCTTTGGTTCGTATTTTGCAAGTTTGGCAGCATTACCTTTGGCCCAAAGAGTTCATCATACACTCCGACCATGAATCGTTGAAGTATCTTAAGGATCAAGCACATTTGAGCAAGAGGCATGCCAAGTGGGTTGAATATATGGAGTCCTTTCCCTACATTGTCAAGTATAAGAAGGGTAAATATTATGTGGTCGTGGATGCTCTTTCCCACAAAAACTCCACCCTCCTCACGCACCTTGAAGTGAATGTTATGGGTCTTGATGATATCAAAAATTTGTATGCTTCCGACTCGTTCTTTGGTCCAATTTTTGCTAAGTGACCACCTCACAAGGGATTTGGTGACTTCTATTTGCACAATGGTTTTCTCTTTAAACAAAACAAGCTTTGCATTCCGAAGTCTTCTCACCAAATTTTGTTACTCCAAGAGTCTCGCAATGGAGGCTTGATGGGTCACTTTGGACGTGACAAGAAGTACTACATGTTGGCTATGCACTACTATTGGCCGAATATGAAGAGAGACGTGGAGCGCCTCATCCAACGGTGCACAACGTGCTTACAAGAAAAGTCCAAGTCTAACCCATTTGGTCTTTATATGTCGTTACCTATTCCTTATGCACCTTGGTCGGTTATAAGCATGTACTTTGTGTTAGGATTGCCTAGATCAAAGTGAAAGATCATGGATGCCGCCTATAGGAGGTGAATAGGCAGTTAAAAACTTTTACGAGATGGGCTTAACAAAGGCGGAATAAAACTAGCGTTTGTCAAGCACAAAGCCTATATATACAATGGTTCACCTATGTGCACCAATAACTTATGCTAAGAAAGATAAGCAACAATGATAGCAAGATAGATTACTTTAAGCACGAAGTGTATCACAATGTAAAGTGCATAAATAAAGGGCTCGGTTATAGACATAATCGAGGCACGCGGAGACGATGATATTTTACCGATTTCCTCCCTATAAGGGAGTACATCTTGTTGGAGGGGTGGGCGGTACTAAGACCACCAACACCACAAGAGGTGTCACCCTATTCTCCCGAGCACCTGCCTCAAGGCAAGCAGCCGATCCACTATGGGACACTTGAGGGCAGTCACCAAACCCTACAAGATTGGGGCAATCTCCACAACTTAATTGGAGGCTCCCAAAAATCACCACCAAAGCCACTAACTTGGGGAGAGGAGATGGTTGAATCAAAAGAAATCCTTTTTTGAAGTTCAATTTTTATCAGGCTCCACAACTTAATTGGAGGCCCAAGAACTCACCAAAAAGGCCACACAACCTAGGGTTCTAAGAAACCAAGAGTAACAAGCTTCTTGATTTCACCAACCAAATCCTCCGAGGAGAACTCAAACTAATGCACCTAATGCAATGGCAAGTACTTCACTCCCAAATTCCACCAAAACTACACAAATTATTAGGGTAATAAGAGAGTAAGAACACAAGAAGAAATCCATAAAATACTCTAAGATCTAGATCCAAAGGGTTCCCCTCACTTAGAGGAGAGATTGATTGGTGGAAATGTTGATCTAGATATCCTCTCTTTTCCCTCAAGAAGATGTAAGAATCATTGGAGGGATTGAGAGATAATAAGCTTGGGAAGGTCAACAATGGATGAGAAAACTTGCAAGCATATTTAGGGAACCATTGGGGAAGAAGGCCCCTTAAATAGGTCCCCCCAAAATCCAACCCTTGCATCCCAAAAAACGTGATTCCCGGTACTATCGGACTTTCCGGCATTATCGGACATTCCCTGGGGTTCCTAGGTCTCCAAATGCATTTTTCTCTCTGAGCCCCGGTACCAAGGGGCGGTACTACCGGATTATGGTTTGGTACTATCGGCCGCCCCTAAACGAAAACGACAATAACTTTTGCATGCAGACTCCAATTTCGATGATCTTGGGCTTGTTTTGAAGAGGACAACAAGATCTACAAGATAATTCAGATAAACTTTATTTTACAACCACATCGAGAAAACCACATTACAAAAGGTTTGACCTCTCTAAAAGAGACGAACCAATAAAACCTCCAAAACGCAAAACACAATAACTTGACCTTAGAAACTCCGATTAGGTTGAAACAATTTTGTTGAAAATATACATACAAGTAGCATCCAAACAAATGGAACTACTGGATACCACCAAGGGATACAATATCAAATATATATATATATATGTGAGATATCTCCCAAGGTGTGGAGTCGGAAAACCCGCAAGATAAAAAATGCAATAAGAGATACAAGGGAAAACCCTTTTTGATGACATAGAGCTTGTTATGAAGATTACCACAAGTTCTATAAACTCACATAGATAGGGTAAAAATAACAACCAAGAAAGATGATGCTAAGTATGTAAAGGTTTGAGCTCTCTCTGAAAGATACAATCGCGTTACTCACTCGAGAGCCCCTCTTCGGTTAACTATCGTAAACCCGGTCTCGCAACATGAGACCAGTAAAAGGGAAAACCTATCAGGATCATACCTTTGCCCTGAGCATTCCATTTGAGCTTGATGTGGACTATCTTTTACTCCTCAATATGGAACATCTTTCTTGATTTCTCTTGCTTGTGCTCACTTGATGAAGACTTGCGACTTTCTCCCCCATACACCATGGGGAAACCTCTTCTTTGAGCTTGTCTTCATTGATCCATGATCACCGAGGATGGCAAGCTACAAGCATGAGATATTCTAGAGATGGCGCATCTTGAGCTTGCACATCATTTATTCTAACTTCATTTGGATGATTTCTTTAAGATACACATGAGGAACTCCATCTTCTTCTTCAAGACACCTGTGATCTTCTTTCTTTATTCTTCTTCTTCTACATGATTACAAAAGGCCCAAATCCCTTGGACATTGCTTCTTCTTCATTTCTTTTACCTTGAAGCCAACACATTCTCCTAGCGATTCCAATGGACAATTCCTACAAGTGTAACTTAATACAAACATTAGTCCATGAAGATTTTCATTAATTACCAAAACCACACATGGGGCCCCACATGCTATTTCAATCTCCCCCATTTTGGTAATTGCTGACAATCCATTTGAGAGGGTTTATATAAGGAATAAAATAGTAGCACCAATATCAAATACTACACAAGTATGTGATATAGGTACAACCACAATATATAGAGCAAACTTCCCCACAATTTATGCATGTGTGATGAACTTGAATTTCATTGTATATATTGCCCACCATTACCATTGGTGGAGTTTCCTCTATATATTCCACATGATAAGAAACAACAAAGATGCAAGAGCATGAAAGGAATGCTTAAAAACAAACTCAATGCATAAACCAACTTCTCATAAACCCTCTAAAACTTTTCCCCCATTGGCATCGATTGCCAAAATGGGTGAAAAGTTCTAAAAGGCTAATATAGTGATAATTCCTCTAAAGGTGTGCATTTGCACATATCCAATGATTAATACTTTGCAGGAAGTAGAACTATATTGAGGACCCAAAGTTTACAAAAGAAATAAAATGAAAGAAGCATCAACAAATGATGCAAGCAATCATAAGACCCGAAAAAACCAATTGAATACATCACAATATTACGATAAGATCAAATGAGTGCTTAAATTAAATAGAGAAGCTCCCTAATATTTGTGCACAAATTATAATAGTTGCATTTTAACACAACATGCACAAATATGGAATCCTCACTCCCCCATAAACATTTAAGACACAAGAAGGTAAGCAAGAAGGCAAATGAGTATTCTTAAATGAATTAAAAGAACTCCCCAAAGATTATGCACCAATTATAATAATTGCATTTGGAAATGAAGTGCATGCTATGAGATAAAATACACCCGGGCTACCAAGTTCATACTTGTCACATCCCAAGATTTTCCAAATCTTGTAATGTGAAAATAAATGAATAAAACTTTGTTTGATTTTCAGCGACAGAAGATACTTTTTGAATTCAATTGGAACTTCAAACCCATTTGAATTAAATAAAATCCTAAAGGGATTTAAAAAGATAAACAATTTAAATAAAGGAAAATAAAAATATTTTAGAATTACTATTTTGGGTCTTTTAGTAAAAGATTTGGTTTTCAAAAGGAAAAGGTGGATTCATAGATAAAGATTATTTTATAAAGCCCAATAAAACCTTGGTCAAACTTTTGAATTAAAACATTTTGTTTTGAATAAAAATAGCAAAGGTTTATTTAAATAAATTAATAAGGATTTAATATCCAATTTTATTTAAATAAAAGGTTTTCCCATTTTAAATGAAACATCAAAACTTATTAAATTATTTTAAATAATAAGTTTTCCAAATATTTTATATTCACAAATAAAACCTACTGAAGTGTTTTTGGTTTTATTTTAGATTTCAAAATAAAGTTCTAATAAAACAAATCTTATTTGAATTAATAATGAAGGTCTATTGTATTTAATTATTAATGGACCCTAAAAATAAAAGGTTATTTTGTTTTAAAAAAGTTCCCAAGTATTCTGTATTTCCAAATAAAACCTAATGATTTGGTTTTGAAAATATTTGGATTTTCAATGGAGATTTTGTTAATTAAATCAAACCCTATTTTATTAAATAACTAAAGATCCATTTTATTTAATTAAAGAATGGATCCTAAAAAGAATAAAAATTATTTTATTTTGGAATTAGGTTTATGTTGATAAACAGAACCAAATTCATAGTTGCAAAGCTTGATGATTTTTTGAATCAATTTGAATGTATTTGGTTGTTTGAATTTCAAAACAGGAAATGAGAATAGGAAAAGAAAAAAATGGAATTGAACCAGACCCAACCCAGCAGCCCACTAAGGCCCAGCAAACCAGCCCAGTTTTCCTCCCGGAAGAAAACGATTCGCACTCAGTATCTGACCCGCAAAGAGAATGACCAGTGGACCCTCCCCTCCCTTCTCTTTCCACTGCCAGGTAGACCCCACTCCTCCTGTTCTTCCTCCTCACCCGCGCGACCTCCTTCCCTCAAACTTCGCTGCCGTTGCTGCCTTCAATCCGCGCGTTCAATTTTCCATAATGTCGCACCTTAACCTCGCCGTGACTGCACGCTATTAAGCGCCAGCGTCTCCCTCTCCATTTCCCCTCAAGCTTCTCCCTCTCTCTGCCCCCAGGCTGCGTTTATTTTGCCCTGCACCGTCACTGCTCCGACGAGCTTCCTTCTCAAATTCCGGCCAAGTATCGCCGCCCCTTGTCTCGTTAACCACGCACACACACTCCCCATCCCCTGGCGCTTCTGTCCGTGCCCTCCGTTCAACCGCGGGTGCCCCAGAACCTCGACTCCGACAAGCTCTAAACGCCGCCGTGTCTGCCACCTCTCCGACGACCTCCCCTGGTAAACGCTGACCGCCCCGAGCCTCCTCGTTCACGCTCCCTCACTCGCCTCGGTCTTGCGCAACTAACCCTGACCTATGTTTGTCTTTTCGTGACCAGTAGCCTTGTCTTCGACCACGGACAGAGCCGTCCGACGCCGTTCCCAACTCCGGCGAGAGATTCCACCTGACCCCGTGCGCCCCTTGCCACGTCGACCACACGCCGAGCACCACCTCGTCCTCGCGAACACGGTGAGCACCCCCTCTGTCTTCCTCGCTTCCTAGAACCACCATAGCGCCACCACCTGGCCGTGCGCCGCCGCTAGCCGCCGCCGGCGCCGCTCGCATTTGGTCAAGCAGACCAGCACCGTAGGATCGAGATTCGGCGCTCACGATTAGATCACTTAGCATCGAAGGGGTACGCGATAAGGACCGTGCGATCTAATTAGATCCAACGCGTCACAGAGCCGATCCGGCCGAACCGGTATCGTCCAATTAGAAAGCGACGCGTGGCCAGTTTGATTAAAAACAGAAGTTTGAAATCTGATTTAGTTGTGAAATTCAAACCCTTGTAACTTTGGATCCACACGTCCAAAAATTACAAATTTTATGTCGTTGGATTCAGGAGAGCAAGCCCTAGCCAACCATACCCTTGGTTTAGTAAATAGTATCTGTTAATTTACTTGTTTTTGCAGATTCTTTTGTGTGCTTGTTTAGATTAGAAAAATTGTTTAAAAATGTTTTTGGGGTTAAAACTTTTGCAAAATGGTTTGTTGTGACCATACTGACCCTAGGAACCAACCCTTGGTGTTGAAAATGATTTTTGTAAAGTTTAGGTTGGATTATTTGACTTAGCCAATTTCTAGCCAAATGAAAATAAAGATTTTTGTTATGAAAATGTTTTTGTAAAGAAAACTTTGGGAAAATGTTTTGATCAAACCTACAGACCCAAAAACACCAAGTTTTGCAAACTAGCAACTCATTTGGTGAGAAACTTAAAAGTTTTGTTTTGATAAAAACATTTTTCACCACATAAAATGATGATGGGATTAAAAAGGGTTTATGGACCAAAACCCTTATTGTAAATGACTTTGCCACTTTGGAAAATGGCCAATTTGGAACTCACAAAGCTTAGAAGCCTAGTGGAGACCAGCTTTACAAATAGAACTATCCTTTGCATGCTCATAAGCATGACTTAAATCTTAGAACCCATAGTTTTATGTGTGTGTGAAATGTTGTTTGATTGATTATTTGGAATGCTAGTTGATTTGGTGTTTGCTTGATTGATTGTAGTGAAATTAGCAAAGTGTGAGACTAGCAAGATCAAGGAGTGAACCACCATTCCCTTCCAAAAAGGCAAGTGACACTATCATCAAAATTCCTACTATTTTCATTATACTTAGTGGATTTTGAAACATGCATGAAAAGATATTTTATACTTATGCTATGCTAAAATCCTAATAGGATACCCTATACATTCCTTAGAAAGAACTTAGTAGTTGTACATGCTTAGCCATGCTATATTTTGAAAAGAGATACATGTTGAGATTTTACAAAGGTTGAGAAAAGGACTTGTGTTTTACATAATAAAACAAGGACTCAATGAACCACCTAGGTGGTGGATACTTTAAGTTTTGGAGAAGGTGGCAACAAAAGGAACCATGTCTATGGGAATCACTTTGTGTTGTGCTCCAAAATAAAACCACCTAGGAAACTTAGAGATTGAACATGTTTCTCCAATTGTGGCTTTCATGTGCAACCACATGCTATTATGGCTCTGGCTTAGTCAACTACATTGGGAAGACTCAAGCACTGTCTTCAGTTAACTGGACATGGGGATCTGGAATGCTTCATGGGTGCTGAAGGCAAGCTAGCAATGGTGTATGGGAGGACCCTTTGGAAAGACTTCGTCACATTCTCAATCTGCCAGTACTCCATCTTGGTGAGCACTAATCCAGTAGGCCACTGGTGGCAAAAGGATGGGATTGTGACATGTGGGTAAAGTGTACTCCTTCTGCAGAAGTTAATAAAATCTAAGTACTTAGCCGTGTCCCCGGTTATGGACAATACTGAGCAACTAAAGTTTGAACCATGGGAGATCTTGACATTCCAATTTCTAATATAAAAACTTGATGCACTTGGGGGTACCAAGGAATTCAAAGAGATTTTGTTAAGCTTGATGCACTTGGGGTTACCAAGGTACTCAAGAGATTTTGTTAAAAACATGAACACTTGGGGTTACCAAGGAACTCATGAGATTTGATAAAACTTGTTGCACTTGGGGTTACCAAGTAGCTCAAGAGATTTTGACAAGGACTTGGACACTTGAGTTTCTACCAAGGAGTTCAAGGAACTTGGAAAAGGAAATTTGACAAAGGACCAAAACCATTTTTAAAAGATAGGATAAATTTTGCTTTATGCAAATAAGCCTTAAACTCTACTTAGCCAAATTTGCATGTAATGATAGGATCCATTTATATTATACTTAGTAGTGAAACTTGCCAATATAATTCAAATGTATTGACCCTTGTGGCTGTAACTTGTAATGTTGCAGGTTTGATTGATTTTAGTGAAGATTGTTTGATTAGGATTACACAGTCTACAACCAACATCTGCCTGTGGCACTTTGAAGATGAAGGACCCCATGACTATAGTTATTCCGCTGCAATGTAATGTAATAGCCAAATGAGCTATGTATGCTGTATTAAAATTTATGTTATTCCTGGTTATAAAGTTATGTTATGACCTTTGTATCTTGATATTACATCTTAACTGTGGATGCTAGCTAATGATCCAGGGACTAGCATTGTAAACACAGGGGGCTCTATTTTATTAAAGATTGGGACCCCTACAATACTCATAATGTATGGAGTGGACATAGCTGGACTCAGCTTGTATGAGATAAGATAGGACACCCGGGCTACCAAACACACTCTAAGTTATTAGGGATCATATATGTGGCGCTAAGTTTAGATGACTAAATATAGGATTTTAAACTTTAGTCTGGCTGAAAGTTCTTTAAAATAAGGGGGGTCGGTTAGAGTTGCTCTTAGCTCCGAACTATGAGGAAAAAACGTAGAAAAAGGAAAACGGAAAAGCTAGACAATTAGTACAGGTAGACTAGCTGAATATCCGTGAGTTGCTACGGCTCTTTTAGTTTTTTCTATCAGGATCCTATTTTTTGCTATCTAGGGTGTACCTATAGTTTTCAGAGAAATTATATGGAGGATTTCATCTAGCTATTCCAGTCATCTACTATTTGTTAAGCTAAAAATGATTATTTATAAAGCTAGAACGAAATTAGAAGAACATTTTGATGAAGTAGGTCAATCTCATTGGTGAACTGAACCCCTAGTAGAATTAGTATGCAACACCTGTATTCTTATTTCGTCCTAGTATTACGAACCGCTACCTCTACAAAATAAAATTCGTGTATATGAGCAATAAAAGTATCTTGATTTATTAAGTCAAAGCAACGCAAGGTATTATGCCAAATTCTTAAAGATCTTGAACATATGTAAACTTGATGAGCAAATCCTAACTTTATATTATGTTTAGAGTTTTAGAGCAATGCAGAAGAAATCCCAATTTTTTTATTGTATTTTTTTCTTCCTAAGAGTGAAATCTCAGGATGGTTAGACGAGGATGACTGTAGGCAATGATCTCTTTCGCCCACTGATATCTGTAAAATGTCTCCTACAATTGAACAATGCAATATTTCTCTTTGTCCTATTATGTCAATGCATTGGGGTCACTTGGGCTGTCTTATGTTGATTTTCCAATTCTCTTGGGTCATATCTGATCAGCCATGTTCTTCCACCCCAAGGCTCTTGCGTCATATCTGATCAGCCATGTTCTTTCACCCAAAGGCAGCAAAGCCAATTCAAGAGTAATCCAAGTCTGTGAAGCGTCCAAAGTATTTGGCAGGGGCATCCGCCGGAGATCATGTTGTTGCCAACATTACAATCATGAAGAGCATCTATATATTTTCTCTTTGGATTAACCACAACACAGAATTCTTTCAACTTTTGGAGAGTTAGCAACAACAGTAGTACATGCCAACAAGTGGCTCATTGGGACATTGCTGGTCGTGGACATGTCCTTGTGAGCCCTCAAAATCCATGCAACACGGCAGTGCCGTGGGACTAAAGCTGGCTGTGCCCGTGCGACGTCCTAGTCGTTAAAACCGAGACTAATTATCGCCTTAGTTCTAGGCCCAATCACGACCGGGACTAAAGCTCCAACCGAAATGTCGTTTTCTACTCCCTCCGCTCATATTATTTGACTTAAATTTGTCTAGATACAAACTTGACTAGATATATTCGTATCTAGATGAATCTAACTTTAACTAATATGGGTCCGATAGAATACTAGTGATAGGAGAGATGTGAAATTGGGGGCTGAATCCTTTTCGCGCTCTTGCTACCCTGAACTTGTGCTACCATGGAAGAAGGTAAGTGTGGGAAAGAGTCCTGGGACCAGCCTAGGACCACTTTTTATTTCAGAAAAGTTTTGAATTCCGACATGGGGTACCGTGTAAGACTGAATAGTGTTCACGCCCTGTAGCATCGTCCCAAACGGAAAACCGAAATACCTGGCCCCACCCTAGAACCCTTATGCAAAGGCAACCGAAGTGAGCGGGACACGTTGCAGCACGCAATGAGAGTGTGCCTTACGGATTTCCGGCGGAAAGAGTTTAAAATAAATCTTGAACTCATAGATGAAAGCTAAATCAAACCCTTAATTTATAATCTCTAAAATTGGCACTCTAAACCCTTCGATTCCTGGTCTATTTTGAGTCTTCGGAATTATACATGCTTGTTGCATAAAAATAAATGTTTAGAGGGCGATACAGAAGAGAACGGTGGCCACCAGCTCAACAGCAGGCTATAGCACACAACGGCACTGGACGCGCACATCAGTCGAGGGCCAGTGTGACGGAGATTGGGAGGGCCACCCGGACGGCGGCCTAAGTCGTGGAGCAGAGGCCGTGTTAGACTGCATATTTTCGTACGTGTAATATGTAACCTGTACGTATTCTTTGGTATTTCTATATAATAAGATAGAACACGTCCTAGAATGTTGTGTCAGTTTCACCCAAAATATCCTCTGTTAAAGCCCGTGCCGAAGAGCCTCTACCCAGCGGCGATGCGGTCCACTTCCACTCGAGGAAAGAAAAAGAAAAGAAAAAGAAAAATTGCAAATAGTAATAATAATTATAACAGTTTGAGTTGCCACATCAGCAAATCTCAGCTGAAACGGTCCAAGATTTAAAATAGACCAGGATCATTGAGTTCAGAGTGCCAATTTTAGGGATTATGAGTTATGGGTGTTAGCGATGATAGTTGTCACGTTAACATGTTACACTTTAAGATAGAGATAGGAATTGTTATTCGGTTGTAATATGATCTGATCTATTGATAAAGATCATATCAATCTCCTTCCTTCTCTCCCTCGGTTGTAACCTTCTCCGTTGTAATCCTCTTGCCCATCGCGGCTATATAACACGCACCGAGCCTAGACTCTAGGGCATCGTTCACCAAACCAAAATACCTCTAATTCTCACATGGTATCAGAGCCAACTTCCTAAAACACATCCATGTGCCTCGCCTCCTCTTCCTCCACGAGCGCCGCCATGCCGAATCCTTTTGTTGGCATTGTCGTGAGCGAGAAGCTGACGAGGGCAAACTATCTCGTCTGGCAGTCTCAGGTTCTGTCGCCGATCTGTGGAGCGCGGCTGACAAGCTTCATTGACACCAAGACGAAGGCGCCGTCCGAGACCATCAGCGTCGAGAAGGAAGGCAAGCCAAGCCAGGAGGCCAACCCTGAATATGATGAATGGGTGGCCACCGATCAGCAGGTTCTGTCTTTTATCTTAGGCACCTTATCACCTGATATCCTTGTCTCTGTGATTGGGATGAACACAACTGCAAAAGTCTGGGGGCGATCCAGACAATGTTTGCCTCCCAGTCCCGCACGCGGGTGTCGAATCTTCGCGTCGCCTCGCAAGGACGAGGAAAGAGAACATGACGACCGCCCAGTTCTTCACCAAGATGAAGGGCTATGCTGATAAACTTGCGGCAGCAGGATGACAGATCGAGGAGGAGGAACTCGTGGAGTATCTTCTTGCCGGCCTTGACGACGTCTACAACCCCCTCTTCGCCGCCATTGGGGTCCACGGATCCAGCACCCTCACGCCAGGCGACCTGTATGCTCAGGTCGTCGCCTACGACAACCACATCGAGCTCCTCACTGATGGAGCCGTCAGTGGGGGTTATGTCAACTCTGCGTCGCGCGACAGAGGAGGCCAGCGCGGACGCGGCGGCCAGCACACTGGCGGTCGCCGCGGTGGAGGAGGCCGTGGCCACGGGCAAGGACACCGCGGCGGCATCAACAACAATGCATGCCATGGAGGCGGCAGAACCAGCAACAAGGACCGTGACCAGATCACGTGCCAGATCTGTGGTAAGCCCGACCATGGTGCCTGGAAATGCTGGCATCGCTACTCCAACGATGAAGAAGAGGAGGAGGAAAAGAGCGCCAATGCAACGTCATACGACGTGTACACCAACTGGTACGGAGATACCGGTGCCACCGATCACATCACCGGTGAGCTCAGCAAGCTCGCTATGAAGGAAAAGTACCAAGGCCACGAGCAAATCCACGCGGTAAATGGGTAAGGTATGAGCATTAGTCATGTTGGTCATGCAATTGTTGATACCCCCTCTAAAAATTTACAACTTAAAAATGTGCTCTATGTTCCACATGCCTCCAAAAACCTTGTTTCTATTTATAGTTTTACTTTGGACAATGGTGTTTACATTGAATTTCACCCCTGATATTTTCTTGTCAAGGATCAGACACGAAGCAAGTACTTATTAAGGGTAGATGCATGCATGGACTCTACCCATTGATTTCTTTATCATCTCTCAAGAATAAACAAGCCTTCAGTGTCACCAAGCCTTCAGCTTCAAAGTGGCATAGTCGCTTAGGTCACCCATCTTATCGAATTGTTCAACAAATTCTTAGCAAGTTTGAGCTTCCTTTTTCAAATAAGTCTAGTATGGAGTCAGTTTGTGACTCTTGCCAAAGAGCCAAAAGCCACCAACTTCCTTATATGAGGTCTACTAGTGTTTCCACCTCTCCACTACAACTTGTGTTCTCCGATGTATGGGGACCAGCTCCTAGTTCAGTAGGGAGATACACTTACTATGTAAGCTTCATTGATGATTTCAGTAAACTTTCATGGCTTTATCTTCTCAAGAAAAAGTATAATGTATTCCAAATATTTCATGATTTCAAGAATCTTGTTGAACGTCAATTTGATACGAAAATCCTTGCTATTCAATCTGATTGGGGTGGAGAATATGAAAAAATAAATTCTTTCTTTCAAAAAATCGGCATTGAACACCATGTTTCTTGTCCTCATGCACACCAACAAAATGGTTCTGCCGAACGCAAGCATCGCCACATTGTAGAAGTAGGCCTTGCCCTCCTTGCTAATGCGTCCATGCCACTCAAATTTTGGGATGAAGCATTCAAAACCGCCACATATCTTATCAATATGTTACCTACCAAAGTCATTGACAATGAATCTCCCATGGAGCGTCTTCTCCACAAAACTCATGATTATGCATCTCTTCGAATTTTTGGTTGTGCATGTTGGCCTAACCTCCGACCCTTCAAGCTTTTAGATCTAGACAATGTGTCTTTCTTGGTTATAGTCACATGCACAAGGGCGTAAAATGCCTAGATGTCAACTCTGGTAGGGTCTACATCTCTCGGGATGTCATCTTTGATAAAACAGTATTTCCTTTTGCTAGCCTACATCCCAATGCAGGAGCTCTTTTACGGCGAGAAATTATTCTTCTACCTGAACACCTTCAGAATAATCCGGTGTCATCTCAAGAGGGGGAGAAACATTGCCATGAGCTAACACCTAATGACTCTATTCCTAGTGTGCTAAATTCTCCTCAGGTACATCAACCAGCAGAAGAAAATCGTGTGCAAAATGGTGCTGAAACGCGGCAGAACGGAACACCTCAGCGTGCAGAAAATGCGACGTCATCGCATGTGGACACGGAGCACGAGGCTGATTTGCCTCGGATCAGCCAGCAGTCAGACCCAGGCAGCGCATCTGCCCTGGGATCGGTGAGCGCGTCAAGATCGCATCCGCCTCGGTCCGATGCGCACCACTCCCGCAACGCCACGTCAACGGGGACTTCGAAAGCGACGCTCGCAGGCGGAGCGCGCCACTCGTCAGGTGCCACGACGCGCACCAGATTCCCGACAGCGACGTCAGCACACGATTCGCATAACGACGCGTCAACGCCATCTTCCTCGAGTCATGGCAGCAGCGAATAGGACGCTGCTACGTGGAGCACACCGAGCCAAGGGGGAGGGACAGATTCCCCTGTCTCCTCTGGTTCGTCTGGATCACCTGCGGCGGGATCTGCTCCGAACAGGGCGCCCGGATCTTCTACGCCAACAATGCTTGTAGCACCTCCTGCTGCAAGAATTTACAGAACACGCTCAAATACTGGCAATGCCTGGCCCAAAACGTACACCGATGGTACGATCAGGTATGGCTTATCTTGCTCCAGTAGTTGACCTGAAAGCTTGGAGTTAGCCTTACAAGATAAAGATTGGAAACATGCAATGGATGATGAGTACAAAGCTTTAGTAGAAAATAATACATGGCATTTAGTACCACATCATTATGGTAGAAATCTAATAGATTGCAAATGGATGTATAGAATTAAAAGAAAAGATGATGGTAGCATAGACAGATACAAAGCTAGATTAGTAGCCAAAGGATTTAAACAAAGATATGGCATAGATTATAAGGGCACTTTTAGTCATGTTGTTAAAGCTGCAACTATTAGACTTGTTCTACTTATTTCAGTCTCAAGGGGCTAGAGCTTGAGGCAACTAGATGTGAAGAACGTGTTTCTCCATGACATTCTGAAAGAAGAGGTATATATGAAACAACCACTTGGTTATGAGGATCCACGTGCACCACATCTGTATGCAAGATGGATAAATCTCTGTATGGGCTTAAACAAGCACCAAGAGCATGGTTCTCAAAGCTTAGCTCAAAGTTGCAAGAGCTCGGTTTTTTTGGCATCCAAGGCTGACACTTCACTGTTCATATACAACAAGTCAGGTATAATGATGTATGTGACAGTATATGTTGATGATATTATTGTTACCAGTTCTTCCAACAAAGCAATTTCATCACTTCTCAAAGATCTTAGTGCAGCTTTTGCATTAAAAGATCTAGGTGACTTGCATTATTTTTTGGGAATTGAGGTCAAGAAAATTGCTCAAGGTATCTCACTAACCCAAGAAAAAATGCTAAAGATTTGCTTGGCAGAGTTGGAATGAAAGTTTGTAAAGTGTCACCAACACCACTGTAAGCAACTGAAAAATTATCTGTCACCGAAGGAGACCCTCTTGGACCAGAAGATGGTACAAGATACAGAAGCATTGTTAGAGGGCTTCAGTACTTGACCCTTACAGGACCAGATATTGCCTTCTATGTTAACAAGGTATGCCAATATCTCCATGCACCAACCACTGTACACTGGACAGCTGTGAAAATAATATTGAGATATGTCGGTGGTACAACAAGTCTTGTTCTAACCTTCAGAAAATCTTCTTCAACTCAAGTTAGTGCCTTCTCAGATGCTGATTGGGCAGGCTGTGTAGATGATAGAAGATCTACAGGAGAATTTACAGTATATTTTGGCTCTAACCTTATTTCATGGAATGCTAGAAAACAAGCAACTATCTCCAGGTCAAGCACTGAAGCAGAATACAAAGCTTTGGTAAATGCCACAGCAGAAGTCATCTGGATCGAGTCACTTTTGGGAGAACCCGGTATTCAAAGAAATGTGGTATCTTGTTTATGGTGTGATAATTTGGGTGCAACTTATCTTTCAACTAATCCCATTTTTCATGCAAGAACCAAGCACATAGAAATAGACTTTCATTTTGTAAGAGAAAAAGTTGCAAACAAGCAACTAGAATTGCAAACAAGCAACTAGAAATCAGATTTGTTTCCTCAAAAGATCAGGTGGCTGACGGCTTTACAAAGCCTCTACCGGTGCGACAACTCGAAGAATTTAAACACAATCTCAACCTCAAGAAGGCTGTGATTGAGGAGTGGTGTTAGCGATGATAGTTGTCACGTTAACATGTTACACTTTAAGATAGAGATAGGAATTGTTATTCGGTTGTAATATGATCTGATCTATTGATAAAGATCAGATCAATCTCCTTCCTTCTCTCCTTTGGTTGTAACCTTCTCCGTTGTAATCCTCTTGCCCATCGCGGCTACATAACACGCACCAAGTCTGGACTCTAGGACATCGTTCACCAAACCAAAATACCTCTAGTTCTCACAATGGGTTTGACTTAGCTTTCATCTATGATTTCAAGGTTTGTTTTGGACTTTGCATTTCCCCTGTTTCACACTTCATGTGATCGTATCGTTCACGTCGTGCAAAACCTTGAACTCGAACAATAACAGTCTGGAAGACTTCACCAGAGTTCAGCATCATATACTCCCTCTGTCTCAAAAAAATGTCTTAAAATTGTCAAAATTTGGTTGAATCTGAACACTATTTTAAGATATAGATTTATTCAAAATTTAAAGAATCCGAGACATCTATTTTAAGATGGAGGGAGTACTTGCTATAAAGAAATCGAAGAAATTAGTCACTTGCTGTATACTAACGATGGGTTTACTCTGCACATTGAATAACAACGTCCGGCAAAGGTCCGCTTCTCCCTTGACTGTCGACGGCGACATCTCTACGTGCGTCCTCAGGGTTCTTGAAGTCGGCGTGTCTCGCCAGGACATCCACACATTCCGTGATTTCCTTCACCTGAGCAACCAGGTCCGCGAGGAGCGATGCCGTGACGGCCACGTGCATCACCTGCAGTATAGCCGCGTTCTCTGCGAGCTCGCTTCTGAGGCATTCCGCTGCTGTCATGGCCGCGGACACGGCGAGGTTCGCCGGAGGCGGCACGGTCATGGTTTGAGTTGCCGTCGCGAGCTGCCTGAGCGCCTTGGCGGAATGTGAGCTCATCTCACCGCATGTTTTTCGAACCTTATAGGACAGATCTGGGCTGGCTGCTGCAGGGTACTGGTGATCAACAGGAGACAGGAATCGATCATTGATACGCTGCTCAGTTATTTCGTTCCGTGGTGTTTTGATGGAGTGATTTTGGCGGAGTTAAGTAGTATAATTACTAGTACTATATACGTATACCTGGGTTTTTGTGGTCGTGATGACATATGAAGCAAGAGCCTCCATGGAAGATGCGCACTGCCGACAGAGAGTTCCGAGCTTCTGGTATTGGCTCCATGGGTGTCGAAATCTGAATTTGCCATGGCGAGGCTCCCAGTTCGCAAAGGTGCACTGCGGTTTCAAGAATATAATAGTATTATAAAACCTTTCCTCTTCAGGATCTATATGATTTTATACTGTACTAATGATTTTGCAAGTACATTTTGTTGCTGAAGATCTTCCGACCAGTTTGCGCAGTGAGATAATAAAATCATTTCCTAATGACACAGATATTTTTCAATGTTTAGCTATTCAAGATTGGTAGCAAGCAGCAAAACTCCTACCATCCTTTTGAGATGATCTAACTAGAATAAATAAGAACAAGGTTCGAATACGCATACAAAATTAGCCACTGGTTCTCCCTCCTTAACCTTAAGATTTTCAAGCCCGCAACCGTCATCTCCTCGGCATTCTCTAGTCATCCCTCCCAGGCCTATTTTTTTCTCATGTTTTGCGCCATCCCTGCTGAAGATGGCAATTTATCCCATTGAAGCACCTGCGGGTATCATACCCATATGGTATTGCTCTACCATATACGATCTGATGGATAGACCAATTACCGAGTAATGTACCAGTCCCTCCTTTCCGAAATATAAGATGTTTTGGCAAGCTTATTTTGCTAAAACATATTTTTGAACGGTGGGATACCCCCGATTGAAAGAACAAGGTACACAATTTTTTGAGAAAGAAATATATATATATAAATATCGACTATCATATTAAATAAATGTACTATAAAAATATATTTTATAATAGATCTACTGATATTAATGTGGTAGGAGCGCTATTTGAGCTTAGGGTGAAGAATAATTATTCTACACTCTTCCCTATTTCTTTGCAACCTTACATGTTTTTTTACACAAAATTTTCTTACCTTATTGAGAAGAACATGAAAATATAGACATGACTTAATATTTTACGCGATGTACAAAAATGCAACATATAACACATATTTTTGTGATATTTACGTTGTTATGACTCATATATTGTGTTCTTACGTCGATTTTTTCATTGTGTGTCAACATGAACGTAATTAGTTGTATATCATACATGAACTCTTAATGTAACAACATAAAAATATATCCTAGGTGCAAAGTAAATTTTTCTACATCACAGGTTCTGAATAGCATGTCTATTGATTTGCTATTGTGGATATTTTATATTTTTTGTCAATAAATTTGGTTAAACTTAGAAAATATTAAATTTACAACTAAACCTAGATGCTTTTATTTTTTACGGAAGATGGATGATTATTAGTTTAGTGGGATGCTTGTAGTATTCATCTCTAATCTCCATGTCATTAGATTACGATGAAATAATTAATGGTCTACATGATCAGTGGCGTATGCAAGTGCAAGCATGGGGATGCACAGGGCACCAGGTAAATTTTGTTTTCTTTGCAAAATAGCAATTTTTTACCATGTATGCAACCCCTAAAAGATATATTTTGACTGCTTTGGCACCACCGTGCACCCTGGTTGTCGGCTCTCTAGCTTCGCGAGTGTACATAATAGTTGGTGTACCATAAAAAGGCTGTAAAGTACGCTTACCAGAGAGTCCTCGGTAGCCCTCGAATTAAGAACGCTCTTGTACTCCTGAAGGAAGTCCTTTTTCTCCCAATTATCGGTGACTGTGTTTTCGCCAAAGCATTCGGATTCCATTCCTGCATGCAGATAATGAGATAAATGGTTGATGATATTCGGCGGCCTCATCTCATAAGGCGCGCACTCTCTTGGAGCTAATGCACCAACATGAATAAAATGGCGTGGAGGCCCCCACTCCCCTCCCCCAGTACAACCCACCCCTCGTCTGCAAAAAAATAAAAATATCTTTGGATGTCTTGCAATTCAAAATAGATTATGGACAGCCGACGGGCTCGCTAAACATGGTTGGTCTAAGAGTATGCCACTCTTATGCTAAAATTCGGTGTTATTTAGCGTCGGATGGATATAACTTTCATCCTGAAAATTGCTAATTTTTTAGTCATGTTTCTAATCAAATTTAGAATCCAAAATGGTTCGGCGATGGCAAACATCCAATGTTCGGCTGACAAATTATCACAAAAAACATGAAATTCGGCGATCACTCGTTAAGAGGGATGGGCTCCTCTGTCGGGTTAGCTGCAGCAGAGCTCGTCGACGGGTTCGAGGAGGTGGAGGCAGAGCTCGACGATGGGGTGGTGGCAGAGAGCGTCAGCATAGAGCTCGACGTGCTGGCGGCGGGATGTCCTCGTCCAGAATGGCGTCGCGAAGCGCCATGTACCAGGCCTTGACCCGGGGGCTCATCGCCGAGATGTCTTCGTCGCATATGAGGAATTGCAGGAATGTGTTCCTCTTCTTCGCGACGAAGTTAGCCTTGAGCAGGTCGTGCTTCTTGCCTTGGTTCTACAGCAGTTGGGTCCACTTCGGCCTTTTAATCCTTCTCAGCATGGGCCTTCGAGTCGGCGATGTACTTCTCGATGGATGCGTGAAGCCGTTCGGTAGGCTGTCCCGTATCCTTTGATTCTTTGGACTTCTTCTGGCCGAGCTCTGGCCTTCCTTCGCCAGCAGTTGTGGGTGGCGCCTCGGGGTTGTACAAGCCTTCCTTGTTCTTGGCAAGGAACATGCGAGTGTCCAGCCATTTCTAGCACTTCTCAATCTTGCCGAACACATGGTGAAACTTGAACTCGGCCTTGGTGTCGTCGCGGTACATGCTGAGTGCACGGGTCAGCTGCAAACACAAGACCAAGTGTGAGTCAAAAACTGCATGAGCTCGGCGTAGGGTCGGCGAACTAACTTGTTGTCCATTCTTGCGCCGCGTATTGGACGACACTCAATTTCTTAGAGAATGACATGCCATTTGTTGCACGCTTTTTGCATGACTCCCCAATGATTCGTCGTGGCCTTCTCGCCACGTTCCATATGGACCTTGTTGTACACCGGATCCAATTGGGTCCGCTCATCGAATGCCAGCTTCACACCCTTCCAGTAGTTCTCCGAGTTTTGGTTTGCGCTGGTGATGGGGTCCAAGCTCACCGACTTTCATGCTTCGGCGAGGCACATGTTCTCAAGGGGTGTCCACTTGACACGGCGCTCTGGCGGTGCCACCGTCCTCCGCTTCCTCTTCTTCTTACCCTTACTCTTGGTCGTCACCGCGACATCCTCTTTGGCTTCCCCCATCCTCGCCTTGCATATGGTCATTCGCCTGGCTTTCGGCGAGCTCCTCCAATTCCAGGACATTCTCGACGTTGGCGCGGGACTGCTCTTGCGTGAAGAACAAGCTCCTGGCCACGGCGGAGCCGGACGTGATCATGTCCTCCATGTACGAATCGACCGACATTCTGCTGAACATGATGCGGGTGTCCATGATGCCTAACTGGATGGCCGAGGAACTATTGCCGGCAAACATAAGAGGGACGCGACGCATGGCCGGCGAAGGCCCGACGTAGGCGGGAGAGCTGGCGTAGGGGACATTGAAGGCCAGCGGGAGAGGTGCACGGCAGGGGAAGTGCACACTGCGGTTGAATCCGCCATCGAACTCGGGGACGAC
Organism: Avena atlantica; assembly: GCA_910589765.1. Classification (NCBI taxonomy): domain Eukaryota; kingdom Viridiplantae; phylum Streptophyta; class Magnoliopsida; order Poales; family Poaceae; genus Avena; species Avena atlantica. The sequence goes on along the minus strand of OU342734.1, from coordinate 357,207,290 downwards.
GAGAAACCTCTGGCACGGGTTCGCTTGGCTCTCTTGGAACATCGTCGGAGAGATCGGCAAGAATCCGGCCTGAGATCTGACACTGGGTTGGCTTCCCCACGGAACGCGTACTTCCCGGCGACGAGATGTGGTGGACACGGACCATGGCCACTCGGGCGGCGCGCTGGGATGCCGACTTCACCTCCATGATCGCATGTGTCTCCTCCTCTTCGTAGGCTTCCTTCTTCTTCTTCTTCTTCTTCTTCTTCTTCTTCTTCTTCTTCTTCTTCTTCTTCTTCTTCTTCTTCTTCTTCTTCTTCTTCTTCTTCTGTGTCCTTTCCTTCCGGCTCTCTGTTTCGATCTGTCTCCATCGGCAATCCTTCGCCCAGGCTGCTTCGGTCCAGCCTTCCGATTTTGGCGTCGCCTTTCTCAGCTTCTTCTCCTTTGGTTTGCTGATGGTGGAGTGGGGTTTGACGAATCTCTTTGGCGGCATGTCAGGCGGGATCTCGAGGAACTAGCTGGAGTTGTGGTGGGGAAATGGAGAAGAAAGACGGGAAGGGGGAAGAAAGGCGGGAGCTCGGGTTCTCTCGCCGACAGCCGTGGCCCACCCTTTTTTCGCTTCATCAGGCGTTCCCAGGACGTATCTGGGGCGCCGGGTGTCGCCTAGAAACGCCGGATAAAAGTTTGACCAAATTCGAATGAATTCGGCGTCCTAAGAACGTGACTGAGAATTTTCGCAATTCGAATAAAAAAAGACATGGAGAAGTCCTCCTAAAAATGCTAGTGAAGATGCTCTAATAGTTTATGCTGTCTATGCAAGCGAGCACAAGAATCGGTCCTTATCCGCATAATTGTCGCTTCACCATGCATATTTGAGGCCTCCTTAAGGATTGGTTGGGGCTTTGTGCTCTTCCAATACTGGCTGGAGCACGACATTGAGATCTGGTAGCGACTTCTAACCGCACAGCATTGGCCTCTCTCGTATTGCTAACCTATTGGAAAATTTGGAATAAACGAGTCTTCAACAACAAGCGTGCCTCCGCCATGTCAATCCTCGACAAGATTAAAAGAGAAGCCCGCATTTGCGGGCGCCGAGAGGGTAGTACTCGTTGTAACTTTTTTTTTACTTTGTTGTCAAACTTCTTAATAAATAGATTGGGGTAATGCTTTTGCGGCGTCAACAAAACAATTTTGAAGATTATGCTGTGCTATGTATCAGCAATGTTCCTTTGTGATTTGGTCCACTTTCTTTTTAGGGTGTCAAGTAAGATCTCACCAACAATTTCACTTCTAGTTTATTTATCAAAATCTAGTATAAACTTTTGTGTACAAAATTTAAACTAGATTTTAGTAAATAAACTAAAGGTAAAATTTTGGTGGGATTCTACTTGACACCCTAAATCTTTTCAATATGAGCGGTCTCTAGCATTCTATTTCAGATTAATAGCCCCGCGTCAACAAGTTGCATTTGTAATGTAGATGATCGAGGTTACAAGATATAATAATCATACTCAAACCAGAATGTCGAAAAAAATAATTAAAAAAATCTCTATAAAGTGACAAAATCCTTATAGCAGTAGCACTAACATCACCAAGACAGTATCAAAAGTCTAGCTTCTCCAAAAGCGACACCTCCAATAAAGAAACAGTATACAAGCGTCGTTGGTGCTCGATCATAGATTATTGGTTTTCACCTTGAAAAAAGTCCCCGCTCACAAAACAATGACTTTAACAAGGTCATTGACAGGCACAACCAATTAAGGCTATACCTGGATTTTCACGCTGAAAGCTCCCACTTTCTATGCCGATGCTATTAGTCACGAATCACCAAGCCAGTTTCTCATTGCATTAAAGAATCAAACCACCATTGCTAATCCTCTAATCTCGTCTTTCATGAAATTCTTCGCCTATGACTTCACCATGGATTGAAAGACATGTCACATGATGGTAATAAATAGCAAAGCTTCACAACGCTCTTACTAAAACCAAACGGTCAGAAAAAACACGGGCATGCCTGACCAAATCTCATCCGGTCTAGCAATCTCCAGGCATGAACCGCCCATGGGAGTTCGCCAGCGGAGCCTTTAGGATCTTGACACTCCAGCCAAATCAGCGAGGACGGGCATCATGCAGATCTTCCACTTGGCGCAAGACAAACCCTAGGACCGCCACCTTTATTCACAAGACTTGCAGTCCTCCACGCCGTCACTCATCTCCCGACACCAACGATAAAAGAGGAGAGTGCAGCCTAGCGCACAACTGCAGGAAGTCGTCGGCGTGGCCAGGCCACAGCTCGCTTCCCTCATAGCACATGGCCTTTCCCATTAGGCCTAGATCATCCCTACAGCCAAGATCTGGCACTGTAGTCCCTGTCATGCCGGCCAAAGCCGGCCGCACCTACGGCGCGCCACAACCACATCGACGATAAACCATCAGAGATCCTCAGCCCCCAGCCAGCACGACTGTGCCGCTCCATTCCCTCAGCCAGCGCCCCACCTTCCTCAATGTGAACACCGCTGAGGAGCACCTCTACTACTCCCCCCTCTTCGACGGCAAGGGCGCTGGTGTCAGCAGAAGTGGCAAGCGTAGTAGTATAGATAGGGGGATTGAGGGTTTGGGTAAGGGGAGGGCTGATGGAAATATATCCTAGAGGCAATAATAAATTATATTATTCTATATTTCATGTTCATGATTAAGTTTGTTATTCCGTGCTATAATTGTATTAGTTCTAGATAATGAGTATTTGGAGGAAAACCCTAATACATGTGAGGAATCATAAACACCATTTAGATATCCCTAGTCTCGCCTCTAAGTGACTATGGAAAAAAAGACAATGTGTTATGGAGTTGACGGTGATATATGAGATCAGAGTTGTTGGGAGAACATCGACAATGGATGGACCCAACATGATATACCGTGAAATACATCGTCAATATTGTTATCGGTAGTTTCTCATAAACAATGTATTGCCTTTACTAAAGATCGTTTAACCGTGAGACACATGTAAACTTGGATACAATATGGACTTGGCAAGATTCTTCAAACGTTGCTCTTAACGGAGTAATCACAAAGTTGATACTTGCTCTTACCGGATGGTACGCCAATTATTGACATGGGGTTCTTGCAAAAATTGCTACTCCTGACGGTCTAGAGATACACTCTGGGCCCACTCATGTACTATGATGTTCGTTATCGTCTGGTTGAACACATACACACTGATAGTATGGTATGAGTAAAGAGTACATGATGGGTAACAAGAATAACATAGTGTTTCATCTTGGGCAATGTAAAGTATTGACGGAGCAATATGATACGTATCAGACACAATACAATGGTTCACACAATAAAGATCTCCATGTTATTTGCGGGGGTTATTACGTGTATCACGACACCAATAGTAATCATTGTCGTGGAATGAGTTCCGGACATGTCCGCAAATATCCGAACACATAGGTCCATACACTTAAGAGTTCAATGGAATTTATAATATGAGTGAGAATGAAGATTTAGTAGAGAAGTAATTCTGAAGGTGTTCGGAGTGTCTTAGAATATATCAGAGGTGTCCGAAATATTACCAAGAGTGTTCGAAATAAGTTTTGAGCATTAATGAGATGAGTTAAGGGTTCTGAGAGTGTTTCTTATGGTCTCGGAATGGTTCTGAGAGGTCCCGGATGATCCCGTAAGTGTCCAGAATGGTCCCGGGAGTGTCCGGAATGGTTCCGGATATATATGGAAGGTTTTGGAAGGAGCGTAAGGTTATGGAAGGTTCCGGAAGGGTCTAGGATTTATCGGGCTATCTTAGGTAGCCGGGAAGGTTCCATAATAGGTGGATCCATGTTTGCCTTGGATAAGGAATGTTTCCCAAGGCAATTTTGGATTGGAAAAATAAGGCGGCTTTGAAGTAGGTTTGTATTCGAGGAATCCTACCGGAACTCGACGAAACTTTGGGGCTGGATCTTGGCCGACCCAAGGGGTCTTTCCACCTATATAAATTCACCAAGGGCACCCCCAAGAGGTACTCAAGTCATGGCCTTTGACTCTACCAAACTGTTGCACCCCACCGACCCAAAACTCTAGCCGTCGCCGCACGCCGTGCGCTACCACCTCCCTCCTATATTCTCCACCTCCATGGCATAGTGATAAACCCTAAGGGACGGCGTGCCCTAGGTACTTCTTCTTCTACAATGCTGGAGCACTACCGAGTTCTACCTTTGTTTATATCTAATCTACATGTGACTGTAGAAGCGTTGCCGGATCTTCATCAACATGTTCCACTTCGTCCGTGTGTTCTTGATCACACCTCGATGTGGTGCCGCTGATCTTGTACATGTGACACTTGGAGCACTTGATTGTGGGGATCTTCACAAGGATAAATCTTCTCGCGGCTAATCGACTAACTGTGGGAATCGATGTACCGACTACTTCGACGATGACGTCTTCATCGGTGCATGTTCATGTAGGCCATTTGTGGGATAATACATCTCCTCGCGACTCGCTAAGGCTTGTTGTGGGGATCGACGTATGACCAACATCGTCATCAACAAACTTCCGCTAGACCGATCTTCAAAGGTATGATCCATTGCCTCTCCCCTTTCATATGATCTTGGTTATGCGCTAGAAAATTTTTCTTTTGCGTAGCGAGTTCCCCAATAGTGGTATCAGAGCGGTATATGTGTAGGCACAAGTACGGATAAATCGTTGAGTTCATGTATTATTGATCTTGTTATGCTTCCCAATTGTTGCAATCTGTATTGTGTGATTAACGGTCCGAGCCAAATTTACAATTTTCGGAACGAGACTGATTTGTGAACTGTACTTTGGGTGCACAAAACAACTTTGTTGGGTGCTTGTTTTACCGCAATAGCATTAGCAAGATATTTTGCACACTGGGGTTCTGCGGAGTTGGTTGAAATCCGCATGAGAGTGAGGCGTAAAGACGAAGTCTTATGAAGCACTACGGGGACACACCCCGGATAAATTAAATAGCAAACAATTGAATCTTGGTGCTTTCTTACCACGCGGGTAAAGAACGGTTCTCTTCGCAACCATAGAGCCCCGTAATCTAGCAAAGCGTGTTAGAGGCGTCTAACTTGTTTTTCCAGGGAAGTGATGTGGTATAGAAATGTGATGTTTGCAGTGTGATATATGAGAATCTCATAGGGAATGAGTGGTCGGAGCCACAATGATTGTCAGGATATTATTGTAATAACCATAGTTATTTTTACTTTATCAGCTAGAGTAGCAATAGTTGTAAGAGCAAGGTGTGGCGATGATTATCATGCAACGATGGACCTTGATGCTATGCCCATGGCACGTGAAGATGTTCCCGGCACCAGAATACGTCGATGATGGAGATCGTTGACGCAACATTCTATACCATATCACTATATGAATTGCATGTGATGTGTTAATCCTTTTATGCACATTATTTGTTGCATGGTAGTCGTAATAAATAGTGTGATATCTCATTTAAGAATTATCAAGTAATCATGTGTTCTTCCTAAGATAGGCACCACATAACATGGGATTCGAACTGGTGTGGATCATGTAACATGGGTGAACCTAGCGACGTTCATAATGGTGCAAAGTTGTCGCATCGCTGGTATACTAAAGTTAACTTCACATACTACCTAGAACGTCTAGAGTACGGAATACAAGAATCAAAAGATTAACAAGAGCCATATGTTGATATGATTGGCATGATTACCTACTTATTCCCCGGTGCGTGCTGTGACATTGGTGATGGGAAAATAAGTTCGTGGATCTTGAATAACTAAGTATCAATAATGAGAGATATTGATTTTAGTGGGAGCTACAAAATAATTAAGTTGTTAATTTTGATTAGATCATTAATCATGAACAATTAATCAAGTGAATTTGCATAGTTCGTAGTAGTCATTGGCATCCGTTATCCAGCTTTCACTTAGTTTGTTAATTGAGATAAAAGAACTATAGATATCTGGTAACTTTACTTTATGGACTGGTACCGTAATGTTAGAGTGACAATTAAAAGTTTACTCCTATTGCAAACTTTTGGTAAACCCTCCATGCTCCATTAAATTTGAGCATAGAGCAATGGTTCCAATTACTACATCATGCTTGCATCCATGAAACTTGACCTTCAAAAGATGTTTTGAGAATCTAAGTGTTCTAGGAACTGAAAATATTGTTTCAGAAACAGGCAAGGAGTAAAAGATAATTGATATCTAAAACCTTGTTTTTATTGCAAGATGACTGAGAACTATTCAGGTGCTACATGTGATCATATTCTATGAGTGTATGTAAAGATTGAAGACGCTAGGCGCCTAAATCAATCAAAAGTTGAAGCATTGATCTTATTCTCATATCCCTCCTATCAAGCTATAGTAGCTTCATCATGAAGTAGTCATGATGGGATGGATAAAAAGGTATGGGTAAATTTTTTACTAGACTAAAAGATTGCTAAAAGTTGAATCTGGAAGAACGCTTGTCATGTGATGATAGTGAATAAAACATCAACTTCAAAAGTGTCAATCCATGGGTGCTAGTACTTGACAAACGCCTAGGATCATTGTGCCAATGAATCTGGCACCACTATTGATGTTTATGCTTCTTCTACAAGAGGAAAAACCAAAAGAAAAATTGCAAAATTATATGGAAGAAAAGGAAGTCTGAAATGTCCAACTCATAAGTATATAGATGATATACAAGTTGCAAATGTATTCTTTGCTAGTCATCAATGTAATTTTTAGGTATTGGATACAAGATTGGTTGGTATGAAATGTCATACAAAGAAACACGATGTAAGAACTAACATGGACGAAGTAACTAGCAAAAGGATGTGGTAATGTACGCTGGGAACTAAATATAGTGTTATTGTATTTGCCGTCGACATCTCACCTAGCCCTTTGGATTTATTATAAAAGCTTAGTAGTTATTGTGTAGCTTCGGCTTTATGAGAACAATGGTTGTTCAATTTGAAGTTGTGACCCAGAGTGGATGGATTAGTTATTATAAATATTGATGGTGATACACACATTATAACACCAACGCTAAAATGTTGCAAGAGAATGATTGAATTTCACTTAATTGACATCACCGTTTAGGTCATATTAGAAAGAAACACATGAAGAAAATCCATGTTGATGGACTTTTGGAGTCATTTGACTTTCAATGAATTCACACTTCTGAGACTTATCTAAATTACCAAAGTTCCGTTCACAAGCCAATATTGAACGGACAGGTAACTTGTTGGAGACATACATGTTGATGTGTGTAGTCCATTATGTGTAGCCGCGCATGGTGGATTCGTCTACTTCATATACTTTCACCTATGATTTGAGTGAATATAGATGGCTATATCTATTTGATGAGAAAGAGGTATGAGGCATTTGAAAAGTGTTCAAAGTGTTTTGGCATGAAGTGGAAAATCATCATAACAAGAAAATCAAGAGTCTATGATTGGATGATAGAGAAGAAATATTTGAGTTACGAGTTTAGCAAGCATCTAAGAGTTGCGGAATTGTTCCACAACTTGCACCTCTCGAAACAACACAAGAGTGTGGAGTGTTCTTAAGATGTAATCAAACCTTGTTTGACATTGTTGGATCTATGATGAATAAAATAAAATTGCTGTTATATTTTTGTGGATTATGTTTTAGAGACTACCGCTATACATTGAATAGTGCGCCATCATAATCTGTTGAAATCATACCATATGAGTTATGGCATGGGATCAAACCCAAGATGTCTTTCTTAAATTTTGGTATATGATAGGCATATATAAATTGTTTACAAACGAAAATTGGATGAATGTGTCTTTGTAGGTCATCCCTTGGTAAAATCTGGGGATTCCTTCTACCTTAAAAAAAGAAAAAATGTCTGTCGCCAAGTACGACATATTTCTCAAGAAAGAAGTTCCTCGCGAATTTTTTGAGTGGAAGGACAATATAACTTGATTAGGTTATTGAATCTGGACAAGATCACCAAAGTAGCGCAACACCGGAAAGTGTTCTGGAGATGGCTATAGCGCCTAAGGATCCACGCCTACCAAATGTTGTAGTCCCGAAAATCGAAGTTTATACTAAACCAAATAGGTTGGGAAAAGTTTATACTCAAAAGTAGGATTTGAGGATTAAACATTATTGTTGGACAATGATGAACCAAATACAAATAAGCAATGATGGGTCCTGAATATGTTAAATTGCTAGACGCCATAAAATCCAGGATAGTATCCATGTACAAAAATCAAGTTTTGATACTTGATAGACCCCCCGGGAGGCATTTAGCCTATCGAGCGTATATGGATCTATAAAAATATAGACGTGGATGTTCACATCCATAGAATCTCTACTTGTCAAAAAGGATTTTATGACAAAGTTTAAAGAGTTGACTACGATAAGCTTGTATCTTCCGTAGTGATGCTTAAGTCTATTGGAAGTATTCTAGTAACCACTACATATTCACAAGATATGGTAGTTGAATAACAAAAAAAAGTTCCTTCCAAGGAGTATTAACCTAAGGACGTGTATTGACATGACCCAAGGTTTTTTTTAGTTCAAAGGATGCTAAAAGTGGGCGCAAACTTTATTGGTAGAAGTTGGCATTACGGAGTTGGAATCTTCACTTTGATGAAATTAAAAGATTTGACTTCATCAGGAACGGTGAAGATTGTATGTTACAAGAAATTAAGTGTGAGCACTAATACATATTTCTAATACTTTATGTGGAAGACATATCGTTGATTGGAAATTATGTATCTTTTCTTGACACTAGTAAGATTTCACTAAAATTATATTTTTGTGAAATTCTTAGGCAAAACAAGAATATTGGGAATCAATATCTATATAGATAAATTGAGGCGCCTAATATAGTTATACCAAAGTACATAGATAAAATACTGAATTGATTCAATATGAAGACGACAAGAAAGAGTTCTTGCTGCATGAAAGAGGTTGAAACAAGAATCAAGTGTTTTGAAACCTGATGAGTAAAATTGCATGAACGGTTCTATCAATCATGTACACCATGATATGTACATAACCAGATATGTCATATGCTATAAAATGTTATGGGCATATACCAGAGTGATACATATGATGATCACATGACAGTAGTAAGTATATATTTTATATGCATAAGTGACAAATGGTTCGTTGTATTGATACTCTACTTGTTACATATACAAATAATGTTTATCTCAATTAGGATACATGAATTATAGAAGGTGACGCAGTGGAATGGAAGTAAATTTCATATTGGATTTGGATGGGTTCCAAAGTTAAATACTATGATGGCTATACTACGAAAGGGTGAGTATATCGTTGTCATTACAATGGTAAAGGAGGGCGTTATGAGTCAAAAGGTTCATTTTTGAACTTAGTGTAGTTCTGAGCGTGCTAGTACTATAAATATCTATTATGAGACAATAGATTACACATAGTTTTGGCTGATGAACTAAGGTCCCACTAGTTGACCAAACATATACAAATATCATCTCACTGAAAATAAGTGATGCGTGAAGACGCAAAGATATGTAAATACACATGGACCTGAACTTGTTAGATCCATTGAGAAAGTTTACCACATGCAAAGCATGAAGGACACTGGTATTCCATAGGTGTTAAGTGCTGAAATATTGACTAGATTATTGACTCTAGTGCAAGTAAGAGACTGATGGAAATATGCCCTAGAGGCAATAATAAATTGTATTATTCTATATTTCATATTCATGATTAAGTTTATTATTTTGTGTTATAATTGTATTAGCTATGGATTATTAGTATTTGGAGGAAAATCCTAATACATGTGTGGAATCGTAAACACCATTTAGATATCACTAGTCTCTCCTCTAAGACTAGTTCATGTATCATTGATAGTCCCGGTTTTCTGACTATGGGCAAAAAGACAATGTGTTGAGGAGTTGCCGGTGATATATGGGATCGGAGTTGTTGGGAGAACAATGATGATGGTAGACCCAACATGATATACTGTGAAACACATCGTCAATATTGTTATCGGTAGTTTCTCATAAAAAATGTATTTTCTTTATTAAAGATCGTTTGACCGTCAGACACGTATGCATGTGGCAAGATTCTTCAAATATTGCTCTTAACGAAGTAATCATAAAGTTGATACTTGCTCTTACCGGATTATACGCCAATTATTCACATGGGGTTCTTGCGTAAATTGCTACTCCTGGCGATGGAGAGACACACTCTGGCTCCACTCATATACTATGATGTTTATCATCGTGTGGCTGGACACATGATCAAGTTGTTGAACACATGGACATCGATAATGCGGTATGAGTAAAGATTACATGCTAGGTAACGATAATAACATAGTGTTTCATCTCAGGCAATATAAAGTATTGATGGAGCAATACAATATATATCGGACATAATACAACGGTTCACACGATAAAGGTCTTCGTGCTATTTGTGGAGGTTATTACGTGTATCAAGGCACCAATAGTAATCATTATCATAGAATAAGTTTCGGACATGTCGGCAAATATCTGAACCCATAGGATCACACACTTAAGAGTTCAATGACATTTAGAATATGAGTGCGAATGGAGATTTAGTAGATAAGTAATTCCGAAGGTGTTCGAAGTGTCTCATAATATATCGAAGGTGTTTGGAATATTGCAGAGAGTGTTTGAAATAAGTTTTGAGCATTAATGAGATGATAGAATGGTCCAAGAGTGTCTTGGATGGTCTTAGAATGGTTCCGAGAGATCCCGAAAGTGTCCAGAATGGTCTCGGGAGTGTCCGGAATGGTTTCAGACATATATGGAAGGTTTTGCAAGGAGGAGAAGGTTCTGGAAGGTTATGAAAGGTTCCGGAATGGTCTGGGATTTCCCAGGCTATCTTAGGTAGTCTAGAAGGTTCCATAATAGGTGAATCCATGTTTACCTTAAGGGATAAGGAAAGTTCCCCAAGGCAAGGCCTAGGAGGTACTCAAGTTGTGGCCTTTGCTTCCACCAAGTTGCTGCACCCCACCGTCGCGCGCCGTGTGCCTCCTGTGCGCCGCCACCTCCCGCGTCGACACCGCCTCCCTCCTCTATTCTCCACCTCCATGGCATGGTGATAAAACCTAAGGGCCGGCGTGCCCTAGGTACTTCTTATTCTACAACTCCGGAGCACTGCCGAGTTCTACCTCCATTTAGATCTAATCTAGACGGGACTGCGGAAGCACTGCAGATCTTCATCGAGAAGTTCCCACTTCATCCATGTGTTCTTGATTACACCTTGATGAAGGGAGTATGACCTAGAGTCAATTGTATGATGGCATATTTCATAAATTTTATGATTAAGTTTTATATTATGCTATAACTGTATTGATTAGAAAACATCAATACACGTGTGATATACAAACAACCAGTAGTTCCCGGTGAAACTCTAGTCACTAGTTCATTGGTCAACAGATGATCAAAGGTTTCCTGATCATGTTGGTGACTCGGCACCTAATTGACAATAAGGTCATTTCATTGGAGAATGAGATGGTGAACATACCCTATCTATAGCATCGTATCATGATCACGTCAAAGAGTTTAGGTTGCGATGATTAAGAAACATAGTGAATCTTTCTTTAGACCGTAAGACCATATAAAATCATTGTCACTCGAGGTTACTTTGATGGCACATAACGTCACTCAGTAAAATGGTGATCATAAAGGTGTCATTGGGTATCCAGAGGAACATGTTGAGGAGACCGTGTCAAGAGCGGGATTTGTCCATCTGTGTGATGGAAGATACGCTGGGCACACTCGGATAAGTTATATCTATAAGTTGCGCATCATGTGACTAGGTCACGGGGATATCACTTATAGGATCGAGGAAAGAAGGTATTGTTGTTAACAAGGTTGAACACTGATATGTGGATGTCACTTGATCAAAGCCTCGGACAATACAATATCACAGAGACAAAATAAATAATACACAGTGTTTAGGGTTCAACGACAAATTTCGTTGAGTACACATGTGTCATTATGGGCATCCAGGTCCCGCTGTTGATCATTAGTTAGAGAAGAGTCTTGTCCATGTCTGTAGTATTCTCGAACTGTTGGGTAGCACGCTTAAGAGCTTCACGAAGCTTGAAGATCGTTAATGGCTAGTTTGAATCACTAAAGAAGTAGGAAGAGAGAGACCAAAAAAGTTCTGGGAAGATCCGAAAGTGTTCAGAGATAGGATAAGAAAAAGGATCGAAAAAGGGGTTTCGGATAAAATGGTTATTTAAATATGTTTATTATATATTAATTATGAATTAATATATTAGAAAAGAATATTTGAATAAATTTTAATAAAAGGCGTTTTAATAGTTAGGCAAAATCCTGAAGGGATTTTACCTAAAAAGAAACGGACGAAAAAAGGCAAAAGGAGCTATTTTTGAAATAGCCCACATGGGCTGCATATAGTATGCGCTGCACGTGGGCGGCCGCCAATATGCGTTGTCGCAGCACCTTCTGTCGCTGACGGGCCGCGCCTTGGAGGCCCACGCGGGAAATGCCTCAGCTGGCCACCGTGCGGGCGAGCGCCAACGCGCGCGGGCTGCTAGGCTGGCCCACCCGGGCCAGGCACTGGGCGCCGCCGCGGGCAGCTCTGCCTCGCAGGCTGCCGCCTGATGGCCCACCCAAGGCCCTCCTCCTTTGAACTACGGGTGGGGGCGGGTTGATCTTCGACTTCACTGGTGGTGAGCGCGGGCAATGTCGGCGGGAGAATGACAACAGGTCCCTATGCTAGTGGTCGGCAGGAGGTAGTGGCTGGCACGAGGCTCGCTTGGGCCTAGCCTGGTCGGCCATTACCTGCTGATCGTTGGCCTACGATGGCGCTTGCGCAACTGGTCCTGGTTTGTCTTTGCATCACTTGGGCTTGGTAGTGCTGGTCACTTCCTTCACCGTATGTGGTTGGACGGTTTCGTGGCTGGTTTGGCGGATCTTAATCCGTCATCTACACCTGGTTGCGAGTTGAGGAAACATAGTTACCGATAAAAACCGAGCCGACTTCAGTCTTGGCAGGCGATGGCGGTGTCCTGCGTTATTATCTTGATGAAGGCACCATCGTACAACTATTGTCGATCCTCTTGTGCTATTCCCACGGAAACCCTAGAATCCGGCTTTCGGATCAGGCGATAGCGGCACTATGGTGTCACGTTCTCTCTTAGGAGCATCGTTATAGAACAGTGATTGATGGTAGTGGCAGGAGGTGGATCGGCTTTGTCTTGCACGGAGATTCGGTGGAGATGTCAAGTCATGCTTGGCCGATAGGTGCTACGTTGAGTCATGCATGTTCGGTAGGTTCTACGCACGACAGATCATGCATAGACTTCAAGCTATGTTGGCTGGTGGTGCATGGCGGCATATGGGGCTGCGGTGTACCAGCAGCGGCCACGACATTCTTTGGAGTTAGCGGGTATAGAGGTGGTGCTACTCGGCAATGGTGACTGGTGTGGTTAGAGTCTGCGCATCAATCTACACGTTGAAGATGGGTTCGTGAAAAATAGCAAAGGCGGCAACATTCGTAGCGCTGGTGCCGATCTTTATAATAGCTTTTGTCAGACTATGATGTTTTAATAATAAATAAAGCATGTGTATATCACTCTCGATGCAGAAGCCGGGCTCCGTTCGCCTTTTCGAAAAAAACTAACGTACCTTCGAAGAACCGAGCCAGTTTGTCGAGGTTGCCGACGGCGAGCTTATGGACGCCCTCGCCAGCCCAGACGGGGAAGACGAGGACTGTGATAAGGAGGCATATGAAGACGCCGACGATGATGGTGTAGAACCGATCGTGCGCGAGCTGGATGAGCTCCTCGACGCGGTAGCTGGACACCGCCACCAGGCTGAAGGTGAGTATGAAGATGGTCACGCCGTAGTCGTACTTGGCCTTGATCTCCGGGATGAACCGCAGGAACGTCGCCGCCGATGCTGCATCGCCACAAGCACATACGCAAAATCAAACACCGTAGTTAATTTACGTACTTATATACTGGAGTAGTTTGTGGTAGTACGTCCGTACCCACAAGAATCAAATAAAAAGGGTACCTATGATGAACACGAACACTGTGAGTGATATGGGTTCTCCCTGCACACCAAATCGTTCAGCTAATTCCGCTAACTTATGGGCCCCGACAGCGATGCAGGCAGCTACCAGCGTCGCGAAACCTCTGTTCAAGCCTTTACTTAGCGTGGCTCCTATTGCAGAAAATACATGCTCAGATGGACATTCTGCATTGCGCTTGCGCGCGCGCGTATCAAACGTGTACGTACGTACCGACGGTGTACTCCATGACGACGACGACGGTGAGCACGGCCCACATGGTGGAGACCCCTAGGCCGTTGAAGAGCGGCGTGACGAAGTAGACGAGGGACACCAGCGCGAGCGCCAGGCCGACCTTGAGCGAGTGCGCCACTCGCCTCGGGTCCTCCCCGGCGATCTCGCTCGCATTCCTGGCGAGCCCAGCGACACGACTCCCGAGCCCGGCGAGAAGCGAGTGGAGCAGCAGACCGCAGCTCGCGATGACGCTGACCATGTCGCCGTTGCTCTCTCTGTTGTGGTCAACATCCATGGCAGAACCAACCAGTGCTAGAGTGTGCAAGCCCAGGTACGGACGATGCTGCTAATTAAGTACTCGTGTCTTGCTTATGAAGCAACGTGCAGGGCAGCAGTTAGGCTGGCAGACAAACATATGGCGGAAAGGCGCGCGCGCATCTTCCTAGCTAACCCATCAACCGCACCGTCCGAACAAGTCTAAGTAGACAACACCGCGGCCCTACGGGGCCACGAACAGCTCGCCGGCTGATCCGGCCTCTCCCCCGGACGCGCCTGCGCCGGATACGGCCTCTCCGTGCGCGCCTCCGCCGGATCCGACTTCCCCGGGCGACGCCGCCGCCAGCTCCAACCTCGATCGCCAGACCATCCGTACGCACGTCCTTTCCGGGATGCACATGCGCGTGAAAAGGATCCCAGGTGCCGCCCAGCTTTCGGCAGCTGATATGTAAATGTGGACACCGGTGGTGCCAGACGCTCGCGCTGCCAGTGGCAGTGCCCCGTGCGCCGGAAAGAGATTAAGTGATTAACTATTGAAACTCAGAGACTTATAGTCGTTGTATCTTGCATCCATCTGTGCATGTGTCAGGAGATGCACGGAGCCGGCATGTCACCCATTGGGCTGAGTGTTCGCCCACTTCAAGTCTTAGGCATCTTCATCTAGGCCTATCAATTCAAGTGTGCGCCCGAAGGAGATTAAGTAATCGATAAGAAAGATGACTTCTCTGAGGATACACTGCTTGCCTACCTTGGATTCTTCAAGGAGCCCATCCCGCCGGCCAACCTAGCTAAGATGGCCTCCATTGTAGGTGTTTCATCCCCATCCCAAGTGCGCCTACCTGACGAGGAACTGCAGGCCATGCTGAACGAGATCCCGGCTAGGGATGCCTAGGCGTTTGGTCCCCAAACTGAAGAGAAGTCTCCTTATGTTAAAACCAATGCCAAACTGAAGACCCACCAAGCTTAATTCGTCTAGTCCGAGCCTTTTGCAACAACGATTGGGAAATGCGCTTCTCCTATGCAAAACTCTTGCCATAGTCCACCCGGTTTTCTGACCACTACTCTTTGCTTCTGGTGAATGATGTCATCTAAAAACTTGTAAAAGGTTTCGGTTTGAAGCTTACTGGCAATTCGTCTTCGGATTCAGCAAGGTCATCGCTCAAGCCTGGGTTGTTGATGTCGTAGTCGGATGCGACGAACGCTATGTCGCAGTCAAATGATGTCAGTGTTGTCTACGCGAGCGCTAGGCTCGCCCGCAGTCAAGAGCCTCACTACAGTTTTTCGTATGTGGGTCTGGCCCACTTCATGCCCAGCGGGATGTCTCGTATGAGAGTCGAAGGTCGCAAGCTAGCTTAAGTTTGTTCCGGTGTGCGAGCTAGCGAGGGATGCTAGCTCCCAGAATCAAATCCCGTGTGTGAACACAAAGCTTTTTTTTAATCGTTGCTAGCAATCTCTAAAAAGATCAAGTGGGCTATTGCCACTTGCTGTCGGTGATACGTCGTAAATGTATCTATAATTTTTCATACTTCATGCTTGTTTTGTATCAATTATCTTATGTTTTATCTATACTTTAAGATATTTTTATACATTTTCTGAAACTAACCTATTAACAAGATGCCACGATGCCAGTTGGTTGTTTTCTGCTGTTTTTGGTTTCAGAAAAGCTAGTAAAAAAATATTCTCGGAATTATACGGAACAAAAGCAGAAGTTCCTATTTTTCCGACACAAGACGGAGTCCAAAGCAGAGACGGAGGAGAGCCACGAGGTGGCCGCACCACCCCTAGGCGCGGGCACACCCCTGGCCACGCCTAGGCATGGTGTGGGCCCCTCAGGCGGCCACCGACCTTTTCCCTTCGCCTATATAAGCCCCTCGAGGCAGAAACCCTAAGTACACAATCAGAAATCTACGAAAAAGTCCATAGCCGCCGTCACCATTGTTCCTAGATCGGGAGGGATCTGAAGCTCTTCTCGGCACCCTGCCGGAGAGGGTAGATCACCCTGGATGCCTTCTTCATCACCATGCCAGCCTCCGGTGTGATGCGTGAGTAGTTTATCCTTGGACTATGGTCTATACAGTAGCTAGATGGTAGTTTGTCCTTCTTTTTCCTATCATGTTTAGATCTTGTGAGCTTTGTTCATGATAAAAATCATCTATTTTTAATCCTAGATGTTGTGTTTGTTGGGATTCGATGGATATTGAGTACTACGTCAAAATTGATTATTGATTCTATCATGTTTATGTTGTTTGTGATCTTGCATGCTCTCTATTGCTAGTAGATGCTCTGGCCAAGTAGATGCTTGTAACTCCAAGAGGGAGTATTTATGCTTTATAGTAGGTTCATGCCTCTAGTAATCTGGGGAAGTGATAGAAATCTTTAAGGTTGTAGATGTGTTGTTGCTACTAGGGAGAAAACAACAATCCTTTGTCCATGGGGTAATTGTATTATTTACTTTACACATTTTGCTTAATGCAATTATCTGTTGCTTGCAACTTAATACTGGAAGGGGTTCGGATTATAACCTGAAGATGGATTATTAGTCATAGATGCAGTTGGATTATGATCTATGTATTATGTTGTAATGCCCAAACGAATCTCATAGCGATCATCATGACATGTATATGCATTGTTATGCTTTATCTATCAAGCCAATTGCCCAACTATAATTTGTTCACCCAACATGTTATTTATTTTATAAAGAAACATCTCTATTGAACTGTGGACCCCGGTCCATTCCTTCCCACTGATATTCAATCTACTGCCTACTTTTTACTTTCTGCAATTCCTACAAAGCAATTACTTTCTTCCATACTATACATTTAATCCTTTGTTTTCAGCAAACCGGTGAGGTTGACAACCTCACTGTAAGTTGGGGCAAAGTATTGTGGTTGTGTTGTGCAGGTTCCAAGTTGCTAGCAACACCTTGGGAGTCGACCCTTTTTTCCTACAGGTTTGATAACCTTGGTTTCATAACTGAGGAAAACTTGCTGATGTGCTCATCATACCTTCCACTTGGGGTTTCCCAACAATCTCTACATCATTTGAGCCATCAAGCAATTTTCTGGCGCCGTTGTCGGGGATTAAAGGGCCATCAAACTTCTTCCTCCCCGTTAAGCAGCAATTTTCTAGCGGGAGAAAGAAGCTTCTTCTGCAAGGGGAGTCTCTCACAACCAATCTCTTTACTTTGTTTTTTTTTTGCTTAGTTTATTTTGTTTTGTTTTGTTTGTTTCTTTTTATCAAAAACACACAAAAATTAGTTGTATTTGTTTACTTCTTTTTACCAAAAACACAAAAAAAATAGTTCCTACTTTAAGTTGATTTTATGTATAGTGTTGCTCCAATCATTATTTCACTTGAGGAAATGATCTTCACTTTCAAACAAGGGAGTGAAGAGAGTTTAAAAAAAGCTTGGTCTAGGATTTCTGATTTACGTGAAAAAACTAAACCTAAAATGACTCTAGGATTGCTTCTTAGCAGTTTCTACTTTGGTCTTGCTCTTTGTTATAGATATTCTTTGGATGCTGTAGTAGGAGGAGATTTCCTCTAGTGTGATGAGGATGAAGCCTTTAATGCCATAAAAAAGTTGATTGCAATGTATAAATTACCTAGCAAATTTGATTCATCCTTTACAAACATTTATGCTACATTAAACACTCTTGAGACCAATACAGCTAGTTTAAAAGAATGTTATAATACTCTTAGAGAGCATCATGAATATGTTCCAATAAATTCTGAATCTTCAAAATGGCTTCATACAGTAAAAGTTGCTATAAATGATGAAATTTTTATGCTCATTGTGATATTATGTCTGAATTTTGTCTTATGCCTAAAGATATTTATGAATCTTTGGGAACTTTCTAAGGGTGTAGAAGAAATATCTCTTACCAATAATGTCACTATATTACCCATTGGAATAGCTGAAGGAGTGTTTACAAAGATCCTAGGGAAAGTGGTGTCTACTGATTATCTTGTTATTGAATGTGTAGGAAAAGGACACATTACACTTGGAAGATCCCTGTTAAAACTCCTTGGAGCAATAATATATGTGGGAAAAGGCATCATGCATTTTGATTCCCCACCAAGCAATCATACATTCCCTAAAGGTAAGAGTAAAGATAAGAAATGTAGGGGCAAGAAACTTGAATGTGATGCTTCTTCCTTTGAAAATACTTGATTCTTGCTTTTTGTGCCTAGCTGAAAGGCGTTAAAGAAAAGCACTATTGGGAGATAACCCAATTTTTTATTTCAGTAAGTTTTTCTTGAGTATTGGAAGTTATTGCCTCTGTAATAACCTCTCCTTATCTTTTTTGTTTGTTTTTTGTGCCAAGAATAGACTCTAATGAGAGAGAAGTAAGATTTGGGGAAGTTGATGTCCCGAAATAGATTTTTGTTCTTTACTGTAAAAACTCGTGAAAAATACCAGTATGTCGGATTGAGCTATAATTCTTTGTGCTTATGCCCCAGGTTATTATCTAACTTTCATTAGTTTTGTACTTTTCGATTTGAGAAACAGAAGGCTTTTTAAAAATCGGTCTTTATCTGCTGGTCTGTTCTGACAGATTTCTGCCATTATGTGCATTTGCCTCTTAATCGGTTTCTTTTTTAGTTCTCTTTGATCACTTGAGATTTTTAAAGGAGGTGCTAAAGTAGCTTATGTTTTAATGAAAGTTTTACTTGAGTTGAAACTGAACCCAAAGGTTTATTATCTTAAATACACTAATGTTGCTAATGAAGATTGTGTGAAGTTTTGTATGAAGGAAATTTTCGAGTGTAGGGGAAGAATGATATGATGAGATGAAGAATGGACAAAAGCTCAAGATTGGGGATGCCACCCATGTCACCCCAAGAAATATTTAAGAGGTACAAGCGTCAAAGCTTGGGGATGCCCAAAGGCATCCCCTTTTTCATCAATAAAAATCTTAGGTCTTCATTCAAGACACTTTATTTTTATTGCTTCATGCACTATTATGTTGTTCTTGGAGCATATTTGTTTTTTTAGTTTTCTTTTGTTTTGTTTGCTGTAATAAGTTAGTCGGACCCAACATTCCTATTTTGGAGGAGTAACTCATAGTTCTTCGTTGTCTAGAACACTCTAGTTTTCATTCTTATTGTTTTGTGAGTGTTCTCTTTTGCTAGTACCGCGTTTAGCTTTAGTTTTCTTACGATTTTTGCTTAGAACTTTTTAGTTCTTATTTGTAGTTAGGTGAGATAAGATATCTGATCTTTATTGATTATTATCTTTATGAGTTGTTTCAAATAAGTCGATTGGTGTTGGAAAAGAGTAGAAAGTTTCATGCTTATAGTGGTACAAAAAAGCTTGTTTTGACTGTGGCTTAGACTTTATCATGTCATGTTAGATGTTGCTTTGACCATATGCTTAGTGATTATTGTTATATCATGACTTGTTTCAAACAACTGAGATTACTTAATGTGCCTTGAAAGAATCATGTGTTGTTTTAGCATACAAAAGCATAATATTGTGGTATTCTCCTTTGATGCTTTATTTGGGTTGACTTGGCACATGCTTACACCATGTTATGACTATGAACCAGTCACCCTAGCCTCTATGATCATTTAGTTTTTGACTTGTGATATCACTTTATGCTTTGATTAATAATGTTTTGTTGCTCTGCATGATTATGGCCATTATTGCTCTCTTAGTTGGTCGCTCCCAGTTTTTTGCTAGCCTCCACCTGTATTGAGTATGAGATCTAACCGTGCATCCAACTCCCAAGAAACCAGAGTCCACTATAAATTCCTATGCATGGTGTGTTACACCATTCCAAGTATCTTCATGTGTTTATCTATCTTACAAATTAAACTTTTTGTTATGTGAAAATTAGTGATTAAAGCTCTCACGAACTTGATGGCACACTTTATTTTCTTGAACTTAATAAACTTGAACCATTGTGCCCAGCTATGTTGCTTATATGCTTGCAAATTATAAGTTGGGAGTTAGCAGAGCCATGTTGTCATGGGGAATGCTTTCAGCATTGCACTTATTCTATTCAGTTGATATCATGTTCTTTTATTTATGGATCCCGGTGGTTTGAAATAAAAGGGGAGCTTATAAGCTCATGGAGTTTGTATATGTGTTAGAGAAATGCCTATGCAGCTAGCCTAAGCCATGCCTAATCATGGTGGAAACTTGCAGCATAACCATAATGAGCTTTATGTGAAGCATCCTCAATAAAAACCTAAGAAAATAGAAAATAAAAAGATCGCTGAGATGCTCATTGTCTGTTGCCTTGTCATTTTGATATGGGATAGCTCCTGTGTCATGGGGCAAGGGGTAACCCGTTGGAGGTTCTCTATGATAAACATATACTTACTGAAAGTGCAATGTAAGTCGCCTAGAGGGGGGTGAATAGGCTTTTAAAATTCTTACGGTTTAGGATCAAGTAAATGCGGAATAAAACTAACTTTTAATTTATTGAGCACAAAACCTAACCACTAGGTTCACCTAAATGCACCAACAACCTATGCTAAGCAATACAAGCAACAAGGTGATAGAAATATATAAATACTTCAAGCATGATGGCTATCACAAAGCAAAGTGCATAAGTAAAGATCTCAGTTGAGAGATAACCGATAGACGCGAAGACGAAGATTTGTTTCCCAAAGTTCACTTCCAAAGAAGCTACGTCTATGTTTGAGAGGTGCGATGGCGCAATGCTCTCCGAACGCCACAAATGGCTCACCTCGAGGTGTGGTGGCTCGATGCTCACCCAACGCCACACAAGGACTCACCCCGGATGTGGAAGCACGCAACTCACCGATGCCACAAAAGGCTCACCAAATTCTCCCGAGTGCGCACCACAAAAGGCGGGCACTCTCTACATTATGGGACACTTGAGGATGGTCACCGAACCCGTACAAGATTGGGGCTAACTCCACAACTCAATTGGAGGCTCCCAACAACAAAGCCACAAAAGGCTACAATGCCACAAAAGGCCAACAAAGCCACAAAAGGCTACAATACCACAAGAGGTCAACAAGACCACAAAAGGTCAAACCAACCACACAACCGTCTAGGGTTCCAAGAACCCAAGAGTAACAATCCCACAAGCTTATACTCCCAAATATCCAAGGAGAACTCAAACCTGTGCAATAAATGCAATCGGCAAGTCCTTCTCTCTCAAATTCCACCAAAGCTACAAAAGCTATTGGGGTAATAAGAGAGGAAGAACACAAGAGGAGAACACAAAACTCTCCAAGATCTATATCCCAATGATTCCTTCACAAAGAATGGATTTGGCTTGGCGGATTGTAGATCTTGATCTCCTCTCTCAAATCCCTCAAAAAGATGCAAGAATCATAGGAGGGGAAAGGGAGGGGAACAAGCTCTTCAAGGTCAACAATGGAGGAGAGAGAGAAAGCCAAGAACCAAGAAAAGAGCTAGTACCCACGAAGGGGAAGAGGATCCCCTTTTAAAGGGCTCCCAGATCTGCCCGTTATGGGAAATCACGACCCTGGCCGGAACTTCTGGTGGAAGGCCAGAACTTCCGGTGGCACACAACCAACGGTCAGAAAACTGTGATGAAAGACTGAAAACACGAGCCTGGTCGGAACTTCCGCCGGTCCACCGGAACTTCCGGTGGGAGCGGAACTACCGGTGCAAATTCCGACTGAAGTTCCATCAAATATGACACTTCCAAAACAGAAGTTTACTGATCGTGAGCAGAACGAGAGGCGGATTTTTAATCAGAACTTCCGGTGGCAACTGGGCCTGAGCGGAACTTTCGGTCCCTGGCCAGAACTTCCGGCGGGGGCGGTATTACCTCCGAAACTTCCGATCCAAATTCCGTCAAATACAACAAACCAGACAGAGAGAATACAGTACGTGAGCGGAAAAGGAACCAGAACTTCCGGTGGCAAAATGCCATGAATACCATGAATATATATGTGATGTATCACAAGCTCTAGATCCTGTCATGGACAAGAACCAAATAATAACCAAGAAAGATGATGCTATGAATGCAAAGGTTTGAGCTCTCTACGAACGATGCAATCGAGACACCCTCTTGAGAGCCCCTCTTGATAGTACGGTTATCTATTCTAAACCTGGTCTCCCAACTAACAACACGATACCAGCAAAAGAGAAGCCCTATCAAGAACATACCTTTTCCTTGAGCATCCCACTTGAACTTGATGTAGACCGTCTTGTTCTTCTATAGTGGGAACACCTTTCTTGATTGATGAAGATGAAGACTTGAAAATTGCTCCCCCATACTCCATGGGGAAACCTCTTCTTTGAACTTGTCTTCATCACCCCATGATCACGAGGATGACAAGATTCAAGCATGAGATCTTCTAGAGATGGCGCATCTTGAGCTCGCCCTTCTTCATCCCTTCTTGAGGTTGATCCATATTGATGCAACTCTTTGCACTTGTCTTGATCAACCTTCAAGCTCCTTCTTTCTTCATGATTCCAATGGACACAAATCCCTTGGACATTTCTTCATCTTTCAACCTTGAGACCAACACATGGCCCAAGCGATGCCAAAGGAAAAACCTACAAGTGAAACTCAATTTACACATTAGTCCATAGAGATTGTCATTAATTACCAAAACCACACATGGGGGCATATGATGAAGGGGTTAACCTCTTGGGTGGCCCGATCTTCACGGATCTCGTGGTCAAATCGATGGGAAAGCGAGGGGAAAGGTAGAAGGTAGCGGAAGCGAACACACACCTCGCGAAGAACACGATGAACACACCCAAAACTCACACGATACAAGGCTGATTGCTCCCGAACGACGGCCACCGGTCTGATAGAATCCTCGCAAGGAAAGATCGGTCAACGTGCTCCCTCAAATCCACATCGGAGAGGGAAGAACACCTTGGGGTGGGTCTTGACAACTTGGAGACGAGACATCGAACTCCAAGGCCTTGTTCAACGATGGATGCGTGATGCAAAGTCCAATCGAGGTTGGTGACGATAGTCGGCCCCCTTGATAAAGGGGATGAGGCAAAACTAGAGATCCCACACAAGGGGGTTGTCTTTAGTCTATCATCTATGCCTCCGGGATACATGAAGGGGTGGTGGCTCTATTTATAGGCCAGCCACATAAACAGGGGTAGTTTAGGGATAAAACTAGGTTTTGGACGAGCTAGAGGGGTACATGGGCCAAAGGCCCAGCTGGCGGCGCGCAGACCCATCACGCAAGCCGGAGACTCCGGTGCAGGGGCCGGAGACTCTGGTTAGGGCCGGAGATTCCGGTCAGTCTCCGGTGTCATCTCCGGAGTGGCGTACTGACTGTCCTCGGGCGGTTGCTGGGGTCGGTCCGGAGGTAGGTCCGGAGACTCCGGTGTAGCAGGACCGGAGACTCTGGTGTAGCAGGACCGGAGACTCCGGTGTAGGCCGGAGACTCTGGTGGTTCAGTCGTGGCTTCTTCCGTCTCCTCTTCCAAGCCTCCGTCTTGTCGGGCTTGATGTTCCGGGCTTCCTCCCTTGCCTTTGTACTTGTCGGTGTGAACCTATCATGCATATGTGACGGAGTATGAAGTAGCATACCATTCAATAGGGTAGGAAGTGGGCTCGCATAGAGGAACGGATTCACCTTTGGAGTCCATGACGACTTGGCGTCAGTTGGAGACCATGATGTGGTAACGACCGTAGGTCGGGCTACATCAGCTCCCCCCTTCAAAAAGAGTCGTCCTCGACTCTACATGCTCATCACAAAGTATAAGAGGTCGAGAGACCTTATTGATCATGGGGTTCACCATATAGTCGTCCTCGAGAAGATTGACTTGACAACACTTCAACGTTCCTTCACCTTCCATGAAGCCTACAAAGCTCACAACAAAAGCAAAGCCACACTCAAAGAGTAGCCAATTCATGAATATTATTGCATGAGTCCTCAAGTAGAAGGAAGTCACCTTATCTTGTAGAGGTAGCTCGATGAAGGGTAGACATAGGTAACTCTCTTCGTTATTCTTGTCAACACATGGTTGTTATAGGTTGACGTGTATGCATTTGTACCTACACACAACAAAGACCAAGCAAAATATTTCCGTGCGTGATAGAGGACCATGTCAAATGTGGCATGTCCATTCTTATTCACAACACTATTAGCACAATACATGTATAGCAAATGGAATGCATATGCAATGTCAATGCGCATGGAAATCGTTTGAACATCCTCCAAATGTGGGAACTCAAAAACTCCATATAACATAGTAGGGTGGCACGCAAAGAAATTGACTAACATATATATCAACATCTTTGATGCAAGAATAGGAGAATTTGGCAAAAACACACGAGGAAGCATATCCAAAACAAAAGCATTATGTGTGCAAACCAACCATTGGAAAGAGAAATTGTTCAACATGTTGGATGTCACACACAAATCATCAAAAGAAGATTTCATGGGAATATGAGTATCCCAAACAAAAGCAAAAACAACTTGTTTGCAAACAAACCATATGAAAGGGAAAGTGGTCCTCATGTTTGTTGCAACAACAAGACGAGATACTTGGAAGCTCTCATGACAATACATGCTCTTAATGGCATTATGGTTGCACACAAAACATCGGAAAGGGAAATTGTTCAACAATTTTGTTGCAACAGACAAAGCATCAATATCCAATAGCAAAGAAACATGAATGTCACAAGGAGAGATAATACCATTAACATGCTTGCAAGCAAACCATAGGAAAGAACAATTTGTCAACATGAAAGATGCAAAGCATGCCAAAGGTATCAGAGCTGGGTTCGATCTTAAACTCCCTTGTGGGATGCTCTCAAGAGCTCTTTTTGTCAACTCGTGCTCAACCGAGGTTGACATGATAGTGCGGGTATCTACACACATCATACACAAAAGGAAGAACGTGTGTGCATGGTAGATATACACATCATCCATCATGACGTATCTCTTCTTATGCACATCACCATTAATGTCAATCAAGTATGAAATAGATGCATGGTGAGTATGCAAGTGGGGAACATGCTTATCATGGCAATCATCAAAATCTCCAAAAATTAAGAAAGCTATGGGGGCCATCTCATTATAACGCATATGATCAATGTTGTTGCAAGCAAAACAAGTGAAATAGCAAGCATTCATCTTATTGCAAGAAACGGTAGAAATTGAATGACTAGCGTGACAAAGCAAGTCCGAAGCAATTGGATGATACACACAAGATGCATAGCATGGCATGTTTATGTCAATGGTATCGCAATCAAACAATTCCACATGAGCAATATTATGCAAAGGCAAAGCATCAGATGGGAATATGAATGAAGCATATGTAATGTCACAAGTATCATCCATAACATGCATATCCTCACAATTCATCATGTCCACTAGTGGGATCATGGCATCATCAACACCCTTATTGTTACCTTGTTCATACCTCTCATATGAAGTGGGTGTTGTGGAAGTAGTGGCCTCCTTGTGGACGACTTCGTCTTCTTGATGTAGCCATGGCGTAGCATCCTCTTCATCCACCATGTACATATTCTCCATTCGAGGCATCATTGCTTCATGGCTTGGCGCGTCTTCATCCATGGAACCTAGCACAACATAAGAGAACACACTAGAGGTAGAGGGTAAGTTGTTAGAAATAGAAATGGTCTCACTTGACCTATCAACTACCACTCTCAACTCACTCGGTGTATCCCTCATGCCCTCAAAGTGGAAGCACTTAATCTCACATAAGGTGGAGTCACTCATCTCACTCTTGTTCTCACTCAAGTGGGCTAAGTGGCTCTCATACTCACATGTGATTGGTACCACATCATCACTCAAGCATATAGGGGTAGGCTCGGGTTCCTCAACTCCATGCTCCTCCGTTGGTGAAGGGAAAATCCCATGCTCACCATTCTTAACCTTGTCGCCTTCAAGGTTGGATGCCATAAGATGGGCATCATCGCTCTCCTCCATGGTCGAAGGGAAAATCCCATGCTCGACCGTCTTGTGTCCATCTCATAGTAGTGGTGGAAGTAGGCTCATGGTGTTATCGAGAGAGGTTCTCGGGTCGACTTCATCACATATGTGGCCTTGGCTTCCTCCATCTTGGAGTGTAGACATCCTCTTGACGAACTCAGCCAACTTGGCGAAGTAGAGGTCTTCATTTTCCTTGTTCGCGAGGTCGCGGAAGTCAAGCGTAGGCGTTGAAGCTTGATGGCGTGGAGGAAGGCTTTCTCTTGGTGCCATTGTGGTGTTGGCACGATTAGTTGAAGGTGCCCTATGATGGTGTCGACGAAGGTCATTGGCGTGCCTTGCAGATGGTTGATGTAGGTGGCGCACTTGGTCATCCATAGGATGCTCGCGACGGTGATCATTTGCCTTGGCACTCTTCTTGTGCTTGTGGTGCCTTCTTGAGCTTGCTTGAGCATTATGGTTGGTTCTCATCACGAATTCTTAGTCTTTATGGCGAAGATGCCTTTGACGATGTCTTGTATCCTATTTATGGTGTCGATGCTCATGAGAGGATGTTTGTCGATGAAGATTCTTGTTTCTTGGCACCTCTTGATGTATATGATGTTTGGAAGCCACTCTTCTTTGGATAGGAGGTGGAGCCTGGCGCCTTAGAGGTGATGGATCTTGGCTCCTTGGAGATGGTGGGGCTTGACGCCATCTAGGTGGTGGCATTTGATGCCTTGTCGATGGTGGAGCTTGACAGCTTGGAGGTGGTAGAGCTTGTCGCCTTGGAGGTGGATCATCGAAGTAGGTGGTGCCCTTTGGTGTGGCACGCTTGGCCTTGAAGGTCATGGAATCTTGATGATGTGCCTCCTCTTGCGTGGCATAGTAGGCTTCCATCTCCACGCGGTGGAGGAATTCTTCATGGCTAATGGAGGAGCCATCAAAGTCGATGAAGTTCCGTGTCCTCCATGCTCAGTGAGGCATCGTCGATGTCGCACTCAAAGTCGTCCATGCCTGGGGAGTAATTGTTGGTGTAGTACTCCATATCACCCAAGCATGTGGAGCCATTGTCGGTGTAGTGCTCCATAGTCTCCATGCATGAGGAGCCATTGTCGCTGTTGTGCTCCATCATGTCCTCTATACTTGTGGATTCGTAGTCATGGTGGCTCATAATGGATTCTTCATAGATATCATCCCCTGTTCCGGAGTCCCTAGACATGATTCACAAGACCAAGTGTTGTATATGGAAGTGGTAGTGGGTGTTGGAGATGCAACGTCAAACCTTACTTTACCTTGGAAGATCATATCGTGCAAGTGGCCACACTTGAGAGCAATAAACCAAGCAAAGTGAAGTTCACGCGGAACACCAAAACCAACTACTAACCAAAACACACACACACACACAAGGCCTATGGTGGATAGGTATGGAAAGTGGCATGCCAAGAACCAATCCAAAATCAAGATGTTGTAATGGCAAGTAAAGAACCACAATGATCACAAAGCAAACAAGTCAATCCACAAGATAGGAAATATGTACAAGGAAACACACACGGTGGGATAAATGGGACTTGTGCAACGGAGAAAGTGAGCTAAGAACCAAATTATTACATAGCAAAGACTATAAGCTTGTGTCACACAAGTACAAGGAGAGATGCTAGTTCGATTGCACAAGATTGGTGGGCTATAAGATATGCACAATAAGTACCACCTATATGATGTTCATCGAGCTTGCGCTTCCTATTCTATGAGCCACATGTGTATTTCTTTATTTTTCTCTTTTCCTTTTTTTTCTATTTTTTCTCTTTTTCTTTTCCTTTTTCTTTTTCACTTGCCTCTTCCTTGTGCCAACAACTATACAAGATAACTATATGAGATAGCGCTCACAACGGATGCTCAGAATCTACAAGGTATCAAATGTGAATAGCCCAAGCAATCATAAGAGGAACTAGTCTCAATAGGTGTTTGTTGCTCGCAAAGATAGAGGGGTTCACAAAGGAATGCAAGTGGGGAAAAGTCGCGGAATGTTATACCTTTCGTCGACGAGCTTCACCCTTTATTGTTGGATTCCACCTTGCTCATGGAATTTGGATGTTGTAGATAGCATGAACAACGTGGATGATGATGTAGAGCTCCTTCTCCTCTTCGAAACGAGCTAAATAACACCAAAATCGAGTTGAAATGCAAAAGTTATGCTCAAAACCGTGCTACAGTTTTTTTGTCTACAGGGGGGCGGATACTTCGGTCTGGGGGTCCGGAGACTCCGGTATGGAGCTCAAAAAGTCCGGAAACTCCGGTCTAGGCCGGAGACTCGGGTCCGGGAGATTCCAGAGCGTCCAGAACTCGAACGGGGCGCGTTTTAGGCGGAAAAACTCAAACCAAAACCTCAAATTGATGGGGGAAATCAAGGAATTAGGCCATGGGAAAGCAGGGGAAGGTAGATCAACAAGTTTAGCAAGTAATCCATGGATCAAAACCTACCAAAACTCACTAAAATCACAGATCGATCCAAAACACGAATTGGGGCTGTTTTTGGTGGAATTTTCGAATTTATGGGGAAAAGACCAAATCATGAGAAATCCGTGGAAACCAAAAGCTGCTGATACCAGATGATGAAGGGGTTAACCTCTTGGGTGGCCCGATCTTCATGGATCTCATGGTCAAATCGATCGGAAAGCGAGGGGAAAGAGAGAAGGTAGCGGAAGCGAACACACACCTCGCGAAGAACACGATGAACACACGCAAAACTCACACGATACAAGGCCGATTGCTGCCGAACGGCGGCCACCGGTACGATAGAATCCTCGCAAGGAAAGATCGGTCAACGTGCTCCCTCAAATCCACATCGGAGAGGGAAGAACACCTTTGGGAGGGTCTTGACAACTTGGAGACGAGACATCGAACTCCAAGGCCTTGTTCAACGATGGATGTGTGATGCAAAATCCAATCGAGGTTGGTGACGATAGTCGGTCCCCTTGATAAAGGGGATGAGGCAAAACTAGAGATTCCACACAAGTGGGTTGTCTTTAGTCTATCATCTATGTCTCCGGGATACATGAAGGGGTGGGGGCTCTATTTATAGGCTAGCCACATAAACAGGGGTAGTTTAGGGATAAAACTAGGGTTTGGACGAGCTAGAGGGGTACATGGGCCGAAGGCCTAGCTGGCGGCGCGCAGGCCCCATCATGCAGTTCGGAGACTCCGGTCAGGGCCGAAGATTCTGGTCAGTCTCCGGTGTCGTCTCCGGAGTGGCGTACTGACTGTTCTCGGGTGG
Source organism: Avena atlantica (assembly GCA_910589765.1). Lineage (NCBI taxonomy): Eukaryota > Viridiplantae > Streptophyta > Magnoliopsida > Poales > Poaceae > Avena > Avena atlantica. The sequence goes on along the minus strand of OU342734.1, from coordinate 357,177,642 downwards.
TTCGGTCCGGAGGTAGGTCCGGAGACTCCGGTGTAGCAGGACCGGAGATTCCGGTGTACGCCGGAGACTCTGGTGGTTCAGTCGTGGCTTCTTCCGTCTCCTGTTCCAAGCCTCCGTCTTGTCGGGCTTGATGTTCCGGGCTTCCTCCCTTGCCTCTGTACTTGTCGGTGTGAACCTATCATGCATATGTGATGGAGTATGAAGTAGCATACCATTCAATAGGGTAGGAAGTGGGCTCGCATAGAGGAACGGATTCACCTTTGGAGTCCATGACGACTTGGTGTAAGTTGGAGACCATCATGTGGTAACGACCGTAGGTCGGGCTACATCATCATACATGCCCTTTCACTTACAATGACAAGAACTTGCTTGTGACCAAAGTTGAGTAGCATGAGGTTCAATACTCGTACGCAAGGGGCATGAGATTTTCAACTTATGATCTGTTAAGCATATACTCATATTTGTGTCACTTTAACCTTACACTTCAAGATGCCAATTATAGGGGCAATGAGAGCTCAAAGCTAGTAAGTACCATAATTTTTGGAAGATCTTTGTAAAACTTGAAATCCCTGCTTCCCTCTATGAAGGGCCTATCTTTTTTACTTTTTTTTGAGTCCACTTTCGATATTAATGCACCGGTTAAGAGAGAATAGTTGGCATTCTTAGTTCAATGTGCATTGTCCCAAAACTTATTGATTGATTCATAATTTTGGTATTGCTTGTTCTTAAATTATTTGTATCTAGTCACCCTTATGAACTTTGAAGGAGTCCTATGCATTTATGTTTTGCTATTCCATGAAGGACAAGCTGAATACCACTCTTGCTATGTTTTCTATATGTGAAACAAACAAATGTCTTTCAATGCATTATTATTCATGATCCTTTGATTGTGTACTTTTCATGATGCAACATAGTTGCTTTGTATTATTGTTAAACTATATCTTTCATGATTATGTTAGAGTACTTTGATCCTAGCTATCAATGCTTTACAAATATCTTGATCAAGATTGTGATGGTGCATGTCACCTCAAAAATTATTCTTTTTATCAGTTACCTACTCGAGGACGAGCAGGAGTTAAGCTTGGGGCTGCTTGATACGTCGTAAACGTATCTATAATTTTTGATGCTCCATGCTTGTTTTGTATCAACTATCTTATGTTTTGTCTAAAATTTGAGGCATTTTTATACATTTTCTGGAACTAACCTATTAACAAGATGCCATAGTGTCAGTTGCATGTTTTCTGTTGTTTTTGGTTTCAGAAAAGATAGTAAAGAAATATTCTCAGAATTGGACGGAACAAAAGCAGAAGTTCCTATTTTTTTGAAACAAGACGGAGTCGAAAGCGGAGACGGAGGATATCCACGAGGTGGCCGCACCACCCCTAGGCGTGGGCCCACCCCTGTCCACGCCTAGGCATGGTGTGGGCCCCTCGGGAGGCCACCGACCTTGGTCCTTCGCCTATATAATCCCCTCGAGGCAGAAACCCTAAGTACCCAACCAGAAATCCACAGAAAAGTCTATAGCCACTGTCACCATCGTCCCTAGATCAGGAGGTATCCAGAGCTCTTCCCGGCACCCTGCCGGAGAGAGGAGATCACCCTGGAGGCCTTCTTCATCACCATGCCAGCCTCCGGTGTGATGTGTGAGTAGTTTATCCTTGGATTATGGGTCCATACAGTAGCTATATGGTAGTTTCTCCTCCTTTGTCGTATCATGTTTAGATCTTGTGAGCTCTGTTCATGATCAAGATCATCTATTTGTAATCCTAGATGTTGTGTTTGATGGGATCCGATGGATAATGAGTATTACGTCAAGATTGATTATTGATTCTATTATGTCTATGTTGTGTGTGATCTTGCATGCTCTCTATTGCTAGTAGATGCTTTGGCCAAGTAGATGCTTGTAACTCCAAGAGGGAGTATTTATGCTCGATAGTAGGTTCATGCCTCTAGTAATCTAGGGAAATGACAGAAATATCTAAGGTTGTAGATGTGCCGTTGCTACTAGGGAGAAAACAACAATCCTTTTTCCATGAGGAAATTGCATTGTTTACTTTACACACTTTGCTTAATGCAATTATCTGTTGCTTGCAACTTAATACTGGAAGGGGTTCGGATGATAACCTGAAGGTGGATTATTAGTCATAGATTCAGTTGGATTACGGTCTATGTATTATATTGTAATGCCCAAACGAATCTCATAGAGATCATCATGACATGTATATGAATTGCTATGCTTTCTCTATCCTGTCAATTTCTCAACTGCAATTTATTCACCCAACATGCTATTTATCTTATGGAAAAACACCTTTGTTGAACTGTGGATCCCGGTCAATTCCTTCCCATTGATATTCAATCTACTGCCTATTGTTTACTTTCTGCGATTCCTACAAAACAATTACTTTCTTCCATGCTATATGTTTAATCCTTTGTTTTCAGCAAACCGGTGAGATTGATAACCTCACTGTAAGTTGGGGCAAAGTATTGTGGTTGTGTTGTGCAAGTTCCAAGTTGCTAGAAATACCTTGGGAGTTTACCCTTTTCTCCTACGGGTTCGATAACCTTGGTTTTATAACCGAGGGAAACTTGATGGTGTGCTCATCATACCTTTCACTTGGAGTTCCCCAACGATATCTACATCATTTGAGCCATCAGCCGGTTGTACAAAAGCAGATTCAAACACGCGGAAAAAACTTGAAGTACCTGTTTCACCCAACAGAGCAAGTTCTATTGAATTGCATGCAGTAGCCAACGCAACCAAAATTCTGAACTGATGGAAGGGACTAGACAATATATTTCAACACTCACCCTGCGTATTTCGCTCTTTGGCCTATTGTGACGTGAGTTTGAAAAGCCGTAATATTTGTTTTTAATTTTTTCGTTGGCTAGGATTTGATCCTAGGACCTCCTGCTCTGATACCATATTGAATTGCATGCACTAGCCAACGCAACCAAAAGTTCGAACTGATGGAAAGGGCTAGACAATATATTTCAACAAGTATGATGAATAAGACCACATAGCTGTGATAGCCACGTCGGATAGGCCCTGTAGAGGAAGGATATAGGATGTTCATCAGCTCAAAAGCTTGTATCTGAGAGGCAAATCGACCAGCAGGAGATTCAAAATAGAAAGAAAAAACTAGAGGAGAAGGAGAAGTACCAGTCGATTCTTCAACCAGAGGAGCAATGAATACGCCCACAGAGCAGCAACAACCCGGCGGGATAGGCCACCGCTCCGCGGCACGGAGAGCACGCACGTATTCCTCAACTCCTTTCGGCAAAATTAGTTTTGAAATTTTTAATTTGAATTGTTAAATAGAAAATATTACTTAAATTGAAAATTTTAAAGTACAAAAAATTAAAATGATTTCATAATTTATTTGAACCCTATTACTGTGCAGATTCAACACTTATATTTTGGTGTTGCCAAAAAGACATGTGCGATAAAAAATATGTTTTATATTTGTTTAATTATCTACTAATAATTAGAAGTTTTTTTTCACGTTTTATCAAACAAAAATCCTTATTTACAAACCTATTTGCAACTCTCCCACCCTCCTCTCCCTCCGGCGATAAAAGCCAATTTCAAGTCTATATGCAACTCATATTAAAAATAAAAACTTCTCAACCGCAAACCTACTTACACCTCTAAAACCTCCCCTCCCCCGAGAAAAGATAGTTTCAAGTGGACATGGAACTCATTGGTATCCCGAGAAAAAAGCTAGTTTCAAGTCCACATGCAACTCGTATGAAAAGCAAAAATTCTCAGTTACAAACCTACTTGCAACTCTCCCGCCCCTTCCCCCGAGAAAAGCCAGTTTCAAGTGGACATGCAACTCGTTGGGATTCGGAGAAAAAAATGCTAGTTCCAAGTTTATATGCAACTCATATGAAAAGCAAAAATTCTCAGTTACAAACCTACTTGCAACTATCCGCCCACCCTCCCCACCGAGAAAAGCCAGTTTCAACTCCACATGCAACTCATATCAAAAGCAAAAAAATCTCAGTTACAAAAATGTACTTGCAACTCTCCCACCCCCTCTCCTTCCCTCGGTAAAATCTAGTTTCAAGTCAACATGCAACTCGCATAAAAAAAGCAAAAATACTCATTTACAAACCTAGTTGCAACTCTACCACCCACCCTCCCCTCCTCCCAAGAAAATCTAGTTTCAATTACACATGTAACTCATTGGGATCCCGATAAAAATCTAGTTTCAAGTCCACATGCAACTCATATGAAAAGCAAAAATCATTAGTTACAACTCTACTTGCAACTTGCCTACCCGCCCTCCCCTTCCACCGAGAAAAGCTAGTTTCAACTGGACATGCAACTCATTTTGATCCGGATAAAAAAGCTAGTTTGTAACATCCCAGGGTTAGCACCTAGAATTATAGAGGACACAGGTTCGTGCATTGCACTCATGCATAAGAAAATCCGGGACATTTTCGCGCAAAACGAAAAGAGCTATAGAGGGATCGAGATCTCTCTTGTACTGATGGAAACTTCGGAGCAGGTGCGCTAGATTGCGACATGACCTTTATAGAATTCCTTGTTTAGGGGAAAAGTTGCTCAAGCATGTAATTGAATTTCAAATATGAAATTCAAATGAATTTATAAAATTCACAAATGGAAATTAGAAACACTTAATAACTTGAATTGAAGTGATTACAAAAGAAAATGATATAAGAAGATTTCTTTATTAATATATATATATATACATATAGTATTACATTGATCTTTTACAATAAATGAATAAAAGTAAAGTATCAGGAATTACATTACTGAAATAAATAAAAGAGCTCTTTATTACAACAAAATAAATATGACATTGTCAAGAATTGTAAAAGAAAAAGGAAATAAGTAAAATTTATTAAATAAGATACAAATCCTTACAAGTTTCAACTAACAAAGAGAAAAATGAACTTTATTACATTAATAAAAGAATACAATATTATTTACAATATTTAAGAATCAAATAAAGTTGTAAAAGAATAAAAAAGAAAACCTAAAATATTTCCCTAGTTGGTCCTATGTCTTCTGTTCTTCAACTCTCCTTATTCTTCACCCTGCAAAACAAAAAAAAATAGAACAAAAAGACAAGGAAGAAACAGAATGGAGACTTGGGTAAAGTATTGTTCTCAAACAAACAGTGTAGTGCACTGTTATTATCATCACTGAACTAATTGAAGAAGGGGACAATTTCCACCAATGTAGTATCTGATCTTTATCAGTTTATTGCCTCGGTCCTACATCATTGGCATTAAAATTATGGGGCGAGTTTCACCATTTTTAGTACCAAGAAATAGTCTGAATAGGATAATACCCAAATCAGCCGAAGTGATCCATAGGCACAAGTTTCAAGGGTTGAAACTTGCACCACATCAGGCCCACTTGACAGCAGCATTGTCATAACATGCAAGTAATGTGTTGTCAACACAGGAAGCTTCACTTGGAACACAAAGGAGAGAGCACTGTTGTAGCACTCACTAGTAGCACTAGATAGCACAACACCCATTCTTTTATCTCCTTTCTGTTTATCACACCTCAAGAACAGATTGCTCTCATAGCACCACAAGAGCCACCTAGATCCCCACCACACCACTTGTACCATGGTTGCTTCGAAAAGCCCTCTAATGGCAAGGACAAGGTGGAGAAAGCCAGGCTATAGCTGTTGTAGTGGGTGGAATAGTAAAAGGAAAGGGGAGCAGGATATCAAGATACAACAGCAACTGATCAAGGTCCAACAATAGAACAAGCTCCAGGAAGCCAAGGTAGAGTAGTAGAAACTTTGGAATAGAAGTAGTGTAGTCATATCTGTTTATATCAGCACCAGAGACTAAGAAAAGGAATTTTTAGAGAAAGATTTTCTCAGTTTTGCAAAGAAATGCTTTGCAAAATCATCATAGAAATCTTGAGGTCAACATAGTAATTTTTTCCATAAAATGGTCTTAGCCTTAGCATCATAGACATGGATGCTTTCCAAATATTTCCATCATTTAATCAAAGAAAGGATGGTCCCATCTAGTACATCCAAACAGATAGCAGCAAATCATGCCACCTGAAGGATTGTTGTGCACCTTCCAAAAGGAGGCACCACAGCAAGAACCTCCATGTAGCAGAAGCCATCAGAGGGATCTAAATAAATATTCTGATAACCAGATCCAAACTAGTCTGTAACTAGCAGATTTCTAGAAGATAAAAGAGGCCAATAGAACCACCCAAACACTTATCTACTCATAGCAAGTCATGTTACATTATACCTGATGATGTGCACACTCCAAGATGGAGGCTCCACAGCATCTAGGCCTGCTTAATATAGTTGTCAACAGATGATACATCAAGTTCCTTTCAACTTAAAAGGGACATATTATCTCTGCAAGAATGCAGGGTAACAACTTTAATCATTTTCCTAGTCCATTAACTAGGAATCATCCAAACCTTCCATTATCTTGTTAATAGGGCCAATTCCAAAACTCATCATAAAGGGAATCTTCTAAAAAGAAACAATCATCTCATTTTCCTAGTAGAGACTATAGGAATCAAGATTCTTATCCAGTTCCCACTGGTAGTGTTAACAGGGACTAGATAGTCGCAAGCAATTTTCCTGAAATTATGGATAAAACATTACATTCCTTTACTGCTCAATTGGACAGCTCTAGATCCATTGGTTTATTATTGGAGAAAAATGCTAAGTTATCACTACCAGTCATCACACAAATTCATACTTCCAGAACTTGACGGTAATAAAGCCAACACCATCATCCAGTAGCACATTTTGATTATCAACATTCAGGATCAAATTACAGGAGCATATATATTAGTCCAATAAAAGAACAATAGTAGATGTACCAAAACCAAGTTAAGCCACTAATACTTATTCTTAACATGAACAAAATCTCATCACTAAACCACTAAGTTGAATTAACATTAGTTCTAGAATAGAATATTACTAAAACTTGATTCAAACCAAAGGTTTGAATTTAAATATTCATTTACCTATTACCTCTTAGCTATCAGCAAATACCAAAGGAATAATACCAAGCCGAGCTATGAATCAAGTCACAACAGTACGTGCTCTATTTTTACAGACAACAATAGTACATGTATTAAATCAAGTGGAGGCATTAAGCATTTAATCAACCAAATTCAACTACACTGCCAAACATACCACTCTGATCAATTGGACTTTGCTCAAGAGTTAAATTCTTATTTCCTGGACTTAGTCAATCACAAGGTGATGAGAGGATTCAGAGAGGGAGAAGGCAATGAAGAGGGGAGGACTAACCGAGTTGAGTAGCTCGGGAACGCCTGGGACAGGGGTTGCAGATGCTTGATGTCCCACTGGTGTAAAAGAAAGAAGCATTCCCAATCGCATCACCACTGTCCACCATGATCGCAAGGCTCTATGGCAACGGTCTGAGGGCGCAGGGATTGCGCCGCGGCACCATCCCTCCGGAGTCAGGTATTTGAGAGGGCGAGATAGTTAGAGAGGGGCCCGCGTTCTTCCACGAGCAGCAACCGGAGGCTCCGTCGCGGGAACCACATCGAGACCTTGAGCCATGGCGGCTAGGGTTTCAGTCAGGCGTGAGCGGGGTCACGACTGAAACAAATCAACCGAGAGAAACGAAGAGGAGGCCGCGATAGGCCAGCGACAGCACACGACAGCAGCCGATGGCATGGATTTGGCCGGCGTTGGGCAGGTAGGCACCGGCGGTGGCGTGTGCGGTAGGAGCAGATGAACGGGGAAGAGCAGAGGTGTGTGTGTGTAGTGAGGGGTGGGCCAGGGGTGAAAATCCTAGCATGGTCCAGTTGGGCCAGGCCAGCCCACGTACCCAACCAAACGGCCCAAGTTGATTAGGTTTAGAAATAAAATAAAAAATGAATTATTAAAATAACCTCCAAACATTTTTAGCTATAGAAAATTATAGAAAAATCCTAAAAATACATATGATATATCAAAATGACAACAAAAATAATATCTACCTAATAAAAATATAATTTTAAGTGTTTAAAATAAATTTAAAGTAAAATAATTATTAACACCATTAAATCTTAAATGAAATTTTATAAAATAAAACAAAAAACCTAAAAATAAATAAATAATCATTTTTGTGTATCAAAATAACTCTATTATTTTATAAAAATACTCACTTAGATTTTTCAAATAAAACATAAAGCAAATATTTAAAGACACTTAATTCTTTGATGAATTTTATAAAAAATAAAGGAAATACTTAAAAATAAATAAAATTCATTTTTTAGGTCTTGAATAAATATATTACACTAGAAAAATATTAAATATATTATTAGGAAAGTCTTTAATATTTTAAATAATAAATCCTTACCTAATACCTATTTTGTGAATTCTTTAAAAACAATTCTTAAGGAAGAAATAATCACAATTCTTATAAAACCTTGAGCAATTAGTGTCTTAGTACTAATTCCAAACCCATAACTTGAATTCATAATCAAACTTAAGTATAACTTTTAACTTTAAAATATTCTTTTAAAAATCTTATTAAGAATCCTTTTAAATAAACATTGGGTATCACCCATTTATATAATATGGTGAATAATCATTATATCTTAACCACTATTAACATGACTTTAAATTCTAACAAATTACTAATACCATCTAATTATGATTCCATTAAATAAATACATATTCCTTTCATAATAGCAAAACTAATTTAATCTAATCATTCACTTAAATAGAAAGTGAATAATTCCACACCTTAGTTATACCTATCATAAATCTAAAACTTGGGAATAATTAAAACATATTACATCTTAAGTTTACTTACCCTTTTAAAGTTAATTTTAGTCTCAAAGTTTATAAACATCAGGTCTAATACACTACTTATGTTTTTATAGTTAACTTTTGTCTATTTCAATTAAGACATAATGCATCTCAAGTCCAAACTAATCAATCAAATACCAGAAGGCATTGATCACATTTTATTAACAATGAAGATTTCTTAATCATTATAAAGGAAATCTTTTCTTCAAATGTTATTCTTTTTGCCACTTCAAATAACAATCTTATAATAAGTTCTTCAACTCTTAACAACTCAATCCCAAGGACTTTTATTAGTCACCACATGACAATTCACCATAATCACACCATCTTATACTTTACTTACATATTTTGGATTGGTAACACTTAGGTTCCTTATAAAGGTCATTACTTGTAAAGTAAAATTTGAAGATAAACCAACTCTGAAAAGAATCACTTGAATTCACTTCACTCAAAGTATTGGGGATTCAATTTGGGAGTTTTACAAAAATGCATAGCATTACTTATGCATAACTGCATATTGCTTCTTTAAACATTAGTCCTTACCGGACCAATGATGCAGATTTCAAATATTGGATCTTATGTCATCTCGAAGACCGTGAGTGCATAATCTTGCAATCACAAAAGGCAAGTTCACACTTGCTCATGTCCTTTGATTATTTTTTGTAAAGTATTTTACAAATCCAGTGTTGTCATCACCTGCATTTGAAAAGGGTCAGAAAACACTATTTTCATAATAATATGATTATAGGTTATTTACCATGAGGTAATAACCTACTATGAAAGTTCCGGTGGTAAAGGAACATATTATCTAGGACTTAACAACCAATGTCTCCAGTGATTCTTGCACCGTATATCACACGTTAACCATGAGATTTTGGAATGGGACGGAGAAGTCAGCTGTATCTTCTTCCTCTCGCATGTAGCCGGATGTGCAGGTCGTGGCTGTTATCACTCATAGCGTGCATATTAATTGGTAATTCCTAGAGGATATGCAGCATATGGGTGGGAACCCTCAACGTCCCATGATAGTTCTGGCATCTAACGGTTTGTACAAACCATTGTCGTAATTCAATATGTGGGCATGGTGTACACCAAGGATACATGCGAGGTCGCGAAGGGGGCAGTGATTGGCTTGGATCATCTTCTGGGCCCCACACCATAGGAAGTGTGGACGGGAAAGATCGCCCGGTTGTGCAACAAGGATTTGATCTCTCATGGGAAAAGTAACGCACCTCTGCAGAGTGTAAGAACTGTAACTTGTTACTCCATGTTCCGAGAAGGAGCTGCGAACGCTGCGGGAAAGGAACCCCATGAAGGTTCTGGTAAACCTGTGAAGGCTGACGAACATAGCTTTTTATAATAAAAGCAACCTTTGAAGAAATGTTTATGAAAACTTGCATTGCCTACGACCTATGGTCTGTGGTTGTAGTTATAGTGCATCAAACACTCTCTTTTTTAGTGAACTTGCTGAGTACGCTCGTACTCAACGTATCTTCTTAACCCTTGCTAGATTCTAAAGCCAGTACAGACGATGACTACATCAAGTCATACTCCTAGAATCATCATCAAAAGCTAAAGCTCTTCAATGAAGTCAAGAAAGTCAACATATACAGCAACTCAAGTGAAGATGAAGTCGCTGATTAGATAATAATAGAATCTCTAGCCATAGAACCTATTTCTGTAGTGTATTGCAATAGCAGCAATGCCAGACCATTAGTTAAGATATTAATCTTAATAGTATTATAGTTTTGGAGTTGTTTATTTTTGATTCTTCTTTGTAAGAAGTTTCTTTCTCTCTCTTTAACCTAGACTGTTCTCTAGATCTTGTGTAAAGAGTTGAGTTGTAACCTATAGTCATGTCTTGGACCTGCTGTGTTTCTATTGTACCACTCTGAGGGATGTAATACTAGTGAATGGTGTTTCATTGGTGTTATGTATACGACTATAGTGTACTACATCATGCAGTGGTATGCTGGGTCACCACATAGTTTCAACTCCACATGCAACTCATATGAAAAGCAAAATTACTCAGTTACAAACCTACTTGCAACTCTCCCACCGGCCATCCCTACCAAGAAAAAACCAGTTTCAAGTGGAAATGCGAATCATTGGGATCCCGAAAAAAAGCTAGTTTCAACTCCACATGCAACTCGTATCAAAAGCAAAAAAAATCTCAGTTACAAACCTACTTCCAACTCTCCCACCCCCTACCCTCCCCCCAATAAAAAGCCAGTTTCAAGTCAGCATGCTTGTTTGATGAAAAAATAAAAAAAAATGCTCATTTACAAGCATACTTGCAACTCTACCACCTACCCCCTCCCCTCCCCCGAGAAAAACAAGTTTCAAGTTGACATGCAACTCATTGGGATCCCGAGAAAAAAATTTCAACTCCACGTGAAACTTGTATGAAAGCAAAAATCTTCAGTTGCAAACCTGCTTGCAACTGTCACACCCGCCCTCCCCTTTCACCGAGAAAAGCTAGTTTCAAGTGGACATATGCAACTCATTTGGATTCGAAGAAAAAAAGCTAGTTTCAAGTCCACATGTAGATCATATGAAAACTTAAAAATACTCTATTACAAACCTACTTGCAACTCTCCCACCCACCCTCCTGATGTCTACGCACTTCTATTCTTGTAGACAGTTGTTGGGCCTCCAAGTGCAGAGGTTTGTAGAACAGCAGCAAGTTTCCCTTAAGTGGATTACCCAAGGTTTATCGAACTCAGGGAGGAAGTGGTCAAAGGTATCCCTCTCAAGAAACCCTGCAATCAAGATACAAGAAGTCTCTTGTGTCCCCAACACACCCAATACACTTGTCGGGTGTATAGGTGCACTAGTTCGGCGAAGAGATAGTGAAATACAAATGGTATGGATGATAAACGATGCCAGAAAAGAGCTTTTGACGGGGAGGAAAAGGTTAAAGCCCTCCTACATATCCCCAGTGCGGTGACCCAGCATACCACTGCATGATTTAGTACACTATAGTCGTTGACATAACACCAATGAAACACCGTTCACTAGTATTACATCCCTCAGAGTAGTACAACAGAAACACAACAGGTCCAAGACATGACTATAGGTTACAACTCAACTCTTTACACAAGATCCAGAGAACACTCTAGGTTAAGGAGAGATAAAGAAACTTCTTACATAGAAGAATCAGAAATAAACAACTCATAACTATTATGCTAATAAAATTAGCATCTAACTATTTGGCTTGTGTTCCTGCTATTGCAGTACTCTACAGAAGTAGGTTCTATGGCTAGAGATTCTATTCTTATCTAATTCGTAACTTTGTCTTCACTTGAGTTGATGTATATGTTGACTTCCTTGATTTCATTGAAGAGCTTTAGCTTTTAATGATGATTCCTGAAGCATAACTTGATGTAGACGTCATCCATACTGGCTTTAGAACCTAGCAAGGGTTTAGAAGATACTTTGAGTACGAGCGTACTCAGCAAGTTCACTAGAAAAGGAGTGTTTGATGCACTATATCTACGGCCACAGACCATAGGTCGTAGGCAATGTAGGTTTTTGTAAACATTTCTTCAAAGGTTGCTTTTATTCTGAAAAACTATGTCCGTCAGCCTTCACGGGTTTACCAGAACCTTCATGGGGTTCCTTTCCCGCTGCGTTCGCAGCTCCTTTCCGGAATAGGGAGTAACAAGTTACAGTTCTTACACTCTGCAGAGGTGCGTCACTTTACCCATGAGAGACCTTAGGCTTTGTTGCACGGCCGGGATTATGTTCCCGTTCGAACTTCCTTGGTTTGAGGCCCAACCTAAGATCCAAGCCAATCACTGCCTTCTCCGCGACCCCGCATGTCTCCTTGGTGTATGCCACGCCCACCTATTGAGTTACGGCAATAGGCAATACAGACCGTTCAGATGCCGAAACTATCGTGGGACGTTGAGGGCTCCCACCCATATGCTACATATCCTCTACGAATTACCAATTAATATGCACGCTACAAGTGATAACATCCACGACCCGCACATCCGGCTCCATGCGAGAGGGGAAAGATACAGCTGACTTCTCCGTCCCATTCCAAATCTCATGGTCAACGCGTAATATACGGCGCGAGAATCACTGGCGACATTGGTTGTTAAGTCCTAGATAATATGTTCCTTTACCACCGGAACTCTTATAGTAGGTTATTACCTCATGGTAAATAACCTATAATCACATTATTATGAAAATAGTGTTTTCTGACCTTTTTCAAATGCAGGTGATGAAAATACTGGATTTGCAAAATACTTTATAGAAAATAATCAAAGGACATGTGCAAGTGTGAACTTGCCTTTTGTGATTGCAAGATTATGCACTCATGGTCTTCAACATAATATAAAAGATCCAATATCTGAAATCGGCATCATTGGTCCGGTAAGGACTAATGTTTAAAGAAGCAAGATGTTACTATGCATAAGTAATGTAATGCATTTTCGTAAACTCGAATCCCGGGAATAGCGTTGATCTAGGGTTTGGAAACTGGAAATGGTTACTTTATAATGTGTTGTCCTTTTTATATAAGTTTCATACTTGTGCTTCTTATTAAGGCTTCTGAGTATGTGTGAAACAATATGTAAGCATAACAAGTAGCATACCATAATAAGACATATAAGTGTGGAAGGTTCTTAAAGACTGTGTATACCAGGTTTGATCATCATTTAGAGCCTTTAGAGGAATGCTTATGTTTTACTTTATAATGTATCTTAAAAGAATAACTTTTGAAGAAAATCTTACTTAGCTAAGGACAAGTATTTAAGCCTTTAAGTTAACCTTATGATATGTTCTTTCTAGTTATAGTCTTTAAATAAGAAAGAATTACTTAATTTGAATAATGACAACATTAGTATTTGAGACTTATCTATCTTGGTTTTTAACTTGGTTGGTTTGGTATTAAGATACTTTTATAAATTAATTATAACATACCAAAGTTAACTATAAAGCATATAATAAAGTCTTTAGCATTATTTAAAGTATTATAGACTAAAGTTAACTTTAAAGACATGGATGGACTTAAGGTATTATGCTTATAATATTTGTAGCTTATTTACTTTATAATGTTTTCTTCATAGTTAATTAGGAAGGATTATATTTTTATTTGGTAGTGGTTTCTTTACATTGTAAATGTATTAAGGGATATATTTCCCTGATAAGGATGTGGTTACGGTTTGTGAATAAGTAAACAATATTATTTACTACTTATGAAATCATTATAGTGTTTTGATTTGTTTATAAACTTGTGATTAAAGTAAAGGAATGGGTTTTATCTCATTACAATTATTCTTGGAGATTTTAGATTGGATAAGGATCCTTTTATAAAATAACCTACACTTATGGTTGAATGATAATTCAATATAATTTCATTTTTTAAATGTGTTGAACCATTTTAACTTCATAAAATTAGTATTTAAGGCTAATACTATTTATTAAACTTAATTGGTTAATTTAAGAAATATTAACAAATTTTATTTGACATTATATGAATTATCAATTAAAGAAATAGGTTTAGATTCAAGTTATGAAAGTGTTTATCTTTTTATTTAACTCAAAAGTGGAATATTATATTTTTAGCATATAGGTATTATTTTTGTGATCATTTTGGTATATTACACTTATTTTTGTGATTTAAAAATAATAAGATATGATTTTTATAATACTTATTACTTTATAAAGACTTAATAAATAACAAATATTTAATTAAGAGGAATAATAATGCATGATTATAGTTTTAAATTATAATTCTTATTTTTCTAAGATTTTTGGTATTTTATTTATATTTTTAACATTTACCATTATTAAATTATGAATTATCAAAGTTTTATTACTTATAAAACTTTTATTAAATAATATTTATTTGAATAATCATCATAATAATATTTGATAATAGTTTTAAGTTGTAGATTTTATTTTTTTCAACATTTTCATATATTATATGTATTTTTCTGATTTATAAAACAAAAGATATCAAATTTACAAAATTTAATGATTTCAGGAATTTTTAATTAAATAACTAAATGTGTTTATTAGGTCATGCTGATGTCAGCATGAAGTGAGGGGTTTTCTCACCAGAGCTAATCCTACCCCAGTCACTGACTGGTGGGACCTATGCCATGTCATATCTAAGGTGTTTATTTATTACAGAAAATATTAACAAATTTCTAAAATAGAATTATGACATCAGCATGATGTCACGCTGACATCATCCCTGGATGATCCTCAGATCATGATTCGATCTTCGGATTGAGAGCACGCGATCAAATTTAGTTGGTTGTGTTCGATTCAGTGCTCCATGCTGAGCCTCACAGTGGTTGCGCCGCTCAGAAATGGTCACCGAAGTTGCTCCGGCGACGACCTAATGCGGTGGCCGACGGTGGTGCACGACACGATGAGGATTTACAGCGAGATAAAGTGATTGGAGGATACAGGAATATCCAGGAGCTCGCCATGATGATGATGGAGAGATCAAGAAGGTGTGGGAAGGCGTGCCAACGGCGAATCAACGAAAATGGCCACGGCGGCCGATGGAGGACGACGCTCGATTCCGCATGATTTACAGCGCGCCAGATCTCGTGCTTGGTCCTATGGGACCAAGGGCACGACGGAGCTTCCAACGGTGGCTTCTGCGAGTCAAGGGGTGGTCGAACATGGCCGGAACGACGAACACCGACGAGCTGGGGTTTCGATCAGAGAGGAACTCGAGAGAGAGAGAGGGGGGTTTTAGAGGGGGAAATGGGGATGAGGACGAGCGGGGAAGTCATGATGGCGATCTTATGTCCACCCCGAGTGTTGGCGGCGATCATCACGGCGCACGGCGATGATGGACGGCATCGGCTACCTCCACCGAGCAGCTTCCAGTAGACGAGGAAGACGACGAAGGTTGTTCTGCGGATAAACCCCTGCGACGTTTCAAGGTTCAACCCGCAGTCCCATGCTGATCCACTCGTCAGGCAGAGAGAAAGCTATGTCGGGCTGGTTGTTGGGCTGCTACTGGGCTGCGGTTGGGTTGTTGTGGTTGCTCGTGGGCGATGGTTAATAAAGAGGGGTAATGGGCTGCGGCCTGGTTATAGCTTTTTTCTTCACTGTTTCCTTTTCTCTTTTCTGTTTTATTTTCAGATTTGTGTTTGCATATTTGATTTGAATTTATTTATAGAATTGTATTTGTTGAATACTTGCAGCAATAATGAATGTATTTAAAGTCATTTTGTGAACTTTTATTATATATTGTTTAGAGTTTCTTTATTTTCTTTTTATAGATACTTTTCCTATTATTATTTGTGAGGGCCTTTAATATGAATTTAATTGGGAAAAACCATAAACTTATTATAGAATGCATTACTACTATCTAATGGGATTTTATTCTCATTAATACATAATATTAAGGCAACTTTTATATTTAGTGATCCTTCATAAGTATTTGATACATACAGTTCTGAGTACTAATAGGGTTTATTTTTATGTATTTAATCACATAGTAAAATATAGGGTGGTTTATAATTATGGTATTCCTACTTATTTCGTACTCATATGGAATAAATGGTTAGAGAGATGGATCAAAGACTTTGTTTAATGAATATAGATAGAATATTTATGAGATGTTGATAAGAAAACTCATTAATAATTTTAGGGTTCTGAATTGTAATTTCTTACCCTAGGGTTTAGGGTTCTTAATTTACTTATAATCTTTTGTTGATGTGAATAAAGATGAATGGCTAAACATATAGTCTTTATGTTTGTGTTCATTATGGATATCACCTTTTAAATTAAAATAGTGGAATTGTTTTCTAGGCTAATTTATGAGACAGAATTGATAAAGATAGTTCTTAAGCACATGTGATCATGATAGTTGGAAATGAGAAAGATGTGCTTAAGTGATTTGCTATAGAAAAATATTCCTATGAAGCTACTCGTCTTCTTTATTTTTTGATTACCTTCCTCACGTATGTATAAGACCGAATCCATTCTTTTTCGAAATCGATTTTGAAAAAGAACTACAAATCCTTAAATTTTCGAGGAATCCTTCATCAGTGGTTGTGAATGACTGGGTCTTGCACCATGTGACGGACTTTCATCCTTCTTCTTATGCACTTGCTACTCAGTAAACCTCTTTTAAGAAAGACCAAGCTGAACCCGGACTAGGTATAAGATATCAATCAGATGAAATGGATACTATGTTTGGTTAAAGATTTAGGGTTTAATGTTTTCCAAGAATTCCTATCTTCCATAATTCACCATCCTGGACTGTTAATTAAGGAATTCCTTTCCTAGATATATTACTTCTTTATATCCATCATTATTCGTGTAATTTTATTTATAAACATAATAAGCTTGACACTAAAGCTTTTTATAATTTTCTACTATCTATACTTGGCTATATCAACTACTCTACTGCTGATAATCTCCAATCCAACAAGTGGTTACTTCTAACTCCACTCATACCCTTTCTAAATCATCCATCACTATTACCACTCCAGTAGAGGTATATATCAAGTTCCACTCTCCTCAAGTGATTAGTATTTCCCAAGAGGAAAATACTACTTTTATAATCCAATGTGCTCTAGCATTATGTTAATTATACTATCTTGTCTCTTCTTAACTCTAGTAACAAATACTCCAACCTCACATTATATTAATGTGACCTGTAATGGCTAACCTAGGATAATATATCTATACTATGCTTCAATCATGTTTTATCCACGAATGTCACTTATACATGGTATAATCATTCAATATTGGTGAGTAAGGCATGATCATTATAATCCCTTGATTCTTTATGGTTCAGGTTTCCAGTTGGCTAAACAAGGCTTCATCAATACAACCTTACAATTGTATTGAAATTATCTTCTTAGTATATCTATTGGATTAAGGAATGTTATTCATGGATTATGCTTACTTAATCCAATAATATTACTCCTTGGTATCTATCTTCAGGATTCATCCTTGTAATCTTCTTTGTTACCATATTGTTTTGATTTCCTTCAATCACTCCCATCCTATAGATGATATCTAATACTAGCATTACCATCTACCTCTTCTTACTTCATTCTCTAAGGACTCAGAGTGATTGCTATGATAAGGAAAAAAGTTGATAGGTCAAGAATTGATAGGTTAAGAATTGGTGAATCAATAGTTGATTACTCAACATTGATGAACAACAATATATTGAGATAGGGTTCCATAAGGATTGATATGGAAATAAATATATATGGTGCATGATCTTGACTTGGTTTCTTTCTTACTCAATCACATTAAAGAGTTAAGGTTTAGATATTACCATGATCCTCATGGGATAAGTAGACGAGATTAAGATAGATCAAGATTTAGTTGTTACATTCTTGTTACTTGAATCATATTCATAGTTTGGTATTCATGGTTATTGAAATGAATACCATGGAATGATCACATAAGGATCAATTTACAATCATTTATCAATGTGTAATGGTTTAGTTACATTATATTTGATCTACCCTTAGATCAAATTACCATTACCCAAAATAATGCGTTTAGCAAAGGTCATATTTAAACTTATCATAGTCAACCTGATGATCTACTTCAATTTCATCAAGTTGAGAGAAGCTTCAATCACTTTGACAAGTTTTGTTCAAAAGCGCGAAAATTATTCGGATTTTCTATGCATGAATGCAATGCACACATCTGTGTTCAGCTTATTTCTAAGATCTAATGCTGGGATGTTACACCCGGCAACGGCCCCAGAAAATACTTTGATGGCGTGGAAGAGACTAAAGCAAGCAAACATGTAACAAATCTAATTGTGAATGGTGTTTTAATGCTTAGAAACAAGGCTTAGGGATCATATTTTTACTAGTGAACACTCTCAATAAATATATTATCTTCATGATACTACTCTTAACTACTCTCTAGTTGGACACTCTAATCCATTTTAGGGCTATAACAGCACTCCTCAAAGTCCGCATTCCCCATCTAGATAACCCCACACTGTCACCTTGAGCACTAGATGGTTCCAACAAACACCATAATTTCATAAAGCCATCCAACTCAAAATATACTCATGATAAAGATTTATGAACTCTAGCCTAAGTGCCACCATGGCGTGCACGCTGTCACTTTCACACATGTAACATCCCAGCATTAGATCTTAGAAATAGGCTAAACTCAGATGTGTGCATTGCATTCATGCATAGAAAATCCAAATAATTTTCGCGCTTTTGATTAAAACTTGTCAAAGTGATTGAAGCTTCTCTCAACTTGATGGGATTGAAGTAGATCATCAAGTTGATTGCGATAAGTTTCAATATGACCTTTGTTAAAACCATATTTTAGGTAAATGAGATTTGATCTAAGGGTAGAACAAATGTAATAAAATTAAACCACAACACATTGTTTAATGAATAATATCTGATCTTTAAGAGATCATATCATAGTATTCTTTACAACAACTCCTGAATACTAAGTTAAGAATACAACTCAAGTAACAAGAATTTAATAACTAAATCTTGACCTATTTTATCCTTATCTATTTATACCATGAGCATCATGGTAATACTTCCACCTAACTCTTTAGTTATAGGGAGTAGGAAGGAAACCAATTCACGACCCTTCACCACATATATTTCTTTCCATACCAATCTTTATTATCTCTTTTAAACCAGATTCTAATATCCATTATTCATCAATGTTGAGTAATCAACTATTGATCTATCAAGTCTTAGCCTATCAATTCTTGATCTATTAACTCTTGTTCTTATCATGGCATTCATTCAAAAGCCTTTATAGAAGGAAGTAACAAGAGGTAAGTGGTAGTGTTAGATTTAGATATCATCTATAGGATGGGAGAGTTTGAAGAGAATGAAACTATTATGATAATTGATGGAGTTAACTCACTCCTTAATGGATAGAAGAGTTATCTGGAATATATATTTATATGGTAACAAAGAAGATTACAAGGATGAATATTGAAGATAGTTACCAGGAGTAATCCTATTGGATCAAGTAGGTATAGTCAATGAATAATATCTTCTAGTCATTAAGAGATACTAAGAAGATAATTATGATACAACTATAATGTTGTATTGATAAAAGCCTTGATTAGCCAACTAAAAACCTAAGCCATAAATGATCAAAGGATTATAATGATCATGCTCAAGTCACTAAGAGTGAATGATTATATCATGTATAAGTGACATTGGTGGATATAACATGATTAAACCCTAGTATGGATATGTTATCCTAGGTTAGTCATGATAAGTCGTAATGGTATAATGAGAAGTTGGTGTATGAGTTACTGGAGATAAGTAGGATAAGATAGTATGATTAAGCTGAAGCTAGAGTAGCATGGAGTTATTGAAGTAGTATTATTCCTCTTAAAGGATAGTAGGCTTTGGAGGAAAGTAGAATTGGATATATAAATCTGTTGGAGTAATATTAGTGATGGATGATAAAGGAAGTGTATGAAATGAGTTAAAAGTAACTACTTAATGGATTAGAGGTTATCATTAGTGGAGTTGTGGATATAACCAAGTATAGATATGAAAAGATTATGAAAAGCTTTAGTGACAGGCTTCTGAGATTTGTAAGTGAGATTACAAAGTAATTTATGAAGTAAGAGAGTAATCATTCAAATGGATTTGGAGTCAATGAGGAAAGTATTTAGAGCTTTAGTGTCAAGATCATTGGATTTACAAATGGATTTAGGAGGATAAATTATTGATAAGAATATTCTTGTGAAGTGAAGCTCATCATGTTAACACGTGATGATGAATATGAAGATGTAGTATATCTAGGAAAGGAATTCCTTAATTAGAAGTCAAGAATTGTGAATTATGGAAGATAGGAATTATTGGTAAACACTCAACCTTAATTCTATAACCAAATTTAATATCTATCTCATCTGTTTGATCAATCATCTTATTTCCACAATGGCTTATAGGAATATTTTCCTATAGTAAAACACTTAAGCATATCTTGCCATTTCACAACATTAAAACCATAAGTGCCTAGAAACTATAATTATCAACTATTACTCTTAAGCCATCCTAGAGAACAACCCCACTATTTTATCTTAGATGGTGATATCATTTATGATCAAAAACATGAGGGAAATATGTCTTCACCCATAATGTTCATCCACATTTATAAAATAATACTAGTATATTAAATATCCTAAAAACTTATAGTAAACATTTACAATTCAAAACCCTAACTTCTATTTCAATCATGACTATCAATGTATAATTAATGTCATAACCAATTTTTTTAAAGCATTGTTCACCTATTAGTGGAATTTGGATAATAGAATTTACCATTTTAAGAACCTTAATAATTAAATCATCTTATATATATTCTATTTATATCAATGAGACAAATTCTCTAATCCATTGTTATAACCACTCATTCCATATGAGCATGGAATAAGTGGGGATACAATATTATAAACCACCCTATACCTTACATGATTAAATACATATAAATAAACCCTATGGCTATCATTAAACATTTTAAAACTTCATTACTCCAAATAAAAGTGAAAATAATGTTATAGAGAATTTTTAAGATCTTAAAAAAATCCTAAAAACCCTAAAACCCTAATTCCTACTTATTCTATTTAAAACAAGAATCTCTCTATGATTATAAAATTAGGAAGTAATAAATAAAGTATACTATCATAATAAATAAACTCATACAAGAATTTGAAATACATTTTTATATGTTTGCATTGGTCTAAAGAATAAATTCTATAAAGAAGGATTTAAGAAAAACATGAATTACAAAAACAGAAAACAGAAAATAGAATATAGAAAAGGATAGAGACAAATAAAAACTAATAGAAACGAAACCAGACTGTATCCCATCTTCTATTCGCCGCTCAGAGCAACCAGCAGTAGCATTCTTGCTCACTTCACCACAGCCCAGTTTGGCCCAACGGCAGCCCACGTACCCCTTCGTTTATTTTCCTTTCTTCCTCCTCTCGACAGAAGGACAGCGCCGAGCAAGCAGCTCACTGGCTCGAGCTCCGCCGTCCACCGTTGTCGCGATGATCATTCCGCCAAGATTCGAGCTATCGTTGTTCTTGTCATCTATAAGAATCCCAATCCGTAGAAGAACGAGCTTCATGTATCTTCTCTTCCTCTCGTTTTTATCCACATGAACCCTAGTTCATCGAATTCTAGGGCACTGCAGTTTCCGAGCTTCCCTTGCCCATCAAAGACCATTATCAGATCCGCCTCGTCGTGTTGAACATCTCTGCAAAAGGAATCGCCACAGCTCGGTCTGAATCGTTGCCGGAATTTGCTTCGTCTCCGATGACGTTCACCATCAATCCACCATTGTTTGACTTTCCCCGTCCTCTTCGACCGTCTCATAGCAACCGTGGTGATTTCATCTATCTTCCATTAGCCTCTGTTGCTTTGTTTGCTTTCTGTATCACCACCGAAGTGACCATCTGTCAGCGTCGCCGCGTGAGTTCATCGTCGGCCATCTTCCGATAACCTTTAGGAAGCGGCGCTGCCACTATTAAGCTTAGTATACTCCCCTGCATCAAAAGCCCCTAGTCGCGCGTCCCAGAACCCCTTCTTGCACCGTCTCCGACACAGTTCCGGCGAGGATCCGACGGGATGACGTGAGGGTGATGTCATCCTTGACCAATTCAACATGTTGACCTAGTCCTCTACTCGTGTGGTAGATGACGTGGCCACTAGCCCACAGATCAGTGACTAGGGTAGGTTTAGTCTGGGTATGAAAAGTATTTCCCTCTTTACACTATTATTTAGAAAATGATTTAGAAAATAAATAATCTTATAAATTTATTAACTTTTGTTTCATAATTTAGAAAAATATGTTTTATATATGAAAATTTTCATAAAAATAAAATCTACAATTTAAAACTAATATCATACATTGTTGTATTAATTATTTAAATAATTATTATTTAATAAAGGTTTTATAAGTAATAAAACTTTGATAATTCATATTTTAACAATGGTAATTGATAAAAGTATAAATAAAATACAAAAATTCTCAAAAAAATAAGAACTGCAATTTAATACTATAATCATGTATTATTATTTCACTTAAATCAATATCTATTATTTATTAAGTGTTTATAAAGTAATAAATCTTATAAAAATCATATATTATTATCTTTAAATCACAAAAATAAATATAATATACCAAAATGATCAAAAAAATAATACCTACATGTTAAAAATATAACATTCCACTTTTGAGGTAAATAAAAAAATAAACACTCTAATAACTCGAATTTAAAGCTATTTCCTTAATTGATAATTCATATAAGGATAAATAAAAATTTGCTAATAATTCTAAATTATACATCTAAGGCCTCATAATAGTATTTGAATTAAATATTGATAGTATAAACTTCTTGTAGTCCAAAACATCCTAATTACAGCTTTGAAGAATTATCATTCATCCATAAGTAGTAAATAATATTGTTTACTTTCACAAACCATAACCACACCTTTATAAGGAGATAAATGATTTTATTCCCTTATAATATTAAGAAACCACTACTCAAATAGAAGTATTACCACTCTTAAGTAACTTTAAGGAAACATTATAAAGTGAACAAAGTACAAATATCATAAGCATTACACCTTAAGTCCATCTATGTCCTTAAAGTTAAACTTTAGTCTACAAAGTTGTAAACACCATGTTAAGGGATTCACTATATATTTTATAGTTTACTTTGGTCTGATTCAATTAAAAACCTAATGCATCTCAATACCAAACTAACCGAGTGAACACCAAGAGGCATCGATCATATTCTATTAACCATAAAGATTGTTTAAACCTTAGAACAGAAACCTTTTCTTCGAAGGTTATACTTTTTGCAACTCCAAACAACAAATATTATAATAATATATCCAACCCTTAACAACTAAACCCAAGGACTTTTATCATAGACACTAGATGACAATTAATCATAATCACATTACTTCATACACTACTTGTATATTTTAGATTATTAATACCTAAAGTTAAATGCTTTTGTTTAGTCAAGTAAACTTTTCTTCAAAAGTTATTCTGTTAAGATACACAAAAAGTAATTCTTAAGCATCCCAAATAAATCTATTTAAGTCACCACCTTCATATAAGGAGTCATTAGATACCATTCCACACTTGCGTGCTTTATTATTGTATACTACTTATTGTGTTTACATGTTTTTTCACACACACTCATAAGCCTTAACAAGAAGCACAAGTGTGAAACTTATCTAAAAGAACAACACATTCCAAAGAAACCCGTATCCAAACCCTAGAACAACGTTATCCCCGAGATTCGAGTTTAACAAACTGCATTACATTACTTATGCATAATAGCATCTTGCTTCTTTAAACATTAGTCCTTACCGGACCAATGATGCTATTTTCAGATATCGGATATTATATTGTCTCAAAGACCGTGAGTGCATAATCATGCAATCACAAAAGGAAAGTTCACACTTGCTCGTGTCCTTTGATTATTTTCTATAAAGTATTCTGCAAATCCAGTGTTGTCATCACATGCATTTCAAAAAGGTTAGAAAACACTATTTTCATAATAATATGATTATAGGTTATTTACCATGAGGTGATAACCTACTATGAACGTTCCGATGGTAAATGAACATATTATCTAGGACTTAACAACCAATGTCACATGTGATTCTTGCGTCGTATTTAAGCGTTAACCATGAGATCGATATGGCTCTGGGGAAGCCAGCTGGATCGGCTCCCTCTCGCATGCATCGGAAACTGTTATGGGCATTTGTAAGTTGCAGATCGTGGGTATAGCTTATTTATACGGGGGTCTACCGTGGAACTAGGCTTACAAAAGACAGATTTCTAGTGTTAATGGTTGTTGTGTGTATCCAACAAAGGTATAGCCGTTTTATACGGGGAAAAGTCTACCTTGAGTGTGGACATACAACAATTGCAATGTATGCGGGGTCGCAGAGAAGGACAGTGATTGGCTTGGATCTTAGGTTGGGCCTCAAACCAAGGAAGTTTGAACGGGGACATACTCCCGGCCGTGCAACAAAGCTTAAGATCTCTCATGGGTAAAGCAACGCACATCTGTAGAGTGTAAGAACTGTAACTTGTTACTCCTTGTTCCGGGAAGGAGCTACGAACGCGGCAGGAAAGGAACTCCACTGAAGTTCTAGTAAACCTGTGAAGGCTGACAGACATAGCTTTTCAGAATAAAAACAACCTTTGAAGAAATGTTTATGAAAACTTGCATTGCCTACGACCTATGGTCTGTGGCTGTAGATATAGTGCATCAAACACTCCTTTTCTAGTGAACTTGCCAAGTACGCTCGTACTCAACGTATCTTCTTAACCCTTGCTAGATTCTGAATCCATTAAGACGACGTCTACATCAAGTTATGCTCTAGGAATCATCATCAAAAGCACAAGCTCTTCAATGAAGTAAAGGAAGTCAACATATACATCAACTAAAGTGAAGATGAAGTTGCTGATTAGATAGAAATATAATCTCTAGCCATAGAACCTACTTCTGTAGAGTATTGCAATAGAAGAAATACAAGCCAAATAGTTAGATGCTAATCTTATGAGCATAATAGTTATGAGTTGATTATTTCTGATTCTTCTTTGTAAGAAGTTTCTTTGTCTCGCTTTAACCTAGAGTGTTCTCTGGATCTTTTGTAAAGAGTTGAGTTGTAACCTATAGTCATGTCTTGGACCTGCTGTGTTTATGTTGTTCCACTCTGAGTGATGTAATACTAGTGAACGGTGTTTCATTGGTGTTATGTCAGCGACTATAGTGTACTACATCATGCAGCAGTATGCTGGGTCACCGCAACACACATGGGGAGAGCAGAGATCTATTGAAGCACTTGAGTATTTATGTAGACTCTAGCCTAAATGCCACCATGGTATGCACGTTGTCACTTTCATACACGTGGGGAGAGCAGAGATCTATTAAAGCACTGAGTAGTAGAGCAGATCTACTTGATTACAAAGCTCATGACCACAATATGATCACGCATAGAGAAAGAGATGAACACATAGCTATCGGTAGAGCCCTTAGCCTCGAGGAAGAACTACTCCCTCCTCATCATGGGAATCAGCAACGGCGATGGAGATGGTGGTGGAGATCGATGGAGATGGATCTGGGGGCACTTCCTTGTCCCAGCAGGGTACCAGAACAGAGACTTCTGTCACTCGATGGGCCCGCGCCACCCTAGGATGTGCCCACCCTGGTGCCCTACTCCGTATCTGCTTCGATTTTCCGTATCGCTCCGATAAAAATAGTAACTTTGGCTTTTGTCCCATCCAATTCCGAGAATATTCATTTTTTAGCTTTTCTGACCAAAAATCAGCAGAAAACAGGCAACTGACACTATGGCATCTTGTCAATAGGTTAGTTCCAGAAAGTGTACAAAAATACCTCAAAGTGTAGGCAAAGCATATTGCAAATGATATAAAACAAACATGGAACATCAAAACTTATAGATACGTTTATGACGTATCACCTCCCCACCAAGAAAACCAATTTCAAGTGGACATGCAACTTGTTGGGATCCCGAGAAAAAAGCCAGTTTCAATTCCACATGCAACTCGTATCAAAAGAAAAAATCGTTGATAGAAACCTATTTGCAAGTCTCCCACCCCCTACCCTTCTCCCGATAAAAGCTAGTTTCAACTCCACATGCAACTCGTATGTGATACGTTGGAAACGTATCTATAATTTTTGATACTCCATGCTTGTTTAGTATCTACTTGCTTTACTTGTCCACACTTTGAGGTGATTTTTACATGTTTTCTAGTACTAACCTACTAACAAGTTGCAACAGTGCCAGATGCCTGTTTTCTACTGTTTTTGGTTTCAGAAAAGTTAGTAAAGAAATATTCTCGGAATTGGACGAGACAAAGGACAAAGTCAATTACTTTCCTGGGGAACAAGAAGTCCAGAGGAGAGCCGGAGGGGCCAGCCAGGGGAGCAGACCCACCCCAGGCGTGGGTGGGCCTAGCCCCACGCCTGGCTAGGGTTTTGTAACACCCTCAGAATCGGACCTATGCAAGTTTGAGCAAAATTCGCCAAACCCGCATAGAAACGATTCAAAGGTGCCCACCAGGCACTTTCGTGCGGGTGGAAAACGAAGTAATAACATTACACAACAGTCCTCGATGGGACCCACAGAACAGATATATAACAGCGACTCCATGAGTCAAGAATACAGATATAAGGTACAAAGATCCAAATCACCTTGAAAACGATATAGCGTCCAGCTACGGACAAGATGCAAATGGGGCTAAGAGCCCTGAAGAATAACCAATGGCGTCCATAACCCTGCCCAGGCCAAGCCGGAAGGGTAACCCTGCTAACGGCGTCGATCTCAAACCTGCTTAAACAAAAGGGGTGCCGACAAAGGGCAAAGCAGAAAAACAAAGAAGGAGCGTCAGTACTGAGGCCAGTACACGGCGAGGCTAGAATTCGGCGGTCCTCGCCTACACAGGTATGGTGGACTGAGCGGCAGCGGCAGCATGCACTAAACAACCTATAGAGACTCGATACAACTGGCGGTTATCAGAGGGGGTGAGAATGACCTACCCGGATCCAACCTGAAGCTAACACCAAACAAACCCGTCCTGGTATTTCCCCTCGAGACCAATCGAGGAAGTCAACCGAGGAACTCACACAGTTGGCAGTTTTATTTATTCAGTTATCGTTGCAGTAATTACTAGTCAGGTATAGATAATCATCCTGATAAAATAAGCAGTGGGCACTTTTAGTTATCCATTCCGTGATAGTTGCAACAATTACTAATCAGATACAGGTGGCATGAGATAAACCCAAAACCCAGCAGTTGATGATACTTTTATTCAGCCATTCCGTTGTAGTTGCATTACTTACTAGTCAGGTACAATGGTCGCAAGCGACACTCCAAACCAAGCAATTGTGGGCAGGATTAATTAGACATTCCGTTATAGTGAAGCTGATTACTAGTCATTATAAAGTCAAATTTATAGCAATAAACTTTAGTTATGCTTGTCTATGATCGAGATACTGTGCTCCAAGTCGTCCATATCCGCGGACACGGCTTTCAGAAAGTTTTACCCGGCCGGGGTGCACCAATAGCAACACACGCTCGATCAACCTCGGAAAAACCAAAACAAAACCCAACGAGGCTTTCATGACTGAACAATCACAGGATTCAGAAATATTTCAGGGGGCCACCCCTTGGAGTACACCCGCAACGAAGTAAGCTAGCTCCGAGACGGACCCCAAAGTTTGTGGGGCCGGCGGTAAACGACAGCAGATCCCCAAACGGGGACTGTCGATACCACGTAAACGGGTCACAGATCCTAAACAGTACAGTGTGCAGTACCTCGCACAATCGTAAATAAAGCAGTAAAACATGGCATAAGTACAGGATAGTAATTAAAGCCCCAAACTAGTTCGTGGCCCCAAGAAATAAGACGGAATCAAGCTCTGGCTCAGGGGGGTCCCATATACCTCCCGGATGTGGATAGCGCGATAAATCAAGGAACAGGTATCAAGTACTCGGGGTCTTACGGGACACAAGTGGGCGTTCGGAAACCAAATATTATCTATCACCCACCGATGCCTCTGCTTATTTCAATTTTAGTTGTTAAACAGAAATTAAAGTGAACAATAAGTAAAACTATGCTCATCTCCAACATCAACATGCGGCAATACATCAGCAACTGTGGCATATGACGACACACATCAGCACTTGAGCAAGCAACTACGACGCGCAAGTCCAACTATCTACCAAACAACAGGTAATAGGATGTGTCCAAGGCAATATAGGGCTGCACGGTATAACACAGGTGCGGAAACTAAAGCATCGCAACACAGATAGCAATAGATCAACAGGAGGGAAGTAAATACTATAAAAGTAAGATAGGTAGAAAGGGGGAGATGCTCGCCTGAAAACATTGTCGAAGGTTCAACCGAAGATCGGGGCGAAGCTCACATCAACTCAACGGCCTTATCCGCGAAGAAACAAAACACTAGAAGAAACACCGGATGCAATATTTAATAAAACGGCAGAAGATCGGCATGATGCATGTATGATGGAGGACATGGCAAGGGCGCGATGCAATTAGGTCAGATTAAGCGGAACCGGGGTCCCGACAATTAATTAGGTGGTTCATGTTGTTTAGCTACCCCGCAATTTAAATGTTGTCTTAATCATGGCAAAAGATAGCACCGGTTCGCTACTTAAGATTTAAATGAGGCCAATATGAGACTAGATTTGCCCGCATATGGGCCCCATATTTAATTATTAGGTGAATCGGCATAAGGCCCCCAAACCAATGATATGCATGCGAGAATGACAATTCAATATGCATCAAGTTGTTATTATGTTATAAAATAGGGTTTGCGGGAAGGGGTTCACACATTTAGGGTCCGGCGATCTTGGAGGTTCCGGGGTTCGGGGTCAGGGTCCAGGGTTCGACGGGGATCAGATCTCGGGGTTCAGGGTTCGACGATCTTGACGGGATCGTTCTCGGACCTCGGGGGTAGTTCTGGGCGCATCCGGGGGTCTTCGGTTCACGTTGTCGGTCATGGCGTTCGGGACGAAGCACTTGTCGCATCGGGGGTTCTCGGCGGACTCGGTGTCCGGGGTGAAACACTTGGCGTTCCTTGTCTTGTCGGAGGCCTTGTTGCTCTACGGAGAAGAACTTGGCGCCAACGGGGTCCGAGAAGGCGATCTTGACGCGGCACCGGGTACGGGATCGGCCTTCGAGTTCGGGGGGGTCTCGGCGTCCGGACTCCGGGAACGGTTCTTGGCGTCCGTGATGCAGCTCTTGTGGTTCCCTGTTGGAGGCCTTCGGGGACGGGTCTTGGTGCCTTCGGATCGGTCTTCAGATCCCGCGAAGGAGATCATGCCGGGGTCTCATGTCGGTCTTGGGTTATCATGCACAATTGTCGGTCTTGTCTGCGGACGAACTTGATTTGTGGGTTCGATGGCGTTGCGACTCTTGGCGTCGGTTTGCCAGGGTACACGAGTTGGGATCCAGGCACGAAGCCGGCGTGGTCCAGATGTCAGGTACCCAACACGCGCGCGGTGCAGCGAGCTCCTGGAACAGGGAGGCGAACGCGGCGTTGGCGTCGTGGGGCCCGGCGAGGCCGAGAGGTGCTGGTCGCGGCGGCCACGTGGAGACGCTGCCCACGGCAGAGGCGGGGTCGCGCGACGGGGCACACGGGATGGCGACGCCGGCGGCTCCTGCGGCGAGGGGCTGCACACGGTGGGCCAGGCCGCGCCGGCGGGCAGCGCGCGGAGGCGGGCCCAAGCGGCGGCGGGGCGGAGCCGTGTTGCAGAGAAGCGCCGGCGCCGGCAGGCGCGAGCGGCCGGAGGCTCGGCAGAGGGGCGGTGACGGGGAGTGGGGAGGGAAGCGGGAGGAGGAAGATGGTGGGAGGGGAGCGGGGCGTGGGACGCCTGGTGGCGGGACCCACAGGCAGGGGCAGGGCGTGGGCCACGGGGGGGCGCGGTGTGCGCATGGGTGTGCTGGGGCAGGGGCCAGGGGGGTTGGTGGGTACGGCTGGCGGGGTGTGGGGAGAGAGAGGAGAGAGAGAGGGGGAGGGTTGGGCCATGTGGCAAGCTAGGATTGGTAGGGAGCTGGGGGGTGGCTGATGTGGCGGTCTAGGATAGGTGGGGGTGAGGTGGAGGGTTGGGCTGGGTAGGATAGTTGGTAGACTTAGGTGTTAGGGGCGGACCGATCTGATTTTTCTGGGGTGGTCGTTCGGGCTAAATCGGCCCGTTCGACTGCCCCGCTAAAATAATATAATACTTTTATTTAATTTAAATGCAACTTTTGCAGGCCGATAGCAACAAACAAAATATTCCGGAGACCCGGTGTTTGGCGTTTGAATAAAAGGCGGGGCGTATCAGAAAACAAAAACGGGCTTTGCGAAATAGTTTTATGCAAACAATGCATGATGATGACGATGCAATGCACAAATTCAACGCGATTTTCTAGTAGTGGTTTTGCGGGATGCCACAATTCGACACCACTAACGATGGATCTCGCCCTCGAGATCCGCCTCATGGTACCGGAAGGAGGGTCGGCGTCTGATCCTTCGCGCTTCGTGTAGATCCTCGCGACGCCACTAACAAGAGTTCGTTGTCCGTGAGCGTCGAGAGAAACTCTCCGGGAACA
Source organism: Avena atlantica (assembly GCA_910589765.1). Lineage (NCBI taxonomy): Eukaryota > Viridiplantae > Streptophyta > Magnoliopsida > Poales > Poaceae > Avena > Avena atlantica. The sequence goes on along the minus strand of OU342734.1, from coordinate 357,146,701 downwards.
ACAGGTCGAAGGTAGAGGTATCAACAAATAAAGCCACCCCTAACTTCCGTGGACGGAGTAAAACTGCTGGATCCACTGATTCGATGTACAAGAGCGAATGATAAGAGTAGTCGGATGGTGATCAGTCCATCGCGCACCCAAACCATTACCCTGCACACGAATAGGCGGATTATGCAACCAACTCTCGGAGTCAGACTAAAGATCTCGACAAGCGAGGTTCGGAACAACGGAGTGATGCAGACCCTGCATCGGATCTGGCGTAGATGATATCGTCGCGTCGGAAACGCCGGAAGGCACAAACAAGGAACAAAGAATGGTACCACGGAAGACGGATTCCTCAGATAGCATGAAGACCGGATGTAGCAACACCGTTATCAAAGGAGGAAGCGAAACCCTGAAGATACGACAGAACCCGACCACGAGAAATCCTGGACTCGAAGAAAAGATGAGAGAGCAGATTCAAAACACGTCGAGATAAGAGGAGAATAGCAGAGGGGTAAGAAGTAAAATCAGACCTAATCAGAACTATCCAACCGATTTTTCAAAATAGTTTTGACACTCTACTTCGGCCGTTAGCTAGGTTATCCTACAGGCTGAACTTGTGGGGTATCGCAACTGCTGAGCTCTGATACCACTCTGTAACACCCTCAGAATCGGACCTATGCAAGTTTGAGCAAAATTCGCCAAACCCGCATAGAAACGATTCAAAGGTGCCCACCAGGCACTTTCGTGCGGGTGGAAAACGAAGTAATAACATTACACAATAGTCCTCGATGGGACCCACAGAACAGATATATAACAGCGACTCCATGAGTCAAGAATACAGATATAAGGTACAAAGATCCAAATCACCTTGAAAACGATATAGCGTCCAGCTACGGACAAGATGCAAATGGGGCTAAGAGCCCTGAAGAATAACCAATGGCGTCCATAACCCTGCCCAGGCCAAGCCGGAAGGGTAACCCTGCTAACGGCGTCGATCTCAAACCTGCTTAAACAAAAGGGGTGCCGACAAAGGGCAAAGCAGAAAAACAAAGAAGGAGCGTCAGTACTGAGGCCAGTACACGGCGAGGCTAGAATTCGGCGGTCCTCGCCTACACAGGTATGGTGGACTGAGCGGCAGCGGCAGCATGCACTAAACAACCTATAGAGACTCGATACAACTGGCGGTTATCAGAGGGGGTGAGAATGACCTACCCGGATCCAACCTGAAGCTAACACCAAACAAACCCATCCTGGTATTTCCCCTCGAGACCAATCGAGGAAGTCAACCGAGGAACTCACACAGTTGGCAGTTTTATTTATTCAGTTATCGTTGCAGTAATTACTAGTCAGGTATAGATAATCATCCTGATAAAATAAGCAGTGGGCACTTTTAGTTATCCATTCCGTGATAGTTGCAACAATTACTAATCAGATACAGGTGGCATGAGATAAACCCAAAACCCAGCAGTTGATGATACTTTTATTCAGCCATTCCGTTGTAGTTGCATTACTTACTAGTCAGGTACAATGGTCGCAAGCGACACTCCAAACCAAGCAATTGTGGGCAGGATTAATTAGACATTCCGTTATAGTGAAGCTGATTACTAGTCATTATAAAGTCAAATTTATAGCAATAAACTTTAGTTATGCTTGTCTATGATCGAGATACTGTGCTCCAAGTCGTCCATATCCGCGGACACGGCTTTCAGAAAGTTTTACCCGGCCGGGGTGCACCAATAGCAACACACGCTCGATCAACCTCGGAAAAACCAAAACAAAACCCAACGAGGCTTTCACGACTGAACAATCACAGGATTCAGAAATATTTCAGGGGGCCACCCCTTGGAGTACACCCGCAACGAAGTAAGCTAGCTCCGAGACGGACCCCAAAGTTTGTGGGGCCGGCGGTAAACGACAGCAGATCCCCAAACGGGGACTGTCGATACCACGTAAACGGGTCACAGATCCTAAACAGTACAGTGTGCAGTACCTCGCACAATCGTAAATAAAGCAGTAAAACATGGCATAAGTACATGATAGTAATTAAAGCCCCAAACTAGTTCGTGGCCCCAAGAAATAAGACGGAATCAAGCTCTGGCTCAGGGGGGTCCCATATACCTCCCGGATGTGGATAGCGCGATAAATCAAGGAACAGGTATCAAGTACTCGGGGTCTTACGGGACACAAGTGGGCGTTCGGAAACCAAATATTATCTATCACCCACCGATGCCTCTGCTTATTTCAATTTTAGTTGTTAAACAGAAATTAAAGTGAACAATAAGTAAAACTATGCTCATCTCCAACATCAACATGCGGCAATACATCAGCAACTGTGGCATATGACGACACACATCAGCACTTGAGCAAGCAACTACGACGCGCAAGTCCAACTATCTACCAAACAACAGGTAATAGGATGTGTCCAAGGCAATATAGGGCTGCACGGTATAACACAGGTGCGGAAACTAAAGCATCGCAACACAGATAGCAATAGATCAACAGGAGGGAAGTAAATACTATAAAAGTAAGATAGGTAGAAAGGGGGAGATGCTCGCCTGAAAACATTGTCGAAGGTTCAACCGAAGATCGGGGCGAAGCTCACATCAACTCAACGGCCTTATCCGCGAAGAAACAAAACACTAGAAGAAACACCGGATGCAATATTTAATAAAACGGCAGAAGATCGGCATGATGCATGTATGATGGAGGACATGGCAAGGGAGCGATGCAATTAGGTCAGATTAAGCGGAACCGGGGTCCCGACAATTAATTAGGTGGTTCATGTTGTTTAGCTACCCCGCAATTTAAATGTTGTCTTAATCATGGCAAAAGATAGCACCGGTTCGCTACTTAAGATTTAAATGAGGCCAATATGAGACTAGATTTGCCCGCATATGGGCCCCATATTTAATTATTAGGTGAATCGGCATAAGGCCCCCAAACCAATGATATGCATGCGAGAATGACAATTCAATATGCATCAAGTTGTTATTATGTTATAAAATAGGGTTTGCGGGAAGGGGTTCACACATTTAGGGTCCGGCGATCTTGGAGGTTCCGGGGTTCGGGGTCAGGGTCCAGGGTTCGACGGGGATCAGATCTCGGGGTTCAGGGTTCGACGATCTTGACGGGATCGTTCTCGGACCTCGGGGGTAGTTCTGGGCGCATCCGGGGGTCTTCGGTTCACGTTGTCGGTCATGGCGTTCGGGACGAAGCACTTGTCGCATCGGGGGTTCTCGGCGGACTCGGTGTCCGGGGTGAAACACTTGGCGTTCCTTGTCTTGTCGGAGGCCTTGTTGCTCTACGGAGAAGAACTTGGCGCCAACGGGGTCCGAGAAGGCGATCTTGACGCGGCACCGGGTACGGGATCGGCCTTCGAGTTCGGGGGGGTCTCGGCGTCCGGACTCCGGGAACGGTTCTTGGCGTCCGTGATGCAGCTCTTGTGGTTCCCTGTTGGAGGCCTTCGGGGAAGGGTCTTGGTGCCTTCGGATCGGTCTTCAGATCCCGCGAAGGAGATCATGCCGGGGTCTCATGTCGGTCTTGGGTTATCATGCACAATTGTCGGTCTTGTCTGCGGACGAACTTGATTTGTGGGTTCGATGGCGTTGCGACTCTTGGCGTCGGTTTGCCAGGGTACACGAGTTGGGATCCAGGCACGAAGCCGGCGTGGTCCAGATGTCAGGTACCCAACACGCGCGCGGTGCAGCGAGCTCCTGGAACAGGGAGGCGAACGCGGCGTTGGCGTCGTGGGGCCCGGCGAGGCCGAGAGGTGCTGGTCGCGGCGGCCACGTGGAGACGCTGCCCGCGGCAGAGGCGGGGTCGCGCGACGGGGCACACGGGATGGCGACACCGGCGGCTCCTGCGGCGAGGGGCTGCACGCGGTGGGCCAGGCCGCGCCGGCGGGCAGCGCGCGGAGGCGGGCCCAAGCGGCGGCGGGGCGGAGCCGCGTTGCAGAGAAGCGCCGGCGCCGGCAGGCGCGAGCGGCCGGAGGCTCGGCAGAGGGGCGGTGACGGGGAGTGGGGAGGGAAGCGGGAGGAGGAAGATGGTGGGAGGGGAGCGGGGCGTGGGACGCCTGGTGGCGGGACCCACAGGCAGGGGCAGGGCATGGGCCACGGGGGGGGGGGGGGCGGTGTGCGCGTGGGTGTGCTGGGGCAGGGGCCAGGGGGGTTGGTGGGTACGGCTGGCGGGGTGTGGGGAGAGAGAGGAGAGAGAGAGGGGGAGGGTTGGGCCATGTGGCAAGCTAGGATTGGTAGGGAGCTGGGGGGTGGCTGATGTGGCGGTCTAGGATAGGTGGGGGTGAGGTGGAGGGTTGGGCTGGGTAGGATAGTTGGTAGACTTAGGTGTTAGGGGCGGACCGATCTGATTTTTCTGGGGTGGTCGTTCGGGCTAAATCGGCCCGTTCGACTGCCCCGCTAAAATAATATAATACTTTTATTTAATTTAAATGCAACTTTTGCAGGCCGATAGCAACAAACAAAATATTCCGGAGACCCGGTGTTTGGCGTTTGAATAAAAGGCGGGGCGTATCAGAAAACAAAAACGGGCTTTGCGAAATAGTTTTATGCAAACAATGCATGATGATGACGATGCAATGCACAAATTCAACGCGATTTTCTAGTAGTGGTTTTGCGGGATGCCACAGGTTTGCCAACCATGGCCGCCCTCTCGGTCTCCCCCTTCGCCTATAAGAAGCCCCCAATGCAGAAACCCTGAGGACCCGATCAGAAATCCACGAAACAGTCTGTAGCCGCCGCCACCATCGTCCCTATATCGGGGGGATCTGAAGTTCTTCCCGGCACCCTGCCAGAGGGGAGATCATCCCGGAGGCCTTCTCTCCGGTATAATGCGTGAGTAGTTCCATCTTGGACTATGGGTCCATGTAGTAGCTAGATGGTTGTATCTCCTCCTTTGTGCTTTCATGTATAGATCTTGTGAGTTCCTTTCATGATCAAGATCTAATCTATTTGTAATCATGCATGTTGTGTTTACGGGGATCCGATGGATATTGAGATTATTATGTTGGTTTGATTAATGGTTTTGTCTTTATGATTCTATCATGTCTGTGTTGTGTGTGATCTTGCATGCTCTCCGTTGTTAGTAGCTATCTTGGCCAAGTAGTTGCTAGTGACTCCAAGAGGGGGTATTTATGCTCGATAGTGGGTTCATGCCTCTAGTTTCCAAGGGAAGTGACAATAATCTCTTAGGTTGTAGATGTGATGTTGCTACTAGGGAGAAAACAACGGTCTCTTGTTCATGGAACATGTGGACTGTTTATCTTACACACCTTGCTTAAAGCAGTTATCTGTTGCTTGCAACTTAATACTGGAGGGGGTTCGGAGGATAACCTGAAGGTGGACTTCTAGTCATAGATGTAGTTGGATGGCGGTCTATGTATCTTGTTGTATTGCCCAATCAACCTCATAGGATCTTTCTGACTAGTAATTGCATTGTTATGCCTTGCTCAGTTCTTGTCAATTGCCCTGCTGTAATTTGTTTACCCTTCATGCCATGTTGTTTATCTAAGGAGTCCACCTCTAGTGAACTATGGACCCCGGTCCAATCTTTACCATTGATACATCTTACACTGTTACTTGTTTACTTGAAGCAAACCACCATTACCTTCCACACCATACATTTAATCCTTTGTTACAGCAAACTGGTGAGCTTGACAACCTCACTGATTCGTTGGGACAAAGTCTTGAGTTTGTGTTGTGCAGGTCTCTGCGTTGCTTGCAACACCTATGTGACGTTTCCTTCCTCCTTCTGGTTCGATAACCTCTGTCTCAACTGAGGGGAAACTTGCTACTGTGCTCTTCACACCCTGCGCTTGGGGTTACCAACAAAATGCCACGTCGAGCACCATCAGGTCTTTCTGGCGCCGTTGCCGGGGAGGCTAAGGACGTCTTCACTAGGGGATTCCTTCACTTCCTTTCTCTTTACTTTATTTTTAGTTTGCTTTGTTTCTTTTGTTTGGTTTTGTTTGCCTCTTTCCAAAAAACCCAAAAAAATAGTCTAGCTTGGTTTGCTTTATTTATTAAAAAACACAAAAAAATTAGTTCATGCTCTAGTTTCCACCTTGCTCTATCTCACCATGTTGCTCCCCAAGTTTGCCCTGAAAGATCTTGCAATAGGTAGTGGCTCCATAATTGGGAAAGATAATATTGAAGAATTCTTTAATTATGTTAGCAAGCATGATGATATTGAGGATAAATCTATAGCAGAGCTTGCTCCTAATTATAAGATTGCTGCATATTATTTAGTTCATATGTTGGAGGCCAGGTTTATTAGCCTTAACCCCTTCATACAATTCTTGTTCCTAAAACTAAAAGAAGAAAAGAATGCTGAAAAGAGGGAGTTCATCCTTGAAACTTTATCAAAATAATTCCATGATGTTGCTAGGGAAGCCAAAAAGGTTTTTGAGTGTTTCAATATGCTAGGCTCAAGTGTAGATGTTGTGGGTATTTCTAGTAAAACTAAGCCTAGAGAAGAATTCAATATACCCATACCCTTTAAGCTTGTTGGAATGCATGAAGCCTTTGAAAAGAACTTTGATTGGATTGCTCCTTAAAATCTTTTTGATGAAAGTAGTAGACCAAAGAGAGATGAGAAATGATTCTCCAAAACCCATTTGGATGAGATACCTTTCATAGTTAAAGAATTCGCAAGTATAAATGTTAATGCTTCTTCATTTGAAAATACTTGATTCTTCTTGCTTCTTGTGCCTAACTTAAAGGCGTTAAAGAAAAGTACTTGTTGGGAGATAACCCAAGAGTTTCCTTGAGTATTGGAAGTTATTACTTCAGTAATGACCTCTCCTTATCCTTTTTGTTTTCTTTTTGTGCCAAGAATGACCTCTAATGAGAGGGAAGTAAGATTTGGGGAGTTGCTGTCCCGAAACAGATTTATGTCCTCCACCAAAAACATTTGTGAGGAGGATATTTAACTCGGAATGAGCTCAAAATTTACAAATAAATCCCCCAGTATGTTATCTAACTTTCGTTAGTTCAAAACTTTTTGATTTGAGCAACATACGATGTTCGAACAAATCGATTTCTACCTGCTGGTATGTTTTGACAGATTTCTGCCTTTATTTGCATTTGCTTCTTATTGATTCCTTTTTGAGTTCTCTTTAGGTGAATTGATATTTTTCAAGGATTTACTACAGTAGCTTGTGTTTTTAGTGAAAAGCCTTGATGTTTCAAAGCTTTGCTAGAGGTCTAATATCTTTTGAATACACTAATGTTGCTAATGAAGATTGTGTGAAGTTCTGTATGAAGGAAAAAAATTCAGGTGTAGAGAGAGAATGATGCAATGAGATGAATAATGGACAAAATATCAAGCTTGGGGATGCCACCATGGTGTCACCTCAAGAAATATCCAAGAGGTACAAGCGTCAAAGCTTGGGGATGCCCAAGGCATCCCCTTCTTCATCAATAAAAAGCTCAGGTCTGTCTAGACACTTCGTTTTCATTGTTTCATGCACAGTTGTGTTGTTCTTGAAGCGTCTTAGTTTTCGTTTGCCTTGCTTAGGTTGTTTAGTTTGCTTGAATAAAGTAGTTTGGACCCCCGTTCTCACTGTGTTGTTTTGCAAATAAGTTGCTTGGTGTTGGAAAGAAGTAGTAAGTTCTTGCTTGAAGTGCAAGAGGAGCTTGCATTGGCTATGACTTAGACTTTAGCATGACATGCTAGGTGTTGTTTTAACCTTATGCTTAGTTATTATTGTTGTATCATGTCTTGTTCCAAACAATTGGGATTGCTTAGTGTTCCTTGAAGAAATTATGCATTTGTTTTAGCATGCAAAAGTATAGTATTGTGGTATTCTCCTTTGATGCTTTGCTTGGGTTGACTTGGCATATGCTCACACCATGTTATGACTATGACAAGTCACCATTAGCCTCTATGATCATTTAGTCCTTGACTTGTAGTACCACTCTTTGCTTTGATTAGTATGCTTTGTTGCACTGCATGATTATAGCCATTATGCTCTCTTAGTTGGTTGCTCCCGGTCTTTTTGCTAGCCTCCACTTGTATGAGTAAGTTCTACTCATGCCTCCAACTCCCAAGAAACCAAGTTATTCCAAAGTATCCACTATAAACTCCTATGCATGGTGTGTTACACCATTCCAAGTATATTCTTGTTTTCAACAGTCTTCCAATTAAAAACTATTTTGTTATGTGAAGACTTAGTGATTAAAGCCCTCATGAACTTGATGGCACACTTTATTATTTGCCCTAAATAAACTTGAACCATTGTGACAACTTTGCTGTATATGCTTGCACTTATAAGTTGGAATTAGCAGAACCATGCTGTCACGGGGAACGTTTTCAACATTGCACTTGTACTCTGTACTCAGTTGATATCATGTTCTCTTGTCTATGGATGTCACCGGTGTGAAATAAAGAGGGGACTTGTAAGTCCATGGAGTTTGTATTCTGTGTTAGAGAAATGCCTGGGCCGCTAGCCTAAGCCATGCCCAATCATGGTGGAAACTTGCAGCATCACCATAGTGAGCTATCTATGAAGCATCCTCAATAAAAAGCTATGCATGTGGTAAATAAAAAGATTGATCAGATGCTCGTTATCTGTTTGCCTTGTCATTTTGGTTATGGGAAGCTCATGTACCATGTGCAAGGGGTACCCAGTTGGCGGTTCTCAATGATATCCAAATACTTACAATGACAAGAACTTACATGGGCCCAAAGTTGAGTATGCATGAGGTGTGGCCCTCGTATTCAAGGGACTTGAGATTGCCAACTTATACTTCGTCAAGCATATACTCCAGCTTTGCCACTTTAACCTTAATCACTTCAAGATGCTTATGAGAGGGGCAATGAGGGCTGAAATCTAACAAGTACCATAATTTTTGGAAGCTCTTTTTGAAACTTGTAATCCCTTCTTCCTTTAAAAAAGGCCTTTCTTCCACCACTATTGAGTCTCCACCTTCTACCTTTAGGCACCATCAAGAGAGCATAGTTGTCATTCTGTGTGCAGTGTTCCAAAGCTTATTAATTGATGAATACTGTGTTATTACTTGTTCTTGTGCTACTTGTTTCTAGTCACCCTTGTGAACTTTGAAAGTGTCCTTTGCATATATATTGCTACTCTATGAGGGACAAGTTGATTGCCACTATGCTATGTTTTCTGCATGTGAAACAAACAAATGTTTTTAATGGATATTATTCATGATCTTTGTTTGTAGCTTGCCATGTTGCATGCATAGTTACTTTGTCTTACTGTTATAACTCCATCTTTCATGCACATGTTTAGAGTTCTTTGATCCCAGCTTTCAATGCTTGCAAATGATTGGATCTTTATTGTGAGGGTGCATGTCACCTCAAAAAATTATTCTGTTTATCACTTACCTACTCGATGACGAGCAAGAGTTAAGCTTGGGGGTGTTGATACGTTGGAGAGGTATCTATAATTTTTGATGCTCCATGCTTGTTTAGTATCTACTTTGCTTTACTTGTCCACACTTTGAGGTGCTTTTTACATGTTTTCTGGTACTAACCTACTAACAAGTTGCAACAGTGCCAGATGCCTGTTTTCTGCTATTTTTGGTTTCAGAAAAGTTAGTAAAGAAATATTCTCGGAATTGGACGATACAAAAGATAAAGTCAATTACTTTTTGTGGGGAACAAGAAGTCCAGAGGAGAGCCGGAGGGGCCAGCCAGGGGGGTAGACCCACCCCAGGCGCGGGTGGGCCTAGCCCTGCGCCTGGCTAGGGTTTGCCAACCCTGGCCGCCTCATCGGTCTCCCCCTTCACCTATAAGAAGCCCGTGATGCAGAAACCCTGAGGACCCGATCAGAAATCCACGAAACCGTCTGTAGCCGCCGCCACCATCATCCCTAGATCGGGGGGATCTGAAGTTCTTCCCGGAACCCTGCCGGAGGGGAGATCATCTCGGAGGCCTTCTCTCCGGTATGATGCGTGAGTAGTTCCACCTTGGACTATGGGTCCATGTAGTAGCTAGATGGTTGTATCTCCTCCTTTGTGCTTTCATGTATAGATCTTGTGAGCTTCGTTCATGATCAAGATCTAATCTATTTGTAATCATGCATGTTGTGTTTGCGGGGATCCGATGGATATTGAGATTATTATGTTGGTTTGATTACTGGTTTTGTCTTTATAATTCTATCATGTCTATGTTGTTTGTGATCTTGCATGCTCTTCGTTGTTAGTAGCTATCTTGGCCAAGTAGTTGCTAGTGACTCCAAGAGGGGGTATTTATGCTCAATAGTGGGTTCATGCCTCTAGTTTCCAAGGGAAGTGACAATAATCTCTTCGGTTGTAGATGTGTTGTTGCTACTAGGGAGAAAACAATGGTCTCTTGTTCATGGAACATGTGGACTGTTTACCTTACACACTTTGCTTAAAGCGGTTGTATGTTGCTTGCAACTTAATACTGGAGGGGGTTCGGATGATAACCTAAAGGTGGACTTCTAGTCATAGATGCATTTGGATGGAGGTCTATGTATCTTGTTGTATTTCCCAATCAACCTCATAGGATCTTTCTGACTAGTAATTGCATTGTTATGCCTTGCTCAGTTCCTGTCAATTGCCCTGCTGTAATTTGTTTACCCTTCATGCCATGTTGTTTCTCTAAGGAGTACACCTCTAATGAACTATAGACCCTGGTCCAATCTTTACCATCGATACATCTTCCACTGTTACTTGTTTACTTGCTGCAAACCACCATTACCTTCCTCACCATACGTTTAATCCTTTGTTACAGCAAACCGGTGAGCTTGACAACCTCATTGATTCGTTGGAACAAAGTCTTGAGTTGTGTTGTGCAGGTCTTCACGTTGCTTGCAACACCTGTGTGACGTTTCCTTCCTCCTTCTGGTTCGATAACCTCAGTCTCAACTGAGGGAAAACTTGTTGCTGTGCTCTTCACACCCCGCGCTTGGGTTACCAACAAAGTGCCATGTCGAGCACCATCAGTATGAAAAAGCAAAAATGCTCGGTTACAAACCTAGTTGCAATTCTACCACCCTTCCCCTTCCCCCGATAAAATCCAGTTTCAAGTCCACATGCAACTTGTATTCAAAATAAAAAATCTCAATTACAAACCAACTTGCAACTCTACCATCCCTCTCCTTCTCCCTGGAAAATCCAGTTTCAAGTTGACATGTAATTCGTATGAAAAGCAAAAATTCTCAGTTATAAACCTACTTGCAACTCTATCACCCTCTCCTACTCTCTCGAGAAAAGCCAATTTCAAGTGCACATCAACTCGTTGGGATTTCAAGAAAAAACAGTTTCAATTCCACATGCAACTCTTATGAAAAGCAAAAATTCTCAATTACAAACCTAATTGCAACTCTCCCACCCGCCCTCTCCTTCCAACAAGAAAATTCAGTTTCAAGTGCACATGGAACTCGTTGGGATCCCAGGAAAAAATCCATTTTCAAGTACACATGCAAGTCATATTCAAAAGCAAAAAACTCAGTTACAAACCTACTTACAACTCTACCACCCCCTTCCTCGAGAAAAGCCAGTTTGAAGTGCATGTGCAACTTGTTGGGATCCCGAGAACAAAGCCAGTTTCAAGTCCACATGAAACTCATATTAAAAGCAAAATATTTGTAGTCCTCAATTACAAATCAATTTTCAAACTCCCCCCTTCCCCGAGAAATCCCGGTTTCAAATGCACAAGCAACTCGTGTGTGATCCAGTTGCAAGTCCGCATACTACTCATATTAAAAGTAAAAATAATTAGTTACAAACCTACTTGCACCTCTTCCATCCCTCCACCCTACCCAAGAAACGCCAATTCCACATGCGCATGTAACTCGTTTGGATCCTAATAAAAAGACTAGTTTCAAGTCCACATGCAACTCATATTAAAATCAAAAATAATTCAATTTTTTATTTACCAATCAATTTGCAACTATCATCAGTCACAAAGCAAAAACAAATATTGCAATGCATAGTAAATAAAACAACTTATTACATCAAGAGAGAGAAAAAAATGTGATAGAATATTATCTTGTTGTACTAATCCTAGCCGTCAACTACGAAGAATTCAAGGCTGATCCATTCAAAGCACATGAATATATTAAAATTCAAAAGACATGTATAAAAATAAAAAACTAACCAAGTGGTATTGATCTTCGTTGTCAATTTTGTGAACATAGAATTTTGGTCCATTGGCATTATAGTTCTACGATTGCACAAGGTGTTTCATACCTTGAACAACCCCATTCATTTCATATTGGTTGATATCAATTATATCTATGAAAAATGCCTTCTCGAATACATATTCTAGGCTTTGGGGCAATGCTTCACGTTGTATCAAAAATGTGGATACCATATTTAAAATAATAATAATAAATAATATGTCAAATATAAAATGAAAAATCATACTAGGACATGCCTTCAAAATTTTGTCATCGCCATTATAAGAAATAAAGTGTATATCAAACAAATCGTCTTCATTGAATAAAGAGAGATACCCAATATGGTTCACATAGAAAAATGTTGTTATAAAAAACACGTAGAAAACTATGGTGGGTAGTCACTATTTTCATTCCACCCCAAAAATTGTATCTTACTTCACCCTTGGCTTTCAACATTTTTTAGAACATAACCTGTCCAAGATTGCATTAAAACAATAATGTGCATTCTGTCAAAAAATATTGACATAAATAATAATAAAATCTTCTATTCAGAACAAGAAATATATAAGAAAAATGATAATCATATCCATATAACTGCAATTTCAAAATTTTGTTTTGTCAATGTCGTAGAAAATTGTAGACCGCTTCGCCTAGAACGGCGACAAATGTTGGAAGGTTGCAAGCATACTACACAAGGTTTAGCATCCATGCATATTTTAGAAAACGATAAAAAAATAAAAATATTTTAAAAAGTCTCCTACTAAATAAAAACAAAACAAAAATAAATAATAATGCCAAAATTATGACAATATATGCCGAAATTTGCAACAATTTCTCAAAAAAGCTGTCACGGCTTGATATTATAAAATCAATCTCCTCTACTTGTAATTTCTCTAAAGAGCATGAACATGATAAACAGTACCACCAACATCTTGTTACTTGAATCACTCGAAAAACTAGCTAAAACAAATGAATGGTTGAGAATATAAGTCCTAACTTAACCAATCTAAAAATAGAAATAAAACTACGCGATTCCGCATGACCATACACTCTACCGGCAAACTAGCAAAAGAAATGAATGGTTTAGAGTTGTTCAACCACACACTCTCGCAGGAAAAAGGAAAAAAATTGTAGTCAAGCCCAACAGCTAGTTGTGTCTGCCCAGACCATAATTAAACTTGTGCTCTAATTCAATTCAAATCATGCAGCGACATCACGCAGGAAAAAACAACACAAGGCAGCCATACGGGCCCAGACGGGAGGCCCACAACAGCACATGAACGGACAACTAAACACATTGACGGAGGCCAAGCTCAACGATCAACCCAACATCGCACGAGGCGGCCAGCTGAACAACCAGCCACGGACGTACCAATTTTGATGACCGTACAAAATCAACGGTACACAACTTAGAGCGTCTCCATTTGCCTACATGGTAGGTTAATCCAGACGTCGAAATTATATCCGGACGTCGAAAATTGACCCAGTCGCGTGTCTAGACATCTCTTTTCGTTCGGATTTAGACCAACTTTGATCCGGACTATCCCGTCCGAACCCAGGATTCCGGGTACGCCCTGGGAACGCCGAACGCAGCGAATTGGCTGAGTGGACCAGCCTGTCAGTGACAGAAGCCGAGTCGTCGTCATTCTTTCCGCCGTTTTCCTTTTCTCGCCCTTGCCGCTACACCTCTCTCGCCCTCGCCGCCGAACTCGGCCTACAAAAGGCGTATATATCGTCGTCTCTCTTCACAGTCTCTCACACCACTTCCAACTCCGGCAAACTCCGGACGCTCGCACCTTTCTTCCTCCTCAACTCCGCCGAAAAGCCATGGCCAAGGGATTTCCCGGCCGACGCACGGTGCAGCCGTGGGAAGCCCGGCTGCTTCACGAGGCGCGCTATACGATGCCGTCGGACACTCGTCTCCCCTTCGCCTGGCAACTCAGCGCCGACGGGATCCCAGTTCTGTCGGTGCCAGCCGACGAGGACCTCGCCGGAGAGATTCAGGCGGCGATAGCTGCCATGCAAGACCCGGATCTCGTCGAGGATCCTGGCAACCTGGTCTTCTGAAGACAGTTCTTCGCCGATAGACGCCTCGAGGAACTCGCCCGACACGACAGACCGCCGGGCTCGCCGCCGCCGCGTCATAATGTGGCTTTCCGCCGTCGCTGGTGGAGCGTTCTAGGGCGAACTCTCACCGGCGTCATGGAGCACATCCAGGCCGGCAACCACACCTGCCTCGGCCTGTAGTTGCGGCATCCGACATCGACCACGGCGGCAGCAGCGGCCTTTTCCTAGTTATTAATAAATTCGATGTAATATGTGTGTCCTTGCCCTAATTATTAAAATCCGCCTATATTCGCCTATATTTCACCGAGTTTAACTGAATTTCGCCGAACCTGCGAACTCGGCTTGGGTACGCGAGTGGGAAGCTCGGTGGATCCAGGCAAAAAACGCGTTTTGTCCAGAAAAAAAAAATCCGAATTTCGGCATGGGTTCGCCCAACGAGTGGAGATGCTCTTAGCTGCAACGTAAGCTAGGTCACAACTAGCTGTATTTTAACAAATCCGTTTTCAACCACATTTAATTATTTCTAGCTATTTGGGTTAGATGTCTCATATGGATTTTCGAAACCTTTGAGATTAGGCCAACTTGTACAAGTCTTCCTTTTGCAATTCGCCAATTTCTTCACTTCAGGCTTGAAGAACATTGAGGTGCTAATGGCGTAACTAAAGACCACAAAATCAAAATATATTGATTCGACTTTCAATCGTTTGTATTTGTTTCTATTTTTCAATCTGATTATTTTTCAATCTGATGTAGTATGTTCTGTAATCAGTGTATTTAGACCATGTGTTCATTCAGCACCCTAACGCCTCTTTGATATGCATTGATTACTTAAGAGTATCTCCATTCGCATTTCTAGGACGGCGTTCCCAGAACGTTTTATCTATCTGGGTGGCGTCTTTTGTCTAGTCGCGGTTTCAGGACGCTGGATTTGGTCTAAATTTCATCTGACGTTCCCATGCCGATTTCGAGGCGCTGGGAATGCCCTGGAAACGCCGGACGAAGTGAAAAAGTGGGTGGGCTAACCCTATCGGCGACTGGACGTCGAACTCCCGCCCTTTTTCTTCCTCCCCTACCGCCTTTCTTCTCCATTCCCTCCACAACTCCCGCCAATTCACCGAGCTCCTGACCACCATGCTGCCAAAGGGTTTTGTCAAACCCCGACCCACCGTCGACGGCCAAAACACCTCGGCGATGAGCACACCAGTCAAGGCCTGATACATGGCGCGTCACAACGCCATCCTCGAGGAGGACATCGCCGCCAGCACGCCAAGATCTGTGACCGTCTCCGCCGCCATACCTTCGCCGAGCTCTGCTTCCACCTCCTCCATTCTGTCGACCGGCCACGCCATCGATGAGCCCATCCCTGTCGCACCGGGCACGCCGAAGGAGGCCATCCCCATCGATGACTGATCGTCGAACCATTTTATCTTGTTTTATAATAATCTGATTGCCGAACAATTTTGGGCATTCTACTTTCGAACATCTTTGGCCAAGATTCGCCAACGGAAACAAAAAAATTCAAATATATCGCCGTTTTTCATCGCCTGTAAACTTGACCTGTAAACGCAAGTGAAAAAGTAGACGTTCCTAGACAAAAACTATATCCGTTCAACGCTAAATAGCGTCGGATTTCGGTCGAACATCGTGGAAATGCTCTTAAATCTTTTTCCTCGAGCGTTTTCTGCCATTCGAGCCGAAGCCTATCTGCTCTCTTACAACATCGATTGCCTCTCAGCTTGTCTTTTAAGTGTCCACTACTCTGACGTTGGCAAGGTTACGCCTACTTAAAAAGCCAGCGCTTGCACGCCGCGCCACAATACTTGCTGGCGGAGTAAAATAATCCAGGAGTATACATGATAGATGCTCGTGAAGTCGTGAATACGACGTGCATATCGGTGAACGAGGAATGGCGAGCTGAGAAATGATCTCCTTTGCCTTTTCCGGCCGAGTTGATAGCATAAAACTATCACTTTGTATGTTAAATTTCTCATTTCATACCAGTCGCTCTCGAAATCGCTGATTGTAGCAATGTGCACTGATTGCACTCTGATAATGAATTGACACTGCCTAAGACGCGCGGGCCCACCTGCCAGGGCCACGTGGCAACGCGAGACGGCGTGCCGTCTGTTGTTTTGCATGCAGGTCCTTAAGATTTGATAGAAAATTACGCAGAAGTTCCTGGCACTATTAAAACCTTCATAACTTTTGAATACGAATTCAAATGGAAAAAGTTTAAATACGAAAAGTGCTCAGAATTGTTTGAATCTTTTTTTACAAACTTTATTTATTATTTTATATAATTAAAATATACAAAAATATAAAAATCATTTTATTAATTATAAAAAATTATTTTATTAATTATACAAAAACTTTGGAAATTCATAACTTTAACTATATAACTCCAAATAATATAAATAATATGTCTAAATTTATTAGAAAAATCCAAGGAATCCATTTCTTATATTTATAATGCATATCATATCCGTTCCTCTCGGATAATTTGATTATGCAAGTAATCATAATAATAAATATGTTGTGTTTTATTTATTTTACTAACCAGATGTATTTTATCCAGGGGACGTATGCCACGACGTACGTGGACGTATGCCACGACGCACGTACTACGCCTAAACTCGCTCGTGTACTACATGAATGGTACCAACCTAGCTTCTTTTTTTGAAATAGTAGTACCAAATTGATTCTGATCGATGCGAGGGACATGCCGTTTCGCTGGTGTTTCATTGCACGACAGAACCACAGAAGTAGTACTACTACATACGAGACGTACGTATACGTACGTACGTACTCCCTGCCATACTCACAGAAGTGCAGCTGGACGCACGGTGGCTACCGATCGACTGGGAAATGCGTGAAAGAAAATCCAAACGATCAGAAATAATAAACCAGAGAACCTGTACATCTCTCATTCAGGCAGCCTACAAGGACACGTACCGGTCGAGACGGTTCAGACTTCAGAGCGCCATGTGAGAAAGTGACCGCGACCAGGGAGACGCAGACCGAGTGGTACGTACAGTGTACTTCACTTTGATGGACTTGGGCAGCGTCCTTTCGCTACAGGCCACAGCAAACTGTTGATTACTACTGAAACTAACGTGGTGGTTAGTAAGTAGTACTTGGAAGGACATATGCGCAGTAAGCTGGTGTTAAAAAAAGAGAGAATGTGGTTAGTACTGTACTACTGTAACTTCAATTTCCCCTGGATAAAATACATCTGGTTAATAAAATAAATAAAACGGCACACATTCATTATTATGATTACTTGCATAATCAAATTATCCGAGAGGAACGGATATGATTCATGCATTATAACTATAAAAAATGGATTCCTTGGATTTTTCTAATAAATTTAGACATATTATTTATATTATTTGCAGTTATATAGTTAAAGTTATGAATTTCTAAAGTTTTTGTATAATTAATAAAATAATTTCTTATAATTAATAAAATAATTTTTATATTTTTGTATATTTTAATTATATAAAATAATAACTAAAGTTTGTAAAAAAGATTCAAACAATTCTAAGCACTTTTCATATTTAAACTTTTTCCATTTGAATTCGTATTCAAAAGTTATGAAGGTTTTAATAGTGCCAGGGACTTCTGTGTAATTTATGTCAAATCTTGAGGACCTGCATGCAAAACGATAGACGGCACACCATCTCGCGTTGCCACGTGGCCCTGACAGGTGGGCCCGCGCGTCTTAGGCACTGTCAATTCGCTATCAGAATGCAATCAGTGCACATTGCTACAATCAGAGTCAAATGTGGTATCGTTTTGCGATTTCGAGAGCGACTGGTATGAAATGGAAAATTTGACATACAAAGTGGTAGTTTTATGCTATCAACTCTTTTCGGCCATATGTCGATTTTGGGAGCAACTTGTATGAGATCACTACTTTCGGTGGACATGCATGATCTCTATCCATTTGGAGGCCAGGAAGTCGCGAAATTTTCCCGATTTGTTTGACAACACCAGCATGGTTAACATTTACTTATACTGGGATAAAGATCTAAATGGTGAATCTGATTGGAACCGAAGATTATATTGCATTGTGGACAAATAGCAAAGCCCACTGCTTGTGACGGCACCAATATGCAATGCACCAGCGCAGCACATATCAGCCGCGCAGCTTATCTTTGCACGCGCGTGCGTCTTGGCCGCACATCATTCTTCGCTCTCTAGCTATATCTTGCTTTGCACCGTCGAATCGAGCTCGGTTGTCGTGGGAGACGCCGCCGCATATCTCCAAGGATTGCATCTGGGGGTTTCTTAAGTGGAAAAAATCGGGAGACACACACAGTAACCCCACGTTTCTGCCGCCCACATGCTACTATGTTTAGTCAAAGTGCGTAACTACGCAGATTCAGTTCGATTACAGTGCCCCGGCCACTACAGTGCCGTGCAGTACTTGTTTCCACGCCGGCAAGAAGATCATTCCAAGTCCCGCCACTAACACCGATCCGCAAGTGAACTGGCCCACCTTTGGTATTGGCCTCACGTTCATCGGTACCTGATCTAGCGCCAAGTATTATCTTATGCACGTTCACGGGCACTAGCTGGTAAGACATATAGTTTGCTTCATTAAGACGGGGTTTTCACCAAAAATAGTAAATATATGTGCTTTATATGATATGAAATTGGTGTCTAGATCAATTTTCTAGACTATTTACTTGAATTTGTTTTTTATCATGTTAACCACACATGATAAAGTAATGCTTTATATCAGAATATTATCAGACTAACCGCATATGTCAATTTGACAACGTTAACAATTCAAACTGTAAAACGACACTTTAAACAAAACTATGATAGAAATGGAGAAAATGCTCAAGCATACCTTAATATATTTGTTGTTGCATGGTTGCTAGAGACCTCATGGGACTCCTAGGGTATGCTTGGTAATTAGGGAGTACTACCTTCGTTCCAAAGTATAAGATGTTTTGATAGGCTAAAATAGTCTACCAAAACGTTTTATATTTTAAAACAGAGGTAATAGCATATATGAGTTCATCGGGCAAGCCACACTCACTTAAACCGGCCAAGGCTAATGACACTTTTGGCCTACTTTGTTTCAATACAGGACGCGCGCGCTACGCCGAGGGCAAAAAACCGTCGGCGTAGGCCAAAATGTCCTCGGCGTATGATACGCCGACGGCTGCCCTTGGCGTAGCCTTCTCGGCAAAGGCCTCCCTCGGCGGAGCACATAGAGGTCGTCGGCGTATCAAAATACCGTCGGCGTATGCTACGCTGGAGGCAATGCCCTCGGCGTAGCTGCCGTCGGCATAGCCTGTCGACATATTGTAAAAACATTTTTTTTAAACCAAATATTATTGTTTTATTTTTTTTCTCAATTTTTAATCTTTGAATTGTTAATCTCTCACTTTGAACATTTTTAACACTAATTATATTTAATATTTAATTAAATTACAGTCTTGGTCAAACTTTCCAGCCGGTCACCCATCCTACTACTACTCCAGCTCCAGCACGCTTAACTTTCTCGTTCCTTCATAATCTATTACCGCAAAGTAATTCATACATTGTTGTCAATACTATGATATCAATCCTATTAACTCTTATATCATCATGTCACATGTTTTTTTTTTGAAATTACAATAAACATTAATGAATAAGTAAAAATATTATTGAATTCAAATAAAAATATAATAATTTTACTTTTTTGTATTTTTCTATTTAATATAGAATAATTAATATCTTTATATCTGTAAATCGGAATTTAACAAATAATATGTCTAAATTGATCAGAAAAATGAGAGTAATCCAAATATGATATCCATATCAACTAATCACAAACCATCCGTTTTTGAATTAGCTATTTGGTGGTTGCTTTAGAAAATTCCCTTTTTGCGCTCGGATAATAAAAAATGGCTTTTTGGTGCGATGAAAAGGAAAACTTGCATTGAATCTTTGATAAAATAGCATATTGTGAACCTAAAAATGATTTTTTGTAAAAAGATATGAGCATCGGATCATGTACGTGTAGCTCATATCTGACCCACTTCCTGCCGATTCGGCAGAAATTTGTCTTTTTCACCAGAGGTGGACGGAAAGGTTTCGGATCCCCTGTTGGGACATTGTCCATATAAGGTGGTATAGTATTTTTGTAAAATATGGTGGTAGCATTTTGAATTAGCTATTTGGTGGTTGCTTCACAAAACCGTCCGTTTTTTGTGCTCGGAAAATGGGAAATGGCTTTTCGGTGCGATGAAAAGGAAAACTTTCTCCTGCAACATTGTTCGCAATCCCATGATGTATGTGTATGCACAATATAGGCACATTATCACAAACTATGCCTTGATTCTAGCCATAACATTGGTCATTTGACCTAAAAGCCAAAAAACCTTCAATGAGATAGGTCATTTTGTGAAGGGTTTTTTGAGACATAATCAATATATCAAGTTTGATATTTTTCCTTATAACTATGTCACATAATATGACACCACGCGAAGGTTTTGCATTGTTTCGATTGTTTTTGAATCTTTTATGCTCGTTTTAAACTATCGTCAAACTTTGTCGAACGGCGGGCATGAAGATTCTTAGCTCGGGGCCGAGCCTCGCTAAAATTGCATTGGATCTTTGATAAAATAGCATATTGTGAACCTAAAAATGATTTTTGTAAAAAACATGAGCATCGGATCATGTACATGTAGTTCATATCTGACCAACTTCCTACCGATTCGGCAGGAATTTGTCTTTTTCACCAGAGGTGGACGGAAAGGTTTCGGATCCCCTTGTTAGGACATTGTCCATATAAAGTGGTATAGTATTTTTGTAAAATGTGGTGGTAGCATTTTTAATTAGACATTTGGTGGTTGCTTCACAAAACCTTCCGTTTTTTGTGCTCGGAAAATGGGAAATGGCTTGTTGGTGCGACAAAAAGGAAAACTTGCTCCTGCAACATTGTTCGCAATCCCATGATGTATGTGTATGCACAATATAGGCACATTATCACAAACTATGCCTTGATTCTAGCCATAACATTGGTCATTTGACCTAAAAGCCAAAAAACCTTCAATGAGATAGGTCATTTTGTGAAGGGTTTTTTGAGACATAATCAATATATCAAGTTTGATATTTTTCCTTATAACTATGTCACATAATATGACACCACGCGAAGGTTTTGCATTGTTTCGATCATTTTTGAATTTTTTATGCCCATTTTAAACTATCGTCAAACTTTGTCAAACAGCGGGCATAAAGATTCTTAGCTCGGGGCCGAGCCTCGCTAAACTTGCATTGGATCTTTGATAAAATAGCATATTTTGAACCTAAAAATGATTTTTGTAAAAAAAAATGAGCATCGGATCGTGTACTTGTAGTTCATATCTGACCCACTTCCAGCTGATTCGGCAGGAATTTGTCTTTTTCACCAAAGGTGAACGGAAAGGTTTCGGATCCCCCTGTTGATACATTGTCCATATAAGGTGGTATAGTATTTTTGTAAAATGTGGTGGTAGTATTTTGAATTAGCCATTTGATGGTTGCTTCACAAAACCGTCCGTTTTTATGCTCGGAAAATGGAAAATGGCTTTTTGGTGCGACAAAAAGGAAAGTTTCCTCCTGCAACATTGTTCGCCATCCTATGATTCACATGTATGCACAATATGAGCACATTATCATAAACTATGCCTTGATTCTAGCCATAACATTGGTCATTTGACCCGAAAGCCAAGAAACCTCGAATGAGATAGGTCATTTTGTGAAGGTTTATTTGAGACATAATCAATATACCAAGTTTGATATTTTTACTTCTAACTATGTCACATAATATAACATCACGCGAAGGTTTCGCATTGTTTCGATCATTTTTGAATTTTTTATGCACGTTTTAAACTATATATAATGTTTTATGTTTTACTTAATTTTTATCCACAAATGTGTAATATTTGAGTGTAGATAGATAGGTCTTATTTTTCTGCAAATTTTGATATATTATTTGTAATTTTCCGAATTAGAACGATTTAGTTATGATTTTTCAAAGTTTAATGAGATAAAATAAAAAATAGCTATGCCGAGGGCAGCCGTCGGCGTAGCATAGGATATGCCGAGAGCAATTCTACGCCGACGGCTGCTTGGCGGGGCTGGCCTAGACGATGGCTACGTCGATGGCCCCGACGTTTGGCCATCGGCGTAGCGACCGGCCGTCGGCATAGCTTCCCATTCCTATAGTGTTTGCTTGCAGCGCATGAGTTGGTGAACAAGGTGGCTAAAGTTTGGTTGGTAGTAAGATCATTTTTGGGCTTGGCTCGTGTGAATTCATAGTTTTTGGTTGCATGCATCTACCCTGATGTGCTCATGTTCGAATGGCTAGGCTACCATCACTTCACCTCACCACCGAACAGTGTGATCATATTACAATCCAGCCAACAGAAATTACATAGTAATATAAATAGATATGCATATTAACTACTAGAACAATTCTAAGTTAACATGATATAACCTCCATGCTACATGGAGAAACCGCAGAACATGTCTATGACATGGGTTTATACACTATAGTACTCCCTATGTTCAAAATATAAGACATTTTAGTTTTGTAAATAAAATGTATCTAGATGTCTTTTAGTGTATAGGTTCATACCCTAAAAGTTATCTAGATACATTAATTCACAAAGCTAAAATGTCTTATATTTCTGAACGGAGGGAGTACCTCTCTCCATAGCAACTCTAATTAAAACCCAATGGCCACTAGCTTATTATTGGTGCCCCTCTAGGGCTAGTTGATGATCTTCAAACTTTATAATCTTCTTAGAGGGAGTGTGAACAAAGATGAGAAACTTTAGGGAGCTAGCACCAAGCATCTTGAAGACTAGGAAGTATCCTGTCCTTGGTACATGCCCAATGAAAAACCATGGTCACCCTGAATATATACATGACAAACTTGACATGGTTCTCCTTAATCCTTATCCTAGATACACTAGATGCAACCATTCTGCATCTTGGTGGTTGATGTCTACGCACTTCTATTCTTGTAGATAGTTGTTAGGCCTCCAAGTGGAGACGTTTGTAGAACAGCAGCAAGTTTCCCTTAAGTGGATCACCCAAGGTTTATCGAACTCAGGGAGGAAGTGGTCAAAGGTATCCCTCTCAAACAACCCTGCAATCAAGATACAAGAAGTCTCTTGTGTCCCCAACACATCCAATACACTTGTCAGGTGTATAGGTTCACTAGTTCGGCGAAGAGATAGTGGAATACAAGCGGTAACGGTGCCAGAAAATAGCTTGACGGTGAGGTAAATACTAAAGGCAACAAGAAGGAAGCAAACAAACATGCAATAGATCTAGTAGCAAACGGTGTTTCAATGTTTAGAGACAAGGCCTAGGGATCACACTTTCACTAGTGAACACTCTCTCATATAAATATATTCTCTTCATGATACTACTCTTAACTACTCTCCGTTTGGTGAACTCTAATTCATGGTAGGGCTATAACAGCACACCTCAAAGTCCGCCTTTTCCAATCTAGATAACCCCACACTGTCACCTTGAGCGCTAGATGGTTCCAACAAACACCACAATTTCATAGAGACAAGCAACTCAAAATATACTCATGATAAATATATATGTAGTCTAGCTTAAGTGCCACACACGGCGCGCACGCTGTCACTTTCACACACATGGGGAAAAGCATAGATCTATTAAAGCACGATGAGTATTTATGTAGACTCTAGCCTAAGTGCCACCATGGCGTGCATGTTGTCACTTTCACACACATGGGGAGAGCCGAGATCTATTGAAGCACTTGAGTAACATAGTAGATCTACTTAATTAAAAAGCTCATGATCACAACAAGATCATGCATAGAGAGAGAGATGAACACATAGCTACCGGTAGAGCCCTTAGCCTCGAGGAAGAACTACTCCCTCCTCATCATGGGAATCAGCAATGGTGATGGAGATGGTGGTGGAGATCGATGGAGATGGCTCCGGGGGCACTTCCCTGTCCCGGCAGGGTGCCGTAATAGAGACTTTCTGTCCCTAGAATCTCCCCTTTGGTGGCGGCGGCGCTGTGGAACTTTTCATGGCTTTCTGGTCGATTATTTTAGGGTTTTTTGGTCGGAGGCTTCTTATAGGCGAAGGAGGCAAGGTCGATGGAGGTCCAGGGGGCCCACACCCCTTGTGGGCGTGGCTAGGGTGGGCCCCGCGCCCATCTAGGGTGTGTCCACCCTGGTATCCTCCTCTGTCTCATCTTCGATTTCCGTATCGTTCAGGGAAAATATGAACTTTGGCTTTTGTCCCATCCAATTCCGAAAATATTCATTTTTTAGCTTCCTAAAACCAAAAACAGCAAAAAAAGGCAACTGACACTATGGCATCTTGTCAATAGGTTAGTTCCAGAAAGTGTATAAAAATACCTCAAAGTGTAGACAAAACATAGCAAATTTGATACAAAACAAGCATGGAGCATCAAAAATTATAGATACGTTTCCGACGTATCAAGCATCCCCAAGCTTAACTCCTGCTCGTCCTCAAGTAGGTAAGTGATAAAAAATAATAATTTTTGAGGTGACATGCACCATCAAAATCAAGATCAAACCACTTGCAAGCATTGAAAGCTAGGATCAAAGTACTCTAAACATGAGCATGAAAGATGGAGTTTTAACAGTAAGACAAAGTAACTATGCATGCAACATGAAAGGCTACAAACAAAGATGATGAATAACATGCATTGAAAAACGTGTGTTTGTTTTACATACAGAAAACATAGCATAGTGGCATTCAGCTTGTCCCTTATGGAGTAGCAAATAGATGCATAGGACACCTTCAAAGTTCATAAGAGTGACTAGATACAAATAGTTCATGAGAAACCAATACAACAATATGAATCAATCAATAAGTTTTGGGACAATGCACATAGAACTAAGAATGGCAACTATGCTCTCTTAGTTGGTGCCTAAGTATAGACGGTGGAGACTCAATGTAATGGTGGAAGAAAGGCCCTTCATAAAAGAGGGAAGCAGGGATTTCAAGTTTCAAAAAGAGCTTACAAAAATTATGGTACTTGTTAGCTTTCAGCTTTCATTGCCCCTATCATAAGCATCTTGAAGTGATTAAGGTTAAAGTGAACAAATTATGGAGTATATGCTTGAAAAAGTATAAGTTGGCAATCTCATATCCCTTGAATACGAGGGCCGCTCCTCATGCTACTCAAATTTAGTCACCTGTAAGTTCTTGTCATAGTAAGTACATGTGTATCATAAAGAACCGCCAACGGGGTACCCCTTGCACATGATACAGGAGTTATCCCATAATCAAAATGACAAGGCAAGCATACAATGACCATCTCAGCAATCTTCTTATTTACCATGGGAAAATGGTGTTTTTTCTCTCTTTCCTCTTTTCAATATGTCTCTTTTTATAAGAACAGAGCTTCATAGATTGCTTACTATGGTGATACTGCAAGTTTCCACCATGATTAAGCATGGCTTAGGCTAGCGGCCCAGGCGTTTCTCTAACACACATACATAACTCCATGGACTTACAAGCTCCCCTTTTATTTCACACCAACGACATCAGCAAACAAAAGAGCATGATATCAACTTGGTATAATGTACAAGTGCAATGTTGAAAGCGTTCCCCGTGACAACACGGTTCTGCTAATTCCAATGTATAAGTGCAAGCATATACAACATAGATGACACAATGGTTCAAGTTTATTAGGGGCAAGAAAAATAAAGTGTGTCATCAAGTTCGTGAGAGCTTTAATTACTAAGTTTTCACATAACAAAGATACTTTTTAATTGGAAGATAGATGAAAACAAGAATATACTTGGAATGGTGTAACACACCATGCATAGGAATTTATAGTGGACACTTTGGAATAACTTGGTTTCTTGGGAGTTGTATGAAGGGAATATGCCCTGAGAGGCAATAATAAAGTGTTTATTATGTGTATTCCAAGTATATGATAGATGTTTATTTTGCATGCTATAATTGTATTAATACGGAAACGTTAATACATGTGTGTTTAATAAACAAACAGAAACTTCCTAGTTATGCCTCTCTCATAAACTAGCTCGTTGATTAACAAGATGATCAAGGTTTCCTGATCATGGACATTGGATGTTGTTAATAACGGGATCACAACATTAGTGTAATGGTGTGATGAACATTCATCTGAAGTATAGCATTACGATCAAAGTCATTGAGTTTATATTGCTATAACAACTTACGAAGTGATCCTAATCCTTAGACCATGAGATCATGTCAATCACTAAATCCAGAAGAGTTTCTTGATAACATCAAACGTCACACCGTAACAGGGTGATTATAAAGATGGATTCGGAACTAATAAAGTGTTA
This sequence comes from Avena atlantica, assembly GCA_910589765.1. Lineage (NCBI taxonomy): Eukaryota > Viridiplantae > Streptophyta > Magnoliopsida > Poales > Poaceae > Avena > Avena atlantica. The sequence goes on along the minus strand of OU342734.1, from coordinate 357,120,182 downwards.
TGTTGAGGCTCATGGATCGAGAGTGGAATTTGTTCATCCCGATGACGGATAGATATACTCTGGGCTCTCTCGGTGGTATCACATTGATTAGCTTGCAAGCAAGTGATTTGATCACTAGAATGTTATATCACAGGAACGAGAAAAGAGTGCATGTCGGTAACGAGATCAAACTAGGTATGGAGATACCGATGATCGAATCTCGGACATGTAATATATCGTGAAACAAAGGGATTAAGATACTAGCATAAAAGGTTCCGACGATCACAAGAAAGTCATCGTTGAATGTGTGGGAGTCAGTATGGGTCTCCAGATCCCGCTTCTGATTATTGATCCGAGAGGGGTCTCGATCATGTCCGCATTATTCACGAACCGTAGGGTGACACACTTAAGAGACACCGACATCCAATTGTTGCAAATGTTTCATGCCGAAAGAATGAACAAGCGCAGGAATTTATTTCACTAGATACCGAAACAGGTTTTCGGGTGAAATTGCATAAAGTGGTTATGCATGTGAAATAGAATTCTAGCAAGGGGTTATTTGTGAATGTTTGTCATTAAAGTAATTGACAAAATTCTGAATAAAATAAAAGAGTTTTATTTAATGAGAGTTTGCATTAAATTTGGTGGAAATTTAATGGGAATTTGAGTGGACTTTTGAGTGGAGGGAATTTAAAGGAGATTTGTGAGTGGAGTGTCCACCCACATGAAGAGGGGAGGGCAAGGGGGAAGCCCCATGCGCCGGCCACCCCCTTGGGGTTCCCCCTCCTCCTATAAAAGGAGCCCCCCTCCTCACTTGTCTCTTACACCTCCTCGTGAAGGATCTCTCTTCCCCTCTAGAATTTATCCCCCATGGTCTCGGACTAGCGAGATACATGTTCCCGGTGGCTATTCGGCAAGAAAGAGTTATGCTTCCGCTACATCGCTGGAGCGAGGAGGCGGAGGTTGATCGGTGCCTCGAACGTGTGTGCGAGCACGGATGCGCTGCTGATTTGCGGCGCTAGGACTTCCTCTCGATCTTGAGATCGGCAAGAGATCGTCTACATCAACCACGAGTTGAACTCGTTAAGCTTTGTCGGTCTTCAAGGGTATGTTCTCTACGGATATACATCCGCCCGTTGTTTGTATCTAGTAGATATATCTTGGTATATAGTTCACATCGTAGGAAAATTTTTGTATTATATGCTGCGAACCCTATAGTGGTATCAGAGCCGGATCTATGCGTAGATACTTTACACGGGTAGTACACATATGAGTATGTGGGCGATGATGATCATGTTGTTGCTCCTTTGTTGTAATTTTGGATATTGGTGGCATAGTGGGATGAAGCGGACCGGACAAACTTTACATGTCCTCGCACATGAGACCTGTTCCACGCTTGACATGCAACTAGTTTGCATAAGTGGCTAGCGGGTGTCTGTCTCTCCTACTATAGTCAATATCTATTTTGCAAGCGAGTTGTCAACAATTTGATTATCCTCGTTGTGGTTCATGTTCGTAGGTAAGAACGGTTCTATCTTGAAAGCCCTAAGCCACGTAAAACTTGCAATGGATAAATTAGAGGCGTCTAGTTTAGATTGTTGCTGGGCTAGTGTTATGATATGGTAGTGTTGTAAGTAGAAGTATGAGATGATACTCTTACAACACACATAGCGTGTAAAATCCATAGACCTTGGATTTACACATATAGGTATGATAGTGATCATACCACGATGCACATGATAGAGATCATCTGCGGGAACCATATAATTTCACTAATAAACATATGATGTTTGATAGCATCTTATATTGCTTGTTTAGCGCTTTGTTAGCATAATAAGATGATCCCTCATTTAAATATCAAGATAAGAATGTGTTCTTCCTTTAGTATGCATCGATTATGTTTTCGTCGCTCCAAGACATCACGTGATGATCGGGTGTTCTTGGATCCACGACCATATTTCGGGTGTAAAACAGTTACACACGCGAATACTAAGGTTCTAACTTGGCGAGCCTAGCATGTACAGACATGGCCTCGGAACACGGACCGAAAGGTTAAGCATGAGTCATATAGTTGATATGATGCCCATTTGATCCTCGCCTTTGAAGCTATACCGACTCACGTGATGATCGGACTTGGTGTAGTGGATTTGGTTCATGTAATCACCAAAAAGGCACGAGGGATGTCGTTTTTGAGTGGGAGTTCATTCGTAATATAGATTAGCTGAACTCAATCTATCATACACTTAGTCTAAACTTTACAAATTCTGTTGTAGATGGCACCACCTGCTTTTAATTTCAATGTGTTCATGGAGAAAGAGAAACTAGCAACGAACGGTAGCAACTTTACCGAATGGGCCATGAATTTGAGGATTCTCCTCTCTGCTGCACAAAAGCAATATGTGCTAGAAGCGCCGTTAGGCCCCCACCTTTTGATGATGCCCCTGACGAGGAGAAGAATGTCTATCAGACTCGTCAGGAGGACCACAACTTAGTTCATTGCGGCATATTGTATGGGCTAGAGCCGGAACTTCGAAAGCGTTTCGAAAATGGCAATGCATTTGATACAATGGGTGAGTTGAAAATGATTTTCGACACACATGCTGCTGTAGAGAGCTACAACGCTTCAGAAAAGTTCTTTAGCTGCATGATGGAAGAGCACAGCTCCATTAGTGAGCATGTACTCAAGATGTCGGGTTACGCCGATAAGCTTGTGTCCTTGGGAATATAGATTCCCATTGACTTAGGCATCCATCGTGTTCTGCAGTCTCTGCTACCTAGCTATAAGAGCTTCGTGATGAACTATAATATGCAAGGCATGAAGAAGTCTCTCCCCGAGCTTCTGTTAATGCTTAAAACTGCAGAAGTGGATATCAAAAAGGAACATCAAGTGTTGATGATAAATAGGAACACTGGTTTCAAGAAAGACAAGAAGGGAAAACGGAAGGGAAGTAAGGGCGGCAAGCCTATTGCCGCGCCTGAAAAGAAACCCCGAGTTGGACCTAAGTCTGATTCCGAGTGCTACTATTGTAAGGGGACTGGCCACTGGAAGCGCAACTGCCCCAAGTATCTGGCAGACAAGAAGGCCGGCAAGGCAAACAAAGGTATATATGATATACATGTTATTGATGTGTGCTTGACTAGTGCTCGCAGTAGCACCTGGGTATTTGATACTGGTTCAGTTGCTAATATTTGTAACTCGAATCAGGGGCTGCGGAACAAGCGACCGCTAGCAAGGGGTGAGGTCAAGATGCGTGTCGGCAATGGATCAAGCGTTGATGTGATCGTCGTAGGAACGCTGCCTCTCCACTTACCGTCGGGATTAGTTATAAACTTGAATAAATGTTATCTGGTGCCTGCACTGAGCATGAACATTGTATCTGGATCGTGTTTGATGCGAAGTGGTTATTCATTTAAATCCGAGAACAATGGTTGTTCCATTTATATGAATGAAATATTTTATGGTCATGCACCAATGATGAATGGTTTATTTCTATTAGATCTCGATGATAATGTTACACATATTCATAATGTTGATGCTAAAAGGATTAAACTTAATGATGATATATCCGCATATATGTGGCATTGCCGTCTAGGTCATATTGGCGTTAAACGCATGAAGAAGCTCCATTCGGATGGACTTTTGGAATCACTTGATTATGAATCATTTGATACATGTGAGCCATGCCTTATGGGCAAGATGACTAGAACGCCGTTTTCCGGTTCAATGGAACGGGCGACAGATTTATTGGAAATCATACATTCTGATGTATGTGGTCCAATGAGTGTGTCGGCGCGAGGTGGACATCGTTATTTTGTTACTTTCACGGATGATTTGAGTAGATACGGTTATATCTACTTGATGATACACAAGTCTAAAACCTTTGAAAAGTTCAAGGAATTTCAGAATGAAGTGGAAAATCATCGTAATAGAAAGATCAAATTTCTACGGTCCGACCGTGGAGGTGAGTATCTAAGTTACGAGTTTAGCACTCACATGAAAGAGTGTGGAATTGTTTCACAACTCACACCTGCCGGAACACCACAGCGAAATGGTGTGTCGGAACATCGTAATCGTACTTTATTAGATATGGTTTGATCTATGATGTCTCTGACGGACTTGCCGTTGTCATTTTGGGGTTATGCACTAGAAACTGCTGCATTCACTTTAAATCGGGCACCATCTAAATCCGTTGAAAAGACACCGTATGAATTGTGGTTTGGAAACAAACCTAAGCTGTCATTTCTTAAAGTTTGGGGATGCGATGTTTATGTGAAGAAACTTCAACCGGATAAACTCGAACACAAAGCGGAAAATGCGTCTTCATAGGATACCCTAAAGAAACTATTGGGTATTCCTTCTATCACAGATCCGAGGGCAAGGTTTTTGTTGCCAAGAATGGATCCTTTCTAGAGAAAGAGTTTCTCGCGAAAGGTGTGAGTAGTCGGAAGATAGAACTCGAAGAGGTTGTGGAACCTTCTCTTCAAAGTATGGCGAGTAGCGCAGCGCCGGAAGTTGTTCCGGAGTTGGCTCCACCTGTTGAAGAGGGAACTAATGATAATGATCATGAAACTCCGAAAGAGAGTACTACCGAACCTCACAGGTCAAACAGGACGTGTGCAGCTCCCGAGCTGTACGGAAATCCTGTCATGAATTTCATGGTTGATGAAAATGATGACCCTGCGACGTATGAAGAAGTGATGATGAGCCCGGATTCCAACAAATGGTTAGAAGCCATGAAATCCGAGATGGAATCCATGTATGAAAATCAAGTTTGGAACTTGGTGGAATTACCTCACGACCGAAAGGCCATGGAGAACAAATGGATTTTCAAAAGGAAAACTGATGCTGATGGTAATGTGACCGTCTATAAAGCTCGACTTGTCGCAAAGGGGTTTCAACAAATTCAAGGAGTTGACTACGATGAGACTTTCTCTCCCATAGCGATGCTAAAGTCAGTTAGGATTATGTTAGCAATTGCTGCATATTTCGATTATGAGATATGGCAGATGGATGTCAAAACCGCGTTTCTCAATGGTAATATTGAAGAAGAGTTGTATATGATACAACCAAAGGGTTTTGTCGATCCTAAGGATGCTAACAAGGTGTGCAAGCTTCAGCGATCCATCTATGGATTGAAGCAAGCATCACGAAGTTGGAATCTCCGCTTTGATGAGGTGATCAAAGAGTTTGGATTTGTCCAAACTTATGGAGAAGTTTGTATTTACAAGAAAGTGAGTGGGAGCAATGTGGCATTTCTGATATTATATGTGGATGACATATTATTGATCGGAAATGATATAGATCTTTTAAACAATGTTAAAAGTTATCTAAACAGCAAATTTTCAATGAAGGACCTAGGTGAAGCGTCATACATATTAGGAATAAAGATCTATAGAGATAGATCTAGGCGCCTAATAGGGCTATCGCAAAGTACATACCTTGATAAGATTTTAAAGAAGTTTAAAATGGACGGAAGTAAGAAGGGGTTCTTACCTATGTTGCAAGGCAAGACATTGAGTAAGACTCAAAGTCCGGCTTCGGCGGAAGAAAGAGAGATAATGGACAAAGTCCCCTATGCTTCAGCCATAGGCTCTATAATGTACGCCATGCTATGTACAAGACCGGATGTGGCACATGCTATTAGTTTGACTAGTAGGTACCAATCAGATCCAGGTTCGGAACACTGGATAGCGGTCAAGAATATCCTTAAGTACTTACGAAGAACTAAGGATATGTTTCTTGTATACGGAGGTGAAGAAGAGCTCGTCGCTAAGTCTTATGTCGACGCTAGCTTTGACACCGATCCGGATGACTCTAAGTCTCAATCTGGATACGTATTTCTCATGAATGGCGGAGCGGTTAGTTGGAGGAGCTCCAAACAACCTGTGGTAGCAGGATCAACAATGGAGGCCGAATATGTTGCTGCTTCAGAAGCGGCTCAGGAAGCAGTTTGGATGAAGGAGTTCATATCCGAACTAGGAGTGGTGGCAAACGCGTTGGACCCAATGGTGATCTATTGTGACAACAATGGTTCCATTGCCAATGCCAAAGAGCCAAGGTCTCACAAGCATTCCAAGCATATTAAGCGCCGGTTTCACTCCATCCGCGAGCATGTCAAGGATGGAGATATAAAGATTTGTAAAGTACATACGGATCTCAATGTAGCAGATCCGTTGACTAAAACTCTCCCTAGAGCAAAACATGATCAACACCAGAACTCAATGGGTGTTAGATTTATCACTATGTAACTAGATTATTGTCTCTAGTGCAAGTGGGAGACTGAAGGGAATATGCCCTGAGAGGCAATAATAAAGTGTTTATTATGTGTATTCCAAGTATATGATAGATGTTTATTTTGCATGCTATAATTGTATTAATACGGAAACGTTAATACATGTGTGTTTAATAAACAAACAGAAACTTCCTAGTTATGCCTCTCTCATAAACTAGCTCGTTGATTAACAAGATGATCAAGGTTTCCTGATCATGGACATTGGATGTTGTTAATAACGGGATCACAACATTAGTGTAATGGTGTGATGAACATTCATCCAAAGTATAGCATTACGATCAAATTCATTGAGTTTATATTGCTATAACAACTTACGAAGTGATCCTAATCCTTAGACCATGAGATCATGTCAATCACTAACACCGGAAGAGTTTCTTGATAACATCAAACGTCACACCGTAACAGGGTGATTATAAAGATGGATTCGGAACTAATAAAGTGTTATGTTGAGGCTCATGGATCGAGAGTGGAATTTGTTCATCCCGATGACGGATAGATATACTCTGGGCCCTCTCGGTGATATCACATTGATTAGCTTGCAAGCAAGTGATTTGATCACTAGAATGTTATATCACAGGAACGAGAAAAGAGTGCATGTCGGTAACGAGATCAAACTAGGTATGGAGATACCGATGATCGAATCTCGGACATGTAATATATCGTGAAACAAAGGGATTAAGATACTAGCGTAAAAGGTTCCGACGATCACAAGAAAGTCATCGTTGAATGTGTGGGAGTCAGTATGGGTCTCCAGATCCCGCTTCTGATTATTGATCCGAGAGGGGTCTCGATCATGTCCGCATTATGCACGAACCGTAGGGTGACACACTTAAGAGACACCGACATCCAATTGGAGCAAATGTTTCATGCCGAAAGAATAAACAAGCGCAGGAATTTATTTCACTAGATACCGAAACAGGTTTTCTAGTGAAATTGCATAAAGTGGTTATGCATGTGAAATAGAATTCTAGCAAGGGGTTATTTGTGAATGTTTGTAATTAAAGTAATTGACAAAATTCTGAATAAAATAAAAGAGTTTTATTTAATGAGAGTTTGCATTAAATTTGGTGGAAATTTAATGGGAATTTGAGTGGACTTTTGAGTGGAGGGAATTTAAAGGAGATTTGTGAGTGGAGTGTCCACCCACATGAAGAGGGGAGGGCAAGGGGGCAGCCCCATGTGCCGGCCACCCCCTTGGGGTTCCCCCCTCCTCCTATAAAACGAGCCCCCCTCCTCACTTGTCTCTTACACCTCCTCGTGAAGGATCTCTCTCCCCCTCTAAAATTTACCCCCCATGGTCTCGGACTAGCGAGATACATGTTCCCGGTGGCTATTCGGCAAGAAAGAGTTGTGCTTCCGCTGCATCACTGGAGCGAGGAGGCGGAGGTTGCTCGGTGCCTCGAACGTGTGTGCGAGCACGGATGCGCTGCTGATTTGCGGCGCTAGGACTTCCTCTCGATCTTGAGATCGGCAAGAGATCGTCTACATCAACCACGAGTTGAACTCGTTAAGCTTTGTCGGTCTTCAAGGGTATGTTCTCTACGGATATACATCCGCCCGTTGTTTGTATCTAGTAGATATATCTTGGTATATAGTTCACATCGTAGGAAAATTTTTGTTTTCTATGTTGCGAACCCTACAGTGTATGCATGAGTAGAGCTTACTCATACAAGTGGAGGCTTGTAAAAGACTGGGAGCGACCAACTAAGAGAGCAATAATGGCCATAATCATGCAGAGCGACAAAACATTACTAACCAAAGCAGAAAGTGGTACTACAAGTCAAGGACTAAATGATCATAGAGGCTATGGTGACTTTTTCATATTCATAACATGGTGTGAGCATGTGCCAAGTCAACCCAAACAAAGCATCAAAGGATAATACCACAATACTATGCTTTTGTATGCTAAAACAACGCATGATTCTTTCAAGGAACATTAAGCAATCCTAATTGTTTGGAACAAGTCATGCTACAGCAATAATCACTAAGCATAAGGTCAAAACAACATCTAGCATGACATGATAAAGTCTAAGCCATAGTCAAAACAAGCTCCCTTTTGTACCACTAAGCATGAAGCTTCCTACTCTTTTCCAACACCAATCAACTTATTTGAAACAACTCACAAAGATAATATCAATAACGATCAGTGAGAATGTCTCACAAATCCACAAGGAAGAACTAAAAATTTCTAATCAAACAACATAAGAAAACTAAGGCTAAACACAGTACTAGCAAAAGAGAACACTTACAAAACAATAAGAATGAAAACTAGAGTGTTCTAGGCGATAAAAACGAAGCGTGTCTCTCTCTAAAAGAAGTGTGTTGTGATCAACCAACTTTATTCAAGCAAACTAAGGAAACAAAAACCAAAAACCAAAACTAAGACGCTCCACGAACAACACAATATTGCATGAAACAATAAAAACAAAGTGTCTAGAAATACCTAAGATTTTTATTGATGAAGAAGAGGATGCCTTGGGCATCCCCAAACTTTGACGTTTGTACCTCTTGAATATTTCTTGGGGTGACACGGGGTGGCATCCCCAAGCTTGAGCTTTTGTCCATTCTTCATCTCATTATATCATTCTTTCTCTACACCTGAAAATTTTCCTTTATACAAAACTTCACACAATCTTCATTAGCAACATTAGTGTATTCAAAAGATAATAGACCCTTGGGTTTAGCTTTAGAACATAAATTTTTTCACTAAAAACACAAGCTACTATAGCAATTCCCTCAAAAATCTCAATTTCCTAAAAAGAACCTAAAAAGGAATCAATAAGAAGCAAATGCAAATAATGGCAAAAATCTGTCAAAACAGACCAGCAGGTAGAAACCGATTTTTTCGAAGATCTTCTGTTGCTCAAATCAAAAAGTGTTGAACAAAAAAAAGTTACTCCCTTCGATCCATATTACTTGTCATTAGATTGGATGTATCTAGCACTAAAACATGTCTAGATACATCCATTTCTACGACAAGTAATATGGATCGGAGGGAGTAGCTAACATACTGGGGAATTTATTCACAAAATATCAGCTCAATCCGACCTACAGATATTTCTCACGAGTTTTTATGGTGGAGCACAAAAATCTATTTCGGGGACAGCAACTCCCCAAATCTTACTTCCCTCTCATTAGAGGTTATTCTTGGCACAAAAGGCAAACAAAAAGGATAAGGAGAGGTCATTACTGAAGTAATAACTTCCAAGACTCAAAAAAACTCTTGGGTTATCTCCCAACAAGTACTTTTCTTTAACGTCTTTAAGTTAGGCTTGATAGTTTAAGAAGATGCTCACATAAGAAATATGAATTGAAGTAAAATAGAGCATCAAGAAGCAAATTCAAAACACATTTAAGTCTAACCCACTTCCTATGCATAGGAATCTTGTAAAGAAACAAGTCTTGAAATCACAAAACAACAAGCATAGGAAAGCAAAACAAGTGCAACTTCAAGATTTTCAACATAAAGAGGAGAAACTTAATATTTTTGAGATGCATAATACCATGTTTCCCTCTCTCATAATAACTTTCAGTATCAACATGAATAAAATTAACAATATAAATATCACATAAAACATTCTTATCATGAGCCACATGCATAAAATGATTATTACTCTCCACATAAGCATAGTCATTCTTATTAATTATAGTGGGACCAAATTCAACAAAATAGCTATCATTGTTATTCTCATCACCATAATCATCAAATATAGGAGGCATATTGTAATCACAATTAATTTCCTCCTCAATAGTAGGTGGACTGAAAATATCATAATCATCGTTGTAGTCATCATATATGGGAGGTTTGGTATCATCATAACCAATAGAATAGCTATCTTCCAAAGTTAGGGGACTAAAAAGATCATTTTCATAAAAACTAGCTTCCCCAAACTTAGACGTTTTCATAGCATTAGCAATAATGGTGTCCAAAGAGTTCATACTAATAACATTGCTATTAGCATGCAAATGAAGTTCCATAGGTTTTTAAATTTTCTCTTCAAACACTTTGTGTCCTAGCTCAAGATAGATACTATAAAGCTCTCTGATTTTTTTGTTGTTTTCCATTAAGCCTAACTAGTGAAAACAAGAAACAAAAAAGACAAAATTGCATAATCTAAAGGAAATAACTTCGAGCACTCACACCGGAGGATGTGAGTACCTTTTACCTTACCTCCCCGGCAACGGCGCCAGAAAATAGCTTGATGTCTACGCACTTCTATTCTTGTCGACAGTTGTTGGGCCTCCAAGTGCAGAGGTTTGTAGAACAGCAGCAAGTTTACCTTAAGTGGATCACCCAAGGTTTATCGAACTCAGGGAGGAAGTGGTCAAAGGTATCCCTCTCAAGCAACCCTGCAATCAAGATACAAGAAGTATCTTGTGTCCCCAACACACCCAATACACTTGTCAGGTGTATAGGTGAAGGGTTTCGCGGCATAGTAAATCAAAATTTTCTACGGAGCGAACAGAGGGAAAGCCAAGATCTAATCTAGGAGATGCAAACAACGAGAGAGATTGGATTAGATCTTCATACCCTTGAAGATTCACACAGCGGAACGTTCGTCGGAACGTGGGTGATGTAGTCGTACTCGCTTCTCCTCCTCGCGATCCGATCCGATCTAGCACCACAAGTGGCGGTGCCTCCGTGAGATGCACACGTGCAGCACCTCGACTCTCCTCCTTCCTCGGACCAGCGAGTATGGTGGAGATATAGATTGGATCTACAGCACGACGGCGTGGTGTATATGGTGGAGAATTTCTGCTGCAGGGCTTCGCCTACAAACAGTCGGGAGGGAGAGAGGAAGGTAGCAAGGCTGCTAGGGCTTGGAGGAAGGTGTGTAGGGGGGGAGGGGGCGCACCACCCCTCTATATATAGAGGGGGAGGCCAGCCCTTGCCCCTCCTCCAAGCCTATCTCTAGTTTAAACAATTTAAACTCTCCCTTATCTAGAAATCCTATCTCTAGTTTAAACGATTTAAACTCTCCCTTATCTAGAAATTCTATCCCGAGATTTAAACGAGTCAAATCTCTCTAGAATCGGCTGGGCCCTATGGGGCCTTGTGCCCCTGGCCCAATGCGGCCAGGACACTCCCTCATAGGCCCATGCCCCCTCCCGGAAGGTGGGGCCACGTTGGTCCCCTTCTGGAAGGTTCTAGAAGCTTCCGGTACAATACCGATTAACCCGGAACAATTCCGAACTCCAAAAACTGCACTGCCTTATATGAATCTTATTCTCCGGACCATTCCGGAACCTCTCGTGATATCCCGGATCCCATCCGAGACTCCGAACAAAAATTCATAAACCAATTATCCAATCTATCCTAGCGTCAAGATACGTTAAGTGTGTGACCCTGCGGGTTCGAGAATATGCAGACATGATCTTCTATCAATAATCAACAGCGGGGTCTGGGCACCCATATTGACTCCCACACATTCATCGATGATCATATCGGATGAACCACGATGCCAGGATTCAATCAATCCCATATATATATTCCCTTCGTCTCGCGATATTTTACTTGCCCGAGATTCGATCGTCGGTACCGTCATACCTAGTTCAATCTCGTTCACAGCAAGTACTTTACTCGTTCCGTAATCCGATATCACTTTGTGATTAACTCCTTAACCACATGCTTGCAAGCGGTGTTGATATCGATTACCGAGTGGGCCCGAAGTATATCTCTCCGACTTGGGAGGGACAAATTCCATCTCGATACATACAACCCAACAGATACTTTCCGATCACCTGAGAGACACCTTTATGATCACCCTCTCATAGGATGACGTTTGATGACCTCAAAGCTTTCTTCCGATACCAGGGAGTTGCATTATCTCATGGTCTAAGGAATATAATATTTGACATAGGAAAAGCTTCGCAAAGACGAACACGATGACACGATCTAAATGCTCTGCTTTGTTTGGGTCTATCCACCATATCATTCTCCCAATGATATGATCTCATTATCAATTGACAACTCATGTCTATTGTTAGGAAACCTTAACCATCATTGATCAATGAGCTAGTCCATAGAGGCGTACTAGGGACACGGTGTTGTTCACAAACCACACAAGTATTAAAGTTTCCGCTTAATACAATTCTAGCATGGAATATAAACTTTATCATGAATAAGAATTATAATAATAACATCTTTATTATTGCCTCTAGGGCATAATTCCAACAGTCTCCCACTTGCACTAGAGTCAATAATCTAGTTTACATTTGGCAACAATCTCACACCCATGGCACTGAGGTGTTGATCATGTTTTACACGTGGAAGAGGTTTAGTCAATGGATCTGCGACATTCAGATCCGTATGTACTTTGCTAATCTTCAGATCTCCATCTGCTATATAATCTCGGATTATATGAAACTTGCGGTTGATATGCTTGGTCTTTGGATGATATCTTGGTTCCTTAGCGAGTGCTATGGCGCCAGTGTTGTCACACAATATCTCCAGTGGGTCCAATGCACTTGGAACCACGCCAAGCTCAGTGATGAAGTTTCTGATCCAAACTCCTTCACTTGACGCTTCTGCAGCAGCCATGTATTCCGCTTCTACTGTAGATCCCGCGATCACGCTTTGCTTGCAGCTTCTCCAGCTCACAGCTCCTCCATTCAAAATATAAACGTATCCTATCTGAGATTTAGAATCATCCTTGTCGGTGTCGAAACTAGCATCGACGTAACCTTTTACGACAAGTTGTTCATCACCCCCATAGACTAAGAACATTTCTTTAGTTCTATTTAGGTACTTTAGGATGTTCTTCACGGTTGTCCAGTGTTCCACTCCTGGATCACTTTGATATCTGCTCGTCAAACTAAGAGCATTGGACACATCCGGTCTAGTACACAGCATGGCATACATGATGGAACCTATGGCCGAGGCGTAAGGCACTTTGCTCATAGCTTCCCTATCATTTACCATAGCTGGACACTGAGCCTTGCTCAATATCTTACCTGACAACATAGGCACTGAACCTTTCTTTGCGTTATCCATTCTGAACCTTTTCAGAACTTTGTCTAGGTATGTACTCTGGCTTAAAGCTATCAGGCGTATTTGTCTATCTCTATAGATTTTGATGCCCAATATATAAGCAGCTTCACCTAGGTCTTTCATTGAAAAACACTTGTTCAAATAACTCTTCACATCGTTAAGCATGTTGATGTCATTTCCGATAATCAATATGTCATCCACATACAGTACCAGAAACGTCACCGAGCTCCCACTCACTTTCTTGTAGATGCAAGCTTCGTAGCAATTTGGAACAAATCCAAAGCTCTTGATCACTTGATCAAAACGAAGGTTCCAACTCCGAGATGCTTGCTTCAGTCCATAAATGGAACACTGAAGTTTGCATACTTTACTAGCATCCTTCGGATCGACAAAACCTTCGGGTTGCATCATATACAACTCTTCATCAATGTTGCCATTGAGGAAAGCAGTCTTGACATCCATCTGCCATATTTCATAATCATGAAACGCAGCAATTGCTAATAAAATCCGAATGGACTTAAACATCGCTACAGGAGAGAAAGTCTCATCGTAGTCAACACCTTGAACTTGTCGAAAACCTTTTGCGACAAGCCGTGCTTTATAGACGGTAACATTACCATCCGCGTCCGTTTTCTTCTTGAAAATCCATTTGCACTCAACGGCCTTTCGGTCGCTAGGAGGATCCACCAAAGTCCATACTTGGTTTTCGCTCATGGATCCCAATTCGGATTTCATGGCTTCCAGCCATTTCTCAGAGTCTGGGCTCATCATCGCTTCCTCATAGTTCGTAGGTTCACTGTCTTCTACCAACAAGACAGTCAAGACAGGGTTGCCGTACCACTCAGGAGGGGCACGCGACCTTGTCGACCTGCGACGTTCAGTAGCAGCATCGTCCGAAGCTTCATGATGCTTGTCATTAGCTTCCTCTATTGTTGGTGCAGGCGGCACTGGAACAATTTCAGGTGCTGCGCTACTCTCCAATTCAAGAGAAGGTTCAATAACCTCGTCAAGCTCTACTTTCCTCCCACTCACTTCTTTCGAGAGAAACTCCTTCTCAAGAAAGGAACCGTTCTTTGCGACAAACACTTTGCCTTCGGTTCTGTGATAGAAGGTATACCCAATAGTTTCCTTAGGGTATCCTATGAAGACGCATTTCTCCGCTTTGGGTTCGAGCTTGTCCGGCATCAACTTCTTGACGTAAGCTTCGCATCCCCAAACTTTAAGAAACGACAACTTAGGTTTAGCACCAAACCACAGTTCATACGGTGTCGTCTCAACGGATTTAGATGGAGCCCTATTTAAAGTGAATGCAGCGGTTTCTAATGCATAACCCCAAAATGATAACGGCAAATCAGTAAGAGACATCATTGATCGGACCATATCTAATAGGTTTCAATTCCGGCGTTCAGACACACCATTGCGCTATGGTGTTCCGGGTGGCATGAGTTGTGAAACGATTCCACTTGCTTTAAGATGCGTGAGAAAATCATAACTCAAATATTCGCCCCCACGATCGGATCGTAGAAACTTAATCTTTCTGTTACGATGGTTCTCCACTTCATTCTGAAATTCTTTGAACTTTTCAAACGTTTCAGATTTATGTTTCATTAAATAGATATACCCATATCTACTTAAGTCATCGGTAAAAGTGAGAAAATAGCGATATCCACCGCGCGTCGAAACACTCATCGGTCCGCATACATCGGTATGTATGATTTCCAACAAGTCCGTTGCTCGCTCCATCATACCGGAGAACGGGGTTTTGATCATCTTGCCCATGAGGCATGGTTCGCATGTGTCAAATGATTCAAAATCAAGAGACTCCAAAAGTCCATCAGAATGGAGTTTCTTCATGCGCTTTACACCAATATGACCTAGACGACAGTGCCACAAATAAGTAGTATTATCACTATCTACTTTACATCTCTTAGCCTCAATGTTATGGATGTGTGTTTCATCCCTTTCGAGATTTAGAAGAAATAAACCATTCACAAGAGGTGCATGACCATAAAAGATGTTACTCATATAAATAGAACAACCATTATTCTCCGATTTAAATGAATAACCGTCTTGCAATAAACACGATCCGGAAATGATGTTCATGCTCAACGCAGGCACATAATAACATTTATTAAGGTTTAAAACTAATCCCGAAGGTAAAACTAAGGAGAGCGTGCCGACGGCCATCACATCAACTCTTGATCCGTTGCCAACGCGCATCGTCACCTCATCCCTCGCAAGCCGCCGTCTATTCCGTAGCTCCTATTTCAAGTTACAAATATTAGCAACTGAATCGGTATCAAATACCCAGGCACTACAACGAGGGCTAGTAAGGAAAACTTCAATAACATGTATATCAAATATACCTTTGATGGTGCCAGCCTTCTTGTCCGCAAAGTACTTCGGACAGTTGCGCTTCCAGTGACCCTTGTCCTTGCAATAGAAGCACTCAGTGTCCGGCTTGGGACCAGACCTGAGCTTCTTCTCAGCAGGGGCATTGCGCTTGCCGCCGCCCTTCTTGAAGGGCTTCTTTGCTCCCTTACCTTTCTTAAAGGAGGGCTTGTTGACCATCAACACATGATTATCCTTCTTGATGTCCACTTCCGCAGCCTTCAGCTTTGCGAAGAGCTCGGTGATCGTATCAGTGGAACCAATCTGATTATGAGTCACTAGAAAACTTTTGTAGCTGGGAGGGAGTGATTGCAGAACCCTGTCAATCTTGAGCTCCTCTGGAATCGTGCATTCCAGTTGCTCAAGGCGTTGAGTGTATCCCGACATCTTTATGGCGTGCTCACTAACGGAACTCCCTTCCTCCATCTTGCAGTTAAAGAACTTCTCAGAGATCTCATATCTCTCAGAACGGGCTTGAGTCTGAAACATGGTTTTCAGCTCCTCGAGAATCTCAAAGGGCCCGGGATAGGTTTCAAAATTATTTTGAAGCTCCGGTTCCATAGCAAACAACATGGTGCTCTTAATCACACCATAATCATCTTTGCGCGACTGATAGACAGCTTTCTCATCAGCCGGCGCAGTTGCAGCAGGGGGGTTACCTAACGCTTTCTCAAGGACATAGTCCTTTTGTCCGCCAGACAGAATGATTCTTAGATTGCGGAACCAGTTGGTGAAGTTAGACCCATTGTTTCTAAGCTTTTCTTTCTCAGCAAAAACGTTGAAGTTGAAGTTGGACTTGGCCATTGGATCTACAGTATTTGCAAGTACAATTTAGACTATGTTCATGATAAATAGTTCAACTTAATCAAATTACTAGATGAACTCCCACTAAATTCAACATCCCTCAAGTTGTTTAGTGAACACGATCCAAATTCACCACACCTAATCCGATCATCACGAGAAGAGATGTGGTTTCAATGGTGGACAACGAAGTGTCGATCATATCATTCATATGACTCATGCTTAACCTTTCGGTTCTTGTGTTCCGAGGCCATGTCTGTACATGCTAGGCTCGTCAAGTTAGACCCAAGTATTTCCGCGTGTGCAAAAACTGGCTTGCACCCGTTGTATGTGAGCGTAGAGTCTATAGCACCCGATCATCACGTGATGCTTGGACACGACGAACTTTCGCAACGGTGCATACTTGGGGAGAACACGGTTTTTATATTGATCTTTAAGTGAGGAATCATCTTATAATGCTACAGTCGCGATCTAAGCATAATAAGATACATAAAGGGATAAACATCACATGCATATAACTTTATGTGACATGGTATAGCCAATCTTCGCGCAATGATATCCATCTTGTGCGTTCCAGCATGATCTCCATCACTCCACCATGATTGCCTCCACCACGAATAGCAACTACAACTATTGCTAACTACTTAGCGATAAAGTAAAGCTATTACATGGCGTATAAGAAGTTGACTCGCAGGTCATACACAATTATAAAGACAACCATATGGCTCCTGCCGGTTGTGTACTCATCGACATGCAAGTCGTGAAACATTACAAAACATGATCATCGCATACAATATACACATCACATCTTGGGCCATACCATATCACAGAAAACACTCCCTGCAAAAACAAGTTAGACGCCTCTACTTTGTTGTTGCATGTTTTACGTGGCTTTATGGGAGTAGATGCTAAGAACGATTCTTACCTACGGAAAGCCACAACGGTGATATTATGGTTGCCAAACTCCGGTGTTAATCCCATGACAACTATAGTGAGAGAAACTGACATCCACCAGCCGCATGTGTGGAACAAGCCACACGTCAAGTGCGGAGCCGGTCTCGCAAACGACGTCGCGTAAGGTTGGCCTGGACCGCTTCAATCTCACTATCCCGTGTCATAAGAAGAACACAAACAAGAGGCTTGCAACAGAAAACATCAACGCCCGCAACAACCATGTTGCGTTCTACTCGTGAAACACATCTACGCATAGATCTAGCTCTGATACCACTGAAGGGTTTCGCGGCATAGTAAATCAAAATTTTCTACGGAGCGAACAGAGGGAAATCCAAGATCTAATCTAGGAGATGCAAACAACGAGAGAGATTGGATTAGATCTTCATACCCTTGAAGATTCGCACAGCGGAACGTTCGTCGGAATGTGGGTGATGTAGTCGTACTCGCTTCTCCTCCTCGCGATCCGATCCGATCTAGCACCACAAATGGCGGTGCCTCCGTGAGATGCACACGTGCAGCACCTCGACGTCTCCTCCTTCCTCGGACCAGCGAGTATGGTGGAGAGATAGATTGGATCTACAGCACGACGGCGTGGTGTATATGGTGGAGAATTTCTGCTGCAGGGCTTCGCCTACAAACAGTCAGGAGGGAGAGAGGAAGGTAGCAAGGCTGCTAGGGCTTGGAGGAAGGTGTGTAGGGGGGAGGGGGCGCACCACCCCTCTATATATAGAGGGGGGAGGCCAGCCCTTGCCCGTCCTCCAAGCCTATCTATAGTTTAAACAATTTAAACTCTCCCTTATCTAGAAATCCTATCTCTAGTTTAAACGATTTAAACTCTCCCTTATCTAGAAATTCTATCCCGAGATTTAAACGAGTCAAATCTCTCTAGAATCGGCTGGGCCCTATGGGGCCTTGTGCCCCTGGCCCAATGCGGCCAGGACACTCCCTCATAGGCCCATGCCCCCTCCCGGAAGGTCGGGCCACGTTGGTCCCCTTCCGGAAGGTTCTAGAAGCTTCCGGTACAATACCGATTAACCCGGAACAATTCCGAACTCCAAAAACTGCACTGCCTTATATGAATCTTATTCTCCGGACCATTCCGGAACCTCTCGTGATATCCCGGATCCCATCCGAGACTCCGAACAAAAATTCATAAACCAATTATCCAATCTATCCTAGCGTCAAGATACGTTAAGTGTGTGACCCTGCGGGTTCGAGAATATGCAGACATGATCTTCTATCAATAATCAACAGCGGGGTCTGGGCACCCATATTGACTCCCACACATTCATCGATGATCATATCGGATGAACCACGATGCCAGGATTCAATCAATCCCATATATATATTCCCTTCGTCTCGCGATATTTTACTTGCCCGAGATTCGATCGTCGGTACCGTCATACCTAGTTCAATCTCGTTCACAGCAAGTACTTTACTCGTTCCGTAATCCGATATCACTTTGTGATTAACTCCTTAACCACATGCTTGCAAGCGGTGTTGATAATGATTACCGAGTGGGCCCGAAGTATATCTCTCCGACTTGGGAGGGACAAATTCCATCTCGATACATACAACCCAACAGATACTTTCCGATCACCTGAGAGACACCTTTATGATCACCCTCTCATAGGATGACGTTTGATGACCTCAAAGCTTTCTTCCGATACCAGGGAGTTGCATTATCTCATGGTCTAAGGAATACAATATTTGACATAGGAAAAGCTTCGCAAAGACGAACACGATGACACGATCTAATTGCTCTGCTTTGTTTGGGTCTATCCACCATATCATTCTCCCAATGATATGATCTCATTATCAATTGACAACTCATGTCTATGGTTAGGAAACCTTAACCATCATTGATCAATGAGCTAGTCCATAGAGGCGTACTAGGGACACGGTGTTGTTCACAAACCACACAAGTATTAAAGTTTCCGCTTAATACAATTCTAGCATGGAATATAAACTTTATCATGAATAAGAATTATAATAATAACATCTTTATTATTGCCTCTAGGGCATAATTCCAACAGTCTCCCACTTGCACTAGAGTCAATAATCTAGTTTACATTTGGCAACAATCTCACACCCATGGCACTGAGGTGTTGATCATGTTTTACACGTGGAAGAGGTTTAGTCAATGGATCTGCGACATTCAGATCCGTATGTACTTTGCTAATCTTCAGATCTCCATCTGCTACATAATCTCGGATTATATGAAACTTGCGGTTGATATGCTTGGTCTTTGGATGATATCTTGGTTCCTTAGCGAGTGCTATGGCGCCAGTGTTGTCACACAATATCTCCAGTGGAGGGCCAGGGGCCCACACCCCCTGTGGGCATGGCCAGGGTGGGCCTCGCTCCCACCTAGGGTGTGGCCACCCTAGTGTCCTCCTCCGTCTCGTCTTCGATTTTCCATATCGTTCAGGGAAAATATGAACTTTGGCTTTTGTCCCATCCAATTCTGAGAATATTCATTTTTTAGCTTTCTGAAACCAAAAACAGCAGAACACATGCAACTAGCACTGTGGCATCTTGTCAATAGGTTAGTTCCAGAAAGTGTAGACAAAACATAGAAAATTTGATACAAAACAAGCATGGAGCATCAAAAATTATAGATACGTTTCCGACGTATCAGTGGTCCTTGTATATACATATAAGAGATAAATCCAACTTGTTCTCTGTCGTGGTATGGAACACGACTTAAGAGGGGACAATCAGAATGCTACCGCACGGGTTAGGCACGAGCACTGCAGACATAGCGAAGTACCTAGGTTCGGGGACCTCTTGGCGAGGTAACACCCCTACTCCTCCAAGGATCTACTATCTCAGTGGCGAACGCCCAATACAAGTGTCCTTGAGTTGTTTCCCTTGATCTACTAGTGAGAACTAGAGGTAGAAGATGAACTAGAGGAGTCTCCCCTATAACCCTAGCTCTACCCTACCTTATATACTGACTGGGAGGAGTAGGATACAATATGGGCTTTAGGGTTTACAAAATGGGCTTTGGCTTACAAAGCAGGCCAGCTGGCGGGTCTCGGTCGGTGGGTCAGGACCCAGTCAGCGCTATAGTGTCTAGTTGTAACGTTATAGTGCCCAAGCGCCAGAGCTTTAGAGGTCAGCCGACAACGCTACGCTGAGCCGCCAGCTTTGCCCCGCTCAGTGCGGTCGTCACATAGCGCCGCTTGGATGGCACGCCGGCCTTGATGATGTGAAGACCCAGAGGTGTGCTTTACGGGGAGCGTCATGCCCCCCGTATCCTCATCACCGAATCCGAGGCGGTCGGGTGGAGCCAGCCACCCAACAGGTTCTTTTGGTTACCCGGCAAGACGGGCCAGCCAGGAAAGCTCGATGGTGGACCGGTTGTAGCGTTCCACCCGGATGTGGATCTTCTATCTTGTAGCCATCCGTCCTGATGTCTCTAGAGACAGCCGGTTTGGCCTGGCTTATCCATCGAAGGGTCATCCCTCGACACTCCGGTGCAAAGTAAATTTGGAGACTTGAATTCTTGATAGTTTTACAGAATGTATAGTGGTTAGTAAGACAATATTATCTTGTGCACTACATGTTATCTAGAGAAGATAAAAACATGTTCTGCAATGACCTATCTCTAAGTGTTATCTTAAATAATCAATATTTGCATCCTCCTACAAGTATTGCATGATTAAACTAAGCTATAAACATTTGATAAGACAATACATCCCTTACAATGGATAAAAATGTCTTATCCAAGAGAAGGCAAGCTTATGTTTTGTTTTTCTTCCCTAACTCGACAGTCTATCCTACGCGACATTGCTAAGATATCACCATTGATATGCATGTAATGGAAGTTAGACCCTCTTTTATTCAATATTGGTCCTTCCATTTAGAAAATCATAGTCGAGTACAATTAATTTAAGGTGTTTAGCTAGGAAAGCGACATTTTAAAAGAGTTGTTACACTCTCAACTGCTTAACGTGGCTTCCCTTTGGCTTGAGGAGGCCGTTCGTCCTCTTCATGAGGTTGACGAATCCTTACATGGTTGGCTGCTTGCGATTGGAGGCTTTCTAGAATAGGCAAAAGTTGTGTTGCATAGACTCTCCTAGGCGCCCATCGATCCTTTGGTTGGGCCTGATCTTGGCAAAGTGGGCGCGAGCGAAGCGGGCCTTTATGGATGTTTCTCTCCTCGTGCTAGGTCGAGCTCGGCGGTTGTGGCGCCGGTCATGCAAATCATGCATGAGCTTCTGGAGTTGTGTGGTGGTATGATTCTTCCTTCTTCCGTCGAGGAAGTGAGGTTTGACTCAGTGCGAGATCTTGGGTATGGCTTCTCCAGCAAGTCAGGTCCTTGATTTTGTAAAGAATGGTGATGTCGACACTGCAGTCTCTCCCTCGCCTAGTTCCGGCAGCCGTGTGGTTCCTATAGGTGATAGGGTTGCTAAGTCGGGATTGTTGACACCGGTGCGTGGGGCTGTCATCGCTAGAGAGAAGTTTGTGATTTTCTCGCCACCTTGGCTGCTGCCTACCCTAGACCCAACAGTATGGCATCTGCAGTTGCTTGGTGGGGGCCCCCAATGTCATTTGTAGGGTGCGTTTTTGGATTGTTCATTTCGGTCGCTTTGTGGTCTGTTGTGTTTGCGAGAGTAGGTGTGTCGCTTTGTGGTCTCTTGTGGCCTGAGTGGGTGTGTCATGTTGTCCAAGGCCTCTTAGGCTTGGCTGTAAGGGGTGTAAATGTGTTGGTTGTGGGGCCTTGACCCTGTTGTTGTAGGTTTTCATTCGATTTTATCCTAAAAACTGGGGATTCTCTTCTTAATACTTCCTCTAGTACATATTAATTATCTAGATCCGTATATATCTAGTTAAATATTTAATTAGATGCATTTGTATCTAGAGAAAGTTGAGACCATTAATATGGACCGGAATAAGTAAATGGATGCATGAGACAAAACTTTTGCCTCTATTTAGAAAAACATGACGTCAGTTTTTGAATAGGCATAAACGATGGACAAATTAGTTCATGGACGCAAACGAGCTGTCTTATGGGAAAGTTGTAGATATATACGGAAACGTAAAGAAAAAAACGCATAACACAGAAGTACTCCATGCCAGGTTTGTCAAATTTGGATGAATATGAGAAAGTACTATTTTTCAAGCATGCAAGCATGTATGAGACCTGTTTGTTCGCCCTTCCTACCTTTCTTTTTGAGCGCACGTCGCATGCTCCATTTTTTTTGTCTAAGAGGGGACTTGTTTAATTTGCACCAGAACAATAACACCACCAACCTGGCAACCGGTGTATCTTTTTTGGTGCAAGAAATTACAAACCAGGAGTATCCAGGATTACAACAAGGTCAAAATTAACCTAGAGGAGTACATTGAAAACGTCACACAATGGAGCAATGGACGACCCACTCAAAATTGCAAGGCACAAAGCAAAACAGCGACCAGTGGTCTAAACAACGCCACATGTACTTCCCCCCGGACGCCACACACCCTTGGCGCGCCACCCCCACTCCTCTTCCGCGTCACGCTCCACGTCTCACCCCGTCCAGCGGCATGCACGTGCCGCACCGCCTATATACATGCCCCGATCCCGGGGACGAGAGCACCTCAGCGCACACACACACACAAGTCAAGTCACCGAAGCCCGCTGCGGATCAGATCACCGATCCTACTATCTTGGCGTGTGCAGACTAGCTCCAGCTCCGCCGCAACTCTCTCGTGATCATACTACGACCCGTAAGCAAGCAAGCAAGCAGTGCTGCCATGGCTGCTGCGCGGGCCACCTTCGTCGTGGTCGCCCTGGTGGCGGTCGCTCTGTGCGGCGGCATCGGGCGGGCGCAGGACATGGACAACGAGTGGGCGCGGTACCGCGGGTTCTTCGGCGGCGGCGGCTCGCTGCTGCCGCAGTCGGACGTGGACCTGCTGGAGTTCCCGCTGAACCTCGAGTACCTGGAGACGGAGTTCTTCTGCTGGTCCGCGCTGGGCTACGGCCTCGACGGCATCGACGCCAACCTCACCGGAGGCGGGCCGGCGCCCATCGGCGGCCAGACCGCCGCCCTCACCCCCTTCGTCCGCGACGTCGCCACACAGTTCTGCTACCAAGAAGTCGGCCACCTCAAGTACGTACACAGCTAACCCTCACGGTACATCGAATTATTCTTTCTAATTAATTACGAAGAATCTGATGGGCTCTGCTTCTGTATGTGTGTATCTATGCAGGGCGATCAAGCAGAACGTGAGGGGCTTCCCCAGGCCGCTGCTGGACATCAGCCCGGCCAACTTCGGCAAGATCGTGGAGCAGGCGATGAACACGACGCTGGACCCGCCCTTCAACCCCTACGAGAACAGCCTCAACTTCCTCATCGCCTCCTACATCATCCCCTACGTCGGCCTCACCGGATACGTCGGCGCCAACCCCAAGCTCCTCACCCCTCAGGCCAGAAGGGTACGTACACCACCACACGCGTGATCGCTCTACCACAACGGCTCACCCTGCCATCGAAGGCCATACCGATCACGCACACAAAATGCATGCACGCGTACTGATATTTCCCATTACATATTTACATGTGCGTCGTATTGAACTGACGGTACCTCTTTGATTGATTGGGGCGCAGCTGGTGGCGGGGCTGCTGGGCGTGGAGTCGGCGCAGGACGCGGTGATCCGGGCGCTGCTGTACGAGCGCGGGCTGACGCGAGTGGCGAGCTACGGCGTCGGGGTGGCGGAGGTGACGGCGCATATCTCCCAGCTGAGGAACGAGCTGGGCATGAGGGGGATCAAAGACGAAGGTCTCGTGGTGGCGCCCGGGCAGGGGCCCGAGGGGCTGACCGTGGGGAACATCATCGCCGGCGACCAATTCTCGCTAGCCTACGACCGCACGCCCGAGGAGATCCTCAGCATCGTCTACGGCACGGGGAACCCCGCCCAGGCTGGTGGGTTCTTCCCCCAGGGTGCCGCCGGCCGCATCGCCAGAGGGTTGCTCATGTAGTCGATCATGTCAGTCGAGGGTCGGCATAGATACTTCAGGGTTGTTCTTCTCGCAAGCTGTAGACTATACATCGATCTTACATATGTGTGTTCTCCTTATGGATGAAACTGGATATGTACATGCATGCTGGATGCTAATAATTATCAATAAAAATTACTTTACGCAAAGGACAAAAGACTTTCTGAAATCATTCTGCAAGGCAATATTTTGGAGAGTTCATCTCTAAGTTAATTCACTGGGAATTGGTTAACTTACTTTCATTTCTTTGTCTCCGCCTCTCGGCCATACAGCAAAAGCCCACTAAATATTGGGCCAACTGTTGGCGGCTATCATGTTGTGGCTAAGTATATGTGCAGACAAAGAAATGTACTGTTTACACTTTGAGATTTAATGTGTCCTTATAATCTTCAGAAAAAAGCCCAGTAAGTATATGTGTCCTTATAATCTTCAGAAAAAATGTATTATAAACAAATATTGAGATTTAATGTGAGACGACAAAGTTACATAATTATAAAAGATAACATGTAGGATAACTTTTGTAATCATTTGGATTAGAGTTTTTTTAACGATTTTGGAAATTTAAAGTTCTCTTTATACTTCATAAATAGATGCATTGGATTTTTTCTTACATCCTTATTTTGTAGAACTAGGGGCGATCACTTCTTATCAGTATATTATTTGTGTGTATGACAACTATTCTACTAAGATTCACATGTTTCTATATGGTGCGAGTAAACACCATCTATTACTTCTCAAAGAAATACATGCTTAGTACTTATTTGCGCTATTCTAGAAAATTATTTATTCGTGTATTTTCAGGTTTTGTAGAATACCACAAGTCATGTTTATGTGTTTTTCGAACCGTGTGTTCAAATAATCGACAAGGATATTTTATCAGTACAAACTCGTTACTTAGAGATGGTGTCTAGAGGCGGTTTACCTTTAAAATACAAACAACCGACTGTCTTCATCAAACTCAGACGGTCAATAATTCTGTGACCGCTCTAACTATAACCTCAGATGGTTAATAATTAGCATAGTCACTAGTACTACTTCCTTCTCAACCGGTCTTTAAAAAGAAACGTCTCTAACATCTACCTGAGACGAATGATAATAGTGACCGTCTCCCTAAATCACTGAATCACGGACGGTCAGAAATAACCATCTCTAGGGGTCTACTGAGGCGGATCATTATATACCATTCGTCACGAAAACTGGCTTCGTGCATGTTTCCAAGATAGCATGCGTGTGTTGTTAATGCAATTAGAAGTGGATATTATGCACGTGTCCACCACCCACGCATCCACACCCACGTTATAGCACCCTGTTTCCTCTTGGTGCCGGAATTGTCATCCCTGGCAGCTTAATAGGATCTCTAGACTAGTCCCACAGACTAACACTATTATTTTCTGCGCACTTTGTCCTCAATCGTGCGCATTCGGTATCCACTTTCCGGTCGATCGCCCATTCTCAAATTGCTTTGGGCCAAACACGCTTAACATCAGAGTTCCTTTTGTATGAGCTTTCGAAAAAAGAAGTTATAACTTGTTAGTATGAGTATCCTATCAATCCTATTAAATCATGTGCCTGAATCTCACATACACTAACCCTTTAGAAGATCGATACCATCATCGATCAAGCACACCTCGGGAACGTACCCTCTTGGTACACATCTGTGCGTCCAGTGCCGACACATGTGCCATGTCGGGTCCACTCTGGGCCACACGTGTCATGCTCCACATGTCTCTCCATTGACCCGCACACCCGTGTGACCGCGAGGATCGACTCTGATACAACTTGTAGCACCGTGTTCCCTCTTGGCCCTAGGGGTGTCACTCCTGAAAGCTTAATAGGATCTCTAGACTAGCCCCACAGATCAACACTAGTCTTTTTTATGCACTTTATCCTCACTCGTGCGCATCCGGTACCCACTTCCTGGTCGGTCATCCATCCTCAAATTTCTTAGGGCCAAGAATGCTTAACATCAGAGTTCCTTTTGGACGAGCTTTCGGAAAAGAAGTTGTAACTTGTTGGTATGAGTATCCTATCAGTCCTATTCAGCCATGTGCCTCGATCTCACACATGTGTACACTTGAGGACAACCAACCGTCCCCACGTAAATAAACCCGCTCGGTATTCATCTTCTAGGATCTAGCATCCTTTTCCCCCAATATGTCTAGTTAGAAAATCCCAATCTGCATCTTCTGCGCGCGCAGAAGCTCCTTCCATAGCACCACCCTCCTCTTAGTTGCGCTATGAAGCATACCCATGGAGACAAGCCGGAGGTGAAGCTAGTTGGAGGTGCAGCAGATGGCTCGGTCGTCGCCGAGCAGACGGAGGCGGCTTCTCCAGGCACACATACCGCTCATCGTCACGTCGTTGTTGCTTTGGGCTCTGTCCAACCAGTCGTCGTCGTCGAGCAGCAGGTGAACGACAACGTCATGGTGCCGGCGGCAGATCTTGATGAGGGGCATGCAGGCGGAGGCAACCCGACACTCATCATCAACGAACCCATCCTAAATAACCAAATCCTCAAAGCAAATGAGGAGAGCGACGAGTTCGAGGAGGAGGTCTCTGATGAGGCATCTCAGGTACTACTTTGCTAGCTTCTCTATTCGCAGTCACAGATTTTACTAGTCATACATAGGATTTGCTCAATCTATAGATTCTTTTGCTCTATCGCCTTCTTGTTGTAGGCATATTAGAATATGTATGGTTAGAACGGTCGATTATTTTGGAGATTTGATTAGATCTTATCATCTACCATCTAGTAAATTTTTATATTTGCTTGTTGTTGTCCATACGGTTCTTCTTGTGCTGTAGATTCAATCGATCTAGAACATATTTGATTTTAGGGGCTTTAGGGATTGTTGTTACTAGAGTTTTGATTTTGATACAGGGCATGCATATATGTTACATAGTGTATATTACATTTCTATTTCTCACTGAGGCCAATGATTCAAATTAGCCCCAAAAGAGTGCAAGGGGATACACATTTGATGGTGTCGAAAAATTTAGGGATGGGTTAGTGAATATGAGGTAATGTACACCAACAATATAAGTTATGTTTGGTACTTTGGTTCACTTACTCCATCTCTAAAGAACATATGAGGCCACAGATTTATTCTACATTCATATGAAACTATGATCTTTGAATTGTTTCTACTAGTACACAACAAATTGTGATCATACATCGAATTTATTACATGTATCTAAATCTCTTGTTTGATTCTTGAGATTACACTATATATTCAGGAAAAAATGATTCATATGATGCATATCTATGCATGGTTTGATCATAGGTTGTTGTTACATGTACTTATGAATATTGTTTGATCATAAGTTTGTTGTTACATGTACCTATGCATGGTTTGACCACACAATATTTAGGGAACTTGTACACATGCATTCATAGTGTTATAAGAAGGATTATATTTTGATTTCTTACTAAGGACAATGATTCAAAATTTTCCCAAAAGAGTACAAGGAAGACACATTAATTTGATGGAGTCAGAGTTTTTTCAAGGATGGATTAGTCAGCCTAAGGCAATGTACATGAACAATAGGTTGTGCTTGGTACTTGGTTGGCTAAATCCATCTCTGAAAAATTTATGAGATCCCAGATTTAATCTATATTCATATAACCATGAAAAAATGATTCATATGATGCATGTATATGCATGGTTTGGTCATAAGTTGTTTCTACACCTATGAACATTGTTTGGATTCTTGTTGTTATTATTACAACATGTCGGAAACACATGCATCCATATTGTATAAGAATTAAATTTTAATTTCTCATTGAGGCTAATGATTGAAATTTACCCAAAAAAGTGCAAGGGTGACACATTTGATAGTGTCAGATTTTTTTAGTGATGGGTTAGTGAACCTGAGACAATATAAATGAATAATATAGGTTGTGATTTTGGTACTTTGGTTCGCCAACTCCATCTCTGTAAAAACTTATGAGACCCATTTTTATTCTATATTCATATGAAACTATATGATCTTTGAATTATTTCTGCTAGTACACAACCAATTGTGATCATACATTGAATTTATTACATGTATATGAATCGATTTTTTTCATTCTTGTGATTATGTGATTGCACTATATATCCAGGAATGCATGTATATATATGCATTGTTTGATCATAAGTTGTTTCTACATGTACCTATGAATATTGTTTGGTTTTTTGTTATTATTATTATTATTATTATTATATTTATAAAACACATGCATTCATAGTGTATAAGAAGGATTATATTTCAACTTATTACTATGGCCAATGATTCAAATTTGCCCTAAAGAGTGCAAGGCAGACACATTGGTGTCAGATTATTTCAAATATGGGTTAATGAACCTGGGGCAATGTACAAGACCAATAGGTTGTGCAATTGGTATTTGGTTTGCTTACGTCATCTCTGAAAAAACTTATGAGTCCCAAGATTTGTTCTACATGTATCCGAATCTCTTGTTTCATTTTTATGTTACATGTATATGAATCTATTTGTTTCTTTCTTGTGTTACACTATTCAGAAAACTTTAATGTATGAACTAATGGTGATGATATGTATGATAATATAAGTTATTAACTAATATTGATCCAATTACTTGTCATTTTTTTGGATACATGAAATAATACATGAACTGATCAAACTATTGCTGAGATACATTCTTTCTAATATCAATTTAATATTATCTTACATATGTTGTCAAATCTTGAGTTATAATATAATTCAATCATTTGTATGAGTTCTAATTATATACTTAAAACTCAATAGGAAGAATCTAATGACGTGGGCACTGACAAGTACTCCAAATACCGCAAAAGCCACAGCGTACTAAGGTGATAACGGAGTGGGGAAAATCCTTTCTAATGTAAGGGGAAATTATTTTACCTATTATGTGACAGAGTCATCGACAAGGATCGAGAAGAAACCATGATGCAGCAGTCAGTGGGCGTTGGCCGTGGATGGGGCCATGGGCACCATCCGAAGACCTTGGATAAGCACGCAATCTACGGCAATTTTTGCTGAAAATATGTCAGGACTAACATGTTTTCCCTCGAGTAGGATGATTCTCTTGCTGCTGCCCCTGCTCCTACTATTGTGTGCCCATGATCCTACTATTATATGCCCGTATTTATTTTGTATAAGTTAATTATTACCTCTGGTGTTGCATGTAAGACAATATATACGTAGTTTGTGGTGGTTGAACTACTATAAGTACCTCATTTATTAATCTACTCCTTTATATGGAGTTTTCTTTAATGTTCTAGTGCTCAATTATATTACTAATCATGCTTATGCAGACTATCATAATTATCTAGTTCTCAATTATATTATAATTATCAAGGAATACATGGAAAAAAGATTTTGAATTACTAGAAAATTCATATTTAAGTAACCAACTAATCTCACATCAGTATTAAATATTTGAATTAGTCAAATTCAAAACACTTGCTCCTTATTGTTCGACGGCAAGAGCATAAACACTACGATTCGATCATACCTTTTAGGTTAAGATCCACAGTTTGTACTACGCCATATATTTTCTTCAATGTATGAACCTCATTTACTCTTAGGACTAAATTTCACTCTATCAAGCATGTGTAAACACCTTATTTTTTCTTTAAATTATGAATAATTCTCAAAATATAGGATTAACAAAATTCGGAGTTCTGAATATATCCGGAGTTCCGAATATTCATTCAACGAGACTTCTTTCAAAAAATACATGAAAAAGGTTATATTGGTGAAAAAAATCATATTTAAGTGACCAAATGATCTTATTTCGTGGTTAAACATTTGAAGTAGTCAGATTCAAAACGCGTGTACCTTGTTGCGCTTCAGCAAGCACATGAACACTACAAGTCATCATGCTTTTCACGGTAAGATCTAAGGTTTGTACTATGCCAATTATTTTTTTCAATGTATGAACCTCATTTAGTCTTAGGGGACTCAATTACACACTAGCAAGAATATATAGACACCTTCTTTCGCCTTTAACTTATGAATAATTATCAAATTATAGGATAAGCAAACTCCAAAGTTTCAAATATATCCTGAGTTCCAAATATTAGTTTTTTCAAATTTCTAGTCATCTTAGCTAGGGAAGTACTTGGCAGCAAAATATGAAATATTCTAAAAACGGACGTTCTTAGAGACGTTTTCCATTTGCAGTCGTATGAGGCTAGTACTTGGCGGCAAAGATCTGAAAATATTTGGACAAATATTTTAGATATATGCCATATTTTTTCTTCCCCGTCCGCCCATACCACTGTCCACCGTCGTCGTTGCCGCTGCCCTCCACCACCGCCGCCCCTAGTCCCCGGCGATACGAACGCTCTCCCTTACCTCCGAGGACCCTTTCGTCGTCCAGGTAGGTATGCGTGAAAACCAAACCACCAAAACTCTAATGTAGAGCTTCGATTTAGGAATTTTGGCATGGAATTTTTCATTTTGCTTCTCGCATTTAAGATTCAGGGTTAACGAGCTAAAAAGACCCAATGGCGCCATCGGGAGAGCCTCCCCCAGTCGGCCTCCATCTGTCCTAGCTCTTTTCCCTTGTATAAATCTAAAAACCTGCAATTATTTATTGATTCCTCATTGTTCGTTGCCCTCATGCAATAGAGATTTAATTGTCACTTCATTAGTCTTTATCTCTTTTAATTATCACTTCATTAGTCTGCTTGCATCTTGATTATATTAAGATGATCTCTGTCTCTATCTATTTAACAAATAGGAACTTGTAGTGATAATGCAATATGCTCTCTAGCGATGACAGTTTTTGTATTAGCTTTGGCAGTTTTGACTTCTAGTCATTAGATGAAGAATCCATTGAGAGTCTTGAGTTTAGAGGTATCAAAGAACATCAAAATTGCAGCCATCTGTTTTGTATATGTTTAGATGGTAGACATGAATATTCCACCGCATTGAAATTTTTATGTGTTGTTGCATCAGGACCTCAACACAAGGGGGACACTGATTTTGATAAGCAGAGCCTTTTTTGGAAATGACATGTATCTGAAATAAGTTCATGTAGAATTCTTCTTAGACTGGTGTGAACCCAAATTTTTACCAAAAATTAAGTACTACGTCTACATGTTGCCTTATTCATCTATCATGAAAAAGAAGTGAAAGCTGATAAGATGATATATTCTTGAACATATGATCAACAAGCTAGCATGTGATATTTAATTACTTTTAGTAATTACAAGCATGCTAATTTTTCAATTCTTTATACTTATGGACAAATTTGGAGACAAGTTTAAAGAAAATACCTAAAAAATCGCCTTGATAAACCTATTGATGTCTATGTTTGGCAAATGAACAGCAAGAAACCAAAGATAGTTAGGATGAAGATGGGAGCTGGGCCAAATGTAATCTTGACGACTAGATGGGAGAAGGTTGTAAGAAATTTCAACTTGAAGCAGCATATCATTGTCCCTTTTTGCTTTGATGAAAAAGATAATAGAGAGGTATATATTCTGGTTCGGCAACTTCCACTGGGAGGCTCATTATAAATGCAATGTTGGTTTGTTAAAGAGTACTAATTATGATAGTTATTTGATGTATGGACTCCACTTTGTATTTACTGCCATACCGTAATGGCTAAATTTGTATGGATTTCTCCTGGCTAATGATAATTGTTAATAAGTACTTGAGCTATAATAATCTATCTATCCATTTTTTGGCTACTGAATCATGATTATGTGTCATGTCTTTTATGATTGAGTTTGAATTAGCAGTGTTGTTCGAGGCGGCCATGAATAAGCGCATCGAGGCGTCCATGTTTTGGAGACAGTCTTTATTTGAATCCAACTCCAATCCCTTACGCTTGGAGGAGGTCCCTACTAAAAATCGTCTGAGGGTGAGGAGTTCTTTCAAATGGTCAAGACTAATAGCCATCTCCATGTCGTTACTCCTTAGAGGCATTTACATTTCTGAACCAGCTGAGGTCTTGTATCTTAGAGCCAGAATGAAAAACTGGCTCAGGTGGTGAGCTCTTAGAGGCTATGTGCTTGAGCCAAAACGAGAAACCAGCTGAGGTCTATGGGCCATAACCTTCTCTGAGTAACGCGTTTGTACTAGTGTTTATAGCATTTCTCTCTTGCACACGCCCTTTCACTATGGTCTGAAGAGAGGATGAGAAGGAGGGGTAGGTGGTCTTCCCAATCGGCGATGGCGACATAATGACCCACAAGTATAGGAGATCACAACAGTCTTCGAGGGTAGTATAACCCAATTTATTGATTCGACACAAGGAGAGCCAAAGAATACTTATAAGCCTTAAAAACTGAGTTGTCAATTCAGCTGCACCTGGAAATAATCTTGCTCACAGTAGTTTATCAGTAGCAACAGTTTTGTAGTAGCAATAGCAAAGTAACAGCAGCAGTAAAACAAAGACAATAGTAACAATAGTAGCAAACAGTAGGATTTGAGTGCGGTAGGCATAGGGATCGATGGATGGGCGTTGCATGGACAAGACTATTCATGTAATATCAAGATCTAGGGCATTTGTAGATAAATAAGATAAAACATCCAAGTACTAAATAATCATAGGCATGTGTTCCATATATAGTCATACGTGCTCGCAATGAGAACTTGCACAACATCTTTTGTCCTGCCAGCCCGTTGCAGTGGGGCCTCAAGGGAATCTAATGGAAATTAAGGTACTCCTTTTAATAGAGTACCGGAGCAAAGCATTAACACTCCATGAACACATGTGATCCTCATATCACAGTCATTCCCTCCGGTTGTCCCAATTTTTGTCACTTCAGGGCCTTTGGTTTCAGACAATGATATGTGTAAACATCTGGTAGATAAGATCACAAACAATACTATCATCATAAGTCAATAACATGTTCAGATCTGAGATCATGGCACTCGGGCCCTAGTGACAAGCATTAAGCATAACAAGTTACAACAAAGTCAAATAGCACTAATAAATATACTAGGCACCATGCCCTAACAATCTTATTCAATTACATGATAGATCTCATCCAATCCCTACCATCCCCATAGCCTACAACGGGGTATTACTCACTCATGGATGGGGGAAACATGGATGGTTGATGAAGAGGCGTCGGTGATGATGATGGCGATGATCTCCTCCAATTCCCCGTCCCGGCAGGGTGCCAGAACGGAGTTTCTGGTTCTGAATCACGGCTTTTGGTGGTGGCGATGCAGCGGAACTCTCTCTGGAAAAACGTCGAACCCCCTATTTTTAGGTCAGAAGGCTTTATGTAGGCGAAGAGGGAGACCGAGGGGGCGCCCGACGTGGCCACACCTCCCCCAGGCGCAGCATGGCATGGCCCGTGCGTCCAGGGGTGTGGGATCCTCGTGGCCCTCCTCCGCCTCATCTTATGGCTCTGTGAGTCTTCTGGTAAAATAGGAGTTTTGCGATATTTTCTAGGATTTTTCCTAAAAGTTGATTTTCTACACAAAAATGAGACACCAAAGCAATTATGCTAAAAACAGAGTCAGTCCGTGTTAGTTGTATCCAAACCACACAAATTAGAGGAGAAAAAATAGAAAAAGTGTTCGGGAAAGTAGATACGTTTTGGACATATCAACTCCCCCCAAGCTTAGCTTATTGCTTGTCCTCAAGCAATTCAGTTAAAAACTGAGTGCGATAAAAGAAACTTTCACAAACACATTTGCTTCATATGATGTAAATATTCTCAACATATAATCAGTACTTAAACAATTCATAATAAGGAGTATGCAACTAAGTCTACTCAATAGTCATTGCAATCTATGAAGATATTCCAACACAATAATAATAAGTAGCATGAAACATAAACATAAGCAACATTGCAATGATCATAAGATGGTATGATAGAGTGGTATCTCGTTTCCTTTGATTGTGGAGCAAAACATAAATGCCAAGGCACCTCTGAAGTTCAAGTGAAGACTAGAAGTAAAGATATCAAAGATACAAGCATCAAAGTTATGACATAATTAACCAAGTTTTGAGACAAGCACATTACACTAAGAATGACAACTATGCTCTCAAGAAGGTGCTCATAGAATAAGTGGTGACTCAACAAGGAAGTGAAAAGGTTTTGGAAAGTTTGAAAGGCTTCCAAATGTTGAAAGTATGGTACTCATTAGCTTTGAGCTCTCATTGCCCCTATCATAGGCATATTTAGATGGTTAAGTTTAAAGTGGGGTCCAATATGAGTTATATGCTTGACAGACCATAAACTGGAAATCTCATGTCCTTTGAGTACGAGGGTTGTTCCTCATGCTACTCAACTTTAGTTACCGGTAATTCTTGTCATTATAAGTACATGCGTATCAGAAAGAACCGCCAACGGGGTACCCCTTGCCCCATGATACAGGAGCTATCCCATATCAAAATGACAAGGCAACAGACAATGAGCATCTCAGCGATCTTCTTATTTGATATTTGCATAGGTTTTTATTGAGGATGCTTCAAAGATTGCTCATTATGGTTATGTCGTAAGTTTCCACCATGATTAGGCATGGCTTAGGCTAGCGGCCCAGGCGTTTCTCTAACATATATACATAACTCCATGGACTTACAAGCTCCTCTTTTATTTCACACCACTGACATCCGTAAACAAAAGAGCATGATATCAACTGGGTAGATATTTATAGGTGTTGAAAGCGTTCCCCGTGACAGCATGGTTCTGCTAACTCCCAGCCTATAATTTACAAGCATATAACTTTCATGGACAGTCACAATGGTTCAGGTTTATTAAGTGCAAGAAAATAAAGTGTGCCATCAAGTTCGTGAGAGCTTTACTAACTAACTTTCTCATAACAAGCAAATATTTTATTTGCAAGAAAATGAGGCATAATAAATATGCACGGAATAGCAAATGGTGCTAATAGGTAGGTATGGTGGACACTTTTTGACAATTTTGGTTTTGGGGAGTTGGAAGCACGAGTAGAGCTCATACTCAGTGCAAGTGAAGGATAGCAATAGAAAGGGAGCGACAAACGAGAGAGCAATAACTTTCATAATCATGCTTGCAACAAAACATAATTAATTATGGCATAAGAGTGATACGATAACTCTGAGGCAAAATAAATCATCGAGGATTAACTGACTTTTGTTCAGTCATAAGCATGCGTGAGCATGTGCCAAGTCGATTCAAATGAAGCATTCAGAGGAGGATACCACAATGTCATACCAAGTTATGAATATAACAATGCAGCAAATATTCATATGACATGCTACAAACTATTAGCAAGTTGGAGCTAATCATAAGAGAGAAAGGACTACTAAGCATCCAATAAATACATACAGCTTACATGAACAAACTAAGCATGCCCACAATGATAAGTATATGTACAAAAATGAAGATAAATAGAGTTCATTACCAGCCTCTTACCACACCTCGAGTTGTCATAAATCATCATTATTGCCTTTCACTTGTGTGGCTTGAATAATAACATGAAACCGAACTCCACTGAGGACCGCTAAACCCTGCAACGAACTTCACAAGACCAAAGAAGAACAACAAATATTTTTGTGTTTTCGATTTTTTAAAGCAAACACTCAAAGCAAAAGCAAACAAAGCAAAATCTTTTTGGATTTTTCTTAAAGCAAACCAATGCTAAAAATCAAAGAAACAAACCAAGAGAAACAACGAAAATATTTTTGGTCTTTTTGTGTTTTGGGAAGGCAGAAACAAAAACTAAAAAGAAAGCGAAACATGGATATACAAAGTACCGATAGAACATGATAAGTAGATGAGTGTGATGTCGGTGTACCTCCCCCCAAGCTTAGGCTTTTGGCCTAAGTGGGGATCAATCAATAACGCGGGTAGTAACCCCAAGTCGGTGGGTCATCGTAGGAATGATCATAATCAGGCCCTCGCGATAAAGAAGAAGCGCCCCGATCATAGGAGGGATGCTTGTATGAAGACTCCCCCATGTTGGAGGGCTAAACCGAATTATCTTTGGCATCCTCTCCAACATTATCCTCTTGCTAGGAGAGCTCCGCCATGTAAGTGTCAAGTTCTTCCACCGTGAGCGACCATCCTTGCCTGGTATCAAACTTAAACAAAGCAGGTGCAGGCAGAGGGACTACTTTCTCAGACTTACCCCCTCTCCAACCACTCTTGACAAAGGTTATTTCATAAGGTAACTCGCTCGAACTAGCCCAAGAAGAAACAAATTTATGCTGAACCATGGAATTGAGATCAAGTCTCTCTATGGGAAACTGCAAGTCTGAATGATGAGGCGCTAAACCATGAAAAGCTAATATACGAGATGCAATGAGACCTCCACAAATTCCACCTTTCTCACGGTTAGCAGCAAGACAAAAAGCTATCAAAGCACCCAAGTTATAAGTCCTATCTCATTTCAAGGTGGCTGAGATAAAAGCTATATCAAATGAAGATAATTTTCTAGCAGTCTTCCTAGCAAGAACACACTTGGCAATGAAATAGGCAAAATATCTAATAGATGGGAAATGAATATTCCAAATTTTACCACTCTCCTTTGAGAAGTTTCAACATTGGCACATTTCAGCATATAAGTCCATGAGTGGCCTAGGACTCTCTCTAATCTTCTCACATGAACCCCACTGTGGCACTCTGATAGCTACACAAAAATCATCAAAAGGGAGATTGACAGCTATATTGTAAATTTTGTAGTGGACCATGGGGTTAGGCAAGGACCAACTAAATCAAAAGTCATGCACCATAGACATAGTTAGTTTCACATATTGGTATGCTTCTTCTCCAACAAAAATTCTCCAACCCTGCATTAGAAATCATAGTCTAGAAATCCTAAAATATCCCTGCAGCTCTCATGAATTCTAGGCATGCATAAATGGAAGAGAAAACTTCCTCCTCGCGATGGACTATCATAATCTCCGGTACACTTAACTCATGTTGATTCAGCTGGTAAGCACTCATCTTCTTTTCTGAAATTTTTAGACAAATACCAAACCAAGTGATTTCCAAGTTGATAAATGATGAGGAACTACTATAGGAACTTGCTAGAGGGATAAACATGCATCAAAATGAAATCTCTAAGAATAGAACAAGCATGCAAGCTCACACAACCTGTCACCTATAGTAGCAAAATACTCAAGATACAATCCACCAATCAAAAATCTAATTGGACAAGCGAAGGAGGCACATACCGAAGAGCAATCCCTCCAAAAATCAACAGCAAAGATGGGATGAGCAAGGAGATCTAAATTCGGGAGAAAGAAGAGCAGGAACTCGAGCTTCGAGAAATTTTCCGGTGTTTTTTTGGAGAGAGAAAGAAGTGGCTGGAAGGAGGCTAAGTGGAGGGCCAAGGGTGGCCCATACCTGGGCCAGGAGCCGTGGGGCTGTCTGTGCCACCAGGGGTGTGATGGCCTGGTGGGTCCCCCTAGGTCACTCCAGGTGCCCCTCTGTCCCTTTTTTCATAAAAACATTTAATATGAATTTCTGGAATTTTTCAGAAAACTTTATTTTTGGCCAATTTTTAGGCTATGAAAATTGATTTTCTTGCAAAAAAGATTTTTTTGAAAGACATAAAAGCAAACCAAAAATCAAAACTACAGAAGTTCTAAGACACTCTAAAAAGCAAACAACTAGCAAAACTAAGACGAACAAGAGGAAAAACAAATATTGGAAAGGAGAAAAATAAAAGTGAGCAAGGATAATCATTGTGGAAGCATTGTTTTATCCATTAAAATCCCTTTGTTAACAAGGTTGATCAAGTCTTGTTACCAAAACAATTTTATATGAAACAAAACTTTGCATTTCACAAAATGATTATGTTACTTCAATCTTGGTAGCAATGGTCCCAATCATAATAGTTTCAAAACTTTCTTGCGGAATAGGACAATATATTTCTCCAACTTTGATGCTCTCAATATTTTCAATTGAATTTAAGCCATAACTCTTATCAATATTCTTTCAGAAATAGCCAGTATGCTCTTTGTCATTAATATTAAAAGTTATTTTTCCTTGATTACAATTGATGACTGATACGTCGAAAACGTATCTATAATTTTTGATGCTCCATGCCTGTTTACTATCTACTTTGCTTTGCTTTGTCTACACTTTGAGGTATTTTTATATGTTTTCTGGTACTAACCTATTAACAAGTTGCCATAGGACCAATTGCCTATTTTCTTCTATTTTTTGGTTCCAGAAAGGCAGAAAATCAATATTCTCGGAATTGGACGGGACAACAGCCAAAGTCAATATTTTATCGTGGGGAACACGAAGCCAGAGTACAAGACGGAGGAGACCCACCAGGGGGCTACACCCACTAGCCGCGCGGGTGGCCCCACCCCGCGCCTAGGGGTGCAGCCGCCCTGGTGGCCCCCCTGCCTCGCATCTTCGCCTATAAGAAGCCCCCGATGCAGAAACCCTAGGCACCCGATAAAAACACCACGAAACCGTCTATAGCCGCCGCCACCATCGTCCCTAGATCGGGTGGATATGAAGCTCTTCCCAGCACCCTGTCGGAGGGGAGATCATCCCGGAGGCCTTCTTCTTCATCATGCCAGCCTCCGATATGAAGCGTGAGTAGTTCCACCTTGGACTACGGGTCCATGTAGTAGCTAGATGGTTGTATCTCCTCCTTGTTCTTTCATGTATAGATCTTGTGAGATCTGTTCATGATCAAGATCTAATCTATTTGTAATCATGCATGTTGTGTTTGCGGGGATCTGATGGATATTGAGATTACTATGTCAGATTGATTAATGGTTTTGTCTATTTGATTCTATCATGTCTTTGTTTTTTGTGATCTTGCATGCTCTCCGTTGTTAGTAGCTATCTTGGCCAAGTAGTTGCTAGTGACTCCAAGAGGGGGTATTTATGCTCGATAGTGGTTTCATGCCTCTAGTTTCCAAGGGAAGTGACAGAAATCTCTTCGGTTGTAGATGTGATGTTGCCACCAGGGAGAAAACAACGGTCTCTTGTTCATGGAACAAGTGGATTATTCACCTTACACACTTTGCTTAAAGCAGTTGTATGTTGCTTGCAACTTAATACTGGAGGGGGTTTGGATGATAACCTGAAGGTAGACTTCTTGTCATAGATGCAGTTGGACGGCGGTCGATGTATATTGTTTTATTGCCCAATCGAATCTCATAGGATCTTTTTGTCTAGTATTGCATTGTCATGCCTTGCTTAGTCCTGTCAATTGCCCTGCTATAATTTGTTTACCCTGCATGCCATGTTTGTTTATCTAAGGAGAGCACCTCTAGTGAACTATGGACCCCGTTCCAATCTTTACCATTGATACATCCTCCACTGTTACTGTTTACTTGCTGCAAACCACCATCACCTTCCACACCATACAGTTAAT
Organism: Avena atlantica; assembly: GCA_910589765.1. Classification (NCBI taxonomy): domain Eukaryota; kingdom Viridiplantae; phylum Streptophyta; class Magnoliopsida; order Poales; family Poaceae; genus Avena; species Avena atlantica. The sequence goes on along the minus strand of OU342734.1, from coordinate 357,080,496 downwards.
CCTTTGTTACAGCAAACCGGTGAGCTTGACAACCTCATTGTTCGTTGGGGCAAAGTCTTGAGTTTGTGTTGTGAAGGTTTCCACATTGCTTGCAACACCTTTGAGACGTTTCCTTCCTCCTACTGGTTCGATAACCTCGGTTTCTTACTGTGGGAAGACTTGCTACTGTGCTCTTCACACCTTGCTCTTGGGGTTTCCAACGAAGCGCTCCCACGTCAACATCGGGCACCATCAAGCTTTTCTGGCGCCGTTGCCGGGGAGGCTAAGGACGTCTTCACAAGGGGAGTCCTCTTCAACCTTTCTCTTTACTTTGTTTTTGGTTTGCTTAGTTTATTTTGCTTGGTTTTATTTGCCTCTTTTTATCAAAAACTCTAAAAAAAATAGTTTAGTTTGGTTTGCTTTTTCTTATAAAAAACACACAAAAAATAGTCCTTGCTCTATCTCACCTTGTTGTTCCCCAAGTTCTCCCTGAAGGACCTTTCGATAGGTAGTGGCTCTATAATTGGGAAATAAAATTTTGAAGAATTCTTCAATCATGAGGATATTGAGGATAGATCTATAGCAGAACTTGCTCCTAATTATGAAATTGTTGCAGCTTCTTTAGTTCATATGTTGGAGTCTAGGTTTGTTTGCCTTAACCCCATGATGCAAATCTTGTACCTAAAACTAAAAGAAGAAAAGAATGCTGAAAAGAGAGAATTTATTCTTGAAACTTTTCTCAAAGAGTTCCATGATGTTGCTAAGGAAGCCAAAAAGGTCTTTGAGTGTTTCAATATGCTAGGCTCATGTGTATATGTTGTGGGTACTTCTGATAAAACTAATCCTAGAGAGGAATTTAAGATACCCATACCCTTTAAGCTTGTTGGGATGCATGAGGCCTTTGAAAAGAATTTTGATTGGATTGTTCGAGAAAATCCTTTTGATGAAAGTAGTAAACCAAAGAGAGATGAGAAGGGATCCTCCAAAAATCATTTGGATGAGATACCTTTCATAGTTGAAGATTTTGCAAGTATTGATGGTAATTCTTCTTCATTTGAAAATACTTGATTTCTTGCTTCTTGTGCCTAACTTAAAAGCGTTAAAGAAAAGTACTTGTTGGGAGATAACCCAACAGTTTCCTTGAGTCTTGGAAGTTATTACTTTATTAAGGACCTCTCCTTATCATTCTTGTTTGCTTTTTTTGCCAAGAATGACCTCTAACGAGAGGAAAGTAAGATTTGGGGAGTTGTTGTCCCGAAACAGATTTCTATCCTCCACCATAAAAATTTGTGAGGAGTCTCTGTAAGTCAGATTGAGCTTCAAATTTACGAATAAATCCCCCGGTATGTTAGCTAACTTCCGTTAGTTCAACACTTTTTTATTTGAGTAACATAAGATTTTCGAAAAAATCGGTTTCTACCTGCTGGTCTGTTTTGACAGATTTCTGCCATTATTTGCATTTGCTTCTTATTGATTCCTTTTTTAGTTATCTTTTGGGGAATTGCGCTTTTTGAAGGAGTTACTACAGTAGCTTGTGTTTTTAGTGAAACAATTTGATGTTCCAAAGCTAAACCCAAAGTTCTCTTATCTTTTGAATACACTAATGTTGCTAATGAAGATTGCGTGGAGTTTTGTTTGAAGAAAAAATTTCAGGTGTAGAGAAAGAATGATGTAATGAGATGAAGAATGGAAAAAAAGCTCAAGCTTGGGGATGCCACCCCGGTGTCACCCCAAGAAATATCCAAGAGGTACAAGCGTCAAAGCTTGGGGATGCCCAAGGCATCCCCTTCTTCATCAATAAAATGCTCAGGTCTTTCTAGACACTTCATTTTTATTGTTTCATGCACTGTTGTGTTGTTTTTGGAGCGTCTTAGTTTTCGTTTGCTTTGCTTAGTTCATTTAGTTTGCTGGAATAAAGTATTTTGGACCCCCGTTCTTGTTGTGTTGTTTCAAATAAGTCAATTGGTGTTGGAAAGGAGTAGAAAGTTCTTGCTTGAAAGTGCAAGAGGAGCTTGCATTGAGTGTGACTTAGACTTTAGCATGACATTCTAGGTGTTGTTTTGACCTTATGCTTAGTGATTATTGTTGTAGCATGTCTTCTTCCAAACAATTGGGATTTCTTATTGTGCCTTGAAGGAATCATGCATTATTTTAGCATACAAAAGCATATTATTGGGGTATTCTCCTTTGATGTTTTGTTTGGGTTGACTTGGCACATGCTCACACCATGTTATGACTATGAACAAGTCACCATAGCCTCTATGATCATTTAGTCCTTGAATTGTAGTACCACTCTATGTTTTGATTAGTAATGTTTTGTCGCTCTGCATTATTATGGTCATTATTGCTCTCTTAGTTGGTTGCTCCCAGTCTTTTGCTAGCCTCCACTTGTATGAGTAAGCTCTACTCATGCTTCCAACTCCCAAGAAACCAAGTTATTCCAAAGTGTCCACTATAAACTCCTATGCATGGTGTGTTACATCATTCCAAGTATATTCTTGTTTTCAGCTATCTTCCAATTAAAAGTATTTTGTTATGAGAAAACTTAGTGATTAAAGCCCTCACGAACTTGATGGCACACTTTATATTCCTTGCCCCTAATAAACTTGAACCATTGTGTTATTTATGTTGTATATGCTTGCACTTATACGTTGGAATTAGCAGAACCATGTTGTCATGGGGAACGTTTTCAACATTGCACTTGTACTTTGTACACAATTGATATCATGCTCTTTTGTCTATGGATGTCGTCAGTGTGAAATAAAGGGGGAGCTTGTAAGTCCATGGAGTCATGTATTTTGTGTTAGAGAAACGCCTGGGCCGCTAGCCTAATCCATGTCTAATCATGGTGGAAACTTGCAACATCACCATAATAAGCATTCTGTGAAGCATCCTCAATAAAAAGCTATGCACATTGTAAATAAAAAGATCGTCGAGATGCTCATTGTCTGCTTGCCTTGTCATTTTGATTATGGGATAGCTCCTGTACCATGTGCAAGGGGTACCTCGTTGGCGGTTCTCTATGATATGCATGTACTTACTATGACAAGAACTTACAGGTGACTGAAGTTGAGTAGCATGAGGTGTGGCCCTCGTATTCAAGGGACATGAGATTGCCAACTTATACTTTGTCAAGCATATACTCCATATTTGTTCACTTTAACCTTAATCACTTAAAGTTTCTTATGATAGGGGCAATGAGGGTTGAAAGCTAACAAGTACCATAATTTTTGGAAGCTCTTTTTGAAACTTGAAATCCCTGCTTCCCTTTATGAAGGGTCTTTCTTCCACTATTATATTAAGTCTCCACCTTCTACCTTTAGGCACCATTAAGAGAGCATAGTTTTCATTCTTAGTTCTATGTGCAGTGTCCCAAAACTTATTGATTGATGCATATTGTTGATATTGCTTGTTCTTGTGCTACTTGTATCTAGTCACTCTTATGAACTTTGAAGGTGGCATGTGCATCTATTTGCTACTATATAAGGGACAAGCTGAATGCCACTATGCCATGTTTTCTGTATGTGAAACAAAAAAAACGTTTTTCAATGCATGTTATTCATGATCTTTGTTTGTAGCCTTTCTTGTTGCATGCATAGTTACTATGTCCTATTGTTAGAACTCCATCTTTCAAGCACATGTTTAGAGTTCTTTGATCCCAACTTTCAATGCTTGCAAATGGTTTGATCTTGGTTTGGATGGTGCATGTCACCTCAAAAATTATTCTTTTATCACTTACCTACTCGAGGACGAGCAGGAGTTAAGCTTGGGGATGCTTGATACGTCGGAAACGTATCTATAATTTTTGATGTTCCATGCTTGTTTACTATGTACTTTTTTTTGCTTTGTCTACACTTTGAGGTGTTTTTATATGTTTTCTGGTACTAACCTATTAAGAAGTTGCCACAGTGCCAGTTGCATGTTTTCTTCTGTTTTTGGTTCCAGAAAGACAGAAAATCAATATTATTGGAATTGGACGGGACAAAAGCCAAAGTCAATATTTTACCGTGGGGAACACAAAGCCGGAGTACAAGACGGAGGATACCCACCAGGGGGATACACCCCCTGGCCACGTGGGTGGGCCCACCCCGTGCCTGGGGGTGTGCAGCCGCCCTGGTGCCCCCTGCCTCGCATCTTCGCCTATAAGAAGCCCCAGATGCAGAAAGCCTAGGCACCCGATAAAAACTCCACGAAACCGTCTGTAGCCGCCACCACCATCGTCCCTAGATCAGGGGGGATCTGAAGCTCTTCCTGGCACCATGCCGGAGGGGAGATCATCCCGGAGGCGTTCTTCTTCATCATGCCGGCCTCCAGTATGAAGCGTGAGTAGTTCCACCTTGGACTACGGGTACATGTAGTAGATAGATGGTTGTATATCCTCCTTGTGCTTTCATGTATAGATCTTATGAGCTCCATTCATGATCAAGATCTAATTTATTTGTAATCATGCATGTTGTGTTTGCGGGGATCCGATGGATATTGAGATTACTTTGTCAGATTGATTAATGGTTTTGTCTATTTGATTCTATCATGTCTGTGTTGTTTGTGATCTTGCATGCTCTCTGTTGTTAGTAGCTATCTTGTACAATTAGTTGCTAGTGAATCCAAGAGGGGGTATTTATGCTCGATAGTGGGTTCATGCCTTTAGTTTCCAAGGGAAGTGACAGAAATCTCTTCGGTTGTAGAAGTGATGTTGCCACTAGGGAGAAAACGACGGTCTCCTATTCATGGAACAAGTGGATTGTTTACCTTACACACTTTGCTTAAAGCAGTTTTCTGTTGCTTGCAACTTAATACTGGAGGGGGTTCGGATGATAACCTGAAGGTGGACTTCTAGTCATAGATGCAGTTGGATGGCGGTCTATGTATATTGTTGTATTGCCCAATCGAATCTCATAGGATCTTTTTGTCTAGTATTGCATCGTTATGCCTTGCTCAGTCCTGTCAATTGCCCTGCTGTAATTTGTTTACCCTGCATGCCATGTTTGTTTATCTAAGGAGAGCACCTCTAGTGAACTATGGACCCCGGTCCATGTTGGAGATATGCCCAAGAGGCAATAATAAAGTGGTTATTATCATATCTTCATACTTATGATAAATGTTTACATACCATGCTATAATTGTATTAACCGGAAACATTAATAATTGTGTGATTTGTAAACATAAAAGAGTCCCTAGTAAAGCCTCTTGTTAAACTAGCTTGTTGGTTAATATATGATCATGGTTTCCTGATCATGAACATAAAGATGTTATTAACAACAGGGTCATATCATTAGGAGAATGATGTGATGGACATACTCCTATAGTTAAGTGTAGCATAAAGATCAAGTCATTTAATATAGTTTGTTTGTTATAAGCTTTCTGATACATAGTAACCTAATTCCTTCGACCATGATATCATGTTAATCACCATCACCGGAAGTATGCTTTGATGACATCAAACACCATGCCGTAACTGGGTGGCTATAAAGGTGGCATTGAGTGTTCAGAAAGTATGGGTTGAGGCACATGGATCAAGAGTGGGATTTGTCCATCCATATGACAGATAGATATACTCTGGGCCCTCTCGGTGGAATGTCATCCAATTAGCTTGCAAGCATGTGACTGGCTCACAAGCGATCACATATCACGGGAATGAGAAAAGAGTACTTATCGGCAACGAGGTTGAACTAGGTATACAGAGATACTGACGATCAAAACCTCGGATAATTAAACTATCGTGAGACAAAGGGAAATTGGTATCGTATGTAAGTGGTTCATTCGATCACAAAGTAATCGTAGAAATATGTGTGAGCCATATGAATTTCCAGATTCCTCTATTGGTTATTGATCAGAGAAGTGTATCGGTCATGTCCGCATAATTCACGAACCGTAGGGAGACACACTTAAGGATTCGATGTCGTTGAGTAGTTATGGAATGATGAGTAAGAGAGCGAATGTTGTTCGGAGTCTCGTATGGGATCCGGGATATCACGAGGAGATCCGGAATGGTCCGGAGAATAAGATTCATGTAAGGAAAGTCCTGTTTCAGAGTTCGGAAAAGATTCCGGTGTTTTCACCAGGAATGGTCTAGAAGGGTCTGGAAGATCCGGCACTCCGGAGGGGAAGGGTACATGGATGTGTCATGGCAATGTGGAATGGTTTCATCATGTACTAGGTCACTTGGCTGGGAAATATGGATAGAGAAATCAAATCCAAGTTTGAAAGTCAAACGCCAATTTGAAAAGTCAAATCTGAAGTTTGCTTGGTGGAGGGAGAGTAGGAAACCTACTTGGGGAGGAAGTCCCACTCCCTCCACCCGCCGGCCATGAGGAGGAGTAGGAGGAGGACTCCCTCCTCCCAAGTCTCCCCCTCCCACCTATATAAGGACGGGTAGGGCGCCCCCTACCCCTCACACGTAAACCCTAGCTCCTGGCGCCTCCACACAAGTGCAGCCGCCGCCTAGGGATCTCCCAACTCGCCGAGTTAGGGTTTCCCCAAACCCTAGCCGCCGGCCACACCCTCCCCTTGGTGCCCTCTAAACCCTAGATCACTAAGGCCTCTCTCATACTCCACCATACTCGCTCCGGCTTAAGGCGAAGCCCTGCGAGATCTCCCCTCTACTTCCGACACCACACCGTCGTGCTGCCGGAATCACGAGGAGAGTGCTACAACCTCTGCTGCCTGCTAAAACAAGGGAGAGGAAGGTCTTCATCGAGTACCGAACGTGTGACCGACTGCGGAAGCACTGCTAGAACGCAGCACCGGAAGGATCGTCTACGCGATCTTGAGATCGGCAAGTGTACGACTACATCACCCACGAGAATCTGCTCTCGTTAAGCGCTTTGGAATCTTCGAGGGTGAGTTCCTCTATCGACTCGTTGCTACAATCTAGTAGATAGATCTTGGCTTGTTTGTGTCCATGCGGTAGAGAATTTTTGTTTTTCATGCTACGAACCCCTACAGTGGTATCAGAGCCGTGTCTATATGTAGATCTGTTGCACGAGTAGAACACAATGGTCATTGTGGGCGGTGGTGCTTTTATTATCAATTGATTTTTGTGTACTTTGCATCTTGCGGTATGGTGGGATGAAGCGGCCCGGGCTAACCTTACATGACATCGTTCATGAGACTTGCTCCACGCTCGACATGCAACTTGTATTGCATAAGTGGCTTTGCGGGTGTCTGTCTCTCCAATCATAGTAAAGATTCAATTTACAACGGGCACTTGATAGTTCAAACATCAACGTTGTGGTTATTGTTCATAAGTTAGAATGACACTTATTGAAAGCCCCAAACCACGTAAAACATGCAAAGAAAATTAGAGGCGTCTAACTTTGTTTTGCAGGGGTGTGCTGTGATGTGATATAGCCATGATTGTGATTATATATGATGTATGCAATGTCCCTTATTGTAAGTTGGCAACCGGAAGGAGCCATATGGTTGTATTTTAAATTCCGTTAAGACATACATGTCTATTCAAAGAAGTTGTAATAGTTGATGCTAGTGGACGAAAACCATGAAGCGACGCCATTGACCTTGACGCCACACCGGTGATGATGGAGATCATGTTCATGCTTGAAGATGGAGATCGGAAGCACAAGAAGAAAGGCCATATCATATCACATATTATGATTGCATGTGATATTAATCCTTTTATGCATCTTGTATTGCTTAGTTCACGACGGTAGCATTATAAGATGATCCCTCAAGCACACAATTTCAAGTTTTAAAGTGTTCATCCTTAGTAAGCACCGTTGCTAAAGCTCGTTGTTTCGAAGCACCACGTGATGATCGGGTGTGTTAGATTTTGTGAGTGCATACAACGTAAGCAAGCCAGATTTGCTCATGCGGAAGCTAAGGTTTGATCTTGACAAGCCTAGCATGTACAGACATGGTCTCGGAACACGGATCGCCGAAAGGTAAAGCACGAGTCATATAGTAGATATGATGAACATGTTGATTGTTCACCATTGAAGCTACATCAACTCTCGTGATGATCGGTTTTGATGTGGTGGATTTGGTTCGTGTGATCACTAAAACAATGTGAGGGATGTTGTTTTGAGTGGGAGTTTAACAACCATATGATTAAAAGTTGAACACTATTTATCAAAAATTAAATCGAAGTGAATTTGCATAGTTTTTGTAGTCATTGGCATCCGTTTACCACCTTGCGCTTAGTTATAATTGAGATGATAGAATTCTAGTTAGTTACTTTACGAACTGGTATCGTATTGTTTTGAAGTGTTAATCTAAAGTTTAAAAGTCCTATTGCAAACTTTCAGTAAGTTCCGGTTACTCCATGAAGTTTAATAATTGGTATTAAATCAAGAGTGACAATTCCAAGTGTTAGTGTATAAGTATCATGTTTGTCTCCATGATTCTTGATATTCAAAGGATTGTCTTAATATCAAGGTTATCTAGGATCTAAAAGAGTTGTTTCAGAAACCATGACGTGTGGAAGATATTGTGATATCTGAAATGAAGTTTTGGTTGCAACATGATAGAGTATAATATGGCAAAAGTCATGTTCTCATATTTGATGAGAATTTGCAAAAGGTTGGAGACACTGGTCGTCTTAATTCTCCAAAAGGTTTTGGAGAGCAACATTATACTCGCGATTCACCGTTATAAGCTAAAAGTAGCTTGATCATGAATAGTTTCGTGATAAGGATGAATATTTAATGTAAGTAAAATCTTTACTGCACTAAAAGATTACTAAAGAAGCGAATTTGAAAGAACACCAATCATTTTATGATGGTGATATGCTTCAAAGTGCAAGTCCAAAGACATTGGTATTTAATTATACACGCTTTGGACTATGTGTCATGTGTGTGACTCCACTATTGATGTTGATAGATTCTTTCACACAGAAAAGGAAATACTAAAAGAGAATCTCATAAATATATGGCAGAAAAGAAAAGACTAGAATTGTTCAACTTAGGTATATAGATGATATACATGTTATGGCTATATTCTTTGCTTATTAAACAATGTGGTTCTTAAGTATTTGATACTAAATTTGTTGGTGTGAATCGTCATACGAAACAACACAATTCATGAACTACAATGGGCTAAGTAACTAGCAAGAGAATATGTGATGATGTTAATCGAGAACAAATAAAGTGTTGATGTGTTTCTCGTTAACATTAAAGCTTGCCTTCAAGATTTGTTTTATCAGTATTATGAGAACAAAAGGTTTTTTCAATTAATTGCCGTAATCCATAAAAGATGGATGATTTACAAATCTCGTTGGATAAATCACATCCATAAAATAAGTGCTAAAAATGTTGAAAGACAATTGATTGAAAGATCACTTAGGAAGTGACATCGCCGTTTAAATTATATTGGAAAGAAAACATGAAGAAACTCCATGTGGATGGAATTTTGGAATCTTTTGATTTTTTGATCAAATGACGCTTGTGAAACTTTCCTAGAGATAATTAAAACTCTGTTCATAGGCCAAAGGGAACGGATGACTAGCTTATTGAAACTTGTACATAATGTTGTATGAAGTCCATTATGTATAGTCAAGAGTGATGGATTTCAACTTCATATGCTTTCTCCAAAAATTTGAGTGAATATATGAATATTTACTTAATAAGGATAAAGTATGAAACATTTGAAAAGTTCAGAGACTTTCAAGATGAAGTGCAAACTCATTGTAACAAGAATATAAATAGTTTATGATGAGATCATAAAGGAAGATATTTGAGTTACAAGTTTAGCATAAAACACCTAAGATTTAAGGAATCATTCCGTGGATTTGCATTTCTCGAAACACCATAAGAGTATGGAGCATTCGAGATATGTAATTAAAACTTGTTTGACATGGTAAGATTAAAGGTGTAATTCATAAAACTGCCATTATATTTTAAAGATTAAAAGCTTTAGAGACTACCGTTTTTCCACTGAAAAGAGCTCCATCATAATCCGTTGAATTGACACCATATAAAGTTATGGTTTGGGATAAAACCCAAGTTTTCCTTTCTTAAAAATTGGTATGCTATGCATAAGAAAGATGTTTGCAACCAAAATCGATGAATATATCTTTGTATGTTATTTTGAATAATAGTTGAGTATTCCTCCATAACACCGAAGACAAAAGTTTTTGTCGCTTAGAACGTCAAGTTTCTTTGAGAAGGAATTTTCCGTGAAAATTTAAGTGGGAGGACAATAGAACTTTGACAAGTTTAAAAGAACCTTACCTATATATGATCAAAGTTGCGCAGCGCCAAAAAGTGTTCCGGAGGCAGCAACAATGCTCATGGCTCACGTGCCTCAAAGGTTGTGGTCACGGAGGTCTAAGTTCCAATTGAAACAAGTAGGTCGGGTAAACAATCAAATACCAAGATTTGAGAGTTAAATCATTATTTGACAGTAATGATCCGACTACATGCAAAGAAGCGATGATGGGCCCTGACTCCATCAAATGGCTTGAAGCCATAAAATCCATGATAGTTCCATATACAAGAGATCAAGCTTTGAGCTTGAAAGACCCTCTGGAAAGGTACAAGACCTTACAGTCATATTTGGATCTATAAAGAAATAGACATGGATGTTTCACATCTATGAAATTATCGACATGTCGGGAAAGAGTTCACGACAATGTTCAAAGATTTTGACTATGGCAAGATCTAATCTTTCATTAAGCGATATTTAGTCTAGACGGATTAATGTAGCAACCACGACATATAATTTTGTTATGTGTTGAATAAAAAAAAGTTCTTCTAATAGAATGGTTACCTATGACGTGTGCATGACACGGTCTAAAAGGTTTTGTTAATTCAAAGGATGCTAAAAGCATATACAAACTTCAATGGTTGAAGTAAGCATCACGGAGTTGGAATCTTCACTATGATGAAACTGTTAAAAGAGTTTAATTTCATCGGAGACGATGAAGATGCTTGCATTTGCAAGAAATTAAGTGGGAGCGCTAAGACATGTTTCTAATACATTATGTAGAATACATATTGTTGATTGGAAATGATGTATCTTTTTATTGACACAAGATAAGAATTTCATCTCGATGAAAGACTTAGGCAGAACCGGAATATTTGGCATCAAAGTCTATATGGATAAATTGTGACACCAATATGGTTGTGCCAGAAGTACATAGATGAGATATTGAATGAGTTCAATATAGAAACTACAAGAAAGGTTCTTGTTGCATAGGAATGATTGAATAAATATTTAAGTATTTTTGATACTTGATAGATAAAATCACAAAGAGTATTTTGTCAATCATGCTGTGATGTGTACAAATCCAAATATGTCCTATGCTCTAAATGTTATGAGCGTATACCAGAATGATTCATAAGATGTTTATTGGATGATAGTAAAGATATTCTTATGAACTTGTAAAAGAACTAAGAATATATTATTTTGTAGAAGTGACAAAAAGATGGTTAGTTCATTCTAAATGAATTACATTGATACTAGTTTTGTCACAAAGTACAAATTAAGTTTATCTCAATCTAAACTAAGGGTGGCACAATATGATGGAATGTGAGTTCCATAATAAATTTAGATGAGTTCCAAAGTTAAGACATTGTGACAAATACTACAATAAAAGGCTAAGTATATAACTGCTATTATAGCAGCAAAAGAGGACATTTGTGTCAAGTAGTTTGTTATCAAACTAGGTGTAGTTCACAGCAGGGATAATACTATGAAGATATATTGTACGAAAATATTATCAACATGTTTTAACCCCAAAGAATTAAGGTCACACCAAAGGACCAAATTTGTACAAAGCCATCTCATTAGAGAATGAGTGATGCGTAGAGACGCAAAGACATGCAATATAGTTCATTTGCTATAGATATGTTATTAACAAGAGGGTCATATCATTAGGAGAATGATGTGATGGACATACTCCTATAGTTAAGCGTAGCATAAAGATCAAGTCATTTAATATAGTTCATTTGTTATAAGCTTTCTGATACATAGTAACCTAATTCCTTCGACCATGAGATCATGTTAATCACCATCACCGGAAGGATGCTTTGATGACATCAAACACCACGCCGTAACTGGGTGTCTATAAAGGTGGCATTGAGTGTTCGGAAAGTATGGGTTGAGGCACATGGATCAAGAGTGGGATTTGTCCATCCATATGACGGATAGATATACTCTGGGCCCTCTCAGTAGAATGTCATCCAATTATATTGCAAGCATGTGACTGGCTCACAAGGGATCACATATCACGGGAACGAGAAAAGAGTACTTATCGGTAATGAGGTTGAACTAGGTATGCAGAGATACCGACGATCAAAACCTCGGATAAGTAAACTATTGTGAGAAAAAGGGAAATTCGTATCGTATGTAAGTGGTTCATTCGATCGCAAAGTAATCGTAGAAATATGTGGGAGCCATATGAATTTCCAGATTCCTCTATTGGTTATTGATCAGAGAAGTGTCTCGGTCATGTCCGCATAATTCACGAACCGTAGGGAGACACACTTAAGGATTCGATGTTGTTGAGTAGTTATGGAATGATGAGTAAGATACCTAATGTTGTTCGGAGTCTCGGATGGGATCCGGGATATCACGAGGAGATCTGGAATGGTCCGGAGAATAAGATTCATATAAGGAAAGTCCTGTTTCGGAGTTCGGAAAAGATTCCGGTGTTTTCACCAGGAATGTTCTAGAAGGGTCTGGAAGGTCCGGCACTCCGGAGGGGAAGGGTACATGGATGTGTCATGGCAATGTGGAATGTTTGCATCATGTACTAGGTCACTTGGCTGGGCAATATGGAGAGAGAAATCAAATCCAAGTTTGAAAGTCAAACGCCAATTTGAAAAGTCAAATCTGAAGTTTGCTTGGTGGAGGGAGAGTAGGAAACCTACTTGGGGAGGAAGTCCCACTCCCTCCACCCGCCGGCCATGAGGAGGAGTAGGAGGAGGACTCCCTCCTCCCAAGTCGCCCCCTCCCACCTATATAAAGAGGGGTAGGGCGCCCCCTACCCCTCACACCTAAGCCCTAGCTCCTGGCGCCTCCACACAAGTGCAGCTGCCACCTAGGGATCTCCCAACTCGCCGAGTTAGGGTTTCCCCAAACCCTAGCCACCGGACACACCCTCCCCTTGGTGCCCTCTAAACCCTAGATCACCAAGGCCTCTCTCATACTCCACCATACTCGCTCCGGCTTAAGGCGAAGCCCTGCGAGATCTCCCCTCTACTTCCGACACCACGCCGTCGTGCTGCCGGAATCACGAGGAGAGTGCTACAACCTCTGCTGCCTGCTGGAACAAGGGAGAGGAAGGTCTTCATCGAGTACCGAACGTGTGACCGACTACGGAAGCGCTGCCGGAACGCAGCGCCGGAAGGATCGTCTACGCGATATTGAGATCGGCAAGTGTACGACTACATCACCCACGAGAATCTGCTCTTGTTAATCGCTTTGGAATCTTCGAGGGTGAGTTCCTCTATCGACTCATTGCTACAATCTAGTAGATAGATATTGGCTTGTTTGTGTGCATGCGGTAGAATTTTTTTGTTTTCCATGTAACGAACCCCTACAGTCCAATCTTTACCATTGATACATCCTCCACTGTTACTGTTTACTTGTTGCAAACCACCAGCACCTTCCACACCATACAGTTAATCCTTTGTTACAGCAAACCGGTGAGCTTGACAACCTCACTATTCGTTGGGGCAAAGTCTTGATTTTGTGTTGTGAAGGTTTCCATGTTGCTTGCAACACCTTTGAGACGTTTCCTTCCTCCTACTGGTTCGATAACCTCGGTTTCTTACTGAGGGAATACTTGTTGTTGTGCTCTTCACACCTTGCCCTTGGGGTTTCCAATGAAGTGCTCCCACGTCAACACCGGGCGCCATCAATGACAGCACCTATAGTATTAAGAAAAGGTCTCCCAAGAATATAGACATATTATCATCTTCAGGCATCTCAAGCACAACAAAATCAGTTAAAACCAAGCAATTATGAGCCACTTGAACAGGAACATCCTCACATATACCAGCAGGAATAGTAGTTGACTTATCATCCATTTGCAAAGATATATCAGTTGGTATCAATTTTTCTAGTTGAAGTCTCTTGTAGAGAGAAAAAGGCATAACACTAACTCCAGCTCCCAAATCACACAAAACGGTTCTAACATAATTATTTTTAATAGAGCAAGGAATAGTTGGAATACCTGGATCACCAAGTTTCTTTGGAACCTTATCATTGAAGGAATAATTAGCAAGCAAAGTAGAAATTTCATCATTAGGAATCTTCCTTTTATTAGAGACAATATCATTCATATACTTTGAATAGGGAGGTAACTTAATAGCATCAGTCAAAGTAATTTGCAAAAATAAAGGTTTCATCCACTCACAAAACTTGTTATAGTGTTCTTGTTTCTTTGACTTGTGTTTCTTATTAGGAAAAGGCATTGGTTTCTGCACCCAAGGTTCTCTTTCACTACCATGTTTATTAGCAATAAAATCTTTCTTAGTGTACTTAGTGTGCTTCTAAGGTTCTTCTTCAATTTTTTCCTTATTAGGAGCATCATTGTTATCATTACCACTTTCAGTTTCAGCATCAGAGACAGATATACTATTAGGATCTACAGCGGGTTTAGAAGGTTCCTCAACTGTTTTATGTTTTTTTCTCTTAGAAGAGGTACCTCTATTTTCAGCTTGGTGAGAATCCTGCTCAATTCTTTTAGGATGTCCCTCAGGATATAAGGGATCCTAAGTGGTAGCACCACTCATAGTTCTAATTTCATAAGCATGTTTATCTCTAGAAGCATTGACTAGCATATCTTTTTGTACTTTAGCAAGTTGATCAATTTGGGTTTGAACCATTTGGAAGTGTTTAACAAGCATTTAACATCATTAGCAGTTCTTTTCACAATATCTTTCAACTCATTAATAGCTCTAGAGTTTTCCAATAAATGATTCTAAACTTGTTTATTAAAATTACCTTGTTTAACAATAAAAATGTCAAGTTCCTCTAAGCATTGATCAGGAGGTTTACCATAAGGAATGTCACCTTCATCAAAGTGTTGGAGAGTGTACCTCAATAGTGGATGAGTGGGAGATTGGCTTACATAATTCTTCTATAGGAGGTAAATTCTTCACATCTTCAGATCTAATACCCTTCTCCTTAAGATATTTCTTAGCGTCTTTCATCACTTCATTATTTAATTCAATCACTCCCCTCTTCATTGGTGTTGGAGTTGGTTCAGGCATAATGGGTTCAGGTGTAGTAGGCTCTGGTGTAATTGGCTCAGTTGTAGTCCAATCATCATAATTTTTGCTTATTTTAGCCATTAATTCTTCAACTTCTGTAGGAGTTCTTTTCCTGAAAACACAATCAACAAAACTATCCAGGTATGTCCTAGATTCATCAGTTAGTCCATTATAATATATATCAAGAAACTCATTTTTAGGTAATGGACATCTAGGATGTGCATGAATCAAGGCACAGAACCTTGTCCATGACTCAGGCAATTTCTCATCTTCTCCCTGTTTAAAATCAAAAAATTTCTGCAAAACAGCATGTCTAGCACTAGGAGGGAAATATTTCTGAAATAAAGTAGCAATCAAGCAACCAGGGCTATCAAAGGATCCAGGAGGTAAACTATTAAACCAAGATTTAGCCTCTCCTTTTAGTGAAAAAGGGAAAAATTTAGCAACAAAGTAGGTACGCATCTTAACATCATCAGAAAATAAGGCACTCGTAGTGGAAAGCTCAGCCATATGTGCCACAACCTTTTCATTCTTAGTCACACAGAAAGGTTGTTTCCCAACAAGTTTATATAGGATAAATCAGAAGAGAAATCATAATCTTTATCTTTAATGTCTATGGGGGAAGTATCAAACTTAGCATCAGGCGATAGATTAGGTATAATAGTACGTTTCTCAAGGAGACTCCTAATAGCACTAGCACCACGTGTGTTTCGATATTCTTCAATAAATTCATCAGTAATTTCAATATAACCATCATTAATACCATAACTCTCTCTAGACTCAGGTGAGCTAACAGGTGTAATAGTGTCTTCACTAGGAGTTTCAGTGTTTCCCAATATAGTTCTAGCAATAGTAGCATCTAGGAAAGGACCTAATGAACCACTCTCATCAAGCAGTGTAGAAGTAACATCATGAGTATCAGAAGCAATTTCAGATTCAGAAGTAGTAGCATGTGTATATGGTGGTGGTGTAACAATCTTACTTATAACAGACGGTGAATCGAGAGCAGCAGAGGTGTTTAGGACTGTACCTTTTCTTGTAGTGGATGGTAAAATAAAAAAAATTCCATCATGAGACTTTCCCATGATGAAAAGGATAGCAGCAAACAATAATAAATACACGTAAACTTACAAATAAAGCTATGCTCTCCGGCAACGGCGTTAGAAAGTAGTCTTGATGACCCACAACTATAGGGGATCGCAACAGTCTTCGAGGGTAGTATAACCCAATTTATTGATTCGACACAAGGGGAGCCAAAGAATACTTATAAGCCTTAACAACTGAGTTGTCAATTCAGCTGTACCTGGAAATAATCTTGCTCACAGTAGTTTATCAGTAGCAACAGTTTTGTAGTAGCAATAGCAAAGTAACAGCAGTAGTAAAATAAAGATAGTAGTAACAATAGTAGCAAACAGTAGGATTTGAGTGCGGTAGGCATAGGGATGGATGGACGGGCGTTGCATAGACGAGACTATTTATATAATATCAAGATTTAGGGCATTTGTAGATAAATAATATAAAGCATCCAAGTACTAAACAATAATATACATGTGTTCCATATATAGTCATACGTGCTCGCAATGAAAACTTGCACAACATCTTTTGTCCTGCCAGTCCGTTGCAGCGGGGCCTCAAGGGAATCTACTGGCAATTAAGGTACTCCTTTTAATAGAGTACCGGAGCAAAGCATTAACACTCCGTGAACAGATGTGATCCTCATATCACAGTCATTCCCTCCGGTTGTCCCAATTTCTGTCACTTTGGGGCCTTTGGTTCTGGACAATGATATGTGTAAACAACTTGTAGATAAGATCACAAACAATACTATCATCATGAATCAATAACATGTTCAGACCTGATATCATGGCACTCGGACCCTAATGACAAGCATTAAGCACAACAAGTTGCAACAAAGTCAAATAGCACTAATAAAGATACTAGGCACCATGCCCTAATAATCTTATTCGATTACATGATAGATCTCATCCAATCCCCCACTATATCCATAGCCTACAGTGGGGGATTACTCACTCATGGATGGGGGAAACATGGCTGGTTGATGGAGAGGCGTCGGTGATGATGATGGCAATGATCTCCTCCAATTCCTCGTCCCGGCAAGGTGTCAGAACAGAGTTTCTGGTTCCGGATCGCGGTTTATGGTGGTGGCGGCACAAAGGAACTCTCTCTGGAAAACGTCGAACCCCCCTATTTTTAGGTCAGAAGGCTTTATGTAGGCGAAAAGGGAGACCGAGGGGGTGCCCGAGGTGTCCACACACCCCTCAGGCGCGGCCTGGTGAAAGAACATGTTGGGCCCCCATGTGTGGTTTTGGTAATTAATGACAATCTTTATGGACTAATGTGTGTATTAAGTTGTACTTGTAGGAATTTTCCATTGTCATTGCTTGGAGCATGTGTTGACTTCAAGATAGATGAAATGAGAAGAAGATGTGTTGTGCAAGCTCAAAATGCGCCATCTATAGAAGATCTCATGTTTGATGCTTGCCATCCTCGGTGATCATGGATCGATGATGAGGAATCAAGAAAGGTGTCCATCTTGAGAAGGACAAGATCGTCTACATCGATCTCAAGTGGATTGCTCAAGGCAAAGGTATAATATTGATAGGTTTTCCCTTTTGCCGGTCTCATGTTTGTTGGGAGACCGGGTTTAGGATAGATAACCGTACTATCAAGAGGGGCTCTCGAATGAGTAACTCGGTCACATCGTTCGGAGAGAGATCAAACCTTTGCATACTTGCATCATCATATTTGGTTGTTATTTGGTCTTATCCATGTGAGGATATAGAGCTTGTGGTAATCTCCATAACAAGCTCTAGTTCATCAAAAACGGATTTCCCTTTTATATCTTATTGCGTTTTGATCTTGGAGGTTTTACCGGTTTGTATTTTAGAGATAGGTAAAACCTTCCATTATTTGGTTCTTACTCATGTGAGGATTTAGAGCTTGTGTTAATCTCCATGACAAGCTCTCGTTCATCGAAAACGGATTTCATATGCATTTTCTATTACGTTTTTTATGTTGGAGGTTTTATCGGTTCATCTTTTTGATAGAGGTTAAACCTTTTGTCATTTGGATCTATCCTCCCTTGCTGGACTACATCCGTATCCTTTCACCTGGCCCGCGCGGCCAGGGGTGTGGGCCCCTCGTGGCCCTCCTCCGTCTCATCTTCTGGCTCCGCGAGTCTTCTAGTAAAATAGGAGTTTTGCGATATTTTCCGGGATTTTTCCTGCCTCCGTCTCATCTTCTGGATCCGCGAGTCTTCTGGTAAAATAGGAGTTTTGCGATATTTTCCGGGATTTTTTCTGAATGTTGATTTTCTGCACAAAAATGAGACACCAAAGCAATTCTGCTGAAAATAGCGTCAGTTCGTGTTAGTTGTATCCAAATCACACAAATTAGAGGAGAAAAATAGCAAAAGTGTTCGGAAAAGTATATACGTTTTGGATGTGCACGGCGCTAAGGTGTCGTGTTCTCTCTTAAGGGCATCGATTTGGGAGGTAGAGTGCCTGTGAGAGGGACAAGTGGTCCATGGAGGTGGGTGGCGTTGCTACGTATCCAGAGCACTACCCACATGCAAGGAGTGATTGGTCGATGACTGGCGGTATTGCGGCATGGCAAACCTGGCCAACGCCCCGGGATATTGCGACGCGGCTAAGCAGCAATGGAGGCCGGCAACAAGCAATATTTTCTAGCACGACAGATGGACAGAGTTTATTGTCACCCGGTGATATTGCGGCTTGGTAGAATGACAAAGGCAGGCAATTGCGGCGTGGCTGAGTGGAAGCTATGGCCAACGGTCGATGATTTTGTTGTGCGACGAATGTTTGTATCTGGTGTTGTGCTCTAGGGGTGACTTTGTTATCTTTTAGGTTTTCACTGGTTTTCCTCAAATTAACCGAGCAATGAAGTGGAGTGGAGCCTGACCGTCTGTGATCTCGCAGGGTGTTGAAATCTTGTAAACAACTTTTTGTCCTAACATAGAAAGACACATAGAAAAACAGGAGGGAGAGAGAGACTGTGAATTTGATGTTAGAATGGTTGGCCTAGTACGCACGAGCACCAACCAATATCATTCGATGTGTATTAGCATTTGGCCTCCATGGAATTCGAATGGATAACCAAGAGAAAGCCCATGTTTAATTAATTTTTTCATAATCTGGGCCCATCTTTACTAGTAGGATCTGTCGTCGGTTTTCTCCTGAAACACTAGTTCCCGCTTAATGCGCGCGACACCCATACCCTCGCCCGTGCATGCTGTTGGGAAACCAGGCCGGTAGAGGCCTACTCGGTGTGGCCTCTACCAGGCTAGGGTTGGCCCATGTGGGTATCGTATCCCCCTTTAGCCTATAAATAGAGGAACAACCTTTGTACGTGAGTTACCGAGAGAGTTATCAATAAAAGTTTTCTGTTTCATCTACTTTGTACTGTGTGTGCCTTCTCCTAGTCTTCTCTTCCGGCGTGGAACAGCCCCGGGACCGGCCAGTCGGCAGGGGGTGTTCCAACACGTTATTAGCACGTGTCTCTCTGTCGAGCCTCCGTCAAGCCACCGTCGAGCCTACATCACGCAGGCTTTCGTTGAAGGTAACACAAATCTGACCGTAAAAATGGATTCGTCTCGAGTTTTCCTTTCAAGATTTGCGTTCAGATTTTAGATCAGATCCCATCTTAGGTGCGGATTTTTCTTTCCGGGAGTCGAGCTGACCTGCTGTCGCCGACCAATGTCGATCTAATCACTCCCAGATTAGAAACTTGTTGACTGTACCGTCGATGCGTGCATCTGCTGTGCAGATCTGGTTTTTTCTTAACAGAACGGGCTGATCCCGACAGTTTTCGGATCGGATCTACAGTTTTTACGTACTTCCTTTTTAGATACACGCGCTGGCTACAGCGGCTACAGCCATGGCCCTGCTGGCCCTTACGCGGCCGCGTATGTCTCTGCACAGCTGCATGGCACACCAGTCGCACGCCGCGCGCCGCCGCGCTACTGCCCGGCCCTGCTGGCCGAGCGCCGTCCGCGCTAGCCGCGCCGCCGCATGCGCGCTGCCGCCCGGCCCTGCTGGCCGCTGTGCGTCGCCGAGTGCCGCCCGCGCTGGTCGCGCCGCCACAGGCCGCCGCTGCCTCGCCGGCCACGACCGCGCTGGCCGGGCCGTCGACGCGCGCCGCCGCCGCCAGCTGCTGGCCTCTGGACGCGCCGCGCGCGCACTGCTGGTTGCCGCCGCCTAGCCGCGCTCGCCGCTGCCGCGCAGCCGCAGGCCCCGCTGGCCGGCCACGCCGCCGCGAGCCGCGCACCGCTGGTCGCGGGCGCCACGCCGTCGGCCGCGAGCCGCCGACTGCACGCTCTGCCCGCGCACGCCCGTGCTGGCCACCACGCCCGCATGCGCCGTCGGCCGCCACGCTGCCGCCGCACAGCCGCACCGGCCGCCGCGCCACTGCGCGCTGCTGCCGGCCGCCGCCTCCGGCCCGCGCCAGCCGTCGCGGCACACGCTGGCTGCGCCGTGCGCCGGCGCGCGCCGCCGTCCCGTTGCCAGGCCGCCCACTCGCGCCGCCGCCGGCCGAGCCGCGCGCCAAGGGCCGCCGCCGCCCAGCGCCGCGCGTGCTGCGCCCTGCTGCTGCGCGTGCGCCGCGCCAAGCGCCCCGCGCCCGCCGCCGCGTGCTGGTCGTCGTCGCCGCCGTGTGCTGGCCGCCGCCGCCGCGTGCCCACCGCCGCGCGTCGAGCCATGCATGCAACATAGCTACAGTTGAGGCAGTTGGCCCGCACGGACCTGCATGGGCCACCTTTGGACCGTTTTTTTTATATATCGACCGCGTCTGCGAAATTTGCCGGCTACGCCCACACGCTAATCGCGCCGCTGGTTCGGCCCGCTGCCGACACCATCGCCCCAGTCGGGAGCTAGCTCTGCTAGCTCCGTTCCCCCGCTTCGCGGGCAGGGACGGTCTGGAGCTGACCGGCCGCGCAGAGGCGAGGGTAGCTTGGCCGTTTGGTAGCATGCGATCGCGGGCGGATGGACCGTTCCGGCTCTGTTTTTTTGGTCCACCTTTACACAAGCTTTTAAACTATGTTTTACTATAGTTATTAATCACCGCATGTTTTTAATACTTTGTATCTCATAGATAGCGTGTACCGTTTTTAAATTAAATTTTGGAACGCCGTCATATTTGAATTTTTGTATCGATTATCACATTTATGCAACCGATTACCTGCTGTAATCTTACACACTTTGCATAAATTGCAGATGACCGGAATCGTCAGCCGCGAGTTTCCGGAGTTGACCCAGGATGGGCTTAACTACCTGACTTGGGCCTCGGACGTTGAGATCGTCCTTGAGGGCCGATGCATCAAGGATGCGTTGATTGAGGGGACCCCGACGGCCCCCAGCAAAACCATCCCGGCGGATAACGCCAAAGCCCTGCACTTCCTCCGCCATCACATGTGTGAGACTCTCAAGAATGAGTACATGGCAGAACGGAGTGCTTCTGCCCTTTGGACCGCCCTCAACAAGCGGTTCTCTAGGCTGAAGTACACCATTCAGCCACAGGCGGAGGCCGATTGGATACATCTGAGGTTTGCAGACTTCAAGACGGTGGGAGAGTACAACTCCAGGTTGCACCGGATTTGTACTATTCTTCAGCTGTGTGGGACCAGTACCACCGATCAGCAGAAGATAGACAAAACCCTCTCCACATTCCATCCGGATAACATCCAGTCCTCGCGAAACTTTCGCCAGGAAGGATTCACGGAATATGCAGCGCTTATTGATGCTCTCCAGGTGGCCGAGGCGCAGGATAATGTTCTGAAAAAGAACTTCTCCGCGCAACCCTTCGCAGGGGGCCCAAGTCATGAGGCCAATGCTGGTGCCTACAAGGTGCGCAAGCCCATCCACACGAAGAGAGGCAAGAAGGGCAAGAAGGGACCCAACTCCTCCAACCCGGCCAAGCAACGCAAGGCGGGCAAGGGGGAGGCGAGGCCCCAGGACTGCTTCCGCTGTGGCTCCAAGACTCACTTCTTCAGGCAGTGTTTGGCCCCTAAACACGTCGTCGACGCGTTCAAGGCCAACAAGAAGGCACGCGAGGCGCATCTTGTCCAGGTTGAGGCACCAATGGCGCCCGGAGCGGCGCCTGTGCAGAGCGTCACGCACATAGTGGCGCAGGACGTAGCACAAGTGGCAGCACCCTCGGCGGTCCCCACAGACGCCGCTGTGCCCATGGAGGTTGAGCACGTTGTGCCCCCGCCACCTCAGCCAGGCCCCTTGTCCATGATGATGGCCAGCGCAGAGCCCCCCACTGACCTTGAGATACTGGCTGAGCTTGGTGATTTCCTCGTAGAATCCACCTGAGCTCCATTTTGTTGTGATGATTCCTTTTCTGCAATAATCAGATACAATTACTCGATATGGTTGTAAGCTCTATGAGAGCATAACATTTATTTGTTTTCTGGCGATTGGATGACATTTATTCATTTATTCCATTATTTGATTATGTGATGTTCTGAAATGTTTCTGTGTTTTACTTACTTGATGTAGCATCTTCCTCGCTCCATTATATTAATTAGGCACTATATTTTAGAATGCGTGTGGCGCCCAAATGGAGGAAACGTGCCTTGCTGATAGCGGCACCACCAATACCATCTTGAGAGAAACAAAGTATTTTGAGTCAATTACCAAAAACCCTGGTAACATAATGACGATCGCCGGCTGCGGTCCGAATGTAGTTGGCTCCGGAAGAGCAACTATCATACTCCCAAACGGAACAACTCTGATCATTGAAGAGGCATTGTTGTATCCGGAGTCGATTCGTACTCTCTTAAGTTTTAGAGACATCCGCGCAAATGGTTTCCATGTCGAAACCGATGATGATGAGAATGGAAAGGAGTTCCTACTCATTACCAAGCGCGACGAAAATGGTAAACATGTTGTCGAAAGACTCCCTTCATTAGCTACTGGGCTGTACTACACTAAGATAGTAGCACCACCTATTTACACTACCCTTAAGACTGTCTTTAGAAGCTCCGAACTATTCTGCCTTTGGCATGATAGGTTAGGCCACCCCGGTCTTAGGATGATGAGAAATATAATTAACAACTCGAACGGTCATAATGTTAATGTGAAAAATTTCCCGAATCCCGATAATTTCGTGTGCTCCGCATGCGCTACGGGGAAATTGATCATTAGACCGTCCCCCCTAAAGGTGAAGGATGAACTCCCCGCGTTCTTGGAACGCATTCAAGGGGATATATGTGGTCCAATTCAGCCCCTCTCAGGGCCGTTTCGGTACTTCATGGTTCTCATCGATGCTTCCTCTAAATGGTCCAATGTTTGCCTGCTGTCAACAAGGAACCATGCTTTTGCAAAGTTGATCTCCCAGATCATACAAATAAGGAATAAATTCCCTGATTATCGTTTAAAGTCTATTGGAATGGACAATGCCGGAGAATTTACTTCAAAGGCATTCGATGATTATTGCATGGAAACTGGAATCAAACTTGAGCACTCCGTACCGCATGTCCACACTCAAAATGGACTCGCAGAGGCATTGATTAAAAGGATTAAATTCATTGCCAGACCACTCCTTCAGGGTTGTAATTTACCAACTACATGTTGGGGACACGCGGTGTTACACGCAGCTAATCTCATCAAGTTTCGACCATCGGCCTACAACATCCACTCTCCCATCCAACTTGCGCAAGGGTCGGCACCAAAAATTTCCCACCTACGTAGGTTCGGATGCCAGGTATATGTACCTATACCACCACCCCAGCGATCAGCAATGGGACCGCTCCGTAAGTCGGGGATATACGTTGGTTATGATACTGTGTCCATAATCAGGTTCTTGGACCCCTTGACAGGTGACTGTCACACGGCCCGTTTTGCTGACTGCATTTTTGACGAGGATCTTTTCCCGACTTTGGGGTGAGGTAATCAACCCCTGGATGACAAAAGTCGAGAAATCACGTGGAAAGCCACGGGATCCACGCTCATGACCCGCCCACTGTTGAGACTAATAGAGAAGTCCAAAAGTGTAGCATCTCAATTGTCTAACAATTGCAATGCTACTAGCCTAGTCTATATAAATGCTACTTCGTACATATAATTGTTGCATCATAATTATATCATGCTCATGTCATCATGCCACCTTGCATTTGAGCATCATATAAAACCCTTTTGATTTGGTTCTTCTCTCATATGCATTGTAAATTGTATTTGCCTCTTTATATTGTATTTGGTTCTTGATATATTGTTTAAATGCCCAAGTTGAGTTGGGGGCATATCTTTTACTAACTCCACCACCCTTCTTGTCATCACCCCATCATTCCACCATTCCACCATATATGAGCATTGCAACTTATTTGGTTTTACCTCTAGCTCATGTGGATTGGAATGGATCCAATTCTATCTCCACATGCTCTCATATAGGCACCATATTGTTTCCACATTATTGGTTTATGAGAGCCACATGGCCACCTTTGCATGCCTTGTGAGTGGAACCTTTTACCTAGCTTCCATATGGGTTGTTTTGGGGTTATTATCATGTTGGGATATTTTTGGGCTTACTAAATATCTAGTGGCACCTACACACTAGCATGTCCCATTTCTATTCAAATATGATCATCCCCATCTACTCCACTTGGGACTTTCATGTAAATCCTTAGCTTGGCCCTTACCCCATATTTTGGAATGCATATGTATAAATGCCATGATTAATTATTTTGTTTTCACAAGATTAAGACATGGCATTTAATGCACTTGCATGGGCCATGTAACCATCTCCATACATACCTCATCTCTCTCTCATCTCACCCTCCCTCCTAAACCCTAAGCCGAGCCTCCCTAGCTCCCTTCCTCTCTCTCGGCCTCTCTCCTCTCTCTATCATGCATGCCCCACATGGCTACCCCTCCTCCTTGTCATGTATTGAAAGAAGGTAAAGCCCAGCTCCACCACTCCTCCTTGGTCCCCCCTCATCTCTCGGTGGACAGCAAGAAGAGAGATAGAAAGCTCTCTCTCTCTCTCTCTCTCTCTCTCCTTTTTGCAAAACCACCACCTCCATGTGAGCCTCCCATCCTCTCTTCCTGCTTTTTCCCAGGAAGGCAACAACCCCAGCTATACCCGCAGCCCCTCCCTATCTAGATCTTTTATAAAAAGGTAGCCGATGATTTCTAAAACCAACCCCATCTCCATCTCAGATCCCGATTTGCTTCTTGCCCCTCCATTCTTCCAGCCAAGCCCTAGCAGTGTCCATGACCGTGTACCGCCGTTGTCAAGCTTCGCCAATCGCTGGACACCGTCATAACCAGAGCCTAAGCTGCAAGGAGGAGCCTTGTCATCCTGCTAAAGCCGCGGGAGACCCCAAGCATGGAGGAGACGTTTGTGTGCGTGCTACCGGACGTCGTGCACCCGCAGGCCGACGTCACCGCCTACACTACCAAGGCGCCATCCTCTTTCCTCCCTGGACTCCGCTGCTCCTCTCGCAGCACGCCGGTGAGATTCCCTGCCCCGCTCTTCTTCTCTGTCTTTACGTGCACCATCGTCGGAGCCCCGTCGTCATCTGTCCGTGAGCCGCTGCCAGTTGACGCGCGTGCGTTTAGTCTGTCAGCCGGAGCCGCATCTTCCCCTCACCCCCGCCTGCCCCTATCCTCTCCTCCCTCCTCGCCATGCCCTGGCCGCGACGGCCGCCCTGCCTCTCGTGCGCATGCAGCCATAGCAGCCGCCGCGCGCGTAGCCTGTTGAACAGCAATAGCAGTCGTGCAAGTCCTATTTTCCCCCTTGTTTTCCGACGCACCCCGACAACCTGTGGCGACTCTGTTCATACCCTTGCAAAGAAGGTGTTTCCCTCTTTCTAACGAGCCTAAGATCGCCTTTTTTGGTACCCTGTAGCTCTCGGAATCATCGCCGGAAGGTCAGAACTTCTCGCTGCCAAAAACTGACGGCGCTCGACAGTCAGATGACACTCGGTTTCTCGATGTTGAGCGCAAGATGCCAACCGCCTCGGTCATCTTCCGGTGCAGTGCTTTACTCCTAGAAGATCTCGGCACTACTCTTTCTTAGACGCCGCAAATATCCCTCTAATCCGTGGCCGGTAGAGCTCGGAATCATCCGGGAAACTTAGAAGAAAACTCTGCATCGCGTTGATGAGTTTTTGACAGTTCCGTCGGTTAACACCCCCATTGTCCTCTCTGTTCATCGGCTTATACCCAGCGCCAATCTAGTTTTCCTGCGTATTTCCCTGAACGCAATATGGAGCTCGTGATCCCCTCTATGACTTTTGGTTTTACGCAGATGCTAAATTCTCTATGGTTTGGTCGCCATATTCATCCAAAAATCGAATCAGCTAGCAGTTTTCGCGTTGATCAATTCAGTTTCGTCAGTTAACATCTGCACCTCCTAGAAGCTTTTCTAAATAGGCCCCTAGGTTTCTTTGACCCTCAACCCGCACTCCCCGGATCTGCCGCATGGCAAGCCCTGGCTGGGTCGCGCGCGCGGTGGACCCGCTGGACGCCGGTCCCACTCGTCAGTCGCTGAGGCTAGCTCAACCCGCGGTGAGAAAAGCTTTTTCCTGGACGCGTGTGTCCTAGTCAGCCTTGGCCCACTTGTCTGTGGCTGTGGCTAGGATTGGCTGAGTAACAAAAGGTTTTTCTGTTTTCTGTTTTAATTTAAACTTTTCAAATTTGATTTAAATTCAAATTCAAATCAGTTTTTAAATAAATTTTAAAATATGAATTCAAATAATACAAATAATATATGTTTTCAAATCAGAAAAATGTGAGGAATTCAAATATGCTATCCAAAATATATTTTGGACACTTTAATTTTCAAGTTGATTAAAATTACAATAAAATGCCCTTTTCCCTTAATTAATTAATAACTTTTGTCTTATAACTCCAAATTTAACAAATGATATGTCTAAAATGATTAGCTCGACGAGACCTTTCTGTTCATACATTCCTTGTTCTGTTTTGCAGCATGCATCATATAAATATAATGTAAACAGCAACTAATATGAGGATAAAATGTGGCCAAAACTCAATAAAATGATTCATTCTTGTATTCCACACCTCACCCATGCCATGCTACACTGTTGCCATGCAAATTGTGCATCATTCATCATGGCATGATTGTTTGCTTGTCGCATTTTAACTCCTATGCTTGTGCACTTTATTTATGTTGGCCCTTGTTTGTTTGGTTCTTCTTCGATTAGACGCTGAGCAGGGGATATATCAAGAAACCCAGGATCACTACCCAGATCCTTCTCTCGCTTCAACTGAGCTGCCAGGCAAGCACTACCACATGCTTGCACACATATAGTACCTATTGACTCTATATTATTCTTGCATCATTGAGTCGCGATTGCATTAAACTGAATCCCAAGTATTGCATAGCCTTTACTTTTAAACCCCACCAAAGCTTGTTCCTCCATCCCATGAGCCATTACTACAGGAGTTGTTTGAGCCATGCGAGTCGTAGAACAGCATGTGTAGGGTATGTGAGTGTCTGATGGATAACGAGGTACCTAAACAACTTAACCTGAGTAGTATGGGATAACTAATGAAAGTGGCACCGGTGAGCAATATCTGCTATTTGGTTTTTTATGCTCACTTGTGTCCCGTAGGACCCCGAGTACTTGATTCCTGTTCCTTGAATATTCGCGCTATCCACATCTGGGAGGCTTATGGGACCCCCCTGAGCCAAAGCTTGATTCATTCTTATTTCTTGGGGCCACAAACTAGTTTGAGGTTTTATTTACTATCCTGTACTTATGCCATGATTTACTGCTTTATTTAAATTGTGCGATGTACAGCACCTGTACTGTTTAGGATCGGGACACGATTTCGCGGTATCGACAAGCCCAGTCACACTTTCGGGTTCCCAGTCGTTTACAGCCGTCCACCCAAAACTTGAGTCCGTTTCGGAGTCAGCTAACTTCGTCGCGGGTAGCTTAATGGGGTGGCCCCCTGAAATATTTCTGAATCTTGTGATTGCTTTGTCGTGAAAGCCTCGTTGGGTTTTGATTTGGTTTTTCCGAGGTTGATCGAGTGTGTGTTGCTATTTGTGCACCCCTGCAGGGTAAAACTTTCTGAAAGCCGTGTCCGCAGTTATGGACGACTTGGAGCACAGTTTCTCGATCATAGACAAGCATAACTAAAGTACCGCTTTTAATTTGACTAAGAAACTGACTAGTAAATAGTGCAACACTCATGGAATGGATAATAAAACTGCCAACGGATGGGGGTTGTTCGTCCGCTTCCTCGTTGGTAAGCGAGGAGGAGGATGGATCTGTTAATATTACTGTTATAACTGTTGTTATTAATTCACGGACATCCGTCTATCTTTGGTTAGGCGGATGGTTAGCGAGTATCTATAGAACTGTTAGGGTTTATCTTTTGCTGCAATTGCGTCACCCCAGGTTGTGTCCCCTTTAGAGGCATAAAGACTTGCTGAGTACCCCTAGGGTCTCACACGATAAATTATTTGATTCATATGAACAGGCACACTCACAAGATGGATACTGGGTGGAGGAGACGGACGATGTGGGCAACGATCATTCGGTGTAGAGATTCCGGGAACGGGGATCCGTGAGATCTGTGGGCGGGATGTGTTTATTTATGGGGCATCTTATGCCGATTTGCTTCTTATCCGTACTCGGATCTTGTTTGTCGCCTCCTCCTGATACTCTGATGTTTGATGTATGAGGAGATATCCTAAACTATTATATCTATCTAGGATATTTGGATCTTGCTGTATGGCGTTGCAATATTTCTATTTCTTTTAGATGGAATGGCTCTGATGTACTGTTGTATGGTGGCTTGCATACATACTCATTTGTGTATGTAGTTGATTCCTTCGTCTGCCGATTACGCCGCCCGTTCTTGTCCCGATGTTTGGAAATGGTTGGGACGGCCGAAAGGTCTACCTGTGAGTGGCATTTGGGCCCCACCGTACTATTTCAACCATTTTCGCTCATCCAGGCTTGTAACTAGGAGCGTAATTCACCGAGGTAGTTACAATTGGTATCAGAGCCATCCCGCCCTTCAGGGTCTCAGCCAAATGGTCGTTGTCAGTCTAGCAATTATTTTTGGTAGCTATGTATACTAGGGAAAAACAAAACGCGAGAGTAGGACTGCTTCCACTTTTCTTCTTACCCAACCACCCACCCTTTTCTGGTAAGGAAGTGTAACGTTTTCAATCCTCTTCTTAAAATTCAAACTAGGATTCACGTGTTCTGGGTTTCCGTAGTACCATAGGTTGAGTGTGTGTGTGTGTGTAATTCCTTCTAGCTACTCCACATTCTGTGAAACCATCAGTTGCTAATCGCCACCCGATAAGTGTTTTTGCGCATCTATTGGTATTTTAATGCCGAAAAATGCGGAAAAAATTTCTTTGATACATCTGTGCTTCCACACTCCTTTTCAGTCGTGTGTGAAACATTATCTATCTCCCTTTTATCAGCATGTCCATGCTAATTCATTCTTTTGTCACCGACGCTTAATCCTGGAGTTTCATTTCATCTCCAATTCTCTTGGGCTAATTACATAACATGTGTCGATCTGATACTGGTGATTGTAATTTGGTTCTCGGCATAGCTATATTCCACTCATGATAAGTGTCATATCGGTCTGGATGATGAGAGGAATATGGAAAATGCAATCACCACTATCCTCCAAATGGTGACGGTTATCTCCTGTGATTTTGAGTACACCGCGATCATATCTATGCATATTCAAGCATCTTTGGAAATCCAGAGTTTCTCCAAGCACTACGGCGGTCTATCATCTGTCCATCATGCTGCACATCCTTTTGAACCCCATATCTGCACAATTCTCCTGGATACGAGGGAATTGCATCTTTTCGTCTCTGATAGCTTTGCTTAAGGTATGAGCTATCATCGGTTCTTATCCAAGATCTCTTTATCTTTGTAACCGGTGATCCGATCGACAATGTGAACCAGGTGACATCTCTTTTTCTTCCGAAGGACCAGTTAACCTATTCTGTCAGCGCATCTTCTTCAACGGGGATCCTTACTCGTAACGTTGATCTTTCAAACAGCGTTGAGCTCAGAAAGTGTTTCGAGCATTTGTTCGTTCTCCCGCCTCTTGAACTTGGTATTCTGGGAATATCTTGTTAATCCATGGTGGTATATGTTGATAATATGCTTGACTATTCGATATCTATGGAAGGACATGGAAGATCATCTATGTCTCTTTCTCTCAAGCTTCGTGAGCACTGCCGGTGTGCAAAGCCTCAAAGTGAGAATTCTGACTTTTTGAAGTCACATATCTCGACCACGTCCTTCTGCTAAATACATTACTTCAACTCTGGAATCAGCAAGTCCATTGTTAATTCCATCCTCCATCTTCAACCAATCCGGAGTTGTTCCTTGTTGGCAAGTTATCATCGTCGTTCCGCCGAAGTTTTCCTCAAGGCTGCTAAATCTCTCTCAATCATTTCAAGAAGAACATGGAGTTCTTTCACCTCAATCTCGTTAAGTAATCTCTTGAAACCCTCTCGCTCTATCGTCTATGCTCAATCCACCGGAGGCCATGAAGACCTTCCAGATCTTGTATTCCTTCTGTTCAAGTGGTGCTATCTTTTTCTATATCTGTGAAATTTTACAGCTGTCTCCGTGATCTTCCTTTATATCTTTCCGGTGGCTTGGTACTTCTGACATGACGACAACATCATCATCTTTATCTATCTATGAATCCGGCGAATCGTTTGCATCTATCCTTGTTTTCTAACGGAGTTCTATGAGTTTTTGCCAACACCTTTAGTCTGTTTCGGTAGTTGGGTTGCATGATTTTCTTATTCATGTGCGGAGTAATGCTTTGAGTGCGGGATGGAGTAGCTACCATACCACTACTCTTATCATTCGCTCTTGTACATTGAATTGGTGAATTAATGTGATTTCACTCATTCCACGGAAGTTAGAAGTGGCCTTTATCCCTTGATACTTTTACTTCCGTCCTTGTTTCCCGGAGTGTTCTTTCGAAGAAAGTAATCAATAATCTCTTGTTGGTGATCTCACCCTTTCTACACGGAGCAAAATCCTCAATTATCTGGTGGAAACAAACGCAAACCTTTTTTTTCTATCCTCGTCTTTCTACCGATGCTCGATATCCCCAAACAAGATTAAAGGAAACTATCTCTCCCTTTGTTTCAATTCTTTCTCTGTGGTAAAGCCAATTATGGTTGATGCCATCAGCCGCAAATCTATTGCGTTAGCCTCAAGGCTAAAGAAAGCAATAAGTATCTCTAAAATAAACTCTAGATCCTCCATATTCTTTGCTTCTCGGGATTCCACCATGATCTGGCTTCACATCCATCTCTGGAAGTTATATCTGCGCACCTAAATTGCGTGATCCTTGGTTCTTACCGGCGCAACAAGAATCTAATCCGACGATGTCTAACTAAATCTTTCTGTTGATATCAAGGGACTCTATTGTTTGAAGGCAATATTGTTTCCGTACTTCATTTCTCAAATCCGAGAGAAGATACGATGCTCTTGTCATAGTGGTTCAAAACTCTCCAATCTAGCTCTTTTTCTTCCGGCGAGATAAAGGTTCATCCTCTAGAATATCGGTAAATCTTTAATCTCAATGGTGTGTCTTTCTTTATCCATGATACATCATCTTCCCCTTTTCTTTCACAAGTGGTTATATTCTTTTATCATGATTCTTGGGAAAACCGGAGCTATGCCCATCCTATCCTTCTTGTCTGACGACAATCCTTCAACTCTTCTAACCCGTTGTCTCTCAAGCAAAACGCAAGACTCGCAACAAGTCTAGCAAGTTTTGCAAGGTGTAGTGGTCGCACCATTCCGTTGTGCATCAACTTGGGAACGTGAGGGTCACCTTCGTTCGAACACCCGCCTCTCCTTGTGTTGTTTTCTTTTTCCTAGGAATCTCGGGGCGAGATTCTTGTTTAGTGAGGGAGAGTTGTAGCATCCCAATTGTCTAACAATTGCAATGCTACTAGCCTAGTCTATATAAATGCTACTTCCTACATATAATTGTTGCATCATAATTATATCATGCTCATGTCATCATGCCACCTTGCATTTGAGCATCATATAAAACCCTTTTGATTTGGTTCTTCTCTCATATGCATTGTAAATTGTATTTGCCTCTTGATATTGTATTTGGTTCTTGATATATTGTTTAAATGCCCAAGTTGAGTTGGGGGCATATCTTTTACTAACTCCACCACCCTTCTTGTCATCACCCCATCATTCCACCATTCCACCATATATGAGCAATGCAACTTATTTGGTTTTACCTCTAGCTCATGTGGATTGGAATGGATCCAATTCTATCTCCACATGCTCTCATATAGGCACCATATTGTTTCCACATTATTGGTTTATGAGAGCCACATGGCCACCTTTGCATGCCTTGTGAGTGGAACCTTTTACCTAGCTTCCATATGGGTTGTTTTGGGGTTATTATCATGTTGGGATATTTTTGGGCTTACTAAATATCTAGTGGCACCTACACACTAGCATGTACCATTTGTATTCAAATATGATCATCCCCATCTACTCCACTTGGGACTTCCATGTAAATCCTTAGCTTGGCCCTTACCCCATATTTTGGAATGCATATGTATAAATGCCGTGATTAATTATTTTGTTTTCACAAGATTAAGACATGGCATTTAATGCACTTGCATGGGCCATGTAACCATCTCCATCCATACCTCATCTCTCTCTCATCTCACCCTCCCTCCTAAACCCTAAGCCGAGCCTCCCTAGCACCCTTCCTCTCTCTCGGCCTCTCTCCTCTCTCTATCATGCATGCCCCACATGGCTACCCCTCCTCCTTGTCATGTATTGAAAGAAGGTAAAGCCTAGCTCCACCACTCCTCCTTGGTCCCCCCTCATCTCTCGGTGGACAGCAAGAAGAGAGATAGAAAGCTCTCTCTCTCTCTCTCTCTCTCTCCTTTTTGCAAAACCACCACCTCCATGTGAGCCTCCCATCCTCTCTTCCTGCTTTTCCCAAGGAAGGCAACAACCCCAACTATACCCGCAGCCCCTCCCTATCTAGATCTTTTATAAAAAGGTAGCCGGTGATTTCTAAAACCAACCCCATCTCCATCTCAGATCCTGATTTGCTTCTTGCCCCTCCATTCTTCCAGCCAAGCCCTAGAAGTGTCCATGACCGTGTACCGCCGTTGTCAAGCTTCGCCAATCGCTGGACACCGTCATAACCAGAGCCTAAGCCGCAAGCAGGAGCCTTGTCATCCTGCTAAAGCCGCGGGAGACCCCAAGCATGGAGGAGTCGTTTGTGTGCGTGCTACCGGACGTCGTGCACCCGCAGGCCGACGTCACCGCCTACACTACCAAGGCGCCATCCTCTTTCCTCCCTGGACTCCGCTGCTCCTCTCGCAGCACGCCGGTGAGATTCCCTTCCCCGCTCTTCTTCTCTGTCTTTACGTGCACCATCGTCGGAGCCCCGTCGTCATCTGTCCGTGAGCAGCTGCCAGTTGACGCGCGTGCGTTTAGTCTGTCAGCCGGAGCCACATCTTCCCCTCACCCCCGCCTGCCCCTATCCTCTCCTCCCTTCTCGCCATGCCCTGGCCGCGACGGCCGCCCCGCCTCTCGCGCGCTTGCAGCCATAGCAGCCGCCGCGCGCGCAGCCTGTCGAACAGCAATAGCAGCCGTGCAAGTCCTATTTTTCCCCTTGTTTTCCGACGCACCCCGACAACCTGTGGCGACTCTGTTCATACCCTTGCAAAGAAGGTGTTTCCCTCTTTCTAACGAGCCCAAGATCGCCTTGTTTGGTACCCTGTAGCTCTCGGAATCATCGCCGGAAGGTCAGCACTTCTCGCTGCCAAAAACTGACGGCGCTCGACAGTCAGATGACACTCGGTTTCTCGATGTTGAGCGCAAGATGCCAACCGCCTCGGTCATCTTCCGGTGCAGTGCTTTACTCCTAGAAGATCTCGGCACTACTCTTTCTTAGACGCCGCAAATATCCCTCCAATCCGTGGCCGGTAGAGCTCGGAATCATCCGGGAAACTTAGAAGAAAACTCTACATCGCGTTGATGAGTTTTTGACAGTTCCGTCGGTTAACACCCCCATTGTCCTCTCTGTTCATCGGCTTATACCCAGCGCCAATCTAGTTTTGCTGCGTATATCCCTGAATGAAATATGGAGCTCGTGATCCCCTCTATGACTTTTGTTTTTACGCAGATGCTAAATTCTCTATGGTTTGGTCGCCATATTCATCCAAAAATCGAATCAGCTAGCAGTTTTCGCGTTGATCAATTCAGTTTCGTCAGTTAACATCTGCACCTCCTAGAAGCTTTTCTAAATAGGCCCCTAGGTTTCTTTGACCCTCAACCCGCACTCCCCGGATATGCCGCGTGGCAAGCCCTGGCTGGGTCGCGCGCGCGGTGGACCCGCTGGACGCCGGTCCCACCCGTCAGTCGCTGAGGCTAGCTCAACCCGCGGTGAGAAAAGCTTTTTCCTAGACGCGTGTGTCCTAGTCAGCCTTGGCCCACTTGTCTGTGGCTGTGGCTAGGACTGGCTGAGTAACAAAAGGTTTTTCTGTTTTCTGTTTTAATTTAAACTTTTCAAATTTGATTTAAATTCAAATTCAAATCAGTTTTTAAATAACTTTTAAAATATGAATTCAAATAATACAAATAATATATGTTTTCAAATCAGAAAAATGTGAGGAATTTAAATATGCTATCCAAAATATATTTTGGACACTTTAATTTTCAAGTTGATTAAAATTACAATAAAATGCCCTTTTCCCTTAATTAATTAATAACTTTTGTCTTATAACTCCAAATTTAACAAATGATATGTCTAAAATGACCAGCTCGACGAGACCTTTCTGTTCATGCATTCCTTGTTCTATTTTGCAGCATGCATCATATAAATATAATGTAAACAACAACTAATATGAGGATAACATGTGGCCAAAACTCAATAAAATGATTCATTCTTGTATTCCACACCTCACCCATGCCATGCTACACTGTTGCCATGCAAATTGTGCATCATTCATCATGGCATGATTGTTTGCTTGTCGCATTTTAACTCCTATGCTTGTGCACTTTATTTATGTTGGCCCTTGTTTGTTTGGTTCTTCTTCGATTAGACGCTGAGCAGAGGATATATCAAGAAACCCAGAAGCACTACCCAGATCCTTCTCTCGCTTCAACTGAGCTGCCAGGCAAGCACTACCACATGCTTGCACACATATTGTACCTATTGCCTCTATCTTATTCTTGCATCATTGAGTCGCGATTGCATTAAACTGAATCCCAAGTATTGCATAGCCTTTACTTTTAAACCCCACCAAAGCTTGTTCCTCCATCCCATGAGCCATTACTACAGGAGTTGTTTGAGCCATGCGAGTCGTAGAACAGCATGTGTAGGGTATGTGAGTGTCTGATGGATAACGAGGTACCTAAACAACTTAACCTGAGTAGTATGGGATAACTAATGAAAGTGGCATCGGTGAGCAGTATCTGCTATTTGGTTTTTCATGCTCACTTGTGTCCCGTAGGACCCCGAGTACTTGATTCCTGTTCCTTTAATATTCGCGCTATCCACATCCGGGAGGCTTATGGGACCCCCCTGAGCCAGAGCTTGATTCATTCTTATTTCTTGGGGCCACAAACTAGTTTGAGGTTTTATTTACTATCATGTACTTATGCCATGCTTTACTGCTTTATTTAAATTGTGCGATGTACTGCACCTGTACTGTTTAGGATCGGGACACGATTTCGCGATATCGACAAGCCCAGTCACACTTTCGGGTTCCCAGTCGTTTACAGCCGTCCACCCAAACCTTGAGTCCGTTTCGGAGTCAGCTAACTTCGTCGCGGGTAGCTTAATGGGGTGGCCCCCTGAAATATTTCTGAATCTTGTGATTGCTTTGTCGTGAAAGCCTCGTTGGGTTTTGATTTGGTTTTTCCGAGGTTGATCGAGTGTGTGTTGCTATTTGTGCACCCCTGCAGGGTAAAACTTTCTGAAAGCCGTGTCCGCGGTTATGGACGACTTGGAGCACAGTTTCTCGATCATAGACAAGCATAACTAAAGTACCGCTTTTAATTTGACTAAGCAACTGACTAGTAAATAGTGCAACACTCATGGAATGGATAATAAAACTGCCAACGGATGGGGGTTGTTCGTCCAATTCCTCGTTGGTAAGCGAGGAGGAGGATGGATCTGTTAATATTACTGTTATAACTGTTGTTATTAATTCACGGACATCCGTCTATCTTTGGTTAGGCGGATGGTTAGCGAGTATCTATAGAACTGTTAGGGTTTATCTTTTGCTGCAATTGCGTCACCCCAGGTTGTGTCCCCTTTAGAGGCATAAAGACTTGCTGAGTACCCCTAGGGTCTCACACGATAAATTATTTGATTCAGATGAACAGGTACACTCACAAGATGGATACTGGGTGGAGGAGACAGACGATGTGGGCAACGATCATTCGGTGTAGAGATTTCGGGAACGGGGATCCGTGAGATCTATGGGCGGGATGTGTTTATTTATGGGGCATCTTATGCCGATTTGCTTCTTATCCGTACTCGGATCTTGTTTGCCGCCTCCGCCTGATACTCTGATGTTTGATGTATGAGGAGATATCCTAAACTATTATATCTATCTAGGATATTTGGATCTTGCCGTATGGCGTTGCAATATTTCTATTTCTTTTAGATGGAATGGCTCTGATGTACTGTTGTATGGTGGCTTGCATACATACTCATTTGTGTATGTAGTTGATCCCTTCGCCTGCCGATTACGCCGCCCGTTCTTGTCCCGATGTTTGGAAATGGTTGGGACGGCCGAAAGGTCTACCTGTGAGTGGCATTTGGGCCCCACCGTACTATTTCAACCATTTCCGCTCATCCAGGCTTGTAACTAGGAGCGTAATTTACCGAGGTAGTTAAAAAAAGATACTAGATTTGCACTCCCTAGCGAATCAACTGCCCGATCATTTTAGTGATTTAAAGACTGTAACAAAGTCGCATGTGCATGCGCGCAATGCACCGGAAAGGGTTGAAATACCAAAGAAAAATGATGGTATACCCGCTCCTGCTCCAAGGCCTAAGAGGACGCGGATTCCGGTTTCTCAAATCCCAAGTACCCGGGGACGCCCGAAGAAAAAGGATAAGAGAGATTTATTACAGACTACCCCTGTTGAGGGGAGCCAGTTGAGACCTGGCACGAGTATGGATATTTCAGTGCACGAAATTTCGGACTTGAACTTTCCTATATCGGAAATACCCAGCGAAGTTATGTGCGCACACATCGGAGCGGGAAAGCTAAAGGACCTAGCTCCTGGATTGGGAAATCCGGTGGAGCAAGAGGATGTGCCTGATGCACTCCATGACGAAATAGCCATTAACTATGTTAATTTGGGCGAGTCATAGAACCGAGCCATGGCAAATGTCGACGTTAATTTTGCCAAGAAAATTGCTTCAATCATAGATCTTGACCCTGAGCCTAACACGCTCGCTGATTGCAAGAAAAGGTCGGATTGGAAAGATTGGCAGAAGGCAATTACCGCTGAATTATTATCGTTAAACAAAAGAGAAGTATTTGGACCTGTTTGTCTAACTCCTCCCCACATTCGCCCCGTTGGCCATAAGTGGGTTTTTGTTCGAAAGAGAAACGAGAATAATGAAGTAGTAAGGTACAAAGCAAGGCTCGTTGCTCAAGGTTTCACTCAGCGACCAGGTGTCGACTTTGAGGAAACTTACTCCCCAGTCATGGATGGAATTACCTTTAGATACTTGATCTCAATGGCAGTAAACATGGACTTAAAAATGAAACTAATGGATGTTGTCACCGCTTACCTATATGGTAACTTGGATTCGGACATATACATGAAAGTACCAGAAGGTATCCCTGTCCCGAACCAGGATAGGGCAAACAGGAGCTTATACAGTGTTCAGCTTAAGAAGTCATTGTATGGACTAAAACAGTCAGGTAGGATGTGGTATAATCGTTTAAGCGATTTCCTTCATGAGAAGGGCTACGCGAGCAATGAAGATTGCCCATGTGTTTTTATACGGAGATCCCAGGATGGTTTCTGTATTATCTCGGTGTACGTGGACGATTTGAATATAATCGGTACACCTGACGATATTGAGGAAGCGAGTTCCTACCTGATGTCGGAATTCGAGATGAAAGACTTAGGCAAAACCAAGTTCTGCCTCGGTCTGCAACTTGAGCATTCCCCTGCTGGGATTCTAGTTCACCAGTCGGCCTACACCCAGAAGGTGTTGGAACGATTTGGGTTTGAAAAGGCATATCC
Organism: Avena atlantica; assembly: GCA_910589765.1. Taxonomy (NCBI): domain Eukaryota; kingdom Viridiplantae; phylum Streptophyta; class Magnoliopsida; order Poales; family Poaceae; genus Avena; species Avena atlantica. Next base: position 357,042,045 of record OU342734.1, on the reverse strand, counting down.
TTCTAAGACCCCGATGGTCGGAAGATCTTTGCAGCAAGACAAGGACCCGTTCAGGCCTAAAGAAGAGGGGGAGAAAATTTTGGGACCGGAATTCCCCTACTTAAGTGCAGTTGGCGCACTTATGTACCTCGCAAATTGTACACGGCCGGATATTGCATTCGCCGTCAATTTGCTTGCAAGGTACAGTTCTGAGCCTACCAAGAGGCATTGGAAAGGCGTTAAAGACATCTTTAGGTACATACAAGGGACAAAGGACCTTGGCTTGTTTTACCAAAAGAACCAAGACCTATCTGTTGTAGGCTATGCAGATGCTGGGTACCTTTCGGACCCGCATACATCCAAGTCGCAGACTGGATATGTTTTCCTTTGTGGTGGAACAGCTATTTCCTGAAAATCGTCTAAGCAAACTCTTGTGTCGACTTCGACGAACCACTCAGAAATCATAGCATTATATGAAGCATCACGAGAATGTGTATGGCTTCGACGCGTAGTCAGTCACATCCAGATGTCATGTTGACTGAACACCGTACAAACCCCAACAATTATCTATGAAGATAATGCCGCTTGTGTTGCACAAGTCCAGACGGGTTACGTGAAGAGCAATCTCACAAAGTATATAAACCCCAAGTTCTTCTATGCACATGAGTTGCAAAAGATGAACGAAGTGAAAGTCTTGCATACTAAGTCGTGTAAAAATCTCGCTGATTTGTTCACTAAATCATTGCCAGCGTCTTCTTTCGAGAGATGTGTCCGAGGGATCGGCATGATGAGACTTAGGGAGATGCAAGGTTCAGAGGGAGAATCTTCACAAACTCATCGCTGAAATCTTGATCCCGATGATTGAGTACTTAACTTTATAGTTAAGTGAATTGTACTCTTTTTCCTTTAGTGAGTTTTTATGAAGTTTCTCACATGAGGTTTTTAATGAGGCAATTCGTGCAACATAGCAAGAAGTATACCGTGTGCATTTCTCCATATTTTTCCCACTGGTTTTTTCGGAGTTTTAACCATGGTTATACAGATAAGATACCCAGGGGGAGTGTTGGGAAACCAGACCGGTAGAGGCCCACTCGGTGTGGCCTCTACTAGGCTAGGGTTGGCCCATGTGCGTATCGTATCCCCCTTTAGCCTATAAATAGAGGAACAAACTTTGTACGTGAGTTACCGAGAGAGTTATCAATAAAAATTCCATGTTTCATCTACTTTGTACTGTGTGTGCCTTCTCCTAGTCTTCTCTTCCGGCGTGGAACAGCCCCGGGACCGGCCAGTCGGCAGGGGGTGTTCCAACACATGCGTCGTTTATGGGCAAGGGGCAGTTTCGATTTTCTGGTTGGTTTTCGTCTTGCCATTTTTTCAGGTGTTTTTCTGCAACTTTTTAGTTCGTTTTTTCTGCTGGTTTCTGGTTGTTTTTTCTTCTTGACTTTTATTTTTCTGTTTCTTACTTCATTTTCCTTTTTTTGTTTCTTTTATTAAACTAGTTTTATTTAGTTTTAAAAAATTGTTCACCAATTTAACTATTGTTCATTACTTTGAATATTTTATTCATGACACTGAATTTTTATTCACAATTTTTAAAAATTTGGTTTATGATTTTCAAAATTGCTCATGACTCACGCCCTTTAAAAAATTGTTCATGAATTTCGAAATTTGGTTCATGGATTTTAAAAATTGGTTCGTGATTTTTTTTCAAAATTTGTTTATGAGTTTTGAATATTAAATGCTAATAAATTTTGAATCTACCAAGCTTTCTTACGTTGTTCAACTGATTAGCAATAGGAACATGAAGATGCGACCCGAACATCAACTAGCTGACTCCAGCGCTAACTAGCTGTTCGTAACAGCTAACAATGATGATCGATCTAAAAACAAACTACGAAACCAACAAACTCCCGCTGATGGGCCGGCTCATACCGAAGCTCTGCAGGCGGCGCGATTCCCAGGCGCCGCAATTAGCGGTGTATAGCACCTTCCGGCTTAATTACTAATCTTTTTTTTACAGATCAGGCCTAATCCAAAAGGCAACAATTAATAAAGGACCATCACGGCAGCCCATGAGCACTTTAGGAGCGGCTGACTAGCCGCGAGCACTATATCTCGCTTAATGCGAGTCGTATACGCGTCCGCCCCATGATGGCCGTGGCCGAGCTAGCACTTTGTTTCTTATTTTTTCTGTTTCAGTTTTTGCTGTTCAGTTTTTCTGTTTTTTTTTTCTCGTTTTCTTTTGTCGGTTTATTTTTGTTTTCCATTTTTTTATGCTTATTGTTTATTTTTCGTTTTACTCGCTGAACAACTTTTAAAAAGTGAATCTTTTTCAAAATTGAACTTTTAAAACCATGAACCATTTAAATCTAAAATATTTTTACTCGATGAACAATCTTAAATTTTGAACTATATTGTATTATGAACAATTTTAAAATATTCAGCAGAAAACTTACTAATTTTTTAAAACATGATTTTTTTTACACCATAAACAATTTTGAAATTTGAGGTTTTTAATTTTTAAAATCTAAACCTTCTTAGGTAGTGAAGAATCTTTAAATCAACCTCATGAACCTTTTTTTGAACGTGAACATTTTTTGAACGCCAACTAATCTTAACTATTTCAAACAAGAACCTATTTAAACATGAACTTTTTTTTAATCTGATGCTTTTTTGAATCAAAACTTATTTGAACATGAACATTTTCTTAATTTGAACCTTTTGTCCTGTGAAAAATTTAAGTCTGGACATTTTCAATCACGATTATTTTTCAAAACTAGACAAGTTTTAAATCAAAATCTTTTTGAAGATCAAAAGGGAGTTGATTGTTGTTCCTTTGAGGTCGGTGATACTCCCTCCGTTCAGAACTATAAGACATATTAGCTTTATAAATGAATGTATATAGACGCCTTTTAGTGTATAGAACTATAAGACATTTTAGCTTTGTAAATGAATGTATATAGACGCCTTTTAATGTATAGGATCAACAGCGGCAAGCGAGGAGGGTAGCCAAACTTAGGGCGGTCGCCGACGGCGATGTACTTGAGGACGACCGCGAGCGTTCGGCCTGGTGCGCTCCACCACCGACGGCGTCCAGAGGCGTTGTGCCGCTTTAGCAACATGTCGGCCCTGTCGTAGGCGGCCAGCTGCTGGTTTCGACGCTCGACAAAGAAGTTCTCCAAGTACATCAAGTTGCCAAGGTCTACGGCGAGCTTTGGATCCTCCACGGCTGCGATGGTGCCTTGATCTCCTCGACCATGTCGGTGTCCTCCGGGCACTGGCACGCCGCCGATGTTGAGCTTCCAGGTCGGCGGGCACCGAAAGTCCGGCGACGTTGGGTAGCCTGCATCGTGAAGCAGTTGTGCCTCCCAAGCCCCATGGATGCTCCGCCATTGTTGCCACCAAGCTCTTCTTCTCGTTGCCGAAGGTGGAGTTTGTGGATGGGGAATGGGAGGTGATGATGAAGGGGTTAACCTCTTGGGTGGCCCGATCTTCACGGATCTCGTGGTCAAATCGATGGGAAAGCGAGGGGAAAGGGAGAAGGTAGCGGAAGCGAACACACACCTCGCGAAGAACACGATGAACACGCGCAAAACTCACACGATACAAGGCCGATTGCTCCCGAACGGTGGCCACCGGTCCGGTAGAATCCTCGCAAGGAAAGATCGGCCAACGTGCTCCCTCAAATCCACATCGGAGAGGGAAGAACACCTTGGGGAGGGTCTTGACAACTTGGAGACGAGACACCGAACTCCAAGGCCTTGTTCAACGATGGATGCGTGATGCAAAGTGATGTAGCCCGACCTACGGTCGTTACCACATCATGGTCTCCAACTTACGCCAATTCTTCATGGACTCCAAAGGTGAATCTGTTTCTCTATGCGAGCCCACTTCCTACCCTATTGAATGGTATGCTACTTCATACTCCGTCACATATGCATGATAGGTTCACACCGACAAGTACGGAGGCAAGGGAGGAAGCCCGGAACATCAAGCCCGACAAGACGGAGGCTTGAAAGAGGAGACGTAAGAAGCCACGGCTGAACCACCAGCGTCTCTGGCCTACACCGGAGTCTCCGATCCTGCTACGCCGGAGTCTCTGGTCCTGCTACGCCGGAGTCTCCGGACCTACCTCTGGACCGACCCCAGCAACCGTCTGAGGACAGTCAGTACACCACTCCGGAGACGACACCGGAGATAGACCGGAATCTCTGGCCCAGACCGGAGTCTCCGGCCTACCATAACGGAGTCTCCGGCCTACCACACCGGAGTCTCCGGCCTACAAGATGGGCCTGCCTTCAGCTGGGCCTTCGGCCCATGTACCCCTCTAGCTCGTCCAAACCCTAGTTTTATCCCTAAACTACCCCTGTTTATGTGGCTGGCCTATGAATAGAGCCCCCACCCCTTCATGTATCCCTTAGGCATAGATGATAGACTAAAGACAACCCCCTTGTGTGGTTAGTAGTTGGTTTTGGTTTTCCGCGTGAACTTCACTTTGCTTGGTTTATTTCTCTCAAGTGTGGCCACATGCACGATACGATCTTCCAAGGTAAAGTAAGGTTTGACGTTGCATCCCAACACCCACTACCACTTCCATATACAACACTTGGTCTTGTGAATCATGTCTAGGGACTCCGGAACCGGGGATGATATCTATGAAGAATCCATGATGAGCCACCATGAATATGACTCCACAAGTATAGAGGACATGATGGAGCACAACACCGACAATGGATCCTCATGCATGGAGACTATGGAGCACTACACCGACAATGGCTCCACATGCTTGGGTGATATGGAGTACTACACCAACAATTACTCCCCAAGCATGGATGACTTCGAGTGCGACATCGATGACGCCTCGCCAAGCATGGAGGACACGGAGAACTTCATCGACTTTGATGGCTCCTCCATGAGCCATGAAGAATTCCTCCACCGTGTGGAGATGGAAGCCTACTACACCATGCAAGAGGAGGCACATCATTAAGATTACATGACCTTCAAGGCCAAGTGTGCCACACCAAAGGGCACCACCTACTTCGATGATCCACCTCCAAGGCGACAAGCACCACCACCTCCAAGGCGTCAAGCGCCACCATCGACAAGGCATCAAGTGTCACCACCTAGATGGCGTCAAGCTCCACCATCTCCAAGGCGCCAAGATCCACCTCCTATCCAAACAATAGTGGTGTCCAAACATCATATACATCAAGAGGCGCCAAGAAACAAGAATCTTCATCGACAAACATCCTCTCATGAGCATCGACACCATAAAGAAGATACAAGACATTGTCAAAGGCATCTTCGCCATAAATACGAAGAAGTCATGATGAGCTCCATCCATAATGCTCAATCAAGCTCAAGAAGGCACCACAAACACAAGAAGAGTGCCAAGACAAGTGATCATTGTCGCTAGTGTCATGTGGATGACCAAGTGCGCCACCTACATCAACCATCGGCAAGGCACGCCAATGACCTCCGTCAACACCATCATAGGGCACCTTCAACTACTTGTGCCACCACCACAATGGCACCAAGAGCAAGCCTTCCACCACGCCATCAAGCTTCAATGCCTACGCTTGACTTCCGCGACCTCGTGAACGAGGAAAATCAAGACCTCTACTTCGCCAAGTTGGCTGAGTTCGGCAAGAGGATGTCTACACTCCAAGATGGAGGAATCCAAGGCCACATATGTGACGAAGTCGATTCGAGCACCTCTCTCGACAACACCATGAGCCTACTTCCACCACTACTACGAGATGGCCACAAGACGGTCGAGCATGGGATTTTCCCTTCGACCATGGAGGCGAGCAATGATGCCCATCTTATGGCATCCAACCTTGAACGCGGCAAGGTCAAGAATGTTGAGCATGGTATTTTCCCTTCACCAAAGGAGGCGCGTGGAGTTGAGGAAACCGATCCTATCCCCATATGCTTGAGTGATGATGTGGTACCAATCCCATGTGAGTATGAGAACCACTTAGCCCACTTGAGTGAGAACAAGAGTGAGATGAGTGACTCCACCTTATGTGAGATTGAGTGCTTCCACTTGGAGGGCATGAGTGGTACTCCTAGTGAGTTGAGAGTGGTAGTTGATAGGTCAAGTGAGACCATTTCGATTTCTAACAACTTACCCTCTACCTCTAGTGTGTTCTCTTGTGTTGTGCTAGGTTCCATGGATGAAGACGTGCCAAGCCATGAAGCAATGATGCCTCAATTAGAGAAGATATACATGGTGCACGAAGATGATGCTACGCCATGGCTACATCAAGAAGACGAAGTCGTCCACAAGGAGCCACTACTTCCACAACACCCACTTCATATGAGAGGTATGACCAAGGTAACAATAAGGGTGTTGATAATGCCATGGTCCCACTAGTGGACATGATGAATTGTGAGGATATGCATGTTATGGATGATACTTGTGACATTACATATACTTCACTCATATCCCCATGTGATGCTTTGCCTTTGCATAATATTGATCATGTGGAATTCTTTGATTGCGATATCATTGCCATAAACATGCCATCCTATGCATCTTGTGTGTATCCTCCAATTGCTTCGGACATGCTTTGTCATGCTAGTCCTTCAATTTCTCCCGTTGCTTTCAATAAGATGAATGCTTGCTATTTCACTTATTTTGCTTGCAACAATGTTGATCATATGCGTTATAATGAGATGGCCCCATAACTTTCTCAAATTTTGGAGATTTTGATGATTGCCATGATAAGCATGTTCCCCACTTGCATACTCACCATGCGTCTATTTCATACTTGATTGACATTAATGGTGATGTGCACAAGAAGAGATACATCATGATGGATGATGTGTATCTCTACCATGCACACACGTTCTTCCTTTTGTGTATGATGTGTGTAGGTACCCGCACTATCATGTCAACCTCGGTTGAGCACGAGTTGACAAAAAGAGCTCTTGAGAGCATCCCACAAGTGAGTTCAAGATCAAACCCAGCCCTGATACCTTTTGCATGCTTTGCATCGTTCATGTTGGCAAATTGCTTTTTCCTATGGTTTGATTGCAATCATGTTGATGGTATTATATCACCTTGTGACATTCATGTTTCTTTGTTATTGGATATTGATGCTTTGTGTGTTGCAACTAAAATATCGAACAATTTCTCTTTCCGATGTTTTGTGTGCAACCATAATGCCATTAAGAGCATGTATTGTCATGAGAGCTTCCAAGAATCTCGTCTTGTTGCAACAAACATAAGGACCACTTGCTATTTCTTTTGGTTTGTTTGCAAACTTGTTGCTTTTGCTTCCACTTGGGATACTCATATTCCCATGATACTTGATGTTGATGATATGTGTATGGCATCCAACATGTTGAACAATTTCTCTTTCCAATGGTTGGTTTGCACACATAATGCTTTTGTTTTGGATATGCTTCCTCGTGTGTTTTTGCCAAATTCTCCTATTCTTGCATCAAAGATTTTGATATATATGTTAGTCAATTGCTTTGCGTGCCACCCTACTATGTTATATGGAGTTTTTGAGTTCCCACATTTGGATGATGTTCAAACGATTTCCATGCACACTAACCTTACATATGCATTCCATTTGCTATACATGTATTATGCTAATAGTGTTGTGAACAAGAAGGGACATGCCACAAATGACATGCTCCTCTATCACTCACGGAAATATTTTGCTTGGTCTTTTTTGTGTGAAGGTACAAACGCATACACGTCAACCTCTACCAACCATGTGTTGACAAGAAGAATCGAAGAGAGTTACCTATGTCTACCCTTCATCAAGCTATCTCTACAAGATAAGGTGACTTCCTTCTACTTGAGGACTCATGCAATAATCTTCATGAATTGGCTACACTTTGAGTGTTGCTTCGCTTTTGTTGTGAGCTTTGTAGGCTTCATGGAAGGTGAAGGAACATTGAAGTGTTGTTAAGTCAATCTTCTCGAGGACGAACATATGGTGAACCCCAGGATCAAGAAGGTCTCTCGACCTCTTCTACTTTGTGATGAGCATGTAGAGTCGAGGACGACACTTTTTGAAGGGGGAGCTGATGTAGCCCGACCTACTGTCGTTACCACATCATGGTCTCCAACTTACGCCAAGTCGTCATGGACTCCAAAGGTGAATCTGTTCCTTTATGTGAGCCCACTTCCTACCCTATTGAATGGTATGCTACTTCATACTCCGTCACATATGCATGATAGGTTCACACCGACAAGTACGGAGGCAAGGGAGGAAGCCCGAAACATCAAGCCCGGCAAGACGAAGGCTTGGAAGGGGAGACGGAAGAAGCCACGGCTGAACCACCAGAGTCTCCGGCCTACACCGGAGTCTCTGGTCCTGCTACACCGGAGTCTCCGGACCTACCTCCAGACCGACCCCAGCAACCGCCCGAAGACAGTCAGTACGCCACTCTGGAGACGACACCGGAGACAGACCGGAATCTTCGGCCTACCACACCAGAGTCTCCGGCCTACAAGATGGGCCTGCGCGCCGCCAGCTGGGCCTTCGGCCCATGTACCTCTCTAGCTCGTCCAAACCCTAGTTTTATCCCTAAACTACCCCTGTTTATGTGGCTGGCCTATAAATAGATCCCCCACCCCTTCATGTATCCCTTAGGCATAGATGATAGACTAAAGACAACCCCCTTGTGTGGAATCTCTAGTTTTGCCTCATCCCCTGTAACACCCTCAGAATCGACCCTATGCAAGTTTGAGCGAAACCCGCCAAACCCGCATAGAAACGATTCAAAGGTGCCCACCAGGCACTTTCGTGCGGGTGGAAAACGAAGTAATAACATTACACAACAGTCCTCGATGGGGCCCACAGAACAGATATATATACAACACGACTCCAAGAGTCAAGAATGCAGATTTAATATACAAAGATTCAAATCACCTTGAAAATGATAGAGCGTCCGACTACGGACAAGATGCAAATGGGGCTAAGAGCCCTGAAGAATAACCAATGGCGTCCATAACCCTGCCCAGGCCAAGCCAGAAGGGTAACCCTGCTAACGACGTCGATTTCAAACCTGCTTAAACAAAAGGGGTGCCGACAAAGGGCAAAGGAAAAAGAGGAGCGTCAGTACTGAGGCCAGTACACGGCGAGGCTAGAATTCGGCGGTCCTCGCCTACATAGGTATGGTGGACTGAAGCGGCAGCGGCAGCATGCACTAAACAACCTATAGAGACTCGATACAACTGGAGGTTATCAGAGAGGGATAAGAATGACCTATCCGGAACCAACCTGATACTACCACCAATCAAACCCATCCTGGCGTTTCCCCCTCGAGACCAAACGAGGAAGTCAACCGAGGAACTCACACAGTTGGCAGTTTTATTTATTCAGTTATCGTTGCAGCAGTTACTAGACAGGTTTAGATAATCATCCTGATAAAGTAAGCAGTGGGCACCTTTATTTAACCATTCCATTGTAGTTGCAACACTTACTAGTCAGATACAAATAACATGAGATAACCCCAAAAACCCAGCAGTTGTTGGTACTTTTATTCAGCCATTCCGTTGTAGTTGCAATACTTACTAATCAGGTACAATGGTCGCAAGCGACACTCCAAACAAGCAATTGTGGCAGTATTAATTAGCCATTCCATTATAGTGAAGCTGATTACTAGTCATTATAAAGTCAAATTTATAGCAATAAACTTTAGTTATGCTTGTCTATGGTCGAGATACTGTGCTCCAAGTCGTCCATAACCGCGGACACGGCTTTCAGAAAGTTTTACCCGGCCGGGGTGCACCAATAGCAACACACACTCGATCAACCTCGGAAAAACCAAAACAAAACCCAACGAGGCTTTCACGACAAAGCAATCACAGGATTCAGAATAATCTCAGGGGGGCACCCCTTAAAGTAGACCCGCAACGAAGCCGGCCGGCTCCGAGACGGACTTAAGGTTGTGGGGACGGCTGTGAACGACTGGGAACCCGAAAGTGTGGCTGGGCTTGTCGACACCGCGGAATCGTGCCACGATCCTAAACAGTACAGTGTGCTCCTCGCACAATCGTAAATACAGAAGTAGCATGGCATAAGTACAGGATAGTAAATAAAACCTCAAACTAGTTTGTGGCCCCAAGAAATAAGACTGAATCAAGCTCTGGCTCAGGGGGGTCCCATATACCTCCCGGATGTGGATAGCGCGATAAATCAAGGAACAGGTATCAAGTACTCGGGGTCCTACGGGACACAAGTGGGCGTTCGGAAACCAAATATTTTCTATCACCCACCGATGCCTCTGCTTACTTCAATTTTAGTTGTTAAACAGGAATTTAAAGTGAGCGATAAGTAAAGCTATGATCATCTCCAACATCCACATGCGGCAATACATCAACAACTGTGGCACTTGACGACACGCAACAGCACTTGAGCAAGAGACTACGACGCGCAAGTCCAACTATCTACCAAACAACAGGTAATAGGATGTGTCCAAGGCAATATAAGGCTGCAAGGAATATCACGGGTACGAAGACTAGAGCAACGCAACACAGGTAGCAATAGGTCAACAGGAGGGGATAAATACTATAAAAGTAAGATAGGTAGAGAGGGGAAGATGCTCGCCTGAAAACATTGTCGAAGGTTCAACCGAAGATCGGGTCGACACTCGCATCAACTCAACGGCCTTATCCGCGAAGAACCAAACCACTAGAGGAAACACCGGATGCAACATTTAATACAACGGCAGAAGATCGGCATGATGCATGTATGATGTATGGCATGGCAAGGTGCGATGCAATTAGGTCAAGATTAAGCGGAACCGGGGTCCCGACAATTAATTAGGTGGTTCATGTTATTTAGCTACCCCGCAATTTAAATGTTGTTTAACATGGTAGAAGATAGCACCGGGTTCGCTACACAAATTTAAATGAGGCCAATATAAGGCTAGCTTTGCCCGCATATGGGCCCCATATTTAATTATAAAGTGAATCGGCATAAGGCCCCCAAACCACAGACAAGGATGCATGCAAGTATGACAATTAAATATGCAACAAGTTGTTATTACAATTATAAAATAGGGCTCGAGGAAAGGGGTCACACATTAGGGGTCTCGACGAACTTGGGGTTCCGGGGTTCGGGGTTCGACAGGGTCCAGGGTTCGACGGAAACGGTCTCGGCAGGAACGTTCTCGAACAACGGGGCAGATCTTGGGGTTCCGGGGTCTCGGTGTCCGGGGTGAAGTGCTTGTCGTATCCGCACCGGCGTTCGGGTCTCGATTCCGCATCGGGCGAAGGTCTTGTCGCATGTGGGGTCGCCGGGATCGGTCTTCGGGGTCTGGCATCTTATCCATGCTGGAGATCTTGTCGGCAGTTATTTTTGGAGGTCCTTGTCCGATTTGTCGTTGCCACCGAGGAAGATCATGTCGGTCGTGACGGTGGTCTTGACGGTTCCGGGAGGGCGAACTTGTCGTTTCGAGGGTTTTCTCCGAGTCCGTGGCGTCCGTGTGGTAGATCTTGGGGGTATCGCGGTTTCGATGTCGATGGCGTCCTTGAATGGAATCGGTCACCGATAGCCTTCGCTTGCCAACACATGTCGGTCTTGTCCAACAGGAGATCTTGTTAGCAACTTCGCATCAAACAGAAACTCAGGACTTCGATTAGCACTGCGGGTGCGGCAGGTGCAAAGCAGAGGTGACGCGGGCCTAGCTAAGCCGGCAGGAGGCGGCTTCAGGTCGGGGTCGACGCGGCCTGCGGCGTCGCTGGCTGGAGAACAGACGGGGGTGGCAGAGGTGAAGAGGGCGAGGCCCCTGGCAGCGGACGCGCAGGAGGCCAGAGGGTTGGCGGCGATGGCAGATCTTCTGCGGGGCGTCGGCGGTGGAGGGGATTGGGGCAGGCGCGGGGGAAGCGGAGGCGGGGACGCGGCCGCGGCGGGGAGGCGAGCAGGCGCCGGCGGGAGGGAGCAGGCGAGCTCGAGCTGAGGGGGCCGGCAAGCGGCGGGGAAGGCGAGCGCTGCGGAAGGAAGACGAGGGAGGAGTGGCTGGGGCCGCGCGGGGAGCGCGTGGGCGCGGGGTGGGACCCAGGGGAGGCGCGGGGTCGGGTGGAATCTGGGGAGGGAGTGGCTGTGGCCAGGTGGTGTGGTAGGTGGGGGGGCTGACAGGTGGGCCACTAGGGGGGACGGGGTCCACGGGTAGGGAGAGGGGTGGGTTGCGTGTGAGTGAGGGAGGGAGGTTGGGTGTGGGCCGGCTGGTGAGATGGGTGGAGGGAGAGGGAGTTGGAGGGGTGAGGTGGCACTGCCTGATAGGGTGGGGGAATGGCCAAGGTGATGTGGTAGCCTGTGATAGGTGGGGGTGAGGTGGAGGGGGTGTGTGGGTAGATAGATTGGTAGCTGTAGGATTATGGGTGGGCCGTTTAGGAACTGGGGTGGTCGTTTGGGTTATTCGGCCCGTTCGACTGCCCCACTAAAATAATGTAATTAAATTATTTATTTCAACCAGCGCTTTTGCAATCCGACAGCGGACAAAACAAAATAATCCGGGGACCCGGTTTTGATGTTTGAATAAAGATGGGGCGTTTTAGAAAACAATTTGGGTTTTCCGAAAATAGTTTTATTCAAGCACATGCAAGATGATGATGATGCTCAAATGCAATGTGGCATGATGACATGAGCATGCGGTCATGATGATGCAATGCACAAAAACAACGCGATTTTCTAGTAGTGGTTTTGCGGGCTGCCACAATTCGACACCACTAACAAGGGATCTCGCCCTCGAGATCCGCCTCATGGTTCCGGAAGGAAGGTCGGCGATCTGAATCTTCTCGCTTCATGTAGATCCTCGCGACACCACTAACAAGAGGTCGTTGTCCGTGATCGTCGAGGGAACACTCCGGGAACAAAAGATCAAAGGTAGAGGCATCAACAAATAAAGCCACCCCTAACTTCCGTGGACGGAGTAAAATTGCTGGACCCACTGATTCGACGTACAAGAGTGAATGATAAGGGTAGTGGTATGGTAGCTACTCCATCCCGCACTCAAACCATTACTCTGCACACGAATAGGCGGATTATGCAACCAACTCTCGGAATCAGACTGAAGATCTCGACAATCAAGGTTCGGAAAACAAAGGAGTGATGCAGGCTCTGCATCGGATCTGGCGTAGAGGATGTCATCACATCGGGAAACACCGGAAGATACAACAGAAATCGTAGGAAAGACAAAATGATTAGGTTTCGCGATGGTTCCATTGGCATGAACAACACATGCTCAAGGTATACTCCAACTTCACCAATGCTCGTCCTGCTCATATGTTTTTCAACGACACGGATATCCAGCAAGGAACACATATGGATAAAAAACTCAAGATCAAAAGATTGGATGAAGGGTACAACAGACAAGTTGCAGATTGATGATCGTAGCACCTCCGTTACAAAAGGGAGAAAGCGAAACCCTGAAGGTACGACGGAAACCCAACCACGAGAAATCCTGGACTCGAAGAGAGAGAAAAGAGCGGATTCAAAACACGTAGAGGTAAGAGAGGAATAGCAGAGGGTAAGGAGTAAAATCAGACCTAATCAGAACTATCCAACCGATTTTTCCAAATAGTTTTGACACTCTACTTCGGCCGTTAGCTAGGTTATCCTACAGGCTGGACTTGTGGGGTATCGTAACTGCTGAGCTCTGATACCACTCTGTAACACCCTCAGAATCGACCCTATGCAAGTTTGAGCGAAACCCGCCAAACACGCATAGAAACGATTCAAAGGTGCCCACCAGGCACTTTCGTGCGGGTGGAAAACGAAGTAATAACATTACACAACAGTCCTCGATGGGGCCCACAGAACAGATATATATACAACACGACTCCAAGAGTCAAGAATGCAGATTTAATATACAAAGATCCAAATCACCTTGAAAATGATAGAGCGTCCGACTACGGACAAGATGCAAATGGGGCTAAGAGCCCTGAAGAATAACCAATGGCGTCCATAACCCTGCCCAGGCCAAGCCAGAAGGGTAACCCTGCTAACGACGTCGATTTCAAACCTGCTTAAACAAAAGGGGTGCCGACAAAGGGCAAAGGAAAAAGAGGAGCGTCAGTACTGAGGCCAGTACACGGCGAGGCTAGAATTCGGCGGTCCTCGCCTACATAGGTATGGTGGACTAAAGCGGCAGCGGCAGCATGCACTAAACAACCTATAGAGACTCGATACAACTGGCGGTTATCAGAGAGGGATAAGAATGACCTATCCGGAACCAACCTGATACTACCACCAATCAAACCCATCCTGGCGTTTCCCCCTCGAGACCAAACGAGGAAGTCAACCGAGGAACTCACACAGTTGGCAGTTTTATTTATTCAGTTATCGTTGCAGCAGTTACTAGACAGGTTTAGATAATCATCCTGATAAAGTAAGCAGTGGGCACCTTTATTTAACCATTCCATTGTAGTTGCAACACTTACTAGTCAGATACAAATAACATGAGATAACCCCAAAAACCCAGCAGTTGTTGGTACTTTTATTCAGCCATTCCGTTGTAGTTGCAATACTTACTAATCAGGTACAATGGTCGCAAGCGACACTCCAAACAAGCAATTGTGGCAGTATTAATTCGCCATTCCATTATAGTGAAGCTGATTACTAGTCATTATAAAGTCAAATTTATAGCAATAAACTTTAGTTATGCTTGTCTATGGTCGAGATACTGTGCTCCAAGTCGTCCATAACCGCGGACACGGCTTTCAGAAAGTTTTACCCGGCCGGGGTGCACCAATAGCAACACACACTCGATCAACCTCGGAAAAACCAAAACAAAACCCAACGAGGCTTTCACGACAAAGCAATCACAGGATTCAGAAATATTTCAGGGGGCCACCCCTTAAAGTAGACCCGCAACGAAGCCGGCCGGCTCCGAGACGGACTTAAGGTTGTGGGGACGGCTGTGAACGACTGGGAACCCGAAAGTGTGGCTGGGCTTGTCGACACCGCGGAATCGTGCCACGATCCTAAACAGTACAGTGTGCTCCTCGCACAATCGTAAATACAGAAGTAGCATGGCATAAGTACAGGATAGTAAATAAAACCTCAAACTAGTTTGTGGCCCCAAGAAATAAGACTGAATCAAGCTCTGGCTCAGGGGGGGTCCCATATACCTCCCGGATGTGGATAGCGCGATAAATCAAGGAACAGGTATCAAGTACTCGGGGTCCTACGGGACACAAGTGGGCGTTCGGAAACCAAATATTTTCTATCACCCACCGATGCCTCTGCTTACTTCAATTTTAGTTGTTAAACAGGAATTTAAAGTGAGCGATAAGTAAAGCTATGATCATCTCCAACATCCACATGCGGCAATACATCAACAACTGTGGCACTTGACGACACGCAACAGCACTTGAGCAAGAGACTACGACGCGCAAGTCCAACTATCTACCAAACAACAGGTAATAGGATGTGTCCAAGGCAATATAAGGCTGCAAGGAATATCACGGGTACGAAGACTAGAGCAACGCAACACAGGTAGCAATAGGTCAACAGGAGGGGATAAATACTATAAAAGTAAGATAGGTAGAGAGGGGAAGATGCTCGCCTGAAAACATTGTCGAAGGTTCAACCGAAGATCGGGTCGACACTCGCATCAACTCAACGGCCTTATCCGCGAAGAACCAAACCACTAGAGGAAACACCGGATGCAACATTTAATACAACGGCAGAAGATCGGCATGATGCATGTATGATGTATGGCATGGCAAGGTGCGATGCAATTAGGTCAAGATTAAGCGGAACCGGGGTCCCGACAATTAATTAGGTGGTTCATGTTATTTAGCTACACCGCAATTTAAATGTTGTTTAACATGGTAGAAGATAGCACCGGGTTCGCTACACAAATTTAAATGAGGCCAATATAAGGCTAGCTTTGCCCGCATATGGGCCCCATATTTAATTATAAAGTGAATCGGCATAAGGCCCCCAAACCACAGACAAGGATGCATGCAAGTATGACAATTAAATATGCAACAAGTTATTACAATTATAAAATAGGGCTCGAGGAAAGGGGTCACACATTAGGGGTCTCGACGAACTTGGGGTTCCGGGGTTCGGGGTTCGACAGGGTCCAGGGTTCGACGGAAACGGTCTCGGCAGGAACGTTCTCGAACAACGGGGCAGATCTTGGGGTTCCGGGGTCTCGGTGTCCGGGGTGAAGTGCTTGTCGTATCCGCACCGGCGTTCGGGTCTCGATTCCGCATCGGGCGAAGGTCTTGTCGCATGTGGGGTCGCCGGGATCGGTCTTCGGGGTCTGGCATCTTATCCATGCTGGAGATCTTGTCGGCAGTTATTTTTGGAGGTCCTTGTCCGATTTGTCGTTGCCACCGAGGAAGATCATGTCGGCCGTGACGGTGGTCTTGATGGTTCCGGGAGGGCGAACTTGTCGTTTCGAGGGTTTTCTCCGAGTCCGTGGCGTCCGTGTGGTAGATCTTGGGGGTATCGCGGTTTCGATGTCGATGGCGTCCTTGAATGGAATCGGTCACCGATAGCCTTCGCTTGCCAACACATGTCGGTCTTGTCCAACAGGAGATCTTGTTAGCAACTTCGCATCAAACAGAAACTCAGGACTTCGATTAGCACTGCGGGTGCGGCAGGTGCAAAGCAGAGGTGACGCGGGCCTAGCTAAGCCGGCAGGAGGCGGCTTCAGGTCGGGGTCGACGCGGCATGCGGCGTCGCTGGCTGGAGAACAGACGGGGGTGGCAGAGGTGAAGAGGGCGAGGCCCCTGGCGGCGGACGCGCAGGAGGCCAGAGGGTTGGAGGCGATGGCAGAGCTTCTGCGGGGCGTCGGCGGTGGAGGGGATTGGGGCAGGCGCGAGGGAAGCGGAGGCGGGGACGCGGCCGCGGCGGGGAGGCGAGCAGGCGCCGGCGGGAGGGAGCAGGCGAGCTCGAGCTGAGGGGGCCGGCGAGCGGCGGGGAAGGCGAGCGCTGCGGAAGGAAGACGAGGGAGGAGTGGCTGGGGCCGCGCGGGGAGCGCGTGGGTGCGGGGTGGGACCCAGGGGAGGCGCGGGGTCGGGTGGAATCTGGGGAGGGAGTGGCTGTGGCCAGGTGGTGTGGTAGGTGGGGGGCTGACAGGTGGGCCACTGGGGGGGACGGGGTCCACGGGCAGGGAGAGGGGTGGGTTGCGTGTGAGTGAGGGAGGGAGGTTGGGTGTGGGCCGGCTGGTGAGATGGGTGGAGGGAGAGGGAGTTGGAGGGGTGAGGTGGCACTGCCTGATAGGGTGGGGGAATGGCCAAGGTGATGTGGCAGCCTGTGATAGGTGGGGGTGAGGTGGAGGGGGTGTGTGGGTAGATAGATTGGTAGCTGTAGGATTATGGGTGGGCCGTTTAGGAACTGGGGTGGTCGTTCGGGTTATTCGGCCCGTTCGACTGCCCCACTAAAATAATGTAAGTAAATTATTTATTTCAACCAGCGCTTTTGCAATCCGACAGCGGACAAAACAAAATAATCCGGGGACCCGGTTTTGATGTTTGAATAAAGATGGGGTGTTTTAGAAAACAATTTGGGTTTTCCGAAAATAGTTTTATTCAAGCACATGCAAGATGATGACGATGCTCAAATGCAATGTGGCATGATGACATGAGCATGCGGTCATGATGATGCAATGCACAAAAACAACGTGATTTTCTAGTAGTGGTTTTGCGGGATGCCACATCCCCTTACCCAAGGGGACCGACGATCGTCACCAACCTCGATTGGACTTTGCATCCGGTGTAGGCCGGACACGCTGGTGGTTCAGCCGTGGCTTCTTACGTCTCCTCTTCCAAGCCTCCGTCTTGTCGGGCTTGATGTTCCGGGCTTCCTCCCTTGCCTCCGTACTCGTCGGTGTGAACCTATCATGCATATGTGACGGAGTATGAAGTAGCATACCATTCAATAGGGTAGGAAGTGGGCTCGCATAGAGAAACAGATTCACCTTTGGAGTCCATGACGAATTGGCGTAAGTTGGAGACCATGATGTGGTAACGACCGTAGGTCGGGCTACATCACTTTGCATCACGCATCCATCGTTGAACAAGGCCTTGGAGTTCGGTGTCTCGTCTCCAAGTTATCAAGACCCTCCCCAAGGTGTTCTTCCCTCTCCGATGTGGATTTGAGGGAGCACGTTGGCCGATCTTTCCTTGCGAGGATTCTACCGGACCGGTGGCCATCGTTCGGGAGCAATCGGCCTTGTATCTTGTGAGTTTTGTGTGTGTTCATCGTGTTCTTCGCGAGGTGTGTGTTCGCTTCTGCTACCTTCTCCATTTCCCCACGCTTTCCCATTGATTTGACCACGAGATCCGTGAAGATCGGGCCACCCAAGAAGTTAACCCCTTCATCACAAAGTCCAATCAAGGTTGGTGACGATAGTGAAGGGTTTCGCGACATAGTAAATCAAAATTTTCTACGGATGCGAACAGAGGGAAAGCCAAGATCTAATCTAGGAGATGCAAACAACGAGAGAGATTGGACTAGATCTTCATACCCTTGAAGATTCGCACAGCGGAACGTTCGACGGAACGTGGGTGATGTAGTCGTACTCGCTTCTCCTCCTCGCGATCTGATCCGATCTAGCACCACAATTGGCGATGCCTCTGTGAGATGCACACGTGCGGCACCTCGACGTGTCCTCCTTCCTCGGACCAACAAGTATGGTGGAGAGACGGATTGGATCTACAACATGACGGCGTGGTGTATATGGTGGAGAATTTCTGCAGCAGGGCTTCGCCTACAAGCAGTCGGGAGGGATAGAGGAGGGTAGCAGGGCGGCTAGGGTTGGAGGGTAAGGTGTGGGGGATGGTGCGCCCCCAGCCCTCTTTATATAGAGGGGTGGGGCAGCAACCCTAGCCCCCTCCCCCAAGCCAAGGCCGGCGGCCAAGGAGGAGGAGTGGGGGGCAAGGAACCCCCCTTCTAGAAGCTCTATCTAGAGTTTAAACCCTCTTGGCCGGCTGGGCCCTATGGGGCCTTATGCCCCTGGCCCAATGCGGCCAGGGCACTCCCTCATAGGCCCATGCCCCCTCCCGGAAGGTGGGGCCACGTTGGTCCCCTTCCGGAAGGTTCTAGAAGCTTCCGGTACAATACCGATTAACCCGGAAAAATTCCAAACTCCAAAAACTGCACTCCTTATATGAATCTTATTCTTCGGACCACTTCGGAACCTCTCGTTATGTCCCGGATCCCATCCGAGACTCCGAATAAAAACTCATAAACCAATTATCCAATCTATCCTAGCGTCGAGACACGTTAAGTGTGTGACCCTGCGGGTTCAAGAATATGCAGACATGATCTTCTATCAATAATCAACATCGGGGTCTGGAAACCCATATTGACTCCCACACATTCATCGATGATCATATCGGATGAACCACGATGCCAGGATTCAATCAATCCCATATATATATTCCCTTCGTCTCGCGATATTTTACTTGCCCGAGATTCGATCGTCGGTACCGTCATGCCTAGTTCAATCTCGTTCACAGCAAGTACTTTACTGGTTCCGTAATCCGATATCACTTTGTGATTAACTCCTTAACCACATTCTTGCAAGCGGTGTTGATATCGATTACCGAGTGGGCCCGAAGTATATCTCTCCGACTTGGGAGGGACAAATCCCATCTCGATACATACAACCCAACAGATACTTTCCGATCACCTGAGAGACGCCTTTATGATCACCCTCTCATAGGATGACGTTTGATGACCTCAAAGCTTTCTTCCGATACAAGGGAGTTGTATTATCTCATGGTCTAAGGAATACAATATTTGACATAAGAAAAGCTTCGCAAAGACGAACACAATGAAACGATCTAATTGCTTCGCTTAGTTTGGGTCTGTCCACCATATCATTCTCCCAATGATATGATCTCATTATTAATTGACAACTCATGTCCATGGTTAGGAAACCTTAACCATCATTAATCAATGAGCTAGTCCTTAGAGGCGTACTAGGGACACGGTGTTGCTCACAAACCACACAAGTATTAAAGTTTCCGCTTAATACAATTCTAGCATGGAATATAAACATTATCATGAACAAGAATTATAATAATAACATATTTATTATTGCCTCTAGGGCATAATTCCAACAGTCTCCCACTTGAAGTAGAGTCAATAATCTAGTTTATATTTGGCAACAATCTCACACCCATGGCACTGAGGTGCTGATCATGTTTTACACGTGGAAGAGGTTTAGTCAATGGATCTGCGACATTCAGATCTGTATGTACTTTGCTAATCTTCAGATCTCCATCTGCTATATAGTCTTGGATTATATGAAACTTGCGGTTGATACGCTTGGTCTTTGGATGATATCTTGGTTCCTTAGCGAGTGCTATGGAGCCAGTGTTGTCACACAATATCTCCAGTGGGTCCAATGCACTTGGAACCACGCCAAGCTCAGTGATGAAGTTCCTGATCCAAACTCCTTCACTTGAGCTTCTGCAGCAGCCATGTATTCCGCTTCTCCTGTAGATCCCGCGATCACGCTTTGCTTGCAGCTTCTCCAGCTCACAGCTCCTCCATTCAAAATATACACGTATCCTATCTGAGATTTAGAATCATCCTTGTTGGTGTCGAAACTAGCGTCGACGTAACCTTTTACGATGAGCTGTTCATCACCCCCATAGACTAAGAACATTTCTTTAGTCCTATTTAGGTACTTTAGGATGTTCTTCACGGCTGTCCAGTGTTCCACTCCTGGATCACTTTGATATCTGCTCGTCAAACTAAGAGCATTGGACACATCCGGTCTAGTACATAGCATGGCATACATGATAGAACCTATGGCCGAGGCATAAGGCACTTTGCTCATAGCTTCCCTATCATTTACCGTAGCTGGACACTAAGCCTTGCTCAATATCTTACCTGACAACATAGGCACTGAACCTTTCTTTGCCTTATCCATTCTGAACCTTTTCAGAACTTTGTCTAGGTATGTACTCTGGCTTAAAGCTATCAGGCGTCTTTGTCTATCTCTATAGATTTTGATGCCCAATATATAAGAAGCTTCACCTAGGTCTTTCATTGAAAAACACTTGTTCAAATAACTCTTCACATCATTAAGCATGTTGATGTCATTTCCAATAATCAATATGTCATCCACATATAGTACCAGAAACGTCACCGAGCTCCCACTCACTTTCTTGTAGATGCAAGCTTCGTAGCAATTTGGAACAAATCCAAAGCTCTTGATCACTTGATCAAAATGAAAGTTCCAACTCCGAGATGCTTGCTTCAGTCCATAAATGGAACGCTGAAGTTTGCATACTTTATCAGCATCCTTAGGATCGACAAAACCTTCGGGTTGCATCATATACAACTCTTCATCAATGTTGCCATTGAGGAACGTAGTCTTGACATCCATCTGCCATATTTCATAATCATGAAACGCAACAATTGTAATGAAATCCGAATGGACTTAAACATCGCTACGGGAGAGAAAGTCTCATCGTAGTCAACACCTTGAACTTGTCGAAAACCTTTCGCAACAAGCCGTGCTTTATAGACGGTAACATTACCATCCGCGTCCGTTTTCTACTTGAAGATCCATTTGCACTCAACGGCCTTTCGGTCGCTAGGAGGGTCCACCAAAGTCCATACTTGGTTTTCGCTCATGGATCCCAATTCGGATTTCATGGCTTCTAGCCATTTCTCAGAGTCTGGGCTCATCATCGCTTCCTCATAGTTCGTAGGTTCACTGTCTTCTACTAACAAGACAGTCAAGACAGGGTTGCCGTACCACTCAGGAGGGGCACGCGACCTTGTCGATCTGCGACGTTCAGTAGCAGCATCGTCCGAAGCTTCATGATCCTTGTCATTAGCTTCCTCTATTGTTGGTGCAGGCGGCACTGGAACAATTTCAGGTGCTGCGCTACTCTCCAACTCAAGAGAAGGTTCAATAACCTCGTCTAGCTCTACTTTCCTCCCACTCACTTCTTTCGAGAGAAACTCCTTCTCAAGAAAGGGACCGTTCTTTGTGACAAACACTTTGCCTTCGGTTCTGTGATAGAAGGTATACGCAATAGTTTCCTTAGGGTTTCCTATGAAGACGCATTTCTCCGCTTTGGGTTCGAGCTTGTCCGGCATCAACTTCTTGACGTAAGCTTCGCATCCCCAAACTTTAAGAAACGACAACTTAGGTTTAGCACCAAACCACAGTTCATACGGTGTCGTCTCAACGGATTTAGATGGAGCCCTATTTAAAGTGAATGCAGCGGTTTCTAATGCATAACCCCAAAATGATAACGGCAAATCAGTAAGAGACATCATTGATCGGACCATATCTAATAAGGTTCGATTTCGGCGTTCAGACACACCATTGCGCTGTGGTGTTCCGGGTGGCGTGAGTTGCGAAACAATTCCGCTTGCTTTAAGATGCGTGAGAAAATCACAACTCAAATATTCGCCCCCACGATCGGATCGTAGAAACTTAATCTTTCTGTTACGATGGTTCTCCACTTCATTCTGAAATTCCTTGAACTTTTCAAATGTTTCAGATTTATGTTTCATTAAATAGATATACCCATATCTACTTAAGTCATCGGTAAAAGTGAGAAAATAGCGATATCCACCGCGCGTCAAAACACTCATCGGTCCGCATACATCGGTATGTATGATTTCCAACAAGTCTGTTGCTCGCTCCATCATACCGGAGAACGGGGTTTTGATCATCTTTCCCATGAGGCATGGTTCGCATGTGTCAAATGATTCAAAATCAAGAGACTCCAAAAGTCCATCAGAATGGAGTTTCTTCATGCGCTTTACACCAATATGACCTAGACGACAGTGCCACAAATAAGTAGTATTATCACTATCTACTTTGCATCTCTTAGCCTCAATGTTATGGATGTGTGTTTCATCCCTTTCGAGATTTAGAAGAAATAAACCATTCACAATAGGTGCATGACCATAAAAGATGTTACTCATATAAATAGAACAACCATTATTCTCTGATTTAAATGAATAACCATCTTGCAATAAACAAGATCCAGAAATAATGTTCATGCTCAACGCAGGCACATAATAACATTTATTAAGGTTTAAAACTAACCCCGAAGGTAAAACTAAGGAGAGCGTGCCGACGGCCATCACATCAACTCTTGATCCGTTGCCAACGCGCATCGTCACCTCATCCCTCGCAAGCCGTCGTCTATTTCGTAGCTCCTGTTTCGAGTTACAAATATTAGCAACTGGGTATCAAATACCCAGGCACTACAACGAGGGCTAGTAAGGAAAACATCAATAACATGTATATCAAATATACCTTTGATGGTGTCAGCCTTCTTGTCCGCTAAGTACTTCGGAAAGTTGCGCTTCCAGTGACCCTTGTCCTTGCAATAGAAGCACTCAGTGTCCGGCTTAGGACCAGACCTGAGCTTCTTCTCAGCAGGGGCAACGCGCTTGCCGCCGCCTTTCTTGAAGGGCTTCTTTGCACCCTTACATTTCTTAAAAGTGGGGGGCTTGTTGACCATCAACACATGATTATTTTTCTCAGTATCCACCTCCGCTACTTTCAGCTTAGCGAAGAGCTCAGTGATCATATCATTGGAACCAATTTGATTGTGAGCAACTACAAAACTTTTGTAGCTAGGAGGGAGTGATTGCATAACTCTGTCAATCTTGAGCTCTTATGGAATCTTGCAGTCCAGTTTCTCAAGGAGTTGAGTGTAGCCCGACATCTTAATGGCGTGCTCACTAACGGAACTCCCTTCCTCCATCTTGCAGTTAAAGAATTTCTTAGAGATCTCATATCTCTCAGAACGGGCTTGAGTCTGAAACATGTTTTTCAGCTCCTCGAGAATCTCAAAGGGCCCGGCGAACTCCTCAAAACGATTTTGAAGATACGATTCCATAGCAAACAACATGGCAATCTTAATCAAATCATAGTCATCCTTGCGCGACTGATAAACAACTTTCTCATCAGCCGGCGCATCTATAGCAGGGGCGTCACCTAGCGCTTTCTCAAGGACATAGTCCTTTTGTCCGTCAGCGAGAATGATTCTCAGAATGCGGAACCATTTGGTGAAGTTAGACCCATTGTTCTAAGATTTTCTATCTCAGCAAAAACATTGAAGTTGAAGTTGGACTTGGCCATGTGATCTACAGTATTTGCAAGTACAATTTAGACTATGTTCATGATAAATAGTTCAACTTAATCAAATTACTAGATTAACTCCCACTAAATTCAACATCCCTCAAGTTGTTTAGTGAACACGATCCAAATTCACCACACCTAATCCGATCATCACGAGAAGAGATGTGGCTTCAATGGTGGACAACGAAGTGTCGATCATATCATTCATATGACTCATGCTTAACCTTTCGGTTCATGTGTTCCGAGGCCATGTCTGTACATGCTTGGCTCGTCAAGTTAGACCCAAGTATTTCCGCGTGTGCAAAACTGGCTTGCACCCATTGTATGTGAGCGTAGAGTCTATAGCACCCGATCATCACGTGATGCTTGGACACGACGAACTTTTGCAACGGTGCATACTCGGGGAGAACACAGTTTTTATCTTGATCTTTAAGTGAGGAATCATCTTATAATGCTACCGTCGCGATCTAAGCATGATAAGATACATAAAAGGATAAACATCACATGCATATAACTTTAATGTGACATGGTATAGCCAATATTCGCGCAATGATCTCCATCTTGTGCGTTCCGGCATGATCTCCATCACTCCACCATGATTGCCTCCACCACGAATAGCAACTACAACTATTGCTAACTACTTAGCGATAAAGTGAAACTATTACATGGCGCATAAGAAGTTGACACACAGGTCATACACAATTTATAAAGACAACCATATGGCTCCTGCCGGTTGTGTACTCATCGACATGCAAGTCGTGAAACATTACAAAACATGATCATCGCATACATTATACACATCACATCTTGGGCCATACCATATCACAGAAAACACTCCTTGCAAAAACAAGTTAGACGCCTCTACTTTGTTGTTGCATGTTTTACGTGGCTTATGGGAGTAGATGCTAAGAACGATTCTTACCTACGGAAAGCCACAACGGTGATATTATGGTTGCCGAACTCTGGTGTTAATCCCATGACAACTATAGTGAGAGAAACTGACATCCATCAGCCGCATGTGTGGAACAAGCCACACGTCAAGTGCGGAGCCGGTCTCGCGAACGACGTCGCGTAAGGTTGGCCTGGGCCCCTTCAATCTCACTATCCCGCGTCATAAGAAGAACACAAACAAGAGGCTTGCAACAGAAAACATCAACGTCCGCAACAACCATGTTGCGTTCTACTCGTGAAACACATCTACGCATAGATCTAGCTCTGATACCACTGAAGGGTTTCGCGGCATAGTAAATCAAAATTTTCTATGGATGCGAACAGAGGGAAATCCAAGATCTAATCTAGGAGATGCAAACAACGAGAGAGACTGGACTAGATCTTCATACCCTTGAAGATTCGCACAGCGGAACGTTCGACGGAACGTGGGTGATGTAGTCGTACTCGCTTCTCCTCCTCGCGATCCGATCCAATCTAGCACCACAAGTGGTGATGCCTCCGTGAGATGCACACGTGCGGCACCTCGACGTCTCCTCCTTCCTCGGACCAGCAAGTATGGTGGAGAGACGGATTGGATCTAAAACACGATGGCGTGGTGTATATGGTGGAGAATTTCTGCAGCAGGGCTTCGCCTACAAGCAGTCGGGAGGGAGAGAGGAGGGCAGCAGGGCGGCTAGGGTTGGAGGGGAAGGTGTGGGGGGTGGTGCGCCCCCAGCCCTATTTATATAGAGGGGTGGGGCGACAACCCTAGCCCCCTCCCCCAAGCCAAGGCCGGCGGCCAAGGAGGAGGAGTGGGGGGCAAGGAACCCCCCCTCTTCTAGAAGCTCTATCTAGAGTTTAAACCCTCTTGGCCGGCTGGGCCCTATGGGGCCTTGTGCCCCTGGCCCAATGCGGCCAGGGCACTCCCTCATAGGCCCATGCCCCCTCCCGGAAGGTGGGTCCATGTTGGTCCCCTTACGAAAGGTTCTAGAAGCTTCCGGTACAATACCGATTAACCCGGAACAATTCCGAACTCCAAAAACTGCATTGCCTTATATGAATATTATTCTCCGGACCACTCCGGAACCTCTCGTGATGTCCCGGATCCCATCCGAGACTCCGAACAAAAACTCATAAACCAATTATCCAATTTATCCTAGCGTCGGGACACGTTAAGTGTGTGACCCTGCGGGTTCGAGAATATGCAGACATGATCTTCTATCAATAATCAACAGAGGGGTCTGGAAACCCATATTGACTCCCACACATTCATCGATGATCATATCGGATGAACCACGATACCAGGATTCAATTAATCCCATATATATATATTCCCTTCGTCTCGCGATATTTTACTTGCCCGAGATTCGATCGACGGTACCGTCATACCTAGTTCAATCTCGTTCACAGCAAGTACTTTACTCGTTCCGTAATCCGATATCACTTTGTGATTAACTCCTTAACCACATGCTTGTAAGCGGTGTTGATATCGATTACCGAGTGGGCCCGAAGTATATCTCTCCGACTTGGGAGGGACAAATCCCATCTCGATACATACAACCCAACAGATACTTTCCGATCACCTGAGAGACACCTTTATGATCACCCTCTCATAGGATGACGTTTGATGACCTCAAAGCTTTCTTCCGATACCAGGGAGTTGTATTATCTCATGGTCTAAGGAATACAATATTTGACATAAGAAAAGCTTCGCAAAGACGAACACGATGACACGATCTAATTGCTTCGCTTAGTTTGGGTCTGTCCACCATATCATTCTCCCAATGATATGATCTCATTATTAATTGACAACTCATGTCCATGGTTAGGAAACCTTAACCATCATTAATCAATGAGCTAGTCCTTAGAGGCGTACTAGGGACACGGTGTTGTTCACAAACCACACAAGTATTAAAGTTTCCGCTTAATACAATTCTAGCATGGAATATAAACATTATCATGAACAAGAATTATAATAATAACATCTTTATTATTGCCTCTAGGGCATAATTCCAACAGATAGTCGGTCCCCTTGGTAAAGGGGATGAGGCAAAACTAGAGATTTATAGGCCATCCACTAAACAAGGGGGTAGTTTGGGAATAAACTAGGCGAAGGGGTAAGTAAAGGGAATATTCCAAGGCATCAAACCCAGATCCGCGCGCAGACGGGAAGTTCCGGCGGTAAGTCTGGCGACGCTGGATCTGGCGCCGAGATTTCTGGCCGTCGCCGGATATTCCGGTCGAGCGGCGGAAGTGCTCTCTGTAAGCGGTTTCGGTGGTGGTGCCGGTCGACCAGTCCTGGCGCCGGGGATTCCGTTAGGGCACTCGGTTCGCCGGGGCTGTCGCCGGAGATTCCGGTGGTTGAACCGGTTCGCCGGTGCTGACGTCGATTCCATCTGGAGCTTTCTTCCGTCTCCTCTTCCAAGTCTCCGTCTTGTCGGGCGCGAGTCCTAGGGCTTCCTCCCTCGTCTTTGTACCCGTCGGTGTGAACCTATAATGGTCATAGTATGGGGAATGAAGTAGTATACCATTCAATAGGTTAGGAAGTGGGCTCGCATAGAGGAACGGATTCACCTTTGAAGTCCATGACGACTTGGCGTAAGTTGGAGACCTTGATGTGGTAACGACCGTAGGTCGGGCTACATCAACTCCCTCCTTCAAAAAGAGTCGTCCTCGACTCTACATGCTCATCAAAAAGTAGAAGAGGTTGAGAGACCTTCATGATCCTGGGGTTCATCATATAGTCGTCCTCGAAAAGATTGACTTGACAACACTTCAATGTTCCTTCACCTTCCATGAAGCCTACAAAGCTCGCACCAAAAGCGAAGCAACACTCAAAGCGTAGCCAATTCATGAATATTATTGCATGAGTCCTCAAATAGAAGGAAGTCACATTAGCTTGTAGAGATAGCTCGATGAAGGGTAGCCATAGGTAACTCTCTTCATTTCTTCTTGTCAACCCATGGTTGTTAGAGGTTGACGTGTATGCATTTGTACCATCATACAACAAAGACCAAGCAAAATATGTTTGTGTGTGATAGAGGAGCATGTCATTTGTGGCATGTCCATTCTTGTTCACAACACTATTAGCACAATACAAGTATAGCAAATGGAATGCATATGCAAGGTCAAAGTGCATGGAAATCATTTGAACATCATCCAAATGTGGGAACTCAAAAACTCTATATAATGTCTTGGTGCGGCACTCCAGGCAATTGCCTATAATTTTTATCAACGTCCTTGATGCTAGAATAGGAGAATTTGGCAAAAACACACAAGGAAGAATGTCCAAAGCAACATGATTGTGTGCAAACCAACCATTGGAAATAGAAATTGTTCGACATGTTGTATGTCACACACAAATCATCGAAAGCAAATATCATGGGAATATGATTATCCCAAGTGGAAGCAAAAACAATATGTTTGCAAACAAACCAAATGAAAGAGCAAGTGGTCCTTATGTTCGTTTCAACAACAAGACGAGATTCTTGGAAGCTCTCATGACAATACATGCTCTCAATGGCATTATGGTTGCACACAAAACATTTGAAGTGCAAATTGTTCAAGAATTTTGTTGCAACACACAAAGCATCAAAATCCAATAGCAACGAAACATGATTGTCATAAGGGGAGATAATACCATCAACATGCTTGCAAGCAAACCATAGGAAAGACCAATTTGTCAACATGAAAGATGCAAAGCATACAAAAGGTATCAGAGCTGGGTTCGATCTTGAACTCACTTGTGGAATGCTCTCTAGAGCTCTTTTTGTCAACTCGTGCTCAACCAAGGTTGACATTCTCGTGCGGGTACCTACACACATCATATGTAAAAGGAAGAACGTGTGTGCATGGTAGAGATACACATCATCCATCATGACGTATCTCTTCTTGTGCACATCACCATTAATGTCAATCAAGTATGAAATAGATGCATGGTGAGTATGCAAGTGGGGAACATGCTTATCATGGCAATCATCAAAATCTCCAAAAAATGAGAAAGCTATGGGGGTCATCTCATTATAACGCATATAATCAATATTGTTGCAAGCAAAACAAGTGAAATATCAAGCATTCATCTTATCTCAAGCAACATGAGAAATTGAATGACTAGCATGACAAGGAAAGTCCGAAGCAATTGGAGGATACACACAAGATGCATAGCATGGCATGTTTATGGCAATGATATCGCAATCAAACAATTCCACATGATCAATATTATGCAAAGGCAAAGCATCACATGGGAATGTGGATGAAGCATATGTAATGTCACAAGTATCATCCATAGCATGCATATCCTCACAATTCATCATGTCCACTAGTGGGATCATGGCATCATCAACACCCTTATTGTTACCTTGTTCATACCTCTCATATGAAGTGGGTGTTGTGGAAGTAGTGGCCTCCTTGTGTACGACTTCGTCTTCTTGATGTAGCCATGGCGTAGCATCATCTTCGTGCACCATGTACATCTTCTCCAATTGAGGCATCATTACTTCATGGCTTGGCGCGTCTTCATCCATGGAACCTAGCACAACACAAGAGAACACACTAGAGGTAGAGGGTAAGTTGTTAGAAATCGAAATGGTCTCACTTAACCCATGAACTACCACTCTCAACTCACTAGGAGTATCGCTCATGCCCTCCAAGTGGAAGCACTCAATCTCACATAAGGTGGAGTCACTCATCTCACTCTTGTTCTCACTCAAGTGGGCTAAGTGGCTCTCATACTCACATGGGATTCGTACCACATCATCACTCAAGCATATAGGGATAGGCTCGGTTTCCTCAACTCCATGCGCCTCCTTTGGTGAAGGGAAAATCCCATGCTCACCATTCTTGACCTTTTCGCCTCCAAGTTTGGATGCCATAAGATGGGCATCATCGCTCGCCTCCATGGTCAAAGGGAAAATCCCATGCTCGACCGTTTTGTGGCCATCTCGTAGTAGTGGTGGAAGTAGGCTCATGGTGTTGTCGAGAGCGGTGCTCGGATCGACTTCATCACATATGTGGCCTTTGCTTCCTCCATCATGCAGTGTAGACATCCTCTTGCCGAACTCAACCAACTTGGCGAAGTAGAGGTCTTCATTTTCCTCGTTCGCGAGGTCGCGGAAGTCAAGCGTAGGCGTTGAAGCTTGATGTCGTGTAGGAAGGCTTGCTCTTGGTGCCATTGTGGTGGTGGCACGAGTAGTTGAAGGTGCGCTAGGATGGTGTCGACGAAGGTCATTGGCTTGCCTTGCCGATGGTTGATGTAGGTGGCGCACTTGGTCGTCCACATGGCACTCACGACGATGATCACTTGCCTTGGCACTCTTCTTGTGCTTGTGGTGCCTTCTTGATCTTGCTTGAGCATTATGGATGGTGCTCATCAAGAATTCTTCGTCTTGGTGGCGAAGATGCCTTTGACAATGTCTTGTATCCTCTTTATTGTGGCGATGCTCATGAGAGGATGTTTGTCGATGAAGATTCTTGTTTCTTGGCGCCTCTTGATGTATATGATGTTTGGACGCCACTCTTGTTTGGATAGGAGGTGGAGCTTGGCGCCTTGGAGGTGATGGAGCTTGGCGCCTCGGAGATGGTGGAGCTTGACACCATCTAGGTGGTGGCACTAGATGCCTTGTCGATGGTGGCGCTTGACGCCTTGGAGGTGGTGGCGCTTGTCTCCTTGGAGGTGGATCATCGAAGTAGGTGGTGCCCATTGGTGTGGCACGCTTGGCCTTGAAGGTCATGGAATCTTGATGATGCGCCTCCGCTTGCTTGGCGTAGTAGGCTTCCATCTCCACACGGTTGAGGAATTCTTCATGGCTCATGGAGGAGCCATCAAAGTCGATGAAGTTCTCCGTGTCCTCCATGATTGGCGAGGCGTCGTCGATGTAGCACTCGAAGTCGTCCATGCTTGGGGAGTAATTGTTGGTGTAGTAATCCATATCACCCAAGCATGTGGAGCGATTGTCGGTGTAGTGCTCCATATTCTCCATGCATGAGGAGCCATTGTCGATGTAGAGATCCAAGTCTTCCATACATGTGGAGCCGTTGTCGGTGTAGTGCTCCGGGTCCTCAAAGCACGTGGAGCCATTATCGGTGTTGTGCTCCGCCATGTCCTCTATACTTGTGGAGTCGTAGTCATGGTGGCTCATCATGGATTCTTCATAGATATCACCCTCAGTTTCGGAGTCCCTAGACATGAGTCACAAGACCAAGTGTTGTATATGGAAGTGTTAGAGGGTGTTGGGGATGCAACACCAAACCTTACTTTACCTTGGAAGATAGTATCGTGCAAGTGGCCACACTTGAGAGCAATAAACCAAGCAAAGTGAAGTTCACGCGGAACACCAAAACCAACTACTAACCAAAAAACACACACACACAAGGCCTAAGGTGGATAGGTATGGAAAGTGGCATGTCAAGAACCAATCTGAAATCAAGATGTTGTAATGGCAAGTAAAGAACCACAATGATCACAAAGCAAAACAAGTCAATCCACAAGATAGGAAATATATACAAGAAAACACACACAATGGGATAAATGGGACTTGTGTGACAGATAAAGTGAGCTAAGAACCAAATGATTACCTAGCGAAGACTATAAGCTCATGCCACACAAGTACAAGGAGAGACGCTAGTTCGATTGCACAAAATTGGTGGGCTACAAGATATGCACAATAAGTACCACCTATATGATGTTCATCGAGCTTGCGCTTCCTATTCTATGAGGCACATGTATATTTCTTTCTTTTTCTTTTCTTTTTTCTATTTTTTTCTTTTTGTATCACTCTTTTATTTTCTTTTTACTTGCCTCTTCCTTGTGCCAACAACTATACAAGATAACTATATGAGATAACGCTCACAATGTTTGCTCGGAATCTACAATGTATCAAATGTGCATAGCCCAAGCAATCATAAGAGGAACTAGTCTCAATAGGTGTTTGTTGCTCGCAAAGATAGTGGGGTTCACAAAGGAATGCAAGTGGGGAGAAGTCGCAGAATGTTTATACCTTTCGTCGATGATCTTCACCCTTTATTGTTGGATTCCGCCTTGATCATGGAATTTGGATGTAGTAGATAGCATTAACAAAGTGGATGATTATGTAGAGCTCCTCCTCTTCGAAACGAGCTAAAGAACACCAAAATCCGAGTTCGAATGCAAAAGTTATGCTCAAAACCGTGAGGAGCTGAATCTGTTGGCGACCAGGTCGTCGTGACCGGGATTCTCGCCGGAAATTCCGGCGGTAGGTCCGGTGTGACCCGAATTTTGACCGGAAATGCCGGCGGGAGCTCC
Source organism: Avena atlantica (assembly GCA_910589765.1). Taxonomy (NCBI): domain Eukaryota; kingdom Viridiplantae; phylum Streptophyta; class Magnoliopsida; order Poales; family Poaceae; genus Avena; species Avena atlantica. The sequence goes on along the minus strand of OU342734.1, from coordinate 357,009,791 downwards.
GGTCCGCCGGATCTGGCGCCGGAACGAGTTCAGGAACGCGAAAACTCGATTTTCTGCGGAAAAACTCGATGGGAAACTTCAGATCTGAGGGGGAAATCAAGGAATTAGGCCATGGGAATGCATGGGAAGGTAGATCAACAAGTTTACCAAGTAATCCGTGGATCAAAACCTACCAAAACCCACTCAAATCACAGATCGATCCAAAACACGAATTGGGGCTGTTTTTTATGGAATTTTCGAATTTATGGGGAAACGACCAAATCGATGAGGAATCCGTGGCAACCAAAAGCTGCTGATACCAAATGATGAAGGGGTTAACCTCTTGGGTGGCCCGATCTTCACGGATCTCATGGTCAAATCGATAGGAAAGCGAGGGGAAAGGGAGAAGGTAGCGGAAGCGAACACACACCTCGCAAAGAACACGATTACCACACGCAAAACTCACGCGATACAAGGTTGATTGCTCCCGAACGGCGGCCACCGGTCCGATAGAATCCTCGCAAGGAAAGATCGGCCAACGTGCTCCCTCAAATCCACATCGGAGAGGGAAGAACACCTTGGGGAGGGTCTTGACAACTTGCAGATGAGACACCGAACTCCAAGGCCTTGTTCAACGATGGATGCGTGATGCAAAGTCCAATCGAGGTTGGTGACGATAGTCGGTCCCCTTGGTAAATGGGGTGAGGCAAAACTAGAGATTCCACACAAGGGGGTTGTCTTTAGTCTATCATCTATGCCTAAGGGGTACATGAGGGATGGGGGCTCTATTTATAGGCCAGCCACTAAACAAGGGGGTAGGTTGGGAATAAACTAGGTGAAGGGGTAAGTAAAGGGAATATTTCAGGGCATCAAACCCAGATCCGCGCGCAGACCGGAAGTTCCGGCGTAAGTCCGGCGGTGCTGGATCTGGCGCCGAGATTTTCGGTCGTCGTCGGATATTCCGGTCGGGCGCCGGAAGTGCTCTCTGTAAGCGGTTTCGGCGGTGGTGTCGGTCGACCGGTCCTGGCGCCGGGGATTCCGGCAGGGAACTCGGTTCGCCGGGGCTGTCGCCGGAGATTCCGACGGTGGAACCGGTTCGCCGGTGTTGACGCTGATTCCAGCTGGAGCTTTCTTCCGTCTCCTCTTCCAAGCCTCCGTCTTGTCGGGCGCGAGTCCTCGGGCTTCCTCCCTCGTCTTCGTACCCGTCGGTGTGAACCTATCATGGTCATAGGATGGGGAATGAAGTTGTATACCATTCAATAGGTTAGGAAGTGGGCTCGTATAGAGGAACGGATTCACCTTTGGAGCCCATGACGACTTGGCGTAAGTTGGAGACCTTGATGTGGTAACGACCGTAGATCGGGCTACATCAGGTGAGAGTGTGTGCTCTAGAAACCGGGCGAGGGCATCGGCATTTATAGCCAAAAGAGGAAAGGGCGGCGAAGACGGGATGGGTGTAGCGACGTGGCCCCAAAAGAGAAAACGCCCGGAAGGCGGGCCGGCGGTGGTTACGGCGACGCGTGACCGACGAGACGGATAGTCATTATCCGACGGTTCGTCGCGGGAGCCGAGGCGACGGGATGAGAACGACTTGGCTTCACACGCCGACACGACGGGGCAAACAGCGGAAGTTTTTATCCGTCTATTTCACCGCGTCCGGCGTATTCAGACTGTTCCGGCGCCGGTTGACTGCGTCGGATAAAAGTTAGGCCAAATTCGACGGAATTAGGCGTTCTAGGAATGCGATTGGGGGAGTTTCCGCCATCTGGATAAAAAACTGTTCTAGAATTATCTTTCGGAAGCGGAGATGCTCTAATGCTCCGGTTCACTTTGACTTGGATTAATTCTTGACACACGTACCCCTGGCAGACTTTGTATTAAAGGGACAATACTGCCAAACACTACACAGGATAGGGAGGACCAACCAATGCAACTAGAGCGAATTATTGCTCAAAATATCTAGAGCAGACCACACTCCACCCGCACAGTGATTCAGTGACACCGCTGCGTGTTTGGCCATCTGTTTTCCGTCTATTCATTCATGGCTCATGCGTTGTGCAAGGGTCCAAGAGCTTTGATCGATCCAATCTGGAGCATATGACGAGGCATGTCCTCCCTGGCCCGATTGATTCCTTCCCCACGAGGAAGTGTCGTACTAGATAAGGTTAATTACGGGGAGCTGCAGATTATTCCGTCAGATGTTCACGTTTCCTTGCGAAATCTACCACCACTGCACGCATTATTTTAGTTATTATTACTGTCCTTCCGGGTTTTTCTTTTTTGGATGAGCTATGACGATCGAGCAGAGGAAAAAAGCAGAGGGAGAAAGCGGCATCGATTAGTCGCTCCAACATGTCGACATGGGAGAACATGACGAGTCTCTTGCGGTGCGTCGCCCAGACATTTGGGTCCGGTGCCAATAATGCAGGCCGGTGGCGGATGAGATAGGGTTTGGTCGCCGTGGGGTTACTTGAGATGTTGACACTTTGCTGGCCGCCTTTCTATCACCGAGCGAACAGCACCTCGAATTAGAGTAGTGCCTTTTTCTTCTGTGTGTAGCACCTCATGGAGGTTGGGCGATTATTTGTCGTCCTCACATTCGCTGATGCTTACAGTCACAGAACTCTACACGGCGGTGCGTGAATCCTCAGAGGGTCCGGCCGCTGTCAGTTCCCATCGCGTCGGACGTCGCCAACACGGCCGGTCCCCGGACCTGTGATTGCAACTCCTGATGCGAATTCGGAGCCGCAGCAACGGTGGGATATCACCGAATGTCCGAAAACAAGTGACGGGCGTGCTACTGGGCTGAAAAATCTTAACCTCCGTGCGCATCACCACCACAAGACTCACTGGCCACTGCCGTGCCATGCCTTCGCACAGAAGCCTCCTCGCCTTGGATTTCATGTAGTACTCGTATCCTTCGCGAGGTGGGGAGAGTTCGGGCGCCGAGCACCACGCGACAGGCCGGGCCATGCCCACGCGCTCTCCGCTCCCCGTCGTTCCGTGCTCCGCCCGCCGTCCCGCACGTAACGCCAGCTGAGCCTCCTAACGTGGCGCACCACGTGTACGTGGCGAACGACCGCACGTTACGCGCGTATAAACTAGCGGCGAATGTAGTAGACGCCTCTCGCGCGCCTACCCGACGCCGATGTTGCGTGTGTGGGTGGGACGTGACGTGTGCTCCGGTGGTTGGCCACGGCGCCGCGCACTCGAGCCGTATGTAGCGGAGTCTGTGGGCATTCTGGATTTGCCGCGGCGGCGCCGCTTGATCAGCCTCGTTTGGTTTGTCTCAGCTCAGAGACAACGGCCTCACGTTGGTAGGGCCACTGGGTCAGTGGGCGGGGCCCGCGGTTTCGGGAGTGGGAGAGGAATCCCGGGCAGTGGCCTGGCCCGGGGTTATTTTTTCCGTATAAAACGAGGGGTGCTCGCTGGGGTAACGCAGTTTGCCGCTCTCGGCGCATCGCCTCGCCCTGCCTGCTCTCTTCGCCGGTTTCGCCTTCGTCCCTTCTTCAAGGTTCCGAGGTAGCTTTTCTTCTCTTCTTCAGTTCTGCGAGTAGTAGTACTAGAATTTTGCGGTGTTATGCTACCCGATGCGTGCGCAGAAGCCCAATTAATCACCAACTGACCGTCCTTTTCTGAGCTGTTGATGGCAAAGGAACTAAACATTCGATTTTTGTGCACAGTCTGAATCTCGTGTATAATCTCACCTTCTATTCAGAACAAATCATGTGTGCAGTCGCTCATCAGAGCAATCGTTTGTGATGTCTATGCAGCGACAGGAAAGGGGACAGAGAATGGCTTCCAACTACGTGGACACCACGGGGGAGGAGGGGACCTTCCACGCCCACGGCCACCACAGCAGCAGCACGACACCCACCGGCTCGGCCGCGTCGCCCAGGACGACGCGGAGGAGGTGGCCCGGGTCAGCTTCGGCGCCGTCCGGCGCCGGCCACAGCCACGGGCCAGCCTACAAGTGCGTCTGCGCCCCGGCCACCCACCCCGGCTCATTCAAGTGCCGGCTCCACCGCACCAACTCTCAGGGCCGGAACCCCTCTTCCCCGACCGCGGCCGACGACGCGGCGCCGTCCTCGTCCTCCCGCACCGTCGCGGCGCAGTGACGCATCCGTCTCCAGAGTCAACGGAGAGCCGAACAAGGGAACGAATCCACTGCATATACCATGTCATAAGAAAGGGAGTTTATTTGTTCCTCCCCTGATGTAGTAGTGTCAACTGGAAAATTCTTATTCTCTCCCGTCTCTTTTCACCTTCTTCTGCTGGGATCTCCCTTGAATGTTCGTTCCTCCATAAAAAAAAAGAAATCCCCTGTTTGCACTAAGCATCCTGCTTCTCCCCATCCTCCATTTGAGATGAACGAGGGAATTCAACCTGTCGCTGCTCCTTTTTTATTTGCATCTGTGCCCTTCTCCTGTCTGATTATTACCATTGCAGCGGGGATCCATGCTTCTTGCTAGAGTTGGACGGACTGATTCATTTTTCTTCAGCGAGGATATGATAGAGGAGACACAAACAGATCTGCTGATGCAAATTAGCCAATCGGAGATAACTACTACTAGGTACTTAGTAGTACATCGCTCTAGAGATCTTAGATTTGTTGGATGGTGAAAAGCATTAGAGATAAGAGCATTTCCAACCCCAGCTGCCCCCAACCGAGTAGTAGGGTGGAAGCTAAAAAAAAATGGCCCACACCGGAGCCCCAAACCGGTGCCACCAGTTTGGGGTCGCCCTCCAAACTGTAGCCGCCTGGCTACCAGGGGCTGGTGCCGCGAACGCGTCACCTCGGATGAGCTGAGTCTGTCTGCGCCTGGAGATGGCACCTGCCGGGTTCGGGGCCGGATCGAGGCCCCATACCCGCACCCGCCCTGTTTCCCGTCCCCGCCACCCGCATCGGCGGGTATAGATCCCGCCCAGACCCACCACCTGACAGGTATACGGGACCCGATGGGTACCCGAGACCCGCAAAACCAGTGTCGTGGCATACTCCTCTCCAAGGAGAAACTCCAGCGGCGCATCGCTTCCATGCGGCGGGATCTGGGGGGTCTCTGCCCCCTCTCCCGATGGTGGCGGCATCGGGTTGACTTCACCGTTTCTGTCCCCTTCCCCCTCGATGTCGAGTAGCTCTGGTTCAATGGCGGGCCAGCGGCACAGGGGCTAGAGAGGGAGCCAGCGGCCAGCGGCGTAGGGAGGGCTAGAGGGGCCGGCGGCCAGCGGCGTAGGGAGGCAGGGGCAGGGCGATGGAAGGCGCGACCGCACGAGAATGAGATGCGGCAGGAGGAGACGGGAAGCGGCGAGCGCGATGCGGAAGTGGGACTGTGGAAGCGCAAGATGCGGGAAGGGGCGCGCCGCGCGGGGGAGTGACCGACCAGGGGAGGGGCAGTTGCGACACATGGGCAGGGGTATCGGGAGTTTGGGATAGGGATGATACGTGGTGGGGGAGTTTAGGGTTTCTCTCCGCACACTTATAGCTGGGGTCCCCATGTCATAGCGGGTATGCGGGTCTGGGTATGGCACCTCCATACCCGCCTCCGCCAGACCCGATGGGTGTGAGATTTTACCAATAATTAGACCCACGGGTATTATTTTTTACGAGACCCTCCCCATTTATAGCGGGGCCCGTCGGGTTAGCGGGGCCCGTCGGGTTAGCGGGTATCGGGTACCCATTGCCATCCCTATCTGCACCGGCCCACCGGCCGAGATGGTAGCCACCACAAGCGGCCGAGATGATGTTGTCGTCGGCATCCATATCCATGAACGATGTGTGGAGAGTTCGGGTCACGTCACGCCGCTCCTTGGGATCCATGTTTTCCACCCGTGAGCGGTGCTTGTTTCCCTGGTTTCCATTTGTGCTGGAGCCGGGTGCCATGGCGGAGAGCGCAGCTCGTCGCGCGCTGGACTCGGAGGCTGCTTGCTTGCGCTTGTCTAGCGTCTCCTGCATCTTGACTTGTTTCTTGTGTTCCTCGATGAGGAGGTAGTGGTATGCCATCAGTAGGTCACGTGATGCGTCTGCAGGTAAGACGATGTCGCCTGCGACTGCACGGCGCGCCTGGACCCATCCTTCTTTGCTAAGTTGGATGACGTGGCCGTTGCTTTCCCTGTTGGGTGGGGGGACTGGCTTCTTCTGTTTTCGCCGTTTTCGCCGTTTCGGTTGGGCGGCGGGTTAGGTGTTTCCTCGTCGGTTTGGATGACTGTGGCGCATAGATAGCGCTTGCAGATTGGTCGGCTGCTGCCGCAACTTTCGGATCCGGAACCGTAGGTCCCTTCATCCGAAGATGGATCACATAGATCGGAGTTACAGCTGCTGCTGTCGTAAAACTCATCTGTTGATGGTGACGTGCGTAGCACAGGGTGTGGATCCCACGAGGTGGGCCTGATTGACGGCACGGGCACCCGCTCAGGGAGGCGGAGGGTGCCAGTTTGTCCCACCTGGAAGCAGAAACTCCCGAACAAAATCTCGAGTCCGTCGCCTACGGGCTCGAAATCCTTCATGGTGGCCGGCGAATGGGCGGTGAAGTCGAAGGCGCCGAAGAGGAGGTGATTCTCCGTCGCCGCGGAGTTGTAGATCGATCGGGTCGGAACCGTTACGACCGCACAATCAGCAGCCCCAGTTCCCACAGACGGCGCCAATTGACGAGGTTTAATCTCGTCAATGCCCATTGTTATGGACTTGGGTTTTGGAGAAGATGGGGATGCTGGAGATCGTGGCACGGTTAACAGACAAGCAACCAGGAGACACGAGATTTACCCAGGTTCAGGCTCCCGGAGGGAAAACCCTACTCCTGCTTGTCTGCTCTTGATTACGGCGGAACCGAAGGTTACAGGGTGCGCAGATTCGATCTGGCGTGGATGCGTGTGCGAGAGTATGAGTCGAGAGATCTAGGACGTGCCCTCCTGGCCTTTATATAGACTTAGGCAGGTCCCGGGCATAGTCCTAGTCGGTTACAAGTTCTAGGGTTTTACCCCTTTGAATTTCCTATCTCCGCTAGTCTTGTTCTCCAAGGATCCGAAGGCGTCATGGGCCTTGGCCACCCGAAAATCTTTATGGGCCAGTGTATATCTGCTGTGGGCCTTCCTTGGGCTGGACTAGGTATGCTAAAGTTACGTACCCGTAGGGTATCACCATGTCAGACGCCGTCCGTCGAAGCATTGCCCTTCTTTTCGTTCATTTCTCTCCAAAGAGCAAAGCTAGTCTCCCATTTTTTGTGTCCTTAGCACCGCCCAACAATGGCTCAACGAGAAGACTTTGTTATTGTTCATTGTCTTGAAATGCTCCATTGCTTTCATGACCTATTCATATGGATGCCAACAATGGCTCAATGCAAATACAAGACATCGACAAAGAGAGAAAGAGGTTTTACCATGTCAACCGGCTGCAAGCCGCTTATTTTCCTTTTCGTCACCATCTCGTAGGAGCCTTGGAACTTGCTACACTCAGAATGGATGGTGCCCCAATGCTTGGAGAGGGAGAGATCATGTCGATCGCTAAGAAAGGCGTCCTTCCCAAATTTCCTATGCTCATGGAAGAACCTGACATGGATATACCCTACGGTTGCCTTGCATTTGTATACCCGGTCCAGCCCAGGGAAGGCCCACTTGAAGACTTGTTGTCCAAGAAGATTTCGGGTGGCCTAAGCCCATTGCAAGTTCGACTCCTTGAAGGACACGACTAGTTGTAGATATAATTTCAAAGGGTTCGACCCTAACTTGTAACCGACTCGACCTAACCCCGAGACCTGGCCTATCTATATAAAGGGCAGGAACAATCTCCCCAACTCATACACACATCTCGTACCAGATTGCATCTGCGCACCCCTGTAACCTTCGGTTCCGCTGTAATCAAGAACAAACAAGCAGGAGTAGTGTTTTCCCTTCGGCGGCCTGAACCTGGGTAAACCTTGTGTCATCGTGTTGCTTGACTTTTAACCGTCTCGCAACTTCTAGTATCCCCATCTTCTCCAAAACCAAAGTCCAAAACAATGGGCATTGATGAGATTGAACCTCTTTAGAACCCGCCCACCTTCTTCCAATAGGCAAAGCCCTTTTGCTCGGCGCCGCATAGTGGATCTTGTGAAATCTCTATCCATGCCTTGCATAGGAACTTGTCCTCGGCGGGGGTGTAGCTCCCGGTTCGTTGGCTCACCTTATTGTCGTCGACAATTGAGGATGCAAGTGAAGCAGCCAACGACGCGGCCGTGATGCCCTCGCCCATAGAAGTGCCATCTTCCCATCGTTCCCGAACAATGCCTCGTCCGCAATGTTGCATGCATCTTGCTGGGTCACTTGTTGCGTCTCCGTCTCGGCCTCGCCGTCGTCGGCATAGCCCTGGCCACCCTCGTTGATCATGTCGTTCATGACATCCTCGCCGTCATTTCCCATGAAATCCTACACGCCAATTGACCATCATAAAGCGGCGTGATCAGTGCACTGGCAATGGCAAAGAAATGTGGCAATCATATCGTGTCATCGGCGGTCGGGCGCTCAGCGCACATTTCGCCGAACAGGTTGACTGGCATCAGCATGTTCGCGTCAGAGATGGTCCGCCGCTTCGTCGATGCCTCTGGGGATGCGTCCATGGTGGTTGGATTGCGGTTCAGGTCGTTGGAGGGCTTTCCCGCCTCCGACGACGTCATGCGGGGATGGTTGAACCGGGACAACTGGTGGCCTCCAAGCGAGGGTGTGTTTGTCCCTATCGGCCTGGGTTGAGTTGGCGGCCGGACGATAGGCGTGGAAGTGACGGAGCTGGTAGAGGACGTGTCGGACGTGGCCAGGCCGAGAAGAGAGACGGCGCCGCCAAAAATGGTGCCGAACGCCTCCTGTTTGATCATGTTGACGGCGTGCTTGGCAGCATTCACTGCCATCTCGTTGGCGTCGACCCTGATCTTGGTGACGAGGAGGCGCTCCTCCTCGCCCCGATGCTCCGTCTCGAGCCTAGCAGTGGTGCGTCGATCTCTCGCCGCCAACCACCGGCCCTTGCGCTTGTCCGACTCAATCTTCTGATCCTTCGGTGTCTGGTCCTTTCCGGGCTTCCTTGGCCGGCCGCGCTTCTTGGCGGCGGAGGGCGCATGATCAACCATGGTAGTGGGATCCATCGCCTTCCCTTTTGCTCCAGCCAGTGGAAAAGTTGGGAGAGGTTTTTGGAGGGAGAAGTGGTGTGGTTTCTGTGTCACTGGCGGGAGGGACCGCTAATGATAAAATGAGGACGCGCTCGGACAAGCGCGCATTCGGACCGAGGTAACCGAGCCCCAGATTAGATGCATGGATGGGTCGAGTTGGACTCATTTCTCCTAATGGGTCAGCCCGCTAGGGCGCCACGCATTCTCCGCGCGTCCGCGCAGACAAGTTTGGACATGCTCGGACCGGATGGGTCGGCCCGGTGGAGATTCCCTAACCTCCATCATCGGTGGAGATTCCCTAACCTCCTACCTCTCTCTCTCTCTCTGTAGGGTTCGTAGCATAGAAAACAAAAAAAATCCTATGATGGGAACAACTATGTACCAAGATCTGTCTACTAGATACAAACAACGGGCGGATATACATCCGTAGAGCACATACCCTTGAAGACCAACAAAGCTTAATGAGGTTGAACTCATGGTTGATGTAGACGAGCTCTTGCCGATCTCAAGATCGAGAGGAAGTCCTAGCGCTGCAAATCAGCAGCGCATCCGTGCTCGCACACACGTCCGAGGCAACGAGCAACCTCCGCCTCCTCGCTCCAGCGATGCAGCAGAAGCACAACTCTTTCTTTCCGAAAAGCCACCGGGAACATGTATTTCGCTAGTCCGAGACCATGGGGGATAAACTAGAGGGGGAGAGAGATCCTTCACGAGGAGGTGTGAGTGAGAGAGAGGGAGGAGGCTCCTTTTATAGGAGGAGGGGGAACCCCATGGGGGTGGCCGGCGCATGGGGGTTGCCCCCTTTCCCTCCCTCCATTCATGTGGGTGGAAGCTCCACTCACAATTTGGCCCTTCAATTCTCCACTCAAAAATCCCACTCAAATTCCCATTAAATTTCCACCAAATTTAATGCAAACTCTCTTTGAATAAAACTCCTTTTATTTATTCAGAATTTTTTCAATTACCTTAATGACAAACATTCACATATAACCCCTTGCTATTATTTCATTTCACCTGCAGAAACCCTTTCTGCAATTTCACCCAAAAATAGTTCCGGTATCTAGTGAAATAAATTCCTGCACTTTGTTATTCTTTTCAGCATGAAACTATTTGTTCCAAATGGTGTCGATGTCTCTTAAGTGTGTCACCTTACGGTTCGCGAATAATGCGGACATGATCGAGACCCCTCTCAGATCAATAATCAGAAGCGGGACCTGGAGATCCATACCGACTCCCACGCATTCAACGATGACTTTCTTGTGATCGTGATAACCTTTTACGCTAGTAATTTAATCCCTTTGTCTCATGATATATTACATGTCCGAGATTAGATCATCGGTATCTCCATACCTAGTTTGATCTCGTTACTGACATGTACACTTTTCTTGTTCCCGTGATATAACATTCCAGTGATCAAATCACTTGCTTGCAAGCTAATCAATGTGATATCACCGAGAGGGCCAAGAGTATATCTATCCGTCATCAGGATGAACAAATTACACTCTTGATCCATGGGCCTCAACATAACACTTTAGTAGTAATGAACCCATCTTTATAATCACCCTGTTACGGTGTGACGTTTGATGGTATCAAGATACTTTTCTAGTGTTAGTGATTGACATGATCGCATGGTCTAAGGATTAGGATTACTTCGTATGATGTTATAGCAATATAAACTCAATGACTTTGATCGTAATGCTATACTTCGGACGAATGTTCATCACACCATTCCAATAATGTTGTGACCTCGTTATTAACAACATCCAATGTCCATGATCAGGAAACCTTGATCATCTTGCTAATCAATGAGCTAGTTTATAAGAGAGGCATAACTAGGAACTTTCTGTTTTTTTATTAAACACACATATATTAATGTTTCCGTATTAATATAATTATAGCATGAAAAATAAACATCTATTATATACTTGAAATACACATAATAACCACTTTATTATTACCTCTCGGGGCATATTCCCTTCAGTATCCCACTTTCAATAGAGACAATAATCTAGTTACATAGTGATAAATCTAACACCCATGGAGTTTGATGGCGATGTCTCAACGTGGAGCGCTTTGTTGGGAAACCCCAAGAGCAAGGTGTGATGCAGCACATCAACAAATTTCCCTCTGTAAGAAACCGAGGTTATCGAACCAGTAGGAGGAAGGAAACGTTTTAAAGGTGTTGCAAGCAACGTGGAAACCTGCACAACACAAACTCAACAGTTTGCCCCAACGAATCAGTCAGTTGTCAAGCTCACCAGTTTGCTGTAACAAAGGATTTACTGTATGATGTGGAAGGTGATGATGTTTTGCACCAAGTAAACAGTAACAGTGAAAGATGTATCAATGGTAAAGATTGGACCGGGGTCCATAGTTCACTAGAGGTGCTCTCCTTAGATAAAAAAAACATGGCATGAAGGGTAAACAAATTACAGCAGGGCAAATGACAGGACTGAGCAAGGCAAAACAATGCAATACTAGACAAAAAGATCCTATGATATTCGATTGGGCAATACAACAATATACATAGACCGCCATCCAACTGCATCTATGACTAGAAGTCCACCTTCAGGTTATCATCCGAACCCCCTCCAGTATTAAGTTGCAAGCAAAAGACAACTTCTTTAAGCAAAGTGTGTAAGGTAAACAATCCACTTGTTCCATGAACAACAGACCGTTGTTTTCTCCCTAATGGCAACAACACATCTACCATCGAAGAGATTTCTGTCACTTCTCTTGAAAAGTAGAGGCATGAACCTACTATCGAGCATAAATACCCCCTCTTGGAGTCACTAGCAACTACTTGGCCAAGATAGCTACTAACAACGGAGAGCATACAAGATCACAAACAACACAGACATGATAGAATCAATAAGACAAAACCATTAATCAATCTAACATAGTAATCTCAATATCCATTGGATCCCCGCAAACACAACATGCATGATTACATATAGATTAGATCTTGATCATGAACGGAGGTCACAAGATCTATACATGAAAGCACAAGGAGGAGATACAACCATCTAGCTACTACATGGACCCATAGTCCAAGGTGGAACTACTCACGCTTCATACTGGAGGCTAGCATGATGAAGAAGAAGGCCTCCGGGATGATCTCCCCTCCGGCAGGGTGCCGGAAAGAACTTTAGATCCCCCCGATGTAGGGACTATGGTGGCGGTGGCTACAGACAGTTTCGTGGAATATTGATCGGGTGTTTAGGGTTTTGGCATCGGGGGGACTTTATAGGAGAAGAGGCGAGGCAGAGGGGCCACTAGGGCGGATGCACCCCCCAGGCACGCCTGGCCCTAGGCCGCGCCGCTAGGGGGTGTGGCCCCCAGGTGAGCCTCCTCCGTCTCGTATTATGGCTTCGTGTTGCCCACGGTAAAATATTGACTTTGGCTTTTGTCCCGTCCAATTCCGAGAATATTGTTTTTCTGCCTTTCTGGAACCAAAAACAGAAGAAAACAAGCAACTGGCACCGTGGCAACTTGTTAATAGGTTAGTTCCAAAAAACATATAAAAACACCTCAAAGTGTAGACAAAGCAAAGCAAAGTAGATACTAAACAAGCATGGAACATAAAAAATTATAGATACGTTTCCGACATATCAAGCATCCCCAAGTTTAACTCCTGCTCGTTCTCGAGTAGGTAAGTGATAAAAGAATAATTTTTGAGGTGTCATGCACCATCAAAACCAAGATCAAACCATTTACAAGCATTGAAAGCTGGGATCAAAGAACTCTAAACATGTGCATGAAAGATGGAGTTCTAACAGTAAGACAAAGTAACTATGCATGCAACATGAAAGGCTACAAACAAAGATCATGAATAGCATGCATTGAAAAAAGTTTGTTTGTTTCACATACAGAATACATGGCATAGTGGCATTCAACTTGTACCTCGTAGAGTAGCAAATAGATGCATAGGACACCTTCAAAGTTCATAAGAGTGACTAGACACAAATAGCACAAGAACAAGCAATATCAACAATATGCATCAATCAATAAGTTTTGGGACGCTGCACATAAAACTAAGAATGGCAAATATTCTCTCTTAATGGTGCCTAAAGGTAGAAGGTGGAGACTCAATATAATAGTGAAAGAAAGGCCCTTCATAAAGGGAAGCAGGGATTTCAAGTTTTAAAAAGAGCTTCCAAAAATTATGGTACTTGTTAGCTTTCAGCCCTCATTGCAGCTATCATAAGCATCTTGAAGTGGTTAAGGTTAAAGTAAACAAACTATGGAGTATATGCTTCACAAAGTATAAGTTGGCAATCTCATGTCCCTTGAATATGAAGGCCACACCTCATGCTACTCAACTTTGGTCACCTGTAAGTTCTTGTCATAGTAAGTATATGTGTATCATAGAGAACCGCCAATGGGGTACCCCTTGCACATGGTACATGAGCTATCCCATAACCAAAATGACAAGGCAAGTAGACAATGAGCATATTAGTGATCTTTTTATTTACTATTTGCATAGATTTTTTATTGAGGATGCTTCACAGAATGGTCATTATGGTGATGCTGCAAGTTTCCACCATGATTAGGCATGGCTTAGGCTAGCGGCCCAGGCGTTTCTCTAACACAAAATACATAACTCCATGGACTTACAAGCTCCCTCTTTATTTCACACCGGTGACATTCATAGACAAAAGAGCATGATATCAATGGTGTACAAAGTACAAGTGCAATGGTGAAAACGTTCCCCATGACAGCATGGTTCTGCTAATTCCAACGTATAAGTGCAAGCATATACAACATAGACGACACAATTGTTGGGGATATACTATATGGGTATCCTCATAGCATGTCTCCTATCCGGATAACCCGGGTGGCCCACAGTTGGTAGCATGGCCCATGCCTGCTTGGCGGCCTAGTTAGATGGATCCAGAAGGGAGGCCTATGATAAAGGAAGGCTATGGAGGAGTCACCGGCGTACCCAGAGCCTTGGAGTGCAAGACACGTTAGACTGATTGTATACTGTGTAGGACTCTATAACCTATCCGGCTAGGACTTTCCCTGTAACCCTAGGACCCGGCGACTATATAAGTCAGGCCTATGGGATCCTTTAGGGCACAAGTAACAACGCAAGACATAACTCATACCTTGCACAGCGAACCAATCCCTGTAACCCGGCATATTTCCATTATAGTGATTTATAGCAGGAGTAGGATTCCGCCACCGTCGTGGGTTCTGAACCTGGGTAAGCTGTGTTACCTCGTACCCGTCAACCATCCGCCTTCACCCACGTCTCTAAACATGCACTGTGAGGACCCCCTCCATGCCGTACTCGTTAGCAATACCACGACAGTTGGGGCCCACCGTGGTAAGAGCGAGGCATCACAGGAGGGTAACAGCAAGAAGGCTAACCCACTGCCACCTCCGCCTCCATCACCCCCTAGCAGCCACCATGGCGAAGGAGGCCCGCATCGTTCACGCAGCCCATCCCCTGATGGCAAGAATAAGAAAAGAAGCCCGGAGCCATATGACGCACGTTCACGTCTGGACAAAATCCATGAGGCCCGGGAAGGACCATACCTGGGCCATGTTGCTTTGGACCTGTGATACGGTCTGCAACCTATCCCAAAGGTTTCCGGATTGACAAGACACCACCAAACCTGCTACATGGTTGCAGGATTACGACAATGCGGTGGAGATCACCGGGGGTAACCCCAACGTTGCCGTCAAGTACCTCCCTTTGATGCTGGCGGGCATGGCCCGACAATGGATCGATGACTTGCCGGAGAAATCCATCTGCAATTGGTTGGACATGCAAGAAGTTTTCACCAAGAACTTCGAGGGTACGTACAAACGTCCTTGTACTGTTGGCGATCTATAGCGGTGCATGCAGGAGAAAGACAAGACATATCGCGCCTACCTCTCCCGCTGGCTGGACATGAAGAATTCCTGCGCAGGAGTGCACGCCCAGACCGCCATGGTCGCCTTCATCGATGGGTTGGAAAGGGGCACGCTGCTCTGACATAAGTTGAAGCGCCTGCAGGACAATCACCAGCTAGATCTCAACCAGATGATCCAGCTGGCTAGTGAGTTCACGACTGCCGACGACGATGCTCGCGGATCCCTGCCGGCAACATATGTTCCAACTCAAGCTCGGAGGAACAGAAGCACCAATCAGAAGAGCTCGCCAGAAGAAAATCAAACCTCCGACATGGTCGCTATGACTTTTGCAGGATGAGGTGATGGCGGACAGCGTGGCCGAGGACGGGGGGCTGGTCGTGGGCAGCAGCGAGGTAGTTAAACTACCTCAGCAGCGCTCCGCGTTCCCCAAACCTACGAAGAGTACCGCAATATGCTGTGCCTCGTACACCTCGACGCCAACGACAAAGCCACTCACACCAATCGCCATTGCAAGTTCGTCAACGATCTCAAGGAGGACCCGGAGTCTGGCTACAAGCAAAGTCGGAACAATAGACCGCGAGGCAAGGGCAAGGGGAAGAAGAAGGACGAGGAGTCCAAGGATTCAAGTGATATGGATGAGGATGTTGACCCCAAGCACGCCGCCAAGAGCGATGGCAAGGGCAAGAACCCCTTCGAGAAGAAGGCGGCCGTCTTCCACACTTTCCTTGGCACCCCCACTGTCCGACAACAGAAAACCTCTATGAGGATACTGATGGCTACTCTACCCCTAGTTCCCCAGTACATGTGCTGGTCGGAGATTCCAATCACTTGGGATAGGAAGGATCGCTCAGACCTCATCCCTACGGAGAAGCAGTATGCCATGGTCATCAACCCCCTGATTGACGGCAATGAGTTCACCAAATGTATGGTGGATAGTGGAAGCAGCATCAACATCATGTACCTGGATACACTGCACAAGATGAACTTGACGGGGGCAAACCTAAGGCAGACTAGCACCATCTTCCATGGCATAGTTCCTGGTCGGGAGGCTCGGTCCCTTGGGTGCATCACACTTCAGGTCGCTTTTGGCGATGCCAATAATTACCGCCAAGAGCGCATGGTATTTGAGGTGGTCCCCTTCAAGAGCGTGTACCACGTCATATTCGGACGCGACATCTTCCACGCCTTCATGGCTAAGCCATGCTTCGTATACAACAAGCTCAAGATACTCGAACCAAACGGTGTCATCACCGTATCCGGAAGCTTTACCAAGGCAAGGGACTGCGAGATTGGAGAAGCAGCCTTTGCGGAAGCTGTCCTCTACATCGAAGAATTCAAGGAGATCTAGAGCAAGGTCGATGCCTCGGAGATGCCGGCATCGAAGAAGCAGATTTCTGACTCTGCCCCAACATTCAAGGCCGCTATCGAGGCCAAGTCGGTGGAACTTGTGGTAGGCGATGCCTCCGACCACCGCCATTGGGATGAACCTGGACCATAAATAGGAAAGTGCACTCGTCGAGTTCCTCCGTGAGAATAGGAACATCTTTGCCTGGCAACCTGCCGACATGAAAGGTGTACCCAGGGAACTTGCCGAGCATTGAATATTGATCCAAAATGTAAACCAGTGAAACAACCTCTACGACGCTTCGGAGACGAGAAGAGACGCGCCATTGGCAAAGAGATAGCTAGGTTACTTAAGGCTAGTTTTATCCGAGAAGTCCTTCACACCCGATGGTGGCCAATCATGTACTTGTCCCCAAAAAGGGAACCAAAGAATTAAGAATGTGCGTTGATTACACCGGCTTGAACAAAGCATGTCCCAAAGATCTGTTTGCTTTGCCTTGCATTGACCAAGTCATTGACTCGACAGCTGGCTCAGAGATTTTGCGTTTTCTCGATGCATACTCAAGATACCACCAGATTAAGATGAGGAAGTCAGACCAATTGGCCACTTCGTTCACTACTCCCTATGACACGTTTTGCTATGTCACGATGCCCTTTTGGCTGAAAAACGCAGGTACTACATACCAGCGGACAATGCAGCGTTGCCTACATGATCAAATTGGTCGGAACGTTCATGCCTATGTGGACGATATAGCGGTGATGTCTAAAAAGTAAAATGACTTAATCTCCGACTTAAAAGAAACCTTCGATAATCTTCGAAAATACAACAAGATGCTTAACCCTAAGAAGTGTGTCTTCGGGTTCCAGCCGGCAAATTTTTGGGGTTCATCGTTTCCCAACATAGAATCGAGGTCAACCCAGAGAAAATCAAGGACATCCTAAACATAAACCGTGTGACATGCCTGAAGGACATACAATGGCTAACAAGCTGCATTGCAGTAGTTAGTCGGTGTTGGAGATATGCCCTAGAGGCAATCATAAAAATGGTTATTATTATATCTTTGTGTTTATGATAAATGTTTACATTCATGCTACAATAGTATTAACTGGAAACATTAATACTTGTGTGATTTGTAAACTAAATTAGAGTACCTAGTAAAGCCTCTTTGTAATACTAGCTTGTTTGGTTAATAGATGATCGTGGTTTCCCGATCATGAACATTGAGATGTTATTAACGACAATATCATATCATTAGGAGAATTGTGTGATGGACATACTCCTATAGATAAGCGTAGCATAAAGATCAAGTCATTTCAATAGTTCGTTTGCTATAAGCTTTTTGATACATAGTAACCTAATTCCTTCGACCATGAGATCATGCTAATCACCATCACCGGAAGGATGCTTTGATGACATCAAACACCACACCGTAACTGGGTGGCTATAAAGGTGGCATTGAGTGTTCGGAAAGTATGTGTTGAGGCACATGGATCAAGAGTGGGATTTGTCCATCCATATGACGGATAGTTATACTCTGGGCCCTCTCGGTGGAATGTCATCCAATTAGCTTGCAAGCATGTGACTGGCTCACAAGGGATCACATATCACGAGAACGAGAAAAGAGTACTTATCAGTGACGAGGTTGAACTAGGTATGCAGAGATACCGACGGTAAAACCTCGGATAAGTAAACTATCGCGAGACAAATGGAAATTGGTATCGTATGTATGTGGTTCATTCGATCGCAAAGTAATCGTAGAAATATGTGGGAGCCATATGAATTTCCAGATTCATCTATTGGTTATTGATCGGAGAAGTGTCTCGGTCATGTCCGCATAATTCACGAACCGTAGGGAGACACACTTAAGGATTCGATGTTGTTTAGTAGATATGGAATGTAAGTAGGTATTCCGAATGTTGTTCGGAGTCTCGGATGGGATCCGGGATATCACGAGGAGATCCGGAATGGTCCGGATAATAAGATTCATATAAGGAAAGTCCGATTTTGGAGTTCGGGAATGATTTTGATGTTTTCATCGGAGAGGTTCTAGAAGGGTATAGAAGGTTCACCGGACCAGAAGGGGAATGGTTCATGAATGTGTCATGGGTAAGTGGAATGATTGGACCATGTCCTAGGTCACTTGGTTGGGCGTTGGCGAGAGAGAAATAAAGCTCTAAATTGAAAGTCAAAAGGCAAGTTTGAAAAGTCAAACTGGAACAATGGTTTCCTAGTGGAAGAAGGAAAGAGTCCTTCTTTCTCTCCAACTTGGGTTTGGGGAAGGATTCAAACTCCCCTCTCTCAAGCTGCCTTCCTTCTCATAAATAGAGGGGAGGGGCTTCCCCAAGAGGCTACAACCAGCCCTCCCCACCGTGCGCCGCCGCCACCGCACGCCGCCGCCTTGCGCCGCTGTCGGCCCGTCGCTGTCGCCCTATCCGCCGCCACCTCCTCCTCCTCCTCCTGTCCGGCCTTCTAAACCTAGATCGCCAGAAATCCTAGAGCCACCATAACTCGCACCGGCTTAGGCGAAGCCCTGCAGGATCTTCCCTCTACTTCTGACACCACGACGTCGTGCCATCAGAATCTCGAGGGGAGAACTACAACCTTCGCTGCCTGCTGGAACAAGGGATAGGAAGGTCTTCATCGAGTACCGAACGTGTGACCGACTGCGGAAGCTGTAACATCCCAGTATTTAGCACCTAGAAATAGAGAGGACACAGGTTTGTGCATTGCATTCATGCATAAGAAAATCTAGGGAATTTTCGCGCAAAACTAAAAGAGCTATGGAGGGATCGGGATCTCTCTTGTACTGAAGGAAACTTTAGAGCAAGTGCGATAGATTTTGACATGACCTTGGTAGAATTATTTGTTTTAGGGAAAAAATTGTTCAAACATGTATTTGAATTTCAAATGTGAAATTCAAATGAATTTATAAAAATTCACAAATAAGAATTGGAAATATTTAATAACTAGAAATAAAATGATTACATAAATAATATAACAAGGATTCTTTGTTAATATACATATTTATGCCTATAGTATTGTTTTACAATAGATAAATAAAAGAATTCTTTATATAAGACATTGTCTTTACAATTAGAAAACAAATAAGTAGGAAAAAGAAATACAATTGAAATAAATAACAACATTCTTTATTACAACAATTTATATGACATTGTCCTTACAAAAGAATTGTAAAATAAATAAAAAATGAAATAAGTAAACTTTATTGAATTGAATACAATAATACAATGTTTTTACAACATATAAAACAGAAAAATAAACTACAATATTTATTACAAAGGAATTCCTAAGCTACTGTTTTCTGATGTCCTTCAATAGATGACATTTTCTTCTTCTTGATCATGCTTAAGTATCTGTTTTTATCATTTTGTTTAGATAATGAGGTTGGAGAGAGAGAGAGAGAGCTCTCAGACTGGGTAGAAGTGCTACTCCAGCATCATCCTAGAGCTAAGATAAAGCCAAGTGAAAGAATCTGTATTTCAGCCACTAAACTAGCTTCAGCCTTTTTGCATCATGGGCTAAATTTATTTTGACACCAACATCAACTACATCACTATAGATGTTCCCAGCAGCAAGTCATGCTACCTAGGCTACCATTGTGCACTCTCCAAGATTGGAGGTACCAAAGTAGCAGCACAGGACAGCAGAAGCCACCAGAACAATTTTCCTGTATTAGCTAGATCTCAAGTTATTCAAGCCAATGATTTTATCATTTTCCTAGACAAGTAGTCTAGGAATCATCTATAAGGGCAATCTTATCTGTTCTTATCAAATTTAAGCCTCAGACCATGCATCATTGGCATTTAAATTATAAATCTTAGTCAGTCAATCTAAATGGCAGATCAAGTTATCTCATTGTGTCACTGAAACAAAAGTTTAGTATACCAAGGTATGGAATGCCAACTATTTAAGCCACATCATTAAATTGTTCACAAGGTAGGAAACCACTTAGAATCATTTTCCTAGCTAAATAGCTAGAAATCATACTATATCCAACAATTGACCTCCTATCACATACCTTAAATCACCATTGTGTTCACTCCTAATGGGAGGCATCACAGTAGCAATCCTAAGGCAATAAAAGTTACTGTACTGCTGACAACTGTAAGGGAATTGCTAAGCAAGGTCACAATAGGATACATGAGCAACAATTTAAGCAATCATTACAGTTTTCCTGATCATCTGCTACTAAGCAGTACATAAGTTCATATAATTTTCCTAGTGGTAACCCAGGAATCAAAATCATAAATTAGATTCACTGTCCATATGCATAAGAATGTTATATCTATTCAAGCCATTAAGTTAACATTGCAGCTAAGCTCTAGGACAGTTCTTTTGAATCAAAAAAATTGTGAACTGTCCAAATAGACAGTTACAGAATGTAGTAAACTAAGTTTATTCCACAGTAGCCAATATCTTATAGGAATATTCTATTAATAGATTGATTCCATAACTCTAATGAGAGATGCATTAACAGCCATCAAAATAATCTGGGTAAACTAGCCATTTGAGCAAACAGGTCAAAAGAAATATATGGGATGAATAATCCCAAACAAAACCATCACTTACTATACCAACTGGTCTAGTATTGAGAGTGGTTGATTGTTTACTGCATCCCAATCAGTCAGAGAAAACATTTCTCTAACTGAAAATCATCACAACGCATAGACATTAATCCTCACCATAGTAAACCAGCTCTAACCACAATCATTTGACATTAGGGAATCATTATTGACCCCTTTAAAGGATCTTACAGATCAAATAAGTAGAGGCATGTCAACCACATAAAGCTATAGAATATATTGCCAAGGTTCCAGAAATTTCACTAGAAGAGGGTAAGAGTAGAAGATGTAGAGAGGGGAGAAGGAGTGCCTACCTGGGACGAATCTAAGCTCGCTGATGAAGTAGCAGTTGTGGAGACGGCAGAGAGATGAAGCTCATCACGGCGGCATAGCCACACGAGGGGAGATATGGTGCTGCACTGCCTTAGCCCACACCACCAGCAAGTCCCAACATCCAAACGCCCTCTCCATATCGCCGGGGTTGCCGAGAACCTCGTCGTCCCGACGGAGTAATGGAAAAATGGGGAATTAGGGTTTGGGGCTGGTGGTGGGCACGTAGGAGCATAATACACAAATCGAATTGGAGGGCTAGGTTCATCCGGGGAAGGTGGAGCTCCGGCAGCCAACGGAGGCGGCCGCAGCTGTCTGCCTCACTGGAATCAAGCCGGCGGTGGCAGCGTCCAGGAACGCGAGGAGAGAGGAGAGAGGAGGAGAGGCTTCGAGGGGATAATGTGAGTGTGGGCTGGGTCGGTTTGACTGATCCAGTACCCCCTCTGCTGGGCCAATTTAGCCCAATGTTGGGTACTAAGCCCATTTCAAAATAAAATAAGAAGTGAAATAAAAGAAAAATAAATAAGTTACCAAAATAACCTTTAAACATTTCTAGCTATAGAAAATTATAGAAAAATCATAAAAATATATTTAATATATTAGAACTATCACAAAAATAATATCCACCTAAGAAAAATATAACTTTACTTATTTAAGTTAATAAAATGCAAATAAAGATTAAACACTATTAAATCTTAAATGAAATTTCATTAAATAAGGAAAAATCCTAAAAATAAATAAAAATCATTCTTGTTTATAAAAATAACTTTACTATTTTATAAAAATACTAACTTAGAGTTTTTACATATAAAATATAAATCAAACATTGAAAGACACTTAATTCTTTGAAGAATTTTATAAAAATAAAGGTAAGACTTAAAAATAAATAAAATTCATTTTTAAGATGTTTAATAAGTATATTCTACTAGAAAAATACCATGTATATTATTCAAAAACATTTTAAGATAAATAAAACTCATTACTTATTTTAATCAAATGAAATAACCACTTTGTTAATTCTTAAAATTATTTCTTAAGTAAGAAATAATCCCATTTTCTTATAAAACACTAAAACCTTTAAAGTTTGATTACTAAGTATAAATCCATAATTAAAATAAAACTTAAATATAACTATTAGACTTTAAATGTTTTTAAATCTTAAACTCCTTTTAAATGAATATTATATATCATTCATGTATAAGGGGGTGAATAATATCCATTCCTCAACCACTCTTAAAGATGACTCTAAACTCAAATAAATTTATAAGATCATCTAATTATGCCATTAATAAGTTGCATATTGTTAAATTTATCTTTCACTTAAATTAAAAAGTGATCATCCTTAATCATATTTGCCAAAACCCTAAAACTAGATGATATTCTAAAACTCATTAGATCTTAAAATTCACTTATATTTTTATAGTTAACTTTGGTCTAAACAATCATAAACATCTCATTTGAGGTTTATTCATGTTTTTAAAGTTAACTTTGGTCACTTGTACCATTAATTAAAATATGATAACTTAACACCATTCATAACCATCACCAACCCTAATGTAAAACCTAATAAACCTTAAGACTAATTAACCTTAACTAAATACTAGTTTCTTCAAATGTTATTCTTTTTTCCACTTCACACAAACAAGTCTATATTAGTTCCTTCAGCTCTTAAGAACTCAACTCAAGGACTTTTTATCCCAATCACCAGATAACAATTAATCATAATCACATCATTCTATTAGTATTTGTATATTTTGGTTTGTTAACACTTAAGTTCCTTATCAATGATCGCTTATGAAATAAACTTAAAACTAAACCCAATCTTTAAGACGATACCTAAGAACAACTTATTCAAAATACTAAGGGTTTCATTTGGGAATTATAAAATTGCATAGCATTATTTATGCATAATGGCATCTTGCTTCTTTAAACATTAGTCCTTACCGGACCAATAATGATGATTTCAGATATTGGATCTTCTATTATCTTGAAGACCGTGAGTGCATAATCTTGCAATCGCAAAAGGCAAGTTCACACTTGCTCATGTCCTTTGATTATTTTCTGTAAAGTATTTTGCAAATCTAGTGTTGTCATCACCTGCATTTGAAAAATATCAGAAAACACTATTTTCATAATAATATGATTATAGGTTATTTACCATGAGATAATAATCTACTATGAAAGTTCCGGTGGTAAAGGAACACATTATCTAGGACTTAACAACCAATGTCCCCAGTGATTCTTGCGCCGTATATTACGCGTTAACCATGAGATTTGGAATGGGACGGAGAAGTCAGCTGGATCGGATCCCTTTCGCATGCATTGGACACTGTTCTGGGCATTTGTAAGTTGCAGATCGTGGTTATATCCGTTTTATACGGGGGAAGTCTACCGTGGATCTGGGCTTACAAAAGACAGATATCTAGTGTTAATGGTTGTTGTGTGTATCCAATTAAGGTATAGCCGTTTTATACGGGGAAAAGTCTACCTTGAGTTTGGTCATCCAACAATTGTGGTGTATGCGGGGTCGTGGAGAAGGACAGTGATTGGCTTGGATCTTAGTCTGGGCCTCATACCAAGGAAGTGTGAACGAGCCTATAACTCGGATGTGCAACAAAGCTAAGATCTCTCATGGGTAAAGTAACGCACCTCTGCAGAGTGTAAGAACTGTAACTTGTTACTCCCTGTTCCGGAAAGGAACTGCGAACGCTGCGGGAAAGGAACTCCATGAAAGTTCTGGTAAACCCGTGAAGGCTGATGGACATAGCGTTTCAGAATAAAATCAACCTTTGAAGAAATGTTTACGAAAACTTGCATTTCCTATGACCTATGGTCTGTGGCTGTAGATAGTGCATCAAACACTCCTCTTTAGTGAATTTGTTGAGTATGCTCGTACTCAACGTATCTTCTTAACCCTTGCTAGATCTTGGAGAAACCAATGACGTTTCCAGGAAATAAGTCACTTGAATAGTTGAATATATCTAAGGGAGATCAATGGAGTCGAAGACCTTACCAGAATCTATCGAAGACAAGCCGAGGCGTAGAATAGAAATAAAACTCCTAGAATCTAGAACCTACTTCTGTAGAATAATACTATAGTAGTACTTTCAAGCCTTACACATATATTAATAGTAGTACTTCTAAAGTAACTCCAAGTGGATCTTTCTGGTTCGTTCTGTATAATATTCCTCACTGTCCGAGGAAGGTCTCTGGATCTTTTGTAATATGCTATATGTAATATAAAGTGTTGTCTTGGACCCGCGATGTTTCTGCTATACCACTCTGAGGAATATAATACGTATGGAACGGTGTTCCATTGGTATTATATCAACGACTATAGTGTACTACACCATGAAGTGGTATGCTGGGTCACCGCAGTTGGTATCAGAGCATATGCTTTGACCTTAGGTTGGAAACCTAGTAAATGGGTAGAACCTGTAGGTTGGATAGTGACTTTAGGAAGCCATCTTATCTACACTATATTTCCTTATACATGTGATGGATATTCACTTGAGAATAACCTTGTCACACCTTATTAAAGTTCTTAGATTATTTTTTTTCTTATTAATAAATACTTATCTACTATTTAATTTAGGAAGTACCTATCTAGTATTTCGTATGTAGACAATATATCTTCTACTAGACTATTCTATACTATAACTAAACCAGAGTAGTATATCACCAAGTCAGAGTACCTCATAAGGGATTAGTTAATCATACTAAGAGAATCCATGAAATGAAGTAAAACTTTGTTATTATCTTTATACTGGTGGTAAATACCAGTGGAGTATGCCCCAAAACCTTAAACAACATGTTATTGTAGGGGAAGTAACTAATGTTTTGTTCAACTAAAAGCTATTATATGAAGAATAGAAGCTTATATAGAGTAACAAATAGGGTTATGATTATCTAACCCCATGTAATATGCCAAATTTATAGTGGCATGAATGACAAGACAGTATTCTTGTAGTACAAGTAGATCCATATAGGTTATGAAACTAGTTAAAACTTGAGAATTATTCGTTGTTATAAAAAATGTGCTTAGGGAAGTTAAGATTAGAAACAAAGGGTAGAAATGTGAGGATGATGTTTAGTATGTAACTCCAAGGATAATTAAGTTATAACCAATTATAGAGTAATTTAACCAATTATCTCTAGAGTCGGATCAAATTTTACCAAAAGTTATCCCTTTGCAAATGGGCAAATGGTGTAATTTCAGAGGCCAAGAACATTATGAGCCATACAAATAGGTATATAATGGTAGAAGTCCATACACTAAATGTATAAAAATTGTAGTGTATAACATCAAAGCATAAGTACAAGAGATGTTTTACTCCAAGTACTGTTTCTACAGGCTTTTGATGTATGTTTGCTAGAGGTAATATTTGGATTTGTTGGATTTTATTGGACTTTATTGTGTGACTAGGTCTGTGCATGAAGTTTGAACTTTATGGGCATATGCATGATGTTTCATGGAGTCCTTACTTGATGTACATGTCTAGAAGGGAAAATGGGTACGCGTGAGGGAGAGGCAAATTATCACTTTAATGTTGGAAAGATGAAGGCTCATGAGATGTTGGTGATACAGCAAAAGGAGGCTAACCAGGTAATGCGGAATGAAGGATCAAATCAAAAGCAGTATCTAACTGAAGGGAATATGCCCTGAGAGGCAATAATAAAGTGTTTATTATGTATATTCCAAGTATATGATAGATGTTTATTTTGCATGCTATAATTGTATTAATACGGAAACGTTAATACATGTGTGTTTAATAAACAAACAGAAAGTTCCTAGTTATGCCTCTCTCATAAACTAGCTCGTTGATTAACAAGATGATCAAGGTTTCCTGATCATGGACATTGGATGTTGTTAATAACGGGATCACAACATTAGTGTAATGGTGTGATGAACTTTCATCCGAAGTATAGCATTACGATCAAAGTCATTGTGTTTATATTGCTATAACAACTTACGAAGTGATCCTAATCCTTAGACCATGAGATCATGTCAATCACTAACACCGGAAGAGCTTCTTGATAACATCAAACGTCACACCGTAACAGGGTGATTATAAAGATGGATTCAGAACTAATAAAGTGTTATGTTGAGGCTCATGGATCGAGAGTGGAATTTGTTCATCCCGATGACGGATAGATATACTCTGGGCCCTCTCGGTGATATCACATTGATTAGCTTGCAAGCAAGTGATTTGATCACTAGAATGTTATATCACAGGAATGAGAAAAGAGTGCATGTCGGTAACGAGATCAAACTAGGTATGGAGATACCGATGATCGAATCTCGGACATGTAATATATCGTGAAACAAAGGGGTTAAGATACTAGCGTAAAAGGTTCCGACGATCACAAGAAAGTCATCTTTGAATGTGTGGGAGTCGGTATGGGTCTCCAGATCCCGCTTCTGATTATTGATCCGAGAGGGGTCTTGATCATGTCCGCATTATTCACGAACCGTAGGGTGACACACTTAAGAGACACCGACATCCAATTGGAGGAAATGTTTCATGCCGAAAGAATGAACAAGCGCAGGAATTTATTTCACTAGATACCGAAACAGGTTTTCGGGTGAAATTGCATAAAGTGGTTATGCATGTGAAATAGAATTCTAGCAAGGGGTTATTTGTGAATGTTTGTCATTAAAGTAATTGACAAAATTCTGAATAAAATAAAAGAGTTTTATTTATTGAGAGTTTGCATTAAATTTGGTGGAAATTTAATGGGAATTTGAGTGGACTTTTGAGTGGAGGGAATTTAAAGGAGATTTGTGAGTGGAGTGTCCACCCACATGAAGAGGGGAGGGCAAGGGGGCAGCCCCATGCGCCGGCCACCCCCTTGGGGTTCCCCCCTCCTCCTATAAAAGGAGCCCCCCTCCTCACTTGTCTCTCACACCTCCTCGTGAAGGATCTCTCTCCCCCTCTAGAATTTATCCCCCATGGTCTCGGACTAGCGAGATACATGTTCCCGGTGGCTATTCGGCAAGAAAGAGTTGTGCTTCCGCTGCATCGCTGGAGCGAGGAGGCGGAGGTTGCTCGGTGCCTCGAACGTGTGTGCGAGCACGGATGCGCTGATGATTTGCAGCGCTAGGACTTCCTCTTGATCTTGAGATCGGCAAGAGATCGTCTACATCAACCACGAGTTGAACTCGTTAAGCTTTGTCGATCTTCAAGGGTATGTTCTCTACGGATATACATCCGCCCGTTGTTTGTATCTATAGATAGATCTTGGTATATAGTTCACATCGTAGGAAAATTTTTGTTTTCTATGCTGCGAACCCTACACTAACCACCAATGAAGAAGTTCTCCAGTATATAAGTAGTATGTAAGAAGGAAGAAAAGTTGAAACAGAGAGGCAGGACTAGTTCTATCAGGAGACATTAAAGGTTAGACAAGGGAAGCAATTCAAGGAATTACATCCAAGGGTTAAACTGGTGGAATTCTTAGAAACCAAACCCTGGAGTTTTTCTATGGTTGAAGAACCTATGGAGGCGAAAAATTGGTTAATGGATACATCCCGTAAGCTTAAAAGTGTGGGATGCAAGGATGAAGAAAAGGTACGTTATGCAACTTATCTATTGACCAGAACCGCAGCCATATGTTGGGAAAAGTCCAAGTTCGTGATTCCGGAAGGAGGTATCCATACATGGGCTGAGTTTAAAAACAAGTTTCGAGAAGAATTTGTTCATCAGAACAATGGTAAAAGGAAGGAGAATGAAGATTTAGAGAAAAAGAATCTTCCAGTTCTGAAACATGTACGAGAGTTTAACCGTTTATCCAAGTACTCCCTCCATTTCAAAATATAAGATGTTTTAGTTTTGTGAAGAAAATGAATCTAGACTTGTTTTAGTATATTCACTCAACTTTGGGATGAATCTACACACTAAAAGAAGTATAGATTCATTTTCTTCACAAACCTAAAACATCTTATATTTTGAAACGGAGGGAGTACATTAGTGAGAAAGTAAACAGGGAGGCGAAACGACAAAAGAAGTTCATGAAAGGACTACAAGCAATTATGAAGATGTAGCTCAGGATTGTGTGTGCAAAGGAGTTCCAGGAATTGGTGGATAGTGCACAGATATCAGGAGATGATGAGATTGTTGCACCTGAAGGAAAGAAAAATAGAATTCAAAAACAGGCCATAACAGGTCAGGTCCGAGGACATATGACAAAGAATTATCCGAATCCACTTATGACATACAAAACAGAGAAAATATGTCACAACTGTGGAATTCGAGGACACGCTTTGAAGGAGTGTCCAAAACCTAAGATAGTAATTTACCAATGTGGGGAACCAGGACACATGAAAAGGAACTGCTTAAAACCGCAGTTAACTCATGGGTGGACAACAGGAGTAATAGAACCAATAATGGGGTTATCATCTAATTAAAATATTCCGCCCAATCCAAATGGAGAAAGTAATGTAGGAGAATTTCAGGGGAAATGTAGGAAGTGTGGAGTTCTAGGACACAAGAAATCATGTTGTCTGGAACATCAGGAGGATTATGGAATATCAGTGGGAAGAGACACAACTTCCACCAAATCACCATCAAAGGAGGGTGTGGGTGAAGAAGGTACATCCTTAGGAAAGGGGAAGTATGAAACCAGAAATGAAGTCAATAACAACAACAATCACAACAAAGCAAGTGGTAAGTCAAAACAGTATTAATGATATAAGTTACCTTATACATGCATTTAAGGAATTAGAGATTTTGCACCACTATTTTCCAAGTATGTGGGTGTACCATCTGTTCCTCAAAAGACCGTTAGAAAATCCCAAGGGGGAGAGTGAATAATGAAGCATCAAAAGTTGAGATTCGGAGTAAGGTTTAGGGAAAGCCAAAACATTGTTAAAAAGTAAGTCATAATGACTAAGTATAACATAAATAGATGAATAATAGAGTCAAGCTATATTTAGCCAAAGTATAAACCAGAATCTTACCTTAAGGAGACTTTCTAAAAACTTAGACACTTCTTAAATAGATGTCCTAAACAGAAAACACTCAAGAGGATCTGATCAGGGCAAAAGTGCTAGATTCAAAAGAAGTTTATACATCAAATGGGATTAGAAGTTGGCTCATTTAAAATCAAAAGAGGATCCAAGGAAAAGCTTGAATGAAGATACAAAAATTATCTTCATCCTGGATTTAAAAGAGTCACCAGAATCTGAAGAAATAAATTTTATCTTCGGAAACGTAAGAGGGTGCGAACTTCGAGGACGAAGTTTATTTTAAGGGGCAGAGTCTGTAAGATCCCAGGATTTAGCACCTAGAAATAGAGAGGACACAGGTTTGTGCATTGCATTCATGCATAAGAAAATCTAGGGAATTTTCGCGCAAAACTAAAAGATCTATGGAGGGATCGGGATCTCTTTTGTACTGAAGGAAACTTCGGAGCAAGTGCGATAGATTTCGACATGACCTTTGTAGAATTCTTTGTTTCAGGGAAAAATTTGTTCAAACATGTATTTGAATTTCAAATGTGAAATTCAAATGAATTTATAAAAAATCACAAATAAGAATTGGAAATATTTAATAACTTGAAATAAAATGATTACATAAATAATATAACAAGGATTATTTATTAATATAAATATTTATGCATATAGTATTGTTTTACAATAGATAAATAAAAGAATTCTTTATATAAGACATTTCTTTACAATTAGAAAACAAATAAGTAGGAAAAAGAATTACAATTGAAATAAATAACAACATTCGTTATTACAACAATTTATATGACATTATCTATAAAAGAATTGTAAAATAAATAAAAAATGAAATAACTAAACTTTATTGAATTGAATACAATAATACAATGTTTCTACAACATATAAAACATAAAAATAAACTACAATATTTATTACAAAGGAATTCCTATACTACTATTTTCTGATGTCCTTCAATAGTTGACATTTTCTTCTTCTTGATCTTCATTTCCCAAAAACACAACAAAAAGAAAAAGAAAACAAAACAAAAGTAAAATAAAAGAAGGATTAGTAGTTAGTTTTGCTCTCAGAAGTGAACAGTGAAATGCACTATTAAAATACATCATTGAGCTAATCTGTAAGGGGCAAGTTTCACCAAGTTGAGCATCTGTTCTTATCCAGTGAGGGCCTCAGTACAACATCATAGGGTGGAGAGGGGAAAGTTTCACCATGGCAATAAAAATAATAAGATAAAGATTCCACAAATATCAAGTTTTCACTTGATCTCATCCACACCAGCAGGTCCCACTTGCAAGCAGCTTGCACATCAACATGCAAGTAGCTGCTGTCAACACCACAGCAAACCAGGAAACTAGATAAGAAGGAAACAGCCGTAGCCAACAAGTACCTGCCCACACTCCACAGCAAATCCACACAACACTACCATCAGAGTGTCATACCACACCATCACGAGCAACTGGTTGCTCCAAGGAGCCATCCAAGAGCTAGGAGGGGAGAAATTCACAGGGAAGGCAACACACCAGGAAGAACTGGTTAGCAGCTCACTACAGAGCACAAGCAAGATCATCAAGATCCACATCAGGAGGAGCAGGCAACAACTACATCACAGGAACAAAGTAGGCTAACTGATCAAGTTCTAGTACTGGCATAGAAACCTCAAGTCCAGCATCAGGTTACTACTCAACACCAAGATCATGCTTAAGTATCTGTTTTTATCATTTTGTTTAGATAATGAGGTTGGAGAGAGAGAGAGATCTTAGACTGGGTAGAAGTGCTACTCCAGGATCATCCTAGAGCTAAGATAAAGCCAAGTGAAAGAATCTGTATTTCAGCCACTAAACTAGCTTCAGCCTTTTTGCATCATGAGCTAAATTTCTTTTGACACCAACATCAACTACATCACTGTAGATGTTCCCAGCAGCAAGTCATGCTACCTGGGCTACCATTGTGCACTCTCCAAGATTTGAGGTACCACAGTAGCAGCCCAGGACAGCAGAAGCCACCAGAACAATTTTCCTATATTAGCTAGATCTCAAGTTATTCAAGCCAATGATTTTATCCTTTTCCTAGACAAGTAGTCTAGGAATCATCTATAAAGGCAATCTTATCTGTTCTTATCAAATTTAAGCCTCAGACCATGCATCATTGGCATTTAAATTATAAATCTTAGGCAGTCAATCCAAATGGCAGATCAAGTTATCTCATTGTGTCACTGAAACAAAAGTTTAGTATACCAAGGTATGGAATGCCAACTATTTAAGCCACATCATTAAATTGTTCACAAGGTAGGAAACCACTTAGAATCATTTTCCTAGCTAAATAGCTAGAAATCATACTATATCCAACAATTAAACTCCTATCACATACCTTAAATCACCATTGTGTTCACTCCTAATGGGAGGCATCACAGTAGCAATCCTAAGGCATTAAAAGTTACTGTACTGCTGACAACTGTAAGGGCATTGCTAAGCAAGGTCACAATAGGATACAGGAGCAACAATTTAAGCAATCATTATAGTTTTCCTGATCATCTGCTAGTAAGCAGTACATAAGTTCATATAATTTTCCTAGTAGTAACCTAGGAATCAAAATCATAAATTAGATTCACTGTCCATATGCATAAGAATGTTATATCTATTCAAGCCATTAAGTTAACATTGTAGCTGAGCCCTAGGACAGTTCTTTTGAATCAACAAAATTGTGAACTGTCCAAATAGACAGTTACAGAATGTAGTAAACTAAGTTTATTCCACATTAGCCAATATCTTATAGGGATATTCTATTAACAGATTGATTATATAACTCAAATGAGAGATGCATCAACAACCATCAAAATAATCTGGGTAAACTAGCCATTTGAGCAAACAGGTTCAAAAGAAATATTTGGGATGAATAATCCCAAACAAAACCATCACTTACTATACCAACTGATCTAGTATTGAGAGTGGTGGATTGTTTACTGCATCCCAATCAGTCAGAGAAAACATTTCTCTAGCTGAAAATCATCACAACACATAGACATTAATCCTCACCATAGTAAACCAGCTCTAACCACAATCATTTGACATTAGGGAATCAATATTGACCCCTTTAAAGGATCTTACAGATCAAATAAGTAGAGGCATGTCAACCACATAAAGCTATAGAAGATATTGCCAAGGTTCCAGAAATTTCACTAGAAGAGGGTAAGAGTAGAAGATGTAGAGAGGGGAGAAGGAGTGCCTACCTGGGACGAGTCTAAGCTCACCGATGAAGTAGCAGTTGTGGCGACGGTAGAGAGATGAAGCTCAGCACGGCGGCACAGCCACACGAGGTGAGCCATGGAGCTGCACTGCCTCAGCCCACACCACCAGCAAGTCCCAGCATCCAAACGCCCTCGCCATATCACTGGGGTTGCCGAGAACCTCGCCGCCCCGCCGGAGTAATGGAAAAATCTAATTAGGGTTTGGGGCTGGTGGTGGGCACGTAGGAGCATAATACACAAATCTAATTGGAGGGCTAGGTTCGTCTGGGGAAGGCGGAGCTCCGGCAGCCAACAGAGGCATCCGCAGCGGTCTGCCTCGCCGGAATCAAGCCGACGGTGGCAGCGCCCAGGAACGCGAGGAGAAAGGAGAGAGGAGGAGAGGCTTCGAGGGGATAAGGTGAGTGCGGGCTGGGTCGGTTTGACCGATCCAGTACCCCCTCTGCTGGGCCAATTTAGACCAATGTTGGGTACTAAGCCCATTTCAAAATAAAATAAGAAATGAAATAAAAGAAAAATAAATAAGTTACCAAAATAACCTTTAAACATTTCCAGCTATAGAAAATTATAGAAAAATCATAAAAATATATTTAATATATAGGAATTATCACAAAAATAATATCCACCTAAGAAAAAATATAACTTTACTTATTTAAGTTAATAAAATGCAAATAAAGATTAAACATTATTAAATCTTAAATGAAATTTCATTAAATAATGGAAAATCCTAAAAAAAATCATTTTTGTTTATAAAAATAACTTTACTATTTTATAAAAATACTAACTTAGAGTTTTTACAAATAAAATATAAATCAAACATTTAAAGACACTTAATTCTTTGAAGAATTTTATAAAAACAAAGGTAAGACTTAAAAATAAATAAAATTCATTTTTAAGATCTTTAATAAGTATATTCCACTAGAAAAATACCATATATATTATTGAAAAACATTTTAAGATAAATAAAACTCATTAATTATTTTAATCAAATGAAATAACCACTTTGTTAATTCTTAAAATTATTTCTTAAGTAAGAAATATTCCCATTTTCTTATAAAACACTAAAACCTTTGAAGTTTGATTACTATGTCTAAATCCATAATTAAAATAAAACTTAAATATAACTATTAGACTTTAAATGTTTTTAAATCTTAAATTCAAAATTAAAATCCTTTTAAATAAATATTATATATCATTCATGTATAAGGGGTGAATAATATCCATTCCTCAACCACTCTTAAAGATGACCCTAAACTCAAATAAATTTATAAGATCATCTAATTATGCTCCCATTAATAAGTTGCATATTGTTAAATTTATCTTTCACTTAAATTAAAAAGTGATCATCCTTAATCATATTTGCCAAAACCCTAAACCTAGATGATATTCTAAAACTCATTAGATCTTAAAATTCACTTATATTTTTATAGTTAACTTTGGTCTAAACAATCATAAACATCTCATTTGAGGTTTATTCATGTTTTTAAAGTTAACTTTGGTCACTTTTACCATCAATTAAAATATGATAACTTAACACCATTCATAACCATCACCAACTCTAATGTAAAACCTAATAAACCTTAAGACTAATTAACCTTAACTAAATACTAGTTTCTTCAAATATTATTCCGTTTGCCACTTCACACAAACAAGTCTATATTAGTTCCTTCAGCTCTTAAGAACTCAACTCAAGGACTTTTTATCCCAATCAGCAGATAACAATTAATCATAATCACATCATTCTATTAGTATTTGTATATTTTGGTTTGTTAACACTTAATTTCCTTATCAATGCCATTGCTTATGAAATAAACTTAAAACTAAACCCAATATTTAAGACGATACCTAAGAACAACTTATTCTAAATACTAAGGGTTTCACTTTGGGAATTATAAAATTGCATAGCATTATTTATGCATAATGGCATCTTTTTTCTTTAAACATTAGTCCTTACCGGACCAATGATGATGATTTCAGATATTGGATCTTCTATTATCTCGAAGACCGTGAGTGCATAATCTTGCAATCACAAAAGGCAAGTTCACACTTGCTCATGTCCTTTGATTATTTTCTGTAAAGTATTTTTCAAATCTAGTGTTGTCATCACCTGCATTTGAAAAAGATCAAAAAACACTATTTCCATAATAATATGATTATAAGTTATTTACCATGAGGTAATAATATACTATGAAAGTTCCGGTGGTAAGGAGGGCCGCGGGATCGAACCTTGGCTTGTTCTTGTAGTTGCTGCCATCGCGGCGTTGCCCTCCGTCGCGGCGGTAGCTCTTGGGCTCGCGCTGCGCGTGCCCGGCGTTGGCGACGAAGTCGACTCGCTCGTCACTGCGGCGCTTGCCAGTGAGGCGAGTGCCGCTGTAGCGTAGGTCGGTTCGACGTCCGCCGTCGTTGCCGCTCGTGCGGCGTTGCCCTCCTGACTCGTCGTCAGTTTCCTGGTTTGGATCTTCCTCGGCGTACCGTTTGGCGATCTCAAGGAGGTCGGGGATGTTGTCGAGTGTGCGGGAGTGTCGTTTGAGCTTGGCGACTAGAGGCTCGTAGCGGCACAAGGTCTTGAAGCAATGGATCGCGGTGTATGGGTGGATGCCGACCGCGTTGTACCAAAGCTCTTGCCACCGTTGGACCCAGTTGCGGGTCGACTCGTGGGGTCCCTGGACGCACCGTTCCAGGTCCTCAATAGTGGTGGCACGGGTGTAGGAGCACTCGAAGTGCCTGACGAAGGCGTCGCGCATTTCCTCCCAGGAATCGATACTGTCCTGGGGGAGAGTGTTGATCCACTGCCTGCACGTCCCCTCCATCATCAGGGGGAGGTAACGGGCGGCGAGTAGGTCAGTGTGACCCGCGATCCCCGTTGCCATGAGGTATGTGTCGAGCCAGACGGCGGGGTCGTACGAGGAGTCGTATTTTTCTATCTCCTTTGGCGCCTTGAAGTTTGGCGGGTACTTCTCGCCTCGGATCATTGGTCCGAAGCACTTGGGCCCGAGTCGACTGAGCGACCCCATGGGCTCGCCGTCGCGGCGATTAGTTAGGGTGTGCCGCAAGTCGTCGGGCTGGCGTGCGCACCAGTTTTGGTTGTTGATGATGTGGGTGCGGGCGTCGATGGGTTGCCCATTAGCGGCGACGAAGTTGGTCTCCGGCCTGGGGTCGTTGGTGGAGAGTGCCGCGTTCGTGGGTCGGTGTTGGAGCTGAAGTGGCTCTGGTGGCGGGCAATTGAGGGTGTTTGCCGCTGCTGGGCGGCCGCTGGAGGCCGCTCTGCTTCCCGAGGAACGCGAGTATACTCGACCTTGCGAGTCGGCGCCCGCTTTTTGCTGCTCGACGGCCTTCGCGAGCAGGGCCCTGACATATTGGATCTGTAGGGCGCCGTCGCCGGTGGCCATGATGCTGTCGGCTGCTGCTCGGCCTGCCACGAGGTTGTCCATCGGGGTAGAGAACAGTGGGAGGACGTTTGCGTCTCGCTCCCGTGAGGAGACTACTATCCGCGGCTGGTCCCTGGGAGGGGTGCGGTTGGGTGGAGGTAGGGCGCCCATCGCCGTTGATCCTGGCGGTGGCCGGGCGCTTCCTCCTGGTGGCGCGTTCTCGCAGATCGCGCGCTCAGCCACGCGGGCCGGGTCGTTTTCGTCGTCGAAGTTCAGGGCACGCCCTTGAACGGTGGGGTTCAGGCGTGACCTGATCCGCTGCTGGTGGTAGCGTGACAGCTCCTGCGCCGTCACCTGCTCGAGGCGAAATTTTTCGCGCTCGGCTTGCTCCTTGCGCACCGCCTCCGCCAGTTTCAGGCGGAGTTCCTCGACCTCCGTTGCCGTGGCGTTAGGAGGGATTGGGGTGGAGAACGGATCCTCCGGCGGATCGGCGCCGGTGGCCATGTAGGCCGCGGCGTGGCGACCGGTTCCATCGCGGAGGTCGGCGGAGTTCTCTGACCCGGAGTCGAATTCGAAGATCCGAGGATGGAGGGGTCCTCGAAGTCTCCCGCGTTGGAGACCTGGGCGATGGAGCCCGCGGACGAGGCCGCGGTGATGGATCCGGCGAGTGACGCCGGGGTCGCCGAGTCGGCGTCGTCGGTGAGGGCCGCGTCTTCTGTGGCTGCTGAATTCCTGGCCACGTTGCTGTGGGCCGAGTTGTACTCGGAGGCAAGGCGGTGGATCATGCGGATCTGGCTCTCGGAGAGCCGATCGCGTGGCGGCGACTCGCGGATGCGAGCCGAGTCCTCCGAGAAGATGACGTCGGTGAGGCCGACGAAGAGGCTGATCGTGCCGATTGGCAGGATCACGCTATGCGTGACGGGTCGCGCCGCCGGGACGTAGCTGCTCGGCAAGATTTGAAGCATCTCGCCGATCGCTATCATGCGGCCGGTGGCGACCGTCTCGTTGATGGGCAGATTGGATCTCGCCGCAGAACACCAGCCAGACCGGCCAGGCCCCACGGTGGGCGCCACTGTCGTGGGAATGGTCACGGCAGATGCTGCAATCGACAGCGAGTAGTAGAACGAGGGGCAAGGGCGGCCAGCCATCTGCGGTGCGAGATGAGGGCAAATACACAGGGTTTTACCCAGGTTCGGCCCCCCGGAGGGTAAAGACCTACTCCTGGTAGATTGTATTATGGAGGTGTTACAATGGGCGAGCTCGGTGGCTAGGCCGCGAGTCGCTTGGGTGTCTGAGGGAACGTATCTCCACTCACCCTTTAGGGAGGTTTATATAGGCTCACCTCCCCTAGGGTTTACATATCTCAACCCATTCGGTTACAGCTTTAATAGTCGTTTAACCCAGTCCGACTGGTCCTATCTACTCGCCTGGGCCTTCAGCTTCCAGTCGCTCGGTACCTTGCTGGGCTTCAATCCACTCGCCGTTCTGCAGGCCCACTCGCCAGCTCTCGGGCCAGTCGGAAACGCCTTGCTGGGTATACCCCAGTAGGCATATCCCCATCAGGGCCAGTCCCCTTGCAATAATAGCACTTGATATCAGACTTAGGTCCAACTCGGGGTTTCTTTTTAGGTATGGCAACCGGCTTGCCGCCCTTCTTTCCCTTTTGTTTATCCTTTCTGTATTTCTTGAAACCGGTGGTCTTATTGATCATCAACACTTGATGTTCCTTCTTGATCTCCACTTCTGCAGTTTTAAGCATTGACAGAAGCTCGGGGAGAGACTTCTTCATGCCTTGCATATTATAGTTCATCACGAAGCTCTTATAGCTAGGTGGCAGAGATTGGATAACACGATGTATACCTAAGTCAATGGGAATCGTTATTCCCAAGGACACAAGCTTATCGGCGTAACCCGACATCTTGAGTACATGCTCACTTATGGAGTTGTTATCTTCCATCATGCAGCTAAAGAACCTTTCTGAAGCATTATAACTCTCTACAACAGCATGGGTGTCGAAAATCATTTTCAACTCACCCATTGTATCAAAGGCATTGTCGTTTTTGAAACGATATCGAAGTTCTGGCTCTAGCCCATACAATATGCCGCAATGAACTAAGTTGTGGTCCTCCTAACGAGTCTGATAGACGTTCTTTTCCTCGTCAGGGGCATCATCAACTGGTGGGGGGCCTAGAGGCGCTTCTAGCACATATTGCTTTTGTGCAGCAGAGAGGAGAATCCTCAAATTCATGGCCTAGTTGGTAAAGTTTCTACCGTTCGTTGCAAGTTTCTCTTTCTCCATGAACACATTGAAATTAAAAGCAGGTGGTGCCATCTACAACAGAATTTGTAAATTTTAGACTAAGTTTATGATAGGTTTAGTTCAACTAATCCAAATTAAGAATGAACTCCCACTCAAAAATGACATCCCTCATGCCTTTTTGGTGATTACATGAACCAAATCTGCTACACCAAGTCTGATCATCACGTGAGTCGGTGTAGCTTCAAAGGCGAGCACCCATATGGGCATCATATCTTTCATATGACTCATGCTTAACCTTTCGGTCCGTGTTCCGAGGCCATGTCTGTACATGCTAGGCTCGCCAAGTAAGAACCTTAGTATTCGCGTGTGTAAATTGCTTACACCCGAAATATGATCGTGGATCCAAGAACAGCCGATCATCACGTGATGTCTTGAAGCTGCGAAACATAGATGCATACTTAAGGGAGAACACATTTTTTTATCTTGATATCTAAATGAGGGATCCTCTTATTATGCTAATAAAATGCCAAACAAGCAATATAAGATGCAACAAACATCTCATGTGAATAAGTGAAATGATATGGTTCTTGCACTTGATCTCCATCATGTGCATCGTGGTATGATCCTCATCATTCCTTTATGTGTAAGACCAAGGTCTATGGAACTTACACGTTATATGTGTTGTAAGAGTATCGACCTATACCTTTACTTACAACATCACCATATCATGACACTAGCCCAGCAACAATCTAAACTAGACGCTTCTAATTTATCCATTACAAGTTTTACGTGGCTTAGGGTTTTCGAAGATAGAACCGTTCTTACCTACGAACATGAACCACATTGTTGACAACTTGTTGCAAATTAGATATTGACTATAGTAGGAGAGACAGACACCCGCTAGTTACTTATGCAGTACTAGTTGCATGTCAAGCGTGGAACATGTCTCATTTGCGAGGACATGTAAAGTTTGTTTGGGCCGCTTCATCCCACTATGACACCAATATCCAAAGTACAACTAAGAAGCAATAACATGATCATCATCGCCCACGTATACATGTGTGTACTACCCATGCAAAGCATCTACGAATAGATCCGGCTCTGATACCACTGTTGGGTTCGCAGCATAGAAAACAAAAAAATTCCTACGATGGGAACAACTATGTACCAAGATCTATCTACTAGATACAAGCAACGGGCGGATATACATCCGTAGAGAACATACCCTTGAAGACCGACAAAGCTTAACAAGGTTGAACTCGTGGTTGATGTAGACGAACTCTTGCCGATCTCAAAGTCGAGAGAAGTCCTAGCACCGCAAATCAACGGCACATCCGTGCTCGCACACACGTCCGAGGCACCGAGCAACCTCTGCCTCCTCGCTCCAGCGATGCAGAGGAAGCAAAACTCTTTCTTGCCGAAAAGCCACCGGAAACATGTATCTCGCTAGTCTCAGACCATGGGGATAAACTAGAGGGGGAGAGACATCCTTCACGACGAGGTGTGAGTGAGAGAGAGAGGGAGGGGGCTCCTTTTATAGGAGGAGGGGGGACCCCAAGGGGGTGGCCAACGCATGGGGGCTGCCCCCTTGCCCTCCCTCCATTCATGTGGGTGAAAGCTCCACTCATAATTTGGCCCTTCAATTCTCCACTCAAAAATCCTACTCAAATTCCCATTAAATTTCCATCAAATTTAATGCAAACTCTCTTTAAATAAAACTCCTTTTATTTATTTCAATTACCTTAATGACAAACATTCACATATAACCCCTAGCTAGTATTTCATTTCACATGCAGAAACAGTTTCTGCAATTTCACCCGAAAAATAGTTTCGGTATCTAGTGAAATAAATTCCTGCGCTTTGTTATTCTTTTCAGCATGAAAATATTTGTTTCAAATAGTGTCGGTGCCTCTTAAGTGTGTCACCATACGGTTCGCGAATAATGCGGACATGATCGAGACCCCTCTCAGATCAATAATCATAAGCGGGACCTGGAGATCCATACCGACTCCCACACATTCAACAATGACTTTCTTATGATCGTGAGAACCTTTTACGCTAGTAACTTAATCCCTTTGTCTCGCGATATATTATATGTCCGAGATTTGATCATCGGTATCTCCATACCTAGTTTGATCTCGTTACTCACATGTACTCTTTTCTCATTCCCGTGATATAATATTCTAGTGATCAAATCACTTGCTTGCAAGCTAATCAATGTGATATCACCGAGAGGGTATATAGTATATCTATCCATCATCAGGATGAACAAATTCCACTCTCGATCCATGGGTCTCAACATAACACTTTAGTAGTACCGAACCCATCTTTATAACCACCCTATTACGATGTGACGTTTGATGTTATCAAGATACTTTTCAAGTGTTGGTGATTGACATGATCTCATGGTCTAAGGATTAGTATTACTTCGTATGATGTTATAGCAATATAAAATTAATGACTATGATCATAATGCTATACTTCAGATGAATGTTTATCACACCATTCCAATAATGTTGTGACCTCATTATTAACAACATTCAGTGTCCATGATCAAGAAACCTTGATCATCTTTCTAATCAACGAGCTAGTTCATAAGAGAGGCATAACTAGAAACTTTCTGTTTGTTTATTAAAGACACAAGTATTAACGTTTTCGTATTAATACAATTATAGCATAAAAATAAACATCTATCATATACTTGGAATACACATAATAACTACTTTATTATTGCCTCTCAAGACATATTCCCTTCACTCTCCAATCCTTCTCGATTTCTTTCGATGCCCCCCAACAAGACTGCCCCTGCTGCCCATCCCAGCTATCGTCGGCCTCCTCTGGGGCAGCGGGATGAGTGGGAATATTGGCACACGGGTCTGGCGCGGCGACGTTCGTCGGTGAGGCGTGGCGGCGCTTGCAGGTCGGGTGCGGCGGCGTTCGTCGGTGAGGCGTGACAGCACTTTGCAAGTCCGGCGCGATGGCGTTTGTCGATGAGGCGCAACAGCGGTTGCAGGTCCGGCGCGGCGGCGTTCGTCAATGAGGCGTGACAGCGCTTGCAGGTCCGACGCATCGGCGCTCGTCGGGAGGCGCGGCAGTGCCTTTAGGTCTGGCGCGGCGGCGTTCGTCGATGAGGCGCGACAGCGCTTGCAGGTCAGGCGCGGCGACGCTCATCGGGAGGCGCCGTGGTGCCTACAGGTCCGACGCAGCGCGACAGCGCTTGTTAGAGCTGCAAGCACAGATACGTGGCGTGCCACCGAGCTAGAAGTGGGCGCTGAGCCATGTTCGTGATATGGATAGGACGATGCATATGATCTTTTTTATCTGTATCTGGTGCGCCAAGGACGACAATTTGGCGCCCGGGCATCCGCTAGACCTGTCCCAAATATATTGTTCTCCGAGCAACCACTCCGTACCTGCACCCACGTTATTTTGTTGGTGAGGTAAGCTAACAAAATATTCTGGCCAGTTCATGCAAAATTGTAGTGACACCCATGATCTGGTTGGTAGGTCACGACCCGTAGTCGCCCTCAATTTCCCATATGGCTTTTACGACCATACTTGTACTGTCGTACAGGGACGCGGCTTGCCTGTGCCAAGACCATGCCCATGGCATTCATCGCGCGCTTCGGAAAATTCCGCGTTGCACTACTACAAGAGTCCAGTCATGGAGCTACGGCCTGGTAGTACGTCAGAAACCACGAGGGGTGTATGACCCATGAACAAGCAATGTGGTATAATAATGCAGCCATTTTCTTGATTATGGAGGCACAAGCTGTTCTTGATGGTGTTAAGTTTGCACAAGAGAGGCATTATCCAGTGGTGGAGATACATACTGATGCTATTCAGGTGATCAACCTGATGAAAGTTCCTGATGGTGGCAAATCTGAAATTGCCACGAAATCAAGGACTTGGTGGTTTTTTTGCTAGCATAACTTTTTTCTTTCTTCCTCGGCTTGCTAATGAGGCAACCCATGCTTATGCTAAGATGGCTAGTTTTGATGGAAGGGGGTGGCTGTGGGTTAACTACACACCGTCGTTCCTAGGATCCATCTTAGCTAGAGACTGTAATCCAACTGGTTGATGAAATGAAGCTCCTTAATTCACAAAAAAAACGTGTTGCGCTTCTCATCTCTGGCTGGATAACTAATTTCAGATAGGTAGAATATCTCTGCCCGGTAATACTCGCTCGTATGCACAACATCTCAAACAGGAAAAAATATATAAACACCATAGGAATTCACCTGTCCTCACTAGTGCAGACGGTGACCTTTAATACCGGTTCATAAGGCCCTCTAAAAGCGGTTGTAGAACCGCTGTTGAGGGTTCGGTGTTAGAGCCCCCCTTTTAACACCGGTTCTTATACGAACCGGTGTTAAAGGGTGGCGCACGTGGGGTTGTCGCAGCGCTCAGGCCCCCTCCCTTTAACACCGGTTCATAAGGTTCTGTGTCGCGGCAGGAAAAAGAGATAAATCTCTGCCGCCGCAGAGTTCTGCCGCGGCAGGAAAACGGCCTAAATCTCTGCCGCGGCAGAGTTCTGCCGTCGCCCCGTTCTGGGCGTATTTCTGCGGCACGGCAGGGATGGGGAGGGGGGAGGGGGAATCGATCGGGAGCGGTATATACACATACATCGTCGTAGGTACATACGAGTATATGAATAATTAAGCAACTATTATTATACACAAACATCGTCATTGTCAAGTACAAGACAAACACGTTCAAGCATCTAAAGAGTTTTTTGATATCTAAAGAGTTCTCCGCCAGGCGTGACGACCTCATCAAGTATGAACCCCGTCAATTCCTCTTGAATGGCTCGTATGCGGTCAAATGGTAGGAGTTGGTCCCGCATCCGTTCGATCTGAATATATATGAAGAATGGGGTTAATATATATATAAGAATAAAACTCAACACAGTTGATGGTAATAAAATAATGTTGTGTACTTTGTTTACTTACTCTAAGTTGTTCTAGTGCGGCTTGGCCCGTCGCACATATCGTGTTACGAATGAACTTGCAAACATAGTATCCACATAAGTTATTGTCGGGTCCCTGATACGCGCACTTTACGAGAATAGAGAGTTCGATCAAAATAATAATCAATAAAGCATTATAAAATGGAATTGGAAGCAGAATCAAAGAGATACGCAGACCTAGCTAGCTAGTATTACTTACATTTTGGTCTACAAATTTTAGTTCTTATGACCATTCACCCACGACCCTGCCCGTGAACCTTTTCCAAACCCTGTCTGGCAAAGAAAATGGATAAATGAGTAATTAATTACTTGTTGTCACGAAAGTTGCCAATCTAGTGCGATAATATGATTGAAATTACCGCTAGAGCATCTCTCTAAAGTCTTCCCATAGCTCTTTTTCTTTTCATAACGAGTCCATGACAAGGACTTTTCCTGAGTCAGGTTGAATGACTAGCAGAATAAAGTGGAACCTACGCACGCATAACTCATCATCAGTTAAACAAGTTCTTGACAAGTCCCAAGTGGAGGAGATTAAGAGGTCATTAAAGAATTCTTCCTTTTAGTTCTCTTCGATGTATCGATCATGCATTCCTCCTGTTCCTGTTACGAGACGACCTCGGCTCAAGCTGACCCCACACCGAAAGTCGTCAAGCAGTCTTGGGCTCCATCAATCAATCAGAAAAGAAGCGAGACTCTACTAGTCTTCACTCTTGTGGTTTCCTCGGTTTCTGTTTTCTTATTCGGGATCTTGCTTTTCATGGTTCTCATCTCTGCAACTCGCGATTTTCGCGAGAGAACCAAATCCAAGTTGGTGAAGATCGTGATTAGAGGGTAACAGTACTCACAAGAAGTTGTAAGGCAATAGTATTTTCCTTTTGG
The DNA here is from genome assembly GCA_910589765.1 of Avena atlantica. Classification (NCBI taxonomy): domain Eukaryota; kingdom Viridiplantae; phylum Streptophyta; class Magnoliopsida; order Poales; family Poaceae; genus Avena; species Avena atlantica. The sequence goes on along the minus strand of OU342734.1, from coordinate 356,965,878 downwards.
TTTGTTGTCTCAGTAAAGACCTTAGCAAGAAATCTTCTGTTTGCCCGGGTTTGTCTCTTACCACTTGTTCATGAACTCTATTTGGGTCAACGAACCCAATGTCAAAAGGGCCTCCTTTCATGCATTCGATAACCTTTTTCCTGCATAATAGTATATATATAAATATATGGTGAGCATATATATACATGCAATTAATGAATTGAATGAGATGAGATAGAAATTAAAGAAATAGTACTTACACACAATAAAGGCTGATGGCAGCTTTGTCGAGTTCCTTCTGATTAAATAGAAAATACAAGTCTTGAATGTTGAAGCTGATCTCGTCGTCTCCGCACAAGAAAATCTGATCTCTTATATGCGCCGTGATCCATTCTTCCTTTCTCGTCTTGCAGAAATTAAGGTACCACTTGTGCAATCTTCGCATCTTTGTTGGTAGATTCTTGAGCTCCTCTTTCTTGACGAGATTCTTCCCATACTTCCATGGCTGTATGGGGTTGGCATCGCCTTTGGGCAAGTTGTCTCCCATGATGTTCAAGTATGCAATGTAAGTCATCCCCATCTCATTGGCCTTTCTTTGTATCTCTGCCTCGTAATCATTTACGGGAGGAGCGTCCCGTGTGTCGAACACTTGGAGCGGGGCGCATGATTGGTTTTCCTGTTCTCCGAGCATGGGAACTATTTTCTGGGGTGACGCACGACTACTACTTTCAGTCTCCCTACGGCGCCTTGCATCCCCCTTCAAAATCTAGCGCTCGTAGTCCGACACAAGTGGGGTTTCAGGTTTCAAAAGATTATTGTAAAACTTCTCCACCACCGCCGGATCTATTTTCTCCTTTGGCTCGGCCCGTCTAGGTGCAAAGAATTTCTTGACCTCTTCTTCCGAGATCCTATTGGTCTCCTCGTCGCTGCGATTCCACGTTACACATCAATGTCGTTGTCGGGTTGCCTCGGGCCTTGGATGAGCACTGGCATCATAATGAACTTCCTCTTCATGCACAACCAAGGAGGAAGGTTATAAATACATAGAGTCACATGCCAGGTGTTGTGACTGCAGCTCTGCTCACCAAAAAGATTCATGCCATCTGTACTTAGACCAAGCCTTAAGTTCCTTGCGTCACGTGAGAAGTCCGGGTACTATCGCTCGACTTTTCTCCATTGTGACCCATCAGCGGGGTGTCTCAACATCGTGTCTTTCTTACGGTCTTCCATGTGCCATCGCAACAACTTGGCATGCTCTTTATTTCTGAAGAGATGTTTTAACCGTGGTATTATAGGAGCATACCACATAACCTTGGCAGGAACCTTCTTCCTAGGGGCCTCGCCCTCAACATCGCCAGGATCGTCTCGTCTGATCTTATACCGTAGCGCAGTGCATACCGGGCATGCATCCAAATTCTCGTACTTCTCACTGTGGTAGAGGATGCAGTCATTAATGCAGGCATGTATCTTCTGCACGTCTAATCCTAGAGGGCAGACAACCTTCTTTGCTTGGTATGTACTGTCGGGCAAATCATTATTTCTTGGAAGAAGATTCTTCATTTTTACCAACAACTTTGAAAATGCTCTGTCAGTCACACCGTTCTCTGCCTTCCATTGCAGCAATTCCAGTGTGGTACCTAGATTTTTGTGGCCATCTTCGCAAGTTGGGTACAACAATGTTTTGTGATACTTTAACATCTGCTCCATCTTCTCCTTCTCCTTTTCAGTTTCACATTCTTCCTTTGCATCAGTAATGGCCCTACCAAGATCGTCATCAGCGGGCCCATATGCTGCCTCTTGATCTTCATTATCTACCCCCGTTGCAGTATCATCATATTCAGGATACATATTATGATAGTTGTCATCATCCTCTTCTTCTTCGTTGTCTTCCATCACAGCCCCTTTTTCTCCGTGCTTGGTCCAACAATTATAGTTGGGCATGAAACCGGATTGAAGCAGGTGGGCATGAATGGTTCTGGTATTTGAGTAGTCTTTCTTGTTCTGACAGTGAACACACGGACAACACATAAAACCATTGTGACCACGATTTGCATTAGCCACAACGATGAAATTTTGGAGGCCCGTAATGTACTCGGAAGTGCGTCGGTCACCGTACATCCATTGCTGGTTCATATGCATTAATATATAGTATATATCAAAAATTAATAGGGAGATGACCATTTATATATAGTACATCAATGACACATGAAAGGATAGTTGCCGACCTCGACCGAGAAGGAAAGAGCAACGAGAAAACTTATTTTGATCTCTCGGGCATTTCATTGAACACCTCTTGTTCATAGGAAAAAACACAAACTAGCACACCTCACACCCTCTTGCTAGGCTCCAAAATGAGAGAGTTAAAAATGGAAGAGAGGGGTGTGGGCTTCGATGTGTTGTATAGCCCCCCCCCCCCTTTAACACCGGTTCAAGCCACGAACCGGTGTTAAAAGGGGGGCTGCGCGGGCCAATGGTGCAGGGGCCTTTAACACCGGTTCGTGCCATGAACCAGTGTTAAAGGGGGGCTCCTTTTTGCTGCACGGGCCACGCTGGTACGGGCCCCCCCTTTAACACCGGTTCGTAGAAGAACCGGTGTTAAAGCCCATTTCCAGGATCAACCAAAGGCCTCGTTTCCACTAGTGCCTGCAGCATGCCATCTGATACTCCGGCGACGCGGCCACGCTTCCGATCATTATGCTCTTCAGCTTGCACGGGAGTAGGGCACGTGGAATTGATCAGCATCGGCCCGCTCTGACTGCGGCAACCTCCTATCGTCATGTTGCTTCACCGACGGAGACATGGTGGCGATGAATAACGCCGCCGGAGAAGACCACATGTATGAGGAGCTTTGAGGGCGAAAGGAGGCCGAGCTGATGAGATGCATCGACTTGATTGCATGCTACAGCCGCTCGCTGCATGGTTCCGTTTTAAAAACACGTAGCCCTCCCTCTCCTCCTCCTTCGCTCCTGCTACAGTCTCCACCTCAGATCTAGATCGGTCGGCCCAATCCCGAGCCCCTCCGGCGGCCATGACGGCCGGAGGTGGCAGAGGAGAGGTGCCGGTGTAGAATAGGGTAGGTGTAGGGTGTTTTGAGGTGTTCTTGTTGTGGTTTGGGTGTCTTGCCCGGAGTTTTCTGCGGACCTGTGACCTAGGTCCGAAGTTGGCGGTGGTGGCTCCCTCGTCCGAGTGTTTCGGTGTCCGGAATCAATGGTGTGTAGCGGGCGGATCTACCCTCGGAGGCTCACAATAAAGGTCTAGGACCCGGCATTCAGCGTTGGAGGCGAAGCCCTGGTTTTTCCTCGACCAGCCGTGGCGGCGAGGGAGGAAGGTCTGGTGGCGGACGGCTCGCATGCTCTTCTTTCCCGACCGATCGTGGAGGCGAGGGGGTCGTGGAGCTGCGCGTCGTCTTCGTTTCTTCTTCTCTGGATGGCGGGGCATGTTCATGCTGTGGCGGGTTTCCTTCCTCTACTTGCTTTGGTGGCCATGGTGGTTGTCTTTGAAGCGGAGTCTCGGTGCCTGCAGCGGCAACTTTTCCCTAGAGCTTCCCTCCGGTGTTCACTGGAGGTCGGGTGCCCGCCACTGCGCCGGACTCAATGGCAGTAGGGTTGCCGCTCTGCTGCTGCTCTCCTCTGTGCGTTTGGAGCTCTCTGCCCTCCGCCCGAAGTGGTGCGTCCCCGGCGGCGCTATTGCAGGCCGGCGCTGGAGGAGGTTGTCGATCTAGAAGATGTAGTCTAGGGACCTGATTGCTTTTCTGTGCTTTCTTGAGGGTCCTTTGTGCTTATTTCCTGGTCCCCTGTGTTATTCCTTTATCTTTTGGGGCCTTCCTGTAACTTTTAGAGACTTCTTTGCAGCTAATATATCGGGTTCTTTGCGCCCGTCACTTGTTAAAAAAACAGCCGCTCGCTGCACGTCGGCCACAAGTTGATGGCAGAAGGCCACGTCAGGATATCCGGAGTGAGAATGAGTAGGCGTCAGGAGGAAAAGGCATGCCGGAGCCCGGAGGACATTGGAGCATGGCCTCAGTGTTGGAGATATGCCCTAGAGGCAATAATAAATGTAGTTATTATTATATCTTTGTGTTTATGATAAATGTTTACATTCATGCTATAATAGTATTAACAAGGAAACATTAATACTTGTGTGATTTGTAAACTAAACTAGAGTCCCTAGTAAAGCCTCTTTATAATACTAGCTTGTTGGTTAATAAATGATTATGGTTTCCCTATCATGAACATTCAGATGTTATTAACAACAAGATCATATCGTTAGGAGAATGATATGGTGGACATACTCCTATAGATAAGCGTAGCATAAAGATCAAGTCATTTTAATAGTTCAATTGCTATATGCTTTCTGATACATAGTAACCTAATTCCTTCGACCATGAGATCATGCATATCACCTTCACCGGAAGGATGCTTTGATGACATCAAACACCACACCGTAACTGGGTGGCTATAAAGGTGGCATTGAGTGTTCGGAAAGTATTGGTTGATACACATGGATCAAGAGTGGGATTTTTTCATCCATATGACGGATAGATATACTCTGGGCCCTCTCGGTGAAATGTCATCCAATTAGCTTGCAAGCATGTGACTGGCTCACAAGGGATCACATATCATGGGAACGAGAAAAGAGTAATTATCAGTAACGAGGTTGAACTAGGTATGCAGAGATACCGACGATCATAACCTCGGATAAGTAAACTATCGTGAGACAAAGGGAAATTGGTACCGTATGTAAGTGGTTCATTCGATCGCAAAGTAATCGTAGAAATATGTGGGAGCCATATGAATTTCCAGATTCCTCTATTGGTTATTGTTCGTAGAAGTGTCTCGATCATGTCCGCATAATTCACGAACCGTAGGGAGACACACTTAAGGATTCGACGTTGTTTGAGTAGTTATGGAATGATGAGTAAGAGACCGAATGTTGTTCGGAGTCTCAGATGGGATCCGGGATATCACGAGGAGATCCGGAATGGTCCGGAGAATAATATTCATATAAGGAAAGTCATGTTTCGGAGTTGGAGAATGGTTCCGGTGTTTTCATCGGGAATGTTCTAGAAGGTTCCGGAATGTTCGGCACTCCGGAGGGGAAGGGTACATGAATGTGTCATAACAAGTTGGAATGATTTCATTATGTACTAGGTGTCATCGCTGAACAAAATAAAGGGTTTAAACAAATCCTAGTTTGAAAAGTCAAACGCTAATTTGAAAAGTCAAACGGCTATTTTGTGAGTTGGAGGGGAAGTAGGAAACCTACTTGGGGAGGAGTTCCCTCCCTCCACCGCCAGCCCACTTGGGATCCGATTTGGGGAGGGACTCCCCTCCTCTGGCGCGCCCCCTCCACCTATATAAGGAGGGGCAGGGCTGCCCCTCAAAACACACAAGTTGCCCCCCGCAAAACCTAGCTCCTAGCAGCCGGCGCCGCCACCTCCTGATGCCGCCGCCGCCTAGGGCAAGCCGCCTAGGCCAACCCTAGCCACCAGCCTTGCCCCCTCCTTGGTGCGTCTAAACCCTAGATCGCCGAGGCTCTCTCTCATAGTCTACCATACTCGCTCCGGCTTAAGGCGAAGCCCTGCGAGATCTCCCCTCTACTTCCGGTACCACGCCGTTGTGCTACCGGAATCGCGAGGAGAGTGCTACAACCTCCGCTGCCTGCTGGAACAAGGGAGAGGAAGGTCTTCGTCGAGTACCGAATGTGTGACCGACTACGGAAGCGCTGCCGGAACGCAGCGCCGTAAGGATCGTCTACGCGATCCTGAGATCGGGAAGAGTACGACCTCATCACCCACGAGAATCCGCTCTCGTTAAACACTTTGGAATCTTTGAGGGTGAGTTATTCCATCGACCCGTTGCTACAATCTAGTAGATAGATCTTGGCTTGTTTGTTTGTATGCGGTAGAAATTTTTTGTGTTCCATGCTACGAAACCCTACAGTGGTATCAGAGCCGTGTCTATATGTAGATCTGTTGCACGAGTAGAACACAATGGTCATTGTGGGCGTTGATTCTTTTGTTGTCGATTGCTTCTTGTGTACTTTGCATCTTGCGGGAGTGGTGGGATGAAGCGGCCCGGGCTAACCTTACATGACATCGTTCATGAGACTTGCTCCACGCTTGACATGCAAATTGTATTGCATAAGTGGCTTTGCGGGTGCCTATTTCTCCCAACATAGTTAAGACTCAATTTACAACGGGTGATTGACAATACTAGTATCAATGTTGTGGTTCTTGTTCGTAAGTTAGAACGACACTTATTGAAAGCCCCAAACCACGTAAAACATGCAAAGAAAGTAGAAGCGTCTAACTTTGTTTTGCAAGGGTGTGATGTGATGTGATATGGCCATGATTGTGGTTATATTTGATGTATGCAATGTTCCTTATTGTAAGTTGGCAACCGGCAGGAGCCATATGGCTGTCTTTAATTTCTGTTAAGACCCGCGTGTCTATTCAAAGTAGTTGTAATAGTTGAAGCCGGTGGACGACAACCATGGAGCAGCATCATTGACCTTGATGCAATGCCGGTGATGATGGAGATCATGTTCGTGCTTGAAGATGGAGATCGGAAGCACAAAGAAGAAAGGCCATATCATATCACATATTATGAATTGCATGTGATGTTAATCCTTTATGCATCTTGTATTGCTTAGTAGACGACGGTAGCATTATAAGATGATCCCTCATGCACATGAATTTCAAGTCATAAAGTGTTCACCCTTAGTTAGCACCGTTGCTAAAGCTTGTTGTTTCGAAGCACCACGTGATGATCGGGTGTGTTAGATTCTGCAAGTGTATACAACGTGAGCAAGCCAGATTTGCTCATGCAGAAGCTAAGGTTTGATCTTGACGAGCCTAGCATGTACAGACATGGTCTCGGAACACGGATCACCGAAAGGTAATGCATGAATCATATAGTAGATATGATGAACATGTCGATTGTTCGCCATTGAAGCTACATCAACTCTCGTGATGATCGGTGTTGATGTGGTGGATTTGGTTCGTGTGATCACTAAAAAAATGTGAGGGATATTGTTTTGAGTGGGAGTTCAGCTAGATTAATTTAACTATTAATTAGAACTCAATTTGTCATAAACTTAGTCTAAACTATTGCAAATATGTTGTAGATCAATGGCGGCCCCTACCATCAATTTTAATGCGTTCCTAGAGAAAGAAAAGTTGAAAAACAATGGAAGCAACTTCGCGGATTGGTTCCGCAATTTGAGGATTGTCCTCACAGCTGGTAATTTGACCTATGTGCTGGATGCACCGTTGGGTGACCCACCTGCAGCTACTACTACCGATGACGTAAAGAATGTTTACCTCGCTCGGAAGACTCAGTACTCCACAGTTCAGTGTGCTATGTTGTATGGTTTAGAATCGGAGCTTCAGAAAAGGTTTGAGAATTTAGGCCCACATGATATTGTCCGTGGTCTCAAATTGATCTTTGAGACTCACGCGACAATTGAGAGCTATGAGGCTTCTGAAAAGTTCTTTAACTGCAAGATGGAAGAGGGCAGCTCCGTCAGTGAGCATGTACTTAAGATGTCTGGGCACGCAAACAAACTCCAAAGCTTGGGTATAGTGATTCCTAATTCTTTGGGGATTCACCGTGTCATCCAATCACTACCACCAAGTTACAAGAAGTTTGTGATGAACTACAATATGCAAAACATGGACAAGACGTTGCCAGAACTCTTCTCCATGTTGAAATCTGCAGAAGTGGAGATCAAGAAAGAGCACCAAGTTTTGTTGGTCAATAAGACCACCAAATTCAAGAAGCAAGGCAAGTATAAGCAAAAGGGAAACTTCAAGAAGGGCGGTAAGAAAGTTGCCGCGCCGGCGGAGAAGACCAAGGATGGTCCTAAGCCTGATATTGAGTGCTTTTACTGCAAGGGAGAAGGTCACTGGAAGTGGAATTGCCCAAAGTACTTGGCGGATTTGAAGAACGGCAACATCAAGAAGAAAGGTATATCTGATATACATGTGTATCTCACTAGTACTCGTAGTAGTGCCTGGGTATTTGATACTGGTTCGGTTTCTCATATCTGTAACTCGAAACAGGTGCTGCAGAATAAACGGAAGCTAGCGAAGAACGAGGTGACGATGCGCGTGGGAAACGGATCAAAGGTTGATGTGATCGCGGTCGGAACGCGACCTCTTCATCTACCATCAGGATTAGTTTTATACTTAAATAATTGTTATTTGGTGTCTGCGTTAAGCATGAACATTATATCGGGATCTTGTTTATTGCGAGACGGTTACTTGTTTAAGTCCGAGAATAATGGTTGTTCGATTTATATGAGTAATATGTTTTATGCACATGCACCTTTGATAGATGGTCTATTCTTATTGAATCTCGATAGTGGAAATACACATATTAATAACAATGAAGCTAAACGTTTGAAATCGAGCGATAACTCGACCTATATGTGGCACTGTCGTCTTGGTCACATTGGAGTGAAGCGTATGAAGAAACTCCATTCCGATGGACTTCTTGAATCACTTGATTTCGAATCACTTGAAAGATGCGAAGCATGTCTGATGGGTAAAATGACTAAGACCCCATTTTCTGGTATGATGGAGCGAGCTACGGACTTACTGGAAATCATACATACCGATGTGTGTGGTCCAATGAGTGTAGCATCGCGCGGTGGTTATCGTTATGTTCTTACCTTCATGGATGACTTGAGTGGATATGGGTATATCTATTTCATGAAACATAAGTCCGAAACTTCCGAGAAGTTTAAGGAATTTCAAAGTGAGGTTGAGAATCAACGTAACAAGAGGATTAAATTTCTACGTTCTGATCGTGGAGGTGAATATCTAAGTTACCAGTTTGGCGAGCATTTGAAGAAATGCGGAATACTTTCACAATTGACACCGCCGGGAACACCACAGCGTAATGGTGTGTCCGAACGTCGTAATCGAACTCTCTTAGATATGGTTCGTTCTATGATGTCACTTACAGATTTACCGCTATCATTTTGGGGATATGCATTAGAAACAATCGCATTCACTTTAAATAGGGCACCATCTAAATCCGTTGAAATGACACCGTATGAATTATGGTTTGGGAAGAAACCTAAATTGTCATTCCTTAAAGTGTGGGGTTGCGAAGCCTATGTAAAGAAGTTACAGCCGGACAAGCTTGAACCCAAAGCGGAAAAATGCGTCTTCATAGGATACCCAAAGGAAACTATTGGGTATACCTTCTATCATAAATCCGAAGGCAAAATCTTCGTTGCCAAGAATGGATCCTTTCTAGAGAAGGAATTTCTCTCGAAAGAAGTGACTGGAAGGAAAGTAGAACTCGACGAGGTTGTCAAACCTTCTCTCGAATTTGTGAGTAGCTCAGCACCAGAAGAAGTTCCTGTGGTGCCTGCACCAGTAAGAGAGGAAGCTAATGATGATGATCATGAAACTTCGGTTGTAGTTGCTACAGAGCCTCGCAGGTCAACGAGAACTCGTACCACTCCTGATTGGTATGATCCCGTTATGAGTGTCATGTTGGTGGACAACACCGATGACCCTGCGACATATGAGGAAGCGATGATGAGCCCAGATTCCAATAAATGGCAAGAAGCCATGAAATCCGAGATTGGATCCATGTACGAAAACCAAGTTTGGACTTTGGTGGACTTACCGGATGGCCGGAAGGCTGTCGAGAACAAATGGATTTTCAAGAATAAAACAGATGCTGATGGTAATGTTACTGTCTATAAAGCTCGACTTGTCGCAAAAGGGTTTCGACAAATTCAAGGAGTTGACTACGATGAGACTTTCTCACAGGTAGCGAAGCTAAAGTCTGTGAGGATTATGTTAGCAATCGCTGCATATTATGATTATGAGATATGGCAGATGGATGTCAAAACAGCGTTCCTCAATGGAGACATTGATGAAGAGTTGTATATGATGCAACCCAAAGGTTTTGTCGATCCTAAAGATGCTAACAAGGTATGCAAACTTCAACGGTCCATCTATGGATTGAAGCAAGCATCCCGAAGTTAGAATCAACGTTTTGATAAGGTAATCAAAAGTTTTGGTTTTATACAAACTTACGGAGAAGCTTGTATTTACAAGAAAGTGAGTGGGAGCTCTGTAGCATTCTTAATACTATATGTAGATGACATATTTTTGATTGGGAATGATGTAGACCTTCTTAATAGTGTCAAGGAATATTTGAATAATAGTTTTTCAATGGAAGATCTTGGCGAAGCAGCTTACATATTAGGCATAAAGATTTATAGAGATAGATCGAGACGCCTAATATCATTATCACAAAGTACATATTTGGACATGTAGGGTTTCGTAGCATGGAAAACAAAAAATTTCTATCGCATACAAACAAACCAGCCAAGATCTATCTACTAGATTGTAGCAACGAGTCGATGGAATAACTTACCCTCGAAGATTCCAAAGTGTTTAACGAGAGCGGATTCTCGTGGGTGATGTAGTTGTACTCTTCCCGATCTCAAGATCGTGTAGACGATCCTTCCGGCGCTGCGTTCCGGCAGCGCTCCCGCAGTCGGTCACACGTTCGGTACTCGACTAAGACCTTCCTCTCCCTTGTTCCAGTAGGCAGCGGAGGTTGTAGCACTCTCCTCGCGATTCCGGCAGCACAACGGCGTGGTACCGGAAGTAGAGGGGAGATCCCGCAGGGCTTCGCCTTAAGCCGGAGCAAGTATGGTGGAGTATGAGAGAGTACTATTAGTGGTCTAGGGATTAGACACACCAATTAGAAGGCTCTAAACCGAAGGCTAGGGCAATTAGAAGCTCTAAACCAAAACGGCTCTAAACCGGAGATTAGAGGATAGGAACTTGTGTGTCTAGAGGAGGAGGCCCTGCCCCTCCTTTTATAGGTGGAGGGGGCCGGCCAAGGGGAGGGGAGTCCCTCCCCAAGTCGGCCTTGGTTGGCGCGCCGGCTTGGAGGGACTCCTCCCCCAAGTCGGTTCCAACCACCTCTTGCTTGTTTCCCACAGTTTCTTGTTTTAGCCGTTTGACTTTCAAACTAGACATTTGACTTTTCTGTTTTAGGATTCAATTTAATCCTTTATTTGGAACAGCAAGAACACTTAGTACATGATGCAATCATTCCAATATGTAATGACACATTCATGTACCCCTCCCCCTTCGGAGTGCCGGACATTCCGGAACCTTCTAGAACATTCCCGATGAAATCACCGGAATCATTTCCGAACTCCGAAACGGGACTTTCCTTATATGAATCTTATTCTCCGGACCATTCCGGATCACCTCGTGATATCCCGGATCCCATCCGAGACTCCGAACAACATTCGGTCTCTTTCTCATAATACCATAACTACTCAAACAACGTCGAATCCTTAAGTGTGTCTCCCTACGGTTCGTGAATTATGCGGACATGATCGAGACACTTCTCCGAACAATAACCAATAGAGGAATCTGGAAATTCATATGGCTCCCACATAATTCTACGATTACTTTGCGATCGAATGAACCACTTACATACGATACCAATTTCCCTTTGTCTCACGATAGTTTACTTATCCGAGGTTATGATCGTCGGTATCTCTGCATACCTAGTTCAACCTCGTTACCGATAAGTACTCTTTTCTCGTTCCCGTGATATGTGATCCCTTGTGAGCCAGTCACATGCTTGCAAGCTAATTGGATGACATTCCACCGAGAGGGCCCAGAGTATATCTATCTGTCATATGGATGGACAAATCCCACTCTTGATCCATGTGTCTCAACCAATACTTTCCGAACACTCAATGCCACCTTTATAGCCACCCAGTTACGGTGTGGTGGTTGATGTCATCAAAGCATCCATCCGGTAAAGGTGATATGCATGATCTCATGGTCGAAGGAATTAGGTTACTATGTATCAGAAAGCATATAGCAATTAAACTATTGAAATGACTTGATCTTTATGCTACGCTTATCTATAGGAGTATGTCCACCATATAATTCTCCTAACGATATGATCTTGTTGTTGATAACATCTCAATGTTCATGATAGGGAAACCATAATCATCTATCAACCAACAAGCTAGTGAAGTATAGAGGCTATACTAGGGACTTCAAATTAAGTTTACAAATCACACAAGTATCAATGTTTCCTTGTTAATACTATTATAGCATGAATGTAAACATTTATCATAAACACAAAGATATAATAATAACTACATTTATTATTGCCTCTAGGGCATATCTCCAACAGTCTCCCACTTGCACTAGAGTCATCTAATCTAGATTACATGGTAATATACCGAACACCCATGGCAGTTTGGTGTTGGTCATGTTTTGCCCTCGGGAGAGGTTTAGTCAACGGATCCGCCACATTCAGATCTGTGTGTACTTTACAAATCTTTATATCCCCATCCTGGATATGTTCTCGAATAGCGTGAAAACGTAGCTTGATGTGCTTCAGCTTCTTGTGTGACCTTGGTTCTTGCGCATTGGCTATGGCGCCCATGTTATCACAATAGATAGACATTGGGTCCAGCGCACTAGGAACCACACCCAGCTCTGTAATGAACTCTTTCATCCATATCGCTTCTTGTGAAGCCTCCGAAGCAGCCATGTATTCCGATTCAGTTGAAGATCTCGCCACAACGCTTTGCTTTGCACTCCTCCAGCTAACTGCTGCACCATTCAAAATAAATACGTATCCGGATTGTGATTTAGAATCATCCGGATCGGTGTTCCAACTAGCATCGGTGTAACCATTAACAACGAGCTGTTCATCACCTCCATAAGAAAGAACCATATCCTTAGTTCTTCTCAAGTACTTAAGGATGTTTTTGACCGCTGTCCAATGATCCACTCCTGGATCACTTTGATATCTGCTAGTTAAACTAACAGCATATGCAATGTCGGGTCTAGTACATAGCATGGCATACATTAGATATCCTATGGCTGAGGCATAGGGAGTCTTACTCATCCTTTCTCTATCTTCTGCCGATGTCGGACTTTGAGTTTTACTCAAGGTCGTATTGGGCAACATGGGCAAGAACCCTTTCTTGCTTTCTTCCATTCCAAACCTCCTTAGAACTTTGTCCAAATATGTACTCTGTGACAATGATATTTGGCGTTTCGATCTATCTCTATAAATCTTTATGCCTAATATGTAAGCTGCTTCGCCAAGATCCTTCATTGAAAAACTATTATTCAAATATTCTTTGACACTATTAAGAAGGTCCACATCATTTCCAATCAACAATATGTCATCCACATATAGTATTAGGAATGCTACAGAGCTCCCACTCACTTTCTTGTAAATACAAGCTTCTCCATAAGTTTGTATAAAACCAAAACTTTTGATTACCTTATCAAAACGTTGATTCCAACTTCGGGATGCTTGCTTCAATCCATAGATGGACCGTTGAAGTTTGCATACCTTGTTAGCATCTTTAGGATCGACAAAACCTTTGGGTTGCATCATATACAACTCTTCATCAATGTCTCCATTGAGGAATGCTATTTTGACATCCATCTGCCATATCTCATAATCATAATATGCAGCGATCGCTAACATAATCCTCACAGACTTTAGCTTCGCTACTGGTGAGAAAGTCTCATCGTAGTCAACTCCTTGAATTTGTCGAAAACCTTTTGCGACAAGTCGAGCTTTATAGACAGTAACATTACCATCAGCATCTGTTTTCTTCTTGAAAATCCATTTGTTCTCGACAGCCTTCCGGCCATCCGGTAAGTCCACCAAAGTCCATACTTGGTTTTCGTACATGGATCCAATCTCGGATTTCATGGCTTCTTGCCATTTATTGGAATCTGGGCTCATCATCGCTTCCTCATATGTCTCGGGGTCATCGGTGTTGTCCACCAACATGACATTCATAACGGAATCATACCAATCTGGAGTGGTACGAGTTCTCGTTGACCTCCGAGGCTCTGTAGCAACTTCAACCGAAGTTTCATGATCACCATCACTAGCTTCCTCTCTTATTGGTGCAGGCACCACAGGAACTTCTTCTGGTGCTGCGCTACTCGCAATTTTGAGAGAAGGTTCGACAACCTCGTCGAGTTCTACTTTCCTTCCAGTCACTTCTTTCGAGAGAAATTCCTTCTCTAGAAAGGATCCATTCTTGGCAACAAAGATTTTGCCTTCGGATCTATGATAGAAGGTATACCCAATAGTTTCTTTCGGGTATCCTATGAAGACGCATTTTTCCGCTTTGGGTTCAAGCTTGTCCGGCTGTAACTTCTTTACATAGGCTTCGCATCCCCAAACTTTAAGGAACGACAATTTAGGTTTGTTCCCAAACCATAATTCATACGGTGTCGTTTCAACGGATTTAGATGGTGCCCTATTTAAAGTGAATGCGGCTGTTTCTAATGCATAACCCCAAAATGATAGCGGTAAATCTGTAAGTGACATCATAGAATGAACCATATCTAAGAGAGTTCGATTACGACGTTCGGACACACCATTACGCTGTGGTGTTCCCGGCGGTGTCAATTGTGAAAGTATTCCGCATTTCTTCAAATGCTCGCCAAACTCGTAACTTAGATATTCACCTCCACGATCAAAACGTAGAAATTTAATCTTCTTGTTACGTTGATTATCTACCTCACTTTGAAATTCCTTAAACTTCTCGAAAGTTTCGGACTTATGTTTCATGAAATAGATATACCCATATCTACTCAAGTCATCCGTGAAGGTAAGAACTTAACGATAACCACCGCGCGATGCTACACTCATTGGACAACACACATCGGTATGTATAATTTCCAATAAGTCCGTAGCTCGCTCCATCATACCAGAAAATGGAGTCTTAGTCATTTTACCCATCAGACATGCTTCACATCTTTCAAGTGATTCAAAATCAAGTGATTCAAGAAGTCCATCGGAATGGAGTTTCTTCATACGTTTCACTCCAATGTGACCAAGACGACAGTGCCACATATAGGTCGAATTATCGCTTGATTTCAAACGTTTAGCCTCAATGTTGTTGATATGTGTATTTCCACTATCGAGATTCAATAAAAATAGACCATCTATCAAAGGTGCATGTGCATAAAACATATTACTCATATAAATCGAACAACCATTATTCTCGGACTTAAACAAGTAACCGTCTCGCAATAAACAAGAGCCCGATATAATGTTCATGCTCAACGCAGGCACCAAATAACAATTATTTAAGTATAAAACTAATCCCGATGGTAGATGAAGGGGTAGCGTGTCGACCGCGATCACATCAACCTTTGATCCATTTCCCACGCGCATCGTCACCTTGTTCTTCGCTAGCTTCCGTTTATTCTGCAGCACCTATTTCGAGTTACAAATATGAGCAACCGAACCAGTATCAAATACCCAGGCACTACTACGAGTACTAGTGAGATACACATCAATAACATGTATATCAGATATACCTTTCTTCTTGATGTTGTCGTTCTTCAAATCCGCCAAGTACTTTGGGCAATTCCGCTTCCAGTGACCTTCTCCCTTGCAGTAAAAGCACTCAGTATCAGGCTTAGGTCTAGCCTTGGTCTTATTTGTCGGCGTGGTAACTTTCTTACCACCCTTCTTGAAGTGTCCCTTTTGATTAGACTTTCCTTTCTTGAATTTGGTGGTCTTATTGACCAACAACACTTGGTGCTCTTTCTTGATCTCCACTTCTGCAGATTTCAACATGGCAAAGAGTTCTGGCAACGTCTTATTCATGTTCTGCATGTTGTAGTTCATCACAAAGTTCTTGTAACTTGGTGGTAGTGATTGGAGGACACGGTAAATCCCCAGAGCATTAGGAATCACTATACCCAAGCTTTGAAGTTTGTTTGCGTGCCCAGACATCTTAAGCACATGCTCACTAACGGAGCTGCCCTCTTCCATCTTGCAGTTAAAGAACTTTTCAGAAGCCTCATAGCTTTCAATTGCCGCATGAGTCTCAAAAATCAATTTGAGATCCTCGACAATATCATATGGGTCTGAATCCTCAAACCTTTTCTGAAGCTCCAATTCCAAACCATACAAGATAGCACACTGAACTATGGAGTACTGATTCTTCCGAGCGAGGTAAACATTCTTTACTTCATCGGGAGAATCATCTGCAGGTGGGTCACCCAGCGGTGCATCCAGCACATAGGTCAAATTACCAGCTGTGAGGACAATCCTCAAATTGCGGAACCAATCCTCGAAGTTGCTTCCATTGTTTTTCAACTTTTCTTTCTCTAGGAACGCATTAAAATTGATGGTAGGGGCTGCCATTGATCTACAACATATTTGCAATAGTTTAGACTAAGTTTATGACAAATTGAGTTCAAATTAATTAATAAAGTTAATCTAGGTGAACTCCCACTCAAAACAATATCCCTCACATTGTTTTAGTGATCACACGAACCAAATCCACTACATCAACACCGATCATCACGAGAGTTGATATAGTTTCAATGGCGAACAATCGTCATGTTCATCATATCTACTATATGATTCATGCTTTACCTTTTGGTGATCCGTGTTCCGAGACCATGTCTGTACATGCTAGGCTCGTCAAGATCAAACCTTAGTATCCGCATGAGCAAATCTGGCTTGCTCACGTTGTATACACTTGCAGAATCTAACACACCCGATCATCACGTGGTGCTTCGAAACAACAAGCTTTAGCAACGGTGCTAACTAAGGGTGAACACTTTATGACTTGAAATTCATGTGCATGAGGGATCATCTTATAATGCTACCGTCGTCTACTAAGCAATACAAGATGCATAAAGGATTAACATCACATGCAATTCAATATATATGTGATATGATATGGCCTTTTCTGCTTTGTGCTTCTGATCTCCATCTTCAAGCATGAACATGATCTCCATCATCACCGGCATTGCATCAAGGTCAATGACGCTTCTCCATGGTTGTCGTCCACCGGCTTCAACTATTACAACTACTTTGAATAGACACGCGGGTCTTAACATAAATTAAAGACAACCATATGGCTCCTGCCGGTTGCCAACTTACAATAAGGAACATTGCATACATCAAATATAATCACAATCATGGCCATATCACATCACTGCACACCCCTGCAAAACAAAGTTAGACGCCTCTACTTTCTTTGCATATTTTACGTGGTTTGGGGCTTTCAGTAAGTGTCGTTCTAACTTACGAACAAGAACCACAACATTGATACTAGTATTGTTAATCACCCGTTGTAAATTGGATCTTAACTATGCTAGGAGAAACAGGCACCCGCAAAGCCACTTATGCAATACAAGTTGCATGTCAAGCGTGGAGCAAGTCTCATGAACGATGTCATGTAAGGTTAGCCCGGGCCGCTTCATCCCAACATACCGCAAGATGCAAAGTACACAAGAAGCAATCGACAATAAAAGCATCAACGCCCACAATGACCATTGTGTTCTACTCGTGCAACAGATCTACATATAGACACGACTCTGATACCACTGTAGGGTTTCGTAGCATGGAAAACAAAAATTTTCTATCGCATACAAACAAACCAGCCAATATCTATCTACTAGATTGTAGCAACGAGTCGATGGAATAACTTACCCTCGAAGATTCCAAAGTGTTTAACGAGAGCGGATTCTCGTGGGTGATGTAGTCGTACTCTTCCCGATCTCAAGATCGTGTAGACGATACTTCCGGTGCTGGATTCCGGCAGCGCTCCCGCAGTCGGTCACACGTTCGGTACTCGACGAAGACCTTCCTCTCCCTTGTTCCAGCAGGCAGCGGAGGTTGTAGCACTCTCCCCGCGATTCCGGCAGCACAACGGCGTGGTACCGGAAGTAGAGGGGACATCCCGCAGGGCTTTGCCTTAAGCCGGAGCGAGTATGGTGGAGTATGAGAGAGTACTATTAGTGGTCTAGGGATTAGACACACCAATTAGAAGGCTCTAAACCGAAGGCTAGGGCAATTAGAAGCTCTAAACCAAAACGACTCTAAACCGGAGATTAGAGGATAGGAACTTGTGTGTCTAGAGGAGGAGGCCCTGCCCCTCCTTTTATAGGTGGAGGGGGGAGGACAAGGGGAGGGGAGTCCCTCCCCAAGTCGGCCTTGGTTGGCGCGCCGGCTTGGAGGGACTCCTCCCCCAAGTCGGTTCCAACCACCTCTTGCTTGTTTCCCACAGTTTCTTGTTTTAGCCGTTTGACTTTCAAACTGGACATTTGACTTTTCTGTTTTAGGATTCAATTTAATCCTTTATTTGGAACAGCAAGAACACTTAGTACATGATGCAATCATTCCAATATGTAATGACACATTCATGTACCCCTCCCCCTTCGGAGTGTCGGACATTCCGGAACCTTCTAGAACATTCCCGATGAAATCACCGGAATCATTTCCGAACTCCGAAACGGGACTTTCCTTATATGAATCTTATTCTCCGGACCATTCCGGATCACCTCGTGATATCCCGGATCCCATCCGAGACTCCGAACAACATTCGGTCTCTTTCTCATAATACCATAACTACTCAAACAACGTCGAATCCTTAAGTGTGTCTCCCTACGGTTCGTGAATTATGCGGACATGATCGAGACACTTCTCCGAACAATAACCAATAGAGGAATCTGGAAATTCATATGGCTCCCACATACTTCTACGATTACTTTGCGATCGAATGAACCACTTACATATGATACCAATTTCCCTTTGTCTCACGATAGTTTACTTATCCGAGGTTATGATCGTCGGTATCTCTGCATACCTAGTTCAACCTCGTTACCGATAAGTACTCTTTTCTCGTTCCCGTGATATGTGATCCCTTGTGAGCCAGTCACATGCTTGCAAGCTAATTGGATGACATTCCACCGAGAGGGCCCAGAGTATATCTATCCGTCATATGGATGGACAAATCCCACTCTTGATCCATGTGTCTCAACCAAAACTTTCCGAACACTCAATGCCACCTTTATAGCCACCCAGTTACGGTGTGGTGTTTGATGTCATCAAAGCATCCATCCGGTAAAGGTGATATGCATGATCTCATGGTCGAAGGAATTAGGTTACTATGTATCAGAAAGCATATAGCAATTGAACTATTGAAATGACTTGATCTTTATGCTACGCTTATCTATAGGAGTATGTCCACCATATCATTCTCCTAACGATATGATCTTGTTGTTGATAACATCTCAATGTTCATGATAGGGAAACCACAATCATCTATCAACCAACAAGCTAGTGAAGTATAAAGGCTATACTAGGGACTTCAAATTAAGTTTACAAATCACACAAGTATCAATGTTTCCTTGTTAATACTATTATAGCATGAATGTAAACATTTATCATAAACACAAAGATATAATAATAACTACATTTATTATTGCCTCTAGGGCATATCTCCAACAGGACAAAGTTCTAAAGAGGTTTGGAATGGAAGATAGCAAGAAAGGGTTCTTGCCCATGTTGCCCAATACGACCTTGAGTAAAACTCAAAGTCCGACAACGGCAGAAGATAGAGAAAGGATGAGTAAGACTCCCTATGCCTCAGCCATAGGATCTCTAATGTATGCCATGCTATGTACTAGACCCGACATTGCATATGTTGTTAGTTTAACTAGCAGATATCAAAGTGATCCAGGAGTGGATCATTGGACAGCGGTCAAAAACATCCTTAAGTACTTGAGAAGAACTAAGGATATGGTTCTTTCTTATGGAGGTGATGAACAGCTCGTTGTTAATGGTTACACCGATGCTAGTTAGAACACCGATCCGGATGATTCTAAATCACAATCTGGATAAGTATTTACTTTGAATGGTGCAGCAGTTAGCTGGAGGAGTGCAAAGCAAAGCGTTGTGACGAGATCTTGAACTGAATCAGAATACATGGTTGCTTCAGAGGCTTCACAAGAAGCGATATGGATGAAAGAGTTCATTCCAGAGCTGGGTGTGGTTCCTAGTGCGCTGGACCCAATGTCTATCTACTGTGATAACATGGGCGCCATAGCCAATGCGCAAGAACCAAGGTCACACAAGAAGCTTAAGCACATCAAGCTACGTTTTCACGCTATTCGAGAACATGTACAAGATGGGGACATGAAGATTTGCAAAGTACACACAGATCTGAATGTGGCGGATCCGTTGACTAAACCTCTCTCGAGGGCAAAACATGACCAACACCAAACTGCCATGGGTGTTCGGTATATTACCATGTAATCTAGATTAGATGACTCTAGTGCAAGTGGGAGACTATTGGAGATATGCCCTAGAGGCAATAATAAATGTAGTTATTATTATATCTTTGTGTTTATGATAAATGTTTACATTCATGCTATAATAGTATTAACAAGGAAACATTAATACTTGTGTGATTTGTAAACTAAAATAGAGTCCCTAGTAAAGCCTCTTTATAATACTAGCTTGTTGGTTAATAAATGATTGTGGTTTCCCTATCATGAACATTGAGATGTTATTAACAACAAGATCATATCGTTAGGAGAATGATATGGTGAACATACTCCTATAGATAAGCGTAGCATAAAGATCAAGTCATTTTAATAGTTCAATTGCTATATGCTTTCTGATACATAGTAACCTAATTCCTTCAACCATGAGATCATGTATATCACCTTCACCGGAAGGATGCTTTGATGACATCAAACACCACACCGTAACTGGGTGGCTATAAAGGTGGCATTGAGTGTTCGGAAAGTATTGGTTGAGACACATGGATCAAGAGTGGGATTTTTTCATCCATATGACAAATAGATATACTCTGGGCCCTCTCGGTGAAATGTCATCCAATTAGCTTGCAAGCATGTGACTGGCTCACAAGGGATCACATATCATGGGAACGAGAAAAGAGTAATTATCAGTAACGAGGTTGAACTAGGTATGCAGAGATACCGACGATCATAACCTCGGATAAGTAAACTATCGTGAGACAAAGGGAAATTGGTACCATATGTAAGTGGTTCATTCGATCGCAAAGTAATCGTAGAAATATGTGGGAGCCATATGAATTTCCAGATTCCTCTATTGGTTATTGTTCGGAGAAGTGTCTCGATCATGTCCGCATAATTCACGAACCGTAGGGAGACACACTTAAGGATTCGGCGTTGTTTGAGTAGTTATGGAATGATGAGTAAGAGACCGAATGTTGTTCGGAGTCTTGGATGGGATCCGGGATATCACGAGGAGATCCGTAGAATAATATTCATATAAGGAAAGTCCTGTTTTGGGGTTGGAGAATGGTTCCGGTGTTTTCATCGAGAATGTTCTAGAAGGTTCCGGAATGTCCGACACTCCGGAGGGGAAGGGTACATGAATGTGTCATAACAAGTTGGAATGATTGCATCATGTACTAGGTGTCATCGCTGAACAAAATAAAGGGTTTAATCAAATCCTAGTTTGAAAAGTCAAACGCCAATTTGAAAAGTCAAACGGCTATTTTGTGAGGTGGAGGGGAAGTAGGAAACCTACTTGGGGAGGAGTTCCCTCCCTCCATCGCCGGCCCACTTGGGATCCGAGTTGGGAAGGGACTCCCCTCCCCTGGCGCTCCCCCTCCACCTATATAAGGAGGGGCAGGGCTGCCCCTCAAAACACACAAGTTGCCCCCCGCAAACCCTAGCTCCTAGCAGCCGGCGCCGCCACCTCCTGCTGCCGCCGCCTAGGGAAATCCGCCGCCGCCTAGGCCAACCCTAGCCGCCGGCCTTCCCCCTCCTTGGTCCGTCTAAACCCTAGATCGCCGAGGCTCTCTCTCATAGTCCACCATACTCGCTCCGGCTTAAGGCGAAGCCCTGCGAGATCTCCCCTCTACTTCCGGTACCACGCCGTTGTGCTGCCGGAATCGCGAGGAGAGTGCTACAACCTCTGCTGCCTGCTGGAACAAGGGAGAGGAAGGTCTTCGTCGAGTATCGAACGTGTGACCGACTACGGAAGCGCTGTCGGAACGCAGCGCCGGAAGGATCGTCTACGCGATCTTGAGATCGGGAAGAGTACGACTACATCACCCATGAGAATCCGCTCTCGTTAAACACTTTGGAATCTTCGAGGGTGAGTTATTCCATCGACTCATTGCTACAATCTAGTAGATACATCTTGGCTTGTTTGTTTGTATGCGGTAGAAATTTTTTGTCTTCCATGCTACGAAACCCTACACTCGGCTCCATGGTTCATCTTGCGTTTGGAAGGGAGAGAAAAAGAAGAGAATTAGCATGAATTATGCCGAGGAGGTGCCTGGGGATAAACTATAACCCAGGTCTTCTTGCCAATACTCTTATTTTTACTAGCTTTAGCATGCATTATTATGCTGAGTAGAGCTTTTATTAGCTTTAGAGCAAGTATAATAAGTCCTAGTCAGCTGGCTATAAGGATTAAAATAATGTTTTTTTGCCTAGTTGGATGAGTGTGAAGATGAGAGAGAATAGAAACGGACTCTTAACTAATAGCCGGCTGCAGCACGTGCTCCTAGGAATCTTATAAGTATATAAAATGGGTCATGTATTAATAAAGTAGTACTATCTTATATCTAACTATTGTATGTATTAGCTATTAGATTGACTCTAAGTGACGTGACAACGTTATATAGCCAGCGGCGGGCTTTACTATTGAACTTGTTCTTAGGGTGATTGTAATCCTATTTAAAATCAATAAATCTCTGGATTCGTTAAAAATTACGGTGTCGTATTTGTTTCATATTCGGATTTTTTTTTTGTCTAAAAGGCGACAGGCCGGCCACACGGATGGCAAATCTAGCCAACGGGCCCGTCCGGCACGGCCCAGGCCCGACACGCGCCAAATGGGCTGGTCCGCGGCACGGCCTGCCAGGCCACCTGTCATGTCGGGCCAGCACGTGTGCCCCACCTGGCGGCCCGAGCCCGACCCTGGCTCTACACGGGCCGGCTCGCGACACGTTGGGCCGCGGGGCCTCCCCTGGCCCGTTTAGCCTGTTTTGTTTGTTTTTTTATTTGAGTCCGAAAAATGCTAAATAATGTTAAAAAATGCAAAAAAATAGTAAAATGACACAAATTTTCATATGGGATAAAAAAATGAGCTTTATTGATGTTGCCTCATTGAAAAACCTTACATCCCTAGCAAGGAAAAAGAGTATAACCCGCTCGAAAAGAAAAAAAATTACATCAACTAACTAGTTCCCTCCCTCGTGTCTCTGATGAAACAAGACATGCCTTTGCAAGTGACCAATTCCAGTTCCACGATGCAAGATGAAGATACGGCCGCATCTTCTGCACCTAGCTTGGTTCACTTGGGCACCATCTACCTTAGCAGCTTCTTCATCGAAGTCGTTCTCCCAAATGCGGCTTCTTCTTGGTGGATGGGGGTATGGGTTGGTTGAGATTTGGTTCAGTAGCCATGACTAGAGCTAAATGGATGATATGGTGAATAAGAGTGGTGGTGTGGAGAATGTGAGGGTGGGTTGCTCTATTTAAAGGGAAAAGAGTAAGGAAGGGGCAATATGGGGATATAAAATTTACAAATTCTTGCCCTTGCCCTGCTCCTTTCCCAGGTATCTCTTGCATTCTTACCGAAAGGCGGCATGAAGTCATCATCGTCATCCTCCACTGGTGCCTCACCCTTACCCTTCGACAATGCCTCGTCCTTGCACTTTGATGATGCCTTTTTCTTGCCCTTCTTGGCCTGCTCCTTCTCCCAGGCAGCTCTCGCCTTCTTACCAAAATGCGGCATGAAGATATCATCTTCGTCCTCGCTCTCTTCTATCCACAACGAAGGTTGATCAATAAACCTCTCTCTCGAAGCTTCAGTCTTAAATTTTATCTTAGTCCACCTTGCATTGATCCTGAGAAGTTCTTTCCGTATTTCCTCAGATTTCCTCGATGGCCACCCTTTTGTACGTAATGCCTCACCCACCTCATTGAGAAAAACATCACTACCGATGAGTTCCTCAAATGGAACTTGGATCTTGTCTATTCTAAAATTTCTAGCAAAACACAAAAGGTGTTTAGACATCAAGGGTAAAAAATACGATCGGACGGAAAACCCGACATATTGGCATGCTTACTCACCTTAGTGGTGTAACACCCTCAGAATCGGACCTATGCAAGTTTGAGCAAAATTCGCCAAACCCGCATAGAAACGATTCAAAGGTGCCCACCAGGCACTTTCGTGCGGGTGGAAAACGAAGTAATAACATTACACAACAGTCCTCGATGGGACCCACAGAACAGATATATATATAGCAGCGACTCAAAGAGTCAAGATTACAGATATAATATACAAAGATCCAAATCACCTTGAAAACGATATAGCGTCCAGCTACGGACAAGATGCAAATGGGGCTAAGAGCCCTGAAGAATAACCAATGGTGTCCATAACCCTGCCCAGGCCAAGCCGGAAGGGTAACCCTGCTAACGGCGTCGATCTCAAAACCTGCTTAAACAAAAGGGGTGCCGACAAAGGGCAAAGGAAAAAGAGGAGCGTCAGTACTGAGGCCAGTACACGGCGAGGCTAGAATTCGGCGGTCCTCGCCTACATAGGTATGGTGGACTGAGCGGCAGCGGCAGCATGCACTGACAACCTATGGAGACTCGATACAACTGGCGGCTATCAGAGAGGGGTGAGAAAGACCTATTCGGATCCAACCTGATACTAGCATCAAACAAACCCATCCTGGCGTTTCCCCCCTCGACACCGATCGAGGAAGTCAACCGAGGAACTCACACAGTTGGCAGTTTTATTTATTCGGTTATCGTTGCAGCAATTACTAGTCAGGTTAAAGATAGTCGTCCTGATAAAATAAGCAGTGGGCACTTTTAGTTAATCATTCCGTTATAGTGGCATCACTTACTAGTCAGATTCAATTAGCGTGAGATAACCCAAACCCAGCAGTTGTTGATACTTTTACTTAGCCGTTCCGTTGTAGTGAAGCTGATTACTAGTCATATCGGAAACAAGTCAATTTATGACAGTAAACTTTAGTTATAGTTGTCTATGATCAAGCACTGTGCTCCAAGTCGTCCATAACCGCGGACACGGCTTCTCGAAAAGATTTAACCCTGCAGGGGTGCACCAAAGTATCCACAGGCACTTCGACCCTTTTTGCCAGATCAGTTAACATACACCCATCGGTATGTCGGCGGGGCCTAAGACACGACGTTCCCAGACACAAAGCAAGTACGTGGGGGCCACCCCACCAAGTCGACACCCGCAACGAAGTCGGCCGGTCTCCGAGACGGACTTAGGGTTTGGGAAGACGGCTGTGAACGACAGTATGCCCCCAAAGGGGACTGTCGACACCGCGAAATCGTGGCCCGCTCCTAAACAGTACAGTGTGCAGTACCTCGCACAATCGTAAATAAAGCAGTAAAGCATGGCATAAGTACAGGATAGTAAATAAATCCTCAAACTAGTTGTGGCCCCCAGTACAATACTTTGAAATCAGGTAATTATCAATGGGGGGCCCATATCTCCCCACCTGTGGTTAGCGCGCTCGATCTCGGAACAGGTGTCAAGAACTCGGGTCCTACGGGACACAAGTGGGCGGTCGGAAACCAAATCTCACCTATCACCCACCGATGACTCTGCTTAATTCAATTTTAGTTGTTAAACAGGAAGTAAAGTGAAACAATAATTAAAGCCATGATCATCTCCAACGTCAACATGCGGCAATTCTCCATCAAAGGTGGTACTTGACGACAAGCAAAACACTTGAGCAAGCGACTACGACACGCGGGTCCAACTATCTACCAAGCAACAGGTAATAGGATGTGTCCAAGGCTAAACATGGCTGCAAGGGATATCACGGGTACGAAATCTAGAGCATCGCAACATAGATAGCAATAGATCAACAGGAGGGAAGTAAATTCTATAAATAGTAAGATAGGTAGAAAGGGGGAGATGCTCGCCTGAAAACATTGTCGAAGGTTCAACCGAAGATCGGGGCGAAGCTCACATCAACTCAACGGCCTTATCCGCGAAGAAGCAAAACACTAGAAGAAACACCGGATGCAATATTCAATACAACGGCAAAAGATCGGCATGATGCATGTATGATGTATGGCATGGCAAAGGTGCGGTGCAATTAGGTCATATTAAGTGGAACCGGGGTCCCGACAATTAATTAGGTGGTTCATGTTGTTTAGCTATCCCGCAATTTAAATGTTGTTTAACAAGACGGAATATATCACCGGTTCGCTACACAAGTTAAATGAGGCCAATATAAGGCTAGATTTGCCCGCATATGGGCCCCATAATTAATTATTAGGTGAATCGGCGGAAGGCCCCCAAACCACATGATATGCATGCGAGATGTCAATTAAGTATGAAATAATTCATATAGTTGACCATTTATAAAATAGGGTTCTCGGAGAGGGGTTCACACATTAGGGTCTCGACGGTCTTGGGGATCCGGGGGTTCGGGGTTCGACAGGGTCCAGGGTTCGACGGTTCGGTCTCGGCGGAAACGTTCTCGGTAGCGGGGTAGATCTTGTCGCATCGGGGTCTCGGTGTACGGGGAGCAGAACTTGGGTCGGTGTCGGGGCGCATCGGCTTCTTCGGGTTGGTGCCGTTCTCGTCATCGCGAAGGTCTTGCCGGGTCCCACGGGGTCGGTCTTGCCGTTGCGAGGGTCTTGTCGGGCCCGCGCCATCGAGGCGGTCTTGGCGAGGGAAGAAGTACTTGTCGCGCGTGTGGCCTTCGGGTCCTTGAGGGCGATCTTGGCGTTCCGGGCGTCTTCGGTCCTCGGATCCGAGAGGGGGTACTTGATGTTCCATGTAGGCGGACTTGTCGTGCGTATCCTTTTCGATGTCGAACTTGAGTTCCAGATCGACCTTCGGGGCACCAAAACGTTGCATCCACCCCATCACAGCCACCTTCGAAACTACACTAGCACTTGAATCAGAAAGGTGGGTTCGAACATGAGGCAGCATGGGCTCGCGACGGAGGCGAACGGCGGCTGCGGGCGGCTTGCAGGCGGGAGGAGGGCACCGGCTCGGCGGACGGCGGCCACGGTCTGCGGAGCGGCTCGGCGCGCGGGACCCAGGCGCCGGGGCGGTAGAACGCGGCCAGAGGCGGCTGGAGGCGGGGCCGGCGACGGGGTGCTGCAGGCGGCGAGGTCGGGGCGACGGGCGCGGGCCGCGGCGAGCGGGTTGGAGGCGTCCTGGGGTGGGGCCAGGGGGTCCGAGCGCGCGGCGGGAGGCGGGCCGACGAGCGCAGGAGGTGGCGGGTCGCGCGGAGCGGCCGGACGGGGCTTGGCGACGCCGGCGGCGCGACGGCGCGGAGGCAGAGGCGGGGCCGCGGAGCAGCGGGAGGAGGGGGCCGACGCGGGCTGAGGGAGGTGCGGCGGCGGCGACGTGGCGGAAGGCGAGCCGTGCGGAGCTCAGGAGCACGCCGGCGACGCGGCGGCGGGGCTCGGGTCGCGTCCAGCGGCCGGCAGAGGGGCGAGGACGGAGGGGAGGAGAGAGCAGGCGGGGACGGTGGCGAGGAGTGCGCGACGGCGGACGCGGCCACGCGTCGGCGGGGAGAACCGGAGGGAGCGGCGGCGGGTTGGGGAACGGTGACGATGGAGAGCTCGGGGACGGGCGGTGCGGAGGGAGGCCGGCAGAGCTCGACGGAGAGGAGAGGGGGGTCGGAGCGGGGGAAGAAGGAACGGGGGAGGCGGTTGCGGTGGTCGCTGAGGCGGTTGGCGACGAGCGGCGGGGGGGGGGGGGGGGGGCGAGGCCGTGCGTGGGGGAGACGCGATGAGGGAGAGGCTACGCGGGGAGTGGGTGGGGCCGGCTCGCGTGCGCGTGTGTGCGTGGCGGTTCAGGCAGGTGCAGCGTGGTGTTGTGTGGTGGCCAGGGGGTGGGTGGTTGCTGAGGGAGGGCTAGGCCACGTGGCAAAAGGGGATTGGAGGGGATTGAGAGGAGAGGTGACGTGGCAAGAGGTGAATGGCTGGGGTGAGGTGGAGGGTGTGTGTGGGTAGGGAACTGGGTAGCTTTAGGATTAATAGGGTGGGACTGGTTGGACCGAATTGTTGTATACGGGGGTGGTCGTTCGGGTCGGGTTGGCCCGTTCGACTGCCCCTACTAAAATAAATTAAATATTTTATTATTTATAACGGGACTTTTGCAAACCGATGCTAGACAAAATAAATAATCCGGACAAGCCCGGGTTTTGGGGTTTTGAATAGAGAGGGGCGTTTAGAAAACAACACGGGCTTTGCACACATAGTTTTATGCAAACAATGCATGATGATGACGATGCAATGCACAAATTCAACGCGATTTTCTAGTAGTGGTTTTGCGGGATGCCACAAGTGGAGAGGGGGTTTTATAGACTCGGAAGGAAAGAGCGGGAAGGAAAGGGAGACAAGTTTGTATAGGAATAAAAAATGGCCTTTATTATTAGCTGCCTCGTCAAAACCTTCCATCCCTGGGAAGGAAAAAGAGTACAGCTGGCTCTCAAAATAAGAGAAAATTACACAAGAGATTAAAAATTACAAAGATATTAAAAAATCCTACAACTAAGTTTTGTCTTGGTCTTCAGTCCACCGCATAGCTTCGAATGAGGCTATCAGTTCTGGGTTCTCAGTGGTGTGCTGGGATCTTCTTCTGACTAGTTCTCCATCTTTGACAGACATCAGCGTTTTCACCATATCTGGAGTGAGACTAGTTCTTCTGTCATTAATTATTCTTCCAGCAAGAATGAAAGCAGACTCCGATGAGACAGTTGAGACAGGAACCGATAGTACATCCCGTGCTAATATGGAAAGAACCAGATACGTTGACCTTTTATCATGCCACCACTGAAGTATGTCGAAGTCGTCGTCGTCATCATCATTAGTAGCAACTGCTGCACTGTTCAGGTACTTTGCTAACTCCCCTCCACCTTTAAGCATGGGAGTTTATGTGGAAGAGCTCGACGTGGTCGTGGAAGTACCAAATATTTTGACCCACACTTTTTTCTTACCCCTACCGACTACTGGTACCGCCGGAGGTCTGTGTGTCACAGCTGGCCCATACTTAAGCTCATACTTAGAATAAACATCCTGCAGCTTATCCTTTACATCAAGTGAATATTGATCATAGCTAACATTTATGGTATAACTTAAGAGCGAAAGAACCCCACTAAACTCTTCCATTTTAGCCCTAGGATCCAAAATAAATGCGATAACATAGAACACAGGGATAGTTTGCCAATATTTGAGATATTTTAGTTTCATGTTATGGACGGCTACTAGTAAGGTGGCATCATTTTCATGCTCTTTCAGGTATTGGGAAATTTATAAAATATGATGCACAATCATATGAGACGTGGGATAATAAATCCAGATAAAGTGACTGTTGATTCATAAAATGTTGCTAGAAACTTAAAGATCAATTCAGCAACGTGCCAAGTATCTTTACCAAGTAGAGGATACCCGTCCTCTTGCGGAAAATGTGCATTAACAAATGCGAAAATTGAACCTTGTCACGTATAACTAACTGAAGCATCAGATATATAGAGTTCCATCTAACCGGCATGTCTAGATGAAGACCATGTCATGATACATTAATAACAACACAATAATTTCTATAGTCTCCAAGTCTAGTATTAGAACATTCAACCATGATATTGCCATACGCAATCTCTCAATGTGTGGTTCTAGATCATCTAAATCACTTTTAGCAATAAGATTAATTATATGACAAGCACAACGTTGATGAAGTAGAAATTTTGATGCATATACTTCAAATGTAGGAATGAGATTATTCATTGCACTAGTATTTGCAGAAGCATTATCCAAAGTTACTGCAAATATCTTTTTGGTAAGACCAAATTCAGCAGCAACTTTAAGTATAGCATTAGCAATATTCACACCATTATGTGATACATTGATTAACTCAAATCCTATTATTCTTTTATTTATTTCCCATGATGAGCTAACATAATGAGCAACAACAATAATATAATCTTGCTTAGCACGACTACTCCAAATATCAGAAGTTATGAAGACTGAAAAAGTTGACGATCCTAATTGTTCTTTCATGGCGGCACGACCTGCTTTGCCTAGCCTTTTCATGTCCCTAGTTGTAGTTTGTCTAGAGACTGGTGTAAAACTAGGGGTGTGAGCAGTTCTAATATATTCGACAAAACCAGGAGACTCACCAAATCCTAATGATAAATCATTAATGGCAATCAATGTTGCGGAGCCTCTCTTTGACGAGCTGAATCATAGAAAAATATACCTCGGGCGGTGCCGTCGGGGTTGAAGTTAATCCTGCTCTAGATTGCCGCGACCGCTCTATCTGCCTTGGCGTGGGTCGTCGCGTGCCTCGTCATGTGGTCGTTCCCTCTTCCCATCTTCAAATAAAACTTGCTCGAGCAACCTGGATGCAAGCACCGAGATCTAATCTTCATCACACCATCGACGTCAACATATTCTTCTTCCTCAAAGTGCTGCCAGATCTTCGAGTTTTTTTCCGCCGCTTGCTACCGGTAGCGGTGGAATTTTAGCTAATAGAAGTGGTGGATGTATTGGGAGAACTTATGTTTGATGGTGTTGGATGCTCGGATTGGGTATATGGATATTGCATGGTGTCGATGTTGTCGTTGCCGTGGAAGGGAGAAGTATTGAAGTTGGGAGGAATTTCGACCCCCAAATCTTCGACATTGAAAAGAAACTGCTTGGAATTATTCATGTGTTGGCGTAGGATATGAGAGAGGTGTTGGATGGTGTGGAGATTGAGAGGGGGTGTGCTGCCCTTTTTATAGCAAAATTTTGATAAAATTCGGACTAAAATAACCTTTTCAATGACCTAAAACCCTAAAAATACCAAAAAAGGGACCAAAATGCCCCCCCCAAACCCTAGCTAAACCCTCCCAACGGCAGAAAAAATGTCCACCCCGCTTCCCCTCCCCTGGGCCGAAAATATTTAAAATCATGCCCCCGCTCCTCCCGCTCCCCTAGGCCCGCGAATTTTTCGAAATCCTGCCCCTTCCCCCGCTCTCCCCCCGTGGCGGGCCGTCGACGTGCCTGGCCTGCCCTGCTAAACGGGTCGTGCCGGGCCTGGCCTGTGTGTCCGGGGAGGCGGCATAGGCACGGCACCCGCGTATCACAGGATGCCACGGACCCACCAAGCCACGTGTCATGCCAGGCTTCTGTCGGGCCGATTTCGCGTGCCGCGGGCCAGACCGTCCCAGGCACGGCCCATTGGCCAGGTTTGCGGATGGGCGCACGGCCTGGGCACTGGCAAGCCGCGTCCGTCTTGGACGCCTCAGGCGCGGAGAGCACCCTGGCAGCGGCGGCGGAGCAGGTATGTCCCCTCCCCGTACGTACGTCCCTTTCCCCGGCCATTCTCTCCCCAGCCTCTCTCTTCCACGGCCGCTCCACTCCCCGCCCGTCCTTGGCCTTCTTCCCCCTGGTCGCTCCCGTCCCCGCCGGTCTGAACCCTAGTTCGTGGGCAGGACCAGAACGGCAACGGGAGGGAGAACGGCGGCGGCGGACGACCTCTCCTTCCTGCAGCCATCCCTTTCCATGCTTGTGTTTCACCGAAACCATCCCCTCCTGCAGCCATAATTCAAATTTCTTCCTCATTTTGATCTGTTTCAGTTTCAGATTGCTAGGACAACTAATAGCCGCTGAGGCCAATTGTTCACGGATTCTTCTTGATGCAGATGTGAGGTTTTGCTAGTTTGTAGAGCTCCGATCTGTCCGTTAACTCAGATCACACGGTCAGGGAAACCACACGGGCACCTCTGCCCCAATACCGCAGAAGGCCACCGCTGTCCTCCAGCGGCCTGCGCCACCACGCGATGCTTCCGGCGCTGAGGCATCGCCTCCGGCTCCCCCTCGCTCATCTCTGCCGCCGCCTGTCCTCATCCTCTTGCGGCGAGGGGGTTCCCCCCACTACCCGGACGGACGCCGCGGCGGTGGGTGCGGCGAAGGCGCAGGAGGCGATGGCGGCGCGGATGGAGGCGTAC
The DNA here is from genome assembly GCA_910589765.1 of Avena atlantica. Classification (NCBI taxonomy): domain Eukaryota; kingdom Viridiplantae; phylum Streptophyta; class Magnoliopsida; order Poales; family Poaceae; genus Avena; species Avena atlantica. The sequence goes on along the minus strand of OU342734.1, from coordinate 356,934,075 downwards.
AAGAAGGTGCAGGAATTCGACTGGTCCAGCGGCGCTGACTGGAAGACGGCAGCCAACATCCTCTTCACGGTGCCCCCCAAGCGAAAGGAATTTGGGTGAGCATTAGGCAGCAACCAACTCTCATCTCGTTGCAAAGTCATCACCATACACAAGAAAGATTGATAGATGAGGTGGGATGGGAATCAACACTGCTTCAATGTTATGGGACCCCTTCAGACATCTGATTGTGCTTTGTGTTACTATTCAGTATTGGATTAGCATCAGTCACCTCTTGGCTATTGTAGTTTTTATCATATAACTTCAGCATAGATGCTTCCTCATGTTTCTAGTTCTGCAAAAGTCCTTTGTCTTGCATCGAGCCCAGGATCTTCTTCACTGCCCTCAGTTGCTTATGCGATTGCTGAAAATCAAGGTCCTTTAGCCGTTTCTCTATCTCACTGTAAACTTTTGCAGCAGGTTGCTCTTTTCCTTGAGCTCCCTTGGGCCCCTTTGGCAACTTTCTAGGCAGCACAATCCTTTCTTGCTGTTTACATGGAGCAATTTCAGCTGGGAACTTAGTGTTAGGAATATTCCTGTTTTTTGCGTCCAGATTCCTTTGTTGCCAACAAGAAGGCTCATAATGTGAGGAAAGGCTCAAAGGGATTAGTATAGGTTCTTGCTTCCTCTCTTGAACTAATTTGGATTCCATTGCCTTGTTGTGTTAGGCTCGGGAAACTCTTCCAATCCCATGAGTTCTGCAACAACACTCGATAGACGCTTACGGGCGGGTACTTCTTGCTAGACCACTGCATTGAATTCTTTATCAGTACTTACACACCTTTGCTTAACATGCTTTCTTTTGGTGTCACATCTGCTTACATTCAACAAATCATGCGTGGTAAGCATAGAAACTTCCCTACTTAAAGATCTATGTTCAACATGCTTCCCTTTGGTAATATCTTGTCATAGGGCTGACTTATCTATGGTAACCATAACCCATAAAGAAGTTCAAAACATGACAATTAAAAGGCGAGTCTAAGATCAATATCAGTAAGAAGATGTTATAATGTCTATATCTTGTTATTCCTGTGATGCTAATAAAAAATGTGTGAAATCTAGAACGTCTTTATAAAATTGAGGACCATTCAGTCTAACATTTCTTGCATTGAAGGTTTTGGAAATGAAATTCATTACAAACAAATTCCAAGTGACAGGCTTTGTTGATTTCTATAATTCGTTTTGTGTTTCAGGCTTGACTTCCACCTTGTGCAGCTCTTCTTTGTTTGCATGCCCTCATTAGGTTTGTTTAATGATAAAATCTGTTCTTGTCTGATAAGCAAGTACTTTGGAGCATTAAATGTGAAATTGTGCATCCTTTTGTATGTTCACATTGTGGCTTTTTTTTTGGTGCGCAGCTGTCTATTTGGTAGCCATGTATGCACGAAGAGAGATCAAAAGGATGGAAGCGGTAATATACTGTGATCTCCTCATTTCTGCACAGTTTTCTTTCACGAAGAGAGATCAAAAGGTCTGAATGAAATAATTCGAATCGTCTACAACAGTGACATAAAAATAGGACCTACTGATATCTTCTTATTTGCCCGAACATTGTGCTGCAACTTATTTTCATAGATCAATGCTACGTAATTGATCCTTTTCAATTATAACTGTATTAGGTGAAAGTATTTGACTTCTATGACATTAGCTCTTAATCAAGTTAAGCTTAGTCATGATCATTCAACCTTGTAAATGCATCCTTTGCGTGGTTTCGGTTTGGTTAAAGCTCTGTTGTACAATGGAAGTTCAGGACAGTTTATATTGTTAGTTGATGTATTGTAGACCATTCAAGCCATTGATGTGGAATAGTACATAGAATGGCCAATCTGTGTCATATATGCTGATAACCTGACCACATGATGCAATTAGAGAATGACCCACAATAGACGATTTCTTCTATTGTGGGACGGAGGGTATGTGCTAAGGCACAGGTAGTACAAGTAGATACTACCTGAGCTTTTTGATCAGAGAGCCTACAAGTAGATACTCTAGTTTAGAGTTCTGTACATACATTATGAACACACAACCTAGTTACTTTTCACTTATTTTTTGCGCACTTGACTGTCTAGTATGCTACTCCCTCCGTTTAGAAATATAAGATGTTTTAGGTTTGTGAAGGAGATGTATCTAGACACCTTTTAGTGTATAGGTTCAAATGAATCTAGATACTAAAATGTGTCTAGATACATCTCCTTCACAAACCTAAAACGTCTTATATTTCCAAACGGAGGGAGTAGGTGTTACTAGCATAAAATCGTATGTAGCTATGGGCTAAAAACTTTACATTGTCACCATCGGGTCATACAAACTGTTGATAAACTGAACTTTCAAGGTTGCATGTTTACTCCTGAACTCCATTTATTTGGACTGAAAATTATACTTTATACTATATGAAACATAAATTTTTAATGAGGTGCGAGCTTACCATTTTTAAGTATTCTCGAGCAGTTTGATCGAAACTGAAATTTCCGTAAGAAACACTTCTTTCATGTTTTTTTGGCACTTGATAGGCTTTTGTAACGATAAGAAAGGCATATTCAATAATCATCTACTGATAAGAGTTGTATGCTGCTTGTTTCAGGAAGCAGAAGAAAAGAGGAAAAAGAAAGATGAAGTAGAGAAACAGAAACAACTTGAAGCCGACTCTGTTAAGGAGGACGCCGATTCAAAGCTGGCAACAATGTTAGTCAGGTTAGATGCACTCGAGGGTGTAGTTAAGGAAATTGCTGATGGCAAAACGAGAGGTTCTGCTGTTGATTTATCCACCAAAAAGGAGGCTCTGAAGAAGGATGAGAGATCATCTCCTGACAAGGTGTCTGCTACACAGAGCGACGCAAGTGATAGTCAGCTACCGTCTGTCAAGAAGAGTAAGGACATCAAGGGTGCTACAAATGCTCCGCCAGATGCGAGACAGCAGGATAGTGAAGGGGGCAGTGACAAGACAGCCGGTGAGTCAAGGAGTTGATAATGCACTCTTTTGGGGGCACTTGGAGTGATCCATGGATCATGTTGTAGTCAATCAGGTTAAGTTGCAGTCTGTTGAACGATCTAGGAGCTAGGCCAGTTGCCCAGTTAGCACTTAGAAAGGACGTACTCACCCTGCTTATAGAAATATAAGATGTTTTAAGTTAGTGAAGCTAATGTATATAGACACCTTTAATGTATAGATTTAAATGAATCTACACGCTAAAAGGTGTCTAGATACATTCACTTAACAAACCTAAATCATCTTATATTTCTAAACGGAGGGAGTACGTACTTACGTTGATCCATTCATCAACAATGTGGGAGCTTTGCTCAGGGGTGGTTTTGTACCTACACACTCTTCTCCCGGCGACAGAGTAAAATCACTTACACTGTGTTTGGTTGGAGGGAGTTTTAACCAAGGAATTGGAATTGGAATTAGGAGGTTACGGGACTAAATATCACTTGTATGGTTGAGGGGAATGGGAGTTGTGCGAGGAAGGCGAAGGGGAATAAAAGAGGGCAACTCCCTCGTATGGGGGTAGTGATAATTCGATCGAGATAAGGAATTGATGAAAAAAAAGAGGACAACTCTCTCGATCGAGTACGTGCATAATCATACGAAATCAAACGCCTGTGATGTTCGGTGGGATCCATCAAAGGCCACGTTTGGCACGAGTGTTTTTAAAATATTGAGGTACCTCGGTTTCTAAAATTACTGAAGTATTAGATTAGATACTTTGATGTGTTCCGGTCCAACAAATAATATGGTTTTAAAATTAGAATATTCTCTGAAACTGTTATAATAGAGATAAGCAAATAACAAAGAACGAAAAGAAAATCAGGCTACATAGATTTAATATGGAAAACTTCCATGGCCTAGTTTGGGAGCTCCGCTTTTTCTAAACCACAGTATTCTAAAACTGGAGTATTTTGTGGATATAGATTTGAACATCATTCAGAATACAACATGATACAACAAAGTTTACTGGATAGTATTTAGAACACCATTCAGAATACAACGATACAAACAATAACTAACTTAGAAGACTATCTTGCTTGTCCGACCTAGGGCATGTTCTTCAAAGTTAAAAGACTATTTCTACCTAAGAAAATGATCTTCAAAGTCAGAAGACTCTAAGTCAATGATCTTCAAACATATATTTCATATGAACATTTTCTATATATAGTTATTTTAAACTCTGAAAATATTTCAACTTTCAAAAAAATAATATTTTATTTTTACCATATTGAAAATAATAATAAATAGAAAATAAGAGGAAAATAAAAAATGAGATTGGACCTGTTATTGGGGCACTTTTTTTTGAGATATGTTATTGGGGCACATTAGCAATGGTCGATGAAGAAATCGCGGCAGGCAGGAGCCATTGCTTCTCGCGTCAACTGGGAAACAGACCCCTCCCCTCTTCCCCCCTCCCCCTCCCCCCTCTCCCCTTGGAGTTGCTCTTCGAGTACCATTTACTGCTCATTTGATTTGTAAGATTCTCATAACGCGGGAGTAGAAAAATCGCATGATTGGTGTGGCGATATCCACTTGAATCTCAAAGGATTCAAAAACTGAAGGATCTTGATCAAGTAGTGTTTGGTTGTATAGAAAAAAACAAATGAATTGTATAAAGAGGTTGGAGTGGATGAAAAAAATTCTCCAAGTAGAGTGTAAAGAAATCGTAATCCTTTGAATTAAATGACTTCTATAAGGAAAATCTCGAAGGGTCTGAATCTTACAAAAATGCTACACAACTCTTTTGAATCAAATAAACCCTTAGCGACGCCATGAAAAGCGCTTCCGCTTCTCCCTCCCTCACGAAGGACAGGCGGCGGTGACTAAGTCCCTCTAGATGTCAGTCGGCGAGTGCGCTGGTCCCCTCTCCCAGGGTGCCGCTTCGGCGGCATGAGGGAGGGAACCTCGTTTCTCCGTCTAGTAGTTAGGGTTATGGCCTGTCTGCTGTGAGGCGTCATTGGGTTGTTGGGAGCGACGCTTAGGCAAATAAATCTTCTCAACTCTACTCTCACACCGACGACGGCCTTCACGACGACGCCATGGAGTTATTGTCAATGTGTGCTGACCATTCCTTTAGATCGAAAACTTGGTCTTCTCGTTGTTCTTCATATCTGGCGAGATCGGTTTATCAATGTGCCGCTGGCGTTCATTGTTATCTACGACGGCGCTGGCGGCTCGGACGAAGTGGTTTCCCTATAGAAAGCATGTTGGTCTGGAGGTGGTGGATATGTCATTCTTCTTTGACTTGTTTGATGGGAGGTGGATCTTGGTACAAGACAACACAGAGATTTCCCTCGGTCGACATGCCACACTGACATGTGCCTCGTTGCGTGCAGCAAAGCCTCGTTGGCGATGACGCTTTTTTTGATCTTGCAATTATGGAGGTCCGGCATCTCTTCCAGGATGCCTCTCAGGAGCGTTGGAGTTGGGCGGCGTCCACTGGCTTTGGTTGTTGCAGGAAAACTTAGGGATCGTTTTCTATTTCCCTTATTCTCTTAGAATTTTATATGCAAAGTTTTGGGATAATTTTATCCCGTTTTGTCTTTTAGTGTCTATGTATAGTGTGTTGCTTCATGCAACTTGATTTTCGATTAATAAAATATATGGTTGCTTAAAAAAGCCCTTAGCGTAGCATGTTGCTAAGAGCAATCCCACTCGTTGGGCGTTCCCAGGCCGAAAACCGGACCAAAATATGGCCGGACAAAACTCGTTTTCGGCATGGGAACGCCAAGTTTCTCACTCGCGTTCCCACGCCGAGTTCCCGGGACGCCCTTTTCCGGACAAAATTTGGCTCAAATTCGTCCAGTTTTCAGCGTAGTTTGGCATAATATGAATACAGAGCACAGTTCGTCCTAGTTCGGCATACCGTCGATCATAGTTTGGCGTAAATTTAAACATAGTTTGACGTAAATTTAAACATAGTTCGGCCTACAGTGAAAATACAACATATTTCTGCCTAGTTCGGCCAGTTCATGCTCGACATCTACGTGTTGCCCCTATGTATCCATAGGTGTTCAACCAGATCATCCTGCAGCTGTTAATGCACTGCTGGATCTCGGAACTCCTGGCGCATGGTGATGAAGGCAGCCCAGGTTGGAGACATCTGATGATCAGGCTCGGCAAGAGGTCCTTGTCTATAGTATGGCTCGCTCTGCTCGATCAAACTCACTGGATCCTTCCTCTCATACTTAATGATCATGTTATGCAAGACCACACAACAATTCATCACTTTCCACGTCTGATCTTTCGACCAGGTCATAGCAGGGAACTAGACAACTGCAAACCTTTGTTGGAGCGCACCATGCCTGCTCCACGTCTTTCCTGCAGGCTTCTCGTTCCTTGGCAAACTGAGAATGCTTAGGGAGCATTGGGTTTGAGATAGTATTCACAAATGTTGGCCATCTTGGATAGATTTCATCTCCTAGATAGTATCCCTTGTTGTAGTGGTACCCGTTGATCTCAAAATCCACAGGGGAAGCATGACCCTCAACAAGCTTGACAAATACATTTGAGCAGTTGAGGACGTTGATGGCGTTGTTCGATCCTGCCATGCCAAAGAAGGAGTGCCAGATCCAAAGATCATGTGTAGCAACTACCTCGAGTATCACAGTGCAACCTCCTTTGTGGCCTTTGTACATTCCCTACCATGCAATGGACAGTTCTTCCGCTGCCAATGCATGCAGTCTATCCTTCCAAGCATCCCAGGAAATCCTCTACTTTCATTGACTGCGAGGATCCAAGCAGTGTTTTCAGCAGTGGGTGTTCTCAAGTACTATTTCTCAAACACTGCAATCACTGCCCTGCAGAACCTGTACAAGCAATCGATGGCGATGGACTCAGCCATGCGGAGATAGTCATCGGCACTGTCACCCGACGCTCCATATGCAAGCAACCTCATATCCACTGTGCACTTCTGCAGTAAGTAAAACCCAACCATGCCGGTTCAGTCCTTCTTGCACATGAAATAGGGGTCGAACTCCCGGATGGCATGCACGATCTTGATAAAGAGCTTCCGGCTCATCCTGAAACGGCGCCGAAACACGGCCGCTTCATGGAGCGGCTCGTCGGCGAAGTATTCGGCGTATAACAAGCGGTAACCCTCTATCCTTTGCATCGCCTTGCACTTCCGGTGACCCTTCGTTGAACCTCCGTGCTTCGGCTTCACCGTCTGTAGGTACAACTGGGCGAGGGAGGCCAGGATCTGCATGTGCTCTTCATCTTCGGCGATAGCAACGTTGTCCTCCTCCAGCAACACGGCGAGCATCTCCTCGTCGTCTGAGTCCATGGACGAACTGACAAAACTCCAAACACTTGGCGGGCGAGGTGGTGGGAGCTCGCAGCGAAGCCGAGCTACGTCGAAGTTTGGGCAGTGAAAGCGGCGGCGGAAGGGGCGGCGACTACGGCGAGCCTATCTAGAGGCGTGGACATGTCTCGGCGTGGAGGATCTCCGCCGGCGAATCCATGGCGGCAGAGGAAGATAGGGGCTCTTCGCCGCAGACTGGGCGAGTGGGTGTGGGGGGAATTCAGCCTTCTTTCGCCGAAAGAGCTGGTCCACGCCCGTTTTTGCTTTGTTCGACGTTCCCAGGGCGTTCCCGAGATGCTGGAATGGCCTGGGAAGTCCAGACCAAAGTTCGCCCAAATCCGGACGAAACCGGGGTCCTGAGAACGCGACTGGACCGGTTTTTGGCGTTTGGACCTAAATTTCACCCTGAGATTAGCATCCTAGGAAGCCGAGTGGAGATGCTCTAACCAACCTGTAAACTTCCACTCTTACCGGCGGCAAGGCCCACAAAGTGGCATGTGTTGCCATTTCCTAAGAGCAACTCCAACAGCTTACCCATTTATGGGTAAGAGGGTAAAAAACCGCTTTTATAGGTAATATAAATAAAATGACAGCTCCAACAGCTTACCCATAAGTGGCCCCCACTAAAAAAATTTAGGTGATCACCCATATTTTGTCATATCCTACCTATATATGGTGAGGGTTTTCTCAATGATCCAACTCCACGGAGGGCTAGCCGAGGAGCTAATTTCACTAAAAAGGAAGATGCGACCTTGTGCCATGCATGGATTTTTATTGGTGTCGATCCCATCACCGGGAATGAACAACAAAGTTATTGGAGATATGTCCTAGAGGCAATAATAAAAATGGTTATTATTATATCTTTGTGTTTATGATAATTTTTTACATTCATGCTATAATAGTATTAACCGGAAATATTAATACTTATGTGATTTGTAAACTAAATTAGAGTCCCTGGTAAAGCCTCTTTGTTATACTAGCTTGTTTGGTTAATAGATGATCATGGTTTCCCGATCATGAACATTGAGATGTTATTAACGACAATATCATATCATTAGGAGAATGGTGTGATGGACATACTCCTATAGATAAGCGTAGCATAAAGATCAAGTCATTTCAATAGGTCGTTTGCTATAAGATTTCTGATACATAGTAACCTAATTCCTTCGACCATGAGATCATGCTAATCACCATCACCGGAAGGATGCTTTGATGACATCAAACACCACACCGTAACTGGGTGGCTATAAAGGTGGAATTGAGTGTTCGGAAAGTATGTCTTGAGGCACATGGATCAAGAGTGGGATTTGTCCATCCATATGACAGATAGATATACTCTGGGCCCTCTCGGTGGAATGTCATCCAATTGTCTTGCAAGCATGTGACTTGCTCACAAGGGATCACATATCACGGGAACGAGAAAAGAGTACTTATCGGTAATGAGGTTGAACTAGGTATGCATAGATACCGATGATCAAACCTCGGATAAGTAAACTATCGCGAGACAAAGGGAAATTGGTATCGTATGTAAGTGGTTCATTCGATCGCAAAGTAATCGTTGAATTATGTAGGAGCCATATAAATTTCCATATTCCTCTATTGGTTATTGATCGGAGAAGTGTCTCGGTCATGTCCGCATAATTCACGAACCGTAGGGAGACACACTTAAGGATTCGATGTTGTTTAGTAGATATGGAATGTAAGTAGGGATGCCGAATGTTGTTCGAAGTCTCGGATGGGATCCGAGATATGAAAAGGAGATCCGGAATGGTCTAGAGAATAAGATTCATATAAGGAAAGTTCGATTCTGGAGTTCGGGAATGATTTCGATGATTTCATCGGAGAGGTTCTAGAAGGGTCTAGAAGGTTTACCGGACCGGAAGGGGAATGGTTCATGAATGTGTCATGGGTAAGTGGAATGATTGGATCATGTCCTAGGTCACTTGGTTGGGTGTTGGCGGGAGAGAAATAAAGCTCTAAATTGAAAGTCAAAAGGCAAGTTTGAAAAGTCAAACTGGAACAATGGTTTCCTAGTGGAAGAAGGAAAGAGTCCTTCTTTCTCTCCAACTTGGGTCTGGGTAAGGATTCAAACTCCCCTCTCCCAAGATCCCCTCCCTCTCATAAATAGAGGGGAGGGGCTGCCCCAAGAGGACACAACCAGCCCTCCCCACCGTGCGCTGCCGCCGCCAAAGCCGCCGCCGGCGGCCCGTCGCCGTCACCCTAGCCACCGCCTCCTCCTACTCCTCTCTGGCCTTTTAAACCTAGATCACCGGGAACGCTATATCCACCATAACTCGCATCGGCTTAGGCGAAGCCCTGCGGGATCTTCCCTCTACTTCCGACACCACGCCATCGTGCTGCCGGAATCACGAGGGGAGAACTACAACCTCCGCTGCCTGCTGGAACAAGGGAGAGGAAGGTCTTCATCGAGTACCGAACGTGTGACCGACTACGAAAGCGCTGCCGGAACGCAACGCCGGAAGGATCGTCTACGCGATCTTGAGATCGGCAAGTGTACGACTACTTCACCCATGAGAATTTGCTCTCGTTAACCGCTTTGGAATCTTCGAGGGTGAGTACTCTAATCAACTCGTTGCTACAATCTAGTAGATAGATATTGGCTTGTTTGTGTGCATGCGGTAGATTTTTTTGTTTTCCATGCTATGAACCCCTACAAAAGCAACACATATTGTGAGCGTATCCATGAGTATTACCGACAACACTCTAAAAAAGCTAGGACTATCATTTCCCTACAACACCGTTGGTAAACCATCAACTCCGAGTGTTTCAAATGGTCCAATTGCTTAGCCCAACTTGATCGTCTCAATCCAAGTGGAACTAGTCCCGTAGTGATAGGACAAAGGTGTCCTATATTTCGATGAGATGATAATGGTCGATTTGGTGGAGTTCGGGCTTGACGATCCGACTACACGTGCGGACACGAGCGCCAATGCAATATCTAGGCCAATCTCCTGGAGGTTACTGATCCTGTGGAAACACGATCAACCTGACCAGCGAGGGTCTTAATTCCTATCTGAAATCGAGAAGAAGTAAGAACTAATATTGCAATCAATATATTGCGGATTAAGATGAAAGCTTTATTGAAAAGGTGGGATTCTGTATAGGTGCGAAGTACAAGAGGCCTCTGCGACGCTCGAGCCTTGGCGAAGTTGCTATGATGGCTAACTTAATGTCTAAACAAAATCCGAGTCTAAGGTGACGACTAAGGGGAGTATTTAAGGAGGAAAAGGTGGGGTTTCGGCCATCCATAGAAGTGGTGGCCGAATCCAACCCTATAAGTCCTTTTCTCCTCAAATACGGACTAAAAAAAGTAGCTATTTAAAATCCTGCAAAAATTATATGGGTCTGGCTCAAAATAAAGGTGTCGCAGCACCATATTAAGCTATAGACGAATTTGTGAAGTATTAATCTTGAATATTTCGTCCAAGCCTTCTTTCTTCATTATGATGGACTCAAAGTTCTGAAATCTTCATCCGTGGCCTTCTCTTGAATCATCACATGCTTGCTGCCATCTCCATTCATGACCATGCTCCAATGCTTGTCCCTCTCATCCATGCTTGGTCCATCATTCCTAAGAGTAAGAAATACATCTGATTTAGGCAGCATCATATTCTCATGTATGTGAGGAATAGTTCCAAGAAAAAAAAAGCACCTGATAGTTAAGTTGTTTGGCACGAGATCGAGTGATAGGTCCTTGTATGTGTGTAGCTGTAGGTATAACGGTTGTATCAATAGATGAGATGTCCACATCATGCCCCCCTTCTTGAATTGAAGTCGTCCTCGACGCAATCTCATCTTCCTCACCAAAGTAAGGCTTCAAATCTGCAATGTTAAACGTAGGACTTACCGTACCAAAATCTGCAGGCAACTCAAGTTTATATGCATTATCGTTTATTTTCTCTAACACCTTAAAAGGACCAGCAGCACGTGGCATTAACTTAGACTTGCGTAAATCAGGAAAACTATCTTTATGCAAATGTAACCAAACAAGATCTCCAACATCAAACATAACATGCTTTCTCCCTTTATCCCCAGCAAGTTTATACTTAGCATTCATGTGTTCTATGTTATCTTTAGTAGTCTTATGCAAGTTTAATATCATTTCAGCGCGTTGAGTAGCATCTAAATTATTTTGCACCGAAGAAGGTAAAGGCAACAAATCAATAGGTGCACGAGGAACAAAACTATACATGATCTCAAACGGGCACATCTTTGTGGTAGAATGCAGCGAACGATTATAAGCAAATTCTATATGAGGTAAACACTCTTTTCACAATTTTAAGTTTTTCTTTAAAACAACCCGCAACATAGTAGACAAAGTTCTATTTACTACTTCAGTTTGTCCATCAGTTTGGGGATGACATGTAGTACTAAACAGCAATTTAGTCCCCAACTTAGTCCATAAATATCTCCAAACGTGGCTAAGAAATTTAGTATCACGATCAGAAAAAATAGTATTTGGCACACCATGTAAACGAACAATTTTACGAAAGAACAAATGAGCAATATGCGCAACATCATCCGTTTTATGACAAGGAATAAAGTGTGCCATCTTAGAAAACTGATCCACAACACAAAAATACTATCCCTCCCCTTCTATGTACGTGGCAATCCCAAAATAAAGTCCATGGAAATATCCTTCCAAGGAACACTAGGAACAGGAAGAGGCATATATAAACCATGTGGATTAAGGCGAGACTTAGCTTTTTGACAAGTAGTGCAGCGTGTGACAAATCTCTCAACATCTCGACGCATACATGGCCAAAAGAAGTGTGCATCAAGAACATCCTCCGTTTTCTTGACACCAAAGTTTCCATCAATCCTCCTCCATGCGCCTCCTTTAACAACAAAAGACGAACAGAACTATCTGGAATGCATAGTTTGTTAGCATAGAACACAAATCCATCATTAAAGACGAACTTGTTCCATGTTCTACCATCTCTACAATTCTGCAACACATCTTTAAATTCAGCATCATGCACATATTGTTCCTTAATAGTTTCCAATCCAAATATTTTGAAGACAAGTTGAGATAACAAAGTATAACGGCGCGACAAAGCATCAACAATAATATTATCTTTACCCTTTTATGTTTGATAACATAAGGAAAAGACTCAATAAATTCAACCCACTTTGCATGACGACGATTCAACTTAGCTTGACTACGAATATGCTTCAAAGATTCATGATCAGAATGTATAATAAATTCTTTAGGCCATAGATAATGTTGCCAAGTTTCTAATGTCCGAACCAACACATATAATTCTTTATCATAAGTAGAATAGTTCAGACTAGCCCCACTCAATTTCTCACTAAAATATGCAACAGGTTTTCCCTCTTGTAATAACACACCTCCCAAACCAATTCCACTAGCATCATATTCAAGCTCAAAAGTCTTATTAAAATCAGGAAGTTGGAGTAAGGGAGCATGTATTAGCTTATATTTCAATATCACGAAGACCTGTTGTTGTGCATCGCCCCAAACAAAGGGCACATCCTTGGTAAGTTCATTTAGCGGCACGACAATTGATCCAAAATCTTTGACAAAGTGTGGCATCCCGCAAAACCACTACCAGAAAATCGCGTTGAATTTGTGCATTGCATCGTCATCATCATGCATTGTTTGCATAAAACTATTTCGCAAAGCCCGATTTGTTTTCCCAAACGCCCCATCTTAATTCAAATGCAAAGCCCGGCCTCCGGATTATTTTTGTTTGAATGCTATCGTTTTGCAAACGACACTAATAAAACAAATAAAAATTTAAATTATTTTAGTGGGGGCAGTCGAACGGGCCGACCGACCCGAACGACCACCCCCGTATACAACAAATCGGTCCAACCCAACCAACCCCATCTAAATCCTAAACCCACCAACTATCCTACCCACACCCCCTGGCCACCTCACTCCCTCCAATAGTATCCTGCCACCTCACCTAACCCTTCCCCCTAACCAATCTAGCTCTGCCACATCACCCAAACCCCCCCTCTCTCTCTCACCAAACTCACCCCACCAACCCCCCAGACTCACCCCCCACACACACCACGCACGCCACCTCCCTCCACACCGGATCCCACCTTCCCCTGTCAGCGCCTCCCCTGGGACCCACCCGCAGGCCCACCTCTCTCCTTCCTCCTCCCTTCCCCCAACCCGACGCTCCCGCCTGGCTCCTCCTCGCCGGAGACCCGCGTGCCGCTCGCCGCCTTCCACCTCCCCGGCGAGCCCAGCGCCGCCACGCGCCTTCCCCTACCTCACCCCACCGCCGCCGCCCATCCTCTGCACCGTCCCCGCGCCCGGACCTCCCTTCTCCCCCCTCTGTCTCTTCCTCTGCTCCTCCCCAGCCCAGCACACCGCTCCGCGCCGCCGCTCTGCCTGCGCCGCCCCGGCCCCGGCTCGCCCCGCTCCTCTCCACCGCTCCATCGCCCTCTGCGTCCCGCCGCCGCGCCGCGCTCGCTCCGCTCGCCCCACCTCGTCGCCGGCCCCCCTCCTCCCTCTGGCCGCTCAGCCCGCCCGTCTCCGGCCGGCCAACCGCCTTCCCGCCGCTCGCCCTGCGTCCCCTCGCCGGCCCGCGCTCCGGCCGCGTCCGCGGCCTCCACCGTCGCCCCGCGCGCTCGCCTGGCCGAGCCCGCCCCGTCTTCTCCTGCTCGGGCCGACCCCGCGCCGCTCCGGCCCACGCGCCGCCTCACCGGCCCCAGCCCCGCCGCCTCGGGCCAGCCCCGCGGTCCTGCAACGCCTCTGGCCGGCGTCGGCCTCGCCAGGGCCTCCTCGGTGACCGCCGTGCCGCTCTCGGGCCACCCTCCTGCGACCCAGGTTCCGAACGCCGCCGTTCCCAAGGCCAACTCCGTCAGGCGCCCTATCCCTGCAAGGTATCCAAACGAGAACTACATCGAGAGCCCGCGGTACTGGGGAGACGACATCAAGCCGAAGCACCAAGACCTACTACGGACGCCGGGATCCCCGAACCCGAAGACCACATGTGCGCCAAGATCTTCGCCGGATCCTCAAGACCTTCTTCCCGTATGCGACGTCGGAGACCCGAACCCCGATGAACCACGATCCCCACTGCAGAACAACAGGGCCTTCGAGGTGGAACCGACAAGATCTCCTCCTCGAGACACCGGGAGCTCCCCTGAACACCAAGGTCGTCGGTACGGAAACGACAGGGATTCTCCCTCGGACGCCAAGGTCTAACCCTCGGACTCGGAGACCGCGTTGATGTTGAACCAAGATCCCCATCGCACAAGCTCGTCACCAAGACCGGCCATGTGGAGATCCGAAGACCGAACCGAAGCGCCAAGGCCTCCGCCATGGACTCAACAAGATCTTCACGAAAAGCCGAGTACTTCTTTCAGAACGCCATGATCACCAACACGACCCGAAGACTGCGAATGCGACAAGAACGACACCGAACCAAATCCTTCCCGATATCCGAGAATGTTCACGTCGAGAACGACCCCGTCAAAACCCTGGACCCTGAGACCGACCCCGAACCCCGGAACCCCAAGTCCGTCGAGACCCCCTCAATGTGTGACCCTTTTTCCTCGAACCCTATTTTATCACATAACAACTTGTTGCTTATTTAATCATTCTTCTCGCATGCATATCATCGGTTTGGGGGCCTTATGCCGATTCACCTAATAATTAAATATGGGGCCATATGCGGGCAAATCTAGTCTCATATTGGCCGCATTTAAACATGTGTAGCGAACCGTTGCCATCTATTGTCTTGCTATACAACAATTAATTTGCGGGGCTTCTAAATAACATGAACCAGCTAATTAATTGTCGGGACCCCGGTTCCACTTAATATGACCTAATTGCATCGCACCCTTGCCATGCCATGCATCATACATGCATCATGCTGATCTTCTGCCGTTGTATTAAATACTGCATCCGGTGTTTCTTCTAGTTTTTGCCTCTTTGCGGATAAGGCCGTTGAGTTGATGTGAGCTTCGCCCCGATCTTCGGTCAAACCTTCGACAATGTTTTCAGGCGAGCATCTCCCCCTTTCTACCTATCTTACTTTTATAGTATTTATTCCCTCATGTTGATCTATTGCTATCTGTGTTGCGATGCTTTAGTTTTCCGTACCTGTGATATACCGTGCAGCCCTATATTGCCTTGGACACACCCTATTACCTGTTGTTTGGTAGATAGTTGGACTTGCGCGTCGTAGTTGCTTGCTCAAGTGCTGATGTGTGTCGTCATATGCCACAGTTGCTGATGTATTGCCGCATGCTGATGTTGGAGATGATTCTAGTTTTACTTATCGTCACTTTAATTTCTGTTTAACAACTAAAATTGAAATAAGCAGAGGCATCGGTGGGTGATAGAAAATATTTGGTTTCCGAACGCCCACTTGTGTCCCGTAAGACCCCGAGTACTTGATACCTGTTCCTTGATTTATCGCGCTATCCACATCCGGGAGGTATATGGGACCCCCCTTAGCCAGAGCTTGATTCCGTCTTATTTCTTGGGGCCACAACTAGTTTGAGGTTTTATTACGATCCTGTACTTATGCCATGTTTTACTGCTTTATTTACGATTGTGCGAGGAGCACACTGTACTGTTTAGGTAAGCGGAGTGATTACGCGGTATCGACAAGCCCAGCCACACTTTCGGGTTCCCAGTCGCTTACAGCCATTGTCGCAGACCTTGAGGCCGTCTCGGAGCTAGCTTACTTCGTTGCGGAATCTACTTAAGGGGTGGCCCCCTGAAATATTTCTGAATCTTGTGATTGCTTTGTCGTGAAAGCCTCGTTGGGTTTTGATTTGGTTTTTCCGAGGTTGATAGAGTGTGTGTTGCTATTGGTGCACCCCGGCCGGGTAAAACTTTCTGAAAGCCGTGTCCGCGGATATGGACGACTCGGAGCACAGTATCTCGATCATAGACAAGCATAACTAAAGTTTACTTATATAAATTTGACTTTATAATGACTAGTAATCATCTTCACTATAACGGAATGGCTAAATAATACTGTCCACAATTGCTTGTTTGCTTTGTCGCTTGCGACAATTGTACCTGACTAGTAAGTATTGCAACTACAACGGAATGGCTGAATAAAAGTATCAACAACTGCTGGGTTTTGGGGTTATCTCATGCTAATTGTATCTGACTAGCAAGTGCTGCCACTATAATGGAATGATTAACTAAAATGACCCACTGCTTATTTTATCAGGACGACTATCTTTACCTGACTAGTAAATTGCCGCAACTATAACTGAATAAGTAAAACTGCCAACTGTGTGAGTTCCTCGGTTGACTTCCTCGTTTGGTATCGAGGGGGAAACACCAGGATGGGTATGTTTGGTGTTAGCTTCAGGTTGGATCCGGATAGGTCATTCTTACCCCTCTCTGATAACCGCCAGTTGTATCGAGTCTCTATAGGTTGTTCAGTGCATGCTGCCGCTGCCGCTCAGTCCACCATACCTGTGTAGGCGAGGACCGCCGAATTCTAGCCTCGCCGTGTACTGGCCTCAGTACTGACGCTCCTCTTTTTCCTTTGCCCTTTGTCGGCACCCCTTTTGTTTAAGCAGGTTTTGAGATCGACGTCGTTAGCAGGGTTACCCTTCCGGCTTGGCCTGGGCAGGGTTATGGACGCCATTGGTTATTCTTCAGGGCTCTTAGCCCCATTTGCATCTTGTCCGTAGCTGGACGCTATATCGTTCTCAAGGTGATTTGGATCTTTGTACATTATATCTGTATTCTTGACTCATTGAGTCGCCTCTGTATATATATCTGTTCTGTGGGTCCCATCGAGGACTGTTGTGTAATGTTATTACTTCGTTTTCCACCCGCACGAAAGTGCCTGGTGGGCACCTTTGAATCGTTTCTATGCGGGTTTGGCGAATTTTGCTAAAACTTGCATAGGTCCGATTCTGAGGGTGTTACAGAGTGGTATCAGAGCTCAGCAGTTGCGATACCCCACGAGTCCAGCCTGTAGGATAACCTAGCTAACGGCCGAAGTAGAGTGTCAAAACTATTTTTGCAAAATCGGTTGGATAGCTCTGATTAGGTCTGATTTTACTCCTTACCCCTCTGCTATTCTCCTCTCATCTCTACGCGTTTTGAATCCGCTCTCATCTCTCTCTTCGAGTCCAGGATTTCTTGTGGTTGGGTTTCCGTCGTACCTTCAGGGTTTCGCTTTCTCCCTTTTGTAACGGAGGTGCTACGATCATCAATCTGCAACTTGTCCGTTGTACCCTTCATCCGATCTTTTGTTCTTGAGCTCCTTATCCATTGTGTTCCTTGCCGGATATCAGTGTCGTTGAAAAACATATGAGAAGGACGAGCTTTGGTGAAGTTGGGGTTAACCTTGAGCATGTGTTGTTCATGCCAATGGAACCACCGCGAAACCTAATCATTGTGTTTTTCATACGATTTCTGCTGGCCCCATCCCTTTGTTCCGGATACCGCCTATGAAGGTCTTCAGTCTAAATCTCGAGAGTTGAGTTGCCTGATTCTCCTACCGATGTATAGAGTTGATAGTTTGGGTCCGGGATGGACTGATCACCCTACTCGACTCTTACTGTTGCTCGGTACATCGAACTGGTGGATCAATGTAACTTCTCCCTCTTCTAACGGAAGTTAGGGGTGGCCTTATCGTTTGATGCCTCTATCTTCGTCCGTGTTTCTCCGGAGTGTTCCCTCGACGATCAGTAACAACGACCCTTTGTTGGTGGTGTCGCCGATTTCAAGATGGAGGATGAACCCTCGTTAGTGGTGTCGCGAGGATCTACACGAAGCGAGAAGACGCAGATCGCCGACCCTTCCTTCCGGTACCATGAGGCGGATCTCGAGGGCGAGATCCATTGTTAGTGGTGTCGAATTGTGGCATCCCGCAAAACCACTACCAGAAAATCGCGTTGAATTTGTGCATTGCATCGTCATCATCATGCATTGTTTGCATAAAACTATTTCGCAAAGCCCGATTTCTTTTCCCATACGCCCCATTTTAATTCAAATGCAAAGCCCGGCCTCCGGATTATTTTTGTTTGAATGCTATCGTTTTGCAAACGGCACTAATAAAACAAATAAAAATTTAAATTATTTTAGTGGGGGCAGTCGAACGGGCCGACCGACCCGAACGACCACCCCCGTATACAACAAATCGGTCCAACCCAACCAGCCCCATCTAAATCCTAAACCCACCAACTATCCTACCCACACCCCCTGGCCACCTCACTCCCTCCAATAGTATCCTGCCACCTCACCTAACCCTTCCCCCTAACCAATCTAGCTCTGCCACATCACCCAAACCCCCCCTCTCTCTCTCACCAAACTCACCCCACCAACCCCCCAGACTCACCCCCCACACACACCACGCACGCCACCTCCCTCCACACCGGATCCCACCTTCCCCTGTCAGCGCCTCCCCTGGGACCCACCCGCAGGCCCACCTCTCTCCTTCCTCCTCCCTTCCCCCAACCCGACGCTCCCGCCTGGCTCCTCCTCGCCGGAGACCCGCGTGCCGCTCGCCGCCTTCCACCTCCCCGGCGAGCCCAGCGCCGCCACGCGCCTTCCCCTACCTCACCCCACTGCCGCCGCCCATCCTCTGCACCGTCCCCGCGCCCGCACCTCCCTTCTCCCCCCTCTGTCTCTTCCTCTGCTCCTTCCCAGCCCAGCACACCGCTCCGCGCCGCCGCTCTGCCTGCGCCGCCCCGGCCCCGGCTCGCCCCGCTCCTCTCCACCGCTCCACCGCCCTCCGCGTCCCGCCGCCGCGCCGCGCTCGCTCCGCTCGCCCCACCTCGTCGCCGGCCCCCCTCCTCCCTCTGGCCGCTCAGCCCGCCCGTCTCCGGCCGGCCAACCGCCTTCCCGCCGCTCGCCCTGCGTCCCCTCGCCGGCCCGCGCTCCGGCCGCGTCCGCGGCCTCCACCGTCGCCCCGCGCGCTCGCCTGGCCGAGCCCGCCCCGTCTTCTCCTGCTCGGGCCGACCCCGCGCCGCTCCGGCCCACGCGCCGCCTCACCGGCCCCAGCCCCGCCGCCTCGGGCCAGCCCCGCGGTCCTGCAACGCCTCTGGCCGGCGTCGGCCTCGCCAGGGCCTCCTCGGTGACCGCCGTGCCGCTCTCGGGCCACCCTCCTGCGACCCAGGTTCCGAACGCCGCCGTTCCCAAGGCCAACTCCGTCAGGCGCCCTATCCCTGCAAGGTATCCAAACGAGAACTACATCGAGAGCCCGCGGTACTGGGGAGACGACATCAAGCCGAAGCACCAAGACCTACTACGGACGCCGGGATCCCCGAACCCGAAGACCACATGTGCGCCAAGATCTTCGCCGGATCCTCAAGACCTTCTTCCCGTATGCGACGTCGGAGACCCGAACCCCGATGAACCACGATCCCCACTGCAGAACAACAGGGCCTTCGAGGTGGAACCGACAAGATCTCCTCCTCGAGACACCGGGAGCTCCCCTGAACACCAAGGTCGTCGGTACGGAAACGACAGGGATTCTCCCTCGGACGCCAAGGTCTAACCCTCGGACTCGGAGACCGCGTTGATGTTGAACCAAGATCCCCATCGCACAAGCTCGTCACCAAGACCGGCCATGTGGAGATCCGAAGACCGAACCGAAGCGCCAAGGCCTCCGCCATGGACTCAACAAGATCTTCACGAAAAGCCGAGTACTTCTTTCAGAACGCCATGATCACCAACACGACCCGAAGACTGCGAATGCGACAAGAACGACACCGAACCAAATCCTTCCCGATATCCGAGAATGTTCACGTCGAGAACGACCCCGTCAAAACCCTGGACCCTGAGACCGACCCCGAACCCCGGAACCCCAAGTCCGTCGAGACCCCCTCAATGTGTGACCCTTTTTCCTCGAACCCTATTTTATCACATAACAACTTGTTGCTTATTTAATCATTCTTCTCGCATGCATATCATCGGTTTGGGGGCCTTATGCCGATTCACCTAATAATTAAATATGGGGCCATATGCGGGCAAATCTAGTCTCATATTGGCCGCATTTAAACATGTGTAGCGAACCGTTGCCATCTATTGTCTTGCTATACAACAATTAATTTGCGGGGCTTCTAAATAACATGAACCAGCTAATTAATTGTCGGGACCCCGGTTCCACTTAATATGACCTAATTGCATCGCACCCTTGCCATGCCATGCATCATACATGCATCATGCTGATCTTCTGCCGTTGTATTAAATACTGCATCCGGTGTTTCTTCTAGTTTTTGCCTCTTTGCGGATAAGGCCGTTGAGTTGATGTGAGCTTCGCCCCGATCTTCGGTCGAACCTTCGACAATGTTTTCAGGCGAGCATCTCCCCCTTTCTACCTATCTTACTTTTATAGTATTTATTCCCTCCTGTTGATCTATTGCTATCTGTGTTGCGATGCTTTAGTTTTCCGTACCTGTGATATACCGTGCAACCCTATATTGCCTTGGACACACCCTATTACCTGTTGTTTGGTAGATAGTTGGACTTGCGCGTCGTAGTTGCTTGCTCAAGTGCTGATGTGTGTCGTCATATGCCACAGTTGCTGATGTATTGCCGCATGCTGATGTTGGAGATGATTCTAGTTTTACTTATCGTCACTTTAATTTCTGTTTAACAACTAAAATTGAAATAAGCAGAGGCATCGGTGGGTGATAGAAAATATTTGGTTTCCGAACGCCCACTTGTGTCCCGTAAGACCCCGAGTACTTGATACCTGTTCCTTGATTTATCGCGCTATCCACATCCGGGAGGTATATGGGACCCCCCTTAGCCAGAGCTTGATTCCGTCTTATTTCTTGGGGCCACAACTAGTTTGAGGTTTTATTACGATCCTGTACTTATGCCATGTTTTACTGCTTTATTTACGATTGTGCGAGGAGCACACTGTACTGTTTAGGTAAGCGGAGTGATTACGCGGTATCGACAAGCCCAGCCACACTTTCGGGTTCCCAGTCGCTTACAGCCATTGTCGCAGACCTTGAGGCCGTCTCAGAGCTAGCTTACTTCGTTGCGGAATCTACTTAAGGGGTGGCCCCCTGAAATATTTCTGAATCTTGTGATTGCTTTGTCGTGAAAGCCTCGTTGGGTTTTGATTTGGTTTTTCCGAGGTTGATAGAGTGTGTGTTGCTATTGGTGCACCCCGGCCGGGTAAAACTTTCTGAAAGCCGTGTCCGCGGATATGGACGACTCGGAGCACAGTATCTCGATCATAGACAAGCATAACTAAAGTTTACTGCTATAAATTTGACTTTATAATGACTAGTAATCAGCTTCACTATAACGGAATGGCTAAATAATACTGTCCACAATTGCTTGTTTGCTTTGTCGCTTGCGACAATTGTACCTGACTAGTAAGTATTGCAACTACAACGGAATGGCTGAATAAAAGTATCAACAACTGCTGGGTTTTGGGGTTATCTCATGCTAATTGTATCTGACTAGCAAGTGCTGCCACTATAATGGAATGATTAACTAAAATGACCCACTGCTTATTTTATCAGGACGACTATCTTTACCTGACTAGTAAATTGCCGCAACTATAACTGAATAAGTAAAACTGCCAACTGTGTGAGTTCCTCGGTTGACTTCCTCGTTTGGTATCGAGGGGGAAACACCAGGATGGGTATGTTTGGTGTTAGCTTCAGGTTGGATCCGGATAGGTCATTCTTACCCCTCTCTGATAACCGCCAGTTGTATCGAGTCTCTATAGGTTGTTCAGTGCATGCTGCCGCTGCCGCTCAGTCCACCATACCTGTGTAGGCGAGGACCACCGAATTCTAGCCTCGCCGTGTACTGGCCTCAGTACTGACGCTCCTCTTTTTCCTTTGCCCTTTGTCGGCACCCCTTTTGTTTAAGCAGGTTTTGAGATCGACGTCGTTAGCAGGGTTACCCTTCCGGCTTGGCCTGGGCAGGGTTATGGACGCCATTGGTTATTCTTCAGGGCTCTTAGCCCCATTTGCATCTTGTCCGTAGCTGGACGCTATATCGTTCTCAAGGTGATTTGGATCTTTGTACATTATATCTGTATTCTTGACTCATTGAGTCACCTCTGTATATATATCTGTTCTGTGGGTCCCATCGAGGACTGTTGTGTAATGTTATTACTTCGTTTTCCACCCGCACGAAAGTGCCTGGTGGGCACCTTTGAATCGTTTCTATGCGGGTTTGGCGAATTTTGCTAAAACTTGCATAGGTCCGATTCTGAGGGTGTTACACAAAGCGTGTTGGAGATATGCCCTAGAGGCAATAATAAATGTAGTTATTATTATATCTTTGTGTTTATGATAAATGTTTACATTCATGCTATAATAGTATTAACAAGGAAACATTAATACTTGTGTGATTTGTAAACCTAATTTGAAGTCCCTAGTAAAGCCTCTATATAATACTAGCTTGTTGGTTAATAGATGATTGTCGTTTCCCTATCATGAACATTGAGATGTTATTAACAACAAGATCATATCGTTAGGAGAATGATATGATGGACATACTCCTATAGATAAGCTTAGCATAAAGATCAAGTCATTTCAATAGTTCAATTGCTATATGCTTTCTGATACATAGTAACCTAATTCCTTCGACCATGAGATCATGCATATCACTTTTACCGGATGGATGCTTTGATGACATCAAACACCACACCGTAACTGGGTGGCTATAAAGGTGGCATTGAGTGTTCGGAAAGTATTGGTTGAAACACATGAATCAAGAGTGGGATTTGTCCATCCATATGACAGATAGATATACTCTGGGCCCTCTCGGTGAAATGTCATCCAATTAGCTTGCAAGCATGTGACTGGCTCACAAGGGATCACATATCATGGGAACGAGAAAAGAGTACTTATCGGTAACGAGGTTGAACTAGGTATGCAGAGATACCGACGATCATAACCTCAGATAAGTAAAGTATCGTGAGACAAAGGGAAATTGGTATCGTATGTAAGTGGTTCATTTGATCGCAAAGTAATCGTAGAAATATGTGGGAGCCATATGAATTTCCAGATTCCTCTATTGGTTATTGTTCGGAGAAGTGTCTCGATCATGACCGCATAATTCACGAACCGTAGGGAGACACACTTAAGGATTCGGCGTTGTTTGAGTAGTTATGGTATGATGAGAAAGAGACCAAATGTTGTTCGGAGTCTCGGATGGGATCCGGGATATCACGAGGAGATCCGGAATGGTTCGAAGAATAAGATTCATATAAGGAAAGTCTCGTTTCGGAGTTCGGGAATGATTCCGGTGTTTTCATCGGGAATGTTCTAGAAGGTTCCGGAATGTCCGGCACTCCGGAGGGGAAGGGGTACATGAATGTGTCATTGCAAGTTGGAATGATTGCATCATGTACTAAGTGTCTTCGCTGTCCAAAATAAAGGGTTTATTCAAATCCTAAATTGAAAAGTCAAACGGCTAGTTTGAAAGTCAAACGGCAAGTTTTGGAAAGAGGAGGAGGAGTGGGAAACCGAGTTGGGGAGGGAATCCCTCCTCCAACCGGCGGCGCACCACCCAAGCCGAGTTGGGGAGGGACTCCCTCCCTCCCCTTGTCCGGCCGGCCCCTCCACCTATATAAGGAGGGGCAGGGCTCCCTCCTAGCACACACAAGTTCCCTACCCCAAACCCTAGCTTGGCGCCACCACCTCCTGCAGCTGTCGCCGCCTCCTAGGGTTGCCCTAGCCGCCGACTTGGGCTGCCCCTTGCCCTAGCCGCCGGCTCTAGCACCTCCTCCTTGGTGTGTCTAAACCCTAGATCGCCGAGGAGCTCTCTCATACTCCACCATACTCGCTCCGGCTTAAGGCGAAGCCCTGCGAGATCTCCCCTCTACTTCCGGTACCACGCCGTTGTGCTGCCGGAATCGCAAGGAGAGTGCTACAACCTCCGCTGCCTGCTGGAACAAGGGAGAGGAAGGTCTTCGTCGAGTACCGAACGTGTGACCGACTGCGGGAGCGCTGCGGGAACGCAGCGCCGGAAGGATCGTCTACGCGATCTTGAGATCGGGAAGAGTACGACTACATCACCCGAGAGAATCCGCTCTCGTTAAACACTTTAGAATCTTCGAGGGTGAGTTATTCCATCGACTCGTTGCTACAATCTAGTAGATAGATCTTGGCTTGTTTGTTTGTATGCGGTAGAAAATTTTTGTTTTCCATGCTACGAAACCCTACAGTGGTATCAGAGCCGTGTCTATATGTAGATCTGTTGCACGAGTAGAACACAATGGTCATTGTGGGCGTTGATGCTTTTTATTGTCGATTGCTTCTTGTGTACTTTGAATCTTGCGGTATGTTGGGATGAAGCGGACCGGGCTAACCTTACATGACATCGTTCATGAGACTTGCTCCACGCTTGACATGCAACTTGTATTGCATAAGTGGCTTTGCGGGTGCCTGTTTCTCCTAGCATAGTTAAGATCCAATTTACAACGGGTGATTAACAATAGTAGTATCAATGTTGTGGTTCTTGTTCGTAAGTTAGAACGACACTTATTGAAAGCCCCAAACCACGTAAAATATGCAAAGAAAGTAGAGGCGTCTAACTTTGTTTTGCAGGGGTGTGCTGTGATGTGATATGGCCTTGATTATGATTATATTTGATGTATGCAATGTTCCTTATTGTAAGTTGGCAACCGACAGGAGCCATATGGTTGTCTTTAATTTATGTTAAGACCCGCGTGTCTATTCAAAGTAGTTGTAATAGTTGAAGCCGGTGGACGACAACCATGGAGAAGCGTCATTGACCTTGATGCAATGCCGGTGATGATGGAGATCATGTTCGTGCTTGAAGATGGAGATCGAAAGCACAAAGAATAAAGGCCATATCATATCACATATTATGAATTGCATGTGATGTTAATCCTTTATGCATCTTGTAGACGACGGTAGAATTATAAGATGACCCCTCATGCACATGAATTTCAAGTCATAAAGTGTTCACCCTTAGTTAGCACCGTTGCTAAAGCTTGTTGTTTCGAAGCACCACGTGATGATCGGGTGTGTTAGATTCTGCAAGTGTATACAACGTGAGCGAGCCAGATTTGCTCATGCGGAAACTAAGTTTTGATCTTGACGAGCCTAGCATGTACAGACATGGTCTCGGAACACGGATCACCGAAAGGTAAAGCATGAATCATATAGTAGATATGATGAACATGTCGATTGTTCGCCATTGAAACTATATCAACTCTCGTGATGATCGGTGTTGATGTGGTGGATTTGGTTCGTGTAATCACTAAAACAATGTGAGGGATATTGTTTTGAGTGGGAGTTCACCTAGATTAATTTTATTATTAATTTAAACTCAATTTGTCATAAACTTAGTCTAAACTATTGCAAATATGTTGTAGATCAATGGCAGCCCCTACCATCCATTTTAATGCGTTCCTAGAGAAAGAAAAGTTGAAAAACAATGGAAGCAACTTCGCGGATTGGTTCCGCAATTTGAGGATTGTCCTCACAGCTGGTAATTTGACCTATGTGCTGGATGCACCGCTGGGTGACCCACCTGCAGCTGATGCTCCCGATGAAGTAAAGAACGTTTACCTCACTCGGAAGACTCAGTACTCCACAGTTCAGTGTGCTATCTTGTATGGTTTAGAATCGTAGCTTCAGAAAAGGTTTGAGAATTCAGACCCATATGATATTGTCGAGGATCTCAAATTGATCTTTGAGACTCATGCGGCAATTGAAAGCTATGAGGCTTCTGAAAAGTTCTTTAACTACAAGATGGAAGAGGGCAGCTCCGTCAGTGAGCACGTGCTTAAGATGTCTGGGCACGCAAACAAACTTCAAAGCTTGGGTATTGTGATTCCTAATGCTTTGGGGATTTACCGTGTCCTCCAATCACTACCACCAAGTTACAAGAACTTTTTGATGAACTGCAACATGCAAAACATGAACAAGACGTTGCCAGAACTCTTTGCCATGTTGAAATCTGCAGAAGTGGAGATCAAGAAAGAGCACCAAGTGTTGTTGGTCATTAAGACCACCAAATTCAAGAAAGGCAAGTCTAAGCAGAAGGGACACTTCAAGAAGGGTGGTAAGAAAGTCACCACGCCGACGAAGAAGACCAAGGCTGGACCTAAGCCTGATACTGAGTGCTTTTACTGCAAGGGAGAAAGTCACTGGAAGCGGAATTGCCCAAAGTACTTGGCGGATTTGAAGAATGACAACATCAAGAAGAAAGGTATATCTGATATACATGTTATTGATGTGTATCTCACTAGTACTCGTAGTAGTGCCTGGGTATTTGATACTGGTTCGGTTGCTCATATTTGTAACTCGAAACAGGTGCTGCAGAATAAACTGAAGCTAGCGAAGAACGAGGTGACGATGCGCGTGGGAAACGGATCAAAGGTTGATGTGATCGCGGTCGGCAC
Source organism: Avena atlantica (assembly GCA_910589765.1). NCBI lineage: Eukaryota > Viridiplantae > Streptophyta > Magnoliopsida > Poales > Poaceae > Avena > Avena atlantica. The sequence continues at coordinate 356,907,404 of OU342734.1, read as the reverse complement.
GCTACCCCTTCATCTACCATCGGGATTAGTTTTATACTTAAATAATTGTTATTTGGTGCCTGCGTTGAGCATGAACATTATATCGGGATCTTGTTTATTGCGAGACGGTTACTTGTTTAAGTCCGAGAATAATGGTTGTTCGATTTATATGAGTAATATGTTTTATGCACATGCACCTTTGATAGATGGTCTATTCTTATTGAATCTCGATAGTGGAAATACACATATTAATAACATTGAGGCTAAACGGTTGAAATCAAGCGATAACTCGACCTATATGTGGCACTGTCGTCTTGGTCACATTGGAGTGAAGCGTATGAAGAAACTCCATTCCGATGGACTTCTTGAATCACTTGATTTCGAGTCACTTGATAGATGCGAAGCATGTATGATGGGTAAAATGACTAAGACTCCATTTTCTGGTATGATTGAGCGAGCTACGGACTTATTGGAAATCATACATACCGATGTATGTGGTCCAATGAGTGTAGCATCGCGCGGTGGTTTTCGTTATGTTCTTACCTTCACGGATGACTTGAGTAGATATGGGTATATCTATTTCATGAAACATAAGTCCGAAACTTTCGAGAAGTTTAAGGAATTTCAAAGTGAGGTAGAGAATCAACGTAACAAGAAGATTAAATTTCTACGTTCTGATCGTGGAGGTGAATATCTAAGTTACGAGTTTGGCGAGCATTTGAAGAAATGCGGAATACTTTCACAGTTGACACCGCCGGGAACACCACAGCGTAATGGTGTGTCCGAACGTCGTAATCGAACTCTCTTAGATATGGTTCGTTCTATGATGTCACTTACAGATTTACCGCTATCATTTTGGTGTTATGCATTAGAAACAGCCGCATTCACTTTAAATAGGGCACCGTCTAAATCCGTTGAAACGACACCGTATGAATTATGGTTTGGGAAGAAACCTAGATTGCCGTTCCTTAAAGTTTGGCGTTGCGAAGCCTATGTAAAGAAGTTACAGCCGGACAAGCTTGAACCCAAAGCGGAAAAATGCGTCTTCATAGGATACCCAAAGGAAACTATTGGGTATACCTTCTATCATAGATCCGAAGGCAAAATCTTCGTTGCCAAGAATGGATCCTTTCTAGAGAAGGAATTTCTCTCGAAAGAAGTGACTGGAAGGAAAGTAGAACTCGACGAGGTTGTCGAACCTTCTCTCGAAATTGCGAGTAGCGCAGCACCGGAAGAAGTTCCTGTGGTGCCTGCACCAATTAGATAGGAAGCTAATGATGATGATCATGAAACTTCGGTTGAAGTTGCTACAGAGCCTCGCAGGTCAACGAGAACTCGTACCACTCCAGATTGGTATGATCCCGTTATGAGTGTCATGTTGGTGGACAACACCGATGACCCTGAGACATATGAGGAAGCGATGATGAGCCCAGATTCCAATAAATGGCAAGAAGCCATGAAATCCGAGATTGGATCCATGTACGCAAACCAAGTATGGACTTTGGTGGACTTACCGGATGGCCAAAAGGCTGTCGAGAACTAATGGATTTTCAAGAAGAAAACAGATGCTGATGGTAATGTTACTGTCTATAAAGCTCGACTTGTCGCAAAAGGGTTTTGACAAATTCAAGGAGTTGACTACGATGAGACTTTCTCACCAGTAGCGAAGCTAAAGTCTGTGAGGATTATGTTAGCAATCGTTGCATATTATGATTATGAGATATGGCAGATGGATGTCAAAACAGCATTCCTCAATGGAGACATTGATGAAGAGTTGTATATGATGCAACCCAAAGGTTTTGTCGATCCTAAAGATGCTAACAAGGTATGCAAACTTCAACGGTCCATCTATGGATTGAAGCAAGCATCCCGAAGTTGGAATCAACGTTTTGATAAGGTGATCAAAAGTTTTGGTTTTATACAAACTTATGGAGAAGCTTGTATTTACAAGAAAGTGAGTGGGAGCTCTGTAGCATTCTTAATACTATATGTAGATGACATATTGTTGATTGGGAATGATGTAAACCTTCTTAATAGTGTCAAGGAATATTTGAATAATAGTTTTTCAATGAAGGATCTTGGCGAAGCAGCTTACATATTAGGCATAAAGATTTATAGAGATAGATCGAAACGCCAAATATCATTGTCACAAAGTACATATTTGGACAAAGTTCTATAGAGGTTTGGAATGGAAGAAAGCAAGAAAGGGTTCTTGCCCATGTTGCCTAATACGACCTTGAGTAAAACTGAAAGTCCGACATCGGTAGAAGATAGAGAAAGGATGAGTAAGGCTCCATATGCCTCAGCCATAGGATCTCTAATGTATGCCATGCTATGTAATAGACCCGACATTGCATATGTTGTTAGTTTAACTAGCAGATATCAAAGTGATCCAGGAGTGGATCATTGGACAGCGGTCAAAAACATCCTTAAGTACTTGAGAAGAACTAAGGATATGGTTCTTTCTTATGGAGGTGATGAACAGCTCGTTGTTAATGGTTATACCGATGCTAGTTGGAACACCGATCCGGATGATTCTAAATCACAATCTGGATACGTATTTATTTTGAATGGTGCAGCAGTTAGCTGGAAGAGTGCAAAGCAAAGCGTTGTGGCGAGATCTTCAACTGAATCGGAATACATGGCTGCTTCGGAGGCTTCACAAGAAGCGATATGGATGAAAGAGTTCATTACAGAGCTGGGTGTGGTTCCTAGTGCGCTGGACCCAATGTCTATCTACTGTGATAACATGGGCGCCATAGCCAATGCGCAAGAACCAAGGTCACACAAGAAGCTGAAGCATATCAAGCTACGTTTTCACGCTATTTGAGAACATATCCAAGATGGGGATATAAAGATTTGCAAAATACAAACAGATCTGAATGTGGCGGATCCATTGACTAAACCTCTCCCGAGGGCAAAACATGACCAGCACCAAACTGCCATGGGTGTTCGGTATATTACCATGTAATCTAGATTAGATGACTCTAGTGCAAGTGGGAGACTGTTGGAGATATGCCCTAGAGGCAATAATAAATGTAGTTATTATTATATCTTTGTGTTTATGATAAATGTTTACATTCATGCTATAATAGTATTAACAAGGAAACATTAATACTTGTGTGATTTGTAAACCTAATTTGAAGTCCCTAGTAAAGCCTCTATATAATACTAGCTTGTTGGTTAATAGATGATTGTGGTTTCCCTATCATGAACATTGAGATGTTATTAACAACAAGATCATATCGTTAGGAGAATGATATGATGGACATACTCCTAAAGATAAGCGTAGCATAAAGATCAAGTCATTTCAATAGTTCAATTGCTATATGCTTTCTGATACATAGTAACCTAATTCCTTCGACCATGAGATCATGCATATCACTTTTACCGGATGGATGCTTTGATGACATCAAACACCACACCGTAACTGGGTGGCTATAAAGGTGGCATTGAGTGTTCGGAAAGTATTGGTTGAAACACATGGATCAAGAGTGGGATTTGTCCATCCATATGACATATAGATATACTCTGGGCCCTCTCGGTGAAATGTCATACAATTAGCTTGCAAGCATGTGACTGACTCACAAGGGATCACATATCACGGGAACGAGAAAAGAGTACTTATCATTAACGAGGTTGAACTAGGTATGGAGAGATACCGACGATCATAACCTCGGATAAGTAAAGTATCGTGAGACAAAGGGAAATTGGTATCATATGTAAGTGGTTCATTCAATCACAAAGTAATCGTAGAAATATGTGGTAGCCATATGAATTTCCAGATTCCTCTATTGGTTATTGTTCGGAGAAGTGTCTTGATCATGACCGCATAATTCACGAACCGTAGGGAGACACACTTAAGGATTCGACGTTGTTTGAGTAGTTATGGTATGATGAGAAAGATACCGAATGTTGTTCGGAGTCTCGGATGGGATCCGGGATATCACGAGGAGATCCGGAATGGTCCAGAGAATAAGATTCATATAAGGAAAGTCTCGTTTCGGAGTTCGGGAATGATTCCGGTGTTTTCATCGGGAATGTTCTAGAAGGTTCCGGAATGTCCGACACTCTGGAGGGGAAGGGGTACATGAATGTGTCATTGCAAGTTGGAATGATTGCATCATGTACTAAGTGTCTTCGCTGTCCAAAATAAAGGGTTTATTCAAATCCTAAATTGAAAAGTCAAACGGCTAGTTTGAAAGTCAAACGGCAAGTTTTGGAAAGAGGAGGAGGAGTGGGAAACCGAGTTGGGGAGGGAATCCCTCCTCCAACCGGCGGCGCACCACCCAAGCCGAGTTGGGGAGGTACTCCCCTCCCTCCCCTTAGCCGGCCGGCCCCTCCACCTATATAAGGAGGGGCAGGGCTCCCTCCTATCACACACAAGTTCCCTACCCCAAACCCTAGCTTGGCGCCACCACCTCCTGCAGCTGCCGCCGCCTCCTAGGGTTGCCCTAGCCGCCGACTTGGGCTGCCCCTTGCCCTAGCCGCCGGCTCTAGCACCTCCTCCTTGGTGTGTCTAAACCCTAGATCGCCGAGGAGCTCTCTCATACTCCACCATACTCGCTCCGGCTTAAGGCGAAGCCCTGCGAGATCTCCCCTCTACTTCCGGTACCACGCCGTTGTGCCACCGGAATCGCGAGGAGAGTGTTACAACCTCTGCTGCCTGCTGGAACAAGGGAGAGGAAGGTCTTCGTCGAGTACCGAACGTGTGACCGACTGCGGGAGCGCTGCCGGAACGCAGCGCCGGAAGGATCGTCTACGCGATCTTGAGATCGGGAAGAGTACTACTACATCACCCACGAGAATCCGCTCTCGTTAAACACTTTGGAATCTTCGAGGGTGAGTTATTCCATCGACTCGTTGCTACAATCTAGTAGATAGATCTTGGCTTGTTTGTTTGTATGCGGTTGTTTTCCATGCTACGAAAACCTACAAAGCGCCTATAAAAACCAGCGAGGACAAGAAAACTCCTCACTTGTGTGACCGTCTTGGGCTGCGGCCAATTCTCAATAGCTTCAATCTTGGCTGGATCCACTTTAATACCCTGGGATGTAACAACATAGCCAAAAAACGCAACTCGATTGGTGCAAAAGGTGCACTTCTCAAGATTACCAAACAAACGTGCATCACGTAAAGCATTAAAAACAACACGTAAATGGTCTAAATGATCCTCGAAAGATTTTCTATAAATCAGAATTTCATCAAAGTAGACTACCACAAAACGTCCAATGAAAGCACATAAAACTTCGTTCATTAATCTCATGAAAGTGCTGGGTGCATTAGTTAAACCAAACGACATCACTAACCACTCATATAAACCGAACTTAGTTTTAAATGTTGTTTTCCATTCATCTCCCAATTTCATACGAATCTGGTGGTAACCACTACGCAAATCAACTTTAGAAAACATGGTAGAGCCACTCAATTCATCAAGCATGTCATCCAAACGTGGAATAGGATGACGATATCGAATAGTAATATTATTGATAGCTCTACGATCAGTACACATGCGCGAAGAACCATCTTTCTTAGGTACCAAAATAATAGGAACAACACAGGGGCTAAGGGACTCACGAATATGATCTCTGTCGAGTAGTTCCTGAATTTGGCGTTGTATCTCCTTTGTCTCCTCTGGATTGGTTCTATATGGCGCGCGGTTGGGAAATGTAGCACCAGGAATTAGATCAATTTGGTGCTCAATTCCTCTAATAGGAGGTAGTCCTGGTGGCATCTCAGCGGGAAAAACATCCTCATATTCCTGCAAAAGGTTAGCAATAGCGGGTGGCAAAGAAGGAGACATATCCTCAAATCAAAACAAAACCTCTTTGCAGATAATTGCATAACATTGAGTATTGTTTACATATAGTTCAGCAATATCAATTTTATTTGCAAGCATACATGGACTCTTCAAACAAATTTCAGTAGCATGTTTAGAATCAGATTTAGTGTTCTTTGGTGGTACAAAATCTGCAGCAACAATCTGATTCTCACTTTTATTTTTCTCCTCAGTTTTAGCTCTACTATCTCTACCAAGATCATCTTTTAAAATATGTTCGGGAGTCATAGGTTTTAGACCAATTTTCTTTCCATCATGCATAAGATAATAGTGATTAGTTTTGCCATTATGAACAGATTCTCTATCAAATTGCCATGGTCTACCAAGTAACAAAGAAAAAGCTTGCATAGGTACAACATCACAATCAACAAAATCAGAATATGTACCAATAGTAAAATGCACGCGTGCCGTTCTTGTTACCTTGATCTTGTGAGAACTCTCAAACCATTGGATGTAATATGAATGTGTGCGTTGTCTTGTTGGAAGTGCAAGCTTCTCTACCATGTCAACACTAGCCACATTATTACAACTCCCTCAATCAATGATGATCCTTATAGCTCTTTCCTTGACAACACCACGTGTTTGGAACAGGTTGTGGCGTTGATCATGCTCAGATTTGCTCAATTGCATACTCAACACACGTTGTATAACTAAGCTCTTGTATTCATCAGCAGTTTCAGCTCCCATTACCTCTGTCTCTTCATCAGAATCACAATTGTCTCCATCTCGATCAGAAATAAGAGCTAATGTATGTTCATCAAAGTCATTCGCTGAATCATATTGACCATCATCACGCACCATCATAACACGTTGTGGTGTGCACTGTCTCTCAATATGACCAAAACCCTAGCACTTGCGGCATTGTCTATCCTTTGTTTTACCCATGGAAGCCATAGAAGATGCACTACGAGCAGGAGCATTGGATGATGGTGGAGGAGCATCTGACAGAAATCTTGTGGTGGCCTTGGATGTGGTAGTAGCTGGTGGAGAATCACGAGAAGAAGGCGCTGGTTGTCGGGATGTCCAAGTGGATGTGCGACCTGCAGAATTATTAGTCCTTCTCCATGGTGTTTGGCGATCCCTCACTTCACGTTCAACTTTGCAAGCAAGATGAAACAAACGAGTGATGGAATTATATTCCTTATAGTCTAATATGTGTTGAATGTCCTTGTTTAATCCACCAAAGAAACATGTAAGCATTTGTTCAGTAGTTTCAACAAGACCACACCGAACCATCCCCGTTTGCAATTCCTGATAATACTCTTCTACATAATTTTTCCCTTGTTCCAAACGTGTCAGATTCTTTAGTAAATCACGTTGATAAGTGGGAGGCACAAAATGAACACGCATAACAGTTTTTAAAGCAGTCCAAGTACAAGGAATAGTAGTAGGATTTAAACGACAATACTCATACCACCAAAGGGAAGCAAATTTAGTAAATTCACATGTAGAAGCACTAACACACATATTCTCAGGATATTTTAAACATGCAAAACGTTGGTATACTTCCATCTCCCATGTAAGATATGCATCAGGACTATATTTACCCTCAAAAGATGGAATATTTAATTTAAGCTTTGCAACATGATCATCATCACGTACCGATGGTCGAGTGTTGCGGTGGTAATGTCAGGGTCGGCCAGCAGGGTGTGGAGGTTGTTCAACCTCCTCGTCAAACAGATCGTCGTTGTCGAGGTCGTAGTAGTACCCGTCGTCTGCCCCCAATGTCGCAGCAGTAGCCGCGGTGGAAGCCTGAGGTGCCTCAGCTGCAGTGATAGCCGTCTGAGGTGCGGCGGCAGCTGAACCATCAGTACGATCCGTCATCGGAATGCGCCGTGCGCCATGCCGAGGTGCCAATGGGGCGGGTGCGGGTGCCGGCAATCTGTCCAAAACCTCCTTGAACCGAGCGTAAAGCTTGTCGTTGAAGGATTTCTCAAGTCCATCGATTTTGTCCATGGCGTTGGTGAGTTTGCTGTCAAACTCCTCTAGTCATGCATCCACATCTTCAGCGCGACCGACCAATAGCTCGGAGAAGTGGGCATGTAGTTCTTGGTTCGTCATTGTGGCAGGGTTACGCGAAGTATCTGCCATGGTTAGTCCTTTAAAAATCACAGGTATATAGGCCTATAACTACGGAAATATGGTGGAAGTCACGCGTAATCCGTCAAGCAATATACGAAGCTCTTACAAGTTCTTACCAACACAGCAGGGAAAGGCGATGTGCAACCGCGAGGAGCAGTGCGTCCAGAGATTGAACCGAGCGATTACCGGGAGTCGAGACACCGCACGTGGAGAAATCTGTGGAGCTCTAGGAAGGCTTAGCAAAGGGGTTAGCAATTTTCAAAACAACAATGCAAATGTTGAAAGAATGCTCAACGACGGTACTGTGCTGGTCCTAGGATAGACCATACTAGAGACGCGAGCCTAGATCACCAACAATGTCACGACGCGACACAACAAGCAATGTTGATGATATGGCACCCTTAAAAGCGAACTGAGATGTCGAAAATCACTATGATGACGAGTGTCTAGAACTGATCGGCGAGGTCTAGAAACAGGTTAGCCCCAAAAAAAATTGTCGAAAATTTTGTATTATGCTCCGAAAAGCGTGCAGGCGCCAAAAAAATATCTTTATAAAGGCCGATGAAAAATATCGTTATGCTCCGGAGCCGAAAATCAGTATACCCAGATTTTTTTTTCGAAGGCGGTTTCAAACTTTTTTTTTGCTCTCCTTCTGGACTTACAACCGAACTTTTAGCTCTACACGGACTTTAGCTCAACACGGAAACAACAATGAAGGAGAGTAAAAAGAAATAACTAGGAAACAATAACTCAACTCGTACTCGTGTCGCGGCAGGAAAGGTTGTCGTGGTGGTATCACGTCATTTGCCATGGGTAGGCTAAAGTTGGGGCCGATGGACGTGGAGGAATCCGGGGAGGGATGATGAAGTGAAGACCGCACTCGTATGAACAAAGAGAAATACAATGTATATTGGATTGAAGCTCTCAAGTGGAGATAACTCCTCATTCTCTACATCTAATCTCTTATAATCTGGCCATACTTGTGGCTACAATCATGCTCCTTGAGCTGTATCTCCTATGCCTCTATCTAGATCTCTCTATGAGAGTGGAGGAGGAAGAAGAAGGAGAGCTCCTATTGAGCTGAGAGGGGAGGAGCCCTTCGGGGCCTCTCTGAGAACGATCCCCCTGGTGCTCCTTATAAAGGGGAGCCCAGGGGACAAGTCTTGTGCTACACGCTTAGCATCTAGATGGCATATTCTGGGCATCTTTCAGAGATGCTGAGCATATGCCTTGGCATCTTTGGAGATGCCAGGCATATTCCCTAGCATCTTATTTGATGCTAAGAGCATATCCCTAGCATCTTGTTAGATGCCATGGGCATATTCCATACGCCATGTGCCAGTCTGAGCTGGAGGGCTCCCAAGACTGGCACGGTACTGGTGGAGATTGTCTTGGCTCGATGGCGAGTCGTTGTAGATCCCTGGATGCGTCTAGGAATGGATAACAGGGCATCTGAAGTAGTTTTATTCGGCCTGGACGTCCTAGGAAAAACATTAATTCGGCCTAAGGCCTATTTGAGTCGGCCCGGAGCTAGAAATCCCAGCCAAGGCCTTATCTTCCTCACAGCCGAATAAAGATAAAGGCCCAGGAGTGTCGCTTCTTATTCGGCCCATGATGTAAAGAGCCCTGCCGGGTCATCCTGGCTTCCACCGGGTCGAGCAGGCCGGCTCGGATCCTCTCCTGAGGCCCAGCCGGTTCAAGGGGACACCTAGGTCTTGGTGTGGCTCGCCGGTGGGCCGGGATTGCTCCCGCCGGCCCATGCGGGGAAGGCAGCTGCTGAGGTGGCGCCCGGGCGGACTGAACCCGCGGTGGGCCGAGGTCCTCCTGACTCGGCCCATCCGGGAGGTGATGGCGAGGTGCGGGGCCTGCTGGCGCGGTGCGGCACAGCTTGACTGGGCCGAGGTCCTCCTAATTCGGCCCATGCGGGGGATTAACCTGATTCGGCTCCTGCTGCTTTGATTCGGCCCATGAGGGTAAAATTCGGTGTGGTAGTGATCTGTTTGAACCGAGTCTTCCCTAATTCGGCCCAAGTGCAGTTGTCTTCTCCTTTTCTTTATTCTATTAATATTTCCTGTCTCTTAATCTGTTAATTTAGCACTTTATCGAATAACCTGATGCACCAACTCTGGGGTACCTAGGGGTACACCCCCAACATTAGTCCCCGAGGCCATGTGGGATTCTTAGAATCGCTCATGGGCTTTATATATATATTCCTGGAGTTGTTTTCTGACATACAACTTCTTTGTCATATATTTCTTGGTCGCATAATCCTTTTGGGCAAGTTTGTGACGTTGTCCTTCTTGGGCTCTGCTCATAACCTTTCTGGGCAGGTTTTTCGACTTCTAGCCTTCTTGGGCTCTGGTCATAACCCCTTTGGGTAAGTTTCTGGACTTCTGGCCTTCATGGGCACTGGCCATAACCCTTTTTGGTAAGTTTCTGGACTTCTGGCCATCATGGGCACTGGTCATAACCCCTTTGGGTAAGTTTCTGGACTTCTGGCCTTCATGGGCACTGGTCATAACTCCTTTTGGTAAGTTTCTGGACTTCTGACCATTACGGGCACTGGTCATAACCCCTTTGGATAAGTTTCTGGACTTCTGGCCTTCATGGGAACTGGTCATAACCCCTTTTGGTAAGTTTCCTGACTTCTGGCCTTCATGGGAACTGGTCATAACCCCTTTGGGTAAGTTTCTAGACTTCTGGCCTTCATGGGCACTCGTCATAACCCCTTTGGGTAAGTTTCTAGACTTCTCGCCTTCATGGGCACTCGTCTTTTAACCTCTTTGGGTAAGTTACGAGTTCCTGCCTTCTTGGGCATTGCTCTTTTAACCTCATTGGGTAAGTTATGAGTTCCTGCCTTCTTGGGCATTGCTCTTTTAACCTCATTGGGTAAGTTAGGAGTTCCTGCCTTCTTGGGCATTGCTCTTTTAACCTCATTGGGTAAGTTATGAGTTCCTGCCTTCATGGGCATTGCTCTTTTAACCTCATTGGGTAAGTTAGGAGTTCCTGCCTTCTTGGGCATTGCTCTTTTAACCTCATTGGGTAAGTTAGGAGTTCCTGCCTTCTTGGGCATTGCTCTTTTAACCTCATTGGGTAAGTTATGAGTTCCTGCCTTCTTGGGCATTGCTCTTTTAACCTCATTGGGTAAGTTATTATCCGAGTCATCTTATTCCAAATCCGAGTTACTTTACTCAAAACTGACTTTATGTTTTAAGTCTGAGTCATCTGACACAAATCTGAGTTCCATGACTCAATTCTGAGTTAACTCATCCCAAATCCGAGTTACTTTACTCAAAATTGACCCTATGTCTTAAGTCTGAGTCATTTGACTCAAATCCGAGTTATAAACTCAAATCCGAGTTACTCATCCCAAATCCGAGTTACTTTACTCAAAATTGACTCTATGTCTTAAGTCTGAGTCATTTGATTCAAATCTGAGTTAACTCATCCCAAATCCGAGTTACTTTACTCAAAATTGACTCTATGTCTTAAGTCTGAGTCATTTGACTCAAATCCGAGTTATAACTCAAATCCGAGTTAACTCATCCCAAATCCGAGTTACTTTACTCAAAATTGACTCTATGTCTTAAGTCTGAGTCATTTGACTCAAATCCGAGTTATATAACTCAAATCCGAGTTAACTCATCCCAAATCCGAGTTACTTTACTCAAAATTGACTCTATGTCTTAAGTCTGAGTCATTTGACTCAAATCCGAGTTATAACTCAAATCCGAGTTAACTCATCCCAAATTCGAGTTACTTTACTCAAAATTGACTCTATGTCTTAAGTCTGAGTCCTTTGACTCAAATCCGAGTTATAACTCAGATCCGAGTTAACTCATCCCAAATCCGAGTTACTTTACTCAAAATTGACTCTATGTCTTAAATCTGAGTCATCTGACTCAAATCCGAGTTACATGACTCGAATCCGAGTTATCTCATTCTAAATCCGAGTTACTTTACTCAATTTTGAGTTACATCTCAAATCTGAGTCATCTGACTCAAATCCGAGTTACATGACTCAAATTCGAGTCATCTCATCCCAAATCCGAGTTACTTTACTCAAAATTGACTCTATGTCAAGTCTGAGTCATTTGACTCAAATCCGAGTTATAACTCAAATCCGAGTCATCTATTTGCCACGATATAACTTGATTTGGCGTGATGACGATAATTTGCCTTTGATATAGATCCGAGATTAAGCTTTGGGATATGATAATAGGGCTAACCGCTGAGAGATCTGATTCGAGATGTAGATATGAGATATAGATTCGAGATATGATAAGCTAGCCAATAGTCATCCGAGATATGGGATAACCTGGCAAGATGGTGAGATATCAATCCGAGTCATAACATAACCTGGCAATCTGGTGAACTGAATAAAGCTTCGGCCTGAATCAGAGATATGATTAGTACGCCGAGTCTGAATACAATCCGAATTATAATATATCCTGGCAAGCTGAATCAAATGTTAGTCCGAATTAGAGACAATCTACTGAGCTGAGTTAAAGGTTAATTCAAAGCATAAACAAACTGACTTAAATTCTATCCGACTCATAAGTAACTGACTCAAATTCAATCTGGATCATAAATAAGTTGATTCAAATTCTGTCCGAGTTATAAATAAGCTGGCTGGGGAGCCGAGTTAAAGGACAATCTAAAACGTAAACTAACTGACTCAAAATCTATCTGAATCGCAAATAAGCTGATTCAACTTATGGCCGAGTTATAAATAAGCTGGCTGGTGAGCTGAGTTAATGGATAATCCAAAACATAAACTAACTGACTCAAAATCTATCTGAATCACAAATAAGCTGATTCAACTTATGGCCGAGTTATAAATAAGCTGGCTGGTGAGCCGAGTTAATGGATAATCCAAAACATAAACTAATTGACTCAAAATCTATCTGAATCAAAAATAAGCTGATTCAACTTATGGCCGAGTTATAAATAAGCTGACTGGTGAGCTGAGTTAATGGATAATCCAAAACATAAACTAACTGACTCAAAATCTATCTGAATCACAAATAAGCTGATTCAACTTATGGCCGAGTTATAAATAAGCCGGCTGGTGTACAGATCTAAATCAATATGATGTTTTCTTAATCCAAAGGTGACTCTAGGGATAAGTCGGCTAGTCCCCGGGTTAAGTTCTTTTCTCCCCGGGGTGAAGGATTGAGTGTAGGTGACTGAGTTATCTGGCACTTACAGTATACTTGGAGAAGTGTTTGAGTGAGTCTTGCTAAGTCATACGTGCCTTGCTGAGTTATTTGGTACTTACAGTAGGCTTGGAGTAGTGCTTGAGTCCTTCTTGCTGAGTCTTACCTGTTTTGTTGAGTCAGACTTGGAGACCCTTTGCGCTTACCTCTTTTTTCTCTGTTCGCTTGGTGAAGCTAAATGAGCCCTATGAGGAAGAAGTTGATGAAGATGTTCCCGTCCGGATGAAAACCCAACCAACGCCACTAGAAGGCCCCACGGTGGGCGCCAAATGTCGTGGTGGTATCACGGTATTTGCCATGGGTAGGCTAAAGTTGGGGCCGATGGACGTGGAGGAATCCGGGGAGGGATGATGCAGTGAAGACCGCACTCGTATGAACAAAGAGATATACAATGTATATTGGATTGAAGCTCTCAAGTGGAGATAACTCCTCATTCTCTACAATCTCTTATAATCTGGCCATACTTGTGGCTACAATCATGCTCCGTGAGCTGTATCTCCTATGCCTCTATCTAGATCTCTCTATGAGAGTGGAGGAGGAAGAAGAAGGAGAGCTCCTATTGAGCTGAGAGGGGAGGAGCCCTTCGGGGCCTCTCTGAGAACGATCCCCCTTGTGCTCCTTATAAAGGGGAGCCCAGGGGGCAAGTCTTGTGCTACACGCTTAGCATCTAGATGGCATATTCTGGGCATCTTTCAGAGATGCTGAGCATATGCCTTGGCATCTTTGGAGATGCCAGGCATATTCCCTAGCATCTTATTTGATGCTAAGAGCATATCCCTAGCATCTTGTTAGATGCCATGGGCATATTCCATACGCTATGTGCTAGTCTGAGCTGGAGGGCTCCCAAGACTGGCACGGTACTGGTGGAGATTGTCTTGGCTCGATGGCGAGTCGTTGTAGATCCCTGGATGCGTCTGGGAATGGATAACAGGGCATCTGAAGTAGTTTTATTCGGCCTGGACGTCCTAGGAAAAACATTAATTCGGCCTAAGGCCTGTTTGAGTCGGCCCGGAGCTAGAAAGCCCAGCCGAGGCCTTATCTTTCTCACAGCCGAATAAAGATAAAGGCCCAGGAGTGTCCCTTCTTATTCGGCCCACGATGTAAAGAGCCCCGCCGGGCCATCCTGGCTTCCACCGGGTCGAGCAGGCCGGCTCGGATCCTCTCCTGAGGCCCAGCCGTGTCAAGGGGACACCTGGGTCTTGGTATGGCTCGCCGGTGGGCCGAGATTGCTCCCGCCGGCCCATGCGGGGAAGGCAGCTGCTGAGGTGGCGCCCGGGCGGACTGAACCCGCGGTGGGCCGAGGTCCTCCTGACTCGGCCCATCCGGGAGGTGATGGCGAGGTGCGGGGCCTGCTGGCGCGGTGCAGCACAGCTTGACTGGGCCGAGGTCCTCCTAATTTGGCCCATGCGGGGGATTAACCTGATTCGGCTCCTGCTGCTTTGATTCGGCCCATGAGGGTGAAATTCGGTGTGGTAGTGATCTGTTTGAACCGAGTCTTCCCAAATTCGGCCCAAGTGCAGTTGTCTTCTCCTTTTCTTTATTCTATTAATATTTCCCGTCTCTTAATCTGTTAATTTAGCACTTTATCGAATAACCTGATGCACCAACTCTGGGGTACCTGGGGGTACACCCCCGACATAGGTGATCGGATCCGTGTCGCGGTAGGAAGGCGGTGGCGGAGTTTTAGGGTTTATGGTGGCTTGGTGTATGGCGGCGAAATATGGTGGCGGAATATGGTGACGGTGATCTGCGAGTGTGACGGTGACTACTGTGATCAGAACTCGAAACTCTAAGGGACGAGACACTAAGACCAGCAACTCGACGCGACGATGTAGACACAAATTCAACAATGCAAAACTAAAAAGATAATGCAAGGCGTAGATTGGTGATGGTATGGATCTAAACTCTAACTGTGGTTTTGGCTTTTTCGTGGGTTATAGGTAAAATAGATGTAATATAGGAAAACAGTAAAATCTCACCGAGCAACCTGAAATGTGATACCACTTGATAGGACAAACGTGTCCGATATTTCGATGAGATGATAATGGTCGATTTGGTGGAGTTCGGGCTTGACGATCATACTACACGTGCGGACACGAGCGCCAATGCAATCTCTAGGCCAATCTCCTGGAGGTTACTGATCCTGCGGAAACACGATCAGCCTGACCAGCGAGGGTCTTAATTCCTACCTGAAATCGAGAACAAGTAAGAACTAATATTGCAATCAAGATATTGCGGATTAAGATGAAAGCTTTATTGAAAAGGTGGGATTCTGTATAGGTGCTAAGAACAAGAGGCCTCTGCGACGCTCGAGCCTTGGAGAAGTTGCTATGATGGCTAACTTAATGTCTAAACAAAATCCGAGTCTAAGGTGACGGCTAAGGGGAGTATTTAAGGAGGAAAAGGTGGGGTTTCGGCCAGCCATAGAAGTGGTGGCCGAATCCAACCCTAGAAGTCCTTTTCTCCTTAAATACGGACTCTAAAAAGTGGCTATTTAAAATCCTGCAAAATTACATGGGCCTGGCCCAAAATAAAGGTATCGTAGCACCATATTAAGCTATGGACGAATTTGTGAAGTATTAATCTTGAATATTTCGTTCAAGCCTTCTTTCTTCATTATGGTGGCCTCAAAGTTCTGAAATCTTCATCCGTGGCCTTCTCTTGAATCATCACATGCTTGCTGCCATCTCCATGCATGACCATGCTCCAATGCTTGTCCCTCTCATCCATGCTTGGTCTATCATTCCTAAGAGTAAGAAATACATCTGATTTAGGCAGCATCATATTCTCATGTATGTGAGGAATAGTTCCAAGAAACAAAAATACCTGATAGTTAAGTTGTTTGACACGAGATCGAGTGATAGGTCCTTATATGTGTATAGCTGTAGGTACAACGGTTGTATCAGTAGATGGGATGTCTATATCACGTAGACAAGGTATGCACAAATTAACTTGTTCTTTTGTTCTTATTGTAGCAAATAAACTTGTTCCCTTGTTCTTATTTGTAGCAAATAAACTTGTTCCCTTGTTCTTATTTGTAGCAAATAAACTTGTTCCCTTGTTCTTATTTATAACAAATAAACTTGTTCCCTTGTTCTTATTTGTAGCAAATAAACTTGTTCCCTTGTTCTTATTTATAGCAAATAAACTTGTTCACTTGTTCTTATTTGTAGCAAATAAAATTGTTCCCTTGTTCTTATTTGTAGCAAATAAACCTATTCCCTTGTTCTTATTTATAGCAAATAAACTTGTTCACTTGTTCTTATTTGTAGCAAATAAAATTGTTCCCTTGTTCTTATTTGTAGCTCAATGTTACTCAAAAATTGTTCATGGGAAAACCAAAAAAGAAAGGTGGCAAACCGGGGAAAGCTTTCACTTTGTTCCATTGTTTTACCATTCTTGAGAAGGAAGAGAAATGGAAGAATCGTCCCTCCAACAAGATTCCAAACAAAAGGAAGACATCAACTACCACGGTTGGAGAAGATTTGGTTGTTGACACCGATGGTGAAGGCTCAAGTAGCCCCACTCCTCTCTCACCGGTCAATAGGAAGAGGCCCGTAGAAGGTAGAAAGAAAGCTAAAGAAGCAAGGGCAAAAGGAGGTGAGAACATGTACGAGGACTCTGGAAAACATGATGGCGGCGAGGAAGGAGCTCGCCAACGAAAGGAGGGAGATGAGGCACAACGAGATTGAAGAGAGGAAGTTGTATGAGGAGAGGAAGGTGGCCACCGAGGAGAGGAGGGCGGCGGCCGAGGAGAAGCGTCTTGAGCTAGAAGAGAGGAAAGTGACAAATGAAAAAATTCTCAAGAGGATGGAGCAAGAGCAAAATCTCATGTCCATGGACCCAAGTAGTCTAGATGAAAAGGGTCGAGCTTATTGGGAGCTTTGCCGTGACCAAATATTGATGGGTGATGGCAATGGTGGGGGTGGCGGCATTTGAGAGTGATGGTCTAGTATGCATCGATGAACTATCTATTTTATAGTGTTGTTCTATGCACCGATGAACTATCTATTTTATGGTGTTGTTCTATACACCGATAAACTATCTATTATGTGGTGTTGTTCTATGCACCGATGGACTATTTTCCTAGTACTTTTATGATTGATGATACACTTTTATTATGCTGGACTTATAATATTTCTACTTCTCATGAATAGTTTCAATTATCTTGTGTTAATTCAATTGATATATGTCATATGTGTGAGAGTAGTATAGAGAAGAAAATGTTGCAAACCAATTTTGGATAAGCTTATATGGGTAAGCTGGAAAAGCAAGACATATTTTGCTTGCCTATACCTTCTCTCTCTTTTTAACTAAATGGTTTTTGCTTACCCATAAATGGGTAAGCCGTTGGAGTTGCTCTAAGCTTATTTGAGTGAAATATAACTAGGCCGGTGGCAAAGCGGAGCTTATGTAACCCAGTACTAGACGGGAATGCTTCAGAGGTGATCAGCTTACCACTTTGCGTCCTGGCATGCATGTGGAGCAAAAGTTGCAGCGGAAAAGCACGATAATGAACTGATGATAATGTACGTGGTCCAATACAAACAAAGTCGACGCTTACTTCAAGGCAGCAAATATGGGCTTAAACTGGATCGAGACCTTTGGCTGAGTCTGAGTGGGAGCCCATGCGTTCGGAAAAGAGAGTTTTGCAGTTTTGGTACACTTCATCGAGTCAATCAGTCGGAAACCTGGTTATGGATTGGTCCGATCTCCTCACACAGAGTATGATGTCTCTCCTGAATATAATTAGAATAGAGTATCGAGACCGTCCGTAGGGACCTCCACTTGTAACAGTCTGCACAAGGTAACTGAACACTGGAGTAATTTGCACTTTTGCAGGTTATATAAGAGAGCGGTAGATAGTATGACTCCCCCAAATCGACCATGCTACATTCCCGTGTGTCACGATCGATCACGGAGCACAAGATTCGGTTCCCTTGGCATTGATTCATCCCCCGCCGTGGGAGAGAGCAAAAGGTTCAGAAGGACCACACGCAGAGCAATGAGTCTGTTGTTCTTCCAACTCCCGACTTCCCGAGCAGATCGAGCCGTGCTTCTCTCTTCCAGTCTTTGCCATTTGCATCCATCCACGTGTTCTGCCTAGTGCATTATGGAAGGATCACAGCTGATGTGGGAGCATCCACTGATATGATCTGTAATTCTGTATGGTCGATCCAGGAGTGAGACCCCAGGTCGTGGTTGAACGGCAGGGACAAAGGCGAGATCGATCTCTTCTTTTTTCCCCCTTGGAATCAAATCATGTGCTGAAGCTGAACGGGAGGCTGGGACCCCGCGAGCGAGTGTCCGTGCCGTGCTGCAGCCTTGCATCTGCAGTTCCAATCGCAATCGGAGATGTGATAACAGTGTCATGTTCAGGTACTGTTCTTGCCTGGAGGGATCTGCACTGCCTGCTTTTCTGTTCCCGAACGTGCGATGCTGTGTCGCGGAATCGTATCCTTCTGTGCAGCACGTACTCGCCTTTCAGTGAAAAGCTTAAATCATTGGTGACAACTACTGTAGACAACAACCCAGATCGTGGTTAACAACGAGAGGGGCTCCTGTTTTCTCCGGAGACGTGTGTTTCTGACCGCAGGTGGATTGCACAACTTCAGAATCGCAAGCCAACCGGGAATTGGAGCAGAATTCTTAAAATTGACAGGAAGACCTGGGACATTACCAGATATTCAGCTGGGTTCTTTGAATGATAAATTAATTTGATGTGGCGGGACACACGCAACACAATCTCCTGAAAATGCCGCTTAGTATATAAAGCAAGCTACTATGGCTATCTGCGCCGGCCGTCACTACTCACTACTTAAATCACTCGAGTTCTGCAATGATGTTCATCGTACTATATGCTCTTTTAGGTTAGTTCCGACGTCTGCAGGTGTATATATATGCATATATTTGGCCAGGGCCAGTTGAGACGATATAACGGCCCCTAAAATGAGGCAATTTGTAGACGACCTTTCAGTGCAGCAGTGGACAAGTGAAGCGTAGTAGTAGATTTGCTGAAAAGAAAGCAAGTTTTGTCATACCACCACTCCTCCACTTGCAACTTCGCAGCCACACAAAATATCAGGCCAGCTGCGTCATTGATCATTAACACCGTACTACAATTTGGTGACAAAAATACTGTCATCTGCAATGACATTGCCTTTGAGAATTGCTGGTGCTACTCGCAAGACCCCAAGTTGGCAAGTGTGCTGAAACCGTGCTTCCATGTTGCATTTCAGTATATTCAGAAATGCCGTACAGTTTCCTTTAACTGTCTTGAATTAATCACGGAACGAACAACTCGAAGCTCTCACCATTTCCTTCTGCACTGAACATCCAGCTACCTACCAGTTGCTAGCTAGCTGCATGGGACATACTTCGTCCGTTTCAAAATATAGATGTTTTAAATTTATAAAGATAGTGTATCTAAACACGTTTAGTATATAGATTCAGAGTAAATCTCTTCGAACCTACATATTTAAAGAAGTCTAGATACATTTCTCAATAAACCTAAAACATCTTTTATGAAACATAGGGTGTACTTCAGTAGTACTCACAGCCTACCCAAAAGGAAACGATCTTTCGTGTAAAGAAGCGGCAGGAGTTGTTATCATAAAACTATCAGTTTGATAGCTAAATTCCAGAAATCTGCCAGTTTACGTTTTCGCAGCAAAAATCTATCATATTTTCAGTCAGTTTTCTCAAATCGCACTAAACTCGTATTGACCGTGAATTGACACCGGATCTGACAAGACATCCATAACTGACGTGGCAAGTCTCGGGACGGCGGCCGACAAGGCCGTTAACGCCCATTCACGGCAGGAGTGGGTCCTACTAATTGGTGTTGTCCTAACGCGCTAGGTTTCAGTTAGTGGCGCATTTCTGAACCTCACTCCCCTGTCTCTACCTTCGGCGATGGCTGCGACTCCCGGCGGCGGCGCCGATGGCGGCAAAACAAGTGGTGGCGGTGGAAGTGTCGATTCGTTCGCGGCGGCGCAGGCTCGATTCGCGGTGGCGTCGGCTCGACTGATTCGCCGCCGCCGATGGTGCTGACCCCGGAGGCAAGGTCAGCGGATGCACCGGCGCGGGCAGTGGTCTCCTCTCCGTCGAAGAGCAGCCATCGATGGGCTTTCCCTCTTGGTGGAGTGGAGTAAGTTTTATTCTGTCCCCATTTTCCCCCTCTATGATCAACATTTTGATGGTGTTAGTCATTTAATTACTATGTGCCTTTCATATGGCTGTCACCCTGTCGGCAGTGACCAACAGTAGCTTCATGGGACGTAGTAATATGAGCGGTTTCGTGTGAACACCGTACGGGCTACGGGGCAGCACACGTCCTGATTATTCACGAGAACCTTCCAGCGCCAGCGGCGAGGACAGTCGTACGGACGGACGCTCCTTAGTCCTCACCCACATACCACAATCCTGAAATCTCTGTGCGTCCCCGCCTCCCAAGAAATGTCACAATCCTGAGATCATTCTGTTGGCCGCTGAGCAATCTGCACCGTGCAACGGCCGCGGTTCCGGTACGGTAGTATCCTTTTCTTTTCCGCGATATCTCTCTGACGTTGCCCCGCTTGTCTCCTTCCTTCCTTCGCCCCGAGCGAGCGGGCCGGTTCTTCCGGCGGAGGCGATTTCGCTGGTTTGACCTTTGGCGAGTCGGGTAGCCGCGCGCACACTGATCGGCGCAGCAGAATCCCGAGCTTGTATACGGATGACGGAGCCTGAAAGCGACGGAACAATTTGGCACGTCGCTCTCGCCGGAAAATTGCGACGCGGCGCCCACCGTATATGCTACCCCACGTCCGTCCCTGTCGCCTCGCCTCGCGTTGCTGCCCTGCTTGGTCAATGGCTGGCAGCTTCGGTTCCTCTTAACGGAGAAATGTCACAACGATCCGAAGGTGTACTTAATCACAGTAACACTCTCTATATTTGTCGGGTTAGCTCCATTTAGTTCTTATATTTGAAATTTGCTGAATTTTGTTCATATACATTTTAATTGGGTTCGTTCTAGTCTAATTCGATATTTGCCGTCAAATTTGAGCTGATGTGTACTAGAATCTTTCAAAAATTTCCTCCCGCATTTAAGAAAAATGCAAAATACTACCACAACCGAGGGTAGATATAATAGCAGACCCAATACTCGTCCGGTTGGCTCGATTTAGTCGTAATACTCCTAATTTATATAATTTAATCTATGTACTTATTAATTAGACTTGATTTAGTCCAAAAGTATGTTTGTCGTCGAAGAGCTAACTTAGACAACACGTGGACATGGTCCCACCTCTAGTAAAGCGGCTAGCGTGAAAACTTGCAGAACCCCTCCTGTACCTAGAACATACATTTCTGCGGCTACCAGTGTCGTTTCGACGCCATCTCCCCTCTATGAAAAAACATTACACGCTTCCGGTCCAGTGATCGTTGTCACCATCACCTCCCTCTTCATAGACTCATTTTCCTTCCCTAACATTATTTAATTGAAGGTACTTTAATGGCCTGGAGTGCTGGGAGCGGGTACATGCAAATGCAAATATCTGAGAGCAAAAATGTACGCTCTAGATGCGTGAGGGAGTCTCTACAAATTTTTAGGTCAGCTAGTCTCCTGTAAGTGGGATTTGCGTCCATGTGCCATCCGCATCAGTTTAAATTCGGCAGCAAACATGCGTTTGGACTAAATCGAGTCCAATTGATAAGTAGTATGACTAAATCGAGCCATTCGAACAAGTATAGGGACTAATATTGTATTTTGCAACATTTGTAGTCACTTTTTGCAATTTTCTCAAATGCAGGAGGGTGTTCTTGCAAGATTTCAGTCCACGTATCGTTCGTGTCAGCTGAAATTCGATGACAAACATCGAATTGGACTAAATCGAACCAATTCAAATGTATACAGACAAAATTCAGTAAATTTGAAGTACGAGGACTAAATAGAGCCAACCTGACAAATGTAGAGACTTATTGTATTTAACTCCAGAGAGATATAAATGGAGGCTATACAGCCTAATCTAGCCACGAACAAAAGCGTTTTGTGGACGTGTGGTGATCACGCGCCAGCGATCCAGCAGGTGGATCTGGATGTGTTATTGCATTCGAACCACCGATCCAGATCCAGATGCATGTGTTATCGGCGTTTAGCGACCTTTTTACGGTACAGTTCTGCTACTAACTGCTCTGTGTTATCAGGAATAGCACCTCCAACTGAGACAAAGTGGTACGGACTATGTGTGCAGTAGTGGTATTACTGTAAACGAAGCCGCGTGCTGCTCCCCTGTACCTGTAGGTTTTTTTCGATCATTGGGCTGATCTAAACCGTTGTTAACGGCCATTATTGGTCTACTTGTGACGATGACTCGTTATCAGGTCATTCTACTCGTCCACGTACCCGTGACAGAGTAAGATTAAGGGCCTGGTTGAAGATCTGCCACTCAAAATGCCGACCACACTGAATTGTTACACAAAACCCTCATTTAATTAGTCCGTCAGATGCCAATTCCACCCATCTTTCCTCTTTGTTTCTTATTAAGAAACTTTGCGGGAGTATGAGCTATGCTGAAGCTGACAGCTTCGGAGAAAATAAATATCTCATATCACAGCTACTACATAAATTGATCGGCCTTTTGGAAATTTCTATACGAGGCTTTAAGCATACATCCATGTAAGCCTTGTCGAAAAATGATTTCTTCAAATATCAATTTGCTAGATGCCAAAAAGAAAAATATTGGCTGATGGGCTGAATTCTTAATGGCTTTCAAACCCCGCATATGACTATGATGGTTGATCAGTGCCATATATAGTTTATGATCACCTAGTATTAGGTCAACTAGCTGAAGGATTTGTTTATGATATGGTTGTGCGGTGTGTTTGAGGCGAATTGCTCCCTAATGAGGCCACACCATGCGATTCTACAAGTCTCTGTCATCCATGAGTGGGCAGCTAATAGTATTTCTGAAGATTCTCAGATGGAATAGCATTCTTGAACTTGCCGTGTGAGAAGATTATACCTACTCCTACCTTGTCCTTTTGGCTTATCACATCCCAACTCCTACTTTGCACCAGTTGGTAATTATACCCCTACTGAATAGTCTTGGATTAGTTGACAGCCGATCCAAGTTGTTTTTTTTTTAAAGAGAATATCATAATGATATCAATTACATCCAATCTCTGCAACAACGCATGTTCTAGCAGACTAACGGATGTACACAGCTTAAAAAAGAAAAAAGAATTAAAAAAAAGTCCCGCTACAGATAATTAATCCTCAAAGCAACGACACTGACACCATCAAAACAACACCAGTAGTCCTCCACGCCAATAACAACACCTTCAAGAAGGAAACAGTGTCCAAGCGCCGTCGTTGCCCGATCAAAAATCATAGGTTTTCACACTGGAGAAAGTTCTTGCTCACAAAACAATGTCTTTAACAAGATCATTGCCAGACACAACCAGTTAAAACCAGACCTTGGATTTTCACCCTGCAAGATAATACTGAGAACTTTCTCTGTGTTGTCTTCCCGCATCAACAATCGCAGAAACGAGTTTCAAATCAACATGGCCACAAGAGCAAAAATCAGGCATCGTTATGCACCTGTGCAAGTCGGACAGTGAGACTAGTAATAGTCTTGTGTACGGAGTTCCAACCTAGTAAAGGAATCTCAAGGACCACCAGGACTTCGTGCTAACCAAACAAGCTGCATCGCATCAGGCGTTATCTATTCTATAATCTGATACGGAGTACTAACTGGAGTATACTAGTATCAATCAGCGCGACTGGTCGGGTTGCCCGCCGCCCGATACGCCGGCCGGGATCGATGCCCCTTCGGCCTCGCTCCGGACCAACGGTGATTCTTATAAACACTTGGTTTCAACTCACCGTGACAGGACTAGAGACGATGAACTTACCTGATCGGATTTACTTCTACTCCATGGCTATGAGACCACAAGCAGGGTACGTGCATGTACCTTGCTACGAAACAATGAACAGATGTATGTGAAAATGTAAAAAAGATGATGTTCTCGTTTTAACAGTTTGGTAAAGAAAGGCTCTAGTCTAAAAACTAATTAATACGCTAAATCAAAGCTAAATAAAAGATGACCACAAGTTATAGGGGCGAGATTTGGTTGCCCGAATGGAGGCCACCTAGACCACGGGTAGTCAAAAATTTGTTGATCGGATGTCTGGTCTGCCTCCACGTTGTGTCCAGTGTGTAGCTCAAAGCACATCTAGATCAGACACGCTGGGAACAGCCGAATCGAACATTTCCAGTGAGCCACCCTCAAGGATGCCTCTCCATAAGCACAAAAGAGGCGCGAGTTGCACGAGCTTCTGCAATCCTGGAGATGGCGCGAGCTCGCGTGCTACGGCGAAAAAGGGAAAGAGAAATCCGTTCACCTCTTGCCGAAACCCTCTCCCTATTTATACGCTCTACCCTCACTTCTCAAATCCAAACCGCTACTTTCCCTTCGAGCTATGTTCTCTGGTTAGTGAGAGATAAGCAGCATAGTCCACTCCGGTCGGCGGGATGGTGGGAAGGCTACTACACATCATCTTCCTCGAGTTTTCCTCGTTTTGGTCCACCTCCATCGATGGGTGTAAGTAACTGCACCTCCATCTTGGTCTAATGTAGATGTGTGATGCATGAGACGCACATGGTCCCCTGGCTTAGGACCTGCCTAGCCAAGAACTACTATAATGTGTAGTAGTTCTAGGGTTCATCGGGGCCTAGGTGGTGATGCATGCGTGACGATGATGATTAACACGACGGTGATGGTGTATATTTTGTGGTAGCTATGGCTTAAAAACTTCTGCTCACATGTATATTTCGATGAGATGGTATATACTAGTCTCTTGTATGTTTGTGAACTTGCGGTGGTAGAAGGAGACCCACTTTTGATGCGGGGTATGTTGCCACCATAGTGGTTAGATGAACTCATGATCCCTTTTTGGTAATGATCATTAATGCACCTTCTAGTTACTGATGTGGTTTGAAGACATGATGTGTTATGATTTCAATGAAGCTTGCTCTAATGATCTTTTGATTTTGTTAACATGCAACTCTTGTGTCTTATAAAATAAGTGTTATGTGGTGTATAGAGGGAAGTATCCAGGAGTGTACAATTCATGGTAGAGGTGCCAAGGTCAGGTGAATGAGTTCTCCAACAATAGGTACCATGAGTTTGATGCTAGGGAGGAGGCAAAGGAGGATTATGCCCAGTTCTTGGCTGATGAGAACAACTATCATATAGCTTAAGAAGCACATCAGATAGGATCGAATATTTCATCATCGTCACCCTGTTTGTGGTGATTATAAAATGACTTCTTCTAATTTGTGCGCATGATCGGATGTAGTGCATTGGCATGGTAAGCTCACCACATTTGGAATGAGGTAACCACATGCAAAATAATGTGGGCAACCACTTCTTCCATTAGCATCAGCCGAGCCTAAAAGGCATGCGTGCAGATAACCAAATACAATGGAGTAGTTTCCCAACCAATAATTTTGTACCAATATGGGCAACCAAACAAAGTGGATAACATGGATTTTTTGCCCTTTTTTCGTGGACATGCCCTCACTGGAGCGCAAAATGACCCAAGCAATCAATCGTGCCTTATTGTCCTTGGATGCTTACAACCTTGAGATAACTGAGAAGGGCTTCCATTTTGTGTCGCCTCTTTTTAGAAGCTAAGGCATTCTCTTCATCGATATTTGTGACAACTTCTAGTTGTTGTTTTTAAGGATCACAGAGAAGGAAAGACTCTCAAATGAATCTATTGCTTCAAAAGGTGTTACAATATCATGCTCTTGACCTCCTTTTCAGGAGTTCATTTGTCACCTCCTTTCTTGAAACCAAAGGGTGTGGCAATGTAGTTGAACATGTCTTATTGCATGACGAAGGAATTCTTGATCTGATATGACGCTCACATCTAAATCTTGTGGTAGCCAGAGTGCGCATCAAGGAAACATAGGATCTCTAAGCCGTCCATCGAACAAATGACTTGGGAAATGTTTGGTAAATGTGGGACGGGTGAAGGTATCTTTGGGGTTTGCCTTATTCAAGATCATGTAATCAATACACATGCACAACTTCTTAGTGTTGTTATTTCATACTAGGACCGGGTTTGCCAACCAATTGGTGTGAATAACCTCTTTGATGGAGTCCGAATATCTATTTGCCGATGGTACACCTCCTTTCATTGTTGTTTTTGGGGATATACTAAATGGGTATTACCGCCAATTTGTATATATTCCGGCAAGGCTGGGTGTCCCACAAATGGTGGTAAGGCACATGGCCTACCGGCCGACCCAGTTGCTGATGATGAAGGAAACCTAGAAGGATAAAGGAAGGCGATAATCCACTGCCTATACCGTGTAACATCCCAAAAATATTGATCAAGGTTATCAAGTTCCAATCACCAAAATTAGGGTTAACAAAAACTTTTGTTAATTAAAATCATATGAGTGCATGTGTGTATGTGATGATTGTATGAATGCATGAATGGACTTGTCTGATTGTTGTGGATAGAAAGGAATGGTTTAAAGATGAAAACAACATCATCTAAATCAAATCTAAGCAAAAACAAATCAAGAGAAATTCAAAAACAAATAAAATGAGCTAATGGTCACTTTTGCCAATCTTGCTCACTAGACCACTTTGAGTGTTTCTAGTCCAAGATTTCAAACAGAAACAATTCCATTTCTTTTCACCCCTTGCTAGACCAAGTGAAAGTGAACCCAAGCCCATATTTCAAACTCACAGAAACAATTGGCAACTTGATTCAAATGGCAATTCAAAATTGATATCATATGGGAAGATCACCAATTCTCAAAAACCAACCAAACCAGTGCACCTTGACAAAACCAACTAACCAGAGACTATCTAGTATGTGACCAGTACACCCACCAAGTTTGAACCAAAAATTCAAATTCAAATCTCTTTCGGCCATTTCATCAAACACCTTGCAAACACAAATCAAACAAAACATCAAACACTATAGTGAGCAGTGTTTATGCCTAACTTGTCTCCCCTCTAGCTCATAGCACCCTCTCACTAGATGATCAAACTAAATTAACTAGCCCTAGCTCACTGTAAGCTTGACATTGTCATCAATGGTGAGCATGCTGAGCCCCAAATGGCCACCCCATTGTCGACAGCAAGCTAGGAGAAACTCTAGCCTCGCCAACCTTGTTTGGGACAAAGACCACCATCCACGGCCACCCCCTGTCCAACGCCAAAGCACTGCCAGCCCCTGGACCACCCTAGAACCGCCGCGCCCTATGCCTCTGTGCCATGCCGAGAGCACGCCAGAACGCCACACTCGACATGTGAGCACAGACTGCGCGCCGCCCTCACCGCTTGCGTGCGTGATCACCACCGCCCCAGGAACCGCCAGGTCATGTTCGTTCGTCGCCGCGCGACCAGGAGAGTCTGTGCGCCATTAAAATGCCCATCGGACCCGCCCAGAGCACCGCAACGTTCCAACCAATTCACACCGCCCCACGGTTCGCGACCATGCCATTGAGCACCGCCAGGGAACACAGCACTGTCCCCCTACCTCCTCCCATTCCATTAGCTCGTTGTGTAGCCGACCCCGACGAGCTCAGCCAGCGCCCTTCCGTCCCCTCTTAGCACTATAAATAGAGGCCACCCCCGTTCGATTTCAGCACACCATCTCTCTCAGAACCACCCCATCTCATCCCGGAGCAAGGCGAGCAGCAGGTCGCCGGAATTTCGCCGGAGTCTGCCGCGGAGGAGGAGAAGAGGAGCCATTGATTGGATCCGCCCCAGGAGGAGTTGCCGGTACCAGGAGGATCTCCATCGTCGACTTCGCCGTTCGCCCCCATCGCCGACCCTCGCCTGAGCCCCGGTGAACCTCACACGACCCCCACTGGCCACGCTAGGGTTCTGTCTCACCGACGTTGCCCGACGGAGACGACAAGCCACAACCGTTGAATTAGATGTTGATCGTATGGTCTAGATTGCCCCGTACCCCTTCGCACCCCTGTCTCACTGACTGGTGGGGACAACCACTTAAATCCACTCGCGTGCGCGCTGTGCTCCCTGGGCCGACTCAGTTAACTTCCCGCGTGACCCGATAGTTTAAATTTAGATTTTATCAATTTAGTTTCAAACTTAGTTCTGTACCTAGATTCAAAAATCAAATCCAGAGAGATTCACTAAACCAAATTGCATGAAACCAATTTTGCTAGAAAGGTACTGGAATTCTTAATCGAAGCCTGTTGGATTCAAACCATTTAGATTTGTAGATCACCTATAGTAAAAATAACAAGGGAGCGACTTTTCTACATTCAAACATTTTTTAAAATTCAACCACAAAATCTTTTGAGTTGATTCCAACTCTCAAAAATCACATTTGACAAGACCTTTCTGAATATATAAAAATATCTAGGTGTACTTGCAGAAATAATGGTCAAGCAATAAAAGAATGCCCCATAGGCATTTCTAGTCACTTTATTTAATTAAAATAAAAGGGTTAAACCTTATTAAATTGTGACACCACTTTAAATCACATTCCCAAGTACTGAAATATGTGATCTTGACATGTACCAACATGATCCCATATTTTAGTTGGAGAATATTAAATCTTAAGTAGTTTTTCAATGAGTAGAAATTACTTTTCTAAAATAAAATAAATAAGACAAGTGCTTTAATCCTTGTGTTAATAGAGATGATGCTAGATCATCTAGTGTGAACCTCTGTGTGCTAAATAGAGTAGTTAAGAATTGTTTGGTGATTATGTACCTCATATTTATTTATAGACGCTAGTACCGACCACGGATACGAGGAGGAAGGAGAATACTACGAGGAAGAAGCCGTGGAAAACTTCAACCACTGCTCAGCACAAGGCAAGCTATCCTAGCAAGCTTATACTTGCAATTATGCAAGCCTAACACTATACAAGTTAACTTAGCAAGCTACTATCCTAGCAAGCTAAACTAAACCATGCAAGTTTTACTTGCAAGCTTACACCACTTGATACCAAATCCCAGTTTTACTTGCAAGCTTAGTTATTTTATTTCTTTATCAAAGCTTTCTATTGGAGTTTACTTAGTGAATTGTAGATTCTAGAAAGATGTTTAAAGGTAGCATAAAGAGCATAAAACTTGACCTAATTTAGGTAAATCTTGATGTCATCCTGAGGCATGAGATTAAAATTAGATCATTCACATTTGTTTACCACCCCTCATTAGTGTTTATCCCCCACTTGTAGATGCTAGTGCTAAGAATAAATCTCGATCACTTTAGATGGGATTACTTGGTGAAAATGGTTATGAAAACCTTAGAATGATGAGTCATTCTACTGAAATATTTTGACATGTGTTCTTGAACACCAGATGATTTTGATGATGAAAATGTTGAGGCATGAGCCTTAGCCCTATATAAAACTGATGGTTGTCTGGATGCGATATCATTCCAGTTTTACCGTACAACCACAATACCTGAAATTTGGGTAGGGCTTGACTAAAAGTTTATATACCTTAGTATGGGTTCCCTTGTGGCCAAGGTTTTAGCTGAGGCTACCTTGTGAAGATTGTCCACCTGTGCAGTTCCCAAGATGACAGTTGTTCATGGTTGGGAGGCCAAACTCATAGGAGAGGTGCCTATACTAGGGCGTGTAATTGAAAGGTTAGGATTGATTATCCGCATACTGAGTATGGTAAATTTAGGATTGTTCCTGACGGATGTATCGAATATTGTGGTGAAAGTGTACCACCTCTGCAGAGTGTCAAACTATTCGAATAGCCACGTCCGTGGTTATGGATAGTTGGAGTGTCCATATTGTTCCGTCGTCAGATGTTTTCAAAATTACTTGTGGAATGAATCATGACATTAACTTGACCACAACAAGGTTGTGATATGAAACTCAAGTTCCCACTTAGGTGTTATAAAACTTTTAACTAGATTTCTTTGCTTCTGAACTCAGTTAAGGTAAATCTGGATTTTTGCAAAACAACCTAGAGCCTAGTACTTCCTACTCAAAACCACTTACTTGTTAGTATTAGTTTGCGAGTACTTAAAGAGTACTCATGGCTTTTTCCCTGGCTATTCCTGTGGCCAGACTATGAAGAGGACTATCAGGAGGACGGACCGCAGGAAGGTTACGACAACTAGGATCATCTCACATCGTCAGCATTGCCTGTGACCATGAAGATGGATCCTCGCCTACGCTATCGTTATTATTACGTTATTCCACTGCTATGATTGTATTAAGACTGGATCATGAGATCCTTTTAATTTTTGTAAGACCTTATGTATGGTTTATAATGGATGATGTACTGTGATATTAAATCTGTTATGTCTCGCAAAAATGGTAAACCTGAGATTGCGATGTATGGCATAACAGGAATCTGGGATTAAAAATCCGGGTGTTGACATACCGGAAGCCAGAGCCTTGGAGGACCAGATATTGTAGTTTACATATTAGTCTAGAACTTTATAACATGTTCGTCTAGGGCTTATCTTATAATCGAGGTCTAGTCGCCTATAAATGCTAGACGATGGGAGTCCTTTGGGAAGAATGCATAACCTCTCATTGTAAACGCGCACTTGTTGCCATTATAGTGATCTATATAAAGAGTAGGATCCGGCTATCGTGCGTCAGATTTGAACCTGGGTAACTTGTGTCGCACCGTCCCAAACGCTCCCCACCATGCACGCTCCATCTCTCTCTCTCTCTCTTGAGCATCCCCTCATGGAGCACTCGTCGACAATACTATGAAAGCTGAAGTGACATGTGTAGGGTTTCGTAGCATGGAAAACAAAAATTTTCTATCGCATACAAACAAACAAGCCAAGATCTATCTACTAGATTGTAGCAATGAGTCGATGGAATAACTTACCCTCGAAGATTCCAAAGTGTTTAACGAGAGCGGATTCTCGTGGGTGATGTAGTCGTACTCTTCCCGATCTCAAGATCGCATAGACGATCCTTCCGGCGCTGCGTTCCGGCAGCGCTCCCGCAGTCGGTCACACGTTCGGTACTCGACGAAGACCTTCCTCTCCCTTGTTCCAGCAGGCAGCGGAGGTTGTAGCACTCTCCTCGCGATTCCGGCAGCACAACGACGTGGTACCGGAAGTAGAGGGGAGATCCTGCAGGGCTTCGCCTTAAGCCGGAGCGAGTATGGTGGAGTATGAGAGAGAACTATTAGTGGTCTAGGGTTTAGACACACCAATTAGAAGGCTCTAATCCGAAGGCTAGGGCAATTAGAAGCTCTAAACCAAAACGGCTCTAAACCGGAGTCTAGGGCTAGGATTTAGATTAGAGGATAGGAACTTGTGTGTCTAGAGGAGGAGGCCCTGCCCCTCCTTTTATAGGTGGAGGGGCCGGCGTGCCAGGGGAGGGAGGGGAGTCCCTCCCCAACTCGGCCTGGTGGAGGCGCCACCGGTTGGAGGAGGGATTCCCTCCCCAACTCGGTTTTGCCCCCTCTTTCCTCTTTCCCTCTCTTTCCTGTTTTAGCCGTTTGACTTTTCAAACTTGCTATTTGACTTTTCAGTTTAGGATTCAATTTAATCCTTTATTTGGAACAACCAGAACACTTAGTACATGATGCAATCATTCCAATATGTAATGACACATTCATGTACCCCCCCCCCCCCCCCCCCGGAGTGCCGGACATTCCGGAACCTTCTAGAACATTCCCGACGAAAACACCGGAATCATTTCCGAACTCCGAAACAGGACTTTCCTTATATGAATCTTATTCTCCGGACCATTCCGGATCACCTCGTGATATCCCGGATCCCATCCGAGACTCCGAACAACATTCAGTCTCTTTCTCATAATACCATAACTACTCAAACAACGTCGAATCCTTAAGTGTGTCTCCCTACGGTTCGTGAATTATGCGGACATGATCGAGACACTTCTCCGAACAATAACCAATAGAGGAATCTGGAAATTCATATGGCTCCCACATATTTCTACGATTACTTTGCGATCGAATGAACCACTTACATACGATACCAATTTCCCTTTGTCTCACGATAGTTTACTTATCCGAGGTTATGATCGTCGGTATCTGTGCATACCTAGTTCAACCTCGTTACCGATAAGTACTCTTTTCTCGTTCCCGTGATATGTGATCCCTTGTGAACCAGTCACATGCTTACAAGCTAATTGGATGACATTCCACCGAGAGGGCCCAGAGTATATCTATCCGTCATATGGATGGACAAATCCCACTCTTGATCCATGTGTCTCAACCAATATTTTCCGAACACTCAATGCCACCTTTATAGCCACCCAGTTACGGTGTGGTGTTTGATGTCATCAAAGCATCCATCCGGTAAAGGTGATATGCATGATCTCATGGTCGAAGGAATTAGGTTACTATGTATCAGAAAGCATATAGCAATTAAACTATTGTAATGACTTGATATTTATGCTACGCTTATCTATAGGAGTATGTCCACCATATCATTCTCCTAACGATATGATCTTGTTGTTGATAACATCTCGATGTTCATGATTGGGAAACCACAATCATTTATCAACCAACAAGCTAGTGATGTATAGAGGCTATACTAGGGACTTCAAATTAAGTTTACAAATCACACAAGTATCAATGTTTCCTTGTTAATACTATTATAGCATGAATGCAAACATTTATCATAAACACAAAGATATAATAATAACCACATTTATTATTGCCTCTAGGGCATATCTCCAATTTTTGTAAGACCTTATGTATGGTTTATAATGGATGATGTACTGTGATATTAAATCTGTTATGTCTCGCAAAAATGGTAAACCTGAGATTGCGATGTATGTCATAACAGGAATCTGGGATTAAAAATCCGGGTGTTGACATACCGGAAGCCAGAGCCTTGGAGGACCAGATATTGTAGTTTACATATTAGTCTAGAACTTTATAACATGTTCGTCTAGGGCTTATCTTATAATCGAGGTCTAGTCGCCTATAAATGCTAGACGATGGGAGTCCTTTGGGAAGAATGCATAACCTCTCATTGTAAACGCGCACTTGTTGCCATTATAGTGATCTATATAAAGAGTAGGATCCGGCTATCGTGCGTCAGATTTGAACCTGGGTAACTTGTGTCGCACCGTCCCAAACGCTCCCCACCATGCACGCTCCATCTCTCTCTCTCTCTTGAGCATCCCCTCATGGAGCACTCGTCAATAATACTATGAAAGCTGAAGTGACATGTTGATTGTTTGACATGTCTAGCGTCTTTGTAGACGTTGAGTGAGTTCTCGGGGAGTTCCGTCGACACCAGTCATGTCAGAGGATTCCATGAGAAAATGTCCCGATTCTTATGGAGGAACACAACAAGTTTGTTTTCCTATTTTTTTTGTCCAAGTTATCTCCAATGATAATCATCATGATAGCATCACCTTCAACAAACTCAAGGTATCCATAAATTTAGGGCAGAACATAGGGTGGAAGATTGGTAGATCCATTAGACGACCGAGATAGTTATGCTAGAGTTTACAACACTTGGAATAGCCAGTGTGCGTCAGGACAGGAAACACTTTCGGCCCCATTGGATCCTAGTCCTAGGAGTATACGAAGCCAACCCGAGTAGGACTCTTTGTTCCATTGTCACTAGGGTCTATCTCGATTGGCTTGTAGCAGTCAGGTCTCATCCGACTAGTTGTGTCTCCTTAAGTGGGTGACATGTAGGTTCACGATCACTCTAACATGACTTAAGTTACCATTTAATACTTCACCCTTCAGTAGACAATTGGTAATGAATCCTAGCAGACTGTGCCAACTGCCAGTGCTAAAAAGTCAAACTGACAAACCTTGACAATGTGTCATATGATGAATTCCCCTGGCTTTAAGATATACAGTGTCAAGCTCAAGACGAGTGCTTGCCATCCTTGTTGACAACTTTACCTTTCTTCTCGATCTCATGATAAATATTTGCTTAAACGGATTAACTCTTAACTAAAGTCGCATGGCCAAATTCTCAGATAACATCACTCGAGAGGTCATAGTGAATATCTCACCGAGTGAATGTCATTCCACACCGCTTGTTTTCCCACCAACCCAAAATCTACCTTTGTATAATTACTGAAAGTTACAGAATAACGTTTGGTCAAACCTAATTAAGTTGATCCACAACTAGGTGATGTAACATCCCTAAATTCATATTCCAAAACTCATTCATATCATCTAAGCATTCATCATAATTTAGGGTTCTTCTCAAAAACAGAAGCTTGTGCTATGATTTCATGTGAGTAAAATTTCACTCATTAGACCATCACTTTTTGAAACTTAAATGTTAAGGAACTTGTTTGCTTGCCCCACTATTGGAAAGATTGAGTGCACAAGTTTAACCAAAATGTTCAAATTAGAAATAATTCCCAAAACCTCTATTTCAAACATTTGCAAAATGGTGCATAGTCTCTGTTTGTTTGAAATCCAAGTATGACCAAGCCCTTGCAAGGAAGCCCCACAAGTTTTGACCTATTTCTAAGACCAATTCACCCCTGCAAAACCCCAGGAGAATTTGAATTCAAATTGTATTTGAAACCATTTGAAAACATAACCAGAAAATCGAATTAGAAAAGAAAAAGGACTAGACAAAGGAAAAGGGCCGAGCGCCAGGTTTCTGGCCCAACAGAGGATCGAGCCCAACTAGCCCACCCGGGGAGTTCCTTTTCTTTTTCTCACGCGTGAACGCACACAGCCAGTCGCTGACAAACAGACCCCACCCCATTTCGCACACATCGCTGACAAGCGGGCCCTGGCCACGCTGTCATCGTCTTCCCCAAACCCCGCCCGCGACCACGTCGCAGCTGCAGTGACTGTCGGTGATGGCGCGGCTTAATTGGGCAATTAAACACAGGCGTTTCCTGTCGAGGCACCGGCTATAAGATCCCCACATCCCCACGATCATTTTCCCCCAGTCAATCTCACACTCACGCCACCAGGCTGCCCACGACTCGCTCGAGACCGCCGCAGACAGAGCCAGCTCCGGCGACCGATTCAAGTGAGCCCCGTGCGCCCCTTCCCCTCTGGATTGTTCGAGACACTTAGTAATCCTCTTGCACACCTTCTAACCACAACAGAGCATCTTGTACTGCCCCAGATCGCCGTGTTCGCTTGACGCCGTAAGCACCCGACGGCCACCCCAACTCCGGCGAGCAATCTCAGTAAGTCCCGAGCGCCCCTTGCTTTCTTATTCACCCGAGCGTGTTCGCAATTGTCCTGCGCATCTCCTAAACCCATTGGTTCGTGTTAGGGCGACGCAGAACCTCGGCAACGACTCCGACAACACCCACCCGACGCCAGACGCAACTCCGACGAGATCTAGAGCCCATCTCCGAGCGCCCCTCCGCAAGCCAGTACCACGACGAGCTTCAGCAGCCTCCGGCGAACCTGGTAAGACCCCTCTCCCTCTCGCGGACGATGTAGAACGCCGGCGCCGCCGTAGTCAGACGCGCCGCCGCTAGTCAACGCTGCCAGCGCCGGCCGTTCGTGGCTTGATGGTTTGGTCCGTTGGATCTGCATCGTAGGGCTAGGATAGATCTAGGCCGAAGAGGTACGCGCGCGTCTGGATCGTTAGATCTAAGTTAGATCCTACGGCCTGCGACTGCCGATCCGCGCGAAGCGGTACGCACCAGTAAGGTTGCGACGCGTGGCAGGGTTTTATTCAAAAACAGAATTTAAAACTTGATTTAGATCCAAACTTCAAACTACTATAACTTTTGAATGCCACGTTAGAATTTTACAAATTTTATACCGTTGGATTCAGTGAAACCAGACCTTTCTGAATGTCCAATTTGTTTAACAAATAGTAACCATTAAAATGACTTTATTTGTGGAATCATATTTAAAGCTATTTTGAGTATAGATTTGTTTTGATAATTAGTTTTAATGTTAAATAAGTTTGTTATGGCAAATTTCGTGTCCTGTTATGTTTCAGTATCATGCACATGCTTGGTAAAATTTCCAAAATCACCACTTAGTAAAATTCTTGCATGCATGCATTCATATTATTTTTTATTGAATAAATTGTGTGAAATTGAATGCTATAATTTTTCTTGTAGATTTTGCTAGTGATTGTGATTGTGAAGAGTGCTACTCTCCCCACTACCAAGGCAAGTGATATTTTCATGAATATTTCTGTCCTATGTTTTGTATTAGCATTAGATATTTTGCTAAGTATTGCATGTTATTTTGCCTAATGCTAAGTTGGGAAATCCTAAGTGGTGTAGAATTGTAGAATTGCTAAGGAATTTTCCTAAGTTAGGTTATCTTACCATGCTTAGCCTAGCTATTTAGCAAACAAGGGTTGGTGGAAATCTATACACACTATGATGAAAATATTTCTAAGTCATGAGACTTATGCTTTTCTAATAAAACAACTAAGTCAAATGAACCTCCTGGGTGGAATGGAAAGATTGGGTTATGTTGAGTGGTTACACAAGGCCATGGACTTGGGTTGTGTATCTCACTTGTGGTATGCCACCCAGGCACAAAGGGATTTGGAGGCCAAGTGTTGAGAAAGCTTACAGTGCAACCACTTGGCAATATGGGCTCTGCCTTGATCCTATAGGTTGCTAGAACTTAGTCATTTGGACAGTTGGTGGTAGTTGGGATGATAGGTTGGAGCGCGTCCATTTGACTAAGGAAAGGCTTCTGAAAGGTCCTGTCTTGGGAAACCAAGTCTGGTGGGGAAAGTGCACAACCTCTGCAGATGGAAAACCTAAGTACTTAGCCTAGTCCAAGGCAATGGACAATTTGAGCACCAAGACATGGAAGCTACAAGAATCTCATCACTCCAACTTCTAAGTAAAAATTTGTGGGTGAACAAGGGTGAAGGACCCCAATGTCTATTGGTGGTTTCTTGGGAATGTTTTGACAAAGAAAACTTAGTGATTTCAACTAATAGGAAAAACTTATTTTCAAGCAAAGCAAGCCAAGCTACACTTAGCCAAAATGCATATAGTAAAATAGTCCACTTAAAATGTACTAAGGTATCACTTGCCAATACTATTCCAAAGTATTGACCCTCTGTGGCTGTAACTTGTGATGTTACAGGTTACTCCGATGATGAATAGGAGTCATGAGTCTACACTCAACATGCTTGCCTGTGGCACGTGAAGATGAAGACTTATGTTTATTTACTTATTCCATAAACTCTTGTACTAGGCCTATGGCCCTGAGTTGTAAAAGACTATGTTTTATCTCTGGAATGAATGTAATAAACGACCTTTGTATCTATGTACTTCATCTTAAACTGTGGATGCTAGCATTGATCCAGGGACTAGCATTGCAATCACAGGGATCCTTTCCTTTATAAAGGAGGGGTCTAACAGGTGATGCGTGCACCCAGTGTTATCGGGGGACACTTCGTTGGAAACCCCAAGAGCAAGGTGTGATGAGCACAACAGCAAGTTTCCCTCGGTAGAGATCGAGGTTATCGAACCAGAAGGAGGAAGGAAACGTCTCAAAGATGTTGCAAGCAACGTGGAAACCTGCACATCACAAACTCAAGACTTTGCCCCAATGAATCAGTGAGGTTGTCAAGTTCAACGGTTTGCTGTAACAAAGGATTAACTGTATGGTGTGGAAGGTGATGAATGGTTTGCAGCAAGTAAATAGTGGATGATGTATCAATGGCAAAGATTGGACTGGGGTCCATAGTTCACTAGAGGTGCTCTCCTTAGATAAACAACATGGCATGAAGGGTAAACAAATTACAGCAGGGCAATTGACAGGAACTGAGCAAGGCATAACAATGCAATACCAGACAAAAAGATCCTATGAGATTCGATTGGGCAATACAACAATATACATAGACCGCCATCCAACTGCATATATGACTAGTAGTCCACCTTCAGGTTATCATCTGAACCCCCTCCAGTATTAAGTTGCAAGCAACAGACAATTGCTTTAAGCAAAGTGTGTAAGGTAAACAATCCACTTGTTCCATGAACAAGAGACCGTTGTTTTCTCCCTAGTAGCAACAACACATCTACAACCAAAGAGATTTATGTCACTTCCCTTGGAAACTAGAGGCATGAACCCACTATCGAGCATAAATACCCCCTCTTGGAGTCACTAACAACTACTTGGCCAAGATAGCTACTAACAACGGAGAGCATGCAAGATCACAAACAAAACATACATGATAGAATCATATCGACAAAACCATTAATCAATCTGACATAGTAATCTCAATATCCATCGGATCCCCGCAAACACAAGATGCATGATTACAAATAGATTAGATCTTGATCATGAACGGAGCTCACAAGATCTATACATGAAAGCACAAGGAGGAGATACAACCATCTAGCTACTACATGGACCCGTAGTCCAAGGTGGAACTACTCACGCTTCATACCGGATAAGAAGGCCTCCGGGATGATCTTCCCTCTGGTAGGGTGCCGGGAAGAACTTCAGATCCCCCCGATC
Source organism: Avena atlantica (assembly GCA_910589765.1). Classification (NCBI taxonomy): domain Eukaryota; kingdom Viridiplantae; phylum Streptophyta; class Magnoliopsida; order Poales; family Poaceae; genus Avena; species Avena atlantica. The sequence goes on along the minus strand of OU342734.1, from coordinate 356,868,876 downwards.
TAGGGACGATGGTGGCAGCGGCTACAGACGGTTTCGTGGAGTTTTGATTGGGTGCCTATGGTTTCTGCATTAGGGGCTTCTTGTAGGTGAAGAGGCGAGGCAGGGGGCGCCAGGGGGGCCACACCTTGCCCAGGTGCGGGCCCACCTTGGCCGCGCCTAGGGGGGTCTGGCCGCCCTATGGAGCCCCTCCGTCTCGTCTTCTGGATTCGTGTCGCCTACCATAAAATATTGAATTTGGATTTTGTCCCGTCCAATTCCGAGAATATTGATTTTCTGCCTCTGCACTAAAAACAGAAGAAAATAGGCAACTGGCACTATGGAAACTTGTTAATAGGTTAGTTCCAGAAAAGATATAAAAACACCTCAAAGTGTAGACAAAGCAAAGCAAAGTAGATACTAAACAAGGATGGAACATAAAAAATTATAGATAAGTTTTCGACGTATCAAGCATCCCTAAGCTTAACTCCAGCTCGTCCTCGAGTAGGTAAGTGATAAAAAGAATATTTTTTGAGGTGACATGCACCATCAAAACCAAGATCAAACCATTTGCAAGCATTGAAGCTGGGATCAAAGAACTCTAAACATGTGCATGAAAGATGGAGTTTCTAACAATAAGACAAAGTAACTATGCATGCAACATGAAAGGCTACAAATAAAGATCATGAATAGCATGCATTGAAAAATGTTTGTTTGTTTCACATACAGAAAACATGGCATAGTGGCAATCAGCTTGTCCCTCATAGAGTAGCAAATAGATTCCCATGACACCTTCAAAGTTCATAAGAGTGACTAGATACAAATAGCACAAGAATAAGTATTATCACAATATGCATCAATCATTAAGTTTTGGGACACTGCACATAAAACTAAGAATGGTAACTATGCTCTCTTAATGGTGCCTAAAGGTAGAAGGTGGAGACTCAACATAATAGTGGAAGAAAGGCCCTTCATAAAGGGAAGCAGGGATTTCAAGTTTCAAAAGGAGCTTCCAAAAAATATGGTACTTGTTAGCTTTCAGCCCTCATTGCCCCTATCATAAGCATCTTGAATTGATTAAGGTTAAAGTGAACAAACTATGGAGTATATGCTTTACAAAGTATAAGTTGGCAATCTCAAGTCCCTTGAATACAAGGGCCACACCTCATGCTACTCAACTTCAGTCACCTGTAAGTTCTTGTCATAGTAAGTACATGCATATCATAGAGAACCGCCAACGAGGTACCCCTTGCACATGGTACAAGAGCTATCCCATAATCAAAATGACAAGGCAAGCAGACAATGAGCATCTCGGCGATCTTTTTATTTACAATGTGCATAGATTTTTATTGAGGATGCTTCACAGATAGCTCATTATGGTGATGCTGCAAGTTTCCACCATGATTAGGCATGGCTTAGGCTAGCGGCCCAGGCGTTTCTCTAACACAAAATACATAACTCCATGGACTTACAAGCTCCCTCTTTATTTCACACCAGTGACATCCATAGACAAAAGAGCATGATATCAACTATGTACGAAGTACAAGTGCAATGTTGAAAATGTTCCCCATGACATCATGTTCTGCTAATTCCAACATATAAGTGAAAGCATATACAACATAGACGACACAATGGTTCAAGTTTATTAGGGTCAAGGAATATAAAGTGTGACATCAAGTTCGTGAGAGCTTTAATCACCAAGTTTTCACATAACAAAATATTTTTTATTGGAAAATAGCTGAAAACAAGAATATACTTGGAATGGTGTAACACACCATGAATGGGAATTTATAGTGGACACTTTGGAATAACTTGGTTTCTTGGGAGTTGGAAGCATGAGTAGAGCTTACTCATACAAGTGGAGGCTAGCAAAATACTAGGAGCAACCAAATAAGAGAGCAATAATGGCCATAATCATGCAGAGCGACAAAACATTACTAATCAAAGCATAGAGTGGTACTACAAGTCAAGGACTAAATGATCATAGAGGCTATGGTGACTTGTTCATAGTCATAACATGGTGTGAGCATGTGCCAAGTCAACCCAAACAAAGCATCAAAGGAGAATACCCCAATACTATGCTTTTGCATTATAAAACAACGCATAATTTCTTCAAGGCACACTAAGCAATCCCAATTGTTTGGAATAAGACATGCTACAACAATAATCACTAAGCATAAGGTTAAAATAACATCTAGCATGTCATGCTAAAGTCTAAGTCACAGTCAATGCAAGCTCCTCTTACACTTCCAAGCAAGAACTTTCTACTCCTTTCCAACACCAATTGACTTATTTGAAACAACATAGCGAGAACGGGGGTCCAAACTACTTTATTCAAGCAAACTAAACAAACTAAGCAAAGCAAACGAAAACTAAGATGCTCCAAGAACAACACAACAGTGCATGAAACAATAAAAACGAAGTGTCTAGACAGACCTGAGATTTTTATTGATGAAGAAGGGGATGCCCCTTTGACGCTTGTACCTCTTGGATATTTCTTGGGGTGACACCGGGGTGGCATCCCCAAGCTTGAGCTTTTGTTTATTCTTCATCTCATTACATCATTCTCTCTCTACACCTGAAATTTTTCCTTCATACAAAACTTCACACAATATTCATTAGCAACATTAGTGTATTCAAAAGATAATAGACCTTTGGGCTAAGCTTTGGAACAGAAAAAAAATTCACTAAAAACACAAGCTACCATAGCAACTCCTTCAAAAATCTCAATTCCCCAAAAGAGAACTCAAAAAGGAATCAATAAGAAGCAAATGCAAATAATGGCAGAAATTTGTCAAAACATGACCAGCAGGTAGAAACCGATTTTTTTTGAAAATCTTCTGTTGCTCAAATAAAAAAGTATTGATCTAACGAAAGTTATCTAACATACTGGGGGATTTATTCGTAAATGTTTAGCTCAATCCGACTTACAGAGACTCCTCACGAATTTTTATGGTGGAGGACAGAAATTTGTTTCGGGACAGCAACTCCCCAAATCTTACTTCTGTTGGAATTATGCCCTAGAGGCAATAATAAAGATGTTATTATTATAATTCTTGTTCATGATAAAGTTTATATTCCACGCTAGAATTGTATTAAGCGGAAACTTTAATACTTGTGTGGTTTGTGAACAACACCGTGTCCCTAGTACGCCTCTATGGATTAGCTCATTGATCAATGATGGTTAAGGTTTCATAACCATAGACATGAGTTGTCAATTGATAATGAGATCATATCATTGGAGAATGATATGATGGACAGACCCAAACTAAGCAAAGCAATTAGATCGTGTCATCGTGTTCGTCTTTGCGAAGCTTTTCTTATGTCAAATATTGTATGCCTTAGACCATGAGATAATACAACTCCCTGGTATCGGAAGAAAGCTTTGAGGTCATCAAACGTCATCCTATGAGAGGGTGATCATAAAGGTGTCTCTCAGGTGATCAGAAAGTATCTGTTCGGTTGTATGTATCGAGATGGAATTTGTCCCTCCCAAGTCGGAGAGATATACTTCGGGCCCACTCGGTAATCAATATCAACACCGCTTGCAAGAATGTGGTTAAGGAGTTAATCACAAAGTGATATCGGATTACGGAACGAGTAAAGTACTTGCTGTGAACGAGATTAAACTAGGTATGACGGTACCGACGATCGAATCTCGGGCAAGTAAAATATCGCGAGACGAAGGGAATATATATATGGGATTGATTGAATCCTGGCATCGTGGTTCATCCGATATGATCATCGATGAATGTGTGGGAGTCAATATGGGTGCCCAGACCCCGCTGTTGATTATTGATAGAAGATCATGTCCTCATATTCTCGAACCCGTAGGGTCACACACTTAACGTATCTCGACGCTAGGATAGATTGGATAATTGGTTTATGAATTTTTGTTCGGAGTCTCGGATGGGATCCGGGATATCACGAGAGGTTCCGGAATGGTCCGGAGAATAAGATTCATATAAGGCAATGCAGTTTTTGGAGTTTGGAATTGTTCCGGGTTAATCGGTATTGTACCGGAAGCTTCTAGAACCTTTCGGAAGGGGACCAACGTGGCCCCACCTTCCGGGAGGGGGCATGGGCCTATGAGGGAGTGTCCTGGATGCATTGGGCCAGGGGCACAAGGCCCCATAGGGCCCAGCCGATCCTAGAGAGTTTAAATCGTTTAAACTAGAGATAGGGTTTCTAGAAGAGGGGAGAGTCCATGCCCCCCACTCCTTATCCTTTGGGCTTGGGGGAGGGGCTAGGGCTGCGCCCCCCCTCTATATAAAGAGGGGTGGGGGCGCACCAAACCCCTACACCTCTCCTCCAAATCCTAGCCGCCTTGCTGCCTTCCTCTCTCCCTCCCGACTGTTTGTAGGCGAAGCCCTGCGGCAGAAATTCTCCACCATATACACCACGCCGTCGTGTTGTAGATCCAATCTACCTCTCCACCATACTTGATGGTCCGAGGAAGGAGGAGACGTCGAGGTTCTTCACGTGTGCATCTCACGGAGGCACCTCCACTTGTGGTGCTAGATCGGATCGGATCGCGAGGAGGAGAAGCGAGTACGACTACATCACCCACGTTCCGACGAACGTTCCGCTGTGCGAATCTTCAAGGGTATGAAGATCTAATCCAATCTCTCTCGTTGATTGCATCTCCTAGATTAGATCTTGGCTTTCCCTCTGTTCGCATCCGTAGAAAAATTTGATTTACTATGCCGCGAATCCCTTTAGTGGTGTCAGAGCTAGATCTATGCGTAGATGTGTTTCACGAGTAGAACACAACATGGTTGTTGCGGGCGTTGATGTTTTCTGTTGCAAGCCTCTTGTTTGTGTTCTTCTTATGACGCGGGATAGTGAGATTGAAGCGGTCCATGCCAACCTTACGCGACGTCGTTCGCGAGACCGGCTCCGCACTTGACGTGTGGCTTGTTCCACACATGCGGCTGGTGGATGTCAGTTTCTCTCACTATAGTTGTCATGGCATTAACACCGGAGTTTGGCAACCATAATATCACCGTTGTGGCTTTCCGTAGGTAAGAATCATTCTTAGCATCTACTCCCATAAGCCACGTAAAACATTCAACAACAAAGTAGAGGCGTCTAACTTGTTTTTGCAGGGAGTGTTTTCTGTGATATGGTATGGCCCAAGATGTGATGTGTATATTGTATGCGATGATCATGTTTTGTAATGTTTCACGACTTGCATGTCGATGAGTACACAACCGGCAGGAGCCATATGGTTGTCTTTATAATTGTGTATGACCTGTGTGTCAACTTCTTATACGCCATGTAATAGTTTCACTTTATCGCTAAGTAGTTAGCAATAGTTGTAGTTGCTATTCGTGGTGGAGGCAATCATGGTGGAGTGATGGAGATCATGCCGGAACGCACAAGATGGAGATCATTGCGCGAAGATTGGCTATACCATGTCACATAAAGTTATATGCATGTGATGTTTATCCTTTATGTATCTTATTATGCTTAGATCGCGACGGTAGCATTATAAGATGATTCCTCACTTAAAGATCAAGATAAAAACTGTGTTCTCCCCAAGTATGCACCGTTGCGAAAGTTCGTCGTGTCCAAGCATCACGTGATGATCGGGTGCTATAGACTCTACGCTCACATACAACGGGTGCAAGCCAGTTTTGCACACGCGGAAATACTTGGGTCTAGCTTGACGAGCCTAGCATGTACAGGCATGGCCTCGGAACACAAGAACGGAAAGGTTAAGCATGAGTCATATGAATGATATGATCGAAACTTTGTTGTCCACCATTGAAACCACATCTCTTCTCGTGATGATCGGATTAGGTGTGGTGAATTTGGATCGTGTTCACTAAACAACTTGAGGGATGTGAATTTAGTGGGAGTTCATTTAGTAATTTGATTAAGTTGAACTATTTATCATGAACATAGTCTAAATTGTACTTGCAAATACTATAGATCACATGGCCAAATCCAACTTCAACTTCAACGTTTTTGCTGAGAAGGAAAAGCTTAGAAACAATGGGTCTAACTTCACCAATTGGTTCCGCATTCTAAGAATCATTCTGTCTGGCGGACAAAAGGACTATGTCCTTGGGAAAGCGTTAGGTGACCCCCCTGCTGCAACTGCGCCGGCTGATGAGAAAGCTGTCTATCAATCGCGCAAATATGATTATGGTGTGATTAAGAGCACCATGTTGTTTGCTATGGAACCGGAACTTCAAAATCGTTTTGAAACCTATCCCGGGCCCTTTGAGATTCTCGAGGAGCTAAAAACCATGTTTCAGACTCAAGCCCGTTCTGAGAGATATGAGATTTCTGAGAAGTTCTTTAACGGCAAGATGGAGGAAGGGAGTTCCGTTAGTGAGCACGCCATAAAGATGTCGGGCTACACTCAACGCCTTGAGCAACTGGAATGCACGATTCCAGAGGAGCTCAAGATTGACAGGGTTCTGCAATCACTCCCTCCCAGCTACAAAAGTTTTGTAGTGACTCATAATCAGATTGGCTCCACTGATACGATCACCGAGCTCTTCGCAAAGCTAAAGGCTGCGGAGGTGGACATCAAAAAGGATAATCATGTGTTGATGGTCAACAAGCCCTCCTTTAAGAAAGGTAAGGGAGCAAAGAAGCCCTTCAAGAAGGGCGGCGGCAAGCGCAATGCTCCTGCTGAGAAGAAGCTCAAGTCTGGTCCTAAGCCCGACACTGAGTGCTTCTATTGCAAGGACAAGGGTCACTGGAAGCGCAACTGTCCGAAGTACTTAGCGGACAAGAAGGCTGGCACCATCAAAGGTATATTTGATATACATGTTATTGATGTTTTCCTTACTAGCCCTCGTTGTAGTGCCTAGGTATTTGATACCGGTTCAGTTGCTAATATTTGTAACTCGAAACAGGAGCTACAGAATAGACGGCGGCTTGCGAGGGATGAGGTGACGATGCGCGTTGTCAACGGATCAAGAGTTGATGTGATGGCCGTCGGCACGCTCTCCTTAGTTTTACCTTCGCGATTAGTTTTAAACCTTAATAAGTGTTATTATGTGCCTGCGTTGAGCATGAACATTATTTCTGGATCTTGTTTATTGCAAGACGGTTATTCATTTAAATCGGAGAATAATGGTTGTTCTATTTATATGAGTAACATCTTTTATGGTCATGCACCTATTGTGAATGGTTTATTTCTTCTAAATCTCGAAAGGGATGAAACACACATCCATAACATTGAGGCTAAGAGATGCAAAGTAGATAGTGATAATACTACTTATTTGTGGCACTGTCGTCTAGGTCATATTGGTGTAAAGCGCATGAAGAAACTCCATTCTGATGGACTTTTGGAGTCTCTTGATTTTGAATCATTTGACACATGCGAACCATGCCTCATGGGCAAGATGATCAAAACCCCGTTCTCCGGTATGATGGAGCGAGCAACGGACTTGTTGGAAATCATACATACCGATGTATGCGGACCAATGAGTGTTTCGACGCGCGGTGGATATTGCTATTTTCTCACTTTTACCGATGACTTAAGTAGATATGGGTATATCTATTTAATGAAACATAAATCTGAAACATTTGAAAAGTTCAAGGAATTTCAGAATGAAGTGGAGAACCATCGTAACAGAAAGATTAAGTTTCTACGATCCGATCGTGGAGGTGAATATTTGAGTTATGATTTTCTCACGCATCTTAAAGCAAGTGGAATCGTTTCACAACTCACGCCACCCGGAACACCACAGCGCAATGGTGTGTTTGAACGCCGGAATCGAACCCTATTAGATATGGTCCGATCAATGATGTCTCTTACTGATTTGCCGTTATCAATTTGGGGTTATGCATTAGAAACCGCTGCGTTCACTTTAAATAGGGCTCCATCTAAATCCGTTGAGACGACACCGTATGAACTGTGGTTTGGTGCTAAACCTAAGTTGTCATTTCTTAAAGTTTGGGGATGCGAAGCTTACGTCAATAAGTTGATGCCGGACAAGCTCGAACCCAAAGCGGAGAAATGCGTCTTCATAGGATACCCTAAGGAAACTATTGGGTATACCTTCTATCACAGAACCGAAGGCAAAGTGTTTGTCGCAAAGAACGGTTCCTTTCTTGAGAAGGAGTTTCTCTCGAAAGAAGTGAGTGGGAGGAAAGTAGAGCTAGACGAGGTTATTGAACCTTCTCTTGAATTGGAGAGTAGCGCAGCACCTAAAATTGTTCCAGTGCCGCCTGCACCAACAATAGAGGAAGCTAATGACAAGGATCATGAAGCTTCGGACGATACTGCTACTGAACGTCGCAGGTCGACAAGGTCGCGTGCCCCTCCTGAGTGGTACGGCAACCCTGTCTTGACTGTCTTGTTAGTAGAAGACAGTGAACCTACGAACTATGAGGAAGCGATGATGAGCCCAGACTCTGAGAAATGGCTAGAAGCCATGAAATCCGAATTGGGATCCATGAGCGAAAACCAAGTATGGACTTTGGTGGACCCTCCTAGCGACCGAAAGGCCGTTGAGTGCAAATGGATATTCAAGAAGAAAACGGACGCGGATGGTAATGTTAGCGTCCATAAAGCACGGCTTGTCGCGAAAGGTTTTCGACAAGTTCAAGGTGTTGACTACGATGAGACTTTCTCTCCCGTAGCAATGTTTAAGTCCATTCGGATTTTATTAGCAATTGCTGCGTTTCATGATTATGAAATATGGCAGATGGATGTCAAGACCGCGTTCCTCAATGGCAACATTGATGAAGAGTTGTATATGATGCAACCCGAAGGTTTTGTCGATCCTAAGGATGCTGATAAAGTACGCAAACTTCAGCGTTCCATTTATGGACTGAAGCAAGCATCTCGGAGTTGGAACCTTCGTTTTGATCATGTGATCAAGAGCTTTGGATTTGTTCCAAATTGCTACGAAGCTTGCATCTACAAGAAAGTGAGTGGGAGCTCGGTGACGTTTCTGGTACTATATGTGGATGACATATTGATTATTGGAAATGACATCAACATGCTTAACGATGTGAAGAGTTATTTGAACAAGTGTTTTTCAATGAAAGACCTAGGTGAAGCTGCTTATATATTGGGCATCAAGATCTATAGAGATAGACAAAGACGCCTGATAGCTTTAAGCCAGAGTACATACCTAGACAAAGTTCTGAAAAGGTTCAGAATGGATAAGGCAAAGAAAGGTTCAGTGCCTATGTTGTCAGGTAAGATATTGAGCAAGGCTCAGTGTCCAGCTACGGTAAATGATAGGGAAGCTATGAGCAAAGTGCCTTATGCCTCGGCCATAGGTTTTATCATGTATGCCATGCTGTGTACTAGACCGGATGTGTCCAATGCTCTTAGTTTGACGAGCAGATATCAAAGTGATCCAGGAGTGGAACACTGGACAGCCGTGAAGAACATCCTAAAGTACCTAAATAGGACTAAAGAAATGTTCTTAGTCTATGGGGGTGATGAACAGCTTGTCGTAAAATGTTACGTCGACGCTAGTTTTGACACCGACAAGGATGATTCCAAATCTCAGACAAGATACGTTTATATTTTGAATGGAGGAGCTGTGAGCTGGAGAAGCTGCAAGCAAAGCGTGATCGCGGGATCTACAGTGGAAGCGGAATACATGGCTGCTGCAGAAGCGTCAAGTGAAGGAGTTTGGATCAGAAACTTCATCACTGAGCTTGGCGTGGTTCCAAGTGCATTGGACCCACTGGAGATATTGTGTGACAACACTGGCGCCATAGCACTCGCTAAGGAACCAAGATATCATCCAAAGACCAAGCATATCAACCGCAAGTTTCATATAATCCGAGATTATATAGCAGATGGAGATCTGAAGATTAGCAAAGTACATACGGATCTGAATGTCGCAGATCCATTGACTAAACCTCTTCCACGTGTAAAACATGATCAGCACCTCAGTGCCATGGGTGTGAGATTGTTGCCAGATGTAAACTAGATTATTGACTCTAGTGCAAGTGGGAGACTGTTGGAATTATGCCCTAGAGGCAATAATAAAGATGTTATTATTATAATTCTTGTTCATGATAAAGTTTATATTCCATGCTAGAATTGTATTAAGCGGAAACTTTAATACTTGTGTGGTTTGTGAACAACACCGTGTCCCTAGTACGCCTCTATGGATTAGCTCATTGATCAATGATGGTTAAGGTTTCCTAACCATAGACATGAGTTGTCAATTGATAATGAGATCATATCATTGGAGAATGATATGATGGACAGACCCAAACTAAGCAAAGCAATTAGATCGTGTCATCGTGTTCGTCTTTGCGAAGCTTTTCTTATGTCAAATATTGTATTCCTTAGACCATGAGATAATACAACTCCCTGGTATCGAAAGAAAGCTTTGAGGTCATCAAACGTCATCCTATGAGAGGGTGATCATAAAGGTGTCTCTCAGGTGATCGGAAAGTATCTGTTGGGTTGTATGTATCGAGATGGAATTTGTCCCTCCCAAGTCGGAGAGATATACTTCGGGCCCACTCGGTAATCGATATCAACACCACTTGCAAGCATGTGGTTAAGGAGTTAATCACAAAGTGATATCGGATTACGGAACGAGTAAAGTACTTGCTGTGAACGAGATTGAACTAGGTATGACAGTACCGACGATCGAATCTCGGGCAAGTAAAATATCGCGAGATGAAGGGAATATATATATGGGATTGATTGAATCCTGGCATCATGGTTCATCCGATATGATCATCGATGAATGTGTGGGAGTCAATATGGGTGCCCAGACCCCGCTGTTGATTATTGATAGAAGATCATGTCTGCATATTCTCGAACCCGCAGGGTCACACACTTAACGTATCTCGACGCTAGGATAGATTGGATAATTGGTTTATGAATTTTTGTTCGGAGTCTCGGATGGGATCCGGGATATCACGAGAGGTTCCGGAATGGTCCGGAGAATAATATTCATATAAGGCAATGCAGTTTTTGGAGTTCGGAATTGTTCCGGGTTAATCGGTATTGTACCGGAAGCTTCTAGAACCTTCCGGAAGGGGACCAACGTGGCCCCACCTTCCGGGAGGGGGCATGGGCCTATGAGGGAGTGTCCTGGCTGCATTGGGCCAGGGGAACAAGGCCCCATAGGGCCCAGCCGATCCTAGAGAGTTTAAATCGTTTAAACTAGAGATAGGGTTTCTAGAAGAGGGGAGAGTCCATGCCCCCCACTCCTTATCCTTTGGGCTTGGGGGAGGGGCTAGGGCTGCGCCCCCCCTCTATATAAAGAGGGGTGGGGGCGCACCAAACCCCTACACCTCTCCTCCAAACCCTAGCCGCCTTGCTGCCTTCCTCTCTCCCTCCCGACTGTTTGTAGGCGAAGCCCTGCGGCAGAAATTCTCCACCATATACACCACGCCGTCGTGTTGTAGATCCAATCTACCTCTCCACCATACTTGCTGGTCCGAGGAAGGAGGAGACGTCGAGGTGCTGCACGTGTGCATCTCACGGAGGCACCGCCACTTGTGGTGCTAGATCGGATCGGATCGCGAGGAGGAGAAGCGAGTACGACTACATCGCCCACGTTTCGACGAACGTTCCGCGGTGCGAATCTTCAAGGGTATGAAGATCTAATCCAATCTCTCTCGTTGATTGCATCTCCTAGATTAGATCTTGGCTTTCCCTGCTTTCCCTCTGTTCGCATCCGTAGAAAAATTTGATTTACTATGCCGCGAATCCCTTCAACTTCCCTCTCATTAGAGGTCATTCTTTGCACAAAAAGCAAACAAAAAGGATAAAGAGAGGTCATTACTGAAGTAATAACTTCCAGTACTCAAGAAAACTCTTGGGTTATCTCCCAACAAGTACTTTTATTTAACGCCTTTAAGTTAGGCACAAGAAGCAAGAAATCAAGTATTTTCAAATGAAGAAGCATTAACATCAATACTTGCAAAATCCTCAACTATGAAAGGTATCTCATCCAAATGAGTTTTGGAGGATCCCTTCTCATCTCTCTTTGGTTGACTGCTTTCATCAAAAAGATTTTCAGGAGCAATCCAATCAAAATTCTTTTCAAAGGCTTCATGCATTCCAACAAGCTTAAAGGGTATGGGTGTCTTAAATTCCTCTCTAGGCTTAGTTTTATCAGAAGTACCCACAACATCTACACTTGAGCCAAGCATATTGAAACGCTCAAAGACCTTTTTGGCTTCCCTAGCAACATCAGGGAACTCTTTGAGTAAAGTTTCAAGAATAAATTCTCACTTTTCAGCATTCTTTTCTTCTTTTAGTTTTAGGAACAAAAATTGTATCATGGGGTTAAGGCTAACAAACCTAGCCTCCAACATATGAACTAAATAAGCTGCAACAATTTCATAATTAGGAGTAAGCTCTGCTATAAATTTATCCTCAATATCCTCATGCTTGCTAACATGATTAAAGAATTCTTCAATATTATCTTTCCCAATTATGGAACCACTACCTATTGCAAGATCTTTCAGGGCCAACTTGGGGAAAACATGATGAGCTAGAGCAAGGTGGCAACTAGAGTAGGAACTATTTTTTGTGTTTTTGAATAAAGAAAGCAAACCAAACTAGACTAATTTTTTGGGGTTTTTTGATAAAAAAGAGGCAAACAAAACCAAGCAAAAGAAACTAAGCAAACCAAAAACAAAGTAAAGAGAAAGGAAGTGGAGGAATCCCCTTGTGAAGACGTCCTTAGCCTCCCTGGCAACGGCGCCAGAAATCCTTGATGCGTGCACCCAGTGTTGTCGTGGGACACGTTGGAAACCCCAAGAGCAAGGTGTGATGAGCACAGCAGCAAGTTTCCCTCAGTAGAGACCGAGTTTATCGAACCAGAAGGAGGAAAAAACGTCTCAAAGGTGTTGCAAGCAACATGGAGACCTGCACAACACAAACTCAAGACTTTGCCCCAATGAATAAGTGAGGTTGTCAAGCTCACCGGTTTTCCGTAACAAAGGATTAATTGTATGGTGTGGAAGGTGATGAATGGTTTGCAGCAAGTAAACAGTGGAAGATGTATCAATGGTAAAGATTGGACCGGGGTCCATATTTCACAAGAGGTGCTCTCCTTAGATAAACAACATGGCATGAAGGGTAAACAAATTACAACAGGGAAATTGACAGGAACTGAGCAAGGCATAACAATGCAATACCAGACAAAAAGATCATATGAGATTTGATTGGGCAATACAACAATGTACATAGACCGCCATTCAACTGCATCTATGACTAGTAGTCCACCTTCAGGTTATCATCCGAACCCCCTCTAGTATTAAGTTGCAAGCAACAGACAACTGCTTTAAGCAAAGTGTGTAAGGTAAACAATCCACTTGTTCCATGAACAAGAGACCGTTGTTTTCTCCCTAGTAGCAACAACACATCTACAACCAAAGAGATTCCTGTCACTTCCCTTGGAAACTAGAGGAATGAACCCACTATTGAGCATAAATACGCCCTCTTGGAGTCACTAGCAACTACTTGGCCAAGATAGCTACTAACAACGGGGAGCATGCAAGATCACAAACAACACATACATGATAGAATCATATAGACAAAACCATTAATCAATCTGACATAGTAATCTTAATATCCATCGGATCCCCGCAAACACAACATGCATGATTACAAATAGATTAGATCTTGATCATGAACGGAGCTCACAAGATCTATACATGAAAGCACAAGGAGGAGATACAACCATATAGCTACTACATGGACCCGTAGTCCAAGGTAGAACTACTCACGTTTCATACCGGAGAAGAAGGCATCCGGGATGATCTCCCCTCCAGCAGGATGCCGGGAAGAACTTCAGATCCCCCCGATCTAGGGACGATGGTGGAAGCGGCTACAGACGGTTTCGTAGAGTTTTGATCGGGTGCCTAGGGTTTCTGCATCGAGGGCTTCTTATAAGCGAAGAGGCGAGGCAGGGGGGCGCCAGGGGGGCACACCCTGCCCAGGCGCGGGCCCACCTTGGCCGCGCCTAGGGGGAGTCTGGCCGCCCTATGGATCCCCTCCGTCTCGTCTTCTGGATTCGTGTCGCCCACGGCAAAATATTGACTTTGGCTTTTGTCCCGTCCAATTCCGAGAATATTGATTTTCTTCCTTTCTGGAACCAAAAACGAAAGAAAACAAGCAACTGACACTGTGGCAACTTGTTAATAGGTTAGTTCCAGAAAAGATATAAAAACACCTCAAAGTGTAGACAAATCAAAGCAAAGTAGATACTAAACAAGCATGGAACATCAAAAATTATAGATATGTTTCCGACGTATCACTAGGGTCTGTGGAAATTATAGGATCCTAAAATATTATTGTGTTGATCTGACCCTCGCGGGGGTATATATAGAGATACACGTGATAGGTATACTTAGAGTACAAGATGATCTTAGAGTCTTAGTCTATCTTATATCCATATCCTAACACCCCCTCGGTCGTAGCAGGAGTGAAGCGTACAATTGCGATTGGATTTGAAGTCTTGAACTTTCATCGTCTTCTCCTCCTTGCCATTATCACCTGCGTGGACATGATCATGGATGGCACGTAGGGGCGGTCACTGTGTCCCCTTCTAGTGCCTCTCTTTCCTCTCACAGTCACAGCGGGAGTGGTGTCGACGCAAGTGACGACACAGACGCTGTTAACTAGAGTTCTTGAGTTGTTGTAGACATTGTTCTTGATGTCGATGTCGAAGAAGCCGTTTGTGATATAGTCGTGGTCGAGGTTGTCATGGTCATTTTAGCCTATAGTGTCGGAGGCGCAAAAAATGTGATGTCGTAGGGTTTTAGGTTTTTGTGCGGCGGCGGTAGATATCTTGGTCATAGTGCAGCGGCGGCATAAATCTGCGACGGTGGTGGGTTTTTGTGCGGCGGCGGAAGCTTTTTTATTGTACATTTGAAAGAACATGTGTGCCCCCATGTGTGGTTTTGGTAATTAATGACAATGTTTTATGGACTTATGTTTGCATTGAGTTTTACTTGTAGGATTTGTCCATAGACAATGCTTGAACCATATGGTGGCTTCAAGGTTGGAATAAGAATAAAGTGAAGAAGATCAAGTGTTGATCAAGGTTTCAAGGAATGATCTGGAGATTGGTCAAGTAGAAGTTGAGCCTATGGCAAGTGTGTCTTGAATAATAAGATGATCTCAAGTGTATCTTGCCATCCTTATGATGATCATGGATATGTGAAGATATGCCTAAAAGAGAGGCTCTTCCATAGTGGAGTACGGGGGAGCAAATTCCAAGTCTTCACCAAGCTAGTGCAATCAATAAAGGTGCTCCATCTTGAGGTGTGGAATATTCAAGGAAAAGTTTTGATTTTGATAGGGTTTCTTTCTAACTGGTCTCGTGGTGTTAGTTGGAGAGAACATTTTATAGGATAGATAATCGTACTATCAAGAGGGGCTCTCAAGTGAGTAACTTGATCATATCCCTCGGTGAGAGCTCAAACCTTTGCATACTTGGCATCATATTTCTTGGTTCTTATCAATTAGAGGATTTATATATTGTGTCAATCTCTATGACAAGCTTAAGTTCATCGAAAACGGATTCCATATGCATTCTCTATTGTGTTTTCGATATTGGAGGGTTTACCGGTTTGTTTTTTAGATATAGGTTAAACCTTTCATCATTTGGTTATATCCTACCTTGCTGTACTATGATGGTTCCCTGCATGATCTTGTAGAGCTCGTTACAATCTTCGAAACGAGCCCAAGATCATCAAACTCGGAGTCCGAATGAAAAAGTTATGATGGTTCCAGTTTTGCTGTTCCTGCCAGTTTTTGGAGGGGCGGATTATCCGGCCAAAAATCCGGGGGGCGGATAATCCACCCCAAATATCCGCCCCCTATACAGAGGGTCGCTCCGCGAAGTCCTTAGCCATATTTTGGCCCGGGGAACCCGGAATATCCGGGGGAGGGGCGGATTTTCTGGCCTGGGAGGTCCCAAACGGTCAGATTTCGTTTGGGAGGGGTATAAATAGACCCCTTCTTCCTCCTTAGGCCGGTTGCTTGCATTCTCTCTCTCCTCCATTGTTTTGACCTTCAAGAGCTTGCAATTACTCTTAATCCCTCCCATATTTCTTGAATCTTTTGGGGGATTTTAAAGGAGATATCTAGATCTACAACTCCACCAATCCATCTCTCCTCTATGTGAGGGGAACATATTGGGATCTAGATCTTTGGGTTTATTTTGTGGATTACCTCTTGTGTTCTTTCTCTCTTATTCTCCCACTAGCTTTTGTAGCTTTTGTGGAATTTGGGAGAGAAGGACTTGAGCATTTCCTGTGTTCTTTCCATTGCATTTGGTGCATCGGTTTGAGTTCTCCTCGGAGGATTTGGTGAGTGAAAGTTGAGAAGCTTTTTACTCTTGGGTTCTTGGAACCCTAGACAGTTTGTTGGTGTTGCAGGTTGTGGCCTTGGTGGCGTTTGTTGGGAGCCTCCAATTAAGTTGTGGAGAAGTGCCCCAACCTTGTGAGAGGTTCCGGTTGCCACCGACAAGTGCACCGATAGTGGAAGTGTGGATCGATCCCGTTGGGGTGAGATTCACCGGAGAATAAGGGAGGCCTTTTGTGGCGTAGGTGGTTTGATACCACCCCCTCTCCAACGAGACGTACTCTCTTTATGGGAGGAATTCGGTAATAAATCATCGTCTCCGCGTGCCTCGGTTATCTCTATACCCGAGCTATTTACTTATGCACTTTACTTTGTGATAGCCTTCGTGCTTGAATTATTATATCTAGCTATCACATAGTTGCTTGTTTTTCTTAGCATAAGTTGTTGGTGCACATAGGTGAACAGTAGTTTATATAGGTTTTGTGCTTGACAAAGTAAACACTAGTTTTATTCCGCCTTTGTTAAGCCCGTCTTGTAAAAGTTTTAAACCGCCTATTCACCCCCCCCCCTCTAGGCGGCATTTGTATCCTTTTCAACTGGTATCAAAGCACGGTCTCTCATTTTAGGCTTCAGCGCCTTGAGACTAAAGATGTCGGCTAGGGTATTAGTTCACAATGACATGTTCTTATTCGATGGCAAAAATTATGATATATGGAAAACTCGTATGCTTATTCATTTTCGGGACATGGACCCAAATTTGGAGCGTATTGTAGATATGGGTTTTTCTCCTCCTATGGATTTCAAAAATCTATCTTGTGAGGATGAGAAAAACTTATATCTCTATGCTCAAGCTTCTAATGTTCTTGTTAATGCTTTGAGCTATGTAGTTACCTCTTCAATCATTCCTTTTTGGAGCGCTCATGAGTTATGGACAAAACTTCAAGATAAATATGTTGTGTCCAATATTGTTGAGGATGATTGTGTTGCTTCCACTTCCGGTCAAGATGAATTCTCGTCTTCTACCACTTCACCAACATGTGATTATTCACAAGGTAATGATATGGTGAGTGGTGATAGAAATTGCAATTTGGATAGTGTGCTTACTATTTATAATCCATCATCTCTATCTAGTTGCAATGATCTATCTTTGTACTTTAACACTTCTAACACTACAACCTTCTTGCATGCTTGTGTTAATAGTCCTTGCATATCATGTAGAAATGACTTGAATAAATCTCATGATGATATGCTTGTGTCTTGTTGTTGCCATGATAAAAATGCTTCTATTTACTCTAGTGATTGTGTTGCTAACCATGTAGAGGAAACCTATGGGCCAAGACAAGGTTTTGAATGAAGCCACAAATGCAATCTCGTCTTCACCTTATTCCGGTACCCACCTATGCCTTATGGCTAGGGATTCAAAGGTAACTCCTACTTTGGAACCCATTACCTATTGTGATGAGGATGTGGATAATGTGGAAGAAGAGCTTGATATTGATGATTTATATGAAAAGGGTGAGATTGTTTATCGTGCCCTTGTTAAGAACAATATTGCATGCTCTAACTTTGTTGAAATCTATGACTTTGCTATTAAGAGCAAGGAACATATTCATAAGTTAGAAACACAAATTGAGGTGCATGATAACAACTTTGATAAAATGGGTAGTCTTGAGCATGAGTATGCTAATATAATTGCAAACCAAAATAAAGCTCTTGAAGAGGAACAAACCATTAAGGAATCTATTGAGGAGACCTTTGATTTAGAGCTGTCTAGAGTAAAGGAATCTCATGATAGAGATCTTGAGGTGGCAAGTGATCTCAAAAGTAAAAATGATGAGATTCAAGTTGCTTATGCTAAACTCATTGAGTATTTTGAGCACCTCAAAAATGGCTCTAGGGTCATAAAGGGTGAGCTCATCAAACTCACTGAGTCACATGAGCAACTTAAAGCCTCTTACTCAAAAGAGCTTTCAAAGTTGCACTCACCTCTTGCAATTAATAATGATGCTTGTGCTAGTAACTCTATTTCTTGTGAAGCATCTATTTTGAAGGAGAATGTTGAGCTAAAGGCTCAACTTGCTTTGCTAACTAGCAACTATGGGAAATTAGAAGAAATTCATGTTAAGCTCTCAAGCTCGCATGAGGATCTTCTACTCTCCTATGGTAGGCTAAAGTTAGCTCATGAGGCCATCGTGTCAAAGGTAACATATAGTGGGCCTCATGTGGACATTATCACTATATCTACTCCAAATGTTATATTGCCATGTGCTAGTCCTTGTAATTCATCCTCTCACAACCATGCTATATCTCGTGAGGAATTGCATTATGTGCCTTGTTGCTCTAACAATGTAGCATCTACTTCCTCTAGTACTTTTGTTGAAACTAACCATGTATATGAAATCAAAGAGCTCAAGGATCAAGTCACTTCTTTGAAGAATGACTTGAAAAAGGGTCATCAAGGGAAGGCCGCACTCAACAAAATCTTGAGTGTGCAAAAATTCCCCAATGACAAGAGTGGGCTTGGATTCAACTCCAATGTCAATAACAAGTCCACTTCAAGTTGAAGCATAAGGGAAACAAGAAAAATGGCCAAGTTCAAGTCAAGAATCCGGCCAACATTGTTTGCTTCAAGTGCAAGGAAGAAGGGCACCATGTTAGATCTTGCCCATTAAAGAAAAAGCCTCTTAGTGTGAAGCAACAAGGGAAGTGGCCTCAAACCCCACCTCAAGTCATTGACGGGCCTCTTCCTAAGAGGACTACTCGAGCTCTTCCTCGAGTTGTGGCTTCACCTAAGAAGAGAGATGGCAAGAGAAGAACTTGCTACATATGTCGTGAGAAGGGGCACATTTCTTCCTCATGCACTATTGGTATCTCCTCATCCAACCCTATCATTATTGATGATGCTTATTCTCTTTGTAAGGATGAGGTTGGCAATGTTTTTGCCAAATTTGTTGGTGCTCAATGTGGGTTCAAGAAAAGAACCATTTGGGTTGCCAATCCTATTGTGACTAACTTCTTAGGACCCAACTTCGTTGGGTACCAACAAGCCAAAACTTGATCAATAGGTGTGTTGTGGAGGGCATTGGAGTCTTGGCTACATTATGAAGAATTGAGGGATCTTCATCAATTATCATTGTCAAGCCAAGCCATTTGGATTATCATGATTATATTATATTACCAATGTTCCTCCTCGCGGTAACTTATGCTTAACTCATTACATTGAAAGTTACTTGCCCCCTTGTGCATCTGTTAGTTTTGTATCTTCCATGCGTTTGTACATGTTGTGCTTTCCACTTAATCATCTTCAGGTATCGATCATATTTGTGTATGATTAGGTGGCACACCATGTATGTGTGTTTCCTGTGTTTGAGCCTTTCTTGATTATATTTGATATCTTATTTGGCTCTTGTGAGGAATTAATGGATTATCCCATTTTGGGGGAGTGTTATGCTTGGGCATTCCACAATCCTAAAATTGTGTGTACATGAGGAATACCACCTAGTATTTATATTGGATTATTGTCTAGTCTCTATATGGTATAATTCTCATGAGAAATTTAAGTTTTATAATGTCCATTAATTATCTCAATTTGTATCATTTTGCCTCGTGTTGGTTTATGGTAGTATCACATTATGGGGGAGTCATATGCTTAGTGCATATTACAAACCTAGAAATTGTGAATATTCGAGGTTGTGTCACTTAGAATTGATATTTATAATTATCTAGCGCCTATGTGACACATTTGCTCATATAAGTTCCAATTTGCTTGAATGCCTTTATTGATCATATTTTGGATCTTGTATATGAGAGTGGTTCTTGGTATGTGTTTACTCATATTTAGATCTCTATATCATCATGGAAACCATTTTCTTCAAGTTACTCTAATCACTAGCGATTGTGTGACTATTGGAAGCTACCAAGAATCTTGTTCGAAGTATCATGCTTAATTCTTATATTTTGTTATATGCTTATTATTGTGACTATGATCTTGGATATCCATGCAAGCTACATTGGGAAAATTATTCCCAATATTTCTTGTCCTTGGACAATGAGTACTCAATTTATGGTAGAATTTTTTGATCATATTCACTTTGGCCTTCGTTTAATTTTATCCTATCTTTGGCCAAGAAAATGTTTTTGTTGGAGATATACCCTAGAGGCAATAATAAATGTAGTTATTATTATATCTTTGTGTTTATGATAAATGTTTACATTCATGCTATAACAGTATTAACAAGGAAACATTAATACTTGTGTGATTTGTAAACTAAATTAGAGTCCCTAGTAAAGCCTCTTTAAAATACTAGCTTGTTGGTTAATAAATGATTGTGGTTTCCCTATCATGAACATTGAGATGTTATTAACAACAAGATCATATCGTTAGGAGAATGGTATGATGGACATACTCCTATAGATAAGCGTAGCATAAAGATTAAGTCATTTTAATAGTTCAATTGCTATATGCTTTCTGATACATAGTAACCTAATTCCTTCGACCATGAGATCATGCATATCACCATTACCGAAAGGATGCTTTTATGACATCAAACACCACACCGTAACTGGGTGGCTATAAAGGTGGCATTGAGTGTTCGGAAAGTATTGGTTGAGACACATGGATCAAGAGTGGGATTTGTCCATCCATATGACAGATAGATATACTCTGGGCCCTCTCGGTGGAATGTCATCCAATTGGCTTCCAAGCATGTGACTGGCTCACAAGGGATCACATATCACAGGAACGAGAAAAGAGTACTTATCAGTAACGAGGTTGAACTAGGTATGCAGAGATACCGACGATCAAAACCTCGGATAAGTAAACTATCGTGAGACAAAGAGAAATTGGTATCGTATGTAAGTGGTTCATTCGATCGCAAAGTAATCGTAGAAATATGTGGGAACCATATGAATTTCCAGATTCCTCTATTGGTTATTGTTCGGAGAAGTGTCTCGATCATGTCCGCATAATTCACGAACCGTAGGGAGACACACTTAAGGATTCGATGTTGTTGAGTAGTTATGGAATGATGAGTAAGAGACCGAATGTTGTTCGGAGTCACGGATGGGATCCAGGATATCACGAGGAGATCCGGAATGGTCCGGAGAATAAGATTCATATAAGGAAAGTCCTGTTTCGAGGTTGGAGAATGGTTCCGGTGTTTTCATCGAGAATGTTCTAGAAGGTTCCGGAAGGTCCGGCACTTCGGAGGGGAAGGGTACATGAATGTGTCATAACAAGTTGGAATGGTTGCATCATGTACTAGGTGTCATCGCTGAGCAAAATAAAGGGATAAATCAAATCCTAGTTTGAAAAGTCAAACGCCAATTTGAAAAGTCAAACGGCAAGTTTGCTTGGTGGAGGGAGAGTAGGAAACCTACTTGGGGAGGAGTTCCTCTCCCTCCACCCGCCGGACTTGGAGGCCGAGTTGGGGAGGGACTCCCCTCCCCTTGGCCGGCGCCCTCCACCTATATAAGGAGGGGCAGGGCTGCCCCTCCAAGACTACACCTTGCCTCACCAAAACCCTAGCCCTAAGCCGCTGGCGCCACCACCTCCTGTTGCTGCCGCCGCCTAGGGCAAACCCTAGCCGCCGACTTGGGCTTCCCCAAACCCTAGCTGCCGGCCTATCCCTCTCTCCTTGATGTGTCTAAACCCTAGATCACCGAGGCCTCTCTCATAGTCCACCATACTCGCTCCGGCTTAAGGCGAAGCCCTGCGAGATCTCCCCTCTACTTCCGGTACCACGCCATCGTGCTGCCGGAATCGCGAGGAGAGTGCTACAACCTCCGCTGCCTGCTGGAACAAGGGAGAGGAAGGTCTTCATCGAGTACTGAACGTGTGACCGACTGCGGGAGCGCTGCCGGAACGCAGCGTCGGAAGGATCGTCTACACGACCTTGAGATCGGCAAGAGTACGACTACATCACCCACGAGAATCCGCTCTCGTTAAACACTTTGGAATCTTCGAGGGTGAGTTATTCCTTTGACTCGTTGCTACAATCTAGTAGATCTTGGCTTGTTTGTTTGTATGCGGTAGAATTTTTTTGTTTTCCATGCTACGAACCCCTATAGTTTTGTGTTGTCTCCCAAGCCTTCCTTGCTTCTTTTGGATCTTCTTATTTTATTGATATCCTCTTGTGTTTTACTTATTTTAGGTAGTAGTGATGATCCCATTTGTGTGCATTTTGCATTCAAAAGAAAATTCTATATAATGTACTACTTATGGGTGAGCTCTCCTATATTATCTAGAACAATCCTTTTTGCTTCCTTGTTTGATCCATATCGGGTTTTATGTGCTTAGAAGTTTGATCTATTCGTTTTGGTATTTTGTGCCATCATGAAAAGTTTGGAGAGTTTGGTTTACTTGTTGGAACCTTACTCTTTTTGGGAGTTGGTTTTGTCCTTTTATGTAATTTATTGTATATCTTCCTTGTGTGTGTTTGTTTCATTATGGGCATATGTCTTTGTGATGTTATCCATTTAGAAACATACACACATATGTGAAGATAATGTTAGTTGAGATTTTATTCCTTAGATATCACCTTTTATTCCTTTTGATTCTTCGGCGGATCCCAAATTTATTTGCCTATGAGTGCTTGTTCCTTTTGTTTACATCTTCGGGCACTCATATTTGTTCTCTCATGTCTTGTATTGTTAAATGAATTTGGATGAATGAGGATTCCATGATTATGCACTTTGTTTCCAAATACAATTATCATAATTGGTGCATTATCTTTGGGGAGTTCATCTAATTCATTTAATAATGCTCACTTGTCTTCTTTCTCATTTATTGTGCCTTAAATACTTATGGGGAAGCAAGGATTCCATGTTTGTGCATTATGTATGATAATGCAATTATTCTAAAATTATGCACAAATATTAGGGAGCCTCTCTATTTGTATTAAAAACACTCTTTTACTCATATCATAATATCTTGTATTTTCCATTTGAACACATTTGTTGTTTTCAATTGGTTTGTCGGACCTTGTAATTGCTTGCATCATTTGTTGGTGCTTCTTCATATTGTTATTTTTTTGCAATCTTTTAATCCAAAATATAGTTTGACCTCCTCCTAAGTATTCATCATTGTATATATGTAAATGTTTTATTATAATAAATTTGTTTCAAATGCACACCTTTGGAGGAATTCTGTAGGGGTCCCAACCTAATAAGGTAGAGTCCTCCTGTGTTTTACAATGCTAGTCCCTGGATCAATAGCTAGCATCCACAGTTTAGATGTAATATCAAGAAACAAGGGTCATAATATAACTTTATAACCAGGAATAACATAATTTTATTACATCAAACATAGCTCATTAGGCTATTACATTACATTGCAGCGGAATAACTATGGTCAAGTGGTCCTTCATCTTCAAAGTGCCACAGGCAGATGTTGGTTGTAGACTTTGTAATCCTAATCAATCTATCTTCACTAAAAACAATCAAACCTGCAACATACAAGTTACAGCCACAAAGGGTCAATATATTTGAATTGTATTGGCAAGTGATACTATGGTAGTATAGTGGAGTCTATCATCTATATGCATTTGGCTAAGTGGAGTTGAGGCTTGCATTGCTCAAAATAGATTTTTCCTTAACATTTGAAAATACTAAGTTTTTGCCTGACAAAATCATTTTCCTCAATCAAAGATTTCAAGATCCTTGTACCAAGCCATCTCTCCATCAATGATTGAAGAATTCAAACAACCCTTGTTCAAACCACAAGATTTTAATTTAGAAATTGGAATGATGAGATTCTTGATTGCTTCCATGTCTTGATGCTCAAATTGTCCTTTACCAGGGACATGGCTAAGTACTTAGGTTTTACACTCTGCAGAGGTGGTGCACTTTCCCCACAAGACTTGGTTTCCCAAGACAAGATCTTTCAGAAGCTTTCCCTTAGACCAAAATGGACGCGCTCCAACCTATCAAACACTACCACCCACTATCCATTTGGCTAAGTTCTTGCAACCTATATGATCATGGCAGAGCCCATATTGCCAAGTGGTTGCACTTGAAGCTTCTCAACATTTGACATCTCAAATCCCTTTGTTTCCTGGGTGGCATTCCACAAGTGAGATACACAATCCAAGCTCATGGCATTGTGAACCACTCAACCATTCTCCACCAAGCAAGACCATTCCACCCAGGGGATTCATTAACTTAGTTGTTTTATTAAACAAAAACATAAGTCCTCAGACTTAGAATATTTTTCCATAGTGTGAATATATTTTCCACCCATGTTTTCTATTAGCTAGGCTAAGCTTGATAGTAGTAGGAATCTTTAACTTAGGAAAAATCCTACTAAGGATTCATCTACAAGGTTTTCCTATAGTAAGGTCTATACTTAGCAAAATCCATGCAAGTTTTACTTAGCAAAATCACTAATGCATAGTGAAAGTAATAGGACAAAAAGTATGAAGCATCACTTGCCTTTTTGGAAGGAAATGGTAGTTCACTCCTTGATCTTGTTAGTCTCACACTTCACTACAAATCAAACAAGCAAACACAAATTCAATTCACATTCCAACCAAAGTCAAACAAACAATTATTCACACACACAAAGTAATGGAATCTAAGTCATGCATGGGAGCATGCACAAAATAGTTTTATTTTGCAAAGGGGTCTCTATGGGTTTCTAAACTTTGTAAGATCCAATTTGGTCATTTACCAAAGTGGCAAAGTCATTAGTAAGAGGGTTTTGTCCAAAAACTATTTTTAAATCCATTTATCATTTCATGTGGTGAAAAATGTTTTTATTAAGGCAAAATTCTTAAGTTGTTCACCAAATGAGTTGCTATTGCAAAACTTGGTGTTTTTGGGTCAGTAGGTTTGGTCCAAACCATCTACTCAAAGTTTTCTTTCCATAAACATTTTCATAATAAAAACTATTCTTTTTATTGGGCTAGAAAATGACTAAGTCAAGTAATCTAACCTAAATTTCACAAAAATCAATTCTAACACCAAGGGTTGATTCCTAGGGTCAGTAGGGTCACAATAAACCAATTGGCAAAGGTTTGATCTCAAAATTCATTTTTAAATGATTTTTCTAATGTTAGCAAGCACACAAAAGAATCTGCAAAATCAAACAATCTATCAAATACTATTTGCTAAACTAAGGGTAGGGTTGGCTAGGGCTTGTTCTCCTGAATTCATTGATATAAAGTTTGCAAAATTTGGACGTGTGGTTTGAAAGTTACAGGGGTTTGAAGTTTGCAATTCAATCTGATTCAAATATCTGATTTAAATCAAACACTGGACACGCGTCACATTCTAATTCGCCGGTACCGCTTCGCTCGGATCGCACTGTGGCAGCCGTTGGATTAAGTTACATCGCACGGGCCAGATTGCATACCCCTTTGCGTATAAGTGATTCTATCCAAGCCTCAGGATCAAGATCCAACGGTCCGAATCTATTGACCTAGAACTGGCGGCGGTGGATTCCGTCGCGCGGCGGCGGCGGCTCGGCAGTGGCATCGCCGGCGTTACCGGAAGCGAGAAAGAGAGAGAGGGGGCTCACCTGATTCGCGGGATGATGCTGATGCTCAACGTGCTCTTGGGGAGGCAGGGGGCGCACGGACGTGTTGGTAATCTCTCGCCGGAGTTGTGCTTCACCTCGGGCGCGGACAGATGTCGTCGGAGGCGAGCGTCTGGGGCGCAAGCGAGAGATACAACGCATCAGGAAGATACACATGAGTCCAAGGTTCGCGAAAACACTCACCAGTGAGCAAGGGGCGCACGAAGTCGTCGGCTATGGCTCACCGGAGTTGAGCTTATCGTCGGTGGCGCTCAGACGTGGACAGAGTCGAGGTTGTAGGTCATGTGCGGGCAAGCTGGTGCTATGGGGAGGTTCGCCTGGAGGTGGGGAGAAAGTTTGAGTGTGCCAGAGAGCAAGGGGGGGCGTGTAGCAGCCGGAATCGATAGTGGAAGTCGTCGGAGACAGAGGAAGCTCTTGGGTCGAATTGTGGCAGCCTCGGGGCGGAGAAGGAGTGGTGACAGAGGGGAATGGAGGAGAGGGCGTGGGCGATTAAGACAGTGTGACTGCAGCGAGGGATTAATGCTGCAATAAGGCGCATTCAATCGAGGAAGCAACGGCAGCAACGGTGGCGAGGGAAGGAAGAAGCAGTCGTGGGGTGGGTGAGAAAGATGAACAGTGGAAGGGGTCCACTGGTCAGTGGGGAAAAGAAATGAGGGGGGGTCCACTTGTCAGAGGCTTGCGGGTTGTTTCAGTCGGTGAAGAAAACGGTTCGGGGTGGAGAGGAGGTGGGCTGCGAGTTGGGCTGTTGGGCCAGATTTGTTGGGCTGTTCTGTTTTTTTTTCTGTCTAAGTCTTTTTCTATTTCTATTTCCTGATTTGTATTTCAAACAACAATTCAATTAATCCAAATAAATTCATACAAACACCACATTTCAATTCTTTGAACTTGGTTCTGTTTATCAACATAAACCAACATTCCAAAATAAATAATATTTTTATTCCTTTTTAGGATCTATTTAATATAAAATAGAACATAGTTATTTAATCAAATATGGTATGATTTATTTAATAAATCTCCATTTAAATTCCAAAATATTTTCCCAAACCAAACCAGTAGGTCTCATTTGTACACAAAGAATACTTGGAGATTGTTTTAAAACAAAATAATCATTTTTGCTTAAAGAGTCCAATATTAGTTAAGTAAAATGGGCCAAGGTTTATTAATCAAATAAGGTTTGAGTTTTATTAATAAAATCTTCATTTAAAATCCAAATATTTTCAAAACCCAATCAGTAGGTTTTATTTGGAAATAAAGAATATTTGGAAAACTTGTTTAAATAAAATAATCCTTTTACTTTAGGGTCCATTAATAATTAAATAAAATGGAACTTAGTTATTAAATCAAAATAGGGTTTGATTTTATTAATAAAATCTTTATTTGAAATCTAAAATAAAGTCAAAACACTTTAGTAGGTTTTATTAGAGAATACAAAATACTTGGAAAACCTATTTTTAAACCATTTAATAAGTTTTGATGTTTTAATTAAAATGGTAAAGTCCTTTATTAAATAAAATTGGATATTAAATCCTTATTAACTTATTTTAAATAAACCTTTGCTAAATTTATTTAGAATAAAATGTTTTAATTCCAAAGTTTGGTCAAGGTTTAATTTGCCTTTATTTAATAATCTTTATTTATAAAACTTCTATTTCATTTGAAAACAAATCTTTTCATTTAATTGTTTCAAAATAGTATTTCCAAATGTTTTTATTTTCCTTTTATTAAATGTTTTAAATCTCTTGAGGTTTATTTTAATTCAAATGGGTTTGAAGTTCCAATTGAATTCAAAAAGTTTCTTCTGGCTCTGAAAAATCAATCAAAGTTTTATTTTGTTCATTTATTTTCACATTACAAGATTTGGAAAATCTTGGGATGTGACAGGCTACAACCCTTAAAATAAATCTCGTCCCGAGATTTGGGGAGGCTGGGGTTACAAGCAAGTTCAAAACAACTAGGGTACTACCACCCTTAAAAATTTTCAAACAAAAATTACATATTGGCCTTCTTGGGATCCTGGGAAAAATTTCTCTAAGCAAACAGTTGCATGTGTCCTTGGTTTCTATACTTGACTCATGGGCCAAGGTTGAGATCCTTCATAGACTTGTTTAACTTGTTCTCCATCCTTTCTGGACAATTGTTTGCATAGTGACCTAGTTCCTTGCATTTGAAACACATCACTTGGCTAAAATCCTTCCTTATCTTGGGTTTCACTAGCTTTTGTTTGTCTTCTTGTCTCTTCTTCTTTTCTGGGCATTCATTGTAATAGTGTCCCATCTCTTTGCAATTGTAGCATTGCAACTGGCTTATGTCCTTCTTCTTCTTCTTGGGTCTCTCCAAAGCTAAGAGTTCTTCAAGTTCATGTTCTTCACAGGTGGGAGATCTTTCTCTCTTCTTGGGGTATTGATCTTCATGTTCCTTGGATGCATGATCTTTGTCTCTAAAACTATTGTTGGCTTGGGTTCCTTCTAAAATAGCATCTTTGTCATCCTTGTTGTCATTAGCTCTTTGGAAAAAGTTGTCTCCCATGTTGATCATTTGAGTAACTAATCCTTGCAACAATTGGGATTGAAGTTTCAAAATCCTTTGTATGGCTGGGTCTAGTCCATTGTTGTTGGCTAAAAGCTGAGTTGTCTCTTGGCTCAACTGTTTTTGGGTTGCTATAAGTTCTCTCATGTTGTCTTCGTGGTTGTTGTTGTTGTCCACCTTGATGTTGGAGTCTCTTGGAGTAGTCATCTGTTTGGGTTGGATTGGGATTAGAATACGAAAAATATTCCTAAGGAAATATTTCTAATCACACACATCACAATTCACACAAGCAATGTGCATGCAATTACAAACAAACATTTCACTCAAACAAGGTTCAAGCACATACTTAGGCAACAAAATATTTTTGTTACACCACATAAGTTGGTGGTTTAACTTAACAAAATTATGGTAGTCCATCTATATGGTTTACTTGTGATCTTTCCTTCCTTCTTGATTCTTCTTGTATGGGATCATGGTTTCCTTGAGAAAAACTCTTGGTTGCAATACTTCAAATGATGTAGGTTCCTTATAACTTTTGCATTCCCTCAGTCTCTAAATCTTGAGCAAGATTTCCTTGTCTCACTTGTCCTTAGTGATAATCATGGTTGAAGTCTTTGGTGAACATGCTGAAGATGTTGAAGTCATTAGAGTTGAAGATGTTGAAGTCATTTGCATATGGTGTAGTCTTTGGCCATGGGTAGGTTTTCCATCAAGTTGAAGTAGAAGAGATGTAGAGTTGAAACCAAAATGGTTGAGGAAAGAGTTTACAAGATTTTGTAAATAAGTTTTTGGAACAAGTATAACTCCTATTTTTCTAAGGGTCTTTGTCCAATCCTAGGGTTTACAAATCCTACAGGCAACACAATGCTCTGATACCATCTGTAGGGGTCCCAACCTAATAAGGTAGAGTCCTCCTGTGTTTTACAATGCTAGTCCCTGGATCAATAGCTAGCATCCACAGTTTAGATGTAATATCAAGAAACAAGGGTCATAATATAACTTTATAACCAGGAATAACATAATTTTATTACATCAAACATAGCTCATTAGGCTATTACATTACATTGCAGCGGAATAACTATGGTCAAGTGGTCCTTCATCTTCAAAGTGCCACAGGCAGATGTTGGTTGTAGACTTTGTAATCCTAATCAATCTATCTTCACTAAAAACAATCAAACCTGCAACATACAAGTTACAGCCACAAAGGGTCAATACATTTGAATTGTATTGGCAAGTGATACTATGGTAGTATAGTGGAGTCTATCATCTATATGCATTTGGCTAAGTGGAGTTGAGGCTTGCATTGCTCAAAATAGATTTTTCCTTAACATTTGAAAATACTAAGTTTTTGCCTGACAAAATCATTTTCCTCAATCAAAGATTTCAAGATCCTTGTACCAAGCCATCTCTCCATCAATGATTGAAGAATTCAAACAACCCTTGTTCAAACCACAAGATTTTAATTTAGAAATTGGAATGATGAGATTCTTGATTGCTTCCATGTCTTGATGCTCAAATTGTCCTTTACCAGGGACATGGCTAAGTACTTAGGTTTTACACTCTGCAGAGGTGGTGCACTTTCCCCACAAGACTTGGTTTCCCAAGACAAGATCTTTCAGAAGCTTTCCCTTAGACCAAAATGGACGCGCTCCAACCTATCAAACACTACCACCCACTGTCCATTTGGCTAAGTTCTTGCAACCTATATGATCATGGCAGAGCCCATATTGCCAAGTGGTTGCACTTGAAGCTTCTCAACATTTGACATCTCAAATCCCTTTGTTTCCTGGGTGGCATTCCACAAGTGAGATACACAATCCAAGCTCATGGCATTGTGAACCACTCAACCATTCTCCACCAAGCAAGCCCATTCCACCCAGGGGATTCATTAACTTAGTTGTTTTATTAAACAAAAACATAAGTCCTCAGACTTAGAATATTTTTCCATAGTGTGAATATATTTTCCACCCATGTTTTCTATTAGCTAGGCTAAGCTTGATAGTAGTAGGAATCTTTAACTTAGGAAAAATCCTACTAAGGATTCATCTACAAGGTTTTCCTATAGTAAGGTCTATACTTAGCAAAATCCATGCAAGTTTTACTTAGCAAAATCACTAATGCATAGTGAAAGTAATAGGACAAAAAGTATGAAGCATCACTTGCCTTTTTGGAAGGAAATGGTAGTTCACTCCTTGATCTTGTTAGTCTCACACTTCACTACAAATCAAACAAGCAAACACAAATTCAATTCACATTCCAACCAAAGTCAAACAAACAATTATTCACACACACAAAGTAATGGAATCTAAGTCATGCATGGGAGCATGCACAAAATAGTTTTATTTTGCAAAGGGGTCTCTATGGGTTTCTAAACTTTGTAAGATCCAATTTGGTCATTTACCAAAGTGGCAAAGTCATTAGTAAGAGGGTTTTGTCCAAAAACTATTTTTAAATCCATTTATCATTTCATGTGGTGAAAAATGTTTTTATTAAGGCAAAATTCTTAAGTTGTTCACCAAATGAGTTGCTATTGCAAAACTTGGTGTTTTTGGGTCAGTAGGTTTGGTCCAAACCATCTACTCAAAGTTTTCTTTCCATAAACATTTTCATAATAAAAACTATTCTTTTTATTGGGCTAGAAAATGACTAAGTCAAGTAATCTAACCTAAATTTCACAAAAATCAATTCTAACACCAAGGGTTGGTTCCTAGGGTCAGTAGTGTCACAATAAACCAATTGGCAAAGGTTTGATCTCAAAATTCATTTTTAAATGATTTTTCT
Organism: Avena atlantica; assembly: GCA_910589765.1. NCBI lineage: Eukaryota > Viridiplantae > Streptophyta > Magnoliopsida > Poales > Poaceae > Avena > Avena atlantica. The sequence goes on along the minus strand of OU342734.1, from coordinate 356,837,776 downwards.
AATGTTAGCAAGCACACAAAAGAATCTGCAAAATCAAACAATCTATCAAATACTATTTGCTAAACTAAGGGTAGGGTTGGCTAGGGCTTGTTCTCCTGAATTCATTGATATAAAGTTTGCAAAATTTGGACGTGTGGTTTGAAAGTTACAGGGGTTTGAAGTTTGCAATTCAATCTGATTCAAATATCTGATTTAAATCAAACACTGGACACGCGTCACATTCTAATTCGCCGGTACCGCTTCGCTCGGATCGCACTGTGGCAGCCGTTGGATTAAGTTACATCGCACGGGCCAGATTGCATACCCCTTTGCGTATAAGTGATTCTATCCAAGCCTCAGGATCAAGATCCAACGGTCCGAATCTATTGACCTAGAACTGGCGGCGGTGGATTCCGTCGCGCGGCGGCGGCGGCTCGGCAGTGGCATCGCCGGCGTTACCGGAAGCGAGAAAGAGAGAGAGGGGGCTCACCTGATTCGCGGGATGATGCTGATGCTCAACGTGCTCTTGGGGAGGCAGGGGGCGCACGGACGTGTTGGTAATCTCTCGCCGGAGTTGTGCTTCACCTCGGGCGCGGACAGATGTCGTCGGAGGCGAGCGTCTGGGGCGCAAGCGAGAGATACAACGCATCAGGAAGATACACATGAGTCCAAGGTTCGCGAAAACACTCACCAGTGAGCAAGGGGCGCACGAAGTCGTCGGCTATGGCTCACCGGAGTTGAGCTTATCGTCGGTGGCGCTCAGACGTGGACAGAGTCGAGGTTGTAGGTCATGTGCGGGCAAGCTGGTGCTATGGGGAGGTTCGCCTGGAGGTGGGGAGAAAGTTTGAGTGTGCCAGAGAGCAAGGGGGGGCGTGTAGCAGCCGGAATCGATAGTGGAAGTCGTCGGAGACAGAGGAAGCTCTTGGGTCGAATTGTGGCAGCCTCGGGGCGGAGAAGGAGTGGTGACAGAGGGGAATGGAGGAGAGGGCGTGGGCGATTAAGACAGTGTGACTGCAGCGAGGGATTAATGCTGCAATAAGGCGCATTCAATCGAGGAAGCAACGGCAGCAACGGTGGCGAGGGAAGGAAGAAGCAGTCGTGGGGTGGGTGAGAAAGATGAACAGTGGAAGGGGTCCACTGGTCAGTGGGGAAAAGAAATGAGGGGGGGTCCACTTGTCAGAGGCTTGCGGGTTGTTTCAGTCGGTGAAGAAAACGGTTCGGGGTGGAGAGGAGGTGGGCTGCGAGTTGGGCTGTTGGGCCAGATTTGTTGGGCTGTTCTATTTTTTTTCTGTCTAAGTCTTTTTCTATTTCTATTTCCTGATTTGTATTTCAAACAACAATTCAATTAATCCAAATAAATTCATACAAACACCACATTTCAATTCTTTGAACTTGGTTCTGTTTATCAACATAAACCAACATTCCAAAATAAATAATATTTTTATTCCTTTTTAGGATCTATTTAATATAAAATAGACCATAGTTATTTAATCAAATATGGTATGATTTATTTAATAAATCTCCATTTAAATTCCAAAATATTTTCCCAAACCAAACCAGTAGGTCTCATTTGTACACAAAGAATACTTGGAGATTGTTTTAAAACAAAATAATCATTTTTGCTTAAAGAGTCCAATATTAGTTAAGTAAAATGGGCCAAGGTTTATTAATCAAATAAGGTTTGATTTTTATTAATAAAATCTTCATTTAAAATCCAAATATTTTCAAAACCCAATCAGTAGGTTTTATTTGGAAATAAAGAATATTTGGAAAACTTGTTTAAATAAAATAATCCTTTTACTTTAGGGTCCATTAATAATTAAATAAAATGGAACTTAGTTATTAAATCAAAATAGGGTTTGATTTTATTAATAAAATCTTTATTTGAAATCTAAAATAAAGTCAAAACACTTTAGTAGGTTTTATTAGAGAATACAAAATACTTGGAAAACCTATTTTTAAACCATTTAATAAGTTTTGATGTTTTAATTAAAATGGTAAAGTCCTTTATTAAATAAAATTGGATATTAAATCCTTATTAACTTATTTTAAATAAACCTTTGCTAAATTTATTTAGAATAAAATGTTTTAATTCCAAAGTTTGGTCAAGGTTTAATTTGCCTTTATTTAATAATCTTTATTTATAAAACTTCTATTTCATTTGAAAACAAATCTTTTCATTTAATTGTTTCAAAATAGTATTTCCAAATGTTTTTATTTTCCTTTTATTAAATGTTTTAAATCTCTTGAGGTTTATTTTAATTCAAATGGGTTTGAAGTTCCAATTGAATTCAAAAAGTTTCTTCTGGCTCTAAAAAATCAATCAAAGTTTTATTTTGTTCATTTATTTTCACATTACAAGATTTGGAAAATCTTGGGATGTGACAAATTCTCACTATATTGGTCGTTTTGAACTATTCACCCATTTTGGCAATCGATGCCAATGGGGGAGAAGTTTTGGAGGATTTAAGGGAAGGTGTTTTTATGCCTTGAGTTTGTTCTTAAGCATTTGCCTCTCATGCTCTTGCATCTTTGTTGTTTCTTTGCATGTTGAATATATAGAGGAAACTCCACCAACAGTAATGGTTCATCACACGTGCATATATTGTGGGGGAGATTGCTCTATATATTATGGGTGTACCAACATCACATACTTGTGTAGTATTTGATGTTGGCGCAACCATTTTTATTCGTTAAGTTGATTATATAAACCCTCTCAAAGGATTGTCATCAATTACCAAAATAGGGGAGATTGAAAGAACATGTGTGCCCCCGTGTGTGGTTTTGGTAATTAATGACAATGTTTTATGGACTTATGTTTGAATTGAGTTTTACTTGTAGGATTTGTCCATAGACAATGCTTGAACCATATGGTGGCTTCAAGGTTGGAATAAGAATAAAGTGAAGAAGATCAAGTGTTGATCAAGGTTTCAAGGAATGATTTGGAGATTGGTCAAGTAGAAGTTGAGCCTATGGCAAGTGTGTCTTGAATAATAAGATGCTCTCAAGTGTATCTTGCCATCCTTATGATGATCATGGATATGTGAAGATATGCCTAAAAGAGAGGCTCTTCCATAGTGGAGTATGGGGGAGCAAATTCCAAGTCTTCACCAAGCTAGTGCAATCAAGAAAGGTGCTCCATCATGAGGTGTGGAATATTCAAGGAAAATGTTTGATTTTGATAGGGTTTCTTTCTAACTGGTCTCGTAGTGTTAGTTGGAGAGACCAGTTTAGAGGATAGATAACCGTACTATCAAGAGGGGCTCTCAAGTGAGTAACTTAATCATATCCCTTGGTGAGAGCTCAAACCTTTGCATACTTGGCATCATATTTATTGGTTCTTATTTGGTTCTTATCCATTAGAGGATTTAGATATTGTGTCAATCTCTATGACAAGCTTAAGTTCATCAAAAACGGATTCCATATGCATTCTCTATTGTGTTTTCGATATTGGAGGGTTTACCGGGTTGTCTTTTATATATAGGTTAAACCTTTCATCACTTGGTTCTATCCTACCTTGCTGGACTATGATGGTTCCCTGCATGATCTTGTAGATCTCGTTACTATCTTCGAAACGAGCCCAAGATCATCAAAATCGGAGTCCGAATGAAAAAGTTATGATGGTTTCAGTTTTGCTGTTACTGCCAGTTTTTGGAGGGGCGGATTATCCGACCAAAAATCCGGGGGCGGATTATCCGCCCCAAATATCCGCCCCCTATACAGAGGATCGCGCCGCGAAGTCCTTAGCCATATTTTGGCCCGGGGAACCCGGAATATCCGGGGGAGGGGCGGATTTTCCGGCATGGGAGGTCCCAAACGGTCAGATTTCATTTGGGAGGGGTATAAATAGACCCCTTCTTCCTCCTTAGGCCGGTTGCTTGCATTCTCTCTCTCCTCCATTGTTTTGACCTTCAAGAGCTTGCAATTACTCTTAATCCCTCCCATATTTCTTGAATCTTTTGGGGGATTTTAAAGGAGATATCTAGATCTACAACTCCACCAATCCATCTCTCCTCTATGTGAGGGGAACATATTGGGATCTAGATCTTTGGGTTTCTTTTGTGGATTACCTCTTGTGTTCTTTCTCTCTTATTCTCCCACTAGCTTTTGTAGCTTTTGTGGAATTTGGGAGAGAAGGACTTGAGCACTTCCTGTGTTCTTGCCATTGCATTTGGTGCATCGGTTTGAGTTCTCCTCAGAGGATTTGGTGAGTGAAAGTTGAGAAGCTTTTTACTCTTGGGTTCTTGAAACCCTAGACGGTTTGTTGGTGTTGCAGGTTGTGGCCTTGGTGGCGTTTGTTGGGAGCCTCCAATTAAGTTGTGGAGAAGTGCCCCAACCTTGTGAGAGGTTCCGGTTGCCACCGACAAGTGCACCGATAGTGGAAGTGTGGATCGATCCCGTTGGGGTGAGATTCACCGGAGAATAAGGGAGGCCTTTTGTGGCGTAGGTGGTTTGATACCACCCCCTCTCCAACGAGACGTACTCTCTTTATGGGAGGAACTCGGTAATAAATCATCGTCTCCGCGTGCCTCGGTTATCTCTATACCCGAGCTATTTACTTATGCACTTTACTTTGTGATAGCCTTCGTGCTTGAATTATTATATCTAGCTATCACATAGTTGCTTGTTTTTCTTAGCATAAGTTGTTGGTGCACATAGGTGAACAGTAGTTTATTATACCCAAGCTATTTACTTTTGAACTCGGTAATAAATCATCGTCTTCGTGTAGCGGCGTCTCAAAGCAGTGCAGATCTTGGTGTCAGCTCGATGTAGATGACTTTTTCCAATGTCAATGAAGACCCATGGGATCTCCCGGTGTCCCGTGCTGCTAGTCGGCCCAGAGAAGATGTAGGTGGGTGGCCATGTGTACTGACATCCATGTCAATGGAGTTCCGTGCCACTACTGAAAAACACCCCTTTCGTTTGAAGTCAGTCCTCTCAGTAGTCCCGGTTTGTTAAGAACCGGGACTAGTGCTAGCACTAGTCCCGGACCATAATGCCTCCAACGGCTAGCAATCGAGATAGACTCTAGTCCCGGGCCAGACTGGACCTCTAGTCCGTAATACGGCTCGGGACTAGAAACCTATAGCTGGCCAACTGCTCTTTTCGGGGACCTCTAGTCCTGGTCCGTAACTCGTCCCGGGACTAGTTGTTCCCCCATATAAATGCAGCTTCGTGTCCACACGACCCGGGCCATGGTGGCCATTTTACTCAAAGAAGCAAGCCGAGTTCATGCCATTTTTTTCTCAAGATTTTTCAAGATTTAGTTTGCAACCCCTAAATCCAAAGTTTTAAAAGGTTAGAACTTCATCCTTTCATATCTTATTGCTACTTTAGCTCAATGCTCTAGAAGTAGAGATATGGATTCTCTGCCGCGGCAGGAAGCTTTATAGTCTCGGGTGGTGTTACGACCCGGGACTAGAGGGTGTCCGCCCCCGCCTCGTAGAAACTGCCATGTGGTCATCTCTTGTCCCGGGCTATAGCGGGCCGGGACTAGAGAGGGGGGCTCTAGTCCCGATTTGACAGTCCCGGGTCTAAAACCGGGACTAGAGCCCGTTACGGCCCGGAACTAAAAGCCTGTTTTCCACCAGTGCGCGGCGTAGTCTTCGATCGTCGGGGTGGCATGCTGAATCCCCTTGTACATATATTTTTGTATTTGATCGTTACCTTGATGCAAATTGGGATCTTGCATGTGGTGGCCGTTTTCTTGTAGTGCATGTTTCACCCTAGTGCTGGCGTGGATGCTTGGACTTCGGTATCGATGCATGGATGAGCGTGGCTGCAGCGCGTCTATCGGCAGGACCTTCGTTCAGCTCCTCAGATCCATCTTGCACTATTTTAGCCAAACAAGGGTAGTTGAAGGATCTAGGGATTTTATTCATGCTAACTAGATCTAATCTATTCCCCGCAAAAAAAAACTAGATCTAATCTATGGAGTAAGAGAATTTGAAATTGGATCTAACCTTTGATTTTGATCGGGTGTCGTGCCCCGAGGAGATAAGATTAATATCCCTGGGGACGGCGAGCGATGTTGAAGTGGTGGAATGTTTAGGATCGACGTCGTGAGGCTAAACACTCTGATACCATGTAGAAATTTTAGGATCTCTAAAATATTGTTGTGTATTGATCTGATCCTCGCCGGGTATATATAGAGATACACGGGACAACTAGAGTTGGAGTACAATATGATCTTAGAGTCCTATATGTATCCATATCCTAACATGGCCATGCGAGCAACTCGGGTCTAAGGGTGGGTGTCGCCTTGGAGAGAAGGAGAGGAGGTGGTTTGACAGGTTAGTGTGCATGGCTGGTTATGCCCTTTGGAAGAACATGAACGTGTGGGTGTTTAATAACCCGCAAAGACAGCATACGCAGCGGTCTCACGACGATCATCTTAGAGGAGTTACGCCTCCCGAGAGTTGCGCTTAGGCACTAGGATCGTGTAGGAGTAGAAGTAGGAGAATAGATTAGAGGGAGAGAGTAGCTTTTCATTTCTCTGTTTAGAGTGTGTGGTCTCCTAGTGTTCGCACTAGTGATTCCCTTTTTTGTACATTTTGTCTGCCTTCTATAAAATTAAGGTATACTTTTACATACTCTCGAAAAAAACTCGGGTCTAAGGACATGGCAATATCTCGTTGCGCCTCAAAGTGAGTATGTTCAACTTGATGAACCGCTTTAATCAAGATTCCCATGACTTGTGAAACATAGAGATGTCAGTTGAGTCTGTGTACTAAGTTAAGGATATGTGTTCCCAAATCACATTGACTATGGAGCATTAGAACAATCATCACTTAATATATAGTTTCACAACTAAACAATACATAGCATTGATGGAGTTTAAGGATAATATGAATAACTTATGAATACATCGGGTAGTATCATCATCACATTATTGTCCATGGACATATTTCAACAAACTATACATTTCAAATATTGTATTGGTTAACACTTAGATCAAACTTTTTTTTTGCAAAAATTCTACCGATCCATTAATAATCATCAACGAAAGTACAAAGAGCACTAAAAGTAATAAAAGTTGAAAATATGTCACTGGACCACCTAGCGACAACTAAAAACATTAGAATGAGACGAATGTGTGCCATCCTCGCCCCCTCCATCACCAAAAATGCGCAAAGTTTGTCTTAGTTTTGCTTGTTGTAGTAGACAAACGGAAAGTCATCATATTTTTTGAAACGAGACAAAAGAGTTGCCTTTTTATTGATATAATAGAAAAATATGACCAGTTTATGAGGAAAACGGTCCAAAAACCGATACAACACGATGTTGGGTTTGCAACATAAGAAACAAAAAATTCCTACGATATGAACAACTAAGCACCAAGATCTATCTATCTAGATACAAGCAACGGATGGATATACATACATAGAAAACTTACCCTCGAAAACCGACAAAGCTTTACGATATTGGTTCTCGTGGATGAAATAGTCGTTCACTTGTCGATCTCAAGATCGTGATGAAGTTCAGCAAGTCTAGCAGGTCCAGCACCAGCAAGTCTAGCACCACAAACTAGCAGCGCATCCATGATCACACACACGTCCAGTACCCTAACAACCTCCGTACCTTGCTCTAGCAAAGCAGCGGCGGCAGCAGATCCTTCTAGAGAAACTACCGAGAACATGTACTTTGTTGATCCAAAGTCATGGGGAATTTACTAAAGGGGGAAAGAAACCTTCACGAGTAGGTGGTGCGAACGAATAGGAGGCATGGGGCTCCTTTTATAGGGGAGGGGCACAACCCCATGGCCATGGCTGGCCGGCTATGGTGGATGCCTCCAACTCTCCCTCATTCATGTTGGTGGAGCTTAATCCCACTCGCATCAATTTCAACTCCACTCACTTTGCATTTAATGTTCACTAAATTAAATGCATTTTCTCTTTAAATAAAAAACTTTTATTTTATTATTCAGAATTTTTTAGTTACTTTAATTAACAAACATTCACATAAAACCCCTTGCAATATTTTGATATCACATGCAGAACCAATTTCAACAATTTCACCCAAAACAATTCTGGTGTACATCGAATTAATTCCAGTGCTATCAAAACCTTTCTCTAGTATTATATCTACCCAATTAGTATTGGTATACCTTAAGTGTTTCACCAAACGGTTCACGAATAATACAGACATGACCGAGACCCCTCTCTGATCAATAATCAGTAGCGGGACCTAGAGATCCATACTGACTCCCACACATTCAACAATGACTTAATGATCGTGAGAACCTTTGATGTCATAACTAATTCCATTTGTCTCGTGATATATTACATGTCCGATATTCGACCATCGGTATCACCCTACCTACTTTAATCTATCAGTAAGTACTCTTTTCTCGTTCCCATGATAAAACATTCTAGTGATCTTATCACTTTCTTGTAAACTATGTTAATGTGATATCACCGAGAGGGTACAGAGTATATCTCTTCATCATCGAGATGAATAAATCCCACTCTTGATCTATGAGCCTATACATAACACTTTCAGAGTATCTGAACCCACCTTTATTGTCACCCTGTTACGGTGTGATGTTTAATGTTATCAAGTTACTCTTCCTGTGTTAGTGGTTGACATGATCTCATGGTATAAGTATTATGGTTACTACATAAGACTTATTATAGAAATATAAACATAATGACTTTGATCGTATTACTATATTTTGGGTGAGTGTTCATCACATCATTCCACCAATGTTGTGACCCCGTTATTAACAACATCCAATGTCCATGATCAGGAAACCTTTAAGCATCTTTTTAATCAACAAGCTAGTTTAACTAAGAGGCATAACTAGGAAATCTTACTGTTTATTAATCACACATGTATTAACATTTCCAACTAACACAATTATAGCATGAGAAATAAACATTTATCATAAACAAGGAATAAGATAATAACCACTTTATTATTTCCTCTCGGGCATATTCTCTTTGCACGACGCAACACACCGACCCCAAGGTCGTGCTCCACACGGCTTGACGACCAATACGCCTAAGCAAACAAGGTCGACACCCCAATAGAAACACCTCAACGCAATAAGACAGAGGAAAAAGAACGGAACCGTTGCTCCGACATCCACGCTGGCCCTGGGGATGCGCTACACCTTGCCGAAGATGAAAATGTCAATGCAAATAACCAACACGGACCACAAGTCCCTTCGGCCAGTGGAACATCCAACGAGGCTCCAAGACACAAACGATGCAAAATCTTCGCACTCGCCCGAACCCACAAGGGATCAAGGGTTTCCCCCGGAGGACTCGAGTGGAGGAGTGAGAACACCGCTTCGACGACGACTTCAAGAAGGAAACAATGCCTAAGGGCATCACCGTCGTCATCCTTGGAAAGACGCCAGGACAAGGCTTTCGCCTAGAAATGAGTCACAAACCATGCACCCGCCCCTAAAGGACGGGCCAAACCACCACACCAACCCACAACATGATGTCCATCGTCGAAGCCTCGGAAAGAGCAGCCAGACCAAGCATCCTGCATGTTGCCACGCCTAGGATCCCGTCGCCGTGATGAAAGCCGCCGTATGGATCATCACCATTTCCCACGAGATAGTTGCCACGACAACCAGAACGAACCCGGGCAGCCGCCACCATGAGCAGGACCAAAGACCGCAGCCACCGCCATCCTCCGCACAACACCATCTTCTGCCCGTCCTACCTCAACATCGATGCCAGGCCACACAGAGAGGCCGCCCAACGCTTGCAGCGACTTCCCGTCACCGCCATCCGTCGTAGGGCACCTCCACTGCCACCACCAAAGCCATCTGCAATAGCGCCACCCGCAGCGTCACTACTGGCTGATGGCTTTGAAATATAGCCATCCACGTCTACAGTTAAACTGTATATTATTCATATTTTTAATGAAATATCTCTCTAATCTTGCCACTTATACCTAATGATCAAAGAGGTATGTAATCTTGTCTTTCTATTTTCTCTGCGCAGATAAGGACGTTTGATGATGGGAATCACAACATTAAAGTCAAATATATGATATTTCCAACAACCCAAAGAAACCAGGAGCCGTGAAGTGGAGTCAGAAGCTTTAACGACCAACTATATGGCGGGAATAAAATTCTGGCCGTATAGTTGCCACCAAAACCGCTAGGTCAAACAGAACAACTTTCCTGAAGGGACCCCTATATAAAGAGGCCTCGGGCGACGAGAAACGGGGCTCTCGACTCTCTCTTACGCCCCTTCCATCAGAAACCAAAACATCGGAGGGATAGATCTAGATCTAATATCCAAACCCCTCTCCACCACCATAGCCATATTTCATCACTTGTAATAGTAGATCTCATCTCCGATTGGCGACATTGTAAGACTATTACTATCAATCTCATGATTTCCATTCCAATATTTATTATTGTTGATTTTATCTCTATGTGTGAGTAATTCTCCATGGGCTAAGGTATTCGTCCTAGCCATGTAGCTTTGTGCATGTTTTTTTTATCATAGATGGGATCATGTATTAGTTTGTATGACATGATGATTATTATACCCTCTCTTGCCTCAGTCTAAGGACTTGTCAGGTACCCAAGATCCCAAGGATTGATCCAGGTATAGTGAGTGTGAGTAATGAATAATCTTCAGGATGGAAACCCCAGTGACAGAAGGGGTAGGACGGCTGTATGTGAGGGATTTACTTGGGATTAACGGTGACATTACTATGCATATCATTAGTTCTCTTTATTTTATGGATGAGACTAGTAAGTTATTGCTATAAGCGGTTGCGGAGACAATATCAATTATGGATGCACTGCCCACATATAATTATCTTGCTCTAACAATTATATGCATACTTTATTTTTATCTTTTATTCACATCAGATGTTTTGCATAGCTACTGGTGAAATTAAAAGCCCCAGGCCCTCTCTCTCTCCATCATTAACAAGAACAAAATATCGCAAACTCTTGGTCCTGTAAAACACAAAAAGAATTCTAAAACTCCCGAAGGTCCGTTCAAGTAATTTTACTATGCTTTCTGCTTCCCGAGGATTTGATAACCTAGGTCTACTAGGGAAAAAGAGCTATACTACATTCGTAATCCGGATCGAAGGTATCAACCCTTTTTCTGGCGCCGCTGTCGGGGAAGCAATAGCTACCCTGGTATGGTTAGTAGGAACCTTGCTAGTTGTAATTCTTGTTTTTAATTTTGTTAGTTTGCTTTCAGTCTTTATTTGAAAAACCCAAAAAATAGTTAGTCTTTAAATTCTTGTTTTTACTATCATTAGTATTTGTTTAAGAAAATCCAAAAAACATAGGAAATATGGCTGAAAAGAAGCTTTGGGAATTCACAACTCCCAACAATGATTATTTGCGTACACCTATTACCCAGCCAACAATTACTGCTGAGGACTATGAAATTAAGCCCCACTATTTAAGTTTGGTTTAACAGAATCAATTTAGAGGCTATGTTGTTGAGGAAGCAGGTATGCACTTGAATACTTTCACTGAAATATATGATATAATGCGCATTAAAGATGTTGACCCCGATGCGGTCAAATTGCGCTTATTTCCTTTCTCTCTTAGAGGAAGAGTAAAAGAATGGTTGTTATCTTTGCCTAGAAATACTATTGCATCATGGGTGGAGTGTACTTCCTTATTTATGAATAAATTTTTCCCACCTGAAAATACTATGCAACTAAGATCTAATATTACTAGTTTTAGACAGGAAGAGCGTGAGCCACTAGCGCTTGCATAGGAGAGAATGAAAGAATGCATGAGAAACTATCCCAGCCATGGGATGAAAGATTGGTTAATTATCCAATTAATTTATAATGCTCTTAACCTTGTGTCTAAGTCTATGCTTGATACTGCAGGTGGAGGAACATTTATGGGTAAATAAATTACCAAAGCAAAGCAGCTGCTAGACAATATGCAAGACAACCATGCCCAATGGCATGTGGAAAGATCAAACACAAAGAAGGTGAACTCTGTCACACCTCAAAAAAATGAAGAACTCAATGCTAAGTTGGATGAGCTCATATTAGCCATCAAAGGTAAGGAAACCCAGGTAAGAGCTATCCCAAAATCAAATATTGAAGAAATAGCCTTCATAGCTCGTAATGATTATAACCCTGTTTGAAAGAAGAACTATAATCTAATTTTCAAAAACATTATTCTAGTCTTGCAGGTAACTCTAATAATAATATGAGATCAAGTAATGGTAGTATCGAAGAAACTCTAAAGTCCTTTATGGCCTTGCAAAATAAGCAAAACAATATCCTTGTTAATATAACGAAGAACCATGATAATATGCTTGGAAAGTTGTCTAACCAAGCTGTAAATTTCAGAAATGATTTACATGCCCTCCAAGAAAGGACAAGGATTGTTGAGGCATAGCTAGGTAAGATAACCGAGAGTCAAACTCTCATTCTAGCTAAATTTGCAGGTAAATTTGAGCCCAATCCAGTTGAAAACCTCAAGATGATAAGAATCCAAAGGGGGGAGCCTGAAGAACTTGACTATAGCAATGCTCTTTCACCAAATTACATAGTTGAAGATCTTGTGAAAAGGATCAATATCAAGATGCCAGTAAGTGAAAGAAATAAGGAAGCTATATATCAACACTACATTAATCAGGTAGCAATAAAGGTACGTGAGTTTGAGGAAGAATATAAGAAGATTGCTGAAAAACTATTTGTTAAGCTTGATGGTATATTTGAGCCTACTATTAAGATTAAAAGTGGGACTAATGAGATAGTTGCACTTTGTGATTTAGGTGCAAGTGTTTCAACAATTCCAAAAGGTATTTTTAATAAGTTAAATCTTGGCTCTTTTGAAATCACTGAGTTAAAATTATATCTACCAGATTCTACCTACAAACAAGCAGTAGGAATTTAAGAGAATACTTTAGTATACATTAAAGGTTGTCCTGCTCTTATTGATTTTGTTATTGTTGATATGCCTGAATATGCTACTGCCCCTATCGTATTAGGTCGTCCATTCTTAAGAACTATTAAGGCTTTTATTAATCTGCATGAAGGGAACGTGAAGCTTCAATTGCCTTCGTGGGATCCTTTTTTTATTCATTTTACCAGGAAGAAGAAAGCCAAACATGATGAGAAGGAGGCCATCACTTTGAAGTACAACTATTTTGGAGTGGGTTGTTCCACTCATCTATCCTAAGTGAGCAACATCAAGGTCAAGATATTGACCATAAAAGAGCGCTTCATGGGACGCAACCCATGTGAAATAAAGATTTCAGTAAAAGTTTTTAAGTTTTAGTTTAAGTTTCATGTTGAATAAAGAGTGCTATAAAACTCCAGTTGAGGAGGAGAGATTCAGTGGTACTAAAATTCCTGTTTTATACATGCTGTTGTTGGTCGACAATTTAGACTGTCATTTTTCTATCAAAACATGGTTTTTCACTAAGTTTCAGGTTAAGAAAGAATTCTCGAAGAAACATAAACTTTTTTGACGACTATAGTACCTTTAACGACCAACTATACGATAGGAAAATAAATTCCAGCTGTATAGTTTCGGCGTATAGATATGTATGCCATCGTCAAATTTTTGTTTCCAAATACAGAAAGTTTAATGACCAACTATACGGAAGGGATAAACATCCTAACCGTATAGTTCCGGCCGTATAGATATCGCCGCCAGGAAGAAACCCTAAAATTTTGCCGTCGTACCAACTATATGGCGGGAACAAAATGTTCCAGCCGTATAGTTGTGACCGTATAATTCGTCTGACCGCAAAAACGCCACAGAAAGGTACCTCCTACACCAAAACTTCAATCATTTTTCTCTCTTCTACCTCCAAACTCTCTTAAAACCTCAAGGGATCTTCAGCTCTACTCAATTTCGTTCCATTTCCTCGCACACAAGTGATCTATGGTATGTTTTTCCTCCGATCCTCCAATTACTTTTTGTGAATTCATATCTGATCCGTTGTCATTATCAATCTAGAGTGTGACTTATTATTAACTACTTGCCATGTTTCTCTTGCCTAGATTATTATTTTGAGGAAATTCTTTAGTGTGCTATGATGAGGAATATGTTATGCTTATTACTGTTGGATCAAAAAGTTTTATTTTTATTTTTAGTCTTTCTTGTTATTTTAGAAGATGAACACAAGGAGCCAAACGCGTGCTCATACCGTTGTGAGTTCTTCTCAGGCTACCGCTGCAGCTTAGGACCGCATGGGGATACAGTTCAGGAATGATCTCCAACGTGATCACTTCAACAAGATCAAGAACCGAGAAGTGAAGAGAACCAAGTGGGCTTGTCCCGTTATATTGAACCAACTCAGTATTTATAATGACTTCAATTTACTTTACAATAGGGTTGGCCTGCAAAACTTTGTATTCCATGATGTGCCTACTTATCGCCGGTTAACTCTTGAATTCTTAAGTTCTTTGCAAAGCACCATTAAAACATAGCACGGAGAGGACATGATTTCTCTCCGACTTATGAACAACAATTATACATTAACACTTGATGAATGGTGCAATTGTCTTAGTTTAGCAAACAATGATGTTAATGCCTTGCGCGCATCTTATGCCGACACGAACCCTTCCCCTGATCAATATTAAAATAGAATGAGTTTCACTTCTAGAGTCAACAAGGGGAAGAATATCTAGCATCTTGCTATTCGCTATTTGTTCTATGTTATTGCTAACACCTTGCAGACACGAAATGAGTTTACAAGACTCAATGAGGAGGACATCTTAGTCCTTGCAAAAGCTGCTTTCAACAACAACTTGTCACTCAACTTGGGCGCAATTCTGGTGCGCTACCTAGAGCACCAGTACTCCCAAAGTCAAGGACCAATCACAGGTGGAGGCGTCATAACTGTGCTTGCCATTTCCTTAGGGATCGACCTAGGTGAGTTGCAACCATTGCTAGGTGAGCGACGTGTTGGTTTCTCTACTTTAAAAGCTTGTGGAATGCTCACTAGGAGAGGTGGTGGTTATTACTTGCATATTGTAGGAGCTGAGCGTCTCTACCCCACTCCTTTTCCTAATGGTATTTTCTCTATCGAGGAGGGACGTTTGTTATATGATGTGCAGGTTGAGAAACACCAACCCGAGGAGGAGATTCTAGATGAGGACCAAGAAGAGGAGCAAGAAGTTCCTTATCAAGAGGAGAAGACACCAAACCGGTTCGCTACATAATCTCTCTCTGAACCTCCGAGAAACCACAAGTAACTTATCAACTCAATTTGCAAACTCGGTTTACAACTTTTCCTGCCACCTCAATGATTCAAGGGCTTGCAAAAGCCTAAGCTTGGGGAAGTTTCCTCATTATCTTTATTTGGAGTTCATTTGCTTTATTTTATTTCGAGGTTATGTTTTTTATTTGAGTTTATAAGCACTCCTGTTGGTTTCCCCAACACTTTATCTTTAGTTATTTTATTTTGTTTTCGAGATTTTCAAGCCGAGCTTTGCCGCCAATTTTCTATTCTTTAATTCCCTCTCTCAAAAACAACAAAAAAAGAATTTTCCATTTATTTTTATTTTCCCTTTTTCTTTTCTCCTTGAGGTTCTCACATATTTGTAGGAGAGTGATCGACTTCGAGTTTCCAAGAAATAAATCAAAAGGGAAAACAAAAGTAGAACCAAACATGAGAGGTATGCCTTATGACTCCCCACTTTTGAAGTTTGAGAAACCCATGCTAGTTAGTAGTAAATATTAAGATATTATATTGGTGGAGTGAGTCTTTATATTGGAGTAAAACTTTGTTTGCATGGGTATTTAGTTGAGTAAGTTTTGTTCCAGCTCTTGTAATTAATCAAGTCTTGCCTAAAAATTTCTTATACAATTGTAATAATAAAAAGTCTCACAATTGAAGGCTTGGGTGTTGTAGTGTTTATTCTTGAAAGCTTATTCCAAGAGACACTCAATACCACATAAAATAATAATTGACTTGATAGCTCTCTTTGAAAATATTTGTTTAATTGAATTAATGTTTAGCGGTTTTTGTGAGCATGCCAAAGTTTGACTTGTGAATCATAAGAATGATATAGCTTTATGCGTGTCAAACTTAATGGGATGCCAACAACTCCGCTAGCCTAGAACGATCTCCATGGAGGAAAACTCCTAGATTTCGGCTATGAGTTGATTAAACATATGTAGCAGCAATGCTATAATGGGTAAGATTCTTGGCACTCTCGTGTAGTTGTGTTCATGATGAAATCACTCCTTTGACTGATATGAGTAATCATTATGCAAAATGAACAAAACCTTGGTGATACCACGAGTGTCCATCACAGCCCGATAAACTAATTTTTTTTTGGCATGTTCTCAATTACTTAAAACTGAAATTCTTGAAGAACAATGAATAGAAAAGTAGTGCTTGAAAATTCTTGATTTATTGATGTGGGAGAATTGAGATACTTTAGTGTATATGATTTTCATGACAAACTCTCGCACTCTCAATTTTACATGATTATACTTTATTGTTCAAAGGCAAGCTTATGAGTTGATTACATGACATGGAATAGAGTTTACTCATTTGAATCATCCATGCTAACAATAATTCTGCTACGCTATAAGTATTTATTAAAACCCGTATTGTATGCTTGTCATTACTCTATCTATGCTGAAGTTTTTTAGATTAATAAAGTGAAGGAAACATGAGACTACTGATCATGAGTAAGATCATCATATCGTTATTTCAGTTTAAATGCTGAGTTCCTTTTTGATTTTGGTTTCCTTGCTCGAGGACGATCAAGTTTAAGCTTAGGAAGGTTGATGGCTGTGAAATATAGCCATCCATGTCCACATTTAAACTGTATATTATTCATACTTTTAATGAAATATCTCTCTAATCCTACCACTAATGCCTAATGATCAAAGGGGTATGCAATCTTGTTTTTCTATTTTTCTCTGCGCAGATAATGACGTTTGATGATGGGAATCACACCATTAAAGTCAAAGATACGATATTTCCAACAACCCAAAGAAACCAGGAGCCGTGAAGTGGCGGCAGAAGCTTTAACGGCCAACTATACGGCAGGAATAAAATGCCGGCCGTATAGTTGCCACCGACACCGCTAGGTTAAACATAACAACTTTTGTGAAGGTACCCCTATATAAAGAGGTCTCGGGCAACGAGAAAATGGGCTCTCGACTCTCTCTTTCGCCCCTGTCATTAGAAACCACAACACCGAAGGGATAGATCTAGATGTAATCTCCAAACCCTTCTCCACCACCATAGCCATATTCTACCACTTGTAATAGTAGATCTCATCTTCGATTGGCGACATTGTAAGACTATTACTATCAATCTCATGATTTCTATTACAATATTTATGATTATTGATTTCATCTCTATGTGTGATTAATTCTCTTTGGGCTAAGGGCTTCGCCTAGCCATGTAGCTTTGTGCATGTTATTTATCATAGATTGGATCATGTATTAGTTTGTATGACATGATGATTATTGTACCCTATCTTGCCTCAATGTAAGGACTTGTCAGGTATCCAAGACCCCAAGGATTGATCCAGGTATAGGGAGTGTGAGTAATGAGTAATCTGCAGGATGGGAACCACGGTGACAGAAGGGGTAGTACGACTGTATGTGAGGGATTTAATTGGGATTAACGGTGACATCACTATGCATATCATTAGTTCTCTTTCTTCTATAGATGAGACTAGTAGGTTATTGCCATAAGCGGTTGCGGAGGCAATAGCAAATATGGATGCACTACCCACATATAATTATCTTGCTCTAACAATTACATGCATACTTTATTTTTATCTTTTATTCCCATCAGATATTTTGCACAACTACTAGTGAAACCGAAAGCCCAGGCCCTCTCTCTCTCCATCATCAACAACAACAAAAGATCGCAAACTCTTGGTCCGATAAAACACAAAAAGAATTCTAATACTCCTGAAGGTTCGTTCAAGTAACTTTACTATGCTTTCTGCTTCCCGAGAATTCGATAACCCAGGTATACTAGGGAAAAAAAGCTATACCACATCCGTAATTCGGATCGAAGGTATCATTGGACACCGGACCTCTAGGCGCAGCACCATCCTCTGCCCGAGCAGCGCCAGTGCGCGCCAACGCGCCGCGGCGAGCCTCCAGGCCCAAAATGGAGCCCAGACCGGGCCAATCCCTCCGCCGGCAGCAGCCTCAACTCTAGCGCCTTCGGGCGCCGACAGTGCACACCTTGCCACGGTGCCGCAGCGCCCGTAGCACCGCGTCGTTCCTGCATCACCACCACGCCTCCAGGCCACCACCCCACGCCACTAGGACGCTCTGCCACCAGGTCGCCTCCCCCCGCGCACCCCCCCTCCCCCCCGCGCCGTCCTCTAGCCCCCAATCGGGTGGTTCCCGTCCCTACCACCGCGCCAAGGGCCGAGAGGGAGTAAATCCCCGCCACCCCTTCACCGGCTTCGCCCGACAGTGGCCTCGGGGGCGACGAGGGAAGAGAGGAGGTGTAGGGGTGGCGGCGGCGGGGAAGGCCAATTGGCTCTCTTAAGCCGACGTGTTAAGGCTCTGAATGACCGGTGAATAGAGCAGCAATCATAACGACAACCATACATGACTAATCAAGAAAGAAAGTTAGATGTCGGACATAGTATTTTTCTAGCTTGGCCGAGAGGCATAGACTCGAAAGCCAAAAAAAATAGGTGTCGTTCATATAACGGAGATTTCATGGAAGGAGAAATAGCCAAAAAGAATCACAAAGACAAATAAAAGATTTAAAAAGGATAAAGGTGAAAATAAACAAGAAACAAGACTGCTATTAAGATGCCAGGAAAGGGGAGGGAAAAGGACGAAGTTAGATTTGGCATATCCAATCCGCGAAAATAATCAGATATTCAGATCCGAGGAAAAATAGCCCAGTGGACTCGTTGCTTCCATCTCTCTCCCTCCTCTCCACCACCATTATATTCTCCGGCTAGCCCACACACCTTCCTACCAATTTTCCCCATCCTCCACACCCCTGTACGCCACACGCCCTCACCACTCCCGTCTTCTCATAGCCTCGTAGCCCTCCTGCTCATCACCCCTCCGCCCTCAGCTCGCTCATCTTCCTTTGCGGCCTCAAGAAAGGTGAACGAATCATCATATCTGGCCTGCCCTCTGTATATATATACATCTGTACATGCAGGCTCACCTGCTTTCTTTTTTTCCGTGTGTTTATCGGTTCTTGATCCATGCCGTGTGCGTTATAGGTCATTCAGGAACGGGATTTTCTAGGAGCAATTTTGGGTTTTCGTACGCAGATTGGATTGGGTTCAGGGATGAGGGGAGAGGAGGGGCTGCATCACCTGGCTCGATTCCCATCTCTCTGAACTTAGATGGATGCATCTGTGCGTACCATAACCCTGCACTCTCCCTGCTGTTTGGTTTCGTTGTTTTTTATTCTCATGTCTGTTGCTGTTCTTGCGGTACATATGCAGGTGAACTCTAAGAAGGTTAGTTCTTGTGGAAGCACCGGTCATAGCCGCTGTGGTGAAGCTCATAAACCTGTCCAGCTGTGTCGCATGCGGGATCGCTGCTTAAAAAGAAACAACCCCTTCTCACTTCAGGTTATTGTTCTCTTCCCATTTGCTTTCGAGATTGATATCCCTGTGTTCCTTCCTCTGCAGAACCCTTCTTGATTGATTTGGTTAGAGTGAGAAAAAAACAGAATGTAAGGATAGATCTTGATAAACTTTGTGATGACGTATTAGATATGATATTTTCAGTTTTCAAGAACCTTTCCACATGTGTCCTATCGTGTGTGTTAGCTTCAAAATAAAATACTCCACTTGGATACTATTAAATCACGGCTTCTATTTTTGGTAAGAAGGTACAACTTGTATAATTCAGCTCAGATGGAGGCTTTTTGTAGTCATAATAATTATTCACGAGACTGGAAAATACTAGTAATACATGTTGCAGATGTCAAACTGGTGCTTTCTCATTTATTCACGGCATGTAATGGTGGATATTTTTCCGACCTTCCCCACTTAAACTTTGATGGAAGTATAGTCATACAAACTTACAGGTAAAGCTGTAGGAAACTGAAATACCGATCAACTACAAAATCCATGGTATCAGCACCATGAATACAACACTTGTGACAATAGAGAAAAAAACGATTCTCGCATCCTTGGAGAGTAGGCTGGAATGTACTAAACTAAAAATCTAGCTACCCAATATTGCTGAAACAAGAGTTGAAGCTCCGCTTAAATATTTTTTTCTTACAACCTTTTTATCAGGTTTATGCTAACTGCAATTCTTTTGCACTGTAGTTTTCTGATGTTTTAGCTTACTGTTGCAGGTTTGGTTTGCATTTCCATTTAAGTACAAAAGCAGCTATATTTGGCATGGCGTTTGAGTAGCATCAGAACCTCAAAAGCAAAGTTTATCAGCAATATTACACTATTGTTGGTGTCATACTTCTATAGAGAAGATGCTGAATGAAATGTTTTATGAGGACAATAATGATCACAGTATCAGCTCTGAGGACGAAGACACACTTGTCAGGAGTTGTAGTAATCTCAGCGTCAGCTTTGGATATCATTGCAATTCTTATCAGAGTTTTCCTCTTGAAAATGATGAGCATGAAACCTCTCCCCAGATGAGGTTTGAAAATAATGCCATGACGAAGTCACGAAATGGCTCATTTACTTGTTTATCTGGTGCTGCAATCAGTGCAAATTTCACACTGGCCAATACAAATATTTGCAATGGTCTTATTGGGGAAGAAATTTTACCAGAATTAGATTCTCCAAATTCTTTCAGAAAGATCGTTTCTTCCCCGTCCATGTCGAGATTGGACTTGCTATCCACCTCACAAGGCAGCCCTGCATCACCTGAGAGCTCCATATTTGAGATCAGCAAAAATCTTTGGAGATCCAGCGCTCCAACAAGTGTATCGTCCAATTTTGTGACTGGTAACGAGGTAAAAATGGCTGGTGGAGCTGCTGGAGAGGATAGAGTGCAAGCTGTGTGCTCTGAGAAAAATGGATGGTTGATCTGTGGAATATATGATGGATTTAATGGACGAGATGCAGCTGATTTTCTGGCAGTAACTCTATATGATAACATAGTATATTACCTATACTTGTTAGAGTGCCGTATTAAGCAACAAGATGGCCTGTATAACTCTCCAGAAGACTCCCTTAATGGTGTTAAAAGTGAGTTAACATTGGCCATGAGAATTGCAGAAAATGAAGATGTAAAACTTTCTGAAAAATTTCGAGCTGGTGTGCTGAATTGCCTCACTTCTGCTGTTGAGCAAGCTGAGAATGATTTCTTATGCATGGTTGAACATGATATGGATGATAGGCCAGATTTAGTTTCAGTTGGGTCTTGTGTTCTGGTTGTGCTTCTTCAGGGAACAGATCTGTGCATTCTAAATCTTGGGGATAGTAGAGCGGTGCTTGCTTCCATGCCATATGCAGAAACCAATACAGTGAAAGCTATTCAATTGACAGAGATCCACTCACTTGAAAACCCGTCAGAATACCAAAAACTTTTAGCTGACCATCCTAATGAATCTAAAGTTGTGATGGGTGACAAAGTAAAAGGGAAGTTGAAGGTTACTCGTGCTTTTGGAGTTGGCTATCTAAAGCAGGTAACATGTTATACTTTAGCATCTGAGAAGAAAAGTCACACCATTCTTATGATTTATCTAATACCAATTCTTTGATCCCAATTTGCAGAAAAAGTTCAACGATGCACTCATGGGAATTCTCCGTGTTCGTAATTTGTGCAGTCCTCCTTACGTATATACAAATCCACATACACTGAGTCACAAAGTTACGGAGGATGATTTGTTTGTTGTGCTTGGCAGTGATGGCTTATTTGATTTCTTCAGTAATGATGAAGTTGTTCAATTGGTTTATCAATTTATGCATGATAATCCATTTGGTGATCCTGCAAAGTATCTCATCGAGCAAGTTGTACATAAAGCTGCAAAGGGAGCAGGTATACCCCCAAAATATTATTTAGTTTAATTTTTTTATATACAAATAGTTAGCGCTAAGAGTAGACATTTGTGTTGTTGTATAATGGTAATGAGCAACCCAAATGTAGAAGTGTATTTCTCACATTAAGATAGAAAGGGAAGTACAGCTAGCTCCTGTTAAGTAAGTATGCTAAATGATACTAAGTAGAAACATAGCATGTATTGACTGTTACATGTGTCATAGGAGTAATAACATAAGTCATTGATGGCAGATGCCTATTTTATGGTCTAGACTTTGCATATACACTATAAATAACATCAGATGAGAAAGAAGATGTATAGTTAAAAAAAGATGTGGAATGTTTGTGAGAGTACAATTACTTTGATGATTTTTTATGTTTTTAACTACCATTTTTGTTTGCAACCTTTTTGAAACCATAACTGTAAGCAAGGAGAACTAACACCAACTCTTCACTACTTTCTTCCTATGCATTGCCAGCTTTAACAGCTGAACAGTTGATGAGGATACCTGTCGGGAGCAGGAGAAAGTACCACGATGATGTGACAGTCGTTGTTATCATCCTCGGGAACGCGCGAAGGACGGCGAGCGCATCAACACAGATATGATGAAAGCCTGCAGATCTCGAGAAGAAGCTACCAGCTGGTAAAATTTTGTGGGTGTTAGGATCAGAACCCTTTTCAGGGTTCTGGTGTGGTAGTGAATAATAAACATAATAATGTGTGTATATCCTTCTGAAAATTTCGGGAGCGAACATATGTTTTGTCGAGCCAAAAGGTTCACTCGCTGAGACCTGTTTGGCTTAATTTTGTACGCGGCTCTTATTTGTCCTTGTGACTTCATGAGCAGAATGGGGATACCCTTCAGCTCACATTACCTAGCATGTGGTGTCGTTATATTTCACTGATCTGACGATCACATGGAAACCTGTAGAGGACTCATGAGAAGTGTCAGTCTAGTGTGTTGGTCCCCTGGCTGAGTTTGCAGGATACATTTGCGTAGTGAAAGCTCAAGAAGATATTATGTGGTGGGAGACGAGTCCTGGTCACATCAAACCCTCCACATCTCTAGTAAATTTGGTGCTCTCTTGCCCACAATTCCATGTCGCTGCGAAACCTGGAACACACCGTTGTCTTTCCCCCACCTGCCAACGCACGCCACGAGTTCCTGATGAGTTTCTTCTGTCATTCGACGCATCAGTCCTGACAGCGACATCCTGATTAAGCCACCATTCGCAAGAACAGACAAGCAAATGCCGTAGCAGCGAGACCTCTGCACGATTATTGCTTTCCCCGTAAGCAGAGCCTTGCACGGCTATTGCTTGCACGGTTTTGGAGCCTAGTTAGGACATATCTGGCATGTCCTTGCGCCAATTTAGTAGTAGTACTACTAGTATTTTTGTACTACCGGGCGTTGTGGACTTCACGCTTGGCACAGACCAATGCCAGCTGCATGATGTGCCCAGTAAAGATTGTTAAAATCAGGCGAAAGCGACCGGCTTGACACCGTCCTGGTACTAGTAGTAGTATAACATTGTGCCCCCTCCCTCTCTGTTTCTGCTTGTGCTGGTGATCTTGGTAGTAGTAGTAGTCTAAGTGATGTGCCCTTCATCTTAGTAGCATAGCATGCGACGAGTCTAGAGTATAGTTGATTGTTGTGGAGTGAGCGAGGAGAAGATGGACGTGTTCATCCACGAGGACTACGTGAACAAGCGCAACGAGGTGAGGCGGGAGCAGAGGAAGAAGATTCAGATGCAGGAGCTGCAGCTGCGGCCGGCGTCGGGCAATCCTGGCGCTTCTCGGTCGGCGTCGGCGTCAGCGTCGGCACGGCGGGAGGAGAGCCCCAGAGTGCCGAGCCAGTGCACGACGCCCACCGGCATGTCGCCGTCCACCCTCAGGTCCCCCACGGCAAGCCCAGCGGAGGGAGCCGTTTCTTCTGATCACCGCCGCCTCTTCGACTGCCTCAAGCCGTACTAGGCAACCGAGGTTATGCGACAGTCTGAATAAACATGGGGTTTTGATGGTGGTGATTCGGTCCTTTCGTTGCAACTTGCAGCTCATCTTTTGCGTTCGTGTCAGCCATTCGCCGTGTACTACCTCACCTCACCTGTATCTGGCTCAAATGGATGCCAGCACAAGCTGTAGCTCTCGTGCTGTTCGGCATCTGCTGTACTTGATGTAGCAAAACCTTAATTTTACCCCATGTATGCATGGACTGTTACAAGATAGATAAACCCTAGTGAAGTACTATGAGTGTTGCCAGCCATGAACAACTTCTCACTGGAACTTGTTACTAGTGCATTTAATAAACACTCTAAGCACTGCACTGCAGCATTGAGTTTGGCCGTAAGCTAATCCACTAGTATTATGAGAGATTTGCGAGGACAGGAACATCCCTCATAACTACATAACGCACTTCCAGCTAGATACTAGGAAAATCTTTACACTCTGGCATTGGTCGCGGCCTCCTTGATTTGCTCGATTGTGAAGACGCCGAAGAAGGTGTCATCTATGACGGCGTTGATCACTGCATAGGCAACATCGTCCACGCTCACCGGCGGCGCAAGGACCAGGTCTGAACCAGGCAATGCGCTCAGTGGTCTGGTGAAATTTTCCACTGACGAAAGCAGCTTCTCTAATGGTTGTCCTACAAAGTCGAGCGGTATCTCAAAGCCGTCCACTTTCCTTTTACCATAAATAAAGCCTGGCCTCAATACAACACCTGAAGGAGAAAAGGTAGATTGGATATGTGGCAAGAATACATGAAAAAAAGGAAAGTAGCAGAACATCTCGGTTTAAATGATACCGAGCACTATTGCTAACCTGTGGAAGGGTATTTGGAGAGGACTTCAGATTCAGCCTTTCTCTTGCCAGTGAAATAGCCCGAGGTAAGAAGAAACGATGGAAGATTGTAATCATGCACAGATATCAAAATGAATTTTGGGATTCCTGTAGAAGAATATAGCAAGCTGCTTATGTTACGCTCTTCATTATTTTTTTCAAACAACAAGGAAGCGTAAGCTAAGTGCTATGCAACATGGTTTCAGAAAGGATAAGTCTTGGCCGATTAAAGTTCTCAATCTTTCATTGCGAAGGTTTAACCAGGATATCAAGTTCCCTAACACAATATAACCTAAATTTAATTTTCAAAGTTGTTTTCCCCTATTGTTTAAGTTTCAGTGATTAGAAAGTATGCATTTTAGTTTTCAATAATTATAAACTGTTAGAAATATTTCAGTGATTAAAAGTAAATTTAGGAGATATGTAATGAACAAGGAGGTTGGGTACAGTTTTTCAGAAAGGGTAACTCAAGATGTTTCAATGTGCCTGCTTGACACAACTAGTTAAAACATGGAATAATCTTAATCTCCTACCACACCCACAAAAAAGTCCAAAGATACATAGAAACCAGCATATCACTGTCATCAGTCATCACAGAGTACTCACCAAATTCTTTCGCGGCGTCTACTGCAATAGCATTTGCTTCACCATTTATCCTTTTCATCTGTTCTTCGTTACCAAAACCTCCAAGGGTAGACACAACAGCAGTAGCCCCTACTAAGATGTCCTCCCATCTTGCATAGAAAACATCTCCTGCATACAGTAAGATGCTTATCTGAATAAGAGAGTACCAAAACAAGTAAATATATATACCAGATACTCTTGGAAATCCAATATAAACATGTCGCTCCATGACAGATAAAAGGTGGTAAAGGGGGCGTAATGTTAAAGCAATACTTTTCAAGAAAACACATTTTTAACGAGCCAGGGGAGCAATGCCAAAATAAAGAATGATCTTACGTACATAGGTTTAAGAAATATTCTGCAATAAATAGTACATGTACGTCTCAGAACACAAAAGCAAAACAATAGAAATTACTTTAAAGGATTCATCATCCAACAATTCTAATATATCCAAAAATGACACATAAAAGAATTACATGCAATATATATGTAACATCTGTGTGTTGAGAGCACTAACAACAATACATAATGTACTTATTACTGTTCTCTACAACTCCAGATGAAAATCTAGATAAGGCCATTCAATAGCATTTGTATTCTCCAGTAAGTATTTCATGAAGATTTTATATGCAGGTCAAACCATCATAACACCAAATTATACCAGTTTAAATCAAGAGTGAACTCTATGATGTACGGGCTAGAGGACATTAACTAATATAAGGAGCAGCCCACCCAAGAAAAATAGCTAACATGATCAAGCCAGATCTATTTGCAAAGGGGAAGGGTAGGATTTTGGTCCTCGGTATCGGCTTAGAAGTATCTGATGCAATGATTTCTCAGCAAGGATATGAGAAGAGGTATGGGCATGGCCACTGACAAGGGCCATAATCCAATTGGTTGAAAATGTCATCAGTGATGCGATTCTCTCTGCACAGTACAAACCTGGTGACACTATTATGATGGACGTTGATGACAAGGGCAAACCTTGCTTGAGTTGGATGGACGATCAGACTGTTCAATTATCCGATCCCACGACAACACTTTGAAAGCTCAAGCACCCAATGTATAGTAGAGCTTATTACCATGTTCTTAGCCATCGATAAGCTTCTTGATTCTTTTATGCATAGGGTCCACAGGTCATGTACATAGTCTCCAGGTGCGGGAGTTTCTCACTAAATATAACGTAAATTATAGTCTTACAACAACAGTACATAATATTACATTTCTAACATGTATGTACATTTTTTGTCAGATTCTGGAATATACACATTGTGAAACTGTTAGGCTTCAATAGTTCATTCAACTTGAGAAAAACTGGTGCCAACGGGCAGTGTCAATCACTTCAACTTGAATTTGTCAAGTCAGGTTCTGTGCAGAACCAGATCAATAAAAGAAACTAAGCACTTGAACCAGAAATATAAGCAATCATTCTAAACATTGTAATGTGATACAGTTTGACAAACCTCTGACTCTCTTTGTATTCTGTCAAGTATTTCCATATTTAATAGATACTATACGATTAGTACTTTATTGTTTTTTAAACATCAAAGCTGGAATAGCTCAGTTGGCCAGAGCGTGTGGCTGTTAACCACAAGGTCGGAGGTTCAAGCCCTCCTTCTAGCGGAATTATTTATTTTTCACTTTTTGTCGCCCAATCGGGTCCCTCTTGTCAAATTATGAACTCTGAACTAAACTTTGACTCCGTGTAAATTGTTAATACACTATACAAGACGCAAATCCTCCAAAAATTGAATTACACGCGCTAGCATATCAGAATTTGTATTCACATGTAAGTTTTCTCGTTGCCCCATGAACTTTTTCTCATTTTTCATGATTACTTTGGGTTGGCACCATGCGTTCCTGTTAAGCATGTTCAATACTTCACTGACTGGAATGCTAGAGATTTAGATATATATAAACTTAAAAATATTTCCCTCCTTTATTATTCCAAAAGATCCTGATGCTGTAACTATTCAAAAGTTCAGGCCTATCGCTCTAACTCATTGCACCTTTAAACATGTTCCCTAAGCCTGCTACTAATAGACTAGGTTTGGTTTCTGAGGAGTTGATTTCTCCAAATAAAACTGCATTTACTAGAGTTAGGTGCATCCTAGAGAGTGTTGCAGCTGCACATGAAATTATTCATGATATAGCTCCAGTGACCAAGCTGGCTTTATCCCTAAATTGGATTATGAAAAGGCTTATGATAGAGTGGATAGAGAATTTCTTATTAAAATGATGTATGGAGAGGCTTTAATCCTAAGTGGATGGAAATTATTAAATCCCTATTGGACAAAGGTTCAGTTGGAGGTAGAATTAATGATATTAACAGTGTTTCTTTTAGACTGTAGGACCAGGCTCGGGCCGGGTCATTGGGCGACACAGAGATCCTATTTCTCCTCTTCTCTTTAGTTTAATGCTGATGAGTTCACTAGGATGTTGATGAAAGCTACTAGACAGGTGGCTTGCTGCATGGATTTTGTCCTACTGCTACTAGGATCATCAACATGCGATATGGTGATGATACCCTCAATTTCTTACAAAAGTATTTATCTTCTATTATGAATATTAAATGGATTCTTTTCTAATTTGAACAAATATCTGGTATGACAATTAGTTTCCACAACTGATATATGGTTCCAAATAATATTGATTCTGATGATGCTCAAATTTATGCTAAATCTTTGAATTGTAGATTAGGGCAATTCCCTTTGAAACACCTTCGGGTTCCTCTGCATTATAGCATGCACCGAAGGAAGATTTGCAACCAATTAGTGATAAAATAGTTAAGAGGGTTGCTAGTTGAAGAGGGAAACTACTGTCTCATGCAGAAAGACGTGTCCTTATTCGTAGCTGTCTAGCCAATATTCCCACCGACCTGCGGACTGTAATTAAATTCCCTAAGTGGGATGTTTCTATTATTAATTCTCAGATGCCACATTGCCTATGGATGACTATGAGGGCCATCATGAGTACCATCTAGCTAGTTGGGATTTGGTGTCTCAGAAAAAATAGTTTGGGGACTTACGTATTCCCAATTCTGCTGACATGAACTCATGTTTACTCACATAAAAAAATCATGTTTACTGGCTTCCTGGATTAAAAGATATCACTTAAATGAAAATAACTTAGGAAGCAAACCATTGACTACAAGTACAGGACCAGTAACCCTAAGTTGTTTTCTTGCTCTACAACTAGTGTTTCCCCTTTTTTGGAAAGGTGTGTTATGGGCCACGAATGTTACCAAAATGGGTTGCCGCCGTGCCGGCTAAAAGTAGGCAATGGTAAAAAGGTTAGATTTTTGGGAGGATCATTGGTTTAGCCCTTCTAGCTTAGCTATATATGTTATCATAAGTGAACATAATGTCGACATTGCCGACGTATGGGATGGGGAGCAGCTCAACCTTTAGAAAAGGTCTTGATCAGGAGCTTATGCTTCAATGGTTTGAGATTTTACAAACTGCACAATCCCTTCATCTTAGTTAAGAGGAAGATGCAATTTTGTGGAAGTCTAAGTGCATTTACAGTGTTAGCTACTTGTATGCAACTGTTAATTTTCGTAACTCAGCAAGTCAGCATACCTGCTAGCCAAGTAACTTCATCAGCCCAGGGGTCGGAGTAAGATGGTCTTCCTGACCTGTCATCAACATACATGCAATGAAGCAGAACGTCCAAATGAGGACAGGGTGGAGATTTGGTTTTCAGAAATAATGCATGATTAATTGCCATTCACCATAGATGATAGATCACAATCTTTTATTTTAATTCACCTAACCCCTTATGCCTTAATGCTTCTAATCATCCCCTCAATAATATATGTACTCTCTTCAATATCTACCTGGCACAAATTAGAAGAATCAAGGTTTTGCTGAGCTGTAAGGATTCAGATGCATGTGAGTCTTGGATTTGGTCTCTAGAAAAGAAACTTGCTAGATTGATGACATGCAAAGACCTTTACAAAGTTAACATTGTGAGGATGAGTTGGTGAATCCAATTTAGTAAAGCAAGCGTTTGACTGAAGAAATGGGAAATCTAAACTAAAATATTTTAAAGACAAATAAGAAGAATGACGACAACTAGTCATAAAATGTACATGGCTTTATATGGAAACGGTATATATACATACGTTCATACAGACAGTGAGGGCAAAGATGTACCTGCTCAGGCTCACAACCTCGATGCCTTTTGCCACAGCAGCTCTGCAAATAGCAGACCCAACAAATCCACTTCCTCCCAATACAACAATCTGCAAGCATTGGGAAATAGATTCAGCAAAACCGGTCCTACCGATGGAAAAGGAGCAACTGCTTAACAAAGCCGAACCATGTAGAGCATCAACCGCTCAATTACATGCCTTCTCTGTTTTCACGTCGGCGACGACATCGATTGGCGCAGAGTAGTCCTCGCTAACACGGGGGGCGGCAAATCTGCACTTGGTCCGCAGCCTGCGCAATCAAGAGAAACCGTGTCACTGCCGCAAATGCTAGCACGAAATCATTTTTTGCAGTAGTCATTGGAGGTCAATCAAGGAGACCATACACCAGGCGAGAGGGGGGAGGGAGAGGGAGACGGGGAGAGAGAAACCTGGAGAAGTGGGAGACGGCGGGAGACGTGCGGAGCGTCGCTGCCGCTGCTGATGCTGACGCGGCCGCGCACCGGCGAGGCGGAACAGACGGACTCGTCGGCGCCGGCGGCCGGACGAGCAGTGCCGAGGGGGACATGCGGGACCCGGGCGCGCTCTCGTTTCGCCTCTACTCTTGCCCGCGTCGGCGAAGGGAGCGGCGGGGCGGGGAGTGGGCGTGGGATGTGTGTCTCCTTCCGTTTCCTGTGGCTCGCTTCGCTCGTTCTCCTGTGGTTCGGGCCTGGTGTGGCGCGGGGAGCAGTGACACGGCCGCGGACCCGCGGTCGACATGAACAACGGTTCTCAGTTTAGAGTTAAATTCATCAATAGTCACTGAACTTGTCAAACAAAATCAGTTCGATCATTGTACATCAAAAATACTATTCTACGGTCACTAAATACGAGTTAGAGGATCATCTCTAGTCACCGGGGCTGGTACAACGTCGTATCTGTTGACTTGGCACTACATTGACCCCATCTGACAGGCACTAACCATTCACATGGGTTATTTTTGAATAAAACAAAACAACAGGGCTAAATTAAATAAACGTCAAACAGATAAGGTTCCCTCCCGTCCTACCAGCTCGCCGGCGAGTTCCTGGCCGGCGCTGTCGCACATCAGGTCTGGCCGAGGCGGTCATTCCCCAACCTCTCCTCTATTGTTTCTCTCGCGCGCCTTCTGGACGTCCTCCTCACCGTCTTCCACAAGGATTCCTCCGGCCACCGCCTATTGGACGTCATCCCCACCGCTGCCCACCACGATTCCTCCGGCATCCGCCTGCTGGACGACCTCTCCAGCCGAGCAGAGCTGCGAGAGGGTTGTCTTCTGGGGATGTTGTGGGCCTGTAGTCATGGAGGAAAGGGAGAGCTCGGACGCCTGCGCGGCGGCCACACCCTCATGTTCGTGCGTGGCGGCGACCTTCTGCACTAGCGGCGGCCTGGCTCTCTGTGCCTGCGGCGTCGCATGTCCCTATTCATGTGTTTGTGCTTGTTCCTGTGGGTCACCGACGTGAGGCGGAGGTGGACCAAGATGACGACAGCTCTATTTTCCTCCTCTCCTCCGGCGTGGTGCTCGTCGCCTCCGCCGCCGGCGCCTTCGTCGTGGACGAATCGGTGGAGCTAGCGCGCTGGGCCATCGCCGGGACAAAGCGGGCCGGAGAGGAGGGTGGTGCCTCCACGAAAGGGCCCGGAGGAGCACGCAACCAGATTGATCGACCTAGTGGCGCTGGCCACCGCCGTGCTCCGGCGACGTGACTGCGACGCCATCAGCCTGCCCCGGTTCTGCACGGAGCAGACGACGTGGTGATTTGTTTTTCTTGTTTGTTCTATTATTATTATTATGTGGGGAATTGAGGAGGACCTTTGTGTGATTGGAAGTTAAGACTTGTGGGCGTTTTTGCTAAATAAAACATAATCAAAGGTCTGACAGTGGGTCATGTTGCTTGCCACGTTAGCAAATACGACGTTCTACTAGCACCAGTGACCGGAGATGAACCTCTGGGTCATATTCGGTGACCGTAAAATTGTATTTCTGAAGTACAGTGACTGAACTGATTTTGCTCGACGAATTCAATGACTAGCGGCGGATTTAACTCCTCAGTTTATTTCCTATTTTGACGAAGGGGAATGGCTACAACGTCACCAGCTAAAATACAATGTCCTGTTAAAAAAACTAAAATACAAAGTAAAAAATATCCCCTCTTTAAAAATATATAAGATGTTTTAGCATTTTTCTGAACCACATGTATCTAAATATTTTTTAATAGGTAGATTCACTTTTGCTCAGAATCTACGCACTAAAAAACTTCTAAATATACGTGTTAGAAAAATACTAAAACATCTTATATTTTAAAATGAATGGAGGAATGGTGAGTGATCAACTGCGAGCAGCAACCACCGGTCATCCCTCAATTCAAGAATGGTTATCCAATACCGTTTGGGAATTAACACACTTAAACGTAATATAAAAATACGCAGTGGAATAAAATAAAACTTCAGCATCACTTATGTAATAAATCCACGGGTCGTTGCTCAATCACGAAAGAAAAAGTATGCACCAAACATATATAGAGAAATAAATTTTGTCCCAACTGAGAACAAATCTTGGGTGCTCTCACACACCTGTAGCTGAAAACTACATGTAAGTACGATAAATCATATCTCCTCTCAGCACAACATAAAGATGCAACAACAAGCAAATCAATGCACAGGGACATTAATCCTTTTTTCGAGTAAAACCTCTTAACATGAGAAAAAACACGGGACGAAGCCATCCAAATCTGCTTCCACTATTATCAAATGGGGTAGAACTTGTTCTTCTCTAGAGAGCACTAGAGGATCATATACATCAAGATACACACATGAATCTTGGATGCCAATAACAAGATTTAGGGCACAAGAGCTAGGAATTGAAACAATCTTACCAAAAATGGTGGAACCAAAGCTTTAAGGAGACAAGGTAGTGGATCTGGGCATCACGACCTTGTGGACAGAGCCACGTGCTTGATGTAGCTTCTTCCTTCAACTTCTTACTCTTCCCTTCTCTCTTGGTTTTCTTCTCCAATGAAGGCTATCCTAGATTTTTGTCACTTCACCTATTGGTGGCTGGATGGGAGTCTTATATTTTCCCTTCTCTCATGTGCAATGTATAAAATGACCCTCGACCATAACCCTAAAGGTTGATGGGCTCGTGCACCTATTTTGGGCCGCTTGGAAGGATATCCTCACAACCCACATGAGGAGGATAACCAACATTCTCCCTCATCAGACTCATGTGGGGGCACCTCCATGCCCGCTGCCTTATAACATACAAGAAGTTCTCACTTGGAATATCTTGGTCATCATATCCGAGTCATTCTTGTTGGTATGAATCTTCTGAAGTTTCAAAAACTTGGAACTCACAACATCTTGAATCCAATGATATCTCGCAGTGCTTGGTTTGAGAGTGGAAACTTGGATTCTTGGCAAGATGAATAGCGTTCTGACTATCGGAAAATAGATTGTAATTCTCTTTGCTTCATGCCCAACTCTTGCAAGAAGTTCTTCATCCACAACACTTCCTTGCAATCCTCAACCGTTGCTATGTACTCGTCATCTATGGTTGATAGTGAAATGCATGTCGGCAACCTTACTTGCCATGACACTGCTCCCTTGCATAAGTCATCAAGTATACATTTAGTAGACTTCCTAAAATCTACATTACTAGTATAATATGCATATGTATAGCCTTGCAATATAGGATCGATGCTTCCAAAGTATAAGCACGTCCTAGAAGTACCCTTTAGATACCTAAGAATCCACTTCACTTCATTCCAGTGAGCTTCACCTAGATTTGTCATGAACCGTCTAACAGCTCCAACTACATAGGAAATGTAAGACCGAGTGCACACCATCGCATACATCAAACTACCCATGGGAGATTGGTGCGGTACTTTACTCATTTCTCCTTTCTTCTTATTGCTGCTACGACATTGTTCTGAACTTAGTTTGTGATGGCCTGGAAATGGAGAGGTAACAGAAATTTTATCTTGCATATTGAACCTTTCAAGTACCTTCTCAACGTATCATTCCTGTGAGAGCCATAACAACTTCTTTGATCTAACACGGGAGATTTTTGTGCCAAGTATTTGCTTAATTGGTCCTAAATATTTCATGGAAATTATTTACTCAATACCTTTTTGAGGAGAGCAATCCTCTTTGTGCCATTTCCAACAATGAGCATGTCGCGACATATAGCAAAAAAATAATGAAGTCACCCTCGGAGTACCTCTTTATAAAGACACAATGATCAGGTTGTGCTTTATGGTAACCAAGCTTGGTCATAAATGACTCGAACTTCTTGTACCACTGCTAAGGAGCTTGTTTCAAACCATACAAGCTCTTCTTCAATCTACACACTTGGTGCTCCTTGCCTGCAACCACGGATCCTTCTAGCTACTACATGTATATTTCCTCCTCTAGGTCACCATGTAAGAATGTTGTCTTCACATCAAGTTGTTCAATTTCCAAGTCCATGGTGGCATCCATGTACAGCACAGCTCGGATCAAAGACATCTTGACCACCGGATTTGGCCTTGTACCTTGGATGTGATCTATGCTATTCAGTCTTCACTCTATACATCCACTTGTTCTTGAGCACTTTCTTGCCCTTTGGCAAAGACACAAACTCAAAGGTGTCGCTCTCATACAGGGATTCATCTCATCCTGCATGGCTTTCGACCATTCATTCTTGTTCTCATCAAACCGTGCATCATCATAGCATGAGGGCTCACCTGCATCAGTCATGAACACATATTGATGTGGTGGATACCATGTGGAAGGTACTGAATCTATTCCACTTCTCCTCAACTATTGCATTGGTTGTGGGGAATCAGGTGGACTAACATCACCTTGATTGCCATCATCATCTTCATCAAATGGTTGTTCATGGTCCTCACTTATACTGCCTTGTTCAGTTGCATCATCATTGTCTTAAGCATCATCATCTCCCCCATTATTGTCATGCACGAGAGGAGGGTTCACTAGACCCAAGTCAACCTGAGGTGTGGTGGCCTTCAGCTTCTCCGATTTCCAAATATCTTGTATTGTTTCATCTTTCAATGAAAACCACATCTCGTCTTCTACATGTCTTCTTAATTGATCCCACAATTTGTATCCAAATTCATCACCTGGAGTGATAAGATAGGTGCACTATTTTGTCTTAATATAAAGCTTGGATCTCTCGTCCCTCGGGACATGCACAAATGACTTGCACCCAAAGACCATCAGTTGCTTGTATGACACTTCCTTCACTAACAAAACTCTTCGGGGAATATCACCTGCAAGAGTAACTAAGGGGGACACGTTTAGTACATACATAGCATGACTCAAAGCTTCATCCCAAAAATAATTAGGTAACTTTGCATGATATAACATAGTTGTGACCCTCTTGGTAAGATTCATGTTCATTCTCTCTACAAGTCCATTGAGTTGGGATGTTTTTGGTGGAATCTTCTCAAGCCAGACTTTCTGCAATACCTCTCAAAGGGACCACGGTATTCACCACCATTATTTGATCTCACGCACTTCAATTTCCTGCTAGTTTCTCTCCCAACCTTGGCATGGAATTCCTTGAAAACATTTAGCACATGCCACATGTTTTCCAACACATATAGAAATATCTTTCTGGAATGGTCATTAATGAATGTCACAAATTATAATGCTCCACCGAGGGATTTTTTGGTCATGGAGAAAACATCAGTGTGCACAATGTTAAGAACATTCTTCATATGATGCAGTGGGCGCTACGAAATGCAACCTTATGTTGTTTTCCAGCAAAACTATGTTCACAAGGTTTTAAAGTTATAACTTTCAACTCAGGGAGGTAGTACATGCGATCAAAAGCTTGCATTCCCTTCTCACTCACATGGCCAAGATTATGCCAGAACTCAACTGAGGTGTCATTCTCAGGTACATTCAGCACATCATTGCATATCCTGGTTTTAGTCACATAGAGACAACCTTGCTTGTTCCTCAAGCCACGGTCAAAGATCCTTTGGTGAGTTTCCATTTTACATCACCAAAATAATTTCCATGGCGAATGTCATCGATCTTTCAAACTAACAACAAATTTAGTCGTTTATCGAGAACATGTCTCACATCATCGAGCACCAACCAGGAGCTTTTGTTTGTCTCAGTGCATATAGTGCCCTTGCCAACAATAGTCCACGAACAACTATTCCCCATCCTCACCTTGCCAGTAACGTCGCTGGTATAGGACATAAAATACTCCTTGTGTGATGTAATGTGGAAGGACACACCTGAATCCACAACCCAACTCACGGCATAATTACAGACATCACTATAACATTCTTCATCTTCAGTGACTAGGTAAAATTCACCTTGCTCACATTTTGCAGCCATGTCGACACCGTTCTCACCCTTTTGCTCGGTCTTCTTTTTGAATTTTCGTCTAAAAGATCTCTTTTGTATTTTGTGCAACCGATCTTCTTGTGACCTAGCTTGACAGAGTAAAAGCAAGTAACTCCTAATTTCTGTCTTGACTTTGATCTCCCCCTGGATTTTTGGTCTTTTCCATGTTGAGATTTTCCTTGGCCACATCCATAGTTATCATTCTTGTCATGGGATTCGGCCACATAAGCATCAGAAGAGGAGGCCTCATCTTTCTCCCGCTTTCTGGCTTCTTCATTTAGCATGTTATTCTTTACCATCTCGAATGTTAGCTTCGCATCTAGAGTTGAATTGCTAACTGAATAAGTGTGTTCCAATTGTTAGGTATGTAACTCAGTAGCAGCAATGCTTGCACCTCATCCTCAAAGTTGATATTCATGGTGTAGAGTCAATTTATATGGCATTGGAAGACATTCAAGTGTTTAGTCACATTGTTACCATCTCGGTACTCAAACTTGGAAAGGCTTTTGATCACCAAGGCCTTGTTCATAGTTGTCTTCCACTCATACATTGACTCCATCTTCTGGAACATCTCATACACATTTGTGTCGTGTGCA
Source organism: Avena atlantica (assembly GCA_910589765.1). NCBI lineage: Eukaryota > Viridiplantae > Streptophyta > Magnoliopsida > Poales > Poaceae > Avena > Avena atlantica. The sequence goes on along the minus strand of OU342734.1, from coordinate 356,801,303 downwards.
AGATGGTGAAATATGTTGTTGTTAATGTACAATAGAATGATATGTACTGCCTTTTGGTTCAGCACTCTGTATTTTCTTCCTTGACATCAGTTGTGAGTATCTTGTATTTCACAATTAGCTCATACAAATCCTTGCATTAAAGGATGTCTTCCATCATGTGCTTCCATAATGAGTAATTGGAAGAATCAAGTTTTAACATGCCACTTGTGGCGGCGCCTTATTCCAAAGCCATTACGATCTAGCAGCAACCTCTAAGCAAAACATGTACCTGATATCACATTGCTGGGGAATTAGCACACTCAAATGTGATATAAAAATACGGAGCAAAATAAGATGCAAACTTCAGCACCACTCATATACTAAATCCATGGATCGTTGATCAATCAGGGAAGGAAACATATGCATCAAACATATATAGACAAATAGATTTTTCCCAACTGAGGAAAAGTACTGGGTTCTCTCACACACACGTAGCTAAAAATTATAGGTAAGTAGGACAAATCATATCTGCTCTCAGCATAGCATAAAGGTGCAACAACAAGAAAATCAATGCACATGGACACCAATCCTTTTTACGTGTAAAACCTCTCAATTTAAGAGGAAAAACCACGGGACGAAGCCACCCAAATCTTCTTCCACTATTATCAAATGGGAATACAACTTGTTCTTCTTTAGAGAGCACTAGAGGATATCATACATCCATATACACACGGATCTTGGATGTCGATAACAAGATTTGGGACACAAGAGCTAGGGATTGGAACAATCTCACCAAATATGGTGGAACCACAACTTGAAGGAGACAAGGTAGTGGATCTGGGCATCACGACGTTGTGGGTAGAGCCCGGTGCTTGATGTAGCTTCTTCCTCTTTCCTTCTCTCTTGGTTTTATTATCCAATGGAGGCTATACTATATTTTCACCACTTCACCTAGTGGTGGCTGGATGGGAGGCTTATCCTTTCCCTTCCCTCATGTGCAATGTATAAAATGACCCTCGGCCATAACCCTAAAGATTGGTGGGCTCTTGCACCTATGTTTGGGCCGCTTGAAAGGTTTCATTAAGCCATATCCTCACAGCCCATGTGAGGAGGATACTCAACAGTAATGGTGTGAATACATTTGTCAAATACAACCAATTTAAGTTGGACACGGGAGTTTCGTACAACATCTCAAGACTGGGTACTAGAGAAAGTACCACCAAAATAAAATCACATGTATTGTTTCCCCCACTTGCTGGATGGCGTTTACGTGCACAATTATGACGTGGACACTCCATATAGACCGATAATAATGCACACGCAAGCAAGAATCCCACAGAAACCCATCACCATACATGTGTGCATATCACATTGAAAGGGCATTTCCTATCCTAAGTGGTTTTGATGTTTGATGATAATTACACACATGTCGGACTAATCGTTTGCTAAGTGTTTCTCAGGTTTTTATTTAGGCGAAGGCATTCGTTCCCTCATAAAGGACCATATCAATACATGGTTTTTCCTAGGTCTTTTGCTTGAGTCGTAGGAAAACCGTACTATTAAGAGGGGGTCCGCGTCAGAAGTTTGGGTGGAATCAACTCCGTTTTGCAACCCTATAAGCTTTCTCAATGGTTGAGGTTTTAAAGGTATAGCTCCCCTTGTTGCCATTGCTTGCTGGTCTGTGACAACCGGTAGTACCGGAAGTTTCTTCCGGTACTACTGCTTTCCACCGGTAGTACCGCTCGGCGGTACCGGGTGAGCTCGTGCGTGCTTGAGAGCATCATCTCCTCTCCTGGATCATGCAGTACCACCAATCCGGTACTACCGCCCAAACCGGTACTACCGCTCTGACCTTCCGGTACTAACGCTCTGCGGTAGCACCGCTTGTGCTAAGCAGTTGCTACCAGTGGAGCCAGTGGATCTGGCTCTTTGCCTGGCCACTTCCGGTACCACTTCTGGTACCTGACCGGTAGTACTGGTTCAATCCGGTACTACTGCTTGCGTACCGGTATTACCGCTTCGGTCGAGCTGCAACGGGCAGATTCTCCTCGAGGGTATAAATAGGCCTTTCTTCTCCAACTAGAAGCTTTCCTATTTCATCTCTCTCCACCATTGTTCTTGAGCTTTATTTTTACTAGATCTCCCCCAAAGTGCTCCAATCTCCTTGATACTTTGGGATTTGGTGGAGGAGGTCTAGATCTAGGGTTTCACCAAAGCAAAGTTGATTCCCCTTGTTTTCCTTTGTGGATCTTGTTACTCTTGTATTCTTTGAATCCTAGACGGAAGAGGTTGGTCTCGAAGCTCGGGCATTTGTTGTAATGCTTTGGGATCATGTTGGGAGACTCCAAGTGTTCTGGACATATACTCAACAAGTTTGTAAAGGTTCCGGTCACCACCTTGAAGGCCACCGCATAGTAGATCGCGTGCTTGCCTTGTGGCGGGTGCATGGGAGAATAGGGTGAGGACTTTTGTGGTGCTGGTGGTCTTAGTACCGCCCACCCCTCCAACAGAGACGTACTTCCCCTCAAAAGGAAGGAACTTTAGGAAACCATCTTCGTGTCAACTTTCGGTGACTTCTATCCTTTACTCCCTTATTGTTGCTTGCTTGTTTGTCATATAGGTTCTCACACCTAGTTGCATATCTATAGAACATAGTTTGTGTCAAGCCTTACAATTGAAAAGAGGTAAAAATTGAGTAGCGCCTATTCACCCCCTCCTCTAGTCGCTTATACCGATATTTCAATTGGTATCAAAGCATTGGCTCTTACTTTGGCTTAACCGCCTAAGAGAAGTATGAGCGATGAGCAGAAGGGGGATGAATCCCCTAATGACAACTCTCCCATCTCTAAGAAAGATCTTGCCGACTCCATTAGATCGGTTAGAGAAGATATGAAAGCCTTGCTTGAGTCATACTTAGGAAAAAAGAGTTATTGTTGTCGCCGATGCCCTTGATGGTGCATCAAGTGGTATCAAACTGGTGGTTGAGTCCCACAAGGATGATCCTGCCGGTGAAGGTGTCAATAAGGGAAAGGATAAACCTCATGGAAGTGTGCCCCCACCACCTAGCTATAATAATGCTCCCCTTCCCATGCCTCATATCATCCATCGTGGTCCTCCTCCTAAGCTTTATGAATCAAATTTCGCCAATTGGCAATACCTTATGCGTTATCACTTCAAAAGTTCAAGTGTTCATATTTGGAAGGTTGTGGAGTATGGATTCAACCCACGTGATCCTTACAACATGACGCCCACGGAAGAGATCAACTATCAACTCAACACCACCGCCTTGGCCATTCTCCAATGAGACCGCCAAGGAGGCTTGGAATTCCCTTGAGCGAGTCTACCTCGGCAACAAGAGCATCTAAAGCTCCAAGTTTGAAGAAATGCACTATGAAGCCGATGCCTTTGTTGGAAAGGAAGATGAGACTCCCGAAGATCTCTATCGATGGGTCACCGCTCTCTCTAGTAGGATGATTGACCATGGAAGCAAGGATGTTGATGACAAGTGGATCAAGCGCAAGTTCATGCAAGCTATCCCGCCCTTCCAAAGAGACTTCACCAACAATATTCGCTCAAGAGAAGACTTCTATGCCATGTCATCAAATGAAGTACTTAGTGAGTTTGTATCTCATGGAATCATCAACAAGACCTCCGATGATGCTCTTGACCGTGATCGGAGGATGGACTCTCCCACCCTTGCCCTGAAGGCCAAGGCCCAAGTCTATGAAGAAGAATATGATGGATTGGATGTGGTAGGAGGTGATGCCAAAGATGTAAAGTGTGCCTTGCATGAGCATGTAGCTCTAGCATCAAGGACGTTTTGTAGGAACCAAGGAAAGGGAAATGCTTCAAGACCTCTCCCAAGAGACTCAAGGCCCAAGTTAAGATCTTGCTACAATTGTCATGAAGCTATCCACTTTGTTGTTGAGTGCCCATATGAGAAGAGGGAAGATCATGGAGGAAGGCTCGTGTTGAAATCCAAGTACAAGCCTACCTCAAACAATAACTACATCAAGAAAGTCCCCAACAAGAAATTCGGAAACAAGAACTTCCCAAACAAGAAGGAACCACAAAAATATGTGTTGATGGTTCGTGAAGAATATGAAGAAACTACAAGGGATGAGAGTGATGATGAAGATGGAGAGATTATGGGAGTGGCCGCCATCGCCACAATTGCTACCGCTTCTGCTACCCCAACTGCACGCGTGCCTACTTCAACCTCTTCACCGACATCTCTCTTTGACTCTCCCAATGAGAACAAGTTCGTCACAAAGGCGACATGCCTCATGGCTAAAGCCTATGTGGTAACTCCTAAACCCTCAAATCACTCTCTTGATGCTCCTTCATGTGATGATGAGATAGGTCTCAAGATTAAGAAGGAAGTGGTTGAATCCACTAGCTTCTTAACCGACTTGGAAGGTGAGGTTAAGATGTGTGTTGAGTCCCTCATGAGTCAACTAGGTGAAGCACATTATATCATCGATGAAAGAGATGATACCATCTCGAAGATGTTTGGGCATGTAGGAATGTATAGTGGACACTTTGGAATAACTTGGTTTCTTTGGAGTTGGATGCATGAGTATAGCTTACTCAATACAAGTGGAGGCTAGCAAAAGACTGGAAGCAACCAACTAAGAGAGCAATAATGACCATAATCATGCAGAGCGACAAAACATTATCAACTAAATCATAAAGTGGTACCACAAGTCAAAAACTAAATGACCATAGAGGCTAAGGTTACTGGTTCATAGTTGAGCATCTGACAAGTCAACCCAAACAAAGCATCAAAGGAGAATACCACAATATTATGCTTTTGTATGCTAAAACAACGCATGATTCTTTCAAGGCACATTAAGCAATCTCAATTGTTTGGAACAAGTCATGCTACAGAAATAATCACTAAGAATAAGGTCAAAACAACATCTATCATGACATGGTAAAGTCTAATCCATAGTCAAAACAAGCTCCCTTTTGTACCACTTAAGCATGAAACTTTCTACTCTTTTCCAACCCCAATCAACTTATTTGAAACAACACAACGAAAATAGGGGTCTAACTACTTTATTCAATAAAACTAAGCAAACAAAAACAAAAACAAAACTAAGACTCTCCAAGAACAATGCAACAGTGCATGAAACAAACAAAAATGAAGTGTCTAGAAAGAGACCTGAGATTTTTATCGATGAAGAAGGGGATGCCTTGGGAATCCCCAAGCTTTGAAGCTTGTACCTCTTGAATATTTCTTGGGGTGACACGGGGTGGAATCCCCAAGCTTTATATTTTGTCCATTTTTCATCTTATCACATAATTATTCCCCTACACTTGAAAATTTCCTTCATACAAAACTTCACACAATCTTCATTAGCAACATTAGTGTATTCAAAATAATAAACCTTTGGGTTCTGCTTCAACACAAGTAAAACCCTAATTAAAACATAATCTACTATATCAATTCCTTTAAAAAGCTCAAGTGATCAAGAAGAACTCAAAAAGAAACCGATAAAGAGGCAAATGCAAATAATGACAGAAATCTGTCAAAACAGACCATCAGGTAAAAACAGATTTTTTTGAAGACTTTATGTTGCTCAAATAAAAAAGTTTTTAACTAACAAAAGTTAGATAACAACATGGGGAATTTACTCAGAAAATTACATCTCAATCTGACATATAGAGAAATTTCAAGAATTTTTATAGTGAAGCACAAAAATCTGTTTCGGGACAACAACTTCCCCAAATCTTACTTCTCTCTCATTAGAGGTTATTCTTAGCACAAAAATCAAACAAAAAGGATAAGGAGAGGTTATTATAAGCAATAACTTCCAATACTCAAGAAAACTATTGGGTTATCTCCCAAAAAATACTTTTCTTTAACGCCTTTAAGTTAGGCACAAGAAGCAAGAATCAAGTATTTTGAAATGAAGAAGCATTAACATCGAATTTTTCTTTAATAGGAGGAGCAAAAGGTAACTTATCTCTACTCATAGGGAAGTGTTCAATACCTTTATTGAATGGGAATTGATATTTAATTGTGCCTTCTTTCATATCAATGATGGCACCAACAGTTCTAAGAAAAGGTCTTCCCAAAGTAATAGGATAAGAAGCATTGCATTCAACATCCAAAACATAGAAATCAAAAGGGACATAGGCATTGTTAACCATAATAACAACATCATTAATACTCCTCATAAGTTTCATTTTAGCATTATCATCAAGTGGGACATCTAGATAGCAATCTTCCAAAGGTGGCAAATCAAGCATTTCATAAATCTTTCTAGGCATAATAGAGACACTAGAACCAAGGTCATAAAGCTTTGAGATCAAAATCATTCACTTGCATATTAATGATGGGTTCCCAACTATCTTCTACTTTCCTAGGAATAGAAGCTTTGTGTTTCAATTTCTCTTCCTTAATTTTAATGAGAGCATCTGTAATGTGTTTTGTGAAAGCCATATTCATTGCACTAGCATTAGGACTTCTAGCAAGCTTTTATAGGAACATAATCACTTCAGAAATATTGCAGCCATCAAGATCAAAATCAAACTTAGCATCATAGGTAGTAGACTTATTGTTTCCCATATTTCGAAAAAATTCAGCATTTTTATTGGGTTTAGGCTTTGTTGTAGAAGGAATGGGGACTTCTTGTGGTTTGCTAGCATCAACATGGGAGGTGGTAATAGTACAAATACTATTGTTTCTAGCAATTTCATCTTCTCTTTCCCACTTAGCATGCAATTTAGCTAACATTCTAACATTTTCATCAATTGTAACTTGTATAGCATGAGTAGCAGCAAAGGTACTTTCCAAGGTTTCAGTTTCAGCAACCATTTTATTAATCAAGGAGGATTGTGCTTCAGACAAACATGAAATATTTTTCTCAACATTCAAAAGATTTTCCTCCATAGTCTTATTGAAAGTAGTTTGTTTACTAATAAAGTCTTTAAGCATGACTTCAAGTTCAGAGGGAGCACTTCTATTATTGTTGTAGGAATTTCCATAAGTACTACCATTATTTGGAGGATATGGCCTATAATTATTATTACCAAAATTATTCCTATAGGCATTGTTGCTGAAATTGTTATTTCTAATGAAGTTCACATCAACTTTATCTTCTTGAGAAACCAAAGAGGCTAAAGGAACATTATTTGGATCAATATGAGATTTTCCATTAACAAACATAGACATGATAACATCATTTTTATCACTCAAGGAGGAGGTCTCTTCAACATAATTTACCTTCTTACCATGTGGAGCTCTCTCAGTGTGGCATTCAGAATAATTAACCATCATATTATCAAGGAGCTTTGTTGCAGCACCCAAAGTAATGGTCATAAAGGTACCTTCAGCAGCAGAATCCAACAGATTTCTTGAAGAGAAATTTAGCCCTACATAAAAAGTTTGGATAATCATCCAAGCAGTCAGTCCATGAGTGGGGCAATTCTTTACCAAAGATCTCATTATTTACCAAACTTGAGCAACATGTTCATTATCAAGTTGTTTAAATTTCATTATTTCACTTCTCATAGATATAATCTTAGCAGGAGGATAGCGTTTTACAATAAAAACATCTTTGCATTTAATCCAAGAATCAATACTATTTCTAGGCAAGGATAGCAACCATTCTTTAGCTTTTCCTCTTGTAGGGGTCTCAACCTAATAAGGTAGATTCCTCCTGTGTTTTATAATGCTAGTCCCTGGATCAATAGCTAGCATCCACAGTTAAGATGTAATATCAAGAAACAAAGGTCATAATATAACTTTATAACCAGGAATAACATAATTTTATTACATCTTACATAGCTCATTTGACTATTACATTACATTGCAGCAGAATAACTATAGTCATGGGGTCCTTCATCTTCAAAGTGCCACAGGCAGATGTTGGTTGTAGACTTTGTAATCCTAATCAATCAATCTTCACTAAAATCAATCAAACCTGCAACATACAAGTTACAGCCACAAAGGGTCAATACATTTGAATTGTATTGGCAAGTGATACTATGGTATTTATAGTGGAGTCTATTATCTATATGTATTTGGCTAAGTGGAGTTTGAGGCTTGCATTGCTCAAAATAGATTTTTCCTTAACATTTGAAAATACTAAGTTTTTGCTTTGACAAAATCATTTTTCTCAATCAAAGATTGAAGATCCTTTACAAGGCATCTCTCAATCAAAGATTGAAGATTTCAAACAACCCTTGTTCAAACCACAAGATTTTAACTTAGAAATTTGAATGATGAGATTCTTGATTGCTTCCATGCCTTGATGCTCAAATTGTCCTTTACCAGGGACATGGCTAAGTACTTAGGTTTTACATTCTGCAGAGGTGGTGCACTTTCCCCACAAGACTTGGTTTCCCAAGACAAAATCTTTTAGAAGCCTTCCCTTAGACCAAAATGGACGCGCTCCAACCTATAAAACACTACCACCCACTGTCCATATAGCTAAGTTCTTGCAACCTATATGATCATGGCAGAGCCCATATTGCCAAGTGGTTGCACTTGAAGCTTCTCAACATTTGACATCTCAAATCTCTTTGTTCCTGGGTGGCATACCACAAGTGAGATACACAAGGTTCACCAGTACCCTAGCCTTGTGTAACCACTCAACCAAACACCACCAAGCCATCCCATTCCACCCAGGTGATTCATTAACTTAGTTGTTTTATTAGACAAAATCACAAGTCCTCAGACTTAGAATATTTTTCCCATAGTGTGAATATATAGTCCACCCATGTTTTCTATTAGCTAGGCTAAGCTTGATAGTAGTAGGAATCTTTAACTTAGGAAAATCCTACTAAGGATTCATCTACTAGGTTTTACTATAGCAAGGTCTATACTTAGCAAAATCCATGCAAGTTTACTTAGCAAAATCACTAATGCATAGAGAAAGTAATGGGACAGAGAGTATGAAGCATCACTTGCCTTTTTGGTAGAGTATGGGTTCACTCCTTGTCCTTGCAACAATTACACTCTTCAAGTCACTACAAATTAATCAAGCAAGGCACAAATTCAATCTACCAATCAAGCAAAATAACACACATAAAATGACAAAGTCAAAGAAATGCATGTAAGCATGCCAAGTTTTGTTTTGTTTGAAAAAGAGGTTCTTAATGGTTCATAAGCATTTGAAAGCACCTAATGGTCATTTTGTAAGGTGGCAATGTCATTTGCAAAAGGTTTCACTTTTAAAAACCATTTTCAAAACAAAGTATCATTTCATGTGGTGGAAAACATTTTTATCAAAGCAAAACTTTATGTTTTTCACCAATTGAGTTGCTATTGCAAAACTTGGTGTTTTGGGTCAGTAGGTTTGGTCTAAAGCATTTTCCCAAAGTTTTCTTTACAAAAACATTTTTATAATAAACTTAATAATTTTATTTGACTAGAAATTGGCTAAGTCAAATAATCCAACCTAAATTTTACCAAAATCATTTTTAACCCAAGGGTTGGTTCCTAGGGTCAGTAAGGTCACATCAAACCACTTTGCAAAAGTTTTAACCCTAAATTCAATTTTAAACAATTTTTATACTCTAAACAAGATCACAAAAGAATCTGCAAAAACAAGCTAACTAACAGATACTATTTGCTAAACCAAGGGCATGGTTGGCTAGGTCTTGTTCCACTGAATCCATTGATATAAAATTTGTAATTTTTGGATGTGTGGTTTGAAAGTTATAAAGGTTTGAAGTTTGCACATAATTCTGATTCAAAAATCTGTTTTAACTCAAACACTGGCCACGCGTCGCTATCTCACTGGCTGATACCGGTTCGGCCGGATCGGCATCGTGGTGCGTTGGATCAAGTCAAATCGCGCGGTCCAGAGAACGTACCTCTTCGCGACTAAGTGATCTAATCCTGCTCGTTCAAACTAGATCGAACGGCTCTCAGTGCTTTGCCAAAAGCTGGCGGCGCGACGACGGTGGCTAGCGGCGGAGCGGCCAGTCGATGACGGCGCCGGCGGTACAGGAAGCAAAGGAGGGTGGGGAGATGCTCACCGGAATCGCTAACGCTCGCTGATGCTCAACGTGGTACTGGTTGGTGAAGGGGCGCACGGGGCTGTCCTTGATTGCTCGTCGGAGACGAGCTGGGCTTCGGGCGGTTCAGGAGGTCGTCGAGGGCGAGGATAGGGGGCGTCCTAGGACAAACGGAAGATGCTGTGAGGTTCGCACGAGCCTGTAGATCATCATCGTGTCCACGAGGAAAGGAGGGGAGGTCAGGTTCTACCTGGGGACGTCGTCGGAGAAGAGGGAAGACGGCGGTGCTGCAGGCTGTCGATGTTGCCGACGCTGTAGGGTACCCGCGGATGAATGAATGGCACAGAAAGATGCGCCAGGGTGTGGTGAGCGTGCTCGTGTGCTCGGGGAGGCAGGAGGTGGTGTCGAGTCGCCGGAATCGGCTCTGGACTTCGTCAGAACAGAGGGTGCTCGGGGAGGAATTGGGGTGGCCTGGGGGCGTGCTTTGGGGAGAAGACAGAGGGGAATGAGAGAGGACGTGTTGGCGTTTAAAGGTGCTTGATCACTGCGAGGAATAAACGCGGCGTTATGTCGAATTAAGCCGGAGAATCAACGGCAGAACGAGGAGGAACGGGTCGCTGCGGTGAGGACGATGAACAGGAGAGGGTGGGGTCCGCTTGGCAGTGAAAGAAATGAAAGGGAGTTGGGTCCACCGATCAGCTTCTGTGTGGGTGCGGTTCTGAGTGTAAAGAAACGCTTCGGAGAGGGGAGCTGGGCTGGATTGGGCTGTGTTGGGCTAGTTGGGCCAGAGGGTGGGTTGTTCTATTTTTTTCTGTCTGAATTCTTTTTCCTTTTCTATTTCTATTTTTCTGTTTTGAATTTCATCCAATTATTCAAGCATTCAAATAATTCAAACAATTCAAACAATTGTAATGAGATTTTGGTTCTGTTTATCAACATAAACCAAATCTCAAAATAAAATAATATTTTTATTCATTTTTAGGATCTATTTAATAATTAAATAAAATAGCCCTTTAGTTATTTAATCAAATAGGGTTTGATTTAATTAATAAAATATCCATTTTAAATCCAAATATTTTCAAAACCAAATCAGTAGGTTTTATTTGGAAATATAGAATACTTGGAAACTTGTTTAAAATAAAATAACATTTTATTTTAGGGTCCAATAACAATTAAATGAATAGATTTTATTCATTTAATTCAATAGGATTTGTTTTATTAAAATCTTTATTTGAGAATAAAAATACTTGGAAAAACTTATTTAAAACAATTTAATAAGTTTGATGTTTTAATTAAAATGGTAAAACCTTTTATTTAAATAAAATTTGGATATTTAATTCCTTATTATTTTATTTTAAATAAGCCTTTGCTATTTTATTTAAAATAAAATGTTTTAATTCCCAAAGCTTGGCCAAGGTTTAATTTGGCTTTATAAAATATTCTTTATTTATAAACTTCTATTCCATTTGAAAATAATCTTTTCATTTAATTGTTTCAAAATAGTATTTCCAAATGTTTTTATTTTTTTCCTTTTATTAAATGTTTATCTTTTTAAATCCCTTTAGGTTTTATTTAATTCAAATGGGTTTGAAGTTCCAATTGAATTCAAAGTTTTCTTCTGGCTCTGAAAATCAAACAAAGTTTTATTTTATTCATTTATTTTCACATTACAAGATTTGGAACGAAAAAACTGGGTCGGACGAACCTACCTGTGTGTAAATTAGTAGATAGATAAATGGATATATAAGGTATGATCTCTGAATCTGGTCTCAGGGAAATGATTTGCTAGTTGATTTATAAAAACTAGACTATCTGATTGTTTTAGTAGTAAGATCAGTGCTTGTGAAACCTTCTTAGAATGGTACACAAGTGGATCTTGTTGCTGGCTTCACTTATGGTCATTACTAGAACTTGATAGATGCTTATTAATAAGTTGGAAAGCTTATTGTTTGATCATGCCTATGATGCTGGTCTGAGGCTCTAGAATTTAGGGTCCTAGTTGGTTAAGTGAATGAGTTTGTTTGTAACTTATAAGATCTAAGGGGCTACTCCTTCTAGGAGATGCACCCAGATCTTGTAAGATCAAATGATAGATTATAGAAGTTGCCTTTGATATCACCAATTTTGTGAAGCTGGTCTGAGAATTTGGTGTTTTTGATAGAGTTTGATTCTGATCTTTATATTTAAAACCTCTAGGATAGATTCACCCCACTTGGGTGATTATTGAGAGGTTGTTTTATGAAACAACACATGGTACTGTGTGGATAAGATGAATAAATCATGTGGTGGTTCATGGCACTCACCACAAAACTGATGATGGTAGTGGTTTGTTGTGATGTTGGGTTGCTGGTTGGATCATGTCCTTCACCTCCTGATGTTATTCTTGTTTCCCCTGATGCTTGTGCTTGGCCTTGATCAACTCTGCTCCTCCTAGCTCCTGTGAGCTTGGCCTTGCTGTCCACCTGATCCCCCCTCCTTATGTCACCATCAGGTGATGTGTGGTTTGATCTGGTGTGAGATTGTGTTGGCTGGTTTGTTTGGCTCTGGCTAAACTAGCTATTCTTATGTGGTGTGAGCAATGGAGAGATGCACTAGTGCTTCCCCACGGTTGTGCTTGGTCCTTTTACTAGCTTGGGCTGCTAAGGCTGTGTCGACAACACACCCATGCATTTAGATGACTGAGCTGCTTGTATGCCTACTGCATAGTTGTGGATATGCTCAGTGAGGTGTCCTGCCCTTTTACCTTGTTACCATTAACCTGCCTGGTGAAACTTGCCCCTTTTACTGATTGAGATCATTTGACTTGTGGCTGATTTGTTTATGAAAGATTTGATTCTTTCATATTTGTGAAACTTGCCCCTAAAAGATTTACTCAATGATGTAAAATTGAGAAGTGCAACTCACTGCTCTCTACTGTGAGTAAAAATTAATAACTTAACCTTTATTTTCCTTTTTGTTTGTTCTTTGTTTTATAGGTACAATATTTGAAGATTCAAGATTAGAATAGGTTTACTTTTAGATAGAATAGATCCTTTGTAATTTTTATTTTATTCATTGTAAGAAATGTGTAATGGTTTAATATTATATATATATATATATATATGTTACTCTTTTTTGTAATTTCACTTTTGTAAAGATTCTTTATTGTCTTAATGAGTTACTTTTTGTAACTTGTTTATGGAATAAAAATATGGAATAAATATTCATTTGCTTAATTGTATTTATTATTTAATTTATATTCTTATATATTATATCTTAAATAATATTACTAAATCATAATTCTAAGTTTTCAAATATTAACTCAATTTTCAAGTTTAAATTTAAATTCTCCCCAAAACACATTAATTCATAAAGGTCGTGTCAAAATTTATAACGATCACTCTCCAAAGCTATTCCCATACCTAGAGAGTGAAAGAAACTTTGATCACTTTAAGTTTTTATTTGGCAAAACAATTACCCACATTTTGCAGATGAATGCATGCATATGCACAAATTCCTAAATCTACCCTTCGTTTGTTCCTAAATGTTGGGATGTTACGGACTTCCCCTCTTAAATTAAACTTCGTCCCGAAGTTTGCTTAAATGTACCTGAATAGTTCTGGATAGGCTTTCCTTAATTCATCCTCTTTCTCCCATGTGGCTTCTCTCTTGGGATGATGTTCCCACTATACCTTGCAGTACTTGATTGCCCTATTTCTCAACCTTTTCCAGTTCTCTTCCAGAATTTTACAGGGTTTCTCAACATAAGTCAGGTCTGCTTGTAATTCTATCTCTTGATGTGTGATTGCATCATCAGGAACTTTAAGACATTTCCGGAGTTGTGACACATGGAAAACATTATGAACTTGAGCCAATCTTGATGGTAACTCTAAAGCATAAGCTATGGTCCTCTTCTGACTCAGTACTTTGAATGGTCCTATATATCTTGGACTCAGTTTTCATTTAACTCCGAACCTTTTAACTCCTTTCATTGGACTTTCTTTGAGATATACCATGTCTCCTACCTCAGGATGCCATGATCTTCGACTTTGATCAGCATAACTTTTCTGCCTACTTTGAGTTATTTACAATCTATCCTTGATTATATCAATGATATCTTGCCTTTCTTTGATAGCGCAAATTCTTTGCTACTTCCAGGTTCATACCAACATATTGGTGATCTACATTTCCTTCCATAGAGTACTTGATATGGAACTGCCTTCAAACTACTCTGCTAGCTGTTATTGTAGGAAAATTCTGCCAATGGTAAATGATCTTCCCACGAACCTCCAAAATGTAATGCACAATCCCTAAGCATGTCTTCCAGTATTTGATTTGTTCGTTCAGTTTGACCCCCAGTTTCTGGATGATAGGCTGTGCTAAACTCTAACCTTGAACCAAGTGCTTCATGTAATTGCTTCCAAAATGCCAAAGTAAACACTGATCCTCTATCAGTTACGATCTTCTTGGGCACTCCATGCTTACTTACTATCTCCTTAATGTAAACTTCTACTAACTTCTCGGCATTGTCCTTCTGATTTACTGGAATAAAATGTGCACTTTTAGTGAGTCTATCAACAATTACCCATATCATATCCTTCCGTTTAGGTGTCATGGGCAATCCTATGATGAAGTCCATACCAATTTCCTCCCATTTCCATTTGGAAATTTACAAAGGTTGCAATGGTCCCGCTGGACTTTTATGTTCAGCTTTAACCCTTTGACAAGTATGACATTCTGACACATATTTTGCAATATCTCTCGTCATGTTATTCCACCAGAATAATTCTTTCAAATCCATGTACATCTTAGTACTTTCTGGATGAATGGAATATGGTGTCTCATGTGCCTCTCGAAGTATTACTTCACGAATCTCAGGCACACCTGGAACACAAAGACGATCTTGGAACCATAAAGACTCATAATCTCCTAAGCAAAAAACTGATGCTTGTCCTTGAGATATCCTCCGAATTTCCTCAGCAATAAAAGGATCTTATGCTTGATCTTTAAAAATTTCGTGCTTAAGATCACTATTCTGTTCTGCAACTACTTGCATAGTAGCTAATCCTCCCAGAGTCTCTGTTCTTATGAATTGCAGCTCTAATCTTTCCAAATACATCTGTAACTCTTTTGGTAGATCCCTATTGCTAGGCTGAATATCTGCACTTTTATGACTTAAAGCATCTGCTACAACATTTTCTTTTCCAGTGGTATAGTTGATTGTTAAATCATAATCTTTGATTAGTTCTAACCAACGCTTCTGTCTCATCTTCAATTCCTTTTGAGTGAAGAAATATTTGAGACTTTTGTGGTCAGTGTATTACTCACATCTGGCTCCATAAAGAAAATGCCTCCATCCTTTCAGAGCAAAAACTACTGCTGCTAACTCCAAATAATGTGTTGGATAATTTATTTCATGTGGTTTCAGTTGTCTTGATCCATAAGCAATTACCTTCCGATCTTGCATTAACACACAACCCAAACCTTCTTTGGATCCATCACAATATACTATAAAATCTTTCCCTGTTTCAAGAACTGCTAAGATCGGAGCGGTAGTTAACCTGGTCTTTAACTCCTGAAAACTTGCTTCACACTTCTCATCCCAGATGAATGGTGTAGTTTTCCTTAACAATTTGGTCATTGGTCCAGCTATTTTGGAACAACCTTCAATGAATCTCCGATAATAACCAGCCATCCCCAAGAAACCTCTGATTTGTTTCACATTGGTTGGTGCAGTCCATTCTAATACTGATTGAACCTTGGATGGATTTATAGCAATTCCATCTTTACTGATCACATGACCGAGGAATTACACCTCATATAACCAGAATTCACACTTACTGAACTTAGTATAAAGCTTATGTTCTCTTAGGATCTACAATGCTATTCTCAAATGATCAGCATGCTCTGCCTTATCCTTGGAATATATCAGAATATCATCAATAAACACTATGAAAAACTTGTCCAAGTATGGCATGAATATTTTGTTCATCAAATTCATGAATATTGCTGGTGCATTGGTCACCCCAAATGGTACGACAAGATACTCATGATGTCCATACCTTGAGACAAATGCTGTCTTTGGAACATCTTCTGGTTTAATTTTATTTGATGGTATCCGGATCTTAAATCGATCTTAGAAAATACTCCAGCTCCTTTAACTTGATCAAACAGATCTTGGATTCTAGGTAAAGGATACTTATTTTTTATGGTAACATTACTGAGATTCCTATAGTCCCCACACATCCTTCTTCCTCTGTCTCTTTTATCCATAAAGATTACCGGTGTTCCCCATGGGGATACACTTTCTTGAATAAACCCTTTTCTGGCTAACTCATCAATTTGCTCTTTGAGTTCTTTTAATTCTTTTGGACCCATTTTGTATGGTGCTTGAGCTATTGGTGTTGTGCCCATAATTAGATCAATAGTGAACTATATCTCCCGATCTAGTGGAATTCCTGGTAGCTCTGCTGGAAAAACATATTGAAACTCATTTACTGTAGGAATATCTTTCAACTTGACCTCCTTCATTGAGTTCAACTGAAGATCCACCACGATATGACTGTGCTTATCTGCTTGGTAAACTATCCTTGCTCCACTTGGAGTTTTGATTGAGACAGTTTTATCATCACAATTAATCCGAGCCCCATGTTCATTCATCCAGTCCATACCCAGCACTACTGCAATTCCCTTCAAAGGAATCACATACAGGTCCGCAGAGTATGTACAACCACAGATCGAGATAACCTGATCTTGTTTAATGTGGCATACAACTACATTTCCCCCTGCCATCACTACGGTCATAGGGATTTCTAAGGTTGACCGTCTAATCCCGAATTTATCATAGAATTCTTCAGAAATGAATGAAGTAGTTGCACTAGTATCAAATAGAACTTTTCCGGTATTGGTAAGGATGTTGAGCGTACCTATTACGACATGCTCGGAGTTGTCCACCTCCTCCAAGGTTGCACAATTCAGCTTCCCTGTGGGTCTGTTTCTCTTGGCATTGTTGTTCTTGACATTATTTCCTCCTCGATTGAGCCGTCCATTACCTCCACTGGCTTGTCCTCCACCCTTGGTAGGCCAACCACTAGGTGGTTTGCTCGGACAGTCAGGCTTGATATGGCCCTTCTGTCCACAACCGTAACAGATAAGTACTGGCTTTTTGCATTCTCCCTGGAAATGCCCTGGAAGTCCACAATTGTTGCAGATAACATTCCTCCTGGGATTGGACTGATTTCCACCATTGCCCTTGTTATTGTTGTTGTAGGTTTTGTTCCTGGGCTTGAACTCCAGATTAGGTTTAGGTTTACTTGCCCGAATCTTCTTAGTTTCCTTCTTGGCTCTCTTCCTCCTATCCTCTTGGACATTCTTGTAGTCATCTTCAAAAGTGATGGCTGCATCCAGTAACTGCTGATATGTTTGTTTATTGGCCAGCCTCAACTGCATCCTCACAAATGGATTTAACCCTCGCAAGAAACGCTTCTTTCTCTTCTCTTCAGTGCTTAATTCATCCTCGGCATAACGAGACAGTTGGCCAAACTCCCGGATATACTTCATGACACTAGTATAACTTTGCTGAAGCTCCTCAAACTCTCTCCGCTTCAACTCCATAACACTCTCCGGAACATGATACTCACAGAACCTCTGTTTGAACTCTTCCCAAGTGTACTCTCTTCCTGGCTGTTGCATGGCTAACTGATTTTCCCACCATGATGTTGCATGTCCTGTCAGAAGATGAGTTGCATACCTCAACTTTTCATCATCATTACAACCTACAGTCTTTAGCTTTCTCTCTGTATCTTCTAGCCAATCTTCTGCATCCATTGGTTCAGGATGATGCAAAAGGTAACAGCCTTGCATTCTGGAAGTCAGAAAGACTCACTCCTCCACCTTCAGGTACTCTCTGGTTTCCAGCTCGTCCCAACAGCTCTTCCATGAACTTGTGTTGGTTTTCTTGCATCATTTGCATATACTGCATAAATTTCTGCTCCATTAACGGCCTCATTGGTGGTGGTGGTAAGGTTCCCTAATTTGCAACATCTGCATCTGACTTCTCCTTGGCCTCACGTTCCATGTGCTGCTGCTCAGATTCGTTTTCTACACCCGTGTCCATGACCCTCTAGTCTTGCAACATAAAGCGAATACTCATAATTACATCATGCACATGTCTTATGAGCTCAGCTTTACGCACAGAACTAGTCACACAATGGAAATCCAAATAAAATCCAAATATGCATTTCACATATTATACATTACAAGCCTCATAACAAAGTAAAAAGTCATCATACTTGTACCCTATAAATACCATAGTATAATAGGCATACTGCCTCACTTATTTATCTACATCACTCTCTCGGATTACAATACGCAATACCCAATATTTCCTAATAAGACGCCTGCTTCTAGTATCCACGACGCTCATCATACATGCCTGAAGTCCAATCGTGATGACGTAACGTCCGTCGCACAGTTTTTGGAACAAATGGCCTTCCAGAAGGAACATACTCAGTATCTGAAGTGTCAGGACTTGAGTCATTACTCAACCTGAGCGCATTGACTCCCTCCAGCTCAGCTGAAAAGTCTTCAGAAACATGCTCAACATTATCACCCACTTGCATCTCCTGAGCTTCATACCTTGAGTTGTCAACAGAATACACAGATTCTGATGTTCCCCAGGTGTTCTGTTGGGCAAGATAGTTAAACACCGGATAATGTATATTCCCTGGGTTTTGAGAAGATGTTGATGATTCAAACACTCTCTCTCCTTAGGATCTTCTTCTTCATCCTGATCATCTAAGAATATGTTATTTCTACTACTGTTACTAGGATTGTTTCTTGCACCCATCCAACTGGATTGTCCAACATTTCTGTCAGACCCATCTATGGACATCTGATTTCCTTGGGATCCTTCAAATGATCCCATCCTCCAACCATCAGAATTCTCGATAGGAAGTTCTGAATCAGAGCCTTCCTCTGAACCCTGTGGTACAACATACCTCATATCTAAAGTAGGATCATAGATAGGTTCAAGTCTGGGTGAATAAGGATATGGTGTAAAAGATTCTGGATCTATGGGTATATCCTTAAAGATTGGTTTTGTACTACTACTTGCTTCCTTCTCCAACTGGAATGCTAACTGCTTCCTTCTTTCCGGATCAGTTAGATCCTCTAACATGTTATTTTTAACTTCAACAATAACTTGACGTGTCTTATAAAAATACACAACAAGTGTTCGGTATCGATTCATAAACTTGGAAGCTAACTTAGGATGCTTCTTTACCAAAGTAAGATGATCCAGTACTGTCTCCTAGTCTATAGGATCATGAGGAATCACAGAAAATGTGCTCCCTTCTAACTCCTTGGCTTTATGCTCCCGGATATTAGCTATCGCCTCCACAACAGCAACATGATATGCTTCTAAATGACTCCTACCTTCACCTATAGGTAGATCGTGATATAATCCAAGCTCCTCTTGAAGTTGGATACTCACACGACACTTGGATAACATCCGACCATCATAATAGGTTATGGTATTCACCGGAATTCTAGTTGGACAACTAAAAATCTTTAAGAGTTGACGAAGCTGGTCCGTGAATGATCCTTGGTAGTCATCAAGAGTCTCCTCTTTCCTTACCAAAGTCTGTTTTGGAAACTTTGGTGCCATAACTCTGTATATCAAAAATATTTTTATTAGTAACCAATAATATATTGCATCATAATAAAGAATTATCGCACTAAAACATATAACGAAATATTCTCATTTGAATACCCATTATACTTTTTAGAGAACTCTTTATCGTTGCTATACACTCCTACAGGTAATACCCTTTACTAGGTTTCTAGCCTAAGGTCAAAGCAATTTTCTTTGATACCAACTACGGTGACCCAGCATACCACTGCATGTGTAGTACACTATAGTCGCTGACATGACATCCACAGAACACCGTTCCGTAAATATCATATCCCTCAGAGTGGTACAACAAAAACATTGCGGGTCCATATTACAAACATACACACATTATTATTACAATACCAAAGTTCAAGACTTGCAAAAGAATCAACTTACAAACCAAAATATAAAGTGCCTCAACGGAATTTAAAAGTAACAACTCCAACTAAGGATTGAGCTCAACAGCTTATTATATAACGTTCCTGCTGCTCGGCTCCGTTGGTTACTATTAACTAGGGCAACTAAGCTGACTCGTTGCCATCTACTCCATAGCATATCTCGTAATCCACTCCCTCAATGCCACCTGACAGGTCAGGCTCCTCGTAGAAGACATATTCTTGGCATTCTGCTGCATACATTGGAGTATCTTCGGAATCCTCAGAGTCTAAGCAAGGGATCAAAGGAAAGGGTGAGTAACAACGTTACCCAAAAAGTTCATTTTATGCAAGGTGGGAAGTTTGATGCTCTATCTACCACCTCAGACTATAAGTCCTTGGCACTATGTAGTTTTCGTAAATCTTTCTTCAAAGATTGATTTTATTGTAAAAACTATGCCCATCAGCCTTCACAGGTTTACCAGAACTTTCATGGAGTTCCTTTCCTCCTGCGTTTGTAGCTCCTTCCCGGAATAGGGAGTAACAAGTTAAAATTCTTACACTCTGCAGAGGTGAGTTACTTTACCCATGAGAGATCAACTCCTTGTTGCACAACCGGGCGTACTTTCCCGTCCACAATTCCATGATGTGGGGCCTAGTAGGTGATCCAAGCCAATCACTGCCCCCTTCACGACCTCGCATGCCTCCTTGGTGTACACCATGCCCACCCATTGAATTACGGCAATGGTTTGTACAGACCGTTAGATGCCAGAACTATCGTGGAACGATGAGGGTTCCCACCCATATGCTGCATATCCTCTACGAATTACTAATTAATATGCATGCTACGAGTGATAATAGCCACGACCTGCACATCCGGCTACATGCGAGAGGAAGAAGATACAACTGACTTCTCTGTCTGTAACACCCTCAGAATCGGCCCTAGGCAAGTTTCAGCGCCTCCCGCCAAACCCGCATAGAAACGATTCAAAGGTGCCCACCAGGCACTTGCGTGCGGGTGGAAAACGAAGCAATATCATTACACAATAGTCCTCGATGGAACCCACAAAACACATATATACAACAGCGACTCAAAGAGTCAAGAATACAGATTTACAGTACAAAGATCCAAATCACCTTGAAAACAATACATCGTCCGAATACGGACAAGATGCAAATTGAGCTAAGAGCCCTGAAGAATAACCAATGGCGTCCATAACCCTGCCCAGGCCAAGCCGGAAGGTTAACCTTGCTAACGACGTCGATCTCAAAACCTGCTAAAAACAAAAGGGGTGCCGACAAAGGGCAAAGGAAAAAGAGAGCGGTCAGTACTGAGGCCACTACACGGCGAGACTAGAATTCGGCGGTCCTCGCCTACATAGGTATGTTGGACTGAAGCAGCAGCGCGGCATGCACTAACAACCTATAGAGACTCGATACAACTAGCAGCTATCAGAGAGGGATAAGAAAGACCTATTCGGAACCAACCTGATACTACCACCAAACATACCCATCCTGGTATTTCCCCCTCGAGACCAAACGAGGAAGTCAACCAAGGAACTCACACCGTTGGCAGTTTTATTTATTCAGTTATCGTTGCAGCAATTACTAGTCAGGTATAGATAGTCATCCTGATATAATAAGCAGAGAGCACTTTTAGTTAACCATTCCGTTGTAGTTGCAACACTTACTAGTCAGATACAATTAGCATGAGATATCCCAAACCCAGCAGTTGTTGGTACTTTTATTTAGCCATTCCGTTGTAGTGAAGATGATTACTAGTCATATCGGATACAAGTCAAATTATAACAGTAAACTTTAGTTATAGTTGTCTATGATCGAGAACTGTGTTCCAAGTCGTCCATAACCGCGAACACGGCTTCTCGAAAAGATTTAACCCTGCAGGGGTGCACCAAAGTTTCCACACGCACCTACACCCTTGTTGTCAGATCAGGTAGGTACAAGATCACAAAACATACACCCAACGATATGTCGACGGGGTTTCGGACACGACTTTTCCCAGACCCAAAGCAAGCACGGGGGACCACCCCACTAAGCTACCCGTAATGAAGTCGGCCGGTCTCCGAGACGGACCCAGGGTTTGTGTCGACGGCTGTAAACGACTGGGAACCCGAAAGTGTGACTGGGCTTGTCGATACAGCGAAAACATATCACGAGGTTCCTAAATAGTACAGGCGCTCCACGCGCAATCGTAATTAAAGAAGTAAAGCATGGCATAAGTACAGGATAGTAATAAAGCCCCAAACTACTTTGTGGCCCCCGATACAGTACTTTGAAATCAGGTACTAAATCTATGGGGGTGCCCACACACCCCACCTGTGGTTAGCGCGCTCGATCTCGGAACAGGTGCCAAGAACTCGAGGTCCTATGGGACACCAGTGAGCGGTTAAAAACCAAATATTGTCTATTACCCACCGGTGCCTCTACATTTACCTACTTTCAATTTTAGTTATTATACAGTAATTAAAACCATGATCATCTCCAACATTAAACATACGGCAATACTCCAACAATTGTGGTACTTGACGACATGCAACAGCACTTGAGCAAGCGACTACGACACGCAAGTCCAACTATCTACCAAACAACAGGTAATAGGATGTGTCCAAGGCAATATAAGGCTGCAAGGGATACCCCGGGTACGAAAACTAGAGCATCGCAACACATATAGCAATAGATCAACAGGAGGAAATAAAAACTATAAAAGTAAAATAGGTAGAAAAGGGGGAGAATGCTCGCCTGAAAAACATTGCCGAAGGTTCACCAGGGATCAGGTCGACACTCGCATCAACTCATCGGCCTAGTCCGTGAAGAAGCAAAGCACTAAAAGAAACACCGGATGCACTATTTAAGACTACGGCAAAAGATCGGGCATGATGCATGTATGATGTATGGCATGGCAAGGATGCGATGCAATTAGGAAATATTAAGCAGAACTGGAGTCCCGACAATTAAATATATGGTTCTAGTTGTTTAGATACCCCGCAAATTAAATGTTGTCTTATCAAGGCAAAACATGACATCGGTTCGCTACACAAATTTACATGGGGCCAATATTAGACTAGATTTGCCCGCATATGGTCTGCATATTTAATTATGAGGTGAATCTATATAATGCCCCCAAACCCGCAACATGTATGCAAGTATGACAATTTAATATGCAACAAGTATATCATATTCATAAAAATAGGGTCTCAGATAAAGGGGTCACACATCGGGGTCGGAGATCTTGGGTTTGATGGGGTTCGGGTTTGGTCTCGAGCTTCGGACTACGGGCGGAGGCCTTCGGGTCCATGAGGTAGACCTCGGCATCTCGGCGTGGTTCTTGGGGTTTGTTCGCATGGATGTCGATCTTGAGATCACGTCGGTCTTGGCATGCGGTGAGGAACTTTCTAGCCGCGGGATCTCGACACCAAAGTGAAGATCTTGACGAAAACATATTGGTATAGAAGATCTTGACGTCCACTTGTGCTTGTCGAACCATCGGGGCATCGACACGGACACAAGCAACACTACAACATCACCAACATCCCCACACCAATGGATGCTACAGAGGACAAAAAGGACCAAAACGCCTGCGGGTTCACGGGAGACGCACGACTGCGCTGCGGGGTCGCGCTGACGGTGGGGAGGGCGCGAG
The DNA here is from genome assembly GCA_910589765.1 of Avena atlantica. Lineage (NCBI taxonomy): Eukaryota > Viridiplantae > Streptophyta > Magnoliopsida > Poales > Poaceae > Avena > Avena atlantica. Next base: position 356,777,662 of record OU342734.1, on the reverse strand, counting down.
CCAGGCCGGGGACGGGCGCGGCCAAGAGGGGACCGCTGGCAGAGGTGGTTGATGGCGATGCGACAGAGAGGCGACAGGGGCTCCACCGGGAGGCGAGCGAGGATGGTGGGTGGAAGACGCGCCGGACGTAGGATGTGCGAGGCCAGCGCCGTCCTGGCACGGCGGGGAGCTTACAGGGGAGACAAGGTCACGGCGGGGCAGGCTCTATAGGGCCGGGCGGAGAGAGAGGTCGAGGGTGGCGACTCGCGCCGGTGCAGTTGCTGGCCAGTCGAGGTGGAGGCTCAGCGGCAGGCGGACGCACGAGCCAGGGAGGAGAGGCGACAGGAGGTGGGGGACGGGGCAACACCGAGCGGAATCGCGAGCGGCAGGGGTGCCTCGACGCGGGTAGGGGAGCTGGCGGGCGGCCACAGCAGGGCGTCACCAGCGAGGAGGCGCGGATGGACGGCGACGGTGGCCTCCAGTGGGCGGCGGTGTCCTGGGTACGTGAGGCCGAGGCGGAGCGCCTGAGGCGCGCGGCAGAAGGCGGGGAAGCTCCGGAGACGGCGGTTGATCCTTCTGCAGGGAGGCGCGACGACGAGCATGGAGGCGCGTCCACGGCGCGGATCGAAGCAGGCGCTGCGGCGGGGTCCGCACGGTGACGGGGGAAGAGGCGACGACCGGCGACGGTCGCAGACCAAGGTGGCATCATGGAGGGAGGGTCCTAGTGGAAGCCAGAGAGGAAGGCGCGGCAGAGAGGGGGGTCGCGGGCGGCGCTGCTCGCGGAAGGCGCTGGTGGGGAAGATAGGGTGTTGAGGGACAGGTGAGGAATCACGGTGTCGGGGACGCGTCGGTGCGGAAGCGAGCGAGCGACAGGGGTGGTTGTCGGGGAGTGGGCCAGGGAGAGGAGCGGGGTGTGTCGCGCGTTTGTGTGGGTCGGTTCTGGTGACAGGAATGTGTGTGTTTGGTGTTGCGCGCGTGTGTTGGTGTGTGCGTGTAGAGCCAGGGGTGGCGGCGGGTGAGAGGTAGGGTGGGATTTGGGGTAGGTCTAGGGTTTGCAAGGTGGGGTGGTAGGTGGCTATCGGTTGGGCCTTTTGGGCCTGGCCGGTGGCTACCTCCCCAGGGTTTATAAAATAGGGTTTTTATATTATAATATATTTATTTTGTTTTGTTTAAATCAAAAGAGTTGCAACTATGTTGTAGACAAAATAAAATATTTGGATAGACCAGGTTTTGATTTGAATAAAGGGAGAGGGTATTTTAGAAAACAAAGAGAGAATTTTAGAGAAATAGTTTTTAGTTTAACAGATGCATGATGCCTGATGATGCACAAAGTAGGAACAACAAGCGATTTTCTAGTAGTGGTTTTACCCGGGGTGCTACACTGTCCCATTCCAAATCTCATGGTTAACGCGTAATATATGGCGCTAGAATCACTGATGTCATGTGTTGTTAAGTCCCTAATTGATCATCATTGTTGCAAATAGAAACCTAAGTTCTATTGCTCCATTATATCATCACTTAGGATGATATCTATAATTTATTTATTTGAGAAAATAATATTTTCTTTCTTAGAAACATAGATGATAACACAAAATTTGCAAATACTTTGATAAAGACTCCTCAAAGGACATAAGCAAGTGATGAACTTGCCTTGTGATTGCAAGGTACTGAAGTTGGATGCTTGCACTGGACCTTGAGCTTCTATGTCTACAAACGTGATTATTGCCCGGTAAGGACAACATTTAAAGAGGCAAAATGAATATGCATAGTAATGCAATGCATTATTTATCATTTATTTTCTTTGTGTATTTTACCCATCATTTTAGTTATAAGAATTCCTTTAAGAATAAAGGATTCTATTGTAAAGAATAATCTTTAATATTTATTGAATATCATATTCATAATTTATTTATTTATTTTAGAATTAAAATATAAATTTTTATATTTATTTATTTAATAACTCTTTTAAGAATTATCATTTAAATAAAAGAATTTCTTTTTATAACTCCAAACATTTATCTAGTATTTTTCTAAAATACTACAATATTAATATATAATAAAACTGTTTTTTATATATTTTTATCCTTTGTCTTTAATTTTATAAAATTCCATAAGGAATATATATATTATAAAATTCTTGACCAAAAATTATATCCGTAAAGTTTTATTTCTTAATTTAATTAAATAGGTTGGCTTATGATGAATTCAAAAATATTTTATTTATAATTTTTAGGTTTCTATTTTATTTTCTAGAATTTTATTTAAGTCTAGGGGTATTTTGGTCTTTTATTAATCATTAAAACTTCTTTTAAGTTTTGGGATGATTCTATTGGGCTTATTGGGATGATTGGGGCATTGGGCCAATTTGGCCCAAGTAACCTTGACCAAAAGGGCTCCCTGAAGGGTTCTGGCCCTATCAGCCCACTCACTATGTATCTCTCTTTCAACCCCTCCTCCTCTACTCCTCGACCCCGTGGTCGATGGCGCCGCCGCCGTGCGCTGCTCGCCGCCGTGGTCCTCCCTGGCCGCTGCCGTGATGTAGGGCGAGGTTGTCGACCAAGCTCGTCCATCTGGTCCAATTCGATTTTGTCATGGGGCCCTTCTGTGGCTAAGCTAGCCCCCTTCTCGAACCCTAGGGTTTAGGGTTGGTGCTGCTACCGCCGCCGATCCCCCCGTGGTGGTGTGCGCTGCTATGGCCGTCGTCGTGGCTGGTGCGGGTTGCAGCGCCCTCTGGGGTGCTCCCTGTTCCATCACGATCTCGTCGGCCCCTCCACTTCCTCTTCGTTTCTCCAGCGAGGACCTCCGGTGAGTTGTGCTCCTGTGAATTCTATTGCTTCTTGCTATGTTGAGTCCCACTGTGTGTATCTAGTGGCCAATCTCTATTTTGTGTTTGCACTGATACTAGGGTTCATCCCTGGTGCTTATGAGATGATGCTATGGTCTGATATTGATGCTCAGTGAAGATTGTGTTCTCTGTCCTTAGTGATTGTTGTCATCTTTAGATTATGTGATGCTGTGGTTGATCTGATGCTATGGCAATCTTATTCTAGTGGTTCATAGCTTTGTCTCTGATTTGGTGATGTTGTTAATTGATATGTTCGTCTTCTGTCAGTTATCTTGATACTGACAGATGATTCACTGCATTAGTGTCTATGGATTGCCTGTTTATCCACAGTCTGAATTTTATTCAATAGAGTTTGATGATTCTATGAAAACTAGCACAAAGCCCATGCGTTGCTATGACGCGCCATAATTTACACGTGGTAAATTTAAAAACAATTATATATAGTAAATAGGAAATATTCCTGTGTGTTACACCGGGTGATCTATATTTCCACTCATAGAGACGTAAAGAAAAGATCGCTTCGGTATAGACAGGCACTAATAGACTCTATAATTCACTATATATGTCGCCAGTGTAGATTTATTAGTTTCTTGTAACTACTAACTCGATACACCACAACAGTCCACTTACACTAAACATAATAAAGTATGCTCCCGATGGAGAAGAATCGAAAGCAATATATGTTACACCATTTTTCTTACATATTTTCAAGGAAGTGAGTTGAAACTGGGTGTTCTCTTCCTTCAAGACTAATCACAGGGCAATTTCCAAAGTGTCATGCAAACATGCCCGAGGGAGAGTTCCAATGAAGTTGGTAGAATGGCGAGATGACGGCGGACTCGACGACACCGAGAGTTCCTGCGAAGATCGGCAGGACGAAAGAGTGAGAACCAGGTTTCGATTCTAAAATATGTATCCTTTATCTTTAGGTGTTATACAGTATATTTGATCTTCACGAGTGTGATGTGGATTTGAAAAGCGGTTTTGTTCATATCCAGATTTTAATCCTTTTACTCCTTCTATTCTGCAATACATGTTCAGAGTTGTGGCTGCTCCTACGGTTCAGAGTTGCATACATTTCAGAGTTCTGGCTGCTCATATGGTTCAGTGTTGCACAGAACGAAATTCGCCCATTGCATCACCATACCCGTGCGCTCTCTCTGCCTGGAGTCCGCCCCAACTGTCGTTTTCTATCACTGCGCATCACGCCCTTTACCTGCTTGATATCCGGCGCCGAGAAAACACTGCAAGGTGGATTCCCCCAGCGACGCCCCCACCTCCTGCCTCCCCCAACCAAAAACGCTCGTCGCCCCAATCCTTGCTCCGACTAATTCCTTTCCCAACCTGAGACACTCGTTGCCCCTCCCCCTCAGGACAGCGGCGACCTGGGAGCCACGGCGGCAATGAACTAAGGCGGCAGCGGCCGGCGGACTCAGGCACGCAGGGTTTATTCGGGAATCGAGAGGCAGGGGATCCAGAGGGCAGGGAGACGGACCCGGATGGAGAACCATGTCGGCCTGCATCTGGCTCCTTGGGACGGTCACCTCGTCCAAGAACGCTTTCAGGCCCCTTTCCTGCTCTCCCTTGCACCGAAGGCGCATCCCGTCACTGCGGTATGTGCCCACCTCGGCCGCACTGGCAGCCACCAGGATGCGCGCGGCGCAGTCCAGAAGGGGTCCGGTGGTGGTGCGGGGCCTAAACCAGGATGACGATGAGATCTGGTCCAGGGCGGCGGCGGCGGTCGCTAGGATCGAGCAGGTGGGGCGGAGAAGGAGGTGCTCTCCAGCATGAGGGAAAAAAGATTGACCAACTTGGCGGTGGCAGGCACGTAATACTTTCAAAGAGTCAGGTGCAAAATCTTCTAACAAAAAATTGGAACGAAAAAACTGGGTCGGACGAACCTACCTGTGTGTAAATTAGTAGATAGATAAATGGATATATAAGGTATGATCTCTGAATCTGGTCTCAGGGAAATGATTTGCTAGTTGATTTATAAAAACTAGACTATCTGATTGTTTTAGTAGTAAGATCAGTGCTTGTGAAACCTTCTTAGAATGGTACACAAGTGGATCTTGTTGCTGGCTTCACTTATGGTCATTACTAGAACTTGATAGATGCTTATTAATAAGTTGGAAAGCTTATTGTTTGATCATGCCTATGATGCTGGTCTGAGGCTCTAGAATTTAGGGTCCTAGTTGGTTAAGTGAATGGGTTTGTTTGTAACTTATAAGATCTAAGGGGCTACTCCTTCTGGGAGATGCACCCAGATCTTGTAAGATCAAATGATAGATTATAGAAGTTGCCTTTGATATCACCAATTTTGTGAAGCTGGTCTGAGAATTTGGTGTTTTTGATAGAGTTTGATTCTGATCTTTATATTTAAAACCTCTAGGATAGATTCACCCCACTTGGGTGATTATTGAGAGGTTGTTTTATGAAACAACACATGGTACTGTGTGGATAAGATGAATAAATCATGTGGTGTTTCATGGCACTCACCACAAAACTGATGATGGTAGTGGTTTGTTGTGATGTTGGGTTGCTGGTTGGATCATGTCCTTCACCTCCTGATGCTATTCTTGTTTCCCCTGATGCTTGTGCTTGGCCTTGATCAACTCTGCTCCTCCTAGCTCCTGTGAGCTTGGCCTTGCTGTCCACCTGATCCCCCCTCCTTATGTCACCATCAGGTGATGTGTGGTTTGATCTGGTGTGAGATTGTGTTGGCTGGTTTGTTTGGCTCTGGCTAAACTAGCTATTCTTGTGTGGTGTGAGCAATGGAGAGATGCACTAGTGCTTCCCCACGGTTGTGCTTGGTCCTTTTACTAGCTTGGGCTGCTAAGGCTGTGTCGACAACACACCCATGCATTTAGATGACTGAGCTGCTTGTATGCCTGCTGCATAGTTGTGCATATGCTTAGTGAGGTGTCCTACCCTTTTACCTTGTTACCATTAACCTGCCTGGTGAAACTTGCCCATTTTACTGATTGAGATCATTTGACTTGTGGCTGATTTGTTTATGAAAGATTTGATTCTTTCATATTGGTGAAACTTTCCCCTAAAAGATTTACTCAATGATGTAAAATTGAGCAGTGCAACTCACTGTTCTCTACTGAGAGTAAAAATTAATAACTTAACCTTTATTTTCCTTTTTGTTTGTTCTTTGTTTTATAGGTGCAAGATTTGAAGATTCAAGATAAGAATAGGTTTACTTTTTGATAGAATAGATCCTTTGTAATTTTTATTTTATTCATTGTAAGAAATGTGTAATAGTTTAATATTATATATATATATGTTTCTCTTTTTTGTAATTTCACTTCTATAAAGATTCTTTATTATCTTAATGAGTTACTTTTTGTAACTTGTTTATGGAATAAAAATATGGAATAAATATTCATTTGCTTAATTGTATTTCTTATTTAATTTCTATTCTTATATATTATATCTTAAATAATATTACTAAATCATAATTCTAAGTTTTAAAATATAAACTCAATTTTCTAGTTTAAATTCAAATTCTCCCCAAAACACATTAATTCATAAAGGTCATGTCAAAATTTATAGCGATCACTCTCTAGAGCTATTCCTATACCTAGAGAGTGAAAGAAACTTTGATCACTTTAAGTTTTTATTTGGCGAAAAATTTACCCACATTTTACAGATGAATGCATGCATATGCACAAATTCCTAAATCTACCCTTCGTTTCTTCCTAAATGTTGGGATGTTATAGCCTCGTTGGGAGATCCCAAGAGCAAGGTGTGATGAGCAAGCAACAAGTTTTCCCTCAGTTATGAAACCAAGATTATCGAACCAGTAGGAGCAAGGAAACAACTCCAAGGTGTTGCTAGCAACTTGGAATCCTACACCTCACAAACTCAAGACTTTGCCCCAACTTATAGTGAGGTTGTCAATCACACTGGTTTGCTGAAAATAAAGGATTAAATGTATAGTGCAAAAGGTAATAATTGCTGGTAGAAAGTAAACAGTAACAGTAGATGATGTAACAATGGTAAAGATTGGACCGGGGTCCATAGTTCACTAGAGGTGTTCTCCTTAATATAGATAACATGCTGGGTGAACAAATTACAACGGGGCAATTGATAGACTGAGAAAGGCATAACAATGCAAATACTAGACATTATGATTCCTATGAGATTTGATTGGGCATTACAACAATATACATAGAACGTAATCCAACTGCATCTATGACTAATAATCCACCTTCAGTTTATCATCCGACCCCCCTCCAGTATTAAGTTGCAAGCAACGGATAACTGCATTAAGCAATGTGTGTAAAGTAAACAATACAATTGTTCCATGAACAAAATATTGTTGTTTTCTCCCTAGTAGAAACAACACATCTACAACCTTTGAGATTCCTGTCACTTCCCCAGATTACTAGAGGCATGAACCTACTATCGAGCATAAATACTCCCTCTTGGAGTCACTAGCATCTACTTGGCCAAGATAGCTACTAGCAATAGAGAGAATGCAAGATCACAAACAACACAGACATGATAGAATCAATAATAAATCTGACATAGTATCTCAATATCTATCGGATCCTCACAAACACAACATGTATGATTACAAATAGATGATCTTGATCATGAACAGAGCTCACAAGATCTAAACATGATAGCACAAAGGAGGAGAACAACCATCTAGCTACTGTATGGACCAATAGTCCAAGGGTGAACTACTCACGCATCATACTGGAGGCTGGCATGGTGATGAAGAAGGCCTCCGGGATGATCTCTCCCTCCGACAGGGTGCCCGGAAGAGCTTCAGATCCCCCTGATCTAGGGACGATGGTGGCGGAGGCTATGGACTGTTTCGTGGAGATATGATTGGGTGCTTAGGGTTTCTGCATCAGGAGCTTTTATAGGCGAAGAGCCGAGGTCAGAGGCCGGCCATGGGGAGCACACCATAGGATGGAGTGCCCTAGGGTGGGTCCGCGCGGTCCCCCTTTGGCTGCTCTTCGGTCTTTGTGTTCGTTCCTGTAAAATATTGACTTTGGATTTTGTCCTGTCCAATTCCGAGAATATTTTGTTACTAGCTTTTCTGAAACCAAAAACAGCAGAAAACAGACAATTGCCACTGCGGCATCTTGTTAATATGTTAGTCCCAAAAAATGTATAAAAATACCTCAAAGTGTAGACAAAGCAAGCAAAGTTGATACTAAACAAGCATGGAACATCAAAAATTATAGATACGTTTACGACGTATCAACATGCTCGTGAGGCAGCTATGGAGAGAGCCGCTCTATCTGATGCTCTTGAGGAAGAGAAAAACAAAAGAGTCATTCTCGAGGGAACTAATGTGTCTCATGAAGAATCATATAACTTGAATATCTCAAAACTTACCAAGGAACGAGATCATGCTCTTGCATTAAGTAAAATTCTTAAAAAAAGGAAAATCTCGAGTTTGGGGTTTGTAATGCAAGACTAAATGAAGAGCTTGAGAAACTCAAGAAGGATCATGAGGCCCTATTGAGCAAATTCTATACTCTCTCAAAGGCTCATAAACAACTTCAAACTCAAGTAACAAATTAAATTCAATCATTTCAACTAGTGTTGCCTCTTGTTCTACTAATCCTTGTTGTGAGCACGAAGATCTTGTGAAGGAGAACATTAGGTTGAAGGCCATAATTAAGAAAGGCCTTGTCACATGCATACAAGGTGACAAAAGTCTAAATGCCCTTTTGAGCAATCAAAGGGACAATGTGACCAAGGAAGGGCCTGGATTTGCACCCAAGACTAATAAGAAGAACAAGAAAAAGGGCAAGAAGAAGAGTGTGCCAACTCCCCCTTCCAAAATGACTACCTTTGTGAAGGAGGGGAGAAGGAAATTGTGAAGGAATCATGTGTCATTAAGGATGGTGATGAACCATCCCACAATGACTTTGCGGGAAAATATAATCCTTCCTATGTCCTTATGAAATCTTATGATGGTCATGTCTATGCTAAATATGTGGGAACATCTTATGGTGACGATTACCATTGGGCCATTTGGGTTCCTCAGATACTCGTGACTAACAAAAGAGGACCCATCTAACAATGGGTACCTAATACCAAGCATTGATTTCTTTTGTAGGACTATGCTTCCGGTGAAGAAAATGGGTGGTTGATAGTGGTGCCACTAGTCATATGACCGAAAGCAAAGATATGCTTGATGAGATAAAGCCAAATTCTCCCAACATGTGTGTCCCTTATGGAGATAGATCAACTTATAAGGTATTGGGTTTGGTCAAGGTAGTGGTCACATCGGATACTTCCATTGTGGACATTATCCTTGTCAAAAACCTTTCATATAACTTACTCTCCGTTCATCTGAAGGGTTTCGCAGCATAGTAAATCAAAAAAATTCTACGGATGCGAACGAGAAAGCCAAGATCTAATCTAGGAGATGCAATCAACGAGAGGGATAGATGATATCTTCATACCCTTGAAGAAATCTCACAGCGGAAACGTTCAGCAGAACGTGGTTGATGTAGTCGTACTAGCCGTCTCCTCCTCGCGATCTGATCCGATCCTACGCCGCAAGTGGCGGCGCCTCCGAGAGATGCACACGTACGGTGCCGCGACGTCTCCTCCTTCCTCGGTCCAGCAAGTGGGGTGGAGATATGGATTGGATCTGCAGCACGATGGCGTGGTGCTATGGTGGAGAGTTTCTGCAGCAGGGCTTCGCCTACACGCAGTCGGGAGAGAGAGAGGAAGGGCAGCAGCTGGCGGCTAGGGTTTTGGGATGAGGGGAGGGTGCGCCCCCTGCCCACCTTATATAGGGGGCTGTCCAGCCCCCTTGGCCCCTCCTCCAAGCCCTAGGGCGGCGACCCCACGGGTGGAGTGGGGGGGGCAAGTCTTCCCCCCTTCTAGAAGGTTTCCCTAGGGTTTCCCCTAGGGTTTGGCCGGCTGGGCCTATGGGGCCTTGTGCCCCTGGCCCAAAGTGGCCAGGGCACTCCCTCGTAGGCCCATGCACCCCTCCTAAAAGTGGGTCCACGTTGGTCCCACTCCGGAAGCTTCTAGAACCTTCCGGTACAACACCGAATACTCCGAAACGATTCCGAAATCCAAAAACTGCTTTCCTTTATATGAATCTTATTCTCCGGACCATTCCGGAACCTCTCGTGATGTCCTGGATCTCATCCGAGACTCCGAACAAAAACTCATAAACCAATTATCCATTCTATCCTAGCGTCGAGGCACGTTAAGTGTGTGACCCTACGGGTTCGAGAATATGCAGACATGATCTTTTATCAATAATCAACAGCGGGATCTGGAAACCCATATTGACTCCCACATATTCATCGATGATCATATAGGATGAACCACGATGCCAGGATTCAATTAATCCCATATATGTATTCCCTTCGTCGCGCGATATTTTACTTGCCCGATATTTGATCGTTGGTATCGGTATACCTAGTTCAATCTCGTTCACAGCAAGTACTTTACTCGTTCTGTAATCCGATATCACTTTGTGATTAACTCCTTAACCACGTGTTTGCAAGCGGTGTTGATATCGATTACCGAGTGGGCCCGAAGTATATCTCTCCGACTCGGGAGGGACAAATTCCATCTCGATACATACAACCCAACAAGTACTTTCCGATCACCTGAGAGACGCCTTTATGATCACCCTCACATAGGATGACGTTTGATGACCTCAAAGATCTCTTATGATACCAGGGAGTTGTATTATCTCATGGTCTAAGGAATACAATACTTGACATAGGAAAAAGCTTCGCAAAGATGAACACGATGACACGATCTAATTGCTCTGCTTAATTTGGGTATGTCCATCATATCATTCTCCTAATGACATGATCTCATTATTAATCGACAACTCATGTCTATGGTTAGGAAACCTTAACCATCATTCATCAGTGAGCTAGTCCATAGAGGCGTACTAGGGACACGGTGTTGTTCATAAACCACAGAAGTATCAAAGTTTCCGCTTAATACAATTCTAGCATTGAATATAAACTTTATCATGAACAAGAATTATAATAATAACATCTTTATTATTGCCTCTAGGGCATAATTCCAACAGTCTCCCACTTGCACTAGAGTCAATAATCTAGTTTACATCTGGCAACAATCTAACACCCATGGCATTAAGGTGCTGATCATGTTTTGCTCGTGGAAGAGGTTTAGTCAACGGATCTGCGACATTCAGATCCGTATGTACTTTGCTAATCTTCAGATCTCCATCTGCTATATAATCTTGAATTATATGAAAACGGCGGTTGATGTGCTTGGTCTTTGGATGATATCTTGGTTCCTTAGCCAGTGCTATGGCACCAGTGTTGTCGCACAATATCTCTAGTGGGTCCAAGGCACTTGGAACCACACCAAGCTCAGTGATGAAGTTCCTGATCCAAACTCCTTCACTTGACGCTTCTGAAGCAGCCATGTATTCCGCTTCTATTGTAGATCCCGCGATCACGCTTTGCTTGCAGCTTCTCCAGCTCACAGCTCCACCATTCAAAATATAAACGTATCCTGTCTGAGATTTAGAATCATCCGGGTCGGTGTCGAAACTAGCATCGACGTAACCTTTTATGACGAGCTGCTCATCACCTCCATAGACCAAGAACATATCTTTAGTCCTATTTAAATAATTTAGGATGTTCTTTATGGTTGTCTAGTGTTCCACTCCTGGATCACTTTGGTATCTGCTCGTCAAACTAAGAGCATTGGACACATCCGGTCTAGTACATAGCATGACATACATGATAGAACCTATGGCCGAGGCATATGGCACTTTGCTCATAGTATCTCTATCGTTTACCGTAGCTGGACACTGAGCCTTGCTCAATATCTTACCTGACAACATGGGCAATGAACCTTTCTTTGCTTTATCCATTCGGAACCTTTTCAGAACTTTGTCTAGATATGTACTTTGGCTTAAAGCTATTAGGCGTCTTTGTCTATCTCTATAGATTTTGATGCCTAATATATAAGCAGCTTCTCCTAGGTCCTTCATTGAAAAACATTTATTCAAATAACTCTTCACATCGTTAAGCATACCAATGTCATTTCCAATAATCAATATGTCATCCACATATAGTACTAAAAATGTCACCGAGCTCCCACTCACTTTCTTGTAGATACAAGCTTCGTAGAAATTTGGAACAAATCTAAAACTCTTGATCACTTGATCAAAACGAAGGTTCCAACTCCGAGATGCTTGCTTCAGTCCATAAATGGAACGCTGAAGTTTGCACACCTTATCAACATCCTTAGGATCGATAAAACCTTCGGGCTACATCATATACAACTCTTCATCAACGTTGCCATTGAGGAATGCAGTCTTGACATCCATCTGCCATATTTCATAATCATGAAATGCAGAAATTGCTAATAAAATCCGAATGGACTTAAACATCGCTACGGGAGAGAAAGTATCATCGTAGTTAACACCTTGAACTTGCTGAAACCCTTTTGCGACAAGTCGAGCTTTATAGACAGTAACATTACCATACGTGTCCGTTTTCTTCTTGAAAATCCATTTGCACTCAACGGCCTTACGGTCGCTAGGTGGGTCCACCAAAGTCCATACTTGGTTTTCGCTCATGGATCCCAATTCGGATTTCATGGCTCTAGCCATTTCTCAGAGTCTGGGCTCATCATTGCTTCCTCATAGTTCGCAGGTTCACTGTTGTCTACCAACAAGACGGTTAAGACAGGGTTGCCGTACCATTCAGGAGTGGCACGTGACCTTGTCAACCTGCAAAGTTCAGTAGTAGCATCGTTCGAAGTTTCATGATCCTCGTCATTAGCTTCCTCTCTTGTTGGTGCAGACGACACTAGAACAATTTCAGGTGCTGCGCTACTCTCCAACTCGAGAGAAGGTTCAATAACCTCGTCTAGCTCTACCTTCCTCCCACTCACTTCTTTCGAGAGAAACTCCTTCTCAAGAAAGTATTCGTTCTTTGCAACAAACACTTTGCCTTTGGATCTGTGGTAGAAGGTATACCCAATCGTTTCCTTAGGGTATCCTATGAAGACGCATTTCTCCGCTTTAGGTTCGAGCCTGTCCGGCATCAACTTCTTGACGTAAGCTTCGCATCCCCAAACTTTAAGAAACGACAACTTAGGTTTAGCACCAAACCATAGTTCATACGGTGTCGTCTCAACGGATTTAGATGGTGCCCTATTTAAAGTGAATGCAGCGGTTTCTAATGCATAACCCCAAAATGATAACGGCAAATCTGTAAGAGACATCATCGATCACATCATATCTAATAGAGTTCGATTCCGGCGTTCAGACACACCATTGCGCTGTGGTGTTCCGGGTGGCGTGAGTTGCGAAACGATTCCGCTTGCTTTAAGATGCGTGAGAAAATCATAACTCAAATATTCACCTCCACGATAGGATCGTAGAAATTTAATTTTCCTGTTACGATGGTTTTCCACTTCGTTCTGAAATTCTTTGAACTTTTCAAATGTTTCAGATTTATGTTTCATTAAATAGATATACCCATATATACTTAAGTCATCAGTAAAAGTGAGAAAATAGCGATATCCACCGCGCATCGAAACACTCATTGGTCCGCATACATCGGTATGTATGATTTCCAACAAGTCTGTTGCTCGCTCCATTATTCCGGAGAACGGGGTTTTGATCATCTTGCCCATGAGGCACGGCTCGCACGTGTCAAATGATTCAAAATCAAGAGACTCCAAAAGTCCATCAGAATGGAGTTTCTTCATGCGTTTTACACCAATATGACCTAGACGACAGTGCCACAAATAAGTCGAATTATCACTATCTACTTTGCATCTCTTAGCCTCAATGTTATGGATGTGTGTTTCATTGCTTTCGAGATTCAGAAGAAATAAACCATTCACAATAGGTGCATGACCATAAAAGATGTTACTCATATAAATAGAACAACCATTATTCTCACACTTAAATGAATAACCGTCTTGCAATAAACACGATCCAGATATAATGTTCATGCTCAACACAGGCACATAATAACACTTATTAAGGTTTAAAACTAATCCCGGAGGTAAAACTAAGGAGAGCGTGCCGACGGCCATCACATCAACTCTTGATCCATTGCCAACACGCATCGTCACCTCATCCCTTGCTAGCCGTCGTCTATTCCGTAGCTCCTGTTTCGAGTTACAAACAGCAACTGAACCAGTATCAAATACCCATGCACTACAACGAGCGCTAGTAAGGTAAACATCAATAACATGTATATCAAATATACCTTTAATGGTGCCAGCCTTCTTGTCCGCTAAGTACTTCGGACAGTTGCGCTTCCAGTGACCCTGGTCCTTTCAATAGAAGCACTCAGTGTCCGGCTTAGGTCCAGACTTGAGCTTCTTCTCAGCAGGGGCAACGCGCTTGCCGCTGCCTTTCTTGAAGGACTTCTTTGCACCCTTACCTTTCTTGAAGCTAGGGGTCTTGTTGACCATCAACACATGATTATCATTCTTGATATCCACCTCCGCAGCCTTCAGCTTAACGAAGAGCTCAGTGATCGTATCAGTGGAACCAATCTGATTGTGAGTAACTACAAAACCTTTGTAGCTACGAGGGAGTGATTGCAGAACTCTGTCAATCTTGAGCTCTTCTGGAATCTTGTAGTCCAGTTGCTCAAGACGTTGAGTGTAGCCCGACATCTTAATGGCGTGCTCACTAACGGAACTCCCTTCCTCCATCTTGCAGTTAAAGAACTTCTCAGAGATCTCATATCTCTCAGAACGGGCCTGAGTCTGAAACATGGTTTTCAGTTCCTCAAGTATCTCAAAGGGCCCGGCGAACTCCTCAAAACGATTTTGAAGGTCCGATTCCATAGCAAACAACATGGTACTCTTAATCACTCCATAATCATCTTTGCGCGACTGATAAACAACTTTTTCATCAGCAGGCGCATCAATAGCAGGGGCGTCACCTAGCGCTTTCTCAAGGACATAGTCCTTTTGTCCGCCAGCGAGAATGATTCTCAGATTGCGGAACCAGTTGGTGAAGTTAGACCCGTTATTCTTAAGCTTTTCTTTCTCGGCAAAAACGTTGAAGTTGAAGTTGGACTTAGCCATTTGATCTACAAAATTTGCAAATACAATTTAGACTCTGTTCATGATAACTAGTTCAACTTAATCAAATTACTAGATGAACTCCCACTAAATTCAACATCCCTCGAGTTGTTTAGTGAACACGATCCAAATTCGCCACACCTAATCCGATCTTCACGAGAAGAGATGTGGTCTCAATGGTGGACAACAAAGTGTCGATCATATCATTCATATGACTCATGCTTAACCTTTCGGTTCGTGTGTTCCGAGGCCATGTTTGCACATGCTAGGCTCGTCAAGTCAAACCCAAGTATTTCCGCGTGTGCAAAACTGGCTTGCACCCGTTGTATGTGAACGTAGAGTTTATAGCACCCGATCATCACGAGGTGCTTGAACACGACGAACTTTCGCAACGGTGCATACATGGGGAGAACACAGTTTTATCTTGATCTTTAAGTGAGGAATCATCTTATAATGCTACCGTCGCGATCTAAGCATAATAAGATACATAAAAGGATAAACATCACATGCATATAATTTTATGTGACATGGTATAGCCAATCTCCGCGCAATGATCTCCATCTTGTGTGCGCCAGCATGATCTCCATCACTTCCACCATGATTGCCTCCCCCACGAATAGAAACTATAACTATTACTAACTACTTAGCGATAAAGCAAAGCTATTACATGGCGTATAAGAAGTTGACACACAGGTCATACACAATTATAAAGACAACCATATGGCTCCTGTCGGTTGTGTACTCATCAACACGCAAGTCGTGAAATATTACAAAACATGATCATTGCATACAACATACACATCATATCTTGGGCCATACCATATCACACAACACTCCCTGCAAGAATAAGTTAGACGCCTCTACTTTGTTGTTGCATGTTTTACATGGCTTATGGGAGTAACAAGCTAAGAGCGATTCTTACCTACAAAAAGCCACAACGGTGATATTATGGTTGCCAACATCCGGTGTAAATCCCATGAATACTATAGTGAGAGAATCTGGCATCCACCAGCCGCATGTGTGGAACAAGCCACACGTCAAGTGCAGAGCCGGTCTCGCGAACGAGGTCGCATAAAGTTGGCCTGGACCGCATCGATCTCACTATCCCGCGTCATAAGAACTACACAACAAGAGGCTTGCAACAGAAAACATCAACGCCCGCAACAAGCATGTTGCGTTCTACTCATGAAACACATCTACGCATAGATCTAGCTGTGATACCACTGAAGGGTTTCGCAACATAGTAAATCAAAAAAATTCTACGGATGCAAACGAGAAAGCCAAGATCTAATCTAGGAGATGCAATCAACAAGAGGGATAGATGAGATCTTCATACCCTTGAAGAAATCGCACAGCTGAAACGTTCAATAGAACGTGGTTGATGTAGTCGTACTAGTCGTCTCCTCCTCGCGATCCGATCCGATCCGATCCTACGCCGCAAGTGGTGGCGCCTACGAGAGATGCACACGTACGGTGCCGCGACATCTCCTCCTTCCTCGATCCAGCAAGTGGGGTGGATAGATGGATTGGATCTGCAGCACGACGGCGTGGTGCTATGGTGGAGAGTTTCTGCAGCAGGGCTTCGCCTACACGCAGTCGGGAGAGAGAGAGAGGAAGGGCAGCAGCTGGCGGCTAGGGTTTTGGGGTGAGGGGAGGGTGCGCCCCTCCCCACCTTATATAGGGGGCTGGCCGGCCCCCTTGGCCCCTCCTCCAAGCCCTAGGGCGGCGGCCCCAAGGGTGGAGTGGGGGGCAAGTCTTCCACCCCTTCTAGAAAGTTTCCCAAGGGTTTCCCCTAGGGTTTTGCCGGCCGGGCCTATGGGGCCTTGTGCCCCTGGCCCAAAGCGGCTAGGGCACTCCCTCGTAGGTCCATGCACCCCTCCTACAAGTAGGTCCACGTTGGTCCCACTCCGGAAGCTTCTAGAACCTTCCGGTACAATACCGAATACTCCGAAACGATTTCGAAATCCAAAAACTGCTTTCCTTTATATGAATATTATTTCTGGACCATTCCGGAACCTCTCGTGATGTCCTGGATCTCATCCGAGACTCCGAACTAAAACTCATAGACCAATTATCCATTCTATCCTAGCGTCGAGGCACGTTAAGTGTGTGACCCTACGGGTTCGATAATATGCAGACATGATCTTCTATCAATAATCAACAGCGGGATCTGGAAACCCATATTGACTCCCACATATTCATCGATGATCATATCGGATGAACCACGATGCCAGGATTTAATTAATCCCATATATGTATTCCCTTCGTCACGTGATATTTTACTTGCCCGAGATTTGATCGTTGGTATCGGTATACGTAGTTCAATCTCATTCACAACAAGTACTTTACTCGTTCTGTAATCCGATATCACTTTGTGATTAACTCCTTAACCACGTGCTTGCAAGCGGTGTTGATATCGATTACCGAGTGGGCCCGAAGTATATCTCTCCGACTCGGGAGGGACAAATTCCATCTCGATACATACAACCCAACAAGTACTTTCCGATCACCTGAGAGACACCTTTATGATCACCCTCACATAGGATGACGTTTGATGACCTCAGAGCTTTCTTCCGATACCAGGGAGTTGTATTATCTCATGGTCTAAGGAATACAATACTTGACATAGGAAAAAGCTTCGCAAAGATGAACACGATGACATGATCTAATTGCTCTGCTTAATTTGGGTCTGTCCATCATATCATTCTCCTAATGACATGATCTCATTATTAATCGACAACTCATGTCTATGGTTAGGAAACCTTAACCGTCATTAATCAATGAGCTAGTCCATAGAGGCGTACTAGGGACACGGTGTTGTTCATAAACCACACAAGTATCAAAGTTTTCGCTTAATACAATTCTAGCATGGAATCTAAACTTTATCATGAACAAGAATTATAATAATAACATCTTTATTATTGCCTCTAGGGCATAATTCCAACATCATCAACTTACACTCATGGGTTTTGTTTCCTACTTTGATTACAAGGTTGTGGTTCTCATGTGGAGCAAGTCTCTCTATATAGCCTTTGTTGGGAATGTCGAGAATGGTTTGTATGTGGTATATTTCAATAAGAAACCCACACCTACCGCGGCATGCCTAATGGCTAAAGGTGACATGGGATGGCTTTGGCATCGCCGTCTTGCCCATGTCAACATGAGGGCTTTACAAAGTCTCCACACGGGAGGTCGCATTCTTGGACTAAAAGATAATGTTCGATTTGTCAAAGATCGTGTGTGTAGGCCTTGCATTGAAGGTAAGATCCATGAGTCGGCACACCCCCCCCCCCAACAACTACGATCTACTCTGATGGGATCTTAGAGGTCCTTCACATGGACCTCTTTGGCCCTCCATCCTTTGATAGTCTTGGGGGGGAGAAGTATTGTTTGGTTATTGTGGATGATTACTCAAGATACACTTGGGCACATTTCTTCAAGAAGAAGAGTGAAACTCAACAAACCGTCATCGACTTTGCCAATGAAGTTCAACGTCAACATAACAAGAAAATCTTGGCCATTAGAAGTGACAATGGTACCGAGTTCAAGAAGTACACATTGGATGAGTTCCTTAGTGATGAGGGAATCAAGCTTCAATATTCTGCTCCTTATACACCGCAACAAAATGGTGTAGCGGAAAGGAAGAACCGAACTCTCTTGGATATGGCAAGAACCATGATTGCGGGGTTCAAGTCTCCTTATAATTTTTGGGACGAAGCTATCTCAACCGCTTTTCATATTGCCAACCATGTGTATCTCCGCAAGTATTTGGAAATGACCCCTTATGATATTCTCACCGGCAAGAAACCAAATATCCAATACCTTCAGGTTTTTGGGTGTAGGTGCTTTATTCTCAAGAAAGGTAACAGGTTGTCTAAATTCGAGTCTCGTGCTATTGAAGGTATCTTTGTTGGCTATGCTTTGGATGCTCACGCTTATAGAGTGTATAACAAGTCCACCAGACAAGTTATAGTCTCTTGTAACATGAAATTCGATGAGCATAATGGCTCCCAAGTGGGGAACTTGATCTTGGTGATGTAGGTGATGAAATTCCTCCTCAAGCCATAAGAAGAATGGGTGTGGGATTTTTCTTCCCCGTTGAGGAACCCCTTTTGGTGTAAGGATAAGGACAAAGCTGGATCCCTCACCTCATCAAGATCTTCATCAACCTCGTAGCCCTCAAGATACCCCAGTTGAAGATATAGCTCATGGTCAAGGTCAAGTGCAAGCAAATAATGGGTGTGTACCACCCCATATGGACCAAGGTCAAGCTCATGAAGATGGACAAGGTCAAAATGTCGAGAAAGCTCAAGAAGAAGGGCAAGCTCATTTACAAGGTCAAGACGAGGATGAGAATAGTGGTGATGATCAAAAGGTTTCTCAAGAATCCATTGAATAAATCGACACTCATCGTGAAGGAAGAAGGATCGCCAAGCAAGAAGGATCGCCAAGCTTGTTCATGAAGGGATTGCCCTTGATAATGTTGTTCGTGATCTTGAAAGGGGCATTTCTACTCGTAACCAAGTGGATACCTTTGTTGGCCACAATAGTTTCATTTCTTGTGTAGAGCCCCCAAAGGTGCATGAGGCGCTTGAAGACCCTGATTGGCTTGAAGCCATGAATGAAGAGCTTAGAAACTTCAAGCGCAACAAAGTGTGGTAATTAGTAGAGAGACACAATGAGTTCCATAATGTAATTGGAACCTAGTGGATCTTTAAGAACAAGCAAGATGCAAGTGGATGGTCATTCGCAACAAGGCAAGATTGGTGTCTCAAGTCTTCTCCCAAGTTGAGGGTATCGAATACGGTGAAACTTTTGCCCCCGCTGCTCGTCTTGAGTATATTTGTATCTTGCTTGCATATGCATATCATCATAACTTCAAGTTGCAACAAATGGATGTTAAAAGTGCATTTCTTAATGGCCCCTTAAATGAGTTGTATATGTCAAGCAACCCCCGGGTTTTGAGGATCCCAAGTTTCCAAACCATGTTTACAAACTTGATAAGACGTTTTATGGGCTTAAACAAGCTCCTCGCGCATGGTACAAGCACCTTAGAAAGTTGTTGGTTGACCGTGGTTTTGAAATTGGGCTAATCGACCCTACTCTTTTTACTAAGAGAGATGGAGGTGACTTGTTCATATGCCAAATATATGTCGATGACATTATCTTTGGTTCTCCTAACAAAGCTTTCAATGATGTATTTGCTAAGCTAATGACCGATGAGTTTGAAATGTCTATGATGGGCGAATTGCAATTCTTTCTTGGATTTGAAGTAAAGCAATGACATGGAGGTATCTTCATTAACCAAGCCAAATATATTCAAGATATGCTCAAGAGGTTCAAGTTGACGGATCTAAATGGATCCAAGACTCCTATGCCTCTCAAGTGTGATCTTACTCTTGATACTAAGGGTAAATATGTGGATCAAAAGGTATATCGTTCTATGATTGGTTCTGTTCTTTACCTTTGTACATCTAGACAGTATATCATGTTGAGTGGGGGTATTTGTGCACGGTTTCAAGCCGCCCCAAAGGAAAGCCACCTTGTGGCGATCAAGCGAATCTTTTGATATTTAGTTGATACCCCAAACTTTAGCTTATGGTATCCTAAGGGCTTAAGCTTTGTTCTTCATGGTTTCACGGATTCGGATTGGGCGGGATAAAAAGTTGGAAGGAAATCAACCTCCGGGGCTTGCCAATTCCTTGGTAGGTCCTTGGTGTGTTGGTCATCTAAGAAACAAAAATGTGTCTCCTTGTCTCCGTCGAGGCCGAGTATATTGCTGCTGCAAGTTGTTGTGCTCAATTGTTGTGGACGAGGCAAACTGTAAAGTATTATAGTGTCACTTGTGACAAAGTGCATCTTCTTTATAATAATGAAAGTGCTATAAAGATCGCCCACAACCCGATGCAACACACAAGAACAAAGCATATTGGTATTCGTCATCATTTCATTCACGAGCATGTGAACAATGGTGATATTGATCTTTCTTATGTGAGCACCGAGAAGAATCTTGCAGATTTAATCACCAAGCCCCTTGATGAGAAGAGATTCCGAGAGTTAAGGCATGAGCTAAATATCATATATTCGAGCAATGTGGCCTGAGACCATGCACCCATACCCATGCACTCATATGTTACTCTATCTAGGCATAGGCATGGAAATAAGGGGAGTGCGGACCTAATTGATTGGACTATCCCTCCCCCATTATGCCCAAAGTAACAAAAATCATTCCTCTTAATATCATTATTTGATATGTGAGCTTTAGTGATGAGTTTTGGTAATGGACCTAAGATATATCTTCGTGGTTCCAAGCCAAGTATACTCAAACATGGTGGCCTAGGCCTCTGCCCTCTCCCATTGAGAGGTTGGTGCTTCCTCATGTTTGTCATTTGTTGATTCCTTTTTATGTTAGAGACATGCACTCTCATTGGGTTCTTTCTTTATTTCCTCCTATTTAGAGTGCATGTGTCCCTATCAATTTGGTAGTCTCAACCTAATCCATTCTTCCTCCCCATAAAACCACATATACTTTGCACAAGAACCCCCTCCTTTGTCCATGGCTATTGGTTCAGGTGGAACCGGTACTACCGGATGCACAGCGGCACTAACGGACCGGGCCAGTTCCCAAGTCGAGGCCTAGAAACTGCCCTAGGTCCGGTACTACCGGTTCATTCCACGGTACTACTGGTCGCCGGTACTACCGGTCATACGACCGCAACTACCGGTCGACATCTTCTGGTAAAGGTTGTGTCAGGGGGAGGCACCGTTCAATGCCTCCTTTTCCCCGTCCTCCTCACTTACCACCACCGCTGCTGGAGCTTCAAGTCGCCGCTGGAGCCCCGCCGCCACCTCCTTCCACCGGTTCCGGACTCTCCACAGGCTCCTCGTCCTTCTCCACCGCCATGGACTCCGGTACAACCGCCCCTCTCCTCCTCTTTATTGCTTTTCTCCAATGGATCTAGGTTCACTTAGATGCTTGGTAAAAAGTACTTTTTGGGGTTGTACTATGGATTTTTTGCCACACATTACTCCTCACCTGAAGAAATCCTAGTTTTGATGCATGTTTGAAGTCAATTTGTGGTCCTTGTTCTACCGGATCTGTGCAAGTTCTGCCTGACCGATAGTACCGGAAAAAATTCCGATACTATCGCTTCTGGCCTCCGGTACTACTGAACCCAGCTAGCAGCAAACAGTCACCAACATTGTGATTTCTTCGTGGTTTCATTTCTTGGGTTCTTGTGCCCTTATCCCCCTGCTGTTCTCCCTCTTGCTTTCACAGGTGCAGGTGGTTCCGGGGGTGCTCGTAAGCGCTCCAAGTCACGCCATGATATTGAGGAGGACGAGTCCGAGTTCGAAGAAGAGGTCATGCCCCAGCCCAGCAACCACATGAATTTGAAGGCCTCTCGGGGTCGTCGTGGAGGGGCCCCAAGCGGTCAACTGGTCGTGGCAGTGCTCCTCCCCCTCCCTCCTCAAGTCATAGGAAGAGTCAAAGTTCTAGGCCAAAGCTGTTGTCTAATCTTTCTGAAGTTGACTACCATGCCTTGCGATCTGCGAATCTGTATGTTGCTGCTCGGAGCCAAGCTAGGGAGGATAGTCTGTTCTACACCGAGTTCCAAGAGATAGTGTACAATGAGGTTATCATGAACAATGATAAGTTGGTTGTGCCTTAGAAATGGATTGAAATGGGTCATGTGAACAAGAATCTGGACTACTTTGGTGAAGCTAAGGAGATTTGTTCCCACATTGGCTTGCTTCCCATTATGGAGTTCAAGCAAGACTATGATCCTATTCTCATCGCTCAGTTTTATGCCACCGCCAACTTTGCCAAGAACATGACAAGGATTATCACTTGGATGACTCAGGGTGTTGTTAAGGAGGCTACTTTGGCTGAGTTTGGGCATGTTCTTGGATATGAGGACCGTGGTCGTGACACTCTTGTTGGCTTTCGCTGTCACTTGCGTGATCGTCCCATGAAGAAGGAGGTCCTTGCTCCACTCTACATCCGGGGTCACGGTGTTGCTGGTAAGATCAAGGATCTTCTCCTAACCTATGATACCTTGAACTGCATCTTCCGTGAGACAGTTGTCCCCTGTGCGGTAAACACAGATGAGATGCATGGCTATATGGTGGATCTCATGTTCAACACTTTCACCAACCGTGATGCCGCTAACCCGCTTGATGTGATGGATTTCATTTGGAATGAGATGGTAGTTTATGCGTACACTTGGAGGGTGCCACCTTTTGCTCCTTACATCATGGCACTCATCATCCACAAGTGCCCCCCCATTGCAAGGAATATCTCTACTCGCCACCTTGTTGTTCACTAGCACAAGTCTTTGTTGATCAAGAAGCATGCTCAACCTCGTAATGCGGATGGTCAAGAGGTTGACGAGGAAGGGAATGTGCTTGAAGAGGAATCCGGTGGTGAAGATAGTGGTCATGATGAAGATTATGTGGTCTCTCATCGCAAGCCTACCTAGCCCTGTTGGGTCAAGAGGATTGAAGCCAAGCTCAAGAAAGTGTTTTGCTTCCAAGTAGACAATCAAAAGCGCATGTATGAAGCCCATGTATATGCAAATAAAGCTTGTGATCATCAGAAAGAGATGATGGAAGCCCAAGGTTTGACCGTCTCCAAAGGATCCAAAAACAACATCACCCCCGAAGACCAATGGATCTCCAAGCATAGCTACTGGGATGATGATGCCACCTCTTCTTTCCGTGATCCGCCGACCCATGAGGATGTCTATGATGATGAGGAGGAGTGATCTTAGGGACGATAGTATTGCTCTTGTCCCTTTTTGGCATCTTGATGCCAAAGGGGGATAAGGTGCAAACATAGGTTGCAGGATTTGAATGGGAAAGTCACAAGCTCGTTCTTACTTTGATCTTTAGTTGCTTTTGAACTTTATTTGCCTCTTATTATGTGTGAACTCTATGTGATGTTTATTTGTGCTATGTAAGTTGAGACTATGTGGTTATCTATTTCCTATATATGTGCTATCTTGTGGATCTATCATATGTGCTTTATGGCTATTATCATATGGATTCATCTTATGTCATGATGCTTTTTATCTATTGTCCCTATATCTCTCATCGCATTATCATGCAAAGGTGTATTGTCATCAAACACCAAAAAGGGGGAGATTGAAAGGGCATATCCTATCCTAAGTGGTTTTGATGTTTGATGATAACACACATGTCGGACTAACCATTTGCTAAGTGTTTCTCATGTTTTTATTTAGAAGGCATTCGTTTCCCTCATAAAGGACCATATCAAGACATAGTTTTTCCTAGATCTTTTGCTTGAGTCGTAGGAAAACCGTACTATTAAGAGGGGGTCCGCGTCAAAAAGTTTGGGTGGAATCAACTCCGTTTTGCAACCCTGCAAGCTTTCCCAATGGTCGAGGTTTATAAAGGTATATCTCCCCTTGTTCCATTGCCTGTTGGTCTATGACAACCGGTAGTACCGGAAGTTTCTTCCGGTACTACCGCTTGCCATCGCTAGTAATGCTCATCGGTACCGAGTGAGCCTGTGCATGCTTGAGAGCATCGTATACTCTCCTGGATCATGCGGTACCACCAAGCCGGTACTACCGCCCAAACCAGTAGTACCGCTCTGACCTTCCGGTACTACCTCTCTGCGGTAGCACCGCTCATGCTGAGCAGTTGCTACCGGTGGAGCCAGTGGGTCTGGCTCTTTGGCTGGCCACTTCTTGTACCACTTCTGGTACCTGACCGGTAGTACCAGTTTAATCCGTTAATATCGCTTGTGTACCGGTATTACCGCTTCGGTCGATCTACAACGGGCAGATTCTCCTCGAGGGTATAAATAGGTCTTTCTTCTCCAACGAGAAGCTTTCCTCTTTCATCTCTTTCCTCCATTTTTCTTGAGCCTTATTTTCACTAGATCTCCCCCCAAAGTGCTCCAATCTCCTTGATACTTTGGGATTTGGTGGAGGAGGTCTAGATCTAGGGTTTCACCAAAGCAAAGTTGATTCCCCCTTGTTTTCCTTTGTGGATATTGTTACTCTTGGATTATTTGAATCCTATACGGAAGAGGTCAATCTCGGAGCTCGGGCATTTGTTGTAAAGCTTCGGGATCGTGTTGGGAGACTCCAAGTGTTGTGGATATCTACTCAACAAGTTTGTAAAGGTTCCGGACGCCACCTTGAAGGCCACCACATAGTGGATTGTGTGCTTGCCTTGCGACGGGTGCATGAGGGTGAGGCCTTTTGTGGCGCTGGTGGTCTTAGTACCGCCACCCCTCCAACGGAGACGTACTTCCCCTCAAAAGGAAGGAACTTTGGGAAAACATCTCTATGTCAACTTTCAGTGACTTCTATCCTTTACTCCCTTATTGTTGCTTTCTTGCTTGCTTGTTTGTCATATAGGTTCTCACACCTAGTTGCATATCTAGAGAACCTACTTTGTGTCAAGCCTTAAAATTGAAAAGAAGTTAAAATTTGAGTAGCGCCTATTCACCCCCCTCTAGTCTCTTATACCGATCTTTCACATGAATTTTGCCGAGAGAAGAATTGGCACCGCTAAAATCCCTCATTTGAGACGCCCTGGCAGCCGACACACTCATTGCCACTAATATCTAGTGGTAAGTGCCTATTCACCCTCCCTCTAGTCTCTTATACCGATCTTTCACATGAATTTTGTTGAGAGAAGAATTGGCACCGCTAAAATCCCTCATTTGAGACGCCCTGGCAGCCGACACACTCATTGCCACTAATATCTAGTGGTAGAATTAGATCATGGCGACCGCTCCATGGAGGACCATTACGTGCCTCCATATACCTAGCAATCATCTCACACTATCACAATCTTCCGCCATTAACAATGAAGCTAGCCAAGGGACATCGTGCACGAGGACATATAAGACCCATCCAAAATTTCTCGCTTAGAGGGAGTTAATATGTTTTATAGAAACTAATCACCATTCAAGCTCATATTCTTCTTTGAGCCCATCCACTAAGTTAGGGCCTCTTATTATGGGCTAGCTTTTCCTCCATTTTGAAGATGGCAACCTCTAAAACTACTTCATAAGATCTAGGAAGGAGAAGCCTGGACCTCTACACAATCTTCCACAAGGAGGTCACCGTGTCACCAACCTCCAAGCCAATTAGGAAGTCACCCTCCTAGAGTAACGAGCGCATGGTCCCTCACTCGAATCAATCGTAATAGAGAGCTCAAAACTATGCAGCGAATGTAGAGCAGGAACACAGGAAAGTGTTCTAATCCTTCTCTCTCAAATCTCACCAAAGTAAAAAATGTTAGGGAGGAAGAGCAATGAATGAAGTCAACAAATGACCCTAAGATCTAGATCAAAAGATTCCCCTCACGAAAGACATAAATTGATTCGTGGAATTGTAGATCTAGATCCGCTCTCTAACCCTTCAAAAAGATTGAGGAAACATAGGAGGGAAAGGGAGAAACCAAGCTTTAAAAGGTTAACAATGAAGGTGAAAACATGCCAAAATCTTAGGAACCATTAGGCAAGAAGAGCACCTTAATAGGTTGCTAAAGAACTAGCCATTGCAAAAAATAAATAAGATAATGAGTCAGAGTCTAGTCCAACTGGCGTCGGATAGTTAGGTGCCCGAGAGCAACTAAAAACACATAAAATGACCTTTGAAAGCCCCAGGTGCAAGACAACCCCATCCCCCTAGCCATATAGTGGCCATGTTTAGGTCTGAACTGTTATTTCCTAGGCAGTGTGGTGCTCTAGGTGCTGGACAGTCCTGCCACAGGAAAACAACAAAACAGACTTCACCAGAAATGATTTAAATTATGTATCCAAAATAATATTTCGATGAACTTGGGCAAATTTTGAAGCTAACAACAATCTCTAGAGACAATGTGTGTCACGCCGCTGTCATAGCCGACCACTGCCCTCCAAGCGATGTTATGTGCATCATGGATGCATAAATCTCACCACTGATGCACATCACACTATTGGCATAGCCGACCACCGCCCCTCAAAGTGCTTCCTTGTTTCCCCCTTCACTGATAGCTTGGAGGCCTTGTTGGTGGTAGTCACTAGAGGCGATAAGGAGTCGGAGGATGAGGGAAGGGAGGCGACGGTGCGAGGATAGGGTTTTGTCTCCGCAAGTTGCCTGCAGGAGACGACTCGAGGGGGTCACATCATGGTCCTAAACTCGAGTCCTAACATACATATTGCAATGTAGTAAGTAACAAAAACTTCTCAAAATGTTTTAGGTCCAAAAACACCACATTAGTTAAGTCCACGTGTCATAAAAAATTAAGTTCAAACTTGAGTGTTTCAAATTGCGTAATCTCAACTTGAGGTGAGTTCACAACTCAACCCGCAAAACTAATCTAAAGGAAAAGCTAGCGTAGCCCTCGGGCTCCTGCGATTTCCCATGATCTCGCCTCAGACTTAATTGTTTCGTAGAAGGAAGTCACCAAAGGTGTCCTTTTGTTGAATATGGGAAATTCCTATGCTTCCAAATCCACCAAAGCGTGATCATGATCAGCAGTGGGGTTCCTTTGCACATCTGGCAAGGGGTGGTCTGCAACACTAGCGACCACCTGTACGAAAAATCACCTTTGATGATGGGAGGGGTTGCAGTAGATCGAATCCACGACAACACCTCATACCAAAAGTCCTAGAGAAAGGGCAACATGTAACTATGCATGCCATAGTCTCCTCCAAATGGTCGCATAGCGGCATAACTGCGAGTGTGGAAGATGTCGTCGCGTGAGTCGCTCACCCATCCAATATATATCATGGCAACCAACCAAATGAAGAACTTCACCCTGTGAGGCATCCATGTCTTCTAGAATAACTTCCACAATCCTGATACGATCGTCCCTGGGAAGAGAATATCATAGCATGATAGTGAGGAGTACATGCTGTCAGCCATCCATTGCTTGATCAACTTGTCTTGTTCATCCGTGAGATGCACATCCCATAGTCGTATCCACATGTGAATGTATAGAGGACTCAAGGTCTTGAGATGTCGGTAATCGAGTTACGCTCAACTAGCACTTGATGTACCATCTGGTGCTTCCTAGGCTGTCTTAGGATAAGCGTGAAATGATTTGTCACCATCTCCGTAGTGGACTCCCCATCTAGCCACATGTCCTCCAAAGAGTGTAGAGGTCCTATCACCCAGCAACATCATGGTGGATGTGTCAAACACCTGACACTCCTCGTTGGAGAAATGCATGTTGATCCTACGCCAAGGTTGCAAGGGGTCAGTATGCATCCTCCAAAGCCAATGGATCCAAAGTTCGGTTGCCGTGCATGCAAGGTGGAGGATCTCCAAGCCTCCGAAATGCAACATTGACTGGCCTTAACCCAGTTGACATGGCAGTGGCCACTGATGACTACAAGTGCACATATCGATTATAACTAGTTTCAAAATAAGAGTATCGAACCCACAAAGAGCTAGTTGGTTAGGGTGTTTATGCCCCTCGTCACTATGTACCAAATGATACTTGTAACCTATCTTTGATTTCAAGTAAGGGTGTTTGAAAGGTTTTTGAATTGAATGCAAGAAAGTAAATAAAACAAGTAAAAAGAAAGAAAGTAAAAAGCGTGTATGGAATGGTGGTTGAACTTAATAGGGCTAAGATGTTCCCGGGGATGTAGGATACACCACTAGCATTGCTGTAATTAATCATAATTAGGATAATATATTTCTTATGCCATGATATGTGTAGAGAGAGTTTCGTAATAAGATGTTCACTACAAGGCTTATAGGCAGTCACTTTTTTGAGCCAAGAATAAGGTCATCTCTAAATAACCACGGCGATGCTTGAAAACAATCACCATGCAGACCACCACAATTAAGGGTTTCCCCGTGAATATCGTAATTAGCTTAGTGAATCTCTCTTTGTTTCCTCTTCAATCGTGTTGGGTGCTAGCAGTGCTTATAGTCACAATAGCTTTCGACACAACATCCAAACACGTCCAAAGGTTTTCATCCTCTTACTTTAGACCTGAAGGCAAATGATATGTGGCCGACTAAACATACAATCTAAAGGGAGAGATCAAACACACATCATAGATCAATGGATCATGTACACAAGTAATAGATGATCTTTATTTCATTTTATAAGAATGCTAGGGTTTCCCCATATCTCCAAGAACAAATGGAACTAATCACACATGAAAGCAATCAACAACATCATCATAATCAAATGGATGAATAAAGGTAATGGAATGAATCTAGTGCAAACCATAATTAAATCTAGAATTACAACGAGATCTAATAAATGGAAGATGGGAGTAGAGATGGTGATGGAGATGCATCGGTTGATGATGTAGGGGATGATGTATTGTCCTCCAATGATCCGTGCGGCAGCAAGAATTTGCCCTTCTCCAAGTTTCTCCTTCAGATTCCTTTCTGGTGTGGTTTTTCATGGCTGGACATTTCTGTAAATGTCGAATCTGTGATCTGTTTTGCGAGGAGAAAGTATTTGACAAGGTGGTCCCATCGCTGGGTCGTACGGGCGCATGGTACCGCCCATACCACCGGCTATTACGCGGGCTAGAACCTCCTGGACGCAGGCAATTCCTCCAGGTGCAAAGATAAATCAATAAAATAATTGTTATCACTTAAAAATACCATATTACTGTGTAAGATAGTCTCGATTGATATGTCCATTATAGACTTAGTAAATTGAGATTCTGTCGAAACAAAAACAAAAGGTGCGCAAATACGATAAAATACTAAAAAATCTATTCTATTAATGCAAAAGCAAAAGTAAGAATGCTCCAATTTTAGACTCATCAGCCACCATTAGCCCACCTAGAGAAAACTGCACAAGATCTTGATAAACTACTCAAGAGCTTCCTTGTTTAGAGATAAGTTGATGTAGTGGGATCATAGCGAGCGCCGATCCGAAGAGACCAAGGCGATGTGTTGTAGGCATCATGGAGGTCTTCTAGTGGGTAGTTTAATGGCAAGAGGCTTAGTAACTGAAAATATATATCGATTTTGGGAAAACTTTGCAATTAGTGCACGTGATCAAACAGTAAATCTGTGTTGCTCCCATGCAATTCGTGGAAATGTAATTTTTTTTTGAAAAGGAACATATATATTAATATCATGGGATATCAATTACACCCAGTCTATGCAACAACGCACTATCCTATTGTATTACAGATGCACAAAACCGAAAAAAGAAAGAAAAAATATAAAAAAGGAAAAGTCTCGCTACAACGATCTATTTCTTACAACAGCAGACCAAACACAACCGAGACAACACCAGAAATCTATCATCTCCAAAAGCAATGCCTTCAAGAAAGGAACAGTGCATAAGCATCGTCATCACCCTGATCATTGATCATAGGTTTTCACCCCGGAGAAAGTCCGCGCTCACAAAATAGTACTTCAACAAGACCACTGTCAAGCACAACCAATTAAGACAAGACCTTGGATTTTCACCATGCAAGTTTGAACTCTGGAATTATCCTGTATCGTCACCCCACTTTCTGATGTCGCTGCTCCAAGACCCAGATCACCAAGCCAAAATCTCATCACCACCAGGATTCAAACCACCATTACCAGTCCCCAGACATCGGCTTCCACGTCATTCTCCGCGACTGACTTCACCATGGGACTAAAGGCATGTCCTTGATGGCAATAGACTACAAAGATTCGCATCACTCCCTCTAAAATAAAATGGTCAGATAAAAACATGGTTGCATGCGACCGAAACCCATCCAATCTGACAAACTCCGGCATGTCGTCCATTGGAGTTCACTAGCGAAGCCTTCCGGAACACAGCACTCCGGCCAAATTGATGAAGACATACGACAGGTAGATCTTCGTATTGGCATGCGAGAGATCCTAGGAACAAACCCCTTTATTTGAAGCCAGACCAGTAACCCCCACACCAATGGCCTTCACCGGCCACCAGACCCACCAGAACTAAGCCGACAGATAAACGGTGACCCAGGCCACCACGACTGCAAGCGACGAAGAGGCAGAACTGCATGTGGAGACTAAATGAGCGAGCACCAGCAGGGCAGAGCGAGAAACGCCGCCGCCCATGCAACCCGTAGGCCACCTTCCTAGATGGGCCGCCGCCGTGCCGGCAGACGCATCTCAGTATGTCGCCAGATCTCCGCTCCGCCCCAAACTCCCTCCCTCCACTACGCCATGAGCAGCCGCCGCACCAAACCCACGAGCGACCCGCCACAGCCGCGTCCACGCGCGTAGAGGAGGGAGAGGGGTGCGTCGTTCTCGCCCCACCGCCACCACCACCGCTAGGTAGGGCTGCTGGCAATGGGTCGGGATGCCCCCGGAGTCACCCGAGCGAACAACCCGGGAGGCAGTTTTTTCGTTTGTATCTTTCTTATGAACACTCACACCTGTGGACATGCATATCTAAGTAGAATCTACTGTAAATTTGTAATGTGAGTAGGAGTTTTATTTCATTAGCAGATTAGCTTATCCAGGGATTACAAAAGGTATTCATGCAGATCATGCAGAAAATTAGAGTGACAAATTGAAGGATGATGAACTAAAAAATGTAGGCAAGGTGAATCATGAGCAGTAAAGTTCAAGTAAAATCATCAGTTCCAATGTTTCTACAGTATATAATGAAAAATAGTTGCCTTGCAGACTCCTTCGGTAAATGACTAAATGTATAGAAATTATTTATTTCCAATACAACAAATAATCACAATATATGTATACCATACAATAGAATCTAAAAATCTGTAGTCGAATCATCTTCTATCCTTCAAACAAATAATCCTGGTAATTCAGGCGGCTGTATGCCTGATTATGCCTGTACTTTGACATGAGATCGATGCCAATAATTTGCTCTTGTTTGGAAAGATTAATTCGTCGTAACCTGTGAATCTACATCTTCAGAGAAGTTTTGGGAAGTATCTGTGAACTGTCATGTTCATATCTACTGCACTCTCCTTGAAAAGCCCTTGGCCAATGAACTATCAATGCTGGTGCTGCACTTCCTATGTAAAACTGCAGGGCTAGCCTCCAAACTTCAGGAATCTTTTCCCTGGCTCTCGGAAGAATCCACCTGCCCCCAAAGCGTTTCTGCATAGATCTTCTCCTCTTCTTCCTCTTCGGGAGAACAGTCACAAAGCTCAACCACAAGCTCGTCATCTTCATCTGCTATATCCTCACCAGTCTCTTCCGACGAGTCATTGCTCTGTGGAATACAAGCTTCGGCCATGGCTTCTCGCATAGCCAGCGGTGTCGCAGGCCTATCGTTGTGCTTGTACCATGGCGCAGGGATCACAAATGGAAGAGATATGCCATCGATCACATGCACCTTTTCATTGCTCTTCTTTGACACGCCTGGCAGCGGAGCAATCAGGATGATGCCCAGCTCATAGTTGCAAATTTGCAGCCTTGGCCCAAAACGAACTGTTCTGGTCACGTCGGCAGTATTCGTTTTGAATGAAGGGCGCAACGGTTGTCCCTTTGACTTCATATTTAGCGGTTACTATACATCTAGTGTTTTATTACAATTTTGACACCAAAGCTGGAATAGCTCAGTTGGCCAGAGCGTGTGGCTGTTAACCACAAGGTCGGAGGTTCAAGCCCTCCTTCTAGCGTAATTACTTGATATTTCACTTTTTATCTCCCAATTAGGTCCCCTTTTAGATTACAGATTATAAAGTCTAAACTAACCTTTGGCTATTAACCATAAGGTCGGAGTTTCAAGCCCTCCTTCTAGTGTAATTATTTGATATTTCACTTTTTGTCTCCCAATTGGGTCCCCTTTTTAGATTATAAAGTCTAAACTAACATTTGACTCCGTGAAAATTGTCAATACACTATACAATTTGTCTCCCAATTGGGTCCCTTTTTAGATTATAAAGTCTAAACTAACATTTGACTCCGTGGAAATTGTTAATACACTATACAAGACGCAAGTTCTTCAAAACTGAATTACACACACCAGCTGTCCAGAATTATTTGATATTTTACTTTTTATCTCCCAATTGGATCCCTTTTCAGATTATAAAGTCTAAACTAACCTTTGGCTGTTAACCACAAGGTCGAAGGTTCAAGCCCTCCTTCTAGCGTAATTATTTGATATTTCACTTTTTGTCTCACAATTGGGTCTCCTTTTCAGATTATAGAGTCTAAACTAACATTTGACTCCGTGGAAATTGTCAATACACTATACAAGACGCAAGTCCTTCAAAACTGAATTACACACACCAGCTGTCAGAATTTGTATTCCTTTGACTCCGTGTAAATTGTCAGGTAAATACTATGTAACCTGGTTCGACAAGAAACAAAATGCCGGACCCGTTCGACACCATAGATCGCACTTGCAGCGAACGGGCCTAGATTTCAATTTTTTCTGCCCGCACTTTTCCCACAATTATGGCCGGTAATTTGTGCGCCTCCATTAATCATGCCCCTACCATACCATCTGCTAACCGCCGCCGCACAATTCTTCTCTCCCCAACACGCATTAGTTTTCTCTACTGCGCCACATACTTCCATTCGTCGGAGATAACTGTGCCACCTCCTCGCCGGTGGCAACCATCTTCACGCATCCCTGAGCGCCATCGGTCAGCATCCTCAGATCGGTGGCGGCTTCGCCTAGTTGGCTGAAGCAGCCGACCTGAGTCTGCTTCAAGTTGTCCGTGCCAGCCCCTCGATCCATTCAAGGACTACATGATCTGGTTGTAGGTATTTGCAACTGACCAAGGTTTCAATTTGTCCATATTTTCTACATTTTTGAAGATTAGATCCATATGTTCCTTTATAATGTCGTAAGTTCATAGAACTAGTGGATGCATGTTGCAGCACCGCAATTTTGTATGCACGTGCTGGTTCATAGAGCTAGTGGTTGCTTTTGTTTTGAGCATGCTTCTCATCATAGATTGTTGATCAGGCTAAATTACGTCGTATATATTAGTTTTCTATATATAAAAATTATGCACCCAATATATGTGGAAGCATGCCTTTTGGTTTCCAATTTTTTATGTTATTATGACAATGACGTAATCTTTCTTCCAAAAATCTATGCTTCCAATTAGTAACATATATGTTGTGATACTACACAATTTTGCTTCCGAAAATCCATGTTTCCTAAATCTCATATATGTTCTTATAGGAACATAGGTTTGATTTTAAAGCATTCATGTTTCATATGTCTTTTTTATGTATCCTTTCTTTTTTACCAGGAAATGGTTGCTGGTCACTAATCCCCAACTGTTCTTCGTCAATACTATCATCGTTGTTCGTCGAAGTTTCTCTGATATTGTCGACGCTCCTGCCCGAAAATACTTGTCTACACATCGGTGCCATGTTCAAGCATGTGTCGTCCTAGGGGGCATGCTTCTATAGTCTCAGGGGCATGTAGCTTGACTTTCCAATGTTCCATTTTTTGTATATCGAAGCAAATCTTGATATTAGTGGAAGCAAATACTATTTCCTTTAGATGCAAATTCAATTATTATTTTCGAAGGAATGATGGTAAAAATGTATATTGACTCGATGGAAGCATATGCTTTTTTACAAGCAATTGATGGAAAGAAATAGTTGTCAATATATTGGAAGCAAACACACATGTGTTTCGATTAGAAGCAAAATAATGCCATACCAAAACAATTATTTGTTCATTCGAAGAATATATCTTTTCACATCTGTAAATAATAATACTCTCTCCATCCGAAAATAAATGACTTGATTTTTTTAGATTCGATGTATCTATACATTTAGTCTAGATACATGTGAATTTAGACAAATCCAATTCACTTCTTATTGGATGGAGGGAGTAGATGGAAAAAATCTCTAGTTATCTTGGAAGCAATCTCGTTATCTAAAAGAAGCAAAAAAAAGGTGGAAATTAAAATTTAGTCATAGAGGAAACAATTTTCACTCCAACTAGAAATAATATTAGATGGAAGCAATCACTTGTTGTCTTGGAAGAAATCTCGAAGCTGAAATACTTCCGATAGATATCGAAATTTAGTCGCAACTGGAAATATCTTTTCTTCATATGGAAGCAATATTTAAACAAATTGGAAACACAATGTGATTCCTAAAGGAAGCGTGACGTGGGATCTGAATTTCTATCACTATTAGTTTCCATAACTACTAGTAACAAATTTCACTTAATTAGCGCTAGTAATTAGATTGTCCATGATTTAAGGAAGTAGTTTTAGGAATTAAATTAGCGACACATGTACATGATTTAGTGGTCCATAATCACACCGTTTAGACAAAAAGATCGTACGGCCTTGGACTAGTCCGATGGGAAGCTAGCAATCGGCGTCCGATCCGTAGTGCTCCCCATATACTATACAAGACAAGTCCTCCAAAACTGAATTACACACGCCAGCCTGTCAGAATTTGTATTCCTATGTAAGTTTTCTCGTTGCCCCAAAAAACTTTTTCTCATTTTTCACGATTACTTTGGGTTGGCACCATGCATTCCTGTTAAGCATGTTCAATACTTAATTGACTGGAATGTTGGCGATCTTAGATCTATATAGACTAAAATTTCCCCTCCTTAGGGCATATCCATCGGGGAGACCCAACCTATCCCAGCATGTCATAATCGGTCCGCGTGGACACGTCTCAGCGGGACGACCCATCCGGACTAACTCAGGCCGGACCGATCCATTCTTGATTCAAATCTGATACCCGGATGGGTCTATCCAGACAGACGCGGACGCTGGCCTGTAGCAGACTGGCCCAGTTGTGGTCACGCAATGAGCCTTCTTCTCTCTCCTTTCTCTTGGGCTGTCATGTCTGATTTTGTCCGTTTGGGTCCCGCTGTTGGACGTGACTGGGCGGACCAGTCGGACCACGACCCAAAAGCACCGTTGGCTCGACCTAAACGGATTAAAATGGATAGTTTGGGTCGCTCATTTGGGTCTTCCCGGTGGAGATGCCCTTACTTTAATTCCAAAAGAGCTTGATGCGGTAATAATTCAAAAGTTCAGGCCTATTGCTCTAACTAATTCTAGTTTTAAAATATTCTCTAAGCGTGCTACTAATAGATTAGGTTTGGTTTGTGAGGAGTTGATTTCTCCAAATAAAATTGCATTTATTAGAGGTAGACACATCCTAGAGAGTGTTGCAGTTGCACATGAAATTATTCATGTTGTAGCTCGTAGTGAATGGCTTTATCTTTAAATTGGATTATGGAAAGACTTATGATAGTGTGAGTAGAGAATTTCTTATTAAAATGATGTATGGGAGAGGCTCTAAACCTAAGTGGATGGAAATTATTAAATCTCTATCGGAGAAAGGTTCAGTTGGAGGTAGAATTAATGATATTAACAGTGAGTTTTTTCAACTGGTACGACTGGGCTCGGGACAGGTCATTGGGTGACAAAGATATCCTATTTCTCCTCTTCTCTTTAGTTTAATCGCTGATGTGTTCAATAGGATGTTGATGAACGCTACTAGACAGAGCACTGGGTTGCTATATGTTGATGATACCCTCCTTTCCTTACAAAAGGATTTATCTTCTATTATGAATATTTAATGGACTCTATTCTAATTTGAGAAAATCTCTGGTATGAGAATTAGTTTTCATAACTGTGATATGGTTCCAATTAATATTGAAATATTGATTCTAATTATGCTCAAATTAATGCTCAATCTTTGAGTTGTGGATTGGGAAAATTCCCTTTGATATACCTTCGGGTTCCTCTGCATTATAGCAAGCATAGAATAGAAGATTTGCAACCAGTTAGTGATAAAATGATTAAGATTGTTGGTGGCTGGAGAGGAAAACTACTATCTCATGCAGCAAAACTTGTCCTTATTAAAAGCTTTCTAGCCTGTATTCCCACCTACCAGCTGAGTGGGCCATTTCTATTATTAATTCTCAGATACCACATTGCCTAACTATGAGGGACATCAACAGTACAATCTAGCTAGGTGGGGTTTGGTGTCTCAGAAAAAATACGGGCTTTGGGGCTTACCTATTCCCAGTTGTAATGAGTTCCTGGATTAAAAGATATCGCCTAAATGATAATAAACTTTCAAGCAAATCATCGACTACAAGTATAGGACCAGTAATCCTAACTTGTTTTCTTGCTCTGCAACCGATGTTTCCCTTTTTTAGAAAGGTGTGTTATGGGCTGCGAAGCTGCCAAAATGGGATGCCAGTGAAAACTAGGCAATGGTAAAAAGGTTAGTCTTTTGGGAGGATCATTGGCTTAGCCCTTCTAGCTTAGCGACTAGTATTGGGAGATATATGTTACTAGATCCATAATAAGCGTCGCTGATTTAGTACAATTTTGTACTAAATGTCGACATTGCTGACATATGGGATGGGGAGCAGCTAAACCTTTAGAAAGGGGCCTAATCAGGAGCATATGCTTCAATGGTTTGAGATTTTACTAATTGCACAATCCCTTCATCTTAGTTAAGAGGAAGATGCATTTTTGCGGAAATTTGAGTCTAAGGGCATTTATAGTGTTAGCTACTTGTATGCAATTGTTAATTTTTGGAGAGTTATACATGTGCATGCTTAATGGCATAACTCAGCAAGTCAGCATACCTGATAGCCAAGTAAATTCATCAGCCCAGGGATCGGAATAAGATGGTCTTCCCGACCTGCCATCAACATACATACAATGAAGCAAAATGTTTAAATGATGAGAGGATGGAGATTTGATTTTCATGAGAAAATTACAAAAAACCACCACATTTGAGGCTAGAGTTTCAAAAGACCACCAAAAATTTAAAAAGTTTCAGATTGCACCGTTTTTGGGGCACGCGGTTGCAGGCAGCACTGATCTGGCTCTAATGCCGCGCTAACGACGAAACTGACCGGTAGGGCCTAGTCGTCAGTCCTACGTGGCGCATTTGGACGGCTGGGCATGGAAGGCCATTAACAGCGCCGTCGGAACCATCAAAACGGTCGGGCCCTCCTCTTCTCTTCCCCGCTGCCTCACTCATCTGCTTCCACGCCTCCATCACCGGCGACTGCTTCCGCTGCTGCTCCACGGATCCTGCCGAGCTGGAACGACAACGGAAGCTCCTCCGCCGACTCTCTCTCGTTTGACCATGTGAGTGCCTTCCTCCTCCTTTAATTTAGGGTTTGGATCCAGATTTGAGATTTTTTTGGAAAATCATCGATTTGAGCCTCATGTTTTCCTTCATTCCTCGGATTTGTAGTTCACTTCGTTCGATTACGCACCAGACATGCTCCATGACGCGGAAATTGCCATCATTGACCATGAAGCTGTTGGAGATATGCCCAAGAGGCAATAATAAAGTGGTTATTATCATATCTTCATACTTATGATAAATGTTTACGTACCATGCTATAATTGTATTAATCGGAAACATTAATACTTGTGTGATTTGTAAACATAAAAGAGTCCATAGTAAAGCCTCTTGTTAAACTAGCTTGTTGGTTAATATATGATCATGGTTTCCTGATCATGAACATAGAGATGTTATTAACAACATGGTCATATCATTAGGAGAATGATGTGATGGACATACTCCTATAGATAAGCGTAGCATAAAGATCAAGTCATTTAATATAGTTCATTTGCTATAAGCTTTCTGATACATAGTAACCTAATTCCTTCGACCATGAGATCATGTTAATCACCATCACCGGAAGGATGCTTTGATGACATCAAACACCACACCGTAACTGGGTGGCTATAAAGGTGAAATTGAGTGTTCGGAAAGTATGTGTTGAGGCACATGGATCAAGAGTGGGATTTGTCCATCCATATGACGGATAGATATGCTCTGGGCCCTCTCGGTGGAATGTCATCCAATTAGCTTGCAAGCATGTGACTGGCTCACAAGGGATCACATACCACGGGAACGAGAAAAGAGTACTTATCGGTAACGAGGTTGAACTAGGTATGCAGAGATACCGACGATCATAACCTCGGATAAGTAAATTATCGTGAGACAAAGGGAAATTGGTATCGTATGTAAGTGGTTCATTCGATCGCAAAGTAATCGTAGAAATATGTGGGAGCCATATGAATTTCCAGATTCCTCTATTGGTTATTGATCGGAGAAGTGTCTCGATCATGTCCGCATAATTCACGAACCGTAGGGAGACACACTTAAGGATTCGACGTTGTTTGAGTAGTTATGGAATGATGAGAAAGAGACCGAATGTTGTTCGGAGTCTCGGATGAGATCCAGGATATCACGAGGAGATCCAGAATGGTCCGGAGAATAAGATTCATATAAGGAAAGTCCTGTTTCGGAGTTGGGGAATGGTTCCGGTGTTTTCATCCGGAATGTTCTAGAAGGTTCCGGAATGTCCGGCACTCCGAAGGGGAAAGGTACATGAATGTGTTATATCAAGTTGGTATGATTGCATCATGTACTAAGTGTCATCGCTGAACAAAATAGAGGGTTTAATCAAATCCTTGTTTGAAAAGTCAAACGGCAATTTGAAAGTCAAATGGCTAATTTTGGGAAGTGGAGAGGGAGGTGGAAACCGAGTTGGGGAGGAGTCCCTCCTCCACCGCCGGCCCACTTGGGATCCGAGTTGGGGAGGGATTCCCCTCCCCTTGGCTGGCGCCTCCCTCCTATAAAAGGAGGGGCAGGGCTCCCCTCCTAACACATAAGTTCCCTACCTCTAAACCCTAGCAGCCGCCGCCCTCCATAGTCGCCGCCGCCCCCTAGGGTTTCTCCCCTAGCCGCCAACTTGGGCACCTCCAAGCCCTAGCCGCCGGCCCTAGCACCTCTTCCTCGGTGTGTCTAAACCCTAGATCGCCGAGGGCTCTCTCATAGTCCACCATACTCGCTCTGGCTTAAGGTGAAGCCCTGCGAGATCACCCCTCTACTTCCGGTACCACGCCGTCGTGCTGCCGGAATCACGAGGAGAGTGCTACAACCTCCGCTGCCTGCTGGAACAAGGGAGAGGAAGGTCTTCATCGAGTACCGAACGTGTGACCGACTGCGGAAGCGCTGCCGGAACGCAGCGCCGGAAGGATTGTCTACGCGATCTTGAGATCGGCAAGTGTACGACTACATCACCCACGAGAATCTGCTCTCGTTAACCGCTTTGGAATCTTCGAGGGTGAGTTCCTCTATCGACTCGTTGCTACAATCTAGTAGATAGATCTTGGCTTGTTTGTGTGCATGCGGTAGAATTTTTTTGTTTTCCATGCTACGAACCCCTACAGTGGTATCAGAGCCGTGTCTATATGTAGATCTATTGCACGAGTAGAACACAATGGTCATTGTGGGCGTTGATGCTTTTGTTGTCGCTTGCTTCTTGTGTACTTTGCATCTTGCGGGATGGTGGGATGAAGCGGCCCAGGCTAACCTTACATGACATCGTTCATGAGACTTGCTCCACGCTTGACATGCAACTTGTATTGCATAAGTGGCTTTGCGGGTGCCTGTTTCTCCCAACATAGTTAAGATTCAATTTACAACAGGTGATTGACAATACTAGTATCAATGTTGTGGTTCTTGTTCGTAAGTTAGAACGACACTTATTGAAAGCCCCAAACCACGTAAAACATGCAAAGAAAATTAGAGGCGTCTAACTTTGTTTTGCAGGGGTGTGCTGTGATGTGATATGGCCATGATTGTGATTATATATGATGTATGCAATGTTCCTTATTGTAAGTTGGCAACCGGTAGGAGCCATATGATTGTCTTTAAATTCTGTTAAGACCCGCGTGTCTATTCAAAGTAGTTGTAATAGTTGATGCTGGTGGGAGACAACCATGAAGCGGCGCCATTGACCTTGACGCCACACCGGTGATGATGGAGATCATGTTCGTGCTTGAAGATGGAGATCAGAAGCACAAGAAGAAAGGCCATATCATATCACATATTATGAATTGCATGTGATGTTAATCCTTTTATGCATCTTGTATTGCCTAGTTCATGACGGTAGCATTATAAGATGATCCCTCAAGCACACAATTTCAAGTTTTAAAGTGTTCATCCTTAGTAAGCACCGTTGCTAAAGCTCGTTGTTTCGAAGCACCACGTGATGATCGGGTTGTTAGATTCTGCGAGTGTATACAACGTGAGCAAGCTAGATTTGCTCATGCGAAAGCTAAGGTTTAATCTTGACGAGCCTAGCATGTACATACATGGTCTCGGAACACGGATCACCGAAAGGTAAAGCATGAGTCATATAGTAGATATGATGAACATGATGATTGTTCGCCATTGAAGCTACATCAACTCTCGTGATGATCGGTTTTGATGTGGTGGATTTTGTTCGTGTGATCACTAAAACAATGTGAGGGATATTGTTTTGAGTGGGAGTTCAACGGTAATATGATTAAAAGTTGAACACTATTTATCATAAATTAAATCAAAGTGAATTTGCATAATTGTTGTAGTCATTGGCATCCGTTTACCACCTTGCGCTTAGTTTTAATTGAGATGATAGAACTATAGAATTCTGGTTAGTTACTTTACGAACTGGTATCGTATTGTTTTGAAGTGTTAATCTAAAGTTTAAAAGTCCTATTGCAAACTTTCAGTAAGTTCCGGTTACTCCATGAAGTTTAATAATTGGTATTAAAACAAGAGTGACAATTCCAAGAGTTAGTGTATGAGTATCATGTTTGTCTCCATGATTCTTGATATTCAAAGAGTTGTCTTAATATCAAGGTGTGGCATCCCGCAAAACCACTACTAGAAAATCGCGTTGATTTTGTGCATTGCATCGTCATCATCATGCATTGTTTGCATAAAACTATGTTCGCAAAGCCCGTTTTGTTTTTCTAAAACGCCCCGTCTTTTATTCAAACGCCAAACACCGGGTCTCCGGAATTATTTTGTTGTCGGCTATCGGGTTGCGAAAGCCGTGTTTTAAAATAAATAAAATTTGAATTATTTTAGTGGGGGCAGTCGAAGGGCCGATTGACCCGAACGACCACCCCCAGGGTTTTTACAAACGGCCCACCTAATCGGCCCCTTCTAAGTCCTAAAGCTACCTATTAAACTACCCACACACCCCCGGCCACATCACCCCAACCAGTAGGAGCACGCCACCTCACCTCTTCCCTTCATCCACCCACTCACATCCTGCCACTTGTGCCCCCCCACCCTGCCAGCACACCCCACACCTGCCCACACACGCGCGCAGCCCCCACCCAGAAACCACCGCCGCATGCCCCCTGGGCACACACACGCATGCACACACGCGGCCCGCACGCAGCCCCTCGGGATCCCCACGCGGGACCCACCCCGTGGCCCCGCCTGCCCCCCCAACCTCCCTCTCCTCCACTCATCTTCGTCCCCACGCCCCCGCGTCCGCTCTCCTCCTCCCCTCTCTCCCAGCCCCGGCGGCTTCCCCCCATCTCCGGCGAGCGTCCGCCCGCGCCCGCGTTCCCCATCCTCCTCCGGCCCCGCGCGCCGCCCACGTTCTCCGCCCCCAGCGCGCTCGCCCAGGACCCCCGCCCCGCTCGCCGCGCCGCCGTGCTCTTCCTCCTCTCCGGCGTCCTCCGCGCGCCGCCGTCGCCGGACCCCCAAGATCCTCGGCCCTCCGCCGCGCCCGCGACCTGCTCTCGCCAGCCCGCGCCAGGCGCCGCCCCGCTCGCCTCTGCAGGCGCTCCGCTCCGTCCCTCATCTGCCGCCGCCCTCCCCTCCGCGGCCGCGCCCGCCCGGCCGCAGCTCCTCCGGCAGCGTCCTCCTCCGCCTCGGCAGCTCTCCACCGCGACCCCGCCGCCCCGCTACGTCCTCCTCCTTCTCCGGCTAGCCGCCGCCGCCTGCAGGCCCTCTGCCGCCGCCGGCCTCGGCCTCGCCGCGCCTCCTTCCCCGCCTCTGCCGCCACGCGCGTCGACGAGCGCCGCCGGCCTCTGTCCCGCTCGGCGTCGCCCTGGCGCCTCGGTCCGCCGGAGCCGTGCCGCTCCCCCAACGACACACCCGCGCGTACCGCTGCCGCTGCGGTCTGGCGCCGCCACGGAGTCCGGACGCGTGCGCCGCCTGCGCGACCCGGGCCTCCGTACGTCACCGAGCCTGCCAGCGCGTCTGCCCAGTTGTTGTGCCGACGAGACCAAGGCTCCCACAGGTTATATGGTGCCATTCAAGATACCAAGGCCGACACGAGATGAGCACCAAAATCCACACAAGACCGATCCCGTACCCGGTGCCGTGCCAAGATCTCCTTCTCGGACCCCGATGACGCTAAGTTCTTCGCCGTAGAGCAACAAGGCCTTCGACAAGACAAAGAACGCCAAGCACTGCACCCCGGACACCAAGACGACCCGACTCGAGGTCCCGACAAGACCCTCGCAACGGCAAGACCGACCCCGTGGGAAACGACAGGACCTTCGCGACGACAAGAACGGCATCGACCCAGGAGAATCCGACGCGCCCGACACCGACCCAAGTCCTGCGCCCGGACGCGACAAGATCTACCCCCCGATATCCGAGAACGACCCCGGAGTCCGAGAATGTTCCCGTCGAGACTGAACCCGTCGAACCCTGGACCCTGAGACCGACCCCGAACCCCGGAACCCCAAGATCGTCGAGACCCCTCAATGGTGTGAACCCTTTCCGAAAACCCTATTTTATAATATGATAACAACTGGTTGCATATTTAATTGACATCTCGCATGCATATCTGTGGTTTGGGGGCCTTATGCCGATTCACCTCATAATTAAATATGGGGCCCATATGCGGGCAAATCTAGTCTCATATCGGCCTCATTTAAATTTGTGTAGCGAACCCGGTGCTATCTTTTGCCATGCTAAAACAACATTTAATTTGCGGGTAGATAAATAA
Organism: Avena atlantica; assembly: GCA_910589765.1. Classification (NCBI taxonomy): domain Eukaryota; kingdom Viridiplantae; phylum Streptophyta; class Magnoliopsida; order Poales; family Poaceae; genus Avena; species Avena atlantica. The sequence goes on along the minus strand of OU342734.1, from coordinate 356,734,095 downwards.
CATGAACCACCTAACTAATTGTCGGGACCCCGGTTCCTCTTAATATGGCCTAATTGCATCGCACCTTTGCCATGCCATGCATCATACATGCATCATGCCGATCTTCTGCCGTGTATTAAATATTGCATCCGGTGTTTCTTCTAGTGTTTTGGTTCTTCGCGGATAAGGCCGTTGAGTTGATGTGAGCTTCACCCCGATCTTCGGTTGAACCCTCGGCAATGTTTTCAGGCGAGCATCTCCCCCTTTCTACCTATCTTACTTTTATAGTATTTATTCCCTCCTGTTGATCTATTGCTACTTGTGTTGCGTTGCTCTAGTTTCCTTACCCGTGATATCCCTTGCAGCCCTATATTGCCATGACCACCTCCTATTGCCTGTTGTTTGGTAGATAGTTGGACTTGCGCGTCGTAGTCGCTTGCTCAAGTGCTGTTGCGTGTCACCATGTACCACAGTTGTTGGAGTATTGCCACATGTTTGATGTTGGAGATGAACTCGGCTTTACTTTTCGTTCACTTTAATTCCTGTTTAACAACTAAAATTGAAGTAAGTAAGCAGAGGCATCGGTGGGTGATAGATAATATTTGGTTTCCGACCGCCCACTTGTGTCCCGTAGGACCCCGAGTACTTGATACATGTTCCTTGATTTATCGCGCTATCCACATATGGGTAGTATGGGCCCCCCTTAGCCAGAGCTTGATTCCGTCTTATTTCTTGGGGCCACAAACTAGTTTGAGGTTTTATTTACTATCCTGTACTTATGCCATGCTACTGCTTTATTTAAATTGTGCGACAGATAGCACCTGTACTGTTTAGGATCGGGACACGATTCCGCGGTGTCGACAAGCCCAGTTTTGGGTTCCCAGTCGTTCACAGCCGTATACCCAGACCTTGAGTCCGTCTCGGAGCTAGCTTACTTCGTTGCGGGTAGCTTAATGGGGTGGCCCCCTGAAATATTTCTGAATCTTGTGATTGCTCTGTCGTGAAGACCTCGTTGGGTTTTGATTTGGTTTTTCCGAGGTTGATCGTGTGTGTGTTGCTATTTGTGCACCCCGGCCGGGTTAAAACTTTCTGAAAGCCGTGTCCGCGGTTATGGACGACTTGGAGCACAGTGTCTCGATCATAGACCACTATAACTAAAGTAGTGCTATAAATTTGACTTTATAATGACTAGTAATCAGCTTCACTATAACGGAATGGCTAAATAAAACTGCCAACAATTGCTTGCTTGGGTTGTCGCTTGCGACCAATGTATCTGACTAGTAAGTATTGCAACTATAACGGAATGGCTAAATAAAAGTACCAACAACTGCTGGGTTTTGGGTTATCTCATGCTAAATGTATCTGATTAGTAAGTGTCGCAACTACAACGGATTGGTTAATTAAAAGTGCCCACTGCTTACTTTATCAGGACGATTATCTAAACCTGACTAGTAAAGTGCCGCAACTATAACTGAATAAGTAAAACTGCCAACTGTGTGAGTTCCTCGGTTGACTTCCTCGTTGGTCTCGAGGGGGAAACACCAGGATGGGTTTGTTTGATGATAGCATCAGGTTGGTTCCGAATAGGTCTTTCTCACCCCTCTCTGATTGCCGCCAGTTGTATCGAGTCTCTATAGGTTGTTTAGTGCATGCTGCCGCTTCAGTCCACCATACCTATGTAGGCGAGGACCGCCGAATTCTAGTCTCGCCGTGTACTGGCCTCAGTACTGACGCTCCTCTTTTTCCTTTGCCCGTTGTCGGCACCCCTTTTGTTTAAGCAGGTTTTGAGATCGACGTCGTTAGCAGGGTTACCCTTCCGGCTTGGCCTGGGCAGGGTTATGGACGCCATTGGTTATTCATCAGGGCTCTTAGCCCCATTTGCCTCTTGTCCGTAGTCGGACGCTCCATCTTTTCAAGGTGATTTGGATCTTTGTATATTATATCTGTATTGTTGGCCCCTTGAGTCGCTGTTGTATATAAATCTGTTCTGTGGGTCCCATCGAGGACTGTCGTGTAATGTTATTACTTCGTTTTCCACCCGCACGAAAGTTCCTGGTGGGCACCTTTGAATCGTTTCTATGCGGGTTTGGCGGGTTTTCGCTAAAACTTGCATAGGGCCGATTCTGAGGGTGTTACACAAGGTTATCTAGGATCTGAAAGAGTTGTTTCAGAAACCATGAGTGTGTGGAAGATATTGAGATATCTGAAACGAAGTTTTGGTTGCAACATGATAGAGTATAATATGGCAAAAGTCATGTTTTCATATTTGATGAGAATTTTCAAAAGGTTGGAGACACTAGTTGTCCTAATCCTCCAAAAGGTTTTGGAGTTATACTCGCGATTCACCGTTATAAGCTAAAAGTAGCTTGGTCATGGATAATTCCATGATGAGGATGAATATTTGATGTAGGTAAAATGTTTACTACACCAAGAGATTACTAAAGAAAGGAATTTGAAAGAACACCAAACATTTGATGATGGTGATCTACTTCAAAGTGCAAGTCCAAAGACATTGGTATTTTACTATACATTCTTTGGACTATGTGTCATGTATATGGCCCCACTATTGATATTGATAGATTCTTTCAAACAGAAAGGAAATACTGAAAGAGAATCTCATAAATATATGTCAGAAAAGAAAAGACTAGAATTGTTCAGCTTAAGTATATAGATGATATACATGTTATGGATATATTCTTTGCTTATTAAACAATGTGGTTCTTAAGTATTTGATACTGAATTTGTTGGTATGAATCGTCATACAAAACAACAGAATTCATGAACTACAATGGCCTAAGTAACTAGCAAAAGAATATGTGATGATGTTCATCGAGAACAAATAAAGGGTTATTGTGTTGCTTGTTAAACATCAAAGCTTGCCTTCAAGATTTGTTTTATCAGGTATTATGAGAACAAAAGGATTGTTCAAATAATTACTGTAATCCATAAAAGATGGATGATTCACAAATCTCGTTGGAGAAATCACATCCATAAAACTAGTGCTAAAAATGTCGAAAGACAAATTGATTGAAAGATCATTTAGGAAGTGACATCGCCGTTTAAATTATATTGGAAAGAAAACATGAAGAAACTCCATGTGGATGAAATTTTGAGTCTTTTGATTTTTGATCACATGACGCTTGTGAAACTTTCCTAGAGTTAATTAAAACTTCGTTCATAGGCCAAAAGGGAACGAATGACTAAGCTTATTGGAACTTGTACATATTGTTGTACGAAGTCCATTATGTGTAGTCAAGAGCGATGGATTTCAACTTCATATGCTTTCTCCGAAAATTTGAGTGGATATATGAATATTTACTTAATAAGGATGAACTGTGAAATATTTGAAAAGTTCAAAGACTTTCAAGATGAAGTGCAAAATCATTGTAACAAGAATATAATTAGTTTATGATAAGATCATAAAGGAATATATTTGAGTTACAAGTTTAGCATAATACCTAAGATTTAAGGAATCATTCCGTGGATTTGCATTTTCCCGAAACACCATAAGAGTATGGAGCGTTCGAGATATGTAATTAAACCTTGTTTGACATGGTAAGATCAAAGGTATAATTCATAAAAACTGCCATTATATTTTAAAGATTAAAAGCTTTAGAGACTACCGTTTTTCCACTGAAAAGAGCTCCATCATAATCCGATGAAATGACACCATATAAAGTTATGGTTTGGGATAAAACCCAAGTAGTCCTTTCTTAAACATTGGTATGCTATGCATAAGAAAGATGTTTGCAACCAAAGTCGGATGAACCTGTCTTTGTATAACTGTTAAGTATTCCTCCATAAAACACCGGAGACAAAAGTGTTTGTCGCTTAGAACGTCAAGTTTCTTTGAGAAGGAATTTTTCGTAAAAGGTTAAGTGGGAGGACAATAGAACTTTGATAAGGTTAAAAGAACCTTAGCTATATGTGCAAAGTTGCGCAGCACCGAAAAGTGTTCCGGAGGTAGCAACAATGCTCATGGCTCACGTGCCTCAAAGGTTATGGTCACGAAGATCTAAGTTCCTATTGAACCAAGTAGGTTGGGTAAACAATCAAATATCAAGATTTGAGGGTTGAATCATTATTTGAGAATAATGAACAGGACTACATGCAAAGAAGTGATGATGGGCCCTGACTCCGTAAAATGGCTTGAAGCCATAAAATCCGTGATAGTTCTATACACGAGAAATCAAGTTTTGAACTTGAAAGACCCTCGAGAAAGGTGTAAGACCTTACAGTTGTGTTTGGATCTATAAAGAAATAGACATGGATGTTGCACATCTATGAAATAGTCGACATGTTGGGAAAGAGTTCACAACAATGTTCAAAGGTTGAATATGACAAGATTTGATCTTTCATAGCGATATTTAGTCTAGACGGATTAATGTAGCAACCACTACATATAATTTTGTTATGTGGTAGTTAAATAAACAAAACAAGTTCTTTTAATAGAATTGTTACCTAGGACATGTGCATAACACGGTCCATAGGGTTTTGTTAATTCATAGGATGCTAAAAGCATATGCAAACTTCAATGGTTGAAGTAAGCATAGCGGAGTTGGAATCTTCACTATGATGAAACTGTTAAAAGAGTTTAATTTCATCAGAGACGTTGAAGATGCTTGCATTTGCAAGAAATTAAGTGGGAGCGCTAAGACATGTTTCTAATACATTATGTGGAAGACATATTGTTGATTGGAAATAATGTATCTTTTATTAACATAGGATAAGAATTTCATCCCGATGAAAGATTTAGGCAAAACCCAAATATTTGGCATCAATATCTATATAGATAGATTGAGACGCTAATATGGCTGTGCCGAAAGTACATAGATGATATATTGAATGAGTTCAATATAGGAACTACGAGAAAGGTTCTTGTCGCTCAGAAAGGATTGAATAAGTTCAATATTGATGATATATTCAAGTGTATTGACACTTGGTAAGTGAAACAAAGATTCAAGTATAGATTGATACTTGATGTATGAAATCACAAAGAGTATTTATATCAATCATACTGTGATATGTACAAATCCAGATATGTCCTATGCTCTAAATGTTATGAGCATATACCAGAATGATTCATAAGATGATCATTGGACAATAGTAAGGATATTCTTATGATCTTTTGGAAGAACTAAGAGTATATTATTTGTAGAAGTGACAAATAGATGGTTAGTTCATTGTAAAAGTACTACATTGATACTAGTTTTGTCACAAAGTACAAATTAAGTTTATCTCAATCTAAACTAAGGGTGGCGCAATATAATGGAAAGTAAGTTCCATAATGGATTTGGATGAGTTCCAAAGTTAAGACATTGTGACAGATACTACAACAAAAGGCTAAGTATATGACTGCTACTATAGCAGTTAAAGAGGGCATTTGTGTCAAGTAGTTTGTTATCAAACTAGGTGTAGTTCACAGCGGGATAATACTATGAAGATATATTGTACGACAATATCATCAACATGTTTTAACCCCAAAGAACTAAAGGTCACACCAAAGGACCAAATTTGTACGAAGCCATCTCATTAAAGAATGAGTGATGCGTAGAGACGCAAAGACATGCAATTACACACGGACCTGGAAGTGTCAGATCCGGAGATTAGTTGACCACTAGCAATCGTGTACATACAACACCGGAAAGCCATAGGTGTTGAATACACAAAGGTTTGAAACTAGATTATTGACTCTAGTGCAAGTGGGAGACTGTTGGAGATATGCCCAAGAGGCAATAATAAAGTGGTTATTATCATATCTTCATACTTATGATAAATGTTTACATACCGTGCTATAATTGTATTAATGGGAAACATTAATACTTGTGTGATTTGTAAACATAAAAGAGTCCCTAGTAAAGCCTCTTGTTAAACTAGCTTGTTGGTTAATATATGATCATGGTTTCCTGATCATGAACATAGAGATGTTATTAACAACAGGGTCATATCATTAGGAGAATGATGTGATGGACATACTCCTATAGATAAGCGTAGCATAAAGATCAAGTCATTTAATATAGTTCATTTGCTATAAGCTTTCTGATACATAGTAACCTAATTCCTTCGACCATGAGATCTTGTTAATCACCATCACCGGAAGGATGCTTTGATGACATCAAACACCACACCATAACTAGGTGGCTATAAAGGTGGAATTGAGTGTTCGGAAAGTATGTGTTGAGGCACATGGATCAAGAGTGGGATTTGTCCATCCATATGACGGATAGATATACTCTGGGCCTCTCGGTGGAATGTCATCCAATTAGCTTGCAAGCATGTGACTGGCTCACAAGGGATCACATACCACGGGAACGAGAAAAGAGTACTTATCGGTAACGAGGTTGAACTAGGTATGCAGATATACCGACGATCATAACCTCAGATAAGTAAATTATCGTGAGACAAAGGGAAATTGGTATCGTATGTAAGTAGTTCATTCGATCGCAAAGTAATCGTAGAAATATGTGGGAGCCATATGAATTTCCAGATTCCTCTATTGGTTATTGATCGGAGAAGTGTCTCGATCATGTCCGCATAATTCACGAACCGTAGGGAGACACACTTAAGGATTCGACGTTGTTTGAGTAGTTATGGAATGATGAGAAAGAGACCGAATGTTGTTCGGAGTCTCGGATGAGATCCGTGATATCACGAGGAGATCCGGAATGGTCCGGAGAATAAGATTCATATAAGGAAAGTCCTGTTTCAGAGTTGGGGAATGGTTCCGGTGTTTTCATCGGGAATGTTCTAGAAGGTTCTGGGATGTCCGGCACTCCGAAGGGGAAAGGTACATGAATGTGTTATATCAAGTTGGTATGATTGCATCATGTACTAAGTGTCATCGCTGAACAAAATAGAGGGTTTAATCAAATCCTTGTTTGAAAAGTCAAACGCCAATTTGAAAGTCAAATGGCTAATTTTGGGAAGTGGAGAGGGAGGTGGAAACCGAGTTGGGGAGGAGTCCCTCCTCCACCGCCGGCCCACTTGGGATCCGAGTTGGGGAGGGATTCCCCTCCCCTTGGCCGGCGCCTCCCTCCTATAAAAGGAGGGGCAGGGCTCCCCTCCTAACACACAAGTTCCCTACCTCTAAACCCTAGCAGCCGACGCCCTCCATAGCCGCCGCCCCCTAGGGTTTCTCCCCTAGCCGCTGAATTGGGCACCTCCAAGCCCTAGCCGCCGGCCCTAGAACCTCTTCCTCGGTGTGTCTAAACCCTAGATCGCCGAGGGCTCTCTCATAGTCCACCATACTCGCTCCGGCTTAAGGCGAAGCCCTGCGAGATCACCCCTCTACTTCCGGTACCACGCCGTCGTGCTGCCGGAATCACAAGGAGAGTGCTACAACCTCCGCTGCCTGCTGGAACAAGGGAGAGTAAGGTCTTCATCGAGTACCGAACGTGTGACCGACTGCGGAAGCGCTGCCGGAACGCAGCGCCGGAAGGATCGTCTACGCGATCTTGAGATCGGCAAGTGTACGACTACATCACCCACGAGAATCTGCTCTCGTTAACCGCTTTGGAATCTTCGAGGGTGAGTTCCTCTATCGACTCGTTGCTACAATCTAGTAGATAGATCTTGGCTTGTTTGTGTGCATGCGGTAGAAATTTTTTGTTTTCCATGCTACGAACCCCTACAGAAGCTCCTTTCGTTTGCGCTACTCACAAATTGAAGCCATGCAGGTGTGTTGCATTTCAGGGCACTGATACAGGGAGGAAGTTCTACATGTGTGCTATAGAAAATGCAAGTGCTCAGCTCCCTTTTTTCTTCAATAGGTCCCTGTAGGTGATATAGAAATGATAGTATGTTTACTAAATAGTAGTGCAGAACAACATTGAGTAGTAGTGCAGAACAAAATTGAGTAGTAGTGTAGAACAGTTAGAGCAACATTGTGATATAGATATGTGACAGTTTGCTCTAAATTCTACATTTAGAGCAACATGGAGTAGTAGTGCATAATAGTTAGATTTCTAGCAGTTTACTGAATATTGTGATATAGATATGTGACAGTTTGCTTAGCAGATATGTGATGTAGAAATGATAGTGTGTTCATTTAGAAATGATAGTGTGCTCATGAACCATAGACAGTATGTTGTAATCATAGACATGTATTTCAGCTCTGTTTTTACATAATCTGCCATTTTTAGTATGTTGTAATCATAAATAGTATGTTGTAATAAAAATATTTAATGTATAGGAGGTAATGAGTTGTGGCTTTCAAAGCTAGATTGATCCAGAGTGGGATGACAACATGAAGCATGCATTTACTAAGTTGTGGACAATGTACAATGAGAGTAATAGCTCAAGAATTCAAGAGAGGTATGAGAGCAGCAAAATGTTGAAGGATCTAACTGAAGAGAATGAGAAATTGGAGAAGAAACATGCAACCCTACTAGAGGAAGGTAATAGGTGGATAGATGAGACTGAGAGGAAGTGGATAGCTCAGATTGAGAAGAAAGCCAGAGCAGAAATCCTTGCAAAGATAATGAGTGGGGAACATGATGCTGAGCAGATGGAGAAGCACATAGCTGCATTGAAGAATGAAGTAGAGGCGCTGAAGAATGTTAAGGAGGAATTGAAGAATGTGCTCAAATCACAGGCAGAAGTATTCAAGGTGAAACAACAGAAGTGGGATGAGGAAAGAGCTAATCTGAAGGATGAGAAGAAAAAGTTAGAGTACTCCATGCATGACCTTTTCAAGGTCAATGATGTTAACAAGGACAAGGTTAAGAGAATCAAGGCAATTTGTGAGGAGGAGGAGTGATGGTGTGTTTAGGTAGATGTATGAGTCTGTTTAGTTGGCATATTTGTGTAATGCAGCTATTGAGTTGAACCCTTTATTTGTTGAGTTGAACCCTCCATGTGTTGAACCCTTTATTTGTTTAGTTGAACCCTCCATGCTTTGAACCATTCATTTTGTGTGAAGATGTTCTCCTATCTGTGTCTAAAATTTCATGAATTTTAGTTAATATGTCAAAATCTATAATGCTTTGTGGTACTCGATACAATGTTATATTATAATGATCAATAATTTAATATACTAGGGTTGTCGAGGCCCCTCGAGTGGTCTCGAAAACATCTATAATGATCAATAATTTAATATACTAGGGTTGTCGAGGCCCCTCGAGTGGTCTCGACAACATCTATAATGATCACATGACAACATCTACACAACAAGCATTTCAAATAGTTGGCCATTGTCTCAGACATTTGTTCAAATAGTTATACATCATCTCATAACACACAAACTTATTGTTCTCAGAAGCACACAAACTGATTGTTCTCAGAAGCACATGGACAAATAGATTGTTCTACAAAGCACACAAACAGATTGTTCTACAAAGCACACAAACTGATTGTTCTACAAATCACACAAATTGATTGTGCTCAGAAGCAAACAAATTATTCATAACATCCCTTTCTTGATATGCTTCAGTGTGATCTTGTCAATGTTGCTTGCAGTGAGGTAACCAACTGTCTTAGAGTTAGCCTTTTTTGCTCTTACTGGCCTTCCAGTACTACCACTAGGTACAGTATGTGCTGGTGCTGGCCTTGGAGCTTTGGAAGGATGTCCTGGAGCTGAAGATACTGCTCTCTTCTTCCTAGCTAGGGCAGTGGTACCGCTAGGTCCAGCATGAGATGGTCCTGTAGATGGAGCTTGTCCTGGAGAAGCTTGAGATGGTCCTGGAGCTGGAGAATGTCCTGGAGCAGCATGTCCTGAAGCTGGAGCTGCAGGTGTTGCCCTCCTAGAAGATTATGGAGCATGTCCTGGAGCTGGAGCTACAGGTGTTGCCCTCCTAGAAGATTATGGAGCTAGTCCTGGAGCAAGAGCATGTGGATCTTCAGAGAGGGTTGTCCTGTTTTCCTGCACAAATAGATCACAGAAAAGGAAACTGAAATGCAGCTAGTGGAAAATAGACAAAAGTAAAATAGAAAAGAGGTAAACCTGATGTTGATTTTTCCTAATCTGTAGTGATGGATTCAGTGCTTGACCACAACTAGTGTATCTGTGCCCAAGCAAAACACAGTTGCTGCAACTGATAGTTGACATTCTAGAGGATTGTGGTGGCTCTGGAACTTCAAACTTGCCCTTCCTCCTCTTTGTTTGAATTCTGCCCAATGATACCTTGAAGACTGGTGGATCAATATCAGGTGTATCAATTTTTGTACAGCAATCCTCACCTGGCACTGTGTAAATGACTAGATTGTATGCCTCCATGTACATTGGTGACATGGTTATATCCCACGGTTACACAACATTGGTATACCTGGTCCAGCCCAAGGAAGGCCCACGTCAAGACACGCGGCATGTGGAGATTTCGGGTGGCCCAAGCCCATGATGTCTTCGGATCCTTGGAAAATAAGTCTAGAGTAGATATAATTTCAAAGGTACTAACCCTAATCTGTAACCGACTCGACCTAAGACCGAGACCTGCCTATCTATATAAAGGCCAGGAGGGCATGGCGAGAAGGATCTCTTCCACCCTCGCATACACACCTTCACGCCAGATTGCATCTGCGCACCCCTGTAACCTTCGGTTCCACCATAATCAAGAGCAGACAAGTAGGAGTAGGGTTTTGCCTCTAGGGGCCTGAACCTGGGTAAACATCGTGTCCCGCGTTGCTTGTATGTTAACCGTTCCACGATCTCCAGCATCCCCATCTTCTCCAAAACCCAAGTCCATAACAATGGGCATTGACGAGATCGAACCTCGTCAATTGGCGTCGTCTATGGGAACTGGGGGCATTGATTGTCCGATCGTTACGGTCCCATCCGGAGCGATCTACAACTCATCGGGGACAGAGAGTCACCTCCTCTTTGGCAACTTCGACTTCACTGCCCACTCGTCGGCCACCCTGAGGGACTTCGAGTCCGTTGGCGACGGACTCAAGATGTTGTTCAAGAGCTTCTGCTTCCAGGTGGGGCAGACAAGCACTCTCCGCCTCCCAGAGCGGGTGCCACCACCATCCATCAGGCCCGCTTCATGGGTCCCACCTATCGGCATGTTACATGCATCGACAGACGAATCAGACGGTAGCAACAACTGCAACTCAGATCTGTGCGGCCCTCCCTCAGATGAAGGAACCTATGGTTCCGGATCCAAAAGCTGCGGCAGCAGCGACCCTATCCGCGGGCGTTACCTATGCGCCGTGGTCATCCAAAACGAAACGGACCTGCCACCAGGTTCGAGTGCACCCAACCCCCCTCTCAACCCGCAAGGTGAGAATGGAGGAAACGGGGGAGATCTGCCGCTCAGGCCGAACGAAGGCGACGTTAACGCCTACCATAAGATCAACCTCAACAAGGAAGGATGGCGCCAAGCACGCGAAGCCGTGGCAGGCAACATCAACCTACATGTGAATGCTCTCATCAACGAGCATAACCGGTAGGTGAAGATGATGGATGAGCTCGACAAGCGTAAGAAGACGGCTTCGGAGTCTAGCGCGTGGCGAGCTACGCTCTCCGCCGCTGGCGGCTCCAGTTTGCACGGCAACAATGCCAACAAGCACCGCTCCCGCACGGAGCACATGGACCCCGCCGCGCGACACGAAGTTACCAGGGCCCTCAACACGTCCTTCATGACTATGGACGTAAACGACAATGTCATGCCGAAAACACCGCAGGCTGCGATCATGGAGTCCACTACATATCTCGCGTCCCATCCACCTCCGGTGGGTGACTCAAAGAGCTCCACGCACAAGTCCGCACTAGCCGGTCTTGGACTCGTCGGAGCCGCGCTCCACCACGAGGCTCCTGCGGAGCTGAAGAAAAAAGCCGTAGTCAAGTTCACCCGCAGCCCTACGCCCTCATCCAAGGAGGACGAGCACGATCTGCCCCGACATTGCAAGAGCCCACGGCGCCGTAGCAGCGACTACGACGCTCGCAACGATCTCACCCAGCACAAGATCGACAAGGCATGCACTAAACGCGCGTGTTCAACCGAATTCTACGAGGAAGACGACGGAGAGATGTGCGGAACCAGATGCTTTAGAAGATCCATTCGGCGAACGCGGATGCCGAAAAATTTCAAGCTCCCTTCGGACACTCCGAAGTTTGATGGTACGCAGGACCCAAAAGACTGGCTCAGCGACCACCTCTGATCCGTCAAGCTGCACGGCGGAAATAGGAACACCGCCCTACAATTCTTTCAGCTGCAGCTGACAGGCGTAGCTAGGATCTGGCTCAGCGGCCTGTCCTCCGTCTCCATCCGAAGCTGGGAGCAGCTGGCACACAGCTTCATCCGCAACTTCAAGGGCACTATCAAGAGGCTAGCCTCGATCGAGGAACTGCGAGCCTGCACCCAACGTACCGGCGAATCCATTCGCTTTTACATACTACGTTGGTCCCATATCAAGAATTCAGCTGCACATATCTCTGAAGAAAGGACAATCGATGCCTTCAAGGATGGTGTCAAGCGCCCTGACTTCAAGGAAGAACTTGGGCGCGTCAATCCCAAGACGCTTGACCACCTCATGGACATCGCTAACCGATGGGAAGATGGTGAGGATTCCGTCCACCGAACGCATTTGGATGACGAGGATGACTATGGCCGCAGGCGAGAGTGCTGCAACAAACAAATATCGTGCGTGTACGACGATCGCGATGGAGTCGACATGGTCGTGGACGACTACACCGACTGATGCAACGACAACAACCGCAGCATCGGATACCGTGGAGGCAACTACAGCGACGGAGGGCGACCCACACAGACGTGGCAACATCGCAGCCGCGACGACGAGCCTTCGGCATATGACAAGTTGTCCCGTCCTTTCCCATCCACTTCTACATAGACAAACATGACAGCAAGAAGAAGGCCAACCACATGTTTAAGAACTGCCGTGATTTCCAAAAGCTCAGCGAGGGTCTCACCCAAATGTGACACCAGATCATGAACCCTGGATTTGGGCCCGCACCTGTACCAGGTGACATCGCCCACGGAGCTCCTCCACCACCACCCGTTGGACCGTCGAATCAAGCGACCGCACCGGCACCAAATAACGGTCTGGACGGATACCCGCCGCCAAAAGGATCCTTGATGATCCAAAAGGGGAGCCCAACTAATAGGGTGCATAAGAAGATCACCCGCCAAGTCAGCCTGGCGGTGACCTTCCCACCAGCCATACCTGAGTACCTCAGTGGCTCGGGGTCCTGCATTACGTTCGACCGTTCGGATCACCCACGCCAGATCCCTCACCTAGGTCATGCTGCCCTGGTGCTCGAGGCGCAAATCAGGGGGTTTGAGATGAGCCGCGTCTTCATGGACGGCGGCAGCGACATTAATCTGATGTTTGCCAGCACACTCGCAGTGATGCGGATCCCGCTGTGCAGCCTGGAACAATCAGACACAACGTTTCATGACATAGTCCCAGGGAAGGGCATATATACCCTGGGGATGATATGGCTCGATGTCATCTTTGGCCAACCCGAAAACTTCAGGCGCGAGTGGCTGGAGTTTGAAGTGGTGGACTGGCCATCACAGTACCACACCATCCTCGGGCGCGTAGCATTCGCACGATTCCTGGCAATACCGCACTACGCATACCTGCTACTGAAGATGCCAGGACCCAGGGGTGTCATCACCGTCCAGGTAAGCTTCAGCCGATCCGACCACAGCGACAGAGAATTAAACCGAATCTCTCAGTCGTTCGGCATGCAGGAGGAGCTCACAAGGCTTCGAGAGGTGACCGAAAACGGGGCACCCTCAGTCACTAGGCAAAACACACCTGGCATGTCATTTGACTCCACGGTCAACACAAAGAAGGTGCAAGTCCACCCGACGGACGCCTCCGAGACGGTGTTGATCGCCAACAACCTCAGTCCCGCATAGGAAAGCGCGCTCGTCGAATTCCTCCATGAGCGCTAGGAAATCTTCGCCTGGTGTCCTGCGGACATGCCAGGAGTTCCCAAGGAAATCGCCGAGCATGCACTCAATGTGTTCCCTGACGCGAAACCAGTCAAGCAGTCGATCCGATGACTATCCGAACCAAGAGCTGAAGCCGTTGAAATCGAAGTCAACAGACTGCTTGATGCCAACTTCATCCGGGAAATTAAGGAGAGCGAGTGGCTGGCCAACACCGTGCTGGTCCCCAAAAAGGACACGGACATCCTGCGGATGTGCGTGGACTTCACATTGATCAACAAGTATTGTCCCAAGGTCCACTTCCCTCTACCATGGATCGATCAAATCATCGATTCGATTGCAGGATGCGAGAAACTCTTCTTCCTCGATGCCTACTCAGGCTACAATCAGATTTAGCTAAAGTCCAAAGACCAGGAGAAAAAGACGTTCATCACGCTATTCGGAGTGTTCTGCTACAACACCATGCCCTTCGAGATGAAGAATGCAGGTGCCACGTATCAGAGGTGCGTGCAGGCGTGCCTGAAAAACCAGATTGGTCGTAACATTCAAGTCTATGTTGACGACATACTAATCAAGACCAGGGAGGCCACGATGCTGATCGACCTCCGCGAGACATTTGATAAGATTGATCACTACAAGATCAAGCTAAACCCAGAAAAGTGCGCCTTCGGCGTCCCATCTGGCCAGCTACTCGGCTACTTCATCTCCCAGTGGGGGATTGAGGCGAACCCGTAGAAAATCAGGGCCATACTGGCCATGGAGAAGCCGAAGAACCTCAAAGGTGTCCAGCAGCTAGCTGGGCGGATTGCAGCACTGAGCAGATTCATCAGTCGCATGGGTAAGAAGGCCCTACCTTTTTACCAGCTGCTGTGCAAGACGGACAAGTTCGAGTGGACACTCAAAGCAGACGACGCGTTCGAGGACCTGAAGCGGCTGCTCTCCACCTCACCTGTCCTGGTCACGCCAAAGGAACGAGAGCCTTTGCTGCTATGCATCGCAGCTATGCATCAGGTGGCAAGCATCGTACTCGTGGTCGAACGACCCGAAGATGGAAAGACCCACGGGGTCCAACGCCCAATCTACTACCTCAGCGAGGTATTGACTCCAACAAATCAGAGGTACCCTCACTTCCAGAAGCTCGCCTATGGCGTGTTCATGACGGCTCGTCGGCTAAGCCACTACTTCCAGGAGCATCAGATCATGGTCGTCAACGATGCCCCACTGTCCAACATCCTGAACAACCCAGAAGCTACGGGACGCGTAGCCTTATGGGGCATCGAGTTATCCCCCTGGATATAATCTATGAGCGGCCAAGGCCATCAAATCCCAGGTCCTCCCTGATTTTCTAGTCCATTGGATGGAACTCCAGCTGCCGGACACTCTGGATATGTCGCAATCATGGACAATGCACTTCGATGGCTCCAAGCGCGAGGCTGGAGCAGGGGCCGATGTCATACTAATGTCCCCTCAAGGCGACAAGATGAAATACGTCCTTCAGATGAAATTTCGCGCCGCCAACAACGAGTCCGAATACGAGGCCCTCATCCATGACATGAAGATGGCCAAGATCTGTGGAGCAACGCACCTCGTCATCTACGGTGACTTGAACCTTGTCGTCCAGCAGAAGATGAACGAGTGTGACACTCACAGCGCCAACATGATCGCGTACCGAGCGCTCTACAACTCACTCGAAGGGGACTTTGATGGTTGCGAGCTTCGGCACGTCGGAAGGGAAAGCAACAAACAAGACGATAAACTCGTCAACATCGGCTCCACCTACGCATGGGTGCCACCAGGTGTGTTCCTTGAACAAATCCGCATACCCTCTATCAAGAGAAAATTCCCAAAGGGTTCAACCGAAGAAGCGGAGCACTCGGGGGTTGCGCCACCCGAAGGACAGGATGACCCAAAAAGCTCGACACCGAGGCCGAGCTGGTAAGCCTGATGCAGGTCATGGCGGTTGAGGATACATGGACGCAGCCGTACCTTTGGTACCTGATAAGCAATGAACTTCCCGATGACCCGACAGATGCTCGGCGCATATATCGCCGATCAAAAGGCTTCACCATAATCAATGGCGAGATGTACAAGCGCAGCATTTCGGGAGTGCTCCAATGGTGCGTCACCATCGGTGACGGCAAAAGTATCCTCCAGGATATCCACGAGGGTATCTGCGGCCACCACGCAGGCAGCCGCGCCCTAGTCGCCCAAATCTCTACGAGCTGGTTTCTACTGGCCAACGGCCATGAACGACGCCAAGTATATTGTCTAGAAGTGCAACGCCTGTCAGAGATACGCGGATAAGCCGCACGCACCAGGATCCGAGCTAAGTCCCATACCGTTGGCTTGGCCGTTTGCCCAATGGGGCCTCAACATGATCGACAAACTGCCAAAGTCCTTACCAGGAGGCCACGTCTTCCTCCTAGACGCAGTCGAAAAATTCACCAAGTGGATCGAGGCCATGCCCGTCACCAACCAAAGCGGCAAATCCGCCGTCAAATTCTTCGAATCCATTGTCTATACATTTGGCGTGCCTCACAACATCATCACGGACAACGGCTCGAACTTGATCCCAAAGGAATTTCAATCCTTCTACGAGAACCTCGGCATCAACATATCCTATGCCTCGGTGGCGCACCCGCAGACCAACGGACAGGTCGAAAAAGCTAACGGCCTCATAGGGAGCGGCATCAAAAAGCGCATGTTGTCCCCACTCGGAATGCTTGTGGGAGCCTGGGAATATGAGCTACCCTCCGTCCTCTGGAGCTTGCGCACAATGCCAAACAACTCAATCGTCTACACGCCCTTCTTCATGGTGCACGGAGCCGAAGCTGTGCTGCCTGCCGAGGTATGCCACAAGGCCCCACGGGTCGTCACCTACAGCGAAGCCGAATCATCGGCCGCACACGAAGATGCCGTCTACAAACTCGACGAGGCACGTGACATTGCCACGTCCCGCTCAGCGGTCTACCAATAGAGCCCCTCGTTTAAAAAAAATACGCCGTCTGGGAGCTTTACCAGGACTCACTAGAAAAACACCTAAATCCGGAAGTAATCTGGAAAAAAAATTCCATTCTGGTAAAAAGGAGCAATATCGTATTCGTCTTCAAGAAAAACAGAAATTGCGTTTTCATTACGGTCTGAAACTAAATACTTGAAATTCAACAGAACCTCTGTTTTCTTCTTTTTCTTCTTTAACCATAAATCCCAAAAATTTTCTACCTCCTTTCTTTTTCATATATTTTTCTGATCAGGAAAAATAAAAAATTATGTCAGTTATTTTGAAGTTATTCTAATCTCGTACACACAAAAATTTGCAATTATTCATCTACTCCGCAACTACCACAGCCGCCGGTTGCGCCCAAGGTCCTTCATCGAAGGAGACCTAGTCATGCGACTCAAGCAAGAACAACCTAAAAAGCTCGAGTCACCCTAGGAAGGACCCTACATCCTCACCGAAGTCACCCAACAGATCCTAAACAACCCCAAAGACATGGGACGCGTAGCCTTGTGGGGCATCGAGCTATCCCCCTGGATATAATCTACGAGCAGCGCAAGGCCATCAAATCCCAGGTCCTCCCTGACTTTCTAGTCCACTTGATGGAACTCTAGCTACCGGACACTTCGGATATGTCACAATCTTGGAGAATGCACTTCGACGGCTCCAAGCACGAGGCTAGAGCAGGGGTCGGCGTCATAATAACGTCCCCTCAAGGCGACAAGATGAAATACGTTCTTCGGATGAAATTTCGCGCCTCCAACAACGAGGCCAAATATGAGTCCCTCATCCACGGCATGAAGATGGCCAAGATCTATGGCGCAACGCGCCTCGTCATCTACGGTGACTCGAACCTTGTCGTCCAGCAGACGATGAACGAGTGTGATGCTCACAGCGCCAACATGATCGCGTACCGCGCGCTCTACCACTCACTCGAAGGGGACTTTGACGGCTGCGAGCTTAGGCACGTCGGAAGGAAAAGCAACGAAGAAGCCGATAAACTCGCCAACATCGGCTCCACCTACGTATGGGTGCCACCACGTGTGTGCTTGAACAAATCTGCATACCCTCTATCAAGAGAAAATTCCCTAAGGGTTCAACCGAAGAAGCAGAGCACTCAGGGGTTGCACCACTCGAAGGACAGGAGGGACCCAAAAAGCTCGACACCGAGGCCGAGCTGGTAAGCCTGATGCAGTCATGGCGATTGAGGAGACATGGACGCAGCCGTACCTTCGGTACCTGATAAGCAATGAAATGCCCGATGTCCCGATATATGCTCGGCGCATATCTCGCCAATCAAAAGCCTTCACCATAATCAACGGCGAGTTGTAGAAGCACAGCATTTTGGGAGTGCTCCAACGGGGCGTCACCATCGGTGGCGCCTACCACCTCATGGATGTCGCATGAGGAGTCGAATACTCCAACCCCTGGAATGTCGCACAACTACGACGCTTCTACCCCTAGTTCCCCTTTACTTTCAATAAGGCTACTCAGCCACGGCTACTCAGCCGAACAATGTACCTCCTCATTTGTTATGAATAAAAGCTAAGTTCCTTAGCCCAAATATCTTTTTCTTTACATTACTTATCGCTAAAACACGCTTGGGGGATACACCTCACCCGACGACTACGTTAACTGAAAACAAACGCATACAACCCATGTAGCTGACCATGTCAGGCTAACGAAAGGGACATGCAAACTACAAAGCACCACGTGCCAATATACACATAACATTTTACAAAGGGAACTACGAGCCCACTCAAAATAAATACAAATTTTACATCAAGTTTTTGTTTACAGGATCTACCTATTCTGGAGCATTACATTCGCCCGCTGCTCGAACAGATCTACGATCTCCTCAGCATGTTGCGCCACAGCCGCATAATGTGGGCGCATGTTCCATAGGGTGCCATCCGGTCGAAGGGGCGGCCTAGTCGCCACCTCCGCGAGATTAACATCATGGTGATGCAGCCGAACGAGCGACAAGGCAGCCTTCATCTTAGCAATCAGCTGATGCCGCACCAACTCCCTAACGTGGCCTACGTCCCGAAATTTCGCTAGAAGGCCCCAGAAGGTGGAGGGCACAACATCCAATGGGAACATGACGACCCAAATGGCCGCTAGAGAAGTCCTCGCCCGCCGCAGCACCCAAAGAACCCGGTGCACGTGATCTTGCACCGTTGCAAGGATGATGGCTCGATCGCGGTCCATCCAGAAGAAGCCACCCGCCTCCAGGTCCTGTTGCGTCAAGCAATTCATCCGAATCGCGACACGCTCCTTCTCTTCCCTCAGAACGAGATTAACATCTTCACCAAGCACATAATAAGATGGCATATAAATAAGGTGAACCCGAAAGAACAGCAGTTCGCGAAGACTCACATTGCAGTTGCTCGCCTATTTGCCGAAACTCCCCCATCAAGAACTCCTCCCTAGAAGTGGATCGCCTAGCCTTCGACTTCCACACATCCGCGTGGCCTCGAACTCTGTGGATGTACTTCTCCAAGCTTCGGACATGAACGCGAAGAAAAGCCAACTGTGACGCATTATCCAGAGATGGTCGCAGCTCAGGAACATTCGGAACGACAACAGGAACCTCTCCCGAAGGACCCTATAGGCAAGTATGCAAGTATGAACATCACATGCACGTTTGGCAATAGCTCAAAAGACAGACTTATATACATAAATAAAGCCACCTCGTGGCATAATTGGACTTGTTCATCAGCATGATGTTACAAAGGGAAGAAAAATAATAAGCTATTCTAGATACAACACATGGGCCTAAGCACCTGCATCCGGAGTAGTCTCGGAGCCCGACTGCCTGCTCTTGGCCTCATGTTGCTGCTTCGCCGCATATTCAGCTAGGAGGTCAATGAGCTTAGGCCCATAACGCTTGCAACGAGAGGCAAAGAGGGCGAAAGCTACCTCCGAGCCATCTGCAACCGTCGGCACCTGGGACGTGATGTGCGGCAGGTCTAGCTCAGCTCCGGATGCCATCGCCATTGTTAGCCGCGTGGAGGCGCCGATGTCTTTCTGTTTGCGCTTATACTGCGTCGGAGCTTCCTCCGACAGAGCATCCACAAGGGCGTCGACATCCTCAAGGGAAACACCCTTGGGGACGACCTCCTTGTAGAAGCGCGTGAGCACTTCTTTGGCCTTCGCCAAGGAGCCAGCAGCAGCGGTGCAGCGATCTTCGACCGCCGCGTTAGCATCAACCAACGCATCTCCATGCTCCAGCGCACCATGATCAAACGTGATGCCTGAAGCATCTGAAACAAAGAAGAAAAACACTCAAATGATAAAAAGACAAGACACAGTCAAAAAAACATGAGACCCAAACAAGCCAAGGGAAACTCACCAGAAAAGGATTTGGCTACATCCATAATCCTATCCGCCATCTCCTTCTCGTGGGAGGCTGATGCAGCCACGAGCTGCTCCTCGCAATCAGTAGCCTCTTTCTACAAATGCTCCTTGGCCTCCACAGCATCCGTGGCCTTCTTCTCTGCTCGACCAAGGCTCTTCTCGAGAGCATCTAGTCTTCGGAGAGCCACATTATTTTCATCTACAAGATGAAGAAACACCTGATCAAT
The DNA here is from genome assembly GCA_910589765.1 of Avena atlantica. NCBI lineage: Eukaryota > Viridiplantae > Streptophyta > Magnoliopsida > Poales > Poaceae > Avena > Avena atlantica. Next base: position 356,713,675 of record OU342734.1, on the reverse strand, counting down.
ACAAGCAAATCCTTGGGACAGACGAAATAAAACAGGGTAAGAAGTTTCGTACCTTGAAGCTGCTGTAGGTTAGCCTCCAACGCAAGGTGTTGTTGAATAAGGAGGTTGGCGCCGTGCACAAAGGGCTGCAGAAAAAACAAAAACAAAAGATCAAGAAATCATCCAAAAAAGGCTCGGGGGCTCCGCCCCGCAAAAGCAAAGCAACCAATAGGTCACCCAAATAGGCTCGGGGGCTCCTCCCAAGGAGTAACACAGACAACACTTACGTGTTCAGGCGTGGACTCTGAAGGTCTACGTGTTGTCTTCTGAGCTACGACTGCCCTAGCTTCTCGCCTGGAGGAGTTCGGGTCATAGTCCTCAGATTTGACCACTACTTGGGGGATAGAAGCCATCGGCTTCGACTCCCCTATAGCCTCCTGGGTGTCCCCGTCAAGGGACCCCTCCGAAGAATGGCTGCAAGTAAATATTTGATCAACAATAACTCACACTACTCAGACAGACGACAGGAAAGAGACTCAGATAAAGTCACTTACGACGCGGTGTCTGATAAGTTGAAGACGGGAGCGGCCTTCTCCTTCTTCTTCTTTTTGGCCGGTAGCTGCGGAGCCACCGCTCGAAGAGGCACGACAGGAAAAGGTGCAGACGACGCGCTATCATCCTCACCATGCTGCTCGAGGAATGGCGGGCCTCTTGGAGTTGGAGGGTTAGACGCATCCAAAGACTCACTCCGGGTGCGCTTTCGGTTCCGCCCTTCACTCGCCTCGGGAGCATCCGCAATAGGCGACTGCGCCGGAGGAAGCTCGGACTCGGAGTCCACCTCCTCATTGTCCGGCGCTTTCGTATACTTCTCAAGTAAAGGAGGCATGGACCCCGTTACCTTGATACGCTGCAAGCGAAAGGAAAAGGAACAAGATAAATAACAAAAGCAAATAGCGAACACTTGAAAAAAAGCGCTACGCGCACAAACAAGTATCACCTGGGAAACCACATTCTTGGCGCTAAAAGGAGTGGTTAAAGACTTCCCTGGGAGGTCCTCGTCGACTTTGGCCTTCAGCAAGGAACGAAGGGCCCTATCCAGGTCACCCGAAGACAATTCTTCGGATGAAACCCTCATCAGATCACTGGAGCCGACGTAGAGGAACATCGGGTGCACTATCGCTTGTAGTGGTTGCACCCGGCGCTTGAGAAAGGTGCGTATGATGTCGACGCCATTGACCTCTTTGCCCGGCACCAACTGAAGAGCTTCCAGCCGCTGGTAGAGCCTCTCCACCTCTTCGGATTCACCTTCCAGGATGTGGTTCTTCCAAAATATCTTTCGGATGATCTTCTGGGAGGAATCGAAGGGGGCAAGCCCATATTGCTGACCGTCCAGCTTAGCATCACGGATGTAGAACCACTTACAGCGCCATTGCTGGACGGACTCGCATATAGAAAAAGAGAAGAATTGGATGGAAGAGCAGATGGAAATGATACAGCCGTAGAGCGGATAGACTCCGCCGGTGCCGGACTGCCTCTTCACGGAATAGAGCTTCCGGAAAAGGCCAAAGTGCGGCTCGATACCAACCCAGCACTCACAAAGAGTTATGAAGCAAGCGATGTGAAGAAGAGAATTGGGAGACAAATGGTGCAATTGAATCCCTTAAAAGAAGAGAAGTCCACGAAGAAAATCGTGAACAGGGAGAGAAATACCATGAATGACAAATGCATAAAACATCACCCGAAACCCTTCAGGTGGGCGGGGAATTACCTCATTACAAGGGAGGATGGCCTCATCCTTGTTCTGGGGGATCAACCCAGAATCGCGTAGCTTGCGCAGATCCCCGTCGCACATCTCTGTGCGCCTCCACCCGTTGTCAGTGATATGGGCCGTAGCGGCGACCTTCTTGCCGCTGGTGGCGGCGCTCGAACCAGCTCCGGTGGTGGTCTTCTTCGGCTTTCCCATCGCGCGACGTCGAGTGTGGCGGTGTGCGCGGAGAAAAGAAGAGGGAAATATGCGAAGAACTTCCAGTGCATAGTGGAGGAGACCAAAGCTCGCGAAAATGGAGGCAAGAAAGATGGGCAAATGGCAAAGGGTAAAAGAAAATCACTGTTTACCCAGGGTATTAAAGGAGGAAGACGACACACATGAGCCGTTGATCCATAAGACCTAGCACTCACCCCAAATCTAACCCTACACGTGTTAGCACATCAACAAACCATCGCCAGCACGCCGTCCACTACACACAGAAATCGAGGAGATACCATAATTTTCGCCACGTCTACGCGTGACCAGTCAACTCCAAGTCAGGCGGTGGGACCCATGATCGTCTCGTCGCATCATCTCTACCGCCGCAGATGGTTGAGATCACCAATCGTCGGCACTAACGTCATCAAGATCAAGCCAGCAACGGCTGGAAATTTTTGACTGATCAACCAAGTACTTACTTGAATCTACGATTCGAGAAACTACTCGGGGGCTACTCCCATCAGGAGCGTTGGCCGTGCACCTGGGAACAGACTAAGGTAACTGCATCTCGCAACTATCTTCGAGTCCTACGTCGAGTCTACGACTCCACTACGGACTCGGGGGCTACTCCCACAAGGAGGATCGGTTGAGAATCCTAAAAACCTGTGTCCTTCGGACCTAAGCTGAAAACAGCTGAACTAAAGTCTCTACTCGAGTCTATGACTCGAACAAACACGCGGGGGCTACTCCCATAGGGAGCACTGGCCGCACACCCTATGAATTCTTTGATTGCGATCCTTTGGATCAAAAACGACAAAAATATTTTTTGGCAACTTTGCCCAAACAAACGCTAAGTGAGAAGCAGTCTCCTTGGCCACCTGAAACACCTCCGCGGTGATAAAACTTCGGATGTAGTGTCTACGACGCAAATTTAAGCCCTACAGATATCATCTGATGGCCTAGTAACGCACCTGACTGCGCTCTGCCAGTAAACTTCCATGTCAACAGACACAATGAAAATCCTAACGGACGCGTTGGTACATCACTTGAAAATCACTGGGATTCGACTCCTATAAGACCTCAATGGCCTAGGTCTAATCACACCAACAATCATTCCGAATTCGAGTCCGGGGAATTGATTTTGATAAAGATCATGTTGTTTTTCCTATGACAGTTAACTGGCCCTCATCCGTCGGAGAGTCAGGCACACGCATCAACAATCCCTATGAACTAAAATATTTTCTCTTTAAAATAACAGGCTCAACTGCACCCGAAAGATTGAGGAGTCCTCAGCCGAATATACGATTTGACTGAACACTCGGGGGATACTGACATGGTTATACCCCACGGGTACACAACATTAGTATACCTGGTCCACCCCAAGGAAGGCCCATGTCAAGACACGCGGCCTGTGGAGATTTCGGGTGGCCCAAGCCCATGATGTCTTCGGATCCTTGGAGAACAAGTCTAGAGTAGATAAAATTTCAAAGGGTACCAACCCTAATCTGTAACCGACTCGACCTAAGACCGAGACCTGCCTATCTATATAAAGGCCAGGAGGGCACGGCGAGAAGGATCTCTTCCACCCTCACATACACACCTTCACGCCAGATTGCATCTGCGCACCCATGTAACCTTCGGTTCCGCCAAAATCAAGAGCAAACAAGCAGGAGTATGTTTTACATCTGAGGCCTGAACTAAGGTAAACCTCGTGTCCCGCGCTGCTTGTCTGTTAACCGTTCTGCGATCTCCAGCATCCCCATCTTCTCCAAAACCCAAGTCCATAACAATGGGCATTGACGAGATCGAACCTCATCAATTGGCGCCGTCTGTGGGAACTGGGGACGTTGATTGTGCGATCGTTATGGTCCCATACGGAGCGATCTACAAATCATCGGCGATGGACAGTCACCTCCTCTTTGGCACCTTCGACTTCACTGCCCACTCGTCGGCCACCCTGAGGGATTTCGAGTCCGTTTGCGACGGACTCGAGATGCTGTTCAGGAGATTCTACTTCGAGATGGGGCAGATAGGCACTCTCCGCCTCCCAGAGCAGGTGCCACCACCATCCATCAGGCCCGCTTCTAATATCTAGTATCCATCTATTGAAAACTTAACTCAAGTTGTTGACAAATAAATCAATTTTGCAGTTATAATCCATGGCATATCTAGCCCAAGCCAAAACTGGTATTTTCATTAGCCACTCCCAAGCTTCTACACTCTCTTCTTTCATGTTAGCCATAGCAACATCAAAGCCATTTTGTGTGTAGGAGTAGCTGGCTGCTTACATGTATTTTTCAGCTCCTCACCTCTAAACCCAGCAGTTTGAAAGTTTGCATAGATGTTCCTTAAACAATATCTTTGAGGGCAGTTAGGAAATACTGTGTTTATTGCATTAAGCAGGCCCGACACAATTACAAAGTAGTTTATTGCATTAAGAAAAGCAATAGTAGTTTTTGGAATAGTATTTTCTATATACTTGCAATGTGACAATGTATAAAAGCAAGAGGAAACACTGACCTTCTACCTATCAGATATTATTGTGTAATATCCAAACTTGCCTTGTTCACCCCCAATTGCATACTTCAGTTGTGTGATGAACCAACTCCATGAAGCTGTCTCCTCCTTGTCAACCAAGCCAAAAGCAAGAGAGAATATGTTGTTGTTCCCATCTCTTGCAGTGGCACAAAGGATCTGCTGGCCTGTGGTTAGCTTCACAAAGCAACCATCCAGACCTGCAAAGAAACAATAAACAGTGAGGTAATATTATGGCTAGCTGGTCACAACAACTATGCAACAATAAAAATTTGATCAAATGTACCTAAAAATGGTTGCAGCCATTAAGAAAACCTTGTATGCATCCACCTAGACAGTAGAACATCCCATGGAATCTAGGGTTGGTGCTGGGATGCTCTACAACAAATTTGGTAGTAACAATGCATCTTGAGCCTGAGTTGGTGTCAATAAATGTCTACAAGTAGTCTCTGAGCCTCTTGTACTGTCCAACCTGATCACCAAGCACTGCCTGCAATGCTTTCTTATTTGCCCTATATGCCATCGTATTGTGCACATCTACACCATATGTATCCTTAGTTGTCTCCATCACTGCCTCAATGCATGTCCTTGGATCTACTCTCACACTGGGCTCACACACTTGTGCTAGCCACTTGCCTGTCACCTTGCATTGTTCACCAGATGAGACACAGGTGTAGTCGAAGTCCACCTTTTTTAGGCAGAAAGTCTTCTCGTTTTTAATTTGTGCACTGTCGTGGTGGTGGCACGGCAGATGCCATGGGTAGGCTTAAGTTGGGGGCCAATGGATGCTAGTGGGATCCACGGAGGGAATATGTAGTGGTTTCTACACACAGAATGCTAGAACTCAATCTTTATTCAACACTGGTGGAGCTACACTTGCTCGTCGAGCTGTATGACCGAGAGGAAGAAAAGGCTAGAACTAGTTCCTGGTGAGGAAAAGTGAATCGATCCCCTCCTTCAGACACCTACCCCCTCCTTATAAAGGAACGACCTGGTGTCTTCTAGGGCTGACGTGGACCAGCATATTCGTGGAATATGATTGTCCCAAAGTGGTAACTCGGCAGACCTCTTTCCCTGTCCCCCTTCTATCGACGGCAAAAACCCAGTGTCCACCACATGTGATTCTCGGGCCTGAGGACTGTCATCTCCTTTTGCTCCTCTATAGCTCTGCTTCTTGTCCCTAGCGCTTGGCACTGTACAGATTCCAGAGAGAGAGAGTGGCTAGGGTTTGACTTTGGGCTTGCCTCCTTCTTCTACAAGGTTCCCTTGAATCGGCCTCGCCTCGCACGACTCGGCTCGACCTTCACCTCCACTTAAGTTATATAAACTCAATACGCCGACATACCTCTTATGTCGTCCAGGTCAGGTCCTAACCACCTAACTCAGAACAAGTCGGACCTTATTCGGCCGACCCCTACATGACTCGGCCGAATCATATGCCATGATCCGGCCCTGGACCCGAAGGATCCTTTCTTTTCTTACTTATCTCGACCCTACCTGGGGTCATCCCCCCAACATTAGTCCCCGAAGCTGGTGCGGTCTGGCCAACTTTATTCGGATAGACCATGGCAGTTTCTAGATGTTCAATTTTTATGCCCATCTTTCCAAATCATTGTTTGGTCAGTGCCTTTTTTGCTCTTCCTTTTATGTACTCACCCTTTTTCTCTGAGGTATGACTCATTTTCCGAGTCGTCGATTCTCATCCGAGGTATCCTCTTAGCTTCTCTAGTAAGCTTATCCTACATGTACCAACCACTACCCTTTGTCTCATTTTTTGTATCGCTGCAGTGTACCCAGACATCGCTATAGTAATAACTATGGCGGTCTTATCGGCGTAGTGACTCTTCGATCACCGCAACGGTCATGGTGGCCGGATCTCCTCCTGCGCCGTGTGATCCTAGCTATGGCTCCAATCACCGATCGGGAATGCACTGTACACGCCTTTTTGTGGTTACCGCGGCGCACTCGCGATCCCACTAACTTTCACCGCGTGCGGTTATAAATAGGGGAGTGGGGAAGGGTTTGGTTCACTTTCCCATTCCCACTCTCCTTGTCTTCTTTCCTGCACCGCCGCCGATGCGCCTCCATTCCTGCATCCACACCACCATGCTCCTCCTCATGCGACGCGCCGCCGTTGTTTGGTCCTTCCTCACCGCGCTTTGCCTCCGCATCAGGATTTTGCAGTGGTTCTCCTCTTTTGCCGCCACCATGCTCATTGTTGTTGCGACGGGGCCTTGGATTTCGAGGCCGCTCCCTACCGCCTGTGATTCCTCCTCTGTTGGCTCCTCCGACGAGCCCATGTCGATTTCACACAACGGCGCCATCGTGGGAGAAGATGATCTCATGGTGGGTCCAGAGCGTGGCTCATGGCAAGGCTCCACTGTCACTCATCGAGAGACCGAGTGGGTCCGCAAGCCTGCCGAGGTAAAGTTTCTCTTACCCGGCAAAGAGTATGCCCCCGTAGTTGAGGATGGCGAGTATGTAGTTTTTATGTTGCATTTTTCCAGAGGATTCGGCCTCCCTCTTAGCGACTTTTCCAAGAGCTTCCTTGAATTCTTCGGCCTTCAGCCTCATCACCTGCCGGCTAACGCCATCGCTTCTCTGTCGGCTATTATCTCTGCCTCAGAGGGATACTTCGGCCTCTGGCCTTCTATATATGTCTGGTCAAAGTTTTTCCAGATCTGAGCTAACGTTGTGCCAGATAAATCTCTTCATCCCTCAGAGAAATCTCTTACTCAGTGTGGGGCCGCTTCGATTACACCCCGGAAGAATTCTTTGTTCCCCCGAGTCACATGCCTAGAGTCTTGCAAGAACTGGCATAGGTCGTTTTTCTATGTCAAGAACACTGGCAAGGAGGACAAGATTCGGCTCCCTGCATTATCTATTGGTCCTCCTTCTAAGCAGAATTGGAATTACAATCCGAAGAAGACTAATGCTCTTGCCAAAGCATTCAAGCTTCAACTGAAGGAGTTGACTCGATCGGGGCTTCACGGCGAAGATTTGATGGCCGCGTTCATCAGTAGCTGAATCTGCCCTTTTCAACTCCGCTCACATAAACTCTGCTATATGAGCGGTCCACTGGATCCCAACCGAGTCTCTACGGTTGAGCCTGACGACGTTAAGGTTTAGAAATGCGTCCGAGCTATCTTCAAAACTGAGATGCCCGAGGAATGGGTGTGGGGAATGAAGCCCTTTTCTCGCGATACTTCTCCTCCTCAGGTAATTCGAACTTGAGTTACCCCATCCGAGTTATTTTCCATCGATTATTCTGCTAACTTTTGTCTGCTCTTCATGCAGAAATTTGCCGAGCAAGTTTCGGAAGACGCCTAGGTGTTGGATCTTCCATGGAACGTTGATCGCATCACCCCGGATAATGGAGAACCAGACCCGGAGGAGTTTATTCCTAAACCCGACGCTGCTCCCGCTCGTACCCGGGGTAAAACCTCGGCCCGCGTCGATGAAGGTGATTCAGACGACGTCCAAATTCTCGAGGTAGTTGTTGCGGTGCCTATCTCTTACGCATTTCTGGCTCCTTCTTTCCCAGCTAATCCGGCTAGCCAGGTGCGCGAGGTCGAACCCCTCGCTTCGGAACCTCCCGCTCCATCAAAGAAGCGTGCTGCTTCGAACGATCCTTCGGACGCGGGTCCCAAGAAACGAACTAAGAAATCCTCCCAGCATATTCCGAAGCGCGAAACCATGCCCAGAGTCTCTAGGTAAGCTTTCTTGCATATTTTAACTTCTATTTCTGAATTGGTATTTATCTTTATCTTGGCAGTGCTCCTCTTTCTGCCAAACCCAGTGGTCTGAGCATGACCTCGCATGTTACTGGGCCGCTTTTGCCATCGCCCCGGAAGATCTTCGGGTTTCAAGTCCTCTTCGCGACAGTTCTCCTCCCATGCCGAATAACAGCCCGCCTCGGCGAGGCGAAGCCGAAGTTCCCCCTGGCGCTGATGCTGATGTGATTATGCCGAATCTGACAGTTTCTTCCCAGGTCTCCGGAGTTTCCCCCGTCGAACCCATTTCTACCAAAGTTCCTGCTACTTCAGCCGCTGTCGAGGTCGCCGCTACCCCGGCTCCTATTGAGGCAATCGCCCCTTCTGCCGTAGCGGTTATTGCTCTGAGTACAATTCCTTGCCCTAAGTCTTTGCCTGTTACCGAGTTTCCTGCCAAGACCAATAAAGATGGCCCTGCCAAATCTAAACTAGCTCATAAAGGTAAACGTGATTCCTCGCAGCCGAGTGTCGCCGACATGCTCCACAAAGGAGTTTCTGTCGCAAAGCCTGGGTCTGCCTCTGCTGTCGAGCGCAACTCGTTCTTCATAAAAGCCCGGCGGCCGGGATAGCTGCACAACAGGCGCGAGAAGCCAAAGTCAAGGTTTTGACGTGCACAGAGAGCGGACAAATCCTCGGGTCATTGGTAGAATATGCCAATAATTGGAATGCTGCCGATCAGATTGAGGGCAACCCGAGTAATCAATCCTTCCAACTTTCCAACATCAGCAGCCGTTTGCACATGGCTGCTAAGGTTGTGCTTGAAAGTGACAAAATGAACGAGTTATGTGCTTTAATATACATTTTATCTTTTGCGCACAGTATACTATATGCCAGCTAGTCCCCGAGCTTGCATCCGAATAACTTGTTATTCGTTTGGAAGCTTCCCTTGCTTAAAATATTTTTACCTGCTCGTGTAATAAATATTTTTTGGTGTGCATGCTTTGGATTAAAACGCATCTAGCCACTTAGATCTGAGTCAAGTTTCACTTGATTCGGATCTCTTTTTAAGTTTTAGTTTTAAATATCCAGCCATCTAGATCCGAGTCAAGTTTTACTTGATTCGTATCTTTTTAAGTTTTAGCTTTGAATATCCAGCCACTTAGATATGAGTCAAGTTTTACTTGATTCCGATCTTTTTATGTTTTAGCTTTGAATATCCAACCACCTAGATTCGAGCCAAGTTTTACTTGATTCAGATCTTTTTAAGTTTTAGCTTTGAATATCCATCCACTTAGATTAGAGTCAAGTTTTACTTCATTCGGATCTTTTTAAGTTTTAGCTTTGAATATCCAGCCACTTCGATCCGAGTCAAGTTTTACTTGATTCAGATATTTTTAAGTTTTAGCTTTGAATATCCAGCCACTTAGATTCAAGTAAAGTTTTACTTGATTCCGATCTTTTTAAGTTTTAGCTTTGAAGATCCAGCCACATATATCCGAGTCAAGTTTTACTTGATTTGGATCTCTTTAGTTTTTTAGCTTTGATTATCCAACCACCTAGATCCGAGTCAAGTTTTACTTGATTCGGATCTTTTTAATTTTTTATCTTTGAATATCCGGTCACCTAAATCCGAGTCAAGTTTTACTTGATTCAGATATCTTTTATATATTCCTGGTGTAACTCGCTATTATTATTTTAGGTTGCCCACAATCGGTGTATAGCCAAATTCCAGAAGCTGCTTTTTTCGCATAGGAAGCTTCAGGTCAAGTTTGACAAGATGGTTCTCGTTTTGAAGAAGATAGGTAGATTATTCAGCGTTTGCATTTAAATATTCTGTATAGGTTTTTACTTCCTAATTAACTTGTGATTTATCCTTACTCAGCTAACATTAATAATCAATATACTCGGCTGACAAAAAATGTTGCCAGCCTTGAAGGTTAGTCGTTCCTCCTCTTTGTACTCGTCAATTTTTCTTCTAGATAAATCTCGAATATCTTATAGTACTCCATCTTCGGCTCAGCCAAATTACAAAGATTTGCAGCATCGCATCAAGAGTGCATACCTATGCCTGATATGATGCTGCATTTTTTAGATCAAGCAAGGATTCACTCGGCGCAGCTCAAGGAGAAGGATGACGAGATATCTCGGCTCCGTGCCGAGGTTGAGTCCTTGAAATTATCGCAAAAATCTGAGCTGGATAAGCTAGATCAAGAATTTTCTGAGGAAAAGACTCGGTTAAGTCTTCAGCTTCAGAAAGACAAAGAACTCCTTGATGCAGCCGAGCTGAAGAATCAGACGATGACGAAGGAGATAGCTAAGTTGAAGAAGAAACGGGGTAATGATACGTCGGAAATGTATCTATAATTTTTTATGCTCCATGCTTGTTTAGTATCTACTTTGCTTTGCTTTGTCTACACTTTGAGGTGCTTTTTACATGTTTTCTGGAACTAACCTATTAACAAGTTGCCACATTGCAATTTGCCTGTTTTCTGCTATTTTTGGTTCCAGAAAAGCTAGTCAATAACTTTCCGTGGGGAACAAGAAGTCCAGAGGGGAGACAGAGAAGCGGGCCAGGGCGCCTAGACCCCCCTAGGCGCGGGTGGGACCTGCCCTGTGCCTAGGCAGGGTGTAGGGCCCCTGGCCACCGCCTCGGTCTCCCCCTTCGCCTATAAGAAGCCCCCAATGCATAAACCCTAAGCACCCGATCAAATCTCCACGAAACCGTCTGTAGCCGCCGCCACCATCGTCCCTAGATCGGGGGGATCTGAAGTTCTTCCCGGCACCCTGTCGGAGGGGAGATCATCCCGGAGGCCTTCTCTCTGGTATGATGCATGAGTAGTTCCACCTTGGACTATGGGTCCATGTAGTAGCTATATGGTTGTATCTCCTCCTTTGTGATTTCATGTATAGATCTTGTGAGCTCCGTTCATGATCAAGATCTAATCTATTTGTAATCATGCATGTTGTGTTTGCAGGGATCCGATGGATATTGAGATTATTATGTTGGTTTGATTAATGGTTTTGTCTTTATGATTCTATCATGTATGTGTTGTTTGTGATCTTGCATGCTCTCCGTTGTTAGTATATATATTGGCCAAGTAGTTGCTAGTGACTCTAAGAGGGGGTATTTATGCTTGATAGTGGGTTCATGCCTCTAGTTTCCAAGGGAAGTGACAGAAATCTCTTTGGTTGTACATGTGTTGTTGCCACTAGGGAGAAAACAATGGTCTCTTGTTCATGGAACATGTGGACTGTTTACCTTACACACTTTGCTTAAAGAGGTTGTCTGTTGCTTGCAACTTAATACTGGAGGGGGTTCGGATGATAACCTGAAGGTGGACTTCTAGTCATAGATGCATTTGGATGGCGGTCTATGTATCTTGTTGTATTTCCCAATAAAATATCATAGGCTCTTTCTAACTAGTAATTGCATTGTTATGCCTTGCTCAGTTCCTGTCAATTGCCCTGTTGTAATTTGTTTACCCTGCATGCCATGTTGTTTATCTAAGGAGAGAACCTCTAGCGAACTATGGACCCCGGTACAATCTTTACCATTGATACAGCTTACACTACTATTTGTTTACTTGCTGCAAACCATTACCTTCCACACCATATGTTTAATCCTTTGTTACAGCAAACCGGTGAGCTTGACAACCTCATAGATTCGTTGGGGCAAAATCTTGAGTTTGTGTTGTGCAGGTCTCCACGTTGGTTGCAACACCTGTGTGACGTTTCCTTCCTCCTTATGGTTCGATAACCTCGGTCTCTACTATGGGAAGACTTGCTGTTGTGCTCATCACACCTTGCTATTGGGGTTTTCAACGAAGTGCTCCACGTCAAGCACCATCAACAAGTTTTCTGGCGCCGTTGCCGGGGAGGCTAAGGACGTCTTCACTGGGGAGCCCTCCACTTCCTTTCTCTTCACTTTGTTTTTAGTTTTCTTTGTTTCTTTTGCTTGGTTTTGTTTGCCTCTTTCCAAAAAACCCCAAAAAATAGTCTAGTTTGATTTGCTTACTTTATTCGAAAACACAAAAAAACAGTTCCTGCTCTAGTTGCTGGTCTGTTGTTGTATCAATGGATGGTTTCTTTGAAACTAGTTCTTATTGGCAAGGTGGGTTCACGGAAGAACAAAGTTATAAGGATCACCGTTTGTCACAAAAAGGGAAACACTTATGGGAACAAATTGATAAGTTGAATACTATTGCTAGAGAGGTGTGCTCTACTTATAATGTTACTTATTGCTTTGATAAGACTTGTTGCTGTAGGAGGTATAAACACCTGCCTTTTCAATGTGAGTATAATGATAACGTTACCATATCTTATGTTAAAGGAAATTATGACTTTTATGATGTGGAACAAATTGAAGAATTTATTGTTTTCAAGGGTGCATTTGAACTTGCCAGTTTTCTTGAAAATACTGATGATGCACCTTATGAATATGAGGTTTATGAGATACTTAAATTTTGCTTTGATAATTACAAGGAAGAAAATGGCTATATTCTTTAATATTTTAATAGGTGTTTCCACAAATGGAAGGATTAATGCCTTGCAGGAGCCTATGGAAGAAGAAATTGCTGAAGCTGAAATCTCATTAGATGAAAAAGAGGAGGAGAGTGATGGTCAAGAGGAGGAAGAATGGATCTACCCATGTCTACCTTCTAATGAGAGTAACTCTTTACCTCTTACATTATTTGATTGTCCCCCATGCTTAAAGGAGTATGAATGTTATGTTCATATGGATTCCTTTGAAATATCTGCTATGGGTAAAACTTGTGAAGATAGTTATGCTCCTGTTACCCATGATACTAAGGAGTTTTGCTTAGAAAATGTTTATGATAAAACTCTATATGATGGTCCTATATTGAATGATCAGTCTTCTTATTATAAAATTGCTAAAAGTGGGTTTGAAGGTTTTAATCCCACTATTTTTGAGCTTGATAAAAAATATGTGATTGTAGATCATGAAAAGCATGCTTTATGTGATAGCTATATTGTTGAGTTTATTCATGAGGCTACTAAAAATTATTATGAGAGAGGGAAACATGGTCATATGTATCTCAACAATATTAAGTTTCCCCTCTTTATGTTGAAAATCTTGAAGTTGCACTTGTTTTGCTTTCCTATGCTTGTTGATTTGTGCTTACATGACTTGTTTTCTTACAAGATTCCTATGCATAGGAAGAGGGTTAGACTTAAATGTGTTTTTAATTTGCTTCTTGATGCTCCCTTTTACCTCAATTCATATTTCTTATGTGAGCATCTTCTCAAACTATTGTGCCTAACTTAAAGGCGTTAAAGAAAAGTACTTGTTGGGAGATAACCCAAGAATTTTCTTGAGTCTTGGAAGTTATTACTTCAGTAATGACCTCTCCTTATCCTTTTTGTTTGCTTTTTGTGCCAAGAATGACCTCTAATGAGAGGGAAGTAAGATTTGGGGAGTTGCTGTCTCAAAACAGATTCCTGTCCTCTACCATAAAAATTTGTGAGGAGTCTCTGTAACTCAGATTGAGCTCGAAATTTGCGAATAAACCCCCCAGTATGTTAGCTAACTTTTGTTAGTTCAACACTTTTTGATTTGAGCAACAGAATATGTTCTAAAAAATCGGTTTCTACCTGCTGGTCTATTTTGACAGATTTGTGCGATTATTTGCATTTGCTTCTTATTGATTCCTTTTTGAGTTCTCTTTTGGGGAATTGAGCTTTTTGAAGGAGTTACTACAGTAGCTTGTGTTTTTAGTGAAAATCCTTGCTGTTACAAAGGTTTGCCAGAGGTCTAATATCTTTTGAATAAACTAATGTTGCTAATGAAGATTGTGTGAAATTTTGTATGAAGGAAAAATTTCACGTGTAGAGAGAGAATGATGCAATGAGATGAAGAATGGACAAAAGCTCAAGCTTGGGGATGCCACCATGGTGTAACCCCAAGAAATATCCAAGAGGTACAAGTGTCAAAGCTTGGGGATGCCCAAGGCATCCCCTTCTTCATCAATAAAAAGCTCAGGTCTGTCTAGACACTTCGTTTTTATTGTTTCATGCACAGTTGTGTTGTTCTTGGAGCGTCTTAGTTTTCGTTTGCTTTGCTTAGTTTGTTTAGTTTGCTTGAATAAATTATTTTGGACACCCGTTCTCGATGTGTTGTTTTGCAAATAAGTTGCTTGGTGTTGGAAAGGAGTAGTAAGTTTTTGCTTGTAAGTGCAAGAGGAGCTTGCATTGACTGTGACTTATACTTTAGCATGACATGCTAGGTGTTGTTTTGACCTTATGCTTAGTGATTGTTGTTGTAACATGTCTTGTTCCAAACAATTTGCTTAGTGTGCCTTGAAGAAATTATGTGTTGTTTTAGCATGCAAAAGCATAGTATTGTGGTATTCTCCTTTGATGCTTTGTTTGGGTTGATTTGGCACATGCTTACACCATGTTATGACTATGACAAATCAGCATTAGCCTCTATGATCATTTAGTCCTTGACTTGTAGTACCACTCTATGCTTTGATTAGTAATATTTTGTTAGTCTGCGTGATTATGGCCATTATGATCTCTTAGTTGGTTGCTCCCAGTATTTTGTTAGCCTCCACTTGTACGAGTAAGCTCTACTTATGCTTCCAACTCCCAAGAAACCAAGTTATTCCTAAGTGTCCACTATAAACTTCTATGCATGGTGTGTTACACCATTCCAAGTATATTCTTGTTTTCAGCTATCTTCCAATTAAAAACTATTTTGTTATGTGAAAACTTAGTGATTAAAGCCCTCACAAACTTGATGGCACACTTTATATTCTTTGACCCTAATAAACTTGAACCATTGTGTCATATATATTGTATATGCTTGCACTTATACGTTAGAATTAGCAGAACCGTGCTATCACGGGGAACGTTTTCAACATTGCACTTGTACTTTGTACTCAGTTGATATCATGCTCTTTTGTCTATGGATGTCACCGGTGTGAAATAAAGAGGGAACTTGTAAGTCCATGGAATAAGTATTCTGTGTTAGAGAAACGCTTGGGCCGCTAGACTAAGCCATGCCTAATCATGGAGGCTAATGGTGATTTGTTCACTTTAACATGGTGGCTAACAAGTTGGCAATCATATACTTCGTCAAGCATATACTCCATATTTGTTCACTTTAACCTTAATCACTTCAAGATGCTTATGGTAGGGGCAATGAGGGTTGAAAGCTAATAAGTACCATAATTTTTGGAAGCTCTTTTTGAAACATGAAATCCCTGCTTCCTTTACAAAAAGGCCTTTCTTTCACCACTATTGAATCTCCACCTTCTACCTTTAGGCACCAGTAAGAGAGCATAGTTGTCATTATGTGTGCAGTGTCCCAAAGCCTATTGATTGATGCATATTGTGATATTACGTGTTCTTATGCTATTTGTTTCTAGTCACCCTTGTGAACTTTGAAGGTGTCCTATGCATCTATATTGCTACTCTATGAGGGACAAGCTGATTGCCACTATGCTATGTTTTCTATATGTGAAACAAACAGACATTTTTCAATGCATGTTATTCATGATCTTTGTTTGTAGCCTTTCATGTTGCATGCATAGTTACTATGTCCTATTGTTAGAACTCCATCTTTCATGCACATGTTTAGAGTTCTTTGATCCCAGCTTTCAATGCTTGCAAATGGTTGGATCTTTATTGTGAGGGTGCATGTCACCTCAAAAATTATTCTTTTATCACTTACCTACTCGAGGACGAGCAGGAGTTGAGCTTGGGGATGCTTGATATGTCGGAAACGTATCTATAATTTTTGATGCTTCATGCTTGTTTAGTATCTACTTTGATTTGCTTTGTCTACACTTTGAGGTGCTTTTTACATGTTTTCTGGTACTAACCTATTAACAAGTTGACACAGTGTCAGTTGCCTGTTTTCTGTTGTTTTTGGTTCCAGAAAAGTTAGTAAGGAAATATTCTCGGAATTGGACGGGACAAACGTCAAAGTCAATAACTTTACGTGGGGAACAAGAAGTCCAGAGGGGAGATGGATAAGCGGGCCAGGGCGCCCAGACCCCCCTAGGCGCAGGTGGGCCTTGCCCCGCACCTAGGCAGGGTGTAGGGCCCCTCGCCACCGACTTGGCCTTCCCCTTCTCCTATAAGAAGCCCCCGATGCAGAAACCCTAAGCACCCGATCAAATCTCCATGAAACCATCTGTAGCCGCCGCCACCACCATCGTCCCTAGATCAGGAGGGGATCTGAAGTTCTTCCTGGCACCCTGCCGGAGGGGAGATCATCCCGGAGGCCTTCTCTCCGGTATGATGCGTGAGTAGTTCCACCTTGGACTATGGGTCCATGTAGTAGCTAGATGGTTGTATCTCCTCCTTTGTGCTTTCATGTATAGATCTTGTGACCTCCGTTCATGATCAAGATCTAATCTATTTGTAATCATGCATGTTGTGTTTGCGGGGATCCGATGGATATTGAGATTATTATGTTGGTTTGATTAATGGTTTTGTCTTTATGATTCTATCATGTATGTGTTGTTTGTGATCTCATGCTCTCCGTTGTTAGTAGCTATCTTGGCCAAGTAGTTGCTAGTGACTCCAAGAGGGGTATTTATGCTCGATAGTGGGTTCATGGCTCTAGTTTCCAAGGGAAGTGACATAAATCTCTTCGATTGTAGATGTGTTGTTGCCACTAGGGAGAAAACAACGGTCTCTTGTTCATGGAACATGTGGAATGTTTACCTTACACACTTTGCTTAAAGAGGTTGTCTGTTGCTTGCAACTTAATACTGGTGGGGGGTCGGATGATAACCTGAAGGTGGAATTCTAGTCATAGATGCAGTTGGATGGCGGTCAGTTGCTTAAAGAGGTTGTCTGTTGCTTGCTTCGATTGTATCTTGTTGTATTGCCCAATAAAATCTCATAGGGTCTTTCTGACTAGTAATTGCATTGTTACACCTTGCTCAATTCCTGTCAATTGCCCTGCTGTAATTTGTTTACCCTTCATGCCATGTTGTTTATCTAAGGAGAGCACCTCTAGTGAAGTATGGACCCCGGTCCAATCTTTACCATGGATACATATTCCACTACTATTTGTTTACTTGCTGCAAACCATTACCTTCCACACCATACGTTTAATCCTTTGTTACAGCAAACCGGTGAGCTTGACAACCTCACTGATTCGTTGGGGCAAAGTATTGAGTTTGTGTTGTGCAGGTCACCGCGTTGCTTGTAACACCTGTGTGACGTTTCCTTCCTCCTTCTGGTTCGATAACCTCGGTCTCTACTGAGGGAAGACTTGTTGCTGTGCTCATTACACCTTGCTCTTGGGGTTTCCAACGAAGTGCTCGACGTCAAGCACCATCGGGTGACTGTGCCTTGGATCTTTAGAAGATGCTGCGATATATCCATCGTAAGCTTACTTGCCGGGTTTTTTCTCTTTTTGTTGCTGGCCGAGTCATTCTTTGCTCATTTCTCCCTTTGATTTATGTGATGTTTTGCTTTCTAGATCACTTCCCAGAAGCCGAGCCCGTGAGCACTAAAGCCGTGGTTGCTGCCCGTGCTCGCCGAGGTGTCCCCAATACCCCAAATCAAGAATATTCTATTGAGGATTTCCTTGTTGTTGTTGCTGCCGCCATTGAGCCGATGAAAATCATGGGAAGAGATCTGGTGAGAGCAGCGATCCGAGCCTTCAATGTGCTTTGGCCGAATGAGCCAAAAATCACCAAGGTGGAGGTACTCATGGCGAAACTGATGTATTCTCAAACTCCGTTGAATCTCTGGAGAGAATCCGCCAGGCGAGTTGGGGCTGACATGGCACTGACTGCCGTGTTATCTTGGTACGAGGATATTTCCCTAAACACGTTGAAGAATCTGCGTACTGGCTCTCCTTGGGTCGAGAATCCGGATTACGTCGCACGCCGCCAAGCTCGTGCCTATCAACTCATCGAGTATGCAAATGTGCATCAATGTAATGAGGGGCCTAGCTTTCTCTCAGACGAGGCCGATGAGAATGTTGAGGCCGCTGATGATGATGAAGGTGACGAAGATTCTGGTGATGAAGATGATTCGGATGAAGGTTCTGACGAGTCGAGTGGTAGTTCATAAAAAGGTGATGAAGCTCGGTCTTCCTCCAAGGGAACCAAAGCTTCCCAAGCCCAAGTCGGAGCTTCGCGTCAGAACGCCAATGCTCAAGATGTCCTGGCTACTTTGGTCGGTGCCGAGGTAACTTCCGCCAAGGTTCAGGCGACTTCGGAGATCCTTGCTCCTGAAACTATTCATTCTACAGAGGCCAAGGTACCTTCGGTCGTAGCTGAGGAAACTCCTGCCACTGCCGTTACCCCTCATGCCGATGACTCGGCTACTATTAATGCCTGAGCTGAAAAACTCTTATTTGCTGAGTCCCCGGTATGTTGGGCGTATGTTGTTTTAAGACAATCTGCTCCTTTTGGTACTGTATCATCTGTATAATTTCGGAATCTTTCATACGCTAGTAATAGTTAAGTTATTATCGTTCTGGTACATTTGTTCGTGAATCCTAGTTCGTATGTTTGAATCAAACTTTCAGGTGTTTGATTCTCCGTTGGTTCTTACTTTATTTATCATAAGTTCTCCCTTAGACCGTGAAAGGTATGGGATACTGCTTCCGATATCCACATGTTACTCAGTCGGATGGATATACAAATCGTTCGACATATCGAATTTGTACGGGTAAGATGGGTTAATCCCTGAGTCACCGCACGAGTTGCCGAGGTCTCATTCATATCAAACACAACCATAGTGACAAATAATATGGGGCAGTCCCCGAGTTACTGCTCGAGTTGCCGAGGTTTCATTCAATACATAATCATAGTGATAAATGATATGGGGTAGTCCCCGAGTCATTGCTCGAGTTGCCGAGATTTCATTCATATTACATGCATAATCATAGTGATCAATAATATGAGGCAGTCCCGAGTCACTGCTCGAGTTGCCGAGGTTCCATTAATTCATTCCTAAGACAATAAACCGATACATAATAATACTGGATACAATACACTTCCTCTAAGTGTAGAATGGACGAAGTAATGCTACATTCCATGGTCTTTTTTTTCGTCTCTGGATTTATATGCCTTGTTCCTTTCTGGTGCTTGAGCATCTATGAGGTAATATGCATCGTTGTGCAATGCTTTGCTCATGCTGAATGGGCCTTCCCATGGAGGCGATAGCTTATGCATGCCGGCCGTGCGTTGCACTAGCCAAAGAACCAGATCTCCTTCCTTGAAAACTCCAGGATTTACCTTCTTGCTATGGTATCGTCTGAGGTCTTGTTGATAAACAGCTGATCTGGACAATGCTAAATCTCTTGCTTCCTCTAGTAGATCCACATCATCTTGCTGAGATATTTCATTTACGTCGGCGTTCGTGTATTGGGTGACTCTTGGCGAGTCATGCACTATGTCGGCTGCGAGCACAGCTTCTGCCCCATATACGAAGAAGAATGGGGTGTACCCCGTTGATCTATTCGGGGTGGTTCATAAACTTCATAGCACCGCTAGGAGTTCCTCAATCCAACAACCTGCCGACCTTTGGAGTGGTTCTATCAACCGAGGTTTTATTCCAGATAGCACGAGTCCATTCGATCTTTCTACTTGCCCATTTGATGTCGGGTGATCTACCGAAGCAATATCGAGTCTTATGT
Source organism: Avena atlantica (assembly GCA_910589765.1). NCBI lineage: Eukaryota > Viridiplantae > Streptophyta > Magnoliopsida > Poales > Poaceae > Avena > Avena atlantica. The sequence goes on along the minus strand of OU342734.1, from coordinate 356,693,847 downwards.
GTTTTTCTTGGCATAATCGAGCAAAGTCTCCTTCAGCAAAATTTGTGCCATTGTCCGTAATGATAGTGTGTGGGTAACCATATCTCAGAATGATATCCTTGAGAAATTTTACTGCTGTGGGCCCGTCACATTTTCTTATTGGCTTTACCTCTATCCATTTTGTGAATTTGTCCACCATGACCAAAATATGAGTCATGCCTCCGCGAGCCGGCTTAAATGGACCTACTATATCTAGGCACCATACTGACAATGGCCAAGTAATTGGTATTGTTTTTAACTCGGATGAAGGCATATGTATTTTCCTGGCATATTTTTGGCAGCCACCTTGCTACCAATTATTTTGCTTCCTTTAGCGCACTTGGCCAGTAAAATCCATGTCGGAATGGTTTGGCCACAAGGGATCTAGACGAGGCATGGTGCCCACATTCTCCTTGATGTATGTCCAAGAGGATCTCTTGTCCTTTTGCCGGGTCAACACATCGTTGCAGCATGTTTGTTACGCTTCTCTTATAAAGCTCATTATTTATTATTGTGTAAGCCTTCGCCCTTCTTATTGTTTGCCTAGCAAGGACTTCATTATCCGACAAGGTCTCATTTTTGGGGAATAAGAATATGGGTTGTGCCCATTCCGGTATGTCCCGTTCCGGGGTAACTGTTTTATCAATTTCCATTACTTCCGCCGATGTAATGTTCGCCGAACTTTCTCGATCCTCTCTCCGGTTAGCTGAATCAGTCCCCGGGTTATTCGACTCATGTCAATTTCCATTGGGACACACTCAGATTTCTGATCTGATGAGAGGTGAATTGATTCGGACTCTGGGGAAGGTATGATTGATGGCTTTCTCAGGTGTTCTAAGGTGATACCATGTGGAATTGACTGTCTGGTCGATCCGAGCTTTGATAGGGTATCTGCAGCGTCGTTTTCCGCCCGAGGTATGTGATGAAATTCACACCCGTCGAAATAACCACTAATTTTATGTACATGAAACCGATATAAGGCCATGTTCGCATCCAATGTGTCCCAATTTCCTGATACTTGTTGCACTACAAGGTCCGAATCTCCGAAACATAGAATCCGACGTATGCCGATCTCTTTTGCCATCTTTAGGCCATGAACAAGTGCCTCATATTCGGCTACATTGTTTGATGTCGCGAAATGTATCTGCAATACATATTTCAGTTGATCTTTCTTTGGAGAGGTTAATACTATTCCTGTTCCTAACCCATTCCTTAATTTGGATCCATCAAAATGCATCGTCCAATAGTTTGGATCAGGTAATGGGGGTTCATACTATATCTCGGCCCAATCGACGGAAAAGTCGGCCACTGCCTGTGTTTGATTATATCTCGTCTATCAAATTGTGGGGCATAAGGGGATAACTCAATTTCCCATTTTTCTATTTGGCCGCTTGCATATTTGTTGCTCATTATCTCGGCTATTGGTGCCTCGCAAATCACTTTTATGGGGTGTTCCTCAAAATAATGCTTGATCTTTTTTGCCGACATATACACTCCATAAGCCATTTTTTGGTAATGTGGATAGTTTTGCTTTGATGCCGAAAATACCTCGCTTAGGTAGGATACTGGTCTTTGCACCGACTTACCTTCCTCATTACGCTCCACAACTATCACAGCGCTCACAACTCGGTTTGTTGCCGCTACATAGAGCAACATAGGCTCTTTTGATAGTGGGAAGCTAAAATTGGTGTTGTGGCCAGCATCTTTTTTAACTCATGAAAAGCTCTATCATCCTGAGGTGTCCAGGCGAATTTATCGGATTTTTTCATTAACTGATACAACGGCTATGCTTTTTCACCTAGCCGACTCACGAATCGACTTAAGGATGCAAGGCATCCTGTAAACTTCTGAACATCATTGAGGCATTTCGGCAGTTCCATCCTCTCAACTGCGTGAATTTTAGTTGGATTTGCCTCTATACCTCGGCTGGATATGAGGAAACCGAGTAATTTTTCGGCTGGTACACCGAAGGTGCATTTTTCTGGGTTAAGCTTCATTCGGAATCTCCTTAGATTCGTGAATGTCTGTCGAATATCTTCTAGAAGCGTATGGCTTTTTTTATAACCACATCATCAACATATACTTGAACATTTTTTCCAATTTGATCATGCAGACATTTTTGCATACATCTTTGGTACGTGGCTCTTGCATTGCGCAGGCCGATGGCATGGTGCGATAGCAGTAAGCCCCATACAGGGTGATAAACACAGTTTTTATTTGATCAACCGGGTTCAACGGTATCTGGTGGAAGACAGAATACGCGTCTACAAACGATAATAGTTCACAACCCGCGGTTGAATCAATAACTTGATCTATCCTAGGTAAAGAAGAAGGATCCTTAGGACACGCCTTGTTTAAGGTTCGTGTAATCGATGCACATACGCCAAATGACAGCTATGTTTGGGTCATCCTTTTTCTTTTCTACCAACACTGGGTTGGACAGCCAATCCGAATGAAGTACTTCCATAATAAACCCGGCCGCAGGGAGTCAAGCTATCTCATCCCCTATGATCTTTCTCCTATCTTCGGCGAAGCGGCGGAGAGGTTGCTTCACCGGCCTTGCTCCTGGCCTCACATGTAAAGAGTGCTCATCCAACTCCCTCGGTACTCCTTGCAGATCCTGTGTAGACCATGCAAAGATATCCCGATTCTCACAGAGGAAGTTGGTGAGCTCACTTTCCTATTTGTCATTCAGGCCGACACCAATGGTGATGGTGCGTTCTAGGAACTGATCATCAATCTGAATCTTCTTTGTCTCCTTAGTAAACTGGAAGGATACACTTCCATGTGGGTTAGCAAGTGTCGGCATGTTGAGCTGTGCCGACTGAGCTAAAGCTGCAACCTCCTGAATTCTCCTTTTCTCCCTTGCAATTACCAAAGATTCGGCCAGATTTGATCCGGCCGAAGCACATTCCATTGATTTCATGTAGTCTCCTGCTATCGTTATCACTCCATGTGGTCCTGGCATCTTCATTTTCAAATAACCAATGTGGCAGCTGCTCATAAACTTGGCCAATGCCGGCTGTCCGAGTAATGCGTGATAACAACTTTCCAGATCCACCACCTCAAATTCCAAATTTTCTGCTCTGCAATTCTCCCTTGTGCCGAATAAGACGTCTACTCGGCCTTCCCAATGGGCTCGTAGGATAGTCCTGGCACTATCCCATGAAAGGTTGTCCTAGTGGACTGCAGCATATTCGGAGATATACCGAGCTTATGCATTGTATCCTTGTACATAATGTTGATACTGCTTCCATTATCTATCAAGACCTTTGAGAATTTCACATTGATACTGGGCCCGACAAATGTTGGGTCTAGCACCAAGGCATATGATCCAGGGTTCGGCATGATCTTTGGATGATCCCTAATGCTCCAAGTTATCTCTTGATCTAACCATGGCATATACCTCGGAACTACCGGCATTACTGCATTTACTTCCATGTGTCGGTGTTGTACGCTCTGCTTGTCCAGCTACTCCGTGGTGAATACACAGTATGACTGGTGGTGCTCCCTGTAATCATTGTGTCCATTATTTCTGGGGTTTCCTCTGCCATATTGGTTCTGATTTACCACATGGTGAACTCCATCCCTCCGGTCCTGATTCTCATATCTCGAAGGTGGTGGAGGCAACATCAACTATTGTGCATTTCCTCCTATAAGTTGTGGCTGTTGTGGATGGTGTGTTTGCTATTGTGGCGCTTGCATTGCTGTCGGGTTCCCCATTGCAATCTTCATCCAAGCGCATTGGCGAGTTGTGTGGTTGGCTGGTTTGGCCGGGTTAGGCATGTGAAACTTACACGGTTGATCCAGCATTGACTCAAACGTGTACTTCAGCCTCTCTTGCCATTGTTTGTTCTGTTCTGGAGTCCACTGTTTCTTCCCATCATTTCTTGGTGTCCATTGTTGAGGACCGTTCTTCTGACGCTGATTGCTTCCTGCACCCGGCTGGTCCTGTACAACTGCAGCAACCTGATTCGAACTGTATCTGTAATCCGGCCTGTCATCTCTTCTCCTACCTCGGAACTCATTCCGCTGGGATGAACCTACACCATCACGAGCATAATGGTCGTGTTGCTCCAGGTGTTCTACCGACATAAGCTCGGGTTGAGTCGGATCACCCAATGCATATGAATCTGCTATTCTGATAGTCTCTGCCAACGTAGTCGACATATCTCTTTGTAACCTTTGCCACAACACGCTTCCGCATCTGCACCCTTGTGCAAACTAAGCAATCGCTTGTGATTCAATTACTCCTTGACATGAGTTTCTGAGATTACACCATCGAGTTAAGAATTCTCTATCAGTCTCATTCGGTTTCTGCTTGCACATGGCCAGCTGTTGGGGCCTGTTCGGCCTCTTGTACATACTGGTGAAGTTACTGACGGACATTTCCTCGAAGTCCAACCAATAGTTGATATTGCTAGCTGGTAAGTTATTCAGCCAGACCCTGTCGGCCCTTCCAACATCTGGGGAACATATCTCACAGCCCATCTCAAATTTCCTCCTGCTATCTTCACTGCAGTGGCATAGTCAATCAGCCAATCTTGTGGCTTAATACTTCCATTATATGTTTTTGTGCCTCTTGCCAGCTGGAAGTTTGGTACAGGTGGCTCGCCCATGATCCGAGGTCCAAAACACGCTGGACCAGGTGGGCCTTACTCCTCCAATAACTCGGACCGATATAGCCTATCCAGTTTTAATCTTGCGTCATTCGACGGCAAGTTTCTGTACATAGCTCTTTCTTGCACCCCATAATGGTTTTGCCCCACGTACCCCGCATTTTCCATTTTCGAATAACCATCATTATACCTGTCATGTGCCTGGTTATGTGGAGCATGTCTTGCTTCTCTATCCTACTGAGGTTCATGCCGCGGCTGATGATCTTGCAGATGGTATCGTCTCCCTTCAGCCGGGTTATTGTTATCGGGGTTTCCCCTTCCGATATTCCCGTGCTCTCTATTGCCATGGCCGGGGTTTCTTTCACCGATGTTACCTCAGCTTCCGTTACCCTTATTCTCATTAATTTTTCTGGCCACCGCCGGATCATATGGGACAATCTGTTTGTTTCTTTTTCCCGAAGTCACTGCTTTATCTTTTCGTGCACCATTTCCGGGTGAGGATGTCGCCGCAGCTGATAATGCGGGGGCAGACCCAGCCGAATGAACCATGCGTGAAGCCCCTGGCTTCGCCGGGTTAGCTCTGAGTATCTACTCATTTTGCTGGTTCGCGATGCGTATATCTCATTTACTCTTTCTTGCTGCCTTTGCTGGGCTTTCCCGGTCAATCCCTCCAACTCGGAGGCTGCTGCATTCGCTGCCCTGTGGTTTTTTGCCGGGGTACTATACCTCGGCAGCCCCGGGTCAGCCGAATCACCCAGCTGAGACTCATGTTCCTAGTTAATATCACTAAGGAGATTCTTTCCTTTCATTCTCAGGTCATCTATCCGTGTAGGAGCCGTATCTAGCTTGTTTGCCCTAGCATACTCTCGCAAGGTCCTATTAAAGGACTCCTGTAGCGCAGATACTTTCTTGGCTTCTTCTAACATTTTCAACCTAGTCTCTTCTAGTTCTGCCTGTGCATTTGCTGGGTTAACTATTGGTGCTACATGTGTTGTTAGGTTATCAATGGCTGCTTGCTAGATATTCTCCGGCCTCTCCAGAGGTGGCCATCTTACCCTTGGTGCCTTGGGGGTTACCTCTGGCACCTCGGGTGCTTTAGCTACCGACGGATCTGCTGCTGCCGACTTCTTGGCTACCGGCTTAACCACTGCTTGGTCTGCTGCCACCGGGTTCTTGCTTGGTCCGGCACCTACTCCTGCTGTTGGTGCTGGCACCTGCTCCTGCTACTGGTGCTGGCGCCGTCATCATTACCTCTACACTGCCTATGGGGCGAGTGTTACGCTGACCACTAGCAGCGCTGAGGGGAGGGTCTCCCGCGAGGAATACGCGGCGCGGGTAGACGCATGAGGTGTCAATTCCGACATAGATCTTGTGAGCACCCAAGTTGATGAAGACGTCGTTGCGCGGGGGAGGCCTCGCTCTGAAGCTGCCAGCGTTGTCGCTGACGTAGTCCCAGATGTTGAATCTCTGGACTAAGCCAGAGACGATGCGCTCGCATGTGTCGATGAAGTTTCCCGTCCGGATATTGACTCTAGCTAGCACCACTGCTGGCCCCACGGTGGGCGCCAACTGTCGTGGTGGTGGCACGGCAGATTCCATGGGTAGGCTTAAGTTGGGGGCCAATGGATGCTAGTGGGATCCAGAGAGGGAAGATGTAGTGGTTTATACACATAGAATGCTAGAACTCAATCTTTATTCAACACTGCTGGAGCTACCCTTGCTCCTCGAGCTGTATGAGCGAGAGGAAGAAAAGGCTAGAACTAGTGCCTGGTGAGGAAAAATGAATCGATCCCCTCCTTCAGACGCCCAGCCCCTCCTTATAAAGGAACGACCTGTGTCTTCTAGGGCTGACGTGGACCAGCATATTCGTGGAATATGCTTGTCCCAAAGTGGTAACTCGGCGGACCTCTTTCCCTGTCCCCCTTCTATCGACGGTAAAAACCAGTGTCCACCACATGTGATCATCGGGCCTAAGGATTGTTACCTCCGTGACCTCCTTCTGCTCCTCTGCAGCTCTGCTTCTTGTCCCTAGCGCTTGGCACTATGCAGATTCCAGAGAGAGACAGTGGATAGGGTTTGACTTTGGGCTTGCCTCCTTCTTCTACAAGGTTCCCTTGACTCAGCCTCGCCTCGCACGACTCGGCTTGACCTTCACCTGCACTTAAGTTATATAACCTCAATATGCCGACATACCTCTTATGTCGGTCGGGTCAGGTCCTAACCACCTGACTCGGAACAGGTTGGACCTTATTCGGCCGACCCCTACATGACTCGGCCGAATCATGCCATGATCCGGCCCTGGACCCGAAGGATCCTTTCTTTTCTTACTTATCTAAACCCTGCCTGGGGTCATCCCCCCAACATGCACCAACCATTAAAAATGGACATTTCTCCTGAGCACAATGTACTATGACTCTGTCTTTGCAATTTTTGTGGTACCTAAAGTTCCTTAGCTGTGTAACATGCAGTGTCTACACTGCTCTTCTGAACTGATACACATCTAAGAAACACATTTTCCAACAAAGCCCTTCTTCTGGATGAATCCCGTTTTCATCATACCACGCCCTTGGCTCCTTCTTCTTGGCCCTGTTTTTTCTTCCTTTTGGTTGAATCCAAGAAGGTATCTCAAACCCATCATCATCTTCTGGATCCAAATCTACATCTGGCCCTTCATCATCAAAAGGAACATAATCTGCTGGTGGCCTTTTCTTTGGCTGACTGCAATGACTTCTGTCAGTTGGCCCCTTCCTAACTGGTTCTTTCTTTTTCCCAGAAGTTGTATCCAGTTCAAAGTCTGTCAGTTCTGTCAGTCCACATCCATTGTCTTCATCTTCACAGTCTGACACATGGAAAATATCATCTGCCTCTTGATGTGCATCAAAAACTAAATCCCACTCCCACCTCTTCCTCTTCTTGAAATCATCCAGGGTCTGGTTCAGATCATCATCATATGATTCAGTTACATCATGGTTCAGCTCATCATCATCTTCATCTTCATCTTCCTCCATTAAATAATCCCCAACTTGCTTGCCCTTCTCCTTAGCTCTGCATTGCTAATGTTGTTCTTCATCCATATTGTTGCTCTGTTGTGTCAATATGTACAGGCAGTCTGGATCTTCAGTTAACTGTGTGCATTGTTGGCTTGGCAAAATTACTCCTTCATCATCACTGTGTACACAACAGGGTTTCCAATCTCGGAAATTGGAATTTGTTCTACTAAGGCACTATTTACATTTGGTGGTAGTGTGCTTCCTCCACTAAACTAACTTGTTTTTCATTCTCATACTGTGTAACCATCTGCTGAACCTTGCTCATTCCATCCAATAACTCCATGCCAGCAATTCCTCTACCCTTCTCTCTAACATAATACATGCAATCATTAATTCCATAGCCCCCTCCCTCAATTAAAGCTAACAGATTTAGGTAGGTGATGTCTGATTCACATATGATGCGCTCAATATTGTCCTGACCATCTAGATTTATCCTTACATCCCATATGTCATCGTCCAAACTACACAATTGAAATTACAACAAAATTATTTGCAACCGAAAACACTAGCCTAAATCACAGAGAGAAATAACAGATAAAATACCAAGGGAAAGAGGGGGAAAACTTACTCGACACCGCCGCCAAATGCACTAGTCCAACGGCTACTCCGCGTCGGGTTCTCCTTCCACACATCGGCCACGGCAACGGCGGCCGCCTTCTCCGGCGAATAGAACGCAGCTGCCACGGGGTTCGAGCTCCCGCAGCAATCCTCGACGTTGGATCCCTCTATGTTGTCGGCGTCGTCTCTAGCTCTGGCGCCATCTCTGGGTCCGGCGCCACCGGGGGGATCCGGCGCCGCCGCCATCGCTTCTATGAGCTGTGCTGAGACTAACTGACTCACTTGGTTTCGACCGTATCAGGGCGTGTTGTTCGGGTTCGGACAGCGCTAACGGCTGTCCACGCCCAGCCATCCAAATGCGCCACGTAGGCCTGACGACTGAGCCCCACCGGTCAGTTTCGTCGGTAGCGCGGCATCAGAGCCAGATCAGTGCTGCCTGCAACCGCGTGCCCCAAAAACGGTGCAATCTGAAACTTTTTAAATTTTTGGTGGTCTTTTAAAACCCTTGCCCAATTGTGGTGGTTTTTTATAATTTTCTGGATTTTCATAAATAATGCATGAGTAACTGCCATTCACCACAGATGATAGATCACAATCATTTTTTTAATTCTCCTAATACCCTTATGCCTTAATGCTTCCAATCATCCCCTCAATGATCTTGTAAATGTACTCCCTTCATTATCTACCTGACATAAATTAAAAGAATCAAGGTTCTGCTGAGCTGGGAAGATTCAGATGCATGTGAGTCTTGAATTTGGTCTCTAGAAAAGGAACTTGACACGCACTACATGGACAAAACACCCGAGGGGCTTTGCAAGACCTTTACAAAGTTAACATTGCGATTTGTGAGGATGAGCTGGTCGATCCAATTTAGTAAAGCAAGCGTTTGATTGGAGAAAGGGGAAAGCTAAACTGAAATATTTTTAAGACAAATAAGAGGAATAGTGACAACTAGTCGTAAGATGTATACTACGTGGCTTTGCATGTACCTGCTCAGGCTCACAACCCCGATGCCTTTACCCACAGCAGCTCTGCAAATAGCAGACCCAACAAATCCACTTCCGCCTCCTTCCGCCTCCAACTCTTCTCCTCGTCAGCGAAGGGAGCGGGGAGTGGACGAACGGCCGCGTGGGATTGCAGGTGGCTTTGCTTCGCTCGTTTTCATGTGGCTCGCATGGCGATGCGGGACACTACCTCACGTTCAGGAATCAAAGCCACTTTCATAGTGGCACTTTGTAAAGTGCCTTCAAATGTTTATTTTTAAAGCATTTTTATGTGTGGTGCCTCAAAAGGTTAGATAATGCATGACAAAATAAAAAAGTGCCTCCAATAGATCATGTTTGAAGGCAAAAAAGAAAATGGCTCTACTGGTTCATTTTTTAAGGCATTTTTATCACATGTAGGGAAAAACTTTTTAAGGCAGTCCTACAAAAGTGCCTCTAAATATTACATTTATAGGCAATATCAAGAATGCCTCTCAAACCGAACCTTTAGTGGCATTTTCATCGAGTAAATGACACTAGGAGTCACACAACTTGTTTGGTATGTGCACTTAAGTCACAGAACTTGCAAACTAAACTAACATGTCACACAACTTGCCAATCCGTGCACTCGTGGTCACAAAACCGATCAACTGGGTGGTTTTTGACCACCCAGTTTATATTTTTACAAAGAAAACATTAAGCTTATATTTTTATGTTCGCAAGTGTATAGGATGCTCACGAGCAAAACTCGCGGTGGCTTCAGAGCCGATATCTTTAAAAAAATTAAAAGAAATATTTTTAAGACTCCAAAAAATCAGAAAAAATCACGCACAAACATTTATTCATTCTGAAGGTACGCAAAAAAATTAGACAAATATATGTTTTATTTAGCAAAATACAAAAAAGACAAATCTCTTATAGAAATACGTGCTTATATACAGCTGGGAATGTTCTTCCTGTAACCTAAAACAAAACGGGTTTTGACCGAAACATGCCACAATCATTCAGCCCGTACATATGTATTTCCAAAATAGATTTTAGATTTTCTGAAATGGAAAAATATGGATTTCGAGGTATGAGGGGGTTATTGTAAAAAAAAATAGTATTTCTATGACCGGTTTTGGTCAAAAACCACTGAGTTGACTGGTTTTGTGACCACGGGTGCACGGGTTCACAAGTTGTGTGACTTGTTAGTTTAGTTTGCAAGTTATGTGACTTAAGTGCACATACGAGACAAGTTGTGTGACTCTGGATGCCATTTACTCCATTTTCATCACATGTAGAAAAAAAAAAATTTGAGACAGTCCTACGAAAATGCCTCTAAAGGTTAACCTTTAGAGGCAGTATCAAGAATGCCTCTAAAACTAAACCTTTAGAGACAATATCAAGAATGCCTCTAAAACTAAACCTCCGGAGGAGCTACTGACACGGCCGCGGTCGACATGAACAAAACAACCGTCCTCAACTCGTGAAGTCCAAACATCCAGACTGGAACATCACAGCAAAATGTTTCAGTCATACCTAACTTACAGATTGCAACATAAAATGTCACAACTCAGCAAAATGTGAAGTCTCGGAGGTACTTACCACGTAATGATGCGTCCACATGTCCCATAATATGATTACAAAATAAATTCAAACATGAGGTGGTTCAAATCTCACAACCTCAGCTTGAAGTGTGTTCACATCTGGCAAAATATGACTACAACATAAGTTTCGACAAAAGCTGGCAAGGGGAATCACACGCTGTAAAGTTCAAGTAAAATGGGCACTTCACAATGTTTCTTCAATAAATCATGAAAAATAGCAGCCTTGCAGGCTCCGTCGGTAAATGTACAAATGATTTTATTTTTTCAATACAACAAAGAATGACAATACATGTACATCACACAGTATAATCTAAAATATGTAACTGAATCATCTTCAATCCTTCAAAGAAATAATCCTGGAAATGCAGGCAGCTGTACGCTTGATTATGCCTGTACTTTGGCATGAGATCGATGCCTATAATTTGCTCTTGTTCAGAAAAATTAATTCACGTTGACCTGTGAATCTGCATCTTGAAAGAAGTTTTGGAACCTATCTGTGAACTGTCATGTTCATATCTACTGCACTCTCCTTGAAAAGCTCTTGGCTAGTGAACTGTCAATGCTGCACTTCCTATGTAAAACTGCAGGGCCAGCCTCCAAACTTCAGGAATCTTTTCCCTGGCTCTGGGAAGAATCCACCTGCCCCCATAGCGTTTCTGCATAGATCTTCTCCTCTTCTTTCTCTTCAGGAGAACAGTCAGAAATCTCAACCACAAGCTCGTCATCTTCATCTGCTATGTCCTCATCAGTCTCTTCCGACAAGTCGTTGCTCTGCGGAATACAAGCTTCGGCCATGGCTTCTCGCATAGCCAGTGGCGTCGCAGGCCTATCATTGTGCTTGTACCGTGGCGCAGGGACGACAAATGGAAGCGATATGTCATCGATCACATGCACCCTTCCATTGCTCTTCTTTGACACGCCTGGTGGCGGAGCAATCAGGATGATGCCCAGCTCATAGTTGCAAATGTGCAGCCTTGGCCCAGAAGGAACTGCTCTGGTCGCATCGGTAGTGTTCGCTTTGGATGGAGGGCGCAACGGTTGTCCCCAGGCAGCTGGGCTGAAATTGTGAGACCCACAGTAAGTCCAGCCAAATGAATGACCACCTTTCCTAGACCGAAATCGCCTCTGAACAACCTGGTATAGAGTATGTTGTCAGTATTGTAGCTGAGGTTTCATTAGTTGCTAAGCAAATCTGTATTGGGGATGACAATTAAAGCTAGCATCAATTTTTGATAAGCTGTATACTCCAACATGAGCGAGAGAATTGCCGTCATCAATGTGAATTTTTTGCCCTGTTATCCTTTGAATCAGTTTGTTTTAGAATAATGCCTAAGATCAACATATGATATCCACACCTCAGCATTAGCTAGAGAAGTCAATGAATATTTATTCCTATGATATTCCAAGAAAAAGAGCATACCTTAACATGCATAGGATGTCCAATCCTGTCATGTGGATGTGGGACTGCATCATGAAGTATGCCAGTAGATCTCAATCTTTGCCACGTTTTCTGTCAAAATGGAGTATATGAGATGGGTAGAAGTAAAATCTTAGTAATAACACATGCCTTATTTCTTCGACAAATAAACTGTACAATATTTTGGACAGAATATGATGATTGGAAGAAAACTCTTCCCACTGCAATACATCTGCTATACAAGGAACATCTCTAAATCATCACTATCCTTATTCACTTGCTTCTCTAACTAGAGAGATGCGCCCTGCCTATTGCATTGTGCACAACTTCATAATTCATTGAACTACTTTATCTCGGCTTAATATGCAACTTCATCCTGAAAAAAGTTGTTGGGGTACAACTGTACAAGGACTTCAAATATAACGTGAATGTGTTATGAGCTCTCTTACTGGTAAAGTATGCAAAAAAACTGAAATTCTGAAAAGAGAAATCTACCTCACGTAGAGAAAGCAAAAATCTAGACAACTGAATTCCACAAGCGGCACTTTTCACCCTCTCAATTGTCGGAAATAACAGACTGATTGATGGTTTCTTTAGCTCATGGCCTGCTGTCCAGCTACCCCACTAGGAAGATCAAGGGACATTGGAAATGAGTTATGTACATGAATGGGTAAGAAAATTCCAGTTTTACTAAGATAGTGTAAGATTCAAGCAGCAGTTCAATATTACCTCTGGATCAGATTCTTCAGAGTCCACATCGTGATTGGATCGTTTACCAGTTGCTGAAGCAAAGTGTGCAATGAACTGGGAATTGATAGAAGTCCCAATGGATGAAGCACCTACAATATAATTAATAATTAAATGTGTTTAGTTAGAGACCCAGATTAAGATGATTGATTTCCAATAACAAAAATTGATGGTATTACTCACTGTACATAAAATCAGTCTCCAGTGTTTCAGGCCACTTGAAGCGTGATAAGACCTGTTTCAGATCAATGTAGAACACAGATTAAGACATTTGGCTAAGATCAAAAAATATAACAGAGGCGAAGAGTGTAAAACCCTATATTGTCAAACACAATATAAGTTAATACCAAATCTTGTCAAACAAAGGTTTACTTTAAGAGACTCATTAAACAACTTACAAAACTTAATACCAAATCTTGTCAAACACATGAGGCGAAGAGTGTAAAACCCTATATTTTAAAACTAAGAGCATATGGCATAAATTGTGCGTGCAGAGCATGACGAGAAAAGAAACTGGAAATGTAATTTGCATCTGGCCTACACTATCTGTAATTCACATGACCTTATGGAGTAATTTACCCTATACCTGGTGAATCAGATACACACGGTAGTCCAAGTTATGCCAATGATAGTTGGAAGCGGTAAAAATTGCAAGGTAATATGAAATCAAAGATCAGGAGACTGTTCCACAGGAATGGTGGCAATAAAAACTAATGTGAATTATGTCCAATCACCAGCGAGTGCTTATGGAGCTATGAATTTCAAGTATATCAGAGTAAGTGTGCAAGTGAATAGTATTTTTTGATATACTGTTCCACAAGTGGAGCTAAGTTTTGTAAAATCATACTTAGCTATGAATTTCAACTAGTGCTATGGAACAGTAATTTCTATTATCAAACTTTTGTTCAGTTTAGTACCTCTTCTAGCCGCCAAAGCCCAAGGCTCTTTTTCAAGGATGCTACTAGTGAGCACAATGAAGGAAGATGCTCGTCATGGATCAGCGCTGAAATTCGAGAAAACTCTGGACCCTACATTTCATAGACAGAGTTTAAGATCAGCATGAGTTTCTGAAAGTACTGCAAAGATATGAAAAGGCATCTAAGACCTTCCTGCCATACCTTTGATACATACAGAAGCAACTGCACTTTTGTGGTTGTTGCTCCAAATGCAGCTTCCAGGGCTTCTCTGGGGTAGATAAATCCAGAAAATTTGAAGAAACCCATGTCGCTAAGGGGGGATACCCATTTTGCGACCTCTCTGGGCAAGAAACCAAGTTGGACTGAATCTGCTTCAGGGCATTGGACATGGTTATTGATTAGAATAAAAAGGAAGCAAATATATCCTCTACAGAAAAGAAGCAAAATATCTTTGTTCTGCACATGAACCATGAAATGCAAAACATGTGATGTAGCCCGACCTACGGTCGTTACCACATCTTGGTCTCCAACTTACGCCAAGTCGTCATGGACTCCAAAGGTGAATCCGTTCCTCTATGCGAGCCCCCTTCCTACCCTAGTGAATGGTATGCTACTTCATACTCCGTCACATATGCATGATAGGTTCACATTGACAAGTACGGAGGCAAGGGAGGAAGCCCGGAGCATCAAGCTCGACAAGACGGAGGCTTGGAAGAGGAGGCAGAAGAAGACAAATCACCAAATGCTCTCTGTCTCCGGCGGTACTACCGGATCCGGCGACCGGTACTACCGGCCAGCGGTACTACCGCCCCCGACTACCGCTCCCAACAGACGACGCCAACAGAAGCCCCAGGACCGCAAGCGGTACTACCGGTCCCAGAGCGGCACTACCGGACCAAGCGGTACTACCGGTCCCAAGTCCGGTACTACCGCTCATGGCAGTGCCTGCGCGCACTAGTTGGGCCACAGCCCATGTATCCCCCTTTACTTACCTATTCGCCTAGTTTATCCCCAAACTACCCTTGTTTATGTGGTTGGCCTATAAATAGAGCCCCCACCCCTCATGTATCCCTTAGGCATAGATGATAGACTAAAGACAACCCCCATTGTGGAATCTCTAGTTTTGCCTCATCCCCTTTACCAAGGGGACCGACTATCGTCACCAACCTCGATTGGACTTTGCATCACGCATCCATCGTTGAACAAGGCCTTGGAGCTCGGTGTCTCGTCTCCAAGTTGTCAAGACCCTCCCCAAGGTGTTCTTCCCTCTCTGATGTGGATTTGAGGGAGCACGTTGACCGATCTTTCCTTGCGAGGATTCTATCGGACCGGTGGCCACCGTTCGGGAGCAATCGGCCTTGTATCGTGTGAGTTTTGCGTGTGTTCATCGTGTTCTTCGCGAGGTGTGTGTTCGCTTCCGCTACCTTCTCCCTTTCCCCTCGCTTTCCCATCGATTTGACCACGAGATCCGTGAAGATCGGGCCACCCAAGAGGTTAACCCCTCCATCAACATGTCAGGATGAGTACACATTTTAAGATTTGCATACCTTCCTCAGAAAATTTATCCAGATCAGCAACAAGAACGCTCACAGCATTAGCATCTGCAGGTATATTTGCATTCCTTTTCAATATCACTTCTGTTGTTCCGTGCATGTTCTCATGGCATTTTCCAAGAAATACAGACAAGGATTTCAGTTGTGAGCCGGCGTCAGATGGCATGTGAAAGCGATGAGATAAACCAACTACAGATGTTTGGACAGAACCAAGAAACATTCTACGTGCAGATCTTGTATGTAAAATCCTACTTTCCTGCACAAACAATAAATAGTTGATAATAGAGGAAATAGGGCATTATAGGCCAAAACTATTTCAATGAAGAATTAGAAGCTAGAGCAATGGCTAGTTCTTGGCTTTGCAATAAAGTTCATTTAGGACAAGTGTATCTACTTCAGAGTGTATGCAAATTATAGATAGTAGATTTTTTAGTATTCCCTCTGTCTGGAATTAACTGACGCTTTTTAGACTTTTAGTGTAGATACATGAAAATCTAGAAAAATGTGAGTCAGCTAATTTCGGATGGAGGGAGTAGAAGAATTTATATGTTTAACTATGCTTGCTAAGGACTTCAGTAAACAAAGATATATATCATGTATGGTAGAGGTAAAATGAGACTTACTGAAAGGCAATAATTGGACTCCAGATAGCATGGACTTGGCATATACAATCCTGGTACTGAAGCAACAAGGTATCCACCAGCTCCTTCAAAATCATACTTAGCTATCTCATTAATCCAATATGCTTGGGAAGGGACTTCATTGATAAGAGATCCTATGAATGAAACTAACTGAGAAGCAAAATCGGATTTTGGTTCCTCGACTGCACTAAACAGAGCTGAATAATCCGGGGATGTCCTACAGGGGAAGTCTTGCCACCACACTGTGTTTGTTATAAGATGCCACTGCACATAATATAGTTTACTCAGTTAGAACATAGCAACACAAATCGCCAACAAATTTATAAGAAGGCACTGGGAACAAATGGAAGGATGAAATCATAAGACATTATAGCATGAGGCATAACACTGACCTGCCTAGGTACTAAATTAGCTGAAGAAATAATAACACGTATACTGTCTTCTCTCTGCAACACTATGAGCTTTGGATGGTGGCATGCAACTCCTTGTTTCTTTCTATCCTTTCCAAATGCTATTTCTTCTGGGAATCGGGGGTAACTTGAAGGGAAAATATACATCAAGATCAGTATTCCCAGCTAATGCTGCAAAGTATGGCAGTGTGTCTGACTTGAGACAATTAGATTAAGAGCATCCCAGGTTGCTACTGCTGCAAAGTATGGGCTTTATGGTAGAAAATTATGCTTAACCAAGAAAATTATGCTTAACCTGTTTTGATCTACCATAAAGCCCAGCTAATGCTGCAAACTATGGTAGTGTGTCTGACTTGCCTATAACCATTAGATAAAAAGCTTGGAAGCACGAGACAATTAGACTAAAAGCATCCCAGGTTTGCTACTTACACTAACAGTAGATTAGGATGGTTTTCGAAAGGGGATGCAGCTCTACTTTCACGGCTCGCACTCCAGCATCTCTCCTTGTTGTGGCATGCTATTGTTACTGGCAGGAGCTGAGGAATCTTACAATATTCCAGGAACCTGAGAAGCAAGAACCATATCAAAATTAGCATTTCTATGAAGAATTTGATCATGTCCCACACCATGACGAGGGGAAAAACCAGCACAGAGAGAGAGAGAGAGAGCACACCAGGAAACATCAGAGGTGAATGTCGCGATAAATACTCGCAACAAACTACCAATAGGATGGAGGAGCTCTGGCAGTGTCACTCCACTTTCTTTCCCCGTTCGCATTTCAGGCCTGATGCCGAAGAGGCGATTCAGGAAGAATGTGCTCCCATCTGAGTACTGCCCCTCAGTATGATGCTCCTCTACATTGCCATTGCTGCATCCTTTATGCTGCATACTGTCATTGTTGTATCCTTCGCTTCTTTGAGACAACTCAACAGTATCGTCTTTATTTGAGACAGTATTTTCTTTCCCAACATCATTTTGATGCTCCAACGTATCCTGGTCAGGATTACATCCTTCTTGCCTCAAATTCTTCCCAGGGACAGGGTCAATTGGACCGTCCGGGCACAAGAAAACGCCCTCTTCCCTCAATTTTTTCACCCGAACATGTTCACGATATGAATCCCTCAGGAAAGAAAGAGGATCCTGGCTCTCTGAGATCGCCCTTAGCCGCTTCCGGAGAGACTCGGCCCTCAGGACAATAACTTCCTCGCAGGACCCCGTTGCCTTCCCACCTACTTCACAGGAGATGAATTTCTCCGCCACAAATCCGTACCTGCCGCCAAGGAGAAGCAGTGACACCTCGTCGCCCACGGCCAGATCAACCGGGCCGCCGCCGCCTTGGAGGGGCAGGCCGTTGATGCGCACGGCGTCGGCGCTGGAGAAGCAGTGGGTGAGGCGGAGGACGCAGTCGGAAGTGCTTAGGAGAAGATCGCGGCGGCGCCCGCCCCGGCGGCGGTGGCGACGTGCAGGGGAGGCGAGGAGGCGGAGGCGGTGGCCGCGGCGGCGGGAGAAGGAGAGAGAGTAGAGGCGGTCGGAGCGGAGCAGGAGGAGTGGCGCGGCGGGGCCGAGGATGCGGAGGTGGAAGTATCCCAGGCCGCCGGAAGTAGAGGGGTAACCGTGGGAGTAATTTGGTGGCGGCTCCACCGCCATGAGGCCGGAGACGGGACTGGGGAGGGGGAGGAGGAGCCGCCAGGCCGGGGGGCGGGAAGGAAGCCGTGTGGATTTATGTTTTATACCTTTTTCCCGCCATTTATTTCACAGGAGTACTTATAAGATTATTACAAAATATATGCCCTCCAGCAAATACGCTGGAGAAGTGTGTGCCGCTAGTGAAGAGAAGAAGAGGGACTTAATTGTAATGAAGAATGTGCACAAGAACTCAGGGAGTTGTGGGCAAGAACGCCAAGCGACTCCTTTGGCTCCTTGTAAGGGAAGGAACTCCTCCTTCCACTGGAAGATTGCCAGGTTCAGTCAACATTTGCCATGAGCCCATGATGAACCCAGGCAAAATTCTGTAAAAGCGCCAAGATTGTGCAGACAATCTTTGGATATTGTCTCAACCCGTCCAGATCCACTGCGCGCAAATAAACAATACTGAGCAAACTAAAACATTTTTTTCCTGTATAATCAAGCAGCTGTGTGTGCGTCACATTACACATGTTACATTCTGAACTCAGACATACAGTAGATAGCAAGAATGATGCTATGTATTATTGGCCAGCCAAAGGAATGTTGTGAGCATGGTGCGCTCATAAGAAAATTCTTTTATTTTTTTCAAACTTGGCCAGAAGTTTTGACATTCAGTTAAACTACCACGGCTGCCTGGGTTGGTCTAGAACTCAGGACCTAGGCCGGAGAAGCGGACGAGCACTCTTCAGGAATCGAGCTACCCGCTTACACGCCATTATTCACAATAGGTGTGAGTATTGCTGCAATAATATGTGTGACGTAATTAAATTACCAGGCTATAATCTTATAGCAGGCTACTTGTGCCACACAGCATATCCGTTTCCAGATGCCGCTAGCTTCCACTCCTCGTCGTCGCTTGGGCACCAGGAGTCTTGTCCAATCTTCATGCACAACTTGTCATCGATTACTGCGGAGTACAGATTCGAGCTTGCCTCCAAAATCTTGACAGTTGACCGACTGTGTATGTCTTGGCATTTCCTGATCTCCATCTGAGTAAAAAAAATATTTAAAAGCTTAGAGCAAAACAGCAACCCTGGACGAGTGTTTGAGTGAATTGGTATGAGCTGAATACCAGTTTTGCTATTTCACTATGGAAATCATCTCCCCAGTCATAGAAATGATCGTAGAACACTGTGGGGATTCCAGGGTGGGTAAGTATATAAGCATATCCCTGAAAGACCATTGGTTTATGCACGTGTCCAGTAAACAGTTAGATCTCCACACAGAACATCAGGCTTATTCTAAAGCAAATGATATGGAAGTGTCTGCTTGCTGATCAATAACTCATTTTTATAATAAATGCCAGATGTAACATGGCCAGATCCTGAAACAGACTCACCATATATTCCTTGTCAAGTCGATATAATACTGATGATAGTGGTGTATGTTCAAATATTAACAACCTAGCAGCTAAAAGTTATCTTGCTGTTCTTGGTCTGATGAATAATTTTCTGTTACCCATGATCACTATTTAACTGGCACCAGTGTTTTATAAAATCATCATATCTCGGTGGCAATTATTTGTGTAGATTGGTTGCGTAGAACATGCAATTGACTTCTAATGAAACAAGTTGTAAGGATATAAAGCAATACAAAAGTCCTTACAGCATACCTCCATAACATGATCAGATGGAAAAGGCCAATGCCCCTGAAATAGCAGAACTTCCGATTAGCTTTGCTTGCTAGCATGTTATGAACATTCCAAGCAAATATTAACCTGGAAAAGTTAGCCTTGAGCACACAATGGGGAAAAACATGGAATTGGTAATACCTGAGTTGACCCCGTGTCATGATTTTCAATAAATGTAACTGCTCTTGAAGGCCACCACCCCATCACACCAGGCGGCTTTTCTTCAGTGTCACGCAAACGCCACAGCTCTCCTTTCACAGCTTCCTGCTTAGGCAACACTAAACTGTTCAACCTAATCACCAAAGCTACTTATTTGCTCCTAAAGAACGGTGATCCATTTCTAACCTGAAGAATACCCTTTGTCGTGAAGTCAAACGCAGCACAAAGTCCTCCAGTGCTATCGATCCAATTGATAATCCTCTGCCTATGTTTATCTGAAAAAATGATGATGTTGCGTTTATATCTTCATTTGGTTTCATCTCATGGCATATGCACGGAGACAATCTAATGTTGTTACGTAACTGCCTTGCATAGTAGTAAACTAAGCACTCCAATTCAAGAACAGTTCAGATAGGGCAGAGCAAGTGAAGAGGAAACTGAGACAGTGGCTTATAATTAAAAAATTAATTAATTTCAATTGAACGACATAATTAGTTATTGCAGTAATATGCATGGTTGTCAATAAATGGATTGGCATTAAGAGTACTTTGGTTAGAAACTGCATCATTCTGGCATAGTAATCACTAATCAGTATGGATGCCATTACAAACCTCTTACCCTGATTGTAGCTCAGGTGGTTGTCAGTGGGATTGTATTCACAGCTGTCCCAGTATTCACCTACTGCAAAAAGAGGCTTTGATTCCTCAATGTATTCTTTTACATACTTTGAAGCATAACTGCACTAAACAGAAAAATGTGAAAAATCAGCACGTTAAAGATGCAAAATAATGGCAACAGTAGTCAATCCCTTTCTGTCAAGGTATGTTTCTAGCCAATTGCCTATTTACCCTTTTGTGAAATCAAAGCGGAAATCTTGAAAACCAATGGTTTCGCGAAGCCAGACCAGCCATTCAATAATATCCTTCCTTACAAATGGCTGGGTATGATCTATGTTAGGAACCCCATCAAAGTTCTCGCCGGTACTTTCGTTCCCCTGGTAAAGAAGTTGCACCAAAGGTGAGTAATGCTTGACAATAAACTTATCAATCAAGATACAGCGATAAGTAAAAGGCTGTACAAAATAGGAATATATTGCACAAAACCAAGTCATACTTATTTATCAATATTTGTCTAATTAGAAGTCCAGGGAATGATTTACCCTGGTTATTGTGTTTGTACAGGGTTTTTTTGTTGCTGTTGTCTTTGTTGCTAGTCATAGTTTGTACAATGGCCATGTCGTGGCGTTCTTCTTAACACAATGATGTGCAAGGTAGTTTTTTCATAATATAGGGTTAGGGAAAGTCAAAATGGTTACCTTCCCGCCAGAACAGGATGTAACAGCATGTTCATCCCAAGGTATTGGGATACCATCATAGCGATTATACATTCCATTGGATCCTTGAGTAGTCCCAACTCGATGGTTAATAACTACATCAGCCATAGCCCTTATATTGTGGTCATTCATGCTCTGAATCAAGGAATTTAGCTGCTGGAGAGAACCGTAACAAGAGTCAAGGCTGTACAGGTTCTGTGGCAGATAGCCTGTGGAAAAACACATGAGACATGTTCTTCTGCCGCTATGATTTGGATAAGAGAGAGTAATGGTGAACTTGAGACTAGTGTACCTTCTTGAGATAATGATTGTGTTGGTGGAGGCAGCCATGCTGCTGTAAACCCAGATTTAGCAATGTCGGCGATTCTTCCCTCCAAATTACTCCACCAGTCGTGTTTATGGGATTCCCAGTTAAAAGCCTGCAACACAACTGATATCAAGAAATATGAAGAGAACTCTTTTTTTTTATGTAATCACAGAAGGCACTACTCATGTTGCCATTGCCAAAACATGAGGCACATTAGAATGACCACGAGACCAACTACTATTGACAAGAGCTTCTTCTGTATTTGCACTCTGCACAGAGGGGCTAAATAACTCAAAATGAAAAGAAAATAGTTTGCTAGATCACCCTGATACTTCATCGAATATCCATACCAACAGTTCAAACCAATTAGATGCTTCCCAATAATTATAGGTAAGTGCGAAAATAATTTCTATTGTATGGCAGATTGCAAAACATTCTTTTTGGCTAGCGAGCACATATCCTGATATCCATCGGTTGGACACATAGTATGATAGAAAATACAGGCACATTCTCACCTGGAGTAGGATTTCCCTTCCGTTTTTAATGATCCCACCTGTCAAAGGAAATGCAACAAAACAACCACGCTCCAATCAGGTGCTCAACCAAATAACCAAAACAAGATACTACAATAAGATGTGAGGCTTTTCTGTCTTCATTACCTTTTGGAGCTGCCTCTTCTTTTGGAGCTGCCTCTTCTTGGACAACACCATCCGAAACCTGCACAATTTCGTCATACCAGGGGCATCAGAACAAGCTCAGTCGTCAGACACGAACAAGCACACAACCTCAAGAAATCACTGCACATTGGTGCGGCACTCACCACCTGCCCCATTCAAAATCCCAGCCTCGCCAATGCGCAGCCTAAGGAGCGAAGGGCTATACGATGCCTTCGCAATATCACGTAGGTTGCTGAGCTGGTAAGATGGTGGATCTATCGTGGGGTTTGGGGGTGTTCTATTTAAATGTTGAACTGAACCCAAATTTTTCTGAAAAATAAATTCCTATTGGTGCAAAGGGAACCGCGACGAAAGTGGATGGATTGGAGTATCCGGCACCTTACGAGATATGTGGATTGGACTGCTCGCTGCGAAAATCTCAGAACAATCAAAGCGGGTTAGGGGTCCGTCACCAACATGAGAAATTGGCTAGCCCGAATATCTTTCGGCGGCGGCTTGGAGTTTACGGGATGGATCTCCACGCCGCAGCTGCTTGGTAGGGTGGGAATTGGGAAAGGACGACCGCGACGACCGGACAAGAGATATCTTTCGGCGGAGGCTTGTTCATGCGGAGGAGTGATGGGAGGATGAATCTCTCTCCAATATTAGTCTGGTCACATGCAAAATCTTAGGTTGTGTTTGGTAGCTCGGGTGACCTTTCTCGTTTTATACATACTCAGTCTAACAATGTGGAGTACATACAAGTGCGTTTTACACGTTGTGTTTGTTAGGCTGGGCGCCGTAAGCTGTGCTCACTTCAGATCGTGTTTGGCAGCGTCGTATGACACGAGCTAGGCCAGTCAATATTGATTAGCAATCAGGTCCCTGAGTTAAAAGATAAAAAAGCAATCAGGTCCTGGAAGGTCGTCGGTGGCGCTGCCGGCGAGTGGAGCCGCCACTGCACGCCGCCTCCACGTGACGCCGCCACCAGGATGCTGAGCTCCTCCTTCCCCGCTGCCAGGAGGCCAAGCTTCGACTCGACGCGTCGTGCCGCTAGGAGATCGAGCCTCTGCTGCTAGCACGAGGCATGGAGATGGGTGGAGTGTGGACGAGGCAGGGAGAGGCGGTCCAGGGTAGGGAGAGTTCGCCGGGGACGTGGAAGGGGGAGGAGAGGGCGCCATGCGCTGTTGCGCCTCTGCAGCTTGGAGGAGGCGAGAAGAAGAAGGGGATGAGAGCGGTGGTGAGCTCGACGGGGAGAGAGACGGTTGTGGTGGTGAGCTCGACGGGGAGAGGGGCGGTGGCCTTCGACAGGGACGGGGGCGGTGGCCATGTACAACCAGGACGGTGGCGGTGGCCTTCGGCGAGGAGGAGCCTTCGACGGGGAGGAGATCTCGCATCGTTGCCTCGACCCCTGTTGGGCTGGAACGGCCACGTCACGCGAGCGGGATCAACTCGGCACTGCCGAGTTGTGAAGCTCAATTTGGGCTTCGCAATCGGGCAGTGCCCGGGGGCTATTTTTGCATGAGGTGGGCAGTGCCCGACGGAGGCAACCTGACCTACCAAACAATAAAAGGAGGGATGGGGAGAGAATATTTGGGTTGCCCTGGTCTACCAAACACACCCTTATTTATTATAATGTAGACTCATTTTGTCTTAAAATGTATGATGTTATGATAACATAAAGTAGCTAGTTACCATAAGTCTCTTTCCTATTATTTAGTTGATTGTCATGTCATCTAAATGTTTAGTTGCAATACATGTAGTACTATGTTACTACCCAAGATACTCCCACTATAACTAGCCTTAATAAGCTTAACTTTGTTTATACAAGAGCATATACAATGCGGTTACATCAGCTTTTTTTTATGCTTGCCATGTTTAGTTGAAGGAGAGAAAAATAAGAGAAAAGGTTGTCTTTCCTTACCTAAGGGATGATCTTGTACAAATAAGAGAACACTATTTTCACATTATACTATACGTCTTCCCTTAGCCAACCAATTTCTTACTGAAAATAGTTAACATCATTAATTGATAAAGATAGCAATAAGAGATTGCATTGTACAAGTTATATATTGTGTCTTCTTTAAATAAAGTGGAGAGCTAAGAGAAGGCATACATTTTCTAGCATTGTATATGATAGTCTCAAATTTGTTTAGATATGAATATAGTAGTCTAAATACTTATCTAGATATATACGAATCTGGCAAACTAACATGTGGTTGGTGGCTAGGAGGATGGTTGTACCTCTATCCTACAGAATTCAAAGCCAATGTTTAACACTGTGTATTGTGTAAATGAAGAATATTCTTTCAATAAGAGACAACGTTTATGTTAATGTGAGACGTCTATGATGACTTCGTCAATCTCAACGCCACATGCAACGAAGTGGTTTTGTGAAGTTGGATTTTCAGCTAGGCCTTATAGCACGTTGAGTTTGGCCCATTGATGGCCTTGCCTAAGAGGTATAGGGATTAGGGAGAGGTCTGGAAGGCGTACATCATACATGACTAAGAGCAACTCCAGAGTTGCATATACTTTATGTGGTTAGGCGACATCATAAAAAATCGTAAGCACAACAGAAATCAGCTAAGTACACCCGTTTTGATCCTAAATGTACCGATTAATGACCACACTAGTCTCATATGTCCTTCGTTTTGAGATTTTGACATCGCTTGCTGCCAATCTTAGCTTCGCCATTGAGCAACTCTAATAGACGATGTAAAACTGCCTCCCACGCTAAAATCATTATTTTAGGCGTCGGGGGGCAAAAACGTGCTAAAATAGAGTGCGACAAAAATGTTGGAGATATGCCCAAGAGACAATAATAAAAATAGTTATTATATCTTTGTGTTTATGATAAATGTTTACATTCATGCTATAATTGTATTAACCAGAAACATTAATACTTGTGTGATTTATAAACATGTAAGAGTCCCTAATAAAGCCTCTTTATAATACTAACTTGTTGATTAATAGATGATTATGGTTTCCTAATCATAAACATTGGATGTTATTAATAACAAGATCATATCATTAGGAGAATGGTGTGATGGACATACTCCTATAGTTAAGCGTAGTATAAAGATCAAGTCATTTCAATAGTTTGTTTGTTATAAGCTTTCAGATACATAGTAACCTAAATCCTTCGACCATGAGATTATGTTAATCACCATCACCGGATGGATGCTTTGATTACATCAAACGCCACTTCGTAACTAGGTGGTTATAAAGGTGGCATTGAGTGTTTGGAAAGTATGTGTTGAGGCACATGGATCAAGAGTAGGATTTGTCCATCCATATGACGGATAGATATACTCTGGGCCCTCTCGGTGTAATGTCATCCAATTAGCTTGCTGATGACCCACAAGTATAGGGGGTGTATCGTACAACTTTCGATAAATAGGAGTGTCGATCCCAACGAGAAGCGGAAGGTGCTGAATAGTGGTATGAAGCAGGAAATCCCTGTGAATACTTAGCAAACGGATTTTAGTGGTTTTCTGACAAGGCAACAAAACAAAGAGCAAGTAACAGAAGTAAAGAACAAACGAAGCAAGTGGCTCAATCCTTTCGTAGCAAAGAACAAGCCGGTGAAAATACTTATAAGGACCAAACGTTCTCGAGGACACATGGGAATTCTGTCAAGTGCTTTCGCTTCAAATAGCTGAGTACTCTTCGCTGGTGTTCGTAAGTGTTGGGTGGGTGAACCTGTGCTAACATACCGCCCTTCCTAGGACTAATACATACTTGTGATTAAACCCCCTGCAAACATCCGTAACTATAGTAAAGTAATTAAGATATAAATCTAACCATAGCCTTAAACTCTGAGATCCTGCGCTCCCTTGTGCAAAGGTGTCCTAACGGGGGTTCAGGTTTCTGTCACTCCGATAACCCCACAATTAGTAGCCAAATACACAATGCATTCCCCTAGTCCCATAAATGGTGAAGTATCATGTAGTCGACATTCACATGACACCACTAGAAGAATAGCACCACAGCTTAAATACTAAACCATTGAATAATAACTCATCACAGATTCACTACTAACAACATGACTTCTCCCATGTCCTCAAGAACTAAACAAACTACTCACAATACATCATATGGATCAAGATCAAAGATGATATGATAATGAATAACAATCTGAACATAAACAATAATCCAATGGTTCCACTCACAAGCATCAACTACAATAGTAATCAACATCGGGAAGGTTTCTCCTAATGAACTAAGCAATATCCAACACAATTGTTATAGCGGGACAGAGTGGTGGTGATGGTGCCGATGGATATGATGGTGTGGACGATGATGATGATGATCCCTAAGAAGCCTAGCTTGATGACGGTGTTGATGGCGACGGTCTCCCCTCTCTGGGAAGGAATTCCCTCGGCAGAAATATGTCTGTCGGAGAGATCCTTCTCTCTCAGTGTTTTCCGCCCCCTAGAGGCGGCGGAAATCTATCTATGGTCGCTCCCCTAGGATTAGGGTTCCGTAGGGAAGATATAGGCGAAGGGGTGGAGTCGAAGGCCGGCGGGCAGGTGGGCCACACCTGCCCTAGGCACGGGGTCAGGTGGGCCCACGCCTAGGGGGTGTGAGACCCCTGAGGCCCATCTATGTCCCTCCTTCTGGCTTCCTTCGTATTCTGGTAAAATAATACGTTTCCATATTTTCTGGTATTTTTCTGATCTTCACGAAATTGCACCAAAACGCCTTATTTTCCATCAGAATCCAGACTCCGGCAGTCCATCCTCCAGGAATCATCCAACATGCATAAACAGATGAAAATCCATAAGTAATACCTCATAATAAGACAAATATCAATGAATAGAGGTAAATTATGATATAGAATGGTGATGCAAATTGGGCGTATCAACTCCCCCAATCTTAGACTTCGCTTGTCCCCAAGCGAATACTGAGCTCAGTAAACATGTCCACAGGTTTATAGAGTGAAGTGTCGATAAAACAATACGCACAAGAAGCATCACACTTACCATCGCACAACTCATAGAAGAAAGCAACTCACCATTATATAACTTAGCTTGCAACCAAGTACAACAGTCACAATAGAGAGGCATAAAGATAAATCATAATTGGAATTGGCAAACTTGTTCTTGGTCAGAGAACACCTGGCAAATAGTTTCACAAAAGCTTTTTGTAGAAGTTTCAAAACAGGAACACTCTTTGCTCAAAAAGGTTTTTCACAAGTGAAGGCTTTCAAAGTAATACTCAATAGATAAGAGTTTTGCGCAAACAAGGAAGATAAAGAACATGATTGAATAAATCACCATATGAATGCTTGAAACACAACAACTCAAAAGCTTGCTGGAGGTAGATGAAAGAACATTTCTTAATCCCTAGTGTTTTGTGTGTTAGATAACAATACCAAGGATCATTTAATGTGTGTTGAAGTGTTGCAGCTCTATTTGAGAATAAAGGGGAAAAGAACTCTGCCTTTGGGGGCGGATAATCCGCCCCTCCCTTTGCCCAGGCAGGCGCAAGCCCCAGAAGGGGGCGGAATTTTGGCCGGATTTTCTGGCCACGCCGGATAATCCGCCCCTCAGGGGGGCCGGATAATCCGCCCCCCTGCTCATCGCCAAGGCGCAAGCCCCAGAGAGGGGCGGAGTTTTGGCCGGACTTTCCAGGCTGGCTGGATAATCCGCCCATCAGGGGGGCCGGATTATCCGCCCCCAATAACTTCACCAAGCTTCACCAAGGTGCAAGCCCCAGAGAGGGGGCGGAGTTTCCCCCGGAGAATCCGCCCTTGGGGCGGAGTTTTCCCAGGGGGCGGATAATCCGCCCCAAGTGGGGGGCGGATAATCCGCCCCCAAAGTTGTGCAACGGCCAGATATGGGGAGGGGGTATTTAAGCCAGCCATCCCCATCCTACCAGAACTCTTGATTCATCTCGAAAAAGAACCGATCAGATCTGAAAGCTTCATCCAAGAGTGCTCCACCTAGATCCACCCAAAGGCCCCCATCCCTTGGGGAATCGAAGGAGGAGAACTCGATCTTCATCATCAGCAATCAAGCGCTTCATCTCCACTCCATTCATTTGGAGAACCTCCGATATAGTATTTCTTGCAAATATCTAGATCCTAGTTGTTGTTTATATTGATAAACCTTGTTCTTGTGGCAGATTGTTGTCATCTCGGGAGCCCCCAATTCGGTTGTGGGTGTGTGCCCCGATAGTGTTGTAAAAGGCACCGGTTCCCGCCTCGAAGGGATCCAATAGTGGAGAAGGTGGATCAGGCCTCTCGTGGCGAGATCCATCGGAGAACAGGGTGAGGCCTATTGTGGCGTGGTGGTCTTAGAACCGCCCACCCCTCCAACGCAGATGTACTTCCCTTAACAAGGAAGGAACTGCGGTAAAACAAATCCCTGTGTCTCCGCGTGCTCCACTACGGTTTCCTCGCTCCTCTTTTACGTGCTTAGTAGTTAGGGTTACATATAGGGAAATTCTCGTAGTTGCATATCTAGAAAATTTACTTTCTGTCAAGCCGAAAAAGTATTAAAAATTGGTTAGCACCTATTCACCCCCCCCCCCCTCTAGGTGCCCATACGATCCATTTCAATTGGTATCAGAGCCTCGGCTCTTATTTCGGGCTTAACCGCCTAAGAGAAGTATGGGTTCCAAGGGAGATGGGAGTGATGCTCCAGAGGTAGTCACCATGAACGATCTCAAGACGTTGGAAACAACCTTGGTGAGTTCAATGGAGGCTAAGATGGAAGAGATGCGTCAATTGATAATGCGTCTCTCCACATCCGCAGCATCACCTCCATCTAACTCTGAGGATACCACTCCGCAATCCAAGGAAACGGGTAAAACTGTTTCCAAAGATAACGAAGTGGTAGGTGATGATACTAGTAAGAGCTCCTCCTCGAAAAAGGATAGCGGTAAGGATGGATACAGTGAGGTTTCTCATGTGTATTCCCCTGATCCGCCTATTCCTCACCCACATATACATAATAGGGGTGATCCACCCAAGCTTTCAGCATCTACTTTCTCTCAATGGCAATTTTTGATGAAATCTCATGTGTGCAGTTCCTCCATAGAGTTGTGGAAGATCATCGAAAATGGTCTTCACGTTGGAAATCCTAACAATCTCACAAGGAGAGAAGTGGTCGATAGCCAACTCAATGCTACAGCTCTACACATGATACAACTTGGTGTGGGTGACAAAGACATGCCACACATTCAGCATCTTAGCACAGCTAAAGAAGCTTGGGATGCTCTCATCGAGCTCTTCATCGGAAATGAAAGTATGAGAAGGAATAGATATGATTCCTTGAGCAATGAAGCTGAAGGATTTTATATGCTGGATGGAGAAGACCACGAGGACATGTATAGGAGGCTCAAGGCAATAGCCACAACCTTCAGAAACCACGGTGCAGCTCATGTTGATGATGCTTGGATCAAGCGCAAGTATGTCAGTGCTCTTATGCCATTTGATCCCACAGATTTGAAAAGTCTCCAAGGTAGGCATAACTATCATCTCATGTCATCCAATGAGGTAATGCAAGAAATGGCCGCCTTCAAAGTGGCTGCCAAGAATGCCGAAGATGCTCGTGCTCGAGCTATGGGGATGCAAAAGGGGGTCAACATGGCCTTGAAGACTAGTGTGATTGATCATGATGAATATGCGGTAGAAGGTCTGGACTATCCCGAAGATATAAAAAGGATCCACGGACAATACTTGGCTCTCTATGCAAGAAACTTTTGGAAAGATCCAGCCAAGGCTAAAGCTGAACTAGATCGCAAGAGTGGAGCCTATGGAAGAAAAGAAAATGGTCCCAAGCTGAGAACATGCTTTAATTGTGGTGACTGGCTGCACTTCGTAGCTGAGTGTCCATATCAAAGTAGAGAGGATAATGGAGGAAGACTCATTTTCAAGGACAAATCAAAAGCTCCACGTAAGAAATAGTTTGTAAAGAAGAATGCTCCTTTCAAGAAGCAACCAAAGATTGTTCTAGTGGCTCAAGAAGAATATTCATCGGGGAGTGAAGATGAGGATGAGGACGATAGCTCTCAAGAGGTGGCTGCTATAGCCACCACATCTACATCAACATCTCTCTTCGACTCTCCGAACAAAAACATCATCAACAAGAATGCTACTTGCCTCATGGCAAGAAGCTCCGAGGTAACTTCTTCTAACTCTTCTTTTCCCAAGGCTATGATAGACATGGATGATCCTGCTAGTCTTAAGGTTAAAGAAGAGATTATTGCTTTGGATTATTTCTATACTAACCTGCAAGGTGAGCACAAAGTTCGTTTTGAGGCTCTTATGGATCAGCTGGCCCAAAACGAAGCACTCCTCGAAGAAAAGGGAAGAATTGAAAGGGAGGATGCAATGGAAATTGCATCCCTAAAAAATGCTCTTGAAGAAGAATAAGAAGCTCGGGTCTCTCTTGAAGAGAGGCTTGAGTCTATGGAAGAGTCACATGAAGAAATTGTGACTAAACTCGTTAAGGAACGTGACAATGCTGTCACCAAGGCAAAGAAGTTAAAGAAGGAAAGGATTGACTTTGGGGCTGCTCATGATAGACTCTCCGAGGAATTGGAGAAACTTGACAATGCTCACAAGGCGTTGAAAAACGAGTTCTCTATTCTCAATGAGTCACATGATCAGCTTCAAAGTCGATTGGCCGAATATGATACTCCTAGCTCGTCCAACTCAACATATAGTAACAAGAAAAATGCTAGTGTGGAAAAAGGAGTGATTAAGGACATCACTACAAAGGACAAAGGTGTGCTTGATGAAGTCCTTGGCAAGCAAAGGTCAAATCATGGTAAAGAGGGACTTGGGTATGTCACCAAGTCCAAGAAGAAGAAAACCAAGAAGAACAATACCAAGAATGTGCAATTAAAGACAAGCACTGCTGAGAAGGTTGTCACAAAAGACAAGACTAATAATATTGGTTTTGCAGGGTCTCACAATCCGAATTATGAACTCTTTTGTGATGACTATGGCGATGTTTATGCTTATTATGTTGGTCCTTTTGATGAATATATTGCTTGGTCTATTTGGGTCCCAAAGACCCTTGTTACTAACATGAAAGGACCCATTGAAAAATGGGTACCTAAAACCAAGAAGTAATTTTCTTGCAGGGCTATGCTTCTGGTGGGTCGAAATGGGTGCTGGATAGTGGCTGCACTAGTCATATGACCGAAAGCAAGGAGATCTTCACGTAAATGCGTCCAAATCTTGATAATATCATAGTCTCCTATGGTGATAAGTCTAAATCTCAGGTATTGGGTCTTGGCAAGGTTGTGGTTGCCCACGATATCTCTCTCGTGGACGTCATGATTGTTGAGACCCTTGGCTACAATCTTCTTTCTGTTCGTGCCCTTGGCAAGATGGGTTTTTCTGTTTTTATCGATGATGATTTGGTGGTACTCTTATGGAGCAAGTCTCTAAAGGTCGCTTTTGTTGGATACGTCGAAAATGACCTGTATGTGGTGGACTTCTCGGGGAAAACCACTTCGGGTCCGATGTGTCTATTCGGAAAGGCCGACGTGGGCTGTCTATGGCATCGCCGTTTAGCCCATGTCAACATGAGAACTTTGCAAAGTCTCCAAAAGGGTGGCCACATCCTTGGACTAAAAGACAATGTCTCTTTTGCCAAAGATCGTGTTTGCAGGGCTTGTGTTGAAGGAAAAATGCATGACTCTCCCCACAAGAGGAAGACTATTGTGTCATCAAAAAGGATCTTGGAATTACTTCATGTGGATTTATTTGGTCCTCCTTCTCATGCAAGTCTTGGTGGGAAGAAATATTGCTTGGTCATTGTCGATGACTACTCAAGATATACATGGGTATATTTCTTCAAGCTGAAAAGTGAGACTCAACAAACTATCATCGACTTTGCCAATGAAGTTCAACGTCAACACAATGTTCCCATCTTGGCAATTAGAAGTGACAACGGCTCAGAATTCAAGAACTACACTTTAAACGAGTTTCTTAGCGAAGAGGGGATTAGACACCAATATTCTGCTGCGTACACCCCTCAACAAAATGGTGTAGCCGAGAGGAAGAACCGGACTTTGATGGATATGGCAAGATCTATGCTAGCTGAATTCAAGTCTCCTTATAATTTTTGGGCCAAAGCCATTTCCACTGCTTGTCACTCATCAAAACGGCTCTACCTTCGGAAGATCTTGGACAAGACCCCATATGAAATTCTTACCGGTAACAAACCCAACATCTCATACTTCAGGGTATTCGGGTGTAAGTGCTTCTTTCTTATTAAAGGTGTTCGTTTGTCAAAATTTGATTCCAAGGCTTTAGAAGGTATTTTTGTTGGTTATGGTGCCGAATCCCACACTTATAGAGTCTACAACAAGCTCACTGGGATTGTTGTAGAATCTTGTAGTGTGGAGCTCGATGAAAATAACGGCTCCTTTGTAGGGCAAGTTGATGTTTGTGATGCAGATGTTGAAATACCCCAAGATGCCATAAGAAGAATGGGCGTGGGATTTTTCCGCCCCATTGAGGAACCCCTTGTGGCGGATCGGGAAGGACAATGCTCCACACATGTGGAGCCCTCATCTACACAAGATCAACAAGCTCCTACTGTTGGAGACAATTCTACACCAACACCACAATCTGCTGAAGACCATCTGTCCCCTAGACAAGTTGGTAGTCCCAGGCCGGACTATCCGCCCCTCCAAGGGGCGAACAATCCGTCCTGGCACTCCAACTCGTTCCAGAGGATCCGAAGGAGAAGTCAACAACTCTGAAGCTCCCAGGCCGGACTCTCCGGCCCCCAGGGGCGGATTATCCGGCCCTGGGTCTCCAACTCCAGTCAGGCTTTCTCAGGAAGATGGTTCTGGTACTTCTTCTTCCCAGGCCGGATAGTCCGGCCCATCCAAGGGGCGGATTATCCGGGCCTGAAGAAAATGTTCAGCAACAATCTTCTGGCAGTAACGGTGATCAAGATCAAGGGCAAGGGAGTAATCAAGACAAGGATACAACAATTGAATCCACTCCTCCTAGAAACAATAAGGACATTGAGGCTCGTCGCAAGGCTTGTGCTGATCGGAACCTTGAACTAAGAGGTCACACTCTTGACAAGGTTGTTGGTGATCTACGACGAAGGGTATCCACTAGAAGAGAGCTTGCAAGCTTCTGTGATCATCAAGCTCACATTTCCATGGTTGAACCGAAGAAGGTTTTTGATGCTCTTGAAGACCCCGATTGGGTTGTTGCAATGCATGAAGAATTAAACAACTTCGATCGCAACAAAGTTTGGAAGCTCGTAGAAAAGCCAAAGGATTTCCGCAATGTTATCGGCACCAAGTGGATCTTCAAGAACAAACAGGATGAAAATGGCATTGTTGTGAGGAATAAAGCATGACTCGTGGCTCAAGGATTCTCTCAAGTAGAAGGAATTGATTTTGGCGAGACCTACGCTCCTGTGGCTCGCCTTGAGTCCATACGTATCCTTCTTGCATATGCAGCCCATCATAATTTTAAATTACAACAAATGGATGTTAAGAGCGCTTTCTTTAATGGTCCTCTACATGAGTTAGTATACGTCAAGCAGACCCCGGGGTTTGAGGACCCCAAATTTCTGAACCATGTCTACAAACTCGATAAGGCGCTCTATGGCCTTAAACAAGCCCCACGTGCGTGGTATGAGCACCTTAAAGAGCTGTTGCTAGACCGTGGATTCGAAGTTGGGCAAATTGATCCCACTCTTTTTACTAAGAAGGTTAATGGGGAGCTTTTTGTATGCCAACTTTATGTAGATGACATTATTTTTGGCTCTACTAACCAAGCTTTTAACGATGAATTTTCGAAGCTTATGACTGACAGGTTTGAGATGTCCATGATGGGTGAGCTCAGGTTCTTTATTGGATTTGAGATCAAACAACTTAGAGAGGGAACCTTTATTAATCAAGCTAAGTACATCCAAGACATGCTCAAAAGGTTCAAGATGACGGATCTCAATGGCGTTGCTACCCCTATGCAAACAAAGTGTCATCTTGAGCTCAATCCTAAGGGTAAAGACGTGGATCAAAAGGTATACCGATCCATGATCGGCTCTGTCCTTTACCTTTGCGCATCTAGGCCCGATATCGTGTTAAGTGTAGGAGTGTGTGCAAAGTACCAAGTCGCTCCTAAAGAAAGCCACTTAGTGGCAGTCAAGCGAATCTTCCGATATTTGGTTCATTCCCCAAATTTTGGGTTATGGTATCCCAAGGGTTCAAGTTTCTCTCTATGTGGTTACACTGATTCAGACTAGGTTGGTGACAAAGATTATAGGAAATCAACCTCTGGTGCATGCCAATTCTTGGGCAGGTCTCTAGTGTGTTGGTCATCAAAGAAACATAATTGTATTTCACTCTCAACCGCCGAAGCTGAATATGTTGCTGCTGCAAGTGCTTGTACTCAATTGTTATGGATGAGGCAAACTTTAAAGGAATATGGTGTCAATTGTGACAAAGTGCCTCTTTTATGCGACAATGAAAGTGCTATCAAAATTTCTTACAATCCCGTGCAGCATACAAGAACAAAACATATAGAGATTCGCAACCACTTTATTCGGGATCATGTTGCTCGTGGAGATATTGCTCTATCCTTCGTGAGCACGAAGAACCAACTTGCTGATATTTTCACGAAGCCCCTTGATGAAGCAAGATTTTGTTTTTTGAGGAATGAGCTAAATATCATAGATTCAAGGAGCTTGGCTTGACTACCCTTGCACACTCACTTGCTCTTATTCATGTATTTGGTTTAGATGCGGGCATAGACATAGGGGGAGTGTGGTACTAATTGATTGGGCCAACCCTCCCCCCATAATGCTGAAAGAAAGTAAAATCATTTCCCTTAATATCATTTTGTGATATGTGGGTCATCGATGAGCATTGGTTTTGAACTCAAGATACATCTTCGCGGTGTCATGCCATGCGCTCCAACATGGTGGCTTCGGCCACCGCCCTCTTCCTCGAGAAGAGTTGGTTTTTCATGGGTCTCGTTGGATTTTCTTGCATATCTCATGTTCTTATGGACAACACACTCAAATTTGGCTTTTGATTGATTTGATTCTTGCAAATTTGGGTGTGAATTCTGGGTGTCCAGGGGCGTTAGCATCGCTCTTCTTCCTTTTTGGCGTTTTGATGCCAAAGGGGGAGAAGTAGTTCTACTAGGTCTCGGTCTCGTGGATTTGCAAGGGTTGGGCACAAGCTTTTCGATTTTAGTCGTTTTTATTTGCTTGCTTGTGCCTTTTTCTAGGGTGAACTCAGTTGCTATTTGTGGTTGTTTGTGTAAGACTATGTCGTACTCCACAGTTTGGTATTATGTTTGGTATTCATGGATTTCTGGATTTATCTATCATGGACCCCATGGAATTCTGGAATTATGGAGCATATTTGATGGCATATGGATTCATGGGATTATCTATGTATGCCTTGGCTATATATTCCGGTGGTATGACATTTTTTCCCAAACCTTAAAGTAGTGTTCTACCTAGTATATGCACACATCTAGGGGGAGCGTCTTTCATTATTTAAGGTGGCATTTGCCGGTTTTATTGCAAACCCTAGTATTGTCATCTAACACCAAAAAGGGGGAGATTGAAAGAACATTTCTTAATCCCTAGTGTTTTGTGTGTTAGATAACAATACCAAGGATCATTTAATGTGTGTTGAAGTGTTGCAGCTCTATTTGAGAATAAAGGGGAAAAGAACTCTGCCTTTGGGGGCGGATAATCCGGCCCCACCAGGGGCGGATAATCCGCCCCTCCCTTTGCCCAAGCAGGCGCAAGCCCCAGAAGGGGGGCGGAATTTTGGCCGGATTTTCTGGCCACGCCGGATAATCCGCCCCTCAGGGGGGCCGGATAATCCGCCCCCCTGCTCATCGCCAAGGCGCAAGCCCCAGAGAGGGGGCGGAGTTTTGGCCGGACTTTCCGGTCTGGCCGGATAATCCGCCCATCAGGGGGGCCGGATTATCCGCCCCCCAAGAACTTCACCAAGCTTCACCAAGGCGCAAGCCCCAGAGAGGGGGCGGAGTTTCCCCCGGAGAATCCGCCCTTGGGGCGGAGTTTTCCCAGGGGCGGATAATCCGCCCCAAGTGGGCCCCAAAGTTGTGCAACGGCCAGATCTGGGGAGGGGGTATTTAAGCCAGCCATCCTCCTCCTGCCAGAACTCTTGATTCATCTCGAAAAAGAACAGATCAGATCTGAAAGCTTCATCCAAGAGTGCTCCACCTAGATCCACCCAAAGGCCCCCATCCCTTGGGGAATCGAAGGAGGAGAACTCGATCTTCATCATCAGCAATCAAGCGCTTCATCTCCACTCCATTCATTTGGAGAACCTCCGATCTAGTATTTCTTGCAAATATCTAGATCCTCGTTGTTGTTTATATTGATAAACCTTGTTCTTGTGGCAGCTTGTTGTCATCTCGGGAGCCCCCAATTCGGTTGTGGGTGTGTGCCCCGATAGTGTTGTAAAAGGCACAGGTTCCCGCCTCGAAGGGATCCAATAGTGGAGAAGGTGGATCAGGCCTCTCGTGGCGAGATCCATCGGAGAACAGGGTGAGGCCTATTGTGGCGTGGTGGTCTTAGAACCGCCCACCCCTCCAACGCAGATGTACTTCCCTTAACAAGGAAGGAACTGCGGTAAAACAAATCCCTGTGTCTCCGTGTGCTCCACTACGGTTTTCTCGCTCCTCTTTTATGTGCTTAGTAGTTAGGGTTACATATAGGGAAATTCTCGTAGTTGCATATCTAGAGAATTTACTTTGTGTCAAGCCTAAAATTGAAAAAGTATTAAAAATTGGTTAGCACCTATTCACCCCCCCTCTAGGTGCCCATACGATCCATTTCAAGGTAGAGAGGAAGTAGGTTTACTGACTCAACTGGTAACTAGGAGAAAGGTCCCTTCTTAGAGGGTAGCAGGGATTTTCAAGTCATAAAGAGCTTCCAAAAGATTATGGTACTTACTAGCTTTGAGCCCTCATTGCCCCTATCATGAGCATCTTGAGATGATTAAGGTTAAAGTGAACACGGATGAAGTATATGCTTTACGAAATATAAGTTGGCAATCTCATGTCCCTTGAATATGAGGGCCACTCCTCATGCATACTCAACTTTGGGTCCAGGTAAGTTCTTGTCATTGTAAGTATTTGCATATCATTGAGAACCGCCAATGGGGTACCCCTTGCACATGGTACAGGAGCTTTCCCATAACCAAAATGACAAGGCAAGCAGACAATGAGCATCTCAACAATCTTTTTATTTACCATGTGTATAGCTTTTTATCGAGGATGCTTCATAGATAACTCACTATGGTGATGCTGCAAGTTTCCACCATGATTTAGCATGGCTTAGGCTAGTGTCCCAGGCGTTTCTCTAACACAGAATACAAACTCCATGGACTTACAAGTTCCCTCTTTATTTCACACCGTTGACATCCATAGACAAAAGAGCACGATATCAACTGTGTACAGAGTACAAGTGCAATGTTGAAAACATTCCCCGTGACAGCACGGTTCTGCTAATTACAACGTATAGATGCAAGCATATACAACTTCGATGTTCACAATGGTTCAAGTCTATTAGGGGCAAGTAATAAAGTGTGCCATCAAGTTCGTGAGAGCTTTACTAACTAGTTTTCACATAACAAAATACTTTTTAATTCGAAAGGTAGACGAAGCTTGAGAATTTGCTTGGAATAGCAACAATGCTACTAGGTAGATATGGTGGACACAAGTGGCAAAAGTTTGGGGTTCAAAGGAGTTTTGGAAACATGAGAAGTATGCCTTCTCAAAACAGGTTTTTGGCTAGCAAGGCTGGGTAGCAAGCAAGAGAGTTGAAAGAAACAAGAAAACATACAAGTAATAAAGCCAAACATGCAATCTTCCTTGAAGACACAAAAGAATCTTAAATAAAGAATACTAAGCTTATGAGCCAACAAGAAAGAAAACAAATGATACCAAATACCTGTAAACTTTTTCTTTCTTTCTATTTCTCTTTCATAATAATGCTACTGACCAGAACTCGGTTTGCCAAAACCAATTTAGAACCACTTGATGATCCTAGAGTGGTGCCAATACCGAACAACAAGATCCATCATATAATAGAGATTGCAAACTAAAAATAAGAAGTGCAAAAACTAAAAGATGAGACTTCTCATTAATATTCCAATAAAGGCACTCACACCAAGGGATACAAAGATAATCAATTAAAGGAGAGATACTTCCAAATGCAAACCAAACTATAAGATAACCTCTCTACCACAAATATGAATCCACTAAAAAGGTAAAAGATAAAAGATAATGGTGGTGATACCGCGGCACTCCCCCAAGCTTGGAACTAGCCAAGGGGATGCCAAACCTGATGACGAATTACTCCTTCGGTGGTGGTGGTGTTCTTTTGTCATCATAAAACTTCCAAAGCAATGGTTCCCCATCCAAAAAGGATGTCCTTGTCTCTGCAATCCTGAAACTAGCAGCAGAGCTTATGCGATCAAATCTAGCCTCATACTCACAGTTTTGATTCTATATGTAATAGAGTTGTGCTTGCAATTGATTGGTGGTCTGACGGAGTGAAAAAATTGAAGGGAATATGCCCGAGAGGCAATAATAAAGTGGTTATTATCGTATTCCTTATTTATGATAAATGTTTATTTTGCATGCTATAATTGTATTAATACGGAAACGTTAATACATGTGTGTTTAATAAACAAAAGGAAGTTCCTAGTTATGCCTCTCTTGTAAACTAGCTCGTTGATTAACAAGATGATCAAAGGTTTCCTGATCATGGACATTGGATGTTGTTAATAACGAGGTCACAACATTAGTGTAATGGTGTGATGAACATTCATCCGAAGTATAGCATTACGATCAAAGTCATTGAGTTTATATTGCTATAACAACTTACGAAGTGATCCTAATCCTTAGACCATGAGATCATGTCAATCACTAACACCGGAAGAGTTTATTGATAACATCAAACGTCACACCGTAACAGGGTGATTATAAAGATGGATTCAGAACTACTAAAGTGTTATGTTGAGGCCCATGGATCGAGAGTGGAATTTGTTCATCCCGATGACGGATAGATATGCTCTGGGCCCTCTCGGTGATATCACATTGATTAGCTTGCAAGCAAGTGATTTGATCACTAGAATGTTATATCACGGGAACGAGAAAAGAGTGCATGTCAGTAACGAGATCAAACTAGGTATGGAGATACCGATGATCGAATCTCGGACATGTAATATATCGTGCAACAAAAGGATTAAGATACTAGCGTAAAAGGTTCTGACGATCACAAGAAAGTCATCGTTGAATGTGTGGGAGTCAGTATGGGTCTCCAGATCCCGCTTCTGATTATTGATCCGAGAGGGGTCTCGATCATGTCCGCATTATTCACGAACCATAGGGTGACACACTTAAGAGACACTGACATCCATTTGGAGCAAAAGTTTCATGCCGAAAAGAATAACAAGCGCAGGAATTTATTTCACTAGATACCGAAACGGGTTTTCGGGTGAAATTGCAGAAAGTGTTTCTGCATGTGAAATGAAATACTGGCAAGGGGTTATATGTGAATGTTTGTCATTAAAGTAATTGACAAAATTCTGAATAAATAAAAGGAGTTTTATTTAATGAGAGTTTGCATTAAATTTGGTGGAAATTTAATGGGAATTTGAGTGGGTTTTTGAGTGGAGGGAATTGAAAGGCTTTTGTGTGAGTGGAGTGTCCACCCACATGAATGAAAGGAGGGGAAGGGGCAGCCCCATGTCTGGGCGCATGGCCCCTTGGGTGCCCCCCTCTCCCTATAAAAGGAGCCCCCCTCCCTCTCTCTCACTCACACCTCCTCGTGAAGGATCTCTCTCCCCCTCTAGTATTTATCCCCCATGGTCTCGGACTAGCGAGATACATGTTCCCGGTGGCTTTTCGGCAAGAAAGAGTTGTGCTTCCGCTGCATCGCTGGAGCGAGGAGGCGGAGGTTGCTCGGTGCCTCGAACGTGTGTGCGAGCACGGATGCGCTGCTGTTTTGCGGCGCTAGGATTTCCTCTCGATCTTGAGATCGGCAAGAGATCGTCTACATCAACCACGAGTTTGGACTCGTTAAGCTTTTTCGGTCTTCAAGGGTATGTTCTCTATGGATATACATCCGCCCGTTGTTTGTATCTAGTAGATAGATCTTGGTACATAGTTGTTCCCATCGTAGGAAATTTTTTGTTTTCTATGCTGCGAACCCTACAGTGGTATCAGAGCCGGATCTATGCGTAGATACTTTGCACGGGTAGTACACATATGAGTATGTGGGCGATGATGATCATTTTATTGATTCTTAGTTGTACTTTGGATATTGGTGGCATAGTGGGATGAAGCGGCCCGGACAAACTTTACATGTCCTCGCACATGAGACCTGTTCCACGCTTGACATGCAACTAGTTTTGCATAAGTGGCTAGCGGGTGTCTGTCTCTCCTACTATAGTCAATATCTAATTTGCAACGAGTTTTCAACAATTTGGTTATCCTCGTTGTGGTTCATGTTCGTAGGTAAGAACGGTTCTATCTCGAAAGCCCTAAGCCACGTAAAATTTGCAATGGATAAATTAGAGGCGTCTAGTTTAGATTGTTGCTGGGCTAGTGTTATGATATGGTGATGTTGTAAGTAGAAGTATGAGATGATACTCTTACAACACACATAACGTATAATATCCATAGACCTTGGACTTACACATATAGGTATGATAGTGATCATACCACGATGCACATGATAGAGATCATATGCGGGAACCATATCATTCTACTAATAAACATCATTTAGATATCAAGATAAAATGTGTTCTTCCTTAAGTATGCACCGACAATGTTTCGTCGCTTCAAGACATCACGTGATGATCGGGTGTACTTGAATCCACGAGCATATCTCGGGTGTAAGACAGTTACACACGCGAATACTAAGGTTCTTACTTGGCGAGCCTAGCATGTACAGACATGGCCTCGGAACACGGACCAAAAGGTTAAGCATGAGTCATATGTTTTGATATGATGACCATATGGATGCTCGCCTTTGAAGCTACGCTGACTCACGTGATGATCGGACTTGGTGTAGTGGATTTGGTTCATGTAATCACCAAAAAGACACGAGGGACGTCGTTTTTGAGTGGGAGTTCATTTCTAATTTGGATTAGTAGAACTCAATTTATCATTAATTAAATCAAAGAGAATTTGCAAAATTTGTTGTAGTCATTGGCATTCGTTTACCACCTTATGCATAGTTGTAATTGAGATAATAGAACAATAGGATTCTGGATATATACTTTACGAACTGGTATCGTATTGTGTTGAGTGTCAATCTAAAGTTTAAAGTCCTATTGCAAACTTTCAGCAAAATTCTATTTACTCCGTGAAATTTAATAATTGGTATTAAATCGAGAGTAACAATTCCAGTGTTAGTATCTTAAGTATCATGTTTGCCTCCATGATTCTTGATTGTTTTAATATCAAGTTTATCTAGGAGCTGAAAGAATTGTTTCAGAAACCATCATGTGTGACAGATATAACGATATCTGAAACAATTTTTTGGTTGCAATATGATAGAGTATAATATGTGTTCTAATATAGGATGAGAATTTACAAAGGTTGGAGATGCTAGACATCCTAATCATCCAAAAGGGTTTTGGAAAGCAACATTATACTCACGATTCCTCTTATAAGCTACATTAGCTTGATCATGAAAGTCGTCATGATAAGGATGAATAGAAGATGTATGTAAAGTGTTTACTACACTAAAAGATTACTAAAGAATGGATTTTAAAAGAATACCGATCATTTTGATGATGGTGATCTACTTCAAAGTGCAAGTCCAAAGGTATTATTATTTGAATATACACGCTTTGGACTATGTGTCATGTATATGGCGCCACTTTTGATGTTGATAGATTCTTTTAAAAAGGAAAAGTAAATGCTGAAAGAGAATCTATAAAATATATTTGGCAGAAAAGAAAAGATTGGAAATATCCAATTTAGGTATATGGATGATATACATGTTATGGTTGTATTCTTTGCTTGTTAAACAATGTGGTTCTTGGGTATTGGATACCGAATTGGTTGGTATGAAATTTCATACGGAACGATGCAATTCATGAACCACAATGGCCTAAGTAACTAGCAAGAGAATATGTGATGATGTTCATCGAAAACAAACAAACCGTTGTTTGTATTTCTCGTTGACATCAAAGCTTGACTTCAAGATTTGTTTTAATAATTGTTATTTGAATTAGGTATTATGAGAACAAAGGTTGTTCAAATAATTATCGTATTCCATATAAGATGGATGATTTACAAATCTAGTTGGAGAAATCACATCCATAAAACCTAATGCTAAAATGTCGCAAGACAAATGGTTGAAAGATCACTTACAAAGTGACATCGCCATTTAAATTATATTGGAAAGAAAACATGAAGAATCTCCATATTCATGGATTTTTGGAGTCTTTGATTTGATCAAGTGACGCTTGTGAGACTTTCCTCGGGATAATTAAAACTTCGTTCAAAGGCCAAAGAAGAACGAACGACTAAAATATTGGAATTTATACATATCGATGTATGTAATCCATTATGTGTAGTCGTAAGCGATGGCTTTCAACTTCATATGTTTTCTCCGGAAATTTGAGTGAATGTTCACTTAATGAGAAAGAAGTATGAAATATTTGAAAAACGTTTCAAAGACTTTCAAGATGAAGTGAAAATCATTGTAAAAAGAAAATAAATGGTTTATGATTTTATCATAAGGGATTTATTTGAGTTACAAGTGTAACAAGAAAAATAAATGAATTATGATTTTATCATAAAAGGGATTTATTTGAGTTACAAGTTTAGCAAAACACCTAGATTTACATCTCCCGAAACACCATAGGAATATGGAGTGTTTGAGATTTGTAAGGAAACCTTGTTTGACATGGTTGGATCAAAGGTGTTATTTATAAAACTGCCATTATGTTTTAAAAGATTAAAGCTTTAGAGACTACCGCTTTTACACTGAAAAGAGATCCATCTTGATCCGTTGAAATGACACCATATGAGTTATGGTTTGGGGTAAAACCCAAGTTGTCATTTCTTAAATTTTGGTATGCTAAACATAAGTAAGATGTTTACAACCAAAGTCGGATGAGCATGTCTTTGTAGGTTATTTCGAATAACAATTGGTTATTCCTCCATAACACTGAGGACAAAAGGGTTTGTCGCTTGAAATGTGAAGTTTCTTGAAGAAGGAAATTTTCATAAATGTTAAGTGGGAGGACAATAGAACTTTGATAAGGTTAACGAACCTTAGCTAAATGTGCTGAGCTGCGCAGCGCCGGAAATGGTTCTGGAGGCTGCCATAATGCTCATAGCTTATATGCCTCAAAGGTTGCGGTCACGGAGGTCTAAAGTTCTTATTGAACCAAGTCGGTCGGTTAAACAATCAAATGCTAAGATTTGAGAGTAAATCATTATTGTCTGACAATGATGAACCGACTACATGCAAAGAAGCGATGATGGGCCTTGACTCCGTCAAATGGCTTGAAGCCATAAAATCCGTGATAGTTCCATACA
Source organism: Avena atlantica (assembly GCA_910589765.1). Classification (NCBI taxonomy): domain Eukaryota; kingdom Viridiplantae; phylum Streptophyta; class Magnoliopsida; order Poales; family Poaceae; genus Avena; species Avena atlantica. The sequence goes on along the minus strand of OU342734.1, from coordinate 356,650,018 downwards.
CGAGAAATAAAGTTTTGAACTTGGAAGACCCTCTGGAAAGGTGTAAAAACCTATCGGTCGTATTTGGATCTATAAAGAAACAGACATGGATGTTTCACATCTATGAAATTGTCGACATGTCGTAAAGTATTTTATGACAATGTTCAAGGAGTTGACTATGACAAGATTTGATCTTTCATGGCGATATTTAGTCTGGACGGATTAAAGTAGCAACCACTACATACAATTTGTTATATGGTAGATGAATAAACAAAACAAAGTTCTTCTAATAGAATGGTTACCTAGGACGTGTACATGACACGGTTCAAAGGGTTTTGTTAAATTCAAAGGATGCTAAAAGGGCATGCAAACTTCAATGGTTGAAGTAAGCATCGCGGAGTTGGAATCTTCACCGTGATGAAAAAGAGTTTTCATCAGGAGACGATGAAGATGCTTGCATTTGCAAGAAATTAAGTGGGAGCACTGAGACATATTTCTAATACATTATGTGGAGGACATCTTGTTGATTGGAAATGATGTATCTTTTATTGACAAAGGTTAAGAATTTCATTTTGATGAAAGACTTAGGCAAAACCCGAATATTTAGCGTGAATGTCTATAGTGGATAGACTGTGACGCCAATATGGTTGTGCCAAACGTACATATATGAGATATTGAAGGATTTCAATATAGAAACGACTAGAAACGGTTCTTGTCGCATGGAAAGAAATTGAATCAAGATTCAAGTGCATCGACACTTGATAAGTGAAACAAGATTCAAGTGCTTTGACACTTGATGAATGTTTTGATCAATCATACCATGATATGTACACATCCAGATAAGTACTATGCTCTAAGTGTTATGAGCATATACCAGAATGAATCATAAAATGATCATTGGACGATAGTAAGGATATTCTTATGATCTTTTGGAAGAACTAAGAATATATTTGTGTAGAGGTGACAAACAATTACAAATAGTTCATTGTAAAGCGTTACATTGATACTAATTTTGTCACAAGATAAAAATTAAGTTTATCTCAATTTAAACTATGAGTGGCACAATGAAATGGAAAGAAAGTTTTCATGATGGATTTGGATGAAATCCATAGTTAAGTGTAACACCCTCAGAATCGGCCCTATGCAAGTTTCAGCGCTTCCCGCCAAACCCGCATAGAAACGATTCAAAGGTGCCCACCAGGCACTTGCGTGCGGGTGGAAAACAAAGTAATATCATTACACAATAGTCCTCGATGGAACCCACAAAACATATATATACAACAGCGTCTCAAAGAGTCAAGAATACATATATACAATACAAAGATCCAAATCACCTTTAAAACGGTATAGCGTCCGAGTACGGACAAGATGCAAATTGAGCTAAGAGCCCTGAAGAATAACCAATGGCGTCCATAACCCTGCCCAGGCCAAGCCGGAAGGGTAACCCTGCTAACGACGTCGATCTCAAAACCTGCTTAAACAAAAGAGGTGCCGACAAAGGGCAAAGGAAAAAGAGAGAGCGGTCAGTACTGAGGCCAGTACACGGCGAGGCTAGAATTCGGCGGTCCTCGCCTACATAGGTATGGTGGACTGAGCGGCAGCGCAACATGCACTAAACAACCTATAGAGACTCGATATAACTGTCGGCTACCAGAGAGGGATAAGAAAGTCCTATTCGGAACCATCTTGATACTACCACCAAACATACCCATCCTGGTGTTTCCCCCTCGAGACCAAACGAGGAAGTCAACCGAGGAACTCACGCAGTTGGCAGTTTTATTTATTCAGTTATCGTTGCAGCAATTACTAGTCAGGTATAGATAGTCATCCTGATAGAATAAGCAGTGGGCACTTTTAGTAACCATTCCGTTGTAGTTGCAACACTTACTAGTCAGATACAATTAGCATGAGATATCCCCAAACCCAGCAATTGTTGGTACTTTTATTTAGCCATTCCGTTGCAGTGAAGCTGATTACTAGTCATATCGGATACAAGTCAAATTATAGCAGTAAACTTTAGTTATAGTTGTCTATGATCGAGAACTGTGCTCCAAGTCGTCCATAACCGCGGACACGGCTTTTCGAAAAGATTTAACCCTGCAGGGGTGCACCAAAGTATCCACACGCACTTTGACCCTTTTTGCCAGATCAGTTAACATACACCCATCGGTATGTCGGCGGGGCCTAAGTCATGACGTTTCCCAGACCCAAAGCAAGTACATGGGGGCCACCCCACTAAGCTACCCGCAACAAAGTCGGCCGGTCTCCGAGACGGACTCAGGGTTTGTGTAGACGACTGTAAACGACTGGGAACCCAAAAGGGTGACTGGGCTTGTCGATACAGCGAAAACGTGTCACGATCCTAAACAGTACAGGTGCTCCTCGCACAATCGTAAATAAAGCAGTAAAACATGGCATAAGTACAGGATAGTAATAAAGCCCCAAACTACTTGTGGCCCCCGGTACAATACTTTGAAATCAGGTACTAATCGATGGGGGTGCCCACACACCCCACCTCTGGTTAGCGCGCTCGATCTCGGAACAGGTGTCAAGAACTCGGGGTCCTACGGGACACCAGTGAGCGGTTAAAATCCAAATGTTGTCTATTACCCACCGGTGCCGCTGCATTTACCTACTTTCAATTTTAGTTATTGAACAATAATTAAAGTCTTAATCATCTCCAACATTAAACATGCGGCAATACTCCAACAACTGTGGTACTTGACGACACGCAACAACACTTGAGCAAGCGACTACGACACGCAAGTCCAACTATCTACCAAACAATAGGTAATAGGATGTGTCCAAGGCGATATAAGGCTGCAAGGGATATCACGGGTACGAAAACTAGAGCATCGCAACACAGATAGCAATAGATCAACAGGGGGAATAAATACTATATAAAAGTAAGATAGGTAGAAAGGGGGAGGTGCTCGCCTGAAAACATTGCCGAAGGTTCATCCGAAGAACGGGCGTCACTCGCATCAACTCATCGGCCTAGTCCGTGAAGAAGCAAAGCAATAGAAGAAACACCGGATGCACTATTTAATACTACGGCAAAAGATCGGGCATGATGCATGTATGATGTATGACATGGCAAAGATGCAATGCAATTAGGCAATATTAAGCGGAACCGGGGTCCCGACAATTAAGTATATGGTTATAGTTGTTTAGCTACCCTGCAATTTAAATGTTGTCTTAATAAGGCGATATTATGTCATCGGTTCGCTACACAAATTTAAATGGGACCAATATAAGACTAGATTTGCCCGCATATGGATCCCATATTTAATTACGAGGTGAATCGGCATAATGCCCCCAAACCACACTGTATGTATGCAAACATGTTCATTTAATATGCAACAAGATCAATATCATATATTATAAAAAAATATGAGGGGTCTCGGATAGGGATCACACATTGGCGGATTGAAGATCTCGGGGTCGGAGGGGTTCGGGTTTGGTCTCGGTTGGATCGGTCTTGAGGTTCCCTCTAGTCCGCGAAGGAGATCTTGAGGTCTTTAGCTTCGATTATCGGGGTCAGACTCAGGTCTCGGCGCCGGTAGACCTTGGTGTTCCATGTCGATGACTTTCGGTTTCGTCCGTAGATCTTCAGATCAGGGACATCACGAGCGCACGGTAGAACTTGTTGCAGCGGCAGAGCTTGACATAGGGTTTTTGGGCCTGAACAAACAAAACAGGGGATCCTACATCTGCACATATGGCTAACACTGGAACATGTGGACAACGCCAGGATTACAACAGGGATCACCCTGTGAAGACGAACGACGACAGCTGCTAAGTGCTGCGGGGCTTCCTGTGAGGACGCGCTCAGGTAAAAGCTTCCTCACGAGCCGAAGAGGAGCTGCCTTGGAGGTGCTCGGGGACGTGGGACGGAGAGGCGGAGACGGTCCGGTAGAGGCAAGGTGGATACGTCGGGCGAAGAGGACCGATAGAAGAGGAGGCCTGGCTATGGTCGCACGGCCAGGGGCGACACGGGTCGGGGCCTGGAGCACTCGGGAAGATGGGGGCGCCGGAGAGCTTGATGCGGCCGGTGGCAGCGGCACACATGACCAGGGAGGAAGGAGACCCAAGAGGAGGGTCAGGCACCGCGCGGCTGGCGAAGGGAACCGTGTGGAGGGTGGACAGAGGAAGATGGGGTGAGGGCGCCGCCGGGGAGAGACGCTGGGAGCGGGCAGGCGAGAGGGAGAAGCGGCGGCGGGGATCAAGGGGAGCGTCGGGTGTGGGGTTTGCGGGACCGGGAAGGAGGCGGGGTTGGAGGGAAGGGAGGCGGCGGTATGTAGGCGAGAGGGAGAGGACGAGGAGGCGTGGCCAGCTTCGGGGAGGTCGAGGATGCGGCCGGTGGCTCTCTGCGGACGACGATGTTCAGAGTCGCGAGAAGAGGCAGGGCCGCGGGGCTCTGGCGGCGGACGGGGATGGGGTGAGCGGGCGAGGTGGTTCACGAGGGAGAGAGAGGGAGGCGGTCGACGACGACGACGGGTTGAGGCCGGGGCCGGCGGCGACCTTGCTCGCGGGTGGAGGCAGAGACGAAGGTCGGGATGCGGGGGGAAGGACGTGCAGGAGGAGAGAGAGAGCGGGGGAGGCATGCCTGGGGGCGGGCTACCGTGGGGTGGGCCCGGGAGCAGGTGGCGGGGTCAGGTGAGGGGGTGGCGGCTGGGATTGGTGAGTGGGGTGAGGTGGCGCGATGTGAGTGGGTGGGGGGATTAGGCCATGTGATGTGGAGGGTTGTGGTTGGCTGAAGTGAGGTGGAGGGGGCTGGGTAGGTTAGGGTTAGGTAGGAAAAGTTTAGGACTAGATATTTTTAGACTAGGGTTTGGAGGTGGCCGGCCGGGCCCTCGGGCCTAGCTGGCTGCCTCCCAAAAATAAATAAATATTTTATTTATAACAAAACGAGGCCTTTAAAAACCGTTGGCAGACAAAACAAAATATTCCGGAGACCCGGGTTTTGTGTTTGAATAAAGACGGAGCGTTTAGAAAACAAAAACAGACTTTTCGAAAATAGTTTTTAAACAAACCATGCAAGATGATGGCGATGCTCAAATGCAATGTGGCATGATGACATGAGCATGCAGTCATGATGATGCGCAACACAAAAACACAACGATTTTCTAGTAGTGGTTTTAGCGGGGCGCCACAATTCGACATGATGGGGATACGCCTACTGGGGTATACTCAGCAGGACGTTTCCGACTGGCCCGAGGGCTGGCGAGTGGGCCTGCAGAACGGCGAGTGGATTGAAGCCCAGCAAGGTACCGAGCGACTGGAAGCTGAAGGCCCAGGCGAGCAGATAGGCCCAGTCGGACTAGGTTAAATGACTACTAAAGCTGTAACCGAATCGGTTGAGATATGTAAACCCTAGGGGAGGTGAGCCTATATAAACCTCCCTATGGGGTGAGTAGAGACACGTTCCCTCGTACACCTAAGCGACTCGCCGCCTAGCCGCCGAGATCGCCGATTGTAACACCTCCCTAATACAATCTAGCAGGAGTAGGTCTTTACCCTCCGGGGGGCCGAACCTGGGTAAACCCTGTGTCTTTGCCCTCATCTCGCATCGCAGATGGCTGGCCGCCCTTGCCCCTCGTTCTACTACTCGCTGCCGATTGCAGCGTCTGCCGTGACCATTCCCACGACAGTGGCGCCCACCGTGGGGCCTGGCCGGTCTGGCCGGTGTTCTGCGGCGAGATCCAATCTGCCCATCAACGAGACGGTCGCCACCGGCCGCATGATAGCGATCGGCGAGATGCTCCAGATCTTGCCGAGCAGCTACGTCCCGGCAGCGCGACCCGTCACGCACAGCGTGATCCTGCCAATCGGCACGATCAGCCTCTTCGTCGGCCTCACCGACGTCATCGTCTCGGAGGACTCGGCTCGCATCCGCGAGTCGCCGCCATGCGATCGGCTCTCCGAGAGCCAGGTTCGCACGATCCACCGCCTTGCCTCCGAGTACAACTCGGCCCACAGCAACGTGGCCGGGAATTCAGCGGCCGCAGAAGATGCGGCCCTCACCGACGATGCCGACTCGGCGACCCCGGCGTCACTCGCCGGATCCATCACCGCGGCCTCATCCGCGGGCTCCATCGCCCAGGTCTCCAACGCGGGAGACTTCGAGGACCCCTCCATCCTCGGGATCTTCGAATTCGACTCCGGGTCGGAGAACTCCGCCGACCTCCGCGATGGAGCCAGTCGCCACGCCGCGGCTTACATGGCCACCGGCACCGATCCGCCGGAGGATCCTTTCTCCACCCCAATCCCTCCTAACGCCACGGCAACGGAGGTCGAGGAACTCCGCTTGAAACTGGCGGAGGCGGTACGCAAGGAGCAGGCCGAGCGCGAAAAATTTCGCCTCGAGCAGGTGACGGCGCAGGAGCTGTCACGCTACCACCAGCAGCGGATCAGGTCACGTTTGAACCCCACTGTTCAAGGGCGTGCCCTGAACTTCGACGACGAAAACGACCCGGCCCGTATAGCCGAGCGCGCGATCTGCGAGAACGCGCCACCAGGAGGAAGCGCCCGGCCCCCGCCAGGATCGACGGTGATGGGTGCCCCACCACCACCCAACCGCACCCCTCCCAGGGACCAGCCACGGATAGTTGTCTCCTCGCGGGAGCGAGACGCAAACGGCCTCCCACTGTTCTCCACCCCGATGGACAACCTCGTGGCAGGCCGAGCAGCAGCCGATAGCATCACGGCCACTGGCAACGGCGCCTTACAGATCCAGTACGTCAGGGCCCTGCTTGCGAAGGCCGTGGAGCAGCAAAAAGCGGGCGCCGACTCGCAAGGTCGAGTATACTCGCGTTCCTCGGGAAGCAGAGCGGCCTCCAGCGGCCGCCCAACGGCGGCAAACACCCTCAATTGCCCGCCACCAGAGCCACTGCAGCTCCAACACCGACCCGCGAACGCGGCACTCTCCACCAACGACCCCAGGCCGGCGACCAACTTCGTCGCCGCTAACGGACAACCCATCGACGCCCGCACCCACATCATCAACAACCAAAGCTGGCGCGCACGCCAGCCCGACGACTTGCGGCACACCCTAACTAATCGCCGCGATGGCGAGCCTATGGGGTCGCTCAGTCGACTTGGGCCTAAGTGCTTCGGACCAATGCTCCGAGGCGAGAAGTACCCGCCAAACTTCAAGGCGCCAAAGGAGATAGAAAAATACGACTCCTCGTACGACCCCGCAGTCTGGCTCGACACATACCTCATGGCAATGGGGATCGCGGGTCACACTGACCTACTCGCCGCCCGTTACCTCCCACTGATGATGGAGGGGACGTGCAGGCAGTGGATCAACACTCTCCCCCAGGACAGTATCGACTCCTGGGAGGAAATGCGCGACGCCTTCGTCAGGCACTTCGAGTGCTCCTACACCCGCGCCACCACCATTGAGGACCTGGAACGATGCGTCCAGGGACCCCGTGAGTCGACCCGCAACTGGGTCCAACGGTGGCAAGAGCTTTGGTACAACGCGGTCGGCATCCACCCGGACACCGCGATCCATTGCTTCAAGACCTCGTGCCGCTACGAGCCTCTAGTCGCCAAGCTCAAGCGACACTCCCGCACACTCGACAACATCCCCGACCTCCTCGAGATCGCCAAACGGTACGCCGAGGAAGATCCAAACCAGGAAACTGACGACGAGTCAGGAGGGCAACGCCGCACGGGCGGCAACGACAGCGGACGCCGAACCGACCTACGCTACAGCGGCACCCGCCTCACTGGCAAGCGCCGCAGCGACGGGCGAGTCGACTTCGTCGCCAACGCTGGGCACGCACAGCGCGAGCCCAAGAGCTACCGCCGCGACGGAGGGCAACGGCGCGATGGCGTCAATTACAAGAACAAGCCAAGGTTCGATCCCGCGGCCCTCCTTAACAAACCATGTGCGTTCCATAGCAGGGAAGGGAAGCCCGCAACGCACACCACCGCCGACTGCCACACCCTCAGGGAAATCGAGAAGGCACGGCAAGCGCGGGAGGACACTGACAACGACCCGCCAAATGGCGGAAAATTCGGCAAAGTAGCCGGCTCGCTCCACACCTTCACAGGCTTCAACACGAAGCGCGAGAAGAAGGTCATCGCCCGCGCCGTCGCCGTCAATGCGGTGGCCCAAACAGACGTCCCCCAGTTCCTGAACTGGTCGGAACAGCCCATCACCTGGAGCCGGCAAGACCACTCGCCACGCATCGAGTACCCAGGACGAGTCGCCTTGGTGGTCAAGCCCAAGGTTGGCGACTACTGGCTCCCCAAGACACTGATGGACGGCGGCAGCTCCATCAACATCCTCTACCTCGACACCTTCAGGCGGTTGCGGCTCCCGCAGTCGATGATCGAGACAACCCACACCATGTTCCACGGCATCGTCCCCGGTCGGAAGGCGTATCCGATCGGCAAAGTCACGCTGCCAGTCACTTTTGGTACTCCGGCAAACTTCCGCACCGAGCGGATCGTCTTCGAGCTGGTGCCCTTCGACAGCCCTTACCACTGCGTCCTGGGGCGCCAGGCGTTCGCTAAATTCATGGCAGCGCCCCACTACGCGTACAACGCGATGAAGCTCCCCGGGCCGTGCGGCGTCATCACCATCAACGGCGACCCCGACATGGCCGCCGAATGTGAGGCCAAAGGAGCCAAACTCGCCGACGCCGTCATCGCGGCAGAGACTAATCACGCCGACGAGCTCGCCAAATACGCGAGCGGGGTCAACAATGACGACCCCACAATACTCAAGAAGCCCAACTCAGAGGGCGCAAACACCTCAACCTTTGAGGCCACGACGCACACTCGCACCGTCGAGCTGGTCCCAGGCGACTCCAGCCAGACGGTGACGATCGGGACAGGCATGAGCCCAGCATAGGAAGGCGCGCTCATCGAGTTCCTCCGTGAGAACAGGGACATCTTCGCATGGAAACCCTCTGACATGCCCGGTGTCCCTAGGGATCTCGCTGAGCACAAACTAAACGCCGACCCCAAAGTGCGACCTGTCAAGCAGTCGCTACGGCCCTTCAATGAAGAACGCCGTCGAGCAATCGCCAAGGAAGTGCAGCGTTTACTCGCTGCCGGCTTCATCCGGCCAATCAAATACTCCAAGTGGCTGGCAAACCCAGTCCTGGTCGAGAAGAAAAACGGGACCTGGAGAATGTGTATCGACTACACAAACCTGAACAGCGCCTGCCCAAAGGAGCAGTTCGTCCTCCCGCGGATCGATCAGATAATCGATTCAACCGCGGGTTCGGAGTCGCTATGTTTCCTCGACGCCTACTCCGGGTACAACCAGATCAAAATGGTTGTCGAAGACGAGGAGAAGACGGCGTTCATCACGCCATTCGGAGCCTTCTGCTACACCGCCATGACCTTCGGCCTCAAGAACGCCGGGGCAACCTACCAGCGGTGCATGCAAGAATGCCTCGCGAGCCAAATTGGCCGCAACATCCACGTCTACATCGACGACGTGGTCGTGAAATCCGCTCGCCAAGGCGACCTACTCGCCGACCTGGCGGAAACCTTCGCCAATCTGCGAAGGTACAAGATAAAGCTCAACCCAGGCAAGTGCACCTTCGGTGTACCCGCCGGACAACTACTGGGGTACGTCGTCTCCAAACGAGGGATCGAGGCGAACCCAACAAAGATTGACACGATCGCCCGGCTCGGCAAACCCGAGTGCCTACGTGACGTCCAGAAGCTGGCCGGGCGAGTAGCGGCTCTCAGTCGCTTCATCCCCCGCCTGGGCGAAAAGGCGATGCCCCTATACCGCCTGATGCGCAAGAACCCCACCTTACAGTGGGACAAGGAGGCGGACGACGCGCTCCGCGACCTCAAAAAAGTGTTACTCGCCGCACCACTACTCGCCGCCCCCGCCGACAAAGAACCTATGCTGGTTTACGTCGCGGCGTCCGAGCGCGTCGTCAGTGCTGTGATGGTCGTCGAACGACCAGAGGAAGGAAAGGAGCGCCCGGTTCAGCGGCCGGTGTACTACATCAGCGAGGTCCTCACCGAGTCGCGCCAGCGGTACCCACAGTACCAAAAGCTAGTATACGCGGTCTTCAGGGCTCAGCGGCGCCTGCCGCACTACTTCCAGGAGCACCCGGTCACGGTCGTCTCCTCAGCGCCACTGCAAGACATCATCCGCAACCGCGAGGCGACCGGACGGGTCGCCAAGTGGGCCGTCGAGATCGGCGTCCACAACATTAAATACGAGCCACGAAGGGCAATTAAGTCGCAGGCACTGGCAGACCATCGCCGACTGGGAGGAGGCCCAGCAGCCAGAGAAGCTGCCGTACCTCCATTACTGGAGCCTGTACTTCGACGGCTCCAAGAACACGGACGGTGCAGGAGCGGGGATAGTGTTGACTTCACCAAAGGGCGACAAGCTCCGCTACATCCTCCGCCTCGAATTCACGCCCTGCACCAACAACATGGCTGAATACGAGGCCCTAATCCACGGCATGCGAGCCGCCAGGGAGATGAACGTCAATCGCCTTCGATGCTACGGAGATTCCGACCTCGTCGCGGGGCAAGTCGCCGGCACCTGCGACGCCATCTCCCCTACCATGGCGGCGTACCGCCAAGAGGTGGACAAGTTGGGCGGCCACTTCACCGGCTACTCTGTCGAGTGGATCGACAGGCGAAAAAACGAGGAGGCCGATGCCCTCTCTCGCATCGGGTCGGCTCGACTCGCACCACCCGCCGGCGTGTTCCTCGACACAATCTCCAAACCATCAGTCTCTCCCCCGAGGGAGATCGACATCGGAGTCCCACTCCAACCAGAGGCAGCCTTGGTCGCACTCATCACCGAGCCAGACGACTGGACCAAGCCCTACATCGCCTACCTGGAAGCCGGCACCCTGCCAGCAGACGAGACAGACGCTCGAATGATCGCTCGCCGATGCAAGTCTTACACCATCATCGACGGCGAGCTACACAAGCGCAGCGTCACCGGCGTGTTCCAACGTTGCGTCCAACCGGCTGAAGGACGCAAAATCCTCCACGACATTCACTCAGGTGACTGCGGCCACCACGCCGCCGCTCGCTCCCTGGTCGCCAAGGCTATGCGACACGGCTTCTACTGGCCCACCGCACATGCCGACGCTGTCGACATCGTCCAGCGGTGCGCCGGGTGCCAGAAGTACGCCAATCAGACGCGCGTACCGAGCTCGGCGCTCAAAACGATCCCCATCACTTGGCCATTCGCCGTATGGGGCATGGACATGGTAGGCCCCTTCAAGAAAGCCCCCTCCGGCTACACCCACTTGCTAGTCGCCGTCGACAAATTCACCAAGTGGGTGGAGGCCAAGCCAGTCCGGAAATGCGACGGGAAGACCGCCACTAAATTCCTACGCGAGCTCATATATCGCTACGGGTTCCCAAATAGTATCATCACGGACAACAGCACAAACTTCGCCAAGGGAGCAATGGCCGAATTCTGCGAAGAGCACCACATCCGGCTCGATCTCACGTCAGTCGCCCACCCGGAATCCAACGGCCAGGCGGAACGGGCCAACCAAAGCATCCTCCACGGCCTGAAGCCGCGACTCCAAGTACCACTCGAGCGCACCGCTGGGTGCTGGGTCGAAGAGTTGCCCTCCGTCATCTGGGGAATCTGCACCTCGGTTAACAGATCGACGGGATTCACTCCCTTCTTCATGGTCTACGGCGCCGAAGCAGTCATGCCCACCGACCTCGAACACGACTCGCCGCGGGTCGTCCATTATACGGAGGCCGTAAACGAGCTGGCCCGCCAAGATGGGCTCGACCAGCTCGACGAAGCACGCGACCTCGCTCGGTCACGCACCGCCATCTACCAGCAAGGTCTCCGCCGCTACCACAACCGACGGGTGAAAACCCGCACCTTCCAAGAAGGCGACCTGGTGTTACGCCTCATCCAGGACAAGAAGGGCATGCACAAGCTCTCCCCTCCGTGGGAGGGCCCGTTCGCTATCGGGCGCGTACTCGGCAACGACGCCTACTACCTCATCGACGTCCGCGGGGACGGCGAGCTCGACGTCAAGCGACCATGGAATGTAAACCTCCTCCGGAAGTTCTACTCCTAGAACCCCACACATGTACTCTCCAGTCGCTATGAAATAAAAGAAACGGTTACCGCAAATTGCGCCTACTCTCCATGACTTGTGCCACTCGCACTCGTAATAACAGCGGTACGCTAAAATGCAGAAGTCAACCTTTGGTACAGCGATCAGCATGGCTAAGTAGTGCGGTGTAAGAGCACTGAATCACTTCAGGTCTTGCATCGTCCACGAAAAACGCCAACCCGGAGCCCCATTGGAGTCGCCTAGCTCGACTGGTTTTACGAGCCAAGACAACTGCCCTCGCTTCTCACAGCGACCTTGGTCCTCCGCATCCTTGGCATAGCGACTCGAACGGCTAAGTACCATGCTCGGGGACTGACTACCAGTTCGTCGCGATCGGTCAGGGAAAACGCCAAGTAAGAGAGCATGCCCAGGACTCGCTACGCGACTGACCCCACGGGCCAGGCAGGAGTGACGCGCCCAAGTCCTCAACCACCCTCGAGTCGCGCCTAGAACTACCAAGTACCACGCTCGGGGACTCGGCCACCCGACCCCGTTCGCGTACGGGAAAACGGTAAAGTACAGAGCACTCAAGGGAGTCGCCTTGCGACTGGCTCTCCGAGCTCGGACGAGTCGACCAAATCAACAAAACACATGATAACAACACACATCATATACGAGGTAAACCCCACAAAAGGGCGGACGCGCTCGGGGACTCGTCCAAAATCAATCCAAAGCACACAAACAAATAGCAAAATAGATACGACGTCCCATTCAATCGCATATTGCATTGTCTTATGTTACAAAATATGCCCGCGTGGCAGAACTGCTGCTAACACTTCAAGGCAAACTACCCTACTCTGCAGGCTTCGATGACGACTCGCCAGCATCCCGGCGATTACGGATGAACGCGGTGTACGGGTTTGATGGATACGTCGTCAGTTCACCCGCCATCGCCGCGCGAAAAGGCTGCTCGACCTTGAAGTCACGATGCGGCGGCTCGGGGTCGTTCGGCGCGACGACCGTTTCCTGGTAGGGAAGGAGGTCGCCCATCGCCCAGACACGCTCCGAGTACGTGGCGGCACGCTCCTGCAACTTGAGAACCTCGGACAGATCCACCGCGCCAGTCGATGATGGATACCCACTCGTCACATCGTCAACATCGAAATCTTCGGGGAAGTGGGCGAGTCCAAGGCTCAGTGCTGTCGACGCTCCACGCCGAAACGCCGACCGCGTCATGAACTCAACAACCGCGGGCGCCTTCTCCAAATATTCCCACACCTCAACGAGGTCGCTGGGAATAACCTCCGTGGGCGACATTTCTTGAAGGTAGGCGTGGATGCACGTCGCCGACAGCGTCGCCGAGTCGACGAGCATGCTTACGCACTGCCTCGCGTCGAGCGAGCTCGCTTCTTCTTGGCTATCAATAATGCGACCTGCGAGAAGGAGACAATGATGAGTACGACGGACACCACAAAAACCACAACTAATAGAAAGGGAAGATGCACTCACCAAGCAACGGGCGGGCGAGTCCCGTGATGAAGCACTGAAGCGACGTGTGGTCGTCCTGAAGCCCAGCAATAAGGACTTCCGACACCTTGCGATCCTCCTCCGTGGCCGCAATGGCGGCCTTAGCTCGCCCGTCCGCCGAGCTCGCTTCTTCTCTCGCCTCCCGCAGTTCGCGCTCGAGGTCGGCGACCCGCTGTTCAGCAGCACCCAGAGCAGATCGCGCCGCCACCAACTCACCAGCAGGGACAAGCTCCTGGCGAGCTTCCTCTGCCTTCGCAGCAACAGCCTGAAGCTCTTTGTTCGCCTCCTGGATGGTGGCCAGCTCCTTCTCAGCATGCTGTTTCGCGGCCAATCGGTCCGCCGACTCAAGCTGCAGACCCTGCATATCATCAAAAAAGTCAGTAAAAACGAACTTCCTAAGTGCCCAGCCGGTGAAATTTAGCGAGTGCGCACTCGGGGACTGGCGATCAAGAAATTCCTAAGTGCCCACCCGCTGAAATTTAGCGAGTGCGCACTCGGGGACTGGCGATCAAGAAATTCTTAAGTGCCCACCCGCTGAAATTTAGCGAGTGCGCACTCGGGGACTGGCGATCAAGAAATTCCTAAGTGCCCACCCGCTAAAATTTAGCGCGTGCGCACTCGGGGACTGGATACGAAAATAAAAGACGAGAAATTATAAGAATCAAGCCGCTGCAAAGCACCGACCTGATCCTCGGGGACTGGATGTACCTGGATGGCTGCGCCAAGCATGCCATGGAGTTGTATCGCGTCCACGGACGCGAGTAACGCTGGCGTGTGCCCACGACGCTGGTCGATTTCAGCATCGGCAGTCCCCGGAGCGAGGCTCGGGGGCGCAGCCCCACTCGCCGTGGCCGTCTTGGTCACGAAGCGGGGGAAGGTAGCGATAGAGGCACCCGCTCCAAAGGAAGTCGCCTCCGCCGTTCCAAGCAAGGAAACGCCCTCCTTCGTAGACGCGGCTGCCTCCACCGCGGGTCCGGCCGGCGCGACCGCCGTGTCGTTAGAGGCAGTGACGATGTCGTCGCCCTTGGCCTTCTTACTGCCATCCGCTGAGGCGACGACCTCGTCCGCTTTCCTCTTACGGGAAGGATCCTCCTCGCTAGCGGCGGAGGGTACCTGGGCCACGGTCGGGTGGCCCATCCTTTTCACTCCGGTCCTGCACATCAATCGAATCAATAAAGACAATCGAAATAGTTATGGAAAATAGGGAAGGGTGAACGCACTCACTTGGCGACTGGGATGAAACGTAGCCCTGTACGAAGGCCGGCCGGTTTTTCCAGTTCGGGGCCCAGTTGGCGACTGAGCCCCAGTTCCAGGACGTCGCGTGTCCAAGACACGGACGACTTCTTCGTCGTTGAGGCCGCGGCTGGCGCCTCTGGGACACCCTCGGCGGGGGCTTCCTCGCAAATTGGAGCCGCTACAGCCGGAGCCTCCTTGCGGGGCGAAACCGCCACAATCGGAACCTCCTTGCGAGGCGAAGTCGCCGCAGCCGGAGCCTTCCCTAGCCCAGAGACTGGCGCGAATGGCGGAGGCATCGAGGCCAGCGGCACTTCCACGGTTGGCGTGTCTAGCGCGGTTGTCGCTGGGGGCGCGCCGTCACCGGCCGAGCTGGGAGCATCGGAGCTGCTCGTCGAGTGCGGCGGCGAGGCCATCCTCGACGGCTTCGTTTTCCTCTTCGGGGGGGCCTTCGCTTCCTTTTCCTTCTTCTTATTCTTCGAAGGAGTGGCCTGGCGGCGCGAGGTGGTTTCTGGGAGCTCGTCGTCGTCATCATGACGCTCGAGGCTTCTGCTCGCTTCGATTTCGCGCTGACGTTGCCCGCGGGTTTTTCGGACCAGCGGGGCGATTTCCTCTTCGGACTCGTCCTCGTCGTCCTCGTTGCCCCTCGCGGGTGGCGATTCGCCTATGTCCTGGGCGGATGGCCCCGGGCTCTCATCATCAGAAGGTGGGAGCCACCCTTCCACCACTTGAAATAGCTGCGATGAATACAAAACAGAATCAGAATTACCGCGACTGCATACGCTGCGACTGCGAACAAGGTAAAGAAATTACCGTTGGAGCCGGACGCTTCGCGGTGTAGGGGGCGACCCCGTCCTGTGCATCCAGGTACACCGCCTGGGTGATCTTCTTCAACGCTGGGAGATAATCCTCCAGCTTCCATTCGTCGAGGCAGGCCTTCGTCGAGTCTCCCCGGCCCGTGTACTGATACATGTAGTGGTCGCGTTGGGCGAGTGGAACGAGCCGTCGCCCAAGCCAGCAATTGTACAAGTTTATCGTCTGAAGGCCCTTCTTTTTCAGACCACGGATGGCCTGGAGCATCTCGTCAACGACCATCCACTGGTCGTCGGGGAGCTTGCCGACTTGGAGATGGCGTGGCTCGGAACGATTGGCCGAGTACCGCGGGATCGCCACCTCGTCCTCCGAGGTCGCCTCGGCCACGTAGAACCATGACTTCTTCCAGTCGCTCGCTGCCTTGGCGGGTAGCATCAGATCAAAGAAAGAAGCTTTGGACTTGAGCTGGAACGTCAAGCCGCCCGCGGCTAGCATTGGGCCGCCTGCCTCCTCGCGGCTGATCCGTCCATGGAACAGATCTTGCCACAAGGGAAAGTAGGGCCGGCAGCCCAAGTAGCACTCGCAGAACGCCACGAAGATGGCGAGCTGCTCAATGCTGTGGGGACCCAGATCTGAAGGCTGGATCCCGTAGTAGGCGCAAAAACGCCGGAAGAACAAAGACGTGGGAAACCCTAGCCCCCGCTCGAGATGACTGGTGAAACAGACGAATTCCCTCTCTCGCGGGTTTGGGGTCGTTTCTCCGGCTGCGGGGATACGCCAACAGCCGGCTCGCAGGATTCCAGCCTCCTCGAAAGAGGCCAGCTGCGCCCTCGTGCACTTGGACCTGCCCCATGGTTCGGTGGGAAGGGCCATAGCCGAGAGGTTGGTTGGAGATCGGAGGATTTCGGGTCGATTGGATCGCGGAGCAAAGGAAGGAAAATGCGCGCACTCAGAAGAAGTGGTGGGCAGTTGGCTCTACGATTGCCTGCCATTCCTCTTATATAGCGGGAGTTACCCGCCAAATCAGGGGGCCGTTACCGCGCGATGATTACGCCGAAAGTTACCGTTGGATTACCCCAACGGCTAGTTTAACCACGCCTGACGGTCCAACTCCAGCCACTCGGCTCGCTAGGTCAATCACCACGACCGCGTTCCGCCGACTCGACTCGCCCAAGACGCGAATTGGTTCACCGGATTTTCTTCTTCATACAGGAGCCCGCCGACGATTCGACTGGATGCCTACTCTGAAGCCGTATACTCCGACTGCCAGCAGCCACTTACGCCCAATCGACGACGGCCTCGGGGACTACTGATGGGGATACGCCTACTGGGGTATACTCAGCAGGACGTTTCCGACTGGCCCGAGGGCTGGCGAGTGGGCCTGCAGAACGGCGAGTGGATTGAAGCCCAGCAAGGTACCGAGCGACTGGAAGCTGAAGGCCCAGGCGAGTAGATAGGCCCAGTCGGACTAGGTTAAACGACTACTGAAGCTGTAACCGAATCGGTTGAGATATGTAAACCCTAGGGGAGGTGAGCCTATATAAACCTCCCTATGGGGTGAGTAGAGACACGTTCCCTCGTACACCTAAGCGACTCGCCGCCTAGCCGCCGAGCTCGCCCATTGTAACACCTCCCTAATACAATCTAGCAGGAGTAGGTCTTTACCCTCCGGGGGGCCGAACCTGGGTAAACCCTGTGTCTTTGCCCTCATCTCGCACCGCAGATGGCTGGCCGCCCTTGCCCCTCGTTCTACTACTCGCTGCCGATTGCAGCGTCTGCCGTGACCATTCCCACGACACGACACCACTAACAATGGATCTCGCCCTCGAGATCCGCCTCATGGTACTGGGAAGAAGGGCGGCGATCTGAATCTTCTCGCATCGTGTAGATCCTCGCGACACCACTAACAAGAGGTGGTTGTCCGTGATCGTCGAGAGAACACTCCGGGAACAAAAGGTCGAAGGTAGAGGTATCAACAAATAAAGCCACCTCTAGCTTCGATGGAAAGAGGGAACCGATGCATTCTCATCCACTTCAATGTACACAAGCGAATAGAGTGAGTAGTCAGCATGGGGGCCAATCCATCACGCACCCAAACTATTACTCTGCACAATCAGTAGAAAAGCGTGCAACCATTCTCGGAATTAGACTGAAGATCTTGACAATCGAGGTTCAGAAACAAAGGAGTGATGCAGACTCTGCATCGGATCTGGCGTAGATGATGTCGTCGCGTCGGAAAACACCGGAAGGCACGAGAAGGAACAAAGAGAAGTCCACCAGACGAAGGATTCTTCGGATAGCATGAAGACCAGATGTAGCAACACCGTTACCAAAGGAGGAAGCGAAACCCTGAAGGTACGATGGAACCCAACCACGAGAAATCCTGGACTCGAAGAGAGAGAAGAGAGCGGATTCAAAACACGCAGAGGTGAGAGGAGAGCAGCAGAGGGATAAGGAGTAAAATTAGACCTAATCAGAACTATCCAACCGATTTTGCAAAAAATAGTTTTGACATTCTACTTCGGCCGTTAGCTAGGTTATCCTACAGGCTGGACTTGTGGGGTATCGCAACTGCTGAGCTCTGATACCACTCTGTAACACCCTCAGAATCGGCCCTATGCAAGTTTCAGCGCTTCCCGCCAAACCCGCATAGAAACGATTCAAAGGTGCCCACCAGGCACTTGCGTGCGGGTGGAAAACGAAGTAATATCATTACACAATAGTCCTCGATGGAACCCACAAAACATATATATAAAACAGCGACTCAAAGAGTCAAGAATACAGATATATAATACAAAGATCCAAATCACCTTTAAAACGGTATAGAGTCCGAGTACGGACAAGATGCAAATTGAGCTAAGAGCCCTGAAGAATAACCAATGGCGTCCATAACCCTGCCCAGGCCAAGCCGGAAGGGTAACCCTGCTAACGACGTCGATCTCAAAACCTACTTAAACAAAAGGGGTGCCGACAAAGGGCAAAGGAAAAAGAGAGAGCGGTCAGTACTGAGGCCAGTACACGGCGAGGCTAGAATTCGGCGGTCCTCGCCTACATAGGTATGGTGGACTGAGCGGCAGCGCAGCATGCACTAAACAACCTATAGAGACTCGATATAACTGTCGGCTACCAGAGAGGGATAAGAAAGTCCTATTCGGAACCATCTTGATACTACCACCAAACATACCCATCCTGGTGTTTCCCCCTCGAGACCAAACGAGGAAGTCAACCGAGGAACACACGTAGTTGGCAGTTTTATTTATTCAGTTATCGTTGCAGCAATTACTTGTCAGGTATAGATAGTCATCCTGATAGAATAAGCAGTGGGCACTTTTAGTAACCATTCCGTTGTAGTTGCAACACTTACTAGTCAGATACAATTAGCATGAGATATCCCCAAACCCAGCAGTTGTTGGTACTTTTATTTAGCCATTCCGTTGCAGTGAAGCTGATTACTAGTCATATCGGATACAAGTCAAATTATAGCAGTAAACTTTAGTTATAGTTGTCTATGATCGAGAACTGTGCTCCAAGTCGTCCATAACCGCGGACACGGCTTTTCGAAAATATTTAACCCTGCAGGGGTGCACCAAAGTATCCACACGCACTTCGACCCTTTTTGCCAGATCAGTTAACATACACCCATCGGTATGTCGGCGGGGTCTAAGTCATGACGTTTCCCAGACCCAAAGCAAGTACATGGGGGCCACCCCACTAAGCTACCCGCAACGAAGTCGGCCGGTCTCCGAGACGGACTCAGGGTTTGTGTAGACGGCTGTAAACGACTGGGAACCCGAAAGGGTGACTGGGCTTGTCGATACAGCAAAAACATGTCACGATCCTAAACAGTACAGGTGCTCCTCGCACAATCGTAAATAAAGCAGTAAAGCATGGCATAAGTACATGATAGTAATAAAGCCCCAAACTACTTGTGGCCCCCGGTACAATACTTTGAAATCAGGTACTAATCGATGGGGGTGCCCACACACCCCACCTGTGGTTAGCGCGCTCGATCTCGGAACAGGTGTCAAGAACTCGGGGTCCTACGGGACACCAGTGAGCGGTTAAAATCCAAATGTTGTCTATTACCCACCGGTGCCGCTGCATTTACCTACTTTCAATTTTAGTTATTGAACAATAATTAAAGTCTTGATCATCTCCAACATTAAACATGCGACAATACTCCAACAACTGTGGTACTTGACGACACGCAACAGCACTTGAGCAAGCGACTACGACGCGCAAGTCCAACTATCTACCAAACAACAG
Organism: Avena atlantica; assembly: GCA_910589765.1. Lineage (NCBI taxonomy): Eukaryota > Viridiplantae > Streptophyta > Magnoliopsida > Poales > Poaceae > Avena > Avena atlantica. The sequence continues at coordinate 356,630,156 of OU342734.1, read as the reverse complement.
GTAATAGGATGTGTCCAAGGCGATATAAGGCTGCAAGGGATATCACGGGTACGAAAACTAGAACATCGCAACACAGATAGCAATAGATCAACAGGGGGGAATAAATACTATATAAAAGTAAGATAGGTAGAAAGGGGGAGGTGCTCGCCTGAAAACATTGCCGAAGGTTCATCCGAAGAACGGGCGTCACTCGCATCAACTCATCGACCTAGTCCGTGAAGAAGCAAAGCACTAGAAGAAACACCGGATGCACTATTTAATACTACGGCAAAAGATCGGGCATGATGCATGTATGATGTATGACATGGCAAAGATGCGATGCAATTAGGAAATATTAAGCAGAACCGGGGTCCCGACAATTAAGTATATGGTTATAGTTGTTTAGCTACCCTGCAATTTAAATGTTGTCTTAATAAGGCGATATTATGTCATCGGTTCGCTACACAAATTTAAATGGGACCAATATAAGACTAGATTTGCCCGCATATGGATCCCATATTTAATTACGAGGTGAATCGGCATAATGCCCCCAAACCACACTGTATGTATGCAAACATGTTCATTTAATATGCAACAAGATCAATATCATATATTATAAAAAAATATGAGGGGTCTCGGATAGGGATCACACATTGGCGGATTGAAGATCTCGGGGTCGGAGGGGTTCGGGTTTGGTCTCGGTTGGATCGGTCTTGAGGTTCCCTCTAGTCCGCGAAGGAGATCTTGAGGTCTTTAGCTTCGATTATCGGGGTCAGACTCAGGTCTCGGCGCCGGTAGACCTTGGTGTTCCATGTCGATGACTTTCGGTTTCGTTCGTAGATCTTCAAATCAGGGACATCACGAGCGCACGGTAGAACTTGTTGCAGCGGCAGAGCTTGACATAGAGTTTTTGGGCCTGAACAAACAAAACAGGGGATCCTGCATCTGCACATATGGCCAACACTGGAACATGTGGACAACGCCAGGATTACAACAGGGAACACCCTGTGAAGACGAACGACGACAGCTGCTAAGTGCTGCGGGGCTTCCTGTGAGGACGCGCTCAGGTAAAAGCTTCCTCACGAGCCGAAGAGGAGCTGCCTTGGAGGTGCTCGGGGACGTGGGACGGAGAGGCGGAGACGGCCCGGTAGAGGCGAGGTGGATACGTCGGGCGGAGAGGACCGATAGAAGAGGAGGCCTGGCTATGGTCGCACGGCCAGGGGCGACACGGGTCAGGGCCTGGAGCACTCGGGAAGATGGGGGCGTCGGAGGGCTTGATGCGGCCGGTGGCAGCGGCACACATGACCAGGGAGGAAGGAGACCCAAGAGGAGGGTCGGGCACCGCGCGGCTGGCGAAGGGAACCGTGTGGAGGGTGGACAGAGGAAGATGGGGTGAGGGCGCCGCCGGGGAGAGACGCTGGGAGCGGGCAGGCGAGAGGGAGAAGAGGCGGCGGGGATCAAGGGGAGCGTCGGGTGTGGGGTTTGCGGGACCGGGAAGGAGGCGGGGTTGGAGGGAAGGGAGGCGGCGGTATGTTGGCGAGAGGGAGAGGACGGGGAGGCGCGGCCAGCTCCGGGGAGGTCGAGGATGCGGCCGGTGGCTCTCTGCGGACGGCGATGTGCAGAGTCGCGAGCAGAGGCAGGGCCGCGGGGCTCTGGCGGCGGACGGGGATGGGGTGAGCGGGCGAGGTGGTTCACGAGGGAGAGAGAGGGAGGCGGTCGACGGCGACGACGGGTTGAGGCCGGGGCCGGCGGCGACCTTGCTCGCGGGTGGAGGCAGAGACGGAGGTCGGGATGCGGGGGAGGGGGGAGGACGTGCAGGAGGAGAGAGAGAGCGGGGGAGGCGCGCCTGGGGGCGGGCTACCGCGGGGTGGGCCCAGGAGCAGGTGGCGGGGTTAGGTGAGGGGGTGGCGGCTGGGATTGGTGAGTGGGGTGAGGTGGTGCGATGTGAGTGGGTGGGGGGATTGGGCCATGTGATGTGGAGGGTGGTGGTTGGCTGAAGTGAGGTGGAGGGGGCTGGGTAGGTTAGGGTTAGGTAGGAAAAGTTTAGGACTAGATATTTTTAGACTAGGGTTTGGAGGTGGCCGGTCGGGCCCTCGGGCCTAGCTGGCTGCCTCTCAAAAATAAATAAATATTTTATTTATAACAAAACGAGGCCTTTGCAAACCGTTGGCAGACAAAACAAAATATTCCGGAGACCCGGGTTTTGTGTTTGAATAAAGACGGAGCGTTTAGAAAAGAAAAACAGACTTTTCGAAAATAGTTTTTAAACAAACCATGCAAGATGATGGCGATTCTCAAATGCAATGTGGCATGATGACATGAGCATGCAGTCATGATGATGCGCAACACAAAAACACAACGATTTTCTAGTAGTGGTTTTAGCGGGGCGCCACATTAAGACATTGTGACGAATACTACAACAAAAGGGCTAAGTATATGACTGCTATAGTAGCAGCAAAGGAGGGAATTTGTGTCAAGTAGTTTGTTATCAAACTAAGATGTGGTTCGCAACGGGATAACACTAAAGATATATTGTATGACAATAGTATCAACATGGTTTAACCCCAAGGAACTAAAGGTCTCACCAAAAGACGAAATTTTATACAATGCCATCTCATTGGAGAATGAGTGATGCGTGAAGACGCAAAGACATGCAAATACACACGGACCTGAAGCGTCAGATCCGTAGATTAGTTTAAACACTTGCAATTGCGTATATGGAACACCGGAAAGCCATAAGTGTTCAATACGCAAAGTTTTCAAACTAGATTATTGTCTCTAGTGCAAGTGGGAGACTGAAGGGAATATGCCCGAGAGGCAATAATAAAGTGGTTATTATCGTATTCCTTATTTATGATAAAAGTTTATTTTGCATGCTATAATTGTATTAATACGGAAACGTTAATACATGTGTGTTTAATAAACAAAAGGAAGTTCCTAGTTATGCCTCTCTTGTAACTAGCTCGTTGATTAACAAGATGATCAAAGGTTTCCTGATCATGGACATTGGATGTTGTTAATAACGAGGTCACAACATTAGTGTAATGGTGTGATGAACATTCATCCGAAGTATAGCATTACGATCAAAGTCATTGAGTTTATATTGCTATAACAACTTACGAAGTGATCCTAATCCTTAGACCATGAGATCATGTCAATCACTAACACCGGAAGAGTTTCTTGATAACATCAAACGTCACACCGTAACAGGGTGATTATAAAGATGGATTCAGAACTACTAAAGTGTTATGTTGAGGCCCATGGATCGAGAGTGGAATTTTTTCATCCCGATGACGGATAGATATGCTCTGGGCCCTCTCGGTGATATCACATTGATTAGCTTGCAAGCAAGTGATTTGATCACTAGAATGTTATATCACGGGAACGAGAAAAGAGTGCATGTCAGTAACGAGATCAAACTAGGTATGGAGATACCGATGATTGAATCTCAGACATGTAATATATCGCGCAATAAAAGCATTAAGATACTAGCGTAAAAGGTTCCGACGATCACAAGAAAGTCATCGTTGAATGTGTGGGAGTCAGTATGGGTCTCCAGATCCCGCTTCTGATTATTGATCCGAGAGGGGTCTCGATCATGTCCGCATTATTCACGAACCGTAGGGTGACACACTTAAGAGACACCGACATCCATTTGGAGCAAAAGTTTCATGCCGAAAAGAATAACAAGAGCAGGAATTTATTTCACTAGATACCGAAATGGGTTTTCGGGTGAAATTGCAGAAAGTGTTTCTGCATGTGAAATGAAATACTAGCAAGGGGTTATATGTGAATGTTTGTCATTAAAGTAATTGACAAAATTCTGAATAAATAAAAGGAGTTTTATTTAATGAGAGTTTGCATTAAATTTGGTGGAAATTTAATGGGAATTTGAGTGGGTTTTTGAGTGGAGGGAATTGAAAGGCTTTTGTGTGAGTGGAGTGTCCACCCACATGAATGAAAGGAGGGGAAGGGGCAGCCCCATGGCTGGGCGCATGGCCCCTTGGGTGCCCCCCTCTCCCTATAAAAGGAGCCCCCTCCCTCTCTCTCACTCACACCTCCTCGTGAAGGATCTCTCTCCCCCTCTAGTATTTATCCCCCATGGTCTCGGACTAGCGAGATACATGTTCCCGGTGGCTTTTCGCCAAGAAAGAGTTGTGCTTCCGCTGCATCGCTGGAGCGAGGAGGCGGAGGTTGCTCGGTGCCTCGAACGTGTGTGCGAGCACGGATGCGCTGCTGTTTTGCGGCGCTAGGACTTCCTCTCGATCTTGAGATCGGCAAGAGATCGTCTACATCAACCACGAGTTTGGACTCATTAAGCTTTGTCGGTCTTCAAGGGTATGTTCTCTACGGATATACATCCGCCCGTTGTTTGTATCTAGTAGATAGATCTTGGTACATAGTTGTTCCCATCGTAGGAAAATTTTTGTTTTCTATGCTGCGAACCCTACAAAGATCTCTTCTCGGAGCTCAAAAACTTCTCCCTCATGCTTGGTGATCAGTTCTGAACTTATCTTGTGAATAACATCCACCTCGCATTCTGCCATCTTCTTGTACCTGACAACTTCTTGTTCCAACACTTCCATCCTATCTTCCAGACTGCCTTCTCCTTTAGGGTCTTGAACTTCTTTCATCTGTACCTTCCCCTCTTTGAGGATCAACTCTTTGGTATGAATCCTCAACTCATGCATGTACGGGTTGAGGACATCCGTAGAGGAATCCTCCATGGGTGATCCACAGGAAGACATTGAGGCTCCAAATTTGAGAATTTTTCCTAACAGAAACAGATCGAAACGAAAACACGACGAGAACACGATGCAAGAGCCTCGGGGAACCCGGAGGGTTATATATTACGAAGATTCAATGCATAAGGAAGGTTTTGACATGAAAACGAGGCGGAGACAGAGTCTGAGGGGGGGGACATCCCCCTTAGGCACGGCCAGGCTAGGCCCACGCCTGGGGTGGGTTTGTCCACCCCGGGCCCCGTTTCCTCTTCAGTTTCATCTCGTAACTTCCCTTATGTATTAAAAACATCAAAAATATAAAAAGATTGGGGTTTCACGAACCTTCTGTTTTCACCACTTTTACCTTTTCAAGGGTGAACTCTGCAGTTTCTGGTGGTTGGCTTCTGATAAATTTTTCTGGAGTTATCATTTGAATAACATCAACGTCTTCGTTATAAGAATCTCCAAAAATATAATATTTTAGTCTTTGGCCATTCACCACCTGTGTTGTGTCATCCTTTAGAGAAGAAATTTTAATGGCACCTGAACAGTACACTTCCTTGATAACAAAAGGTCCTTCCCATTTGGAGAGTAGTTTCCCTGCAAAAAATCTGAGACGAGACCTATACAAAAGAACTTTCTCACCAATATGGAACTCCCTTTTGAGAATTCTCCTATCATGCCATATTTTTAATTTTTCCTTAAAGAGCCTAGCATTTTCGTAAGCTTCACCTCTCCACTCATCTAGATTACTTAAATCGAGCAGTCTTTTTTCACCAGCAAGTCTAAAATCTCCATTTAACTCTTTCACTGCCCAATACGCTTTGTGTTCTAATTCTAAAGGCAAGTGACAAGATTTCCCATAGACCATTTTGTAAGGAGACATACCCATAGGATTTTTATAAGCAGTTCTATAAGCCCACAGAGCGTCATTCAACTTTTTAGCCCAATTTTTCCTAGATCTATTGACAGTCTTCTACAAGATAGATTTAATTTCCCTATTGGAAAGTTCTACTTGCCCACTAGTTTGGGGGTGATAAGCTAAAGCAATTTTTTGGTTTACATCATACTTAGTGAGAGTGTTTCTAACCCCCCATGAATAAAATGAGAGCCTCCATCAGTCATGAGATATCTAGGCACACCAAACCTAGGAAAAATGACATCTTTAAGGATTTTCAAAGAGGTCTTACCATCAGCACTGTTTGTAGGTATGGATTCCACCCACTTTGTAACATAGTCAACAGCAACAAGAATATGAGTATACCCCTTTTAAGGAGGAAAAGGCCCCATAAAGTCAAATCCCCAACAATCAAAAGGTTCAATAACAAGAGAATAATTCATAGGCATTTCATTGCGTCTAGAGATGTTACCTACTCGTTGGCATTCATCGCATGATAAGACAAACTTCCTTGCATCTTTAAAAAGGGCACGCCAATAAAATCCAGATTGTAAAACCTTTTGTGCAGTCCTATCCCCAGCATGATGTCCTCCATAAGCACTGCCATGACATTTTCTCAATATCTCTTATTGTTCAAATTCTGGAACACATCTTCGCATAATGCCATCTACTCCTTCTTTATATAAGTGTGGGTCATCCCCAAAGTAATGCCTTAGATCATAAAAGAATTTCCTTCTTTGCTGGGCTATAAAGGTTGGAGGCAAATACTTGGAAACAATAAAGTTAGCATAATCAACATACCAAGGAATCTCATGTGGACTTACCCTTATTGCAGCTAACTGCTCATTTGGAAAACTATCATTAACAGGAAAAAGGTCAAAAGAAATGTTTTCCAAACAAGATAAATTATCAGCAAAAGGATTATTAGCACCTTTCCTATCCATAATATGCAAATCAAACTCTTGCAAAAGCAACACCCACCTTATAAGCCTAGGCTTAGCGTCCTTCTCCGTCATAAGGTATTTAATAGCTGCATGATCAGTATGAATAGTAACCTTGGAATCAACAATCTAAGGTCTAAACATATCACAAGCAAAGATTACAGCTAAGAACTCCTTTTCAGTATTAGCATAATTCTTTTGAGCAGCATCCAAAGTCTTGCTAGCATAATGAATGACATTTAACTTCTTGTCAACACGCTGTCCAAGGACAGCACCCACAACAAAGTCACTAGCATCACACATAATTTCAAATGGTAAACTCCAATCAGGTGGTTGGACTATAGGAGCAGTTGTTAAAGCTTTCTTCAAAGTTTCAAAAACTTCCTTACAATCATTATCAAAAGCAAAAGGTACATCTTTTTGAAGAAGATTTGTAAGGGGATTTGAAATTTTGGAGAAATCTTTAATAAACCTCCTATAGAAACCAGCATGACCAAGGATACTACGAATACCTTTTATATCTCTAGGACATGGCATCTTCTCAATTGCTTGAATGCCACTTTCAGAGATCTTGTGTCCAAAAACAATCCCTTCATTAACCATGAAATGGCATTGCTCCCAGTTAAGAACAAGGTTGGTTTCTTCACATCTCTGCAAAACTTTATCAAGGTTGTGCAAACAGTTATCAAAAGAAGTTCCATAGACGGAAAAATCGTCCATGAAAACCTCTGCAATTTCTTCACAAAAACCATGAAAGATAGCAAACATACATCTCTGAAAGGTAGCAAGAGCGTTACATAAACCAAAAGGCATACGACTATAAGCATAAGTACCATAAGGACAAGTGAAAGTAGTTTTCTCTTGGTCCTGTGCTTTCATGACAATTTGAGAAACCCCAGAATAATCATCAAGAAAGAAAAAGTGAGTCTTTTTGGACAACCTTTCTAGCATTTGATCAATAAAGGGCAAAGGATAATGATCTTTCTTAGTAACTTTATTAATCTTCCTAAAATCAATGCACATTCTATACCCAACCACTACTCTTTGGGGTATAAGCTCATTATCCTCATTAGGCACAACAGTTATTCCCCCTTTCTTGGGAACATAGTGAATAGGGCTAACCCATCGACTATCAGCAATAGGATAAATAATACCAGCATCAAGGAGTTTTAATACCTCATTTCTTACCACATCTTTCATTTTAGGATTTAGATGGAGTTGGTGCTCAACAACTGGTTTTGCATCAGGTTCTATATTAATAGCATGCTGACATATAGTAGGAGAAATCCCCTTTAAATCATCAAGAGTATAGCCCATAGCTCCTCGATGTTTTTTCAATATCTCCAATAACCTTTCTTCTTCCTTTCCTGAAAGTTTAGAACTAATAATAACAGGATATATCTTTTTATCATCAAGATAAGCATATTTGAGATCATCGGGTAAATGTTTTAATTCGAAAACAGGGTCCCCTTTAGGTGGAAGTGTGGTACCCAAATCTTCCACAGGTAAATTATGCTTGAGTAACTCAGGCTGACGAAGGAAGGCCTCATCAATATCATTTCTTTCCTTCATGAAGGTATCACTTTCATGATCTTCCATGAACTGCTGCAAGGCATTGTTAGGAGCAAGAGAAATAGCAGAAAGTTGTTCAACCCTGAAATCCTCATCAGGCAGTTCATTTTCATAAGGAGTTTTGGCAAATTTGGAAAAATTAAACTCATAAGACTCTCTAGAAAACTTAGTCAAAACTTTTTCCTTCCTACAATGTATGATATCCCCACAAGTGTTTAGAAAGGGTTTACCAAAGATAATAGGATAGGTTTTACTAGCTTCTTTACCAAGTACTAGAAAATCAACAGGATATTTAATCTTATCACAAAGGACCTCCACATCTCTTACAATGCCAATGGGGCAAACTTGCTCTCTATTAGCAAGGTGAATAACCACATCAATGGCCTCAAGCTCACAAGGACCAATCTCATGCATAATTTCCCTGTAAAGCTCATAAGTAATAGCACTAGAACTAGCACCAATATCACATAAACCATAGTAGCTATGACTACCAATTTTAACAGAAAGCACAGGGACACTAGCTTTTCTAACTTTCTTAGGATGAGAAACAACATTAGTGGCATCTTCACAGAAGACAATATGCTCATCCTCTATATTTCTAGTGACAAGATCTTTCACAATAGCTACTACAGGCTCAATATCAATAAGCTCGTCGGACCCTATAGTTTTCTTTGCGCTTTTGCTAACCACATTAGACATAATTGAGTGCTCCCTTGCCTTGGAAGGAAAAGGGGTTTTCTCAAAACAAGGTTCAGGCAAATAGGATCAACAGTACAAACCTCTGTGCTAGCCGGAACATGGGTGACAATGTCTTTATAAGGAGCATGGTACATGTCCCACTCTTTATTGGGAATTTCAATATAAGAGATAAAGGCATTGAAACATTTTACAAGAACTTGAGGATCAAGACCAAACTTATCGCTGATATCACGGAAGTTGTCAGTACCCATAAAAGATTTAATGCATTCATAAGCATAGTTTATACCTGAATTTCTTCCTTTGTTATTCTCCCAAGCTTCAGTGTTTTCTTGAATATGGTCTAGTAGATCCCATTTAGCTTCTTCCTTCATACGTGTGAATGATCCAGCACAAGAAGCATCTAGTAAATCTTTATCATGAAGAGAAAGCCTAGCATAAAAGTTATTGAGAATAATATTGTTAGGGAGTTCATGAATAGGACATTTAAGCATTAGTAACTTCAGTCTCCCCCAAGCTTGAGTTGTACTCTCTCCATCAAGAGTCCAAAAGTTATATATAAGATTTCTATCCTTATGAATCTCACTGGGAGGATAAAATTTAGAGTAAAAGAGAGATGACATCTCCTCCCATTCCATGGATTGTCCATTCTTCAACAGCTTATACCATTCTTCAGCTCTCCCTTTCAAGGATATGGAGAGTAACTTCTTCTTCACCTGTTCAGTTGTGATACCTGCACACTTAAACAACCCGCATAATTCATGGATAAAAAACAAGTGATCACCAGGATGGTTCATCTACTACCCTAACATTGATAAACCAGCATAACACGATTAACAATACTTGTAGGTATCTTAAAAGGATCTATCTCAACAGGAGGTGGTTCATCTACTACCCTAGAAGTGGTAGTAGTTTTCCCAAACATAAAAACCAAGTGGGTTATCTATATTGGAAACAAAGTAACAAGCAGTAATAAGATCAATACTCACAGTGAAAGTTTCCCTCACCAGTTCCACTCTTCAATAGCGCTTCACTCCCCGGAAATGGAGCCAGAAAATAGTCTTGATGACCCACAAGTATAGGGGGTGTATCGTAGTACTTTTGATAAATAGGAGTGTCGATCCCAACGAGGAGCAGAAGGTGCTGAACGGTGGTATGGAGTAGGAAATCCCTGTGAATACTTAGCAAACGGATTTTAGTGGTTTTCTAACAAGGCAACAAAACAAAGAGCAAGTAACAGAAGTAATGAACAAACGGAGCAAGTGGCCAAATCATTTCTTAGCAAAGAACAATCCGGTGGAAATACTTATAAGGACCAAACGTTCTCAAGGACACATGGGAATTATGTCAAGTGCTTTCGCTTCAAATAGCCAAGTAATCTTCGCTGGTGTTCGTAAGTGTTGTGTGGGTGAACCTGTGCTAACATACTTCCCTTCCTAGGACTAATACATACTTGTGATTAAACCCCCTACAAACATCCATAACTATAGGAAAGTAATTAAGATATAAATCTAACCACAGCCTTAAACTCTGAGATCCTGCGCTCCCTTGTGCAAAGGTGTTCTAACGGGGGTTCAGGTTTCTGTCACTCCGACAACCCCACGATTAGTAGCCAAATACACAATGCATTCCCCTAGGCCCATAAATGGTGAAGTATCATGTAGTCGACGTTCACATGACACCACTAGAAGAATAGCACCACAACTTAAATACTAAACCATTGAATAATAACTCATCACAAATTCACTACTAACAACATGACTTCTCACATGTCCTCAAGAACTAAACAAACTACTCACAAGACATCATATGGATCAAGATCAAATATGATATGATAATGGATAACAATCTGAACATAAACAATAATCCAATGGTTCCACTCACAAGCATCAACTACAATAGTAATCAACACCGGGAAGGTTTCCCCTAATGAACTAAGCAATATCCAACACAATTGTTACAGCGGGACGGAGTGGTGGTGATGGTGCTGGTGGAGATGATGGTGTGGATGATGATGATGATCCCGATGAAGCCTAGCTTGATGACGGTGTTGATGGCGACGGTCTCCCCTCTACGGGAAGGAATTCCCTCGACAGAAATCTGTCTGCCTGAGAGATCTTTCTCTCTCGGTGTTTTCCGCCCCCAGAGGCGGCGGAAATCTACATGTGTTTGCTCTCCTAGGATTAGGGTTCCATAGGGAAGATATAGGCAAATGGGCGGAGTCGGAGGCCGGGCAGGTGGGCCACACCTGCCCTAGGCGTGGGGTCATGTGGGCCCACGCCTAGGGGTGTGGGCCCCCTGAGGCCCATCTCCGTCCCTCCTTCTGGCTTCCTTCGTCTTCTGGTAAAATAATATGTTTCCATATTTTTCTGGTATTTTTCTGATCTTCGCGAAATTGCACCGAAACGCCTTCTTTTCCACCAGAATCCAGACTCCGGCAGTCCATCCTCCAGGAATCATCCAACATGCATAAACAGATGAAAAGCCATAATTAATACCTCATAATAAGACAAATGTCAATAAATAGAGGTAAATTATGATATAAAATGGTGATGCAAATTGGGCGTGTCTGACATGGTTATACCCTACGGGTACACGACCTTAGCATACCTGGTCCAGCCCAAGGAAGGCCCGCAAGAATATGCGCCGGCCCATGAAGACTTTCGGGTGGCTCGGGCCCATGTCGCCTTCGGATCCTTGGAGAGCAAGACTAGAAAAGATAGAATATTCAAAAGGGCAAACCCTAAACTTGTAATCGACTCGATCTATGCCCGGGACCTGCCTACCTCTATATAAAGGCTAGGAGGGCATGACGAGGAGGGCGATCTCTCATACCACCGCATACACACCTCCACGCCAGATTACATCTGCACACTCCTGTAACTTTCGGTTCCGCCGTAATTAAGAGCAGACAAGCAGGAGTAGGGTTTTCCCTCTGGGGGCCTGAACCTGGGTAAATCTCGTGTCCCCTGGTTGCTTGTATATTAACCGTTCCGCGATCTCCGGCATCCCCATCTTCTCCAAAACCCAAGTCCATAACAATGGGCATTGACAAGATCAATCCTCGTCAATTGGCGCCGTCTGTGGGAACGGGGGTGCTGATTGTGCGATCGTGACGGTCCCGACCAAAGAGATCTACAACTCCTCGGCGACGGAGAGCCATCTCCTCTTCGGTGCTTTCGACTTCACCGCCCACTCGCCAGCCACCCTGAAGGACTTCGAGCCTATTGGCGATGGGCTCGAGATCCTGTTCGGGAGCTTCTGCTTCCAGGTGGGGCATACCGACACTCTCTGCCTCCCAGAGTGGGTGCCCATGCCATCGATCAGGCCCGCCTCGTGGGATCCATATCTCGTGCTACGCACATCACCATCAACAGATGAGTCATATGATAGCAGCAGCTGCAACTCAAATCTGTGCGATCCGCTGTCGGAAGAAGGGACCTACGGTTCCGGATCCGAAAGCTGTGGCAGCAGTGATCCACCCTACGGACGCTACCAATGTGTCGCGTTCATCCAGAGTGATGTGGATCAGCAAGAACCCAACCCGCCACCCAACCCGTAGGGTATAAACGGCGAAAACGGGAGGAACCAATCCCCCCTGCCCAACCAGGACGACACCGATGCCAATCGGTTAATCCATCTCAGCGAGGAGGGATGGAACCAAGCATGCAAAGCCATGGCGGGCATCAAGATCCTGCCTGTGGGTGCCTCACGGGACCTACTGATGGCATACCACCTGCTCCTCATCGAAGAGCACAAAAAGCAGGTGAAGATGGAGGAAGTACTCGACAAACGCAAGCAAGCGGCCTTGGATCTAGCGCGCGGAGAGCTGCGCTCTCCGCCATCGGCGGCTCTAGCTCGCATGGTTACCACGGCAACAAGCACCATTCTCGCGTAGAGAACATGGATCCTGCCGCGCGTCGTGAGGTGACCTGAACCCTCAACACATCCTTCATGGAGATGGATGCCAACGGCAACGTCATCCCGAAGACGCCGCAAGCTGCGATCATGGCAGCCACCACATACCTCGCATCCCATCCACCTCCGGGGGATCCTAAGAGGGCCATGCACAATTCCGCACTAGCCGGACTTGGACTCGTGGGACCTGCGCTCCACGGGGAAGCTCCTGAGGAGCCGAAGAAGAAGGCTGCGGTCAGATTCAATCGCAGTCCCACACCCTCATCTGACGAGGAAGAGCACGACCTGCCTCGACGGCACAAGAGCTCGCGGTGTCGCAGCCGCGACTATGACGCTAGAAGCGAGCTCACGCAATGCAAGATCGACAAGGCGCGCGCCAAGCACGTGTGCTCATACGAATCCGAAGAGGACGACAATGAAGGAGAACTCTGCGGAGCTCGATGCTTCAGCAGATCCGTTCGGCGGACGCGGATGCCGCGGAACATCAAGCTTCCTTCGGATACTCCGAAGTTCGACGACACGTTGGACCCTAAGGCGTGGCTTAGCGACCACCTATCGTCCGTCAATCTGCACGGCGGAAACAAAAACACCGCCCTACAATGCCTTCAGCTGCAGCTGACAGGCGTTGCCCGGATCTGGCTCAGCAGCCTATCCTCGGGATCCATCCGAAGCTGGGAAGAACTGGCATACAGTTTCATCCAAAACTTCAAGGGAACTAGCAAGAGGCCAGCCTCGACGAGGAGCTACGGGCCTGCACCCAACGAACGGGCGAATCCATTTGCTCGTACATACAATGATGGTCCAACACCAAGAACTCCATGGCGCACATCTCTGAGGAATGAGCGACCGACGCCTTCAAGGATGGCGTCAAACGCCAGGACTTCAAGGAAGAACTCGGGCGCGTCAAGCCCAAGACACTCGACCACCTCATGGACATCGCCAACATGTGGGCAGATGGTGAGGACTCTGTCCACCGAGCACATTCAGAGGAGGAAGATGACTACGATCGCCGACACGAGCGCCGTAGCAAACGAAGATCGCGCGTCTACGACGATCGCGAAGAACCCGACATGGTCGCGGCTGGCTATGCCGACCGCCACAACGAGAGCAACCGCAACAGCAGCGGATACCGCGGAAACAACTTCCGCGATGGAGGACGCGCAACGCAATCGTGGCAACGCCGCAACCGCGATGACGAGCCCTCGGCATACGACAAATTGTTGGGCCCATGTCCCATCCACTTCTACATCGACAAGCAGGATGGCAAAAAGAAGGCAAGCCACATGCTCAAGGATTGCCGCGAATTCCAGAAACTCAACGAGAGCATGTCCCATATGAGGCAGCAAGCCCCGAACCCTGGGTACAGGCATGCACCTGTGCCAGGTGAGATCGCCCACGGAGCTCCTCCACCACCACCCGCGGGACCTTCGAATCACCGAATCACACCCATGCATAACAACAGTGGAAACGAGTACCCCACACCGAAAGGATCACGAATGATCCAAAATGGGCGCCCAACAAATAGGGTGCAAAAAAAATCACCCGCCAAGTCAGCTTGGTTGTGACTGCTCCACCCGCCATCCCTTAGTACCTCAGCGGTTCGGAGTCCTGCATCACGTTCAGCCGTTCGGATCACCCCTGTTGGGAATATGCCCTAGAGGCAATCATGTATGATGATATTTCCCATTGTATTCATAAAGATATTAAGTAGTCCTTGTATAAACATCTGATGTGTATCATTGAATATGTGATTCAGTTGTGGAACTATGCATTCATGTTGTTTGTACTAAATATCCTTGGTCATTGAGGTTGTGCTGGACACACAACTTAGACCAATGTGAAAGTTGGCTTGATGACTCGGTTCCTTTGTCATGGGCATGGAGATGCTATTCCAACTTACACAGATTCGGCTAAAGAGTTTAGCGAGTCAGATTGACCCATATCGAGGTACAACGAACAAGTTGTCATTTGTATATCTCAATCAATGTAATCCTTAGACCTGAGGTTGTTGCATAGTCCAAGTTGAGGATCACCGACTTAGGTTCTGTCAAACGTTGATCCGTAATTGGGCAGTTATAAAGGTAGAGTTCGGGTTGACTGAGAATCAAGCTGTGTGATGTGAATAACCAAGATGGGATTTTGCCCCTCCTCTTGGAGAGATATTCTCTGGGCCCTCTCGTGAGATATGATTTGGAAAGCATGGCCATGCACGACTCGGTTAAGTGTTAACCGAGGCGATCGACTAAGAGTTAGTCGGGTGAATCACTTATCTCGGATCGAGAAGAGATCGGACTATTTAAGGGATGACAAATATTCGCCTATAGTCTGAGACGGTATATCGTGAGGCGAAAGGAACTCGGACGTAATTCGCATTAGAAAGGCAAGTCGTCATGACTCTTTGGTACTTGGGAGTCGACACATTCTTCTAGGAGCCGCTACCGACTGATCGATTGAGAGTCGGACTCCAAACGTGTCCATGTAGCCATGAGCCTGCGGGGTCACATACTTAAGAGCGGGAGCAAGTTTGGATTGGATCTGAACCTGTAATCTGGTTGGGTTGGACCTAAACCGGATTAGGACTGAGTTAGTGAGTTGGACTCACGGTGAATAGTGTTATATGGGCTTTAGTGAATGGGTTGCGCGAGCAGAGCCCACGTTCACTCCCTATATATAGTGGAGCACCATAACCCAGAAAGGTTAATCGTTGTTCGGTTAGGCCATTTCATGTGTTGGAAACCCTAGCTCCACAGCAGTCCTGCCGCCGTAACGAACCTAGCAGTTCGCCGACGGTGCTCCTCCTTGTACGTGTGGATACCAGCAGAGGTGTTGTGCGATCATCACTAGGACGATCGGATCGTGAGGACTGCACTGCATCAACTGACGCGCTACATCAGTAATCCGCAACTGCGTGTCTAGTGGAAAACCTCATGGCCTTCTACCTAAGCTGGATCTTGGGATCACCACGTTAGAGGATTTTTTTTGTTTTATCTCCGCGTGGCCCAACAGTGGTATCAGAGCGATAGCTTCTGGTTTTAGGCTCGAGATCTCGCATATGTGATATGCGGTTGGCTGTAGATGAGATCTATGTGCTGTTTGGTGGTCGATCTATGAGATAGATCGGTTTTATACAAGGTTGATTGGATCAACTTTACTCGGGGAATGGTAGATCTGATTTCCGTGATCATACAGCTGAGGTCGTGGAACGACATACCCCTATCGGCCGGCTTCCGCCATCGGGGTAGACTGTGACACGTAAATCCATAGGCGGTGATCGAAGATCAAAAAGTTTGATCGAATCGGAACAATGGTCGGAATCCATGTCCGCCATCGGGACCGCCGGCTTCGCCCTATCGTAGCGCCTTAGATGTCGTTGCGAGTTTCACAACGCCGGTAGATATTGTACCTATGCATAACTTGTTTTTGCAGGAAGTTGTGAATGGTATGGTTCATGTGCATGTGATGTATGTGTGTAATCCATACGTGATTTGCGAATCACGGTTTTGTTAGCCGGCTGGAGCCTAGGTGCTGTCATTTTATTGTATAACAACCTGCGTGTCGGATTCTCTATGTAATTTACTTTACTAAGCTAGTGTAGCTATTTGGAGAACCCGGAAGGCATGCAAGGCGGTGTACATGTCGGCGACATGGAGTAAGACGGCAAGTGACAAGAGTTGGCACGAGTTGGATTACAGGCTTTGTGGAGATGGAGATAACCATGAAGAGAGCCATACCATTTCACATTATAATTGCTTTATTTTGTGTTATTGTTATGTCTCTGTTTTACCTCTATTAGATAGTCGGTAATATTTAATCCCTCAAAGAAGGTCTAGTCGGTTTTCCCGCCAGTGTTTGCACCATCACAAGTCGGACATTTTTGGTAGTGGGCTCATAAAATTCAGGTGATGCCAATTCTTTCCGACTAGGTGGGTTCGAGTCAGACTCTTACTGCGGAAACACTCGGTAAGCTAGACGGGTCTATCACAACGGTTGTGGGGCTCGGGGAAAAGTCGGATGGGAGCCGAGGCATGTGATGCCACCCATCCAACATGAGTCGTATGAGATACGATTGACAAGGAGTTGTCTACCTAGATCACTTGGCGGCTAGGGGTGATGCTAAAGCTCACTAGCCGACTTGCTTATTTAGGATCCTGAATCACTAAGTAACCATCGGAGGGGTGTTGGTTCTAGTGGGAGCATAAAATATTAAAATGTTTAATATGCTTGCTCTTTTATGAATACATGTCTTAAGTGTTTTGCATATTTTCTATTGTAGATCATGGCACCAAGTAGCAGTCACTCTCAGATATCCGGTTTTGCGTTGAGAACTATCCTTGAGAAAGATAAATTGAACGATACTAATTTTACCAACTGGTATCGAAATCTGAGAATTGTTCTCAAGCAAGAAAAGAAGGACCATGTCCTAGACAACCCACTTCCAGATGAGTCGAATGAGAATGCGACTGTCGCTGCCACCAATGCCTACCGTCGGGCTAAGGATGAGTCCACGGATATTAGCTGTCTTATGCTTGCTCACATGGAACCGGACTTGCAAAAGCAGTTCGAGCATGTTGAGGCCTACGATATGATCGAAAGCCTCAAAAGTATGTTCCAGGCTCAGGCAAAGACTGAGAGGTATCAAGTCTCTCAGGCTTTGCTGAGTTGCAAGCTTAAGGATGGTGATCCACTGAGTCCTTATGTGATCAAAATGGTTGGTTACGTGCAGTCTCTGGAGAGGCTTGGCTACCCCATTAGCGAAGAGTTCGCTACGGATATAATTCTGAACTCTCTTCCTAGTGCATATGGGCAGTTCATTTCGAACTACCACATGCATGGTATGGATAAGAAGCTCGCTGAATTGCATGGGATGCTCAAGAAAGCAGAGGCGGATCTCAAGAAGGGCGCCAGTCAAGTGTTGATGGTGCAGAATAAGGCTAAGTTCAAGAAGAGTTCTTGGACTAAGAAGAAGGCTAAGTCAAGAGGAAAGCAGGCTCAGGATTCGGTTCGAAGCACGTCCTCAGGGACTAAGCCATCTCCTTCAGCCGGATCCACTTGCTTCTATTGCAAGGCGGATGGCCACTGGAAGAGGAACTGCAGCAAGTACTTGGCCGACAAAGCCAAGAGTGGAGGTATGACTTCCGACTCAGGTACACTTGTTTGCAATGTTATAGACATATATCTTGCTGATGCACCTAATAGTTCTTGGGTATATGATACCGGATCAGTTATTCACATCCGCAACTCGTTGCAGGGACTGGTAAGAACTAGGAGCGTAGCAAGAGGCGAGGTTGATATTCGAGTCAACAACAAAGCAAGAGTTGCTGCGTTGGAAGTCGGCACGATGCAACTTCATTTACCTTCCGGATTCATTATGGAACTGAATAATTGTTATTATGTTTCAGTGCTCAGTCGAAACATTATTTCTGCTTCATGTTTGATGAGGCAGGGCTATGAGTCGAATATCAAGAATAATGGTTGTTCTTTGTATTTGAATGATATGTTTCACGGCTTTGCACCCGTCCATGACGGGTTATTTATTTTGAATCTTGATGGTGAGTCGGTTTATAACATAAATGTTAAAAGGTTAAAACCAAATGATCTGAATATGACTTACTTTTGGCATTGTCGGCTTGGTCATATAAGTTGGAAATGCATAAAGAAGATCCATGATGATGGACTCCTAACTTCGTTCGACTTGGAGTCATTCGAGACATGCGAATCTTGCCTACTCGGCAAAATGACCAAGAAACCTTATGCAAAGAGTTGCGAGAGAGCGTCCGACTTGTTGGGACTAGTACATAGTGATGTATGTGGACCAATGAGCACGACAGCCAGGGGTGGTTATGAGTACTTCATTATCTTCACTGATGATTTGGGTAGGTATGGATATATCTACTTGATGAAACATAAGTCGGAAGCCTTTGAAAAGTTCAAAGAATTCCAGAATGAAGCACATAATCAACTCGGCAAGAAAATAAAGTTTCTTCGATCGGACAGAGGAGGTGAGTACATGAGCCATGAGTTTGATGACCATCTGAAAAGTTGTGGAATAGTTCCTCAACTTACTCTGCCAGGAACGCCGCAAAGGAACGGTGTTTCGGAAAGGCGGAATCGGACCTTGTTGGACATGGTACGGTCAATGATGAGTCGGACAGATCTGCCTTTATCATTTTGGGGTTATTGTCTAGAAACAATGACGTTCACACAAAACAGAGTACCATCAAAATCGGTAGAGAAGACACCGCATGAGATGTGGACAGGCAAAAAGCCGAGTTTGTCTTTTCTTAAGATTTGGGGTTGTGAAGCATTTGTCAAGCGACTTCAGTCAGACAAGCTTACAGCCAAGTCGGGTAAGTGTATTTTCCTGGGGTATCCGAGGGAAACCTTGGGTTACTACTTATACAACCGAGAAGAGGGCAAAGTGTTTGTCGCTCGGAACGGTGTCTTCCTTGAGAAAGAGTTTCTAAGTCGGGGAGTAAGTGGGAGCACGGTGCAGCTCGAAGAAATTCGAGAGGAACCGGCTAGTGGCGAGTCAGCAAAAACCTTAGAGGTTGAGCCGGTCGTGGTAGCTGAGCCGACAGCAGCACCTGTACTACGAAGATCGGCGAGATTACAGAGTGTTCGTGATGTGTTACTGTTAGACAGTGATGAGCCGGCAAATTATTCGGAAGCGATGGTGGGATCTGATTCCGAGTCATGGCTTGGAGCCATGAGATCCGAGTTAAAGTCCATGGATGAAAATCAAGTTTGGAACTTGGTTGATCTGCTAGACGGCGCAAGACCCGTCAAGTGCAAATGGGTCTTTAAGAAGAAAACTAATATGGATGGAAATGTTTCCGTCTATAAAGCACGCCTTGTCGCGAAGGGGTTTCGACAAGTTCAAGGAGTTGATTACGACGAGACTTTCTCGCCCGTAGCGATGCTTAAATCAGTTCGGATCATGTTAGCTATAGCAGCCTATTTAGACTATGAGATATGGCAGATGGATGTCAAAACGGCTTTTCTTAACGGAAATTTAACCGAGGACGTGTATATGATACAACCCGAGAGTTTTGTCAATCTGGCTAATGCTGACAAGGTATGCAAACTTCAGAAATCCATTTATGGGTTGAAGCAAGCATCTCGGAGTTGGAATATTCGCTTTGATGAGGTAGTCAAATCGTTTGGCTTCATCAAGAGTGATCATGATTCTTGTTTATACAAGAAGTTTAGTGGGAGCAAAGTAAACTTTCTAATCTTATATGTGGATGACATAATACGGATTGGAAATGATGTCCAGATGTTGCAAGAAACCAAGGAATCATTGGAAATGATGTCCAGATGTCCACATACATCCTCGGAATCCGGATCTATAGAGATAGATCAAGGAGGCTCATTGGATTGAGTCAGAATACTTATTTGGACAAAGTGTTGAAGAAGTTCAACATGGAATCACGTAAGAAGGGGTTCTTACCGATATCCCATGGTGTAAAACTTAGCAAGACTCAGTGTCCTTCGACAACTGATGAGTGAAGTCGGATGAGTGCGATTCCGTATGATTCTGTAGTCGGATACATCATGTATGCCATGATTTGTACTAGTCCGGATGTTTCCTATGCTCTAAGTGTTGTGAGCAGATACCAGGCTGATCCTAGAGATATCCACTGGACAACGGCTAAAAATATCCTAAAGTACTTGAGAAGGACTAAGGATATGTTCTTGGTTTATGGTGGTGAAGATGAACTCAGTGTAAAGGGTTACACGGATGCGAGTTATCTTACCGACTCTGATGATTCTCGCTCGCAATCCGGATACGTGTTTATTATAAATGGAGGTGCTATGAGCTGGAAGAGTTCCAAGCAAGAGACTGTGTCTGCGTCTACAACAGAGGCTGAGTATATTGCCGCCTCGGAGGCAACAAAGGAAGCTGTTTGGATGAGGAATTTCCTCATGGATCTTGGTGTGGTTCAGGGCTCGTCCAATCCGTTGGACGTGTATTGTGACAACAATGGTGCTATTGCACAAGCCAAGGAACCTAGACAACACCAGAAGAACAAGCACATACTCATGCGGTACCACCTGATACGCCAGTTCGTGGATCAAGGTGATATCAAGTTATGCAAGGTACACACGGATGCAAATATTGCGGATCCGTTGACAAAGCCGTTACCACAGCCGAAGCATGAGGCGCACCTAAGATCCATGGGCATTAGATGCTTAGACATGTGATGTCGGAAGATTGACTCTAGTGCAAGTGGGAGACTATTGGGAATATGCCCTAGAGGCAATCATGTATGATGATATTTTCCATTGTATTCATAAAGATATTAAGTAGTCCTTGTATAAACATCTGATGTGTATCATTGAATATGTGATTCAGTTGTGGAACTATGCATTCATGTTGTTTGTACTAAATATCCTTGGTCATTGAGGTTGTGCTGGACACACAACTTAGACCAATGTGAAAGTTGGCTTGATGACTCAGTTCCACTTGTCATGGGCATAGAGATTGAAAGAACATGTTGGGCCCCATGTGTGGTTTTGGTAATTAATGACAATCTTTATGGACTAATGTGTGTATTAAGATACTTGTAGTATTTGTCCATTGGCATCGCTTGGAGCATGTGTTGGCTTCAAGGTCGATGAAATGCAAAGAAGATATGTTGGGCAAGCTCAATATGCGAGGTCGATGATGAGGAATTAAAAAAGGCGTTCCATCTTGAGAAGGGCAAGACCGTCTACATCGAGCTCAAGTGGAATGCTCAAGGCAAAGGTATAATCTTGATAGGTTTTTCCCTTTTGCCGGTCTCTTGTTGTGTGTAGGAGACCGGGTTTAGGATAGATAACCGTACTATCAAGAGGGGCTCTCGTATGAGTAATTCGGTCACATCGTTCGGAGAGAGCTCAAACCTTTGCATACTTGCATCATCGTATTTGGTTGTTATTTGGTCTTTCCCATGTGAGGATATAGAGCTTGTGGTAATCTCCATAACAAGCTCTTGTTCATCAAAATCGGATCTCCCATTTGTATCTTGTTGCGATTTTGATTTATGCGGCTCTTCGGTTTCTCACCAAGTAAGGTATATCACATTATTCTACTTGATACTTTCTCACTTGGTGATAATCAATATTTCAACGCAATTGGAATCGGGTCGATCGGAGCTACCGTTTAAAAGTTATAACCGTTTGAATATTTACCGTTTTAAATGAAAAAGAAAAAGAAAAACTGGGCCGAGCGGTACTACCGCAGCCCAGTACCGCTCGGGCCTAGCGCGCGCAGCCCATTTTCTGTCTGGCCCGGTACCTCTTTCCGGTCCTACCAGACCGGCCCGGTAGTACCGCCCGGGTGGACCGGTAGTACCGGTCGGCCCAGTTTCTTTATCCAGATTTTTCCCATATTCGCCCAGATCTAGATCCCGCGCTGGCTCCGCCCGTTGGCGCATTGACTCGCGCGTGCGACCGCACGATCCCGCCAGCCGCCGCGTACGCGCTTCCCACTGGCCCCGCGCGATTGGCCGCGCCGCTGCTGCCTGGGTCCCGCTGGCGCTGCTGCTGCTGCCGCATCGCTCGCTGCTGTCGCGCGCGCGCGACCGCATGGCCCAGCTGGCCCCGCTGTGCTGCTGCGCTGTGCCGCTGCGTAGCTGCTGCTGCTCTGCACCCGCGCATGCATTGGCCTCGTGCAGGGCCCGCTGCTGCTGCTGCATGCGTTGACCACATGCTGGCCTCATGCTCGCAGCTAGCTGCTTGCTGCCTGCCTCCCGCATGCAGCGCTCGCTGCTGCTGCTCTGCCGCGTACGTGCATGCCTGCTGCTGCTGCGGCCCCTCTCTCTGGCCCCAATCTGCACTGCTGCTGCGGCCCCTCTCTTGGTCAAAACCGGTACTACCGGACCGTTTCAAAAAACTGCCCAAACGGTTAGATTTTCTGGGTCTATTTATACCCTTTGTCCATTTTCAGTTTGGATAACTCCTCTATTATCTATTAGGCTAAACTTTGTCCACACTTGCTCTAGATCTTAAAGCTTGTCTAATCTTTTCCCTCCAATGATTCTTGCCCATATTTGAGTGGAAAAGAGAGGAGATCTAGCCCCACGTTTTGACCTAACCCATTCATCTCTTTGTGAGTGCATCTTTGGGGATCTAGATTTAGGGGGATCTTGTGTCTCTCTTTGATTTCTCCTCTCTTGTTCCCCCAATAGCTTTGGTATCTTTGTTGGAACTTGAGAGTGAGGGACTAGAGCATCTTTGTGGTGTTCTTGCCATTTGCATTTGTTGCATCGGTTTGAGTTCTCTTTGGAGGATTTAGTTTGAATTGCTCATTGGAGCTTGTCTCTCTTGGGTTCTTGGAACCCTAGACGGTTTTGTGGCCTTGGTGGCATTGTGGTCTTTTGTGGCATTTATTGGGAGCCTCCAATTAAGTTGTGGAGTTGTGCTCCAACCTTGTGAGAGGTTCCGGTTGCCACCGACAAGTGCACCGATAGTGGAAGCGTGGATCGATCTCATTGGGGTGAGATTCGCCGGAGAATAAGGGAGGCCTTTTGTGGCGTTGGTGGTTTGATACCACCCCCTCTCCAAACGAGACGTACTCCATGTTGGGAGGAACTCGGTAAAATATCGATGTCCCCGTGTGCCTCGGTTATCTCTATACCCGAGCTCTTTACTTATGCACTTTACATTGTGATAGCCTTCGTGCTTGAAGTAATATATATCTTGCTATCACTTTGTTGCTTGTATTGCTTAGCATAAGTTGTTGGTGCACATAGGTAAACCTTAGTTGTTTCTAGGTTGTGCTTTACAAAGTAAACACTAGTTTTATTCCGCCTTTGTTGAGCCACTCTAGGAAAAGTTTTAATCGCCTATTCACCCCCCCTCTAGGCGACATCCGTATCCTTTCAGAGATGCTATTCGAACTTACACAGATTCGACTAAAGAGTTTAGCGAGTCAGATTGACCCATATCGAGGTACAACGAACAAGTTGTCATTTGTATATCTCAATCAATGTAATCCTTAGACCTGAGGTTGTTGCATAGTCCAAGTTGAGGATCACCGACTTAGGTTCTGTCAAACGTTGATCCGTAATTGGGCAGTTATAAAGGTAGAGTTCGGGTTGACTGAGAATCAAGCTGTGTGATGTGAATAACCAAGATGGGATTTTGCCCCTCCTCTTGGAGAGATATTCTCTGGGCCCTCTCGTGAGATATGATTTGGAAAGCATGGCCATGCACGACTCGGTTAAGTGTTAACCGAGGCGATCGACTAAGAGTTAGTCGGGTGAATCACTTATCTCGGATCGAGAAGAGATCGGACTATTTAAGGGATGACAAATATTCGCCTATAGTCTGAGACGGTATATCGTGAGGCGAAAGGAACTCGGACGTAATTCGCATTAGAAAGGCAAGTCGTCATGACTCTTTGGTACTTGGGAGTCGACACATTCTTCTAGGAGCCGCTACCGACTGATCGATTGAGAGTCGGACTCCAAACGTGTCCATGTAGCCATGAGCCTGCGGGGTCACATACTTAAGAGCGGGAGCAAGTTCGGATTGGATCTGAACCTGTAATCTGGTTGGGTTGGACCTAAACCGGATTAGGACTGAGTTAGTGAGTTGGACTCACGGTGAATAGTGTTATATGGGCTTTAGTGAATGGGTTGCGCGAGCAGAGCCCACGTTCACTCCCTATATATAGTGGAGCACCATAACCCAGAAAGGTTAATCGTTGTTCGGTTAGGCCATTTCATGTGTTGGAAACCCTAGCTCCACAGCAGTCATGCCGCCGTAACGAACCTAGCAGTTCGCCGCCGGTGCTCCTCCTTGTACGTGTGGATACCAACAGAGGTGTTGTGCGATCAGCACCAAGACGATCGGATCGTGATGACTGCACTGCATCAACTGATGCGCTACATCAGTAATCCGCAACTGCACGTCTAGTGGTAAACCTCGTAGCCTTCTACCTCAGCTGGATCTTGGGATCACCACGTTAGAGGAATTTTTTTGTTTTATCTCCGCGTGGCCCAACAACCCTCGCCAGATCCCTCGCCCAGGTCATGTTGCCTTGGTGCTCGAGGCGCAGATCGGAGGGTTCGATATGAGCCGCTTCTTCATGGACGGCGGAAGCGGCATCAACCTGATGTTCGCAAGCACTCTAGCAGCAATGCGGATTACACTGTGCATCCTGGAACAGTCAGACACAACGTTCCATGGCATCGTCCCTGGGAAGGGCATATTTCCCCTGGGAAAGATATGGCTCGACATCATCTTCGGCCAGCCTGACAACTTTCGGTGCGAGCGACTCGAGTTCGAAGTGGTGGACTGGCCATCACAATACCACGCCATCCTCGGGCGCTTGGCATTCGCAAGGTTCCTGGCAGTACCACACTATGCCTACCTACTACTCAAGATGCCAGGACCCAGGGGCGTCATCACTGTCCACGGGAGCTTCACCCGATCGGACCACTGCGACAGGGACTTCAACATAATCTCCCAGTCATTCGGCATGCAGGAGGAGCTCACAAGGCTCCGAGAAGTGACGGACAATGGGGCACCCCCAGTCTCGAGGCAAAACACACCTAACATGTCGTTCGGCTCAACAGTCAACACGAAGAAGGTGCAGGTCCACCCGACGGATGCCTCCAAGACGGCGCTGATCGCCAACGACCTCAGCCCCGCATAGGAAAGCGTGCTCGTCGAATTCCTCCGTGAGCGCTGGGAAATCTTTGCCTGGTGTCCTGCTGAAAGAGCATTTTCCTATCCCTCAGATTTTGATGTTTGATAACAACACACTTATCGGTTTAACTGTGTGCTAAGTTTATCACAGGTTTGATAATAGGTGGCACAAATTTTGTCATATCAATTCCCCTTGCAAAAAACCACTGTGCCAACCGGTAGTACCGGAACTACGACCGTTACTACCGCTTGACACCGGTACTACCGGTTCCAGTATCGGTTGGCATTGTCCAAAGCTGATAAAGGTGTGTGCTAGTCAGTACCACCCGGTACCACGGAGCGGCGCTACCGGTCCAACCGGTAGTACCGCTTGACACGGTCGTACCGCTCGGCAGTACCGGGGCATACTGACTAGCACTCACCCCTCTCCGTTTTGGTTAGTACCAAGCGGTACTTGGGACCGGTACTACCGCCCAAACCGGTAGTACCGCGTCCTACGACCGGTACTACCGCTTGGGGGTAGTACCGCAAGGGCGATACCGCCCAAAACTGAAGAATGCTGATGAAGTTCAGCACCTCCGGTACTTGGTCCGGTACGTGACCGGTAGTACCGCTTGCAAGCGGTACTACCGCTTGAGTACCGGTACTACCGGTACATTAAATGCTCCAACGGCCATATTTCGTGGAGGGGTATAAATACCCCTCCACCTACCTTGGGACAAATTGCTCAGCTCATTAAAGTCAAAGACCACCATTGGAGTCCATTGGAGCCACTCAAATCTTCAAGATCTCCTCATCCCACCACCCAAAGTGCTTGATCTTTGGGGAATCGAAGGAGGAGGCCTCGATCTACTACTTCACCAAAAGAGATCTTCATTTCCCCCTCATTTCATTGAGGGCCCCTTTGCTCTAGTGTTTTCTTGGAAACCCTAGTTCTTGTTTTGGTTCTTACAAGCTTGTCTTTGATTGCTTTGACAGCTTGCTTGTATTTGGGAGCCTCCGATTAAGTTGTGGATGTGTGCCCCAAACTTGTAACGGTGCCGACTTCCACCTTGAAGGTTGCCGATATAGTGGAAGGTGAATCGATCCCGTTGGGGTGAGATTCATCGGAGAACAAGGGAGGCCTCTCATGGCGTTGGTGGTTTGAAACCACCCCCTCTCCAAACGTAGACGTGTTGGAGATATGCCCTAGAGGCAATAATAAATATAGTTATTATTATATCTTTGTGTTTATGATAAATGTTTACATTCATGCTATAATAGTATTAACAAGGAAACATTAATACTTGTGTGATTTGTAAACTTAAATTTAAGTCCCTAGTAAAGCCTCTTCATAATACTAGCTTGTTGGTTAATAAATGATTGTGGTTTCCCTATCATGAACATTGAGATGTTATTAACAACAAGATCATATCATTAGGAGAATGATATGGTGGACATACTCCTATAGATAAGCGTAGCATAAAGATCAAGTCATTTTAATAGTTCAATTGCTATATGCTTTCTGATACATAGTAACCTAATTCCTTCGACCATGAGATCATGCATATCACCTTCACCGGAAGGATGCTTTGATGACATCAAACACCACACCATAACTGGGTGGCAATAAAGGTGGCATTGAGTGTTCGGAAAGTATTTGTTAGACCCCTCCTTTATAAAGGAAAGGATCCCTGTTATTGCAATGCTAGTCCCTGGATCAATGCTAGCATCCACAGTTTAAGATGAAGTACACAGATACAAAGGTCGTTTATTACATTCATTCCAGATATAAAACATAGTCTTTTACAACTCAGGGCCAAAGGACTAATACAAGAGTCTATGGAATAAGTAAATAAACATAAGTCTTCATCTTCATGTGCCACAGGCAAGCATGTTGAGTGTAGACTCATGACTCCTATTCATCATCGGAGTAACCTGCAACATCACAAGTTACAGCCACAGAGGGTCAATACTTTGGAATAGTATTGGCAAGTGATACCTTAGTACATTTTAAGTGGACTATTTTACTATATGTATTTTGGCTAAGTGTAGCTTGGCTTGCTTTGCTTGAAAATAAGTTTTTCCTATTAGTTGAAATCACTAAGTTTTCTTTGTCAAAACATTCCCAAGAAACCACCAATAGACATTGGGGTCCTTCACCCTTGTTCACCCACAAATTTTTACTTAGAATTTGGAGTGATGAGATTCTTGTAGCTTCCATGTCTTGATGCTCAAATTGTCCATTGCCTTGGACTAGGCTAAGTACTTAGGTTTTCCATCTGCAGAGGTTGTGCACTTTCCCCACCAGACTTGGTTTCCCAAGACAGGACCTTTCAGAAGCCTTTCCTTAGTCAAAATGGACGCGCTCCAACCTATCATCCCAACTACCACCAACTGTCCAAGTGACTAAGTTCTAGCTACCTATATGATCAAGGCAGAGCCCATATTGCCAAGTGGTTGCACTGTAAGCTTTCTCAACACTTGGCCTCCAAATCCCTTTGTGCCTGGGTGGCATACCACAAGTGAGATACACAACCCAAGTACATGGCCTTGTGTAACCACTCAACATAACCCAATCTTTCCATTCCACCCAGGAGGTTCATTTGACTTAGTTGTTTTATTAGGAAAGCATAAGTCTCTTGACTTAGAAATATTTTCATCATAATAAGTATAGATGTTCACCACCCTTGTTTGCTAAGTAGCTAGGCTAAGCATGTTCTGGTAACTTAACTTAGGAAAATTCCCTAGCAATTCTACCATTCTACACTACTTAGGATTTCCCAACTTAGCCTTAAACAAAAATAGCATGCAAGATTTAGCAAAATATCTAATGCTAGTACAAAACATAGGATAGAAATATTCATGAAAATATCACTTGCCTTGGTAGTGGGGAGAGTAGCACTCTTCACAATCACAATCACTAGCAAAATCTACACAAAAATTATAGCATACAATTACACACAATATATTCAATCAAAAATAACATGAATGCATGCATGCAAGAATTTTACTAAGTTGTGATTTTGAAAACTCTACCAAGTAATCACATGTTTACAGAAACTTAACAAGTCACAAATTTGCCAACTAAACTTATTTGGCTCCAATACAATTTACCAAAATAAATCTCTACTTAAAATAGCCTTAAAACAAGTTCTACAAATAAAATCATTTTAACTGTTACTATATGATAAATAAATTGGATATTCAGAAAGGTCTTGTTTCACTGAATCCAACGGTATAAAGTTTGTAAAATTCTAACGTGGCATTCAAAAGTTATAGCAGTTTGAAGTTTGGATCTAAATCAGGTTTTAAATTCTGTTTTTGAATTTATCCTTGCCACGCGTCACAACCTCACTGGCGCGTACCGGTTCGCGCGGATCAAGCTCTGCAGCCGTAGGATCTAACTAACGTTGCGCGGCTCAGATCCGTCCATACCTCTTCGTTAAGTGAACTGTTTCTACGCGTAGGATCCAGATCTGACGGCTACGATCTATCAACCAGAAACGGGCGGCGCTGGCGGTGTTGACCGGCGGCGGCATGTCTGACTACGGTGGCGCCGGCGCTCTAGATCGTCCGGGGAAACAAGAAGGTGCTTACCTGAACCACGGTGGCGTGCTGAAGCTCGAGGTGGTGTTGGTTTGCGAAGGGGCGTGCTGGTACGGCTTCAGGAGCTCGTCGGAGTAACGGGCGGTGTCGGTTGCTTGCAGACGTGGTGCTTGCCGAGGTTTGGCGTCGCCCTAACACGAGCCAGAGGCATCAGGAGTTGCGCAAAACGCAGGCGAACAATCTCGCGTGGAAGAGGGGGCAAGGGGCGCTCGGGTTTTACCTGAATTGGTCGTCGGAGTCAAGCGGCGGCGCAGGTGGTTTCGGTCGTGGATGGAGACGATGACCTGGGTCACGAGCAGGCAAAAGAAACGTGTCAGCAGGTGCGTAAGAACGTGCTGAGCATCCTTGTTTGATCGAGAGAGAAGGGGGCGGTCAAGGCTCACCGGAATCGGTCGCCGGAGTCGTCGGTACTGCGGCGGTTCTGAGCGAGTTGTGGGCAGCCTGGTGGCGTGATTGTAGAATTGACTGGGGAAAAATGACTGCGAGGAGGTGGGGATTTTTTAGCCAGTGTCTCGACAGGAAACGCCCGAGGTTTAATGCCCAATTAAGCCGCGCCATTACCGGCAGTGACTGCAGCTGCGATGTGGTCGCGGGCGTGGTTTGAGGAAGACGATGACAGCGTGGACAGGGCCCGCTTGTCAGCGATGTGTGCAAAATGGGGGTGGGGTCCGTTCGTCAGTGACTGGTTGTGTGCGTTCGCGCATGAGAGAAGGAAAGAAATTTCCCGGGTGGGCTTGCTGGGCTCGATCCTCTGCTGGGCCAGATATCTGGCGCTCGGCCTTTTTCCTTTGTTTATTTCTTTTTCTTTTTCTATTGTGATTTTCTGGTTAGATTTAGATATGAATTCAAATCCTTTTTGAATTCAAATGATTTTGGGGATTTTTGCAAAGTACTGTGGTTTCAAAAACCAGTCCTATAATCATGTGGTTACCCTGTAAGTGTTTGGTCCAGTTTGGATTTAAAAACAATTAGAGAAAATGTCTCTGGTTTGCAAATGTCCTTTAAGAAAACAGGGTTTTGAATTATTTTTAAATTTGAAAAACTTGGTCAAACCTTTATACCTAACTTTCCAACAATGGAGTCAAGCAAACAAGTTCTTAATCATTCAGGTTTCCAATGGTGTTGGTCTTTTGAATTAAATCTGTCCACATAAAATCATAACACCAAGGCTTATGTTTTTCTGAAGTGATTTTGAAAAAAATCCCTAAATGATGATGAATGCAAGGATGATATGAATGAGTTTTGGAATATGAATTTAGGGATGTTACAAATCTAACCCCCTTAAGATGAATCTCGCCCTCGAGATTCGGATTGGCTAGCAAATAGGTGAGGGTGGTCTTTCCGAAGATCATCTTCTCTTTCCCATGTTGCTTCCTCTTCGGAATGATGATTCCATTGCACTTTGCAAAACTTGATAGTTTTTGTCCTTGTGACCCTTTCTGCGGTCTCAAGAATTTTGACAGGCTTTTCCTCATAGGTGAGATCACTTTCTAGTTGTACTTCTTCTAAAGGTATGGTATCCTTCAAAGCTGATTCTTCCATCTCTGGATGACATTTCTTGAGCTGACTCACATGAAACACATTATGGACAGCTGACAGAGATTCTGGCAATTCAACTTCATATGCAAATTCTCCCTTGCGACTTAGAATCTTGAATGGCCCAACATATCTTGGTGCCAACTTCCCTTTGACTCCAAATCTTTTCACTCCACGAAGTGGTGATACTCTAAGATAAGCTCTATCCCCAACTTTGTAGCTGACTTCTCTACGCTTAGAATCCGCGTAGCTTTTCTGTCGGGACTGTGCTATCTTCAATCTGTCTTTAACCAATTTGACTTTCTCTTCGGCTTCTTTGATAAGATCAGGTCCAAATAAGCTCCTTTCCCCCACACCATTCCATAACAATGGGGTGGTACACTTCCTTCCGTAGAGTAACTCAAATGGTGCCATGCCAATACTAACTTGATGACTGTTATTGTAAGAGAACTCTGCGTAAGGTAAGCTTTCATCCCAACTTGCTCCATAATCTAAAGCACATGCCCTCAACATGTCTTCAAGAATCTGGTTAGTCCTTTCTGTTTGTCCATCAGTTTGAGGATGAAAAGCAGTGCTGGATTCTAATCTCGTTTCTAAGGATTCATGAAGCTGTCTCCAAAAGTGAGAAGTGAACTGAGTTCCTCTATCTGATACAATACTCTTAGGCACACCGTGAAGGCATACGATTCTGCTCATGTAGATTTTTGCTAACTTGGCACTTGTATAGGTTGTCTTCACGGGTATAAAATGAGCCACTTTAGTTAGGCGATCCACTACTACCCATATGGAATCATACCCTGACCTGGTCCTTGGTAATCCGGTAATGAAATCCATACCAATATTTTCCCACTTCCATTCAGGAATAGGCAGTGGTTGAAGCAAACCTGCTGGTTTCCGATGTTCCGCTTTTACTCTGCTACACACATCACACAAAGCAATATGCTCGGCGATGTCTCTTTTTAGATTGTTCCACCAAAATCTTTCTTTCATATCCATGTACATCTTGGTGTTTCCTGGGTGAATAGAATACGGAGAGTTGTGACCTTCCTGTAAGATCAGTTTCCGCAATTCTGGGTCTTGTGGAACACATATACGTTTCCCGTGCCATAAAGTACCTTGTTCATCTACATGGAAATTCTTAGCTTTCCCTAGACTAATATTTTCCTTAATCTTTTCAATTTCCTTATCGGTCTTCTGAGCTTCTTGGATCTTGTCCAATAGAGTGGGTTGGACGTCCAAAGACATGAGATGTCCTCCAGGCACAATTTCCAATCTGAGTTTTTTGAATTGCTTACACAAGTCTTCTGGAAAATCACCTTTGGTAAGGCCATTTACAAACGTCTTACGACTTAGAGCATCCGCTACTACATTTGCTTTACCGGGGTGGTATTGCAAACTTAAGTCGTAATCCTTGATAAGCTCTAGTCATCTTCTTTGTCTCATGTTGATTTCCTTCTGGGTGAAGATATACTTCAAGCTTTTATGATCGGTGAACACTTCACATCGTTTTCCCAAAAGGTAATGTCTCCATGTTTTGAGTGCATGGACGACAGAGGCCAACTCCAAATCATGAGTAGGATAGTTTACTTCATGAGTTTTAAGTTGTCTCGAAGCATAGGCTATGACTTTACCGTCTTGCATAAGTACGGCACCCAAACCTTGATGAGACGCATCACAATATACTTGGAAATCCTTTTCCAAATCTGGCAGACATAGAACTGGTGCTGTCACCAGTCTCTTCTTCAATTCTTGGAAGCTGAATTCGCAACCTTCAGACCAAGAAAATTTCTTGTCCTTGTTTAGCAATTCCGTCATTGGCTTAGCAACCTTCGAGAAATTTTCAATGAACCTTCTGTAGTAACCTGCTAAGCCGAGGAAACTACGAACTTCTTTCACATTCTTGGGTGATTCCCATTCTGTCACAGCTGAAACCTTAGCAGGATCAACTGCCACACCATCCTTCGTCATCACATGACCAAGAAAACCAACTTTCTCTAACCAGAACTCACACTTGCTGAATTTGGCATAAAGTTTATGTTCCCTCAGTTTCTCAAGTATCAAGCGTAAGTGTCTTTCATGTTCTTCCTTGCTCTTGGAGTAGACCAAGATGTCATCGATGAAAACGACAACGAACTTGTCAAGAAATTCCATGAACACCTTGTTCATCATATTCATGAAGTATGCCGGAGCGTTGGTTAAACCAAAAGGCATCACAGTATACTCATACAATCCATACCTTGTGGTGAATGCTGTTTTTGGTATGTCTTGTTCTCTTATTTTGAGCTGAAAATAACCTGACCGGAGATCAATCTTCGAGAATACACATGCTCCTTCTAGCTGATCAAACAAGTCGTTGATTCTTGGCAAAGGATATTTGTTCTTGATGGTTACCTCGTTGAGAGAACGGTAGTCAATACATAATCTTTGTGTTCTATCCTTCTTCTCCACGAACAATACTGGGGCTCCCCAAGATGAAGAACTTGGTTTAATAAACCCTTTCTGCAACTGTTCTCCTAGCTGCTTCTTGAGCTCTTTCAGTTCATCAACTGACATTTTGTACGGTCTCTTAGCTATTGGTCCTGAACCTGGCACCAAATCTATCAGAAACTCCACATCTCTATCCGGTGGCATTCCTGGTAACTCTTCCGGAAACACATCCGGATACTCACATACTATTGGCACACTGTCCATGCTAACCCCTTAAGAGAATTCAGCTTACTTCCTTTGGATTCAAAGTTTGACTTGAATTTTATTCTTTTTCCTTCGGGGGTTGTGAGTGTAACTGTACGATTGGCACAATCTAATACTCTTCATACTTAGCCATCCAATCCATTCCCAAAATTACGTCTAGTCCTTGGGAATCTAGGATTATCAGGCTTATTGGAAACTTATGCTTACCAAACTCTATGACGAGATCCCGGCATCCAAGGCTTACTATCATATCTCCCCCCGGAGAACTAACCTTTATTGGACACCCAATGTTTTCTGATGCAAACCCATTTCTATCAACAAATGCCTTTGATATGAATGAATGAGATGCACCGGTATCAAAGAGTACAAATGCTGAAATTGAATTGAGTCTGAACTTACCAGCCACGGCATCAGGCTCCTCATAGACCTCCTCCACATTGATGTGGTTAACCTGTCCTTTCTGAAAAGGATTTGGCTTGTTAGGTCCTTCAACTTTATTCTCAGGGCACTCATTAGCATAATGCCCCAGCTTCTTGCATTTGAAGCACTCAACCTGACTGATGTCCTTTTTAGGAGGTTGGCCTCCACTTCCACTACCATTTCCACCATAGTGGCTCTTATGTCCACCCTTGTGGTTCTTGTACTTGTCCTTGTCATGACTGTGGTGATGCTTGTTGTCATGACGGTTGTGGTTGTGCTTGCTGAATTTCCCATGTTTATGGGATCCTGAGTTGCCACTGTCATCATAGTGAGATCGTTTGTGAGACGATCCCGAGCTGTGTTTGTCGGAGTGTTTCCTCTTTCTACTCTCGACTTGCTTCATTTTACTTTCCAAAATAGCAGCCTTGTCACACAAAGACTGATAAGTTGGAACATATGCCACAGACAACTGTAGATTCAGCTCATCATTCAAGCCTTCCAGAAATTTTTCCTTTCTTTTGGCATCTGTGTCAACCTCATCCGATGCATAGCGCGCCAGATTGTTGAACTCTTCTATGTATTCTGCCACGCTGCGGTGGCGCTGTTTCAGGTTGTGAAACTCCTTTTTCAGACTCATCATTCCTGATGAGATATGAGCAGTGCGAAAGCCATCTTCAAAGATAGCCCAAGTCACCTCATCAATAGGAGTGGTGATTTGGAAGTTGTCCCACCATGTGGCGGCTGGTCCTTCCAACAGATGTGCTGCGAATCTGACTTTTTCAGCATCCGTGCAGCCCACGGTCACTAAGTCCTTGTTCACGGAACGTAGCCAGTCATTGGCCACCATGGGGTCAGTTGTTCCCGAAAACTTTGCTGGCCTCAATCGCAGAAATCTGGTGAGCATATCAAAACCCGGTGGGTTGTTGTTGTTTTTGTTGTTATTGGGGTTGTTGTTGTTGTTGTTGTTGGGGTTGTTGTTGTTTTTATTCTGGTTTTGAATGAATGTCGTCATCATTTGCATAAGCTGTGTTTGCGCATTCATCATTTGTTGCATTTCCGGGGTGATGTTGTTGGGGTTGGGGTTTGCGCGACGGGGAGGCATCTGTGGTTTGTTCAAATAGATAAGTATGAGATACCCTTAGATGTTTTATGCACAATACATCACAAGCAATTCACATAACATGCAACATAAGAATAAAACTCAACAACCAGATGATAAGTTCACGAAATAAAACACACAAGTGGCAAGCCATCCACATGTCGGATGGTCCAATAACAAGTTCACAATAATAAGTATGAATATGAAAAGGTGAACGAGTAGTCGAGTCTACTCATCAATAACAATCTCCTCCTCGACGAAGGTAAGACCTGCGTTCTCCATCGCGGTCTTGTTCTCCTCAATCGTAGTGGTCAAGGAATCGACCTTGGCCTTGAGAGCCCTCTTCTGGGAACGAAGCCTCTCAATAACCATCTGCTGCTGCTCTAGCTCGAAATCCTTGGACTTCAGTTCCTCGGTCATGTCCCGGATCTTCTTGTTCCTATCCTGGACGCGTTTCTCCTGACTCTTGAACTTGCGGTCCTGTGCCTCGAACTTTTTCTCCATTTCCTTGATCATCTCATCTTGCTGCGCAAAAATCTTGTCCTTCTCGCGAAGCTGCACCTGAAGCTCGTCATTTCCTAGCATGACGTTCGTTCTATCCGTGTCTACGTGCCTGAGAAGAGTCTCTAAGTCCTGGAGGTAGAGACGTATCGGCTCTGCAGTGCCCCTCGAGTCGTCCTCAAATTCGATGGACTCTCCATCAACATCACGTCTTCCGAAGACGTGAAAGTGGGTGCCCCTAACCTGTCGGGAGTGACGGCCTAACAGTCGTCCTATCAGGTCCTGCATGACTACCTCCATGCCTCTCTCTCTGTCGTCGTGCATCAGCTTGAAGACAATGGCCTCCGTAGTAGGCTCAGTCTGGCGTCCGGGCTGGTTCACCTTGAAGCCCCAGAGATCCTTCCTCTCGAACTTGGTAAGTGGGTACACCGTGATGGTGGGAAGAGGGAGATCGAGCAAAGTGGTAAGCTCAATGATACGGGGACCAAAACGAGTAACCTGAAACTCCTCAACAGTGCTGATGGCAATAGGCATCTATTTATAAGAATGAAAAAGTTAGAACAACACAATACAAGGTAAATCAAAACAACATTCATACATATCCATAGAACACAATCATCTCACAAGTCATGCATACATAAGTCCATTACATCAATCAAGGTCCATACTTATTTAAAGCATCATTTTTTGAAATAAGGTGATAAGTGGTGGTCCAACTAACGAAGTGCCCTTACAATCCAATCTCACGGGATCTATTAGCAAACACAATGTTCCTAGAGGCAATCCACCAATCTTGCTCTCTTGACTCTATCACTAAGTCTATACCATCTTCCCTTATCTCTTGGTTGGTGGCTTCCAACTCTTGAGTAAGCTCCTTCTCTTTCTCTAAGTCTTTTTGGAGGTTGAGCATTCTGCACTTGACTCTAGCACTTAGTTCTTTGATAGTCCTCCAAGCTGCATCTCTGGCTGACTCAAAGAATGTGGTGTGCATTGTAGTGTTGGTGTACATGCAGAATCCCCTTTCTTTGTGGTTGTCTTCCTTGTTTTTGTACAAGTGAAGTTGCACCCACCAATACTCCACTCCTTCATCCATCACTGGAAAGCCCTTGTACACAGCTGCACCATGTGCTTCCATTGCCACCATGAGGTCCTTGAGAATATTGGGAAACTCAGTTTCACACTCCAAGGTCATGGTCATGAGTGGTCCTTTCTTCACGGCTTCGTTGATGGAGTTCATCTACAAAGGAAGTTGAAAGAGATTAGAAAAGTTTTACGAGAAGAATAGACAAGTGTAGAAGTAGTTGAAAACTTTTTCCTTAGTGGTTTTCCAATCCTAGGGTCATAATCCTACAGGCAACACAGTGATCTGATACCATCTGTTAGACCCCTCCTTTATAAAGGAAAGGATCCCTGTGATTGCAATGCTAGTCCCTGGATCAATGCTAGCATCCACAGTTTAAGATGAAGTACACAGATACAAAGGTCATTTATTACATTCATTCCATAGATAAAACATAGTCTTTTACAACTCAGGGCCAAAGGCCTAATACAAGAGTCTATGGAATAAGTAAATAAACATAAGTCTTCATCTTCATGTGCCACAGGCAAGCATGTTGAGTGTAGACTCATGACTCCTATTCATCATCGGAGTAACCTGCAACATCACAAGTTACAGCCACAGAGGGTCAATACTTTGGAATAGTATTGGCAAGTGATACCTTAGTACATTTTAAGTGGACTATTTTACTATATGCATTTTGGCTAAGTGTAGCTTGGCTTGCTTTGCTTGAAAATAAGTTTTTCCTATTAGTTGAAATCACTAAGTTTTCTTTGTCAAAACATTCCCAAGAAACCACCAATAGACATTGGGGTCCTTCACCCTTGTTCACCCACAAATTTTTACTTAGAAGTTGGAGTGATGAGATTATTGTAGCTTCCATGTCTTGATGCTCAAATTGTCCATTGCCTTGGACTAGGCTAAGTACTTAGGTTTTCCATCTGCAGAGGTTGTGCACTTTCCCCACCAGACTTGGTTTCCCAAGACAGGACCTTTCAGAAGCCTTTCCTTAGTCAAAATGGACGCGCTCCAACCTATCATCCCAACTACCACCAACTGTCCAAGTGACTAAGTTCTAGCTACCTATATGATCAAGGCAGAGCCCATATTGCCAAGTGGTTGCACTGTAAGCTTTCTCAACACTTGGCCTCCAAATCCCTTTGTGCCTGGGTGGCATACCACAAGTGAGATACACAACCCAAGTCCATGGCCTTGTGTAACCACTCAACATAACCCAATCTTTCCATTCCACCCAGGAGGTTCATTTGACTTAGTTGTTTTTATTAGGAAAGCATAAGTCTCTTGACTTAGAAATATTTTCATCATAATAAGTATAGATGTTCACCACCCTTGTTTTCTAAGTAGCTAGGCTAAGCATGTTGTGGTAACTTAACTTAGGAAAATTCCCTAGCAATTCTACCATTCTACACTACTTAGGATTTCCCAACTTAGCCTTAAACAAAAATAGCATGCAAGATTTAGCAAAATATCTAATGCTAGTACAAAACATAGGATAGAAATATTCATGAAAATATCACTTGCCTTGGTAGTGGGGAGAGTAGCACTCTTCACAATCACAATCACTAGCAAAATCTACACAAAAATTATAGCATACAATTACACACAATATATTCAATCAAAAATAACATGAATGCATGCATGCAAGAATTTTACTAAGTGGTGATTTTGAAAACATCTACCAAGTAAGCACATGTTTACAGAAACTTAACAAGTCACAAATTTGCCAACTAAACTTATTTGGCTCCAATACAATTTACCAAAATAAATCTCTACTTAAAATAGCCTTAAAACAAGTTCTACAAATAAAATCATTTTAACTGTTACTATATGATAAATAAATTGGATATTCAGAAAGGTCTTGTTTCACTGAATCCAACGGTATAAAGTTTGTAAAATTCTAACGTGGCATTCAAAAGTTATAGCAGTTTGAAGTTTGGATCTAAATCAGGTTTTAAATTCTGTTTTTGAATTTATCCTTGCCACGCGTCACAACCTCACTGGCGCGTACCGGTTCGCGCGGATCAAGCTCTGCAGCCGTTGGATCTAACTAACGTTGCGCGGCTCAGATCTGTCCATACCTCTTCGTTAAGTGAACTGTTTCTACGCGTAGGATCCAGATCTGACGCCTACGATCTATCAACCAGAAACGGGCGGCGCTGGCGGTGTTGACCGGCGGCGGCGTGTCTGACTACGGTGGCGCCGACGCTCTAGATCGTTCGGGGAAACAAGAAGGTGCTTACCAGAACCGCGGTGGCGTGCTGAAGCTCGAGGTGGTGTTGGTTTGTGAAGGGGCGTGCTGGTACGGCTTTAGGAGCTCGTCGGAGTAACGGGCGGCGTCGGTTGCTTGCAGACGTGGTGCTTGCCGAGGTTTGGCGTCGACCTAACACGAGCCAGAGGCATCAGGAGTTGCGCAAAACGCAGGCGAACAATCTCGCGTGGAAGAGGGGGCAAGGGGCGCTCGGGTTTTACCTGAATTGGTCGCCGGAGTCAAGCGGCGGCGCAGGTGGTTTCGGTCGTGGACGGAGACGATGACCTGGGTCACGAGCAGGCAAAAGAAACGTGTCAGCAGGTGCGTAAGAACGTGCTGAGCATCCTTGTTTGATCGAGAGAGAAGGGGGCGGTCGAGGCTCACCGGAATCGGTCGCCGGAGTCGTCGGTACTGCGACGGTCTGAGCGAGTTGTGGGCAGCCTCGTGGCGTGATTGTAGAATTGACTGGGGAAAAATGACTGCGAGGAGGTGGGGATTTTATAGCCAGTGTCTCGACAGGAAACGCCCGAGGTTTAATGCCCAATTAAGCCGCGCCATTACCGGCAGTGACTGCAGCTGCGACGTGGTCGCGAGCGTGGTTTGAGGAAGACGATGACAGCGTGGACAGGGCCCGCTTGTCAGCGATGTGTGCAAAATGGGGGTGGGGTCCGTTCGTCAGTGACTGGTTGTGTGCGTTCGCGCGTGAGAGAAGGAAAGAAATTTCCCGGGTGGGCTTGCTGGGCTCGATCCTCTGCTGGGCCAGATATCTGGCGCTCGGCCTTTTTCCTTTGTTTATTTCTTTTTCTTTTTCTATTTTGATTTTCTGGTCAGATTTAGATATGAATTCAAATCCTTTTTGAATTCAAATGATTTTGGGGATTTTTTCAAAGTACTGTGGTTTCAAAAACCAGTCCTATAATCATGTGGTTACCCTGTAAGTGTTTGGTCCAATTTGGATTTAAAAACAATTAGAGAAAATGTCTCTGGTTTGCAAATGTCCTTTAAGAAAACAGGGTTTTGAATTATTTTTAAATTTGAAAAACTTGGTCAAACCTTTATACCTAACTTTCCAACAATGGAGTCAAGCAAACAAGTTCTTAATCATTCAGGTTTCCAATGGTGTTGGTCTTTTGAATTAAATCTGTCCACATAAAATCATAACACCAAGGCTTATGTTTTTCTGAAGCGATTTTGAGAAAAATCCCTAAATGATGATGAATGCAAGGATGATATGAATGAGTTTTGGAATATGAATTTAGGGATGTTACAGTATTGGTTGAGACACATGGATCAAGAGTGGGATTTGTCCATCCATATGACGGATAGATATACTCCGGGCCCTCTCGGTGAAATGTCATCCAATTAGCTTGCAAGCATGTGACCGGCTCACAAGGGATCACATATCACGGGAACGAGAAAAGAGTACTTATCAGTAACGAGGTTGAACTAGGTATGCAGAGATACCGACGATCATAACCTCAGATAAGTAAACTATCGTGAGACAAAGGGAAATTGGCATCGTATGTAAGTGGTTCATTCGATCGCAAAGTAATCGTAGAAATATGTGGGAGCCATATGAATTTCCAGATTCCTCTATTGGTTATTGTTCAGAAAAGTGTCTCGATCATGTCCGCATAATTCACGAACTGTAGGGAGACACGCTTAAAGATTCGACGTTGTTTGAGTAGTTATGGATTGATGAGAAAGAGACCGAATGTTGTTCGGAGTCTCGGATGGGATCCGAGATATCATGGGGAGATCCGGAATGGTCCGGAGAATAAGATTCATATAAGGAAAGTCCTGTTTCGGAGTTGGAGAATGGTTCCGGTGTTTTCATCGGGAATGTTCTAGAAGGTTCCGGAAGGTCCGACACTCCGAAGGGAAAGGGTACATGAATGTGTCATACCAAGTTAGAATGATTGCATCATGTACTAGGTGTCATCGCTGAACAAAATAGAGGGTTTAATCAAATCCTAGTTTGAAAAGTCAAATGCCCCTGTATAGAATTAAGAAGAAGTATTATCAGGGCCTTAAAGATTGGATTGAAACTAATTTAGACAGGAGATAGCTGCTGAGAATGTTATCCCTCTTCTTTGAGGTGGATTGAGTTTGTAAATATTCTTTTGTAACTCTCTATAATATATAAAAATTGCAGTGGGGCTTTTTGCCCTACTGTTTTACCCTAAAAAAAAAAGCCAAACGCCAATTTGAAAAGTCAAACGGCTATTTTGGGACGTGGAGGGGAAGGTGGAAACCGAGTTGGGGAGGAGTTCCTCCCCTCCACCGCTGTCCCCCTTGGGAAACCGAGTTGGGGAGGGACTCCCCTCCCCTGGCGCGCCCCCTCCACCTATATAAGGAGGGGCAGGGCTGCCCCTCCTAGCACCCAATACCACCACCCCGCAAACCCT
Source organism: Avena atlantica (assembly GCA_910589765.1). Lineage (NCBI taxonomy): Eukaryota > Viridiplantae > Streptophyta > Magnoliopsida > Poales > Poaceae > Avena > Avena atlantica. The sequence goes on along the minus strand of OU342734.1, from coordinate 356,589,220 downwards.
AGCCCTAGCCGTCGGCTCCTCCTGCAGCCGCCGCCGCCCTAGGGCAAACCACCGCTGCCGCCTAGCTAACCCTAGCCGCCGGCCAAGCCTCCTCCTCGGTGCGTCTAAACCCTAGATCGCCGGGGATCTCTCTCATAGTCCACCATACTCGCTCCGGCTTAAGGCGAAGCCCTGCGAGATCGCCCCTCTACTTCTGGTACCACGCCGTTGTGCTGCCGGAATCGCGAGGAGAGTGCTACAACCTCCGCTACCTACTGGAACAAGGGAGAGGAAGGTCTTCGTTGAGTACCAAACGTGTGACCGACTGCGGGAGCGCTGCCGGAACGCAGTGCCGGAAGGATCGTCTACGCGATCTTGAGATCGGGAAGAGTACGACTACAACACCCACGAGAATCTGCTCTCGTTAAACACTTTGGAATCTTCGAGGGTGAGTTATTCCATCGACTCGTTGCTACAATCTAGTAGATAGATCTTGGCTTGTTTGTTTTTATGCGATAGAATTTTTTTGTTTTCCATGCTACGAAACCCTAAAGTGGTATCAGAGCCGTGTCTATATGTAGATTTGTTGCACGAGTAGAACACAATGGTTATTGTGGGCGTTGATGCTTTTATTGTCGATTGCTTCTTGTGTACTTTGCATCTTGCGGGATGTTGGGATGAAGCGGCCCGGGCTAACCTTACATGACATCGTTCATGAGACTTGCTCCACGCTTGACATGCAACTTGTATTGCATAAGTGGCTTTGCGGGTGCCTGTTTCTCCCAGCATAGTTAAGATTCAATTTACAACGGGTGATTGTCAATACTAGTATCAATGTTGTGGTTCATGTTCGTAAGTTAGAACGACACTTATTGAAAGCCCCAAACCACGTAAAACATGCAAAGAATGTAGAGGCGTCTAACTTTGTTTTGAGGGGTGTGCTGTGATGTGATATGGCCATGATTGTGATTATATTTGATGTATGCAATGTTCCTTATTGTAAGTTGGCAACCGGAAGGAGCCATATGGTTGTTTTTAATTTTGTTAAGACCCGTGTGTCTATTCAAAGTAGTTGTAATAGTTGAAGCCAGTGGACGACAACCATGGAGAAGCGTCATTTACCTTGATGCAATGCCGGTGATGATGGAGATCATGTTCGTGCTTTAAGATGGAGATCGGAAGCACAAAGAAGAAAGGCCATATCATATCACATATTATGAATTGCATGTGATGTTAATCCTTTATGCATCTTGTATTGCTTAGTTAACGACGGTAGCATTATAAGATGATCCCTCATGCACATGAATTTGAAGTCATAAAGTGTTCACCCTTAGTTAGCACCGTTGATAAAGCTTGTTGTTTCGAAGCACCACGTGATGATCGGGTGTGTTAGATTCCGCAAGTGTATACAACGTGAGCAAGCCAGATTTTCTCATGCGGAAGCTAAGGTTTGATCTTGACGAGCCTAGCATGTACAGACACGGTCTCGGAACACGGATCACCGAAAGGTAAAGCATGAATCATATAGAAGATATGATGAACATGTCGATTGTTCGCCATTGAAACTATATCAACTCTCGTGATGATCGGTTTTGATGTGGTGGATTTGGTTCGTGTGATCACTAAAACAATGTGAGGGATATTGTTTTGAGTGGGAGTTCACCTAGATTAATTTAACTATTAATTAGAACTCAATTTGTCATAAACTTAGTCTAAATTATTGCAAATATGTTGTAGATCAATGGCGGCCCCTACCATCAATTTTAATGCGTTCCTAGAGAAAGAAAAGTTGAAAAACAATGGAAGCAACTTCGCGGATTGGTTCCGCAATTTGAGGATTGTCCGCACAGCTGGTAATTTGACCTATGTGCTGGATGCACCGCTGGGTGACCCACCTGCAGCTACTGCTACCGATGAAGTAAATAATGTTTACCTCGCTCGGAAGACTCAGTACTCCACAGTTTAGTGTGCTATCTTGTATGGTTTAGAATCGGAGCTTCAGAAAAGGTTTGAGAATTTAGACCCACATGATATTGTCCGTGATCTCAAATTTATCTTTGAGACTCACGCGGCAATTGAGAGCTATGAGGCTTCTGAAAAGTTCTTTAACTGCAAGATGGAAGAGGGCAGCTCCATCAGTGAGCATGTGCTTAAGATGTCTGGGCACGCAAACAAACTTCAAAGCTTGGGTATAGTGATTCCTAATGCTTTGGGGATTTATCGTGTCCTCCAATCACTACCACCAAGTTACAAGAACTTTGTGATGAACTACAATATGCAAAACATGAACAAGCAGTTGCCAGAACTGTTTGCTATGTTAAAATCTGCAGAAATGGAGATCAAGAAAGAGCACCAAGTGTTGATGGTTAATAAGACCACCAAATTCAAGAAAGGCAAGTCTAAGAAAAAGGGACACTTCAAGAAGGGTGGTAAGAAAGTTACCGCGCCGACGAAGAAGACCAAGGCTGGACCTAAGCCTGATACTGAGTGCTTTTACTGCAAGGGAGAAGGTCACTGGAAGCAGAATTGCCCAAAGTACTTGGCGGATTTGAAGAACAGCAACATCAAGAAGAAAGGTATATCCGATATACATGTTATTTATGTGTATCTCACTAGTACTCGTAGTAGTGCCTGGGTATTTGATACTGGTCCGGTTGCTCATATTTGTAACTCGAAACAGGTGCTGCAGAATAAACGGAAGCTAGCGAAGAACGAGGCGACGATGCGCGTGGGAAACGAATCAAAGGTTGATGTGATCGCGGTCGGCACGCTACCCCTTCTTCTACCATCGGGATTAGTTTTATACTTAAATAATTGTTATTTGGTGCCTGCGTTAAGCATGAACATTATATCGGGATCTTGTTTATTGCGAGACGGTTACTTGTTTAAGTCCGATAATAATGGTTGTTCGATTTATATGAGTAATATGTTTTATGCACATGCACCTTTGATAGATGGTCTATTCTTATTGAATCTCGATAGTGGAAATACACATATTAATAACATTGAGGCTAAACGTTTGAAATCGAGCGATAACTCGACCTATATGTGGCACTGTCGCCTTGGTCACATTGGAGTGAAGCGTATGAAGAAACTCCATTCCGATGGACTTCTTGAATCACTTGATTTTGAATCACTTGAAAGATGCGAAGCATGTCTGATGGGTAAAATGACTAAGACTCCATTTTCTGGTATGATGGAGCAAGCTACGGACTTATTGGAAATCATACATACCGATGTATGTGGTCCAATGAGTGTAGCATCGCGCGGTGGTTATCGTTATGTTCTTACCTTCACGGATGACTTGAGTAGATATGGGTATATCTATTTCATGAAACATAAGTTCGAAAACTTTCGAGAAGTTTAAGGAATTTCAAAGTGAGGTTGAGAATCAACGTAACAAGAAGATTAAATTTCTACGTTATGATCGTGGAGGTGAATATCTAAGTTACGAGTTTGACGAGCATTTGAAGAAATGCGGAATACTTTCACAATTGACACCGCCGGGAACACCACAGCATAATGGTGTGTCCGAACGTCGTAATCGAACTCTCTTAGATATGGTTCGTTCTATGATGTCACTTACAGATTTACCGCTATCATTTTGGGGTTATGCATTAGAAACAGCCGCATTCACTTTAAATAGGGCACCATCTAAATCCATTGAAACGACACCGTATGAATTATGGTTTGGGAAGAAACCTAAATTGTCGTTCCTTAAAGTTTGGGGTTGCGAAGCCTATGTAAAGAAGTTATAGCCTGACAAGCTTGAACCCAAAGCGGAAAAATGCGTCTTCATAGGATACCCGAAGGAAACTATTGGGTCCACCTTCTATCATAGATCCGAGGGCAAAATCTTCGTTGCCAAGAATGGATCCTTTCTAGAGAAGGAATTTCTCTCGAAATAAGTGACTGGAAGGAAAGTAGAACTCGACGAGGTTGTCGAACCTTCTCTCGAAATTGCGAGTAGCGCAGCACCGGAAGAAGTTCCTATGGTGCCTGCACCAATAAGAGAGTAAGCTAATGATGATGATCATGAAACTTCGGTTGTAGTTGCTACAGAGCCTCGCAGGTCAACGAGAACTCGTACCACTCCAGATTGGCATGATCCCGTTATGAGTGTCATGTTGGTGGACAACACCGATGACCCTGCGACATATGAGGAAGCGATGATGAGCCCAGATTCCAATAAATGGCAAGAAGCCATGAAATCCGAGATTGGATCCATGTACGAAAACCAAGTATGGACTTTGGTGAACTTATCGGATGGCCGAAAGGCTGTCAAGAACAAATGGATTTTAAAGAAGAAAACAGATGCTGATGGTAATGTTACTGTCTATAAAGCTCGACTTGTCGCAAAAGGGTTTTGACAAATTCAAGGAGTTGACTACGATGAGACTTTCTCACTAGTAGCAAAGCTAAAGTCTGTAAGGATTATGTTAGCAATCGTTGCATATTATGATTATGAGATATGGCAGATGGATGTCAAAACAGCATTCCTCAATGGAGACATTGATGAAAAGTTGTATATGATGCAACCCAAAGGTTTTGTTGATCCTAAAGATGCTAACAAGGTATGCAAACTTCAACGGTCCATCTATGGATTGAAGCAAGCATCAAGAAGTTGGAATCAACGTTTTGATAAGGTGATCAAAAGTTTTGGTTTTATACAAACTTATGGAGAAGCTTGTATTTACAAGTGGGAGCTCTGTAGCATTCTTAATACTATATGTGGATGACATATTGTTGATTGGGAATGATGTAGACCTTCTTAATAGTGTCAAGGAATATTTGAATAATAGTTTTTCAATGAAAGATCTTGGCGAAGCAGCTTACATATTAGGCATAAAGATTTATAGAGATAGATCGAGACGCCTAATATCATTGTCACGAAGTACATATTTGGACAAAGTTCTAAAGAGGTTTGTAATGGAAGATAGCAAGAAAGGGTTCTTGCCCATGTTGCCCAATACGACCTTGAGTAAAACTCAAAGTCCGACAACGGAAGAAGATAGAGAAAAGATGAGTAAGACTCCCTATGCCTCAGCCATATGATCTCTAATGTATGCCATGCTATGTACTAGACCCGACATTGCATATGCTGTTAGTTTAACTAGCAGATATCAAAGTGATCCAGGAGTGGATCAGTGGACAGCGGTCAAAAACATCCGTAAGTACTTGAGAAGAACGAAGGGTATGGTTCTTTCTTATGGAGGTGATGAACATCTCGTTGTTAATGGTTACACCTATGATAGTTGGAACACCGATCCGGATGATTCTAAATCACAATCTGGATACGTATTTACTTTGAATGGTGCAGCAATTAGCTGGAGGAGTGCAAAGAAAAGCGTTGTGGCGAGATCTTCAACTGAATCGGAATACATGGCTGCTTCGGAGGCTTCACAAGAAGCGATATGGATGAAAGAGTTCATTACAGAGCTGGGTGTGGTTCCTAGTGCGCTGGAACCAATGTCTATCTACTATGATAACATGGGCGCCATAGCCAATGCGCAAGAACCAAGGTCACACAAGAAGCCGAAGCACATCAAGCTACGTTTTCACGCTATTCGAGAACATGTCCAAGATGGGGTCATAACGATTTGCAAAGTACACACATATCTGAATGTGGCGGATCCGTTGACTAAACCTCTCCCGAGGGCAAAACATGACCAACACCAAACTGCCATGGGTGTTCGGTATATTACCATGTAATCTAGATTAGATGACTCTAGTGCAAGTGGGAGACTGTTGGAGATATGCCCTAGAGGCAATAATAAATATAGTTATTATTATATCTTTGTGTTTATGATAAATGTTTACATTCATGCTATAATAGTATTAACAAGGAAACATTAATACTTGTGTGATTTGTAAACTTAAATTGAAGTCCCTAGTAAATCCTCTTCATAATACTAGCTTGTTGGTTAATAAATGATTGTGGTTTCCCTATCATGAACATTGAGATGTTATTAACAACAAGATCATATCATTAGGAGAATGATATGGTGGACATACTCCTATAGATAAGCGTAGCATAAAGATCAAGTCATTTTAATAGTTCAATTGCTATATGCTTTCTGATACATAGTAACCTAATTCCTTCGACCATGAGATCATGCATATCACCTTCACCGAAAGGATGCTTTGATGACATCAAACACCACACCGTAACTGGGTGGCTATAAAGGTGGCATTGAGTGTTCGGAAAGTATTGGTTGAGACACATGGATCAAGAGTGGGATTTGTCCATCCATATGACGGATAGATATACTCTGGGCCCTCTCGGTGAAATGTCATCCAATTAGCTTGCAAGCATGTGACTGGCTCACAAGGGATCACATATCACGGGAACGAGAAAAGAGTACTTATCAGTAACGAGGTTGAACTAGGTATGCAGAGATACCAACGATCATAACCTCGGATAAGTAAACTATCGTGAGACAAAGGGAAATTGATATCGTATGTAAGTGGTTCATTCGATCGCAAAGTAATCATAGAAATATGTGGGAGCCATATGAATTTCCAGATTCCTCTATTGGTTATTGTTCGGAGAAGTGTCTCGATCATGTCCGCATAATTCACGAACCGTAGGGAGACACACTTAAGGATTCGATGTTGTTTGAGTAGTTATGGAATGATGAGAAAGAGACCGAATGTTGTTCGGTGTCTCGGATGGGATCCGGGATATCACGGGGAGATCCGGAATGGTCCGGAGAATAAGATTCATATAAGGAAAGTCCTGTTTCGGAGTTGGAGAATGGTTCCGGTGTTTTCATCGGGAATGTTCTAGAAGGTTCCGGAAGGTCCGGCACTCCGAAGGGAAAGGGTACATGAATGTGTCATACCAAGTTAGAATGATTGCATCATGTACTAGGTGTCATCGCTGAACCAAATAGAGGGTTTAATCAAATCCTAGTTTGAAAAGTCAAACGCCAATTTGAAAAGTCAAACGACTATTTTGGGAAGTGGAGGGGAAGGTGGAAACCGAGTTGGGGAGGAGTTCCTCCCCTCCACCGCCGCCCCCCTTGGGAAACAGAGTTGGGGAGGGACTCCCCTCCCCTGGCGCGCCCCTCCACCTATATAAGGAGGGGCAGGGCTGACCCTCCTAGCACCCAATACCACCACCCCGCAAACCCTAGCCCTAGCCGCCGGCTCCTCCTGCAGCCGCCGCCGCCCTAGGGCAAACCGCCGCCGCCTAGCTAACCCTAGCCGCCGGCCAAGCCTCCTCCTCAGTGCATCTAACCCTAGATCGCCGGGGATCTGTCTCATAGTCCACCATACTAGCTCCGGCTTAAGGCGAAGCCCTGCGAGATCTCCCCTCTACTTCCGGTACCACACCGTTGTGCTGCTGGAATCGCGAGGAGAGTGATACAACCTCCGCTGCCTGCTGGAACAAGGGAGAGGAAGGTCTTTGTCGAGTACCGAACGCGTGACCGACTGTGGGAGCGCTGCCGGAACGCAGCACCGGAAGGATCGTCTACGCGATCTTGAGATCGGGAAGAGTACGACTACATCACCCACGAGAATCTGCTCTCGTTAAACACTTTGGAATCTTCGAGGGTGAGTTATTCCATCGACTCGTTGCTACAATCTAGTAGATAGATCTTGGCTTGTTTGTTTGTATGCGATAGAATTTTTTTGTTTTCCATCCTACGAAACCCTACAAGACGTACTTCTCCTCAAAAGGAAGGAACTACGGGAAACAAATCCTTGTGTCTCCGCGTCCACTTTTCGGTTACTTATATCCTTTACCACACCTTACTTACTTGTTACTACTTTGTGTTGTGGTAGCCCTTGCATAATTGTCATATAGGTAAATTCACCATAGTTGCGTTATCTAGAGAATTTACCTTATTGTCAAACCTTAATTTGAAAAAGAAGAAAATTTGAAGTAGCACCTATTCACCCCCTCTAGGTGCCCATACGATCCTTTCAATTGGTATCAATTGGTATTAGATCCTCGGCTCTTTATTTGGGGTTTACCGCCTAAGAGAATATGGGTAGCCGCGAAGGGGATGGTGATGGTGAGCCGACCACGGTGACCATGGAAGATCTCAAAAACTTGGAAACAAGATTGAGCTCTTCCTTGGTCAACAAAGTCAAGAACATGCTAGAGCAACTTCTTAAAGACAAAGAAGGCTCATCACCCCCATCTCCTCAAGAGGATCAACCATCCATTTTACCTAAGGGGAATACGTCAGTATCCCTCAAAGGTGCGATGGTAGGGGGTAAACCAGACAACGCTAATTCCTCCACACACAATAATGGTGGGAAGGGTGAGCACCGTGACTACTCTCCCGACCCCCCAATCCCTCACCCTCATGTATACAATAGAGGTGACCCACCTAAGCTTGAAGAATCTGCTACTTTTGCTCAATGGCAATCACTAATGAGAACTCATATGCGCAGCTCTTGCATTGAACTATGGAACATCATCGAGCATGGACTCTTTATTGGGGATCCAAACAACTTGACAAGAAGAGAGATTGTTAATAGTCAACTCAATGCCATTGCTCTGCATATGATTCAACAAGGTTTGGGGACAAAGGATTATCCACACATTGAGCACTTTAGCATTGCCAAGGAAGCTTGGGATGCTCTCACTATCTTGTTTATTGGAAATGAGAGTATGAGAAGGAACCGATATGATGCTCTAAGCAATGAAGCCGAAGGCTTCTACATGAAAGAAGGTGAAGATCACGAATACATGTACCGAAGGCTCAAGACCACCGCCACTGCTTTTAGGAATGTGGGTGCCTCACATGTGGATGATGCATGGATAAAAAGGAAATATGTGAGTGCACTCATGCCTTTTGAGCCCACCGACTTGAAGAGCCTACAAGGAAGACACAACTACCATCTCATGACCTCAAATGAAGTTATGCAAGAGATGGCTGCTTTCAAGGTTGCCGCCAAGAATGCCAAAGATGCCCGTGCTCGTGCCCTTGGTATGAGCAATGTTGTCAATGTTGCTTTGAAGGCCAAAGTGGTGGACCATGGGGATGAAGATGATAGTGATGAAGGGCTTTCCATGGACCATCCCAATGAAGTCAAGATTGCTCATGATCAATATATGGCTTTCTATGCAAAGAACTTTTGGAAGAACCCCGCCAAGGCCAAGATGGAAATGGAACGGAGAAGCAATCCAAATGGGAAAAGAGAGAATACCACAAGGTCGAGAACTTGCTTCAATTGTGGTGACCGCTACCACTTTGTGGCTAGTTTCCCCTATGAGAAGAGAGAAGATAATGGTGGTAAGCTTGTGTTGAAGAAGACTCTCAAGGGACCGTACAAGAAACCTTTCATCAAAAAAGAATCCCATCAATAAGAAGCCGGGTGAAATTGTCTTGATCACTCATGAAGAGTACTCCTCCGACAATGAAGATGATGAAGAGGAAACTTCTCATGGTGTGGCTGCTCTTGCCACCACCTCTACTCCGACATTCTCACTCTTCGATTCTCCAAATGAGAACTCTTCCATCAAGAACGCCACTTGCCTTATGGCAAGAGGAATGGAGGTATCCTCATCATCCCGCTCTACTCACTTAGATAATGATGAAATTGATGATGAGATGTCTCTTGATGTTAAAAAGGAATTAATTGCCTTCGATGAGTTTATGACTAACCTAGAAGGTGATGCTAAGCTACACTTTGGGAACATCTTAGATCAACTATCACATACTCAAGAGCTTCTAGATGTAAGATGTAAACTTGGGCATGAACATATGATTGAGCTAGAGGCTTTAAACAATGCTCTAGAAGAAGAACAAGAAACTAGGTTGTCACTTGAATTAAAACTTGAAGGGCTTGATGAGGCAAATGACATTATTGTTAACAAACTCATCAAAGAGTGTGATCATGCTATTGCTAAGGACAAAGTTGAGTTTGGTGTGGTTCATGAAAAACTTGCCGAGGACTTTAGTTTGCTCAACAAGGCTCACAAGGCCTTGGAGAGTGAACTCTTGTCACTCACAAAGTCCCATGAAACACTTCAAACTCAATTGGCCAATATTCCTTCACCTAGTAACTTCATTCCATCTAGTATCACAACTATTCTTGAAGAGAATGCTAGGTTGAAGGGGGAGCTTGCTAAGGCCACATTTCCACAAGGCAACAAGTCCATTGATGATCTTTTGAGCAAGCAAAGGCGTAGCGGTGATAAAGGGGGCATTGGTTTTGTATCCAAAACCAAGAAGAAGAACAACAAGAAGAAGAAGGACAAGCCCGCACAAGAGACCAACAAGACCATTGTGGAGAGTAAGACCACAAATGGTAAAACTATGTCTCATGATGATTTTGCGGGAAGTGCTAACCCTCACTATGTTCTAATGCGCGATTATTATGGTGATGTGTATGCACAATATGTTGGCCGTTATGATGGTTAAATTTCTTGGTCTATTTGGGTTCCCAAGACCCTTGTTGCTAACAAAAGAGGACCCATTGAAAAATGGGTACCTAAAAACTAGCTTGATCTTTTGTAGACTTATACTTCCGGAGGGTCAAAATGGGTGATCGATAGTGGTTGCACAAGTCATATGACCGGAAGCTCGTCTATTGTCAAGGACTTGGTGCCAAATGATGATCAAATCACCGTCACATATGCCGACAAGTCAAAGTCTAAGGTAATGGGTTTCGGCAAGGTAGTGGTGGCTTACGACATTACACTCGTGAACGTCATTATAAGGTTCCCAACCTTTAATAAGGTAGAGATCCCTGTGTTTACAATGCTAGTCCCTGGATCAATAGCTAGCATCCAGAGTTAAGATGTAATATCAATAAACAAAGGTCATAATACAACTTTATAACCAGGAATAAAATAAGTTATTACATCTTACATAGCTCATTTGGCTATTACATTATATTGCAGCAGAATATCTATAAGCATGGGGTCCTTCATCTTCAAAGTGCCACAAGCAGACATGTTGGTTGTAGACTTGTAATCCTAATCATTAAACTTCACTAATATCAAACAAACCTGCAACATAACAAGTTATAGCCACAAGGGTCAATACATTTGAATTGTATTGGCAAGTGATACTATGGTAGTATAGTGGAGTCTATCAACTATATGCATTTGGCTAAGTGGAGCTTAGGTTTGCTTTGCTCAAAATATATTTTCCTTATCATTTGAAAACACTAAGTTTTTGCTTTTACAAAAATCTCCCAAGGCATCTACCAATCAAAGATTGAAGATCCTTTAACTCTTGTTCAATCCACAAGTTTTTAACTTAGAAATTTGGATGATGAGATTCTTGATAGCTTCCATGTCTTGATGCTCAAATTGTCCTTTGCCAGGGACATGGCTAAGTACTTAGATTTTACACTCTGCAGAGGTGGTGCACTTTCCCCACAAGACTTGGTTTCACCAAGACAAGATCTTTCAGAAGCCTTTCCTTAGACCAAATGGACGCGTTCCAACCTATCATTCCACTACCACCAACTGTCCAAATGGCTAAGTTCTAGCAACCTATGTGATCCAAGCAAAGCCCATAATGCCAAGTGGTTGCACTTGAAGCTTCTCAATATTTGACATCTCAAATCTCTTTGTTCCTGGGTGGCAATCCACAAGTGTGATACACAAGGTAAACCATAGCCATGGGCCTTGTGTAACCACTCAACCAAAAACCACCAAGCAATTACCATTCCACCCAGGTGATTCATTAACTTAGTTGTTTTATTAAACAAAAACACAAGTCCTCGGACTTAGAAATCTTTCCATAGTGTGAATATATATATTCCACCCTTGTTTTCTACTAGCTAAGCTAAGCATGATAGTAGTAGGGATATTAACTTAGGATATTTCAACTTAAAGTTTCATCTACTAGGATTTCCCATAGCATAGTTTACACTTAGCAAAATTCCATGCAAGTCCTATACTTAGAAATATCACTAATGCATAGTGAAAATAATGGGACAAAAGTATGAAGCATCACTTGCCTTTTGGTAGAGGGTATAAGTTCACTACTTGATCTTTGTAATGTTCACACACTTCAAGTCACTACAATTCAATCAAGCAAACAATATTTCAATCTACCATTCAAGCAATTCATCACATAAAATCATATAATCAAGCTAATGCATGCAAGCATGCCAAGGATTGTCTTATTTGGAAAAGTGGTTCCTAATGGGACATAAACATTTGAAAACACCTAATGGTCATTTTATAAAGTGGCAAAGTCATTTGCAAGGGATTTCATTTCCTAAACCATTTTCAAAACAAAGTATCATTTTATGTGGTGTAGAAATATTTTTACTAAGGCATTAATCTATAGGGTTCACCAAATATGTTTTCAAACCATAAAACTTGGTGTTTTGGGGTCAGAGAGTTTAAAACAAAACCTTTCCCAAAAGTTTTCTTCCAAAACCATTTTTAATAAATAAACTATATTTTTATTTGACTAGAATTGGTTTTAAATCAAAGAATCATTCTTTTTCTTCACCAAATATATTTTTGAAACCACAAAGTGATTCCTAGGGTCAGTAGGTTCAAAACATACCATTTTCCAAATATTTTATCCCCAAAATCATTTTGGAATAATTTTTATAACCTAAACAAGCATACAAAAGTTTCTGCAAAAACAAACAATTTAACAGAAACTTTTTACTAAACAAATAACATGGTTGGCTAGGGTTTGTTCCACTGATTCCATTGATATAAAGTTTGCAAAATTTGGACGTGTAGAACTAAAGTTATGGATTTTTCAAAATCACATTCTAATCAGATTCAAAAATTCTGTTTAAATCAAACTTCGTCCATGTGGCTGTTTCTGATTCGTCCATACCGTTTCGTTTGGATCGGCTACGGGGTGCGTTGGATCTAAGTGAGACTGAACGGTGCAGATTAGCTCGTACCCCTTCGTTAAGTGGATCTATCGTGTGCATAGGATCGTGATCTAACGGCTCACAGCATATCAGCCAAGAACTGGCGGCGCTGCGGTGGCTACTGGCGGCGGAGCGGCCAGATGGTGGTGGTGCTGGCGATGCAGGAAGCGAGAGTGGCTGGGGAGATGCTCACAGTGTTCGCGGCGTCGTGGGGAAGCTCAAGGCGGTTGTCGTTGCTGAAGGGGCGCACAGAGTCGGCCGGAATTCCTCGCCGTAGTTCTCGGCGTCGTCGGACACGCACGGGTTCCGTTGGTGGCGAGGTTACTGAGCGCGAGAGAGCAAGAAAACAACCCCGTTAGATTCACAGAAGAGTGGGAAGTATCGGAGCATCAAAGAGAGAGGGCGGCGCGGTTGGATATTACCAGTAGAGTTCGCCGGAGTTGGAGCAGAGAGCGGCAGTGCTCAGTCGAGGTAGTTGCCGATGATGGGGGGCACGCGCGAGCGAGCTGAGGCTACTGGGAGATGCGCAGAGGTCTGGATAACTCGCTTGTGTGGTCAAGAGGGCGAGGCGCGGTGGAGAATGGCCGGAATCGACGGAAGTGCTCGTCGGAGACTGTGGTGGTTCGGAGAAGATTCCGAGCAGCCTGGTGGCCGAGAGAGCCGGGCGAGAGAGGGGAAAGAGAAAGGGGACACGGGCGATTAAGTGAGCGAGGTTACCGTGCGGAATCAATGCTGCAATTATGTGAATTTACTCGAGGATTTGATTGACAGTGAACGGTAGCGAGGAGGAAGAACGAGTCCGCGGTTGAAGACGCTAACGAGGCAGGTGGGACCGCTTGGCAGCGTGAGAGAAAGAGATGGAACGGGGGTCCACCGGTCAGTCGCTGAGTGGGTGAGTTGCGGAGTGCGAAACGTTTTTCTGCGGGGTGAGAGGGAGTGGGCTAACTGGGCCTAGTGGGCTTGCTGGGTTGGGTTGGCTCTTTCATTTTTTTTGTTCTGAATGTCTTTTTCTTTTTCTAATTGATTTTCTGTTTTGATTTTCAAACAACAATTCAAACACTCAAATTCAATCAATTTCCACCAAACTTTGCCTTGAGTTTTGGTTCTGTTTAACAACACAAAACTAAAGTCCAAAATAAAATAATAATTTTATTCTTTTTAGGATCTATTTAATAATTAAATAAAATAGACCTTAATTATTAATTCAAATAGGTTTTGATTTATTTAATAAAATCTCCATTTGAAATCTAAATATTATCAAAACCAAATCAGTAGGTTTTATTTGAAAATACAAAATACTTGGAAAACTTGTTTAAAATATTTTAACAAGTTTTGATGTTTAATTAAAATGGGAAAAACCTTTACTTTAATAAAATTGGTTTATTAATAAACTCTTATTATTTTATTTAAATAAACCTTTAATATTTTTGTCAAATAGAAATATTTTATTTCAAAGGCTTGGCCAAGTTTTAATTTGGCTCTATAAAATAATACTTATTTATAAATCTACCTTTTCTTTTGGAAAACCAAATCTTTTATTGAAAGATCCAAAAATAGTAATTTTAAATATTTTTAAGTTTATTATTTATTTATCTTTTTAAATTCCTTTAGGATTTTATTTGATCCAAATAGGTTTGAAGTTTCCAATTGGAATCAAAAAGTTTCTTCTAACCCTGAAAATCAACAAAGTTTTATTTTATTCATCATTACAAGATTTGGAAAATCTTGGGATGTGACAGGCTACCACCCGTAAAATAAATCTCGTCCGGAGATTTGGGGAGGCTAGGGGTTACAAGTTGGCTCAAAATCATCTAGGGTACTACCACCCTTAAAATATTTCCAACTAGATTACATCTTGTCTTACTTGGGATCTTGGTGTAACTTTCCTGGACAGAAGTTTGCATAGTGGCCTAGTTCCTTGCATTTGAAACATGTGATAAGGTTGAGGTCTTGAGTGGGCTTCTCTGGACAATATGATGCATAATGTCCTAACTCTTTGCAGTGTTTGCACAAGACTTGGCTAATATCCTTCCTCATCTTGGGTTTCACTAGCTTTTGTTTGTCTTCTTGGCTCTTCTTCTTTTCTAGGCATTCATTGGCATAGTGTCCCATCTCTTTGCAAGTGTAACATTGCACTTGGATTTTGTCCTTCTTCTTCTTTTTGGGTCTCTCCAAAGCTAGGAGTTCTTCTAGTTCATGCTCTTCACACCTCACCTCAAAGTTGGGAAATCTTTCTCTCTTCTTGAGGCAGTTACTAGAGATATGACTTTCTTCTTCACAATTAGGGATTTGATCTTCATGCTCCTTGGATGTATGATCTTTGTCTCCACAAATATTGCAAGCTTTGGTTCCTTCTAAAATAACATCTTTGTCATCCTTGTTGTCATTAGCTCTTTGGGAAAAGTTTTCTCCCATGTTGATTATTTGAGTAACCAATCCTTGCAACAATTGGGATTGAAGTTTCAAAATCCTTTGTATGAATGGGTCTAGTCCATTGTTGTTGGCTAAAAGCTGAGTTGTCATTTGGCTCAACTGGTTTTGGGTTGCTATAAGTTCTCTCATGTTGTCCTCTTGGTTGTTGTTGGTGTCACCATCCTTGATGTTGGAGTCTCTTGGAGAAGTCATCTGTTTGGGTTGAATTGGGATTAGAATAGGCAAAATATCTCTAAGGAAATAATTCTAACCACACACTTCACATTTCACACAAACAATGTGCAAGCAATCACAAACAAACATTCCACTCAAACAACAAGTTTCAAGCATATCTTTAGACAACCAAAAATATTTTTGTTACACCACATAAGTTGGTGGGTTTGACTTAAACTAAATATGGTGGTCCATCTATATGGTTCACTTGAAATCTTTCTATCTTTCTTGGTTGATTCTTCTTGCATGAGATCATGGTTTCCTTGGGAAAACTCTTGGTCACAAAACTTCAAAGGTGATCATGGTTCCTTCTAAATTGTATTTCCTTAGTCTCCAAATCTTGAGCAAGATTCCTTATCTCACTTGTCCTTAGTGATATCCAAGGTTGAGGTCCTTGGTGAAAATGCTGAAGATGTTGAAGTCATTAGAGTTGAAGAAGTTGAAGTCATTAGAGTTGAAGAAGTTGAAGTCATTAGAGTTGAAGAAGTTGAAGTCATTAGATTTGAAGAAGTCCTTAGCTCATGGTGAAGTCTTTGGCCATAGGGTAGGTTTTTCCATCAAGTTGAAATAGAAGAGATGTAGAGTTGAAACCAAAATGGTTGAGGAAAGGGTTTACAAGATTGTTTGTAATTAAGTTTTGGAACAAAAATAACTCCTATTTTTCTTAGGTTTTTGTCCAATCCTAGGGTTACAAATCCTACAGGCAACACAATGCTCTGATACCATCTATAAGGTTCCCAACCTTTAATAAGGTAGAGATACCTGTGTTTACAATGCTAGTCCCTGGATCAATAGCTAGTATCCAGAGTTAAGATGTAATATCAAGAAACAAAGGTCATCATACAACTTTATAACCAGGAATAAAATAAGTTATTACATCTTACATAGCTCATTTGGCTATTACATTATATTGCAGCAGAATATCTATAAGCATGGGGTCCTTCATCTTCAAAGTGCCACAGGCAGACATGTTGGTTGTAGACTTGTAATCCTAATCATTAAACTTCACTAATATCAAACAAACCTGCAACATAACAAGTTATAGCCACAAGGGTCAATACATTTGAATTGTATTGGCAAGTGATACTATGGTAGTATAGTGGAGTCTATCAACTATATGCATTTGGCTAAGTGGAGCTTAGGTTTGCTTTGCTCAAAATATATTTTCCTTATCATTTGAAAACACTAAGTTTTTGCTTTTACAAAAATCTCCCAAGGCATCTACCAATCAAAGATTGAAGATCCTTTAACTCTTGTTCAATCCACAAGTTTTTAACTTAGAAATTTGGATGATGAGATTCTTGATAGCTTCCATGTCTTGATGCTCAAATTGTCCTTTGCCAGGGACATGGCTAAGTACTTAGATTTTACACTCTGCAGAGGTGGTGCACTTTCCCCACAAGACTTGGTTTCACCAAGACAAGATCTTTCAGAAGCCTTTCCTTAGACCAAATGGACGCGTTCCAACCTATCATTCCACTACCACCAACTGTCCAAATGGCTAAGTTCTAGCAACCTATGTGATCCAAGCAGAGCCCATAATGCCAAGTGGTTGCACTTGAAGCTTCTCAATATTTGACATCTCAAATCTCTTTGTTCCTGGGTGGCAATCCACAAGTGTGATATACAAGGTAAACCATATCCATGGGCCTTGTGTAACCACTCAACCAAAAACCACCAAGCAATTACCATTCCACCCAGGTGATTCATTAACTTAGTTGTTTTATTAAACAAAAACACAAGTCCTCAGACTTAGAAATCTTTCCATAATGTGAATATATATATATTCCACCCTTGTTTTCTACTAGCTAAGATAAGCATGATAGTAGTAGGGATCTTAACTAAGGATATTTCAAATTAAAGTTTCATCTACTAGGATTTCCCATAGCATAGTTTACACTTAGCAAAATTCCATGCAAGTCCTATACTTAGAAATATCACTAATGCATAGTGAAAATAATGGGACAAAAGTATGAAGCATCACTTGCCTTTTGGTAGAGGGTATAAGTTCACTCCTTGATCTTTGCAATGTTCACACACTTCAAGTCACTACAATTCAATCAAGCAAACAATATTTCAATCTACCATTCAAGCAATTCATCACATAAAATCATATAATCAAGATAATGCATGCAAGCATGCCAAGGATTGTTTTATTTGTAAAAGTGGTTCCTAATGGGACATAAACATTTGAAAACACCTAATGGTCATTTTATAAAGTGGCAAAGTCATTTGCAAGGGATTTCATTTCCTAAACCATTTTCAAAACAAAGTATCATTTTATGTGGTGTAGAAATATTTTTACTAAGGCATTAATCTATAGGGTTCACCAAATATGTTTTCAAACCATAAAACTTGGTGTTTTGGGGTCAGATAGTTTAAAACAAAACCTTTCCCAAAAGTTTTCTTCCAAAACCATTTTTAATAAATAAATTATATTTTTATTTGACTAGAATTGGTTTTAAATCAAAGAATCATTCTTTTTCTTCACCAAATATATTTTTGAAACCACAAAGTGATTCCTAGGGTCAGTAGGTTCAAAACATACCATTTGCCAAAGATTTTATCCCCAAAATCATTTTGGAATAATTTTTATAACCTAAACAAGCATACAAAAGTTTATGCAAAAACAAACAATTTAACAAAAACTTTTTACTAAACAAATGGCATGGTTGGCTAGGGCTTGTTCCACTGATTCCATTGATATAAAGTTTGCAAAATTTGGACGTGTAAAACTAAAGTTATGGATTTTTCAAAATCACATTCTAATCAGATTCAAAAATTCTGTTTAAATCAAACTTCGTCCACGTGTCTGTTTCTGATTCGTCCATACTATTTCGCTTGGATCGGCTACGGGGTGTGTTGGATCTAAGTGAGACTGAACGGTGCAGATTAGCTCGTACCCCTTCGTTAAGTGGATCTATCGTGTGCATAGGATCGTGATCTAACGGCTCACAGCGTATCAGCCAAGAACTGGCGGCGCTGCGGTGGCTACTGGCGGCGGAGCGGCCAGATGGTGGTGGTGCTGGCGATGCAGGAAGCGAGAGTGGCTGGGGAGATGCTCACAGTGTTCGCGGCGTCGTGGGGAAGCTCAAGGCGGTTGTCGTTGCTGAAGGGGCGCACAGAGTCGGCCGGAATTCGTCGCCGTAGTTCTCGGCGTCGTCGGACACGCACGGGTTCCGTTGGTGGCGAGGTTACTAAGCGCGAGAGAGCAAGAAAACAACCCCGTTAGATTCACAGAAGAGTGGGAAGTATCGGAGCATCAAAGAGAGAGGGCGGCGCGGTTGGATATTACCAGTAGAGTTCGCCGGAGTTGGAGCAGAGAGCGGCGGTGCTCAGTCGAGGTAGTTGCCGATGATGGGGGGCACGCGCGAGCGAGCTGAGGCTACTGGGAGATGCGCAGAGGTCTGGATAACTCGCTTGTGTGGTCAAGAGGGCGAGGCGCGGTGGAGAATGGCCGGAATCGACGGAAGTGCTCGTCGGAGACTGTGGTAGTTCGGAGAAGATTCCGAGCAGCCTGGTGGCCGAGAGAGCCGGGCGAGAGAGGGGAAAGAGAAAGGGGACGCGGGCGATTAAGTGAGCAAGGTTACCGTGCGGAATCAACACTGAAATTATGTGAATTTACTCGAGGATTTGATTGACAGTGAACGGTAGCGAGGAGGAAGAACGAGTCCGCGGTTGAAGACGCTAACGAGGCAGGTGGGGCTGCTTGGCAGCGTGAGAGAAAGAGAGGGAACGGGGGTCCAGCGGTCAGTCGCTGAGTGGGTGAGTTGCGGAGTGCGAAACGTTTTTCTGCGGGGTGAGAGGGATTGGGCAAACTAGGCCTAGTGGGCTTGGTGGATTGGGTTGGCTCTTTCATTTTTTTTGTTCTGAATGTCTTTTTCTTTTTCTAATTGATTTTCTGTTTTGATTTTCAAACAACAATTCAAACACTCAAATTCAATCAAACTTCCACCAAACTTTGCCTTGATTTTTGGTTCTGTTTAACAACACAAAACTAAAGTCCAAAATAAAATAATAATTTTATTCTTTTTAGGATCTATTTAATAATTAAATAAAATAGACCTTAATTATTAATTCAAATAGGTTTTGATTTATTTAATAAAATCTCCATTTGAAATCTAAATATTATCAAAACCAAATCAGTAGGTTTTATTTGAAAATATAAAATACTTGGAAAACTTGTTTAAAATATTTTAACAAGTTTTGATATATAATTAAAATGGGAAAAACCTTTACTTTAATAAAATTGGTTTATTAATAAACTCTTATTATTTTATTTAAATAAACCTTTACTATTTTTGTCAAATAGAAATATTTTATTTCAAAGGCTTGGCCAAGTTTTAATTTGGCTCTATAAAATAATCCTTATTTATAAATCTACCTATTCTTTTGGAAAACCAAATCTTTTATTGAAAGATCCAAAAATAGTAATTTTAAATATTTTTAAGTTTATTGTTTATTTATCTTTTTAAATTCCTTTAGGATTTTATTTGATCCAAATAGGTTTGAAGTTTCCAATTGGAATCAAAAAGTTTCTTCTTACCCTGAAAATCAACAAAGTTTTATTTTATTCATCATTACAAGATTTGGAAAATCTTGGGATGTGACAGTCATGCTTGTTGAAACCCTTGGATACAATTTACTTTCAGTCCATGCTCTTGGAAAGATGGGCTTTGTTGTCTTTATTGATGATGATATTGTGGTCCTCATGTGGAGCAAGTCTCTCAAGGTCGCTTTCGTTGGGTACGTCGAAAATGACTTGTATGTGGTGGAATTTTCGAGGCAAGCCACTTCAGGTCCGATGTGCTTATACGGAAAGGCCGATGTGGGTTGGCTATGGCACCGCCGACTAGCCCATGTCAATATGAGAACTTCTCAAAGTCTCCATAAAGAGGGCCATATAGTTGGACTAAAAGAAAATGTTTCCTTTGCCAAAGATCGTGTTTGCAGGGCATGTGTTCTAGGGAAGATGCATGGCGCTCCTCACAAGCCCACGAACCAAATCAAGTCTAACAAGATCTTGGAACTCCTCCATGTGGACCTATTTGGTCCTCCATCTCATGCAACTCTTGGAGGGAAGAAATATTGTTTGGTGATTGTTGACGACTTTTCAAGATATTCTTGGGTTTATTTCTTCAAGTTGAAGAGTGAAACTCAAAGGACTTTTATCGACTTCATCAACTTGGTTCAAAGGAAACACAATGTTCCCGTGTTGATTATAGGAAGTGACAATGGCACCGAGTTCAAGAACTACACCTTGAATGATTTTCTTAGTGATGAGGGGATTAAACACCAATATTACGCTGCATACACCCCTCAACAAAATGGTGTGGCCGAAAGGAAGAACCGGACTCTCATTGAGATGGCTAGGACCATGTTGGCGGAGTTTAAATCTCCATACAACTTTTGGGCCGAAGCCATCTCCACCGCTTACCATGCTTCAAACCGACTCTACCTCCGCAAGAAAATCAACAAGACTCCATATGAGATACTTACCGGTAACAAGCCCAACATATCTTATTTCCGGGTGTTCGGTTGTAAGTGTTTCTATCTCATCAAAGGTGTTCGTTTGTCTAAATTCGAGTCTAAAGCATTAGAGGGTATTTTTGTTGGCTATGGTCTTGAATCTCACACTTATAGAATCTATGACAAGCTCTCCGGAGCCGTCATAGAATCTTGTAGTGTGACCTTCGAAGAATATGATGGTCCCCAAGGGGGCGTGTTGATGCTTGTGATGCAGATGATGAAATGCCTCAGGATGCCATAGGAAGAATGGGTGTGGGTTATATCCGCCCCGTTGAGGAACCCCTTATGGCGGATCGAGAATAACTATGCTCCACTCGAGTGGAGCCCTCATCTTCACAATCTCAACATGCTCCATCTACCGAAGAGGACATTGACTCAAGCCAAAGACAAGATGTGGACCCTCAACATAGTGATCAATGTGTGAACTCTAATCAAAGGGAGCTTGGTCCATTCGATGGGTTGTCAAGTGGTGCCAAGTCAATTTGTCAAGGAAGATCCATCCAAACTGTTTTGCGACAAGCTCAAATTCATGCTAGAAGAGCACTTGATTAAGACCAAGGTCAATCCTTGCCTCCCAATGTAGAGGATGACTCCAATGATGATCAAGGTCAAGTTGATGGTCAAGACGAGGATCAAAATGATGAAGAGGGTCCTCCAAGAAACAATGAGGAGATCCACGCTCGTCGCGAAGCTAGAAAGGAAAGAATGTTGGAAATAAGAGACCACACCCTCCAAAATGTTGTTGGAGATCTAAGGAAAGGAATTTCCACAAGAGCACAATTAAAGAGTTTCAGTGAACACCAAGCACACATCTCCATGATTGAACCAAAGAAAGTATGGGAAGCTCTTGAAGATTCGGATTGGTTAGAAGCTATGCACAAAGATCTCAACAACTTTGAGAGAAACAAAGTGTGGAAGTTAGTTGAGGAGTCAAAGGATTGCCGCAATGTTTTTGGAACAAAGTGGATATTCAAGAACAAGCAAGATGAGCATGGAATTATAGTAAGGAACAAGGCTAGATTGGTTGCACAAGTGTATTCTCAAATTGAAGGCATTGATTATGGAGAGACTTATGCACCCGTGGCTCGCCTTGAGTCCATCCGTATCCTTCTTGCTTATGCGGCACATCATAACTTTAAGTTGCAACAAATGGATGTAGAAATTGCATTCCTTCATGGTCCTTTAAATGAATTGGTATATGTTAAGCAACCCCCGGGATTTGAGGACCCCAACTTCCTAAACCATGTCTACAAACTTGATAAGGCGCTCTATGGGCTCAAGCAAGCCCCACGCACGTGGTATGAGCACCTTAGAGAGTTATTGTTTGACCGTGGCTTTGAGGTTGGGAAAATCGATCCCACTCTTTTTACTAAGAGGGTCAATGGGGAGCTTTTTGTATGCCAAATATATGTTGATGATATTATCTTTGGCTCATCTAACAAAGCTTTTAATGATGAATTCTCAAAGCTTATGACTAGTAGGTTCCGGATGTCTTTGATGGGAGAGTTGAAAGTATTTCTTGGCTTTGAGATCAAGCAAGTTAGAGGAGGAACATTCTTCAATCAAGCCAAGTATACTCAAGATATGCTCAAGAGATTCAAAATGCAAGATTTGAATGGAGCTCCAACTCCCATGGCTACAAAGACTCATCTAGAACAAAATCCAAATGGTAAAGATGTGGATCAAAAGGTATACCGGTCTATGATTGGTTCGTTGCTTTACCTTTGTGCATCTAGACCCGATATTGTGTTGAGTGTAGGTGTGTGTGTGCAAGATATCAAGCGGCTCCTAAGGAAATCCATTTAATGGCGGTCAAGAGAATCTTTCGATATTTAGTTCATACCCCATTTTATGGTCTTTGGTATCCTCAAGGCTCAACATTTTCTCTTTGTGGATACACGGATTCGGATTGGGCGGGGGACAAGGATGATAGAAAATCAACACCCGGGGCTTGCCAATTCCTTGGTAGGTCCTTGGTATGTTGGTCTTCTAAGAAGCAAAATTGTATATCTCTATCCACCGCCGAAGCCGAGTATGTTGCTGCCGCTAGTGCTTGCACTCAATTGCTGTGGATGAGGCAAACTTTAAAGGAATACGGTGTCCATTGTGACAAAGTGCCTCTTCTATGTGACAATGAAAGTGCCATCAAAATTGCATACAACCCGGTGGATCACACAAGGACAAAGCATATTGAGATTCGTCATCACTTCATTAGAGATCATGTTGCTCGAGGTGATATTGATCTATCCTATGTCTCAACCAAAGATCAACTTGCCGATATATTCACGAAGGCACTTGATGAAGCAAGGTTTTGCTACTTGAGGAATGAACTAAATATCGTAGATTCAAGGAGCATGACTTGATGCTCTTGCACTCTAACCTAATACTCGACCAATCTTTGGTTTAGGTGTAGGCATGGACATAGGGGGAGTGCGGTCCTAATTGATTGGACCATCCCTCCTCCAATTATGCGCAAAGTAAACAAAATCATTCCTCTTAATATCATTTTGTGATATGTGAGCTTAAATGATGAGTTTCGTTAATGGACCCAAGATATATCTTCGTGGTGCCAAGCCGAGTATACTCAAATATGGTGGCATAGGCCACCCCCCCTTCTCAATCAATGGGTTGATGTGCTTACTCGTGTTTGTCACCTATTTGAATTGGTTTTCACTCATGATTTTCATCTATTTGAATTGTCTTCATCGTTCTTAGTCTCACGCACTCTAGTTTGGTATTTATTTGTTTCTTCATTTTTTTGAGTGCATGTGCTTATCAGCTCACTTGTCTTAACCCAAGCCTCCTTACTCCCTCACGAAAACCCTCTCTCTATCCGCACAAGAATCATCCCTGATCCCTGGCTTTGGAATCAGATGGGACCGGTACTACCGGATGTGCGAGCGGTACTATCGGACCTAGTAAGTTCCCAGGTCGTCTCCTGGAAGAACTGCTCCAGGAACGGTACTACCGCCCACATGTCCGGTCCTACCGGTCACCGGTACTACCGGTTGTGGAACCGGTACTACCGCTTACAAGCGGTAGCACCGCTCCAACAACCGGTACTACCGGTTGACGGTTTCCAGGTATATATTGGACGCGTGGGGAGAGGCACCCCTTAGTGCCTCATTATTCCCCACGCCCCCCACCCAAACCTGCGCCGCCACCGAAGATCTTGAAGCCACCGGAGCCCTGCCGCGCCCTCCTCTCTCCGGATTCTCCTTGGATTCGGCCTCTTGGCGGGCTCCCACTCCTTTACACCGCCATGGATCCCAGTACAACCGCCCTTTCTCTCC
Organism: Avena atlantica; assembly: GCA_910589765.1. NCBI lineage: Eukaryota > Viridiplantae > Streptophyta > Magnoliopsida > Poales > Poaceae > Avena > Avena atlantica. The sequence continues at coordinate 356,564,951 of OU342734.1, read as the reverse complement.
CCAATTGATTTCCCCATTAGATCTAGTTTTTGGCTTAGATTTGTGGAGAAATTGACTATTTGCAAGGTTGTACTGCCATATGCTTCCTTGCTACCGAGTAGAATCATCTATTTTGCAGTTTTATGCCGTCAATTTGGTCCGTGTCCATCAGATCTGACGATTGAGTGCCGCTCAACCGGTAGTACCGGAACTTTTTCCGGTACTACCGCTTGCAAGCGGTACTACCGGTCGTCAGGTCCGGTAGTACCGGTCCAATCTGACCACATTTTTCTGCTTAAATTGTAGATTCTCTCATTTGCTCCTTTTTGATTCTTGTTCCCTTACCCCCTTGCTATCCTCCCTCGTGCTTTCACAGATGCAGGTGGTTCTCGGGGTGCACGCAAGCGCTCCAAGTCTAGCCGTGAGATTGTTGAGGAAGAGACGGAGTCTGAGGAAGAGGTTATGCCACAGCCAAGACACCTTTCCAAGTTGCCTGCCACTCGAGGTGGTCGTGGGGGTCGTGAAGGGGTTACCAATCGCTCAGCTGGGCGTGGCAGCGCCCTTCCCTCTCGCCCCCCTTCCACTAGGCGTACCAAAAGTCTCAGCTCTGGGCCATCTGGGCCAAAGAAACTGTCAGACATCTTTGAGTCAGAGTTTAGGGCTCTCCGGATTGAAAATGCAAACTCCCGCAACCAGAGCGAGGCAAGGGAAGACAATCTCTTCTATGATGATTTCCAAGAGCATGTTTATCATGAGGTTCCTTTGACCAACATCCAAATGGTGGTGCCTCAGCAGTGGATTGACATGGGACACATTGACAGGAATCTTGACTACTTTGCTGAAGCTAAGGAAATCTGCTCTCACCTTGGCTTGTTCCCCATTATGGAGTTTCAGTATGTCTATGATCCCCTCCTTATCTGCCAGTTTTATGCCACTGCACATTTCCACACTGGCCGCACTCGGAAGGTTACCTGGATGACTCAAGGTGCTGTCAAGGAAGCTACACTAGCGGAGTTTGCTGCAATCTTGGGGTATGAAGATCGCGGCCGGGACGTTCCTTGTGGTTTTCGCTGTCACATGCGGGATCATCCCTCCAAAAAGGATGTCCTTACACCTTTGTATATTCGGGGTCGTGGGGTGGCTGGCAAGATCAAGGATCTACTCCCCACATATGACATTCTCCATCACATTTTCCGTGAGACTGTTGCTCCTCGTGCGGGCAACAAGGATGAGATACATGGGTTCTCTGTTGACTTGCTGTTCAACACCTTCCTCAATCGAGAATCAGGCAATCCTCTTGATGTGATAGACTTCATATGGAATGAAATGGTTGCTGCTGCACACACTCAGAGGGTTCCACCATTTGCTCCCTATATTATGGCACTCATTGTGTCAAAGTGCCCCATCATTGCTAGGACTCTCTCCACTTGCTCTCTCATTGTGCACAGGCCAAAGGCACTCAAGATCAAGACACATGCTAAACCTCGCGTTGCGGCAGGTGAGGAGGATGAGGATGACTCTGAGGATGCTGACAGTGGTAATGACACTGATTATGTTGTCTCTCGTCGCAAGAATGCTAAGCCCTCTTGGGCCAAAAGGATGGAGGTCAAGCTCAAGAAGATCTTTTGGTTCTAGGTTGACAACCAGAAGTGCATGTATGAGGCGCATGTGTATGCCAAGAAAGCCAGTGCTCGGCAGAAGGAAATGATGCCTGCTCAAGGTTTGACCATCTCCGAGGGGTCCGAGAACAACATCACTCTAGAAGATCAGTGGATCTCTCAGCACAGCCGTTGGGACGATGATGTCTCTTCCTCGCACCGCACCCCACTCCCTTACGAGGATGAGGAGGACCTTGAGGATGAGGAGGATGAGGAGGATGATTGACCGTTGGGACGGTAGTTTTGCACTTGTCCCTTTTTGGCGTCTTGATGCCAAAGGGGGAGAAGTTGCACTTTAGGCACGGGTGTTGCATGGGAAGTCACAAGCTCGTTCTTCTCTTTGATCCTTTTATTGCTTGTGAACTTCGATTTCCCTCTATTTATGTGTGAGACTATGTGTTTATGTCGTGTGAGACTATGTGGTTGGATCCATCTTATGAGACTATGTGGTTTATTTCATTGGATCCATCTTGTGATGTTATGCGGTATCTATTGTCTATATATTCCTCATCACATGTTTCGTGCAAAGGTATGTTTTCAAATGCTAGTATCCATATTTGTGCACCCATGTTGGGTTTGTAAAATAGAGGGGGAGGTTTGTTTCTACACATCTAGGCGGAGTCCTGTATCTATTTTACAAATAGCATATGCTTACTATTAAAATCATCTTGCAAAAGTGTATTGTCATCAAACACCAAAAAGGGGGAGATTGAAAGAGCATTTTCCTATCCCTCTGATTTTGATGTTTGATAACAACACACTTATCGGTTTAACTGTGTGCTAAGTTTATCACAGGTTTGATAAGAGGTGGCACAAATATTGGCATATCAATTCCCCTTGCAAAAAACCTCTATGCCAACCGGTAGTACCGGAACTACGACCGGTACTACCGCTTGACACCGGTACTACCGGTTCTAGTACCGGTTGGCACTGTCCAAAGCTGATAAAGGTGTGTGCTAGTCAGTACCACCCGGTACCACGGAGTGGCACTACCGGTCCAACCGGTAGTACCGCTTGATACAAGCGGTACTACTGCTTGACACGGTCGTACCGCTCGGCAATACCGGGGCATACTGACTAGCACTCACCCCTCTCCGTTTTGGTCAGTACCAAGCGGTACTTGGGACCGGTACTACCGCCCAAACCGGTAGTACCTTGTCCTACGACCGGTACTACTGCTTGGGGGTAGTACTACAAGGGCGATACCGCCCAAAACTGAAGAATGCTGATGAACTGAAGCACCCTCGGTACTTGGTCCGGTACGTGACCAGTACTACCGCTTGCAAGCGGTACTACCGCTTGAGTACCGGTACTACCGGTACATTAAATGCTCCAACAGCCATATTTCGTGGAGGGGTATAAATACCCCTCCACCTACCTTGGTACAAATTGCTCAGCTCATTAAAGTCAAAGACCACCATTGGAGTCCATTGGAGCCACTCAAATCTTCAAGATCTCCTCATCCCACCACCCAAAGTCCTTGATCTTTGGGGAATCGAAGGAGGAGGCCCTGATCTACTACTTCCCCAAAAGAGATATTCATTTCCCCCTCATTTCATTGAGGGCCCCTTTGCTCTAGTGTTTTATTGGAAACCCTAGTTCTTGTTTTGGTTCTTACAAGCTTGTCTTTGATTGCTTTGACAACTTTCTTGTATTTGGGAGCCTCCGATTAAGTTGTGGATGTGTGCCCCAAACTTGTAACGGTGCCGACTTCCACCTTGAAGGTTGCCGATATAGTGGAAGGTGAATCGATCCCGTTGGGGTGAGATTCATCGGAGAACAAGGGAGGCATCTCGTGGCGTTGGTGGTTTGAAACCACCCCCTCTCCAAACGTAGACGTACTTCCCCTCAAAAGGAAGGAACTACGGGAAACAAATCCGTATGTCTCCACGTCCACTTTTCGGTTACTTCTATCCTTTACCGCACCTTACTTACTTGTTACTACTTTGTGTTGTGGTAGCCCTTGCATAATTGTCATATAGGTAAATTCACCATAGTTGCATTATCTAGAGAATTTACCTTATTGTCAAACCTTAATTTGAAAAAGAAGAAAATTTGAAGTAGCACCTATTCACCCCCCCTCTAGGTTCCCATACGATCCTTTCACCTGCGGACATGCCAGGAGTTCCCAGGGAATTCGCCGAGCATGCAATCAACATGTTCCCAGATACCAAGCCCGTCAAACAATCCATCCGACGATTGTCCGGGCCACGGGCCAAAGCCATCGGAGTCAAAGTCAACAGAATGCTCGACGCAAATTTCATTAGGGAGATCAAGGGAAGCGAGTGGCTCGCCAACACCGTAATGGTCCCCCAAAAGGATACGGACATCCTGCGGATGTGCGTGGACTTCACATCGCTGAACAAGCACTGCCCGAAGGATCACTTCCCTCTCCCTCGGATCGATCAGATCATCGATTCGACTGCAGGATGCGAGAATCTCTCCTTCCTTGATGCCTACTCAGGCTACAATCAGATTCTACTAAAGGTTGAAGATCAGGAGAAAACGGCATTCATCATGCCATTCGGAGTGTTCTGCTACAACACAATGCCCTTCGGGCTGAAGAACGCAAGTGCCACGTACCAGCGATGCATGCAAGCGTGCTTGAAGAACCAGATCGGCTGCAACATACAAGTCTATGTTGACGACATAGTAATCAAAACAAGGGAGGCCAAGACACTGATCGACGATCTCCGCGAGTCGTTCGACAACCTTGATCGGTACAAGATCAAGCTGAACCCGGAAAAGTGCGCCTTTGGCGTCCCATCTGGCCAACTGCTTGGCTACTTCATCTCCCAGTGTGGAATTGAGGCGAACCCGAAGAAAATCCAAGCCATAATGGCCATGGAGAAACCAAAGAACCTGAAAGGCGTCCAGCAGCTCGCCGGACGCATCGCGGCGTTGAGCATGTTCATCAGCCGCATGGGCGAAAAAGCCCTGCCTTTCTATCAGTTGCTGCATAAGGCAGAAAAATTCGAGTGGATGCCCGAAGCGGATGACGCATTCAAAGACCTGAAGCGTCTGCTCTCCACCTCGCCCGTCCTGGTCATGCCAAAGGAACGCGAGCCTTTACTGCTATACATAGCAGCCACACACCAGGTGGTAAGCACCGTGCTCGTGGTCGAACGACCCGAAGAAGGCAAGACCCATGGGATCTAACGCCCAATCTACTACCTCAGCAAGGTATTGACACCAACAAAGAAGAGGTACCCTCACTACCAGAAACTCGCCTACGACATGTTCATGATGGCTCGTCGGCTGAGCTACTACTTCTAGGAGCATCAGGTGATGGTCGTCAACGAGGCACCCATAAACAACATCCTGAACAACCCAGAGACCACAGGACGTGTGGCCCTGTGGGGCATCGAGTTGTCTCCTCTAGACATAATCTATGAGAAGCGACATACGATCAAGTCCCAGGTCCTACCGGACTTCCTCGTCCACTGGATGGAGATGCAGCTGCCAAACACACTGGATATGACACAGTCATGGACGATGCACTTCGACGGCTCCAAGCGCGAAGCCGGAGCAAGAGTCGGGGTCATACTAACGTCCCCGCAGGGCGACAAGATTAAGTATGACATGGTTATACCCTACGGGTACGTAACTTCAGCATACCTAGTCCAGCCCAAAGAAGGCCCACGGCAGACATACGCTGGCCCATGAAGATTTTCGGGTGGCCAAGGCCCATGACGTCTTCGGATCCTTGGAGAGCAAGACTAGAGGAGATAGGAAATTCAAAGGGGTAAAACCCTAGAACTTGTAACCGACTAGGACTACGCCCGGGACCTGCCTAAGTCTATATAAAGGCCAGGAGGGTACGTCCTAGGGCAACTCGACTCATACTTTCGCACACGCATCCACGCCAGATCGAATCTGCGCACCCTGTAACCTTCGGTTCCGCCGTAATCAAAGAGCAGACAAGCAGGAGTAGGGTTTTCCCTCCGGGGGCCTGAACCTGGGTAAATCGCGTGTCCCCTGGTTGCTTGTCTGTTAACCGTGCCACGATCTCCAGCATCCCCATCTTCTTCAAAACCCAAGTCTATAACAATGGGCATTGACGAGATTAAACCTCGTCAATTGGCGCCGTCTGTGGGAATTGGGGTTGCTGATTGTGCGGTCGTGACGGTTCCGACCCGATCGATCTACAACTCCGTGGCGACGGAGAATCACCTCCTCTTCGGCGCTTTCGACTTCACCGCCCACTCGCCGGCCACCATGAAGGATTTCGAGCCCGTAGGCGACGGACTCGAAATTTTGTTCGGGAGCTTCTGCTTCCAGGTGGGACAAACTGGCACCCTCCGCCTCCCTGAGCGGGTGCCCATGCCGTCAATCAGGCCCGCTTCATGGGCTCCACACCCCGTGCTACGCACGTCACCATCAACGGATGAGTTCTACAGCAGCAGCAGCTGCAACTCCGATCTGTGCGATCCACCTTCGGATGAAGGAACCTACGGTTCCGGATCCGAAAGCTGCGGCAGCAGCCGACCAATCTGCAAGCGCTATCTGTGCGCCGCAGTCATCCAAACCGACGAGGAAACGCCTAACCCGCCGCCCAATCGAAACGGCGAAAACAGAAGAAGCCAGTCCCCCCACCCAACAGGGAAAGCAACGGCCACGTCATCCAAGTTAGCAAAGAAGGATGGGACCAGGCTCGCCGTGCCGTCGCCGGTGACATCGTCTTACCTGCAGATGCCTCACGTGACCTACTAATGGCATACCACTACCTCCTCATCGAGCAGCACAAGAAACAAGTCAAGATGCAGGAGACGCTAGACAAGCGCAAGCAAGCAGCCTCCGAGTCCAGCGCGCGACGAGCTGCGCTCTCCGCCATCGCACCCGGCTCTAGCACAAACGGAAACCAGGGAAACAAGCACCGCTCACGGGTGGAAAACATGGATCCCAAGGAGCGGCGCGACGTGACCCAAACTCTCCACACATCGTTCATGGATATGGATGCCGACGGCAACATCATCCCGAAGACTCCACAAGCTGTGATCATGGCAGCCACTGCGTATCTCGCGGCTTACCCACCTCCGGAGGGGGACTCGAAACGGGCCATGCATAGGTCCGCACTCACCGGACTAGGACTAATCGGAGCTGCGCTCCACGAAGACGCTCCTGCGGAGCCGAAGAAGAAAGCTCCGGCCAGGCGCGACCGGAGCCCCACCCCCTCATCCGAAGAGGAAGAGGAGCACGATCTCCCTCGAAGAAAGAAGAGCTCGCACCTTCATAAACGCGACTACGACGCCAGACACAAGCTTACACAGCGCAAGATCGACAAAGCACGCGCTAAACGCGCATGCTCGTCCGAATCTGAGATGGATGAAGACGAAGGAGAACTCTGCGGAGCTCGATGCTTCAGCAGATCTGTTCGGCGAACGCAGATGCCACGCAACTTCAAGCTTCCTTAGGATACTCCAAAGTTCAACGGCATGCAAGATCCAAAGTCCTGGCTTAGTGACCATCTGTCATCCGTCAAGCTTCACGGAGGCAACAAAGAAACCGCCATGCAATGCCTTCAGCTGCAGCTGACAGGCGCGGCGCGGGTCTGGCTTAGCAGCCTATCATCAGGATCCATCCGAAGCTGGGAGGAGCTCGCTTACAGCTTCATTAGAAACTTCAAAGGCACCAGCAAGAGGCCCGCCTCAATCGAAGAATTGCGAGCCTGCACTCAGAGAACGGGTGAATCTATTCGCTCGTACATACTACGCTGGTCTACAACCAAGAACTCCATAGCACACATATCCGAAGAGCGGGCCATCGACGCCTTCAGGGACGGCGTCAAACGCCCAGACTTCAAGGAGAAACTTGGACGTGTAAAGCCCAAGACACTCGACCAACTCATGGAAATCGCCAAAAGTTGGGCAGACGGCCAAGATTGCATCCAGCGGGCGCAATCAGATGAAGAGGACGACTACGGCCGAAGACGTGAACGCCGCAGCAAGAGGAGATCACGCGTCTACGAGGACCGCGACGGACCCGACATGGTCGCAGCCGGCTACGCCGACCGCCGTAATGACAACAGCCGCAACAGCGGAGGATACCGCAACGGAAACTTCCGCGATAACGGACGACCAACGCAGTCGTGGCAACACCGCAACCACGACAACGGACCCTCAGCATTCGACAAACTTTCGGGTCCAGGCACCATCCACTTCTACATCGACAAACAAGATGGCAAAAAGAAAGCTAGCCACATGCTCAAGGACTGCCGCGAGTTCCAGAAACTCAGCGAAGGCATGGTGCAGATGAGGCAACAAGCTCCAATCCCTGCGTTCGGAAACACACCTGTGCCAGGTGAAATAGCACACGGAGCTCCTCCACCGCCGCCTATTGGAGGCCCAAATCAACCAGTCGCACCAGCGCAAAACAACGCCGGGGTCGCATACCCCCCACCAAAAGGAGCACTCAATATGATACAGAAGGGACGCCCCACAAATAGGGTGCAGAAGAAAATCACCCGACAAATCAACTTGGCCGTGGCAACTCCGCCTGCAATCCCTGAGTACCTCAACGGATCGGAGTCCTGCATCACATTCACTCGCGCGGATCACCCTTGCCAGATCCCTCGCCCAGGTCATGCTGCCCTGGTGCTGGAGGCGCAGATCGGAGGCTTCGAGATGAGTCGCGTCTTCATGGACGGCGGCAGCGGCATCAACCTAATGTTCGCAAGCACTCTAGCAGCTATGCGAATCCCGCAATGCAACCTGGAACAATCAGACACAACGTTCCACGGCATTGTCCCAGGGAAGGGCATCTTCCCCCTAGGCAAAATAGGGCTCGACGTCATCTTCAGGAAGTCGGACAACTTTCGGCAGGAGCGCCTAGAATTCGAAGTGGTGGACTGGCCGTCGCAATACCATGCCATCCTGGGACGTGTAGCATTCGCAAGGTTCCTGGCCGTCCCACACTACGCATACCTACTACTCAAGATGCCAGGACCAAGGGGCGTCATCACAGTCCACGGGAGCTTCACCCGATCGGACCAATGCGACAGGGATTTCAACAAAATCTCCCAGTCCTTCGGCATGCAAGACGAGCTCGTAAGGCTCCGCGAGGTGACGGACAATGGGCTACCCCCAGTCACAAGGCAGAACGCACCCGACATGTCCTTCGACTCCACAGTCAACACCAAGAAAGTGCAGGTCCATCCGACAGACGCCTCCAAGACGGCGCTGATCGCCAACGACCTCACCACCGCATAGGAAGGCGCGCTCGTCGAATTCCTCCGTGAGCGCTGGGAAATATTCGCCTGGTGTCCTGCGGACATGCCAGGAGTTCCCAGGGAATTCGCCGAGCACGCACTCAATGTCTTCCCAGACACCAAGCCAGTCAAGCAGTCTATCCGAAGACTATCGGAGCCACGAGCTGAAGCTATCGGCAAGGAGATCAACAGATTACTCGCAGCAGACTTCATCCGGGAAATCAAGGAAAGCGAGTGGCTGGCAAATATGGTGATGGTCCCGAAGAAGGACACGGACATCCTGCGGATGTGCGTGGACTTCATGTCACTAAATAAACACTGCCCAAAGGACCAGCTCATCGATTCGACTGCAGGTTGTGAGAAGCTCTCCTTCCTCGACGCCTACTCAGGCTATAACCAGATTCGACTCAAGGTCGAAGATCAAGAGAAAACGGCGTTCATCACACCGTTAGGAGTATTCAGCTACAACACAATGCCCTTCGGGCTAAAGAACGCGGGTGCCACGTACCAGCGATGCATGCAGGCCTGCCTCAAGGACCAGATCGCTCGCAACGTCCAAGTCTATGTCGACGACATAGTCATAAAAACCAAGGAGGCAAGAACACTTATCGACGATCTTCGCGAGACGTTCGACAACCTTGATCGCTACAGGATCAAGCTCAATCCAGAAAAGTGCGCCTTCGGCGTCCCCTCGGGTCATCTGCTCGGGTACTTCATCTCTCAACGAGGGATCGAAGCGAACCCGAAGAAAATCAAAGCTATCATGACAATGGAGAAGCCGAAAAACCTCAAGGGCGTTCAGCAGCTCGCAGGGCGAGTAGTGGCACTAAGCAGGTTCATCAGCCGCATGGGCGAGAAGGCCCTACCATTTTACCAGCTGCTGCGCAAGGCAGACAAGTTGGAGTGGACACCAGAAGCCAACGATACATTCGAAAGCCTCAAGCGGCTCCTCTCCACCTTGCCCGTTTTGGTCACGCCAAAAGAGCGCGAGCCCCTGTTGCTGTACATAGCAGCCACACACCAGGTGGTCAGCATAGTACTCGTGGTCGAACGACCCGAAGAAGGCAAGACCCACGGGGTACAACGCCCAATTTACTACCTCAGCGAGGTTCTCACTCCAACAAAACAGCGGTACCCGCAGTACCAGAAGCTGGCCTACGGTGTGTTCATGACGGCTCGACGACTGAGCCACTACTTCCAGGAGCATCAGGTGATGGTCGTCAACGAGGCACCCCTGAACAGCATCCTGAATAACCCAGAGGCCACAGGACGCGTGGCCCTGTGGGGCATTGAATTATCACCCCTGGACATCGTCTACGAGAAGCGACATGCAATCAAATCTCAGGTCCTTCCAGACTTCCTGGTACACTGGATGGAGCTGCAGCTGCCTGACACCCCAGATATGTCACAGTCCTGGACAATGCATTTCGACGGCTCCAAGCGCGAAGCAGGAGCAGGGGCAGGAGTCATACTGACCTCCCCGCAAGGTGACAAAATGAAGTACGTTCTTCGGATGAAATTCAGAGCCTCCAACAACGAGGCCGAATACGAAGCCCTCATCCATGGCATGAAGATGGCAAAAATATGTGGCGCAACGCGCCTGGTCATCTACGGTGACTCCAACCTTGTCGTACAGCAGACGATGAATGAGTGTGATGCACACGCCGAAAACATGATCGCGTACCGCGCGCTCTACAACGCACTCGAAGGAGAATTCGACGGCTGCGAACTTCGGCATGTTGGAAGAGAGAGCAACGAGGAGGCCGATAGACTCGCCAACATTGGCTCCACTTGCGCAAAGGTGCCACCAGGTGTGTTCCTCGAACAAATCTGTGTGCCATCCATCAAGCGGAAATTCCCCAAAGGATCACCCGAAGAAGCAGAACACTCGGGGGCTACGCTACCCGAAGGTCATGAAGGACCCAAAAAGTTGGATACCGAAGTTGCCATGGTCAACCTGATGCAGGTCATGGCAGTCGAAGAAACTTGGACACGTCCATACCTCCAGTTCCTGATAAATGGAGAATTGCCTAACAGGCAGACAGATGCCCGGCGCATATCTCGTCGGTCAAAAGCCTTCACCATCATCAACGGCGAGCTATACAAACGCAGGATTACGGGTGTACTACAAAGGTGCGTCACCATCGACGACAGCAAGGCCATACTCCAAGATATCCATGAGGGCATCTGCGGCCACCACGCAGGCAGCCGCTCCCTTGTCGCCAAGGCTCTGCGAGCAGGATTATATTGGCCAACGGCGATGAGCGACGCGAAGGACATCGTCCGAAGATGCAACGGGTGCCAACGGTTCGCCGACAAACCGCACACACCTGGGTCCGAACTTCGACCCATACCCATAGCCTAGCCTTTTGCCCAATGGGGCCTCGACATGATCGGCAAACTACCAAAATCCTCGAAAGGGGGACACGTCTTCCTCTTGGTCGCAGTCGACAAATTCACCAAGTGGATCGAGGCAATGCCAGTCACCAACCAGAAGGGCAAAACCGCCGTCAAATTCTTTGAATCCATTGTCTACAGGTTTGGCGTACCGCACAGCATCATCACCGACAACGGATCGAACTTCATCTCCGAAGAATTCCAGGACTTCTGCGAAAGCCTCGGGATCAATATCACGTACGCCTCAGTGGCACACCCGCAAACAAACGGGCAAGTGGAAAAGTCCAACGGCCTAATCGGCGCTGGGATCAAGAAACGCCTTATGAGCTCACTCGAGCACAAAGCTGGAAACTGGACAAAAGAGCTACCGTCTGTCCTGTGGAGCTTACGGACTACGCCAAACAGCTCCACCGGCTACACACCGTTCTTCATGGTGCACGGAGCTGAGGCCGTGCTACCAGCCGAAGTACGCCACCAGGCTCCACGAGTCGTCGCTTACAGCGAACCCGAATCCACGGCTGCACTCGAAGATGCCGTCGACACACTCGACGAAGCACGAGATATAGCAGCAGCTAGATCAACGGTGTACCAGCAAAGTCTCCGCAACTACCACAGCCGCCGGCTGCACCCAAGGTCCTTTGTCGAAGGAGACCTCGTCTTACGACTCAAGCAAAAGCGACCGAATAAATTCGAGTCACCATGGGAAGGACCCTATGTCATCATCGAAGTTATCCCAGGTGGCGCCTATCGCCTCAAGCACGTGGAGTCTGGAGTCGCATACTCCAACCCATGGAACATCTCGCACCTGCGACGATTCTACCCGTAGCAACCTACCCCCTTTTACTTTCAATAAGGCTTTCAGCCAAGGCTACTCAGCCGAAGCATGTACCTCCTCCATTACGATATAAATAAAGCTAAGTGTCTCGCCCCCAACCTTCGGTTGACTATTTTTCTGCAACTTTGCTACATGCTACAAACGCACTCGGGGGCTCCCCCCACCTCACGATTTCATCGACTGAGGACAAAACATGTACACCTGAGTAGCTGACCACGTCAGGCAAACGAAAAGGGCACATACTAAATCAAAGCACTGCGTGCTCGCAAACAAGCAAACCTTTACAACAAAGGGCACATACACGCCCAGCCGCAATATACAAATTTTACATCTATCTGTTTATTTTCAGGTCCTACCTATTCTGAAGAATAACCTGAGCACGCTGCTCAAACAAATCTACAATTTGTTCGGCATACTGCCTTACAGCCGCGTAATGCGGACGCATGTTCCACTCGCCACCATCTGGTCGAGGAGGTGGCCCAGTTGCCACAGCAGCCAAATCTACGTCAGGGCGGTGCACCCTCACAAGAGACAAGGCAACCTTCACCCCTGTGACGAGCTGCTGCCGTACCAGCTCCTTGACATTGCTGGCACTCCGAAACTTCGTCAGAAGACCTGCAAGGGTCGTTGGCACGGCATCCAACGGAAACATGATGTGCAGCACCGAGAAAAGTGATGTCTGCACCTGGCGGAGCACCCGCGAAACCTGGTAGACACGATCCTGCACCGTCGCCAGAACCATGGCGCGATCATGATCCATCCAGAAGAAGCCGCCGGCCTCCATGTCCTGTTGAGTCAAGCAATTGACTCGAACAGCGATACGCTCCTTTTCTTCCCTCGGAGCAAGATTGGCACCTGCGACAACTGCACAAAACAAGAATAAGGCCAGCAGGCTCACCCGAAGAACTGAGCCACAGCCCGAAAGAAGGATCAACTTACATTGCAACTTCTCGGACAACCGACCCAGATCCGCCATCAAATACTCCTCTCTGGCTGCACCACGATCTGCCTTGGATTTCCAAACGTCGGCACGACCGCGTAACCCGAGCAAATCCCTCTCCAAGCTGCGCACGCGATCTCGAAGAAAAGCGAGCTGCGAGGAATCATCCAATGATGGTCGCAAGGGCCTTTCGGATGAAGTATCAACTGGGTCAGCACCCGAAGGAACCTATAGCAGCAGAAAAAAGAAGACACACAGACATTCAGCCAAGGATAGAGCACAACTGGAGGAATTCATTAAAATATATAAGGCCACTACGTGGCACAAGGATGGTACTACAAAAGATATTTACAACAAAACAAGACTACAAACTACCCTACGTCTACTATGCCTGAGGTGCAGGACACTGAGTCGCCTCAGAACCAGACTGCCTAGCTTTGGCCTCGCCCTGCTGCCGCAGTGCGTACTCAGACAGCAAGTCAATGAGCTTGGGCCCATATCGTCTGCAGCGAGCAGAGTAGGCGGGGAAGGCTACCTCGGATCCATCTGCAGCCGTCGGCATCCGAGAAGTGATTTGGGGCAGGTCCAGCTCCGCCCCAGCCGCCATGGCCATTGCCAGCCCGACGGACGCGCCGATGCCTTTCTGCTTGCGCTTGTACGCCGCAGGAGCTTCGGCTGACAGAGCCTCCGCCAGGGCATCCACATCTTCAAGGGATGCGCCCTTCGGGAAGAGCTCCTGGTAGAAGCGACCAAGGCCCTCTTTCGCCTTGGCAAGGGAGTTGACGACGGTGCTGCAGCGGTCTTCGACCGCTACAGTAGCATCATCCAGAGCACTCCCGTGCTCCAGAGCACCGCGGTCGAACTTGATGCCTGCGGCATCTGAGACAAAAAAGAAGAAAACATGAAGAAAGGCAACATAGAAGAAGATCCGTAGAAAAAGAAGCAAGTACAAAAGCTAACGCTCACCCGAAATAGCCTTGGCAGCATCCATGAGCTTCTCCGCCACCCCTTTTTCACGAGCAGCCGCAACGGTGGCCAGCTGCTCCTCACGATCTGCGGCCTCCTGCTGCAGACGCTCTTTTGCTTCGGCTGCCTTCGTCAGCTCCAGCTCAAGGCACTCTCTCGCACCAGCCGCAGCTTCGGCCTTCTGTTCCGATTGGCCAAGGCTCTTCTTCAGAGCGCCGACCTCACGGAGAGAGTCGTTATGCTCCTCTGCATTTACAACAAGCAAGTGTCAAAGAACAGGACCAGGATAAGCAAGAGAAGTACTACAAGGCAGACGAATACCTTGAAGCTGCCGCAGTTTCGCCTCCAGCGTCAGGCGTTCCTCCACCAGCCGCTTGGCCTCTTGGACAAAAGGCTGCAGCAACAGGCAATAGTAGTAAGAGCAGGACTTGGGGGCTACGCCCAACACAAAGAAGCATAAACAACATCAGCATACGAAGACACTCGGGGGCTCCCCCCGTAACATCAAGCAGAAAAACTTACGTGCTCCGAAGGCGAAACCGCAGGCCCGCCTGCGAAATTCTGAGGCGCAACCACCAGCCTCTCCTGCACAGGAGGAACTGGCGCAGCGTCACCAGAAGTCGCCACTGTCTGAGGAGGAGGCGACGCAATGTTCGACTCCCCCATCATCTCGCGCGCACCATCACTAGAGCCGTCGGAGGATTGCCTGCATACGAACCAATCAACACAGGTGCAAAAATAACAAGGGAACAAAGGACAACAGTGGCAACAAGAAAACTTACGAGCCCAACGCGCTCAGGTCGAAGATAGGAGAAGCCCTTCGGGCCCTCTTCTCCTCCTTCTTTTCTTCCTTCTTCTCCTCCTTCTTTTCTTCCTTCTTCCGCTTTGCTGGCGGGTGCGGAGCAACAGCCCGCACAGGAATGGCAGGAAGGGGAGAGGAAGAACCCCCATGAACATCATCATGACGCTCAAGGCCTAGAGGATTTCTGGGAGTCGGAGGAGTCGAGGCATCTGACGACTCGCTAGAGCTCCGTGATCGCTTGCGCGAATGGTCCTCACTCGATTCGTCGGCATCCTCCGCTGGGGATCGCGCTGACGGTAGCTCGGACACGGAATCCACCACTTCATTATCCGGGGGATTCGGATACCTTTCGGGCAACGGTGGTGCCATGCCCGGCACTTTGAAGCTCTGCAAAAGGAAAAGGAACTTTGTTAGCAAACAAAGGAAAAAGTACACAGCTGACAAAAACAAAAGGGGAGCACTACGTGCGCAAATCTACACCTTTGGTACGACCAACATCGAAGAAAAGGGAGGAGTCTGCGACTTCCCCGGGATTTCTTCGTCGGCCTTGAACTTCAACAGCGCGCGAAGAGCCTTGTCAAGTTCCACCTCGGAGATTTTCTCACTCGAAACCCTCGTCGGATCACGGCGCCCAGAGTAAAGAAACATCGGATGCGCCCTCGCTTGGAGAGGCTGCACCCGACGCTCAAGAAACGTCCGGATGACGTCGACACCGTTCACCTCCTTCTCAGGAATCAGTTGGAGATCCTCCACCCGACGGTACAGGGACTCTATCTCCGCCACCTCATTGTCCAAGATTTGGTTTTTCCAGGATCTTTTCTTCTCAATCAATTGGGAGGGGTCAAAAGGAACGAGACCAAAATCTTGCCCAGGCAGTACGGAGTCACGGATGTAAAACCATTTCCTCCGCCAGTACTGGACAGATTCGGACATGGAAAAGGAAAAGAATTGCACATTGGGACTGAGGGAGATGATGAAACCCCCAATGGGATACACACCATTCGAACCAGACTGCCTCTTCAAGGAATAAAGCTTCCGGAAGAGGCCAAAGTGCGGCTCAATGCCAAGCCAACACTCGCAAAGCGTGATAAAACACGCAATGTGGAGAAGGGAGTTGGGAGACAGATGATGGAGTTGAACCCCATAGAAAAAGAGCAGTCCACGAAGGAAGTCATGGACTGGATACGAAAACCCACGCAAGACGAAGGCAAGAAACATAACCCGGTACCCAGATGGGGGACGGGGGATTACCTCATTGCCGGGGAGTCTCACGGCCGTCGTGTCTTGCGGGATCAGGCTCCGCTCGCGCAGTTTGCGGAGATCGCTCTCCCGCATCTCTGATCGCCGCCAGCCACCATCGGTGACGCGAGCAGCGGCGGTGCTCTTCTTGCCTCCGGCGGCGCTGGTCCCAACCGCAGATGAGGATTTCTTTGTCTTCCCCATGGCGCTACAGCGGTGGTGTCGTTGGCAACGGCGAAGGACAAAGGAAATATGGAGGAAACTCTCAGCGCGTAGCAAGAATAGCTCAAGAACGAAGAGGCAGTGAATAGATGAACTGTTGCGGTGAAAAACAAACCACGATTTCACCATAGATTATAACAGCGAAGACGACGCACGCTGGCCGTCCATCGAGAAGACCTAACGCCAACGGTAGATCTGGCCGTACACGTGTCAGCACCAAAACGAACCGTCGTTACCACGCCGTCCACTACGCGCGGAAATCGAGGAGACGCCGTAATCATCTCCACGCCGCGCATGACCGGTCAATTCAAAGTCAGCAAGTGGGACCCACGCTCCGTCCAGTCAAGTCATCTCTGGCGTAGCAGACGCTTGAGGTCATCGATCGTAAGCACTGACGTCATCAAAAGCTATACTAGCACCACTTCGGCTCCACAGCTAAGAGTACTCACTCGAATCTACGATTCGACTAAATACTCGGGGGCTACTCCTATCAGGAGCGCTGGCCGCGCACCCGACAGACAAATGAGGACAAAATTACTTCTCTGAGTCCTACGTCGAGTCTACGACTCCACTACGGACTCGGGGGCTACTCCCATAGGGAAGATGGGTTTAAGCATCCAAAAAAATTCGAGTCCTGCGGACCTAATGATTGAAACAATGCTTGAATTAAAAGTCTCCGTTCGAGTCTATGACTCGAACAGACACTTGGGGCTACTCCCATAGGGAGCGCTGGTCGCGCACCCTATGAAATCTTCGACTGCGATCTTTCGGATCCGCATGCAAAAACTTTTTTGGCAACTCTGCCCCAACAAAACGCTAATTGAGCAACAATCTCCTTGGCCACCCGAAACACCTCCGAGGTGATAAATGTTCGGATGATGCATCTGCGACGCAAAGATAAGACCTACAGATATCATCTGATGGCCTGGCAACGCACCTGACTGCGCTCTGCTAGTATGAATCCGTACCAGCAGGTACGATGAAAAATCCCGACGGACGCGTTGGGTACACCAATTAAAATCACTGGAATTCCACTCCTATAAGTCCTCCGCGGCCTGAGTTG
The DNA here is from genome assembly GCA_910589765.1 of Avena atlantica. Taxonomy (NCBI): domain Eukaryota; kingdom Viridiplantae; phylum Streptophyta; class Magnoliopsida; order Poales; family Poaceae; genus Avena; species Avena atlantica. Next base: position 356,547,643 of record OU342734.1, on the reverse strand, counting down.
AATTACGCCAGCATATGTTCCAGGCCCGGGTTAAGGGACCTGAACCTGAAGAAGATCGTGTTGTTTCGTCCTAAGACAGTTAACTGACCCTGATCCGTCGGGTGAGTCAGGCACACGCATCAACAATCCCTACACACATATACTATTAATGTATAGCTGCTCCCGAAGGATGGAAGAGTCCTCAGCCGAATCTACGATTCGACTGATCACTCGGGGGCTACTGACATGGTTATACCCTACGGGTACGTAACTTCAGCATACCTAGTCCAGCCCAAAGAAGGCCCACGGCAGACATACGCTGGCCCATGAAGATTTTCGGGTGGCCAAGGCCCATGACGTCTTCGGATCCTTGGAGAGCAAGACTAGAGGAGATAGGAAATTCAAAGGGGTAAAACCCTAGAACTTGTAACCGACTAGGACTACGTTCGGGACCTGCCTAAGTCTATATAAAGGCCAGGAGGGTACGTCCTAGGGCAACTCGACTCATACTTTCGCACACGCATCCACGCCAGATCGAATCTGCGCACCCTGTAACCTTCGGTTCCGCCGTAATCAAAGAGCAGACAAGCAGGAGTAGGGTTTTCCCTCCGGGGGCCTGAACCTGGGTAAATCTCGTGTCCCCTGGTTGCTTGTCTGTTAACCGTGCCACGATCTCCAGCATCCCCATCTTCTCCAAAACCCAAGTCCATAACAATGGGCATTGACGAGATTAAACCTCGTCAAAGTACGTCCTCCGGATGAAATTTCGAGCTTCTAACAACGAATTCGAATATGAGGCCATCATCCACAGCATGAGGATGGCCAAGATTTTCGGTGCAACACTCCTGGTCATCTACGGTGACTCGGACCTTGTCGTCCAGCAGATGATGAACGAGTGCGACGTACACGCCGCCAACATGATCGCGTACCACGCACTCTACAACTCACTCGAAGGAGGCTTCGATGGCTGCGATCTTCAGCATGTTGGAAGAGAAAGCAACAAAGAGGTCGACAGACTCGCCAACATCGGCTCCACCTGCGCACGGGTGCCACCAGGTGTGTTCCTTGAACAGATATGCGTGCCATCCATCAAAAGAAAATTCCCCAAGGGATCACCCGAAGAAGCAGAGAATTCGAGGGCTACGCTACACGAAGGACAGGAAGGACCCGAAAAACTCGACACTGAGGTTGTTGTGGTCAACCTGACGCAGGTCATGGCATTCGAAGAAACATGGACACAACCGTACCTTAGGTACATGATAGACAGGGAACTGACTGATGACCCGACAAATGCCCGACGCATATCTCGCCGGTCCAAGGCCTTCACCATTATCAATGGCGAGTTGTACAAGCGCAGCATTTTGGGTGTACTCCAAAGGTGTGTCACCATCGGTGACGGCAAAGCTATCCTCCAAGACATCCACGAGGGCATCTGTGGCCATCATGCGGGCAACCGCGCCCTCGCCGCCAAAGCCCTGCGAGCTGGGTTCTACTGACCAACGACCATGAACGACGCCAAGGACATCGTCCGAAGGTGCAATGGGTGCCAGAGGTTCGCAGACAAACCACGCGCACCCGGATCGGAGCTCAGGCCCATACCTTTGGCCTGGCCCTTCGCCTAATGGGGCATCGACATGATCGACAAACTGCCCAAGTCCTCTAAAGGAGGCCACTTCTACCTCCTGGTCGCAGTCGACAAGTTCACAAAGTGAATCGAGGCCATGCCTGTCACCAACCAAAAGGGCAAAACAGCCGTGAAGTTCTTCGAATCCATCGTTTACAGGTTCGGCGTGCCGCACGACATCATCGCCGACAATGGGTCGAACTTCATCTCCAAAGAATTCCAGGACTTCTGCGAAGACCTCGGGATTAACATAACATACGCCTCTGTGGCGCACTCGCAAACAAACGGGCAAGTCGGAAAATCAAACGGCCTCGTCGGCGGCGGCATCAAGAAACGCCTAATGAGCCTACTCCAGCGAATTGCGGGAGCCTGGAGACAAGAGCTACCCTCCGTTCTTTGGATCCTGCGCACAACGCCAAACAGCTCAAGTGGCTACACACCTTTCTTCATGGTGCACGGAGCCGAAGCCGTGTTGCCTACAGAAGTATGCCACAAGGCCCCACTAGTCGTCGCTTACAACAAAGCCGAATCAACGGCCGCACTCGAAGACGCCGTCGACACACTTGACGAGGCGCGTGACATAGCCGCGGCTCGGTCGGCAGTCTACCAGCAAAGCCTTCGCAACTATCACAGTCGTCGGCTGCGTCCAAGGTCCTTCGTAGAAGGAGACCTAGTCTTGCGACTCAAGCAAGAGCGACCGAAGAAGTTCGAGTCACCCTGGGAAGCACCCTACGTCGTCACCGAAGTCATCCCAGGTGGCGCCTAGCACCTCAAGCACGTGGAGTCTGGAGTCGCATACTCCAACTCATGGAACGTTGCACAACTGCGACGCTTCTACCCCTAGCTACCCCCCGTTACTTTCAATAAGGCTATTCAGCCAAGGCTACTAAGCCAAATATTGTACCTCCTTATTACGATATGAATAAAGCTAAGTGTCTCGCCCCAAAACTTTATCTCTTACTCGCATTTCTTCATACTACAACATACTCGGGGGCTCCCCTCACCTCACAACTTCGTTGACTGAGGATAACACATGTACACCTGAGTAGCTGATCACGTCAGGCTAATGAAAAGGGCATGCATACAAACAAGCACCACGTGCTAATACAATCAACCTTTACAACAAAGGGCATAGCTCGCCCAGTCGAATGCATATAATTTTTTACATCTATCTTTTTTCAGGTCCTACCTATTCTAAAGAATCACCTGCGCACGATGCTCGAAAAGATCTACAATTTGTTCGGCATACTGCCTTACAACCGCATAGTGCGGACGCATGTACCACATGCCACCGTCTGGCCGAGGAGGCGGCCCAGCCGCAATAGCAGCAAGGTCCATGTCAGGGCAATGCAGCCGCATGAGGGAAAGGGAAGCCTTCACCTCCGCAACCAACTAGTGCTGCACCAGCTCCCAGACGTGATGCATGTCTCGAAACTTCGCCAGCAAGCCCCAGAGAGTCGATGGCGCTTCATCCAGAGGAAACATGACATGCAGAATCGATGCCAGGGAAGTCTTCACCTGCCGCAACACTCGCGAGACCTGATGAGCACGATCCTGCATAGTCGCAAGGATCATGGCACGGTCACGATCCATCCAGAAAAAGCCACCAGCCTCCATATCTTGTTGGGTCAAGCAATTGACTCAAACTGCAACACGCTCCTTCTCCTCCTGAGGAACAAGGTTAGCACCTACAACACCTAAAAAGTAAGATGACAAGCCAACAGGCGCATCCGCAAATGAGCAGTAGCTCGAAGAAATCACATTGCAGCTGTTCGGCTAAACGCCACAACCCCCCCCCCCCATCAAATACTCCTCTCTGGCGGCACCTCACTCTGCCTTCGATTTCCAAACGTCCGCATGACCTCGAAAGCCAAGCAACTCCTTCTCAAGACTACGGACCCGGTCACAGAGAAACACAAGCCGTGACGCATCATCCAAGGATGGCCGTGGCTGCGGAACAGGCGCAGTGTCGATAGGGTCATCACCCGAAGGTCCCTAAAGGAAAAGAGACGAGGATATGAACAAACACATGAATGGGCAAACAACTCGGAGATTCATTCTATACAAAAGCCACTGCGTGGCACAAGGAGTGTTTATAAATATGTTACAACAAAAGCAGACAAAAACTATCCTACAACTACAAGGCCTAAGCAGCTGCATCCTGAGTGGCCTCGGAGCCAGACTGTCTGCTCTTGGCCTCTCCTTGCTGCCTCACCGCGTACTCCGCCAGCAGGCCAATCAGCTTTGTCCCATAACGTTTGCAACGGGCAGCATAGAGGGCAAAAGCTACCTCGGATCCATCGGGAGCCGTTGGCATCTAGGAGGTGGCCTAATGAAGATCCAGCTCTGCTCCAGACGCCATGGCCATCGCCAGCCCCATGGACGCGTCGATGCCCTTCTGCTTGCGCTTGTACGCCATAGGCGCGTCGGCCGACAATGCATCCGCCAACAATTCGACATCCTCAAGGGCAACTCCCTTGGGGACGAGCTCCTTGAAGAAGCGTCCAAGAACCTCCTTCGCCCTGGCGAGTGAGCCAACCATGGTGCTGCTGCGGTCTTCGACCGCCGCAGCGGCATCATCCAGAGCACTACCGTGCTCCAGGGCACCGCGGTCAAACTCAATGCCCGCGGCATCTATAAAACATATAAAGGCACAGTAAAAATCAAACAAAGGTACGGAGCCAGGGCAGCTAAAACAAAAACAAGCAAGCGAAATCACTCACCCGAAATAGCCTTGGCAGCAGCCATCATCTTCTCGGCTACCTCCTGAAGGAAATATGCCCTAGAGGCAATCATAGAGATGATTATATTTCATATGTATCCATGAGTTATTGTAATGTTCCTTGAATATCCATATCAGGCAACTTGTATTGATTGGCAATTATGTGAATTGTTTGTGAAACTCATTACTTGTATGGTTATTTAAGAGTTGTTGACATGGTTATACCCCGTGGGTACATGATCTCAGCATACCTGGTCCAGCCCCAAGGAAGGCCCACGGCAAATATACTCTAGCCGATGAAGACTTTCGGGTGGCCAAGGCCCATGACGCCTTCAGATCCTTGGAGAGCAAGACTAGAGTAGATAGGAAATTCAAAGGGGTAAACCCTAAAACCTGTAACCGACTAGGTCTGTGCCTGGGACCTGCCTAAGTCTATATAAAGGCTATGAGGGCACGACCTAGATCTCTCACCTCATACTTTCGCATGCACACCTCCACGCCAGATTGCATCTGCGCACCCTTGTAATCACTGGTTCCGCCGTAATCAAGAGCAGACAAGCAGGAGTAGGGTTTTCCCTCCGAGGGCCTGAACCTGGGTATACCTCGTGTCCCGTGTTGCTTGTTTGCTAACCGTTCCGCGATCTCCAGCATCCCCATCTTCTCCAAAACCCAAGTCCATAACAATGGGCATTGATGAGATTAAACCTCGTGAATTGGCGCCGTCTGTGGGAACTGGGGACGCTGATTGTGCGATCGTGATGGTACCAACCCGAGCGATCTACAACTCCGCGGCGACGGAGAGTCACCTCCTCTTTGGCGCTTTCGACTTCACCGCCCACTCACCGGCCACCATGAAGGACTTCGATCCCGTAGGCGACGGACTCGAGATCCTATTCGGGAGCTTCTGCTTCTAGGTGGGGCAAACCGGCACCCTCCGCCTCCCAGAGCAGGTGCCCATGCCATCGATCAGGCCCGCTTCATGGGCCCCACACCCTGTGCTATGCACATCATCATCAACAGATGAGTCCTATGACAGCAGCAGCTGCAACTCCGATCTGTGCAATCCGCCATCGGATGAAGGGACCTACGGTTCCAGATCCGAAAGCTACGGCAGCAGCAGACCAATCTAAGAGCGCTACCAATGCGCCGTAGTCATCCAGAGTGACGTGGATCAGCGAGCGCCCAACCCGCCGCCAAACCCGCTATCTAACCCGCAGAAAAGAAACGTTGAGAACAGAAGAAGCCAGTCCCCCCCTACCTGAAGGGGACGACGGCGGCCACGTCATCCGCCTTAGCAAAGAAGGATGGGCCCAGGCACGCGCCGCCATGGCGGGTAACACGATCCTGCCCGCAGATGCCTCACGGGACCTGCTGATGGCATACCACTTACTCCTCATCGAGGAGTACAAGAAGCAGGTCAAGATGCAAGAGGTGCTTGACAAACGCAAGCAAGCAGCCTCGGAGTCCAGCGCGCGACGAGCTACGCTCTCCGCCATGGGCATCGGCTCCAGCTCGAACGGCAACCACATCAACAAGCACCGCTCCCGAACGGAGAACATGGACCCCAAGGAGCGCTGTGAGGTGACCCGAACCCTCCACGCATCCTTCATTGAGATGGATGCCGACGACAACATCATCCTGAAAATGCCGCAAGCTGCGATCATGGCAGCCACCGCGTACCTCGTGTCCCACCCACCTCCGGAGGGGGACCCGAAAAGAGCCATGCACAAGTCCGCACTTACCGGACTCGGACTCGTTGGAGCCGCGCTCCATCAGGAAGATCCTACAGAGCCGAAGAATATAGCTACGGTCAGGTTCGACCGCAGCCCCACTCCTTCATCCGAAGAAGAGGACCATGGCCTTCCTCGAAGGCACAAGAGCTCGCGCCATCGCATCCGCGATTACGACGCCAGAGACGCGCTCAGACATCGCAAAATCGACAAAGCGCGAGCCAAGCGCGCATGCTCGTCTGAATCCGAGATAGACGAAGACGAAGGAGAACTCTGCGGGGCCCGGTGCTTCAGCAGATCTATTCGACGAACACGGATGCCGCGAAATTTCAAGCTTCCTTCGGATACTCCGAAGTTCGACGGCACGCAAGACCCCAAGGCGTGGCTCAGCGACCACCTGTCGTCCGTCAAGATGCACGGTGGAAACAATGAAACCGCCATGCAATGCCTTCAGCTGCAGCTGACAGGTGCAGCTCGGATCTGGCTTAGCATCCTATCTTCAGGATCCATTCGAAGCTGGGAGGAGCTGGCTTACAGTTTCATCTGAAACTTCAAAGGCACCAGCAAGAGGCCCGCCTCGATCGAGGAGTTGCGAGCCTGCACTCAACGAACGGGCGAATCCATTCGCTCGTACATACTGCGCTGGTCCAACACCAAGAACTCCGCGGTGCACATCTCCAAGGAAAGGGCCATCGACGCCTTCAAGGACGACGTCAAGCGCCAGGACTTCAAGGAGGAACTTGGGCGCATCAAGCCCAAGAAACTCGACCACCTCATGGACATCGCCAACAGGTGGGCTGACGGCGAAGATTCCATCCACCGGGCGCACTTGGAGGAAGATGACGACTACGGCCGGCGACGGGAACGCCGTAGCAAGAGGAGATCGCATGTCTACGACGATCGCGATGGACCCGACATGGTCGCGGCCGGCTACGCCGATCGCCGCAACAACGCCAACCGCAACAGCGGAGGATACCGCGGAGGGAACTTCCGCGATGGAGGACGCCCAGCATAGTCGTGGCAGCGCCGCGGTCGCGATAAAGAACCCTCAGCATACGAAAAACTGTCGGGTCCATGCACCATCCACTTCTACATCGACAAGCAGGATGGTAAGAAGAAGGCAAGCCACATGCTGAAGGACTGCCGCGAGTTCCAGAAGCTCAGCGAAATCATGGTTCAGATGAGGCAGCAAGCTCCACCCCCTGGATTTGGGAACGCACCCGCACCAGGAGAAATAGCGCATGGAGCTCCTCCACCGCCACTAGTAGGAGGCCCAAACCAACCAGTCGCACCAGCACAAAACAACACTGGGCACAGGTATCCCCCGCCAAAAGGAGAACTGATGATCCAGAAGGGGCGCCCAACAAATAGGGTGTAGAAGAAAATCACCCGTCAGATCAACCTGGCCGTGACATCTCCACCCGCCATCCCTGAGTACCTCAGCGGATCGGAATCCTGCATCACATTCAGCCGTTCGGATCACCCTTGCCAGGTCCCTCGCCCAGGTCATGCTGCCCTGGTGCTCGAGGCGCAGATCGGAGGTTTAGAGATGAGCCGCGTCTACATGGACGGTGGCAGCGACATCAACCTGATGTTCGCAAGCACTCTAGCAGCAATGCGGATCCCGCTGTATAGCCTGGAACAGTCAGACACAACGTTCCACGGCATCGTTCCAGGAAAGGGCATATTCCCCCTGGGAAAGATATGGCTCGACGTCATCTTCGGATGCGAGCGGCTCGAGTTCGAAGTGGTGGACTGGCCATCACAATACCACGCCATCCTTGGGCGTGTAGCATTCGCCAGGTTCCTGGCAGTACCACACTACGCGTACCTGCTACTCAAGATGCCAGGACCCAGAGGCGTCATCACGGTTCACGGGAGCTTCACCCGATCAGACCACTGTGACAAGGACTTCAACAGAATCTCCTAGTCATTCGGCACGCAAGAGGAGCTCGTAAGGCTCTGCGAGGTGACGGACAATGGGGCGCCCCCAGTCACACGACAAAATGCACCTGATATGTCTTTCGAATCCACCTTCAACACAAAGAAGGTGCAGGTCCACCCGACGGATGCCTCCAAGACGGCGCTGATCTCCAACGACCTCACCCCACATAGGAAAGCGCGCTCGTCGAATTCCTCCATGAGCGCTGGGAAATCTTCGCCTGGTGTCCTGCGGACATGCCAGGAGTTCCCAGGGAATTCGCCGAGCACGCACTCAACGTCTTTCCAGACACCAAGCCCGTCAAGCAGTCCATCCGGAGACTGTCCGAGCCGCGGGCCGAAGCCATCGGGATGGAAATCAACAGACTACTCGCTGCAGACTTCATCAGGGAGATTAAAGAAAGCGAGTGGCTCGCAAATACAGTGATGGTCCCCAAAAAGGACACGGACATCCTGCGGATGTGCGTGGACTTCACGTCGCTGAACAAGCACTGCCCAAAGGACCATTTCCCTCTCCCTCGGATCGATCAGATCATCGATTCGACTATAGGATGCGAGAAACTCTCCTTCCTCGACGCCTACTCAGGCTACAACCAGATTCGACTCAAGGTCGAAGATCAAGAGAAAATGGCGTTTATCACGCCGTTCGGAGTGTTCTGCTACAACACAATGCCCTCTGGGCTAAAGAACATAGGTGCCACGTACCAGCGGTGCATGCAGGCATGCCTGAAAGGCCAGATCGGTCGCAACGTCCAAGTCTATGTCGACGACATAGTCATCAAAACCAGGAAGGCGAGAATGCTCATCGACGATCTCCGCGAGACGTTCGATAATCTCGACCGCTACAGGATCAAGCTCAATCCCGAAAAGTGCGCCTTCGGCGTCCCATCGGGTCATATGCTTGGCTACTTCAGCACCCAGTGAGGGATCGAGGCGAACCCGAAGAAAATCCAGGCCATCATGGCCATGGAGAAGCCGAAGAATCTCAAACGTGTCCAGCAGCTCGCAGGACGAATAGCCGCATTGAGCAGGTTCATCAGCCGCATGGGCGAGAAAGCTCTGCCATTCTACCAGCTGCTACGCAAGGCCTACAAATTCGAGTGTACGCACGAGGCGGACGACGCGTTCGCAGATCTAAAGCGGCTGCTCTCCACCTCGCCCGTCTTGGTTACGCCAAAGGAGCGCGAGCCCCTACTGCTATACATAGCAGCCACACACCAGGTGGTAAGCACCGTGCTGGTGGTCGAGCGACCCGAAGAAGGCAAGACCCATGGGGTCCAACGCCCAATCTACTACCTCGGCGAGGTATTGACGCCAACAAAACAGGGGTACCCTCACTACCAAAAACTCGCCTACGACATGTTCATGACGGCTCGTCGGTTGAGCCACTACTTCCAGAAGCACCAGGTGATGGTCGTCAATGAGGCACCCCTGAACAGCATCCTGAATAACCCAGAGGCCACAGGATGCGTGGCCCTGTGGGGCATCGAGCTGTCACCTCTTGACATCATCTACGAGAAGCGCCACTCGATCAAGTCTCAAGTCCTCCCGGACTTCCTTGTACACTGGATGGAGCTGCAGCTGCCAGACACCCCAGACATGACGCAGTCATGGACGATGCACTTCGATGGCTCCAAGCGTGAAGCCGGAGCAGGAGCCGGGGTCATACTGACCTCTCCGCAGGGCGATAAGATGAAGTACGTCCTCCGGATGAAGTTTCGAGCCTCCAACAACAAGGCAGAATACGAGGACCTCATCCATGGCATGAGGATGGCAAAAATCTGCGGCGCAACGCGCCTGGTTATCTACGGTGACTCCAACCTCGTCGTCTAGCAGACGATGAACGAGTGCGACGCGCACGCCGCCAACATGATTGTGTACCGCGCACTCTACAACGCACTCGAAGGAGGCTTCGACGGTTGCGAGCTTCGGCACGTTGGAAGAGAAAGCAACGAGGAGGCCGACAGACTCGCCAACATCGGCTCCACCTGCGCAAGGGTGCCACCAGGTGTGTTCCTCGAACAGATCTGCATGCCATCCATTAAGCGGAAATTCCCCAAGGGATCACCCGAAGAGGAAGAGCACTCGGGGGCCATGCTACCCGAAGGTCATGAAGGACCCGGAAAACTGGACACAGAGGTCGCCGTGGTCAACCTGATGCAGGTCATGGCAGTCGAAGAAACCTGGACGCGACCATACCTCCAGTACTTGATAGACGGAGAACTGCCTGATAGCCCGACGGATGCCCGACGCATATCTCGCCGGTCAAAAGCCTTCACCATCATCAATGGCGAGTTGTACAAGCACAGCATTACGGGTGTACTACAAAGGTGCGTCACCATCGGTGACGGGAAAACCATACTCCAAGACATCCACGAGGGCATCTGCGGCCATCACGCCGATAGCCGCTCCCTTGTCGCCAAAGCTCTACGAGCTGGATTCTACTGGCCAACGGCCATGAACGACGCAAAGGACATCATCCGAAGATGCAAGGGGTGCCAAAGGTTTGCCGACAAACCACACGCACCCGGGTCAGAGCTTAGGCCCATACCTTTAGCCTGGCCCTTCGCTCAATGGGGCCTCGACATGATCGGCAAACTACCAAGGTCCTCGAAAGGGGGGCACGTCTACCTCCTGGTCGGAGTCGACAAATTCACCAAGTGGATCGAGGCCATGCCGGTCACTAACCAAAAGGGCAAGACTGCCGTCAAGTTCTTTGAATCTATTGTCTATAGGTTCGGCGTACCACATAGCATCATCACCGACAATGGATCGAACTTCATCTCCAAAGAATTCCAAGACTTCTGCGAAGGCCTCGGAATCAACATCACATACGCCTTCGTGGCGCACCCGCAAACGAACGGACAGGTGGAAAAGGCCAACGGCCTAATCGGCGCTGGCATCAAGAAGCACCTCATGAGCCCATTCGAGCGACTCGCCAGAGGCTGAACAAAAGAGCTACCCTCCGTCCTATGGAGCCTGCGTACCACGCCAAACAGCTCAACAGGCTACACGCCATTCTTCATGGTGCACGGAAACGAAGCCGTACTACCAGCCAAAGTACGCCACCAGGCCCCACGGGTCGTCGCTTATAGCGAAGACGAATCCACGGCTGCACTCGAAGAGGCCGTCGACACACTCGACGAGGCAAGAGACATAGCAGAAGCTCGATCAATGGTGTACCAGCAGAGTCTCTGCAACTACCACAGTCGACGGCTATGCCCAAGGTCCTTCCTCGAAGGAGACCTAGTCTTGCGACTCAAGCAAGAGCGACCGAAGAAATTCGAGTCGCCATGGGAAGGACCCTACGTCATCACCGAAGTCATCCCAGGTGGCGCCTATCGCCTCAAACATGTGGAGTCTGGAGTCACATACTCCAACCCATGGAACATCGCACAGCTGCGACGATTGTACCCCTAGCTACCTTCCCCTTTACTTTCAATAAGGCTATTCAGCCAAGGCTACTCAGCCGAACAATGTACCTCCTCCATTACGATATAAATAAAGCTAAGTGTCTCGCCCCCAAAAAAATTTGTTTACTATTTGCACTCTTATGCTACAAACGCACTCGGGGGCTCCCCCCACCTCACGATTTCGTCGACTAAGGATAACACGTGTACACCTGAGTAGCTGACCACGTCAGGCTAACGAAAAGGACACGTATGCGAACAAAGCACTACGTGCTCAAATAAAAACCAAACCTTTATAACAAAGGGCAAAACACGCCCAGTTAAAATATACAAATTCTACATCTATCCTTTTTATAGGTACTACCTATTCTGAAGAATAACTTGAGCACGCTGCTCAAATAGATCTACGACTTGTTCGGCATATTGCCTTACAGCCGCATAATGTGGACGCATATCCCACTCGCCACCATCCGGCCGAAGAGGCGGCACAGCCGCCACAACAGATAGATCTAAATCAGGGCAATGTAGCCTCACAAGGGACAGCGCAGCCTTCACCCCTGCGACGAGCTGATGCCGCACCAATTCCTTGACATGATGCACGTTCCAAAACTTCGACAGAAGACCAGAGAGGGTTGACGGTGCGGCATCCAGCGGAAACATCACATGCAGAACCGACGCGAGTGAAGTCTGCACCTGACGAAGCACCCGCGACACTTGGTGAACGCGATCTTGCACCGTCGCCAGGACCATGACACGGTCATGGTCCATCCAGAAGAACCCGCCGACCTCCATGTCCTGCTGAGTTAGACAGTTGATCCGAACAGCAACACGCTCCTTCTCCTCCCTTGGAGCAATGTTAGCACCTGCAGTACTTACAAAAGAGCAAGATGAAATGCCAACAGGTGCATCCGAAGTAACGGGCAACAGCTCGAAAAACTCACACTGAAGCTGCTCAGACAAGCGAAGCAACTCCGCCATCAAGTACTCCTCTCTAGCACCGCCTCGATCCGCCTTGGATTTCCAAACGTCAGCATGCCCACGCACCGCTAGCAACTCTTTCTTGAGGCTACGGTCACGGTCTCGAAGAAACACAAGCTGCGACGCATCATCCAAGGATGGTCGCAGCTGCGCCGGAGACGAAGTGTCAACAAGATCATCATTCGAAGGACCCTAGAGTAACAGAAAGACAAGGACATGAACACGCAGATAAAGGAGCACAGAACTCAGCAAATTCATTAAGTGCAGCAAAAGCCACTACGTGGCACAAGGATTTTTCATCTAAATATTTACAACAAAAGAAGCTCCAACTATCCTACAGCTACAATGCCTACGACGCGGCACCCTGAGTTGCCTCGGAGCCAGACTACCTCGCCTTGGCTTCCCCTGCTGCCTTACCGCGTACTCGTCTAGCAGATCAATCAGCTTTGGCCCTTAACGCTTACAACGAGCAGCATAGGTGGCGAAGTCTACCTCGGACCCGTCAGCAGTCGTCGGCATCCGGGAAGTGACCTGATGAAGGTCCAGCTCTGCTCCAGCCGCCAAGGACATTGCCAGCCCGATGGATGCGCCAATGCCCTTCTGCTTGCGCTTGTACGCCGCAGGTGCTTCGGCCGACAGCGCCTCCGCCAGGGCATCAACATCATCAAGGGTCACGTCCTTGGGGATAAGCTCCTTGTAGAAGCGCCCAAGGACCTCCTTGGCCTTGGCAAGCGAGTTGACGACGGTGCTGCAGTGATCTTTGTCCACCGCAGTGGCATCATCCAGAGCACTCCCGTGCTCCAGAGCACCACGATCAAACTCGATGCCCGCGGCATCTAAGACAAAAAGGAAGAAGAATGAACGAAAGCACTGCGATAGAAAGACAAGAAAATCAAAAAAGACGAAGATGAAGTACTCACCCGAAACAGCCTTGGCAGCCGCCATAAGCTTGCCAGCCTCCTCTCTTCCGCGCGCAGCCGCGGCAGTGGCGAGCTGCTCCTTGCGGTCCGTAGCCTCCTGTTGCAGGTGCTCTTTCGCCTCGACCGCATGAGCCAACTCCAGCCCGAGGCGCTCCCTGGCACCAACGGCGACCTCGGCCTTCTTCTCCGCTTGGCCAAGGCTCTTTTTAAGAGCATCAATCTCACGAAGAGAGGTGTTGTGATCCTCTGCAATAAACCAATACAAGCGTCGGATAATAGGACAGGAATACAAGAAGAAACAAAGACCAAGGCATAAAAAGTACCTTGCAGCTATTTGAGGCTGGCCTCCAGCGCCAGGTGCTACTGCACCAGTCGATTGGCATCTTGCACAAAAGGCTGCAGAAAGAAGAACTACTAGTCAAAAGAAGGGCTCGGGGGGCTACGCCCAAAAGAACGAGCAAAAGCAAGTTACACATACGAAAGTGCTCGAGGGCTCCCCTCGAGACTCGAAAGAAAAACGACAAAGCAAACTACCCTACAGATTGTGGCATCCCGCAAAACCACTACTAGAAAATCGCGTTGATTTTGTGCATTGCATCATCATGACATCATCATGCAGCGCATTGACTAAAACTATTTTGTTAAAACCTACTTTTGCTTTCTACAAAGATCCCTCTCTATTTCAAAATAATCCCCGGATCCTTCTGGATATTTTATTTGTCTAAAAATAAATTGCACAAGTCTTTAAACAATACATAAAATTTTATATTAATTTTAGGGGGAAGCCAAACCGGGCCGATCCGACCCAGTCGGCCACCCCCAGTTCAAACCGGCCTACCCAAAAATCTATTCCTACCCAATCCTAACCTACCCAGCACCCCTCCACCTCACTCCAGCCAATCAGCGCTTGCCACCTCATCTTACCCCCACACCTCTCTCTCCCCCCACTGCCACCTCACCCACTCTGCCTCCAATCTCCACACACTCAACACACGCACACAACGCACACCGACCGCCCTGGACTCACCCCCTCTGGCCCACCACCCACCTTCCCCGCGTCCCCCTCGCCAACGCGTTCCCCACCCCTGCCCCACACGCCTCGCACGCTCCTTTTTCCCCTCGCCCCCGCAGAGCCCGAGCGCACCCCGCCGCTCGCTGCTCTCCTTCCTGCCCCTCCTTCCTCGATCCCTGCCGCCTTCCGCAGCGGTCCCGGACGGCGCCTCAACTCAGTGCCCCGAAGGCCCCCCTCGGCTCCTTCCTCTCCCGCCGCTTGGGCTCCCGCGCCATGGGGGCCTCGCCACCGTCCCCGACCCCGAGCTCGTCGCCACGCCTCTGGCCGCCCGCGACGCCGGACCCGCCGCCTTCTCCTCGACCTCCGGACCGGCGGCGCCCCCTCCTACCTCCTCCCCGGCGCGGCCGCCAACCTCGCATGGCTGTCGGCGTCCCTGGCGCCGCCCTCTGCCGTCGAGGCCGCCGCCGTTCGTAGAGCTCCGGCGACCCCCGCCCGTCGAGCCGCCCTCGACCCTCTCCTCATCGTCCCGCGCCATGTCTTCTGCGCGCGTCACCCCCTAGAGGACCGCGGCCCCCTCTCCGGTGCCCTGCGCGCCTCCGCCGTGCCGGCCGCTTGCCGTCCTCCATGGCCTCCTCTTCCGTTCGCCGTGGTTCCTCGGGTCCACTTGGCCCAGAGCACCCCGTCGCCTCCACCATAGCGCCGCGCGAGCCGTCCGCCGGTTCCTCTTTGTAACTTCCTATGCGTGTGTGAAAGAGGGTGTGAGAGTCGGTGCATGTCTTTTGTTTTTGTCCAGTCTCTGTGTGCTAACATCACGAGGCCGTTCCAAGTTATTCTGAGGATCCGTTTACCGGATCGTTGCCAAAAGGAACCACAACGCCAACAACAGTGAAACGGACGAGATCGTCTACTCGGAACGCCAAGATCTTCAGTACCGAGACCCGAGTCCGACACCGACAACCGAAACCGCGGAACCGACAAGTTCGCCTACCCGGACACCGTGCGACAAGATCTTCTCGAACCCGAGGACCAGCAAGATCGTCTCTCGGACGCCAAGTTCTTCGACCCCGGAGACCGATTCATCGGGACATCAAGACCTCCTTCCGAACCCAAGTTCTCCGCCACGACACGACAAGTTCTCCATCATGTATCTGAACCTCGCCGATCCCGTCGAACCCTGAGACCGAACCCCGAACCCCGGAACCCCTCCGAACCCCCAAGACCTTCGACCCCAGATGTGTGAACCTTTTCCTGAACCCCTACTTTATAAATGCTATATATAAACTTGTTGCATTAAATCATTCATCTCGCATGCATATTTGTGTGTGGTTTGGTGGCCTTATGCTGATTCACCTAAATTAAATATGGGGCCCATATGCGGGCAAATCTAGTCTTATATTGGCCTCATTTAAATTTGTGTAGCGAACCGGTAACTTATCTTGCCCTGTTAATACAACATTTAAATTGCGGGGTAGTTAAATAACTTGAACCATCTGAATAATTATCGGGACCCCGGTTCCGCTTAATATTGCCTTAATGCATCGCACCTTTGCCATGTCATACATCATACATGCATCATGCCCGATCTTTTGCCGTAGTATTAAATAGTGCATCCGGTGTTTATTCTAGTGTTTTGCTTCTTCGCGGATAAGGCCGTTGAGTTGATGCGAGTGTTGACCCGATCTTCGGTTGAACCTTCGGCAATGTTTTCAGGCGAGCACCTCCCCCCTTCTACCTATCTTACTTTTATAGTATTTATTCCCTCTGTTGATCTATTGCTATTTGTGTTGCGATACTCTAGTTTCCGTACCCGTGTTATCCCTTGCAGCCTTATATTGCCTTGGACACCTCCTATTACCTGTTGTTTGGTAGATAGTTGGACCTGCGCGTCGTAGTCGCTTGCTCAAGTGCTGTTGTGTGTCGTCAAGTACCACAGTTGTTGGAGTATTGCCGTGTGTTTATTGTTGGAGATGATCATAACTTTAATTACTGTTTAACAACTAAAATTGAAGTAGGTAAATGCAGAGGCACAGGTGGGCAATAGATGTTATTTGGTTGTTAACCGTCCACATGTGTCCCGTAGGACCCCGAGTACTTGATACATGTTCCTTGAATATTCGCGCTATCCACATCCGGGAGGATTATGGGACCCCCCTGAGCCAGAGCTTGATTCATTCTTATTTCTTGGGGCCACAAACTAGTTTGAGGTTTTGTTTACTATCCTGTACTTATGCCATGCTTTACCGCTTTATTTACGATTGTGCGAGGAGCACCTATACTGTTTAGGATCGGGACACGATTTCGCGGTATCGACAAGCCCAGTCACACTTTCGGGTTCCCAGTCGTTTACAGCCGTCCACCCAAACCTTGAGTCCGTCTCGGAGTCAGCTAGCTTCGTTGCGGGTGTACTCAACGGGGTGGCCCCCGGAAATATTTCTGAATCCTGTGATTGCTTTGTCGTGAAGGCCTCGTTGGGTTTTGATTTGGTTTTTCCGAGGTTGATCGAGTGTGTGTTGCTATTTGTGCACCCCTGCAGGGTAAAACTTTCTGAAAGCCGTGTCCGCGGTTATGGACGACTTGGAGCACAGTATCTCGATCATAGACAACTATAACTAAAGTAGTGCTATAAATTTGACTTTATAATGACTAGTAATCAGCTCCACTATAATGGAATGGCTAAATAAAACTGCCAACAATTGCTTGTTTGGATTGTCACTTGCTACCATTGTACCTGACTAGTAAGTATTGCAACTATAACGGAATGGCTGAATAAAAGTACCAACAACTGCTGGGTTTGGGATATCTCATGCTTATTATATCTGACTAGTAAGTGTCGCAACTACAACGGAATGGTTAACTAAAATCGCCCACTGCTTATTATATCAGGATGATTATCTATACTTGACTAGTAATCGTTGCAACGATAACTGAATAAATAAAACTGCCAACGGTGTGAGTTCCTCGGTTGACTTCCTCTTTTGGTCTCGAGGGGGAAATACCAGGATGGGTATGTTTGGGTCACGACGCTCAGCGTAAAGGAACATCGGGTGCGCCCTAGCCTGGAGCAGTTGCACCCGACGTTTCAGGAAGGTGCGGATGATATCCACACCGATCACCTCCTTATCAGGAATCAACTGGAGATCCTCCACCCGACGATAGAGAGACTCTATCTCCGCTACCTCGCCATCCAAGATCTGGTTTTTCCAGGACCTCTTCGACTCGATATTTTGGGAGGGGTCGAAAGGAACAAGACCAAAATCTTGCCCAGCCACCGTGGAGTCGCGGATGTAAAACCATCGCCTCCGCCAGTACTGGACAGATTCAGACATGGAAAAAGAGAAGAAAAGAAGATTGGGTTTGAGAGAGATGATGCAACCCCCAATGGGATAAACACCATCAGAACCAGACAGCCTCTTCACGAAATGGAGTTTCCGGAAGAGGCCAAAGTGCGGCTCGATACCGAGCCAACACTCACAGAAAGTGATGAAACAGGCAATGTGCAGAAGAGAATTGGGGGAAAGATGATGCAGCTGGATGCCGTAAAGAAAAAGCAGTCCATGAAGGAAGTCGTGGACTGGGAAGGAGAATCCCCGAAGAACGAAAGCAACGAACATAACCTGAAACCCAACGGGGGGACGGGGAATTACCTCGTTGCCTGGGAGTTGGACGGCCTCCCTATCTTGCAGGATCAAGCCCCACTCACGAAGCTTGCGGAGATCACTCTCATGCGTCTCCGATCGCCTCCAGCCACCGTCGGTGACACGGGTGGCGGCAGCACTCTTCTTGCCTCCAGCAGCGCTGGTACCGACCGCAGAAGAAGACTTCTTAGGCTTCCCCATTGCGGTGCGGCGGCGCCGGCGGTGAGAGCGTAGGAATGAGGATGGAAATACCCGAGGATATTCCAGTGCGCAGCGAGATAATCTCAGAGAACAACGGAGTAGTGAAACGATAATGGCTGCGGTGAAAAAGATTAAGTTTTTCCCCAATGATTATAAGGACGAAGACGACGCATGATCACCGTCCATCAAGAAGACCTAACGCCAACGGCAAGATCTGACCATACACGTGTCAGCATCGCAACAAACCGTCGCCTACACGCCGTCCACTACATGCGGAAATCGAGGAAACGCCGTAATTATATCCACGCCACACGTGACCGGTCAATTCAAGGTCAGAAGGTGGGACCCATGTTCGTCCAGTCACGGCATCTCTAGCGCAACAGACGCTTGAGGTCACTGATCGTCAGCAGTGACGTCATCAACAGCTATACTAGCAACAACCACAATTTCTTCGGCTCAAAGGCAAAGAGTTCTCACTCGAATCTATGATTCGATTAACTACTCGGGGGCTACTCCTATCAGGAGCGCTGGCCGCGCACCCGAAAAATGAACAACACGTTATAGCACTGAACTGTTTCTCCGAGTCCTACGTCGAGTCTGCGACTCCACTACGGACTCGGGGGCTACTCCCATAGGGAGGATGGATTCAAGCATCTGAAAAAATTGTGTCCTACGGACCTGATGCTGAACGACGACTGCATAAAAGTCTCTGCTCGAGTCTACGACTCAAACAGACACTCGGGGGCTACTCCCATAGGGAGCGCTGGTCGCGTACCCTATGAATTTTCGATTGCGATCTTCGGATCAGCATGCAACATTTTTTCGGCAAATTTGCCCCAATTAAATGCTAAGTGAGAAACATTCTCCTTGGCCACCCGAAACACCTCTGCGGTGATAGAAATTCGGATGCTGTGTCTGCGACGCAAAGATAAGACCTACATATATCATCTGATGGCCTGGTAACGCACACGACCGCGCTCTGCTAGTATAAATCCGTGCCAACAGGCGCGATGAAAAATCCCGATGGACGCGTTGGGCACAACAATTAAATTCACTGGAATTCCACTCCTGTAAGTCCTCCGCGGCCTGAGTCGAATTACGCCAGCATATGTTCCGGGTTCGAGTTGAGGGACTCGAACCTGAAGAAGATCGTGTTGTTTCGTCCTAAGACAGTTAACTGACCCTGATCCGTCGGGTGAGTCAAGCACACACATCAACAATCCCTACACATGTACTCTTGAAAGACAGAGTTGCACCCGAAGGATTGAAGAGTCCTCAGCCGAATCTAAGATTCGACTGATCACTCGGGGGCTACTGACATGGTTATACCCCGCGGGTACATGATCTCAGCATACCTGGTCCAGCCCCAAGGAAGGCCCACGACAAATATACGCCGGCCCATGAAGACTTTCGGGTGGCCAAGGCCCATGACGCCTTCGGATCCTTGGAGAGCAAGACTAGAGTAGATAGGAAATTCAAAGGGGTAAACCCTAAAACCTGTAAACCGACTAGGTCTATGCCTGGGACCTGCCTAAGTCTATATAAAGGCTAGGAGGGCACGACCTAGATCTCTCACCTCATACTTTCGCATACACACCTCCACGCCAGATTGCATCTGCGCACCCCTGTAACCTTCGGTTCCACCGTAATCAAGAGCAGACAAGCAGGAGTAGGGTTTTCCCTCCGGGGGCCTGAACCTGGGTAAACCTCGTGTCCCGTGTTGCTTGTTTGCTAACCGTTCCGCGATCTCCAGCATCCCCATCTTCTCCAAAACCTAAGTCCATAAAAATGGGCATTGACGAGATTAAACCTCGTCAGTTGTCCCTAGTCGGAGTTCATGTGAGGACACACGTGAATATTAGACTAGCACATCGATTGGTTAATGACTATGTTTCGCAAGTCATAGACATGGAGATGTCAAACCAATGATGTGGACACATGTTATGAACATGGGGTTGGACTGACCCAACCTGAGACTGGCAATTAGTTGCAGCTCTCTCTCTACACATCGTGTACGTTTTGTCCTTAGACCTGAGATTGTCGCATGTACTTGAGATGTGGATCGACCTACTTTGGGGCTATCAAATGCTGCACCGTAACTGGGTAGTTATAAAGGTAGCTTTCGGGTTTGTCCTGAAGCATGCTGCAAGGCATGGTCAATCAATATGGGATTTGCCCCTCTCTACTTGAGAGAGATATCTCTGGGCCCCTCGAGTGATCGGATCC
Source organism: Avena atlantica (assembly GCA_910589765.1). Lineage (NCBI taxonomy): Eukaryota > Viridiplantae > Streptophyta > Magnoliopsida > Poales > Poaceae > Avena > Avena atlantica. Next base: position 356,527,265 of record OU342734.1, on the reverse strand, counting down.
ATAAATGCATGGTCGTGCTACATATGGTTAAGAGTTAACCTAGTAAAGGTATTCCGAATCACGGTATCGAGAAAGGGAGGTCAGCTTGGAGCTAGACCAAATATCGTGAGGCAAAGGGAAAGACATGTACTAAACCTTGTGATGGTTTGTCCGATATGATCTTTGTATGCGTTTAGGAGTTGGCACGTCTTGCTAGAGGCCGCTGCCAACTATTGACAGAATAAGTGTATTCGTGTCATGTCTATACGCATATGAACCTATAGGGTCGCACACTTAAGGGGCTGGAAGCCAAATGAGGATTGGATCCGAATTAGACCAGGCTTAGGCTACTAATGGGCTACTAATGTAGAAGCCCACTAGGGAGGCCTATATAAGAGAGGGTGGGGCGAGCTGACCAGGGTTAGACCTCAGATCATTCCCAGCCGCCACTCCTCATGCCTGTGTCGCGCGCGCGGACCTAGCAGTCTGCCGTCTGACGCTTCCACCCTGTACGTGTGGATACCTCGGAGGCGCTGCATCTGTAGCGCTTGGACGAGCCGCGCAAGGGGAGCTGACCGTGGGACGAGGACAAGGAGGAGACGTGGAACGTCTGCACTGCCTCAACGCGCTTCATCAATTCCGCAACTGCGCGTCTAGTGGTAATCCCGTGATCTATGACAACAGTAATCCTGGTATACGCGGTAGAATTTTTTTGATTTGCGCTAGTGTAGCCTACCCGTATCCCTACACCTCCTTCTCGCGCGAAGCCGCAGCGGTGGCAAGCTGATCCTCGCGGTTCGTAGCCTCTTGCTGCAGGCGCTCCTTGGCCACAGTTGCGTCGGCTAGCTCCTGCTCGAGGCGCTCCTTAGCACCAACGGCATCCTCAGCTATTTTCTCCGCTCGCCCAAGGCTATTTTTGAGATCATCAAGCTCGCGGAGGGCAGTATTATTCTCATCTGCAAAAAGCAACAAGAACATATGTGAGTGTCATAAGCTAGCAAGCAGACGAAGAAGTGAAATACCTAGCTACGGGTGTACCCTGAATCCGCTGGAGGCTGGCCTCCAATGCCAGATGCTGCTTTACCAGCTGGTTGGCGCCTTGCACAAAAGGCTGCGAGAAGAAGCAACTTATCAGGAAAAGGGCTCCGGGGCTGCGCCCAAGAAACGAGCAAAACAAATCAAGCATATGAAAAGCTCTCGGGGGCTCCCCCCGAGACGCGCACAAACCAGAAGCAATGATCAGCAGATCATTTGAAAAATGCTCGGGGGCTCCCCCCACGGCAAGAACAAAAGCGACAAACATGACCCGAAACCTAGCGGGTGGACGGGGAATTACCTCATCGCCGGGAATCTTGACGGCCTCCTTGTCCTGCGGGATTAGACCCCGCTCACGAAGTTTGCGCAGGTCGCCCTCGCGAGTCTCCGACCGCCGCCAGCCACCGTCGGTGACGCGAGTGGCGGCAGTACTTTTCTTGCCGCCGGCAGCAGCGCTGGTGCCAACTGCGGTGGAGGCCTTCTTTGACTTCTCCATTGCAGTGCGACGACGGCGGTGATGTGAGCGTAGAAAAGAAGATGGGAAGGATCAAAGAACTTCCAGCGCGCGGCGAAGAAAAATCTCAAGAAGGTGGAAGCGGTGAAAGGAGAATGGCTGCGGTGAAAACAAACAAACTTTTCCCCCATAGATTATAAGGACGAAGACGATGAATAGGGACCGTTCATAGGGAAGCCCTAGAGCCAGCATCAAAATCCAACCATCCACGTGTCAGCACAGCAGCGAACCGTCGCTCGCACGCCATCCACTACGCACGCAAACCGAGGAGACGCCGTAATTATCTCCACGCCGCGCGTGACCAGTCAATTCAAAGTCAGAAGGTGGGACCCACGTTCATCCAGTCACGTCACCTATGGCACCGCAGACTCTTGAGGTCACTGACATCATCAAGGCTACACTAGCAATGGTTACAAATCTTCGGCTACACAGCTAAAGTATTCACTCAAATCTACGATTCGAGTAACTACTCGGGGGCTACTCCTATCAGGAGCGCTGGCCGCGCACCCGAAGTATGATTAAGATACTACACCGCTGAACTATTTTTTCGAGTCCTACGTCGAGTCTACGACTCCACTACGGACTCGGGAGCTACTCCCATAGGGAGGATTGATTCAAGCATCCGAAAAAATTTGTGTCCTACGGACCTGAAGCAAGCAATAGCTGAACTAAAGTCTCCGCTCAAGTCTACGACTCGAAAAGACACTCGGGGGCTACTCCCATAGGGAGCGCTGGTCGCGCACCCTATAAATTCTTTGACTGCGATCCTCTGGATCAGAATGCAAAACTTTTCGGCAACTTTGCCTCTATTAACGCTAAGTGAGTAACATCCTCCGTGGCCACCCGAAACACCTCCGCGGTGATAAACATTCGGATGTTGTGTCTGCGACACAAAGATAAGACCTATAGATATCATCTGATGGCCTGGAAACGCACACGACTGCGCTCTGCTAGTAAAAATCCGTGCCAGCAGGCGCGATGAAAATCCCGACGGACGCATTGGGTACATCATTTAAAATTTACTGGAATTCCACTCATGTAAGTCCTCAGCGGCCTAAGTCGAATTACGCCAGCATATGTTACGGGTTCGAGTCGAGGGACTCGAGTCTGAAGAAGATCGTGTTGTTTTGTCCTAAGACAGTTAACTGACCCTGATCCGTCGGGAGAGTCATGCACACGCAACAACAATCCCTACACGCTCAAATCATTCTCTATCAAACAGAGATAGCTGCACCCGAAAGATTGAAGAGTCCTCAGCCGAATCTATGATTCGACTGAACACTCGGGGGCTACTGACATGGTTATACCCTACGGGTACACGACCTTAGCATACCTGGTCCATCCCAAGGAAGGCCCACAAGAATATGCACCGGCCCATGAAGACTTTCAAGTGGCCCGTGCCTATGACGCCTTCGATCGGATCCTTGGAGAGCAAGACTAGAAAAGATAGAATATTCAAAAGGGCAAACCCTAAACTTGTAACCGACTCGATCTGTGCCTGGGACCTGCCTACCTCTATATAAAGGCTAGGAGGGCACGGCGAGGAGGACGATCTCTCATACCACCACATACACACCTCCATGCCAGATTGCATCTGCGCACCCCTGTAACTTTTGGTTCCGCCGTAATCAAGAGCAAACAAGCAGGAGTAGGGTTTTCCCTCTGGGGGCCTGAACTTGGGTAAATCTCGTGTCCCCTGGTTGCTTGTCTGTTAACCGTTCCGCGATCTCCAGCATCCCCATCTTCTCCAAAACCCAAGTCCATAACAATGGGCATTGACGAGATCAATCCTCGTCAGTATCACTTGCAAGCATGTGACTGGCTCACAAGGGATCACATATCATATGAACGAATAAAGAGTACTTATCGGTAACGAGGTTGAACTAGGTATGCAGAGATACCGACAATCAAACCTCGGATAAGTAAAGTATCGCGAGACAAAGAGAAATTGGTATCGTATGTAAATGCTTCATTCGATCGCGAAGTAATCGTAGAAATATGTGGGAGACATATGAATTTCCATATTTCTCTATTGGTTATTGATCGGAGAAGAGTCTCGATCATGTCTGCATAATTCACGAACCGTAGGGAGACACACTTAAGGATTCGATGTTGTTTAGTAGATATGAAATGTGAGTAAGAAGACCGAATGTTGTTCGGAGTATTGGATTGGATCCAGGACATCATGAGGAGATCCATAATGGTCCAGAGAATAAGATTCATATAAGGAAAGTCCAATTCCGGAGTTCGGGAATGGTGTCGGTGTTTTCACCTGAATGTTCTAGACGGGCCTAGAAGGTCCACCGATTCGGAGTGGGAAGGGTACATGGACGTGTCATGACAAAGTGGAATGGTTGCATAATGTACTAGGTCAGTTAGATGGGCAATGGGAAGAGAGAAATCAAACTCTAGTTTGAAAGTCAAACGCCAATTTGAAAAAGTCAAATCCCAACATGGTTGCCTAGTGGAGGGAGGGAAGGAATCCTACCTAAGAGAGGATTCCTCCCTCTCCCTTGCCGCCGGCCACAAGGAGGAGTTGGGGGAGGACTCCCTTTTCCCCAAACCGCCTCTCCCTCTCATAAATAGAGGGGAGGGGGCGCCGCCTTGCCCTCCCACAAGAAACCCTAGATTGGTTGTAGCCCTCTAAAAGTTGCTGCCGATTTAGAGCCTTATAAAGTAGCTGCGCCTAGCCCCTCTACTAGTCGTCGGCCACCACCTCCCCTCAACCCTCTAAACCCTAGATCGCCGAGGCCCTCTTATACTCCACCATAACCGCTCCGGCTTAGGCGAAGCCCTGCGGGATTTCCTCTCTACTTCCGACACCATGCCTTCGTGCTACCGGAATCGCGAGGAGAGATCTACAACCTCCGCTGTCTGCTGGAAAAAGGGAGAGGAAGGTCTTCATCAAGTATCGAACGTGTGACCGACTGCGGGAGCGCTGCCAGAACACGGCGCCGGAAGGATCGTGTACGCGATCTTGAGATCGGCAAGTGAATGACTAAATCACCCACGAGAATCCGATCTCGTTAACCGCTTTAGAATCTTTGAGGGTTAGTACTCTATCGACTCGTTGCTACAATCTAGTAGATAGATCTTGGCTTGTGTGTGTTCATGTGGTAGAATTTTTTTATTTTCTATGCTATAAACCCCTACATAAAAAAATTACAGCACACACTAAAATGTGCTACCTATGCTGCATATATACGACATCTAGTTGCACGCACTGCAAAATCGAGTTGAGACGCGTGCACCTGCACCCAACTGTCGTAAGTTTTAGTTCCAAGTCGAGATGAATGCAGTGCCGCCTCGCCTCCTGTCCTCGACATCCTGCTCATGGACGTCGGCTCGCCCGTCCGCTAGCTCTGGCGGCCCGCTCCCTGGCCTTCGCCACACGCCCGCTGGCTCCGGCCACCCACTGGCTCCGTGCGTCCACCCATTTCTCTACAGTAGCAACCGTAACTCGCAGTCCTCTTTCCATGGCAGCACCACCCAACTGCTGCTGCGAGGGAGGGTAGGAGAAGACCTGATTGCTTTTTCTAGGAGCACCCTAAAGTCCTTTTTTCTAAAATTTGAGAGCCTATTTTATAGCCTCTAGTAAAGCGTTGCCTGCTCCATGATGTATTTTAGCATGTCTGAAAAGGCTGAACACGACCGCGTGCGCTAAAAGTCAATCTAGTGCGTTGCAAAACGTTTTTGCACCACCAAACTTAGAGCTTTTGTTGAAGATGCTCTAGAAAAATTCGATCGCTCTTTTGGCTAGGTCACATGACGCGGTGGCGCACATACGTAGGCTAACTCGCCGTCCGACGAATTTGCGAATGTAGACGAGGATTGGCCAGGCTCAGGGCCTCATGGAAGGGTGATTGTCGATCCTTTCATCGATTGTACGATTGCGGCCTATAAACCAGGTATATTTCTATGAAATCCACCAACACCCAATTAGGTATTAACTAGCCTCATGTCAACTAAACTTATTTGTTTCACTGAGTAATTGAAACTATACTTAGAAATGAAGAAATAACCACCCACATTTAACTAAATTCGTCTAATCTCACCACATTGGTCATTTGATACTTGACCCGTAGTTTTTCATTTGAGTCTACTTATGCTTTATCTTAGCGACATACAAAGGTACCTCTCTGAGTTTCTTATTTTAGTTGTTGATTTCACACTGCCATGCATTGATATAAGAATCGCAAGTTCTCAAAACTATATTGTGTTTAAGTCATTTTAATGGAGTGACATGTTATCTTGAGCCTACCCTCCAATTTCGTTGAAGCCCTGCAACCCTTCCTAAGGAGCATCACAACCGTGATGTGGTAGCACGATGCCACCGCGCCGATCACACAACGCCTCAACGATGGTAGCATCGACCTTATCTACCGTCCTTCCTTTGAAGCCAAGCAACCCTTCCTTGGCAGCATCACTACCGATCTGTGGTAGCACCACGCCTCAACGTCAGTAGCATCGACCTCCTCGGTCACCCTTCCCTCGAAGCCCCAAAATCTTTCCTTCGTAGCATCACCGCCCGTCGCATGCAGCCTTGCTATCACCTCTATGCAACATCGACCCTTCATTCACAGTGGCTTGTGCAACTTTGCCACCTTCCTTTGCAAAGATACAGACGTCGCATGGGAGCATCTTGGGGCGAGGAGATGCGAGACGGGAAACAGATCAAGGAAGCCGTTTTAGTAGTACCCTGGTGGCCTCGAACTGCCTGGAAGTAATACAAGGTTTGCAAGAAGTAAATTTGGGCCGGTTTAGCAGTATCATGAAGGAGATCAAGGAAGCGGCAGCTTCTCACGGTGAAATCTCTTTTTGCCATGAGCGTAGAACCTTCAATGTAGAGGCACATAGACTAGCTAGGCTTGGCACATCGTTGAAAGTTGGGCGATATTTATGGCCCTCTTCCCCAGAGGGATTGCATTTTCCTGTAAACACTATGTCTATGAATAAAGAGTCGAAGTGTTTTAAAAAAAAACTAAAAGTATCTATGTGGGCCGGCCGTGCCAGTGCCGTGCTGGGTCAGCCCCATGGCCAGTATTGCCTTGCATGAACATAAACGTGACGGATCGAGCCCATCCACGGCCAAGGTATGGGCTAAATTAAAGCTTGCTCCTGTTGTCGGGCCAAATAAGCCCATGTTGTCCACGTCTATCGGGCCCAGGGGAAATACTTGTTTTTCAGCCTTCGCATCCAACACAAGGAAGTTCCTGATTCTGGAAAAAGAAACAGAAGTAAAGTTCCCACAACAAAAAAAGATCTAACACAAGGAACCGCAAATCTGTCGTAGATCTCCTCCTCTCAGTGAGCCCTAATTTTACAGAGATGAACGTAGCATAGCAATAGGCGAGCATGCAGAAGCTTTGTAGACATTTTTTTTCTTTCCATAAAGAAAAGCCCTGTAGTCTGTCGACCGTAAAGATCTCAAAAATTCCAAAGCAACATGATTTGCACACCCGCTGCGCGCCTCTTTCTGTTGGATAACAATGAATTCCTTGTCTTTTTGTCAACGGCTTTGAAGGGCCAGGCCACAAACAGTTGCACGCTGGAGCCTCCCCCTGTGTGGTGGATGTGGACCTTCCACAAGCTTTCCACAAAGCAAAGGCGGTAGCTACTCCACCGCCCAGTCGCCGAGAATCGATCACGGGTAGGGGTAGCGCTGTCCGTGGAGTCAACAGCAACAGGCAGTCCAGTCAGGCAGGCAGAGGATCGCAGCAGCAGCCGGGGCCAGGCAATGGTGGCACGCATGCGCATGTAAACAGCAGCCTTTGCATCTTTCCCGGAAGCTGGCCTGGCCTGGGCTGGCCGACGAGAGGATGTCAGTGTCAGCAACAGCAGATACTCGATCGATCCATCCATCGAGTGCGCGCTGTTGGGCATCCACACTGCTAGCATACTTTTGTTTCCAGCCAGTGGCACTTTTGTTTCCTCCGTCCACTTTGTAGTAATTAGCTTGAGAGCAGCCCCGTCCCGTCATGATCAGCAGAGTGGGTAAAGGGGAGCAAGGAATCGAGTTCCTTCCAAATGGATCCATCCGTAGACCGCCACTAGCTACTACCACATGAGTAATGCGCGATCTATCCATCATCATTGTTACACTTACGGATAGTGGTATTCATTACTAGATCGCTCAGTAGGTTGGTAGTAGGCAGATAGAAAGGTCATTATTCCAATTCCAACAGGTGCGTGTGATGTGAGTGTGCGTGTTAAAGGATGTCAAAGATCACGGTGGTGGTGGTGGTGGTGGTGGCGGCGTTGCTTGCTGATGATGATGATGGGTACTAATGGCGAGTGGTGAGTGGTGACAGGGGAGGGCACTGCCTGCCAGTGCCATGCGTCTTCCGTTGGCGGCATCAAAGTCTCGGACATGCCATATACCGCTGCCTTTCTTAATTATAAGTGGGGGCATCACGCGCACGAGGCCGATCCGTCCAAGGGTGAAAAGACGGAATCATGATAGCGATCAGGAGGAGGAGGACGCCATCGAGAGATGGAGATCTCTCTATCTCGCGCGCCTAAACATCGATCGCGACGCCTCGCTTTTTAGCACCAACTTTTTGGGTCCAAAACCCAGATTTGTTTGCCCGTTTTAGTCGGAGGGGAATAGGCATCGATCGATCGATCACGGTCACGGGCTGCTCTAGCCAGCACTCTGCTCCACCAGTCCACCACCACCAGGCGGTGCGATGTGGTGCGGTGGTGATCGATGACCGAGACACGCCCCCCTTTTTCCTTGTTCTTTGCTTTTCGGTCCGCCCCGCCCCGCGGAGGTCTGTGTTTCATAGGCTGAATGAATGAATAAAGATCGCGCACACACACCGGGGCCGGGGTTCTCTCTATCTCTCTTTTCTCGAGAGGGACCCGAATACGGCCGGGCGCCTATAATTGTGGGCACACAGTCACAGGACTCCACTCCGTGTTACGTCGACTTCCTACGCGTCATCGACCCATTGATTCGTGCTGTCCTCCTCCTCCTGCCTGGATTCCCACGCACACACCTTGTTTCGCGGTGCAGACGGAGCGAGGAGCACATGCCCACCATGCCCCATACGATACGACTCCTTTTTTACTTCATCGCGAATCGATGCCTGTGATCGATCGACATGGACGCAGTGATGCGGCATAAAGCAATGTGCTAGCTTTGCAACCATCGTACGTCAAGCCTACATCCAACCGACCGACCGACCGACTCCCCCCGCTTCAATAGAGAACCTTGCTTCTTTCGTATTCGTCGTGGCAATCAAGCCCACGGTGGGAGCGAGCCGTCGGATTCGCTAGGCACCGCGCAACCAGCAGCAGATCCAATCCAGATAACCATTCGCCTCCATCGTCCAGCCAAAGACGGGACATCGCATCGCTTTGCTTTGCTTTAACCTAGCCGACCGCCCCATCGCTCATGTTCTTTTCTTTCTCCTCCAAAGCGGCGAACCAAAGATGCCGGCGTCCAACTTCCACAAAAGCAAAGCAGCGAGCGACAATTATAGCAGTAGCAGTACGATACGAAAGAACCCTCGCCATCGCATCTTAGCTACTCCTACTAGAGTGCTTGCTTAATTAAAGGCGGCAGGAGAGAATACGGAGATCCCTCGCTCGTGTTTATGCCTAAACTAGAACTAGTACACTCGAGTGATCTATCGCAGGGAGGCATCCGCGTCTAGCTAATAGCTAAAGGTACGGACCCCGCCGATTCTATTCCCGTGATCTTGTGAGATGAACACACAACCTGTCGCTGTCCAGCATTTCAACCATGCTCTGCGCGGAACCTGCGCTGGGTTGTCTATTCGAGGTATCATGGAGAGGGAATCCTCCTCTCCTGCACTACCCAGCATCTTGTGTGTGGTCCTTTCAGACTAGTAGTAGTATACACGAATCACTCCACACATAAAGCACGGTGCAATACCCATATGTGGTGGGAAAGATCGTTTCACCTTCTAGATCTTGGCTAACAAAAACTAAACCTTCTAGATTTTCTTTATATAGTTGATGCAATCGCACGAAGTTCTTATTTTTATCTACGGTTTTAGTAGAAGCTTCCGTCAACTTTTTTTTTTTTTTGTATTTTAGAAAAGTTCAACTCCGGCTTAGTGAAAAGTCTTAACTCATACTTGTATAGAAGATGCTAGCTATGTTTCCTACTTAAGAATTAAGATATAATCGGTCAATTGAAACATCGACATACACTTTTTTTAGATGCGGAAATTCATTCCATTTGTTTTTTAAACGGAGGGAAGGCAAAAGTCTTGGCTTAGTATGGAAAAGGGTCACAATGTCATGCCACAGAGCTTAATATGGAGGATCGAGAGGTCGTCGCTCATGTCAATTTGCAAGACCAATGCATCATCAAGAATCGTGTCATGGGCACACCATTTTTTTGTGTGGAGATTACATAAATGGATGAGGAGATGTGCATGGAAGTGATCTTGTTGGCCCAAGGGTCATGCCGAAAACTAGCATTGTGACCATCGCCAATGGTGACCTTTGCTGAAGGAATGAAAAATCTCCATGTCTTCCTTATTGCATGGAGTCTCCGAACCCACACATGGTCATTCCGGAGATCTCCACTCAAACCAAGCCCAACATAGACTCAAGTCCCAGCGAAGAATTCCATGTTTAAGATGTTGAGGCTGCAGAGAGAGGTAGGAAGGAAAATGGAAGCCCAATTAACTTTGCATTGTCAACTGTTGTCTTTCTTTGTGCCTGTCCATAGAGCACGGATCAACTTTGAATAGCCTTCAAGACCCCCACTAACACGTCGAGTGTGGTGAGGTGGTGAATGGCTTGGGAGGTGAGCACGGATTTGACCAAAATAGCACAAGACAGAATGTTAAAATATATCTGTTTCCATGGCACAAGCTTGCTGACGACCTTGCCCTCGAGGTGTTGGAAATGAATTCTCTTTTACCTTTTAATCACAGGTGGGAGGCCAAGATATCTCACTGGGAATGTTGTAGGAGTTATCGGTCTATCATGTGGGATATGTCGATGCAAGGGGAGTTGACTACACCTTCTGAATTTTCTGTTTCCTATCCGGTCTCTCCACATGTAATTCTTTGCATTGCAATTGATGGGTAAGGGTGGAGCCACCCCATACCCTTACCATCTCCTTCGCTCTTACCCATCAATGGGTACAAAAAATTCCCATACCCGTCATCCAACAGGGGAAAAGGATACCCACATGTAAAAATACACGTGTTTACAACACATCAAGTCGAGAAAAATAACAGGGCACAATGGAAAACCTTGGAGAGAAATTAATATTGGAGATATGTCCTAGAGGCAAACAATAAAGAGTGTTTATTATCATATCTCATTAGTTCATCATAGGTTTTAGGCCATGCTATAATTGTATCAATCGGAAACATTGGTACACGTGTGGTATGTAAACAAAGCAAGTCTCTACTCCCTAGTAGCCTCTATTCAACTAGTTCATTGGTCAACTGATGATCAAGGGTTCCTGCTCATGGACATTAATGTCAATTGATAATGAGGTCATAACATTAGTGACTGATGTGATGAACAAGCTTACCCAACATAAGTATTACAACACATCAAGTCACAAAGTTTATCGTTGCAATAACTAGGAAACAAAGTAACCTACTCCTCAGACCGTGAGATCATATCTAATCACTACCACCGAAGGTTATCTTGACTACATCAACCTCCACACTATAACAAGGTGATCACAAAGGTGTCTCTCAGGTATTCCGGAGGGTAGGTTGAGGTGTATGCATCAAGATCAGGATTTTTTCTCCTGCGTGACGAGAAGATACATGTGACCCACTCGATGAGATTACATCAAAGAAGGTGCATAACATATAACTAGATCATGAGGATGGAATATCACAGAACGAGTTAAGAAGCACTTGTTGGTAATGATATTGAACTAGGTATGATGATACCAACAATCGGATCTCGAACAAGTAAGATATCAAAGTAACAAAAGGAATTGGACTTGATGATTATGGTTCAAATGACATTTAAATCGTGGAATGCGTAGGGGTCATTATGGACATCCAAGTACCGCTGATGATTATTGGTCTGAGAAGCATCTCGATCATGACTGCTATGTTCCCGAACCGTAGGATAACACACTTAAGGGCCAATGACGCTTAGAGATAGTTCTGAAATCATCGGGATCACCAGAAGAAAGAGAAGAGAGAACCTGAAGTATTCTGTGAGTATCTAAAGGTTGGTCGGAGTGATCCGGAAGGTGTTTCAGATCATAGGGATAATATTAAAATAATATTTAAAATTTAATTCTAGGGGCATCCAACCTAAATAGGCCTTCTCAGAGGAAGGCTCCATGAAGGGAGACGCCACCCAAGGGAGAAAGGGGCCGATGGTGAAGGGAATATACCTAAGAGGCAATAATAAAGTGGTTATTATCTTATTACATGTTTATGATAAATGTTTATTTCTCATGCTATAATTGTGCTAATTAGAAACATTAATACATGTGTGTTTAATAAACAGATAAGAGTTCCTAGTTATGCCTCTCATATAAAGTAGTTCGTTGATTAATAAGATGATCAAAGGTTTCCTAATTATAGACATTGGATGCTATTAATAACGGGATCACAACATTGGTGGAATGATGTGATGAACACTCACGTGAAGTATAGTAATACGATCAAAGACATTATGTTTACATTTTTATAGTAATTCATACGAAGTAACTCTAATCCTTAGACCATGAGATCATGTCAATTACTAACACCAAAAGAGTACTTTGATAACATCAAACATCACATTGTAACATGGTGACTATAAAGGTGGGTTCAGGTACTACGAAAGTGTTATGTAGAGGATCATGGATCAAGAGTGAGATTTTTCCATCCCGATGACGAAGAGATATACTTTGAACCCTCTCGGTAATATCACATTGACAATAGTTTGCAAGCAGGTGATTTGATCACAAGGAATGTTATATCATGGGAACAAGAAAAGAGTACTTGCCGGTAACAAGATCAAACTAGGTATGGGGATACCGATGATCGAATCTCGGAAATGTAATATATCGCGAGACAAGGGATTTAGTTATAATGTCAAAGGTCCACACGATCGCTAAGTCATCTTTGAATGTGTGGGAGTCAGTATGGAACTTCAAGTCCCGCTACTGATTATTGATCAAACAGGAGTTTCGATCATGTCTGAATTATTTGCGAACCGTAGGGTGACACAATTAAGATATATTGACACCAATTGGGGCAGATATAATACCAGAGAAATGTTTTGATAATGCTGGCATTATTTCGATAAGCACTGGAATTGTTTTGGGTCAAATTGTTGAAATTGGTTTCAGATGTAATATCGAAGTTATGCAAGGGGGTTTATGTGAATGTTTGTTAATTAAAGTAATTAACAAAAATATAAATAAAATAGTTTTATTAAATGAGAGATGGCATTAATTTTGGTGGAAAATTAATTCATGTGAGTGGAATTGTGAGTGGAGAGGTTTTATGTGAGTGGAGCTTAATATATGTTAATAGGTAGCGGGTGTCTGTCTCTCCCACGCTTGACATGCAACTAGTTTTGTATAACTGGCTAGCGGGTGTCTGTCTGTCCTACTATAGTTAATATATGTTTTACAACAAGTTGCTAATAATTTGTTTACCATCATTGTGGTACCATGTTCGTAGGTAAGAAGGTTCTTTCTCTGAAAGCCCTAAGCCATGTAAAACATGCAAAAGATAAAATAGAAGTGTCTAGTTTTATTTTTGCTGGGCAAGTGTCATGATATGGTAATGTTATAATTTGAAGGGTTGGATGCTCTTGGAAATTATAACATATCAAAGTGTAAAAACCATAGACCTTAGTATTACACAAATGGAATGATAGAGATCATACCATGATGCACAAGATAGTGATCAAGTGCAAGAACCATATCATATTACTTTTTGCATATGATGTTTGTTTGCATCATATTTTGCCTTTATGGCGCTTTAGTAGCATTATAAGATAATCCCTCATTTAAATATCAAGATAAAATGTGTTCTTCCTTTAGTATGCACCGTAAAGAAAGTTTGTCGTTTTCAGACACCACATGATGATTGGGTGTGATAGACTCTGTGTTCGCATACAACGAGTGTAAGCCAAATTTACACACGCGGGTACTAAGTTTCCTACTTTGGAAACTTAAAGGTAAATCATGACTCATATAGTTTATATCATGACCATATAGATGCTCGTCTTTGCAGCTGCACCAATTCACGTGTTGATCGGTCTTGTTGTAGTGAATTTGGTTCATATAATCACAAAATTCACGTGTTGATCAGTCTTGGGATGCTGGTTTTGAGTGGGAGTTCACGTAGTAATATGATTAAAGTTGAACTCGATTTATCATAAATTAAATCAAAGTGAATTTGCATAGTTCATTATAGTCATTGGCATATGTTTACTGCATTATGCTTAGTTATAATTAAGATAATAGAACTATAGAATTCTAGATTTTTACTTTACAAACTAGTATCATATTTTTTTGAGTGTCAATCTAAAGTTTAGAAGTCTTATTGCAAACTTTTAGCAAACTCCATTTAATCCATGAAGTTTAATAAGTAGTATTAATTCAACAATATCAATTCCAGTGTTAGTATCTAAATATCATGTTTGCCTTCGTGATACTTGATATTCAAAAATTGTTTTAGTATCAAGTCATCTGGGAGGTGAAAGAATTGTTTTAGAAACCATCATGTGTGGAAGATATTGTTATATCTAAAATAATGTTTGGTTGCAATATGATAAAGTATAATTTAGTAAAATACATATTCGCATATTGTATGAGAATGTGCGAAGGTTGGAGACGCTAGGCATCCTGATATCCCAAAAATGTTTGGGGAACTAACATTATACTCGTGATTCACCCATAGTAGCTTGATCATGAAAGTTGTCATGATTGGATGAATAAAAGATGTACGTAAAATGTTTACTACACTAAAAGATTACTAAAGGATGAATTTTGGAAAGAACGCTAAACATTTAATGATGATGATCCACTTCAAAGTGCAAGTCCAAAGATATTAGTATTTAACTAACATTCTTTGGACTATGTGTCATGTTTATGGCACCACTATTGATGTTGATAGATTCTTCTAAAACAGAAAGAAAATGGTGAAAGAGAATCTCAGAAATAGTTGGTAGAAAAATGAAAAGGATGTAAATGTCCAACTGATATGTTGAAAACGTATCAATAACTTTTGTTGCTCCATGCTTGTTTTGCACCAACCATCTTATGTTTTGTCTACACTTTGTGGCATTTTTATGTATTTTATTGAACTAACATATTAACAAGTGCCACAGAGCCAGTTTCCTGTTTTCTACTGTTTTTGGTTTCAGAAAAACTAGTGAAGAAATATTCTTAGAATTGAACGAAACAAAAGCCGAAGTTCCTATTTTCCCTGGCATGACACGGAGTCCGGAAGAGAGACGAAGAGGCGTCGTGAGGCATCCGCACCATAGGGTGGCACGACCCCCTGGTCGCGCTTGGCTGTGGTGTGGGCCCCTCGAGAATCTACCGACCTCGCCCCTTCGCCTATATATTGACCCCGAGAAGAAAACCCTGGATATCATATCAGAAATCCACGAAAAGTTCCGCAGCGCCGCTGCCACCGAAGACGAGATTCAGGGGACAGAAGTCTCTGTTCCGGCACCCTGCCGGGACAGGGAATTGCCCCCAAAGAAATCTCCATCGACTCCACCGCCATCTCCATCGCCGTTGCTGACTCCCATGATGAGGAGCGAGTAGTTCTCCCTCGAGGCTAAGGGCTCTACCGGTAGCTATGTGTTTATCTCTCTCTCCCATGGTGTGATCTTTATGTGATCATGAGCTTTGTAATCTAGTTGAATAAGTAGATGTTACTTGATACGTCCAAAATGTTTCAACTTTCCCGAACACTTTTGCTATTGTTTATCCTCTAAACTTGTGTGATTTGGATACAACTAACCCGGAATGACGCTGTTTTTAGCAGAATTACCTTGGTGTCTAGTTTTTGTGCAGAAAATCAACTATCAGGAAAAATCCCGGAAAATATGCCAAAAATTCTATTTCACGAGAAGATCCACGGAGCCAGAGTACGAGATGAAGTGGGGCCCTGGGGGCCAGCCGCACGGGCCAGGCTTGGCCGCGCCTAGAGGGTGTGTGGACGCCCCAGAACCCCCTCGGCCTCCCTCTTCGCCTATAAGATGCATCTTGGCCTAAAAACCGAAGGGGGTATGACATTTTTTTAGGAAGAGTTCCGCTACGCCGCCACCACCAGAAACCGCAATTTGGAACCAGAAACTCCGTTCTGGCACCCTGCCGGGACGGGGAATTTGGAGAGGATCATCGACATCGTCATCACCAATGCCTCTCCATCAACCATCCATGTTTCCCTCATCCATGAGTGAGTAATCCCCCATAGTAGGCTATGGGGATGGTAGGGATTGGATGAGTTCTATCATGTAATCGAATAAGATTGTTAGGGCATAGTGCCTAGTATCTCTATTAGTGCTATTTGACTTTGTTGCAACTTGTTGTGCTTAATGCTTGTCACTAGGGCCCGAGTGCCATGATCTCATATCTGAACTTATTATTGAATCATTATGATAGTATTGTTTGTGATCTTATCTGCAAGTTGTGTACATATATCATTATCCGGATCCAAAGGCCCCAAAGTGACAGAAATTGGGACAACAGGAGGGGATGGCTATGATGTGAGGATCACATGTGTTCATAGAGTGTTAATGTTTTGCTCCGATGCTCTATTAAAAGGAGCACCTTAATTGCCAGTAGTTCCCTTGAGGCCCCGCTCCAACGGGCTGCTTGGACAAAAGATGTTGTGCAAGTTCTCATTGCGAGCACATATGACTATATATGGAGCACAAGCGTATGATTGTTTAGTACTTGGATGCTTTATCTTATTTATCTGTAATTTCCCTAGTTCTTGAAGTTACATGTTTAGACTTGTCCATACAATGTCCGTCCATCCATCCATATGCCTACCGCACTCAAATCCTACTGTTACTGTTACTGTTACCATTGCTCTTGTTTTACTGCTACTGTTACTTTGTTGTTGCTACTACAAAACTGCTGCTACTGATAAACTTCTATGAGCAAGAACTATTTCTAGGTGCAGCTGAATTGACAACTCAGTTGTTAAGGCTTGCAAGTATTCTTTGGCTCCCCTTGTGTCGAATCAATAAATTGGGTAATCCTACCCACGAAGACTGTTGTGATCCCCTATACTTGTGGTTCATCAAGACTATTTTCTAGCGCCGTTTCCATGGAGCATAGCTTTATTTGTAAGTTCACTTGGATCTATTATTGTTCACTTCTACTCCTTTTCGTCATGGGAAGTCTCGTGATGGAAAGTTCCCTATTTTACCATCCACTACAAGAAGAGGTACAGTCCTAAACCCTCTACTGCTCTTCATTCATCGTATGTTATAAGTAAGGTTGTTACTCCACAACACATTCATGCTACACACACTGCTACTACTGTTGAGTCTGAAACTGCTTTTGATACTCATGATGTTACTTCTACTGTGCTCGATGCGAGTGGTTCATTAGATCCTTTCCTAGATGCTACTATGGCTAGTCTAGGAAATACTGAAATGCCTAGTGAATACACTGTTACACCTGTTAGCTCACCTGAGTCTAGAGAGAGATATGATATTAATGATGGTTACATTGAGTTTACTGATGAATTTATTGAAGAGTGCCAAAACACACATGGCACTAGTGCTATTAAGAGCCTCCTAGCGAGACACACCATTATTACCAAGTTGTCCTCTGATCTTAAGTTTGCCACCTCTCCCATAGATATTAAAGATAAAGATTATGATTTCTCTCTTGATTTATCCTATTTAGACATTGTTGAGAAAGAACCTTTTGTGGGACTGAAAATGAGAGTGTTGTGGCTCATATGAATGAGCTTTATACTATGAGTGCTTTATTCTCTGGTGATTTTAAGATGCGCAAGTACTTTGTTACTAAGATCTTCCCTTTTTCACTAAAAGGAGAAGCTATGGCTTGGTTTAATATATTACCTCCTGGATCCATTGATAGTCTTGATTGTTTGATTGCTTCTTTCATCTAGAAATATTTTCCTCCTAGTGCTAGACATGCTGCTTTGTAGAGACTTTTTGATTTTAAATAGGGAGAAGAAGAGAAATTGCCTGAGTCATGGACATGGTTCTGTGCCTTGATTCATGCACATCCTGGATGTCCATTGCCTAAAAATGAACTTCTTGATATTTATTATAATGGACTAAATGATGATTCTAGGACATACCTAGATAGCTTTGCTGACTGTGTTTTC
Organism: Avena atlantica; assembly: GCA_910589765.1. NCBI lineage: Eukaryota > Viridiplantae > Streptophyta > Magnoliopsida > Poales > Poaceae > Avena > Avena atlantica. The sequence continues at coordinate 356,509,439 of OU342734.1, read as the reverse complement.
AGGAAAAGAACTCCTATAGATGTTGAAGAATTAATAGTTTAAATAAGCAAGAATTATGATGATTGGTCTTCAACTGAGCTAAATACACCTGAGCCTATCACTCCTGAACCAGTTGTGCCTAAACCAGATCCAATACCAACACCAAAGAAGAGAGGAGTTATTGCATTAAACGATGAAGTGATGAAGGAAGCTAATAAATGTCTTAAGGAGAAAGGTATTAGAGCTGAAGATGTGAAGAATCTACCTCCTATAGAAGAATTATGTAAGCCAATTCCCCACTCATCTACTATTGAGGTACACTCTCTCCACTTTGATGAAGGTGATATTCCCTATGGTAAACCTCCTGATCAATGCTTAGAGTAACTTGACACATTTATTGTTAAGCAAGGTAATTTTAATAAACAAGTTCAGAATCATTTATTAGAAAACTCTAGAGCTATTAATGACTTGAACGATATTGTGGAAAGAACTGCTAATAATATTAAAATCCTTTGTAAGCACTTTCAAATGGTTCAAACTCAAATTGATCAACTTGCTAAGGTACAAAAATATATGCTAGTTAATGCTTCAGGAAATAAACATGCTTATGGAATTAGAACTAGGAGTGGTATAGCTACTCAACATCCTTTATATCCTGAAGGACACCCTAAAAGAATTGAGCAGGATTCTCAACAAGGTGAAAGTAGTGGTAGTCCTCATAAGAGAAAGAAAAAGAAACACAAAATAGTTGAGGAATCACTTGAACCTGCTATAGATCCTTATAGTATATTTGTCTCTGATGCTGAAACTGAGAGTGGTAATGATAAAAATGATGCTCCTGATAAGGAGGAAGTTGAGGAAGAACCTGAGAAGCACACTAAGAACACTAGGTACACTAAGGAAGATCTTGTTGCTAATAAATATGGTAGAGAAAGAGAGCCTTGGGTGCAGAAACCTATGCCTTTTCCCAATAAAAACACAAGTCAAAGGAGGAAGAACACTACAACAAGTTTTGTGAGTGGATGAAACCTTTATTTTTGCAAATTTCTTTGACTGATGCTATTAAGTTGCCTCCTTATTCAAAGTATATGAAGGATATTGTCTCTAATAAAAGGAAGATTCCTAATGAGGAGGTTTTTACTTTGCTTGCTAATTATTCCTTCAATGGTAAGGTTTCAAAGAAACTTGGTGATCCAGGTATACCAACTATTCCTTGCTCTATTAAGAATAATTATGTTAGAACTGCTTTATGTGATTTGGGAGCTGGAGTTAGTGTTATGCCTTTTCCCTCTACAAGAGACTCCAGCTAGAAAATTTGATACCAACTGATATATCTTTGCAAATGGCCGATAAGTCTACTACTATTCCTGTTGGTATATGTGAGGATGTTCCTGTTCAAGTGGCTCATAATTTCTTGGTTTTAACTTATTTTGTTGTGCTTGAAATGCCTGAAGATGATAATATGTCTATTATTCTTGGGAGACCTTTTCTTAATACTGTAGGTGCTATCATCAATTGTAATCAAGGAAAAGTAGCTTTTAATGTTAATGACAAAGAGCATACTGTTTATTTCCCCAAGAAGGTTGCTAAAAGCTATTTCCTGAACTCCATTGAAAATATTGAGAGCATCAAGGTTGGAGAAATATATTGTCCCATTCCACAAGAAAGTTTTGAAACTATTATGATTGGGACCATTCCTATCAAGTTTGAGGTAACATAATCACTTTGTGGAATACAAAGTTTTGTTTCATATAAGATTGTTTTGGTAACAAGACCTGATCAACCTTGTTAACAAAAGGATTTTAATGAACAAAATAATGTTTTCACAATGGTTATACTTGCTCACTTTTACTTCTCTCCTTCCTAGTCTTTTCTCCTTTTCTTGTTAGCTTTAGTTTTGCTAGTTATTTGCTTGTTAGAGTGTCTTAGAACTTCTGTAGGTTTGGTTTTTGTTTGCTTTTGCTTCTTCTAAAAAAATCCTTTCTACGAGAAAATCAATTTTCATACCCTGAAAATTGGCAAAAAATAAAGTTTCCCGAAAAATTCTAGAAAATTCATAATAAATTTTTCCTCAAAAAAAGGGGTAGAGGGACACTTGGAGTGACCCATCCCCCCCCCCCCAGGCCAGCACACCCCCTGGTGGCGCGGCTAGCCCCAGGGGCACGCCTGGCATGGGTGTGGCCCACATGTGGCCCTCCAAAGTGCCTCCTCCCAGCCATCTTCTTTCTCTCTAGCAAAAAACACCGAAAAACTTTCTCAAGCTCGAGTTCTTGCTGTTCCTGCTCCCGATTTTCGATCTCCTTACTCAGCCCACCTTTGCTGCTGATTTTTGAAGGGATTGCTCCTTGGTATGTGCCCCCTCCGCTTGTGTAATTAGATTTGTGATTGATAGATTGTTTCTTGAGTATTTTGCTGCTATAGGTGTCAGGTTGTGTGAGCTTGCATGCTTGTTCTATGCTTAGAGATTTCATTTTGATGCATGTGTAGCCCTCTAGCAAGTTCCTACAGTAGTTTCTCATCATTTATCAACTTGGAAATCACTTGGTTTGATGCTTGTCTAAAAAATTCAGAAAGAAGTGGTCATGGACAACCACACTTATGGTGAAATATTTGAGAGCGATGCACCTAGAAGGACAAGGCCTTCAAGATCATCCTCCAGAGCTAGGCTCTCATACAATGATGATATCATTACACCGCGATTTGGCGACGAGGGAGACGAGGGGGGTGCACACACTTCTACACTTCCTTGTCCAAACTTTTTGCAGGCTGCTGGGATTCTTAATGATTTTCTAACCTTGGTTCAGAGGGTTGGACTAACAAGTTATATGCAGGATGAGAGCGTGCAGTATGCCACGCTTACTAAAACCTTTGTAGAGAGTTTCTCTTTCTCTGATAGCGCTTTCAAGCCAGCTGTGTCTTTCAGAATCTATAACATGCCTTACTCCATGACATTGAAGAATTTTCTGAGATCCTGGATATTGGTAAAGCTGGGACGGCGAAGAAGATTCCAGCTCAACCTGCTGATATGTTGGAGCTCTACCGCTAGATAACCAATGATGATGACCGTAGAGCCCAGCGGAGAAAGATAAGAAATATTCAACTCCCAGCTATCAGGTACTTTGCTTATTATCTTGCCAATAGTGTTCTTGGTAGGGAGAACACTAGCAATATTTCCAGCTATCATTTGGCCTTCCTAGCTGATGCACTCAACAATGAAACCATGTATAATCTTGGTTCCCTCATTGCTCGTCGCTTAGCTGCTAAGGGAACCATTTATGGGGGAATTATTGTTGCACGTATTGTTGCTGCCTTAGGCCTTGCTGTTGATCCAAATGATACAGTTTTGGCTCCTCAGAGGCTTGATCTTGCTGCTATGAAAGCGCATCACTTTGTTACTGCTATCTCTACCCTCGATAATTTGGTGTATAGAATGTTGTTTACTCACGGAGAAGAGAGAGATTCCTCTACCCCAAACCACTTTGTTCAGTATTTCCCAGGGACCTTTGTCACGCTCCAAGGTGGAGATGGATGAGAACCTGTGCATTCTTGGCTTCCATGAACACTATTAGGGGGACACGCCCTCATATGACCCCTCTGTGCACTACATAGGGGAATCCTCGAGCTCTTACCAGGACGAAGGGGCCTCCTCGTCGTACTACGGAGGTGCACCTTCATGGGCACCATGGGGTTGAGCCCCACTTAGGCCAAAAGCCTAAGCTTCAGGGGAGGTATACCGACATCACACTCATCTATATATCATGTTTCGTCGGTTCTTTGTATATCCATTGTTTCGCTTTCTTTTTGGTTTTTGTTTCCGCTCTCTTAAAACACAAAAATACCAAAAATATTTTTGTTGTTTCTCTTGGTTTGTTTCTTTGCTTTTTAGCTTTGGTTTTCCTTAAAGAAAAATCCAAAAAGATTTTGCTTTGTTTGGTTTTGCTTTGTTTGGCTTGCTTTAAAAATCGAAAACACCAAAAATATTTGTTGTTCTTATTTGGTTTTGTGAGTTTTTTGCAGGGTCCAGCCGTCCTCAATGGAGTTTGGTTTCATGATTATTCAAGTCACACAAGTGAAGGGCAATAATGAAGATTAAGACAACTTGAGGTGTGGTAAGAGGCTGGTAACAAACTCTATTTGTTTTCATTTTTGTACATATACTCATCATTGTGAGCATGCTTAGTTTGTCCATGTAAGGTGTATGTTATTTATGGATGCTTAGTAGTTCTTTGTTGTGACCTTGGATCAATAAAGATCCTAAGTCCCTGTGATTTACATGCTAGTCCCTGGATCAATAGCTAACACTCACAGTCGATGAATATCATGTAAAACACAAAGTCATTATTACACGAGGAATCCAGAGTATGAAATTAATACAAATTTGCTTAACATTAAGCTAGCTCAAATAACAACGGAAACATAAAGCAGATTGAGTCCATCAACGCCTCAGGCTTGTTGAGTGTAGACTCGCGATCCCTACGCGCCTTTCAATCTTCGGATTCTGCACATAAGACGTGCATCCAACAAGTTGGGTCAATACTTTGAATGTATGGCAAATTACACCAAGGAAAGAAAAAGACTAACTCTACATGCAAGGCTAGTTTAGGCTATGGAGTTCATTTGCACAAAGCTAATTTTCTTAAGTATGGAAAAGAAGAGAGAATTTCCCTACTTTGTAAGCATTTGTTTAAGTAATATATGGTCGAATGGCACACGAGGATATTACTCACCAAGTGTCCAACAACCTAATACTTGGATATTACTCACCAAGTTCCCAAAACCACCCAATAGCGATATGACTCACGCATTGGTTTTTTAGAAAACTTTAAGTTTTGAAAGAGAGAGAGAGAGAGGAAGATCCTTCAGAGGCTCCATCCTTTAGATGCTCAAGTGTTCTTTTCCGTGAACTCGGCTGATCGATTATATTGCAATACTCTCGAGAGTTTCTGCACTTTACCCACAATCCACGATCAAGTCCTTTTACAGACAAGACCATGGCGAGGCTTTCCCTTAGTAGCCCCTCTACCTTCTGGATCCAACCGTGCCAAGAACCTCCAAATGTTGGTACCCAGGTGAGGTTTCCCACTAAGTACTAGGACAAGACCGAGCCCATATGTGTTGTGGTTGCACTAGAAGCTTCTGAATTCTGAAACATTGCAGACTTCTTTGATTCCTTATCGGCCGTCCTCTACCAAAATCTCACTCATTGACCTAACAACCATTCCGCCTAGAAGAAAACTTAGTTTTATTTTGAAGTGGATTTGAGAAGCAAAGATCGCTCAAGAGAGACTTTATACTTAGAAAATTTCTTGTATTTCGAACCCCCAACGGTACTTTATATATAGCATAGCAAGGACTTAGCAAAACAGGGGTAACCTATTAGGAGGGAAAAATCCTAAGTATAGAGCTACTCATGGCATACTACAAAATCATCGCACTTGCAAAATAATACTAAGGAGAAATTCTACCAGAACATCCTACACATGCATACTACAGAATTTATAGATCAAAACATGCATAGTCAAAGCTGGGACAAAAATATTATTAAGTGGTGTAACTTGCCTTGATCCGAGCAGCACTCTACACAATAGTACTCCTCAGCGCACTCCGAACAATCTAACAAAACACAAACATAGATCTAATCACAACTTGCACAAAATAATGCCATAGAAATAATATGCATGCATGCAACATGGTAATTATGCAAGATTATGTTCTAATTTGAACAAGGTATTCTTATTGGGTTTCTAATGTGTTGGGGATGTTGTTAGTATTAGTTTCCCACAGATTTTAAGTAATTTGGATTATTACTTTAATTTATAGGCTCATAAGGAGATCCAACCATCTAATTATCCCTGAATCAGATCTAAAGATCTTAAGCAAGGTTTTATAATTTTATTCAGTAGGCATTGTAAAAACAAAGCCAACGCAACATAGATCAACTAAAATGGAGTTCTAATTTTTTTTATGAATTAAATACTCCAATCTAGAGATTACATTCTACACATAAAATACTACTACAAACTCGCCAAATTATTTCAGATCTGTGTTCTACACAATTTTGTGAATCCAACGGTATATTATACAGGATTTTTGGCCAAGTGGTTGAATTTCTATGAATTTCGTAAGTTTAAACATAATATGTCAATTTCAAAACTAAACCTAACAGATCGGCGACAAGTGGCAGCTCCTGGTTGGCCCTGGCTAGGTGACGCGGGCTGACGCGGCGCGCTGACGCGACTTGCCACGCGGCACAACACGATTCGTTGGTACCCCTTCGATTTAAAGGATCTAATCCACACCGTCTATCCTAGATCTAAAGGCTGAGGAAAAGGACGGGCTTACCTTTCCTCCCGACGGTGGCGACCGACGGCGGGTGGCGCAGCGGTGGACGGTGACGGCGCTCTGGTGCTCTTCGGAGCAGGTTAAGCAGTCACGGATGATCACCTCCTCCTCGCGGTCTCGCCTGTTGGCTTGGATACGACCTTCTCCTCCTCGAGTGGTGGCGGCGGCGGCTTCTCTCCCACAGCTCCGGCGAGCAATCGGTGGTGGTGTGCCACGGTAAACAACGAGAGGAGCAGATGAGTCGACATTGTCGATCGAGATGATCACGTTAGGGGAAGAAATAAGGGAAGGTGGAGCTCCTGTCGTCGATTACGCCAACTTACCGAGGTCGGCGGCAGCTCGAGCTAGCAAGATCGGAGACGAGGTCTAGGGTTTTTTGCAGGCTTGGAAACAAAGGAGGGGGTCACGGCGGCGGTATTTATTAGCTGGTCGGGGGAGTCCGGTTGGATACGGAGACGGGGTGGTGAGATTGTTCCATGGCCAGCGGGGATTCTGGTTCCGATTTCATCGGGGGAGAGGGATGACAGGTGGGGCCGGGTGGTCAGCGGCACTGGCGCTGGTGCTCGCGGGCTGCGCTGGCGAGTTGTGCTGGCGGGCTGCATTGGCGGCCCAATAGGTTAGGTTTTGAGTTTTTTTATTCTTTTTAGAAATTTCTGCTTTTCCTTTTCTTTAATAACTTTTGCATAACAAGTCCAAAAGCACTGAAACCAGTTTCTAAATTTTTCTAAATATTATTTTTATATGTTTTTAGGAAGGCCAAGCAAGAGTACCTCCTTCTTGCTCATATTGAGGGATTTTTATTAGGGTTTGGTGATAGGGTTTTTAAAGTAAATTTAACTTGTAGGATGCAATGATGCAAGGATGATGCATGCTTATAGTAACATCTTAATATAAAAAATGGGATGTTACAAACCTACCACCCTTAAGAAGAATCTCGTCTCCGTGTGAGTGTTCCGCCTTCAAATCTTCTTCACGTTCCCATGTGGCTTCTTCCTCGGAATGGTGGTTCCATTGGACTTTGCAGAATCTGATAGTCTTGGTACGGGTAATCCTTTTGGCTGTTTCCAATATTTTGATGGGATTTTCCTCATAAGTAAGATCATTTTCCAATTGAACCTCATCTAGGGGAATTATATCTCTTAGCGTGTTTTGGCCATTTCTGGGTGGCACTTATTTAGTTGGGACACATGAAACACATCATGAACAGTGAGCCCTTCTGGTAACTCCAACTGATAAGCTACTTCTCCTCTATGGGCTAGAACCTTATATGGTCCTATGAATCGTGGGGCTAACTTACCCTTGATTCTGAACCTCTTAACTCCACGTAGTGGTGAAACTCGGAGGTACGCACGGTCCCCTACTTTATAAGTAACATCTCTATGCTTGGATTCAGCATAGCTCTTTTGTCGGGATTGAGCTACCTTTAGCCTATCCTGAATCTGCCGTACCTTTTCCTCGGCATCCTTGATCAATTTAGGTCCAAACAGACTACGTTATCCAACTCCACTCCATAACAGCGGAGTCCCACACTTCCTACCATATAGAACTTCAAACGAAGTCATCTTAATACTTGTTTAGTAACTGTTGTTGTACGAGAACTCAGCATACGACAAGCTATCATCCCAACTAGACTCATAGTTTAGCGCGCAAGCTCTCAACATATCCTCTAGAACCTGGTTCACCCTTTCTGTTTGGCCATCTGTTTGTGGGTGGAAAGCAGTACTGAATTCTAGTCTGGTTCCAAGAGACTCATGTAGCTGTAGCCAAAACTTCGAAGTGAACTGGGTGCCTCTATCTGACACAATTCCCTTGCGGACACGATGCAGACTTACAATCCTTGACATATATATCTTGGGAAGCTTAGCACTTGTGTATGTGGTCTTTACGGGGATGAAGTGAGCCACTTTGGTAAAGTGGTCCACCACTACCCAGATATAATCAAATCTTGAACGAGTCCGGGGCAATCCCGTGATAAAATCCATGCCTACCTTGTCCCATTTCCAGTCGGGTATAGGTAGTGGTTGCAGCAATCCAGCCGGTTTCTGATGCTCAGCCTTAACTCTATTGCATACGTCACACAAGGAAATATACTCGGCAATTTCTCTTTTTAAATTATTCCACCAAAATCTATCCTTCACATCCATGTACATCTTCGTGTTACCCGGATAAATTGAGTATGGTGAATCGTGAGCCTCTTGTAAAATCAACTTTCTTATATCGGAGTCATTGTAAACACACAAACGCTTTCCATACCAAAGGGTTCCTTGTTCGTCCAGACAGAAATCTTTTGCCTTCCCTTCACCTATTTTGACTCTTATTTCTTCCAACTCATTATATCCCTTTTATGCTTCCTTGATTCTCTATTGAAGAGTAGGCACTATTTCCATAGTCGCTACCTGTCCTTTTGGAACTATTTCTAGCTTGAGATCTTTAAACTGCTTGCATAAATCCTCTAGGAGTTCCCCTGTGGTAAGTCCATTCACATAAAATTTACGGCTTAAGGCATCAGCTACTACATTAGCCTTTCCAGGGTGGTACTGTAAATCCAAGTCATAATCCTTAATCAGTTCAAGCCGTCTTCTTTGCCTCATATTCAAATACTTTTGGGTGAAGATGTACTTCAAACTCTTATGATCCGTGAACACATCACAATGTTTGCCCATGAGGTAGTGTCTCCATACCTTGAGTTCATGTACCATAGACGCAAGTTCCAAATCATGTGTTTGGTAGTTGTGCTCGTGGTTCTTAAGTTGTCGAGAGGCATAAGATACTACCTTCCCATCCTGCATCAGTACACTTCCAAGTCCTTGCCGAGAAGCGTCACAATAGACTTGGAAATCCTTTTGGATATCAGGCAGACATAGAACTGGTGCCGTTACGAGGCGGTTCTTCAACTCTTGAAAACTCGCATCACATGCCTCGGTTCATAGGAATTTCTTTTACTTCTTCAACAGTTCTGTCATGGGTTTTGCTATTTTGGAAAAGTTTTCAATGAACCTCCAGAAATATCCTGCGAGACCCAAGAAACTCCTAATATCTCCCACATTCTTGGATGACTCCCATTCAGTTACAGAAGCTACCTTACTAGGGTCTATGACAACTACTTTTGCCGACACAACATGACCAAGGAAACCCACTTATTTTAACCAGAACTCGCATTTGCTGAATTTGGCATACAACTTGTGTTCCCTTAGCTTCTCCATAATTAGGCGCAGATGCTTCTCATGTTCCTTCTCATCCTTGGAGTATATAAGTATATCATCTATGAATACCATGATAAACTTGTCCAAATATTCCATGAACACCTTGTTCATCATGGTCATGAAGTATGCCGGGGCATTGGTTAGACCAAACGACATCACAGTGTACTCATACAATCCATATCTTGTGGTGAAGGCTGTTTTGGGCACATCCTGTTCTTGAAGCTTTAGCTGAAAGTAACCTGATCGCAGGTCGATTTTTGAGAACACACTGGCTCCCTTTAACTGATCAAACATGTCATTGATGTTAGGTAGAGGGTATTTATTCTTGATCATCACTTCATTCAACGGGCGGTAGTCCACAACTAACCTCTTGGTTTTATCCTTCTTTTCCACTAACAGGACAGGCGCTCCCCAAGATGACGTGCTGGGTTGGATGAATTCCTTGTCCAATTGTTCCCTAAGCTATTTCTTGAGTTCCTTCAACTCGTCTGCATCCATATTGTATGGTCTCTTGGCTATCAGCCCTGTGCCTGGCATCAAGTCGATGAGAAACTCAATATCATGATCGGGAGGCATCCCTGGTAATTCCTCCGGAAAGACATCTGCATATTCCTTCACAATGGGTACATCATCCAAGCTACCCCCCTTAAGAGAATTCACCATAACTTCCTTAAGTGAAATTTTTTTACTTGATACAAATCCTTTTCCCCTCCGGTGTTGTGAGCGTGATAGTCCTTTTGGCACAATCTATGACTCCCTCATATTCGGTCATCCAATTCATGCCCAAGATTATGTCTAATCCTTGTGACTCCAGAACTACTAGACTTGTGGGAAAGATGTGTGTCCCAATCCTTAGTTCTAACCCCCGGCAACCGGAGTTTGCCACTATTTCTCCTCCAGGAGAACTTACCCTTAGGGGAGAATTTATAGTCTCCATAGGTATCTTGACTCTATCCACAAATACCCTTGATATGAATGAATGCGATGCACCAGTATCAAAAAGAACAACTACGGGAATGGAATTGAGCTTGAAATTACCAATCACGGAGTCCGGTGCATCACAAGCATACTCCATGGAGACATGATTCACTGTGGCTTTAACAAATGGATTCGGCTTCTTCCCGTTTCCATTACCATGGTTGTGTCCATTGCCATTCCCATTGCCATTTCCATTCCCATTCTTCTTCTCGGGGCAAGTGGTCGCATAGTGTCATGTCTTGTTGCACTTAAAGCATGTCACCTCACTGAGATCCTTTCCATTGCTGCCATTTCCATTGCGGTGTTTATGCCCATTGTGTTTATGACCGCCATGGTGATGACCGTTATGGTTGTGGCCATTAATGTTATAAGGTGGTGGTGATGAAGTGCGCTGCTTCTGGTACGGAACAGAGTGCTTGTGAGGGTTAGACTTCCTCTTGCGGTTCTCTATGCTCTTCCTTTTGGATTCAACCACAATGGCCATGTCCAAGAGCTCCTGAAAGTTGTCAAACTTCTGAGCCACAAGCTGAATACATATATCATCATTGAGTCCTCTTAAGAATTCCTCCAGTCTCTTGGCATCAGTGGAAACATCATCGGGTGCATAACGGGCTAGCTTGTTGAAAAGCTCACCATACTTGGTGACAGAACGGTGCAGCTGGTGTAAGTCGCGAAACTCGCGCCTTTTTAGAGACATGACACCAGCAGCCACGTGATGAGTGCGGAAAGCTATCTCGTACCGATTCCAAGTGATAGCATCAATATCCGGGTAGGTGACTTGGTAGTTATCTCACCATTCTGCAGCAGGTCCTTCAAGTTGGTGCGCGGCATAACGCACCCTGTTGGCTCCGATAGCTTGCATAGTGTCTAACTTCTTGTTAATTGTGCGGAGCCAGTCATCCGCAATGATTGGTTCAGCGCTGCTAGTGAAGGTAGGTGGGTTCAACCTCAAAAACCGAGTCAAGCGATCCTGTTGAGGTGGCGGTGGAGGTGGGGGTGGCGAAGGTGGCGCGTTGTTGTTGTTGTTGTTTTGCATATTCTGAGTGAGCGGTTGGATCAGCTGGTTCTGAGTGGCCAAAATTTGTGCAATCTCTGGTGGGATTTCGGTGTTCGCACGCCTTGGCAGCATCTGTGGGGTTTGAGAAACAAGTTCAGAAATAGACAGAAAGACTAAGTAGTAAACTCCTACCCTTATGAAAACACACAAGCAGCACAGGTATAACACAGAAAGCATCCAAGTTTAACTAAACCAAAGATGTCTTGGTATTTATTACAATCGCAAATAATGTTCAACTATAGAATTTAAAGGTGGTCCAACTACTACACATCTTCCACGCCTTCCTCTTCCTCGTCCTCGAACGAGTAGCCCTCCGGCTTTAGGGTTGACTTGTACAACTCCATCTCCTTTGTGGTGGCTTCAAGCTTCTCTTGGAGGTCCTTTATTTCATCTTGCAGCTTCTTGGTAGTGGCTTCTAGCTGCTCCTGAAGTTCCTCCTTCTCACCCTGCAGTTCTTCCACTAGTCTTGACTTCTTCGCGGCTTCAAGTTGCTTTGACAAGTCCCTCTTGGAAGCACGCACATCATTGATTATCTTGCAAAGTCCCTCTGTCTGCACTTCAGTTCCCTCGATTTCCTGCTTGAGTTCACTAATCCTCTTGTTTTTATTTATCACCCTCTTCTCTTGGTTAGTGAACTTCTTCTCTTGGTCCTGGAACTTCATCTCTTGGGCCTTCATTTCCTCGTCCTGCTGCTTGATTATTTCCTCCTTCTCCTTGATGAGAGTGCATAGCTCATCGTTCCTTAGCATCTCGAGGAAGCTACCTTTTTCAAGTTCATGGATGTGGCACTCCAAGTCTTGATATTGCGTCCTTCGGCGCTTGGTAGAAGCCCTTTCCTCAAAGGTTAACTCCATGGGAAATCCTTCCTCATCTCGCCTTCCAAAAAGGTCGCCGCAATGTCCTTGGAGAATTTCGTGATGGCGTCCACATAGGCGACCAATGAGCTGCTGCAAGTTGATGCTAAGGGCCTTCTCCTTGAAGTCGCTAACGATGTGGATTGCTATGTCCTCCTCCGGGCGCTTGCCTCGATCTTGTCCTGGCTGGATGACTTTGACTCCCCAGCAGCCATCCTTGTGGAGTTTCTTCATTGTTCTTCCCTGGATTGTTGGCAGGGGAAGTTCCAAACATGTGAGTAGGTCCATGAGGCATCCACCAAAGAGCAGGGGCTCGATGTGCACGATGGTGTCGTAGAGGAAGCTCGTCATCTTTAAGTTAGAGGAATGAAAATTAGATAAACAAGTAGAGGAAAAGCAGGTACTGGGAGTGCGTGAAAATAACTTAGAAGAAAAATCAAGTAAGGCACACAAGTTAAAGGTGGTTCCAATCCTAGGGTCACGTCCTACAGGAAACAATGTGCTCTAATACCATCTGTTGTGACCTTGGATCAATAAAGATCCTAAGTCCCTGTGATTTACATGCTAGTCCCTAGATCAATAGCTAGCACTCACAGTCGATGAATATCATGTAAAACACAAAGTCATTATTACACGAGGAATGCAGAGTATGAAATTATTACAATTTTGCTTAGCATTAAGCTAGCTCAAAGAACAGCGGAAACATAAAGCAGCTTTAGTTCATCAACGCCCTAGGCTTGTTGAGTGTAGACTCGCGATCCCTATGCACCTTTCAATCTTCGGATTCTGCACATAAGACGTGCAGCCAACAAGTTGGATCAATACTTTGAATGTATTGGCAAATTACACCAAGGAAATAAAAAGACTAACTCTACATGCAATGCTAGTTTAGGCTGTGGAGTTCATTTGCACAAAGCTAATTTTCTTAAGTATGGAAAAGAAGAGAGAATTTCCCTACTTTGTAAGCATTTATTTAAGTAATATATGGTCGAATGGCACACGAGGATATTACTCACCAAGTGTCCAACAACCTAACACTTGGATATTACTCACCAAGTTCCCAAAACCCACCCAATAGCGATATGACTCACGCCTTGGGTTTGTACAGAACTTTAAGTTTTGAAAGAGAGAGAGAGAGAGAGAGAGAGAGAGAGAGAGAGAGAGAGAGAGAGAGAGAGAGAGAGAGAGAGAGAGAGAGAGAGAGAGAGAGAGAGGAAGATCCTTTAGAGGCTCCATCCTTCAGATGCTCAGGTGTTCTTTTCCGTGAACTCGGCTGATCGATCAGATTGCAATACTATCGAGAGTTTGTGCACTTTACCCACAATCCACGATCAAGTCCTTTTACAGACAAGACCATGGCGAGGCTTTCCCTTAGTAGCCCTCTACCTTCTTGATCCAACCGTGCCAAGAACCTCCAAATGTTGGTACCCAGGTGAGGTTTCCCACTAAGTACTAGGCCAAGACAGAGCCCATATGTATTGTGGTTGCACTAGAAGCTTCTGAATTCTAAAACATGGAAGACTTCTTTGATTCATGGCGGCCATCCTCCACCAAAGTCTCACTCGTTGACCTGACAACCATTCCACCCAGAAGAAAACTTAATTTTATTTTGAAGTGGATTTGAGAAGAAAAGATCGCTCAAGAGATCCTTTATACTTAGAAAATTTCTTGTCTTTCGAACCCCCAACGCTACTTTATATATAGCATAGCAAGGACTTATCAAAATAGGGGTAACCTATTAGGAGGGAAAAATCCTAAGTATAGAGCTACTCATGGCATACTACAAAATCATCGCACTTGCAAAATAATACTAAGGAGAAATTCTACCAGAACATCCTACACATGCATACTACAGAATTTATAGATCAAAACATGCATAGCCAAAGCTGGGACAAAAATATTATTAAGTGGTGTAACTTGCCTTGATCCGAGCAGCACTCTACATAATAGTACTCCTCAGCGCACTCCGAACAATCTAATAAAACACAAACATAGATCTAATCACAACTTGCACAAAATAATGCCACATAAATAATATGCATGCATCCAACATGGTAATTATGCAAGATTGTGTTCTAATTTGACCAAGGTATTCTTATTGGGTTGCTAATGTGTTGTGGATGTTGTTAGTATTAGTTTCCCACATATTTTAATTAATTTGGATCATTACTTTAATTTATAGGCTCATAAGGATATACAACCATCTAATTAGCCCCGAATCATATCTAAATATCTTAAGCAAGGTTTTATAATTTTAGTCAGTAGGTATTGTAAAAAAAAAGACAACGCAACAAGAATCAACTAAAACCGAGTTCTAATTATTTTTCTATGAATTAAATACTCTAGTATAGAGATTAAATTCTACACAGAAAATACTACTACAAACTTGCCAAATTATTTCGGATCTGTGTTCTACACAATTTTTTGAATCCAACGGTATATTATACGCGATTTTTGGCCAAGTGGTTAAATTTATATGAATTTCGCAAGTTTAAACATAATCTGCCAATTTCAAAACTAACCCTAACAGATCTGCGACAAGTGGCAGCTCCTGGTTGGCCCTGGCTAGGTGACGCGGGCTGACGCGACTTGCCACGCGGCACAACACGATTCGTCGGTAACCGTTCAATTTAAAGGATCTAATCCACACCGTCTATCCTAGATCTAAAGGCTCAGGAAAAGGACGGGCTTACCTTTCCTCCCGACGGCGGCGACCGGCGGCGGGTGGCGCAACGATGGACGGTGACGGTGCTCTGGTGCTCTTCGGGAAGGTGAATCAGTCACAGACGATCACCTCCTCCTCGCGGTCTCGCCTGTTGCCTTGGATACGACCTTCTCCTCCTCGAGCGGTGGCGGCTTCTCTCCCGCAGCTCCGGCGAGCAATCGGTGGCGGTGCGCCGCGGTAAACAACGAGAGGAGCGGATGAGTCGACGCTGTTGATCGAGAGGATCACGTTAGGGAAGAAATAAGGGAAGGGGGAGCTCATGTCGTCGATTACGCCAACTTACTGAGGTCGGCGGCGGCTCGAGCTAGCGAGATCGGAGATGAGGGCTAGGGTTTTTTGCAGGCTTGGAAATAGAGGAGGGGGTCACGGCGGTGGTATTTATTAGCTGGCCGGGGGAGTCCGGTTGGATACAGAGACGGGGTGGCAAGATTGTTCCGTGGCCGGCAGGGATTCTCGTTCCGAATTCGTCGGGGGAGAGGGATGACAGGTGGGGCCGGGTAGTCAGCGACACTTGCGTTGGCGCTCGCGGGCTGCGCTAGCGGCTACGCTGGGGAGCTGTGCTGGCGGGCTGCGCTGGCGGCCCAGTAGGTTAGTTTTTGACTTTTTTTTATTCTTTTTAGCAATTTCTGCTTTGCCTTTTCTTTAATATCTTCTGCATAACAAATCCAAAAGCAATGAAACCAGTTTCTAAATTTTTGTAAAAATGAGGTGGTCATCATAGAACCAGAGAATATTATCTTTATAAGGTTTTAGGAAGGCCAAGCAAGAGTACCTCCTTCTTGATCATATTGAGGGATTTTTATTAGACTTTTGTTAGGGTTTGGTGATAGGGTTTTTAAAGTAAATTTAACTTGTAGGATGCAATGATGCAAGGATGATGCATGCTTCTAGTAACATCTTAATATAAAAACTGGGATGTTACATTCTTGCTCTCTTATGATTAGCTCCAGCTTGCTAATAGTTTGTAGCATGTCATATGAATGTTTGCTTGCATTGTTCTGTTCATATTTTGGTATGATATTGTGGTATCCTCCTCTGAATGTTTCATGTGAATCGACTTGTCCCATGCTCACGCATGCATATGACTAAACAATAGTCAGTAAGCCTCGATGATTTATTTTGCCTCAGAGTTCTTGTATCACTTTCATGCCATAATTAGTCATGTTTTGTTGCAAACATGATTATGACAATTATTGCTCTCTCATTTATCGCTCCCTCTCTATTGCTAGCCTTCACTTGCATTGAGTATGAGCTCTACTTGTGCATCCAACTTCCCAAAACCAATATTGGCAACAGTGTCCACCATACCTACCTATTAGCATCATTTACTAATTCCACGCATATTCATTATGCCTTGTTTTCTTCCAAATAAAATGTTTTTCTGTTTTGAGAAAGTTAGTTAGTAAAGCTCTCACGAACTTGATGGAACACTTTATTTCTTGCATTTAATAAACCTGAACCATTGTGACCTATCCATGAAAGTTATATGCTTGCAAATTATAGGCTGGGAGTTAGCAGAACCGTGCTGTCACGGGGAACACTTTCAACAATTATGGATACATATCCAGTTGATATCATGCTCTTTTGTTTGCGGATGTCGTCGGTGTGAAATAAAAATGGAGCTTGTAAGTCCATGGAGTTATATATATGTGTTAGAGAAACGCCTGGGCCGCTAGCCTAAGCCATGCCTAATCATGGTGGAAACTTGTAGCATAACCATAATGAGCAATCTGTGAATCATCCTCATAAAAACCTATGCAAATAGCAAATAAAAAGATCGCTGAGATGCTCATTGTCTGCTTGCCTTGTCATTTTGATCACGGGATAGCTCTTGTATCATGTGCAAGGGGTACCCCTTTGGCGGTTCTCTATGATATGCATGTATTTACGATGACAAGAACTTACAGGTAACTAAGGTCGAGTAGCATGAGTAGCGGCCCTTATACTCAAGGGACATGGGATTTCCAGTTTATGGTTTGTCAAGCATATAACTCAGATTGGAACTCACTTTCACCTTAACCATATAAAGATGCCTATGATAGGGGCAATGAGATCTCAAAGCTAATGACTACCTTACTTTCAGCATTTGGAAGCCTTTCAAACTTTTCAAAACATTTTCACTTCATTGTTGAGTCACCACTTATTCTATGAGCACCCTCTTGAGAGCATAGATGTCATTCTTGTGCTTGTTCCAAAACTTGGTTAATTATGTCATTACTTTGATGCTTGTATCTCTGATATCTTTACTTCTAGTCTTCACTTGAACTTCAGAGGTGCCTTGGCATTTATATTGTGCTCTACAAACAAAGGCAAGCGAGATACCACTCTATCATACCTTTTTATTAGCATTGCAATATTTCTTATGTTTATGTTTCATGCTACTTATTATTATTGAGTTGGGATATCTTCATAGCTTGCAATGACTATTGAGTAGACTTAGTTGCATACTCTTTAGTATGAATGGTTTAAGTATCTACTCCTATGCTGAGAATATATACATCATATGAAGCAAATGTGTTCGTGAAAGTTCTTTTATCGCACTCAGTTTTCAACTGAATTGCTTGAGGACAAGCAATAAGCTAAGCTTGGGGGAGTTGATACCTCCAAAATGTATCTACTTTCCCGAACACTTTTGCTATTGTTTCTCCTCTAAACTTGTGTGATTTGGATACGACTAACCCCGACAACGCGCCTGGAGAGTTTGTGGCCTCCCTAGGCACCCCCTCGGCCTCCCTCTTCGCCTATAAGACTCCTCTTGACCTAAAAAACGAGGGGGGGGGTCGACGTTTTTCCAAAAAGAGTTCCGTTGTGCCGCCACCGCCAGAAACCGCGATTCGGAACCAGAAACTCTGTTCTGGCACCCTGCTGGGACGGGGAATTTGGAGAGGATCATCGCCATCGTCATCATCAATGCCTCTCCATCAACCATCCATGTTTCCCTCATCCATGAGTGAGTAATCCCCCGCGGTAGGCTATGGGGATGGTACGGATGAGTTCTATCATGTAATCGAATAAGATTGTTAGGTCATAGTGCCTAGTATCTCTGAAAGGATCGTATGGGCACCTAGAGGGGGGTGAATAGGTGCTACTTCAAATTTTCTTCTTTTTCAAATTAAGGTTTGACAATAAGGTAAATTCTCTAGATAATGCAACTACGGTGAATTTACCTATATGACAATTATGCAAGGGCTACCACAACACAAAGTAGTAACAAGTAAGTAAGGTGCGGTAAAGGATAGAAGTAACCGAAAAGTGGACGCAGAGACACAAGGATTTGTTTCCCGTAGTTCCTTCCTTTTGAGGGGAAGTACGTCTACGTTTGGAGAGGGGGTGGTTTCAAACCACCAACTCCACGAGAGGCCTCCCTTGTTCTCCGATGAATCTCACCCCAACGGGATCGATTCACCAGCCACTATATCGGCAACCTTCAAGGTGGAAGCCGGCACCGTTACAAGTTTGGGGCACACATCCACAACTTAATCAGAGGCTCCCAATACAAGCAAGCTGTCAAAGCAATCAAAGACAAGCTTGTAAGAACCAAAACAAGAACTAGGGTTTCCAAGAAAACACTAGAGCAAAGGGGCCCTCCATGAAATGAGGGGGAAATGAAGATCTCTTTTGGTGAAGTAGTAGATCGGGGTCTCCTCCTTCGATTCCCCAAAGATCAAGGACTTTGGGTGGTGGGATGAGGAGATCTTGAAGATTTGGGTGGCTCCAATGGACTTCAATGGTGGTCTTTGACTTTAATGAGCTGAGCAATTTGTCCCAAGGTAGGTGGAGGGGTATTTATACCCCTCCACGAAATATGGCCGTTGGAGCATTTAATGTACTGGTAGTACCGGTACAAGCGGTACTACCGGTCAAGTACCGGACCAGGTACCGGAGGTGCTTCAGTTCTTTAGCATTCTTCAATTTTAGGCGGTATCGCCCTTGAGGTACTACCCCCAAGCGGTAGTACCGGTCGTAGGACGCGGTACTACCGGTTTGGGCGGTAGTACCGGTCCCAAGTACCGCTTGGTACTGACAAAAACGGAGAGGGGTGAGTGCTAGTCAGTATGCCCCGGTACTGCCGAGCGGTACGACCGTGTCAAGAGGTAGTACCGCTTGTATCAAGGACTTTGGGTGGTGGGATGAGGAGAACTTGAAGATTTGGGTGGCTCCAATGGAATTCAATGGTGGTCTTTGACTTTAATGAGCTGAGCAATTTGTCCCAAGGTAGGTGGAGGGGTATTTATACCCCTCCACGAAATATGGCCGTTGGAGCATTTAATGTACCGGTAGTACCGGTACTCAAGCGGTAGTACCGCTTGCAAGCGGTACTACCGGTCAAGTACCGGACCAGGTACCAGAGGTGCTTCAGTTCTTTAGCATTCTTCAGTTTTAGGCGGTATCGCCCTTGAGGTACTACCCCCAAGCGGTAGTACCGGTCGTAGGACGCGGTACTACCGGTTTGGGCGGTAGTACTGGTCCCAAGTACCGCTTGGTACTGACAAAAACGGAGAGGGGTGAGTGCTAGTCAGTATGCCCCGGTACTGCCGAGCGGTACGACCGTGTCAAGCGGTAGTATCAAGCGGTACTACCGGTTGGACCGGTAGTTCCGCTCCGTGGTACCGGGTGGTACTGACTAGCACGCACCTTTATTAGCTTTGGACAGTGCCAACCGGTACTGTAACCGGTAGTACCGGTGTCAAGCGGTAGTACCGGTGGTAGTTCCGGTTCTACCGGTTGGCATAGATGTTTTTTGCAAGGGGAATTGATATGACAATATTTGAGCCACCTCTTAACAACCCTGTGATAAACTTAGCACACAGTTAAACCGATAAGTGTGTTGTTATCAAACATCAAAATCAGAGGGATAGGAAAATGCTCTTTCAATCTCCCCCTTTTTGGTGTTTGATGACAATACAGTTTTGCAAGACGATTTTAATAGTAAGCATATGGTATTTGTAAAATAGAGACGGGACTCCCCCTAGATGTGTAGAAACAAACCTCCCCCTCTATTTTACAAACCCAGTATGGGTGCACAAATATGGATACTAGCATTTGAAAACATACCTTGGCACAACACATGTGATGAGGAATATATAGACAATAGATACCGCATAACATCACAAGATGGATCCAATGAAATAAACCACATAGTCTCATAAGATGGATCCATGAAATATCCACGTAGTAACCACATAGTCTCACACGACATAAACACATAGTCTCACACATAAATAGATGGAAATCGAAGTTCACAAGCAATAAAAGGATCAAAGAGAAGAACGAGCTTGTGACTTGCCATGCAACACCCGTGCCTAAAGTGCAACTTCTCCCCCTTTGGCATCAAGACGCCAAAAAGGGACAAGTGCAAAATTACCGTCCCAACGGTCAATCATCCTCTTCCTCCTCATCCTCAAGGTCCTCCTCATCCTCGTAAGGGGGTGGGGCGCGGTGCGAGGAAGAGACATCATCGTCCCAACGGCTGTGCTGAGAGATCCACTGATCTTCTGGAGTGATGTTGTTCTCGGACCCCTCGGAGATGGTCAAACCTTGAGCAGGCATCATTTCCTTCTGCCGAGCACTGGCTTTCTTGGCATACACATGCGCCTCATACATGCACTTCTGGTTGTCAACCTAGAAGCAAAAGATCTTCTTGAGCTTGACCTCCATCCTTTTGGACCAAGAGGGCTTAGCATTCTTGCGACGAGAGACAACATAATCAGTGTCATTACCACTGTCAGCATCCTCAGAGTCATCCTCATCCTCCTCACCCGCCGCAACGCGAGGTTTAGCATGTGTCTTGATCTTGAGTGCCTTTGGCGTGTGCACAATGAGAGAGCGAGTGGAGAGAGTCCTAGCAATGACGGGGCACTTTGACACAATGAGGTCCATAATATAAGGAGCAAATGGTGGAACCCTCCGAGTGTGTGCAGCAGCAACCATTTCATTCCATATGAAGTTTGTCACATCAAGAGGATTACCTGATTCTCGGTTGAGGAAGGTGTTGAACAGCAAGTCAATAGAGAACCCATGTATATCATCCTTGTTGCCCGCACGAGGAGCAACAGTCTCACGGAAAATGCGATGGAGAATGTCACATGTGGGGAGTAGATCCTTGATCTTCCCAGCAACCCCACGGCCTCGAATGTACAAAGGGGTAAGAACATCCTTTTTGGAGGGATGCTCCCGCATGTGATAGCGAAAACCACAAGGAACGTCCCGGCCGCGATCTTCATACCCCAAGATTGCAGCAAATTCCGCAAGTGTAGCTTCCTTGATAGCACCTTGAGTCATCTAGGTAATCTTCCGAGTGCGGCCAGTGTGGAAATGTGCAGTGGCATAAAACTGGTAGATAAGGAGGGGACCATAGTCATACTGAAACTCCATAATGGGGAACAAGCCAAGGTGAGAGCAGATTTCCTTAGCTTCAGCAAAGTAGTCAAGATTCTTGTCAATGTGTCCCATGTCAATCCACTGCTGAGGCACCACCATCTGGATGTTGGTCAAAAGAACCTCATGATAAACACGCTCTTGGAAATCATCATAGAAGAGACTGTCTTCCCTTGCCTCGCTCCGGTTGCGGGAGTATGCATTTTCAATCCGGAGAGCCCTAAACTCTGACTCAGAGATGTCTGACAGTTTCTTTGGTCCAGATGGCCCAGAGCTGAGACTTTTGGTACGCCCAGTGGAAGGGGGGCGAGAGGGAGGGGCACTGCCACGCCCAGCTGAGCGCTTGGTAACCCCTTCACGACCCCCACGACCACCTCGAGTGGCAGGCAAGTTGGAACGGTGTCTTGGCTGTGGCATAACCTCTTCCTCAGACTCCGTCTCTTCCTCAACAATCTCACGGCTAGACTTGGAGCGCTTGCGTGCACCCCGAGAACCACCGGCATCTATGAAAGCACGAGGGAGGATAGCAGGGGGGTAAGGGCACAAGAATCAAAAGAAGCAGACGAGAGAATCAAGTATTGAACAAAAGATGCAGTCAGTTGGGGCCGGTACTACTGGACCTGACTACTGGTAGTACCGCTTGCAAGCGGTAGTACCGGAAAAAGTTCCGGTACTACCGGTTGAGCGGCACAAGTTCGTCAGATCTGATGGGAACGGACCACAATGACGGCATTAAACTGTAAATAGATGATTCTACTCGGTAACAAGGAAGCATATGGCAGTACAGCCTTTCAAAAATGTCAATTCCTCCACAAATCTAAGCCAAACCTAGATCTAATGGGGAAATCAAACGTAAAGAGAAAGGGCGGTTGTACCGGGATCCATGGCGGTGGAAAGGAGTGGGAGCCCGCCAAGAGGCCGAATCCAAGGGGAATCCGGAGAGAGGAGGGCACGGCTGGGCTCCGGTGGCTTCAAGATCTCTGGTGACGGCGCAGGTTTGAGTGGAGGGCATGGGGAATAATGAGGCACTGAGGGGTGCCTCTCCCCACGCGTCCAATATATACCTGGAAACCGTCAACCGGTAGTACCGGTTGTTGGCCGGTAGTACCGGTGACCGGTAGGACCGGACATGTGGGCGGTAGTACCGTTCCTGGAGCAGTTTTCCAGGAGACGACCTGGGAACTTACCAAGTCCGGTAGTACCGCTTGCACATCCGGTAGTACCAGTCCCATCTGATTCCAAAGCCAGGGATCAAGGATGATTCTTGTGCGGATAGAGAGAGGGTTTTCGTGAGGGAGTACGGAGGCTTGGGTTAAGACAAGTGAGCTGAGAAGCACATGCACTAAAAAATTGAAGAAACAAATAAATACCAAACAAGAGTGCATGAGACTAAGAACGATGAAGACAATTCAAATAGATGACAATCATGAGTGAAAACCAATTCAACTAGGTGACAAACACGAGTAAACACATCAACCTCTCGATTGAGAGGGGGCAGTGGCCTAGGACACCATATTTGAGTATACTCGGCTTGGCACCACGAAGATATATGTTGGGTCCATTACCGAAACTCATCATTGAGCTCACATATCACAAAATGATATTAAGAGGAATGATTTTGTTTACTTTGCGCATAATGGGGGGAGGGATAGTCCAATCAATTAGGACCGCACCCTCCCTATGTCCAGGCCTACACCTAAACCAAACATGGGTCGAGTATTAGGTGAGAGTGCAAGATAATCAAGTCAAACTCCTTGAATCTACGATATTTAGTTCATTCCTCAAGTAGCAAAATGTAACACCCTCAGAATCAGCCCTATGCAAGTTTCAGCGCTTCCCGCCAAACCCGCATAGAAACGATTCAAAGGTGCCCACAAGGCACTTGCGTGCGGGTGGAAAACGAAGTAATAACATTACACAACAGTCCTCGATGGGACCCACAGAACAGATATATATATACAACACAACTCCATGAGTCAAGAATACAGATATACAGGACAAAGATCCAAATCACCTTGAAAACGATAGAGCGCCCAGCTACGGACAAGATGCAAATGGGGCTAAGAGCCCTGAAGAATAACCAATGGCGTCCATAACCCTGCCCAGGCCAAGCCGGAAGGGTAACCCTGCTAACGACGTCGAAACCTGCTAAAACAAAAGGGGTGCCGACAAAGGGCAAAGGAAAAAGAGGAGCGTCAGTACTGAGGCCAGTACACGGCGAGGCTAGAATTCGGCGGTCCTCGCCTACATAGGTATGGTGGACTGAAGCGGCAGCGGCAGCATGCACTAAACAACCTATAGAGACTCGATACAACTGTCGGCTATCAGAGAGGGATAAGAAAGACCTATTCGGTACCAATCTGATACTAACACCAAACATACCCATCCTGGTATTTCCCCCTCGAGACCAAACGAGGAAGTCAACCGAGGAACTAACACAGTTGGCAGTTTTACTTATTCAGTTATCGTTGCAGCAATTACTAGTCAGGTATAGATAGTCATCCTGATATAATAAGCAGTGGACACTTTTAGTTAACCATTCCATTGTAGTTGCAACACTTACTAGTCAGATACAATTAGCATGAGATATCCCAAACCCAGCAATTGTTGGTACTTTTATTTAGCCATTCCGTTGCAGTGAAGCTGATTACTAGTCATATCGGATACAAGTCAAATTGTAACAGTAAACTTTAGTTATAGTTGTCTATGATCGAGACCTGTGCTCCAAGTCGTCCATAACCGCGGACACGGCTTCTCGAAAAGAGTAAACCCTGCAGGGGTGCACCAAAGTTTCCACACGCACCTACACCCTTGTTGTCGGATCAGGTAGGTACAAGATCACAAAACATACACCCAACGGTATGTCGACGGGGTTTCGGACACGACGTTTCCCAGACCCAAAGCAAGCACGGGGGCCACCCCACTAAGTATACCCGCAACGAAGTCGGCCGGTCTCCGAGACGGACTCAGGGTTTGCGCCAGTGGTTGTAAACGACTGGGAACCCGAAACTCTCGGGCTTGTCGATACCGCGAAAACACTCCGCTTCCAAAACAGTACACGTGCAGTACCTCACACAATTTAAATTAAGCAGTAAAGCATGGCATAAGTACAGAATAGTAATAAAGCCCCAAACTACTTGTGGCCCCCAGTACAGTACTTGGAATCAGGTACTAAATCGATGGGGGTGCCCATACATCCCATATGTGGTTAGCGCGCTCGATCTCGGAACAGGTGTCAAGAACTCGGGGTCCTACGGGACACAAGTGGACGGTTAACAACCAAATAACATCTATTGCCCACCTATGCCTCTGCTTACCTACTTCAATTTTAGTTATTAAACAATAATTGAATTAACCGATAATTAAAGCCATGATCATCTCCAACCTTAAACATGCGGCAATACTCCAACAACTGTGGTACTTGACGACACGCAACAACACTTGAGCAAGCGACTACGACGCGCAGGTCCAACTATCTACCAGACAACAGGTAATAGGATGTGTCCGAGGCAATATAAGGCTGCAAGGGATGTTCCGGGTACGAAAACTAGAGCATCGCAACACAGATAGCAATAGATCAACAGGAGGGAATAAAGACTATAAAAGTAAGATAGGTAGAAAGGGGGAGAATGCTCGCCTCAAAACATTGCCGAAGATTCATCCGAAGATCGGGTCGACACTCGCATTAACTCATCGGCCTTATCCGCGAAGAAGCAAAACGCTAGAATAAACACCGGATGCACTATTTAATACTACGGCAAAAGATCGGGCATGATGCATGTATGATGTATGACATGGCAAAGATGCAATGCAATTAGGTCATATTAAGCGGAACCGGGGTCCCGACAATTAAATATATGGTTCTAGTTGTTTAGATACCCCGCATTTTAAATGTTGTCTTAACATGGCAGAAGATAGCACCGGTTCGCTACACAAATTTAAATGGAGCCAATATTAGACTAGATAAGCCCGCATATGGCCCCATATTTAATTATGAAGTGAATCGGCATAATGCCCCCAAACCACACAATATGCATGCGAGTATGACAATTTAATATGCAACAAGTATATATTATTATAAAAATAGGGGCTTAGGGTCACACATTAGGGTTCGGCGAGCTTGGGGTTCCGGGATTCGGGGTTCGGTCTCAGGGTCCGGATCTGGGGTTCGGTCTCGGAGGGATCGGTCTCGGATCCAAGTAGTAGACCTGGTCAGTTCCATGTCGACGACCTTGGGATTCGGGGGCTTCGGCTCTGTGAGGCGACCTTGGCGCTCCGCGGCCTTCAGACGCCGGGATGGAGAACTTGGTGGTTCCGTGAAGAAGACCGGCTTCGATTATCGGATTCGTGAGGGAGAGCTCGGGGCATCGAAACCGTGAAGCAGACCTTGTCGTTCCTACATCGACGGCCTTGGGTTTTCGTGGCGGAGATCTTGAGGTGTGGCGGTTTCCGAGACGAAGATCTTGTCACCCGATGTCCTTTGGTTAAATGCAGACAGCACACAATAATCCTGGTTCATGCCTTGCCATCTCACGGCCACACATGCTCACTCATACTCTACTCTGGAAACACTGGTACATCCAACACCCCATGGCAGTTACTAGTATATGCACAACTGCGAATAGGGCATCGCTGAAGGAGCCGAGGTTGATGCGGTGCTGGGAGGGGGCCGCGTCCGTGAGGTCGAGGCAGGGGCCGCTGCTTGTGGACGGTTCGGTGCTGCGGGGCCGGGCTCAGAGCAGGGGCTCGAGGTCGGGGACCTGCACGACGGCGGCGCTGACCTGGCGGAGAGGCAGCCGGCGCAGGGAAGAAGGCGGTGGGAAGGCGGGGGACGACGCGGCCGCTCGCGGGTCCGGCGAGTCGAGGCTGCGGAGCACCCTTGGCGGTGTGGAGGCGCACCGAGGCGGACGACGAGGAGGTTGGGCCGGATGCGGCTGCTCGGAGGGCGGCGGGCCGGAGCCGAGAGCGGAGACGCTCGGGCCGGAAAGGGGAAGGCCGGTGGCGCACGCTCGGAGAGCCGAGCTTGGCAACGGCGAGGCGCAGGAGACAGCGACAGAGGCCAAGGGCGGCGCAGCGCTGCAGGCCCGAGGCCGGGGAAGCGGACGGGGCGCTGGGGAGGAGCGAGGCGGGCGCCGGCGGGGAAGGGGAGGCCAGAGGAAGGAGGCCGGGGGCGCGCCTGGGCGGGGAACCGAGGCCGAGCGGGGGCGGGGACGCGGGGTCGGGGGTGCGTGGTGATGCAGGGAGAGGAGCGGGGTCGGGGGGAGAGAGGAGAAGGGGTGGTGGGGCCGGGTCCAGGGGAAAGATGTGGTTGGGCGTGGGCGGTGGTGTGTGTGTGTGGTGGCGTTGGGGATCTGGGGTGGGGTTGGTGAGGAGATGGTGGGGTGGAGACAGGCGGGACAGGGGCAGGTGGTGGGGCCAGCAGGCGGCTGGGGCAGGTGGAGTGGGTGGCGCGCCTAGGTGGCGGCAGGGGATTGAAGGGAGGAAAGGAAGAGGTGAGGTGGCGGTTGGCAATTGGCCGGGGTGAGGTGGAGGGGTTTGGGTAGCTTAGGATTAGGTAGCAAAGGTTTTTGGGTAGGCTGGGTTGTTGTACTGGGGGTGGCCGACTGGGTCGGATCGGCCCGGTACGGCTGCCCCTAAAAATAATATAAATTTTTATTTAATTTAAAATAAACTTTTGTAAATAGTTTTTAGACAAATAAAAGACCCGGAAAAACCCGGCGCTTTAATTTGAAATTGAGACGGGGAATATTTAGAAAACCAAACTAGGCTTTTAGAAAATAGGTTCCGACAAACATATGCATGATGACATGACGATGCTCAAATGCAATGTGGCATGATGACATGAGCATGTGGTCATTATGATGCAATGCACAAAAACAACGCGATTTTCTAGTAGTGGTTTTTGCGGGATGCCACACAAAACCTTGCTTCATCAAGTGGCTTCGTGAAGATATCGGCAAGTTGATCTTTGGTTGATACATAGGATAGATCAATATCACCTCTAGCAACATGATCTCTAATGAAGTGATGTCGAATCTCAATATGCTTTGTCCTTGTGTGATCCACCGGGTTGTATACAATCTTTATGGCACTTTCATTGTCACATAGAAGAGGCACTTTGTCACAATGGACACCGTATTCCTTTCAAGTTTGCCTCATCCATAGCAATTGGGTGCAAGCACTAGCGGCAGCAACATACTCGGCTTCGGCGGTGGAGAGAGATATACAATTTTGCTTCTTAGAAGACCAACATACCAAGGACCTACCAAGGAATTTGCAAGCCTCGGATGTTGATTTTCGATCATCCTTGTCTCCCGCCCAATCTGAATCCGTGTATCCACAAAGAGCGAATGTTGAGCCTTGAGGGTACCAAAGACCATAAAATGGGGTATGAACTAAATATCGAAAGATTTTCTTGACCGCCATTAAATGGCTTTCCTTAGGATCCGCTTGATATCTTGCACACACACCTACACTCAACACAATATCGGGTCTAGATGCACAAAGGTAAAGCAAAGAACCAATCATAGACCGGTATACCTTTTGATCCACATCTTTACCATTTGGATTTTTTTCTAGATGAGTCTTTGTAGCCATGGGAGTTGGAGCTCCATTCAAATCTTGCATTTTGAATCTCTTGAGCATATCTTGAGTATACTTGGCTTGATTGAAGAATGTTCCTCCTCTAACTTGCTTGATCTCAAAGCCAAGAAATACTTTCAATTCTCCCATCAAAGACATCCGGAATCTACTAGTCATAAGCTTTGAGAATTCATCATTAAAAGATTTGTTAGATGAGCCAATGGTAATATCATCAACATATATTTGGCATACAAAAAGCTCCCCATTGACCCTCTTAGTAAAAAGAGTGGGATCGATTTTCCCAACCTCAAAGCCACGGTCAAACAATAACTCTCTAAGGTGCTCATACCACGTGTGTGGGGCTTGCTTGAGCCCATAGAGCGCCTTATCAAGTTTGTAGACATGGTTTGGGAAATTGGGGTCCTCAAATCCCGGGGGTTGCTTGACATATACCAATTCATTTAAAGGACCATAAAGGAATGCACTTTCTACATCCATTTGTTGCAACTTAAATTTATTATGTGCCGCATAAGCAAGAAGGATACGGATGGACTCAAGGCGAGCCACGGGTGCATAAGTCTCTCCATAATCAATGCCTTCAATTTGAGAATACCCTTGTGCAACCAATCTAGCCTTGTTCCTTACTATAATTCCATGCTCATCTTGCTTGTTCTTGAATATCCACTTTGTTCCAATAACATTGCGGCAATCCTTTGGCTTCTCAACTAACTTCCACACTTTGTTTCTCTCAAAGTTGTTGAGCTCTTTGTGCATAGATTCTAACCAATCCGAATCTTCAAGAGCTTCCCACACTTTCTTTGGTTCAATCATGGAGATGTGTGCTTGGTGTTCATTGAACCTCTTCAATTGAGCTCTTATGGAAATTCCTTTCCTTAGATCTCCAACAACATTTTGGAGGGTGTGGTCTCTTATTTCCAACATTATTTCCTTTCTAGCTTCGCGACGAGGGTGGATCTCCTCATTGTTTCTTGGAGGACCCTCTTCATCATTTTGATCCTCGTCTTGACCATCAACTTGACCTTGATCATCATTGGAGTCATCCTCTATATTGGGAGGCAAGGATTGACCTTGGTCTTGATCAAGTGCTCTTCTAGCATCAATTTGAGCTTGTCTCAAAATAGTTTGGATGGATCTTCCTTGACAAATTGACTTGGCACCACTTGACAACCCATCGAATGGACCAAGCACCCTTTGACTAGAGTTCACACATTGATCACTATGTTGAGGGTCCACATCTTGTCTTTGGCTTGAGTCAATGTCCTCTTCGGTAGATGGAGCATGTTGAGGTTGTGAAGATGAAGACTCCACTCGAGTGGAGCATAGTTCTTCTCGATCCACCATAAGGGGTTCCTCAATGGGGCAGATATAACCCACACCCATTCTTCCTATGGAATCCTGAGGCATTTCATCATCTGCATCACAAGCATCAACACGCCCCCCTTGGGGACCATCATATTCTTCGAAGGTCACACTACAAGATTCTATGATGGCCCCGAAGAGCTTGTAATAGATTCTATAAGTGTGAGATTCGAGACCATAGCCAACAAAAATACCCTCTAATGCTTTAGACTTGAATTTAGACAAACGAACACCTTTGATGAGATAGAAACACTTACAACCGAACACCCGGAAATAAGATATGTTGGGCTTGTTACCGGTAAGTATCTCATATGGAGTTTTGTTGATTTTCTGGCGGAGATAGAGTCGGTTTGTGGCATGGCAAGCGGTGGAGATGGCTTCGGCCCAGAAGTTGTATGGAGATTTAAACTCTGCCAACATGGTCCTAGCCATCTCAATAAGTGTCACATCCCAAGATTTTCCAAATCTTGTAATGTGAAAAATAAATGAATAAAATAAAACTTTGTTAAATTTCAGGGTGAGAAGAAACTTTTTGAATCCAATTGGAAACCTTCAAACCTATTTGGATCAAATAAATCCTAAAGGGATTTAAAAAGATAAAACATTTAATAAAGGAAAATAAAAATATTTGAAATTACTTTTTTTTTAAATCTTTTAATAAAAGATTTGGATTTCAAATAAAAAGGATAGAAATAGAATAAGTTTTTATTTCTAAAAGAGCCAAATTAAAACTTGGCCAAGACGTTGAAATAAAATATTTCTATTTGATCAAAATAGTAAAGGTTTATTCAAAATAAAATAATGAGGATTTAATATCCAAGTTTATTAAAAATAAAGGTTTTACTATTTTGAATAAACATCAAAACTTATTTATTTATTTTAAACAAGTTTCCAAATATCTTATATTTTCAAATAAAAGCTACTGATTTAGTTTTGAAAATATTTAGTTTTCAAATGGAGCTCTTAATTAAATAAAACCCATTTGATTTATTAACTAATGTCCATTTTATTTAATTATAAATGGACCCTTTAATAAAAATTTTATTTTTATTTTGGGAATTGGTTTATGTTGTTAAACAGAACCAAATTTCAATTACAAATTTTTGGTGAGTGTTTGAATTGATTTGAATGCTTGATTTGTTGTTTGGAATTCAAAACAGAAAATAGAATTGGAAAAAGATAAAACAATCAGGAAGAAAAAAAATAGGATTTGGACTCAGCCCAGCCGGCCAGCCCAACAAACAGCCCACTCACTCCCTCCAGAAGAAAACGATTCACACTCAGCTTTTAACCCGCGCAGACGTCGACTGGTGGACCTCCTTTCCCTCTCGTTTTCTCGTTGACAACAAGGTCCCACACTCCTATTCATCGTCTTCAACCACGCCGATTCCTCCTCGCCGTTTCCCGTCTTCACTCCGACGATCAATACGCGTTGATTTCGTGACCGTTACTCGCCGTGACTGCGCCCATTTAACCGCATGTGTCCCCTCTTCATTTCCCCTCACGCGCCTCCCTCTCTCTGCCCCCAGGCTGCCCTGAATCGAGCTCGCCCTCTCACTGCTCCGACCATCGTCCCTCCTCAATTCCGGCCGAGCTTCGCCACCCCTTGCTTTTCCAAGAACACGAGAACATTCCCCAACCTCTGACGCTTCTGCCTGTATCCTCCGTTCAACCGCGGGCGCCCCAGAACGTCGTCTTCGACAAGCTCTGAGCGCCGCCGCGTCTGTCTTCCACTCCGGCTAACTCCACAGGTAAACTCCGTTTGCCCCAGCACTCCTTGATGATGCTCCCACACTCGCCTCGCTCTTGTACATCTAACCATGCTCTTATCCTGCCTTAGGGCGATCTGCAACGTCGACCCTGACCACGAACAGAACCACCTGACGTCGTTCCCCACTCCGGCGAGGAATTGCTGCCATCCCTGAGCACCCCTTGCCACGTCGACCACACGTTGAGCACCACCTCGACCTCGCGAACACGGTGAGCACCTCCCCTTCCCTCCTTGCTTCCTAGAACCGCCGTAGCGCCACCGCCTGGACGTCGCCGCCGTCTGCCGCCGCGCAGCGCCGCCAGTTCTTTGTTGAGTTGCTGCGGATCGTAGGATCTAGATCGGACGCACACGATAGAAGCTAGGCGAAGCGGTAAGTAGCATCCTGCGCCATGCGATCTGTTCAGATCCAACGCCCCGCATAGGGCGATCCACCCGAACCGGTGTCG
Source organism: Avena atlantica (assembly GCA_910589765.1). Classification (NCBI taxonomy): domain Eukaryota; kingdom Viridiplantae; phylum Streptophyta; class Magnoliopsida; order Poales; family Poaceae; genus Avena; species Avena atlantica. The sequence goes on along the minus strand of OU342734.1, from coordinate 356,477,744 downwards.
ACCAGTAGGAACACAACGCGTGGCTAGATTCGATTTAAAAACAGATTTGATTTGCAAATTGAAACCCTTGTAACTTTTGATCCACACGTCCAAAAATTACAAACTTTATATCGTTGGAATCAGTGGAACAAGCCCTAGCCAACTATGCAATTTTTTTAGTAAATAGTATCTGTTAGATCGTTTGTTTTTATAGAAACATTTGTATGCTGGTTTAGATTAGAAAAATTGTTCAAAAATGTTTTTGAGGTTGAAACCTTGGGAAATTAGTTTGTGGCGAATTTACTGACCCTAGGAACCAACCCATGGTTTTAAAAATGGATTTGGTGAAGTTTAGGATGGATTAATTGATTTAGCCCATTTCTAGCCAAATAAAAATATTGGTTTTATTATGAAAATGTTTTTGAAGTAAAAACCTTGGGAAAATGATTTGAAACAAACCTACTGACCCTAAAACACCAAGTTTTGAGAAACAACAACTTATTTGGTGAACAACTTAAAGTTGTTGTTTTGATAAAAATATTTTCCACCACATAAAATGATGAATGGATTTAAAAATGGTTTAGGAATAAAACCCTTTTGCAAATGACTTTGCCACTTTGCAAAATGACCACTTTGAACCTTACAAAGTTTAGAAACCTAGTGGATACCATCTTTGCAAATAAAACTACCTCTTGCATGCTTGCATGCATGACTTAGATCCCATTGTTTTATGTGTGTGAATTGTTTGATTGATTATTGGTTTGGAATGCTAGTTGATATTGTGTTTACTTGATTGATTATAGTGAAGTTAGAAAAGTGTGAGACTAGCAAGATCAAGGAGTGAACCAACATTCCCTACCAAAATAAAGGCAAGTGACACTATCATCTAAAGTCCTACTATTTTCATTATACTTAGTGGATTTTGAAACATGCATGAAAAGAATTTCTATACTTATGTTATGCTAAATCCTAATAGGATACCCTATACATTCCTTAGTGAAAACAATGTAATTGTTACATGCTTAGCCATGCTATATTTTGAAAAGAGATACATGTTGAGATTTTATGAAGTTGAGAAGAGACTTGTGATTTTATATAATAAAACAAGGACTCAATGAACCACCTGGGTGGCCAAGGATACTTTGAGTTTTGGAGAAAGTGGAAACAAAAGGAACCATGTCTATGGCAATCTCTTTGTGTTGTGCTCCAAGGAAAACCACCCAGGAAACTTAGAGATTGAACATGTTTCTCCAATTGTGGCTTTCGTGTGCAACCACATGCTATTTATGGCTCTGGCTTAGTCAACTACATTGGGAATACCCATGCATTGTCTTCAAGTTACTGGACATGAGGACCTGGAATCCTACATGGGTACTGAAGACAAGCTAGCAATGGTGCATGGGAGGACCCTCTGGAAAGACTTCGTCACATTCTCAATCTGCCGGTACTCCATCTTGGTGAGCACCAATCCAGTGGCCACTGGTGGCAAAAGGATGGGATTGTGACATGTGGGTAAAGTGTACTACTTCTGCAGAAGATAATAAAAATCTAAGTACTTAGCCGTGTCCCCGGCTATGGATAATACTGAGCAACTAAAGCTTGAAGCTATGGGAAATCTCGACATTCCAATTTCTAAAAGAAAATTTTCTAAGTGACAACAAAAGACTTGATGCACTTGGGGTTACCAAGGAGCTCAAGGGATTTTGATAAAACTTGATGCACTTGGGGTTACCAAGGAGCTCAAGAGTTTTTGATAAAACTTGATGTACTTGGGGTTACCAAGGAACTCAAGAGATTTTTGACAAAGACACTTGGTGGATTCCAAGGAGTTCAGAAAGATTTGACAAAGGAAACAAAACCATTTTGAAAAAGATAGGATAAAGTATTTCTTTCTGCAAATGAGCCTTAAACCCTACTTAGCCAAAAATGCATGTAATGATAGGATCCACTTATAATCAACATAGTAGTGAAACTTGCCAATACAATTCAAATGTATTGACCCTTGTGGCTGTAACTTGTAATGTTGCAGGTTTGATTGATTTTAGTGAAGATTGATTGATTAGGATTACAAAGTCTACAACCAACATGCCTGCCTGTGGCACTTTGAAGATGAAGGACCCCATGTTATATATATTCCGCTGCAATGTAATGTAATAGCCAAATGAACTATGTAAGATGTAATAAAATTATATTGTTCCTGGTTATGAAGTTATATATGACCTTTGTTTCTTGATATTACATCTTAACTGTGGATGCTAGCTATTGATCCAGGGACTAGCATTGTAAACACAGGGGACTCTACCTTATTAAAGGTTGGGATCCCTTACAGATGGTATCAGAGCATTGTGTTGCCTGTAGGATTTGTAAACCTAGGATTGGACAAAAACCCTTAGAAAAATAGGAAATGTATCTGTTCCAAAACTTACTTACAAACAAACTTGTAAACTCTTTCCTCAACCACTTTGATTTTGATTCTACATCTCATCTACTTACAACTTGATGGAAAAACCTACCCATGGCCAAAGACCACACCATGTGCAAAGGACTTCTTCAACTTATTCAACTCTAATGACTTCAACTTCTTCAACTCTAATGACTTCAACATCTTCAGCACATTCACCAAGGACTTCCAACTTGGATACCACTAAGGACTACAAGTGAGACAAGGAAATCTTGCTCAAGACACTACTAGGAAAAGGGCTATAGGTAATCCGCACATCCGTGGCTCACATGGTTGAAGTGCCCCACGGGTAAAATAGGCGTGGCTCACCTGTGGGTAGTGCCCTACTAGTAACTAGAACAACCGTGGCGCACATGGGGTATGTGCGCCACAGATATGTATGGGCCAGGGGCCTGCCAGCCGCATGCCACGTACCCGTAGCGCACATGGGGTAGGTGCACTACGGTTGTGGCAAGTTCTGTGGCGCAGTATGCCATGTGCGCCACGGTTGTGGCAAGTTCTGTGGCGCACTATGCCATGTGCGCCACGGATGTATAAACTTAGTAGTAGGGCACCTTGCCCTAGTGCCCTACGCCTAACTATCCTGCACCAACTCCACCCCCCCCCCCCCCCCCCCCCGTGGATTGCCTTTTTAGGCTTTGCAAAAAATAAAAGAAAATGATAAACACTTCAAAAAATTAAATCCTTTCATATTTAGGAAGATAATGTGGTATAGTTTCTAGGAAATTAACAAACATGAGTTTTGACTTTTTCTGCAAAAAAAAGTCACGCCACGGTAAAATGGCCGTAAATTTTGCATACGATGTCGAAAAAAATCGTATAATATACCAAAATGACGAGAACGAGATTTCGCATCTGCTCGCAACCATCTCCGGTCGTTTAGCGATTTTTTAGATTTTCAAAATTCGAAAAGAGTAAAAAGTTACGGTCAAAAGACCGTTTTTTCCTGCAGAAAAAAAATAGAGGGCGACTTACCCGTAGCGCACCACCACCTAGTGCGCCACGGATAAGCTTGGGCGGGATTCAAATTTGAATCCCCACCCCACCCTCCTCCCTTTTCCTTTCCCCTTTCCCCTTCCCCTTTTCCCTCTTCCTCTCCCTTTCCCTTCTCCTTCTTCCTTCTTCCTTCTCCCTTCTTCCTTCTCCTCCTTCCCCTTCTGCTCTCCTTGTGGTGACGGCGCGACGTCGACCTCCTTATCCTCCTCCTCGCAGTGACAACGGGCGACGGCGGTGCAACGGTGGCCTCCTTCTCCTCCTCCTTGCAGTGACAACGGGCGACGGCGGCATCCTTTTCCTCACCGACCTCCCTTCCTCCCTCTCTTCCTCCATCTCTTCCTACCTTCCTCTCTTCCTCCATCTCTTCCTTCCTCCCTCTCTTCCTTCCTCCCTCTCTTCCTACCTTCCTTTCTCCAACCACACCCTTTCTACCACCTCGACGCCGGCGAGGACTAGAGCGGCCATGACCCCTCCCGCACCTCCCTGCCACGGCCATGCTCCGGCGAGGTGACACGACTGCGGCGGCGATGCACGGACCCGATTGCTTTTGCAATTCAAAACGAGGGTGTTTTTTGCATTTTTTTTTGTTTTTTGAAAAACACATCCGTGGCGCACCTGAAAAGGCCTTCTGTGGCGCACTACCAGGTGCGCCACGCCTATCTCGACACAACCGTTGCGCACCATGCAGTGCGCCACGGCTACGAGATAGCCGTAGCGTGAGGCCCGTGGCGCACTGCTAGTGCGCCACAAAAGGCCTTTTCAGGTGCGCCACGAACATACGTTTTTCTAGTAGTGGGATGTGGAGACTGAGGAAATGCAAAACTAGAAGGAGTTCACTTCACTTGAAGTATTATAATCAAGAGTTTTTCTCAAGGAAACCATGATCTCATGCAAGAAGGAATCAACCAAGAAGGATGGAAAGATCTCAAGTGAACCATATAGATGGACCACCATATTTAGTTAAGTCAAACACACCAACTTATGTGGTGTAACAAAAATATTTTGTTGCCTAAGTAGATGCTTGAACTTTGTTGTTTGAGTGAAAAGTTGTTTGTGATTGATTGCACCTTGCTTGTGTGAATTGTAATGTGTGTAATTAGAACTATTTCCTTAGAAATATATTGCCTATTCTAATCTCGATTCAACCCAAACAGATGACTACTCCAAGAGACTCCAACATCAAGGTTGATGACACCAACACCAACCAAGAGGACAGCATGAAAGAGCTCATAGCAACCCAACACCAGTTGAACCAAGTGACAGCTCAATTCATAGCCAACACCAGTGGAGAAGATACAACTCTGCAAGGATTTTTGGGAACTCAAGGCCAACTGATGCTTAAGGTGACTGAACAAATGATCAATATGGAAGAAAACTATTCCAAAAGAGTTAGTGACAACAAGGATGACAGAAACGTTATTCTAGATGGAGCCCCAGCTTGCATTATTTGTGGGGACAAGGATCATACTTCCAAGGAGCATGGAGATCAATGCCCCAATTGTGATGAGAAACATCCTGTTGGACAATGTCCCACTTCTCAAGCTACTTGCTACCTATGTGAAGGAAACAACCATGTACCTATCCAATGCCCCATCTATTCCATTGTGGAACAAAGGAAACAAGGTGGAGTGCAACAAATGATTGCAAACCATCAAGAAGGATCCAAGTCTACCAAGAAGGTTGATGACAAAGGAAAAGGTCCACTTATACCTCCAAACAAAACAACCCAATTCAAAGGACCAAAGAAAGGGCATGTGAAGAGCAATAAAAGGCCCAGGAAACATGTAGGCATTCCTACCTACCAGATAACATATGAGCAACATGAACTGGATGCACTCCTAGCTTTGGAGAAACCCAAAAAGCAAAAGAAGGACAAAAGCCATGTGCAATGTTATAAATGTAAGGAAATGGGACACTATTCCAGTGAATGCCCAGAGAACCAGAAGAATAAGGAGATTGGCCAAGTGATGTGCAACAATTGCAAAGAGCTAGGCCACTATGTAGCAACTTGTCCACAAGAGCCACGCAAAGAACTCAAAGACATCAACTGTTTCAATTGCAAGAACCCAGGACATTATGCAAGCAATTGTCCAGAAAAGATGAAGAACAAGTTGAACAAGCCTATGGAGAATATCAACCTTGGCCCATGAGTCAAGTGTGGAAACAAAGGACCCTGAGCAGATGTTTTCCCAGAGAAGGTTCCTCAAGATCCCAAGAAGCCAATATGTAATTTTGTTTGAAATTTTATTTTAAGGGTGGTAGTACCCTAGTTGTTTTGAGCCTACTTCTAACCCTAGCCTTCCCAAATCTCGGGACGAGATTTATTTTAAGGGTGGTAGCCTGTCACATCCCAAGATTTTCCAAATCTTGTAATGTGAAAAATAAATGAATAAAATAAAACTTTGTTAAATTTCAGGGTGAGAAGAAACTTTTTGAATCCAATTGGAAACCTTCAAACCTATTTGGATCAAATAAATCCTAAAGGAATTTAAAAAGATAAAACATTTAATAAAGGAAAATAAAAATATTTGAAATTACTTTTTTTTAAATCTTTTAATAAAAGATTTGGTTTTCAAATAAAAAGGATAGAAATAGAATAAGTTTTTATTTCTAAAAGAGCCAAATTAAAACTTGACCAAGCCTTTGAAATAAAATATTTCTATTTGATCAAAATAGTAAAGGTTTATTTAAAAATAAAATAATGAGGATTTAATATCCAAGTTTATTAAAAATAAAGGTTTTACTATTTTGAATAAACATCAAAACTCATTTATTTATTTTAAACAAGTTTCCAAATATCTTATATTTTCAAATAAAAACTACTGATTTAGTTTTGAAAATATTTAGTTTTCAAATGGAGCTCTTAATTAAATAAAACCCATTTGATTTATTAACTAATGTCCATTTTATTTAATTATAAATGGACCCTTTAATAAAATTATTATTTTTATTTTGGGAATTGGTTTATGTTGTTAAACAGAACCAAATTTCAATTACAAATGTTTGGTGAGTGTTTGAATTGATTTGAATGCTTGATTTGTTGTTTGGAATTCAAAACAGAAAATAGAATTGGAAAAAGATAAAACAATCAGGAAGAAAAAAAATAGGATTTGGACTCAGCCCAGCCGGCCAGCCCAACAAACAGCCCACTCACTCCCTCCGGAAGAAAACGATTCACACTCAGCTTTTAACCCGCGCAGACGCCGACTGGTGGACCTCCTTTCCCTCTCGTTTTCTCGTTGACAACAAGGTCCCACACTCCTATTCATCGTCTTCAACCACGCCGATTCCTCCTCGTCGTTTCCCGTCTTCACTCCGACGATCAATACGCGTTGATTTCGCGACCGTTACTCGCCGTGACTGCGCCCATTTAACCGCATGTGTCCCCTCTTCATTTCCCCTCACGCGCCTCCCTCTCTCTGCCCCCAGGCTGCCCTGAATCGAGCTCGCCCTCTCACTGCTCCGACCATCGTCCCTCCTCAATTCCGGCCGAGCTTCGCCACCCCTTGCTTTTCCAAGAACACGGGAACATTCCCCAACCTCTGACGCTTCTGCCTGTATCCTCCGTTCAACCGCGGGCGCCCCAGAACGTCGTCTTCGACAAGCTCTGAGCGCCGCCGCGTCCGTCTTCCACTCCGGCGAACTCCACAGGTAAACTCCGTTCGCCCCAGCACTCCTGGATGATGCTCCCACACTCGCCTCGCTCTTGTACATCTAACCATGCTCTTATCCTGCCTTAGGGCGATCTGCAACATCGACCCCGACCACGAACAGAACCACCCGACGCCGTTCCCCACTCCGGCGAGGAATTGCTGCCGTCCCTGAGAACCCCTTGCCACGTCGACCACACGTTGAGCACCACCTCGACCTAGCGAACACGGTGAGCACCTCCCCTTCCCTCCATGCTTGCTAGAACCGCCGTAGCGCCACCGCCTGGACATCGCCGTCGTCTGCCGCCACGCAGCGCCACCAGTTCTTTGTTGAGTTGCTGCGGATCGTAGGATCTAGATCGGACGCACACGATAGAATCTAGGCGAAGCGGTAAGTAGCATCCTGCGTCATGCGATCTGTTCAGATCCAACGCCCCGCAGAGGCCGATCCACCTGAACCGGTGTCGACCAGTAGGAACACGACGCGTGGCTAGATTCGATTTAAAAACAAATTTGATTTGCAAATTGAAACCCTTATAACTTTTGATCCACACGTCAAAAAATTACAAACTTTATATCGTTTGAATCAGTGGAACAAGCACTAGCCAACTATGCAATTTGTTTAGTAAATAGTATCTGTTAGATCGTTTGTTTTTGCAGAAACATTTGTATGCTAGTTTAGATTAGAAAAATTGTTCAAAAATGTTTTTGAGGTTGAAACCTTGGAAAATAAGTTCTTGGTGAACTTACTGACCCTAGGAACCAACCCATGGTTTTAAAAATGGATTTGGTGAAGTTTAGGATGGATTAATTGATTTAGCCCATTTCTAGCCAAATAAAAATATTGGTTTTATTATGAAAATGTTTTTGAAGTAAAAACCTTGGGAAAATGATTTGAAACAAACCTACTGACCCTAAAACACCAAGTTTTGAGAAACAACAACTTATTTGGTGAACAACTTAAAGTTGTTGTTTTGATAAAAATATTTTCCACCACATAAAATGATGAATGGATTTAAAAATGGTTTAGGAATAAAACCCTTTTGCAAATGACTTTGCCACTTTGCAAAATGACCACTTTGAACCTTACAAAGTTTAGAAACCTAGTGGAGACCATCTTTGCAAATAAAACTACCTCTTGCATGCTTGCATGCATGACTTAGATCCCATTGTTTTATGTGTGTGAATTGTTTGATTGATTATTGGTTTGGAATGCTAGTTGATATTGTGTTTACTTGATTGATTATAGTGAAGTTAGAAAAGTGTGAGACTAGCAAGATCAAGGAGTGAACCAACATTCCCTACCAAAAGAAAGGCAAGTGACACTATCATCTAAAGTCCTACTATTTTCATTATACTTAGTGGATTTTGAAACATGCATGAAAAGAATTTCTATACTTATGCTATGCTAAATCCTAATAGGATACCCTATACATTCCTTAGTGAAAACAATGTAATTGTTACATGCTTAGCCATGCTATATTTTGAAAAGAGATACATGTTGAGATTTTATGAAGTTGAGAAGAGACTTGTGATTTTATATAATAAAACAAGGACTCAATGAACCACCTGGGTGGCCAAGGATACTTTGAGTTTTGTCGAAAGTGGAAACAAAAGGAACCATGTCTATGGCAATCTCTTTGTGTTGTGCTCCAAGGAAAACCACCCAGGAAACTTAGAGATTGAACATGTTTCTCCAATTGTGGCTTTCGTGTGCAACCACATGCTATTTATGGCTCTGGCTTAGTCAACTACATTGGGAAGACCCATGCATTGTCTTCAAGTTACTGGACATGAGGACCTGGAATCCTACATGGGTACTGAAGACAAGCTAGCAATGGTGCATGGGAGGACCCTCTGGAAAGACTTCGTCACATTCTCAATCTGCCGGTACTCCATCTTGGTGAGCACCAATCCAGTGGCCACTGGTGGCAAAAGGATGGGATTGTGACATGTGGGTAAAGTGTACTACTTCTGCAGAAGATAATAAAAATCTAAGTACTTAGTCGTGTCCCCGGTTATGGATAATACTGAGCAACTAAAGCTTGAAGCTATGGGAAATCTCGACATTCCAATTTCTAAAAGAAAATTTTCTAAGTGACAACAAAAGACTTGATGCACTTGGGGTTACCAAGGAGCTCAAGGGATTTTGATAAAACTTGATGCACTTGGGGTTACCAAGGAGCTCAAGAGTTTTTGATAAAACTTGATGTACTTGGGGTTACCAAGGAACTCAAGAGATTTTTGACAAAGACACTTGGTGGATTCCAAGGAGTTCAGAAAGATTTGACAAAGGAAACAAAACCATTTTGAAAAAGATAGGATAAAGTATTGCTTTCTGCAAATGAGCCTTAAACCCTACTTAGCCAAACATGCATGTAATGATAGGATCCACTTATAATCAACATAGTAGTGAAACTTGCCAATACAATTCAAATGTATTGACCCTTGTGGCTGTAACTTGTAATGTTGCAGGTTTGATTGATTTTAGTGAAGATTGATTGATTAGGATTACAAAGTCTACAACCAACATGCCTGCCTGTGGCACTTTGAAGATGAAGGACCCCATGTTATAGATATTCCGCTGCAATGTAATGTAATAGCCAAATGAACTATGTAAGATGTAATAAAATTATATTGTTCCTGGTTATGAAGTTATATATGACCTTTGTTTCTTGATATTACATATTAACTGTGGATGCTAGCTATTGATCCAGGGACTAGCATTGTAAACACAGGGGACTCTACCTTATTCAAAGGTTGGGACCCTTACAATAAGAGTCCGGTTCTTCCTTTCGGCCACACCATTTTGTTGAGGGGTATATGCAGCGGAATATTGATGTTTAATCCCCGCATCACCAAGGAAATCATTCAAGGTGTAGTTCTTGAACTCGGTGCCGTTGTCACTTCTTATAATCAATATGGGAACGTGTTGCCGTTGAACCAAGTTGATGAAGTCGATAAAAGTCCTTTGAGTTTCACTCTTCAACTTGAAGAAATAAACCCAAGAGTATCTTGAAAAGTCATCGAGAATCACCAAACAATATTTCTTCCCTCCAAGACTTGCATGAGATGGAGGACCAAATAGGTCCACATGGAGAAGTTCCAAGATCATGTTAGACTTGATTTGGTTCGTGGGCTTGTGAGGAGCGTCATGCATCTTCCCTAGAACACATGCCCTGCAAACACGATCTTTGGCAAAGTAAACATTTTCTTTTAGTCCAACTATATGGCCCTCTTTATGGAGACTTTGCAAAGTTCTCATATTGACATGGGCTAGTCGGCGGTGCCATAGCCAACCCATATTGGCCTTTTCGTATAAGCACATCGGACCTGCAGTGGCTTGCCCCGAAAAGTCCACCACATACAAGTCATTTTCGACGTACCCAACGAAAGCGACCTTGAGAGACTTGCTCCACATGAGGAACACAATATCATCATCAATAAAGACGGAAAATCCCATCTTTCCAAGAGCACGGACTAAAAGTAAATTGTATCCAAGGGTTTCAACAAGCATGACTTTCACGAGTGTAATGTCGTAAGCCACCACTACCTTGTCGAAACCCATTACCTTAGACTTTGACTTGTCGGCATATGTGACGGTGATTTGATCATCATTTGGCACCAAGTCCTTGACAATAGACGAGCTTCCGGTCATATGACTTGTGCAACCACTATCGATCACCCATTTTGACCCTCCGGAACTATAAGTCTACAAAAGATCAAGCTAGTTTTTAGGTACCCATTTTTCAATGGGTCCTCTTTTGTTAGCAACAAGGGTCTTGGGAACCCAAATAGACCAAGCAATATAACCATCATAAGGGCCAACATATTGTGCATACACATCACCATAATAATCACGCATTAGAACATAGTGAGGGTTAGCACTTCCCGCAAAATCATCATGAGACATAGTTTTACCACTTGTGGTCTTACTTTCCACAATGGTCTTGTTGGTCTCTTGTGTGGGCTTGTCCTTCTTCTTCTTATTGTTCTTATTCTTGGTTTTGGAAACAAAACCAATGCCCCCTTTATCACCACTATGCCTTTGCTTGCTCAAAAGATCATCAATGGACTTGTTGCCTTGTGGAAATGTGGCCTTAGCAAGTTCCCCCTTCAACCTAGCATTCTCTTCAAGAATAGTGGTGCTACTAGATGGAATGAAGTTACTAGGTGAAGGAATATTGGCCAATTGAGTTTGAAGCATTTCATGGGACTTTGTGAGTGACAAGAGTTCACTCTCCAAGGCCTTGTGGGCCTTGTTAAGCAAGCTAAAGTCCTCGGCAAGTTTTTCATGAACCACACCAAACTCAACCTTGTCCTTTTTATCTCTTTTATATTTAGCAATAGCATGATCACGCTCTTTGATGAGTTTGTTAACAATAATGGCATTGGCCTCATCAAGCCCTTCAAGTTTTAATTCAAGTGACAACCTAGTTTCTTGTTCTTCTTCTAGAGCATTGTTTAGGGCCTCTAGCTCAATCATATGTTCATGCCCAAGTTTACATCTTACATCTAGAAGCTCTTGAGTATGTGATAGTTGATCTAAGATGTTTCCAAAATGTAGCTTAGCATCACCTTCTAGGTTAGTCATAAACTCATCAAAGGCAATTAATTCCTTTTTAACATCAAGAGACATCTCATCATGAATTTCATCATTATCTAAGTGAGTAGAGCGGGATGATGAAGATACCTCCATTCCTCTTGCCATAAGGCAAGTGGCGTTCTTGGTGGAAGAGTTCTCATTTGGAGAATCGAAGAGTGAGAATGTTGGAGTAGAGGTGGTGGCAAGAGCAGCCACACCATGAGAAGATTCCTCTTCGTCATCTTCATCATCTTCATTGTCGGAGGAGAACTCTTCATGAGTGATCAAGACAATTTCTCCCGGCTTCTTGTTGATGGGATTCTTTTTGATGAAAGGTTTCTTGTACGGTCCCTTGAGAGTCTTCTTCAACACAAGCTTTCCTCCATGATCTTCTCTCTTCTCATAGGGGCAACTAGCCACAAAGTGGTAGCGGTCACCACAATTGAAGCAAGTTCTTAACCTTGTGGTATTCTCTCTTTTCCCATTTGGATTGCTTCTCCGTTCCATTTCCATCTTGGCCTTGGCGGGGTTCTTCCAAAAGTTCTTTGCATAGAAAGCCATATATTGACCATGAGCAATCTTGACTTCATCGGGATGGTCCATGGAAAGCCCTTCATCATTATCATCTTCATCCCCATGGTCCACAACTTTGGCCTTCAAAGCAACATTGACAACATTGCTCATGCCAAGGGCACGAGCACGGGCATCTTTGGCATTCTTGGTGGCAACCTTGAAAGCAGCCATCTCTTGCATAACTTCATTTGAGGTCATGAGATGGTAGTTGTGTCTTCCTTGTAGGCTCTTCAAGTCAGTGGGCTCAAAAGGCATGAGTGCACTCACATATTTCCTCTTTATCCATGCATCATCCACATGTGAGGCACCCACATTCCTAAAAGCAGTGGCGGTGGTCTTGAGCCTTCGGTACATGTCTTCGTGATCTTCACCTTCTTTCATGTAGAAGCCTTCAACTTCATTGCTTAGAGCATCATATCGGTTCCTCCTCATAATCTCATTTCCAATAAACAACACAGTGAGAGCATCCCAAGCTTCCTTGGCAATGCTAAAGTGCTCAATGTGTGGATAATCCTTTGTTCCCAAACCTTGTTGAATCATATGCAGAGCAGTGGCATTGAGTTGACTATTAACAATCTCTCTTCTTGTCAAGTTGTTTGGATCCCCAATAAAGAGTCCATGCTCAATGATGTTCCATAGTTCAATGCAAGAGCTGCGCATATGAGTTCTCATTAGTTATTGCCATTGAGCAAAAGTAGCAGATTCTTCAAGCTTGGGTGGGTCACCTCTATTGTATACATGAGGGTGAGGTATCGGAGGGTCGGGAGAGTACCATGAGTCACGGTGCTCACCCTTCCCACCATTATTGTGCGTGGAGGAATTAACGTTGTCAATTTTACCCCCCACCACCATATCCTCGGGGGATACTGACGTAATTCCCCTTAGGTAAAATGGATGGTTGATCCTCTTGAGGATATGGGGGTGATGAGCCTTCTTTGTCTTTAAGAAGTTGCTCTAGCATCTTCTTGACTTCGTTGACCAAGGAAGAGCTCAATCCTGTTTCCAAGTTTTTGAGATCTTCCATGGTCATCGTGGTCGGCTCACCATCACCATCACCTTCGCGGCTACCCATTTCTCTTAGGCGGTAAAGCCCAAATAAAGAGCCGAGGCTCTGATACCAATTGAAAGGATCGTATGGGCACCTAGAGTGGGGGTGAATAGGTGCTACTTCAAATTTTCTTGTTTTTCGAATTAAGGTTTGACAATAAGGTAAATTCTCTAGATAATGCAACTACGGTGAATTTACCTATATGACAATTATGCAAGGGCTACCACAACACAAAGTAGTAACAAGTAAGTAAGGTGCAGTAAAGGATAGAAGTAACTGAAAAGTGGACACGGAGACACAAGGATTTGTTTCCCATAGTTCCTTCCTTTTGAGGGGAAGTACATCTACGTTTGGAGAGGGGGTGGTTTCAAACCACCAACGCCACGAGAGGCCTCCCTTGTTCTCCGATGAATCTCACCCCAACGGGATCGATTCACCTTCCACTATATCGGCAACCTTCAAGGTGGACGCCGGCACCGTTACAAGTTTGGGGCACACATCCACAACTTAATCGGAGGCTCCCAAATATAAGCAAGCTGTCAAAGCAATCAAAGACAAGCTTGTAAGAACCAAAACAAGAACTAGGGTTTCCAAGAAAACACTAGAGCAAAGGGTCCCTCCATGAAATGAGGGGGAAATGAAGATCTCTTTTGGTGAAGTAGTAGATCGGGGTATCCTCCTTCGATTCCCCAAAGATCAAGGACTTTGGGTGGTGGGATGAGGAGATCTTGAAGATTTGGGTGGCTCCAATGGACTTCAATGGTGGTCTTTGACTTTAATGAGCTGAGCAATTTGCCCCAAGGTAGGTGGAGGGGTATTTATACCCCTCCACGAAATATGTCCGTTGGAGCATTTAATGTATCGGTACTCAAGCGGTACTACCGCTTGCAAGCGGTACTACCGGTCAAGTACCGGACCAGGTACCAGAGGTGCTTCAGTTCTTCAACATTCTTCAGTTTTGGGCGGTATGGCCCTTGCGGTACTACCCCCAAGCGGTAGTACCGGTACTTGGGACCGGTACTACAAGCGGTACTACCAGTCAAGTACTGGACCAGGTACCAGAGGTGCTTCAGTTCTTCAGCATTTTTCAGTTTTGGGCGGTATCGCCCTTGCGGTACTACCCCCAAGCGGTAGTACCGGTCGTAGGACGCGGTACTACCGGTTTGGGCGGTAGTACCGGTCCCAAGTACCGCTTGGTACTGACAAAAACGGAGAGGGGTGAGTTCTAGTCAGTATGCCCCGGTACTGCCGAGCGGTACGACCGTGTCAAGCGGTACTACCGGTTGGACCGGTAGTGCCGCTCCGTGGTACCGGGTGGTACTGACTAGCACGCACCTTTATCAGCTTTGGACAGTGCCAACCGGTACTGGAACCGGTAGTATCGGTGTCAAGCGGTAGTACCGGTGGTAGTTCCGGTACTACCGGTTGGCACAGAGGTTTTTTGCAAGGGGAATTGATATGAAAATATTTGAGCCACCTCTTATCAACCCTGTGATAAACTTAGCACACAGTTAAACCGATAAGTGTGTTGTTATCAAACATCAAAATCAGAGGGATAGGAAAATTCTCTTTCAATCTCCATTAGTGCTATTTGACTTTGTTGCAACTTGTTGTGCTTAATGCTTGTCACTAGGGCCCGAGGGCCATGATCTCAGATCTGAACTTATTATTGAATCATTATGATAGTATTGTTTGTGATCTTATCTGCAAGTTGTGTACACATATCATTGTACGGATCCAAAGGCCCCGAAGTGACAGCCGGGGGGATGGCTATGATGTGAGGATCACATGTGTTCACGGAGTGTTAATGCTTTGCTCCGGTGCTCTATTAAAAGGAGCACCTTAAATGCCAGTAGTTCCCTTGAGGCCTCGCTGCAATGTGCTGGCAGGACAAAAGATGTTGTGCAAGTTCTCATTGCGAGCATGTATGACTATATATGGAGCATATTCCTATGATTGTTTAGTACTTGGATGCTTTATCTTATTTATCTGCAATTTCCCTAGTTCTTGAAGTTACGTGTTTATACTTGTCCATGCAACACCCGTCCATCCATCCCTATGCCTACCGCACTCGAATCCTATTGTTACTATTGCTCTTGTTTTACTGTTGCTATTAGTTTGTTGTTGCTACTACAAAACTGTTGCTACTGATAAACTTCTGTGAGCAAGAACTATTTCTAGGTGCATCTGAATTGATAGCTCAGTTGTTAAGGCTTGCAAGTATTATTTGGCTCCCCTTGTGTTGAATCAATAAATTGGGTAATACTACCCGCGAAGACTGTTGCAATCCCCTATACTTGTGGGTCATCATTACTCTTCATCTATTATGCTATTCAAGTGCTTTATTAATGTGGTCTCCGAAGACACCTTGTCCACGTGTGTGAAGGTGACAGTGTGCACACCGTGTGTGGCTCTTAGGCTAAATATTACAGAAATACTTATCATGAGTGAGTTGTATGTCTCTATGAAATTGTGGTGTTTTTCTAGAACCATCTAGCGCTCAAGGTGACAGTGTGGGGTTACCTAGATGGGGAATGCGAACTTCAGGGTGTGCTTTTATAGCCCTACGCGATGAATTGGTGTTCGTTATCCAACCGGAGGGTAGTTCAGGGTAGCATATTGAAGAGAAGATATTTATGTGTTCAATTATGTTATCATTGTTGAGAGTGTCCACTAGTGGAAGTATGATCCCTAGGCCTTGTTTCTAAGCATTAAAACACCATTTACAACCAGTCCTGCTACATGTTTGCTTGCTGCCATTTTTATTTCAGATTGCAATTACCACTTATAATCATCCATATTACTTGTATCACTATCTCTTCGCTAAACTGGTGCACCTATACACCTGACAAGTGTATTGGGTGTGTTGGGGACACAAGAGACTTCTTGTATCTTAATTGCAGGGTTTCTTGAGAGGGATATATTTGACCTCTTCCTCCCTGAGTTCGATAAACCTTGGGTAATCCACTTAACGTAAACTTGCTGCTATTATACAAACCTTTGCACTTGGAGGCCCAACATTTTCTACAAGAATAGAAGCATGCGTAGACATCAAGCTCTTTTCTGGCGCCGTTGCCGGGTGAAAGAACATGTTGGGTCCCCATGTGTGGTTTTGGTAATTAATGACAATCTAATGTGTGTATTAAGTTATACGTGTAGGATTTGTCCATTGGCATCGCTTGGACCATGTGTTGGCTTCAAGGTCGATGAAATGCAAAGAAGATATGTTGGGCAAGCTCAATATGCGAGGTCGATGATGAGGAATTAAGAAAGGTGTTCCATCTTGAGAAGGGCAAGACCATCTACATCGAGCTCAAGTGGAATGCTCAAGGAAAAGGTATAATCTTGATAGGTTTTCCCTTTTGCCGGTCTCACGTTGTGTGTGTGATACCGGGTTTAGGATAGATAACCGTACTATCAAGAGGGGCTCTCGTATGAGTAATTCGGTCACATTGTTCGGAGAGAGCTCAAACCTTTGCATACTTGCATCATCGTATTTGGTTGTTATTTGGTCTTATCCATGTGAGGATATAGAGCTTGTGGTAATCTCCATAACAAGCTCTTGTTCATCAAAATCGGATCTTCCGTTTGTATCTTGTTGCGATTTTGATTTATGCGGCTTTTCGGTTTCTCACCAAGTGAGGTATTTCACATTAGTCTACTTGATACTTTCTCACTTGGTGATAATCAATATTTCACATTGGGAAGCCCTTGTCGTCCTCTATCCAACGCAATTTGAATCGGGTCAATCGTAGCTTCCAGTCAAAAGTTATTGTCGTTGAATATTTGCCTGTCAGTCTGTTTTCTGGGCCGAGCCACTCTAGGAAAAGTTTTAATCGCCTATTCACCCCCCCTCTAGGCGACATCCGTATCCTTTCACCGGGGATGTAAGGTAAAAGGTACTCACATCCTCTGGCTACTAAGCTATCTTCTAGTACCGTTGCTAGTGTTTGAGTGCTCGAAGTTATTTCCTTTAGATTCTGCAATTATATCTTTTTGTTTCTTGTTTTTATTTTCACTAGTTAGGCTTAATGGAAAACAACAACAAAATTAGAGAGCTTTATAGTATTTATCTTGAGTTAGGACATGAAGTGTTTGAAGAGAAAATTAAAAAACCTATGGAATTTTATTTGCATGCTAAAAGGAATGTTATTAGTATGAATTTTATTGAACCCCATTATTGCTAATGCTCTGGAAACGTCTAAGATTGGGGAAACTAGTTTTTATGAAAATGATCTTTTTAGTTCTCTAGCTTTAGAGGAGATATTTTGCTATGATGATACTATACCTCCAATATATCATGATTACAATGATGAATATGATATTTTCAGTCCACCTACTATTGAGGTGAAAATTAATTATGATTAAAATATGCCTCCTATATTTGATGATTATGGTGATGAGAATAATAATGATAGATATTTTGTTGAATTTTCTCCCACTACAATTAATAAGAATGACTATGCTTATGTGGAGAGTATTAATTATTATATGCATATGGCTCATGATAAGAATGTTCTATGTGATAGTAATATTGTTAATTTTATTCTTGATCTACTGAAAGTCATCATGAGAGAGGGAAACATGGTTTTATGTATCTCAACAATATTAAGTTTCCCCTCTTTATGTTGAAAATTTTGAAGTTGCACTTGTTTTGCTTTCCTATGCGTGTTGCTTTGTGCTTTCATGACTTGTTTCTTTACAAGATTATTTCTCATAAAAAGTGGGTTAGACTTTAAAAAAAATTATATTTGCTTCTTGATGCTTTTTTTACTTCAATTCATATTTCTTATATGAGCATCATCGAAATTATCATGCCTAACTTAAAAGCTTTAAAGAAAAGAACTCTTGGGAGATAACCCAATTTTTTATTTCAGTAAGTTTTTATTTTTGGTGAGTCTTGGAAGTTATTGCCTCTGTAATAACCTCTCCTTATCATTTTTTTTGTACCAAGAGTAGCCTCTAATAGGAAGAAGGTAAGATCTGGGGAAGTTGTTATCCCGAAACAGATTTCTATGGTTCACTATAAAAATCTTGAAAAATCCCAAAACGTCGTATTGATCTGCAAATATTTGTGCGCATGCCCCAGGTTATTATGTAACTTTAGTTAGTTTTGCACTTTTCGATTTTGAGAAATAGAAATTTTCGTAAAAATCGATCTTTACCTACAGGTCTTCTTTGACAGATTTCTGTCATTATTTGCATTTGCCTCTTAAATCGATTTCTTTTGAGTTCTTTTTATCACTTGAGATTTTAAAAGGAATTGCTACAGTATCTTATGTTTTTAATGGATGATTTATTGAGTTGAAACTGAACCAAAAGGTTTATTATCTTGCATACACTAATGTTGCTAATGAAGATTGTGTGAAGTTTTGTATGAAGGAAATTTTCAAGTGTAGGGAGAGAATGATGTGATGAGATGAAGTATGGACAAAAGCTCAAGCTTGGGTATGCCACCCGTGTCACCCCAAGAAATATTCAAGAGGTTCAAGAGTCAAAGCTTGGGGATGCCCAAGGCATCCCCTTCTTCATCAACAAAAATCTCAAGTTTTCTTTCATGATACTATATTTTTTGCTTCATGCACTATGTGTTGTTCTTGGAGCGTCTTTGTTTTTTTTTAGTTATATTTTGTTTTGTTTGCTGCAATAAGTTGGTCGGATCCCAGCACACTTCTTTTGGATAAGTCACACCCCGTTCTTCATTGCCTAGAACACTCTAGTTTTCACTCTTATTGTTCTATGAGCATTCTCCTTTGCTAGCACTACGTTTAGCTTTAGTTTTCTTCTTCTTTTTGCTTAGAACTTTTTAGTTCTTCTTTGTAGTTAGGTGAGACAAGCTCTCTGGTCTTTATTGATTTTTATCTTCGTGAGTTGTTTCAAATAAGTTGATTGGTATCGGAAAAGAGTAGAATGTTTCATGCTTATGGTGGTACAAAAAGAATCTTGTTTTGACTATGACTTAGACTTTATCATGTCATGTTACATGTTGATTTGACCATATGCTTAGTGATTATTGTTGTAGCATTACTTGTTTCAAAAAAATGAGATTGCTCAATGTGCCATGAAAGAATCATGCGTATTTTAGCATACAAAAGCATAATATTGTGGTATTCTCCTTTGATGCTTTATTTGGGTTGACTTGGCACATGCTTACACCATGTTATGACTATGAACCGGTCACCTTATCCTCTATGATCATTTAGTTTTTGACTTGTGATATCACTTTATGCTTTGATTAATAATCTTTTGTCGTTCTACGTGATTATGGCCATTATTGCTCTCTTAGTTGGACGCTCCTAGTCTTTTGCTAGCCTCCACCTGTACTTAGTATGATCTCTACTCGTGCATACAACTCCCAAGAAACTAAGTTATTCCAAATAGTCCACTATAAACTCCTATGCATGGTGTGTTACACCATTCCAAGTATATTCATATTTTTATATATCTTCCAAATTAAATCTTTGTTATGTGGAAATTAGTGATTAAAGCCTCTCACAAACTTGAAGGCACATTTTATTTCTTGCATTTAATAAACTTGAACCATTGCGACTGTCTTATATGCTTATATTCTTGCAAATTGTAAGTTGGAAATTAGCAAAACCAGGCTGTCATGGGGCACGGTTTCAACATTGCACTTATTTATTCAGTTGATATCATGTTCTTTTGTTTATGGATGTTGACAGTGTGAAATAAGATGTGAGCTTGTAAGTCCATGGAGTTTGTATATGTGTTAGAGAAACGCCTGGGTGGCTAGCCTAAGCCATGCCTTATCATGGTGAAACTTGCAGCAAAACCATAGTGGAATTCTATGAAGCATCATCAATGAAAAACTATGCAAATAGCAAATAAAAAGATTGTTGGGATGCTCACAGTCTGTTGCCTTGTCATTTTGATATGGGATAGATCCTATGTCATGGGGCAAGGGGTACCACGTTGGCGGTTCTCTATGATACACATATACTTATAATGACAAGAACTTGCTTGGGACCAAAGTTGAGTAGCATGAGGTCTCGGTACTCGTACTCAAGGGGCGTGAGATTTTCAACTTATAATTTGTTAAGCATATAACTCATATTTGCCCTCACTTTAACCTTAATAACTTCAAGATGCTTATGATAGGGGTAATAAGAGCTCAAATATAATAAGTACCATAATTTTTGGAAGCTTTATAAACCCATTTAATCCCTACTTCTCTCTGCGAAGGGCCTTTCTTTTTTACTTTTTGTTGAGTATCCATTTTCTATCTTTATGCACCAGTTAAGAGAGCCTAGTTGTCATTCTGAGTTCAATGTGCATTGTCCCAAAACTTGTTGATTGATTCATAATTCTAGTATTACTTGTTTTTAAATTATTTGTATCTAGTCACCCTTACAAACTTTGAAGATGTCCTATGCATTTATGGTTTGCTATTCCATGAAGGACAAGCTGAATATCACTCTTGCTATTTTTTCTATATGTGAAACAAACAAATATATTTCAAAGCATTATTCATGATCTTTTGTTTGTGTAGCTTTTCATGTTGCAACATAGTTTCTATGTCTTATTGTTATAAATGTATATTTCATGCTTATGTTTAGAGTACTTTGATCGTAGCTATCAATGCTTTGCAATACCTTGATCAAGATTGTGATGGTGCATGTCACCTCAAAAATTATTCTTTTTATCACATAGCTACTCGAGGACGAGCAAGAGTTAAGCTTGGGGATGCTGATACGTT
Source organism: Avena atlantica (assembly GCA_910589765.1). NCBI lineage: Eukaryota > Viridiplantae > Streptophyta > Magnoliopsida > Poales > Poaceae > Avena > Avena atlantica. The sequence continues at coordinate 356,456,735 of OU342734.1, read as the reverse complement.
GCAAACGTATCTATAATTTTTGATGCTTCATGCTTGTTTTGCACCAACTATCTTATGATTTGTCTACACTTTGTGGCATTTTTATGCATTTTCTGGAACTAACATATTAACAAGTGCCACAGAGCCAGTTTCCTATTTTCTACTATTTTTGGTTTTAGAAAAACTAGTAAAGAAATATTCTCGGAATTAGACGAAAAAGCCAAAGTTCCTATTTTTCCTAGCACGACACGGAGTCCAAAGGAGAGACGAAGAGGCGCCGCGAGGCAGCCACACCATAGGGTGGCGCGGGCCCCTCGGGCGTCCACCAACCTCGCCCCTTCGCCTATATATTGCCCCCGAGAAGAAAACCCTAGATATCATATAAGAAATCCATGAAAAGTTCCGCAGCGCCGCCGCCACCGAAGACGAGATTCGGGGGACAGAAGTCTCTATTCCGGCACCCTGCCGGGACGGGGAATTGCCCCCGGAGCCATCTCCATCGACTCCACCGCCATCTCCATCACCGTTGCTAACTCCCATGATTAGGGGGAGTAATTCTCCCCCCGAGGCTAAGGGATCTACCAGTAGCTACGTGTTTATATCTCTCTCCCATGGTGTGATCTTTATGTGATCATGAGCTTTGTAATCTAGTTGAATAAGTAGATGTTACTATGCATCTATTATGCTACTCAAGTTCTTTTATTAATGTGATCTCCGCATACACCTTGTCCCACGTGTGGAAAATCATTGTAACAAGAAAATAAAGAGTTTATGATTGGATCATAAAGGAAGATATTTGAGTTACAAGTTTAGCATAACACCTAAGATTTGAGAAATCGTTCCATGGATTTGCATTTCTCGAAACACCATAGGAGTATGGAGTGTTCGAGATATGCAATGAAATCTTGTTTGACATGGTGAGATCAAAGGTGTCATTTATAAAACTGCCATTGTATTTTAAAGATTAAAGCTTTAGTGACTACCGCTTTTACACTGAAAAGAGCTCCATCATGATCCGTTGAAATGACACCATATAAAGTTATGGTTTGGGATAAAACCCAAGTTATCCTTTCTTAAACATTGGTACGCTAGGCATAAGTAAAAATTTTACAACCAAAGTCGGACGAGCATGTCTTTGTAGGTTATTTTGAATAACCGTTGGGTATTCCTCCATAACACCGAAGACAAAAGTGTTTGTCGCATAGAACATCAAGTTTCTTTAGAAGGATTTTTTTGTGAAAATTTAAGTGGGAGGACAATAGAACTTTGATAATGTTATTGAACCTTAGCTATATGTCCTGAGTTGCGCAGCGTCGGAAAGTGTCCCGGAGGCAGAAACAATGCCCATGGATCACGTGCCTCAAAGTTTGTGGTCACGGAGGTCTAAGTTCCTATTGAACCAAGTAGGTCGGGTAAACAATCAAATACCAAGATTTGAGAGTTAAATCATTATTGTTTGACAATGATGAATCAACTACATGCAAAGAAGCGATGATGGGCCATAACTCCGTCAAATGGCTTGAAGCCATAAAATCCATGATATTTCCATACACGAAAAATCAAGTTTTTAAACTTGGAAGACCCTCCAAAAAGGTGTAAGACCTATCAGTCGTATTTGGATCTATAAATAGACATGGATGTTTCATATCTATGAAATTATTGACATGTCGGTAAATTTTTTACGATAACGTTCAAAAAGTTGACTATAACAATATTTGATCTTTCATAGCGATATTTAGTCTGAACGGATTAATATAGCAACCACTACATATAATTTTGGTATATGATAGTTGAACAAACAAAGCAAGCTTCTTCTAATATAATGGTTACCTAGGACGTGTACATGCATGGCATGATCCAAAGGGTTTTGTCAATTTAAAGGATGCTAAAAGAGCATGCAAACTTCAATAGTTGAAGTAAGCATCGCGGAGATGGAATCTTCACCATGATGAAACTGTTAAAAGAAGTTTAATTTCATCGAAGACGATAAAGATACTTGCATTTGCAAAAAATTAAGTGGGAGCAATAAGACATATTTCTAATATACATTATATGGAAGACATATTGTTGATTGGAAATGATGTATCTTTTATTGACACGGGTTAAGAATTTCATATCGATGAAAGACTTAGGAAAAACCCAAATATTTGGCATCAATGTCTATATGGATAGATTGAGAGGCTAATATGGTTATGCCAAATGTACAAAGTTGAGATATTGAATGAGTTCAATATGGAAACGACAAGAAATGTACTTGTCGCACAAGAAGTATTGATTCAAGATTCAAGTGTTTTGACACTTGTTAAGTGAAACGAGATTCAAGTGTTTTGACACTTGGTGAGTGAAATCACAAGAATAGTTTGATCAATCATGTTGTCATATGTACACATCCAGATATGTCCTATTTTCTAAATGTTATGAGCATATACCAAAATGATTCATAATATAATCATTGGACGATAGTAAGGATATTCTTATAATCTTTGGAAGAACTAAGAATATGTTATTTATGTAGAGGTGACAAATAGTTAAATAGTTCATTTTAAAGTGTTACATTGATACTAGTTTTGCCACAAGATACAAATTAAGTTTATCTCAATTTAAACTATGGGTGGCACAATGTAATGGAAAGGAAGTTCCATAACAGATCTGGATAAGTTCCAAAGTTAAGGCATTGTGATGGATACTATAACAAAAGTCTATGTATATGACTGCTATTCTAGTAGCAAATGAGGGAATTTGTGTCAAGTGGTTTCTTATCAAACTAGGTGTGGTTCATAGCGGGCTAGTACTATGAAGATATATTGTACGACAATCGTATCAACATATTTTAACCCCAAGGAACTAAAGGTCTCACCAGAGGACCAAATTTATACAATGCCATCTTATTGGAGAATGAGTGATGCGTAGAGACGCAAAGACATGCAATTACACACAGACCTGAAAGTGTCAGATTCAAAGATTATGTTTACCACTAGCAATCGGGTATATACAACACCATAAAGCCATAGGTGTTGAATGCACAAGTTTTTCCAAACTAGATTATTGACTCTAGTGCAAGTGCGAGACTGTTGGAGATACGCCCCAGAGGCAATAATAAAGTGGTTATTATTATATCTTTAAGTTTATGATAAATGTTTACATCCCATGCTATAATTGTATTAAGAGGAAACATTAATATTTGTGTGTTTTTTAAACATAAAAGAGTCGCTAGTAAGCCTCTTGTAAAACTAGCTTTGATTAATAGATGATCATGGTTTCCTGATCATGGACATTGGGTGTTATTAATAACAAGATCATGTCATTAGGAGAATGATGTGATGGATACACACCCATAGTAAGCATAGCATAAGATCAAGCCATTAAGTTTGTTTGCTACAAGATTTCAGATACATAGTAACCTAATCCTTCGACCATGAGATCATGTTGATCACCATCACCGGATGAGTACTTTGATGACATCAAATGCTACTTCCATAACTGGGTGGTTATAAAGGTGGAATTGAGTATTCTGAAAGTATGTGTTGAAGCGCATGAATCAAGAGTGGGATATGTCCATCCATATGACGAATAGATATACTACGGGCCCTCTCGGTGGAATGGCATCCAATTGACTTACAAGCATGTGACTAGGTCACAAGGTATGTCATATCACAGAACGAGTAAAGAGTACTTATTGGTAACCTCGATCGAACCTCGAATAAGTAAAGTATCGCATGACATTGTTGAATGGTTCATTCGATCACAAAGTCATTGTTGAATATGTAGGAGGCATTATGGATCTCCAGATCCCGCTATTGGTTATTGACCGAAGAGGTGTCTCGATCATGTCTACATAGCTCACGAACCGTAGGGTGATACACTTAAGGATTCTATGTTGTTTAAGTAGATATGGATTACGAGTTGGAGACCGAATGTTATTTGGATTCTTGGATTGGATCCAAGACATCATGAGTAGATCTGAAATGGTTCGGAGAATAAGATTCATATAAGGGAAGTCATTTTCCGGGGTTCATAAATGTTTTTGGTGTTTTGACCGGAATCTACTAGAATGTTCTAGAAGGACCACCAGTGGGTCCACCACCCCAGGAGGGGCCACTTGGGCTGAGGCATGCCGCAGGGGATCACTAGGTCCCACCACACCAAATCCCAAGGGGAAAATTCGGCCACCAAAGGATTTGGGGACAAACCCTAGTTTGTTAAACCCTAAATAAGGAAAGGGGCAGCTTCCCACCTCTTGCCTTGGACGAGTTGGGGAAGGAGTGGGTCAAGGGCTAGGAACCCTTGTCCGCACTCCCCCTCCATATATTGAGGGGTGGGGTGCACCACCCCTTGTCCCTTAACCTTGGCTCTAAACCCTAGCCACCACCTCTCTCCCTCCTACGTCTTCCTGCTCTAGATTAGGCGAAGCCCTGCAGGGATGCTCCTCCACCACCACCATGCTATCGTGCTGCTGGGATTCCGAGGGGATCTACTACCTCCGCTGCACACTGGAACGAGGAGAGGAAGGTCTTCATCGACTCTGTACGTGTGACCGAGTGCGGAAGCGCTGCCAGAACGCGACGCCGGAAGGATCGTCTACACGATCTTGAGATCAACAAGTGATTGAATACATCAACCATGAGAATCCAATCTTGATAAACGCTTTGGATATACGAGGGTTAGTTCTCTACAAATCTCGTTGCACCGATCTCGTAAATTAGATCTTGGCTTTTCTATAGATTGGATCTTGGTTTTATGCGTTCTTGCGATAGATTTTTTTGTTTTACATGCAACGAATCGTACAGATGCAACGGTTGATGATGAAAGGGATGATGCTTGTCCTCCAATGATCAGTGGAGAATCTAGGATTTCTCCCCAGCCAAGTTCGTCCTCCAGATCCCTTTCAAATGTGTTTTTTCGTGGTTTCTGGTGACTGTGAATGTCGGATCGTCCTGCCATCTTCACCAATTTGATGAGGCGAACCCGATGGAACCTGGTACGGACAGACTATACGGGCGGGCTCCGCCCGTACCACAGGTCGTTATCGTCACTAGTTGCCTCTCCTCGTTTGTTATTTTCCCCTGAGTGAAGGTAAATCCATAAAATGACTTTTATCACTTAAAATATCATATTATAGTATAATATGACAGATCTAATTTATATATTCATAATAGACTTAATGTTTTGGGATCCTGTTGAAATAAAGACAAAAAGGTGCGCACGAACGCAGTGAAATACAAAGATCCCTACTCTATTTATGCAAAAACAAAAGATAAATATGCTTCAATTTTGGACTTATCAGCAGCCAAGACAGACATGAGGCCAAAGTGAAGCTAGACATAACTCACAGGCTTTAGAAGGGCCACCGTCGCGGGAGAAGAATAAAAAGGGGAAGCAATGGCACGGCTCCTATCTTGCAACGCTAACCTTAATAAAGTTGTTGGTCCATTGCTCACGTGGATAAGCTATGGGTCCCATGCTGATTTGGATAAGTGGAGAGAGGTGTCCACTACGGGACCCAACCGAACACGACCCTACTCGACAGCGCGTATCGGCAAGGCTAATGGATAGAGAGTTTCAAACAGTATGAGAGTTTTAGAGAAGGGGTTGGGCAAAAGTGAGAAAAAGTTTAGCGTCTGGGGAAAACTGAGTACAACTAAGAAACTGGTGGCACAAAAATAGAAATCCCTATAGTTAAATAGTTAAATACCGTATTTAACTACATGTAGACATAACAAAGGAAAATATGAGTCTCAGTGAAACCACTAAGACCATTTCCACTAGCATTTCCAGGATGGTCTTCCTAAGACGTTTTTCATCCGGATAGCAAAATTTCTCCGACTCGCATTCCAAGCTCGTTGTTTTTCGCTGGATTTGGGTCAACTTTTGTCCGGCGTTTTCAGGCTGATCCCAACTCGCTGGGTGTCACCTAGGAACACCGAATGACGCGAAAAAGAGGGTGGGTCAGAGATGTTGGCGACAGAAGGCCGAGTTCCCGCATTTCTTCCCTACTTTCCTCCATTTCCTTCATATTCCCCACCTACCGGCCATAGGTTCCGCTAGTTCCTTGAGCTCCACCCGCCATGACGCCCAAGGAATTCACCAACCCCCGCAACACCGTCGGTGATCCTGCATAGCCAAAGTAGAGAAAGTGGAGAGCACCGCCGCCGAAGCCGAACGGATGGACCGACATAGCCTGGACGAAGGATTGCCACCATAGGAAAATCGAATCAGATGGCCTAAAGGAGAGGGAGGGGAAGTTGAAGAAGAAGAAAATGAGGAAAAGGCCTAGGCGCAGTCGACCAGGGAGGTGAAAGTGGCGTCCGAGCGCAGCATGGCAGTTACTCGAGCGGCTATGGGCCATCCGCCTCTCCACACCTTGTAATATGGCGTGCCTTGGGGAAGCCAGGTTAGCGTGAGATCTTCGGCGAGCTTCTCACCGTGCTCTGTAGCGCTGTTCCAGGAGATCCTAACACCGCCGCGCCCGAGGTTCTCGGCGTGCCTCGAGTTCGTTGGCGACCAGTTGGGGAGGATTCAACCCCAATGTGGTCTTCCCCCACTACCCTATACAACACGGCCCGCCCGTCTTCAACGTCAACATCAACGTGCTCTATGACAGATCTCTCACGTACGCTAGAGCGCCAGTGTTGCGCCATGGTCCCCCGGCCTTCGCCCAGCCCGGAGACAGACTCCCACAACATGTTCGATGGAATGTCGGGCAAATCCTACATGGCCGAGATGATCGCCTCCAGCTCGGCCGCCGCCAGGGGCTCGTTCTTCACACAAGAGCGGTCATGCACTGATGCCGAGCACGACCTTGACTCGCAAGACTTCGCCGATAAACAGGCGGATGAAGAAGCCAGCGATGACCAGACGCAAGGGGAGAAGAAGAGGAAGACGAACAGGAAACCCCGATGATGATCACGGACAAGGGGAAGAGGAAGCGGAAGCCAAAGCCAAAGATGGCACCATCGAACGAGCCCCACATCAAGTAGACTGCCCTTGAAGATGACTATCTCGCGGAATCATGGAAATCGGTGAGCCTCGACGTGATCACCGTGCTAACCAAAACATGGAGAACTATTGGAGGCGTGTCAAGCATGCGTTCGATGAGCACAACCTAATGGATCCATACTTCAACAAGGTCCACATGGATCGCACCGAGAAGGCATGATGAAGCATTGGGGGTCGTGCAATAAGTCTATAGCAAATGGCATGGGATCCAAGAGGAAATCGAGCATCGCCCAATAAGCGGCGCTAGCATGGACAACAAGGTAATGCAGTTCACTGTCCCTGCGCCGAGTACATGCCATTTTTTCCGACTGACACTTCGCCTTGCATCTAGCCCGTGCTCTTCCCATGTACCGTGACGAGACGAAGAATGAGTTCAAGTTCCACCATGCGTTCCATAGGATAAAGAAGTGCCAGAAGTGGTTGGACACTTGCGTGTCCCTCGCCAAGACCAATGACAACGTGTACAATCCCGAAGCGCCACCCCCAGTTGCCACCGAAGGAAGTCCAGAGCTCGGCTAGAAGAAGTCCAAGGCGGTGAAGGCCATGGGACCGCGTGCCGAACGACTTCATGCATCGTTCGAGAAGTGCATTGCCGATTCGAAGGCCCATGCCGACAAGAGGGAGGAGAAGGCTAAATAAAGGTGGAGCCAGCAGCTGTATAACCAAGGTAAGAAGCTCGACCTGCTCAAGTTCAACTTCGTCGCAAAGAAGAGGAACACGGACCTGGCATTCCTCATGGGAGGCAAGGACACCTCGGCGATGAGTCCACAAGTCAAGGCGTGGTACACGGCGTGTCACAATGCCATTCTAGAGAAATACCGCCCCGTCATGGGCACGCCGAGCTCTACCTTCATGTCTTCCACCCCATCGTGGAGCTCTGCCACAACAGCTACGACGACACATGTTCAGCGCCACCTACCGCGGAGGAACCTATCCCGTTCGAGGAGTGATCGCCGAATTGCATGTCTTTTTTGTACTCTAATTTGGAAGCCGAACCTGGGCTTCTTGCCGTTGCCGAACTGTTTGAGTGAGTTCCTGTCGAATTTGTGGGTTTTTTTGCGGCGGAAGAAATTTTTTCAAATAGACCATTCGTTTCTAGGTTCGATTAAAAACAAGAGCGAAAAACTGATAGTTCCTAAATCAAAATTTTATCTATCCGACCCTATTTTGATCTAGAAACTCCCAACAAGTGGAGGTGCTCTAAGACTAGCCAAATGGGAGTATCATAGGTAGTATCATGCACTACATGCATGGAAATTGCTTACGTGTCACTGCAATTAATGATAAAAAAGATTGTGTTGGTATCATAGTTAGATACAGTATCATAGCACATAGAAATAGAAAACTAATCTCAAATAAATTTTGTACATAATTTTACATCAAGATTCTAAAAAACAATAAATATACTAAAACTATGATACTACTATATATAATACTATGTCATATACATGATACTATTATATAATATTCCCCATTATGACTAGTCTAACAACATTGCGTCTCGCCCACAAGCACGCCCACTGGCGCCACGTGTCATGTGTCGTCAGGCCCTTGTGCGTGTTGCAGGCCGGCGGGCTGTCGTCCACCTTTGTTTGAACCCCGCTCCGTCGCAACATCGGAGAAAGGGAAGAGTTTGTCTCCCGTAGGAAAACTTCTCATAGATTTGAGTGGACGTTTTCTTCGTGTAAAATGTGAAGCGTATGAACCAAATCATGTGGTATTCTGTTTTCCTATTCCTACAATCCAAAGGACGCAAAGGAAAAAAATCTGCAGAATTCCTATCTCGTGAAAGTACAAAATCTTGTGTTCCAAACAACCCATAAAGCTACAAACTTGGCTCGTGAACGAGGAAAAGTTTACGCGGTGCGGTCACCTGTGTTTCGTGTTCCGTCTCTTATGTTATAGCCTGGCTATAGCACAAGAATCAAGAAAAAGAGGCTTGCATGTAGCATAAAGCCAATAGCATACATGTATTAAATAATTAAATATTAATTAATGTCTAGTTAAGAGCCAACTAATAGCTCATCTATTACTATCTCCATTTCAAGGCTTAAGACGCACACGTTTTTTAAAGCAAAGTTTGACCGAAAGAATTGAGGTATATAATTAGTACCGTTGGATTCGTATTAAAAAATATTTTTCAGTGATACTTTTTTTGTGCCAAAACTCTTTACGTATTTAGAGTAATTTTTGATAAAAAAAATACGTAAAACGAGGACGCCTTAACCTTGCTCTAAAGCTATAAACTTGGCTCGTGAACGATGAAAAGTTTACGCGGTGCGGTCACCTGTGTTTCATGTTCCGTCTAATATGGACCCCTATGTGGACTGAAACACAAACATTCAACGGCCCATCAAAGAAAGACTCCTCCCCCGTCACACACGGAACTGCGTGAGGCCCACATCCCAACATACTAGTAGTAGTACGCAAAAGCTTTGGTATGCTTTCCTCCCTGCCTCATACCACTAGTAGCATAGGTCCTTTATCTCTGCAAGGAAAAGCGAGCACGAACCTTTATTCCAGTCACGGCAATCGCGATTGCAAAGGGCCCAGGCGACCAGAAACCTTTTGTGTAACCGTAACACGCATCGCCTACTCCATCCACTAACCGACCCTCCCTAAAGAAAAGGTCTCTCTACTAATCTTAGTCTCCCGCGTAATGAGCACTAGCTAATTATAGCTGCTAGCTAGACTTTGCCTAGCTTTACCACTAATATTTCGAGCTAATAGATCTATAGGGAGATGCAGTTGTGCCCAACGATCTGGTCTTACTAGCAAGTGGAGGAAATTAAACAAAGTAATCGCCTCATCATGGCCGGCCTTTTATCCAAGTCCACCACGAGCTTTCTCTCTCCCGATATGAACACATGATAGCGTGGTCCACTCCAGGTACCAGCACCTCTAGCAGCGATTAAAATAGCTCTGGGGTGGGGGTGGCAACAATCCGGGTTAAATTTCCGCAGGGGGAATCATATCTTAATATCGAATCCGTTGTCACGTCTACCGCCAGAACAGAAAAATAGGGAATCCACTGTCACGTGTTGCCGTGCTGGCCCAGCGCAGCGCAGAGCAGCTGTGTAAGCTACTACACGGAAAGCGCCAAAACAACAATCTGCTTTAAATATTTGATTATGTCAAGGAGATTGGAGGCTAGAGATGGATGGATAGATAGGGAGTCGGTGCGTCGCTCATCACAGGAACCGATTAGGCACGCATGCAGAGATCATTGGTCTACCCTCACCGTACGCGCCAATAATCAAATCAAATCCGGGGCTGGGGGCAGCTTGAAAAGCCAAAAAGGCGTCCAGGATGGTTTACTGCTCCCCACGCACAAAAGCAGCCGGGCCGGGCTGACAAGCAAGCAACCAAAGGCCTACTAGCTAGGCTGCAGCCCCTGCTATGCGACGCAAAAGCACAGCAGCGGCCACTGCGGCAGCAACAGAATAAAGAAAGGGCGAAAGCAACGGGAGGAGATCACATACTGTACGTACAGACTATGCTCGACGACCCTGCGCTGCACTGCACTGCTGCTGCTATACGTCTATTCATCCCGCACGAATAACGACGCAGAGGTAAGAGTAGAAAGGGGTTGCAGCAGCAATAGCTAGGGGGTAGTACTACTACCAAAGCGAGAGAGAGAGGGGGGGGGGGGGGGGGGGCACAGTGTCCATTGTCGAGGGGTACAGCTCGATAGTCAAGCAGTACTACTAGCGGTGGTGGGGTGGTGGTACTGGGCACTGGGCCTGGGCGAAAGGTGAAAAGACGGGCATCGATCCCTTCGATCTGTACGTTGATTTCTTGCTCCTGTCGCTTTGATGTGTCACGCTTCACAAGGGATGCAGTGCAGTGCAGAGATGGAAAAGCAGGCAAAGCGAGCGCGATGCGTTGCATGGTGGTGGACTGGACTGAACCTCCGGCTTTTTTTAACATAATAACACGGTTCTCTTTTCTTTCTCCACTGTCACACGGTTCGAGTTGTCCGAAAAGGCCAAGGAATGCGTACGCGGAACAAAAGTGCACTACTGTACTGAGTAAGTAAATTACTACTACTACCGAGTGGTGCTGATGCAGGCACCAAAGTGGCCATACTAGTACTAGATGATGGCTTAAAAGTACTCAAAGTAGTCTTATCTTTACCGGCACTCTAACCTAATCTGCTCCACTCCACACTCTGCCGTAGCAGTAATGGTGGTGTGGTGCCGGCCGTCTCACGCGCCACCTCCCGCCCATGCATGCATGTCCCCGCCTACACAGCACGCACGGAAGAACGAATCATGCATGTGTGCAACAGTGCGAGCTGAGATGCATCGACAGCCGCGCTAGCTCCACCGTCGCTTTGCACGCTTTTGTCTCTTTTCTCTCGCTGCCTTCCTTCCTTCCTTCCCCCACTAAAATTTCTTACCCGTCCGATGCAAGGCACACCCCACAGACGGGTGGCATCTCACCAAACGTACTTGTACTACTCATACATGGCCATGGATCAATTCCTTGCGAGTTAGCTGCATCACCTAACCTAAAAAAAACGACGATGGCCGAGCACTTAACCACCACAAGATCCGTGCAAGTTTTTCTTCTTCGCCGAGAATGAACGGCCGAACCTTGAAGGCGGAACCAGCTGGCCAGTGGTGGTAAATACGGACGGTCTCTGACGTTAGCCGATATATTCACAGGCGTGAGTGAAACGTTCGATTCCGTCCACGGCTTGCCTCGCCGGGCAGGTCAAATCTGTTCAGATCGGCGATGCTAGTCTGTAGTACTACCCTGCATGCCAATTTATGCTCGGTGGGCAAACGGACAGTGGAACTGGCCGCCGGCCACATGACAAGTCACGCGTGCCTACGTACGGACGAGGAGGGAGCGGTGCGCGCGGAGCGGAGCATCCCGCGTTCGACAGACGTGCGTGGCTACAGTGCCTACATCTTGGACTGGTCAAGATCGAAACAAAATAAAGACGATGCTCCCATAGTTGGTCGATCTCAAGTTGTTGCACAAGAGGTCATTTCTTTTAGTGTGACCAACAACGTCGGTAAAATACTGCAGCATCTTTGCACACGCGAAGGAGCAGAGCGATTAATCACACGAAATTGTGCGGACTTCTGTACTATTTCACCAACAACGGAACATTTTTTAACCACAAGAAAATGCACCAGCAAAATAAAAGATACTAGCTCAGCACACTAACAAGGAATCTCGCTAAAAATAGAAATAAACTAGTCTAGGATCTTGTGGGTTGAAGATGATGCCCACATAAAGATGACGCCCAAATAGTTGGTCGATCTGTAGTTGTCACAGAAGTATAGTCATTTCTTTCACAAACAAAACGCTGGGTAAAATAAACTGTGAACACGTACTAGCATCTTTGCACACGCTTAGGACCAGAGCCAATAATCACAGGAAATTGCGCGGTTCTGGAAACCGACAACTGCTTTACTAGTACTATTTCACCTAGAACGGGACATTTTTTAACCCACGAGAAAATGAACCAGCAAAATAAAAGTTAGCTCAGAACATTAACACGTAACCTGCCTACAAAATATTAAAAAAAACTAGTCTAGGATCTACATGCAAAATCAACATTTGTAATTGCATGTCTTGATGACTTGACGACACCTATGCCACCCTGGCGAAGTTCGCATGCAGCAGAACAAAATACAGATTTCAGAACAAAACAACCACGATGAACTTGGCCGCGCGACGAACTTCACGCCGGCGAACAGCCTGGCTTCCTTGCTTTGAGGTTCAAGAGAGCAGGACATGGAGGGATGCGTTCTTGGTGGCAGCGCAGACGGGGCAAGCATCCACGGCGGGCTCGCACGCACCACAGATGGCCAGGTGCCTGCAGGGGAGCAGAAGAACGCAGGCCTCGCTCTGGCCGCAGGCCTTGCACGACGGAGCCGCCGCAATCGCCTTGGATGCCGTGTCGTCGGCGGTGTCCCCCGCCGGGGTCTCGAAGCAGCAGGACTGGGCGTCCTCGGCGTCGCCCTCGACAGCACCGCAGGTGGGCTGCAGGAGCTGGTCCAGGGTGGCGCGGAGGCCTGCAGCGACGGCCTCGTGGCTCTTGGCGACGCTGAGCCACGCCTGGCCCTCCGCGGTCATCTGCCGGAGCCGCTCCTCCAGCTCTGCGTTGCGGTAGCGCGCGCGCTCCAGATCGGCCTGGACAGCCTGAAGGCGCCCCGCCGCGGCGCGCTCGACGGCGGCCAACACCGCCCTCGTATGACGCCGGCGCGCCTCGTCAATCCCAGCACGCATTCTCTCGCTCTGTAATTAGTAGAACGAAAAAGAGTTAGAAACCGTTCGATCACAACCTCCAAACTGACAACTATCACGAGACTTGAGCGGGCGCATATATACCTCGAGTCGGATGAGCGCGTCCATCTCGACGCCCTGGTTGTATAGCAGCGAAGTGAGGCCCTGCGAGTTGAGTCCGGCAGCATTGGCCATCCTGCCGCTGGTGGACGCGGCGCCTGAACCCACGGCCCGGCTCTGCGCGTCGCAAGGCAGCATGAGCCCATGCATCGCCGCCTGCTGCTGCTGCAGGACCATGCGCCGCCGTGCCAGGTCGGCGAGCCCCGCCGACTCCTCCGTCGCCATGCGCGCGCGTTTCCTGGGCACGAAGCCGTAGTTGTCGTTGCACGTGAGCTCGCTCCGCGGGAGATCGCTGAGCACGGTGTTGTTCCCGATCCCCGCAACCGGCGGCGCGAAGTCTTCCAAGAACTGGGATGAGCCACCCGCGGCCTCCATTGGCCTGAAGGAGTTGAGGTCGTGGGGGAAGGCGTGGGAGAGGAACCGAGCCTGCTGCACGGCCATTGCTACCTCTGGGGCGCTATCTTGTAGTAGATAGATAGAGAGATGAGAGCCGGGGCGGAGAAGGCAAGGTCACGCAAGAGACGATGGTGCGTGACGAGGGGGGAGGGGGGAGTTGGGTGGGGGAGCGGAAACGGCTGGGAGATAGATAGGGAGATGGGGAGATAGATGGGAGGCGTGGAGGAGGGGGTGGTTATATATACGGCGTCGGTGCGGGGAAGACACGTTGGGTGTGTGGGGCGCCTGCAAGGGGACAAAAGCTGTCTGCCTCTTGTTTATTTTGACGGGGGTGGCAGCAACCAAAGCGGATGGGTTGGACGGACGCGATGCGGATGCCCCCCCTCCCCCTATCTCTCTATCTTTTCCGCGCCTTTAATAATGGCTATCGTATACGGTGTTGTGGAATGCTTTTCCTCTTTCCTGCTTTCTTTTTCCCTGCTCCGTTTTTTTGTTGCCTATTGATTCGTGGATGGATGGAGAGTGATGTGAGATGTGGAGGGTGGGACCACGCGGTGGTGGTCCGGCCGGGTGGGGGTTGCATGATGATAATGAAGGTGGGCCACTCCTCTCCTCTCCTCTCCTCTCCTCTGGGTGTGCTTTGACGTTTTCCTTTCCCCTCTCGTTTTCCGATGGTTACGCTGCTCTTCTGCAATTTAATAAGTGCTACTCCTGTAATTTAATCCTGATTTATAGCGTTGGTACTAGTAGCAGATGTGGCCCACCACACAAAAACCAACTAGATTATTTTATGCGTTCCATCCACCTGAAAGAAATGCTCGTCAAACATTGCGTTCTTCAATACTCCAACTAGTGCTGCGCGTGGACCGACTAGGCATACAGTAGCACGCACCAAATAATAATAAGTGGGGTAGTATTTTTAGATGCGGGAGCAGTTTCAACGGCACAGGCCACGCACAGCGCGCGAGCGAGAATTAAGGTGCAGACGCCCCCACCCACACACAAGCTAGTAAACCTAATGTCGTGGCGTGCCATTGAATGGCGGGCCTCCGATCCGGTGTAATTATTCACGCCTCGTCGTCGGTCACAGGTTTGAATGCTTCCCCCGAAACGCCAAGTGCGTGCGTGCGTGCGTGCCTGACCGTGATGTCCTCGCTGAACCGGATCTACTAGCTCAGCAGGAGAAATTAAGTTACACCAAACTGCAGTTTAGATGCGTGAATCACGGCAGTCTTCGCCGATACGGCCACCGGTAATTAATTAATTAAATCCTGGGGTCCAGGGCGAGTCAGTGGCCACATTTACAACGTCCCATCTACCGTCTCGCGTGTGGCGCCAGACCGTCCGTTTGTCCTTGCCGGCGAGCCATGAAGTCTTGTACCGCGATCGGTCCTCCCGCCTTGGACGTCCCCGTTGGCACGGCCCGAGTCTGACCCGGGCTGGACCAGGCATGCCTGCCTGCTGCGACCACCGCGGCACGGAGCACCACGCCAATGCACCTGCTGCCACCGCTGCCCAGCGCGGCCGTGCCCGTGCACATGTGTAGCAGCACGTACTACTCCTCTCTCGGAGCACCACGCATTAACATCGCCAGCGGGAATAGCGTGACGAGCGGCGCCGCTGCTGCTGTACCTCTGCGATCTGCCCTGCGCGCGCCCACCGCCGGCCGGGCCGGCCACGGTACGTACTGCATCGACCGGACACTGCCCTGCCGGTTGGCCCTACGTACACTATAGTACTACGCACGTAATACACGACCACCACCGCAATCACGATCCTGGAGGGCATTAATCGCAACACATGCACGGTACGGTATCTACCGCGCGCGCGGGCGTCAGGTAAAGAAAGAACTGCTCCCACAGGCGTTACATAGTTGACAGAGTTAATGATGGTGTCTGTCCTCTCGCTAGATGCGCGCCCGCTACCTATAGCTTGATCAGCGCTAGCCGCTCGACTGCGATCCTTGTTATATATGTGGCCGTGCCACGTTCGCTGCGTACTAGTACCACCGTGCAGTGCAGGCCCCCCCCCCCCCGACCGGTCGCCATCTCGCCCATCACGCAGCAGCACGGCCGATCCTTGGAAGCGCACTGTGCGTAGCTGGAGGTACATTCGCTGTGGCCTGGCTCCGGCCTGGCCTCGGAAAGCCCAGAGCTACGCACCCGACCGACCGTCCGGCCATCCGTTCCGTATGGATCCACATCAATCAGTAAACCGCAAAGGTTAAGCGCACAGTGCGCGTAGATAATGCAGCGGCTATAGCAAGCAGCCCGTGGATGGACCGTGCATGCATGGGTCTGGCCTCTCGTCGCCGGCCGTACCCCGGCGACGGAGCAGCAGTAGCAAGCCGCAATGATCATGACGCTCCACGACGCTCGCTAGCTCGATGCCCATGCTGACGTGACACGCAGCGCCGCTGGTACGCGTACGGCTCCCGATCGGGCCCGTGGGAGCAGCGCAGCGCACGATCCACGCTACAATAACTGGCTTCGCGGCCTGTGCTGCGCTAGCTGCTCCCCCGTGCCGTGCACAGTTGGCGCAGTCGGGTCACACATGGCCACCACATGCATATGCCTAGTAGTGTATGACGCACCGATCCAACGCACAGCGTCTACTCGCTAGCTGTGGCCCGGTGCGTATGTGCATGCACAGTGGGTTGACACGTCCAATTAATGGGGGTCTCTAGCCCCTGCCCCGTTTCGGGGCGCGTACGATCCTTCCTTGTGGTGCGTGACGGTGCCGGCCAGGACCATGCGGTGCGAGTAGGCATCGGATGCGATGGGGAGCAGCTGCTGCTATCAATCGTCACGTACGATTCCTTTCCTTGCTACTACACCCTACACGAGCACAAACCGATGCCAGAGCCATGGACCAGAGCCTATCTATACACAGGGCGCTTGATCACGCACAGCGGTCTGAGTCAGACCGTCTGACCCCCACAACGCACTTGATCACGATTCAGATCGAGGAGGCTCTGTACTGTATGCCCCGCGCTAACTGCAGGACTGCACGGCGCCAGTCGGTGTATACTTATGTGCGTGACTGTGTGTACACCACTGCCATGCCATGCCATGCCATGCAATGCATGCATGCCCCGCTTGGGGGTCTCCCCCGTCGTCGCGGTCCCCCGGCCGATATGAAGGCGGGAACAGTCCACGGAATAGCACGCCATGCACGGCGCTAGCTGACCTGCGCAACGGTTGAGACTGCTGCGTCTAGGGAGTACATTTCCTGCGCGATGCCCCACAGCCTCAGGCGGAGTATTGAAAACTTCGGTGCTTTTCTCAATCCGGTACTACAGCTACAGTAAGCTGATTTTTATTACTACTGTAATATAGTTACTCCAGTTTTTCTTCCATGTTTACCATTGTACCGGGATATAATAACGTTTACTACATGGTTCTCCCTCTTTCCCAAATAAGATGTATATATATATAGTTTTGGGTCAAACTCAAAATTTTAAAATTTGACAAAGAGTATTAAATAAATTTGACCCTATATGGACCCTATTTTGGGAAGGAGGGAATAATAACTAATCTTCCATTAGAAAAGAAAAATAATCTAGAACGGTAGTTTTGTTTTGATTTGACCAGAAATGGTGCTCGTCACATTAAAAAAAATCTTTCATCAATTGAAAAATCTTTCATGGGACAAACACTATTATTGAATTTATACTTCGTTGATATGGATGTTCCTATCGTGGTACTCCCTATGTTAGGGATTATAAGGCCTATAGACCACCTTGATAGGATTAAAAAAATCAACAACTTTCCCTCTTGATTACTACATGCACCAATAATTGTGCATGCATGAGAGAAAAGAAAGAAAGAAAAAAGACTATACATTGGAGAAGAGATGAAGAGATGATAATAAATGAGAAAGGACTTGTAATTCCTAACATTTTTAGAAACCTCATAGGTCTTATAGTCCCTAACGGAGGGAGTACATTCCCTCTATGCTCCGTAGAAAAAATTCAATTCCTAATATAAACCTGCTTCATTGTACCAAGATACAGGATCCGATGTTTGATCACTCCTTAGAAACACACTAAAAGTTAGCAACTATTTGCTTATTGACAGTGGTTCTCCGCCATCTACCGGAGTATAGCTTGGTCACAACATAAATTGGGGTGGATACATTGAAAGATTGCCCTACACATAACACATCCACTTAAACCCCAAAAATATACTACCTCCGTTTCAGGGTTTAAGGCGCACACGTTTTTTCAAAGCAAAATTTAACCGAGAGAATTGAACAACAAAATCTTGATTATATTGTACATAATTAATACCGTTGGATTCGTATTAAAAAATACTTTCCAGTGGCACTAGTTTTATACCAAAACTCTTTACGTATTTAGAGTAATTCTTGGTCAAAGGAAAAACACGCAAAACGAGGACGCCTTAAGCCCTGAAACGGAGGGAGTTTGAACCTGAATCCTATTCAGGTTCAAGGCTTTAATACTTCCACCGTTTTTACTACTACATGTGAAAATAATATCAAGAATAAATCACTTCTAATTTTTTAGTTGGGGTTATATAAAGTGATAAAAACTCGTATATCTAGGTTTTAGATGATATTTAATTTTATTTAAGTATTTGGTGGATGGCCAGATTAAAAGATTTTGATAAGAAAGTAAGAACGAAATGAGTACTAGCAATGACTCTTCACAAATAGAGAAGTGATGATCGATAAATTGAAGACACATGTATTTAGACCTCTTCACTCGCTTATTGAGAGTGGTTCTCCACCATTTACTGGAGTA
Source organism: Avena atlantica (assembly GCA_910589765.1). Taxonomy (NCBI): domain Eukaryota; kingdom Viridiplantae; phylum Streptophyta; class Magnoliopsida; order Poales; family Poaceae; genus Avena; species Avena atlantica. Next base: position 356,438,233 of record OU342734.1, on the reverse strand, counting down.
TAGCAACGTCACAACATAAATTGTGGTGGATTCAACTTTCAAAGATTTCCCTACACCTAACATGTCCATTTAAACCCCCAAAATATATATAAATATGTAGTTCAAGGACTACACTAATTCAAAAAAAAAAATCGCACCATCGTTTTTCACTACTACATGCGAAGATAAAATCAAGAATAAACCACTTCTATTTTATTAGTTGGGGCGATATGAAGTGATAAAAGCTCGTATATCGGTATGAAACAATTTTGCTATTTATTTAAGTATTTTGGTGGATGGCTAGAATAAAATATTTTCATGAGAAAAAAAGAACCAAAGGAGTTAACTTGATACGAACGAAATGAGTACAGTGCTAGCAATGGCTCTTCACTTGTAGCGGATTAGTGGTGTATTGGTTAGGGATCGAGTTGGCTCCTAGATTTCCTATTTGTCTTCTAATCTCTTCATTGTTTTTTCCTTTTTGAAAAAAGAAACCTTAGATACAAGTGTTGTGTTTCGGTAATGGCTTTCAATAGTTTTCTATGGAACCATACCACTATGGTCATCTATATGATTAGACCGGGCCGTTTCACTAGACTTTCCTGAACCATCCATTTGATCCCCACGGTCGTGACGCCACTTTCAAAACAAAAGTTGGAGAAATCCAATGCGAAACCAAGCAGTGATTATATGAAAAAAGTCTAATTTAACTTTGCAACAGATTCATTCCATGAGCAAATGATTGAATGAGATTCACTGAGGCAGCAAAATAAAGTCTCGGTCTCCTTTTACTTCTATTGAATTAACTAATTTATTTTGTTTTTTAATTTTTTTTTGGGTTTGATTTGGCATTATTCAACAAGAAAAAAGGGAAATTTTGAAAAAGTTGTATTTTTTATTATGTGATAATTATGAGCACCAATCCTAGTACTTCTCATCCCGGGGTTTCCACAATTGGTAAAAAAAGTGCAGGTCGTATTTCTAGTCAATATTCCAAACTTTAGAGATTTAGTTTGTGAAATTTCTTATTTATTGACGGTAACAACACAACCTACATTTACCTTTGAAGACAAAGTGGATCCAAATACAATTCAAATACAACAAATGTTTTAAAAGTCACTGCCTCTTGGATTCACATATTTTCTAATATGAGATTATGTACTCTTGTATGGTGTAGGGGCAGAATACACTTCTGGAACTGGGTTCAAAGTCTTTGACACAAACATTTAAAAAACATAAATTAGCAATATGTCTAAGATATAGTGTTGATAATACAAATTAACAAGGATTTTAAATCTTAGTAAATAAACAAGCACCAAAAAAGATAGCTTGGATTTTAAATCCCCCAAATTCCTTTGAGTTGTCATTGAATTAAAAAAAACCTTAGAACCGAGAAGGTAAATTGTAACATCACAAAAATATTGATCATGATTATCAAATTCTAATCACTAAATTTAGGGTTAACAAAAACTTTGATTAAATAAAAATCATAGGAATGCATGTGTGTATGTGATGATTTTATGAATGCATGAATGGACTTGTGTGAGTAACCTAAATAGCAAGGAATGGTTTAAATATGAAAATAACATCATCTAAAACATTTCCAAGCAGAAACAAATCAAGAGAAAATCAAAAACAAATTAAATAAAGCAAATGGTCATTTTTGACAATCTTGCTCACTAGGTCACTTTGAGTGTTTTTAGTCCAAGATTTCAAACAGAAACTTTTCAATTGTTTTCACCCCTGCAAGACCAAGTAAAAGTGAATCAAAGCCCAGCTTTCAAACTTGCAGAAACATTTGACAACCTCATTCAAATCACAAAATTGAATCTTTAACATATGTGAAGATCACATATCTTCAAAACCCAACCAAACCAGTGACCCTTGACCAATCCATCTAACCAGATACTCCCTAGTATGTGTCTAGCAAACCCACCAAGTTTGAATCCAAAATACAAATTTAAATTTTTTCCGGCCATTTCATCAAACACCTTGCGATCAACAAACAACAAAACATCAAACACTATTTGCAGCAGTGATTGTGGCCACCCTTGTTCTCTCTCTGGTTGCAGCAAGCTCTTAGTAGATCATCTAGTCTCTTTAAAAATCCTTAGCACAACTGTGAGCAAGCCTAGCCATCAACGGTGACTATGCCGAGAGCAACCATTGCCACCCTTATGTCGCCAGCGAGCTAGAGGAAGCTCTAGCTTCACCAACCTTGTCTGGAGCACTGAGCATCGTCCACCGTCCACCACCACCCCATGTCCAAGCCCCGAGCATTGCTAGCCCCTTGACCACCCGCCAAACACGCGCCCAGTCTCTCTGCGTGCGAGCCGAGAGCGCGCCAGAGCGACGCACGCGACACCAGCCCACAGACCGCGCGTCGCCCTCGCCGCTTGTGTACGTGATCCCCAGCATCCCAGTAACCCGCCAGAAATCCCCGTTCGCCGCCGCGCGGACCACACACGATGTGCGCCATTAAACTTGTCGTCGGACCCGCCAAGAGCACCGCGACGTTCCGACCGTTCAGCACCACCCCACGCCACGTGACTATGCCGTTGAGCTTCGCCAGGAGGCAACGCACCGCCCCTACCTTTACCCATTCCATTAGCATGTTGTGCCGACGACACCGACGAGCTCCACCCGCGCCATTCGGTCCCCTCGTCGCACTATAAATAGAGGCCTTCCCAGCTCAAACCCTTCACACCATCTCACTCCCCACCTCTCACTGATACCCCCCACTCACTCCCGGAGCAAGCCGAGCACCAGGTGGCCGGAATTGCACTGGAGTTCGCCGATGCAGAGGAGGAGAGACACCGTCGATTGGAGCCGCCCCAGGAGAAGCTGCTGGTACCGGCTGGATCGTCGTCGTCGAATTCGTCGTTCGCCCCCATCGCCGACCATCGCCGGAGCCCCGATGAGCCCCCGTCGACCCCCACTGGTCACGCTAGGGTTCTGCCTCGCCGGCGTGGTTCGACGTGGACGATAAACCGTAGCCGTTCAATTAGAGCTAGATCGCACGACCCTAATCGCCTCGTACCGCTTCACCACTCGCTGTCTCACTGACGAGTGGGTTCGCTCACTTAACCAGCCCGCAGGCGCACTGTGAGCAGTGGGCCGGCCCAGTTAAACATCCCCGCATGACCCAACAATTCAAACTTAGGTTTATTCATTTAATTTCAAAGTCAGTTCTCTATCTAGATTCAAAAATCAACCTAGCTCGATTCACTGAACCAAAATGCACGAAACCAAATTTCTTAGAGATGTACGGGAATGCTTAATCCAACCCTGTTGGATTGAAACCATTTAGATTTGTAGATCACCCATGGTAAAAATAACAAGGTAGAAGGTTTTTTGCATTCAAACATTTTTCAAAATTCAACGATAAAAACTTTTGAGTTGATTCCAACTCTCAAAATCACATTTAACTGTACCTTTCAGAATATATATATATATATATATATATATAGGTTTACTTGCAGAAATAATGATCAAGTAATAAAAGAATGCCTCATAGGCCATTCTAGTTATTTTAATTAATTAAAATAAAAAGGTTAAACCTTATTAAATTGTGACACCAATTTAAATCACATTCTCATGTACTGAAATATGTGGTGATGACATGTATCAATATGATCCCATGTTTTAGTTGGAGAATAGTAAATCTTAAGTATTTTTTCAATGAGTAGAAATTACTTTTCTAAAATAAAATAAATAAGACAAGTGCTTTAATCTTTGTTATAATAGTGAAGATGCTAGATCATCTATTGTGAACCTTTGTGTGATATGTAGAAATAGTTAAGTATTGTTTGGTGATTTTGTATCCCGTATTTATTTATAGATGATAGTACCGGCCAAGGATACGAGGAGGAAGGAGGATACTACGAGGAAGAAGCCGAGGAGAACTTCAACCACTGCTCTGCACAAGGCAAGCTTATACTTGCAATTATGCAAGCCTAATACTACTAGTTGAATTAGCAAGCTACTATCAAGGCAAGCTAACACTTGCAACTATGAAAGTTAGATAACCTACGCAATGCATTAAGCATGCTTGGTTAGATACATTTGATGATACCCAATCCTAGTTTTACTTACAAGCTTAGTATTTTATTTCTTTATCAAAGCTTTTATTTGAGTTTACTTAGTGACTTGTAGATTTTATAAAGATATTTAAAGGTAGCATAAAGAGCATAAATCTTGGCCTAAGTTAGATAATCTTGATGTCATTCTGAGGTATGAAATTGAACTTAGATAGGTCACACTTGATTACCACCCTTCATTAGTATTTACCCCAGTTGTAGATGCTAGTGCTAAGCATAAAACTTGATCAACTTTAGATGAGAATACTTGGAGAAAATGGTTATGAAAACCTTAGAATAATGAGTTATTCTACATAAATGTTTTGACATGTGTTCTTGAACACCAGATGATTTTTGATGATGAAAATGTTAAGGCATAAGACTTAGCCCTTTATAAAACTAATGATTGTCTGGATGCGATACCATTCCAATTTTACCGTACAACCACAATATCCGAAATTTGGATAGGGCTTAACCGGAAATTTATATAACTTAGTATGGATTTCCTTGCGGCCAAGGTTTGAGCCGAGGCTACATTGTGAAAATTGTCCACCTGTGCAGTACCCAAGATGACAGTTGGTCATGGTTGGGAGGCCAAACTCACAGGAGAGGTGCCTATACTAGGACGTGTATTGAAAAGTTAGGATTGATTATCCGCATACTGAATATGGTGAATTCAGGATTGTTCCTTACAAATGTATCGAATGTTATGGTGAAAGTGTACCATCTCTGCAGAGTGTTAAACTATTTGAATAGCCGCGTTCGCGGTTATGGACAGTTGGAGTGGCCATACTGTTCCGTCGTCAAATATTTTAAAAATGACTTGTGAAATGAATTGTGATTTTGACTTGACCACAACCGAGTTGTGACATGAAATTCAAGTTCACACTTAGGTGTTATAAAACTTTCAATTATTCTTCTTTGCTTCTAAACTTAGAAAGGTAAATCTGGCCTTTTGCAAAATAACCCTAGAGCTTAGTGTATCCTACTCAAAATCACTTCACTTGTTAGTATTAGTTTGCAAGTACTTAAAGAGTACTTATGGCTTTGTCCCTGGCTATTCCCGTGACCATACTATGAGGAGGAGTATCAAAATGAGATAAACAATTAATGACATCTTTGGTTTTCACAAGTCTTAGAAGTTTTTAATATATGAAACCAAATGCTTGCAATTTCGTGCATTTTCCAACCATACAAGAAATGTCAGTGTAGCAATGTTTGAACCAAAAATGCTAAACCAATCGCGTTGTTGGTGGCATCGGAGAGAACTCACCGATGGAATATGTATATAAATATCATGAAATATTTCTATAAAACATTTAATTTTATGAAGTTTGAATCATCATCCGAGCATTCATATCCCATTTTAACTTCAGTTATGAACTATTTACATTGAAGCTTTGCACAATCTGCATGATTTGGAATATGCAATTGTACTACTATTGTAGGTGATAGAGACTTATGAAAGTCAGGCAGTAAGAATAGTCGAATCCATAAATTTACATTTGTTTGTGACTCATATCCTTTGCACATTAAGAAAGCTTGGCATAATTTCTCTGTCAATTGAGATCTGTGTACAGTACTTACAAAGATACTCCACTGTCGGTTGCGCTGTTGGTGGTGAATATTGGCAAATTGGGTGGCAAACAATTCCATGTATAGACGTATACTAGTGGGCAGCGGTGTGGCTGGCCCAAGATGAGCCACCATGAAAGCCTGCAAACGGTGGGGCCACCAGGCGGTTGCCACACATCGTGTTGGCCCCCCTCTCTCTCTCTCTCGTGCAAGCAGCTCTGGTGCCTGCCTTTTCTGTAGGATAAATCCGTACGTCCCATATCACTTTTTAAGATGCGGAAGATGACAGTACACGATGCACGCTGCAGGCAATTGCTATCGGAAATCTCTGCATCTGCGCACAGCACTGCTACTGTCGTACTAGTAGTACATAGGAGTATTATTACCGCAGTACCCCTGCTGAGACGCCCCTTTGGTTTTCTCTCTCCATCTCTGCAGATCCACGCGAGATAGTAGGGTACATGCACCGCACTGATGTGCGTGCCTTGTTTGGTGGAGGTAGCAAATACTAGTGCCACAGCCCTTTCTCTTTCTCTCTCTCTCTCTCCGAGTAGTAGCTCGCTGTGGCAGAGATTTGGCCAGCTTTTCACCTTTTCCGTGACTGGCAAGAGCGTGCAGCAGGGCCCAGGATTGTGGGGAACACTCAGCCTTGGTCAGACGACGCACCAGCACCAGCACCCGCACCAGCAGAGACATTGTAATCTGTAACAGATACAGAGGCATTAAAATACTGCTGGTACTCCGTAGTAGCAGTAGCAGTGGCCGTGGGAAGGAAGTAAGGGAAATCGCATGCATGCCGCGCTGTCGCGCTGCTCGCCCTGCCGTGGTGGCCATCGAGAGCGATCGACGGCTTCCCTTCCACCCCTGAACAATGATGCATGCATATGCTGACATGCATGTACAGACTGACGTGCGGGCATGGCCAGCTGATTCTGCGGCTCCATGTATGTCGCCATGTGCTTCTGCCTCGCAAAAGAAAGAAAGAAAGAAAGAAAGAAAGAAAGAAAGAAAGAAATGTTGCGTGCATAGCGATTACTAGCGGAAATGGATGCAACCATCCTACTAGTACTGTTCTTTTCTGGAAGCATGCGTATCATCCATCTAGTCATGGCACATACTCCTACCAATCAGGCACGCACAGATCGAGTATTTTGGTTCGCTACACATGCCCACGCACTGTATCATGATGCTCCCTGACGGGGGCACGCATGTGGCGGACGGACGGATGGACGGATCATTGATGGACGGATGTTACAGGCAGGCATGGGACATCTACGAACCGAGGTGTGAGCATCAAAGAAAGCTATGCTAGCAGGGCAGGCCGGGCAGAAGACAGTGGAATCCGAGTGCGGGCACGCCGAGCTAGGGAGATCGAGCGGTCAGGGTCAACATCCCGGACGAAAGACGCACGCAACTACGCGGCGAGGATGGATGCTTGGAAGGAGAGAAAAGGGAGCCGGGCGGGCACATGCTCGCATCGCATGGGATAAAATGCCGCGTCCTGGGGTGGTGCGGTCTCCGACGGGAGGGGGGTTGGGCTAGGCTAGCGTGTCTGTCTGACAAAAGATCGCAGTGCCTGCTCGACCAGGGCATGGAAAAGCCATCTCCTCACGCACGCACTGCCCACCAACACTGGTGCGTGCCATTGCCTGTTGCCTTGCCTGTGTGGGTTTGGCACGGCGAACCACACCGTCTCTGTGCTGCTGTTCCTTACCTACCGGAGGCAGTGGAGATCATCATCATGATTCAGGCGAGGGAAGTGGCGCTTTGCTCGGCAGGCAAAACTGCACTGACCCAACCCAACGGGACGTCGCCTGCATGCGGCCTGAATCCTGATGGCGGAAAAGATTCTGCCTCTCCGCTCACGCCGCTGCTCCATCACGTGGCCCTGGTAAAACATCAACCTGTACTAGCATCTGCCGCAGACGAAAGGAAATACGGGATCTCTACCTTGGGTTTATTCATCATTACTATACGAGTCTATGTCAACAGATTGCTCGATGGGCAACAGCTGAATATGACATGCTGGCCCGTGAATGTGTGTGTGCCGTGGAGGTCCAGCCCATCACGCTCGATAAGACAAAGACAAATGTGGTCTGTTCTGGCCGACGACGTTACTGACCACCAAGCGGCGCGCTCTCCGAACCAAAGCCATACAGGCAGCAACGCAAGTGGCGTGTCCGTCCGTATCACGGCGAAAGCAACGCCGCGCGGCCGGTCGTCAGGTCAGGTCCCCGTGAGCGTGAGGTCGGGACCGGGCGGAGCGCGCTGTCACCGTACGTGCCGTGCGCTAGCTCTTTCGGCCAGGGTCGTGCGAACGCAGGAGCGGCACCGCATGCATGAGCATGATCACACACGCGGGTGTCGCCGTCGACTGGACGGGGGCGGGCGGACGAGGACGGCCCGGCTGGACCCACGCGTGGCGTGTTCGGACCACCTCCACGGTCGGCCTCTTTCCTTGTCGATCAGTCTCACTAGCTCGGCGTTTTCTTGCTCGTGACTCCATGGAATATGCACATTTTTCCTTGGAGAAAACAGGGAAAGGACATGCTAGTACAGTATGGTGTGCCTGTGTGGCTATCCCAATCGACCAGTTAATTTTGAAAATGGCAGATGCGGCTGCGAACATAGAGACGTGCAAGATACGGGATGCTAGCTGCATAGCGATGATCCGATCGACGTACTGGGCCTGGTAGGCGTGGTTCCCAACGTAGCTGTACGTGTCGAGGACCAACTTCCTACGACCAGTAGCTCCTACTAGGTGTAGTACGTGTTGAAGACCGACCGGCTTCCTACGATCGACTAGCTGCAGCGGACGGTCTACTAGTCATCCGTCCTAGTCCTAGCAATAGTATGTCTACGAGTAGACAAAGAACCATGGACCTAGGCGTACGTACGTACGCGATGAAGTAAGCACATGCTGCTATGTCTTTGAAAAAAAAATTAATACTAGAAAACAGAACTAGTAAAGCATATCCTAGTATCTTGTAGACATAATCAGATGGTGATGTAGAGTAGTAGATGGACACGATATATCGATCTCTACGGAGATAGGATGAATGGTGACGGAGACCGTGGAAGAAAGGGATCGCCGAACCAAAGAGTGATGGTGTGAATTGGTGATGATGCATACGACCAAGCAATTTTTTGTCACGTCGTTCTCGGTCACTACTTGCTGATGCTGATCGTTGTATATTTTCCTGGCCCCGCCCGCCCGTTTTTTATATCACATCCGTGTGCGGATGACTACTTGCCTAGCCTGAGCATAAAAACAAAACGCTTACCTCGCGGCGTGACACGACTGCCCGTTGCTTTTGTTGGCATTGCTCTACCAGTTGTTGGAGAGTTGGAATCTTGCGTTTCAGCTTCTACAAGAGTGCTGCCGATTCTAAACGTATTTGAAAGGAATGGACGAATCGGTGGTACTCACTCATAAGAGTAAGTGCCATAGAGGTTTTGCGAGTTAAGTCCATCCGTAAGTCATTGGACTTGTCCGACAAATTCAATTCAATCATTTTACAATAAGAATACGCATTTATGGTTATTGAATACGTGTCGAAGCCTCAGGTACGCTCACTGGGCCGGACGTAGCTTTGTATTAGGTGACCTGGCGCTTGGCGGGACCCACTATCAGTGTCATTGCGAAACGAAACTGTCATTTATTAGCGATTAGACCCCCGAGCAACTCCTCCAATTTCGGACAGCCCATCCCCCTCTGCTTTAAATCTTCTCCCTGCTCCCGCATCATTCCGAAGTGGAGGGGAAACAGAGCGACACCACCGTGAGTCCAATTGTTCGGCAGCAAAATGGGGTTGCTGACGGACTTCATCGTCGAGCGGGACAAGTCGAGGTGACGCGATGTTGTTCTCATGGTGCGCCAAGCCGCCACGGCGATGGCTCCTAGCCGATGGCCAGAAGGCGATCCAACGCCCGTGTATGGTAAGCCCTCGATTCGCCGATTCTCGTCGGAAAGCCATGGCTCCAGTGGCGATTAAGGGTTCCCGGCGTTCTATTTCGGTGCTTGTGTGTATGCTTGATGTTAGTTTCTCGCATATTATTTTCGTATGGTTTGGCCAGAGGATTTGGGTGGGGTTTGGCATATTGTTTTAGTAAATCATGCATTTTTAGTCAAATTGTTCATAGGGTATCTGAGATGATGACATGGACATATGGTTGCATTTGTAGTAGGTTTAGATGTGATTTAGTTATCGTTAAAATATTGCAGCAGGTGGTAATTAAATTATTACTTATGATGGCATGTTAATTTTTCAGGAGAGGAAGCCCCTATCTCACATTGGAAATAAATAATGGTGAGTTTTTTGTTGGCAATTGTTGACAGAACCTAGCTAGATGGCCACATCACCTACGATGATGGAGTTGATAGTCTAATTTGGTTACAATTGATGCTTGAGAAGATAGTAGAAGAAATTGGGTACGAGATGCAGGAAGAATGAAGATTTTTTTATTGTATTCCAATGCTCACTATTAAGAATAATAGTTTGAGGCATATTACAGATGAAGTGGCCAGAAAATTCATGATCACTCTAGATGACATTGGCCAACACTATTTCAACCTATATATGTATCTTGATCAGAGTTTGGATGGCATGAAATTTGATGTAGTACATTTTCCAATGGCTAAGTTACCCCTGTTATCAAGCTTTCTAAGACAAGAAGCAACATAGAAAATGTGATGTTAGGTGGACATGATGAAGAACAACATGTGTCAATTCAAGTTGTCTATCCAGATGTTATGGAGTAAGAGGAAGATAAACAGCGATCTAGGTGTGGTAGAACAAGGCAGAACAAGAGGAAGAGAAACAACATTCCGATTGGTTCTGAAGTAAATGAAGAAGAAGAACACGCTAAAGAAATTCTGACAGTGAGGCTGAAGGATATTCATACTTTGAGTTTGTGGATTTTGATTATTCTCTTAGTAATCGTGATGATGATCTGTATGCAGATAATGTAGATGATGATGACTCGGATCATGACAGTGACAAGGGAAACATAAGTGGTAAATCATCTGTCAAATAAAGTTTTCCATCTGCTAAAGATGAAGGTGCAAATGATAATTTTAAAGAGATGTGTGTAATCAAAGAGTAGATTTTATAGGGAGAGGATCTGTGGGGGATCGTCTCTAAGGATGATGAAATACTAATGATGAAGTTAAAAACATTCATATAGGATTATTTGAATGATCCTATATTTGCAATGGCCAAGTGTTTGTTAATGTGGACTTTCTTAGGAAAGCAATCGTGTCATATAGTTGCATTCATAGAAAGTGCATGAGACTACCAATAAATCACAAGAAGAGGGTAAGGGTGTGTGATAAGAACTGCACTTGGTATCTTTGGGCCTCACGTGATTCAATGACAAAAGCATTCTTGATCAAGAGATACACAATTGAGCACACTTGTAGTGGAAAGTTAGTGCCTTCATAGCCAAATTTATTACATGAAAGTATTTAGAGAGCTTTAGAGCAAACCAAGGTATGAGTCTTAAAAAATTCCTTAGGGTGGTTCATAAGGGATGGAACATGACACCATCTAGGAGAGAATTGCTAAGAGCTAAAAGCATTGCCATGATAGTGATTAATGGAGATGAAGAGGAACACTAGAAGGCGCTATGGGATTATGTCAATGAGATGGGGATTAATCTAGGTAGTTCTTTCTTTCTTTTACTAGATGAGAATGCAAGATTCAAGCAATGTTACATCACTCTTGAAGCATGCAAGAGAGGGTTTCTACAAGGATGCATACCAGTTTTATTTACCGATGGTTGTTTCATAAAAACAAGATATATAGAGGCCAATTTCTCACAACAGTTGGTATGGATCCCAACGATTTTATATTCCTTGTTGTTATTGAAAGAGCAACAGAGGTCGCCTAGAGAGAGGATGGATAGGCTTTTAAAATTATTATGGTTTAGGCTCTAATTAAATACAGAATAAAACTAACGTTTAATTTATTGAGCACAAAACCTAAAACCACTAAGTTCAACTAATTGCACCAACAACCTATGCTAAACAACACAAGCAACAATATGATAGGAAGATATAAACTTCAAGCACGATGGCTATAACAAAGCAAATTGCATAAGTAAAGGGCTTGGTTGAGAGATAACCGATGGATGCGGAGACGATGATTTTATTCCGAAGTTCACTTCTAAAAAAGCTATGTCTCTCTATTGGAGAGGTGCGATGGTGCAATGCTCTTCGAACGTCATATATGACTCACCTAAGGGTGTGGTGGATCGATGCTTACCCAACGCCACACAAGGCCTCACCCCAAGATGCAAAGCCGCGCAACACACCGACGCCACAACATACTCACCATATTCTCCCGTGAGCTCACCACAAAGGCCTACTCACGCCACAACATGCAAAGATAGCGATTCAGAGGTGTGGGTGGAAGACTGACCGGCGGCAGCCTGCGCAATCAATGGCGACAGGACGACACCCTCACTGACTGGACACTTTAATGCCGTCTCTTCGGCCTACGCACCGAGATCTGACGTCGGCCCTTTTTAATTGTCCGCTCGCGGCCATCTTCCTCCCACACCACACCACACTCTCCTCCTTCTCCCTCCCATCATTCACTACCGGTAGCTAGCCATGGCCGACGGCATTGGATCGGGGGGAGGGCGTCTAGGACCACCACCTGGCCCCGACCGTGGACGTTGAAGGAGGTGGGGAGGACACGGCCAAAGCAGTGCGCCGCCACGCTCTCCCTCACCTTCGTCATTGCTCGATTTTTGTTGACAACGACATCGAGTTTGCCGTGGCAATCCACTTTGGCACGACATGGAACAGCTTTCTCCTTCCTTGCAAATTCGCATCGCTGGTCGCCGACGCTTTGCCGCAGCTTATCATTCCGCGGGTGTCCGGTTTCATAACCACCAGGTACCCGGTGGAGGTGTTGTTCGACCACCTCGGCCACATGTACCTCGCCAATGGTTGGGAGGAGTTCGCCCGCGCGCTCCATATCTAAGGGGGAAACATCATCGTCTTCAAGTACAACGGCGAATGAAGGCTCGCCGTCAGCATCTTTGACGACACCATGTGTCGTCGCTGTTACCACTCCGAATCCGATGAGTAGGCTAGGTTGTGCACTCGCCATATACGATGTAGCAATGTGGGCATCGTCCATTTGCAATGAAATGTTTTATTCGAGTCTTCAAGTATGTTACAAACAAACCACAAATACAACACTACAACACCATTCTAACTTTGCGCGGCCTACGGCGCTGGCGGCGCCGACGGGTCGGTAAGACCCCATTCTTTCTCGAGAGAGCGGTAGATCGCCTGCTATATCTGTAGCTCTTCTTGAGATTTGGGCGAGGCGAAAACACAGGTAGGCGTCTTCAGGATTGTCCCACACTGCTTCCCGGAGCTCGTCGCGCACTTTTGTGAGCGCTAGACACCGCCGGTGCTCTGGCAGAAAGACATGGTTTATCACCTCCAACGAGAAATGCTCGCCGGTGGTCCTGTTGTAGTTGTAGTGAGTGCGCCGCTGCCGCAGTGGGACATTGTATATCGGCGGGTGCCCCGGAAGCGGAGGCGGAAACACGTCCGGTGCAACCAGCGGGTTCGGCCACCACGATGGCAGCGGGCGCTCGGGCTTCTCTTCTCTGCCAACGTCGGGGTTGCCTCGGAGGTCAGTGTGCCGACGCGGACAGCCAGGCATGGTGGTTTGTGGTGGCGGTGGCAGCGACCTCCCTTTTTAATGGCTATGCTTGCACACGGCAGGAAACGTCTAGAACTGACGGAAAGCTGTTGGAATGAAAGGTGGGAGACAACGGGGCGACATAAAGACACTGGAAATACGCTGACTTTGGCGACGACCTATTTTCCAAGAGTAGACAAATGGATCACACAGCTGAGCACGGCTGGCCTGACATGCCAGACTCTGACCCAAAAACGACCGCTACCCAACCCAAACTGACAAAAACGAAACTTTTTGGTCGACTGTTTGGGTCTCTCGGTGGAGATGGCCTTAGAGAATCTCCACCGGGCCATCGCATCCCGTCTGAGCATGTCCGAACTTGTCCGCGAGGATGCGCGGGGCGTGTGTGGAGCCCCAGCGGGCCGACCCAACTGAGGCAAACGCGTCCGGCTCGACCCATATGTGCATCTAATCTATGCAACGGTTGCGTCGGCCTGGACGCGCGCGGACAACATGGGTGTCCTGCCCGTTGGCGCCTCGGGGCCCATATGTAAATGAGACATTAGTTCTTAAGATAGCTGTTCATTATATTAAGCCCTGCCATTTACAAAAGACCATTCGAACAAATTAGGGGATGCTACTGTTGCTGCTACGGCTACTGCTGGAGGAGGACGACGCGGCGACTACTCGCCGCCATTGCCATGGCCACCATTGACGCGACCACCGTTGCCGCTATCGCCGGCCCCGTCGATCGCCGCCCTAGTGGACCAGATGGCCCGCTTCTTGACGCGTTCGTGGTGACGGTCGTGCGCATGGTCGCGACCCACCGCCTTGCCCGTCGCCTTCCTTCGGTCCTCTGCCGTCCGGTTCGCCAGGGCCTTGTCCATCTCGGCAGCCTAGTGGTCTCTCGCCTCATGTTCCGTGAGCAACTCTGCCGGAGCCAGAGCCGGAGCCAGAATTAGAGCACCATTGGGGCTGAAGCCCAGCGCCTACACTATCTCGCACGGGGGATGGCGATCGAAGCCTCCAGCTGGTCCACCCCCTCCCCTTCCCCGTCGTCATCCTCCGCCACCTCTGTGTCGTCGGCGTCGACAAGACCCCATGCGATCGCCGCCTCAGTGGCTAGAGCCACGCGCTCCTCCTCCGCCACCGAGTCGGTGACGTGCTCATGCCGCGCCTCTTGCTTGTCGTTGCGCGCTTTGGCGACGTGGAGGAGCTCGCGGATGGCGACCTTGGCGGCCTCCTTGGCCACCTCCTCCATCGTGGTCATGGCCGCCTCGTGGCGGATCTCGCGAAGAGCCGCTGATGCGGCCTCCAAGGCCACGGCCCCACCGCCTCCTTGGCGGTGAGGTGGTGTATGTCGGTCACCGCCCATTGGGCGGCCACCGTTGCCGCCGCCTCCACCACCCGCTGCAGAGCCAACTCGGCGATATGGCCTTCCTTCTCGAAGGCCAGCATCTGCGCCTCGGCCATGTGCTGGGCCAACAATGTTGGCTCGAGGTGGACCTCGTCGACCTCCACGTGCGGGTAGCGGGTGCGACACATCTTCCGAATCTTCGTCCAGTTGGCAATCTTGCGACGAGGCATGGCTGCTGGTGGCTGGCGCTTTTTTGTCACTTGGTTTGCTCTTGCTTTGGGGTTTGTTGTCTCCGCTGTGCCGACGACCGTCTTTTACAGATCATGGCGGAGGCGGGAAACGGTCTGGGATGCGCGGGAAGTTTTCTCGCCGCGGAAAGTGAGACGCGCGGGAAACGATGGCGGAAAACGCCGGCCACATGGAAAGCCGCCGACGCTGACAGCCGACGTCGCGTCGCCATTAACGCCACGTCGCGAGGGTGTCAACCAGTGACAGCGAAAGAGAGACAGACAGATGGGTCAGGCCGCTGGACACAGTCAGTCGAACAGACCGAACCCGCTTTCCATATCGACCGTGGTCTGATCTAAACGGACAGAAACGAACCTCGGCCCGGGTGGAGATGCCCCTACGAGAACCTAGCCAAAAACGCACTCGTTGTTGGTCCCACCTGGCTCCCACGTCGTGGCACTGATTCCCGAAAGGCACCCCACACGCGCATCCTGCACAGGCGCCCTCGCCTTCTCGACATGGAGAGGGGAGAATGATCAGACGGTGGGCTCGACCAAGAAATGTCGAAAAAGAGTGTGTCGCGGGGCCTACCCCTACGAGGGCGCTGCCTCCTCTCGCTAGCCGCCAGACCGTCGTAGTCCCAAGTTGCACGCCTGCCTGCGTGGGAACCCGGCGGGGCATGGATCGGACTGGAAACGCCGAGACAAGATGCAACGGATCGAAAAGGAATACGACGCAGTAGCAGATTGTTGTCGTAATCGCGCCGAGGAGGCCGGAGCTAGCACGGCGCCGTGTACGAATTGCGTTGCTCCTGCCTGGTGTAGCTTTCGCGGCGAGTGCGACGAGCTTGCTTGCTAATAATCAATGCGTGCAAATCCTGTCGACGAGCGAGCGAGCGACGGTCACATGCGTGTGGTGCATGCATAATTGTGCAGGTTAAGTAGGCGCGTCCGTGACGCCACGATCTTCTACTACTAGTATATGGTCGACAAAAACGGGTGCACATGCTGGTCCACGGTGCTCATCGATTCGACCTGTTGCCCTTTTCGAGAGTTAAGATTTGCCGAACAAGATAGCCAGGTAGGCCTTGGATCATGTGGCCATCTGCTTGTGGATCGATGCTGTGCACATGCCGTCCCCAAACGCTAGTACTGGCTAGAGTAGGAGTAGGACGATTAGCATGTGATTTATATATTTGACCATCATCTTAGAGAATCCCTCGATGTAGTGCCGGCCGTTGCAGCACTATACTACGCTGGACCGTGACCAAAACTGCAGAAAATCTGCATGCTTGATGCGGAACTTATCGGGCCACCGACGTCTCTGACCAGCTTTAGAGCATCTCCACTAGGCACTACCCAGGTTGTAACTGGGTATGCTCTGGAAACGCCGGACGAAGCAAATTCGGCTGAATCCGTCCAGTCAGCATATATTCGTCATATTCATCCAAAGTTCGCTCAAAGTTCGTCCGTAAAGATCATATTTGTCAAAGTTCGTCCATATAGACCATATTCACCCAAAGTTCGCCCAAAATTCGGATTCGCTCAAAGTTCGTCCGTATCGCCCATATTTGTTCAAATTTCGCCCAAATTTCGTCCATATAGACTATATTCGCCAAAAGTTCGCCCAAAAATCGGGCATATTCACCCAAAGTTCGTCCGTATCACCCATGTTCGCCCAAATTTCGCCCAAAGTCCGTCTATATAGACCATATTCGTCCAAAATTCGCCCAAAATTCGGGCATATTCCCCCAAAGTTCGTCCATATAGACCATATTCGCCCAAGTTCGTCCATATACACCATATTCGCCCAAAGTTCGCCCAAAATTCGGGCATATTCGCCCAAAGTTCGTCCGTATCGCCCATATTCGCCCAAAGTTCGTCCATAGACCATATTCGCCCAAAGTTCGCCCAAAATTCGGACATCGTCCATATAGACCATATTCGCCCAAAGTTCGTCCAAAATTCGGGCATATTCGCCCAAAGTTCGTCCGTATCGCCCATATTCGTCCAAAGTTCGTCCATATAGACCATATTCGCCCAAAGTTCGCTCAAAATTCAGGCATCGTCCATAAAGACCATATTCGCCCAAAGTTCGCCCAAAATTTGGGCATATTCGCCCAAAGTTCGTCCGTATCGCCCATATTCGCCCAAAGTTCGTCCATATAGACCATATTCACCCAAAGTTCGCCCAAAAATTCGGGCATTTTCGCCCAAAGTTCGTCTGTATGGCCCGCCCAAATTTTTGCCCAAAGTTCGTCCATAGTTTGTCCATATCGCCCATATTTGCCCAAAGAAGGTCCATATCGACCATATTCGCCCACAATTCGCCCAAAACCGCTTATATTCGTCCAAAGTTCGCCCAAAGTTTGTTAAAATTTGTTAAATTTTAGTCAAACGCGGAAACTCGCCTAGGAACGCGAGTGAAAAACTCGGCGTTCCTAGGCCGAAAACGAGTTTCGTCCGGCCAAAATTTGGTCCGGATTTTCATCTGGGTTCACCCAACGAGTGGAGATGCTCTTATTCGTGCTCCATTCTAGCTTAGGCCAAGATCGACAAGGGGGGAAGAGGGGGGGGGGGGGGCCTAGCCACCCCATGGTTGGAATTTTGGGAAGAACTCTAGCCATTAGAGCTGTAATGTCTTGCTGATTTTGTTAACTTTGCCTCCTCATGTCCATTTTGCCCCTCTCAAGGTAAGAAGCGGGCGGGGGTGCAACGCCGCACGCTAACACTAGTGGAAAAAGGGTCATCCGTTCGCGCCCTCTCAGAACATTAGTCCCGGTTGCGCCACCAACCGGGACTAATGCTGGCACGCGTCCCGGTTCAAGCGGGCACGGGGCCAGGAGACATGCGTCCTAGTTGGTAAGGGGGCATACGTTCCGGTTGGAGCCACCAACCAGGACTAAAGGTTTGGCCACAGCCACGTGGCGTGGCACACACCTTTAGTCCCGGTTGCTGGCTCCAACCGGGACGTATTCTCCCGCCCTCTATAAATGCAACGCCCCATCCCTCTGCCTTTTTTTCTCTTGGTGGAAGGTGTGAGGGGTGTGCTAGTTTTTTCTCTTCTATGCATGCATTGAAGGTGTTTGATGAAATGTTTGAGTGAATAATCCCGTTCAATTTCTCATAGAACAAAAATATAGAAGGTGTCCGAGACGCACTTGAGCTTTCTCCTCTTTATTTCCCTCGATCGAGGTTAGCAATCTTATCTTTTCTCTGTCATTGATAGCAATGTTTGAGTATATAATTGATTAGTTATGCATTCGCAGCTTCCACTATATTCTGTTAATCATTCAACTTGACAAAGGGCGTGTACTAGTCATGGACTCGAAACATAAACCCCTTGAGACGTGGAAGGACATGCAGATGCTTCTCCAGCGGTAATTCTAATCATTACGACACTATATCGGCAACGTTCGTGAATTTTATGATATCAAGTAATTAATAACTTCTTTTATTTGTTTTCTTTGCCGGGCATCGCTTGGAAACGGTTCACCAAAAAAGCTAGGGATGTTTGGAAAGAGGAGCTTACATTTTAACCACTAAATGTAAGCACCACTAGCTATATCCGCGTATCTCTTTGATTCTAGTTTTGATACAGTTATTATCATGCTTGATTATTATTTTGATTGAACTCTGTTCTTGTAAAGTGTCTGACGCAGGGACCAGGTAACAATCTATGTGGATACTATGTTTGCGAGTTTATCCGGCGTGCGATGAGAAGGGCAGAAATTTAGAGCAACTCCATGTACGTAAACAATTTATATAGTTTTTAATTATAAACAAATTATGTTTAGTTTCATTTATATAGACTGACTCCTTCTTTAAATCAAATCGAACGTCTACGGGACGGTCTTCTGCCAAAGGATCGCGTACGAGCAATTCAGGAGGAATTGGCGGGATTCTTGGATGAAGAAGTCCTAAACCGAAAAGGGGAATACTATTCGGCTGTGTATAGACAATAGAGATTGTAAAAATAGCAACTTTGAAGGAATTGGCCGGTAGCATCGAATAGCAACTTTTGTATGTAGTGCATGAACTCGATTCGTGTATTGAATGTAATATTGTCACGATGATTTTGTGTAATATAAGGTTCCTTCATTGATAAGTGCAAAACACTAAATAAAAATAAAACAACCTAAATGAATTCTCTGCCGTGGCACAAAAAGTGGCGAAAATGCTGTCGCGGCAACAAAATGTGCCAAAATGAATTCTCTGCCGCGGCAGAGAAATGAGCCAAATCTCTGCCGTGGCAGAAGGTTAGTCCCGGTTCGTCAATTCTCCACCCCCTCGCCCTGTGCCGCTGCCACGTGTACACCCATTTGTCCCGGTTGGTGGGACAACTGGGACTAAAGGTTAGAGTTTTAGTCCGCTTGCTCCGTCCCGGTTGGGCAATCGGGACTAAAGCCCCTTATCAACCGGGACCAATAGAGCTGTTTCCACCGGTGTAATAAATTGGTTAGTCCGTATCTATATCCACCGCATAGTGGACTAAGTGGTGACACCGAGCCATCGTACCAGGTGACAGTCATAACACAAAACAGGCCATATGTTGGCCCATGAGAAAATCAAAAAAAGCTTGTCACACTGTATCGCTGCATCCAAATCTCACACCAGATTGCCGTACGTACGTACCGGCTGTTGGTGTGCATGCAATGCACTGAGGCGATCCACCATCGGCCGCAAAGCTGTCTTAGTTACATTGGAAGGACTCGGGTATGATACCGTGAGAAAACTTCAATCAAATTCCAGCGGATGCATGTGTCATCGTTTTGGGTGGTTACAACAATTTGAGGGACAACTTATGTGAGGGAGGGCAGGTTCTTGTTAGGAAGCCAACGAAAGTACTAAATCCTGTTAGATAAACTGGGCGAGCAATCTTCTCCTTCGTTTTATTCCAATTTTACGCTGTTCCTACTTGCTGCTCGTCAAGATAAACGTACAATGCATGAATAGTACTGTATATACGAAAAACTTCACTATAAATCTGACTCAGGCGTATGAAGCGCAACCGCTCCATTAGCTAGCTCTCTTTTGAACCACCAAAATGCAACTCGAACAAAGGAGAGCCTCCAAAGTTTCATTCATCACTTGGCTCCTGCAAGATCTCAAATCTTGTCCTGAATCCAATAAATATCCTTGTCCCCTGTCCTGTATTAGCTGCTGACCTGTTTCGCTGCCAACTTGTGTTCCTCACTCCCTCTCGGATATCTTGCGTCACCGACTAACTATTATACATTGTCCAACCGTCCAAGCAAGCGAGTGATTAAAGAACCAGCCCATGTGTGTCTGCCCCAGATTCCTATTGCTTTGTTCCGGACGTACCTGTTAACGTGAGCTTGAACCGAACAGCTTGTCCCTGCCTCCCCACGATTATTAATTATTTACCACCTGCCTTGACATTGTTTTATGCCAAAGCTGCCGTCCAGTAAGTAATGCAGCAATTTTTGCTTCATATATCACGTCACGGTGCGATAAAGTAACAAAAAGATTGAATGCATTGATCTAAATAAACAGGCTGGAGCTTCCCTTTTTTGAAAAAAAAACAGAACGTACATGGAGCCCCCCACCATTCTTTAAAAAAAAACATAAAGTACATTGATTATTTCTTTCAGAAGTTCTAGGACAAAGTACATGGAGCTATTATGCCTATGCTCTAGGAGCTGTACACTGGGACCCTCGTGATAGCACGACTAAACTTTGGCGTTATTACCCTGATCCCAAGATGGTGGGGGCCACGGACATACGCCTAGTTCAGGCCGATCACGGTAATAAATATGATCCACGGGATTATCTCCAAGGTATATGCGCGCAGACTGGCTCCGGTAATGGAGCGTATAACGCATCCATACCAGTTTGCCTTCCAAAATTGCAGATATATCCATGATGGGATTCTGGCGCTTCATGAGATTATCCATGAAGTGAAAGTGAGGCGCCAGAGGGGCCTCTTCCTAAAGCTAGACTTCCAGAAGGCATATGACAGGCTAGATTGGGCTTTTCTTCGCCAAGTCCTCCAACATTGAGGACTAGATGATCGCATGATAGGGTGGATCATACAAATTATCATGACTGGGAACACAGCTATAAACATAAATGGAGAGGTGGCCCCCTACTTCAAACCATTGTGTGGGGTTAGACAAGGGAACCCGATCTCACCTATTATGTTTAATGCCGTGGTAGGTGCCCTTGAGGAAATCTTGGAGAAGGCCAAGAATTCCGGCCACATTTTGGGTGTGGTAGGACATCTCATCCCTCGAGGGCGAGTAACTCACCTCCAATATGCAGACGATACTATGATCATGGTGGAGGGGTCAGAAGAGGACATCATTAACCCGAAGTTCATGTTCCTCTGCTTTGAGGCCATCTCAGACCTCAAGATTAATTTTGATAAGAGCAAAGTGGTGGTGTTAGGATATTCCATGGAAGATCTGCAGAGGATCGTGGATAAACTAAATTGCCGGCTGGCAGTATTCCCCCTAAACTATCTAGGTATGCCAATTAGGGACACCAGGATCCTGACCAAGGACTTGGAGCCCCTTATGGGACGGGTTAAGGCAAAATCCGAGCCCTGGTAAGGGAGATTCACCTCCAAAGGGAGTAAGACCATCCTTATCGATTTGTGTCTCTCTAGCCTCCCCCATGTATATTATGGGGCTATACCTCCGCAGGAAGGAGTCCATGCTAACTTCGATAAGGAGCTCTCCCGGTTCTTTTGGATGGCCAATGATGGCCACCAAAAAGTACCATACGGTCAAATAGGCCAACATCTGCGCCCCAAAGACCTTGGGGCTTAGGTATCCTTTCCTCCCGCCACATGAATGTGGCGTTGATGCTCATAGGGGTGTGGAGGATTCTGAATGACGATGGCAGACTTTGGTTGAAACTAATTAAACCTAAGTACCTATGGGGACGACCGCTTCTGGCTTGTGAACGTCGGGAGGGATCTTAGTTTTGCAGATTCCATCCAGGATATCAAGTCGGCAATACAGAAAGGGCTATCCATTTCCATAGTTGATGGAAGGGACACCCTGTTCTGGCTCGACCCTTGGTGTGGAGACCGCCCTCTGCGCCACGAGGCTCCCGAGTTGTGTTGGAGATATGCCCAAGAGGCAATAATAAAATATTTATTGTTATATCCGTGTGTTTATGATAAATGTTTACATCTCATGCTATAATTATATTAAACGGAAACATTAATATTTGTGTGTTTTGTAAATATAACAGAGTCCCTAGGAAGCCTCTTGTTGAACTAGCTTGTTGATTAATAGATGATCATGGTTTCCTGATCATGAACATTAGATGTTATTAATAATAAGATCATGTCATTAGGAGAATGATGTGATGGGCACACTCCTCTAGTTAGCATAACGTAAGATCAAGTCATCTAGAGTTTGGTTGCTACAAGCTTTCAAATACATAGTAACCTAATCCTTCGATCATGAGATCATTTTGATCACCATCACCAGATGGATGCTTTGATGACATCAAACACCACTTCGTAATTGGGTGGTTATAAAGGTGGAATTAGGTATTCTGAAAGTATGTGTTGAAGCACATGGATCAAGAGTGGGATTTGTCCATCTATATGATGGATAGATATACTCTAGGCCCTCTCGGTGGAATGTCATCCAATTGGCTTGCAATCATGTGACTAGGTCACAAGGGATGTCATATCACGGAACGAGTAAATAGTACTTATCGGTAACGAGGTTGGACTAGGTATAGAGATACCGACGATTAAACCTCGGATAAGTAAAGTATCGTGTGACAAAGGGAATCAGTATCATATGTAAATGGTTCATTTGATCACGAAGTCATCGTAGAAATATGTGGGAGCCATATGGATTTCTAGATCCCATTATTGGTTATTGATCGGAGAGGTGTCTCGATCATGTCTACATAGTTCATGAACCGTAGGGAGACACACTTAAGGATTTGATGTTGTTTGAGTAGATATGGAATGCAAGTTGGAGACCAAATGTTGTTTGGAGTCTCGGATTGGATCCAGGACATCACGAGGAGATCCAGAATGGTCTGGAGAATAAGATTCATATAAGGAAAGTTAATTTCAGGGGTTTGGAAATGTTTTCGGTGCTTCGACCAGAAGCTTCTAGAATGTTCTGGAAGGTCCACCACCCCGGGAGGGGGTATTTGGAATGCACCATACCCTGATGGGCTAGGCACATCATACCCTAGGCCAACTCGGCCAAGGACTAGGAACAGAGAAACACACACTAGTTTAAAAAGTCAAATCTTAGTTAGGGAAGGAAAGGGAAACCTTGAGGGACAAGTTCTCCCTCTCCCTTCCTTGCCGCCGGCCTAGAGGAGTTGGGGAAGGACTCGTCCAGGGGTAGGAACCCTGGCCGTGGCCCCCCACTCATATAAGGAGGGGTGAGGGCGCCCCATAGACCCTCATACCAAACCCTAGCAGTCGGCGCCTCCCCTCTCTCCTCGATATACTGCTTCGGCTTAGGCGAAGGCTTTCAATAGTCTCTTCTCCTCTACCACCGCCACACCATCGTGTTGTTGGGATTCCGAGGAGATATACAACCTCCGCTGCCCTGCTTGAACAAGGGAGAGGAAGGTATTCATTGACTACTGTATGTGTGACCGACTGTAGAAGCGCTGCCGGAACATGGCGACAGAAGGATCATCTACACGATCTTGAGATTCACAAGTGATCGATTACATCAACCACGAGATCTGAATCTTGTTAAACGCTTTGGATCTTCGAGGGTTAGTTCTCTACAATCTCGTTGCACCGATCTCGTAGAATAGATCTTGGTTTTGTGTGTTCCCACGATAGAATTTTTTTGATTTCCATGCTACGAACCCTACAGTGGTATTAGAGCCGACTCTATGCGTAGATCTGTTGCACGAGTAGATCACAATGGTTTTATGGGTGTTGATGCTTTTGTTGTCGCTTGATTTTTGTGTACTTTGCATCTTGCGGGATTGTGGGATGAAGCGGCCTGGGCTAACTTTATATGTCATCTTACATGAGACCTTCTCCACGCTCAACGTGCAACATGCATTGCACAAGTGGCTTTGTGGGTGTCTGTCTCTCCCACCATAGTGAAGATTCAATTTACAACGGGCACTTGACAATACTTATATCAACGTTGTGGTTCATGTTTGTAAGTTAGAACGGTTCTTATTTGAAAGCCCCAGCCACGTAAAACATGCAAAAAAATTAGAGACGTAGAAATTGTTTTTGCAGGGCTTGTGTTGTGATGTGATATGTCCATTATGTGATTGTGATTATATATGATGTATGCAATGATCGTTATTGTAAGTTGGCAACCGGCAGGAGCCTTATGGTTGTCTTTAAATTTTGTTTAAGACCTGCGTGTCTATTCATCAAAGTAGTTGTAATAGTTGCTGTTGGTGGAGGACAACCATGAAGCGACTCCATTGACCTTGACAACACACCGATGATGATGGAGATCATGTTCGTGCTTTGGAGATGGAGATCAAAGGCACAAGAAGAAAGGCAATATCATATCACATATTATAATTTGAATGTGATGTTAATCCTTTTTATGCATCTTGTATTGCTTAGATTGCAATGGTAGCATTATAAGATGACCCCTCTCACTAAATATCAAGTAATAAAGTGTTCGGCTTAGTAGGCGTTGTTGCTAATACTCATCGTTTCGAAGCACCACGTGATGATCAAGTGTGATAAATTCTACGTGTGCATACAACGGGTGCAAGCAAGATTTGCACATGCGGATACTAAGGTTAACCTTGACGAGCCTAGCATGTATAGACATGGTCTCGGAACACGGAATACCAAAAGGTAAAGCATGAGTCATATGATTGATATGATGAACATGTTGATTGTTCGCCTTTGAAGCTACATCATCTCTCGTGATGATTAGACTTGGTGTAGTGGGTTTGGTTCGTGTGATCACTAAAACAATGTGAGGGATGTTGTTTTGTGTGGGAGCTCACCTAGTTAATTTAAGAATTAAATATGAACTCAATTTATCATAAACTTAGTCTAAACTCTTTGTAAATATGTTGTAGATCATGGCGGCCCCTACCATCAATTTTAATGCATTCCTAGAGAAAGAAAAGTTGAAAAACAATGAAAGCAACTTCGCGGACTGGTTCTCAATCTGAGGATTATCCTAAATGCTGGTTAGTTGACCTATGTGCCTGCGGATGATGCTACAAATGAGGTGAAAAATGTTTTCCTCACTTGGAAGAATCAATACTCCGCAGTTCAGTGTGCCATCTTGTACGGTTTGGAATCAGAGCTTCAGAAGCGCTTTGAGAACCGCG
This sequence comes from Avena atlantica, assembly GCA_910589765.1. NCBI lineage: Eukaryota > Viridiplantae > Streptophyta > Magnoliopsida > Poales > Poaceae > Avena > Avena atlantica. The sequence goes on along the minus strand of OU342734.1, from coordinate 356,413,059 downwards.
ACCCTCATGATATTGTCAATGAGATCAAAATGATATTTTAGGCTCACGCGACCGTGGAAAGCTTTGAAGCCTCTGAGAAGTTTTTTAACTACAATATGGAAGAGGGCAGCTCCGTAGCGATCATGTGCGTAATATGCCTGGGCACTCGAATAAACTCATAGATTTGGGAATAATGATTCCTAATGTGTTGGGTATTCATCGTGTCCTCCGATCACTGCCACCTAGTTACAAGAACTTCGTGATGAACTACAACATGCAGCGCATGGATAAGTCGTTGCCCAATCTCTTCTCCATGTTGAAGTCCGCAGAAGTGGAGATCAAGAAAGAGCACCAAGTGTTGATGGTCAATAAGATCACCAATTTCAAGAAGTAAGGCAAGCCTAAGAAGAAGGGTAATTCAAGAAGGGTGGCAAGAAAGATGTTGTGCCTACCAAGAAGCCCAAGGATGGTCCTAAGACTGATACTGAGTGCTTTTACTGCAAGGGGGAAGGTCACTCGAAGCGGAATTGCCCCAAGTACCTGGCAGATCTGAAGAACAGAAACATCAAGAAGAAAGGTATATTCAAAGATCACAAAACTTCAAGGTATGTATTTTGATACAAACAAAACTTAGATGGATATCACACATTTCAAAGTCTTGCTTATGGGATGAATATAGAACGAAGAGCATGAATTGCCCAACTACCCATTACTAACTCGATCAATCAATCCAGTATTTTATGCCTTCCCCTTACTCGTTCTCCCGTCATTCAGTTCCTGGTATGGGGTTGTAGGTGTTGGAGATATGCCCTAGAGGCAATAATAAATGTAGTTATTATTATATCTTTGTGTTTATGATAAATGTTTACATTCATGATATAACAATATTAACCAGAAACATTAATACTTGTGTGATTTGTAAACTAAATTAGAGTCCCTAGTAAAGCCTCTTTATAATACTAGCTTGTTGATTAATAGATGATCATGGTTTCTTGATCATGAACATTTGAGATGTTGTTAATAACAAGGTCATATCATTAGGATAATGATATGATGGACATACTCCTATAGATAAGCGTAGCATAAAGATCAAGTCATTTTGATAGTTCAATTGCTATAAGCTTTCTAATACATAGTAACCTAATTCCTTCGAACATGAGATCATTCTAATCACCATCACCGGAAGGATGCTTTGATGACATGAAACACCACACCGTAACTGGGTGGCTATAAAGATGGCATTGAGTGTTCGAAAAGTATGGGTTGAGACACATGGATCAAGAGTGGGATTTGTCCATCCCTATGACGGATAGATATACTCTGGACCCTCTCGGTGAAATGTCATCCAATTAGCTTGCAAGCATGTGACTGGCTCACAAGGGATCACATATCACGGGAACGAGAAAAGAGTACTTATCGGTAATGAGGTTGAACTAGGTATGCAGAGATACCGACGATCAAAACCTCGGATAAGTAAACTATCGTGAGACAAAGGGAAATTGGTATCGTATGTAAGTGGTTCATTCGATCGCAAAGTAATCGTAGAAATATGTGGGAGCCATATGAATTTCCAGATTCCTCTATTGGTTATTGATCAGAGAAGTGTCTCGATCATGTCCGCATAATTCACGAACCGTAGTGAGACACACTTAAGGATTCGATGTTGTTGAGTAGTTATGGAATGTTGAGTAAGAGACCGAATGTTGTTCGGAGTCTCGGATGGGATCCAGGATATCACGAGGAGATCCGGAATGGTCCGGAAAATAAGATTCATATAAGGATTCCTGTTTCAGAGTTAGGGAATGATTCCAGTGTTTTCATCCGGAATGTTCTAGAAGGGTACGGAAGGTCCGGCACTCCGGAGGGGAAGGGTACATGAATGTGTCATGACAATATGGAATGGTTGCATCATGTACTAGGTCAATTGGCTGGGCAAAATAAAGGGATAAATCAAATCCTAGTTTGAAAGTCAAACACCAATTTGAAAAAGTCAAACGACAAGTTTGCTTGGTGGAGGGAGAGTAGGAAACCTACTTGGGGAGGAAGTCTCCTCCCTCCACCCGCCGTCCAAGGAGGCCGAGTTGGGGGAGGACTCCCTCCTCCCAACCGGCCACCCTCCACCTATATAATGAGGGGTAGGGCGCCCCCTACCCCTCACACCCAAAACCCTAGCCTCCAAGTCGCCGGCCACCTCCAAGCCGCCTCCGCCTAGGGCTCCTCCCAACTCGCCGAGTTGGGGCTTACCAAGCCCTAGCCTCCGGCCAAGCTTCCCCCCTTGGTGCTTCTAAACCCTAGATCGCCAAGGCACCTCTCTCGCTCTACCATACACGCACCGGCTTAAGGCGAAGCCCTACGGGATCTCCCCTCTACTTCCGACACCACGCCGTCGTGCTGCAGGAATCGCGAGGAGAGTGCTACAACCTCCGCTGCCTACTGGAACAAAGGAGAGGAAGGTCTTCATCGAGTACTGAACGTGTGACCGACTGCGGAAGTGCTGCCGGAACGCAGTGCCGGAAGGATCGTATACGCGATCTTGATATCGGCAAGAGTACGACTACATCACCCACGAGAATCTGCTCTCGTTAACTGCTTTGGAATCTTCGAGGGTGAGTTCCTCTATCGACTCGTTGCTACAATCTAGTAGATAGATCTTGGCTTGTTTGTTTTCATGCGGTAGAATTTTTTTTGTTTTCCATGCTACGAACCCCTGCAGTGGTATCAGAGCCGTGTCTATATGTAGATCTGTTGCACGAGTAGAACACAATGGTCATTGTGGGCGGTGGTGCTTTTATTATAAATTGCTTTTTGTGTACTTTGCATCTTGCGGTATGATGGGATGAAGCGGCCCGGGCTAACCTTACATGACATCGTTCATGAGACTTGCTCCACGCTCAACATGCAACTTGTATTGCATAAGTGGCTCTGCGGGTGTCTGTCTCTCCCATTATAGTATAGATCCAATTTACAACGGGCACTTGATAGTTCAAACATCAATGTTGTGGTTCTTGTTCGTAAGTTAGATCGACACTTATTGAAAGCCCCAAACCACGTAAAATATGCAAAGAAAATTAGAGGCGTCTAACTTTGTTTTGCAGGGGTGTGCTGTGATGTGATATGGCCATGATTGTGATTATATTTGATGTATGCAATGTTCCTTATTGTAAGTTGGCAACCGACAGGAGCCATATGGTTGTCTTTAAATTCTGTTAAGACCCGCGTGTCTATTCAAAGTAGTTGTAATAGTTGAAGCTGGTGGACGACAACCATGAAACGGCGCCATTGACCTTGACGCTATACCGGTGATGATGGAGATCATGTTCGTGCTTGAAGATGGAGATCGGAAGCACAAGAAGAAAGGCCATATCATATCACATATTATGAATTGCATGTGATGTTAATCCTTTATGCATCTTGTATTGCTTAGTTAACGATGGTAGCATTATAAGATGAGCCCTCAAGCACACAAATTTCAAGTTTTAAAGTGTTAATCCTTAGTAAGCACCGTTGCTAAAGCTCGTTGTTTCGAAGCACCACGTGATGATCGGGTGTGTTAGATTCTGCGAGTGTATATAACGTGAGCAAGCCAGATTTGCTCATGCGGAAGCTAAGGTTTGATCTTGACGAGCCTAGCATGTACAGACATGGTCTCGAAAAATGGATCACCGAAAGGTAAAGCATGAGTCATATAGTAGATATGATGAACATGTTGATTGTTCGCCATTGAAGCTACATCAACTCTCGTGATGATCGGTTTTGATGTGGTGTATTTGGTTCGTGTGATCACTAAAACAATGTGAGGGATATTGTTTTGAGTGGGAGTTCACCTAGATTAATTTAACTATTAATTTGAACTCAATTTGTCATAAACTTAGTCTAAACTATTGCAAATATGTTGTAGATCAATGGCGGCCCCTACCATCAATTTTAATGCGTTCCTAGAGAAAGAAAAGTTGAAAAACAATGGAAGAAACTTCGCGGATTGGTTCCGCAATTTGAGGATTGTCCTCAATGCTGGTAATTTGACCTATGTGCTGGATGCACCGCTGGGTGACCCTCCTGCAGCTGATGCTACCGATGAAGTAAAGAATGTTTACGTTACTCGGAAGAATCAGTACTCCACGGTTCAGTGTGCTATCTTGTATGGTTTAGAATCGGAGCTTTAGAAAAGGTTTGAGAACCATGACCCACATGATATTGTCCGTGAACTCAAAATGATATTTGAGGCTCACGCGGCAGTTGAGAGTTATGAGGCTTCTAAAAAGTTCTTTAACTGCAAGATGGAAGAGGGCAGCTCCGTCAGTGAGCATGTGCTTAAGATGTCTGGGCACGCAAACAAACTCCAAAGCTTGGGTATAGTGATTCCTAATGCTTTGGGGATTTATCGTGTCCTCCAATCACTGCCACCAAGTTACAAGAACTTTGTGATGAACTACAATATGCAAAACATGAACAAGACGTTGCCAGAACTCTTCTCCATGTTGAAATCTGCAGAAGTGGAGATCAAGAAAGAGCATCAAGTGTTGTTGGTCAATAAGACCACCAAATTCAAGAAAGGCAAGTTTAAGCAAAAGGGAAACTTCAAGAAGGGTGGTAAGAAAGTTGCCACACCGACGAAGAAGACCAAGGCTAGACCTAATCCTGATACTGAATGCTTTTACTGCAAGGGAGAGGGTCACTAGAAGCGGAATTGCCCAAAGTACTTGGTGGATTTCAAGAACGGCAACATCAATAAGAAAGGTATATCCGATATACATGTTATTGATGTGTATCTCACTAGTACTCGTAGTAGTGCCTGGGTATTTGATACTGGTTTGGTTGCTCATATTTGTAACTCGAAACAGGTGCTGCAGAATAAACGGAAGCTAGCGAAGAACGAGGTGACGATGCACGTTGGAAATGGATCAAAGGTTGATGTGATCGCGGTCGGCACACTACCTCTTCATCTACCATCGGGATTAGTTTTATACTTAAATAATTGTTATTTGGTGCCTGCGTTGAGCATGAACATTATATCGGGATCATGTTTATTGCAAGACGGTTACTTGTTTAAGTCCGAGAATAATGGTTGTTCGATTTATATGAGTAATATGTTTTATGCACATGCACCTTTGATAGATGGTCTATTCTTATTGAATCTCGATTGTAGTAATACACACATAAATAACATTGAGGCTAAACGTTTGAAATTGAGCGATAACTCGACCTATATGTGGCACTGTCGTCTTGGTCACATTGGAGTGAAGCGTATGAAGAAACTCCATTCCGATGGAATTCTTGAATCACTTGATTTCGAATCACTTGAAAGATGAGAAGCATGTCTGATGGGTAAAATGACTAAGACTCCATTTTCTGGTATGATGGAGCGAGCTACAGACTTATTAGAAATCATACATACCGATGTGTGTGGCCCAATGAGTGTAGCATCGCGCGGTGGTGATCGTTATGTTCTTACCTTCACGGATGACTTGAGTAGATATGGGTTTATCTATTTCATGAAACATATGTCCGAAACTTTCGAGAAGTTTAAGGAATTTCAAAGTGAGGTAGAGAATCAACGTAACAAGAAGATTAAATTTCTACGATCTGATCGTGGAGGTGAATATCTAAGTTACGAGTTTGGCGAGCATTTGAAGAAATGCGGAATACTTTCACAAATGACACCGCCGGGAACACCACAACGTAATGGTGTGTCCGAACGTCGTAATCGAACTCTCTTAGATATGGTTCGTTCTATGATGTCACTTACAGATTTACCGCCATTGTTTTGGCATTATGCATTAGAAACAACCGCATTCACTTTAAATAGGGCACCATCTAAATCCGTTGAAACGGCACCGTATGAATTATGGTTTGGGAAGAAACCTAAATTGTCGTTCCTTAAAGTTTGGGGTTGCGAAGAAACCTAAATTATGGTTTGGGAAGAAACCTGAATTATGTAAAGAAGTTACAACCGGACAAGTTTGAACCCAAAGTGGAAAAATGCGTCTTCATAGGATACCCGAAGGAAACTATTGGGTATACCTTCTATCATAGATCCGAGGGCAAAATCTTTGTTGATAAGAATGGATCCTTTCTAGAGAAAGAATTTCTCTCGAAATAAGTGACTGGAAGGAAAGTAGAACTCGACGAGGTTGTTGAACCTTCTCTCGAACTTGCGAGTAGCGCAACACCGGAAGTATTTCCTGTGGCGCCTACACCAATAAGAGAGGAAGCTAATGATGATGATCATGAAACTTCGGTTGAAGTTACTACCAGAACCTCGCAGGTCGACGAGAAATCGTACCACTCCTGATTGGTATAATACCGTTATGAGTGTCATGTTGGTGGACAACACCGATGACCCTGCGACATATGAGGAAGTGATGATGAGCCCAGATTCCAATAAATGGCAGGATGCCATGAAATCCGAGATTGGATCCATGTATGAAAACCAAGTATGGACTTTGGTGGACTTACCGGATGGCCGGAAGGCTGTCGAGAACAAATGGATTTTCAAGAAGAAAACATATGCTGATGGTAATGTTACTGTCTATAAAGCTCGACTTGTCGCAAAAGGGTTTCGACAAATTCAAGGAGTTGACTACGATGAGACTTTCTCACCAGTAGCGAAGCTAAAGTCTGTGAGGATTATGTTAGCAATCGCTGCATATTATGATTATGAGATATGGCAGATGGATGTCAAAACAGCGTTCCTCAATGGAGACATTGATGAAGAGTTGTATATGATGCAACCCAAAGGTTTTGTCGATCCTAAAGATGCTAACAAGGTGTACAAACTTCAACGGTCCATATATGGATTGAAGCAAGCATCCCGAAGTTGGAATCAACGTTTTGATAAGGTAATCAAAAGCTTTGGTTTTATACAAACTTATGGAGAAGCTTGTATTTACAAGAAAGTGAGTGGGAGCTCTGTAGCATTCTTAATACTATATGTATATGCCATATTGTTGATTGGGAATGATGTAGACCTTCTTAATAGTGTCATAGAATATTTGAATAATAGTTTTTCAATGAAAGATCTTGGCGAAGCAGCTTACATATTAGGCATAAAGATTTATAGAGATAGATCGAGACGCTTAATATCATTGTCACAAAGTACATATTTGGACAAAGTTCTAAAGAGGTTTGGAATGGAAGATAGCAAGAAAGGGTTCTTGCCCATGTTGCCCAATACGACCTTGAGTAAAACTCAAAGTCCAGCAACGACAGAAGATAGAGAAAGTATGAGTAAGACTCCCTATGCCTCAGCCATAGGATCTCTAATGTATGCCATGCTATGTACTAGACCCAACATTGCATATGCTGTTAGTTTGACTAGCACATATCAAAGTGATCCAGGAGTGGATCATTGGACAGCGGTCAAAAACATCCTTAAGTACTTGAGAAGAACTAAGGATATGGTTCTTTCTTATGGAGGTGATGAACAACTCGTTGTTAATGGTTACACCGATGCTAGTTGGAACACCGATCCGGATGATTCTAAATCTCAATCTGGATATGTATTTACTTTGTGCAGCAGTTAGCTGGAGGAGTGCAAAGCAAAGCGTTGTGGCGAGATATTCAACTGAATTGGAATAAATAGATGCTTCGGAGGCTTCACAAGAAGCGATATGGATGAAGGAGTTCATTACAGAGCTCGGTGTGGTTCCAAGTGCGCTGGACCCAATGTCTATCTACTGTGATAACGCCATAGCCAATGCGCAAGAACCAAGGTTGTTGGGGATATGCTATATAGGTATCCTCATAGCATGTTTCTTATCCGACTAACCCGGGTGGCCCATAGTCGGTAGCATGGCCTATGGCCTGCTGGGCGGCCTAGTTAGGTGGATCCAGAAGGGAGGCCCATGCCGGATAAAGGAAGGCTACGGTGGAGTCACCAGCGTACCCGGAGCCTTGGAGTGCAAGATACACAAGGCTAGTAATAGACGGTGTAGAACTCTGTAACCTGTCCGGCTAGTACTTTTCCCTGTAACCCTAGGACTTGGCGACTATATAAGTCGGGCCTATGGGAGCCTTTAGGTCATTGTTTTACATACACCTCGCACAGCGAACCTAATCTCTGTAACTCGGCGTATTGCCATTATAGTGATTTATAGCAGGAATAGGATTCCGCCACCGTTGTGGGATCTGAACCTGGGTAAGCTGTGTTACCTCGTACCCGTCAACCGTCCGCCTTACCCCACGTCTCTAAACACGCACTGTGAGGACCCCTCCATGGCGTACTCGTCGGCAATACCACGACAGTTGGCGCCCACCGTGGGGCAAGAGGCGCTTCAGGCTCTTCAGCGGGCGAGGACCAAGATCTTCGCGGGAATCGACGAAACCGTGGCCATCGGTCGCGTTCTCTTCTCCGGCAACGTTCCGATCGTCCCCCTCCCCTGACGAGTTCTGTATCCCGGCGAAGACGAACCCTACGCGGTGTTCGATCGTTCCTATCGGAGACATCCACCTCTTCATTGGCGAAACTGACTCGGGCACTAGTTCCCTGGGAGTCGGAGGAGCATCAAGACCCACACGGACCGCCTATGGGCAGGATACGTTCGCGGAAGGATCAATGTCGGATCTCTCCTCGGAGTTTGCCGGCAAAGATCAGAAAAATTCAAGACCCGCACGGACCGCCTACGGGCAGGATACGTTCGCGGAAGGATCAATGTCGGATCTCTCCTCGGAGTTTGCCGGCAAAGATCGGAAAAATTCAAGACCCACCCAAACCGCCCCTATGCAGGATATAAAGGTGGAAGATCACTACAAGTCCGCCGGCTTTGTTCGTGCGTATGGACAACAGAGATCCAAGTTCGTCGGCGTGGTTACCATATTCGATCTGGCGCGCTGCGTTCAGAGAGAGGGCGAAAACCCCCGCGACTACCTCGCCAGGTGGCTCCGTATACGGGACGACCTAGCCAACTACCCCAATGATGATGCCATCTATCACTTTGTGGAAGGACTGGACCATGGCACGCTTCTCCGACATTCTCTACGACGGCAGTAGGCGTCAGGACGCCTCACCTTCGAAGGCATGGTGAACACCGTCAACAACTATGCGGAGGCTGAAGCGGCAGCTCAGACAGCGCTTGCGCTCATCGACGGAGCCCCTCCGATTCAGCCACCTCCACCACCGCCTCCGGCCGCCATCGTGCAGCAGCACCACCACTTCCAGTCATCGTCGAGGCCGTTGCACCTCCACCGCTCGTCATCGAGGAAGTCCTGGCACCTTCCGACTCTGTCATTGACGCACTTTATGCTGATTTTAGTGTAGATTCAGAGGAAATAGACTTCACTCCAGAAGAGCTAGACTCCGCTATGCAGGAGATGGAGGAGGAGTACTCGCGCGACGAGCAAGCTAATAACACCGTCATGTCTCGAGGGGTGTTCGTCACCATTGGGACAACGATGGACGAAGACCAGCCCGGGCAAGCTCCGCCTACGGCACTGGATAAGGGGAAGGGGCCACTAATTGCTGATGACATCGATCGCGCAAAGGTCATGCCACCTCCGCCTAACCCAGTGCAGCAGCCGCAGGAACTCGGCACCGGTCCCAACAACAACAACACCGCGAACTTGCCGCCTCCAGCATCCACGTCGGCAGCAGCCCATGTTACTCCAGCTGATAGAGTGATGTACGGCAATCTCCTCGTTGAGCCACTAACCGTTGATCATATCCGGAACGTGACTCAGCTTGACGAGAAGCGCCAGCAGCTACTGGAGGAGGCGCAATCCATCGCGGAGCAAGGCGCTAAACTAGATCGAGATCTGGTCAACGCGTAGAAGTCCATAGAGAAAGCAAGAGCAATGGAGGCCAAGTACAAGACTCTGCTGCAACAGCAGAAGGCTAAGAAAGCTCCGGCTCGCGTCATCAACGATCCTGGTGTACGGCGCAACCTAGGATGGGCTCCCTCGAAGCCGGCACATGCCAAGCCATACATCGATAGTGAAGGCAAGCAGGTGATGCCCACCCCACTCCTTAACCTCGCCGTCGCCAAGACCCTCCTGGAGCAGGATAGATCGCCTGAGGCCTTCGAGCAGGTCTATGACCTAGTGGCCAAGGCGGTAAAGCAGCAGGAAAAGGCCACCTCTCAGAGGCTTGAGTCTGACCCAGCGCTCTGCCGATCTAGCCAGTACAAACCGCCAAGGGACAGATCTCCTCAGGATGTCGGATCACGGACGGGTTCATCAGAACAAAGACGGAGGGATGCGCGCAACAGGAAGGATGCTATACCCATATCCTCTGACCACAGAGAAAGAGCCCAACCTCGCCGCCCATCGCCACCGCCCCGATCCCCCCGACGTCAGAAATATTACAAGACTCACCATCGTACGGATATTCCCCCTCCAAAGCAGTGCGACATCGTCATCCGCAACAACGCGACACAGACCCGTCATGATGGAGAGCGCCACCAAGGACATAAGAGCAGGTTACACCATGACCCTCCGCGTCCGACAAGCAACCGTGATAGGCGTGGGGCATCGCATGAGGGTAACAGCAAGAAGGCTAACCCACCGCCACCTCCGCCTCTGTCACCACCAAGCAGTCACCATGACGGAAGAGGCCCGCGTCGTTCACGCAGCCCATCCCCTGTTGACAATAAGAAGAAGAACCCGGAGCCATACGACACACGTTCGCGGATCGATAAGATCCACGAGGCCTGGGAAGGACCATACCTAGGACCACGTTGCTTTGGACCTGCAATACGGTTCGCAACATACCCCAAAGGTTTCCGGATTGACAAGACCATCAAGCCCTGTGACGGCACCGCCAAGCCTGCCACATGGTTGCAGGACTACGGCAACGCGGGGGAGATTGCTGAAGGCAACCCCAACGTCGCCGTGAAGTACCTCCCGTTAATGTTGGCGGGCACGGCCCATCAATGGATCGACGACTTGCCGGAAAAATCTATCTACAACTGGCTGGACATACAAGAAGCATTCACCAAGAACTTTGAGGGTACATACAAGCGTCCCTGCACTATGGGCGACCTACAGCGGTGCGTGCAGGAGAAAGACGAGACATCTCGCGCTTAGCTCTCCCGCTGGCTAGATATGAAGAATTCCTGCGCAGGACTGCACGCCCAGACCGCCATGGCCGCCTTCATCGATGGATTGGAAAGGGGCACGTTACTCCGACATAAGCTAAAGCGCTTGCAGGACAATCATCAGCTTGACTTGAATCAGATGATTCAGTTAGCTAGTGAATTCGCAGCTGCCGACGACGATGCTCGTGGCTCTCTGCTGGCAACGGCCGTTCCAACCCAAGCTCGGAGGAACAGCAGTACAAAGCGGAAAACCGCTCCAGAAGAAAAGCAATCTACCGACATGGTCGCCATGAATTTTTCAGGACGAGGAGAAGGCGGACAACATGGCAGAGGAAGGGGAGCAGGCCGTGGGCAGCAACGAGGAAGTGAAACCAACTCGGCGCTGCTCCGCATCCCCCAAATGTACGAAGAGTACCGCGATATGCCGTGCCTCATACACCTCGATGTCAACGGCAAGGCCACCCATACCAATCGACACTACAAGTTCGTCAACGACCTCAAGGAAGACCCGGAGTCCGGCTACAAGCAAAGTTGGAAGAACAGATCGCGAGGCAAGGGCATGGGGAAGAAGAAGGAGGAGGAGTCCAAGGATTCAAGTGACATGGACGAGGACGTTGACCCCAAGCACGCCGCCAAGAGCGATGACAAGGGCAAGAACCCCTTCGCAAAGAAGGCCCCAGTCTACCACACTTTCCTTGGCACCCCCACCGTCCGACAACAGAAGACCTTTCTAAGGATCCTGATGGCCACTCTCCCCCAGTCCCCCAATACCTGCGCTGGTCGGAGGTTCCAATCACTTGGGACAAGACGGACCACCCAGACCTTGTTCCCACGGAGAACCAATATGCCATGGTCATCAACCCACTGATTGACGGCGTGGAGTTCACCAAGTGCATGGTGGATAGTGGAAGCAGCATCAACATCATGTACCTGGATACACTGCAGAAGATGAACTTGACGGAGGCAAACCTAAGGCGGACCAACACCGTGTTCCATGGCGTAGTTCCTGGACGGGAGGCTCGGTACCTTGGGTGCATCACACTTCAGGTAGCCTTTGGCGACGTTAATAATTACCGCCAAGAGCGCATGACCTTTGAGGTGGTCCCCTTCAAGAGCATGTACCACGTCATATTCGGCCGCGACATATTCCACACGTTCATGGCCAAGCCATGCTTCGTCTACAACAAACTCAAGATACCCAGACCAAATGTTGTCATCATCGTATCCGGAAGCTTTACCAAGGCAAGGGACTGCGAGATCAATGAAGCAGCCGTTGCAGAAGCTGTCCTCTACAGCGAAGAATTCAAGGAGATCCAGAGCAAGGTCAATGACTCAGAGATGCCCGCGTCGAAGAAGCAGATCTCCGACTGCACTCCTACGTTCAAGGCCTCCATCGATACCAAGCCGGTGGAACTTGTGGTAGGCGATGCCTCCAAGACCGTCGCCATTGGGACGAACCTGGATCCCAAATAGGAAAGCGCGCTCGTTGAGTTCCTCCGTGAGAATAGGGACATCTTTGCCTGACAACCTGCCGACATGAAAGGTGTACCTAGGGAACTTTCCGAGCACAACTTAAACATAGATCCAAAATGTAAACCAGTGAAACAACCTCTACGACGCTTCGGAGATGAGAAGAGACGCGCCATTGGCAAAGAGATAGCTAGGTTACTTAAGGCTGAGTTTATCCGAGAAGTCCTTCACACCCGATGGGTGGCCAATCCTGTACTTGTCCCCAAAAAGGGAACCAATGAATTAAGAATGTGCGTTGATTACACCGGCTTGAACAAAGCATGTCCCAAAGATCCGTTTGCTTTGCCTCGCACTGACCAAGTCATTGTCTCGACGGCTGGCTCGGAACTTTTGTGTTTTCTCGATGCATACTCAGGATACCACCAGATCAAGATGAGGAAGTCGGACCAATTGGCCACTTCGTTCACTACCCCGTACGACACGTTTTGCTATGTCACGATGCCCTTTGGGCTGAAAAACGTAGGTGCCACCTACCAGCGGACAATGCAACGTTGCCTTCACGACCAAATTGGTCGGAACGTTCACGCCTATGTGGACGATATCGCGGTGATGTCTAAAAAGTCAAACGACTTAATCTCCGACTTAAAAGAAATCTTTGATAATCTCCAGAAATACAACATGATGCTCAACCCTAAGAAGTGCGTCTTTGGGGTTCCAGCCGGCAAACTGTTGAGCTTCATCGTTTCCCAGCGCGGAGTCGAGGTCAACCCGGAGAAAATCAAGGCCATCTTAAACATAAACCGTCCGACATGCCTAAAGGACATCCAACGACTAACAGGTTGTGTTGCAGCAGTTAGTCGGTTCATCAGCCGACTTGGAGAGAAGGCTCTGCCGCTATACAAGTTGCTGAAGAAGGCGGACAAATTCACGTGGACGGACGAGGCAGATGCAGCATTGAAGCAGCTCAAGGAGATTCTTTCCTCAGCGCCCATCCTTGCAGCACCCGAGCCTGGTGAGCCCCTGTTAATTTACATGGCGGCAACCAACTGGGTTATCAGCATCATCGTTGTGGTAGAGCGGAAGGAACCAGGCCATGAGCATGGAGTTCAACGACCAGTTTACTACGTAAGCGAGGTATTGACGGAGTCCAAGCAGCGTTACCCGCACTACCAAAGATAGCTTATGGAGTATTCCTTGCTTCACGGAAGCTGAGGCATTACTTTCAGGAGCACCCAATCACAGTAGTGAGCAAGACTCCACTGTCTGACATTATCAACAACAGCGACGCTACATGAAGGGTCGCGAAGTGGGGCATTGAACTTGCCGCCTTCGAGATCACCTAAAAAAGACGCGACGCTATCAAGTCACAAGCCTTGGCGGATTTTATTGCAGATTGGATGGAGATGCCGGATGCCACTCCGTTGCCGGAACCAGAGTACTGGGTGATGCACTTTGACGGATCAAAGCTGCTCAACGGCTCGGGGGCTGGTGTATTGCTACAGTCACCAAACGGAGACAAGTTACACTACGTTCTGCAGATCCACTTCGAGGCTACAAACAACATGGAGGATTATGAAGCACTCATTCATGGACTGCGTATAGCCAAGGATATTGGCATCAAGCGCATAGTTTGTTGTGGAGATTCCGACTTGGTTGCCCAGCAGGTGGCTGGCACCTGGAATGCGCGGAACCCTATGATGGCGGCATATCACGACGAAGTGGACGAGATATCTAAGAGCTTCTTGGGCTACGAAGTCAAGTATTTGCCTAGGGAGCAAAACGAGGCGGCTGATCTATTGTCTAAACTTGGATCGGGGCGCAAGCAAATTCCACCAGGAGTTTTCCTAGAGCATCTACGCACACCATCCGTGAAGGGCGCCGACATCGACAACCCGGATAGAGCTGATTCTTTCGTCAACATGGTGACAAAGACCCCTCCGGCTTGGACAAAACCGTTCATGTAATATCTCGAACACGAAACTTTGCCCGACGACGAGGTCGAAAGACGGCAGATAGTACGACGAGCAAAGGGTTATACCATAATCAATGGGCAACTCTACAAAAGGAGCACTACTGGTGTATACCTAAAGTGTGTTTCCCAGCTAGAAGGTATGGAAATCCTACGCGAAATCCCTCTCGGAGATTGCGGGCATCATGTAGATCCTCGATCGTTGGTCGCGAAAGCCTTCCGGCAAGGATTCTACTGGCTGACCGTGAAGGCGGACGCCGACAAGCTGGTTGAAACATGCACAGGATGCCAGTATTATGCCTGACAACCACATGTCCCTGCTGAAGAATTGCAAACAATACCAATAACTTGGACGTTTGCAGTCTGGGGGCTAGACATGGTGGGACCGTTACAAACGGCACCGTGTGGGTTTACGCATCTGCTTGTAGCAGTTGACAAATTCACCAAATGGATAGAAGCTAAACCCATTAGAAAGCTTGATGGGGCAACTGCCCTCAGGTTTGTACGGGATCTAGTGGTGAGATTTGGTCTCCCACATAGCATCATCACCGACAATGGAAGCAACCTGTCACTCGGAGAAGTGGAGGCCTATTGCTGGGACAAAGGCATCCGGCTTGACCTTGTGTCTGTGGCACACCCACAATCTAATGGTCAAGTTGAGCGAGCCAATGGATTAATTCTACAGGGAATCAAGCCACGTCTTGAGGCACCGCTACATAGAGCAGCTGGAGCCTGGGCGGAAGAATTGCCATCTGTGCTGTGGAGTTTACGGACTACACCTAACAGATCCACCGGCTACACCCCTTACTTCATGGTATATGGAGCAGAAGCCATCCTACCCTCCGACATCCTCCACGATGCACCAAGAGTTGCCGCCTACGACGAAGATGACGCTGAAGAATCCAGATGCCTTGATGTGGACCTTCTCGAGGAGGAGCGCATTTTGGCATGCCAAAGATCCGCCATCTACCAGCAGAAGCTATGCAGCTACCATAGTCTCCGCGTTCGGCATCTCTCGTTTAAAGAGGGGGATTTAGTGCTCCGACTTAAGCAGAAGAAGTCACACAAATTATCCCCGCCATGGGAAGGACCGTTCATCATAAGCAAGGCGCTGCTCAATGGGTCTTACTACCTTGTTGACAATCGTGAGCTCAAGGATAGACCCAACTAGGATCATAAGCGTAAGCGAAGTGACCCGGATGATGACTACCCGGAGCTTGATCGGCCATGGAACATAGCACAGCTATGTCCTTTCTACACTTGGCATTTTTTATCTAATCGTGTACCTCTTATATGATCAATGGAATAAAGCTCTTTGGTTCACTCATGTTTCTGAGTCTTTTACCTCCTTTAGTGTTCATTTTTGGATCATGTAAACCTTTATGCACAAGCTTTGCGATTGCACTTGTGAAAATTCCACCTACGGGCTTTAGCTTAAGTTTTCTGGTCTACACGTTCTTTTTTGTTTTTATGTGGATTCTGGAGTAGTGACTTTCGGCACTTATTGTCGGCGATTTTGTGCTTAGGTTATTGATGGTGCCATTGGGCATCATCACCTAAGTGCATGGTTCCGACAACGAGTCTTCCGACTCACGAAAAGTCAAGCATAAGAACCAGAGTAACGGATAAGCCAGCACTTGCTTAAACAATATATACATACTGGGCATTAATTCTTAAGTAGGAGGATATGACAAACACTGTTTTCCGCCTTAAGATTACATCACAAAGTTTTTTCAATGCACACTCCAGAGGTGAAACAAGAATTACAAAGTGTTTTTTCACTCCTTGGGTGCAGGGGACTTGGAGGCTGCCTCATCACCAGCCAGAGATTCACCTTCAACGTCACCACTGTGAGGAGACTCGGAGGATTCAGGGTTGGCGTTGTCAAGGAAGTTCCTGGGCACGAAGACGTTGACGTCCACCAACTCGGCAACCCTGGTGTCATAGCCCGCGAGTGATGACAGGATGGCTTCGTGATCGATCTCCTTGCCGTCATCATCCACGTCGGGGATACCAGATGTCACCGTGTCGATGTCGGCACCTTCATAGTGCGCCTTCACCATGGACAACGCCATCCTAGCTCCATCACGTGCACATGAAGCTTTCCAGCTCGCGACACGCTCGGGGGCTCGACGCAGAATCTCCGAGTACTTCACCATGGAGTGGGAGGCCTTGATATAAATTTGGAGGGGCTTGGCAATCTCCTTGGATTGGGTGATGGCGGTATTGATGAAGTTGCCGGCAAGAATCATGCATTCCTTGTCCGAAGGAGGCGAGCGGGTTAAGCCCATAGGCTCTGAAAATTCCGACAAGAATTGCATGAGTTCAATAAATTCTAAGTATCCAGACTACAGAGCTACAAGGCGGAGGACACTTACCGAAGATGCTGGCCTTAGCTTGCCAGACGACGTCCGCCAAAGATTCCTTCTCTTGTTGGAGGAGCTTAAACGCCTCGCTATGGCGAAGGTTTTGCTCATCGGCAGCTTGCTTCTGATCCTTTAGGATCGCAAGATCCTCCTTCAAGCGATTAATCTCCGCGGAGGCGGAGTCCTGCAGGGCTTTCATGGAATCCTCGTGCATCTTCAGCATCTCTTCCCTCTCCTTCTTAAGGATCTTGTTCTCGCTGTCCAGCTGCTGGATGTGCTTGGACTGCTCGACAATATCCTTGGCCTTGGCTACATGCTCTACAAGTCGGAGAAAACAAAGTACACAGTGAGTACTTGAAGAAGGAAGGCACAAAAGTAAGACAGAAGTGCGCAAAAAGAAAACAGACTCTTGTTTTCGATGGTCTGTTCCTTCAAGATGTCGGTTTTACCCTTTTCAGCTTCAAGGTCCGCGCACATCTTCTGGTACTTATCGTTGGCCATGCCTCTCCGAGCATGCTCGTTCTGTGGAAACAAACACAAAGTCAAGCCGTTGTTTAGTCCGCTTAGAGCCTCTAGTTGGAAATTTTACACTTAGGTGCTCGGGGGCTACAGCGAGAGTTTTTAACTTAGCAATATGCTTAGCTTTTCTTTAAGCATCTAGCCGAAGCTAATTCAGTTCTCAACTAGAAGCTTGGGGGCTACAGTATAAACTTTTAACTTGGAAAATGCTTAGCTTTTCTTTAAGTATCTAGTCGGAACTAATTCAGTTACAACTAGAGGCTTGGGGGATACAACATTTAAAATTATGAACACTGTGTATGCTACTCTTAAAGCATCTAGTCGAAATAATTCATTCCTTCTAAATGCTTGGGGGCTACAGTGAGAGTTTTTCTAACTTAGTCACTCTTAGAGCATATAGATGCAAAGCCAATGGTTTTCCGTCTACATCCTCGGGGGCTACAGTGGGATACTCATATGAAATGCAAAAGGTAAAGCAAAACTTACAAGTGCGATGATCTTGAGGTTTGTAGCACTCTCGGCCAGCAGCTTGCCAAAAGAAACGTTGTTACTTCGCAAGATGTCTGCTTGACGGAGTAGCTCCTCAAGACCGCACGTCGGAGATGACGACACTCCTCCAGGAACCATAGTTGTGCTACCCGGCGTAAGCACCGGGAAAATAATCTTCGGCAACTCGGAGGGTTTCTGGGGAGTAGAGGAGCCGCCTTCGGCAGAGGTACCAGCACCCACCACCGCCTTGCCGCTACCGATGGCATCCTTAGCCGGAGCTTCAGCCATTTGAAGAGCAGCGCTCTCTTGCGTCGCCTGCTTGCCGACAATTGCGAGTTCGGTAGAAGTGCCAGAATCCACTTCCATGGCGGAAGGGCCTGGTGCCTCCTGGACTTGGGAGCTTGTCGGAGCGGAGGAGGGCTTGACGGCAGGTGTAGCAGGGGCGATGGCGGGGGAAGAGTCGCGATGCAGCATATCTTTAATATTTCTAGAAGCCCCAAGAGTCTTGGAGGACTTCTTGAGGCTGGTTGTGGCTTTCTTCCTGAAACGTGCAAAATGCATAAGTACAGGAATAAGACATTTAAATAAGACAATGTCGGAGAATAAGAAGCTTACACTAGGGGGGACGCTTTGGCAAACATCCCGGTGGCTTTCTTATTTTCTACCTCCAGGGCGGCAGTACTCTTTTTGGAGGCTCCACCCTCCGTCTTCTTCTTCTTGCCTCCGTCGGCAGCGTCAGAGGTGGAGCTCTTCCGCTTTCGCGCCAATGGGGCATCATCGTCGGACACGGCCGTGACTTCCTTCATCTTGGGATCATAGATTTTGGCGGCCAGGTTGCCCTCCTCTAGATCGCTAAGCTGTTAAGTGAGAAATCATCGTGTTAGACAAAATGATATTGGCAAGACGGAAAAACTGGAGTAATGTCATACACGGAAAATAAATACCTACCTTTGGGCACTTTCCGTTTACGAACATGTCGTAGGTGAGGGTGAATCCACGCTTCTTGTCCTTCACCTTGACGATGTCCTTAAGCCGGAACTTGACGGAGTCACTCGAGAAGTTGTCCTCGGAGATACGGAATGTATCCCTTCGGTCGCCGGTGTACTCGTGCATAAGCTTCGTACGGTGCTGCAGAGGTTGGATCCGCCCGATGAACCAGCACATGGCTAGGTCCAAGCCGGTCAGACCCGTCTCTACAAACCACTCTATCCGCCTTATTGCGCGAGAAGCGTTGAGGTCGGAGGGAAGGGAGGCATGGGATCGCCATGTGGGGACTTCAGCGGCAGCTCCATCCACGAAGTCCGGGTACGTTACTTCTCGGCCCGCCAAAGGAATGTCAGGGCCGTAGAAGTACGTCCGCTGCCAATTTTTGCACGACTCGTGGCCGACGATGTCGGGGAACCGCCGGCCAGGTCGGATCTTGAAGCTTATGGTGCCGCAGTTTCTAAGCTCCTACCTACTGTGTCCGGCTCCATGTTTGACGGTGAAGAAGTAGACAAACAAGTCTAACCTAGGCCTAATCCCTAGGTAACCCTCGCAAAGTGCCGCGAAGTTGCTAAGCACTAGGATACTATTGGGGGAAAGGTTGTGGGGTTGGACCTTGAAGTGATTCAAGACGGACAGGAAGAAGTGGGAGATGGGCAGAGAAACGCCGCGTACCAATTGCACCTCGAGGTATACTTTCTCTCCGGCTTGGGGAGAGGGGGTCACCTCGCCGGCCGGCGCCGCCCGCCAGGCGAGCCCCTCCATCGCAGGGAGGTACCCTCAGCGACCATCTCTTGGATGCCGCAGATGGTGATGTCCGAGCCGCGCCAGTCGCCTTTGTGCGAGTATCGCTCCTCTTCCAGGGGCTCCAGCGCCGCCAGGTTATGGTCGCCGCCGGTGGTTTCTATCACCGCCGATGCGGGGATGACCAGGTCCTCTGGGGGCACGACGACGGAGCTCACCGGCTTTGCCGCGGCTTCACTCGACGCCGCCATTGATGGGGATGAGCTGCTGCTAGCCATGGAGGAGGGAGAGGACGCGACTGGTGCAGAGAGAAGGGCTAGGGTTTCTCGAGGTTTTCATCAAGAGCTCGAGGAGGCGCACGACTGGAGGAAGAAGACGATGACGCGAGAGAATGGGGTGAAAAGTGGCAAGTGTCCCACAGTCACTATTTATCTTACTCTGCGTCAAGATTCGTGCAGCTAATCGGACGGTTCCGCGTAGACGACGTGTTCGTGGACGTGCGCAGTAATTTCCCCACGTCTCCAACCGCCGCCGCCAATGGTTCACATCGCTTGCGCGGGAAAAACGGATATGATTACGTTCTCTGCATGTGTGAGTTATGAGGCGTCGCTGACCTATAGCCTACGTCGTCATAACTGACATGGTAGATGAGCCGTCCCATCGAAGATTCCGGCATGGACGGATTTAATCCGACAACGGGAGCGTACGATGGAAGATTCAGCATTCTTCGACTTACTTATAGAAGACGGAGAAAACTTTTGCAGGGTTCTTTGGGAGGACTACAAGATGTTGCTTGATGATTTGCCGACATCCATCTAGACGGAGCATTCCACGGGAAGAGGCAAGACGGCGCAAGATCTCGAAGTTCTCTGGGGGCTACTGTTGGGGATATGCTATATAGGTATCCTCATAGCATGTTTCTTATCTGACTAACCCGGGTGGCCCATAGTCGGTAGCATGGCCTATGGCCTGCTGGGCGGCCCAGTTAGGTGGATCCAGATGGGAGGCCCATGCCGGATAAAGGAAGGCTACGGTGGAGTCACCGGCGTACCCGGATCCTTGGAGTGCAAGATACACAAGACTAGTAATAGACGGTGTAGAATTCTGTAACCTGTCCGGCTAGGACTTTTCCCTGTAACCCTAGGACTTGGCGACTATATAAGTCGGTCCTATGGGAGCCTTTAGGGCATCGTTTTACATACACCTCGCACAGCGAACCTAATCTCTGTAACTCGGCGTATTGCCATCATAGTGATTTATAGCAGGAATAGGATTCCACCACCGTTGTGGGATTTGAACCTGGGTAAGCTATGTTACCTCGTACCCGTCAATCGTCCGCCTTACCCCACGTCTCTAAACACGCACTGTGAGGACCCCTCCATGGCGTACTCGTCGGCAATACCACGACAAAGGTCACACAAGAAGCTGAAGCACATCAAGCTAAGTTTTCACGATATTCGAGAACATGTCCAAGATGGTGACATAAATATTTGCAAAGTACTCACAGATCTAAATGTGGCGGATCCGTTGACTAAACCTCTCCCGAGGGCAAAACATGACCAACACCAAACTGCCATGGGTGTTTGGTATATTACCATGTAATCTATATTAGTTGACTCTAGTGCAAGTGGGAGGCTGTTGGAGATATGCCCTAGAGGCAATAATAAATGTACTTATTATTATATCTTTGTGTTTATGATAAATGTTTACATTCATGCTATAATAGTATTAACCAGAAACATTAATACTTGTGTGATTTGTAAACTAAATTAGAGTCCCTGGTAAAGCCTCTTTATAATACTAGCTTGTTGATTAATAGATGATCATGGTTTCTTGATCATAAACATTTGAGATGTTGTTAATAACAAGGTCATATTATTAGGATAATGATATGATGGACATACTCCTATAGATAAGTGTAGCATAAAGATCAAGTCATTTTGATAGTTCAATTGCTATAAGCTTTCTAATACATAGTAACCTAATTCCTTCGACCATGATATCATGCTAATCACCATCACCGGAAGGATGCTTTGATGACATGAAACACCACACCGTAACTGGGTGGCTACAAAGATGGCATTGAGTGTTCAGAAAGTATGGGTTGAGACACATGGATCAAGAGTGGGATTTGTCCATCCATATGATGAATTGATATACTCTAGGCCCTCTCGGTGAAATGTCATCCAATTAGCTTGCAAGAATGTGACTGGCTCACAAGGGATCACATATCACGGGAACAATAAAAGAGTACTTATCAGTAATGAGGTTGAACTAGGTATGCAGAGTTACTGACGATCAAAACCTCGGATAAGTAAACTACTGTGAGACAAAGGGAAATTGGTATCGTATGTAAGTGGTTCATTCGATCGTAAAGTAATCGTAGAAATATGTGGGAGCCATATGAATTTCCAGATTCCTCTATTGGTTATTGATCAGAGAAGTGTCTCGATCATGTCCGCATAATTCACGAACCGTAGGGAGACACACTTAAGGATTCGATGTTGTTGAGTAGTTATGGAATGTTGAGTAAGAGACCGAATGTTGTTTGGAGTCTCAGATGGGATCCGGCATATCACGAGGAGATCCGTAATGGTCCGGAAAATAAGATTCATATAAGGAAAGTCCTGTTTCAGAGTTGGGGAATGATTCCGGTGTTTTCATCGGGAATGTTCTAGAAGGGTCCGGAAGGTCCGGCACTCCGGAGGGGAAGGGTACATGAATGTGTCATAACAATATGGAATGGTTGCATCATGTACTAGGTCAATTGGCTGGGCAAAATAAAGGGAGAAATCAAATCCTAGTTTGAAAGTCAAACGCCAATTTGAATAAGTCAAACGGCAAGTTTGCTTGGTGGAGGGAGAGTAGGAAACCTACTTGGGGAGGAAGTGTCCTCCCTCCACCCGCCGGCCAAGGAGGCCGAGTTGGTGGAGGACTCCCTCCTCCCAACCGGCCGCCCTCCACCTATATAAGGAGGGGTAGGGCGCCCCCTACCCCTCACACCCAAAACCCTACTCCAAGTCGCCGGCCACCTCCAAGCCGCTGCCGCCTAGGGCTCCTCCCAACTCGCCGAGTTGGGGCTTACCAAGCCCTAGCCTCCGGCCAAGCGTCCCCCCTTGGTTCTTCTAAACCCTAGATCGCCAAGGCACCTCTCTTGCTCTACCATACTCGCACCGGCTTAAGGCGAAGCCCTGCGGGATCTCCCCTCTACTTCCGACACCACGCCGTCG
Source organism: Avena atlantica (assembly GCA_910589765.1). Classification (NCBI taxonomy): domain Eukaryota; kingdom Viridiplantae; phylum Streptophyta; class Magnoliopsida; order Poales; family Poaceae; genus Avena; species Avena atlantica. Next base: position 356,390,279 of record OU342734.1, on the reverse strand, counting down.
TGCTGCCGGAATCGCGAGGAGAGTGCTACAACCTCCACTGCCTGCTGGAACAAGGGAGAGGAAAGTCTTCATCGAGTACTGAACGTGTGATCGACTGCGGAAGCGCTGCCGGAACGCAGCGCCGGAAGGATCGTCTACGCGATCTTGAGATCGGCAAGAGTACGACTACATCACCCACGAGAATCTGCTCTCGTTAACCGCTTTGGAATCTTCGAGGGTGAGTTCCTCTATCGACTCGTTGCTACAATCTAGTAGATAGATCTTGGCTTGTTTGTTTGCATGCGGTAGAATTTTTTTGTTTTCCATGCTACGAACCCCTACAGTAGGGAACCATCGCAACGCATGAGACGAATCGACAACCTTTGATGCTAGCAGGTGCTAGAGAAAGAACGCTTTACTTAAAAGTAAAGAGCGGCTAATGGGAAATTGCTTGAGTAGGCTTAGTAAGGGATTACCCACGGGCAAGGTGAAAGAGTCAGGCACATCCTATATTAGGCCTTAGTGCCTCATAAGTGAGGGATCAAATATGTAGTCAACTTTATTTGATGGTAGATATATACATGTTATTGATGTGTATATTACTATTAGTCATAGTACTGCCTGGGTATTTGATATTGGTTTCGTTGCTCATATTTGTAACTTGAAACAGGTGTTGTATAATAAGCGAAGACTAGCGAGAGACGAAGTGACGATGCGCGTTGGAAATGGCTCCAAGGTTGATGTGATTGCTGTTGGCACTCCCTCTTCATCTACCATCGGGATTAGTTTTAAGTCTAAATAATTGTTATTTGGTGCTTGCGTTAAGCATTAAAATTATATCTGGATCTTGTTTGTTGCGAGACGATTACTCGTTTATGTCCAAGAATAATGGTTATTCGACTTATATGAGTAATACATTTTATGGTCATGTGCCTTTGATAGATGGTCTATTCTTATTGAATCTCGATAGTAGTGATACACATGTTCATAATATAGATGCTAAACGAATGAAATTGAATGATAATTCCACAAATATGTGGCATTGCCGTCTTGGTCACATTGGAGTGAAGCGCATGAAGAAACTCCATTACGATGGACTTCTTAAATCACTTGATTTTGAATCACTTGAAAGATGTGAAGCATGCCTGATAAAAAAAATGACTAAGACACCATTCTCTGGAATAAGAGCAAGCTATAGACTTATTGGAGATCATATATACTGATGTGTGCAGTCCAATGAGTGTGGCATCGCGTGGTGGATATCGTTATGTTCTTACTTTCACGGATTAATTTAGTAGATATAGGTATATCTACTTTATGAAAAATAAGTACGAAACTTTCGAGAAGTTTAAGGAATTCCAAAGTGAAGTAGAAAATCAACATAACAAGAAGATCAAGTTTTTGCGTTCTAATCATGGAGGTGAGTATCTAAGTTACGAGTTTGGCATGCATCTAAAGAAATGTGGAACACTTTCAGAATTGACAACGCCGGGAACACCACAGCGTAATGGTGTGTCCAAACTTCGTAATCGAACTCTCTTAGATATGGTTCATTCTATGATGTCTCTTACAGATTTACGATTATCATTTTGGGGTTATGCATTAGAAATATCCGCATTCACTTTAAATAGGGCACCATCAAAATTCGTTTATGAATTGTTGTTTGGGAAGAAACCTAAGTTTTTGTTCCTTAAAGTTTGGGGTTGTGAAGCTTATGTAAAGAAGTTACAACCCAACAAGCTTGAACCCAAAGCGGAAAAATGCGTCTTCATAGGATACCCTAAAGAAACAATTGGGTATACCTTCTATCATAGATCCGAAGGCAAAGTTTTCGTTGCCAAGAATGGATCCTTTCTTGAGAAGGAGTTTCTCTTGAAAGAAGTGACTGGAACAAAAGTAGAACTCGACGAGGTTGTCGAACCTTCTCTCGGTTTTGAGAGTAGCGTAGCGCCAGAAGATGTTCATGTGTCGCTTGCACCAATAAGATAGGAAGCTAATGATAATGATCATGAAACTTTGAACAAAGTTACTACTAAACCTCGCAGGTCGACGAGGGTTCGTACCACTCCAGATTGGTATGACCCTATGAATGTCATGTTGGCGGACCACTGACGACCCTGCGACGTATGAGGAAGCAATGATGAGCCCAGATTCCAACAAATGGCATGATGCCATGAAATCCGAGATTGGATCCATGTACGAAATCCAAGTGTGGAATTTGGTGGACTTACCGGATGGCTGCAAGGCTGTCGGGAACAAATGGATTTTCAAGAAGAAAACATATGCTGATGGTAATATAACCGTATATAAAGCTCGACTTGTCACGAAAGGGTTCCGACAAATTCAAGTAGTTGACTATGATGAGACTTTCTCACCGATAGCGAAGCTAAAGTCTGTGAGGATTTTGTTAGCAATCATTGCATATTACGATTATAAGGTGAAGAGTGGTGACATTGGTGAAGAGTTGTAAATGGTACAACCCAAAGGTTTTGTCTATCCTAAAGATGCTAACAAGGTAAGCAAACTTCAATGGTCCATTTATGGATTGAAGCAAGCCTCCCAGAGCTGGAATCAACGTTTTGATAAGGTGATCACAAGCTTTGGATTTATACAAACTTATGGAGAATCTTGTATTTACAAGAAAGTGAGTGGGAGCTCTGTAGCATTCCTAGTACTATATTTACATGGCATATTGTTGATTGGGAATGATATAGAACTTCTTAAAACTGTCAAAGACTATTTGAATAATAGTTTTTCAATGAAGGATCTTGGCGAAGCTGCATACATTTTAGGCATCAATATTTATAGAGATAAATCGAGACGCTTAATAGCGCTTTCACAAAGTACATATTTGGACAAAGTTCTAAAGAAGTTTGGAATTGAAGAAAGCAAGAAAGGGTTCTTCCCCATGTTACCCACTCTGACCTTGAGTAAAACTCAAAGTCCAGCTACAGGAGAAGATAGAGAGAGGATGAGCAAAACTCCCTATGCCTCGGCCATAGGTTCTATCATGTATGGCATGCTATGTACAAGACCAGATATTGCATATGTTGTTAGTTTGACCAGCAGATATCAAAGTGATCCAGGAGTAGATCGCTGGATAGCGGTCAAAAATATCCTAAGTACTTGAGAAGGACTAAGGATATGGTTCTTTCTTATGGAGGTGACGAAGAGCTCGTTGTAAATGGTTACACCGATGCTAGTTGGAACACCGATCCGGATGACTCTAAGTCGCAATGTGGATACATATTTACTTTGAATGGTGCAGCAGTGAGATGGAGGAGTGCTAAGCAAAGCATTATGGCGAGATCTTCAACTGAATCGGAATACATAGCTGCTTCGGAGGCTTCACAAGAGGCGATATGGATGAAGGAGTTCATTACAAAGCTTGGTGTGGTTCCTAGTGCGTTAGACCCAATTCCCATCTACTGTGACAACATGGGTGCTATAGCCAATGCACAGAAGCCAAGGTTACACAAGAAGCTGAAGCATATCAAGCTACATTTTTATGCTATTCGCGAGCATGTACAAGATGGTGACATAAAGATTTGCAAAGTACACACGGATGTAAATGTGGCAGATCCGTTGACTAAACCTCTCCCTAGGGAAAAACCTGGCCAACACCAGAACGCCATGGGTGTTAGGTACATCACAATGTAATATAGATTATTGACTCTAGTGCAAGTGGGAGACAGTTGGAGATATTCCCAAGAGGCAACAATAAAATAGTTATTATTATATCTTTCTGTTTATGTTAAATGTTTACATCTCATTCTATAATTGTATTAAACGGAAACATTAATACTTGTGTGTTTTGTAAACATAATAGAGTTCCTAGTAAGCGTCTTGTTGAACTAGCTTGTTGATTATTAGATGATCATGGTTTCCTAATCATGGACATTAGATGTTATTAATAACAAGATTATGTCATTAGGAGAATGATGTGATGGACACACTCCTATAGTTAGTGTAGTGTAAGATCATGTCATTTAGAGTTCGTTTGCTACACGCTTTCAAATACATAGTAACCTAATCCTTCGACCATGCGATCATGTTAATTGACACGACTCAGTTGATTGTAGAGCCTCGTTGGGAAACCCCAAGAGCAAGGTGTGATGGGCACAACAACAAGTTTTCCCTCAGTTATGAAAGGTTATCGAACCAGTAGGAGCAAGGAAACAACTCCAAGTTGTTGTTAACAACTTGGAATCCTGCACAACACAAACTCAAGACTTTGCCCCAACTTACAATAAGGTTGTCAATCTCACTGGTTTGCTGAAATCAAAGGACTAAACGTATAGTGTGGAAGGTAATAGTTGCTTGTAGAAAGTAAACGGTAATAGTAGATGATGTATTAATGATAAAGATTGGACTGGGGTCCACAGTTCACTAGAGGTGTTCTCCTTAAGATAGATAACATGCTGGGTGAACAAATTATAGAGGGGCAATTGATAGGTTGAGAAAGCATAACAATGCATATACTAGACATCATGATTCCTATGAGATTTAATTGGGCATTACAACAATATACATAGACCGTAATCCAACTGCATCTATGACTAATAATCCACCTTCAGGTTATCATCCGAAACCCTTCAAGTATTAAGTTGCAAGCAACAGATAATTGCATTAAGCAATGTGTGTAAAGTAAACAATACAATTGTTCCATGAACAAAATATTGTTGTTTTCTCCCTAGTAGCAACAACACATCTACAACCTTAGAGATTTCTGTCACTTCCCCAGATTACTAGAGGCATGAACCTACTATCGAGCATAAATACTCCCTCTTGGAGTCACAAGCATCTACTTGGCCAAGATAGCTACTAGCAACGGAGAACATGCAAGATCACAAACAACACAGCCATGATAGAATCAATAATCAATATAACATGATAGAACCAATAAGCAATCTGACATAGTATCTCAATATCCATCGGGTCCCCGCAAACACAACATGTATGATTACAAATAGATGATCTTGATCATGAATGGAGCTCAGAAGATCTAAACATGATAGCACAAAGGAAGAGAAACAACCATCTAGCTATTTATGGACCCATAGTCCAAGGGTGAACTACTCACGCATCATACCGGAGGCTGGCATGGTGATGAAGAAGTCCTCCGGGATGATCTCTCCTCTCCGGCAGGGTGCCGGGAAGAGCTTCAGACCCCCTCGATCTAGGTATGATGGTGGAGGCGGCTACAGACTGTTTCGTGGAGATCTGATTGGGTGCTTAGGGTTTCTGCATCGGGGTGACTTTATAGGCGAAGAGTCAAGGAAGGAGGGCGCCCAAGGGGCCCATACCTAGTGGCTGCATGGGCCCCCTAGGCCGCTTAGCCCTAGGGTGTGTCCACCTCGTGGCCCCCTTCGGTTTCCCTTCGGCTGCCCTTCGGTCTCTGTGTTCTCTCCGGTAAAATATTGACTTTGGCTTTTTTCCCGTCCAATTCCAAGAATATTTCCTTACTAGCTTTTCTGAAACCAAAAATAGCAGAAAATAGGCAACTGTCAGTGCGGCATCTTGTTAATAGGTTAGTCCCAGAAAATATATAAAAAACCTCAAAGTGTAGACAAAGCATAACAAAGTTGATACTAAATGAGCATGGAACATAAAAAATTATAGATACGTTTACGACGTATTATGAATCACCATCACCGAATGGATGCTTTGATGATATCAAACACCACTTCGTAATTGGGTGGTTATAAAGGTGGAATTAGGTATTTTGAAAGTATGTGTTTAAGCACATGGATCAAGAGTGGGATTTTTCCATCCATATGACGGATATATATACTCTAGGCCCTCTTGGTGGAATGTCATCCAATTTTCTTGCAAGCATGTGACTAGGTCACAAGGGATGTCATTTCATGAAATGAGTAAAGAATACTTATCGGTGACGAGGTTGAACTAGGTATAGAGATACCGACGATTAAACCTCGGATAAGTAAAGTATCGTGCGACAAAGGGAATCAGTATCATATGTAAATAGTTCATTTGTTCAAGAAGTCATCATAGAAATATGTGGGAGCCATTATGGATTTCTAGATCCCATTATTGGTTATTGATCGGAGAGGTGTCTCGATCATGTCTGCATAGTTCATGAACCGTAGGGAGACACACTTAACGATTCAATGTTGTTTGAGTAGATATGGAATGCGAGTTAGAGATCGAATGTTGTTTGGAGTCTCGGATTGGATCCAGGACATCACAAGGAGATCCGGAATGGTCCGAAGAATAAGATTCATATAAGGGAAGTCAATTTCTGGGGTTCAGAAATGTTTTCGGTGCTTCGACCGGAAGCTTCTAGAATGTGCTGGAAGGTCCACCACCCCGGGAGGGGGTACTTGGAATGCACCATACCATGATGGGATGGGAACATCATACCCTAGGCCAACTCGGCCAAAGACTAGGAAGAGAGAAACAAATTCTAGTTTAAAAAGTCAAATCCTAGTTTGAAAAGTCAAATCTTAGTTAGGGAAGGAAAGGGAAACCTTGAGGGACAAGTTCTCCCTCTCCCCTTCCTTGCCGTCAGCCTAGAGCAGTTGGGTAAGGACTCGTCCAGGGGTGGGAACCCTGGCCGCAGCCCCCCACTCATATAAGGAGGGGTGAGGGCACCCCATAGACCCTCACCCCAAACCCTAGCCGCCGGCGCCTCCCCTCTCTCCTCCATATACTGCTCCGGCACCATGTTCAGGCAATGGTGCCGGAAGGATCGTCTACGCAATCTTGAGATTGGCAAGTGATCGACTACATCAACCACGAGATACGAATATCGTTAGAAGCTTTGGATCTTCGATGGTTAGTTCTCTACAATCTCGTTGCACCGATCTCGTAGAATAGATCTTGGTTTTTTGTGTTCTCGTGATAGAATTTTTTTGTTTTCCATGTTGCGAACCCTACAAGTTGTCCACAATCTGCGTGGATCCTATGATCCTGGTAGTCGAGGCTTGCTAGGGAGGGGTGTGGCAGGTCACGATTCGAAGGTACCTTGGTGAGGCAGAGATAGCTTCATGGGATGAGCTAGGGGAAAGCTTCCCACAGACCCTGTCTCAGTCCCCGGATAATGTTTCCTGGCGGCTGGTCCCCTCGGAGACCTTTATGGTTGGATCGGCATACAGGGCCTTGTTTAGTGCCCCCTTCCTTGGACCTCCCCTCTAGAAGGCCCCCTTCCTATGAAGATTAAAATCTTCGTCTGGCAGTTGTCGCACGATCAACTACCCTTGAGCATGGAGGTGGTCAAGCGGCATAGTCCTGGGAATGTCATGTGCCCACTTTGTGCGGTCCCAGAGTCGGGAACGCATATTATGTTTACCTGTCCCGCGGATTGCTTCCTATGAAACTTCACTCACGAGGCCTTGGCCTGGTTGGCAGGCCTTTGACCTAAGAGAGTTCCTAGAGGCCAATGCAAACCATACCGACAAGAGGGGGTTCTTCTTCTGGTTAGTGTTTGCAGCGATGACCTGGACCCTATGGAATATCTGTAGTAAGATGGCCATAGAGCGTTGATGGCTCAGTTGATGTGGAGCCTATTGGGAACCCCAAGAGCAAGGTGTGAAGCAGCACAGCAGCAAGTCTTCCCTCAGTAAGAAACTGAGGTTATCGAACCAGTAGGAGGAAGGAAACGTCACACAGGTGTTGCAAGCAACGTGGAGACCTGCACAACACAAAGTCAAGACTTTGCCCCAACTAACAGTGAGGTTGTCAATCTCACCAATTGCTGTAACAAAGGATTAAATGTATGGTGTGGAAGGTGATGATGGTTTGCAGCAAGTAAACAATAACAGTGGAAGATGCATCAATCGTAAAGATTGGACCGAGGTCCATAGTTCACTAGAGGTGCTCTCCTTAGATAAACAACATGGCATGAAGGGTAAACAAATTACAGCAGGGCAATTGACAAGGACTGAGCAAGGCATAACAATGCAATATCAGACAAAAAGATTCTATGAGATTCGATTGGGCAATACAACAAGATACATAGACCGCCATCCAACTGCATCTATGACTAGTAGTCCACCTTTGGGTTATCATCTGAACCCCCTCCAGTATTAAGTTGCAAGCAACAGACAACTACTTTAAGCAAAGTGTGTAAGGTAAAAAATCCACTTGTTCCATGAACAAGAGACCGTTGTTTTCTCCCTAGTGGCAACAACACATCTACAACCGGAGAGATTTCTATCACTTCCCTTGTAAACTAGAGACATGAACCCACTATCGAGCATAAATACCCCCTCTTGGAGTCACTAGCAACTACTTGGCCAAGATAGCTACTAACAACGGAGAGCATGCAAGATCACAAACAACACAGAGATGATAGAATCAATAAGACAAAACCATTAATCAATCTGACATAGTAATCTCAATATCCATCGGATCCCCGCAAACACAACATGCATGATTACAAATAGATTAGATCTTGATCATGAAAGGAGCTCACAAGATCTATACATGAAAGCACAAGGAGTAGATACAACCATCTAGCTACTACATGGACCCGTAGTCCAAGGTGGAACTACTCACGCATCATACCGAAGAAGAAGGCCTCCGGAAGGATCTCCCCTCCGGCAGGGTGTCGGGAAGAACTTTAGATCCCCCTGATATAGGGACGATGGTGGCGGCGGCTACAAACGGTTTCGTGGAGTTTTGATCGGGTGCCTAGGGTTTCTGCATCAGGGGATTTTTATAGGCGAAGAGGCGAGGCAAGGGGCACCCAGGGGGCCCACACCCTACCCAGGCGCGGGCCCACCCTGGCCGCGCCTAGGGGGTGTGGTAGCCCTGGATCGCTCCTTCGTCTCTCGTCTGGACTTCGTGTCGCCCACGGTAAAATATTGACTTTGGCTTTTGTCCCGTCCAATTCCGAGAATATTGATTTTCTGCCTTTCTGGAACCAAAAACAGAAGAATACAGGCAACTGGCACTGTGGCAACTTGTTGATAGGTTAGTTCCAGAAAAGATATAAAAACACCTCAAAATGTAGACAAAGCAAAGAAAATTAGATACTAAACAAGCATGGAATATCAAAAATTGTAGATACGTTTCTGACGTATCAAGCATCCCCAAGCTTAACTCCTGCTCGTCCTCGAATAGGTAAGTGATAAAAGAATAATTTTTGAGGTGACATGCACCTTCACTATAAAGATCAATCCATTTGCAAGCATGGAAAGTTGGGATCAGAGAACTCTAAACATGTGCATGAAAGATGGAGTTCTAACAATAAGACAAAGTAACTATGCATGCAACATGAAAGGCTACAAACAAATATCATGAATAGCATGCATTGAAAAACGTTTGTTTGTTTCACATACAGAAAACATAGCATAGTGGCAATTAGCTTGTCCCTCATAGAGTAGCAAATATCTGCATAGGACACCTTCAAAGTTCATAAGAGTGACTAGATACAAGTATCACAAGAACAAGCAATATCACAATATGCATCAATCAATAAGTTTTGGGATAATGCACATAGAACTAAGAATGGAAACTATGATCTCTTAATGGTGCCTAAAGGTAGAAGGTGGATACTCAACATAATAGTGGAAGAAGGCCCTTCATAAAGGGAAGCAGTGATTTAAAGTTTCAAAAAGAGCTTCCAAAAATTATGGTACTTGTTAGATTTCAGCCCTCATTGACCCTATCATAAGCATCTTGACGTGATTAAGGTTAAAGTGAACAAACTATGGAGTATATGCTTGACAAAGTATAAGTTGGCAATCTCAAGTCTGTTGAATACGAGGGCCACACCTCATGCTACTCAACTTCAGTCACATGTAAGTTCTTGTCATAGTAAGTACATACATATCATAGAGAACCGCCAATGGGGTACCCCTTCACATGGTACAGAAGCTATCCCATAACCAAAATGACAAGGCAAGCAGACAATGAGCATCTCAGTGATCTTTTTATTTGCTATATGTATAGCTTTTTATTGAGAATGCTTCACAGATAGCTCACTATGGTGATGCTGCAAGTTTTCACCATGATTAGGCATGGATTAGGCTAGCGGCCCAGGCGTTCCTCTAACACAAAATACATAACTCCATGGACTTACAAGCTCCCTTTTTATTTCACACCAGTGACATCCATAAACAAAAGAGCATGATTTCAACTGAGTACAAAGTACAAGTGCAATGTTGAAAACGTTCCCCATGGCAGCATGGTTCTGCTAATTCCAACGTATAAGTGCAAGCATATACAACATAGACGACACAATGGTTCAAGTTTATTAGGGGCAAGGAATATAAAGTGTTCCATCAAGTTTTTGAGGGCTTTAATCACTAAGTTTTCACAAGACAAAATAGTTTTAATTGGAAGATAGCTGAAAACAAGAATATACTTGGAATGATGTAACACACCATGCATAGGAATTTATAGTGGACACTTTGGAATAACCGGGTTTCTTGGGAGTTGTAAGCATGATTAGAGATTACTCATACAAGTGGAGGCTAGCAAAAGACTGAGAGCAACCAACTAAGAGAACAATAGTGGCCATAATCATGCAGAGCGACAAAACATTACTAATCAAAGCATAGAGTGGTACTACAAGTCAAGGACTAAATGATCATAGAGGCTATGGTGACTTGTCATAGTCATAACATGGTGTGAGCATGTGCCAAGTCAACCCAAACAAAACATCAAAGGAGAATACCACAATACTATGCTTTTGCATGCTAAAACAACGCATAATTCTTTCAATGCGCACTAAGCAATCCCAATTGTTTGGAACAAGACATGCTACGGCAATAATCACTAAGCATAAGGTGAAAAAAACACCTAGAAAGTCATGCTAAAGTCTAAGTCATAGTCAATGCAAGATCCTCTTGCACTTCCAAGCAAGAACTTTCTACTCCTTTCCAACACCAATCGACTTATTTGAAACAACACATCGAGAACAGGGGTCCAAACTACTTTATTCAAGCAAACTAAACAAACTAAGCAAAGCAAACGAACACTAAGACGCTCCAAGAACAACACAACTATGCATGAAACAATAAAAACGAAGTGTCTAGATAGACCTGAGCTTTTTATTGATGAAGAAGGGGATGCCTTGGGCATCCCCATTCTTTGACATTTGTACCTCTTGGATATTTCTTGGGGTGACACCATGGTGGCATCCCCAAGCTTGAGCTTTTGCCCATTCTTCATCTCATTACATCATTCTCTCTCTACACCTGAAATTTTTCCTTCATACAAAACTTCACACAATCTTCATTAGCAACATTAGTGTATTCAAAACATAATAGACCTTCGGGTTAAGCTTTGGAACAGAATTTTTTTCAATAAAAACACAAGAAACTGTAGTAACTTCTTCAAAAATCTCAATTCCCCAAAAGAGAACTCAAAAAGGAATCATATGAAGCAAATGCAAATAATGGCAGAAATATGTCAAAACAGACCAGCAGGTAGAAACCGATATTTTAGAAAATCTTCTGTTGCTCAAATCAAAAAGTGTTGAAGTAATGAAAGTTAGATAACATACTGGGGGATTTATTTGTAAATTTTCAGCTCAATACGACTTAGAGAGACTTCTCACTAATTTTTATGGTGGAGGACATAAATCTGTTTTGGGACAGAAACTCTCCAAATATTACTTCCCTCTCATTAGAGGTCATTCTTGGCACAAAAAGCAAACAAAGAAAAGAGAAAGGAAGTGGAGGACTCCCCTGGTGAAGACATCCTTAGACTCCCCGGCAACGGCGCCAGAAAATTTGTTGATGGCTCAGTTGATGTGGAGCCTGTTGGGAACCCCAAGAGCAAGGTCTGAAGCAGCACATCAGCAAGTCTTCCCTCAGTAAGAAACCGAGGTTATCGAACCAGTAGGAGGAAGGAAACGTCACACAGGTGTTGCAAGAAACGTGGAGACATACACAACACAAACACAAGACTTTTCCCCAACTAATAGTGAGGTTATCAATCTCACTGGTTGCTGTAACAAAGGATTAACTGTATGGTATGGAAGGTGATGATGGTTTGCAGCAAGTAAACAGTAATAGTGGAAGATGTATCAATGGTAAAGATTGGACCGGGGTCCATGATACGTCTAAAACGTATCTACTTTCTCGAACACTTTGCTATTGTTTCTCCTCTAAACTTGTGTGATTTGGATACAACTAACACAGACTGACGCTGTTTTCAGCAGAATTACCTTGGTGTCTTGTTTTTGTGTATAAAATGAACTATCAGGAAAAATCCCGGAAAATATGCCAAAAATTATATTTCACCAGAAGACCCACGGATCCAGAAGACGAGACGGAGAGGAGGCCTGGGGGACCCAGACCCACCCGAGGCGCGGGCCCACCACTGGTCGCGCCTGGAGGGGGTGCAGCCACCCTAGGAACCTCCTCGGCCTCCCTCTGCGCCTATAAGTTGCATTTCGACCTAAAAACCGAGGGGGGTTCGATAGTTTTCCAGAAAGAGTTCCGCTCTGCCGCCGCCACCAGAAACCAAGATTCGGATCCAGAAACTCCGTTCTGGCACTCTGCCGGGATGGGGGATTTTGGAGAGGATCATCGCCATCGTCATCACCAACGCATCTCCATCAAACACCGATGTTTCCATCATCCATGAGTGAGTAATCCCCCGCTGTAGGCTTGGGGATGGTAGGGATTGGATGAGTTCTATCATGTAATCGAATAAGATCTGTTAGGGCATAGTGCCTAGTATCTCTATTAGTGCTATTTGACTTTGTTGCGACTTGTTGTGCTTAATGCTTGTCACTAGGGCCCGAGTGCCATGATCTTAGATCTAAACTTATTATTGAATCATTATGATAGTATTGTTTGTGATCTTATCTGCAAGTTGTGTACACATATCATTGTCCGGATCCAAAGGCCCCAAAGTCACAATAATTGGGATAACCGGAGGGGATGGCTGTGGTGTGAGGATCACATGTGTTCATGGAGTGTTAATGCTTTGCTCTGGTGCTCTATTAAAAGGAGCACCTTAATTTCCAGTAGTTCCCTAGAGGCCTCGCTGCCACGGGTTGGCTAGACAGAAGATGTTGTACAAGTCCTCATTGCGAGCATGTATGACTATATTTGGAGCGCATGCCTAGGATTGTTTAGTACTTGGATGCTTGTTATTATTTATCTGCAATACCCTAGATCTTGAAGTTACATATTTAGACTCGTCCATGCAACGCCCATCCATCCATCCTTATGCCTACCGCACTCGAATCCTACTGTTACCGTTACTATTAGTATTGCTACTGTTTTATTGTTGTTGTTACTGTTGATGTTGCTTTGTTGTTGCTACTACAAACTATTGCTACTGATAAACTTATGTGAGCAAGAACTATTTCTAGGTGAAGCTGAACTGGCAACTCAGTTGTTAAGGCTTGCAAGTATTCTTTGGCTCCTCTTGTGTCGAATCAATAAATTGGGTAATACTACCCGCGAAGACTGTTGTGATCCCCTATACTTGTGGGTCATCAAGACTATTTTCTGACGCCGTTGCCGGGGAGCATAGCTTTATTTGTAAGTTCACTTGGATCTATTATTGTTCACTGCTACTCCTTTCATCATGGGGAAGTCTCGTGATGGAAAATTCCCTATTTTACCATCCACTACAAGAGTAGGTAATATTATAAACACCTCTGCTGCTCTTGATTCACCATCTGTTATAAGTAAGCTTGTCACACCACCACATACACATGCTACACACACTGCTACGACTGCTGAGTCTGAAACTGCTTTTGATAATCATGATGTTACTTCTACTGTGCTTGATGCGAGTGGTTCATTAGGTCCTTTTCTAGATGCTACTATGGCTGGTCTAGGAGATACCAAAACTCCTAGTGAAGACACTGTTACACATGTTAGATCACCTGAGGCTAGTGAGAGTTATGATATTAATGATGGTTACATTGAGTTAACTCATGATTTTGTTGAAGAGTGCCGAAACACACATTGTACTAGTGCTATTAAGAGTCTCCTTGCTAGACGTACTATTATGCCTAAGTTTTCCTCTGATCCTAAGTTTGCCACTTCTCCCATAGATATTAAAGATGAAGATTATGATTTCTCTTATTTAGATATTGTTGAGAAAGAAACTTTCTATGGGACTGAAAATGAGAGTGTTGTGGCTCATATGAATGAGCTTTCTACTATGAGTGATTTATTCTCTGATGATTTTAAGATGCGCAAGTACTTTGTTACTAAGATCTTCCCTTTTTCACTAAAAGGAGAAGCTAGGGCTTGCTTTAATAGATTACCTCCTGGTTCCATTGATAGCCCTGATTGCTTGATTGCTTCTTTCTTCCAGAAATATTTTCCTCCTAGTGCTAGACATGCTGCTTTGCAGAGACTTTTTGATTTTAAACAGCGAGAAGAAGAGAAATTGTCTGAGTCATGGACAAGGTTCTGTGCCTTGATTCATGCACATCCTAGCTGTCCATTACCTAAGAATGAACTTCTTGATATTTATTATAATGGACTGACTGATAATTCTAGGACATACCTAGATAGCTTTGCTGATTGTGTTTTCAGGAAAAGAACTCCTACAGATGCTGAAGAATTAATGACTAAGATAAGCAAGAATTATGATGATTGGACTTCAACTGAGCTAAATACACCTGAACCTATTACTCCTGAACCAGTTATGCCTGAACCAGTTCCAACACCAACAGCCAAGAAAAGGGGTGTTATTGCATTAAATGATGAAGTGATGAAGGAAGCTAAGAAGTGTCTAAAGGAGAAAGGTATTAGAGCTGAAGATGTGAAGAATCTACCTCCTATAAAAGAATTATGTAAGCAAATACCCCACTCATCTACTATTGAGGTACACTCTCTCCAACACTTTGATGAAGGTGATATTCCTTATGGTAAGCCTCCTGATCAATGTTTAGAGGAACTTGACACTTTTATTGTTAAGCAAGGTATTTTAATAAACAAGTTCAGAATCATTTATTGGAAAACTCTAGAGCTATCAATGAGTTGAAAGATATTGTGGAAAGAACTTCTAATGATATAAAAATGCATTGTAAACACTTTCAAATGGTTCAAACCCAACTTGATCAACTTGGTAAGGTACAAAAGGATATGCTAGTTAATGCTTCAGGAGATAAACATGCTTATGGAATTAGAACTAGGAGTGGTATAGCTACTCAAGATCCTTTATATCCTGAAGGACACCCTAAAAGAATAGAGCAGGATTCCCAACAAGGTGAAGATAGTAGTAGTCCTCATAAGAGAAAGAAAAAGAAACATAAGATAATTGAGGAACCACTTGAACCTGCTGTAGATCCTAATAGTATATCTGTCTCTGATGCTGAAACTGAGAGTGGTAATGATAAAAATGAGTCTCCTGATAAGGAGGATGGTGAGTAAGAACCTGAGAAGCACACTAAGAACACTAGGTACACAAAGGAAGATTTTATTGCTAATAAACATGGTAAAGAGAGAGAACCTTGGGTGCAGAAACCTATGCCTTTTCCAGGTAAGAAACACAAGTCAAAGTAGGAAGAACACTACAACAAGTTTTTTGAGTGGATGAAGCCTTTATTCTTGCAAATTCCTTTGACTGATGCTATTAAGTTCCCTCCTTATTCAAAGTATATGAAGGATATTGTCTCTAATAAAAGGAAGATTCCTAATGAGGAGATTTATACTTTGCTTGCTAATTAATCCTTCAATGGTAAGGTTCCAAAGAAACTTGGTGATCCAGGTATACCAACTATTCCTTGCTCTATTAAGAACAATTATGTTAGAACTACTTTATGTGATTTGGGAGCTGGAGTTAGTGTTATGCCTTTTTCTCTCTACAAGAGACTCGAGCTAGAAAAGTTGATACCAACTGATATTTCTTTGCAAATGGCTGATAAGTCAACTACTATTCCTATTGGTATATGTGAGGATGTTCCTGTTCAAGTTGCTCATAATTGCATGGTCTTAACTGATTTTGTTGTGCTTGAAAGATGATAATATGTCTATTATTCTTGGGAGACCTTTTCTTAATACTACAGGTGCTGTCATCAATTGCAATCAAGGAAAAGTAACATTCAATATTAATGACAAAGATCACACTGTTTATTTCCCCAAGAAGGTTGTTAAGAGCTATTGCCTGAATTCCATTGAAAATATTGAGGGCATCAAGGTTGGATAAATATATTATCCCATTCCACAAGAAAATTTCGAAACTATTATGATTGGGACCATTGCTATCAAGTATGAGGTAACATAATCACCTTGTGGAATGCAAAGTTTTGTTCCATATAATATTGTTTTGGTAAGAAGACTTGATCAACCTTGTTAACAAAAGTATTTTAATGAACAAAATAATGTTTCCAATGTGGTTATACTTGCTTTCTTTTTCTTTTCTCCTTCCTAGTATTTGCTTTAGCTTTAATTTTGCTAGTTGTTTGATTGTTTGAGTTTCTTAGAGATCCTGTAGTTTGGCTTTTGGTTTGCTTTTGATTCTTCTGAAAAAACTGTTTCTGCGAGCAAATCAATTTTCATACACTGAAAATTGTCCAAAAATAAAGTTTCCTGAAAAATTCCAGAAAATTCAAAATAATTTTTTCCTCGAAAAAAGGGGCAGAGAGGCACCTAAAGTGACCCAGGGGCCACCCTAGGCCACCACACCTGTGGTAGGCGCGACCTACCAGGTGGCGGCGCCTGGGGGTCTGGCCCACCTGGGCCCCTCTAGGCTGCCTTCTCAAAGCCATGTTCTTTCTCTCTCCCGTAAACACCGGAAAACTTGCTCAAACTCGAGTTCTTGATGTTCTTGCTCACGATTTTCGATCTCCTTGTTCAGCCCATCTCAAGTGCTGATTTTTGGAGGGATTGCTCCTTGGTATGTGCCTCCTCCACTTGTCCAATTAAATTTGTGATTGGTAGATTGTATCTTGAGTATTTTGCTGCTATAGGTGACAGGTTGTTTGAGCTTGCATGCTTGTTATATGCTTAGAAACTTTGTTTCGATGCATGTGTAGTCCTCTAGCAAGTTCCTATAGTAGTTGCTCATCATTTATCAACTTAGAAATCACTTGGTTTGATGGTTGTCTAAAATTTTTAGCAAGGAAGATGAGTGCTTATCTACTGAATCAATATGAATTAATGGTGCATGAGCCAATGAAGGTTCATCGTGAGGAGGCAGTTTTTCCTTCCATATATCCATGCCATGAATTTATGAGAGCTGCGGGGATCCTCCAAGATTTCCAAACTATGGTTACAAATGCAGGGTTGGAACGCTTTGTTGAAGGTGAACCATTCCAATATGTTAAGCTAAACATGGCTTTTGTGCAGGATTTACGATTCACTTGGTCTACTTCTAATCCCACGGTCCATTACAAAATATATAATATACCTGTCAACCTGCCTTTTGCTGATTTCTATGCAGCAATTAGATTACCTCAGTGGGGATCTTGTGAGAAGATCAAGGAGAGGCCCAAGTCACTTATGGATTTATATGCTGAGATTTGCCAAGGTTTCGACTTCTCAAAGGAAAGTGGTAAAATTCGGAACATTTAGCCCCCAGCTATTAGATACTTTGCCTATTTCATTACCAAGTGTGTTCTTGCTAGAAAGATTGCTCGAAAGTTGTCTTATATTGATCGAGCTTTTATTGCAGCTGCTCTGAATAGGAGTAGATCTTATAGTTTGGGTGCTCTGATAGCTCACGGTCTCACCACCAACCGTGAGAAGGGGGAAATTTGTGGAGGTCTCATTGCTTATAGGTTTCTAGCTTTCCATGGTTTAGAGCCTCACTTTTTAGATTTTCAGTTCCCCATAGAAAGGCTTGATATTGAATCCATGATTTAGCATGGTTTTGTTTCCTTGGGGGCTAATGTGAGAAGTTTACCATATGAATTATCTTTTGCCCAGCAAGGTCGGAGAAAGGGTAGGACTGAGAAAATAGTTTATTTGCCTGCACCTGCTTTGTTTAACTTTGATAACAGGCAA
Source organism: Avena atlantica (assembly GCA_910589765.1). Classification (NCBI taxonomy): domain Eukaryota; kingdom Viridiplantae; phylum Streptophyta; class Magnoliopsida; order Poales; family Poaceae; genus Avena; species Avena atlantica. The sequence goes on along the minus strand of OU342734.1, from coordinate 356,372,403 downwards.
GGATGGTCGCTTACGGAGGAGGAGGTTGACACTTATGTGGGGGAACTCTCCCATCAACAGGAGAATGTTGAAGAGGATGCCGAAGACAATTCAGTTCAGCCCTGCAACTTGGGAGAGTCTTCATACTAGCAGCCCTCATTTGATTGGGGCGCGTCTTCTTCTTCATTGCAGGTGCCTGACTATGATCATTCCTATGATGACCCACCAGGATGGGGGTACTATCCGCGTTATTGAGCCCCACTTAGGCCAAAAGCCTAAGCTTGGGGGGAGGTACACCGACATCACACTCACCTATATATCATGTTCGGTCGGTTCTTTGTATATCCATTGTTTTCGCTTTCTTTTTGGTTTTTGTTGCTTCTTTCTAAAAACCCAAAAATACCAAAAATATTTTCGTTGTTTATCTTGGTTTGCTTCTTTGTTTCTTTGCTTTGGTTTGCCTTAAAAGAAAAATCCAAAAAGATTTTGCTTTGTTTGGTTTGCTTTGTTTTTGTTGGGTTTTTCTTTGTTTGCTTGTTTCTAAAAAACCGAAAACAACAAAAATATCTGTTCTTCTTCTTTGGTTTTGTGAGTTCTTTGCAGAGTTCAGCCGTCCTTAGTTAATTTTGGTTTCATGTTAATTATTCAAGTCACACAAGTGAAGGGCAATAATGAAGATTAAGACAACTCGAGGTGTGGTAAGAGGCTGGTAACAAACTCTATTTGTTTCATTTTTGTACATATACTCATCATTGTGAGCATACTTAGCCTGTTTGTGTAAGGTGTATGTCATTATGGATGCTTAGTAGTTCTTGCTTGTCCATGATTAGCTCCAGCTTGCTAATAGTTTGTAGCATGTCATATGAATGTTTGCTTGCATTGTTTTATTCATACTTTGGTATGATATTGTGGTATCCTCCTCTGACTGTTTATGTGAATCGACTTGGCATATGCTCACGCATGCATATGACTAATCAATAGTCAGTAAGCCTCGATGATTTTGACGAGGTTTAATCTCGTCAATGCCCATTGTTATGAGCTTGGGTTTTGGAGAAGATGGGGATGCTGGAGATCGCGGGACGGTTAACAAACAAGCAACGCGGGGACACGAGGTTTACCTAGGTTCAGGCCCCCGGAGGGAAAACCCTACTCCTGCTTGTTTGCTCTTGATTGCGGTCGAACTGAAAGTTACAAGGGTGCGCAGATGCAATCTGGCGTGAAGGTGTGTATGCAGTGGTATGCGAAGTGCCCTTCTCGTCGTGCCCTCCTAGCCTTTATATAGAGATAGGCAGGTCCCGGGCACATATCGAGTTGGTTACAGGTTTAGAGTTTGCCCCTTTGAATATTCTATCTAATCTAGTCTTTCTCTCTAAGGATCCGAAGATGTCATGGGCTTGGGCCACCCGAAAGTCTTCATGGGCCGTGTATATTCTCGTGAGCCTTCCTTGGGCTGGACCAGGTATGCTAAGGTCGTGTACCATAGGGTATAACCATGTCAGTAGACCCCGAGTGTTCAGTCGAATCGTAGATTCGGCTGAGTACTCTTCAATCTTTCGGGTGCAGCTATTTTCTCGTCCGTTAGAGAATGATCTTAGTGTGTAGGGATTGTTGATGCGTGTGCCTAACTCTCCCGACGGATCAGGGCCATTTAACTGTCTTAGGACAAAACAACACGATCTTCTTCAAATTCGAGTCCCTCGACTCGAACCCGTTACAAATGCTGGCGTAATTCAACTAAGGCCGTTGAGGACTTACAGGAGTAGAATTACAGTAATTTTCAAATGATGTACCCAACGCGTCCGTAGGGATTTTCATCGCGCCTGCTGGCACATATTATTACTAGAAGAGCGCAGTCGTGTGCGTTGCTAGACCATCATATGATATCTGTAGGTCTTATCTTTGCGTCGCAGACACATCATCCGTAATTTATCACCGCGGAGGTGTTTCGGGTGGCCAAGGAGGATGTTTACTCACTTAGCATTGGCTGGGGAAAAGTTGCCGTAAAGTTTTTGCACGCTGATCCGAAGGATCGCAGTCGAAGAATTCATAGGGTGCGCGACCAGCGCTCCCTATGGGAGTAGCCCCCGAGTGTCTGTTCGAGTCGTAGACTCGAGCAGAGACTTTAATTTAGTCGTTGTTGACTTTAGGTCCGTAGGACACAAATTTTTCGGATGCTTGACTCCATCCTACCTATGGGAGTAGCCCCCGAGTCCATAGTGGAGTCGTAGACTCGACGTAGGACTCGAAGAATAGTTTAGCGGTGTAGTACCTTAGTCATACCTCGGGTGCGCGACCATCGCTCTTGATAGGAGTAGCCCCCGAGTAGTTACTCGAATCGTAGATTCGAGTGAGTAAATTAGTTGTGTAGTCGAAGATTTGTAACCGTTGCTAGTATAGCTTTGATGACGTCAGTGCTGACGATCGGTGACCTCAAGCGTTTGCGGCACCAGAGGTGATGTGACTGGGTGAACGTGGATCCCACCTTCTGACTTTGAATTGACTGGTCACACGCGACGTGGAGATAATTACAGCGTCGCCTCGGTTTCCGTGCGTAGTGGACGGCGTGTGAGCGACGGTTCGCTGCTGTGCTGAAACGTGGACGGTTGGATTTTGATGCTGGCTCTAGGGCTTCCCGATGAACGGTCCTTGTGTATCGTCTTCGTCCTTATAATCTTGTGGGGAAAATTTTGTTTGTTTTCACCGCAGCCATTCACGTTTCACTGCTTCCACTTTATTGAGCTTTTCTCGCTGCGTCCTGGAAGTTCTTCGATCCTTCCCATCTGCCTTTCTGCACTCACGCCGCCGCCGTCGTACTGGAATGGGGAAGCCGAAGAAGGCCTCTACTACAGTGGGCACTAGCGCTGCCGCCGCCAGCAAGAAGTGTACCGCCGCCACCCGTGTCACCGACAGTGGTTGGCGGCGATCGGAGATGCGTGAGGGCGACCTGCGCAAGCTTCATGAGCGGGGTATGATCCCCCAGGATAAGGAGGCCATCAAGATTCCTGGCAACGAGGTAATTCCCCGTCCACCCGCTGGGTTTCGGGTCATGTTTGTTGCGTTTGTCCTTCGGGGCCTTTCTCTCCCAATCCACGATTTTCTCCGTGGATTTCTCTTCTTCTATGGCATCAAACTCCATCATCTTTCGCCAAATTCCCTTGTCCACATCACCTGTTTCATTACCTTCGAGTGCTGGCTCGGTATCGAGCCGCACTTTGGCCTCTTCCGGAAGCTCTACTTCATGAAGAGGCAATCTGGCTCCGATGGCGTTTATCCCATCGGCGGCTGCATCATTTCCCTCAAATCCAATTTTCTCTTCTTCTCTTTTTATATGTCTGAGTCCGTCCAATACTGGCGGAGGCGTTGGTTTTACATCCGCGACTCCACAGTGGACGGGCAAAACTTTGGCCTTGCTCCCTTCGACTCCACCCAGATAATCCAGCCGAAACGGTCCTAGAAGAACCAGATCTTGGATGGCGAGGTGGCGGAGATAGAGGAGCTCTATCATCGGGTCGAGGACCTCTAGGTGATTCCGGATAAGGAGGTGAACGGTGTGGATATTATCCGCACCTTCCTCAAACGTCGGGTGCATCCGCTTTAGGCTAGGGCGCATCCGATGTTCCTTTATTCTGGCCGCCACGATCTGACTAGGGTTTCGACTAAGGAGCTCTCCAGGGGGGTCTCGAAAGAATACTTCGGCCGCTGCTGAAGTTCAAAGCTAAAGAGGACCTTCCGGGTGACACGCTGACCCTTCCGTTCAGGGCCTCTCGACCTGTGCCGTAGGTATAGATCTGGGACATGCGCGTAGTGCTTTTCCGACTGCGTTTTTTGTACTTCTTTTGTTCTGAAAGTTTGTTTCTTTTGTGCAGGAGTTCAAGGTACCGGGCATGGTGCCTCCCCTACCCGAACATTTTCCGGATGCACCGGACAATGAGGTAGTGGACTCCATGTCCGAGCTTCCCTCGACGCGGTCGCATGCTGAAGAGACTTTTGAGTCGAGCGAGGAGCAGACTCGAAAGTGGACATGGATCTCGAGCGAATCGTTGGATGCCTCGACTCCACCGACGCCTAGGAACCCTCCATGCCCGGTGTCACAATGGAGGTGATGGTGGCTCTTCCTCTCCTATTCCAGCCGTGTCTGTGCAGGCTGTAGCGCCGCAGCCGCCGGCGAACCGGAAGAAGGAAGAGAAGAAGGAAGAGAAGAAGGGCAAGAGGGCCTTGCCCGTCTTCAACTTGAGCGATATGGACTCATAAGATTGGGCGTTGGACCCCATGGGTCTTGCCATCTTCGGGTCGTTCGACCACGAGCACGGTGCTTACCACCTGGTGTGTAGCTGCTATGTATAGCAGTAGAGGCTCGCGCTCCCTTGGCGTGACCAAGACGGGCGAGGTGGAGAGCAGCCGCTTCAGATCTTTGAATGCGTCATCCGCTTCAGGCGTCCACTCGAATTTGTCTTCCTTGCGTAGCAGCTGGTAGAAAGGCAGGGCTTTTTCGCCCATGCGGCTGATGAACCTGCTCAGTGCCGCGATTCGCCCAGTGAGCTGCTGGACGCCTTTGAGGTTCTTCGGCTTCTCCATGGACATTTTGGCCTGGATTTTCTTCAGGTTTTCCTCGATCCCTCGCTGGGAGATGAAGTAGCCTAGCAGTTGACCATATGGGACGCCGAAGGCGCACTTTTCTGGGTTTCGCTTGATCTTGTATCGATCAAGGTTGTCGAACGTCTCGCGGAGATCATCGATCAGTGTCTTGTCCTCCCTTGTTTTGATTACTATGTCGTCGACATAGACTTGTATGTTGCGGCCGATATGGTCTTTCAGGCATGCCTGCATGCACCGCTGGTACGTGGCACCTGCGTTGTTCAGCCCAAAGGGCATTCTGTTATAGCAGAACACTCCGAATGGCGTGAAACACTGTTTTCTCCTGATCTTCGACCTTTAGTCGAATCTGATTGTAGCCTGAGTAGGCATCGAGGAAGGAGAGCTTCTCGCATCCTGCAGTCGAATCGATGATCTGATCGATCCGAGGAAGAGGGAAGTGATCCTTCGGGAAGTGCTTGTTCATCGATGTGAAGTCCACGCACATCCGAAGGATGTCCGTGTCCTTTTTGGGGACCATCACGGTATTGGCCAACCACTCGCTCTCCTTGATCTCTCTGATGAAGTCAGCGTCGAGCAGTCTGTTGACCTCGACTCTGATGGCTTCATCCCGTGGCTCAGACAGTCGTTGGATGGACTGTTTGATGGGCTTGGCGTCTGGAAATACGTTAAGTGCGTGCTCGGAGAATTCCCTGGGAACTCCTGGCATGTCCGCAGGACACCAGGTGAAGATTTCCTAGCGCTCACAGAGGAATTCGATGAGTCCTCTTTCCTATGCGGGGCTGAGGTCGTTGGCGATCAGCGCCGTCTTGGAGGCGTCCGTCGGGTGGACTTGCACCTTCTTTGTGTTGACGGTGGAGTCGAAAGACATGTCGGGTGCATTCTGCCTTGCGACTGGGGGTGCCCTATTGTCTGTCACCTCTCGGAGGCTTATGAGCTCCTCCTGCATGCCGAATGACTGGGAGATTCTGTTGAAGTCCCTGTCGCAGTGATCCGATCGAGTGAAGCTCCCGTGGACCGTGATGACGCCTCTAGGTCCTAGCATCTTGAGTAGCAGGTACGCATAGTGCGGTACTTCCAGGAACCGTGCGAATGCCACGCACCCGAGGATGGCGTGGTATTGTGATGGCCAGTCCACCACTTCGAACTCGAGTTGCTCGCACCGAAAGTTATCGGGCTTGCTGAAGATGACATCGAGCCATATCTTTCCCAGGGGGAATATGCCCTTCCCTGGGACAATGTCGTGGAACGTTGTGTCAGATTGTTCCAGGCTGCACAGTGGGATCCGCATTGCTGCTAAGGTGCTGGCGAACATCACATTGATGCCGCTGCCGCTGTCCATGAAGACGCGGCTCATATCGAACCCTCCGATCTGCCCCTCGAGCACCAGGGGTGATCCGAGCGGCTGAACGTGATGCATGACTCCGATCCGCTGAGGTACTCAGGGATGGCGGGTGGAGCGATCACAGCCAGACTGACCTGACGGGTGATTTTCTTTTGCACCCTGTTTGTTGGGCGCCCTTTTTGGATCATCAGTGACCCTTTCGGCACGAGGTACCCGCTTCCGCCGTTGTTCTGCGCAGGTGCGATTGGGTGATTCGAAGGTCCCACTAGTGGTGGTGTAGGAGCTCCGTGGGCGATGTCACCTGGTGCAGGTGCGTTCCCGTACCCAGGGTTCGGGGCTTGTTGCCTCATCTGGGACATGCTTTCGCTGAGTTTCTGGAACTCGCGGCAGTCTTTGAGCATGTGGCTTGCCTTGTTTTTACCATCCTGCTTGTTGATGTAGAAGTGGATGGTGCATGGGCCTGACAACTTGTCATATGCCGAGGGTCCATCATCGCGGCCACGGCGTTGCCATGACTGCGCTGGGCGTCCTCCATCGCGGAAGTTGTTTCCACTGTATCTGCTGCTGCTGCGGTTGCCTTTGCTGCATCGGCGTAGCCAGCCGCGACCATGTCGGGTCTGTCACGATCATCGTAGATGCGCGATCTTCGCTTGCTACGGCGTTCACGTCGACGGCCGTAGTCATCTTCCTCCTCTGAGTGTGCTCGATGGACGGAGTCTTCGCCATTTGCCCACCTGTTGGCGATGTCCATGAGGTGGTCGAGTGTCTTGGGCTTGACGCGCCCAAGTTCTTCCTTGAAATCTTGGCGTTTGACGCCGTCCTTGAAGGCGTCGATTTCTCTCTCCTCAGAGATGTGCATCGCGGAGTTCTTGGTGTTGAACCAGCATAGTATGTACGAGCAAATGGATTCGCCCATTCGCTGGGTACAGGCCCTCAGCTCTTCGATCGAGGCTGGCCTCTTGATGGTGCCCTTGAAGTTTCAGATGAAACTATACGCCAGTTCCTCCTAGCTTCGGATAGATCCTGAGGATAGGCTTCTAAGCCAGATCCGGGTTGCGCCTGTCAGCTGCAGCTGAAGGCATTGCAGGGCGGTGTTTTTGTTTGCGCCATGCAGCTTGACGGACGACTGGTGGTCGCTGAGCCACGCCTTGGGGTCCTGTGTGCCGTCAAACTTTGGAGTGTCCGAAGGAAGCTTGAAGTTCCACGGCATCCGTGTCCGCCGGATGGATCTGCTGAAGCATCGAGCTCCACAGAGTTCTCCGTCGTCGTCGTCCTCCTCGGATTCGGACGAGCATACGCGCTTGGCGCGCGCCTTGTCAATCTTGCGTTGGGTGAGCTCACTTCGAGAGTCGTAGTCACGGATGTGATGTCGCGAGCTCTTGTGCCTTCGAGGTAGGTCGTGCTCTTCCTCCTCGGATGAAGGTGTGGGACTGCGGTTGAACCTGACCGCAGCCTTCTTTTTTGGCTCCGTAGGAGCATCTCCGTGGAGCGCAACTCCAATGATTCCGAGTCCGGCTAGTGCGGATTTGTGCATGGCACTTTTCGGGTCCCCCACCGGAGGTGGATGGGACACAAGGTATGTGGTGGCTTCCATTATTGCAGCTTGTGGTGTCTTCGGGATGACGTGTCATCATCATCCATCTCCATGAAAGACGTGTTGAGGGTTCGGGTCACCTCGCAACGTGAAGTGGGGTCCATGTTCTCCATGCGAGAACGGTGCTTGTTACCGTGGTTGTCGTGCGAGATGGAGCCGCCCATGGCGGAGAGCGCAGCTCGCCACGCACTGGACTCTGAGGCCGCTTGCTTGCGTTTGTCAAGCACCTCTTGCATCCTCACCTGCTCTTTGTGCTCTTCGACGAGGAGCAGGTGGTACACCATCAGTAGGCCCCGTGAGGCACCAACAGGCAGTGTCACATCCCAAGATTTTCCAAATCTTGTTATGTGAAAAATAAATAAAACAAAATAAATAGTTGTTGAAATTTAGGGCGAAAAGAAACTTTTGTTTCTAAATGGAAACTTAAAATCCCATCTTGAACAAACTTTGGCTAATGTTTGAATCCAACTAAATTCAAATCAAGTGGAATGCTTTCCTCATAAAATGCATCTTGAAATTTAAGCACTTTGAGAATAAACCAAAAACTCTAAAACCCTAATAGAAGAAAATCATTTCCAACCTATCTCTAAACCTAAGTATTTGATCCATATAATATTTGTCAAACAAAATATTTCAAAATTATAAATAGAAATATTATTAAACCATATAAATTGGTTTCACTTAATTTGGAGCCATAGATAAAATCTTATGAATTTAATAAGTAGAGGAAATTGAATTCCCAAAGCCAGTGAAGCACCTATCTAAAAACCCATACCAAATGGTGATCAAATAGTCCTAAAGTTATTTAAAGGATAAATAAATTTTAAATAAGATTTTACAAATTGGAATCACTAACTTTGGATCTATAAATAAAAAGATATGGGTTTTATAAGTTAGAGAAAGAATTATTAAATAAAGAATATTTAAAGACCAAATTAAATCTTGGCCAAATCCATAAGAAAATGGAATGAATATAATCCCAATCCATATAAAATAAATGGATAAAGAATATTCCAAATAAAATAAAATGACTTTGAACAAATCCTATTCCATTTGAATAAAGATAAAATCCCTATTAGAAGTAATAAATTAAATCATGGGAAAATATTATTTTAGAATTTACCCAAGTGGAATAAAAGTTGTTTAATTTAACTTAAATAAGATTAAAGAAAACTTCCAAATAAACTTTAGGGAATTAAAACTATATTTAATTCCATTGGAATTAAAACAAATACCCAATTCAAATGATTTATAAATCATATTAAATATTTTCCAAATAAATCAAGGTGAATATTTTACACCCTATTAAATAAATAAAACCTACTGAAATGATTTGGAGAGATTTAGATTTCAAATAGAGTTTGAAAAACATTATTTAAATCTTATTTGAATTATTACAAGGACCCATTTTAAATAATTATTATGCCCTAAGAAGAATAAAAGATTTATTCCAAAATTGACTTCAGAACGTATAAGTAATCAGTGTTTGAATCCACACAAAATTTGAGAAAATTCGAATTCAAATAGATGTTTGAATAGACTAAACAAAATCAAAATAGAAAATCAAATTGGAAAAAGAAAAATAACAGGAGAAGAAAAAAAATGAAACAAAGCAACCCAACTAACCTAGCCCACTAAAGCCCAGCAGCCCATCTCTCCACCCCCCCGGAGTGAACCGTTTTTCACCTGAGAATCGACCCACGCAGTGGATGACTGCCAGTACCCACCTCTTCTCTCTCTCACTCGTTGATACCAGGACCCACTACCACCTCACCATCGTCTCCACCCTGCGACCATTTCCTCGCCGTTTCTGCATTGATCTTGTGGGAGTAAATCACGTCAATGCAGGGAGTAATTCCTATCATCAATCACGCTCGATAAATCCTTGCTCACTTCTCTTTCTTTCCCCTCAAACCCCGCTGCCAGAGAGCCACCAGGCTGCCTGTATTGCTTGCAACATTGCCTCTGTCTCCGACGGCTTTTCCGGCCGATTCCGGCGAACCCGAGCCGCGCCTCGCCTCCTCGACCACGCGATCCTGCTCCCCTCTTCCATACGCATCTCCCAGTGGCCTCAGCTCACTCGCACATGCCCCCTATCATCGGCAACCACCTCGACTGAGCGCCACCGCCGTCTATCTCGTCTCCGGCGACCTCTCCCCGGTAAACCCGACCGCCCCCTCCTCTCTGGTTCACACTAGCATATTCTCCTCTCTCGCGCGTGTCTAACGCACCCTTTGTTTTACATTGGCATGCCTTGTAGCCTCGTCCCCGACAACGGCCGAGCGTGCCCAACGGAAGCAGGGACTCCGGCGAGCAATTGTCGTGAACCACGTGCGCCCCTGCCCTGCGAAAACCACGTTGAGCATCAGTACGTCGCTGCGAACCTGGTGAGCCCCTCCTCCCTCTCCCTCTCTTCCTAGAATAGCCGGAACGCCTCTGCCCGAGCGTCGCCGCCGCGCACCACCATCGAGCGCCGCCAGCCCTTGGTCAAATTAGTTTGAGCCGTTGGATCTTGATTGTATGTACACGATAGATTGACTAAACGAACCGTTACGCTTGATCTGCACCGCAGAATCCCACTTAAATCCTGCGGTCTACATCACGCGATCCTACCGAACCGTTATGAGCCAGCAATGATGGGGATGCACCTACCGGGGTATACCCAGCGGGACGTTTCCGACTGGCCCAAGACCTGGCGAGTGGGCCTGCAAGACGGCGACTGGATCGAAGCCCAGCGAGGACCCAAGCGACTGGAAGCTGAAGGCCCAGGCGAGTAGATAGGCCCAGTCGGATTAGGTTAAACGAGTACCGAAGCTTTAACTGATTCGGTTGAGATATGTAAACCCTAGGGGAGGTGAGCCTATATAAACCTCCCTCAGGGCGTGTAGAGATACGATCCATCATACACCCAAGCGACTCGACGCCTAGCCGCCGAGCTCGCCCATTGTACCACCTCCATAATACAATCTAGCAGGAGTAGGTCTTTACCCTCCGGGGGGCCGAACCTGGGTAAACCCTGTGTTTCCGCCCTCATCTCGCACCGCAGATGGCTGGCCGCCCTTGCCCCTCGTTCTACTACTCGCTGCCGATTGCAGCATCTGTCGTGACCATTCCCACGACAGTGGCGCCCACCGTGGGGCCTGGCCAGTCCGGCCGGTGTTCTGCGGCGAGATCCAATCTGCCCATCAACGAGACGGTCGCCATCGGCCGCATGATAGAGATCGACGAGATGCTCCAAATCTTGCCGAGCAGCTACGTCCCAGCGGCACGACCCGTCACACACAGCGTGATCCTGCCGGTCGGCACGATAAGCCTCTTCGTCGGCCTCACCGACGTCATCGTCTCGGAGGACTCGGCTCGCATCCATGAGTCGCCGCCATGCGATCGGCTCTCCGAGAGCCAGATCCGCACGATCCATCGCCTCGCCTCTGAGTACGACTCGGCCCACAGCGACGTGGCCGAAAACTCAGCGGCCGCAGAAGACGCGGCCCTCAACGATGACGCCGACTCGGCGACCCCGGCGTCGCTCGCCGGGTCCATCACCGCGGCTTCACCCGCGGTCTCCATTACCCAGGTCTCCAACATGGGAGACTTCGAGGACCCCTCCATCCTCGGGATCTTCGAATTCGACTCCGGATCGGAAAACTCCGCCGACCTCCGCGACGGAATCGGTCGCCACGCCGCGACCTACATGGCGACCGGCACCGAGCCGCCGGAGGACCCCTTCTCCACCCCAATCCCTCCTAACGCCACGACGACGGAGGTCGAGGAACTCCGCCTGAAACAGGCGGAGGCGGTGCGCAAGGAACAAGCCGAGCGCGAAAAATTTCGCCTCGAGCAGGTGACGGCGCAGGAACTATCGTGCTACCATCAGCAGCGGATCAGGTCGCGCCTGAACCCCACCGTTCAGGGGCGCGCCCTGAACTTCGACGACGAAAACGACCCGGCCCGCGTGGCCGAGCGCGCGATCTGCGAGAACGCGCCACCAGGAGGAAGCGCCCGACCCCCGCCAGGGTCGACGGCGATGGGCGCCCCACCTCCACCCAACCGCACACCTCCTAGGGACCAGCCGCGGATAGTAGTCTCCTCACGGGAGCGAGACGCAAACGGCCTCCCACTATTCTCCACCCCGATGGACAACCTCATGGCAGGCCGAGCAGCAGCCGACAACATCACGGCCACGGGTGACGGCGCCTTACAGATCCAGTACGTCAGGGCCCTGCTCGCAAAGGCCGTCGAGCAGCAAAACGCGGGCGCCGACTCGCAGGGTCGAGTATACTCGCGTTCTTCGGGAAGCAGAGCGGCCTCAAGCGGCCGCCCAGTGGCAGAAAACACCCTCAACTGCCCGCCACCGGAGCCACTGCAGCTCCAACACCGACCCGCGAACGCGGCACTCTCCACCAACGACCCCAGGGCAGCGACCAACTTCATCGCCGCCAACGGTCAACCCATCGACGCCCGCACTCACATCATCAACAACCAAAGCTGGCGCGCACGCCAGCCCGATGACCTGCGACACACCCTGACCAATCGCCGCGACAGCGAGCCCATGGGGTCGCTCAGTCGACTCGGCCCCAAGTGCTTCAGACCAATGATCCGAGGCAAGAAGTACCCTCCAAACTTCAAGGCGCTGAAGGAGATAGAAAAGTACGAGCCCTCGTACGACCCCGCCGTTTGGCTCGATACATACCTCATGGCGATGGGGATCGCAGGCCACACCGACCTGCTAGCCGCCCGTTACCTCCCCCTGATGATGGAGGGGACGTGCAGGCAGTGGATTAACACCCTCCCCCAGGACAGTATCGACTCCTGGGAGGAGATGCGCGACGCCTTCGTCAGGCACTTCGAGTGCTCCTACACCCGCGCCACCACCATCGAGGACCTGGAGCGATGCGTCCAGGGACCCCGCGAGTCGACCTGCAACTGGGTCCAACGGTGGCAAGAACTCTGGTACAACGCGGTCGGCATCCACCCTGACACCGCGATCCACTGCTTCAAGACCTCGTGCCGCTATGAGCCCCTGGTCGCCAAGCTCAAGCGACACTCTCGCACACTCGACAACATCCCGGACCTCCTCGAGATCGCCAAACGGTACGCGGAGGAAGATCCAAACCAGGAAACTGACGACGAGTCAGGAGGTCAACGTCGCACGAGCGACAACGACAGCGGACGGCGGTCCGACCTACGCTACAACAACACTCGCCTCACCGGCAAGCGCCGCAGTGACGGGCGAGTCGACTTCCTCGCCAACGCCGGGCACGCACAACGGGAGCCCAAGAGCTTCCGCCGCGACGGAGGACAACGTCGCGACGGCGGCAACTACAAGGCCAAGCCAAGGTTCGACCCCGCGGCCCTCCTTAACCAACCGTGTGCGTTTCATAGCAGGGAAGGGAAGCCCGCAACGCACACAACCGCCGACTGCCACACCCTCAGGGAGATCGAGAAGGCACGACGAGCACGGGAGGACCCCGACAACGACCCGCCAAACGGCGGAAAATTCGGCAAAGTGGCCGGATCGCTCCATACCTTCACAGGCTTCAACACGAAGCGCGAAAAGAAGGGCATCGCCCGCGCCGTCACCGTCAACGCGGAGGCCCAGATGGACGTTCCCCAGTTCCTCAACTGTTCGGAGCAGCCCATCACCTGGAGCCGCCAAGACCACTCGCCACGCATCGAGTACCCAGGTCGAGTCGCCCTGGTAGTCAAGCCTAAGGTCGGAGACTACTGGCTCCCCAAGACGTTGATGGACGGCGGCAGCTCCATCAACATCCTGTACCTGGACACCTTCAGGCGGCTGCGGCTCCCGCAGTCGATGGTCGAGACGACCCACACCACGTTCCATGGCATCGTCCCCGGTCGGAAGGCGTACCCGATCGACAAGGTCACGCTTCCAGTCACCTTCGGCACACCAGCAAACTTCCGCACCGAGCGGATCGTCTTCGAGCTGGTGCCCTTCGACAGCCCCTACCACTGCGTCCTGGGGCGCCAGGCGTTCGCCAAGTTCATGGCAGCGCCCCACTACGCGTACAACGCGATGAAGCTCCCTAGGACGTGCGGCGACATCACCATCAACGGCGACCCCGACATGGCCGCCGAGTGCGAGGCCAAAGGAGCCGAACTCGCTGACGCCGTCATCGCGGCGGAGACCAACCACGCCGATGAACTCGCCAAGTACGCGAGCGGGGTCAACAACGACGACCCCACCGTACTCAAGAAGCCCAACTCGGAGGGCGCAAACACCTCAACCTTCGAGGCGACGACGCACACCCGCACCATCGACCTGGTCCCAGGCGACTCCAGCCAGACGGTGACGATCGGGACGGGCATGAGCCCAGCATAGGAAGGCGCGCTCATCGAGTTCCTCCATGATAACAGGGACATCTTTGCATGGAAGCCCTCTGACATGCCTGGAGTCCCTAGGGAGCTCGCTGACCACAAGCTAAACGCCGACCCCAAAGTGCGACCCGTTAAACAGTCGTTGCGGCCCTTCAATGAAGAGCGCCGCCGAGCAATCGCCGAGGAGGTGCAGCGTCTACTCGCTGCAGGCTTCATCCGGCCAATCAAGTACTCCAAGTGGCTGGCAAACCCAGTCCTAGTCGAGAAGAAGAACGGAACCTGGAGGATGTGTATCGACTACACAAACTTAAACAGCGCCTGCCCAAAGGAGCAGTTCGTCCTCCCGCGGATCGACCAAATAATCGATTCCACCGTGGGCTCGGAGTCGCTATGTTTCCTCGACGCCTACTCTGGGTACAACCAGATCAAAATGGTCGTCGAAGACGAGGAGAAGACGGCGTTCATCACGCCATTCGGAGCCTTCTGTTACACCGCCATGACCTTCGGCCTCAAGAACGCCGGGGCGACCTACCAGCGGTGCATGCAAGAGTGCCGCGCGAGCCAAATTGGCCGCAACATCCACGTCTACATCGACGACGTGGTCGTAAAGTCCGCTCGCCAGGGTGACCTACTCGCCGACCTGGCGGAAACATTCACTAACCTGCGAAAATACAAGATAAAGCTTAACCCAGGCAAATGCACCTTCGGTGTACCAGCAGGACAACTACTAGGGTACGTCGTCTCCAAGCGAGGGATTGAGGCGAACCCCATGAAAATCGACACGATCGCCCGGCTCGGCAAACCCGAGTGCCTGCACGACGTCTAGAAACTGGCCAGGCGAGTAGCGGCTCTCAGTCGCTTCATCCCGCGCCTGGGCGAAAAGGCGATGCCCCTATACCGCCTGATGCGAAAGAACCCCACCTTCCAATGGGACAAGGAGGCGGATGACGCGCTATGCGACCTCAAGAAGGTGCTACTCGCCGCACCGCTACTCGCCGCCCCCGCCGATAAAGAACCCATGCTGGTTTACGTCGCGGCTTCCGAACGCATCGTTAGCGCCGTCATGGTCGTCGAGCGACCGGAGGAAGGAAAGGAGCGCCCAGTACAGCGACCGGTGTACTACATCGGCGAGGTCCTTACCGAGTCGCGCCAGCGGTACCCGCAGTACCAAAAGCTGGTATACGCGGTCTTCAGAGCTCAGCGGCGCCTGCCGCACTACTTCCAGGAGCACCCGATCACGGTCGTCTCCTCAGCACCACTGCAAGACATCATCCGCAACCGCGAGGCGACCGGGCGAGTCGCCAAGTGGGCCGTCGAGATCGACGTCCACAACATCAAATACGAGCCACGAAAAGCGATCAAGTCACAGGCCCTAGCAGACTTCATCGCCGATTGGGAAGAGGCCCAGCAGCCAGAGAAGTTGCCATACCTCCATTACTGGAGCCTGCACTTCGACGGCTCCAAGAACGCGGACGGCACAGGCGCAGGGATCGTGCTAACTTCACCGAAGGGTGACAAGCTCCGCTAGGTCCTCTGCCTCGACTTCACACCTTGCACCAACAACATGGCCGAGTACGAGGCCTTGCTCCACGGCATGCGAGCTGCCAAGGAGATGAATGTCAACCGCCTACGCTGCTACGGAGACTCCGACCTCGTCGCGGGGCAAGTCGCTGGCACCTGTGACGCCGTCTCCCCCACCATGGCAGCGTACCGCCAAGCAGTGGACAAGCTGGGCGGACACTTCATAGGCTACTCCGTCGAGTGGATCGACCGGCGGAAGAACGAGGAGGCCGACGCCCTCTCTCGCATTGGGTCGGCTCGACTCGCACCACCCGCCGACGTCTTCCTCGACACAATAACCAAGCCGTTAGTGTCTCCCCCGAGGGAGATCGACATTAGAGTCCCGTTACAGCCGGAGGCAGCCCTGGTCGCACTCGTCACCGAGCCAGACGACTGGACCAAGCCCTACATCGCCTACTTAGAGTCCGGCACCTTGCCGGCAGACGAGACGGACGCTCGGATGATCGCCCGCCGATGCAAGTCCTACACCATTATCGACGGCGAGCTCCACAAGCGAAGCGTCACCGGCGTGTTCCAACGCTGCGTCCAACCCGCCGAAGGACGCAAGATCCTCCATGATATCCACTCCGGTGACTGCGTCCACCACGCCAGCGCCCGCTCTCTGGTCGCCAAGGCTATGCGGCATGGCTTTTACTGGCCCACCGCACATGCCGATGCTGTCGACATTGTACAGCGGTGCGCCGGGTGCCAGAAGTACGCCAACCAGACGCACGTGCCGAGCTCAGCACTCAAAACAATCCCCATCACCTGGCCAGTCACTGTGTGGGGCATGGACATGGTAGGCCCCTTCAAGAAGGCTCCCTCCGGCTACACCCACCTCCTGGTCGCGGTCGACAAATTCACAAAGTGGGTGGAGGCCAAGCCAGTCCAGAAATGCGACGGAAAGACGGCCACTAAATTCCTACGCGAGCTCATATATCGCTACGGGTTCCCACACAGCATCATCACGGACAACGGCACCAACTTCGCCAAAGGAGCCATGGAAAAATTCTGCGAAGAGCACCACATCCGGCTCGACCTCGCGTTGTTCGCCCACCCGGAATCCAACGGCCAGGCGGAACGGGCCAACCAAAGCATCCTCCACGGCCTGAAGCCACGACTCCAAGTACCACTCGAACGCACCGCCGGGTGCTGGGTCGAGGAGCTGCCCTCTGTCATCTGGGGGATCCGCACCTCGGTCAACAGGTCGACAGGTTTCACGCCCTTCTTCATGGTATACGGCGCCGAGGCAGTCATGCCCACCGACCTCGAGCATGACTCGCCACGGGTCGTCCACTACACGGAGGCTGCAAACGAACTCGCCCGCCAAGACGGAGTCGATCAACTCGACGAGGCACGTGACCTCGCTCAGTCACGCACCGCGACTCCGCCGCTACCACAGCCGGCGGGTGAAAACTCGCACCTTCCAAGAAGGCGACCTGGTGTTGCGCCTCATCCAGTACAAGAAGGGCATGCACAAGCTCTCCCCTCCGTGGGAAGGGCCATTCGCCATCGGGCGAGTACTCGACAATGACGCCTACTACCTCATCGACGTCCGCGGGGACGGAGAACTCGACGTCAAGCGACCATGGAATGTAAACCTCCTACGGAAGTTCTACTCCTAGAACCCCACATATGTACTCTCCAGTCGCTATGAAATAAAAAGAACTAGTTACCGCAAATTGTGCCTACTCTCCGTGTCTTGTGCCACTCGCACTCGTAATAACAACGTCAAGCTAACCGCAGAAGTCAACCTTTGGTACAGCGATCGGCACGGCCAAGTAGTGCGGTACGAGAGCACTGAGTCACCTCAGGTCTTGCATCGTCCATGAAAAACGCCTACCCGGAGCCCCATTGGAGTCATCCAGCCCGACTGGCTCTACGAGCCAAGACAACTGCCTTCGCTTCTTACAGCGACCATGGTCCTCCGCATCCTCGACATAGCGACTCGAAAGGCCAAGTACCACGCTCGAGGACTGACGACCAGTTCATCACGAGCGGCTCGGGAAAAACGCCAAGTAGGATAGCATGCCCAGGACTCGCCACGCGACTGACCCAACGGGCCAGGCAGGAGTGACGCGCCCAAACTAACACGCCAAGTCCTCACCCACCCTCGAGTCGTGCCTAGAACAACCAAGTACCACGCTCGGGGACTCGGCCACCCGACCCCGTTCGCGCAAGGGAAAACGATGAAGTACAGAGTGTTCAAGGGAGTCGCCCTGTGACTTGCTCTTCGAGTCCGGGCGAGTAGATCACAGTAATAAAATATTCAAAAACAACAAACATATCACACACGAGGTAAATCCCACAAAAGGGCGGACGCGCTCGGGGACTCGTTCAAAACTCAATCACAAAACATATGAAAAATCCCAAAACAGACACGATGTCTCATTCAATAGCATGTCGCATTGTCTCAAATTACAAAATATGCCCGTACGGCAGACCTGCTACTAACGCCACAGGGCAAACTACCCTATTCTGCAGGCTTCGACGATGACTCGCCAACACCCCGGCGATTGCGGATGGACGGCGTATACGGGTTTGACGGGTACGTCGTCAGCTCACCCGCCATCGCCGCGCGGAAGGGCTGCTCGACCTTGAAATCCCGGTGCGGTGGCTCGGGGTCGTTGGGCGCGATGACCGTCTCCTGGTACGGAAGGAGGTCGCCCATCGCCCAGACACGCTCGGAGTACATCGCGCCGCGGTCCGTCAACTTGAGCACCTCGGAAAGCTCCACCGCGCCAGTCGACGAAGGGTAGCCACTCGTCACATCGTCGAGGTCGAAGTCCTCCGGGAAGTGAGCAAGTCCAAGGCTAAGCGCCGTCGCTCCTCCGCGCCGAAATGCCAATCGCGTCATGAATTCAACGATCGAGGGCGCCTTCTCCAAGTACTTCCACACCTCGACGAGGTCACTGGGAATTACCTCTGTGGGTGATATTTCCTGGAGGTAGGCTCGGATGCACGTCGCCGACAACGTCGCCGAGTCGACAAGCGTGGACACGCACTGCCGCGCGTCGAATGAGCTCACCTCTTCCGCGCTATCAATGATGTGACCTGCGAGTAGAAGGCAAGAATGAGTACGTCGGACATCACAAAAAAAAGCACACGTTACTGGCAGAGGCAGATGCACCTACCAATCAACGGGCGGGCGAGATCCGTGATGAAGCGTTGAAGCGAAGTATGGTCGTCCTGAAGCCCAACAACAAGGGCGTCCGACACTTTACGATCTTCTTCGGTGGCTGTAATGGCGGCCTTGGCTCGCCCATCAGCCGAGCTCGCTTCCTCCTTCGCCTCTCGCAGCTCGCGCTCGAGATCGGCGATCCGCTTTTCAGCCGAGCTCAGAGCCGATTGCGCCCTCGCCAATTCACCCGCGGGGACAAGTCCCTGGCGAGCTTCCTCCGCCTTCGCGTCAACCGCCTGAAGCCCCTTATTCGCTTCCTGGACGGTGGCCAGTTCCTTCTCCGCGCGGTGCTTCGCTGCCAATCGGTCAGCTGATTCACGTTGCAGACCCTGCACATCATTCAAACAGTTAGCCAAAGCGAAATCCTAAGTGCCCACCCTCTGAAATTCAGCGAGTGCGCACTCAGGGATTGGCAATCAAGAAATCCTAAGTGCCCACCCGCTGAAATTCAGCGAGTGCGCACTCGGGGACTGGAAATCAAGAAATCCTAAGTGCCCACCCGCTGAAATTCAGCGAGTGCGCACTCGGGGACTGGCAATCAAGAAATCCTAAGTGCCCACCCGCTGAAATTCAGCGAGTGCGCACTTGGGGACTGGATGCAAAAAATAATAACAAGGCGCTTAAAGAATCAGACCGCTGCAAAACACCGACCTGATCCTCGGGGACTGGACATACCTGGATGGCTGCGCCAAGCATTCCATGGAGTTGTATCGCATCCACGGACGCGAGGAGAGCTGGCGTGTACCCACGACGCTGGTCGACTTCCGCATCGGCGACCCCATGTGCACGGCTCGATGGCGAAGTTCCACTCGCCGCGGCCGCTTTGGCCATGAAGCGCGGGAATGTCGCGATGGAGGCACCTGCCCCGAAGGAGGTCGGCTCGGCCATTCCAGGCGAGGGGGCGCCCTTCTTCGTGGACGCGGCCGCCTCTGTTGCGGGCTCAGTCGGCGCGACCGCCGTGTCGTCAGAGATCGTGACGACGTCATCGCCCTTGGCCTTCTTGCCGCCATCCGTAGGGACGATGACCTCGTCTGCCTTCCTCTTACGGGAAGGATCCTCCTCGCTGACGACGGATGGCACCTTAGCCATGGTCGGGTGGCCCATCCTCTTCACTCCGGTCCTGTACATCAATCATGTAAGCAAGATAATCCAAGCTGCTATGGAAAACAAAGGAAGGTGAGTGTACTCACTTGGCGACGGGAATGAAGCGTAGCCCCGTGCGGAGGCCGGCCGGCTTCTCCAGTTCAGGGCCCAGTCGGCGGCTAAGCCCCATCTCCAGGACGTCGCGTGCCCAAGACACGGACGGCTTCTTCGTCGTCGAGGCCGCAACCGGAGCCTCTGGGACATCTTCGGCAGGAGCCTCCCTGCGAGGCGAAGCCGCTGCAGCCGGAGCTTCCCCCAGCCCAGAGACTGGGGCGAATGGCGGAGGCATCGAAGCCAGTGGCACCTCGACGGCGGCCGTGTCCAGCGCGGTTGTCGTCGGCGGTGCCTCGTCCTTGGCCGGGCTGGGGGCGTCAGAGCTGCTCGCCGAGTGCGGTGGCGAGGCCGGCCTCGTCGGCTTCGTCTTCTTCTTCGGAGGGGCCTTTGCCTCCTTCTCTGTCTTCTTCTTCTTTGACGGAGTAGCCTGGCGGCGCCAGGTGGTCTCCGGAAGTTCGTCATCGTCATCATGACGCTCGAGACTTTTACTCGCCTCGAGCTCACGCTGTCGCTGCCCGCGGGTCTTGCGAACCAGCGGGGCGACCTCCTCCTCGCACTCGTCGTCGTCATTGTTCTCGTCGCTCCCGGAATCGCCTTTGGCGGGAGGCGACTCGTCCATGTCCTGGACGGACGAGCTTGAATTCTCGTCGTCCAAAGGCAGGAGCCATCCTTCCACCACTTGGAACAGCTGCAAAGAACGCAAGATGAAATTAGAATTACCGCGACTGCAAAAACTGCGACTGCGAATGAAGCGAGGTGATTACCATTGGGGCTGGACGCTTTGCGGTGTAAGGGGCGACCCCAGCTTGTGCGTTTAGGTACACCGCCTGGGTGATCTTCTTCAGTGCTGGGATGTAGTCTTCGAGCTTCCACTCGGCGAGGCAGGCCTTCGTCGAGTCTTCCCGGCCCGTGTACTGGTACATGTAGTGGTCGCGTCGAGCCAGAGGGACGAGCCGCCACCCGAGCCAGCAGTTGTATAGGTTGATCGTCTGGAGGCCCTTCTTCTTCAAACCGCGGATGGTCTGGAGCATTTCGTCAACGACCATCCGCTGGTCGTTGGGGAGCTTGCCGACTTGAAGACGGCGCGGATCGGACCGGTTGGCGGAGTACCGTGGGATCGCCGTCTCGCCCTCCGGGGTCTCCTCGGCCACATAGAACCACGACTTCTTCCAGTCGCTCACCGCCTTGGCGGGCAGCATCAAGTCGAAAAATGAAGCCTTTGACTTCAGCTGGAAGGTTAGGCCGCCCGCGGCAAGCGTTAGGCCGCCCGCCTCCTCGCGGCTGATCCGTCCGTGGAACAGATCTTGCCATAGAGGGAAGTAGGGCCGGCAGCCCAAGTAGCATTCGCAGAACGCCACGAAGATGGTGAGCTGCTCGATACTGTGGGGACCCAGATCCGATGGTTGGATCCCGTAGTAGGCGCAGAAGCGCCGGAAGAACAGGGACATGGGGAACCCTAGCCCCCGTTCAAGATGGCTGGTGAAGCAGATGAATTCCCTCTCTCGCGGGTTCGGGGTCACCTCTCCGGCCGCGGGGATGCGCCAGCAGCCGGCTCGCAGGATTCCGGCCTCCTCGAAGGAAGCCAGTTGCGCCCTCATGCACTTAGATCTACCCCAAGGTTCGGTGGAGAGGGCCATGGCGGAAAGATTTGTGGGGAATCGGAGGATTTCTGATCGGCTGGATCGCGATGCGAAGGGAGACAAAAGTGCGCGCGGTCGGAGGAAATGGCGAGAAGGTGGTTCTCTGATCGCCTGCCATTCCCCTTATATAGCGGTTGTTACCCGCCAAATCAGGGAGCCGTTACTGCGCGGTGATTACGCCAAAAGTTACCGTTGGATTACCCCAATGGCTAGTTTGACCATGTTTAACGGTCCAACTTCGGCCACTCGGCTCGCCGACCCGACAATGTTGCGCCGACTCGACTCGCCAAAGCTGCGATCTGGATGATTAGTTTTCTCCTTTATACAGGAGCCCGCCGACGATTCGACTGGATGTCTACTCTGAAGTCGTATACTCCGACTGCCAGCAGCCACCTACGCCTAATCGACGACGGCCTCGGGGACTACTGATGGGGATGCACCTACCGGGTATACCTAGCGGGACGTTTCCGACTGGCCCAAGACCTGGCGAGTGGGCCTGCAAGACGGCGACTGGATCGAAGCCCAGCGAGGACCCAAGCGACTGGAAGCTAAAGGCCCAGGCGAGTAGATAGGCCCAGTCGGATTAGGTTAAACGAGTACCGAAGCTTTAACTGATTCAGTTGAGATATGTAAACCCTAGGGGAGGTGAGCCTATATAAACCTCCCTGCAGGGCGTGTAGAGATACGTTCCATCATACACCCAAGCGACTCGCCGCCTAGCCGCCGAGCTCGCCCATTATACCACCTCCATAATACAATCTAGCGGGAGTAGGTCTTTACCCTCCGGGGGGCCGAACCTGGGTAAACCCTGTGTTTTCGCCCTCATCTCGCACCGCAGATGGCTGGCCGCCCTTGCCCCTCGTTCTACTACTCGCTGCCGATTGCAGCATCTGCCGTGACCATTCCCACGACAAGTAAGATACAGACACGTGGCCCAGAGATGATTTAAAACAGAAATTGTGTTCTATTTGATGTTCCAATTTGAAAAATTCATAACTTTCAAACCACACGTCCAAATTTTGCAAATTTTAAATCAATGGATTCAGCAAAACATGTACTTTCTGACCATGCACTTTGTTTAGTAAAATGTTTCTGTTAAATTGATTGTTTTTGCATAAACTTGTGTAGGCATATTTGGAATATAAAAATTGTTCTAAAATGATTTTTGAGATAAAACCTTTGGCAAATGTATTGTTTTGAACCTGCTGACCTTAGAAACCAACTCATGGTTTTGAAAATGTACTTGGTAAAGCTAAACAGTAAAACTTTGATTTAAATCATTTCTAGTTAAATAAAAATAATGTTTATTTATTAAAAATGCTTTTGGAGAAAAACCTTTGGGAAATGTTTTGATTTAAACTCTCTGACCTAAACACAAGGTTTATGATTTGAAAACATATTTTGTGAACCCTATAGATTGTTGCCTTATTAAAAGCATTTCTCCACCACATAAAATAATGCTTTGGTTTAAAATGGTTTATATGTAGAATCTTTCGCAAATAGTTTTGCCACTTTATAAAAAGGACTAATAAGTGTTTTAGAATGTTTATAACCTATTATAAACCACTTTTGTAAATAAAACAAAGTTTGGCATGCTTGCATGCATTGTTTTGGTTCTATTATTTTATGTGATGTTGCTTGAATGGTAGATTGAAATATTGCTTGCTTGATTGAATTGTAGTGATTTGAAGAGTGTGAATATTGCAAAGATCAAGGAGTGAACTTATATTCTCTACCAAAAAGGCAAGTGATGCTTCATACTTTTGTCCCATTATTTTCACTATGCATTAGTGATATTTCTAAGTAGGACTTGCATGGAATTTTGCTAAGTATAAACTATGACATGGGAAATCCTAGTAGATGAAACCTTAGTAGAATTTCCTAAGTTAAGATTCCTACTACTATCATGCTTAGCTTAGCTAGTAGAAAACAAGGGTGGATTATATTTCATGCTATGGAATATTTCTAAGTCAAGGACTTGTGTTTTGTTTAATAAAACAACTAAGTGAATGAATCACCTGGTGGAATGGAAAGAATGGTTTGTGTTGAGTGGTTATGCAAGTCCAGTATGCTGGGGAAAACTTGGGCATCACCAAGTCCAGTATACTGGGGAAAACTTGGTATCTCACTTGTGGATGGCCACCTAGGAAGAAAGAGATTTGAGATGTCAAATGTTGAGAAGCTTCAAGTGCAGCCACTTCGCATTATGGGCTCTGCCTGGATCATATAGATTGCAATAACTTAGCCGAATGGACAGTTGGTGGTAGGGGAATGATAGGTTGGAACGCGTCCATTCTGGTCTAAGGGAAGGCTTCTGAAAGATCTTGTCTTGGTGAAACCAAGTCTTGTGGGGAAGCGCACCACCTATGCAGAGTGTAAAATCTAAGTACTTAGACATGTCCCTGGCAAAGGACAATTTGAGCATCAAGACATGGAAGCTATCAAGAATCTCCTCATCCAAATTTCTAAGTTAAAAACTCGTGGTTGAACAAGGGTTGAAGGATCACCAATTTCTATTGGGAGATGCCTTGGGTGTTTTTGTCAAGCAAAAACTTAGTGTTTTCAAATGATAAGGAAAAACTATTTTGAGCAAAGCAAGCCTAAGCTCCACTTAGCCAAATGCATATAGATGATAGACTCCACTATACTACCATAGTATCACTTGCCAATACAATTCAAATGTATTGACCCTTGTGGCTGTAACTTATTATGTTGCAGGTTTGTTTGATGTTAGTGAAGTTTATTGATTAGGATTACAAGTCTACAACCAACATGACTGCCTGTGGCACTTTGAAGATGAAGGACCCCATGCTATTGTTATATTCTACTTCATTGTAATGAGATAGCCAAATGAGCTATGTAAGATGTAATAAATTATTTTATTCATGGTTATAAAGTTGTATTATGACCTTTGTTTCTTGATATTACATTTAACTGTGGATGCTAGCTATTGATCCATGGACTAGCATTGTAAACACAGGGATCCTTACCTTATTAAAGGTTGGGAACCTTACAGGCAGGATCTTGTTGCCTCCCACAGCTTTGTGTGCTTGTGCCCATCCTTACTCGCCGAGGTGGATTACTCGATTGGGATCGGTGTCCTCCTCGTTGGGCGGGGGGGGGGGGGGGGGGGGGGCTGTTTCTCCTGTTCTCGTCGTTTCTACCCCGCGGGTTGGGTGGCGGGTTGTGTTCCTGATCCAGATCGCTCTGGATGACTATGGCACATTGGTAGAATCTGTAGGTTGGATCGTTGCTGCCACAACTTTCGGATCCGGAACCGTAGGTTCCTTCATCCGATGGCGGATCGCACAGATCTGAGTTGCAGTTGCTGCTGTCACAGGACTCATCTGTCGATGGTGATGTGTGTAGCACGGGATGCGGAGCCCATGAGGCGGACCTAATCGATGGCAGGGGAACCCGCTCTAGGAGGCGGAGAGTGCCGGTCTGCCCCACCTGGAAGCAGAAGCTCCCGAACAGGATCTCGAGCCCGTCGCCAACGGACTCGAAGTCCTTCAGAGTGGCTGGCGAGTGAGCGGTGAAGTCGAAAGTGTAGGGGTTCGTAGCATGGAAAACAAAAAATTCTACCGCATGCAAAAAAACAAGCCAAGGTCTATCTACTAGATTGTAGCAACGAGTCGATAGAGGAACTCACCCTCGAAGATTCCAAAGCGGTTAACGAGAGCAGATTCTCGTGGGTGATGTAGTTGTACTCTTGCCGATCTCAAGATCGTGTAGACGATCCTTCCGGCGCTGCATTCCGGCAGTGCTTCCGCAGTCGATCACACGTTCGGTACTCGATGAAGACCTTCCTCTCCCTTGTACCAGCAGGCAGCGGAGGTTGTAGCACTCTCCTCGCGATTCCTGCAGCACGACGGTGTGGTACCGGAAGTAGAGGGGAGATCTCGCAGGGCTTCGCCTTAAGCCGGAGCGAGTATGGTGGACTATGAGAGAGTCCTTGGTGATCTAGGGTTTAGAGGCACCAAGGGGGAAGCTTGGCCGGCAGCTAGGGCTTGGGGAAGCCCCAACTCGGCGGGTTGGAGGAACCCTAGGTGGCGGCGGCGACTTGGAGGAGGCCGACGGCTAGGGCTAGGGTTTTGGGTGTGTTGGGTGTAGGGTAGAGGGGCAGCCCTGCCCCTCCTTATATAGGTGGGAGGGCGCGACTTGGGAGGAGGGAGTCCTCCCACAAGTCGGCCTCCTTGGCCGGCGGGTGGAGGGAGAGGAACTCCTCCCCAAGTAGGTTTCCTACTCTCCCTCCACCAAGCAAACTTGTCGTTTGACTTTTTCAAATTGGCGTTTGACTTTCAAACTAGGATTTGATTTCTCCCTATATTTTACATGATGCAACCATTCCATATTGTTATGACACATTCATGTACCCTTCCCCTCCGGAGTGCCGGACCTTTCGGACCCTTCTAGAACATTCCCGATGAAAACACCAGAATCATTCCCCAACTCCGAAACAGGACTTTCCTTATATGAATCTTATTCTCCGGACCATTCCGGATCTCCTCGTGATATCCTGGATCCCATCCGAGACTCCGAACAACATTCGGTCTCTTTCTCATCTTTTTATAACTACTCAACAACATCGAATCCTTAAGTGTGTCTCCCTACGGTTCGTGAATTATGCGGACATGATCGAGACACTTCTCCGATCAATAACCAATAGAGGAATCTGGAAATTCATATGGCTCCCACATATTTATACGGTTACTTTTCTATCGAATGAACCACTTACATACGATACCAATTTCCCTTTGTCTCACGATAGTTTACTTATCCGAGGTTTTGATCGTCGGTATCTCTGCATACCTAGTTCAACCTCGTTACCGATAAGTACTCTTTTCTCGTTCCCGTGGTATGTGATCCCTTGTGAGCCAGTCACATGCTTGCAAGCTAATTGGATGACATTCCACCGAGAGGGCCCAGAGTATATCTATCCGTCATATGGATGGACAAATCCCACTCTTGATCCATGTGTCTCAACCCATACTTTTCGAACACTCAATGCCATCTTTATAGCCACCCAGTTACGGTGTGGTGTTTGATGTCATCAAAGCATCCTTCCGGTGATGGTGATAAGCATGATCTCATGGTCGAAGGAATTAGGTTACTATGTATCAGAAAGCTTATATCAATTGAACTATTAAAATGACTTGATCTTTATGCTATGCTTATCTATAGGAGTATGTCCATCATATCATTCTCCTAATGATATGACCTTGTTATTAACAACATCTCAAATGTTCATGATCAATAAACCATGATCATCTATTAATCAACAAGCTAGTATTATAAATAGGCTTTACCAGGGACTCTAATTTAGTTTACAAATCACACAAGTATTAATGTTTCTGGTTAATACTGTTATAGCATGAATGTAAAAATTTATCATAAACACAAATATATAATAATAACTACATTTATTATTGCCTCTAGGGCATATCTTCAACAGTCTCCCACTTGCACTAGAGTCAACTAATCTAGATTACATGGTAATATACCGAACACCCATGGCAGTTTGGTGTTGGTCATGTTTTGCCCTCGGGAGAGGTTTAGTCAACGGATCCGCCACATTTAGATCTGTGTGTACTTTGCAAATCTTTATGTCACCATCTTGGACATGTTCTCGAATAGCGTGAAAACATAGCTTGATGTGCTTCAGCTTCTTGGGTGACCTTGGTTCTTGCACATTGGCTATGGTGCCCATGTTATTACAGTAGATAGACATTGGGTCCAGCGCACTTGGAACCACACCAAGCTCTGTAATGAACTCCTTCATCCATAACGCTTCTTGTGAAGCCTCCGAAGCATCTATGTATTCCGATTCAGTTGAAGATCTCGCCACAACACTTTGCTTTGCACTCCTCCAGCTAAATGCTGCACCATTCAAAGTAAATAAGTATCTAGATTGAGATTCATCTGGATCGGTGTTCCAACTAGCATCGGTGTAACCATTAACAACGAGCTGTTCATCACCTCCATAAGAAAGAACCATATCCTTAGTTCTTCTCAAGTACTTAAGGATGTTTTTAACCGCTGTCCAATGATCCACTCCTGGATCACTTTGATATCTGCTAGTCAAACTAACAGCATATGCAATGTCGGGTCTAGTACATAGCATGGCATTTAGAGATCCTATGGCTGAGGCATAGGGAGTCTTACTCATCCTTTCTCTATCTTCTGCCGTTGCAGGACTTTGAGTTTTACTCAAGGTCGTATTGGGCAACATGGGCAAGAACCCTTTCTTGCTATCTTCCATTCCAAACCTCTTTAGAACTTTGTCCAAATATGTACTTTGTGACAATGAAATTAGGCGTCTCGATCTATCTCTATAAATCTTTATGCCTAATATGTAAGCTGCTTCGCCAAGATCTTTCATTGAAAAACTATTATTCAAATATTCCTTGACACTATTAAGAAGGTCTACATCATTCCCAATCAACAATATGTCATCTACATATAGTATTAAGAATGCTACAGAGTTCCCACTCACTTTCTTGTAAATACAAGCTTCTCCATAAGTTTGTATAAAACAAAAACTTTTGATTACTTTATCAAAATGTTAATTCCAACTTCGGGATGCTTGCTTCAATCCATATATGGACCATTGAAGTTTGCATACCTTGTTAGCATCTTTAGGATCGACAAAACCTTTGGATTGCATCATATACAACTCTTCATCAATGTCTCCATTGATAAACGATATTTTCACATCCATCTGCCATATCTCATAATCATAATATGCAGCGATTGCTAACATAATCCTCACAGACTTTAGCTTCGCTACTGGTGAGAAAGTCTCATCGTAGTCAACTCCTTGAATTTGTCGAAACCCTTTTGCGACAAGTCGAGCTTTATAGACAGTAACATTACCATCAGCATTTGTTTTCTTCTCAAAAATCCATTTGTTCTCGACAGCCTTCCGGCCATCCGGTAAGTCCACCAAAGTCCATACTTGGTTTTCGTACATGGATCCAATCTCGGATTTCATGGCTTCTTGCCATTTATTGAAATCTGGGCTCATCATCGCTTCCTCATATGTCACAGGGTCATCGCTGTTGTCCACCAACATGACACTCATAACGGGATCATACCAATCAGGAGTGGTACGAGTTCTCGTTGACATGCGAGGTTCTGTAGCAACTTCAACCGAAGTTTCATGATCATCATCATTAGCTTCCTCTCTTATTGGTGTAGGCGCCACAGGAACTACTTCCGGTCCTGCGCTACTCACAAGTTCGAGAGAAGGTTCAACAACCTCGTCGATTTCTACTTTCCTTCCAGTCACTTCTTTCCAGAGAAATTCCTTCTCTAGAAAGGATCCATTCTTAGCAAGGAAGATTTTTCTCTCAGATCTATGATAGAAGGTATACCCAATAGTTTCCTTCGGGTATCCTATGAAGACGCAATTTTCCGCTTTGGGTTCAAGCTTGTCCGGCTGTAACTTCTTTACATAGGCTTCTCAACCCCAAACTTTAAGGAACGACAATTTAGGTTTCTTCCCAAACCATAATTCATACAGTGTCGTTTCAACGGATTTAGATGGTGCCCTATTTAAAGTGAATGCGGCTGTTTCTAATGCATAACCCCAAAACGATAGCGGTAAATCTGTAAGTGACATCATAGAACGAACCATATCTAAGAGAGTTCGATTACGACGTTCGGACACACCATTACGCTGTGGTGTTCCTGGCGGTGTCAATTGTGAAAGTATTCCGTATTTCTTCAAATGCTCGCCAACTCGTAACTTAGATATTCACCTCCACGATCAGATCGTAAAAATTTAATCTTCTTGTTACGTTGATTCTCTACCTCACTTTAAAATTCGTTAAACTTCTCGAAAGTTTTGGACTTATGTTTCATGAAATAGATATACCCATATCTACTCAAGTCATCCGTGAAGGTAAGAACATAACGATAACCACCGCGCGATGCTACACTCATTGGACCACACACATCGGTATGTATGATTTCCAATAAGTCCGTAGCTCGCTCCATCATACCAGAAAATGGAGTCTTAGTCATTTTACCCATCAGACATGCTTCACATCTTTCAAGTGATTCGAAATCAAGTGATTCAAGAAGTCCATCGGAATGGAGTTTCTCCATATGCTTCACTCCAATGTGACCAAGATGACAGTGCCACATATAGGTCGAGTTATCGCTCAATTTCAAACGTTTAGCTTCAATGTTATTAATATATGTATATCCACTATCGAGATTCAATAAGAATATACCATATATCAAAGGTGCATGTGCATAAAACATATTACTCATATAAATCGAACAACCATTATTCTCGGACTTAAACAAGTAACCGTCTTGCAATAAACATGATCCCGATATAATGTTCATGCTCAACGCAGGCACCAAATAACAATTATTTAAGTATAAAACTAATCCCGATGGTAGATGAAGAGGTAGCGTGCCGACCGTGATATCAACCTTTGATCCATTTCCAACGCGCATCGTCACCTTGTTCTTCGCTAGCTTCCGTTTATTCTGCAGCACCTGTTTCGAGTTACAAATATGAGCAACCGAACCAGTATCAAATACCCAGGCACTACTACGAGTACTAGTGAGATACACATCAATAACATGTATATCGGATATACCTTTCTTCTTGATGTTGTCGTTCTTCAAATCCGCCAAGTACTTTGGGCAATTCCGCTTCCAGTGACCCTCTCCCTTGCAGTAAAAGCACTGAGTATCAGGCTTAGGTCCAGCCTTGGTCTTCTTCGCCGGTGCGGCAACTTTCTTACCGCCCTTATTGAAGTTTCCCTTTTGCTTAGACTTGCCTTTCTTGAATTTGGTGGTCTTATTGACCAACAACACTTGATGCTCTTTCTTGATCTCCACTTCTGCAGATTTCAACATGGAGAAGAGTTCTGGCAACGTCTTGTTCATGTTTTGCATATTGTAGTTCATCACAAAGTTCTTGTAACTTGGTGGCAGTGATTGGAGGACACGGTAAATCCCCAAAGCATTAGGAATCACTATACCCAAGCTTTGGAGTTTGTTTCTGTGCCCAGACATCTTAAGCACTTGCTCACTAACGGAGCTGCCCTCTTCCATCTTGCAGTTAAAGAACTTTTCAGAAGCCTCATAACTCTCAACTGCCGCGTGAGCCTCAAATATCATTTTGAGTTCACGGACAATATCATGTGGGTCATGGTTCTCAAACCTTTTCTGAAGCTCCGATTCCAAACCATACAAGATAGCACACTGAACTGTGGAGTACTGATTCTTCCGAGTGAGGTAAACATTCTTTACTTCATCGGTAGCATCAGCTGCAGGAGGGTCACCCAACGGTGCATCCAGCACATAGGTTAAATTACCAGCATTGAGGACAATCCTCAAATTACGGAACCAATCCGGGAAGTTGCTTCCATTGTTTTTCAACTTTTCTTTCTCTAGGAACGCATTAAAATTGATGGTAGGGGCCGCCATTGATCTACGACATATTTGCAATAGTTTAGACTAAGTTTATGACAAATTGAGTTCTAATTAATAGTTAAATTAATCTAGGTGAACTCCTACTCAAAACAATATCCCTCACATTGTTTTAGTGATCACACGAACCAAATCCACCACATCAAAACCGATCATCACGAGAGTTGATGTAACTTCAATGGCGAACAATCAACATTTTCATCATATCTACTATATGACTCATGCTTTAGCTTTCGGTGATCCGTGTTCCGAGACCATGTCTGTACATGCTAGGCTCGTCAAGATCAAACCTTAGCTTCTGCATGAGAAAATCTGGCTTGCTCACGTTGTATACACTCGCAGAATCTAACACACCCGATCATCATGTGGTGCTTCGAAACAACGAGATTTAGCAACGGTGCTTACTAAGGATGAACACTTTAAAACTTGAAATTTATGTGCTTGAGGGATCATCTTATAATGCTACCGTCGTTAACTAAGCAATACAAGATGCATAAAGGATTAACATCACATGCAATTCATAATATGTGATATGATATGGCATTTCTTCTTGTGCTTCCGATCTCCATCTTCAAGCACGAACATGATCTCCATCATCAACGGTATAGTGTCAAGGTCAATGGCGTCGTTTCATGGTTGTCGTCCACCAACTCCAACTATTACAACTACTTTGAAAAGACACGCGGGTCTTAACAGAATTTAAAGACAACCATATGGCTCCTGCTGGTTGCCAACTTACAATAAGGAACATTGCATACATCAAATATAATCATAATCATGGCCATATCACATCACAGCACACCCCTGCAAAACAAAGTTAGACGGCTCTAATTTTCTTTGCATATTTTACGTGGTTTGGGGCTTTCAATAAGTGTCGATCTAACTTACGAACAAGAACCACAACGTTGATGTTTGAACTATCAAGTGCCCGTTGTAAATTGGATCTATACTATGATGGGAGAGACAGGCACCCGTAAAGCCACTTATGCAATACAAGTTGCATGTTGAGCGTGGAGCAAGTCTCATGAACAATGTCATGTAAGGTTAGCCCGGGCCGCTTCATCCCATCATACCGCAAGATGCAAAGTACACAAAAAGCAATTGATAATAAAAGCACCACCGACCACAATGACCATTGTGTTCTACTCATGCAATAAATCTACATATAGACACGGCTCTGATACCACAGTAGGGGTTCATAGCATGGAAAACAAAAAAATTCTACCGCATGCAAACAAACAAGCCAAGATCTATCTACTAGATTGTAGCAACGAGTCGATAGAGGAACTCACCCTCAAATATTCCAAAGCGGTTAACGAGAGCAGATTCTCAAGGGTGATGTAGTTATACTCTTGCCGATCTCAAGATCGTGTAGACGATCCTTCCGGTGCTGCGTTTCGGCAGTGCTTCCGCAGTCAGTCACATGTTCGGTACTCGATGAAGACCTTCCTCTCCCTTGTTCAAGCAGGCAGCGGAGGTTGTAGCACTCTCCTCGCGATTACGGCAGCATGACGGCGTGGTACCGGAAGTAGAGAGGAGATCTCGCAGGGCTTCGCCTTAAGCCGAAGCGAGTATGGTGGACTATGAGAGAGGCCTTGGTGATCTAGGGTTTAGAGGCACCAAGGGGGAAGCTTGGACGGCGTCTAGGGCTTGGGGAAGCCCCAACTCGGCGGGTTGTAGGAACCCTAGGTGGCGGCGGCGACTTGGAGGAGGCGGGCGGCTAGGGCTAGGGTTTTGGGTGTAGGGAAGAGGGGCAGCCCTGCCCCTACTTATATAGGTGGGAGGGCGCGGCTTGGGAGGAGGGAGTCCTCCCCCAAGTCGGACTCCTTGGCCGGCGGGTGGAGGGAGAGGAACTCCTCCCCATGTAGGTTTCCTACTCTCCCTCCACCAAGCAAACTTGCCGTTTGACTTTTTCAAATTGGCGTTTGACTTTCAAACTTGGATTTGATTTCTCCCTATATTTTGCCCAGCAAAGTGACCTAGTACATGATGCAACCATTCCATATTGTTATGACACATTCATGTACCCTTCCCCTCCCGAGTGCCGGACCTTCCAGACCCTTCTAGAACATTCCTGATGAAAACACCGGAATCATTCCCCAACTCCGAAACAGGACTTTCCTTATGTGAATCTTATTCTCCGGACCATTCCGGATCTCCTCGTGATATCCCGGATCCCATCCAAGACTCCGAACAACATTCGGTCTCTTTCTCATCATTCCATAACTACTCAAAAACATCGAATCCTTAAGTGTGTCTCCCTACGGTTCGTGAATTATGCGGACATGATCGAGACACTTCTCCGATCAATAACCAATAGAGGAATCTGGAAATTCATATGGCTCCCACATATTTCTATGATTACTTTGTGATCGAATGAACCACTTGCATATGATACCAATTTCCCTTTGTCTCACGATAGTTTACTTATCCGAGGTTTTGATCGTCGGTATCTCTGCATACCTAGTTCAACCTCGTTACCGATAAGTACTCTTTTCTTGTTCCCGTGGTATGTGATCCCTTGTGAGCCAGTCACATGCTTGCAAGCTAATTGGATGACATTCCACCGAGAGGGTCCAGAGTATATCTATCCGTCATATGGATGGACAAATCCCACTCTTGATCCATGTGTCTCAACCCATACTTTCCGAACACTCAATGCCATCTTTATAGCCACCCAGTTACGGTGTGGTGTTTGATGTCATCAAAGCATCCTTCGGGTGATGGTGATAAACATGATCTCATGGTCGAAGGAATTAGGTTACTATGTATCAGAAAGCTTATAGCAATTGAACTATTAAAATGACTTGATCTTTATGCTACGCTTATCTATAGGAGTATGTCCATGATATCATTCTCCTAATGATATGACCTTGTTATTAACAACATCTCAAATGTTCATGATCAAGAAACCATGATCATCTATTAATCAACAAGCTAGTATTATAAAGAGGCTTTACCAGGGACTCTAATTTAGTTTACAAATCACACAAGTATTAATGTTTCTGGTTAATACTGTTATAGCATGAACGTAAACATTTATCATAAACACAAAGATATAATTATAACTACATTTATTATTGCCTCTAGGGCATATCTCCAACAGAAAGAGCCGAAGAGGATATGGATCTCCGTCACCGAGGAGTTGTAGATCGCTTTGGTTGGGACCGTCACGATCGCACAATCAGCGCCCCCAGTTCCCACAGACGGTGCCAATTGACGAGGTTTAATCTCGTCAATGCCCATTGTTATGAGCTTGAGTTTTAGAGAAGATGGGGATGCTGGAGATCTTGGAACGGTTAACAAACAAGCAACACGGGGACACGAGGTTTACCCAGGTTCAGGACCCCGGAGGGAAAACCCTACTCCTGCTTGACTGCTCTTGATTGCGGCGGAATCGAAAGTTACAAGGGTGCGCAGATGCAATCTGGCGTGAAGGTGTGTATGCGGTGGTATGCGAAGTGCCCTTCTCGTCGTGCCCTCCTAGCCTTTATATAGAGATAGGCAGGTCCCAGGCATAGATCGAGTCGGTTACAGGTTTAGGGTTTGCCCCTTTGAATATTCTATCTAATCTAGTCTTGCTCTCCAAGGATCCGAAGACGTCATGGGCTTGGGCCACCCGAAAGTCTTCATGGGCCGTGTATATTCTCGTGGGCCTTCCTTGGGATGGACCAGGTATGCTAAGGTCGTGTACCCGTAGGGTATAACCATGTCAGATTTATTTTGCCTCAGAGTCCTTGTATCACTTTCATGCCATAATTAGTCCTGTTCTATTGCAAGCATGATTATGACAGTTATTGCTCTCTCGTTTGTCGCTCCCTCTCTATTGGTAGCCTTCACTTGCACTGAGTATGTGCTCTACTTGTGTTTCCAAATCCCTAAAACCAATATTGCCAGCTGTGTCCACCATACCTACCTATTAGCATCATTTGCTATTTTAGTGCATATTCCATATGCCGTGTTTTTTTCCAAAATAAAATGTTTGTCTGTTTTGAGAAAGTTAGTTAGTAAAGCTTTCACGAACTTGAAGGCACACTTTATCCTTTGCGCTTAATAATTCTGAACCATCGTGACTTGTCCATAAAAGTTATATGCTTGCTAATTATATGCTGGGAGTCAGCAGAACCGTGCTGTCACGGGGAACGCTTTCAACACTTTTTGGATATCTCATCCAGTTGATTCCTTGCTCTTTTGTTTAGGATGTCGAAGATGTGAAATAAAAGTGGAGGTTGTGAGTTCATGGAGTTTATATATTGTGTTAGAGAAACGCCTAGGCCGCTAGCCTAATCCATGCTTAATCATGGTGGAAACTTGCAGCATCACCATAATGAGCATCTATGAAGCGTCCTCAATAAAAAGCTTTGCATATGGTCAATAAAAAGATTGCTGAGATGCTTATTGTCTGCTTGCCTTGTCATTTTCGTTATGGGAAAGCTCATGTACCATGTGCAAGGGGTACCCCGTTGGCGGTTCTCGATGATATGCATGTAGTTACAATGACAAGAACTTTCAGGTGACCAAAGTTGAGTAGCATGCGGAGGGACCCTCGTACTCAAGGGACTTAGGATTTCCAGTTTATGGCCTGTCAAGCATATGATTCAGAGTGGACCTCACTTTCACCTTAACCATATGAAGATGCCTATGATAGGGGCAATGAGAGCTCAAAGCTAATGAGTACCTTCCTTTCAGCATTGGGAAGCCTTTCAAACCTTTCAAAACCATTTTCACAATTTTGTTGAGTCACCACTTATTCTATGAGCACCTTCTTGAGAGCATATTTGTCATTATTGTGTTTGTTCTAAAACTTGGTTAATTATGTCATGACTTTGATGTTTGTAACTCTGATGTCTTTACTTCAAGTCTTCACATGAACTTCAGAGGTGCCTTGGCATTTATTTTGTGCTCTACAAACAAAGGCAAGCGAGATACCACTCTATCATACCTTATTATGAGCATTGCAATGTTGCTTATGTTTATGTTTCATGCTACTTATTATTATTGAGTTGGTTTCTCTTCATAGCTTGCAATGACTATTGAATAGACTTAGTTGCATACTCCTTATTATGAATTGTCTAAGCATCTACTCCTGTGCTAAGAATATATGCATCATATGAAGCAAAGTGTTCGTGAAAGTTGTTTTATCGCACTCAGTTTTCAACTGAATTACTTGAGGACAAGCAATAAGCTAAGCTTGGGGGAGTTAATACGTCCAAACCGTATCTACTTTCTTGAACACTTTGCTATTGTTTCTCCTCTAAACTTGTGTGATTTGGATACAACTTACACGGACTGACGTTGTTTTTAGCAGAATTACCTTGGTGTCTTGTTTTTGTGCAGAAAATGAACTATCAGGAAAAATCCCGGAAAATATGCCAAAAATTATATTTCACCAGAAGACCCACGGAGCCAGAAGACGAGATGGAGAGGAGGCCTGGGGGGCCCAGACCCACCCCGGGCGTGGGCCCACCACTGGTCGCGCCTGGAGAGGGTGCAGCCACCCCAGGCACCTCCTCGGCCTCCCTCTGCACCTATAAGTTGCGTTTCGACCTAAAAACCGAGAGGGGTTCGATAGTTTTCCAGAAAGAGTTCTGCTCTGCCGCCGCCACCAGAAACCAAGATTCGGATCGACAAACTCCTTTCTGGCACCCTGCCGGGACGGGGGATTTTGGAGAGGATCATCGCCATCGTCATCACCAACACATCTCCATCAACCACCGATGTTTCCCTCATCCATGAGTGAGTAATCCCCTGATGTAGGCTTGGGGATGGTAGGGATTGTATGAGTTCTATCATGTAATCGAATAAGATCTGTTAGGGCATAGTGCCTAGTATCTCTATTAGTGCTATTTGACTTTGTTGCAACTTGTTGTGCTTAATGCCTGTCGCTAGGGACCGAGTGCCATGATCTCAGATCTGAACTTATTATTTAATCATTATGATAGTATTGTTTGTGATCTTATCTGCAAGTTGTGTACACATATCATTGTCTGGATCCAAAGGCCCCAAAGTGACAATAATTGGGACAACCGGAGGGGATGGATGTGGTGTGAGGATCATATGTGTTCATGGTTAATGTTTTGCTCCGGTGCTCTATTAAAAGGAGCACCTTAATTGTCAGTAGTTCCCTAGAGGCCCCGCTGCCACGGGCTGGCTGGACAGAAGATGTTGTGCAAGTTCTCATTGCGAGCACGCATAACTCTTTTTGGAGCGCATGCCTAGGATTGTTTAGTACTTGGATGCTTGTTATTATTTACCTGCAATGCCCTAGATCTTGAAGTTACATGTTTAGACTCGTCCATGCAACACCCGTCCATCCATCCCTATGCCTACCGCACTCGAATCCTACTCTTACCGTTACTGTTACTATTGCTACTGTTTTACTGTTGCTGTTACTGTTGCTGTTGCTACTACAAACTATTGCTACTGATAAACTTCTGTGAGCAAGAACTATTTCCAGGTGCAGCTGGCCTGACAACTCAGTTGTTAAGTCTTGTAAGTATTCTTTGGCTCCCCTTGTGTCGAATCAATAAATTGGGTAATACTACCCGCGAAGATTGTTGCGATCCCCTATACTTGTGGGTCATCAGTCCATAGTTCACTAGAGGTGCTCTCCTTAGATAAACAACATGACATGAAGGGTAAACAAATTACATCAGGGCAATTGACAAGAACCGAGCAAGGCATAACAATGCAATACCAACAAAAAGATCCTATGAGATTCGATTGGGCAATACAACAAGATACATAGACCGCCATCCAACTACATCTATGTCTAGTAGTCCACCTTTGGGTTATCATCTGAACCCCCTGCAGTATTAAGTTGCAAGCAATAGACAATTGCTTTAAGCAAAGTGTGTAAGGTAAACAATCCACTTGTTCTATGAACAAGAGACCGTTGTTTTCTCCCTAGTGGCAATAACACATCTACAACCAAAGAGATTTCTATCATTTCCCTTGGAAACTAGAGGCATGAACCCACTATCGAGCATAAATACCCCCTCTTGGAGTCACTAGCAACTACTTGGCCAAGGTAGCTACTAACAACGAAGAGCATGCAAGATCACAAACAACACAGACATGATAGAATCAATAAGATAAAACCATTAATCAATCTGACATAGTAATCTCAATATCCATCGGATCCTCGCAAACACAACATGCATGATTACAAATAGATTAGATCTTGATCATGAACGGAGCACACAAGATCTATACATGAAAGCACAAGGAGGAGATACGACCATCTAGCTATTACATGGACTCGTAGTCCAAGGTAGAACTACTCACGCATCATACCGGAGAAGAAGGCCTTCGGGATGATCTCCCCTCCGACAAGATTCCAGAAAGAACCTTAGATCCCCTCCGATCTAGGGACAATGGTGGCGGTGACTACAGACGGTTTCGTGGAGTTTTGATCGGGTGCCTAGGGTTTCTGCATCGTGGCTTCTTATAGGCGAAGAGGCGAGGCAGGGGCGCCCAGGGGGGCCATACCCTCCCCAGGAGCGGGCCCACCCTGACCGTGCCTAGGGGTGTGTGTCAGCCCTGGCTCGCCCCTCCGTCTCTCCTCTAGACTTCCTGTCGCCCATGGTAACATATTGACTTTGGCTTTTGTCCCGTCCAATTCCGAGAATTTTTTTTCTGCCTTTCTGGAACCAAAAACAGAAGAAAACAGGCAACTGACACTTTGGCAACTTGTTAATAGGTTAGTTCCAGAAAAGATATAAAAACACCTCAAAGTGTAGACAAAGCAAAGCAAAGTAGATACTAAACAAGCATGGAAGATCAAAAATTATAGATACGTTTCCGACGTATCAAGTGTGTCTTCCTGCATCATGCATCTGACTCGATCTTCAAATTTCTGCCTTTTTTATAGCAGTGGTACCCGTTGTGTAGACAACAAGACAGGGAGCGGCAATATTCATGAATTTAACCAATGCACCGGCAATAATCATGAATTTAATGAACAAGATCTTCATGCTATATTTGGACAAGTTCGTTATAGTCTTTATTGATGATATTCTGATATACTCCAAGGATAAGGAGGAGCATGTTGATCATTTAAGGATAGCATTGCAGACATTAAGAGAACACAAGCTTTATGCTAAGTTCAGTAAGTGTGAATTTTGGCTTGATGAGGTAGAATTCCTCGGTCATGTGATCAGTAAGGATGGAATTGCTGTGAATCCATCTAAAGTTCAGTCAGTACTAGAGTGGACTGCACCGACCAATGTGAAGCAAATTCGAGGTTTCTTAGGAATGGCTGGTTATTATCGGAGATTCATTGAAGGTTTCTCCAAAATAGCCGGACCAATGACCAAATTATTAAGGAAGAATACACCATTTAAATGGGATGAAAAATGTGAGGTAAGTTTTCAAGAATTAAAGACTAGATTAACCACAGCTCCAATCTTAGCAGTTCCTGGAACAGGAAAGGACTTCACAGTTTGGGTTGTGTATTAATGCAAGATTGGAAAGTGATTGCTTATGGTTCAAGACAACTAAAACCACATGAAGTCAACTATCCAATCATGATTTAGAGTTAGAAGCAGTAGTTTTTGCGCTGAAAGGATGGAGGCATTTTCTTTATGGAGCCAGATGTGAGTTATACACTGACCATAAAAGTCTCAAATACTTCTTCACTCAAAAGGAATTGAATATGAGACAGAAGCGTTGGTTGGAACTAATCAAGGATTATGATTTAACAATCAACTACACCCCAGGGAAAGCAAATGTTGTAGCAGATGCTTTAAGCAGAAAGAGTGCTGATATTCAGCCTAGCAATAGGGGGCTACCAAAAGAGTTACAAATGGACTTGGAAAGATTAGAGCTTCAATTCATTAGAACAGAGGTTCTCGGAGGATTAGCTACTATGCAGGTAGTTGCAGAGCAGGACAGTGATCTTAAGCAAGAAATTTTTAGACATCAAGCAGAAGATCCTTTTATTGCTGAGGAAATTCGGAGGATATCTCAAGGGAAAAAATCAGTTTTTTGCCTTGGGGATTATGAGTCTTTATGGTTTCAAGACCGTCTATGTGTTCCAGATGTGACGGAGATTAGAAATGTCATACTAAGAGAAGCACATGAAACACCATATTCTATACATCCAGGGAGTACCAAGATGTATATGGACTTGAAAGAACTATTCTGGTGGAACAACATGAAAAGAGATATTGCTAAATATGTATCTGAATGCCATACTTGTCAAAGGGTGAAGGCTGAACATCAAAGTCCAACAGGACCATTACAATCCTTGGAAATTCCTGAATGGAAGTGGGAAGAAATAGGTATGGACTTCATCACAGGATTACCCATGACACCAAAAAGGAAGGATATGATATGGGTAATTGTGGACAGACTCACTAAGAGTGCACATTTTATTCCGGTGAATCAAAAAGATAATGCCAAGAAGTTAGTTGAAGTATATGTCAAAGATATAGTAAGTAAGCATGGAGTACCCAAAAAGATCGTAACTGATAGGGGATCAGTGTTCACTTCAGCATTTTGGAAGCAATTGCATGAAGCACTTGGTTCAAAGTTAGATTTCAGCACATCATATCATCCTGAGACAGGAGGTCAAACTGAAAGAACAAATCAAATACTAGAAGACATGTTAAGGGCTTGTGCACTAGATTTTGGAGGAACATGGGAAGATCACCTACCATTGGCAAATTTTTCTTAAAACAATAGCTATCAGAGTAGTCTGAAGGCATCTCCATAGCAAGATTTGTATGGAAGGAAGTGTAGATCACCAATCTGTTGGTACGAGCCTGGAAGCAGCAAAGAATTTGCGCCAGATTATATCAAAGAAAGACAAGATATCATTGATAAGATCAGAGATAGACTGAAAATAGCCCAAAGCAGGCAGAAAAGTTATGCGGATCAAAGTCGAAGATCATGGCATCTAGAAGTGGGAGATATGGTCTATTTGAAATTAAGTCCAATGAAAGGGGTGAAAAGATTCGGAGTTAAGGGAAAATTAAGTCCAAGATACATCGGACCATTCAAGATACTGAGTCAAAACAGAACTATAGCTTATGCTTTAGAGTTACCATCAAGATTGGCTCAAGTGCATAATGTTTTCCATGTGTCACAACTTCGTAAATGTTTAAAAGTACCAGATGATGCGATCACACATCAAGAGATTTGAACTACTAGCAGACCTTACCTATATTGAAAAGCCTTGTAAGATTCTAGAAGAAAACTGGAAAAGATTGAGGAACAGAGCAATCAAATATTGCAAGGTACAGTGGGAACATCACCCTGAAAGGGAAGCCACGTGGGAGAAAGAAGAGGATTTAAGGAAAGCCTATCCAGAACTATTCAGGTACATCTCCGCAAACTTCGGGACAAAGTTTAATTTAAGGGGGAAGTCTGTAACATCCCAGCATTTAGGAACTAACGAAGGGTAGATTTAGGAATTTGGAATGTTGCATGCATTCATTTGTGAAAATGTGGGTAAAATTTTCGCCAAATAAAAAACAGTGATCAATGTTTCTTTCATACTTTGAGATTAGGTTTAGCCTTAAAGGATGATTGTTATAAACTTTGATATGATCTTTGAGGAATTTTGTGTTTGAAAAGTAAATTTGAATTTTAAACTTGAGTGTTTAAATTATAAATCAAATGAATTAGGAATAAGATTGGAATCTTGATTTAATTAAGAGTTAATTATTTTGACTCAAACATTATCTAAAGAAAACAATTATGTATATGAAAACTTATTTCATATTATTAATATATAAATAAGTTACAAAAATTGTAACTTATTTAAATCATCCACACACTCCACCAAATTAAATAAATAAGAATAAGAATATTCTTTATTGATAATAATGTAATCTTTATTAAAAAAGAATAAAATGAAGATTACAAAATAATATAATGAAAATTACAAAAATATAAAGAAGATTACATTGAATTATTCTATAAAACTAAAACTAATCTAAAATCTTCATCTTTATATATGTACCTGCAAAACAAACATAAGCTAAAAAGAAAAAGAAAAGTTAGAGTTAGTATTATTTTCTCTCAGACATGTTAGTGAAGTGCACTAGACAAATTCATCATTGAGAAATTTATTGAAGGGGCAAGTTTCACCAAATATGAAAGAATTTATCTTTCATAAATTTCAAGCCAGGAGTTAAATGACAGCCAAGAGGTGCAAATTTCACCAGCCTGGTGAAAGTAACCAGATAATAGTAAGTTTCAAAATTCTGAACATATCCACAAGTGCACAGCAAGCACACAGGCAGGACACACACCAACATGCATGTGGTGTGCTGTCATCCTCACAGCACGGCCCCAAACTCACAAAACCACAAGCACAGTCGTGGAGAGGCACTAGTGCATCTCTCCACTGCTTGCACACAAGAACAGACAGCCTAAATAGCAGCTTACCAAGCACAACAGCCAAACTAAACGACCAAGGATCAACCAAACATCACCATGATGGTGACATAAGGAGGGGGAAGGATCAGGTGAACAGCAAGGCCAAGTCCAGGAGCTAGGAGGAGCAGTCTAGCTCAAGGACAAATCCAGGAGCTAGGAGGAGCAGTCTAGCTCAAGGACAAATCCAGGAGCTAGGAGGAGCAGTCTAGATCAATATCAAGCACAGAAGCTCGGCAAAACAAGATCATCATCACCACCTTACTCCACAAACATCAGATTTTGTGGTGAGTTTCATAAAACCTTCACATGATCTAATCATATCATCTAGAGAGAAGCATGTGAAAGCACCCAAGTGGGGTGAATCCATCATAGGGATTTTAAACTCTAAAAGCAAACAGCAAAGTGCCAGGATCCAGCCAGAGCTCAGAGCAGCATCATTTCTCTGGTCGTTAAGCTATATATTTGTCACATCCCAAGATTTTCAAAATCTTGTTATGTGAATAATAAATGAATAAAATAAAACTTTGTTGATTTTCAGGGTGAGAAGAAACTTTTGATTCCAATTGGAAACTTTCAAAACCTATTTGGATCAAATAAAATCCTAAAGGGATTTAAAAAGATAAAATAAACAATAAAGTTAAAAATATTTGGAATTACTATTTTTGGATCTTTTAATAAAAGATTTAGTTTTCAAGTGAAAAGGTAGAAATATAAATAAAGATTATTTTATAGAGCCAAATTAAACCTTGGCCAAGCTTTTGAAATAAAATGTTTTGTTTTGATTAAAAGAGTAAAGGTTTATTTAAATAAAATAATGAGGGTTTATTAATAAACCAATTTTATTAAAATAAAGGTTTTACCATTTTTAAACATCAAAACATGTTATTTTTATTTTAAACAAGTTTTCCAAGTATTTTATATTTTCAAATAAAACCTACTGATTTGGTTTTGATAATATTTAGATTTCAAATGGAATTTTAAATAAATCAAATCCTTTTTGATTTAATAACTAAGGGCTATTTTATTTAATAAATAAATGGATCCTAAAAAGAATAAAAATATTATTTTATTTTGGGACTTGGATTTGTGTTGTTAAACAGAACCAAAACTCAATGCAAAGTTTGGAGGAGTTTTGAATTGATTTGTTATTTGAATGGTTTGATTGAATTTCAAAACAGAAATAAGAAATGGAAAAAGTATCTGAACAAAAAAAATATGAAACGGACTTGACCCAACTAAGCCTGGCCGAACTAAGCCCAGTTAGCCCACTCCCTCTCTCCCCGCAAGAAAACGGTTCGCACTCAGAAACTCACCCACTCAACGACTGACCGGTGGACCCCCGTTCCCTCTCTTTCTCTCACGCTGACAAGCGGACCCCACCTGCCTCGTCAGCGTCTTCAACTGCGGACCCGTTCCTTCCCCTCACCTCGCCGGCCG
This sequence comes from Avena atlantica, assembly GCA_910589765.1. Classification (NCBI taxonomy): domain Eukaryota; kingdom Viridiplantae; phylum Streptophyta; class Magnoliopsida; order Poales; family Poaceae; genus Avena; species Avena atlantica. Next base: position 356,328,697 of record OU342734.1, on the reverse strand, counting down.
TTTCTGGCTATAATCGCTTGCGTAAATTCGCGTCAATGCCTTAGCAATTCAACCCCTTGACCACGCAGTGATAAACGCCAGCATCTCCTCTCTCGCCCGACCCTCTCTGCCCTCAGGCTGCCCTCATTGCTTGCAACAACCTCCCTGTCTCCGACGAGCTCGCAACCGAATTCCGGCAGCCCTGCGCCACCCCTTGCCTCCTCGAGCACACGGACGTGTCCTCCAGACCCTGGCGCATCTCCCTGCCTCCTCAGCTCAGTCGCGCGTGCCCCACATCATCGGCAGCGACCACGACTGACTACGCCACCGTCTGCCATTTCTCCGGCGACGTTCCCAGGTAAAGTTCGACCGCGCCTTCCCCTCCTGTGGATGCACCCGTTCTCGATATTTCTGTGCGCGGCTAACACAATATATTTCGTGCCTTGGCATCGCCTGTACTCTCGCCAGCGAAGACGAACAGAGCGTGCCCGACGCCGAGCGAACTCCGGTGAGCAATCCAGGGCAACCACGAGCGCCCCTCGACCGAAGAAGACTACGTTGAGCATCAGCACAAACCACCAAACCCGGTGAGCTTATTCCCCATCCACCTTGCTTCCTGTATCGCCGGCAACCTCGCCGCCAGAGCGCCGCCGCCGCCAGCGCCGCTCATTCTAGGTCAAGCTCGCAGCAGCCGTTGGATTTGGATCGCGTGGATAGGATAGAAACTTAAACGAAGGGGTACGAGTGATCCTGTGCCGCTCGATCTATTTTAATCCATAGCCTCACATCGCTTGATCCGCGCGAACCGGTATCGCCCAGTAGAATCACGCCACGTGGCATGTAGTTGATTTAAAAGACAGAAACATTTCTATTAGTAGTTTGAATTTGTTAATTGCATAACTTTTGATCCACACGTCCAAATTTTGCAAATTTTATATCAATGGATTCAGAAAAGCAAGACCTAGCCAACCATGCCATTTGTTTAGTAAAAAGTTTCTGTTAAATTGTTTGTTTTTGCAGAAACTTGTGTATGCTTGTTTAGGTTATAAAAATTATTCCAAAATGATTTTGAGGATAAAATCTTTTGCAAATGGTTTGTTTTGAACCTACTAACCATAGGAAACAAATTGTGGTTTCAAAAATGTATTTGGTGAAAAAAAGAATGAATCCTTGATTTAAACCATTTCTAGTCAAATAAAGATATGGTTTATTTGTTAAAAATGATTTTGGAGGAAAACCTTTGGAAAATGTTTTGGAAATAAACTCTCTGACCCTAAACACAAAGTTTTATGGTTTGGAAACATATTTTGTGAATCCTATAGATTAATGCCTTATTAAAAACATTTCTACACCACATAAAATGATACTTTGTTTAGAAAAGGGTTTATAAATTGAAACCTTTTGCAAATGACTTTTCCACTTTATAAAATGACCAATAGGTGTTTTCAAAATGTTTATGACCCATTAGGAACCACTCTTTCAAATAAAACTAAGCTTGGCATGCTTGCATGCATTACTTTGACTTTATCATTTTATGTGATGTTTTGCTTGATTGGTAGATTGAGATTGTGCCTTGCTTGATTGAATTGTAGTGACTTGAAGAGTGTGATTGTTGAAAGGACAAGGAGTGGACTTATACTCTACCAAAAAGGCAAGTGGTACTTCATGAATATTTCTATCCCTATATTTTATACTAAGCATTAGAAATATTTTGCTAAGTCTTGCATGATAATATTTTGCCTAATGCCATGATGGGAAATCCTAAGTAGTTGTAGAATTTCTAGGAAATTTCTAAGTTAAGTTACTATCTATGCCATGCTTAGCCTAGCTAGTAGCAAACAAGGGTTGGTGAAATATACATGCTATGGTGAAAATATTTCTAAATCTTTCGACTTGTTTTACTTAATAAAACAACTAAGTCAATGAATCACCTAGGTGGAAAGGGACTTGATTCGTGGTTTTTGGTTGAGTGGTTACACAAGGCCCATGGCTATGGTTTACCTTGTGTATCTCACTTGTGGTAAGCCACCCAGGAATAAAGAGATTTTAGAGGCCAAGTGTTAAGAAGCTTCTAGTGCAGCCACTTGGCAATATGGGCTCTGCCTGGATCACATAAGTTGCTAGAACTTAGCCATTTGGACAGTTGGTGGTAGTGGGAATGATAGGTTGGAGCGCGTCCATTTGGTCTAAGGGAAGGCTTCTGAAAGGTCCTGTCTTGGTGAAACCAAGTCTGGTGGGGAAAGTGCACAACCTCTGCAGATGGAAAAATCAAAGTACTTAGCCATGTCCCTGGTAAAGGACAATTTGAGCATCAATACATGGAAGCTATCAAGAATCTCATCATCCAAATTTCTAAGTTAAAAACTTGTGGTTGAACAAGGGTTAAAGGATCTTCAATCTTTGATTGGTAGATGCCTTGGGTGATTTTGCCAAACAGAAACTTAGTGTTTTCAAATGATAAAGAAAAATCTATTTTGAGCAATGCAAGCCTAAGCTCCACTTAGCCAGATGCATATAGATGATAGAATCCACTATACTACCATAGTATCACTTGCCAATACAATTCAAATGTATTGACCCTTGTGGATGTAACTTGTTATGTTGCAGGTTTGATTGATTTAGTGAAGTGTGTTGATTAGGATTACAAAGTCTACAACCAACATGTCTGCCTGTGGCACTTTGAAGATGAAGGACCCCATGCTTATAGATATTCTGTTGCAATGTAATGTAATAGCCAAATGAGCTATGTAAGATGTAATAAAATTATGTTATTCCTGGTTATAACATTGTATTATGACCTTTGTTTCTTGATATTACATCTTAACTGTGGATGCTAGCTATTGATCCAGGGACTAGCATTGTAAACACAAGGATCTCTACCTTATTAAAGGTTGGGAACCTTACAATATTACAGTTCAAGCATAAATATAGCTATGATCTAATTTCTAGGAACATCCCTAAAGGAAGGGTAGCACCTTAGAAACAAATCTTTGGGATCCACAGAATGATCAAGCCTACTATCATTTTTCTCAAGACTTGATTCAAGAACAATAGCTAGTACCACTACCAGGACTATCTATATGAATCAACTAGATAAGGTCTGAATCTCTAAGCCTCAGACCAACATCATTGGTCTTAGGGAATTTAGAAAAGAACATTTCCATTTATCTTTCAAAGCCAAGTTTGTCTGAAGCATAAACCAACCCAATCAATGGATTAGAATCAAACTTGTGTGCCATACCATGATGGTGTCACAAGAACAATTTTATATGAATCAGGATAGACATTTGATCATCACAAATTCAGACAATCAACTTACTAATCATTTTCCTGTTAACACATGAATCATAACTAGGATATTCCTATGTTAAAATTCACTGATGATCTCAAACCACACACTAGTTCTAAGCCAACAGCACTAGGACAGTGATTTCATCATATCATAACCATAATCATAAACCCAGAAATGACAGTGAAAACTTATCAAGTCACTGACTTAATCAAGCATGGTTCCCAAGCAACTATACCATCTGAATCAGATGCAATCCAAGCATAAAATCATCTAATAAGCCACCAGAAACATTATAGATCATCTCAAGCAACAAGCCTCAGGCCAATAACCACTTAGCATGTTTACAATTCATCCAGTACATGATCAATCACATGAGAGAAACAGAACTCGCCATAGGTCCTCGCATGAGATTAGAAGAGGAAGCAGAGGGGCTGACGTCCATGGCGGCATGGGGAGCACCCCAGAGGGGCGTTGCAACCCATACGGCGCCACGGCGGAGACCAAGAATACACATAGAGGCGAGGAGCATCACCACGACGCGCGACAGCGGCGGCAGGACCTGGATCCACGCCAACCCCCAAACCCTAGAGTTCGGGACGGCATCGATCCATCGCAGGAGAGCCCCAGGCTCGGATCCAGTTGGATAGAAAGGACAAGCATCGTCGACAACCCCCTGTTACACCACGGCGGCGACCGGAACGGCCTACGGCGGCGGGAATCGCCGGTGGCGACATCGCCGGCCACGGGGTCACGGTTAGAGGAGGGGAGGATGAGCTTGAGGGAGAGAGAGGGAGTGAGGAATGGGCCGCGTTGGGCCAGACCCTTCAGGGTAGTTCTTTTGTCTAAGACTAATGGGCCACTAGGGCCCAATAAGTTTAAACCAGCCCATAATTCCTTTCAGGCCTGTTTTGAATAAAAAGGAAAAGACCAAAACACCCTTGGACTTAATTAAATTCTAGAAAATAAAATAAAAGTCCAAAAATTATAAATAAAATATTTTTGGATTCACAATAATCCACTATCTAAATAAAATAAGATATAAATTTTAGACATTTAAATTTTAATAAGAATTTTGTAATTTATATATTCCTTATGAAATTTTACAAAATTATTGAAAGTTGATAAAAAATAACTTTCATTATAGTATTTTTAAAAAATACTAAATAAATATTTTATGACAATTTTTAATGTAGAATTGATAATTCCTAAAAGAATTATTAAATCAATAAAAGTCAAATAAAAGGGGAATAAAATAAAATAATTCAATATATGTTATAAATATTGAAAAGTAATATTTATAAATGCTTTATTATTATTAAAAAGAACCTTATATAATAATAGGGTAACTGCATATCAAATAAAATGATGCATTACATTACATGCATAATCATTTTGCTTCTTTAAATATTGTCCTTACCGAGCAATAATGATGTTTTTGTAGACATAGAAGCTCAAGGTCCAGTGCAAGCATCAGTTCACTACCTTGCCATCACAAGGCAAGTTTATCACTTGCTCATGTCCTTTGAAGAGTCTTTATCAAAGTATTTGCAAATTGTGTGTTATCATTTATGCTAAGAAAGAAAGAAAATAATATTTTCACAAATAAATAAATTATAGATATCATCCAAATTATAGATATCTTCCTAAGTGGTGATATAATGGAGCAACAGAACTTAGAGTTCTGATTGCAACAATGATGATCAAGTAGGGACTTAATAACCCTTGACATCAGTGATTCTAGCGCCGTATATTACTCGTTAGCCATGAGATTTGGAATGGGACAGAGAAGTCAGTTGTATCTTCTTCCTCTCGCATGAAGCCGGATGTGCAGGTTGTGGCTGTTATCCTCGTAGCGTGCATATTAATTGGTAATTCGTAGAGGATATGCAGCATATGGGTGGGAACCCTCATCGTCCCACGATAGTTCTGGCATCTAACGGTTTGTACAAACCATTGTCGTAATTCATTATGTGGGAATGGTGTACACCAAGGAGGCATGCGAGGTCGCGAAGAGGGCAGTGATTGGCTTGGACCAACTACTGGGCCCCACATCATGGAATTGTGGACGAGAAAGTACGCCCGGTTGTGCAACAAGGAGTTGATCTGTCATGGGTAAAGTAACGCACCTCTGCAGAGTGTAAGAACTGTAACTTGTTACTCCCTGTTCCGGGAAGGAGCTACGAACGCGGCAGGAAAGGAACTCCATAAAAGTTCTGGTCAACCTATGAAGGCTGATTGTCATAGTTTTTCAGAATAAAATCAATATTTGAAGAAAGATTTACAAAAATTGCATAGTGCCAAGGATTTATAATCCGAGGTGGTAGTTAGGGCATCAAACTTCCCACCTTGCATATAATGAACTTTTTGGGTAATGCTGTTACCCATTCTTTCCTTTGATCCCTTGCTTAGATTCTTAGGATCCCGAAGACGTGCCAATGTATGCAGCCGAATGTCAAGAAGATGTGTTCTACGAGGAACCTGTGTTGAAGGAGTGGATTATGAAATCTACTATGGTGTCGATGATGACGAGTCCAACTAAGTATCCCTAGTTAGTAGTAACCAACGGAGCCGAGCAGCATGAACTCTATAGAATAAGCTGTTGAGCTCAACTCCTAGTCAGAGTTGTTACTTTTAAATTCCACTGAAACACTTTATATTTTGTTTGTAAGTTGAATCTTTTGCAAGTCTTGAACTTCCGGTATTGTAATAATAATAATGTGTGTACTTTTGTAATATGGACCCACAATGTTTCTATTGTACCACTCTGAGGGATGTGATATTTACGAAACGGTGATTCTGTGGATGTCATGTGAATGACTATAGTGTACTACAGATGCAGTGGTATGCTGGGTCACCGCAGTTGGTATCAGAGCAAATTGCTTTGACCTTAGGTTGGAAACCCAGTAAAGGGTATTACCTGTAGAAAAGTTTAGCAACGATAAAGAATTCTCTAAAAGTAATATAATGGGTATTCAAATGAGAATATTCCGTTATATATTTTAGTGCGATAATTCTTTGTTATGATGCAATATATTATTGGATACTAATCAAAATTATTTTTCTGACATACAGAGATATGGCACCAAAGTTTCCAAAACAGACTTTGGTAAGGAAAGAGGAGACTCTTGATGATTATCAAGGATCATTCACAGACCAACTTTGTCAACTTTTAAAGCTCTTTAGTTGTCCAACTAGAATTCTAGTCAACACTATCACTTACCTTGATGGTCGGATGTTATCCAAGTATCGTGTGAGTATCCAACTTCCAGAGAAGCTTGGATTATATCATGATCTACCTATAGGAGAATGTAGGAGTCATTTAGCAGCATATCATGTTGTTGTTGTGGAGGCGATAGCTAATATCCGGGAGCATAAAACCAAGGAGCTGGAAGGTAGAACATTCTCCGTGATACCTCATGATTCTATAGACTCAGAGCCTATACCATATCATCTTACTTTGGTTAAGGAGCATCCTAAGTTAGCTTCCAAGTTTATGGATAGATATCGAACACTCGTTGCGTCTTTTTATAAGACCGATCAAGTGATTGTTGAAGACAAAAATGATATGTTAGAGGATCTAACTGATCTGGAAAGGAGGAAGCAGTTAGCATTCTAGTTAGAGAAGGAAGCAAGTAGTAGTGCAACACCTATCTTTAAGGATATACCTATAGATCCTGAATCTTTTATACCATATCCTTATTCACCAACCTATACATGGTCCTACTATGGATATGAGGTATGCAGTACCATAGGGGTTAGAGGATGGTTCTAACTCAGAACTTCCTATTGAGAATTCAGACGGTTGGAGAATGGGATCATATAATGGATCTCATGAACACCAGATGTCCACAGATGGTTCCAACGGGAATGTTGGACAATCTAGTTGGATGGGTGCAAGAATGAACCCTAATAATAGTAGTAGAAATACCATGTCAGTAGATAATCAGGATGAAGAAGAAGATCCCGAGGAGAGAGTGTTTGAATCATCAACATCTTCTCAAAACCCAGGGAATATACATTATCCAGTGTTTAATTATCTTGCCCACGAGAGCACCTGGGAAGCAGCAGAATCTGCGTATCCTGTTGACAACTCAAGAAATGAAGCTCAGGAGATGCAAGCGGGAGATAATATTGAATATGTTTCTGAAGACTTTTCAGCTGAGCTGGAGGGAGTCAATGCGCTCAGGTTGAGTAATGACTCAAGTCCTGACACTTCAGATACAGAGTATGTTCCTTTTGGAAGGCCATATGTTCCACAAACTGTGCGACGAACAACACGTCATGACGGTTGGACATCAGGCATGTACGATGAGCGTAGTTACTACTAGAAGAAGGAAATTAGTTAGTAGTATCAAGTATCGTGTTTTGTACCCCAAGTAATAAGGTAGTTTTGTGATTAGACCTATATGGTATATGTTGTAATGACTTTGTATCATTATGATATTATGTAAAATATGTGAAATGCATATTTGGATTTTTTTTTTGGATCTTCATTGTGTGACTAGTTCTGTGCGTAAAGTCGAGCTCAGAACACATGTGCATGATGTAATTATGAGTATTCGCTTTATGTTTCGGGACTAGAGGGTCATGGATACGGGTGTAGGAATAGAAACTGAGCAGCAGCGGATGGAGCGAGAGGCCAAGGAAAAGGCCGATGCTGATGCAGCAAACCAGGAAGCATTACCACCACCACCAATGAGGCTGTTAATGGAGCAGAATTTTATGCAATGCATGCAAATGATGCAAGAGACCCAGAACAAGTTCATGGAAGAGCTGCTGGGACGAGCAAATCAGAGGGCACCTGAAGGTGGAGGAGTGAGTCTATTTGATTTCCAGAATGCAAGACCGTTACGTTTTGCATCAGCTCCTGAACCAATGGATGCAGAGGACTGGCTAGCAGATATTGAAAGGAAGCTAAAAACTGTAGGTTGCAATGATGAGGAAAAATAGAGGTATGCAACTCATCTTTTAACTAGACCTGCAGGATCATGGTGGGAGAATCACTTAGCCATGCAACTGTTGGAATTATGCCCTAGAGGCAATAATAAAGATGTTATTATTATAATTCTTGTTCATGATAAAGTTTATGTTCCATGCTAGAATTGTATTAAGCGGAAACTTTAATACTTGTGTGGTTTGTAAATAACACCGTGTCCCTAGTACGCCTCTATGGACTAGCTCATTGATCAATGATGGTTAAGGTTTCCTAACCATAGACATGAGTTGTCAATTGATAATGAGATCATATCATTGGGAGAATGATATGGTGGATAGACCCAAACAAAGCAGAGCAATTAGATCGTGTCATCGTGTTCGTCTTTGCGAAGCTTTTCCTATGTCAAATATTGTATTCCTTAGACCATGAGATAATGCAACTCCCTGGTATCGGAAGAAATCTTTGAGGTCATCAAACGTCATCCTATGAGAGGGTGATCATAAAGGTGTCTCTCAGGTGATCGGAAAGTATCTGTTGGGTTGTATGTATCGAGATGGAATTTGTCCCTCCCAAGTTGGAGAGATATACTTCGGGCCCACTCGGTAATCGATATCAACACCGCTTGCAAGCATGTGGTTAAGGAGTTAATCACAAAGTGATATTGGATTACGGAACGAGTAAAGTACTTGCTGTGAACGAGATTGAACTAGGTATGATGGTACCGACGATCGAATCTCGGGCAAGTAAAATATCGCGAGACGAAGGGAATATATATATGGGATTGATTGAATCCTGGCATCGTGGTTCATCCGATATGATCATCGATGAATGTGTGGGAGTCAATATGGGTGCCCAGACCCCGCTGTTGATTATTGATAGAAGATCATGTCTGCATATTCTCGAACCCGCAGGGTCACACACTTAACGTATCTCGACGCTAGGATAGATTGGATAATTGGTTTATGAATTTTTGTTCGGAGTCTCGGATGGGATCTGGGATATCACGAGAGGTTCCGGAATGGTCCGGAGAATAAGATTCATATAAGGCAGTGCAGTTTTTGGAGTTCGGAATTGTTCCGGGTTAATCGATATTGTACCGGAAGCTTCTAGAACCTTCCGGAAGGGGACCAACGTGGCCCCACCTTCCGGGAGGGGGCATGGGCCTATGAGGGAGTGTCCTGGCCGCATTGGGCCAGGGGCACAAGGCCCCATAGGGCCCAGCCGATTCTAGAGAGATTTGACTCGTTTAAATCTCGGGATAGAATTTCTAGATAAGGGAGAGTTTAAATCGTTTAAACTAGAGATAGGATTTCTAGATAAGGGAGAGTTTAAATTGTTTAAACTAGAGATAGGCTTGGAGGAGGGGCAAGGGCTGGCCGCCCCCCCCCTCTATATATAGAGGGGTGGTGCGCCCCCTCCCCCCCAACACACACCTTCCTCCAAGCCCTAGCAGCCTTGCTACCTTCCTCTCTCCCTCCCGACTGTTTGTAGGCGAAGCCCTGCAGCAGAAATTCTCCACCATATACACCACGCCGTCGTGCTGTAGATCCAATCTATCTCTCCACCATACTCGCTGGTCCGAGGAAGGAGGAGACGTCGAGGTGTTGCACGTGTGGTGCTAGATCGGATCGGATCGCGAGGAGGAGAAGCGAGTACGACTACATCACCCACGTTCCGACGAACGTTCCGCTGTGCGAATCTTCAAGGGTATGAAGATCTAATACAATCTCTCTCGTTGTTTGCATCTCCTAGATTAGATCTTGGCTTTCCCTCTGTTCGCTCCGTAGAAAATTTTGATTTACTATGCCGCGAAACCCTTCAGCAACAACCAGGAAGGGAGTTTACCTGGGAAGAGTTCAAGCAGAGATTCCGTGAATATCATGTTCCAGAAAGTGTTATGGAGTTGAAGCGGAGAGAATTTGAGGTGCTTCAGCAAGGATATACGAGTGTCATGAAGTACATCTAGGAGTTTAGTCAACTGTCTCGTTATGCTGAGGAGGATGTCAACACTGAAGAGAAGAGGAAGAAGCGTTTCCTGCGTGGATTTAATCCATTTGTGAAGATGCAGCTAAGGTTAGCCAATAAGCAAAATTATCAGGAGTTGTTGGATGCAGCCATTACTTTTGAAGATGACTACAAGAATGTCCAAGAGGACCGGAGGAAGAGAGCCAAGAAGGAAACCAAGAGAATTCGGGCAAGCAAACCTAAACCTAGAGTTCAAACCTCAGAATAGGAATTATGATAACAATAACAATAACAATAACAAGGGTAGTGGTGGAAATCAATCCAATCCGACAAGGAATGTTATTTGTAACAATTGTGGAATTCTAGGGCATTTCCAGAGGGAATGCAAAAAGCCTGTAGTGATTTGTTATGGTTGTGGTCAGAATATCAAGCCCGATTGTCCGAGCAAACCACCTGGAGGTTGGCCTACCAAGGGAGGAGGACAAGCCAGTGGAGGAAATGGATAGCCCAATAAAGGAGGAAATAATGGCAAGAACAACAATGGCAAGAGGAACCGACCTACCGGGAAACTGAACTATGCAACCCTCGAGGAGGTGGATAATTCGGAGCATGCAGTGATAGGTACGCTCAATATCCTTACCAATCCCGGTAAAGTTCTATTTGATACTGGTGCAACTACTTCATTCATTTCTGAAGAATTTTGTGATAAGTTCGGGATTAGAAGGGCAACGTTAGAAAGTCCTATGACCGTAGTTACGGCAGGAGGGAATGTGATTGTACGCCACATAAAACAAGATCAGGTTATCTCGATCTGTGGTTGTACATATTTCACAGACCTTTATGTGATTCCTTTGAAGGGAATTGCAGTAGTGCTGGGAATGGATTGGATGATGGAACACAGAGCTCAGATAAATTGTGAGGAGAAAACTGTCTCAATCAAAACTCCAAGTGGAGCAAGGATAGTTTACCAAGCAGTTAAGCATAGTCATATCATGGTGGATCTGCAGTTGAACTCAATGAAAGAGGTCAAATTGGAAGAGATTCCTATAGTTAATGAATTCCAAGATGTTTTTCTAGCAAAGCTACCAGGAATGCCACCAGACCGGGAGATAGAGTTCACCATTGACCTAATTCCTAGTACAACACCAATAGCTCAAGCACCATATAAGATGGGACCCAAAGAGTTGAAAGAACTCAAAGAGAAAGTTGATGAGTTAGCTAGAAAAGGATTTATTCAGGAAAGTGTATTCCCATGGGGAACACCAGTAATCTTTGTGGATAAGAGAGATGGTGGAAGAAGAATGTGTGGTGATTATAGAAATCTGAACAATGTTACTATCAAGAATAAGTATCCTTTACCAAGAATTCAAGATTTGTTTGATCAAGTGAAAGGAGCTGGAGTATTTTCAAAGATCGATTTAAGATCTGGATACCATCAAATAAAAATCAAACTGGAAGATGTTCCAAAAACAACATTTGTGTCAAGATATGGACACCATGAGTATTTGGTAGTACCATTTGGTTTAACCAATGCACCGGCAATAATCATGAATTTAATGAACAAGATCTTCATGCCATATTTGGACAAGTTCGTCATAGTCTTTATTGATGATATTCTGATATACTCCAAGGATAAGGAGGAGCATGCTGATCATTTAAGGATAGCATTGCAGACATTAAGAGAACACAAGCTTTATGCTAAGTTCAGTAAGTGTGAATTTTGGCTTGATGAGGTAGCATTCCTCGGTCATGTGATTAGTAAGGATGGAATTGCTGTGAATCCATCTAAAGTTCAGTCAGTACTAGAGTGGACTGCACCGACCAATGTGAAGCAAATTCGAGGTTTCTTAGAAATGGCTGGTGATTATCGGAGATTCATTGAAGGTTTCTCCAAAATAGCCGGACCAATGACCAAATTATTAAGGAAGAATACACCATTTAAATGGGATGAAAAATGTGAGGCAAGTTTTCAAGAATTAAAGACTAGATTAACCACAGCTCCAATCTTAGCAGTTCCTGAAACAGGAAAGGACTTCACAGTATACTGTGATGCGTCTAAAGAAGGTTTGGGTTGTGTATTAATGCAAGATCGGAAAGTGATTGCTTATGGTTCAAGACAACTGAAATCACATGAAGTCAACTATCCAACTCATGATTTAGAGTTAGCAGCCGTAGTTTTTGCGCTGAAAGGATGGAGGCATTTTCTTTATGGAGCCAGATGTGAGTTATACACTGACCATAAAAGTTCCAAAAACTTCTTCACTCAAAAGGAATTGAATATGAGACAGAAGCGTTGGTTGGAACTAATCAAGGATTATGATTTAACAATCAACTACACCCCAGGGAAAGCAAATGTTGTAGCAGATGCTTTAAGCAGAAAGAGTGCTGATATTCAGCCTAGCAATAGGGAGCTACCAAAAGAGTTACAAATGGACTTGGAAAGATTAGAGATTCAATTCATCAGAACAGAGGTTCTTGGAGGATTAGCTACTATGCAGGTAGTTGCAGAGCAGGACAGTGATCTTAAGCAAGAAATTTTAGACATCAAGTAGAAGATCCTTTTATTGCTGAGGAAATTCGGAGGATATCTCCAGGGCAAAAATCAGTTTTTCGCCTTGGGGATTATGAGTCTTTATGGTTTCAAGACCGTCTATGTGTTCCAGATGTGACGGAGATTAGAAATGTGATACTCAGAGAAGCACATGAAACACCATATTCTATACATCTAGGGAGTACCAAGATGTATATGGACTTGAAAGAACTATTCTGGTGGAACAACATGAAAAGAGATATTGCTAAATATGTATCTGAATGCCATACTTGTCAAAGGGTGAAGGATGAACATCAAAGTCTAGCAGGACCATTACAATCCTTGGAAATTCCTGAATGGAAGTGGGAAGAAATAGGTATGGAATTCATCACAGGATTACCCATGACACCAAAAAGGAAGGATATTATATGGGTAACTGTGGACAGACTCACTAAGAGTGCACAATTTATTCCGGTGAATCAAAAAGATAATGCCGAGAAGATAGTTGAAGTATATGTCAAAGAGATAGTAAGTAAGCATGGAGTACCCAAAAAGATCGTAACTGAAAGGGGATCAGTGTTCACTTCAGCATTTTGGAAGCAATTGCATGAAGCACTTGGTTCAAAGTTAGATTTCAGCACATCATATCATCCTGAGACAGGAGGTCAAACTGAAAGAACAAATCAAATACTAGAAGACATGTTAAGGGCTTGTGCACTAGATTTTGGAGGAACATGGGAAGATCACCTACCATTGGCAAATTTTTCTTAAAACAATAGCTATCAGAGTAGTCTGAAGGCATCTCCATAGCAAGATTTGTATGGAAGGAAGTGTAGATCACCAATCTGTTGGTACGAGCCTGGAAGCAGCAAAGAATTTGCGCCAGATTATATCAAAGAAAGACAAGATATCATTGATAAGATCAGAGATAGACTGAAAATAGCCCAAAGCAGGCAGAAAAGTTATGCGGATCAAAGTCGAAGATCATGGCATCTAGAAGTGGGAGATATGGTCTATTTGAAATTAAGTCCAATGAAAGGGGTGAAAAGATTCGGAGTTAAGGGAAAATTAAGTCCAAGATACATCGGACCATTCAAGATACTGAGTCAAAACAGAACTATAGCTTATGCTTTAGAGTTACCATCAAGATTGGCTCAAGTGCATAATGTTTTCCATGTGTCACAACTTCGTAAATGTTTAAAAGTACCAGATGATGCGATCACACATCAAGAGATTTGAACTACTAGCAGACCTTACCTATATTGAAAAGCCTTGTAAGATTCTAGAAGAAAACTGGAAAAGATTGAGGAACAGAGCAATCAAATATTGCAAGGTACAGTGGGAACATCACCCTGAAAGGGAAGCCACGTGGGAGAAAGAAGAGGATTTAAGGAAAGCCTATCCAGAACTATTCAGGTACATCTCCGCAAACTTCGGGACAAAGTTTAATTTAAGGGGGAAGTCTGTAACATCCCAGCATTTAGGAACTAACGAAGGGTAGATTTAGGAATTTGGAATGTTGCATGCATTCATTTGTGAAAATGTGGGTAAAATTTTCGCCAAATAAAAAACAGTGATCAATGTTTCTTTCATACTTTGAGATTAGGTTTAGCCTTAAAGGATGATTGTTATAAACTTTGATATGATCTTTGAGGAATTTTGTGTTTGAAAAGTAAATTTGAATTTTAAACTTGAGTGTTTAAATTATAAATCAAATGAATTAGGAATAAGATTGGAATCTTGATTTAATTAAGAGTTAATTATTTTGACTCAAACATTATCTAAAGAAAACAATTATGTATATGAAAACTTATTTCATGTTATTAATATATAAATAAGTTACAAAAATTGTAACTTATTTAAATCATCCACACACTCCACCAAATTAAATAAATAAGAATAAGAATATTCTTTATTGATAATAATGTAATCTTTATTAAAAAAGAATAAAATGAAGATTACAAAATAATATAATGAAAATTACAAAAATATAAAGAAGATTACATTGAATTATTCTATAAAACTAAAACTAATCTAAAATCTTCATCTTTATATATGTACCTGCAAAACAAACATAAGCTAAAAAGAAAAAGAAAAGTTAGAGTTAGTATTATTTTCTCTCAGACATGTTAGTGAAGTGCACTAGACAAATTCATCATTGAGAAATTTATTGAAGGGGCAAGTTTCACCAAATATGAAAGAATTTATCTTTCATAAATTTCAAGCCTGACAGCCAAGAGGGGCAAATTTCACCAGCCAGGTGAAAGTAACCAGATAATAGTGAGTTTCAAAATTTTGAACATATCCATAAGTGAACAGCAAGCACACAGGCAGGACACACACCAACATGCATGTGGTGTGCTGTCAGCCTCACAACACAGCCCCAAACTCACAAAACCACAAGCACAGTCGTGGAGAGGCACTAGTGCATCTCTCCACTGCTTGCACACAAGAACAGCCAGCCTAAACAGCAGCTTACCAAGCACAACAGCTAAACTAAACCACCAAGGATCAACCAAACATCACCATGATGGTGACATAAGGAGGGGGAAGGATCAGGTGAACAGCAAGGCCAAGTCCAGGAGATAGGAGGAGCAGGCTAGCTCAAGGACAAATCCAGGAGCTAGGAGGAGCAGTCTAGCTCAAGATCAAGCACAGAAGCTCGGCAAAACAAGATCATCATCACCACCTTACTCCACAAACATCAGATTCTGTGGTGAGTTTCATAAAACCTTCACATGATCTAATCATATCATCTAGAGAGAAGCATGTGAAAGCACCCAAGTGGGGTGAATCCATAATAGGGATTTTAAACTCTAAAAGCAAACAGCAAAGTACCAGGATCCAGCCAGAGCTCAGAGCAACATCATTGCTCTGGTTGTTAAGCTATATATTACAGTTCAAGCATAAATATAGCTATGATCTAATTTCTAGGCACATCCCTAAAGGAAGGGTAGCACCTTAGAAACAAATCTTTGGGATCCATAGAATGATCAAGCCTACTATCATTTTTCTCAAGCCTTGATTCAAGAACAATAGCTGGTACCACTACCAGGACTATCTATATGAATCAACTAGATAAGGTCTGAATCCCTAAGCCTCAGACCAACATCATTGGTCTTAGGGAATTCAGAAAAGAACATTTCCATTTATCTTTCAAAGCCAAGTTTGTCTGAAGCATATGTAGGGGTTCGTAGCATGGAAAACAAAAAAATTCTACCGCATGCAAACAAACAAGCTAAGATCTCTCTACTAGATTGTAGCAACGAGTCGATAGAGGAACTCACCCTCGAAGATTCCAAAACGGTTAACGAGAGTAGATTCTCGTGGGTGATGTAGTCGTAATCTTGTCGGTCTCAAGATCGCGTAGGCGATCCTTCCGGCGCTGCGTTCCGGCAGTGCTTCCGCAGTCGGTCACACGTTCGGTACTCGATGAATACCTTCCTCTACCTTGTTCCAGCAGGCAGCGGAGGTTGTAGCACTCTCCTCGCGATTCCGGCAGCATGACGGCGTGGTACCGAAAGTAGAGGGGAGATCTCGCAGGGCTTCGCCTTAAGCCGGAGTGAGTATGGTGGACTATGAGAGAGGCCTTGGCGATCTAGGGTTTAGAGGCACCAAGGGAGGAAGCTTGGCCGGCGGCTGGGGCGTGGGGAGATCCCCAACTCGGCGGCTAGGAGGAAACCCTAGGGCGACGGCGACTTGTGGTGGCCGCCGGCTAGGGCTAGGGTTTGGGTGGTGTTGGGTGTAGGGAAGAGGGGCAGCCCTGCCCCTCCTTTTATAGGTGGGAGGGCGCGGACAAGGGGGAGGGAGTCCTCCCCCAAGTCGGCCTCCTTGGCCGGCGGGTGGAGGGAGAGGAACTCCTCCCCAAGTAGGTTTCCTACTCTCCCTCCACCAAGAAAAACTACCGTTTGACTTTTCAAATTGGCGTTTGACTTTTCAAACTAGGATTTGATTTCTCCCTTTATTTTGCACAACCATGATACATATTACATGATGCAACCATTCCACATTGTCATGACACATTCATGTACCCTTCCCCTCCGGAGTGCCAGACCTTCTGGAACCTTCTAGAACATTCTTGATGAAAACACCGGAATCATTCCCCAACTCCGAAACAAGACTTTCTTTATATGAATCATATTCTCCGGACCATTCCGGATCTCCTCGTGATATCCCGGATCCCATCCGAGACCCTGAACAACATTCGGTCTCTTACTCATCATTCCATAACTACTCAATAACATCGAATCCTTAAGTGTGTCTCCCTACGGTTCGTGAATTATGCGGACATGATCGAGACACTTCTCTGATCAATAACCAATAGAGGAATCTGGAAATTCATATGGCTCCCACATATTTCTACAATTACTTTGCAATCAAATGAACCACTTACATATGATACCAATTTCGCTTTGTCTCACGATAGTTTACTTATCCGAGGTTTTGATCGTCGGTATCTCTGCATACCTAGTTCACCCTCGTTACCGATAAGTACTCTTTTCTCATTCCCGTGATATGTGATCCCTTGTGAGCCAGTCACATGCTTGCAAGATAATTGGATGACATTCCACCGAGAGGGCCCAGAGTATATCTATCTGTCATATGGATGGACAAATCCCACTCTTGATCCATGTGTCTCAACCCATACTTTCCGAACACTCAATGCCACCATTATAGCCACCCAGTTACGGTGTGGTGTTTGATGTCATCAAAGCATCCTTCCAGTGATGGTGATAAGCATGATCTCATGGTCAAAGGAATTAGGTTACTATGTATCAGAAAGCTTATAGCAATTGAACTATTAAAATGACTTGATCTTTATGCTACGCTTATCTATAGGAGTATGTCCATGATATCATTCTCCTAATGATATGACCTTGTTATTAACAACATCTCAAATGTTCATGATCAAGAAACCATGATCATCTATTAATCAACAAGCTAGTATTATAAAGAGGCTTTACCAGGGACTCTAATTTAGTTTACAAATCACACAAGTATTAATGTTTCTGGTTAATACTATTATAGCATGAACGTAAACATTTATCATAAACACAAAGATATAATTATAACTACATTTATTATTGCCTCTAGGGCATATCTCCAACAGAAAGAGCCGACGGGGAGAGAAACAGAACTCGCCATAGGTCCTCGCTGGAGATTAGAAGAGGAAGTAGAGGGGCCGACGTCCATGGCGGCACGGGGAGCACCCTAGAGGGGCGCTGCAACCCATACGGCGCCACGGCAGCGACCAAGAACACACATAGAGGCGAGGAGCATCACCACGATGTGCGACGGCGGCGGCATCACCTGGATCCATGCCAACCCCCAAACCCTAGGGTTCGGGACGACATCGATCCATCGCAGGAGAGCCCCAGGCTCGGATCCAATTGGATAGAAAGGACAAGCATCGTCGACAACCCCCTGTTACACCACGACGGCGACCAGAACGGCCTACGGCGGTGGGAATCACCGGTGGCGGCATCGCCGGCCACGGGGTCGGGGTTAGAGGAGGAGAGGTTGAGCTCGAGGGAGAGAGAGGCATTGAGGAATGGGCCGAGTTGGGCCAGACCCTTCGGGGTAGTTCTTTAGTCTAATACTAATGGGCCACTAGGGCCCAATAAGTTTAAACCAGCCCAGAATTCCTTTCAGGCCTGTTTTGAATAAAAAGGAAAAGACCAAAATACCCCTGGATTTAATTAAATTCTAGAAAATAAAATAAAAGTCCAAAAATTATAAATAAAATATTTTTGGATTCAAAATAATCCACACTATCTAAATAAAATAAGATATAAAATTTTAGACATTTAAATTTTTATAAGAATTTTGTAATTTATATATTCCTTATAGAATTTTACAAAATTATTGAAAATTGATAAAAATAAATAAAAATCAGTTTCATTATATGTTAAAATTGTATTCTTTTTATAAAATACTAAATAAATATTTTATGAATTTTTTTAATGTAGAATTGATAATTCCTAAAAGAATTATTAAATAAATAAAAGTCAAATAAAAGGGGAATAAAATAAAATAATTCAATATATGTTATAAATATTGAAAAGTAATATTTATAAATGCTTTATTATTATTAAAAAGAACCATATATAATAATTGGGTAACTGCATATCAAATTAAATGATGCATTACATTACATGCATAATCATTTTGCTTCTTTAAATATTGTCCTTACGAGGCAATAATGATGTTTTTGTAGACATAGAAGCTCAAGGTCCAGTGCAAGCATCAGACTTCACTACCTTGCCATCACAAGGCAAGTTCATCACTTGCTCATGTCCTTTGAAGAGTCTTTATCAAAGTATTTGCAAATTGTGTGTTATCATTTATGCTAAGAAAGAAAGAAAATAATATTTTCACAAATAAAGAAATTATAGATATCATCCTAAGTGGTGATATAATGGAGCAATAGAACTTATAGTTCTGATTGCAACAATGATGATCAAGTAGGGACATAATAACCCCTGACATCAGTGATTCTAGCGTCGTATATTACGCGTTAGCCATGAGATTTGGAATGGGACAGAGAAGTCAGCTGTATCTTCTTCCTCTCGCATGAAGCCGGATGTGCAGGTCATGGCTGTTATCCTCGTAGCGTGCATATTAATTGGTAATTCGTAGAGGATATGCAGCATATGGGTGGGAACCCTCATCGTCCCACGATAGTTCTAGCATCTAACGGTTTGTACAAACTATTGTCGTAATTCATTATGTGGGCATGGTGTACACCAAGGAGGCATGCGAGGTCGCGAAGAGGGCAGTGATTGTCTTGGACCAACTACTGGGCCCCACATCATAGAATTGTGGACGGGAAAGTACGCCCGGTTGTGCAACAAGGAGTTGATCTGTCATGGGTAAAGTAACGCACCTCTGCAGAGTGTAAGAACTGTAACTTGTTACTCCCTGTTCCAGGAAGGAGCTACGAACGCGGCAGGAAAGGAACTCCATGAAAGTTCTGGTCAACCTGTGAAGGCTGATTGTCATAGTTTTTCAGAATAAAATCAATCATTGAAGAAAGATTTACAAAAATTGCATAGTGCCAAGGATTTATAATCCGAGGTGGTAGTTAGGGCATCAAACTTCCCACCTTGCATATAATGAACTTGTTGGGTAACTCTGTTACTCATTCTTTCCTTTGACCCTTGCTTAGACTCTGAGGATCCCGAAGACGTGCCAATGTATGCAGCCGAATGTCAAGAAGATGTGTTCTATGAGGAACCCGATCTGTCCGGAGGTGTTGAAGGAGTGGATTACGAAATCTGCTATGGTGTCGATGATAACGAGTCCAACTAAGTATCCCTAGTTAGTAGTAACCAACGGAGCCGAGCAGCATGGACTCTATAGAATAAGCTGTTGAGCTCAAATCCTAGTCGGAGTTGTTACTTTTAAATTCCGCTGAAACACTTTATATTTTGTTTGTAAGTTGAATATTTTGGAAGTCTTGAACTTCCGGTATTGTAATAATAATAATGTGTGTACTTTTGTATTATGGACCCGCAATGTTTCTGTTGTACCACTCTGAGGGATGTGATATTTATGGAACGGTGATTCTGTGGATGTCATGTCAACTACTATAGTGTACTACACATGCAGTGGTATGCTAGGTCACCACAGCCTGGTCTAATTCGGATCCAATCCTCATTAGCCTTCCAGCCCCTTAAGTGTGTGACCCTATAGGTTCATATACGTATAGACATGACACGAATACACTTATTATGTCAATAGTTGGTAGCGGCCTCTAGCAAGACATGCCAACTCCTAAACGCATACAAAGATCATATCGGACGAACCATCACAAGGTTTAGTACATGTCTTTCCCTTTGCCTCACGATATTTGGTCTAACTCCAAGCTGACCTCCCTTTCTCGATACTGTGATTCGGAATCCCTTTACTAGGTTAACTCTTAACCTCATGTAGCACGGCCATGCATTTATGGATCCGATCACTCGAGGGGCCCATGGATATCTCTCTCAAGTAGAGAGGGGAAATCCCATCTTAATTGACCATGCCTTGCAGCATGCTTCAGGACAAATCCGAAAGCTACCTTATAACTACTCAGTTACGGAGTAGCGTCTGATAGCCCCAAAGTATGTCGATCCACATCTCAAGTACATGCGACAATCTCAGGTCTAAGGACAAAACGTACACGATGTGTAGAGAGAGAGCTGCAACTAATTTCTAGTCTCAAGTTGGGTCAGTCCAACCCCATGTTCATAACATGGGTCCACATCATTGGTGTGACATCTCCATGTCTATGACTTGCAAAACATAGTCATCAACCAATCGATGTGCTAGTCTAATATTCACATGTGTCCTCACATGAACTCCGATTAGGGACAACTATTAAATAACCATACAAGTAAAGAGTTTCACAAACAATTCACATAATTACCAATCAATACAAGTTGTCTGATATGGATATTCAAGAAACATTACAATAACTCATGGATACATAAGAAAGATAATCATCTCTATGATTGCCTCTAGGTCATATTTCCTTTAGTATGGATGTTGCTTTATTTATAAAGCTGGGCGCAAGTCTATTTCGAGGAGGAAAGAATCTGGTGTGATTTTTAAAATTGACTTGGGAAAACCTTTGACATGGTCAATTGGACTTCCCGATAAGGAATTCTGTCATTAGGGAAAAGTCACAGTAAGAGTAAATAATGAATTGGGTCTTGTTTTCGCATTCATCAAGGTCTTAGCCAAGAAGATCCCATTTCTTATGTGTTATTTGAACTTGTTGCTGATGCACTAGCAATTTTGATTAGCAGAACTATATCTCATGAATTAATTACTTGACTAATTTTGAATCATATTGTGTGTGGGTGGGGGGAGGAAGGGGACGGGGAGGCAATATTCTGCAATATGAAAATGACACAACCCTCCTTATCCAAGATGATTTAGAGCAAGCCAAGAATGTGGAGTTTATACTCTATCTTTTCGAACAAATGTTGGGAATAAAAATCAACTTTCACAAAAGTGATGTATATTGAGTTGAGGAAGCTAAAAACATATCCGAAGCCTACAAAGAAATCTTCACTTGTAAAGTAGGTGCATTGCCTCTAAAATACTTGGGTGTGCCAGACAATAAAAACATGTTGAAGAATAGTGATTGGAGTGGAGCTACTGAGAAACTTGGTTGCTGGCAAGGAATAATACCATCAATAGCTAGTAGGACCATATTGATTAATTCTTAACTTACTAGCATCATTATTTACATGTATTCTTTCTATAGAGTTCCTGTTGGGGGTGAAAAAAGCAAGTTTAGAGAGGCAATGGATTCTTGTGGAGTGGAAATCCGTGAGAAAAGGAAGTATCATTTAGTCAACTGGAGGAAAATGTGTAAACCTATAGATCTAGGTGGTTTTGGTATTTTAGATTTGGAGATTCTAAATACTGCACTACTTTCAAAATGGTAATAGATTTTTTAATAAAAAAGGTTTATGGAAAAATATGCTTAATGCTAAACATTTACGTAGTTGTAGGGGCAAGTTTTGATCAGGGAGGAAGACTATCACTTTTGGCATGGGTTGATGGAAGTGCAAGTGTGTCTCTTTCTTTCATGTTGCAAATTTGTGGTTGGACAAAATTTTAAAAAGGGGAGTTTTAGGAGACCACTAGCTGAAAAACAATTGTCTGACTGAGCCTTTCCCTAGGCTTTATAACATTTCTTTGGACCATGATGTCATAGTGAACAAAGTAGTCACTGAAGGCGTTGGTTGTTTGAAATCCCGAAGAAATCTAGAGGGAGAACACTCTATGACATAAAAACAACTTCGGGACCATTCCAACGAATATCAAAATAACTTTTGATAACTCTGGAGTCGCTGGAAAACTTCCTTTTCTCTCTGAAACTATTTCGATAATATCGGAATAGCTCCCACAGCTCTTTGAAACTATTCCGTATGTTTTGTCAACCACATACTATAAAAAGACTTTCATATATTTACGCAATAAACACTTAACGGATGAAAAGGACTTGAGCATATGACCTCGTAGGTTAGGAAATACGTGAACATGATCTAGAAACTCCTTTTTAATCAATAATCAATAGCAGAAATCATGGAGATCCATATAGACTCTCGCATATACACGAAAGAATCGAGCGACCCTCTTGTCTTTATACATGTTTCCTTTTCACGATACATGACAAATCCGAGGTAAGATATTTAGGTATCCATGTGAATCAACACTTGATCACTATACCAAGTTAACCTCGTTACCTCATTGCTCTCCTTTCTCGTAACGTTATTCCGGTATTCCCATGAAGCATATCACGTTGTGTCTGGCCAGTCGATAATGGACATCGTAATACCGTGAGGGCCTCTAGAGTATCTCTCTATCGTCGGAGGGGAAAATTCCACTCTTTCACTATCGTGTGCCTATACATACGTTTCCGAAGTACCCGAAGATCACATTAATTGCCACCTAGTTTAAGGTGGTGTTGAATGACCATCAAAGTAAATCTTCTTTTTTTTTGGAAAAGGGCGCATTTATTAAAGATAATGCTTACACCCGGCCTCTACATAACCAAGATGCACACAGCCACACGACCGACAGAGCTAAGGTAAAAAGTATACAAATATTACACAAAAGCACTATGAAAATAAATGACTAGAATCTAAGACAGATCAATCCTCAAATCACGTGGCCATTCATTTTGGGAAAAAATATCCCTCGCCGTGTCCTCCAATCGCCTACATCCCTCCATAAATAAGTCGCGGAACTCGAAACGTTGGAGAATCTTCCAAGAACGGAGGATAGCCGTGGCCCGATAGATAACCTGTAGAGGAGAAGACACAATGTTATTAAAAATCTTGTCATTTCTACATAGCCATAGCGACCATATAATGGCAAGCGCTCCCACCCTAAACAAAGTTCTGTACTTATCAACAATTCCATACAACCAATTACCAAAAACATTGGTTACAGAACGTGGCGGAGATAAACCAGAAGCTATTTGGATGAATGACCATATAGAGCGAGCAAATCTACAATGGAAGAATAAATGGTGAATTCTTGATGACAAAAAACACATTGTGTACTTCCATGCCAATTCCTCTTTACAAGATTATCTTTTGTTAGAATTACCCCTTTCCGTAAATACCAAGCGAATATCTTCGTCTTAAGGGGTATTTTCATATTCCAAATTTTATTATTATCATTAACATCAACCGGGATATCAGGTTGGATCAAGGCTTTATATAGTGAACCAACAGAAAATTGACCACTTGCTAGTAATTTCCATTTGAACACATCAACACCATCCATAATTGTATTCTGGATAATCGTAATAGTAGATTATTCCAAGATACCAGTCTAGGACCGATGAGACTTCTTCTGAAAGACACATTAGGAGGATAGTCTTCCAACACCGTGGAAATTGTATCCCCTTTATGTCTAACAATCGAATATAGAGCCGGATATTGTTCGCGAAGAGTAGATTGGCCAAGACATCTATCTTCCCAAAACCTAATCTGTGATCCATCCTTAATCTCAAAAGCACCAAAACGAAAGAAATACTTCTTGGTGGCCATAAGACCCGCCCAAAAATATGAATCACCGGGTTTCCAAACCACTTGAGACACAGCCTTGGACCCCACATATTTCCTCCATAACATGGTTTGCCAAACACCATCTTCTGTAAGTAGTTTAAAAAGCCATTTGCCCAGGAGTGCAGTGTTTTTGACTTGCATATCATGTATGCCCAGTCCACCAAATTCCTTCGGGCGGAAAACCACATTCCATCTGGCCAGTCGATATTTCTTTTTCTCACTATCCCCTTGCCAAAAAAATCTTGAACAGAAATAATCCACTTTGGTCAAGACCCCTTTTGGCAATTGGAAGAACGAGATCATATACAGTACCATGTTAGTGAGTACTGAATTTATGAGTACTAGTCTTCCACCAAGGGATAACAATTTACCTTTCCAACTATTAAGACGTTTTTGTAACCTTTCCTCAACATATTTCCATTCAGCAATTGTGAGACGCCGATAATGAATCGGTATTCCCAAATAATTGATTGGAAACTGGCCCTGACCACAGCCGAAAAGTTCAGCATATAGGTGAGCCTCGTTTTGGGCCTCGCCAAAACAATACAAATCACTCTTATGGAAGTTTATTTTAAGCCCGGATAGCTGCTCGAATGCTGATAATATCAATTTCAGATTCTTAGCCTTCTCCAGATCATGTTCCATAAAAAGAATTGTATCATCGGCGTATTGAAGAATAGAAAGTCCACCATCAATAAGATGTGGAACCACTCCTTCAATTTGACCATCAGCCTTAGCTCTCTCAATAAGGATAGCCAACATATCAGCTACTATATTAAATAGTAAAGGCGATAGTGGATCCCCTTGTCTCAGTCCTTTCTTGGTTTGGAAGTATTTGCCAGTATCTTCATTTACTTTAATGGCAACACTACCCCAGACACAAACGACTGAATAAGAGAGCGCCACTCCTCAGAAAAACCTTTCATGCGGAGATTTTGCTGGAGGAAAGACCATTTAACTTTGTCATATGCCTTCTCAAAGTCAATCTTGAACAATACACCATTTAATTTTTTTGAGTGTAGTTCATGGATTGTTTCATGCAAAATTACAACACCATCTAGGATATTTCTTCCTTGCATGAACGCGGTTTGAGAGGGGCTAACAACATTTTAAGCAACTGAATTTAGTCTAATCGTGACAACCTTCGTAAAAATCTTAAAGCTAACATTAAGTAAGTAGATTGGACGATACTGTTGTATACGTTCTGCATTGTTAACCTTAGGCAGTAAAATTATATTGCCAAAGTTAAGTCTAAAGAGATCCAATTGTCCGATTTGTAAAAACCCAAACAAATTCATCAGATCGTCCTTAATAACATCCCAGAATTTTTGGTAAAATTCCGCTGGGAAGCCATCAGGTCCTGGTGCTTTGTTATGTTCCATTTGAAAAATCGCTTTCTTGACCTCCTCCTCGGTATATGAGGCAGTTAGAAAGTTGTTTTCTTCATCAGAAACCTGAGAGACATCGGACGTTTGGGACTCATCCATTGAGAAAGAATTCTCCTCTGGGGCCCCAAACAAGGATTTATAATAAGTAGTGATATATGACTTGAGATGCTCCTGTCCCTCAATCATACCTTCATCCTAAATCAGAGAATGAATACGTTTCTTCTTATGCTTGCCATTGGCAACAGCATGAAAGTATCTAGTATTCGCATCTCCTTCTAGGATGAATTTTGCTTTAGAGCGTTGGTACCACTTGAGTTCCTCCTCACGCAGAAGTCGGGCTATCTCCGCATTCGATTGGCTTTTGAGCTCAATTTCCTGTGCAGTTAATGGCCTGACTTCTGCGGTAGCTTCTAAGTCATCAATTATAGATGTAAGGCGTATTTTTTCGTTTTTTAGGTTACCAGCTGTGTGCCTGGCCCAGCCCCGAAGGAACTTGCGTAAAGTACGCATTTTATTATTCCATCGAAGAATAGGCGTTTGGCCACCGACCGGTTTTTCCCAAATATCCTTAACCATCTCGTAAAAACCATCACGGATCATCCAACCGAGTTCAAATTTAAACTCATTCGCAGACTTTCGTGGCGGTAATCCAAAAGATAAAAGTAAAGGAGCATGATCTGACAAAGCCTCGATACGTTCTAGAGCGCGAACAGTTTCCATAGGGAACTTTTGTTCCTAGTCAGTATCCATAAGCACTCTATCAAGTTTTTCATATGTTGGCTCCGGAAGACTATTAGCCCATGTAAATTGCCTTCCTAACATTGTAACCTCCCTCAAGTCCAGACTGTCTAAAACAGCATTGAACAGAAAAGGCCAATGTTCATCGAACCGGCCCCGACTCTTCTCGTGAGGAAATCTGAGCAAATTAAAATCCCCTCCTATAAGAATAGGATATGGATTATCTTTTGCCAAATTCACAAGCTCACGCAAAAAGTCAGCCTTATAAACATCCTGAGCGGCCCCATATACGGCGACTAAAGACCATGTGAAATTGTTAGCCTTGTTACGGATATGGAGTTTTATAAAAAAATCTCCCACCGAACTAGCTAAAACTTCCATAGTCTCATCTCTGACGCCTAACAGGATCCCCCCAGATCGACCACGCGGCGGACGTGATATCCACGTAAAGTCCACTCCACCAGAAAGGCGATTGAGTAAGGCTTGTGAAAAATCCCGCCTACCAGTCTCAGAAATATCCAGAAAATCCAAATTATAATCTCTCACACAATCAGCAAAGAATAAATGTTTAGCCAAGTCCCGAAGACCTCTGCTATTTGAAAACATTCCATTCATTGAGAAACTATAGGAGATTTGGATACACGGGATCTCTTTCGCGACCGCTGGCTCTTTGATTTTCGACCAGAAGCTTTCAACTCATACATAGAGGCAAGCCCGGTCTCATCAAAGTCCACCTCTGATACTTCACCAACTAAGTGAGAAAGGAGTTGACCATCTACTGTGGCATGCAACTCCTCTTCCTCAATTAGTGAAATATCAGGAAAAACACCGACCTTAGGAGTAACCGTTAGACGGTCAACCTCCATGTGTCGCAAAGCATTAGAAGAAAAAGAAACTTCCTGTAGAGATCTACCCAAACTAATTCCAACATTGGATAGCTTAGAAGACATAACATGAGTAGAAAAAGACAAAAAAGACAAAGTAAATCTTCTGGCATGAAGACATCTGATATTCTCATTATCTGAGGATACATAGTGATAAGTGCAAATAATAATATTACGATAAAACTAACAACTATGTGACGATGATATCTCGTAGTCTATCGTATAGAATGGATAAGTTCAGAATCCTTTTTCTGCCAACAATTCATAATCTAAAGTATAAACCAGAAAAATGTTAGTCTAATTCATAACCTAGAAGATGATGCTAATGCATAAAACATGATAAAGGAATGTGGTAGCATCCACATCGACCGTTGTTCATTGTCAGTATTCAATACCTCTTAGGAGATTTTTTTTTTGACACATGTTTACGTTAATCCTGAACTTACATGGTTTTCATCAATGTTGCTGGGTTTTAGCATGGATGCATACATCATTATTCCCACACAAACATGGCTTCCAAGATTTGCACCAAGAGGCACACAACAAAATATGTTACATGTAACGAGATGGTCGCAATTTCAAAGTGGCACGGTCTGGGTTAGTTCACTTTTGATAACTTGATTGGAAATTCTGATTGAGTTTACCGCTTCGCACGGTCTAGACGATTTCAGTTTTGCCCACCCCTAATAATAAATCTGTTCCGTTTTCCCACAGGGAATCATTTTGGAGTGCAACTCCCCCCAAAAAAGTATACCATGTTCTTAACAATACAGTAGCTACTATACCACCTAGTCAAATGGTCAACTGCAGAAGCAAATTGCACATGTGTTAATTATGGTTTAAGCCTTTGGAATTATAGTCGTGAGTGGATTTTGCTTTTCACATGTATCCGCAGCTACGCATTGACCTGATAAGAATCAAACGAAATATTCAGGATGGTGACATGACAGCTGTTCGATGCCCATCCTGCGTGTCCGCTGTACGTGGCTCAGTAGTAGAAAGCAATGCCAAGTGCGTCCCCGTGATGATGGCCTCTGCTCTCTGCCCCGTACCGCTTGGCACCACGCTGTTCATACAATTATTTCCCGGAATTTTTAAACGCTAAAACGAAAATAGCAAGAAAGTAAGAATGGCAGTGCATTCATATAATAGTAGTACGACAGTGTCTGATTGCCACGGATTGCGATGCGCGACAGTGCACGCATGGGCGCAGCAGCGTGATGATGATTCGGTCCCCGTGATTCGCTCCGACTCGCGCCCACAAATCGATCTGTGCGGGGCGCGAGCAGGGCAGCGACTGCCGCTGCGTCGTCCATGATGCTGTCTCTGGAGTCTGGTCTGCCTAATTAATTTCCTGCAGACAAATCTTTCTTAATCTCTGGTCCATGGTCTGACCTGACGCCGCTGCCAACGGGACCATGTGATACTGCAGTTGAAATTACGTTACTCATCCCGCAAGGCCACCAGGATTGAGTCGCGTAACAGTTTGTTACGTGTGCGCCAGCGCAGCGCAGCAGTATACAAGACAAGTAGGAGTACATTTCGTCTCACACGAGGATAGATCGATCGCTGACCCCATCCATGTACGGCTCGTGTGAACGGGATCGGATCGGCGCATCTCGACGACAAACAGCAACCGCACCACCGTGCCGATGGATACCGGCCGGCCGGCGGCCCGGCGCTGTCCCCGCTGCGGCCTTAAAGTCGAGAGACGGTACTGTGAAGTAACAGTTGGCACGAAGAGCGCGTAGCTTTCGTCGGGAGGTTTCATTGTCTTTGCCGTTTCTCACTTCCTCTGCCGTGATGGCATGGCATGAGCAGCATGGCCATGATCGTGATGCGTGTGCAGGTGCGTGCGTGTGGTCACGGCGCGTGGGGCCATGACTGGTGTTGCTGCTTAATTGAGGAATCAGTACCAGGAGATAGTATGAGGCACGCAGGGTGGGTCCACCTGAAAGATGGGAGGCAAAGCATTGTTGAGCTTGCCCTAAACTGTATACGCCCATTATCGACCAAGATCTGTTGGTAACAATTAATATACCTTCGGCACCATGGTTTACCCAAAGGTGTGGGCAAAACTATATGCGAGTAGTATCCTTCTTTGTTTTACCTTTTCTTTTTATTAGATTTTTCATGTTTTTTGAATATTTTATATTGTTACAAATACCTTCTTTTTCCTGGTTTAATAATTAGATAAACGAGAGAGAAACAATGCAATAAACAAGGCCATCAACTATATTAGACGAAAATAAATTTTACAGCATAAAAATAATTATAGTAAACAAAAAGTGAATACTATGTAGTATACAACTGGCAATATGTACACTAAAGAAAGGAGTAGAAAAATGCAGTTCATAGCGGAAATAGCTAATAGAAAAGTACATACATAGCCACAAAAGGATATACAAATAAAGCTCCTGGCAAATTATTAGACAACAATCAAAAGGAGTAGTCAAAAATATAATACTTCTATTCCTTTATATAATACATTTTGGGAGTTCGAAGCAAACCAAGGCGTCATATGTTTTGTAACAACGGATAGTAGAAGAAAGCAACAGACACCTAACTAACAAAAGTTGTAGTAGACAATAACTCCTTCTATTCCTAAATACAATATGTTTTGGGAGTTTGAATTAAACCAAAGCGTCATATATTTAGTAACAACAGGTAGTAAATAACAACATAAGAAAGTGATAAGACACCTAACTAACACAAGTTGTATTAGAAAACAACAGAATGCATGGAAAAAACTATTAGAAATCTTTTTTGGAAAAATAATGAGATGATGCAATAGAAACTATTAAAATATGCTTTATAAACTAACATAAAATGCTTTAAAACAACATGGGAAGTTATAAAAAATATGTGCAATCAAATCTAGTATTGCCAATATGATTGCAACAAAGACAAATGTCAAAGAAGATTTTGATTGGTTGAGTGAAAGCAACTATTTTCCAATCTTCTAATCTCAAACCTAGTTCCAAGTCCAGTATTTCCTATATTCCTTAGGTGATTTCCCTCAATCAATGGCATCCTCTCTCAGCGATGACCACCATAGTTCACTACAGTGGCTAACCTTGGAGAAAAATCAAGGAGGGGAAAATATTGTAACACCACGGTTCAGAAAAGACCGGGGCTTCTATGTGACTTGCCAATCCCTGGATCGGTTCATTGGCCCACAATAGAATAAGATGAATAACATAGCAAAATATCCGTGTATCATGAATAACGAAGATCCAGAGTACCATTATTACAATAAAAGCTTAGCCCCAGGCTAGCTCAAATTATTCAGGTAGCAACATAAATAAAGTAAATCCTCCATTCTTCAAATTGCCCACAAGTGAACAAGTGCCGAGTGGAGTACCGTGG
This sequence comes from Avena atlantica, assembly GCA_910589765.1. Classification (NCBI taxonomy): domain Eukaryota; kingdom Viridiplantae; phylum Streptophyta; class Magnoliopsida; order Poales; family Poaceae; genus Avena; species Avena atlantica. The sequence goes on along the minus strand of OU342734.1, from coordinate 356,298,040 downwards.
CCTATATCGATTACTCAGAATCGGAATATCCTGCAACATGAAACGTAGCAGCCCGAAGGGTCAATACATGGAATGTATGGCAAGTAGAGTTAATAAAGGAGACATTAATGCTAACATGTACATGCATATTTGGCAAGTGGAGCTGTGGCTAGCTTGCATTTGCAAATACCTTTGTCCTACTTTCATAAACAGTTTTGATTTTCTTTGAAAAGATCCCAATTAAGTTAACCCAACAACATTAAAGAAATTATGAAATTAGAATGAGCGAGAAACATGTCATGGAATCAATATCAAGCAACTCAGTTGTCCATAACCGGGGACACGGCTAATCGATTAGATTACACACCCTGCAGGGGTTAGTACACTTTACCCATGTGACTTGGCCAGCCCAGCTCGTACCATCACTCTCATTTTGGGTGATGATAGGGAGAAGTCCAAGAAGAGACTGTTCGGGAAGTAGCTCCCCAATCCCGACGCGCACCGGTCCAACCTACCAAAATTCTACATCTCTGGATACGCGGATTCGAGTTACCACAACCTACTAAGTCCAACCAACCGCCCATTTCATTATTGGCATATGGTTGTACACGTAAGCTATAAAATAAAGAAGCCAATCATTTTCTCTTGATACCTGGGTGTCTTTCCGCAATGAAACCACCAAAAATTTATCAATCCCATCACACCCAGGAGATTCATTGATTAAGTTGTTTTAGTTTTCGCAAACCAACACTTTTAGAAACAACTTTCAGCGATGTAACCCAGCCCTCGTTTATCATAGCATGTCTAAGCACATCTACCAACGGTGGTTCATCTACAAGGAAGGCCCTACCACATAATAGGACATAGCATAGCGATAGTATCATCCTACACATGCATCTACAAAATACACGAAAATGCATTAAAAATAGTAGGACAATATCATGAGCAAAGTATCATCTACTTGCCTTGGTTGTAGCGGTCGGAAGAACAATCCACACACGAGCAAGCGTTGCACTCGTCACAATCTACACGATACAGTTGCAATCATAAACAAACAATCCACAAGCATATGCAACAAAGATGATGCATGAATGCATGCATGACAAGTGGATTGATGCTAGAGCAGCACCACATAATCCTATTCAGTAAAGCTACTGATTGCATGCATGAAAAATAGTTTTAGCGCAAGGAAAACTATTATGCAAAATATAATGCTCAAAACTAGAGCTAGAACCCAAATAATTCACTACCGATAGTATACTGTTTGTAAAATCTTGGGAAAACTCTACTGTATAGGCATTGCTAATTAGGAACAGTACCAATTGGAATTACTCAAAAAGGAATTATAAAACTCCCTGAGTAATTAAAATACTACAGAAAGCCACTAAACAGTTTCTGCAAAAGTTTTTACTGTAAGCCTATCGTTTTAATTCACTTTGAGATTCCCATTTTTCTACTGAATCCAGGGACATATTATATGCAATTTTTGGAGTTACAAATCTTTTTCTACGAATTAATTACTCCAAAAAGGCCATTAACTCTTTTAAACAATCTGGATAAAATCTTGCTGCAAAAGTGTGAAACAATGATACAAAAAGATTCTACACGACTTAATGAATCTACACATATTTTATTTGCAATTTTTGGCCCAGTAGATTAATTTCTATGAATTTTGCAAGTTTCAGCTATTTTCTGAAATTTCTAAATCCATTTAAATCTTTTACTGCGGTCAACGCGACTGACGCGTCAGCGCTGACGCGGCATCCACGCGGCTGCCACGCGGCACGCTGGCACTGGCCGGTACCGGTTCGGCCGGCCCGTCTAATCTGGCGCGTAGAAAACAAATCGGACGGCTCACCTCTTCCCTGGCGAGCTCGACGGCGGCGATGACGCGGCGGCGGCGGAGCTCCGGTGGCGCGTGCGGATGTCGCTCCGGCGGTCCTCGGCGATGTGGCGGTGACGTGGAGGGCGAGGAGGTCATGGCGGTGGTCGGGGCGATGCGCGGAGCACCTCGTGCGGCCGCGGTGGATGGCGGGGAGCGGCGGCGTCGGCTTGCTCCGACGAGAAATCGGCGGCGCTACGCTGCGGGGGACAAGGGGAAAAAGACACGGGGCGAACCGGTGAGGCATGTCGGACGTCAAGAAGCAGAGACGGCAAGGAGGGGCAGCTCGACGCGCCGGCGGCGAGTCTTACCGAGGCGGCGGAAAACTCGAGCTCGAGTTCGAGCTCCAACTAGGGTTTCCAGGTGGTTTGAGGGGGGGGCAAAGTGGCAGTGGGGTGCAGCTTAAGAGGGCCCGAAGTTTGGGGGAGAGGGCGAGGTAGTTAGAGGCCGAATCGGCTGAGAAACGCGGCGGCGGCGGCGGAGTCCCGTTCGGGCACGCTGGCGGGGATGACAGGCAGGCCCCGCCTGTCAGCGGCTGCGGGCGCGCTGCTAGCTGGGTCGGCCCAGCTGCTAAGCGCTGCGCGGGGTGTGCGGTGGGCGGTGGCTAGGCAGGGTGGGCTAGTGGGCTGGGCCAGGGTGGCTCAGCCGGGGGGGGGGGGGGTAGGTTAGTTTTTGTTCTTTCTTTTATTCTTTTTGCTTTTCTTGTTTCTTTCATAACTTTTTATTAGTTAATCCAAATGAATTGATTTTTGTTTTCAAATTTTTCTAAAATACCAAGGATCATCCTAGGATCATTTTTAGCAACAAAATGCCTAATTCCAACTAGTGACTTCAAGGGTCCAACTATTCCTCTTTGTAAGAACACTTGAGTCACTTCGTCTAGGATTTGAATGCAGGGTTTCGAAAATAGTGTTTTGCCAAATCATTTCAATCGAAAGTTTTGCATGGATGACTATGATGCAATGCCATGAATGATATGCTGAACCAAATCTAAAATTTGGGATGTGACAAGACTAACCCCCTTAAGATGAATCTCGTCCCCGAGATTCGGCGCGCTAGCAAATAGGTGCGGGTAGTCCTCTCGGATGTCATCCTCACGCTCCCAAGTGGCTTCCTCTTCGGTGTGGTGGCTCCATTGCACCTTGCAAAACCTGATCGTCTTGGTACGGGTAATCCTCTCCGTTGTCTCCAGAATCTTGACCGGCTTCTCCTCGTAGGTCAAGTCATTCTCAAGCTGAACCTCCTCTAGTGGCACAGTGTCTCTCAATGGTGTATCTGCCATCTCTGGATGGCACTTCTTCAGCTGGGACACGTGGAACACACTGTGAACAGCGGACAAAGCCTCTGGCAACTCCAAGTGATACGCAACTTCTCCTTTGCGTGCTAAGACCTGATACGGTCCAATAAACCGAGGTGCCAGCTTACCCTTGATTCCAAATCTCTTGATTCCACGAAGTGGCGATACTCTGAGGTATGCTCTATCACCTATCTCATACACTACTTCCTTGCGCTTGGCGTCAGCATAGCTCTTCTGCCTTGATTGCGCTACCTTCAGCCTGTCCCTAATCAAGGCAACCTTCTCCTCAGCGTCCTTGATCAAATCAGGTCCAAACAACTGACGTTCTCCTACTCCATCCCATAGCAATGGTGTCCGGCACCGTTTCCCATACAGTACATCAAACAGTGACGTCTTGATGGTGGTTTGATAGCTGTTGTTGTAGGAAAACTCAGCATACGGCAAATTCTAATCCCAACTAGAACCATGAGCCAAAGCGCAAGCTCTCAGCATGTCTTCCAAAATCTGATTCACCCTCTCGGTCTATCCATCAGTCTGTGGGTGAAACGCTGTGCTAAAATCCAACCTAGTCCCAAGTGACTCGTGCAGCTGGCGCCAGAAGTGTGAGGTAAATTGGGTGCCTCTGTCAGATACTATACTCTTGGGAACTCCATGTAGGCACACAATTCTGTCCATATAAATCTTGGCCAACTTTGCACTCGTATAGGTCGTCTTCACCGGTATAAAGTGGGCTACCTTGGTCAAATGGTCGACCACTACCCAAATGGAGTCATATCCTGACCTGGTCCTGGGCAATCCTGTGATAAAATCCATTCCCACTCTATCCCACTTCCAATCCGGCACGGGCAATGGTTGTAGCAGTCCTGCTGGCTTCTGGTGTTCCGCCTTCACCCGGCTACATACATAACATAGGGCAATATGCTCCGCGATGTCTCCCTTCATGTTGTTCCACCATAATCTGTCCTTTAGGTCCATATACATCTTCGTATTGACCGGATGTATGGAATACGGCGAGTCATGAGCTTCCTGCAGAATCAACTTCCTTATCTCTGGATCGTTGGGAACGCACAAACGATCTCCATACCACAAAGTTCCTTGCTCATCCTCGCGGAACTCCCTCGCTCGATCCTCCTTCATCTTTTCCTTTACTTCATCAATCTCCTTGTCTCCCACTTGAGCCTTCCTGATTCTGTCCTGTAGCGTTGGTTGGACTTCCATTGTTGCCAAATATCCTTCTGACACTACCTCCAGTCTAAGGTCCTTGAATTGCTTACATAAATCCTTAGGCAATTCTCCAATTGTCAATCCATTGGCATAAACCTTCCGGCTCAGAGCATCTGCCACTACATTGGCCTTTCCTGGGTGGTACTGCAGATTCATATCATAGTCCTTGATAAGTTCCAACCATCTCCTCTGCCTCATGTTCAGTTCCTTCTGTGTAAATATGTAGTTCAGGCTCTTGTGGTCGGTGTACACATCACAGTGTTTTCCCATTAAGTAATGCCTCCATACCTTGAGCGCATGAACAACTGATGCTAGTTCCAAGTCGTGTGTGGGATAATTCCTCTCATGGTGTTTAAGTTGCCGCGAGGCATATGACACCACTCTCCCATCTTGCATTAGCACACTCCCAAGTCCCTATCGAGAAGCATCACAGTACACTTGGAAATCCTTCTGAAGATCTGGTAAACACAGAACAGGCGTGGTCACTAGTCGATGCTTCAGTTCCTGAAAGCTGGCTTCACACACATCTGTCCATTCAAACTTCCTCTCCTTCTTCAGAAGTTCAGTCATCGGCTTTGCAATCTTGGAGAAGTTTTCAATGAACCTCCTGTAATATCCAGCAAGTCCCAAAAAGCTTCGAATCTCTCCCGCATTCTTGGGCGCTTCCCACTCAGTTACTGCAGTCACTTTGCTTGGATCAACAACGACTCCTTATCCTGACACCACGTGTCCAAGAAATCCAACAGTGTTAAGCCAGAACTCACTGTTGGAGATATGCCCAAGAGGCAATAATAAAGTGAGTTATTATCATATCTTCATACTTATGATAAATGTTTACATACCATGCTATAATTGTATTAACCGGAAACATTAATACTTGTGTGATTTGTAAACTAAAATAAGAGTCCCTAGTAAAGCCTCTTGTTAAACTAGCTTGTTCGTTAATATATGATCATGGTTTCCTGATCATGAACATAGAGATGTTATTAACAACAGGATCATATCGTTAGGAGAATGATGTGATGGACATACTCCTATAGATAAGCGTAGCATAAAGATCAAGTCATTTCAATAGTTCAATTGCTATATGCTTTCTGATACATAGTAACCTAATTCCTTCGACCATGAGATCATGCATATCACCTTTGCCGGATGGATGCTTTGATGACATCAAACACCACACCGTAACTGGGTGGCTATAAAGGTGGCATTGAGTGTTCGGAAAGTATTGGTTGAAACACATGGATCAAGAGTGGGATTTGTCCATCCATATGACGGATAGATATACTCTGGGCCCTCTCGGTGTAATGTCATCCAATTAGCTTGCAAGCATGTGACTGGCTCACAAGGGATCACATATCACGGGAACGAGAAAAGAGTACTTATCGGTAACGAGGTTGAACTAGGTATGCAGAGATACCGACGATCATAACCTCGGATAAGTAAACTATCGTGAGACAAAGGGAAATTGGTATCGTATGTAAATGGTTCATTCGATCGCAAAGTAATCGTAGAAATATGTGGGAGCCATATGAATTTCCAGATTCCTCTATTGGTTATTGTTCGGAGAAGTGTCTCGATCATGTCCGCATAATTCACGAACCGTAGGGAGACACACTTAAGGATTCGACGTTGTTTGAGTAGTTATGGTATTATGAGAAAGGGACCGAATGTTGTTCGGAGTCTCGGATGGGATCCGGGATATCACGAGGTGATCCGGAATGGTCCGGAGAATAAGATTCATATAAGGAAAGTCCCGTTTCGGAGTTCGGGAATGATTCCGGTGTTTACATCGGGAATGTTCTAGAAGGTTCCGGATTGTCCGGCACTCCGGGGGGGAAGGGGTACATGAATGTGTCATTACATATTGGAATGATTGCATCATGTACTAAGTGTTCTTGCTGTCCCAAATAAAGGATTAAATTGAATCCTAAAACAGAAAAGTCAAATGTCCAGTTTGAAAGTCAAACGGCTAAAACAAGAAACTGTGGGAAACAAGCAAGAGGAGTTGGAAACCAACTTGGAGGAGGAGTTCCTCTCCTCCAAGCCGGCGGCCAGCCCTAGGCCGAGTTGGGGAGGGACTCCCTCCCTCCCCTGGCGCGCCAAGCCCCTCCACCCATAAAAGGAGGGGCAGGCCTCCTCCTCTAGACACACAAGTTCCTATCCTCTAATCTCCGGTTTAGAGCCGTTTTGGTTTAGAGCTTCTAATTGCTTTAGCCTGCGGTTTAGAGCCTTCTAATTGGTGTGTCTAATCTCTAGACCACTAATAGCCCTCTCTCATACTCCACCATACTCGCTCCGGCTTAAGGCGAAGCCCTGCGGGATCTCCCCTCTACTTCCGGTACCACGCCGTTGTGCTGCCGGAATCGCGAGGAGAGTGCTACAACCTCCGCTGCCTGCTGGAACAAGGGAAAGGAAGGTCTTCGTCGAGTACCGAACGTGTGACCGACTGCGGGAGCGCTGCCGGAACGCAGCGCCGGAAGGATCGTCTACGCGATCTTGAGATCGGAAAGAGTACGACTACATCACCCACGAGAATCTGCTCTCGTTAACCGCTTTGGAATCTTCGAGGGTAAGTTATTCCATCGACTCGTTGCTACAATCTAGTAGATAGATCTTGGCTTGTTTGTTTGTATGCGATAGAAAATTTTTGTTTTCCATGCTACGAACCCCTACAGTGGTATCAGAGCCGTGTCTATATGTAGATCTGTTGCACGAGTAGAACACAATGGTCATTGTGGGCGTTGATGCTTTTATTGTCGATTGCTTCTTGTGTACTTTGCATCTTGCGGTATGTTGGGATGAAGCGGCCCGGGCTAACCTTACATGACATCGTTCATGAGACTTGCTCCACGCTTGACATGCAACTTGTATTGCATAAGTGGCTTTGCGGGTGCCTGTTTCTCCTAGCATAGTTAAGATCCAATTTACAACGGGTGATTAACAATACTAGTATCAATGTTGTGGTTCTTGTTCGTAAGTTAGAACGACACTTATTGAAAGCCCCAAACCACGTAAAATATGCAAAGAAAGTAGAGGCGTCTAACTTTGTTTTGCAGGGGTGTGCAGTGATGTGATATGGCCATGATTGTGATTATATATGATGTATGCAATGTTCCTTATTGTAAGTTGGCAACCGGCAGGAGCCATATGGTTGTCTTTAATTTATGTTAAGACCCGCGTGTCTATTCAAAGTAGTTGTAATAGTTGAAGCCGGTGGACGACAATCATGGAGAAGCATCATTGACCTTGATGCAATGTCGGTGATGATGGAGATCATGTTCGTGCTTGAAGATGGAGATCGGAAGCACAAAGAAGAAAGGCCATATCATATCACAGATTATGAATTGCATGTGATGTTAATCCTTTATGCATCTTGTATTGCTTAGTAGACGACGGTAGCATTATAAGATGATCTCTCATGCACATGAATTTCAAGTCATAGAGTGTTCACCCTTAGTTAGCACCGTTGCTAAAGCTTGTTGTTTCGAAGCACCACGTGATGATCGGGTGTGTTAGATTCTACAAGTGTATACAACGTGAGCAAGCCAGATTTGCTCATGCGGAAACTAAGGTTTGATCTTGACGAGCCTAGCATGTACAGACATGGCCTCAGGAACACGGATTACCGAAAGGTAGAGCATGAGTCATATAGTAGATATGATGAACATGTTGATTGTTCGCCATTGAAGCTATATCAACTCTCGTGATGATCGGTTTTGATGTGGTGGATTTGGTTCGTGTGATCACTAAAACAATGTGAGGGATATTGTTTTGAGTGGGAGTTCACCTAGATTAATTTAATTATTAATTAGAACTCAATTTATCATAAACTGAATCAAAGTGAATTTGCATAGTTGTTGTAGTCATTGGCATCCGTTTACCACCTTGCGCTTAGTTATAATTGAGATGATAGAACTATAGAATTCTGGTTAGTTACTTTACGAACTGGTATCGTATTGTTTTGAAGTGTTAATCTAAAGTTTAAAAGTCCTATTGCAAACTTTCAGTAAGTTCCGGTTACTCCATGAAGTTTAATAATTGGTATTAAAACAAGAGTAACAGTTCCAAGTGTTAGTGTATAAGTATCATGTTTGTCTCCATGATTCTTGATATTCAAAGGATTCTCTTAATATCAAGGTTATCTAGGATCTGAAAGAGTTGTTTCAGAAACCATGATGTGTGGAAGATATTGTGATATCTGAAACGAAGTTTTGGTTGCAACATGATAGAGTATAATATGGCAAAAGTCATGTTCTCATATTTGATGAGAATTTGCAAAAGGTTGGAGACACTAGTTGTCCTAATCCACCAAAAGGTTTTGGATAGCAACATTATACTCGCGATTCACCATTATAAGCTAAAGGTAGCTTGATCATGGACGATTCCATGATAAGGATGAATAATTGATGTAGGTAAAATGTTTACTACACCAAGATTTTGCTAAAGAAAGGAATTTGAAAGAACACCAAACATTTGATGATGGTGATCTACTTCAAAGTGCAAGTCCAAAGACATTGGTATTTAACTATACACGCTTTGGACTATGTGTCATATGTATGACTCCACTGTTGATATTGATAGATTCTTTCAAACAGAAAAGGAAATACTGAAAGAGAATCTCATAAATATATGGCAGAAAAGAAAAGACTAGAATTGTTCAGTTTAAGTATATAGATGATATACATGTTATGGCTATATTCTTTGCTTATTAAACAATGTGGTTCTTAAGTATTTGATACTGAATTTGTTGGTATGAATCGTCATACAAAACAACAGAATTCATGAACTACAGTGGCCTAAGTAATTAGCAAAAGAATATGTGATGATGTTCATCGAGAACAAATAAAGGGTTATTGTGTTGCTCGTTAAACATCAAAGTTTGCCTTCAAGATTTGTTTTATCAGGTATTATGAGAACAAAAGGGTTGTTCAAATAATTGCCGTAATCCATAAGAGATGGATGATTCACAAATCTCGTTGGAGAAATCACATCCATAATACTAGTGCTAAAAATGTCGAAAGACAAATTGATTGAAAGATCACTTAGGAAGTGACATCGCCGTTTAAATTATATTGGAAAGAAAACATGAAGAAACTCCATGTGTATGGAATTTTGGAGTCTTTTGATTTTGATCAAATGACGCTTGTGAAACTTTCCTAGAGATAATTAAAACTTCGTTCATAGGCCAAAAGGGAACGAATGACTAGCGTTTTGGAACTTGTACATATTGTTGTACGAAGTCCATTATGTGTAGTCAAGAGCGATGGATTTCAACTTCATATGCTTTCTCCGAAAATTTGAGTGAATATATGAATATTTACTTAATAAGGATGAAGTGTGAAATATTTGAAAAGTTCAAAGACTTTCAAGATGAAGTGCAAAATCATTGTAACAAGAATATAAATAGTTTATGATAAGATCATAAAGGAAGATATTTGAGTTACAAGTTTAGCATAATACCTAAGATTTAAGGAATCGTTCCGTGGATTTGCATTTTCCCGAAACACCATAAGAGTATGGAGTGTTCGAGATATGTAATTAAACCTTGTTTGACATGGTAAGATCGAAGGTGTAATTCATAAAACTGCCATTGTATTTTAAAGATTAAAAGCTTTAGAGATTACCGTTTTTCCACTGAAAAGAGCTTCATCATAATCCGCTGAAATGACACCATATAAAGTTATGGTTTGGGATTAAACCCAAGTAGTCCTTTCTTAAACATTGGTATGCTATGCATCAGAAAGATGTTTGCAACCAAAGTCGGATGAACCTGTCTTTGTATGTTATTTCGAATAACTGTTAAGTAATCCTCCATAACACCAGGAGACAAAAGTGTTTGTCGCTTAGAACGTCAAGTTTCTTTGAGAAGGAATTTTTCGTGAAAAGTTAAGTGGGAGGACAATAGAACTTTGATAAGGTTAAAAGAACCTTAGCTATATGTGCAGAGTTGCGCAGCGCCGAAAAGTGTTCCGGAGGCAGCAACAATGCTCATGGCTCACGTGCCTCAAAGGTTGTGGTTACAATAGTCAAAGTTTCTATTGAAACAAGTAGGTCGGGTAAACAATCAAATACCAAGATTTGGGAGTTAAATCATTATTTGACAATAATGATCCGACTACATGCAAAGAAGCGATGATGGGCCCTGACTCCGTCAAATGGCTTGAAGCCATAAAATCCGTGATAGTTCCATAAACGAGAAATCAAGTTTTGAACTTGAAGGACCCTCGAGAAAGGTGTAAGACCTTACAGTTGTGTCTGGATCTATAAAGAAATAGACATGGATGTTTTACATCTATGAAATAGTCGACATGTTGGGAAAGAGTTCACAAAATGTTCAAAGGTTGACTATGATAAGATTTGATCTTTCATAGTGATATTTAGTCTAGACGGATTAATGTAGCAATCACTACATATAATTTGTTATATGGTAGTTGAATAAACAAAACAAGTTCTTCTAATAGAATCGTTACCTAGGACATGTGCATAACACGGTCCATAGGGTTTTGTTAATTCAAAGGATGCTAAAAGCATATGCAAACTTCAATGGTTGAAGTGAGCATCGCGGAGTTGGAATCTTCACAATGATGAAATTGTTAAAAGAGTTTAAATTCATCAGAGACAATGAAGATGCTTGCATTTGCAAGAAATTAAGTGGGAGCGCTAAGACATATTTCTAATACATTATGTAGGAGACATATTGTTGATTGGAAGTGATGTATTTTTTTTTATTAACACAAGATAAGAATTTCATCTCGATGAAAGACTTAGGCAAAACCCAAATATTAGGCATCAATAGACGCTAATATGGTTGTGCCAGAAGTACATAGATAAGATATTGAATGAGTTCAATATAGAAACTACAAGAAAGGTTCTTGTCGCACAGAAAGGATTGAATGAGTTCAATGTTGATGATATATTCAAATGTATTGACATTTGGTAAAGTGAAACAAATAATCAAGTATAGATTGATACTTGATGTATGAAATCACAAAGAGTATTTATATCAATCATACTGTGATATGTACAAATCCAGATATGTCCTATGCTCTAAAAGTTGTGAGCATATACCAGAATGATTCGTAAGATGATCATTGGACAATAGTAAGGATATTCTTATGATCTTTTGGAAGAACTAAGAGTATAATATTTGTAGAAGTGACAAATAGATGGTTAGTTCATTGTAAAAGTACTACATTGATACTAGTTTTGTCACAAAGTACAAATTAAGTTTATCTCAATCTAAACTAAGGGTGGCACAATATAATGGAAAGTGAGTTCCATAATGGATTTGGATGAGTTCCAAAGTTAAGACATTGTGATAGATACTACAACAAAAGGCTAAGTATATGACTGCTATTATAGCAGCAAAGGAGGGCATTTGTGTCAAGTAGTTTGTTATCAAACTAGGTGTAGTTCACAATGGGATAATACTATGAAGATATATTGTACGACAATATTGTCAACATGTTTTAACCCCAAAGAACTAAAGGTCACACCAAAGGACCAAATTTGTACGAAGCCATCTCATTAGAGAATGAGTGATGCGTAGAGACGCAAATACATGCAATTACACACGGACCTGGAAGTGTCAGATCCGGAGATCAGTTGACCACTAGCAATCGTGTTCATACAACACCGGAAAGCCATAGGTGTTGAATACACAAAGGTTTGAAACTAGATTATTGACTCTGGTGCAAGTGGGAGACTGTTGGAGATATGCCCAAGAGGCAATAATAAAGTGAGTTATTATCATATCTTCATACTTATGATAAATGTTTACATACCATGCTATAATTGTATTAACCGGAAACATTAATACTTGTGTGATTTGTAAACTAAAATAAGAGTCCCTAGTAAAGCCTCTTGTTAAACTAGCTTGTTGGTTAATATATGATCATGGTTTCCTGATCATGAACATAGAGATGTTATTAACAACAGGATCATATCGTTAGGAGAATGATGTGATGGACATACTCCTATAGATAAGCGTAGCATAAAGATCAAGTCATTTCAATAGTTCAATTGCTATATGCTTTCTGATACATATTAACCTAATTCCTTCGACCATGAGATCATGCATATCACCTTTGTCGGATGGATGCTTTGATGACATCAAACACCACACCGTAACTGGGTGGCTATAAAGGTGGCATTGAGTGTTTGGAAAGTATTGGTTGAAACACATGGATCAAGAGTGGGATTTGTCCATCCATATGACGGATAGATATACTCTGGGCCCTCTCGGTGTAATATCATCCAATTAGCTTGCAAGCATGTGACTGGCTCACAAGGGATCACATATCACGGGAACGAGAAAAGATTACTTATCGGTAACGAGGTTGAACTAGGTATGCAGAGATACCGACGATCATAACCTCGAATAAGTAAACTATCGTGAGACAAAGGGAAATTGGTATCGTATGTAAATGGTTCATTCGATCGCAAAGTAATCGTAGAAATATGTGGGAGCCATATGAATTTCCAGATTCCTCTATTGGTTATTGTTCGGAGAAGTGTCTCGATCATGTCCGCATAATTCACGAACCGTAGGGAGACACACTTAAGGATTCGACGTTGTTTGAGTAGTTATGGTATTATGAGAAAGAGACCGAATGTTGTTCGGAGTCTCGGATGGGATCCGGGATATCACGAGGTGATCCGGAATGGTCCGGAGAATAAGATTCATATAAGGAAAGTCCCGTTTCGGAGTTTGGGAATGATTCCGGTGTTTACATCGGGAATGTTCTAGAAGGTTCCGGATTGTCCGGCACTCCGGGGGGGGGAGGGGTACATGAATGTGTCATTACATATTGGAATGATTGCATCATGTACTAAGTGTTCTTGCTGTCCCAAATAAAGGATTAAATTGAATCCTAAAACAGAAAAGTCAAATGTCCAGTTTGAAAGTCAAACGGCTAAAACAAGAAACTGTGGGAAACAAGCAAGAGGAGTTGGAAACCAACTTGGAGGAGGAGTTCCTCTCCTCCAAGCCGGCGGCCAGCCCTAGGCCGAGTTGGGGAGGGACTCCCTCCCTCCCCTGGCGCGCCAAGCCCCTCCACCCATAAAAGGAGGGGCAGGCCTCCTCCTCTAGACACACAAGTTCATATCCTCTAATCTCCGGTTTAGAGCCGTTTTGGTTTAGAGCTTCTAATTGCTTTAGCCTGCGGTTTAGAGCCTTCTAATTGGTGTGTCTAATCTCTAGACCACTAATAGCCCTCTCTCATACTCCACCATACTCGCTCCGGCTTAAGGCGAAGCCCTGCGGGATCTCCCCTCTACTTCCGGTACCACGCCGTTGTGCTGCCGGAATCGCGAGGAGAGTGCTACAACCTCTGCTGCCTGCTGGAACAAGGGAAAGGAAGGTCTTCGTCGAGTACCGAACGTGTGACCGACTTCGGGAGCGCTGCCGAAACGCAGCGCCGGAAGGATCGTCTACGCGATCTTGAGATCGGAAAGAGTATGACTACATCACCCACGAGAATCTGCTCTCGTTAACCGCTTTGGAATCTTCGAGGGTAAGTTATTCCATCGACTCGTTGCTACAATCTAGTAGATAGATCTTGGCTTGTTTGTTTGTATGCGATAGAAAATTTTTGTTTTCCATGCTACGAACCCCTACACTCACACTTGCGAATTTGGCATACAGCTTGTGTTCCCTCAGTTTCTCCATAATCAGTCGCAGATGCTTCTCATGCTCAGCATCATCCTTGGAATATATCAGTATGTCGTCAATAAACACCACCACGAACTTGTCCAAGTACTCCATAAATACCTTGTTCATCATGGTCATGAAATATGCCGGGGCATTCGTTAGTCCAAAAGACATAACTGTATACTCATATAAACCATACCTAGTAGTGAAAGCGGTTTTTGGTATGTCTTCCTCCCGGATCTTCAATTGGAAGTAGTCTGATCGCAGATCAATCTTGCTGAACACCTTCGCCCCTTCCAGTTGATCAAACAAATCATTTATGTTTGGCAGAGGGTATTTGTTCTTGATAGTCACTTCATTCAGTGAGCGATAGTCCACCACTAATCTCTTGCCGCTGTCTTTCTTCTCCACAAACAGAACAGGTGCACCCCATGACGACGAACTAGGCTGAATGAATCCCTTGTCCAACTGCTCTTTCAGCAGCTTCTTCAATTCCTTCAGCTCATCCACATCCATCTTATATGGTCTCTTTGCTATAGGTCCTGTTCCCGGCATCAGGTCGATGAGAAAATCCACTTCCCTGTCAGGTGGCATTCCTGGCAGCTCTTCCGGAAACACGTCGGGGTAATCCCTAATCACAGGCACAATATCCATGCTAACCCCCTTAAGAGAATTCAGCTTACACCTTCGCGGTCGCACAGCTGACTTGAATCTAATCCTCTTACCATCCGTGGTTTTGAGTGAAATAGCTCGCTGTGTGCAATCTATGTGTCCCCCATGCATAGACATCCAATCCATACCCAGAATAACATCTAACCCTTGTGATTCCAACACTACCAGATGTGCAACGAAGTTGTGTGTTCCAATCCTCACAGTTAAGTCGCGGCATCCCGCGCTAGCTATCATATCTCCTCCAGGTGAGCTTACTCTAATAGACTCTTTCATAGACTCATTAGGTAGCTTATACTTATCCACAAATGCCCTTGATATGAATGAATGCGATGCACCAGTATCGAAAAGTATAAGTGTAGGGTGAGTGTTGATTGGGAACTTACCAATCACAAGGTCAGGCTCATCTGGGATCTCCTCCACATTCATGTGGTTCACTGTGGCCTTCTGGTTGTTGGTTGGCTTCAGTCCCTTCCTCTCCGGACAGTTGTCAGCATAATGTCCCTTCTGACCACACTTGAAGCATGTCACCTCACTCAGATCCTTCTTCACAAACCTGCAATCACAGTTGCGGTCATGTCCACCGTGTCCTCCAGAGTGGTGAGAGTGTCCTCCCTTGTGGCTGTGGTGGCTGCTCTTGTGGTTGTCGTGGCGATGTCCATCGCCCCCATGGTGGTGGCGGTCATGGATCCCATGGTGTCCATGGTCACTCCCTCCATGATTGGAGTATCCATCGTACGATGTGCGAGACTTGTGATGTGAACCAGAGTGGTGATTGTTGCTCTTCCTCTTGCGGTTCTCCACCTGCTTGTGCTGAAGGGTTTCGCGGCATAGTAAATCAAAATTTTCTACGGATGCGAACAGAGGGAAAGCCAAGATCTAATCTAGGAGATGCAAACAACGAGAGAGATTGGATTAGATCTTCATACCCTTGAAGATTCGCACAGCGGAACGTTCGTCGAAATGTGGGTGATGTAGTCGTACTCGCTTCTCCTCCTCGTGATCCGATCCGATCCGATCTAGCACCACAAGTGGCGGTGCCTCCGTGAGATGCACACGTGCAGCACCTCGAAGTTTCCTCCTTCCTCGGTCCAGCAAGTATGGTGGAGAGACGGATTGGATCTACAACACGACGGCGTGGTGTATATAGTGGAGAATTTCTGCAGCAGGGCTTCGCCTACAAACAGTCGGGAGGGAGAGAGGAAGGGCAGCAGGGCGGCTAGGGTTGGAGGGGAAGGTGTGGGGGGTGGTGCGCCCCCAGCCCTCTTTATATAGAGGGGTGGGCGGCAGCCCTAGCCCCCCTCCAAGCCAAAACCGGCGGCCACAAGGAGGAGGAGTGGGGGACAAGGAACCCCCCCCTTCTAGAAGCTCTATCTAGGGTTTAAACCCTCTTTGGCCGGCTGGGCCCTATGGGACATTGTGCCCCTGGCCGAATGCGGCCAGGGCACTCCCTCATAGGCCCATGCCCCCTCCCGGAAGGTGGGGCCACGTTGGTCCCCTTCCGAAAGGTTCTAGAAGCTTCTGGTACAATACCGATTAACCCGGAACAATTCCGAACTCCAAAAACTGCACTGCCTTATATGAATCTTATTCTTCGGACCACTCCGGAACCTCTCGTGATGTCCCGGATCCCATCCGAGACTCCGAACAAAAACTCATAAACCGATTATCCAATCTATCCTAGCGTCGAGACACGTTAGTGTGTGACCCTGCGGGTTCGAGAATATGCAGACATGATCTTCTATCAATAATCAACAGCGGGGTCTGGAAACCCATATTGACTCCCACACATTCATCGATGATCATATCGTATGAACCACGATGCCAGGATTCAATCAATCCCATATATATATTCCCTTCGTCTCGCGATATTTTACTTGCCCGAGATTTGATCGTCGGTACCGTCATACCTAGTTCAATCTCGTTCACAGCAAGTACTTTACTCGTTCTGTAATCCGATATCACTTTGTGATTAACTCCTTAACCACATGCTTGCAAGCGGTGTTGATATCGATTACCGAGTGGGCCCGAAGTATATCTCTCCGACTTGGGAGGGACAAATCCCATCTCGATACATACAACCCAACAGATACTTTCCGATCACCTGAGAGACACCTTTATGATCACCCTCTCATAGGATGACGTTTGATGACCTCAAAGCTTTCTTCCGATACCAGGGAGTTGTATTATCTCATGGTCTAAGTAATACAATATTTGACATAAGAAAAGCTTCGCAAAGACGAACACGATGACACGATATAATTGCTTCGCTTAGTTTGGGTCTGTCCATCATATCATTCTCCCAATGATATGATCTCATTATTAATTGACAACTCATGTCCATGGTTAGGAAACCTTAACCATCATTAATCAATGAGCTAGTCCTTAGAGGCGTACTAGGGACACGGTGTTGTTCACAAACCACACAAGTATTAAAGTTTCTGCTTAATACAATTCTAGCATGGAATATAAACATTATCATGAACAAGAATTATAATAATAACATCTTTATTATTGCCTCTAGGGCATAATTCCAATAGTCTCCCACTTGCACTAGAGTCAATAATCTATTTTATATTTGGCAACAATCTCACACCCATGGCACTGAGGTGCTGATCATGTTTTACACGTGGAAGAGGTTAAGTCAATGGATCTGCGACATTCAAATCTGTATGTACTTTGCTAATCTTCAGATCTCCATCTGCTTTATAATCTCGAATTATATGAAACTTGCGGTTGATATGCTTGGTCTTTGGATGATATCTTGGTTCCTTAGCGAGTGCTATGGCGCCAGTGTTGTCACACAATATCTCCAGTGGGTCCAATGCACTTGGAACCACGCCAAGCTCAGTGATGAAGTTCCTGATCCAAACTCCTTCACTTGACGCTTCTGCAGCAGCCATGTATTCCGCTTCTACTGTAGATCCCGCGATCACGCTTTGCTTGCAGCTTCTCCAGCTCACAGCTCCTCCATTCAAAATATACACGTATCCTGTCTGAGATTTAGAATCATCCTTGTCAGTGTCAAAACTGGTGTCGACGTAACCTTTTACGACAAGCTGTTCATCACCCCCATAGACTAAGAACATTTCTTTGGTCCTATTTAGGTACTTTAGGATGTTCTTCACGGCTGTCTAGTGTTCCACTCCTGGATCACTTTGATACCTGCTCGTCAAACTAAGAGCATTGGACACATCCGGTCTAGTACACAGCATGGCATACATGATGGAACCTATGGCCGAGGCATAAGGCACTTTGCTCATAGCTTCCCTATCATTTACCGTAGCTGGACACTGAGCCTTGCTCAATATCTTACCTGACAACATAGGCACTGAACCTTTCTTTGCCTTATCCATTCTGAACCTTTTCAGAACTTTGTCTAGGTATGTACTCTGGCTTAAAGCTATCAGGCGTCTTTGTCTATCTCTATAGATTTTGATGCCCAATATATAAGCAGCTTCACCTAGGTCTTTCATTGAAAAACACTTGTTCAAATAACTCTTCACATCGTTAAGCATGTTGATGTCATTTCCAATGATCAATATGTCATCCACATATAGTACCAGAAACGTCACCGAGCTCCAACTCACTTTCTTGTAGATGCAAGCTTCATAGCAATTTGGAACAAATCCAAAGCTCTTGATCACTTGATCAAAACGAAGGTTCCAACTCCGAGATGCTTGCTTCAGTCCATAAATGGAACGCTGAAGTTTGCATACTTTATCAGCATCCTTAGGATCGACAAAACCTTTGGGTTGCATCATATACAACTCTTCATCAATGTTGCCATTGAGGAAAGCAGTCTTGACATCCATCTGCCATATTTCATAATCATGAAACGCAGCAATTGCTAATAAAATCCGAATGGACTTAAACATCGCTACGGGAGAGAAAGTCTCATCGTAGTCAACACCTTGAACTTATCAAAAACCTTTCGCGACAAGCCGTGCTTTATAGACAGTAACATTACCATCCGTGTCCGTTTTCTTCTTGAAGATCCATTTGCACTCAACAGCCTTTCGGTCGCTAGGAGGGTCCACCAAAGTCCATACTTGGTTTTCGCTCATGGATCCCAATCTGGATTTCATGGCTTCTAGCCATTTCTCAGAGTCTGGGCTCATCATCGCTTCCTCATAGTTCGTAGGTTCACTGTCTTCTACTAACAAGACAGTCAAGACAGGGTTGCCGTACCACTCAGGAGGGGCACGCGACCTTGTCGACCTGCGACGTTCAGTAGCAGCATCGTCCGAAGCTTCATGATCCTTGTCATTAGCTTCCTCTATTGTTGGTGCAGGCGGCACTGGAACAATTTCAGGTGCTGCGCTACTCTCCAATTCAAGAGAAGGTTCAATAACCTCGTCTAGCTCTACTTTCCTCCCACTCACTTCTTTCGAGAGAAACTCCTTCTCAAGAAAGGAACCGTTCTTTGCGACAAACACTTTGCGTTCGGTTCTGTGATAGAAGGTATACCCAATAGTTTCCTTAGGGTATCCTATGAAGACGCATTTCTCCGCTTTGGGTTCGAGCTTGTCCGGCATCAACTTCTTGACGTAAGCTTCGCATCCCCAAACTTTAAGAAACGACAACTTAGGTTTAGCACCAAACCACAGTTCATACGGTGTCGTCTCAACGGATTTAGATGGAGCCCTATTTAAAGTGAATGTAGAGGTTTCTAATGCATAACCCCAAAATGATAACGACAAATCAGTAAGAGACATCATTGATCGGACCATATCTAATAGGGTTCGATTCCGGCGTTCAGACACACCATTGCGCTGTGGTGTTCCGGGTGGCGTGAGTTGCGAAACAATTCCGCTTGATTTAAGATGCGTGAGAAAATCATAACTCAAATATTCGCCCCCACGATCGGATCGTAGAAACTTAATCTTTCTGTTACCATGGTTCTCCACTTCATTCTGAAATTCCTTGAACTTTTCAAATGTTTCAGATTTATGTTTCATTAAATAGATATACCCATATCTACTTAAGTCATCGGTAAAAGTGAGAAAATAGCGATATCCACCGCGCGTCGAAACAGTCATCGGTCCGCATACATTGGTATGTATGATTTCCAGCAAGTCCGTTGCTCGCTCCATCATACCGGAGAACGGGGTTTTGATCATCTTGCCCATGAGGCATGGTTCGCATGTGTCAAATGATTCAAAATCAAGAGACTCCAAAAGTCCATCAGAATAGAGTTTCTTCATGCGCTTTACACCAATATGACCTAGACGACAGTGCCACAAATAAGTAGTATTATCACTATCTACTTTGCATCTCTTAGCCTCAATGTTATGGATGTGTGTTTCATCTCTTTCGAGATTTAGAAGAAATAAACCATTCACAAGAGGTGCATGACCATAAAAGATGTTACTCATATAAATAGAACAACCATTATTCTCCAATTTAAATGAATAACCGTCTTGCAATAAACATGATCCGAAAATAATGTTCATGCTCAACGCAGGCACATAATAACATTTATTAAGGTTTAAAACTAATCCCGAAGGTAAAACTAAGGAGAGCGTGCCGACGGCCATCACATCAACTCTTGATCCGTTGCCAACGCGCATCGTCACCTCATCCCTCGCAAGCCGCCGTCTATTTCGTAGCTCCTGTTTCGAGTTACAAATATTAGCAACTGAACCGGTATCAAATACCCAGGCACTACAACGAGGGCTAGTAAGGAAAACATCAATAACATGTATATCAAATATACCTTTGATGGTGCCAGCCTTCTTGTCCGCTAAGTACTTCGGACAGTTGCGCTTCCAGTGACCCTTGTCCTTGCAATAGAAGCACTCAGTGTCCGGCTTGGGACCAGACCCGAGCTTCTTCTCAGCAGGGGCATTGCGCTTGCCGCCGCCCTTCTTGAAGGGCTTCTTTGCTCCCTTACCTTTCTTAAAAGAGGGCTTGTTGACCGTCAACACATGATTATCCTTCTTGATGTCCACTTCCGCAGCCTTCAGCTTTGCGAAGAGCTGGTGATCGTATCAGTGGAACCAATCTGATTATGAGTCACTACAAAACTTTTGTAGCTGGGAGGGAGTGATTGCAGAACCCTGTCAATCTTGAGATCCTCTGGAATCGTGCATTCCAGTTGCTCAAGGCGTTGAGTGTAGACCGTCATCTTAATGGCGTGCTCACTAACGGAACTCCCTTCCTCCATCTTGCAGTTAAAGAACTTCTCAGAGATCTCATATCTCTCAGAACGGGCCTGAGTCTGAAACATGGTTTTCAGCTCTTCGAGAATCTCAAAGGTCCCGGGATAGTCTTCAAAACGATTTTGAAGTTCCGGTTCCATAGCAAACAACATGGTGCTCTTAATCACACCATAATCATCTTTGCGCGACTGATAGACAGCTTTCTCATCAGCCGGCGCAGTTGCAGCAGGGGGGTCACCTAACGCTTTCCCAAGGACATAGTCCTTTTGACCGTCAGAGAGAATGATTCTTAGATTGCGGAACCAATTGGTGAAGTTAGACCCATTGCTTCTAAGCTTTTCCTTCTCAGCAAAACGTTGAAGTTGAAGTTGGACTTGGCCATGTGATCTACAGTATTTGCAAGTACAATTTAGACTATGTTCATGATAAATAGTTCAACTTAATCAAATTACTAGATGAACTCCCACTAAATTCAACATCCCTCAAGTTGTTTAGTGAACACGATCCAAATTCACCACACCTAATCCGATCTTCACGAGAAGAGATGTGGTTTCAATGGTGGACAACGAAGTGTCGATCATATCATTCATATGACTCATGCTTAACCTTTCGGTTCATGTGTTCCGAGGCCATGTCTGTACATGCTAGGCTCGTCAAGTTAGACCCAAGTATTTCCGCGTGTGCAAAACTGGCTTGTACCCGTTGTATGTGAGCGTAGAGTCTATAGCACCCGATCATCACGTGATGCTTGTACACGACGAACTTTCACAACGGTGCATACTTGGGGAGAACACAGTTTTTATCTTGATCTTTAAGTGAGGAATCATCTTATAATGCTACCGTCGCGATCTAAGCATAATAAGATACATAAAAGGATAAACATCACATGCATATAACTTTATGTGACATGGTATAGCCAATCTTCGCGCAATGATCTCCATCTTGTGCGTTCCGGCATGATCTCCATCACTCCACCATGATTGCCTCCACCACGAATAGCAACTACAACTAGCTAACTACTTAGCGATAAAGTGAAACTATTACATGGCGCATAAGAAGTTGACACACATGTCATACACAATTATAAAGACAACCATATGGCTCCTGCCGGTTGTGTCATCGACATGCAAGTCATGAAACATTACAAAACATGATCATCGCATACATTATACACATCACATCTTGGGCCATACCATATCACAGAAAACACTCCCTGCAAAAACAAGTTAGACGCCTCTACTTTGTTGTTGCATGTTTTACGTGGCTTATGGGAGTAGATGCTAAGAACGATTCTTACCTACGGAAAGCCACAACGGTGATATTATGGTTGCCAAACTCCGGTGTTAATCCCATGACAACTATAGTGAGAGAAACTGACATCCACCAGCCGCATGTGTGGAACAAGCCACACGTCAAGTGCGGAGTCGGTCTCGCGAACGACGTCGCGTAAGGTTGGCCTGGACCGCTTCAATCTCACTATCCCGCGTCATAAGAAGAACACAAACAAGAGGCTTGCAACAGAAAACATCAATGCCCGCAACAACCATGTTGCGTTCTACTTGTGAAACACATCTACGCATAGATCTATCTCTGATACCACTGAAGGGTTTCGCGGCATAGTAAATCAAAATTTTCTACGGATGCGAACATAGGGAAAGCCAAGATCTAATCTAGGAGATGCAAACAACGAGAAAGATTGGATTAGATCTTCATACCCTTGAATATTCGCACAGCGGAACGTTCGTCGGAACATGGGTGATGTAGTCGTACTCGCTTCTCCTCCTCGCGATCCGATCCGATCTAGCACCACAAGTGGCGGTGCCTCCGTGAGATGCACACGTGCAGCACCTCGAAGTCTCCTCCTTCCTCGGTCTAGCAAGTATGGTGGAGAGACGGATTGGATCTACAACACGACGGCGTGGTGTATATGGTGGAGAATTTCTGCAGCAGGGCTTCGCCTACAAACAGTCGGGAGGGAGAGAGGAAGGGCAGCTAGGGTTGGAGGGGAAGGTGTGGGGGGTGGTGCGCCCCCAGCCCTCTTTATATAGAGGGGTGGGCAGCAGCCCTAGCCCCCCTCCAAGCCAAAACCGGCGGCCACAAGGAGGAGGAGTGGGGGGCAAGGAAACCCCCCTCTTCTAGAAGCTCTATCTAGGGTTTAAACCCTCTTTGGCCGGCTGGGCCCTATGGGGCCTTGTGCCCCTGGCCCAATGCGGCCAGGGCACTCCCTCATAGGCCCATGCCCCCTCCCGGAAGGTGGGGCCACGTTGGTCCCCTTCCGGAATGTTCTAGAAGCTTCTGGTACAATACCGATTAACCCGGAACAATTCCGAACTCCAAAAACTGCACTGCCTTATATGAATCTTATTCTCCGGATCACTCCGGAACCTCTCGTGATGTCCCGGATCCCATCCGAGACTCCGAACAAAAATTCATAAACCAATTATCCAATCTATCCTAGCGTCGAGACACGTTAAGTGTGTGACCCTGCGGGTTCGAGAATATGCAGACATGATCTTCTATCAATAATCAACAGCGGGGTCTGGAAACCCATATTGACTCCCACACATTCATCGATGATCATATCAGATGAACCACGATGCCAGGATTCAATCAATCCCATATATATATTCCCTTCGTCTCGCGATATTTTACTTGCCCGAGATTTGATCGTCGGTACCGTCATACCTAGTTCAATCTCGTTCACAGCAAGTACTTTACTCGTTCCGTAATCCGATATCACTTTGTGATTAACTCCTTAACCACATGCTTGCAAGCGGTGTTGATATCGATTACCGAGTGGGCCCGAAGTATATCTCTCTGACTTGGGAGGGACAAATCCCATCTCGATACATACAGCCCAACAGATACTTTCCGATCACCTGAGAGACACCTTTATGATCACCCTCTCATAGGATGACGTTTGATGACCTCAAAGCTTTCTTCCGATACCAGGGAGTTGTATTATCTCATGGTCTAAGGAATACAATATTTGACATAAGAAAATCTTCGCAAAGACGAACACGATGACACGATCTAATTGCTTCGCTTAGTTTGGGTCTGTCCATCATATCATTCTCCCAATGATATGATCTCATTATTAATTGACAACTCATGTCCATGGTTAGGAAACCTTAACCATCATTAATCAATGAGCTAGTCCTTAGAGGCGTACTAGGGACACGGTGTTGTTCACAAACCACAGAAGTATTAAAGTTTCCGCTTAATACAATTCTAGCATGGAATATAAACATTATCATGAACAAGAATTATAATAATAACATCTTTATTATTGCCTCTAGGGCATAATTCCAACATGTGCTTCCCTTCCAAGATCCTGGACTTGTCCATAAGATCCTGGAAAGTGGGGCAATAAACCACCAGTAGCTGCACTGAAAGCTCATCACTGAGGCCATCCAGGAATCTCTCCCTCCTTTTTGCATCAGTGTCAACATCCTCAGGTGCATAACGGGACAGGTTATTGAACTCCTCAATGTACTTAGCCACGGTGCGATTGGTTTGGCGCAAGTTGCGGAACTCCTTCCTCTTCAGGCTTAGAACTCCTGAAGACACGTGGTTGGTCCTGAAACCTTACTCAAACTTTGCCCAAGTCACAGTGTCCAGCGGGTGGGTGATCTAAAAAGTGTCCCACCAAGAAGCGGCTGGTCCCTCTAGTAGGTGAGCGGCAAACCTCACCTTCTCAGCATCAGTGCATCCAATAGTTACCAGATCCTTGTTGACTGAACGCAACCAGTCGAGAGCAACCATTGGTTCCATTGCAGTAGAGAACTTAGCTAGCCTTAGCCTCAGAAATCTGGTGAGAGCATCTCCCTGAGGCTGGTTGTTCCCATTGTTGTTGTTGTTCTGAGCTTCCATGAACTGAGTCATAACTTGGGTCAGCTGTGCCTGGGCTGCCATGAGCTGCTCCAACTCAGTGGGTTGACGGCGGGGAGACATCTGCGGTTTAGCACAGGTAAGCTTAGAAAGAATCAACTACGATAATAGGATTCTACCCATGCATTATGATCAAACAACAGCAAACAATAGCAGACAATCTCAAGCAAGCAACACATCAACAAACAAGTGATCCAGAAACATCCCAGGGGTTATCCTAGCAGTATATATCTACTGAAATAGTTTTAGAAGAGTTGGCAATGGTTAGCTAAGCAGTTGATCAACAAAGCACTAAAAACAGCAATCTGCCAGAACAGTCCAGCAGCGTTCACGAATTTTTCTACCTGACTTAGACTCGTTAGGATTTTTTTTCTGATTTTTGTGCATATAGTACAGAGAGTTTCGCACCATCCCTATTTTTTTCAGATTTTTCCCAGATACCAGTAAAATATGAAAAATCGTACAGTACTGCTGTATCAGCAGAAAACTACAGCGAAAACAACATAGATATTAACCAAACTTGCCATAACTCTTTCATAAATTTCGCACAAATAAATCCCGGGATATTGGATTACACAAATAAGCAACTAAACACGCTTAAGCTAACAGTAATTAAGTTTTACATCGATCGAGACTAATCCTAACGATTTTACCTAACGAGGACTAATTAGTGGACTTCTATCTACTTCTTGAAGAGGTTGCGGTAGGTCCTTGCACTCATGTGTTGGCGCTTCTGTCCACGGTTCAACCATGGCGGCGGAGTGTACACCTCTCCTGAGTCATCACTTGAAATCTCAAACTCCACCTCTTCTGGATCCTCCTCTTCTTCTTCACTCTCTGCTGCAACTGCAACAGCTTCATCTCCTCCACCATCATCGTCTCCATCATCATCCTCGTCCTGATCATCATCATCATCGTTCCCACTGTCATCATCATCATCATCATTGTTGCCACCATCTCCATTGTCATCATCAGAGGGTGGATTCAGCTGTGCTTGGAGAGGGGCAATCTGGGCTGCCATAGCTTCAATAGTTTGATCCCTTTCCTAGACGGTCCCTTGCAACTGTTGTATGTTCTGGGCGTTCTCTTGCACAGTACCATGAAGATAAGCTATGGTTGCATCTCTGGCTATCAGGGCATTCTCCAGAACTCCCACAGCTTCATGCAAGGTTTCAATCTCCTGTCCTTGGACCACCATACCATTGCTGGCAAAATCTGCAATCTCCTTTATCATCATCACTTTCTCAGCTAGAGCTCCATTCTCCCTTTCCATGTCCTCTATTGCCTCCGCCGGGGCGGCATGTTGTTCCTGTCGCCCGAGGTAACCACAGTGTGCCAATCTTCATCACGCCTCCCATAGTCACGGTAGGGTGAGTCTGCTGGTAGTAGGGGTCGGACATGATGGCACTGGCGAGACAGGGCTTCATGTATGGCCAAGTTGATTCCAAGTCCCCAGTTGCAGTATGTCTTGGTGTAGATCAGATGCACAGGGTTTGGCAAGGCGGCATCCCTGAATATGAAGGTAGTGATCTCCCATGCATCCTCACCATATCCATAGGTGTACAGCCTTCTTCCCTTGAACATGGGCAGTGGCAATCCCAATGACTGCGAGAGCTGTGCTAACTGTCTTGCAAAGGGCCTTGGTGACTCCATGGTTGCATACTCAGTCCTGACTTTTCCCATCTATCAATTAGAAGAGGAAAGTGTGAGAACAGCATATGATAAGAATTTACAAGAGTGAAAGGCATAAGATGAAA
This sequence comes from Avena atlantica, assembly GCA_910589765.1. Classification (NCBI taxonomy): domain Eukaryota; kingdom Viridiplantae; phylum Streptophyta; class Magnoliopsida; order Poales; family Poaceae; genus Avena; species Avena atlantica. The sequence goes on along the minus strand of OU342734.1, from coordinate 356,271,522 downwards.
GACAGAGTTAACGTAAGCTTTAATAATATGGCTTCCTAATCCAATCCTAGGTCACGATCCTACAGTCGACACACGGGCTCTGATACCATCTTGTAACACCACGGTTCTGAAAAGACCGGGGCTTCTATGTGACTTGCCAATCCCTGGATCGGTTCATTGGCCCACAATAGAATAAGATGAATAACATAGCAAAATATCCGTGTATCATGAATAACGAAGATCCAGAGTACCATTATTACAATAAAAGCTTAGCCCCAGGCTAGCTCAAATTATTCAGGTAGCAACATAAATAAAGTAAATCGTCCATTCTTTAAATTGCCCACAAGTGAACAAGTGCCGAGTGGAGTACCGTGGCCTATATCGATTACTCAGAATCGGAATATCCTGCAACATGAAACGTAGCAGCCCCGAAGGGTCAATACATGGAATGTATGGCAAGTAGAGTTAATAAAGGAGACATTAATGCTAACATCTACATGCATATTTGGCAAGTGGAGCTGTGGCTAGCTTGCATTTGCAAATACCTTTGTCCTACTTGTTGGAATTATGCCCTAGAGGCAATAATAAAGATGTTATTATTATAATTCTTGTTCATGATAAAGTTTATGTTCCATGCTAGAATTGTATTAAGCGGAAACTTTAATACTTGTGTGGTTTGTAAACAACACCGTGTCCCTAGTACGCCTCTATGTACTAGCTCATTGATCAATGATGGTTAAGGTTTCCTAACCATAGACATGAGTTGTCAATTGATAATGAGATCATATCATTGGGAGAATGATATGGTGGATAGACCCAAACAAAGCAGAGCAATTAGATCGTGTCATCGTGTTCATCTTTGCGAAGCTTTTCCTATGTCAAATATTGTATTCCTTAGACCATGAGATAATGCAACTCCCTGGTATCGGAAGAAAGCTTTGAGGTCATCAAACGTCATCCTATGAGAGGGTGATCATAAAGGTGTCTCTCAGGTGATCGGAAAGTATCTGTTGGGTTGTATGTATCGAGATGGAATTTGTCCCTCCCAAGTCGGAGAGATATACTTCGAGCCCACTCGGTAATCGATATCAACACCGCTTGCAAGCATGTGGTTAAGGAGTTAATCACAAAGTGATATCGGATTACGGAACGAGTAAAGTACTTGCTGTGAACGAGATTGAACTAGGTATGACGGTACCGACGATCGAATCTCGGGCAAGTAAAATATCGCGAGACGAAGGAATATATATATGGGATTGATTGAATCCTGGCATCGTGGTTCATCCGATATGATCATCGATGAATGTGTGGGAGTCAATATGGATGCCCAGACCCCGCTGTTGATTATTGATAGAAGATCATGTCTGCATATTCTCGAACCCGCAGGGTCACACACTTAACGTATCTCGACGCTAGGATAGATTGGATAATTGGTTTATGAATTTTTGTTCGGAGTCTCGGATGGGATCCGGGACATCACGAGAGGTTCCGGAGTGGTCCGGAGAATAAGATTCATATAAGGCAGTGCAGTTTTTGGAGTTCGGAATTGTTCCGGGTTAATCGGTATTGTACCGGAAGCTTCTAGAACCTTCCGGAAGGGGACCAACGTGGCCCCACCTTCCGGGAGGGGGCATGGGCCTATGAGGGAGTGTCCTGGCCGCATTGGGCTAGGGGCACAAGGCCCCATAGGGCCCAGCCGATTCTAGAGAGATTTGACTCGTTTAAATCTCGGGATAGAATTTCTAGATAAGGGAGAGTTTAAATCGTTTAAACTAGAGATAGGATTTCTAGATAAGGGAGAGTTTAAATTGTTTAAACTAGAGATAGGCTTTGAGGAGGGGCAAGGGCTGGCCTCCCCCCCTCTATATATAGAGGGGTGGTACGCCCCCTCCCCCCCCACACACACCTTCCTCCAAGCCCTAGCAGCCTTGCTACCTTCCTCTCTCCCTCCCGACTGTTTGTAGGCGAAGCCCTGCAGCAGAAATTCTCCACCATATACACCACGCCGTCGTGTTGTAGATCCAATCTATCTCTCCACCATACTCGCTGGTCCGAGGAAGGAGGAGACGTCAAGGTGCTGCACGTGTGCATCTCACGGAGGCACCGCCACTTGTGGTGCTAGATCGGATCGGATCGCGAGGAGGAGAAGCGAGTACGACTACATCACCCACGTTCCGACGAACGTTCCGCTGTGCGAATCTTCAAGGGTATGAAGATCTAATCCAATCTCTCTCGTTGATTGCATCTCCTAGATTAGATCTTGGCTTTCCCTCTGTTCGCTCCGTAGAAAATTTTGATTTACTATGCCGCGAAACCCTTCAGTGGTATCAGAGCTAGATATATGCGTAGATGTGTTTCACGAGTAGAACGCAACATGGTTGTTGCGGGCGTTGATATTTTCTGTTGCAAGCCTCTTGTTTGTGTTCTTCTTATGACGCGGGATAGTGAGATTGAAGCGGTCCAGGCCAACCTTACGCGACGTCGTTCGCGAGACCGGCTCCGCACTTGACGTGTGGCTTGTACCACACATGCAGCTGGTGGATGTCAGTTTCTCTCACTATAGTTGTCATGGGATTAACACCGGATTTTGGCAACCATAATATCACCGTTGTGGCTTTCCGTAGGTAAGAATCGTTCTTAGCATCTACTCCCATAAGCCACGTAAAACATGCAACAACAAAGTAGAGGCGTCTAACTTGTTCTTGCAGGGAGTGTTTTCTGTGATATGGTATGGCCCAAGATGTGATGTGTATATTGTATGCGATGATCATGTTTTGTAATGTTTCACGACTTGCATGTCGATGAGTACACAACCGGCAGGAGCCATATGGTTGTCTTTATAATTGTGTATGACCTGCGAGTCAACTTCTTATACGCCATGTAATAGCTTTACTTTATCGCTAAGTAGTTAGCAATAGTTGTAGTTGCTATTCGTGGTGGAGGCAATCATGGTGGAGTGATGGAGATCATGCCGGAACGCACAAGATGGAGATCATTGCGCGAGGATTGGCTATACCATGTCACATAAAGTTACATGCATGTGATGTTTATCCCTTTATGTATCTTATTATGCTTAGATCGCGACGGTAGCATTATAAGATGATTCCTCACTTAAAGATCAAGATAAAAACTGTGTTCTCCCCAAGTATGCACCGTTGCGAAAGTTCGTCGTTTCCAAGCATCACGTGATGATCGGGTGCTATAGAGTCTACGCTCACATACAACGGGTGCAAGCCAGTTTTTGCACACGCGGAAATACTTGGGTCTAACTTGACGAGCCTAGCATGTACAGACATGGCCTCGGAACACAAGAACCGAAAGGTTAAGCATGAGTCATATGAATGATATGATCGACACTTTGTTGTCCACCATTGAAACCACATCTCTTCTCGTGATGATCGGATTAGGTGTGGTGAATTTGGATCGTGTTCACTAAACAACTTGAGGGATGTTGAATTTAGTGGGAGTTCATCTAGTAATTTGATTAAGTTGAACTATTTATCATGAACATAGTCTAAATTGTACTTGCAAATACTGTAGATCACATGGCCAAATCCAACTTCAACTTCAACGTTTTTGCTGAGAAAGAAAAGCTTAGGAACAATGGGTCTAACTTCACCAATTGGTTCCGCAATCTAAGAATCATTCTGTCTGGCGGACAAAAGGACTATGTCCTTGGTAAAGCGTTAGGTGACCCCCCTGCTGCAACTGCGCCGGTTGATGAGAAACCTGTCTATCAGTCGCGCAAAGATGATTATGGTGTGATTAAGAGCACCATGTTGTTTGCTATGGAACCGGAGCTTCAAAATCGTTTTGAAACCTATCCCGGGCCCTTTGAGATTCTCGAGGAGCTGAAAACCATGTTTCAGACTCAAGCCCGTTCTGAGAGATATGAGACCTCTGAGAAGTTCTTTAACTGCAAGATGGAGGAAGGGAGTTCCGTTAGTGAGCACGCCATAAAGATGTCGGGCTACACTCAACGCCTTGAGCAACTGGAATGCACGATTCCAGAGGAGCTCAAGATTGACAGGGTTCTGCAATCACTCCCTCCCAGCTACAAAAGTTTTGTAGTGACTCATAATCAGATTGGTTCCACTGATACGATCACCGAGCTCTTCGCAAAGCTGAAGGCTGCGGAAGTGGACATCAAGAAGGATAATCATGTGTTGACGGTCAACAAGCCCTCTTTTAAGAAAGGTAAGGGAGCAAAGAAGCCCTTCAAGAAGGGCGGCGGCAAGCGCAATGCCCCTGCTGAGAAGAAGCTCGGGTCTGGTCCCAAGCCGGACACTGAGTGCTTCTATTGCAAGGACAAGGGTCACTGGAAGCGCAACTGTCCGAAGTACTTAGCGGACAAGAAGGCTGGCACCATCAAAGGTATATTTGATATACATGTTATTGATGTTTTCCTTACTAGCCCTCGTTGTAGTGCCTGGGTATTTGATACCGGTTCAGTTGCTAATATTTGTAACTCGAAACAGGAGCTACGAAATAGACGGCGGCTTGCGAGGGATGAGGTGACGATGCGCGTTGGCAACGGATCAAGAGTTGATGTGATGGCCGTCGGCACGCTCTCCTTAGTTTTACCTTCGGGATTAGTTTTAAACCTTAATAAATGTTATTATGTGCCTGCGTTGAGCATGAACATTATTTTCGGATCATGTTTATTGCAAGACGGTTATTCATTTAAATTGGAGAATAATGGTTGTTCTATTTATATGAGTAACATCTTTTATGGTCATGCACCTCTTGTGAATGGTTTATTTCTTCTAAATCTCGAAAGAGATGAAACACACATCCATAACATTGAGGCTAAGAGATGCAAAGTAGATAGTGATAATACTACTTATTTGTGGCACTGTCGTCTAGGTCATATTGGTGTAAAGCGCATGAAGAAACTCTATTCTGATGGACTTTTGGAGTCTCTTGATTTTGAATCATTTGACACATGCGAACCATGCCTCATGGGCAAGATGATCAAAACCCCGTTCTCCGGTATGATGGAGCGAGCAACGGACTTGTTGGAAATCATACATACCGATGTATGCGGACCGATGAGTGTTTCGACGCGCGGTGGATATCGCTATTTCCTCACTTTTACCGATGACTTAAGTAGATATGGATATATCTATTTAATGAAACATAAATCTGAAACGTTTGAAAAGTTCAAAGAATTTCAGAATGAAGTGGATAATCATCGTAACAGAAAGATTAAGTTTCTACGATCCGATCGTGGGGGCGAATATTTGAGTTATGATTTTCTCACGCATCTTAAAGCAAGCGGAATTGTTTCGCAACTCACGCCACCCGGAACACCACAGCGCAATGGTGTGTCTGAACGCCGGAATCGAACCCTATTAGATATGGTCCGATCGATGATGTCTCTTACTGATTTGCCGTTATCATTTTGGGGTTATGCATTAGAAACCGCTGCATTCACTTTAAATAGGGCTCCATCTAAATCCGTTGAGATGACACCGTATGAACTGTTGTTTGGTGCTAAACCTAAGTTGTCGTTTCTTAAAGTTTGGGGATGCGAAGCTTACGTCAAGAAGTTGATGCCGGACAAGCTCGAACCCAAAGCGGAGAAATGTGTCTTCATAGGATACCCTAAGGAAACTATTGGGTATACCTTCTATCACAGAACCGAAGGCAAAGTGTTTGTCGCAAAGAACGGTTCCTTTCTTGAGAAGGAGTTTCTCTCGAAAGAAGTGAGTGGGAGGAAAGTAGAGCTTGACGAGGTTATTGAACCTTCTCTTGAATTGGAGAGTAGCGCAGCACCTGAAATTGTTCCAGTGCCGCCTGCACCAACAATAGAGGAAGCTAATGACAAGGATCATGAAGCTTCGGACGATGCTGCTACTGAACGTCGCAGGTCGACAAGGTCGCGTGCCCCTCCTGAGTGGTACGGCAACCCTGTCTTGACTGTCTTGTTGGTAGAAGACAGTGAACCTACGAACTATGAGGAAGCGATGATGAGCCCAGACTCTGAGAAATGGCTGGAAGCCATGAAATCCGAATTGGGATCCATGAGCGAAAACCAAGTATGGACTTTGGTGGATCCTCCTAGCGACCGAAAGGCCGTTGAGTGCAAATGGATATTCAAGAAGAAAACGGACGCGGATGGTAATGTTACCGTCTATAAAGCACGGCTTGTCGCAAAAGGTTTTCGACAAGTTCAAGGTGTTGACTACGATGAGACTTTCTCTCCCGTAGCGATGTTTAAGTCCATTCGGATTTTATTAGCAATTGCTGCGTTTCATGATTATGAAATATGGCAGATGGATGCCAAGACTGCTTTCCTCAATGGCAACATTGATGAAGAGTTGTATATGATGCAACCCGAGGGTTTTGTCGATCCTAAGGATGCTAGTAAAGTATGCAAACTTCAGCGTTCCATTTATGGACTGAAGCAAGCATCTCGGAGTTGGAACCTTCGTTTTGATCAAGTGATCAAGAGCTTTGGATTTGTTCCAAATTGCTACGAAGCTTGCATCTACAAGAAAGTGAGTGGGAGCTCGGTGACGTTTCTGGTACTGTATGTGGATGACATATTGATTATCGGAAATGACATCAACATGCTTAACGATGTGAAGAGTTATTTGAACAAGTGCTTTTCAATGAAAGACCTAGGTGAAGCTGCTTATATATTGGGCATCAAGATCTATAGAGATAGACAAAGACGCCTGATAGCTTTAAGCTAGAGTACATACCTAGACAAAGTTCTGAAAATGTTCAGAATTGATAAGGCAAAGAAAGGTTCAGTGCCTATGTTGTCAGGTAAGATATTGAGCAAGGCTCAGTGTCCAGCTACGGTAAATGATAGGGAAGCTATGAGCAAAGTGCCTTATGCCTCGGCCATAGGTTCCATCATGTATTCCATGCTGTGTACTAGACCGGATGTGTCCAATGCTCTTAGTTTGACAAGCAGATATCAAAGTGATCCAGGAGTGGAACACTGGACAGCCGTGAAGAACATCCTAAAGTACCTAAATAGAACTAAAGAAATGTTCTTAGTCTATGGGGGTGATGAACAACTTGTCGTAAAAGGTTACGTCGATGCTAGTTTCGACACCGACAAGGATGATTCTAAATCTCAGACAGGATACGTTTATATTTTGAATGGAGGAGGTGTGAGCTGGAGAAGCTGCAAGCAAAGCGTGATCGCGGGATCTACAGTAGAAGCGGAATACATGGCTGCTGCAGAAGCGTCAAGTGAAGGAGTTTGGATCAGAAATTTCATCACTGAGCTTGGCGTGGTTCCAAGTGCATTGGACCCACTGGAGATATTGTGTGACAACACTGGCGCCATAGCACTCGCTAAGGAACCAAGATATCATCCAAAGACCAAGCATATCAACCGCAAGTTTCATATAATCCGAGATTATATAGCAGATGGAGATCTGAAGATTAGCAAAGTACATACGGATCTGAATGTCGCAGATCCACTGACTAAACCTCTTCCACGTGTAAAACATGATCAACACCTCAGTGCCATGGGTGCGAGATTGTTGCCAAATGTAAACTAGATTATTGACTCTAGTGCAAGTGGGAGACTGTTGGAATTATGCCCTAGAGGCAATAATAAAGATGTTATTATTATAATTCTTGTTCATGATAAAGTTTATGTTCCATGCTAGAATTGTATTAAGCGGAAACTTTAATACTTGTGTGGTTTGTAAACAACACTGTGTCCCTAGTACGCCTCTATGGACTAGCTCATTGATCAATGATTGTTAAGGTTTCCTAACCATAGACATGAGTTGTCAATTGATAATGAGATCATATCATTGGGAGAATGATATGGTGGATAGACCCAAACAAAGCAGAGCAATTAGATCGTGTCATCGTGTTCGTCTTTGCGAAGCTTTTCCTATGTCAAATATTGTATTCCTTAGACCATGAGATAATGCAACTCCCTGGTATCGGAAGAAAGCTTTGAGGTCATCAAACGTCATCCTATGAGAGGGTGATCATAAAGGTGTCTCTCAGGTGATCGGAAAGTATCTGTTGGGTTGTATGTATCGAGATGGAATTTGTCCCTCCCAAGTCGGAGAGATATACTTCGGGCCCACTCGGTAATCGATATCAACACCGCTTGCAAGCATGTGGTTAAGGAGTTAATCACAAAGTGATATCGGATTACGGAACGAGTAAAGTACTTGCTGTGAACGAGATTGAACTAGGTATGACGGTACCGACGATCGAATCTCGGGCAAGTAAAATATCGCGAGACGAAGGGAATATATATATGGGATTGATTGAATCCTGGCATCGTGGTTCATCCGATATGATCATCAATGAATGTGTGGGAGTCAATATGGGTGCCCATACCCCGCTGTTGATTATTGATAGAAGATCATGTCTGCATATTCTCGAACCCGCAGGGTCACACACTTAACGTATCTCGACGCTAGGATAGATTGGATAATTGGTTTATGAATTTTTGTTCGGAGTCTCGGATGGGATCCGGGACATCACGACAGGTTCCGGAGTGGTCCGGAGAATAAGATTCATATAAGGCAGTGCAGTTTTTGGAGTTCGGAATTGTTCCGGGTTAATCGGTATTGTACCGGAAGCTTCTAGAACCTTCCGGAAGGGGACCAACGTGGCCCCACCTTCTGGGAGGGGGCATGGGCCTATGAGGGAGTGTCCTGGCCGCATTGGGCCAGGGGCACAAGGCCCCATAGGGCCCAGCCGATTCTAGAGAGATTTGACTCGTTTAAATCTCGGGATAGAATTTCTAGATAAGGGAGAGTTTAAATCGTTTAAACTAGAGATAGGATTTCTAGATAAGGGAGAGTTTAAATTGTTTAAACTAGAGATAGGCTTTGAGGAGGGTCAAGGGCTGGCCTCCCCCCTCTATATATAGAGGGGTGGTGCGCCCCCTCCCCCCCCCACACACACCTTCCTCCAAGCCCTAGCAGCCTTGCTACCTTCCTCTCTCCCTCCCGACTGTTTGTAGGCGAAGCCCTGCAGCAGAAATTCTCCACCATATACACCACGCCGTCGTGTTGTAGATCCAATCTATCTCTCCACCATACTCGCTGGTCCGAGGAAGGAGGAGACGTCGAGGTGCCGCACGTGTGCATCTCACGGAGGCACCGCCACTTGTGGTGCTAGATCGGATCGGATCGCGAGGAGGAGAAGCGAGTACGACTACATCACCCACGTTCCGACGAACGTTCCGCTGTGCGAATCTTCAAGGGTATGAAGATCTAATCCAATCTCTCTCGTTGATTGCATCTCCTAGATTAGATCTTGGCTTTCCCTCTGTTCGCTTCGTAGAAAATTTTGATTTACTATGCCGCGAAACCCTTCACTACTTTCATAAACAGTTTTGATTTTTTTTTAAAAGATCCCAATTAAGTTAACCCAACAACATTAAAGAAATTATGAAATTAGAATGAGCGAGAAACATGTCATGGAATTAATATCAAGCAACTCAGTTGTCCATAACCGGGGAAACGACTAATCGATTAGATTACACACCCTGCAGGGGTTAGTACACTTTACCCATGTGACTTGGCCAGCCCAGCTCGTACCATCACTCTCATTTTGGATGATGATAGGGAGAAGTCCAAGAAGAGACTGTTCGGGAAGTAGCTCCCCAATCCCGACGCGCACCGGTCCAACCTACCAAAATTCTACATCTCTGGATACGCGGGTTCGAGTTACCACAACCTACTAAGTCCAACCAACCGCCCATTTCATTATTGGCATATGGTTGTACACGTAAGCTACAAAATAAAGAAGCCAATCATTTTCTCTTGATACTTGGGTGCCTTTCCGCAATGAAACCACAAAAAATTTATCAATTCCATCACACCCAGGAGATTCATTGATTAACTTGTTTTAGTTTTCGCAAACCAACACTTTTAGAAACAACTTTCAGCGATGTAACCCAGCCCTCGTTCATCATAGCATGGCTAAGCACATCTACCAATGGTGGTTCATCTACAAGGAAGGCCCTACCACATAATAGGACATAGCATAGCGATAGTATCATCCTACACATGCATCTACAAAATACACGACAATGCATTGAAAATAGTAGAACAATATCATGAGCAAAGTAGCATCTACTTGCCTTGGTTGTAGCGGTCGGAAGAACAATCCACACATGAGCAAGCGTTGCACTCGTCACAATCTACACGATACAGTTGCAATCATAAACAAACAATCCACAAGCATATGCAACAAAGATGATGCATGAATGCATGCATGACAAGTGGATTGATGCTACAGCAGCACCACATAATCCTATTCAGTAAAGCTACTGATTGCATGCATGGAAAATAGTTTTAGCGCAAGGAAAACTATTATGCAAAATATAATGCTCAAAACTAGAGCTAGAACCCAAATAATTCACTACCGATAGTATACTGTTTGTAAAATCTTGGGAAAACTCTACTGTATAGGCATTGCTAATTAGGAACAGTACCAATTGGAATTACTCAAAAAGGAATTATAAAACTCCCTGAGTAATTAAAATACTGCAGAAAGCCACTAAACAGTTTCTGCAAAAGTTTTTACTGTAAGCCTATATTTTTAATTCACTTTTAGATTCCCCTTGTTCTACTGAATCCAGGGACATATTATATGCAATTTTTGGAGTTACAGATCTTTTTCTATGAATTAATTACTCCAAAAAGGCCATTAACTCTTTTAAATAATCTGGACAAAATCTTGCTGCAAAAGTGTTAAACAATGATACAGCAAGATTCTAAACGACTTACTGAATCTACACATATTTTATTTGCAATTTTTGGCCCAGTAGATTAATTTCTATGAATTTTGCAAGTTTCAGCTATTTTCTGAAATTTCTAAATCCATTTAAATCTTTTACTGCGGTCAACACGACTGACGCGTCAGCGCTGACGCGGCGTCCACGCGGGCTCCACGCGGCTACCACGCGGCGTGCTGGCACTGGCCGGTACCGGTTCGACCGGCCCGTCTAATCTGGCGCGTAGAAAACGAATCAGACGGCTCACCTCTTCCCTGGCGAGCTCGACGGCGGCAATGACGCGGCGGCGGCGGCGGAGCGCCGGTGGCGCGTGCGGACGTCGCTCCGGCGGTCCTCGGGGACGTGGCGGTGATGCGGGAGGGCGAGGCGGTCACGGCGGTGGTCGGGGCGATGCGCGGAGCACCTCGTGCGGCCGCGGTGGACGGCGGGGAGCGGCGGCGTCGGCTTGCTCCGGCGAGAAATCGGCGGCGCTACGCTGCGGGGGACAAGGGGAAAAAGACACGGGGCGAACCGGTGAGGCACGGCGAACGTCAAGAAGCAGAGAGGGCAAGGAGGGGCAGCTCGACACGCCGGCAGCGAGTCTTATCGAGGCGGCGGCGGCGGAAAACTCGAGCTCAAGTTCGAGCTCGAACTAGGGTTTCCAGGTGGTTTGAGGGGGGGCAAAGTGGCGGCGGGGTGCAGCTTAAGAGGGCCCGAAGTTTGGGGGAGAGGGCGAGGTAGTTAGAGGCCGAATAGGCCGAGAAACGCGGCGGCGGCGGCGGAGTCCCGTTCGGGCACGCTGGCGGGGATGACAGGCAGGCCCCGCCTGTCAGCGGCTGCGGGCGCGCTGCTAGCTGGGCCGGCCCAGCTGCTAAGCGCTGCGCGGGGTGTGTGGTGGGCGGTGGCTAGGCAGGGTGGGCTGGTGGGCTGGGCCGGGGTGGCTCAGCCGAGGGGGGTAGGTTAGTTTTTTTTTGTTCTTTCTTTTATTCTTTTTGCTTTTCTTGTTTCTTTCATAACTTTTTATTAGTTAATCCAAATGAATTGATTTTTGTTTTCAAATTTTTCTAAAATACCAAGGATCATCCTAGGATCATTTTTAGCAACAAAATGCCTAATTCCAACTAGTGACTTCAAGGGTCCAACTATTCCTCTTTGTAAGAACACTTGAGTCACTTCGTCTAGGATTTGAATGCAGGGTTTCGAAAATAGTGTTTTGCCAAATCATTTCAATCGAAAGTTTTGCATGGATGACTATGATGCAATGTCATGAATGATATGCTGAACCTAATCTAAAATTTGGGATATGACAAATATGCTAATTAAAGCACTTAATAGCTATAATTATTCCTAATCCTCATTAGCTTACTATTAACAACACTACTAATTAGAAAATTGCACCAATGTTGGGGGGGGGGGCATGGCCCATGTTGGCCTCCATGAAGATCTGCCATTGGTCCACTAGGTGGCTCACAATATAACGAAATGACAAAGGTGCACTCTTGAGTAAATGGATGGAGATGTGGTCGATGTCACACATGACATGGTTGCGGGCAGTCGAGGATCTTGTTTGGGAGGAGATGCACGGGAAAGGAGTCGGTCAGTGGCCTTGCCATTAGGGAAGTGAAAGGGGCAACACAAGGGGCACAAATGCATGGCGTAGATTAAAGGGGGGAAGTGGCGCCATTTTCATCTGGTCATCGCCTGTTGTGATTGGGACATAGTGGTGGTTGGAACCTAAGTGCCAAATCTCTTCACTCTGTTCAGAATTGGTGGCAAGAAATTTGGATTTGTGAGACGGGAAATTGGGAGAGGAAGAAAAATATATGGGTGATACTCCTTTTTTTTTTGAGAGAGTCCTCTATAATTTTGGTGAAGTGACATTGGGACCGAACGATGCATGAGATTTACCATCCCTCTTTCTTGTCACTTCTAATTCCAGGCAATGTGAGGAAAAGCCACTAAGAAGCCATCTCGCGTCGAGATAACCTAGATAAAAGTAGACATGGCTAAAATAAAAGTTGATGGAACTCAAGTCCTATATTTGGTAGTCAGTATTTCTCTCAGGCTTGGTCTTTCAGAGTTGCATGCTTGCTTTTGTAGGGGTGAGTGTGTGTATATATTTATAACCATACGCGTTGTACTAGGGGTTTGAAAGAAAAGGAGCGGAAAAACTCTAGTACAAGACAATAAGATGGCATTATTAGTGGTTAACTCCGGTTGGAAAGATCGTAAAAACACGTTAAAGTAGCGAATTCAATTTTGTATGGATTTTGAATAGTATCGGATGCGACACACCGATAAGGATAGACAAGTGGTAGAGATTGTCACGTTGGCGCAATTGTTTTTTCTTGTTGGGTGGATGTGTATATAGCACGTCGCTGTCCAGTGAGTGTCCATGTCAGGGACAGCCGGGGCGAAACCGACAAAGAAAGCCTGGGAGCTGATACACGGCATTGACAAGGAATCCGTCTATTTTTGTCATGCCCACAAAACAAGGAGTATTACTATTTTCGCGGTTCCAAAATGGTTGAGGGAGCAGCTAGAAACATAATCGGAGCTATCAACCCGTCATTCTCTGAAAGAAAGAAAATCAGGAGATATTGCAGAATAGTCGTTTGACATCCAGGTTGGCAGAAACCGATGCATTTTACGTGGATCCGAGTAATTTTGTGGAGGCTATACAGTCATCGTCGGCAGTCACGTACGTGCAGCTTACGGCAACCATTGAACTTTTATAGCTTTGTGGTGACTGGAAGAAGACAGATAGTAGCAGTCACTGACTCGTCCCGTTCCGTGGCTGACTCGCAGATGCCCTTGTCTACATCTGCCCGGCCGTGTGCACTGCGCTGAGGTGCTCAAATCGATCGAACTTGGCCGGCTCCACGCACCGGAGCGACGAGCTACGGGTGGCACGCCACGCCGGGGCAGTCAGTACTCCGGCGAGCTTACGCTAGTCCCAGATGCTGCGTAAGGCTAACTTCACTAGTAACTAAGAGTCTAAGTCAATATTTTTGTTTATATGACAATGATTTAATAAAGAGAGAGATAGATTGAGTGACTAACTATGTTACTGTAAAATCACACATATTAAGATAAAGTGTGTCTATAATCTAATTAATATCACATTGCATATTATCACACATAGGCTACTTTCCATATGAAGATAGGACGCCCGCGGAGGAGTTCTGGTACAAGAGCTCGCGCACGGGGCTCGTAGCTCAGGGGGCAGTATGGACAAAAATAACCGATTTTTGAAAGGATTTCACAAACTAAACTCTTGGTGAAACAATTTCACAAAACTAACCCTTTTAGTAGCGCCTAACGCAAAGGCGCTATGCTCAACGGTGTAGCGCCTTTCAGAAAGGCGCTACACTCTTTGCCAGCGTGGCACGCGGGTCCCATGGTACGTTTGGCTGGAACGTCACTATACGTAGCATAGCGCCTATGCGTAAGGCGCTACACTAGCCTACATATATAATGTCTGTATTTAGTTGATAGATAAGTATGGTGGCTGAGTTGGTTGAAGTCTTTGTTGTTAACTAGTAGGTTGTGAGTTCAACTCTCCAAAATCCCACTTTTTACTTTTATCTTTTAAAGGCCGTGACATTGGTTTATATTGTTGTTCATATGAAAATATGTTAATTCTAGCATCCTTATTTATTTAAAAAATGAAAACCGAATATCTTTTAAAATTTTACTAGTTTTAACAAACTCAATGATAGTGATTTACGGTAGGGGAGCAGTACAACCAATTTTGTTTTCAACTGAGTTATTAGTGTTTTTACAAGCAGGCGAAACAGAGATTTACACTGTCGATATATGGCAGATTAATATGGCACGCTCGCTCACTTTTTTGTCTCGTCCGTACATGTCACAAGGAAAGTGTTTTGTAGTACGTTTTCTTTTCATGTTTTGGTGAACATGTATACCACCTAATCGATTGTTTGTTCGTTACTCTTTAATGCTTCGCTAAATAATTATAAATTTTGTTAATTCAAACAAAATAGGTTTCGCTTTCCTAGTTTATTTTGACTCTACCGTGTTCTGAAGCACAAAATAAAAAAAAATCAGTACTTATTTTTATTTTTAACTAGTTGATATGTAGCTTATGTCATAGTCAAGCTTGTAAACCGATATAACCCTTCCAAGATTTCTATTACGCGTATGATTTGGCCGAAGGCACCATATACGTATAACCATTCAGGCTAACAGACCACACAGTTTGTTTTTTCTCTTTCTAGTGTTCGTGCTTGATGCCGTGACTTGTGTAGTCATTGTTGACTCTTTTTTCCTTTGTCGCGTAGACTTTTGTTTTTATAGTCTTTTGTGTGTTATTTTTGAGTTTATTTATTCAATATGTTTTATAGTCTTTTATAGACTTTTGTTAAATGTATTTTCATAGGCTTTTATAGACTATAATAAAACTAGTATAGTTCCAAAACATAATCGATTTCATGCTTCTGAAAAATAATTTTAACAGAGATTATAAAATTTCGTACTCGATTTTTATTTTTTTTTAATAAATAAGGATGCTATAATTAACATATTTCCATATGTACAACAATATAAACCAATATCGCAGCCTTTAAAAAATAAAAATAAAAAGTGGGATTATGGGGAGTTGAACTCACAACCTACTAGTTAGCAACAAAGACTTCAACCAACTCAGCCACCATACTTCTCTGTCAACTAAGTACAGACATTATATATGTAGGCTAGTGTAGCGCCTTACGCATAGGCGCTATGGTACGTATAGTGACGTTCCAGCCAAACGTACCATGGGACCCGCATGCCACGCTGGCAAAGAGTGTAGCGCCTTTCAGAAAGGCGCTACACCGTTGAGCATAGCGCCTTTGCGTTAGGCGCTACTAAAAGGGTTAGTTGTGAAATTGTTTCACCAAGAGTTCAGTTTGTGAAATCTTTTCAAAAATGGGTTATTTTTGTCCATACTGCCAGCTCAGGGTGCAGGTGGGAGTGGGCTTCCCGCGGAGCCCACTACCCAAGCCCACATAAAAGGCTACGCGGAACACCCGCGGGTAAACAAGAAAAATTAATGGGTTTTCGTGGGAAGCCCACGATCGAGCGCGAACATTAAAAAAACTATTTCGATCCAAATTAATATTTTTACATTTGTCTAGATTCGAATATATCTAGACATATTTAGTGCTAGATACATCGGAATCTAGACAAATATGAGGACATTAATTTGGATAGGAAGGAGTAGGAATTTCTTAATCAAACAAATATTATGTCTAGTAAAAAGAATGACGAGTAACTTAAAAGGTGGAAAAAATAATTAATACATTGAAGTGCTAAATGTTGATCGTATTATATACTAAAATATTTTTATAAACATTATACAAGCAATAATTATAGTAACAAATTTACGGGTATATATGGATATACGCGGGATAGTGGACACCCGCATAAGTTTTGTGGGCTTCCGTGGGACACCCACTTAAATTGTGTGGGACTGTGCGGGCGTATGCGGGCTCCCCGCAGTCAGTCCCACCTGCACGCTTACTGGTAGCGGTCATGGTCAGCCGGGAGATCTCCAAAGTTTCCCTACCCTACCGGCACGGCGGCACGGCGTCGGTAGCCGCTTGGCGCTGCTGATCTCCCACATCGTCTCCGAGAGCTACAGCCTCCCCTGCGTCCGGTAATCGTTGGCACGGGGCTGGACGGTATACCTGCACTGCACCTGTAACTGGATGGCCAACAGATAATCGGAACTATCTCTATGACTCTATCCTCTTCACTGCTTCCCCAAAATGACGGGCCAATGCATGCAGCGTGCTGTTCTAGCCTTGGCCCGACCCGGCCCTGGCCTTGGACCTGGCCCTGTGGCCTCGGGGCCAATTTGTGAGGCCATGGGTTGACCCATATCATGAATAGTGAGTGGCCCTGGTGGCCCAATGGGTATTTCGCGTCGACCCAATTTTTAGTAACATATGTTGTTTTATTTGGTTCTAGCTAAATTTCTACTAATACAGTGGTGTAGTGTAGGAGCTAAAAAGATTTTATACATGGATCCAGGTCAAGCTGCTTCATATGTGTATCGTATGATACATGCATCGTATATTTCTTTCTTGTCATTGTACATCGCATACATGTGCAAGAATGTGATCGACTAGGTAGGCATTAGCTAGCTGCCAAGCATAAGAGCCAGAGCTGGACGGTTTACTGGACGATGAACGGATGGCTAGCTGGGATGATGATGTGAACATAAGCTGGACACGACGCCACCAGCTTGACATAAATCGAGGGAAACGATTATGAGTAGCTGACGCCTATAAGCTGGGCCGGCCCTGCTGACCCAACGGGTCACTCGGTGACGGCTCCGCCGACCCAAATTCTGTTTGAGGCTGACCCGCGTGACCCTGGCCCTGAAATTTTGGGCCGCGTCAGTGACCCGGCGGGTTGACCCGGCCCATTCCCATCCTGAGGGCCAATGCATGCATCGTGCTGTTCTAAAAAATAAGATAGAAAATCAGAGCCATGGTGCGCGGTCTGCCAAGTGCCACACTGGAAGAAGGCAACAATTGTACTGTAGATAGGTGGATGGATAATGGGTGGGTCGCTGGCTGGGTGTCGGTTGCGATAATATGAGGACACTGGCAAGGTGCAGACTCAGGGATTTGCAGGCGCTAGCAGCATGGTGGTCTCTCGCGCTCTGCATCGACTTGACTGACAAGTGACAACCGCCCGGCCTGCCCACACTTGCGAGCATTCAAGGCTGCCGAATCTGTCTACTCAGTTGTACTTCCTCCGTTTTGGATTATAAGTTCCACGGATATCTAGGTTGTTAATTTGAACAACAAAACATAAATAATATAGCATAAAATTTATACCATTAGAAATTTTGGAGGTTATATTTTTTAATGATATAATTTTTGTGATATATAAATTATATTTTATTCGTCAAATTAATAATCTAGGTATGCGCGTAGGACCTATAATTCCAAACAGCGGGAGTATTGTCTACTCAATTGTCATGCATGACTGAGTCCACAAAAAATTCAAATAGCTTAGACGCGCCGATGTGAGCCAGGCAACTACAGCAAGTCGTCGTGCTAAAGTTTCAAAGGCGAGCACATAAGAGTAGCAAGCATCACCGAGGACGAAAATCATAAAACAAAGGAGACTAACATCAAAACACACAAGAGAAAACGAAAAATGATCAGATTTCAAGAGATCCGCTAGACATACGCCTCCACTTACCCTCCACTTACCCTCCGTTGACACTAGATGCACCACCAAAAGCGAGGATACGATAGGAAAAAACTTATTATGCCATCAAGATGTAGCCGCCGCCTCATCATCTCGAAGAAGACACCAAAAGATAACCTAAACAAAGGACAAGAGACCTTAATCCGTTGAGAGGCCATGGTACGCCATGTCTCCAAGTCACAAGGCCACCAGATGCAGGCAGACCGACAACGTCATCGGCGAGAGGGAAGGAACTCTAGATGAGGTAAAATATGGGTGTCGGGGCCAGGCAATGACCCACTTTTACCATACACCCATATTTTAGAATATACATGTTTACAAGTAATTTACAAGTTGCACGTTACTTTCTTGAAATTAATTTGATGACTACTATTAATCAAGCAAATTCCTACGGTATGGTTAACGATGATAGTGCTTTATCACCTTAATCCACGTTAACTTTATTATATGTCACTGATCGTGTTTGTCCTCATGGTGTACTTGTGTATATTAGTTGCCATGTATAGATGTGCTTATATAAAAAATGATTTCAGGATGGTATCCTTACTCATAAAAATGTTTAAAAAAATCTTATGTGCAATATGTTTATGAGAAATATGATAATGACATGTGAAGTTATTAAAATTCCCAAAGGCTTGTTGCCGCTGATAACTAGCCTCACATGCTCCTTTGCTATTTTTAATGAAATAATATGTCATCAACGTAATTCTCATAAACACCAATATAAAACATCCCCGTCAACACACGGCTCCAATTCCAAAAAAAAAACATTTATTTGAGTAGGGGAAATTATCCCTTGTGTACGTCCAGATTGCATTGATCCGGTCTAACCAAGTTATAGTCTTATTTTAATGAACACATCTATGAATATTAAGTACTCCCTTCATCCCATAATATATTGCGCATAATTTTATGTGCATGTAAAATTTTGCAAAGTTTGACCAAGAAAATACAAAATAATATAAATATGTATGCACTAGTAGAAAACAGGGCCTTTGTTCGATCCGATTCCGGCACCAGTCCCGGTTTGTTATGGACCGAGACTAGTGTGAGCTAGGAGCCCGGAGAAGTCCTAGTCCTGGGTCGTTTCGGACCTCTAGTCCTAATTCGTGATACAACCTAGGACTAGAGACCTCGCGCCAGCCAGCCGCACTATGCGGAAATAATTAGAGGTTAATCACTAGTCCCGGTTTGTTATACCAACCGAGACTGTTAGTTTCTCTATATAATTTGGTTTCGTCCATGCCCGAGCCATGGCTATTTTCATCCAAAGCAAGCCGAGTTCATGCCCATTTTCCCCAAGATTGTCAAGATTTGGTGGCAACCCTTAAATCCAAGATTTTAAAAGGTTAGCAACTCCATCCTTTCATATCCCGTTGTTAGTTCAGCTCAATGCGATAGAAGTAGTGATGGATTGCATGCTCTAGAAGTAGAGGGATTTTTAGATGTGTAATTTTAGGCAAATTTTGATTAGGCAAAAAGTTATTGAAAATTGAAATTTGTAATTTTAGAGTTTCAGAGCTCAGAATGGAATGAGGTTTCCACTGCTAGAACAATAATTGAAAACTCTACATTTTTCATGTTACTTGTTTTGACCAATTCAAAAATAGGTGCATGTAAAATTTTCAAAATTCAAATTTTTAGATTTCAACAAGTAAATGAAGTGAAAATGGTCCAAACTTTTTATATGTTGTTAGTACACAGTAGGTGCACCTATTTTGTTTGTGTAATGGTTTTTGATATACTTTTAAAATAATGCAGATGGTCCGAGAATAAATGTACGGTACTGACCGACTCTTTGGCGAGTTTATTAATGGCGTGCATGAATTCCTCTGTGTGGCTGTTGCAAACAAGCGGGGTGGTTTTGTATTCCGTCTGTGTATTTTCTGTAAGAATCAGAATGATTACTCTAACTCAAAAACTCTTCACATCCATCTGTTGAAGTCCGGTTTCATGCCCAGCTATATTTGTTGGACCAAGCACAAAGAGAGAGGTTATAATGGAAGACAATAAAAAAGAAGAGGATGATGGCAATTGTCATGTGTTTCCTACATATGGTGATACTTCCATGGGGAAGCTGAAGGGGAGGCTGAAGAAGAGGCACATGATGACCCGATGATGATCTTGATCGGACCATTGCTGATGCATGGAGAGACTGTGAAAATGAAAAGGAGAGAGAGAAGTTCGATCACATGTTAGAGGATCAAAAAAGTCGTTGTACCCAAATTACGAAAATGGTCTGAAAAAGCTAGGTAGCACACTGGAATTGCTGCGATGGAAGACATAGTGTGGTCTATCTGACTCTGGATTTGAAAAGTTGCTGAAAATAATGAAAAATATGCTTCCAAAAGACAACGTACTGCCCGCCAGTACGTACAAAGCAAAGAAGGTTGTCTGCCCTCTAGGTTTAGAGGTTCAGAAGATACATGCATGCCCTAATGACCGCATCCTCTACCGCGGTGAGGAGTACGAGAATTTGTATGCATGCCTGGTATACACTTTATTGCGGTATAAGATCAAATGAGATGACACTGGTGAATGTTTGTTCAGAAAGAAAAAACATGTCAAATTATTGCGATGGCACAAAGAGAAATATAAGTCGGACGGGATGTTGAGGCAACCCACTGATGGGTTGCAGTGAAGAAAATCGATTGAAATTACCCGTACTTTGCATATGACGCAATAAACTTAAGGTTTGGTCTAAATACAGATGGCATGAATCCTATTGGGGAGCAGAGCTCCAGTCATAACACCTGGCTCGTGACTCTATGTATTTATAACCTTCCTCCTTGGTTGTGCATGGAGCGGAAGTTTATTATGATGCTAGTGCTAATTCAAGGACCGAAGCTACCCGGCAACGACATTGATGTGTATCTAAGCCATAAGTTGAAAAACTTTTACAATTGTGGCATGAACCCGGTGTATGTGTGTGTGGGATGAGAACAAGCATGAGGAATTTGAACTCTGAGCGTTGATTTTCGTAAAAATCAATGATTGACGTGCTCTTGGTAACCTTTCAGGACAGAAAAACAAGTGATACAATGCATGCACGCACCATTTAAATAAGAATAAAAGTATATATTTGAAACATTTTAAGAAGAATGTGTACACAGGGCATCACTGATTTATTTTAGTCAAATATCCTTAAGAAAGAAAGGAAAACATTTCAACGGTCAGGCATGTCACCTGCCGAAGCCTAAGGAACATACTAGTGCTGATTTATTTGATATGGTCAAGGATTTGGATCAAATAGTAATCTTTGAAAAGGTCCTAGTGGACAATCTATTCTGAAAGACTTTGACGGACACGCACCCATGTGGAAGCAGAAATCTATATTTTGGGAGCTACCCAGTTATAAATTTCTAGAGGTCCGCTTTGCAATCGACGTGATGCGTGTGACGAAGAATCTTTGTGTTAACCTGCTAGGCTTCTTGGGTGTGTATGGGAAGACAAAAGATACGCTGGAAGCACTGCAGGACCAGCAATGTATGAAATACCTAGAAGACTTGCATCCAGAACGGTTTAAAGATCCTGCCAGCTGCGCTCGTATGAAACAAGAGAAGGAAATCTTTTTTGAATGTCTGAGAAGTATCGAGGTCCCGTCTAGCTTCTCGTCGAATATAAAGGAATATAATAAATATGGCAGAGAAAAAGTTCTCAAACCTAAAGTATCATGACTGCACGTGATTATGACGCAATTGCTTCCAATTGTATTGAGAGGGCTTCTACCGTATTATGTTTGAGTACCCATTGTGAAGCTATGTGCATTTTTTATGAGTGTGTATTTGCATCATATTTTATATTATTATTTTGCACTATAGTGATAGGATCTTAGTATTTTACGGCGTTCATGTGTATCTTTTATGTCTATTTTCACTAGGATCGGGATAAATGATGTATACAATGGACACAACTCTTGGACCAGTTGTACTGGAGCGAAAAGGAGTCAAAAAAAGTGTAAATCGCTAATTTGGGAAATATCAATAACACCGGAAGAAAACCCGGGGCGATCGCAGCAACCAGTAGGTTTAACGACCAACTATATGGCGGGAATACTTTTTCCGGCCGTATAGTTCTCACCGTATAGTTGTCTCCGCCACCGCCTCTTCAAATAGTTTCACCCCATGCAATCAGATCGAGGAGACGACATACAGAACACCTAGAAATCTTCGAAAACCTCACCTCCGGAAGGGATATGGAGGGGGAACTTCCCCAAGGGATCCATATTCACCCTACGTAGATATGGGAGGCCAAGGCATCGATCTTCATCTTCATCAACCGCTGCATCACCAACATCTCCATCCATCACATCTACATCCCATCTAGATCTTGTTGTAATTCTCGTACTAGTTGTGGATTTATACAAAAACTATTCATCTATAATTATTCCCATTATCATTGCTATGATGTTGTTTACCTCTATGTCTGAGTAGATCGTTAGTTTTTGGGGAGATGGAGAAACCCTAGCATATGATTGAGATAAGGTAGAGATTATTATGTTATACAACATTATGTGTATGTGTTAATTGTCTTTATCTTGATGTTGAGAGTTGTGCACCTCTTAATATTTGCCTCTTATGGGGACTTGATGAAGGGGCTTACTTGTTGGTAGACGGAGAGATGATAACACTTACTATGACTATAAAATTGTTGTCATACTTTACGTACTAACTTGGAAAAGAAAGGAGAACTCGTTAAGTCATATCCATGCATGGGAGAAATCCCTTAATAGAGAGATAATACGATTGGTGTCGTTTATTTGTCAACTGTGGTTATGACGGATGATGTGTGCAGTGGTTGCTGCCTATTCGTCCATATATGGAGCTCTCCCACATACATACATGTCATGAGAATATTTGCTATGATTATATTGATTACTCTATCTAAATTGCTAGTGGTGTGTAACATCCCAGGATTAGCACCTCAAAATATCCAGGACACATGTTTGTGCATTGCATTCATGCATAAGAAAATCCAGGGAATTCTCGCGCCAAACTAAAGAAGCTTTAAAGGGATCAAGACTTATCTTGTTCTGATGGAAACGATAGGACAAGTGCGCCAGATTTCGACATGACAATTATTGTATATCTGTGTTTGAGGGCAGGATAATCAAATTTGAATATTCAGTTGATAAGTTTGAACTCAAAAGGAATTTGAAAGGAAATAATAAATGGATATTTAATTGTAACAAGGAATAAGAGTTGAACTCTTATTCATGAATAAGATACAATATTTGCAAGTCTCAATTAATAAAACGGAACTTAAAGAAATGAATTATAATAATAAAGAAGAATTGAATTCTTATTTTTAAGTAAGATATAAACATTTAATAGATTCAAATTGCAAAAAAATCAATAATGGAACACTTTATTACATAAGAGAGTGTTACATTGGTGTTGCAATAAAAGAATAAAATAAAATTTACAACAAGTATAAGAACCTATACTAAAACCTCAACTATTTGGCCTAAGCTAAATCTTGTATCTTCTTTTCTTCTCCTTATCTTCATTCCTGCATAATAAACAATAAAATAAAGTAAACATTATGTTAATGTTAAAATGTTTGCCCCACCATTGGTGAGGCAATTTAATTTATTAAACTTAGTTAGGGGATTCAGGAAGTACTCCTAAATTCCACAACCTAGAACTAGAGGGCATTACCAAATATAGGCAACATCTAGGATATGGATCAGATGCTTCTATACACTTGAAATAGAGAGAGGTATGTGTGGGTCAAAGTAACCAATTTTTTTCCCAATCTTAGGCAAGATATAATACCCTCTAGCTCCAGCTAAGTTTAAACTTAACAGAAAAAGAAGTCAAATATACATATTAGTCAAGTTTAGCAATAATTAGCTAAACTGACGTTTTCTTAAAGTGACAAGTTTAGCAAATATAAAAAATGTTACAACCAGATAATATCCAGCATTCCTTGATCTCATCCATAGGAAAATATCTGGGGGTGGAAACTTGAACTGTTGGGGAGGTGACCCTGTATAGGGTCAAGACAGGGGAAGATAAAAGGAGCCTCCCTTGTCATATGCCGATTTACTGTTGATATCGGCCGAGTCATGTAAAGGTCAGCCGAGATAAGCACGGCCATGACACCTACGGAAGGAGCAATGCCTTACCCGATCGACATACGAGTTAAGTCGGCCGAGCGAGCCCAAATAACTTTAATGCAGGTGAAGGCCGAGCCGAGTTATGCGAGACAGGGCCGAATAACGTGAAGCTTGCAGGAGAAGGAGGTGCCCATAGTCAAACCAAAGTCACGAGCTAGAAAGAATCTGAACAGAGCCAAGCACAAAGGACAAGAAACAGAGCAGCAGAAGGGCAGAAGGAGGTCATAGAGGTGACAGTCATGGAGCCCGAGGCGCGCAGGTGGGGTTCTCTGGAACCTTGCCGTCATTAGAAGGGGGACACGGAAAGGAGGTCGCCGAGTTACTATATTGGGACAAGCATATTCCTCGAATATGCTTGCCACGTCAGCCCTAGAGGAGCCAAGGCACCCCTTTATAAGGGGAGGCGCGGGATCCAGAGGGGGGGATCGATTCATTCTACGCCGTAAGGCTCGTGTAGTTCTTCTCTTCTTCCTGAAAACAGCTCGAGGAGCACTTGTAGCACAAGAGAAGAGAAATAAAGATCTACTTGTTAGTCATCTGAGTGTAGAAGTAACTACATCTTCCCTCCCCGGATCCCTCTAGCATCCATTGGCCCCATACTTTAGCCTACCCATGGCATCTGCCGTGCCACCACCACGACAGTTGGCGCCCACCATGGGGCCAGCAGTGGTGCTAGCTAGAGTCAACATTCGAACGGGAAACTTCATCCACACCGGCGAGCGCGTTGTCTCTGGCTTAGTCCAGAGATTTGATCTCTGTGACTATGTCAGCGATAACACAGGCAACTTCAGGAGAAAAGCTCCACCACGCAACGACGTCTTCATCAACCTGGGCATGCACCAGATCTACGTCGGCGTCGACACATCATGCGTTTATCCTCACCAGGTTGATGATGCAGGAGATCCTTCCCTCAACGCCGCAAACGGTCCGCGTGGAGAACGCCCCGTCAGCAGCATCGAGGTGATGGTCGCAGCCGGAGTACAGGCGGCAGCAGCAGGCGCCGGATCAAGCAAGGACCCGACAACGGGAGGAAAGGTGGCCACGAAGCAGGCAGCTCCACAACCCACCGAGGTAGATCCGTCAGCAGCCAAGTCAGCCGAGGTGTAGGAGACAACCCCGAAGGCACCGAGGGTAAGATGGCCACCTCTGGAAAGACCAGAAAATATTCTCCAGGCAACTATAGATAATTTGACCATGCTTGTAGCACTGATACTTGATCCGGCTAATGCTCAGGCTGAGTTAGAAGAGACTAGGCAGAAAGTACTGGTAGAAGCAAAAAAGGTATCGGCTTTGCGGGAGTCCTTGAACAGGACCCTGCGAGAATATGCTAAGGCAAATAAGCTAGATGTTTCCCCAGAGCGGGTAGATGAATTAAGATTGAGAGGGAAAAACCTCATGGATGATATCAACAAAGAGCATGAGACTCATAAGGCAGATTCAGTCGACCTAGGCTTGCCGAGGTATAGCACCCCGGCAAAGAACCTAAGGGCGGCAAATGCCGCCGCACTGGAGTTGGAAGGGTTGACCGGTGAAGCCCGGCAGAAACAACAAGAAAGAGTGAATGAGCTGGTACGCATTGCGAACCAACAGAATGAAGAAATGCTTAGGGCTGACCCGGCAAGACCGGGGGCCTCGCGCATGGTTCATTCGGCTGGAGCAGCACCCGCCCTATCAGTGGCAGCAACATCCTCACCTGGAAACAATGCGCGAAAAGATAAAGAAGTAACCTTAGGAAAAAGAAATAAGCAAATTGTGCCATATGATCCGCCAGTGGCCGGAAAAGTCAATGAGGACAGAGGAAATGGGAGCCGAGGTAACAGTGGTGAAAGAAACCCCGGCCGTGCCAACAACGGCAATGGAAGCCGAGGTAATGGAGACCTCGGAAGAAGAAATCATGAGAACAATGACCCGGCGGAAGGAAGGAGGGACCCGCCGCCCAATCCTTAGCCGAGGTATGGACCTCGGCAAGAACGAGAAGTAAGACCAGCTCACCAAAATCAGGCAAATGAGAGATACAATGATGGTTACTCAGATATGGAGTATGCAGGGCATGGTGGAAATAACCATCATGGAATACAGGAAAGAATCATTTATAGAAACTTGCCATCAAATGATGCAAGATTAAAACTGGATAGGTTGTACCGGTGCGAGTTGTTAGAAGAGCAGGGTCCGCCTGGTCCAGCGTGTTTTGGACCTCGGATCATGGGCGAACCACCGATACCGAACTTTCAGCTGGCAAGGGGCACGAAAACATATAATGGGAGCACCAAACCACAGAATTGGTTGATTGACTACGCTACTACAGTAAAGATAGCTGGTGGAAACCTGCGATGGGCGGTAAGATATGTCCCGCAGATGCTAGAAGGACCAGCCAGAGTATGGCTAAACAATCCGCCAGCAGGCAGTATCAACTGTTGGCTAGATTTTGAAGAGATCTTTGTCAGCAACTTCACCAGTACTTACAAAAGACCAAACAGACCACATCAGCTTGCTATGTGCAAGCAGAGGCCGAATGAGACAGATAGAGGATTTTTTACTCGGTGGTGTAACCTTAGAAACTCATGTGAAGGAGTTATAGAATCTCAAGCAATAGCTTGGTTCGCTCAAGGCTGCCGATACGCCAGTGTTTTCTGGCAGAGGTTGCAAAGAGATATGCCGACCACCTTGGCAGAAACCATCAGGATAGCAGATTCATATGCTTTGGGGGATGCGACACAACTGTAACACCCTCAGAATCGGACCTATGCAAGTTTTAGCGAAACCCGCCAAACCCGCATAGAAACGATTCAAAGGTGCCCACCAGGCACTTTCGTGCGGGTGGAAAACGAAGTAATAACATTACAAAACAGTCCTCGATGGGACCCACAGAACAGATATATATAACAGCGACTCAACGAGTCAAGAATACAGATATAATATACAAAGATCCAAATCACCTTGAAAATGATAGAGCGTCCGACTACGGACAAGATGCAAATGGGGCTAAGAGCCCTGAAGAATAACCAATGGCGTCCATAACCCTGCCCAGGCCAAGCCGGAAGGGTAACCCTGCTAACGACGTCGATCTCAAAACCTGCTTAAACAAAAGGGGTGCCGACAAAGGGCAAAGGAAAAAGAGGAGCGTCAGTACTGAGGCCAGTACACGGCGAGGCTAGAATTCGGCGGTCCTCGCCTACATAGGTATGGTGGACTGAGCGGCAGCGGCAGCATGCACTGAAACAACCTATAGAGACTCGACACAACTGGCGACTATCAGAGAGGGGTGAGAAAGACCTATTCGGAACCGATCTGATACTACCATCAAACAAACCCATCCTGGTGTTTCCCCCTCGAAACCAACGAGGAAGTCAACCGAGGAACTCACACCGTTGGCAGTTTTATTTATTCAGTTATCGTTGCAGTAATTACTAGTCAGGTATAGATAATCGTCCTGATAAAATAAGCAGTGGGCACTTTTATTTAACCATTACATTGTAGTTGCGACACTTACTAGTCAGATACAAATAGCATGAGATATCCCAAAACCCAGCAGTTGTTGGTACTTTTATTTAGCCATTCCGTTGTAGTTGCAATACTTACTAGTCAGGTACAATGGTCGCAAGCGACACCCAAACAACCAATTGTGGGCAGTATTATTTAACCATTCCATTATAGTGAAGCTGATTACTAGTCATTATAAAGTCAAATTTATAGCAGTAAACTTTAGTTATGCTTGTCTATGGTCGAGATACTGTGCTCCAAGTCGTCCATAACCGCGGACACGGCTTTCAGAAAGTTTTAACCCGGCCGGGGTGCACAAATAGCAACACACACACGATCAACCTCGGAAAAACCAAATCAAAACCCAACGAGGTCTTCACGACAGAGCAATCACAAGATTCAGAAATATTTCAGGGGGCCACCCCATTGAGTAGAACCGCAACGAAGTAAGCAAGCTCCGAGACGGACTCAAGGTTTGCGACAATGGTTGTAAACGACTGGGAACCCGAAAGTGTGGCTGGGCTTGTCGATACCGCGAAAACATTCCGCTTACCTAAACAGTACAGTGTGCTCCTCGCACAATCGTAAATAAAGCAGTAGCATGGCATAAGTACAGGATAGTAAATAAAACCTCAAACTAGTTTGTGGCCCCAAGAAATAAGACGGAATCAAGCTCTGGCTAAGGGGGGGCCATAATTCCCCATATGTGGGTAGCGCGATAAATCAAGGAACATGTATCAAGTACTCGGGGTCCTACGGGACACAAGTGGGCGTTCGGAAACCAAATATGTTCTATCACCCACCGATGCCTCTGCTTACTTCAATTTTAGTTGTTAAACAGGAATTAAAGTGTACGATAAGTAAAACTATGATCATCTCCAACATCAACATGCGGCAATACATCAACAACCGTGGCACTAGACGACACGCAACAGCACTTGAGCAATCGACTACGACGCGCAAGTCCAACTATCTACCAAACAACGGTAATAGGATGTGTCCAAGGCAATATATGGCTGCAAGGGATATCACAGGGGCGGAAACTAAAGCATCGCAACACAGATAGCAATAGATCAACAGGAGGGAATAAATACTATAAAAGTAAGATAGGTAGAAGGGGGGAGATGCTCGCCTGAAAACATTGTCGAAGGTTCAACCGAAGATCGGGGCGAAGCTCACATCAACTCAACGGCCTTATCCGCGAAGAAGCAAAACACTAGAAGAAACACCGGGTGCAATATTTAATACAACGGCAGAAGATCGGCATGATGCATGTATGATGTATGACGGCAAAGGTGCGATGCAATTAGGCCATATTAAGCGGAATCGGGGTCCCGACAATTAATTAGGTGGTTCATGTTGTTTAGCTACCCCGCAAGTTAAATGTTGTTTAACAAGGCAGAAGATAGTACTGGTTCGCTACACAAATTTAAATGAGGCCAATATGAGACTAGATTTGCCCGCATATGGGCCCCATATTTAATTATTAGGTGAATCGGCATAAGGCCCCCAAACCACAGACAAGGATGCATGCATGAACAATTATTATATGACAAGTTGTATTATGTTATAAAATAGGGTTTTGGGAAGGGGTTCACACATTAGGGTTCGGCGATCTTGGGTTTCCGGGGTCGGGGTCGGTCTCAGGGTTCAGGGTTCGACGGAACGTTCTCGGGCTCCGGGGTTAGGGTCTCGGATCGGGGTAGATCTTGGCGCGTCCGGGTCTTCGGGTCATGTCGACGGTCCTCGCCAGGGAACTCGGTGTACGGGGTGAAGTACTCGGCGTCATCGAGGCGCACTTGGCGTTCGGCGGTAGATCTTGTCGATTCCATTCCAACGGCCTTGTTGTTCTGAGGGCGAAGATCATGGGGCCTCCGGGTTCTCTTGTATTGGTTGTCCCTGACGCACCCAGCTATTGTTCTTGTCGACCCAGATGCCTACATGCAGCAGCTTCACGCGCGCACTGCCATCAAACCTTCACCAACAACGCATAACACCTTGTCATCGAGGACGATGGGGCTGCTCCCTGGCGAAGAGGATGACCGACGGCGGCTGCAGACGGAGGGGCTCCGGTGACGGTGCAGGAAACGACGGCCGGGGTGGCGTCGTGGGCGACGTCGGATGCAGGAAGGTGGTTGCGGGGCCGACGCGTGGCCGAGGGGAGCGCTGCGGAGCGACGGGGGTCGCAACGAGCGCCGGCGAGGGTGGGCTCCGGCGAGCTCGGGCGGACGCGAGCGGGGCAGATGGGCGGCGGCCGGTGGAGGGCGAGCAGACCCGGCACGGAAAGGAGGAGCGGCGTTGGGCGGCGTGCACGGCGGCGGCGGACGCGGCGCAGCAGGGGGCGACGGGGCGAGGGAGGAGGGCGAGGAAGCTCCGGCGAGCGGCGCGGCGCAGAGGGTCGGGGGAGGCAGGCGGTTTGCGGGGAGGCGGTTGGAGGGAGGAGCGGCGCCGGCGGGCACGCGCGCGGGGGCCCGTCGCCGGAGGGGAGCGAGCAGGGAGGGAGACGAGGGAAGATGCTGGCGGCCGCGGGCGGCGCCGGCTGGTACGGGGCGAGCACCGCAGCAGCGGCGAGGGAGGGAGCGTCGGGTGGTGCGGGCCGGAGGCGGGGAGGCTGACGGCGAGCAGCGAGGAGGACCGGCGAGGCGGCCGACGGGCGGAGCGGCGGAGCCCGGGGCGCGCGCAGAAGGCGGGGGCGCGAGAGGGGGTGGCGGCGCGCGGCGGCTCCGGCGGGCGGAGGATGATGGTGCGCAGGCGGCGGTGGAGCGGACTGGGAGGGGAAAGCGGCGAGCGGGAGGAGCTGAGGGAGGGTGGCGCGGCGGCCGGAGGGGGAGAGGGAGCAGCGCCGGCGGGGTAGGGGGCCGGCGACGGCGGGGAAGAGGGGAGGAGGAAGAGAGAGGGAGGGGTCGCGTGCGGGGGAAGAAGACGAGTGGAGGAGAGGGAGGTTGGGGGATAGGCGGGGCCACGGGGTGGGTCCCGCGTGGGGCCAGGTCGGGGCAGATGGGTGGGGATCGGTGTGGTGAGCGTGTGGGTGGCCTGGGTGTGTTGTGTGGTGGGGAGTGGGGGTGAGAGGAGAGAGGGCTGCTGAGGTGGCAGCCTGCTACTGGTTGGGGTGAGGTGGAGGGTTGGGCTGGGTAGGTTAGTTGGGTGAGTTTAGGATTAGGTGGGTCTGGTTGGTTGGACCGATTTAATTCCGGGGGTGGTCGTTCGGGTCTAATCGGCCCGTTCGACTGCCCCACTAAAAATAATTTAACAATTTTATTTGTTTGAACACAGTTTCTGCAAACCGATAGCAGACAAACAAAATAATCCGGAGACCCAGTTTTGATGTTTGAATAAAGATGGGGCGTTTTAGAAAACAAAACGGGCTTTGCGAAAATAGTTTTAGACAACAACATATGATGATGACGATGCAATGCACAAATTCAACACGATTTTCTAGTAGTGGTTTTTGCGGGATGCCACAATTCGACACCACTAACAATGGATCTCGCCCTCGAGATCCGCCTCATGGTACCGGAAGGAAGGTCGGTGATCTGCATCTTCTCGCTTCGTGTAGATCCTCGCAACACCACTAACAAGGGTTGTTGTCCGTGATCGTCGAGAGAGCACTCCGGAACAAAAGGTCGAAGGTAGAGGTATCAGCTAATAAAGCCACCTCTAGCTTCCATGGACGGAGTAAAACTGCTGGATCCACCGATTCGATGTACAAGAGCGAATGATAAGAGTAGTCGGATGGGGATCAGTCCATCGCGCACCCAAACCATTACTCAGCACACGAATAGGCGGATTATGCAACCAACTCTCGGAATTAGACTGAAGATCTCGACAATCGAGGTTCGGAACAACGGAGGGATGCAGACTCTGCATCGGGTCTAGCGTAGATGGTGTCGTCGCGTCGGAAAACACCGGAAGGCACAAACAAGGAACAAAGAATGGTAACACCGTAGACGGAATCACCAGGCAGCTTGAACACCGGCTGGTAGAACACCGTGATCAGAGGAGGAAGCGAAACCCTGAAGGTACGACGGAAACCCAACCACGAGAATTCCTGGACTCGAAGAAAAAGACGAGAGCGGATTCAAAACACGTAGAGGTAAGAGGAGAATAGCAGAGGGTAAGGAATAAAATCAGACCTAACCAGATCTATCCAATCCGATTTTCAAAAATAGTTTTGACACTCTACTTCGGCCGTTAGCTAGGTTATCCTACAGGCTGGACTTGTGGGGTATCGCAACTGCTGAGCTCTGATACCACTCTGTAACACCCTCAGAATCGGACCTATGCAAGTTTTAGCGAAACCCGCCAAACCCGCATAGAAACGATTCAAAGGTGCCCACCAGGCACTTTCGTGCGGGTGGAAAACGAAGTAATAACATTACACAACAGTCCTCGATGGGACCCACATAACAGATATATATAACAGCGACTCAACGAGTCAAGAATACAGATATAATATACAAAGATCCAAATCACCTTGAAAATGATAGAGCGTCCGACTACGGACAAGATGCAAATGGGGCTAAGAGCCCTGAAGAATAACCAATGGCGTCCATAACCCTGCCCAGGCCAAGCCAGAAGGGTAACCCTGCTAACGACGTCGATCTCAAAACCTGCTTAAACAAAAGGGGTGCCGACAAAGGGCAAAGGAAAAAGAGGAGCGTCAGTACTGAGGCCAGTACACGGCGAGGCTAGAATTCGGCGGTCCTCGCCTACATAGGTATGGTGGACTGAGCGGCAGCGGCAGCATGCACTGAAACAACCTATAGAGACTCGACACAACTGGCGACTATCAGAGAGGGGTGAGAAAGACCTATTCGGAACCGATCTGATACTACCATCAAACAAACCCATCCTGGTGTTTCCCCCTCGAAACCAACGAGGAAGTCAACCGAGGAACTCACACCGTTGGCAGTTTTATTTATTCAGTTATCGTTGCAGTAATTACTAGTCAGGTATAGATAATCGTCCTGATAAAATAAGCAGTGGGCACTTTTATTTAACCATTCCATTGTAGTTGCGACACTTACTAGTCAGATACAAATAGCATGAGATATCCCAAAACCCAGCAGTTGTTGGTACTTTTATTTAGCCATTCCGTTGTAGTTGCAATACTTACTAGTCAGGTACAATGGTCGCAAGCGACACCCAAACAACCAATTGTGGGCAGTATTATTTAACCATTCCATTATAGTGAAGCTGATTACTAGTCATTATAAAGTCAAATTTATAGCAGTAAACTTTAGTTATGCTTGTCTATGGTCGAGATACTGTGCTCCAAGTCGTCCATAACCGCGGACACGACTTTCAGAAAGTTTTAACCCGGCCGGGGTGCACAAATAGCAACACACACACGATCAACCTCGGAAAAACCAAATCAAAACCCAACGAGGTCTTCACGACAGAGCAATCACAAGATTCAGAAATATTTCAGGGGGCCACCCCATTGAGTAGAACCGCAACGAAGTAAGCAAGCTCCGAGACGGACTCAAGGTTTGCGACAATGGCTGTAAACGACTGGGAACCCGAAAGTGTGGCTGGGCTTGTCGATACCGCGAAAACATTCCGCTTACCTAAACAGTACAGTGTGCTCCTCGCACAATCGTAAATAAAGAAGTAGCATGGCATAAGTACAGGATAGTAAATAAAACATCAAACTAGTTTGTGGCCCCAAGAAATAAGACGGAATCAAGCTCTGGCTAAGGGGGGGCCATAATTCCCCATATGTGGGTAGCGCGATAAATCAAGGAACAGGTATCAAGTACTCGGGGTCCTACGGGACACAAGTGGGCGTTCGGAAACCAAATATGTTCTATCACCCACCGATGCCTCTGCTTACTTCAATTTTAGTTGTTAAACAGGAATTAAAGTGTACGATAAGTAAAACTATGATCATCTCCAACATCAACATGCGGCAATACATCAACAACCGTGGCACTAGACGACACGCAACAACACTTGAGCAATCGACTACGACGCGCAAGTCCAACTATCTACCAAACAACGGTAATAGGATGTGTCCAAGGCAATATATGGCTGCAAGGGATATCACAGGGGCGGAAACTAAAGCATCGCAACACAGATAGCAATAGATCAACAGGAGGGAATAAATACTATAAAAGTAAGATAGGTAGAAGGGGGGAGATGCTCGCCTGAAAACATTGTCGAAGGTTCAACCGAAGATCAGGGCGAAGCTCACATCAACTCAACGGCCTTATCCGCGAAGAAGCAAAACACTAGAAGAAACACCGGGTGCAATATTTAATACAACGACAGAAGATCGGCATGATGCATGTATGATGTATGACAGCAAAGGTGCGATGCAATTAGGCCATATTAAGCGGAATCGGGGTCCCGACAATTAATTAGGTGGTTCATGTTGTTTAGCTACCCCGCAAGTTAAATGTTGTTTAACAAGGCAGAAGATAGTACTGGTTCGCTACACAAATTTAAATGAGGCCAATATGAGACTAGATTTGCCCGCATATGGGCCCCATATTTAATTATTAGGTGAATCGGCATAAGGCCCCCAAACAACAGACAAGGATGCATGCATGAACAATTATTATATGACAAGTTGTATTATGTTATAAAATAGGGTTTCGGGAAGGGGTTCACACAATAGGGTTCGGCGATCTTGGGTTTCCGGGGTCGGGGTCGGTCTCAGGGTTCAGGGTTCGACGGAACGTTCTCGGGCTCCGGGGTTAGGTTCTCGGATCGGGGTAGATCTTGGCGCGTCCGGGTCTTCGGGTCATGTCGACGGTCCTCGCCGGGGAACTCGGTGTACGGGGTGAAGTACTCGGCGTCATCGAGGCGCACTTGGCATTCGGCGGTAGATCTTGTCGATTCCATTCCAACGGCCTTGTTGTTCTGAGGGCGAAGATCATGGGGCCTCCGGGTTCTCTTGTATTGGTTGTCCCTGACGCACCCAGCTATTGTTCTTGTCGACGTAGATGCCTACATGCAGCAGCTTCACGCGCGCACTGCCATCAAACCTTCACCAACAACGCATAACACCTTGTCATCGAGGACGATGGGGTTGCTCCCTGGCGAAGAGGATGACCGACGGCGGCTGCAGACGGAGGGGCTCCGGTGACGGTGCAGGAAACGACGGCCGGGGTGGCGTCGTGGGCAACGTCGGATGCAGGGAGGTGGTTGCGGGGCCGACGCGCGGCCGAGGGGAGCGCTGCGGAGCGATGGGGGTCGCAGCGAGCGCCGGCGAGGGTGGGCTCCGGCGAGCTCGGGCGGACGCGAGCGGGGCAGATGGGCGGCGGCCGGTGGAGGGCGAGCAGACCCGGCACGGAAAGGAGGAGCGGCGTCGGGCGGCGCGCACGGCGGCGGCGGACGCGGCGCAGCAGGGGGCGACGGGGCGAGGGAGGAGGGCGAGGAAGCTCCGGCGAGCGGCACGGCGCAGAGGGTCGGGGGAGGCAGGCGGTTCGCGGGGAGGCGGTTGGAGGGAGGAGCGGCGCCGGCGGGCACGCGCGCGGGGGCCGGTCGCCGGAGGGGAGCGAGCAGGGAGGGAGACGAGGGAAGATGCTGGCGGCCGCGGGCGGCGCCGGCGGGTACGGGGCGAGCACCGCAGCAGCGGCGAGGGAGGGAGCGTCGGGTGGTGCGGGCCGGAGGCGGAGAGGCTGACGGCGAGCAGCGAGGAGGACCGGCGAGGCGGCCGACGGGCGGAGCGGCGGAGCCCGGGGCGCGCGCAGAAGGCGGGGGCGCGAGAGGGGGTGGCGGCGCACGGCGGCTCCGGCGGGCGGAGGATGATGGTGCGCAGGCGGCGGTGGAGCGGACTGGGAGGGGAAAGCGGCGAGCGGGAGGAGCTGAGGGAGGGTGGCGCGGCGGCCGGAGGGGGAGAGGGAGCAGCGCTGGCGGGGTAGGGGGCCGGCGACGGTGGGGAAGAGGGGAGGAGGAAGAGAGAGGGAGGGGTCGCGTGCGGGGGAAGAAGACGAGTGGAGGAGAGGGAGGTTGGGGGACAGGCGGGGCCACGGGGTGGGTCCCGCGTGGGGCCAGGTCGGGGCAGATGGGTGGGGATCGGTGTGGTGAGCGTGTGGGTGGCCTGGGTGTGTTGTGTGGTGGGGAGTGGGGGTGAGAGGAGAGAGGGCTGCTGAGGTGGCAGCCTGCTACTGGTTGGGGTGAGGTGGAGGGTTGGGCTGGGTAGGTTAGTTGGGTGAGTTTAGGATTAGGTGGGTCTGGTTGGTTGGACCGATTTAATTCCGGGGGTGGTCGTTCGGGTCTAATCGGCCCGTTCGACTGCCCCACTAAAAATAATTTAACAATTTTATTTGTTTGAACACAGTTTCTGCAAACCGATAGCAGACAAACAAAATAATCCGGAGACCCGGTTTTGATGTTTGAATAAAGATGGGGCGTTTTAGAAAACAAAACGGGCTTTGCGAAAATAGTTTTAGACAACAACATATGATGATAACGATGCAATGCACAAATTCAACGCGATTTTCTAGTAGTGGTTTTTGCGGGATGCCACAACAACCAGAACTGATGTCGGCAGAACATCGAGAGCATCAGGATCAATATGCAAGAGATGCAGCTGGATCATCGAGGCGCAACGAGTTCAGAGGTAGAAGAAGAGAGGAAAGATCGGATTACAGATATGCCTCCAATCAGGTGGCAGCGGTAGTGCAAGATCAGCCGAGTCACGGAAACAGTCAGCGACAGAAAAATGGTCCTCAGCAATGGACACCAAGGAATGAAGGGAAAAGACAGTGGACACCGGAACAGAAGAAGCAGTGGCCGGAAAGGCCGAAGTACACATTTGAGTCCATGTTGGATCAACCGTGTAACTTTCACACTCCAAATCCGGCCAAGCCGGCTAATCATACAACTCGTCAATGCGCCTGGATGAAAAATGCAATGGGGAACCCGGCGGGCATGCAAGTGCCTTCTCATCAAGCGCATCAGCAGCAACAGCCACAGTTGACTGGGGAAAATGCACAGCAGTTAATGTTACCCCCTCCTCCCCCTAGGTATGATAACTCGGACCAGAGAGATGCAGTGCATCAAGTAATGAATCAAGGTCAGGATGGAAGGACAAACCCCGGAAATAATGGACGTAATGATTACAGGGAACATCATCAGTCATATTGTGTGTTCACAACTGAACAACAAGACAGGCAAAGTGTACAGCGCTGGCATATGGAAGTAAATGTGGTTATGCCGGCAGTACCAAGATATGTGCCTTGGTCAGATCAGGAAATAACCTGGAGCATAAAGGATCACCAAAAAATAATGCCGAATCCAGGGTCGTACGCACTCGTACTAGATCCGACATTTGTAGGGCCCAGCATTAATGTGAAATTCTCAAAAGTACTCATTGACAATGGGAGCAGTATCAATATCATGTACAAAGATACGATGCATAAACTTGGAATAGCGCAGAATATGCTGCAGTCCACAAGAACCACATTCCATGGAATAGTGCCAGGACTTTCGTGCGAACCCATTGGAAAAGTCATAGTAGATGTATTATTCGGCACAAGGGAGAATTGCAGAGCGGAAAATTTGAAGTTTGAAGTGGTGAACTTAGAAAGTTGCTATCATGCTTTACTCGGACGACCAGCGTTGGCCAAATTCATAAGCAGCTGCCACATCACTTATTTGAAAATGAAGTTACCCGGACCACAAGGGGTGATAACAGTAGCAGGAGATTACATGAAGCCTATGGAGTGTACATGTCGGCGAAAAACTTAAACATTACTTCGAAGAACATCCGATCAAAGTGATCTGTGAAGCGCCCATAGCCGAGATATTGAGCAACAGGGATGCAAGCGGCCGAATAGCAAAATGGGCAATCGAATTATCACCTTATGCTCCGCAATTCGATAGGCGAGATGCAATCAAGTCTCAGGCAGTGGCCGACTTCTTTGTGGATTGGGCCGAGATACAATATGAACCATCGTTACTAGATCTGAATTATTGGACAATGCACTTTGACGGTTCCAAGCTGAGGAATGGCTTGGGGGCAGGGATAGTGTTAACTTCGCCAAAAAGAGATCAGCTGAAATATGTGCTACAAATACATTTCGCCGTGTCAAACAATGTAGCCGAGTACGAAGCACTCGTCCATGGATTAAAGGTGGCAAAATAGATTGGCATACGCCGGATCCTATGCTACGGGGATTCAGATCTAGTAGTACAGCAAGTATCAGGCAATTTGGACGAGCTAGATGCGAATATGGCCCAATATAGATTCCATGTGCAAAAAATCAGTGGATACTTCGATGGATGTGAGTTTCATTATATACCTCGGGTAGAAAATGACGCTGCAGACACGCTGTCAAAACTCGGATCAACTAGGCAATCAATTCCTTCGGGTATCGCCCTAGAGAACCTGAGAAAACCATCAATAGAACCATCACCAGAGTCCGAGTCCACTTATATCTCGGCAGAATCAAGAGAAGATAGTATGCCAATGGAAATTGACAAAGAATGTAACCCGGAATTTCCGAAAGTGAACCCGGCCATCGCACGAATGGATATGGAAAAATCTGAGGCTGTTATGTCGGCGGAAAATATGGAAATAGATAGTATCCCAGAGAAAATCATGCCGACATGGGCGCAACCCATATTTTCCTTCCTTAAGGATGCAATTTTGCCGAGTAATGAGGTGCTGGCTAGACAGACAGTAAGAAGAGCAAAAGTTTATACAATCATAAACAATGAGCTGTATAAAAGAAGCGTCACAAGTGTGATGCAAAGATGTGTTGACTCGGCAGAAGGCCAGGAAATACTCCTAGACATACATCAGGGAGAATGCAGGCATCACGCCTCGTCCAGAGCTTTCGTGGCCAAAGCATTCAGGCATGGATTTTATTGGCCGGTGGCGTTGAAAGAGGCGAAAGAATTGGTAGAAAAATGTAATGGTTGCCAGAGATACGCCAGCAAGATACATATGCCATCGTCCGAGTTAAAGACGATACCAATTACTTGGCCATTTTCTGTATGGTGCTTGGATATGGTAGGACCATTCAAGCCAGCTCGAGGCGGAATGACTCATATCTTAGTCATGGTGGATAAGTTTACAAAGTGGATTGAAGTAAAACCAATAAAAAATGTGATGGACCGACAGCAGTAAAATTCCTCAAAGATATTATCTTGAGATATGGTTATCCACATAGTGTTATTACAGACAATGGCACAAACTTTGCTGAGGGGGCTTTGCTAGATTCTTCCAAGAAAAACACATAAGACTAGATGTCGCCTCGGTGGCTCACCCAGCAACAAATGGGCAAGTAGAAAGATCAAATGGACTAGTATTATCCGGAATTAAACCCCGACTCGTCGAACCTCTGCAAAGGTCGGCAGGATGTTGGATCGAAGAACTACCAGCAGTACTATGGAGCCTTAGAACTACCCCAAACAGGTCAACAGGGTATACCCCATTTTTTCTGGTGTATGGGGCAGAAGCCGTGCTTCCAGCCGACATAATACATGATTCGCCAAGAGTAACCCAGTATAAAACCGCTGAGGTAAATGAGGTAGCTCGGCAAGACGATGTCGATTTGCTAGAAGAGGCCAGGGAATTGGCACTATCAAGATCAGCTATTTATCAGCAAGACCTACGACGATATCACAGCAACAAAGTCAATCCAAGAGTGTTTAAAGAAGGAGATTTGGTTCTTCGGCTAGTGGAACGCACAGCCGGCATGCATAAACTATCACCCCCCATGGGATGGGCCATTCATCATGATTAAAGAATTGCACAATGATGCATATTACCTAATCGATGCCCAGTCACCAGAAAAGAACAAGGCAAACAAAGCCGGCGAAGAATCAAAAAGACCATGGAACATAGCTTTAGTTCGTCCATTTTACTCATAGGAGCCATCTATGGTGCGCTGTAATATGACGCTTCGAGTCGAAGTATCAACCGTGTATTAAACCTCGACACCTCGAGCAGTGACTCGGGGACTGCCCTATGTTATTTCTTATTCTGAGTTATGTATTAAACCTCGGCACCTCGAGCAGTGACTCGGGGACTGCCCTATGTTATTTCTTATTCTGATTAAACCTCGGCACCTCGAGCAGTGACTCGGGGACTGCCCTATGTTATTGCTTATTATGAGTTATGTATTAAACCTTGGCACCTCGAGCAGTGACTCGGGGACTGCCCTATGTTATTGCTTATTCTAAGTTATGTATTAAACCTCGGCACCTCGAGCAGTGACTCGGGGACTGCACTATGTTATTCTTTATTATGAGTTATATGTTAAACTTCGGTGCCTCGAACAGTGACTCGGGGACTGCCCTGTGATTATTTCTTATTTTGAGTTACGTATGGAACCTCGGCGCCTCGGGCAGGGACTCGGGGACTGTGCCGTGTTATCTCTTATTCACGAAGTATATGTTAAGTTTCAAGACCTCGGGCAGGGACTCGCAGACTGTGCCGTATTATCCCTTATCCGGGGTGATGCATTAAACCTCGGCGCCTTGAGCAATGACTCAGGGATTACCCATAATATTCTCTGCATTAACCCATGAAATATATTTCGGCGACTCGGTTTTGAACTCGGAGACGACCACATGGTCCAATGTAACTCTTTGAGTACATGCAAGAACTCGATATCCCAAGTGATAACTCGGGGACTAGTGGGTATAATCGACTATTTGTCGCCAGACACATAAAAGTTCCATAGCTCAATAAATGAGGATCTCTCAGGATAATGCAAAAGTAAGAATTATTACCATCATTCATGCCTTAGCGGCAAAAAGCAAAAAAGGTTCGCATCACAAGCTAGACGATTGTTCCAAAGACATCATATGCCCGGCATACCGAGGACTAGAAATAACTTAAGAGGTTTTTTAAACATGAACAGCTAAAAGGACCAGAGCACCCTTAAGGGGCAACAGTATGATCTGGCTCACCAGGAATGGGTATCTCGAATGATGGCAGCGCGACCTCGGTCTCCCGTGCAGGGGCGCTGTCAAGAACTGGGCGCTCCGAGGTGGACGGCGCCTCGGCCAAAGTTACCACGCCCTCAACAGAAACGACAGTAACCTCGGGGGAGATCCTGGGCTGCTGAGAAACATTAGTTTGAGCTTGAGAATGCACAGTCCCCTTGGAGGATGATCGCGCGTCGTCATCCTCGCCCGAGCTTCCATTGGAATCATGGGAGTTGTCCGAGTCACCTTCTGCTTCATCCTGATCGGCCGAATCATCATCAGAGGCATCTTCAATCTCAACGTCATCCGCTGGATTGGGAA
The DNA here is from genome assembly GCA_910589765.1 of Avena atlantica. Lineage (NCBI taxonomy): Eukaryota > Viridiplantae > Streptophyta > Magnoliopsida > Poales > Poaceae > Avena > Avena atlantica. Next base: position 356,230,774 of record OU342734.1, on the reverse strand, counting down.
GGAAACTCGGCCCTTCAATCCAATTATGCACATCAGCATACTCAACCAGCTGGAAGGCACGATCTTGGCGGCGAGCGATGAATGCGGGATCCTCAACCCAACGAGAGCCAGTGCGCAAGTTTATCAAAGTATCGAGGGAAATGTCCTCATACCAAGACAGAACGGCTGTAAGTGCCATGTCAGCACCGGCCCTACCGGCAGATTCCCTCCATAGATTTAGCTGGTTCTGAGATGCCATTAATCTCTCCACGAGTATTTTGACCTCGTCAATATCGGGAGTTCCAGAAGTATTCGGCCAGAGAACATGGTAGGCCCGAATGGCTGCTTGCACCAAATCCCTACCCATAATCTTCATTGGCCCAATAGCAGCACCAACGACAACCAAGAAGTCTTCCATTGAATATTCTGGACTTGAGTCTGCGGGGACACCTCGGCGCTAGCGAGTAGTAATCACTGCTTTAGAGCTCACGGGTCTAGCTTCCGGAAAATTATCTACGTGAAATACAAAGTATATCAGTTAAAGTAAGAAAGAGAAGAAAATAACTCGGCCACAGTCAGAAACTTACGATGAATATAACTCAACATTTTCTGGAGATCCTGGGCCCAGTCGGTTTTAGTATTCTCAAAGCGAGTGATTTCTTCACCCATCATCCGATTCTTCAGCTCGACAGACTCGAGGAGTTCTTTACCTTTCTGCAGTTGTAGACTCAGCCGATTATTCTCTTCAGAGAACTCCTGGTCAACTTTCTCTAACTCGGATTTCTGAGAAAGCTTGAGAGACTCAACCTCGGAACATAACCGGGTTATCTCGTCATCCTTCTCTTTCAGTTGCGCCGAATAAGTGGCGGCTTGTTATAAAAAATGCAGCATCATATCAGGCATGGGTATGCATTCTTGATGCGATGCTGCAAGTGTTTGTAACTCGGCTATACCAAAGCCAGAAGGTTATAAGAAACCCACGATAAGTCTCGAACGAAAATCAATAGAGAAAAAGAATAACTAACCTTCCAGAGCTTTGACTTTCTTGTTAAGACGGATATTAAGATTATTGATATTACCTGTTTTCCAGCAAAGAAAAATGGGTTAACATCTCAAGTTGGAAATATTAAGAATCTATGGGACAACGCAAAGATTGGTTAAGTTACCAGTTTTCTTCACCACGGGGAGACTTTCTCATATTTCTCTTCCAACTTCTTGTGCGCAAAAAGCAACCTTTGGAATTCGCTTGTCCGCCGGTCATGGGCAACCTAAGTACCAAAATAAATTACACAGTTAGATATTCAAAGCTAAGACAGATCCGAATCAAGAAAAACTTAATCTGGATCTAGGTGGCTGGATATTCGAAGCTAAGATAGATCCGAATCAAGTAAACCTTAACTCGGATCTAGGTGGCTGGATATTCGAAGCTAAGATAGATCCGAATCAAGTAAAACATAACTCGGATCTAGATGGATGGATATTCGAAGCTAAGATAGATCCGAATCAAGTAAATCTTAACTCGGATCTAGGTGTCTGGATATTCGAAGCTAAGATAGATCCGAATCAAGTAAAACATAACTCGGATCTATGTGGTTGGATATTCGAAGCTAAGATAGATCCGAATCAAGTAAACCTTAACTCGGATCTAGGTGGCTGAATATCCGCAGCTAAGACAGATCCGAATCAAGAAAAACTTAATCCGGATCTAGGTGGCTGGATATTCGAAGCTAAGATAAATCCGAAACAAGTAAACCTTAACTCGGGTCTAGGTGGCTGGATGTTCGAAGTTAAGACGGATCCAAATCAAGTGAAACTTAACTCGGATCTAAGTGGCTGATAACCGAAGCCGAAATAGATCCGGATTAAGCCACGCTTACTTCGAAATATGGATGAACAATGATTAATCCAAGGTATACAAGAAATAAACTTAGAAAAATAATGCATTTGAAGCCTAACAAAGCTTCCAAATGAACAACAAGTTATTCGGTTGCAAGCTTCGGGGACTAGTGTATATATACTATCACTTGAATAACAGAGAAAATATCAACAGAAGCGCTTACCTCGTTCATCTTATCACTTTCAAGAACAATCTTAGCAGCCATATGCAAACGACCACTGATGTCGGAAAGCTGAAACGGCTGGTTACTCGGATTGCCCTCAAGATGATCGGCGGCATTCCAATTGTTGGCGTATTCCACCAAGGAGCCGAGGTTGTTCCCACTCTCAGTACGAGTCAGCACTTTACCTCGGACCCGTTGTGTAACCACCGACACCGCGGGACTCTTGTGGAGAGTAAGCTGAGTATCAGCGGCCGGGGTGACAATGGGCTTAGCAGAGGAAACCCCCTTACGGAATGCATCAGCGATGTTGGGTTGAGAAGAGCTAGCCAGCCCCTTCTGAGATGATGAAGGTTTGGTAACAACAACCTTCTTAGCCTTAGAAGAGGCGTCGGCAGGGGCCACAACCTCGACACTAGGAGTGGAATCTTTGGAGGCAGGAGGAACTATGGTTTCCGAGGGGGCCAAGATGGTGATATCCTTGGCTGGAGTTGGAGACGCAGTTGGAATTGGGGGAGTTAAAGGAATTTCGGGGGAAACATCGGGGTTCGTAACGGAGGCAACAGGTTCGGTAGGAGGATCTACGGACGGAGTTATGTCGACGTCAGGAATGGAGGCTGTGGGTACATCCGACCGAGGTGAGGTCTGAGTCGGTGCAGGAGGAGAGTCAAAGCGAGCAGGACTAGGAGCTCGGGTATCTTCATGGGGCAGAGGAGAAGTCAGCCGAGTTGGATGACTCGTCATACTCGGACTGCTTGGTTTGGGAGAGAGAGGAGCCCTGCAAAAGCACAAAAACTCGAATCAGAAGACAGAAAGAGAGAAGCAAGAAATATTAATGAAGATGAACTCACCCAGTAACTCCGGGCATAGTTTTACTCTTCGGAAGATGCTGGGCTGACTTCTTGGTTCGCTTCTTGGGAGCAGCTTCGGAGGGACCTGCCGAGGCAGTGCGCTTCCTCGAGGTAGCAGGAGGTTGAGAGGCAAGAGGCTCGGCGTCGTGCACTTGACCGGCCTGATTAGCTGGGAAAGTAGAAGCTGGAAATGCATAAGAGATAGGCATTGCGGCGACTACCTCAAGAATTTGGACGTCGTCCGAGTCACCTTCCTCCCCGTGGGCCGAGGTCTTGCCACGGGCGCGAGCCGGAGCGACGTCCGACTTAGGAACGAACTCCTCCGAGTCAGGTTCCCCGCTGTCCGGGGTATTGCGATCTGCGGTCCACGGAAGAGCCAGAACCTCGGCATCCTCGATCTTTTGCTCCGCAAACCTCTGCAAGAAAAGAAACAAAGTGGAGTTAGCAAAAGAAGTCACAAATGAAATTTGGAAGCAAATGCACATGCGTAAATTTACCTTGGGAGGGGGATTCCCGCGAGTGAATGGCTTCAGCCCCCATGTCCAGTCCTCCGGCATATCAGTTTTGAAGATAGCTCGGACATGCTTGTAAATGAGATAGTTGTCGAGCTCAACCGTCGAAACTCGGTTGGGATCAAGAGGACCGCTCATGTAGCAGAGCTTGTGCGAGCGAAGCTGGAAAGGGCAAATCCGGCTGCTGACAAATGTGGTCATCAAATCCTCACCGCGGAGCCCGGCGCGGATCAATTCCTTCAGCCGAATCTCGAAGGCCTCGGCCAAAGCATGGCTCTTCCTGGGATTGTAATTCCAATTCGTCTTGGAAGGGGGGCTGATAGAAAAGGCAGGGAGTCTAATCTTGTCTTCCTTTCCAGTGTTTTTGACATAGAAAAACAATCTATGCCACTTCTTGCAAGACTCGAGGCCAGCAACACGAGGGAACTCAGATTTTCTCCGAGGTGTGATGGACGCGGCTCCACACTGGGTAAGCGATTTCTCAGAGGGATGAAGGGATTTGTCTGGAACAACGTTAGATCGGATTTGGAAGAATTTGGACCAAACAGGCACAGAAGGCCAAAGGCCGAAGTATCCCTCCGACGCCGAGATAAAAGCCGATAGGGAGGCGATGGCATTAGCCGGAAGATGATGCGGCTGTAGGCCGAAGTAATCAAGGAATGCATTAGCAAAATCTCTATGGGGAAGGCCGAATCCACGAGCAAAGTGGGACATGAAAACAACGTACTCCCCTTCGTTGAGTACAGGAGACGATTCGCTGCCGGGTAAGCGACATCTTACCTCGACAGGAATCCGGCAAGTCCTAATTAGCCACTCAATCTCACGACGAGTGACGGAGGAACCCTGCCAGGAGCCCCGCTCTGGACCAGACGCTACGTCGTCATCTTCGACGAGCACGCCACTAACTGAGCTCAACATAGGGTCGCCGGAGGAATCAATGGAAGAAGAACTAACAGCGGAGCAAGGCTTAGAGGCGCAGGGCCCCGTCGTGGTTCTACGCAAGGACGACGGCGAAGCGGAAAAGAGCCGCCACGAGAAATATAGAAACCAGCAGATGCGTCTAGGGATGGAGCCTAGCGATGGGACAGTAGAGAAACTCACCAGCGACGACACCGGAGCAAGCGCACAGCGATGAGGTCGACGGAGCAGAGGAATTGTGGCCTCGCCGTCGAAGATATCAACGATGGCGCAACCGCAGGAGCACGAGCAGACGCACGGGCGCGAGGAGGAAGAAGAGCAACAGTGAGCGAAGGGGAAAAGTGAACCCTCTAGCACCGTGCCCCTCTTGATAACCGCGCAGCCCTGGCGGTAGTGGGATCGTGCGTGCGAGCGCTAACCGTGTAGATCGTGCGTGCGGTGGAACCGCTAGCGGCTGAGTGGAGCCACACCGAAGACCACACAACGCAGGATAGGATCAGGCCCCCTGACCGATGCGGTAGACGAGGCGTCGCAGCGCCGACGCGATAGGCGTAGTAATCACTGTAGCTTGTCAGTGGGCACTGTAGAGGAACAAAAAACTAGAGAAATAATGATGAGTGTTACACGTAGGACGAGGCGTGCACGAGAAGCTGCGCGAATACCTCGACCATGAAAAAGTAACTCGTAGATGAGGAGAAATGAATATTGGGAAACTGATGTGGCCCGGCCGAGGTTACGAGCAGGACCACACCAGCTTCGGGGACAAATGTTGGGGAGGTGACCCCGGATAGGATCAAGACAGGGGAAGATAAAAGGAGCCTCCCTTGTCATATGCTGAGTTACTGTTGATATCGGCCAAGTCATGTAAAGGTCGGCCGAGATAAGCACGACCATGACACCATGGAAGGAGCAATGCCTTACCCGGCCAACATACGAGTTAAGTCGGCCGAGCGATCCCGAATAACTTGAATGCAGGTGAAGGCCGAGCCGAGTTATGCGAGACAGGGCTGAATAACGTGAAGCTTGTAGGAGAAGGAGGTGCCCATAGTCAAACCAAAGTCACGGGCTAGGAAGAATCTGAACAGATCCAAGGACAAAGGACAAGAAGCAGAGCAGCAGAAGGGCAGAAGGAGGTCACGGAGGTGACAGTCATGGAGCCCGAGGCGCGCAGGTGGGGTTCTCTGGAACCCTGCCGTCATTAGAAGGGGGGCACGGAAAGGAGGTCGCCGAGTTACTATATTGGGACAAGCATATTCCTCGAATATGCTTGCCACGTCAGCCCTAGAGGAGCCAAGGCACCCCTTTATAAGGGGAGGCGCGGGATCCAGAGGGGGGGATCGATTCATTCTACGCCGTAAGGCTCGTGTAGTTCTTCTCTTCTTCCTGAAAACAGCTCGAGGAGCACTTGTAGCACAAGAGAAGAGAAATAAAGATCTACTTGTTAGTCATCTGAGTGTAGAAGTAACTACATCTTCCCTCCCCGGATCCCTCTAGCATCCATTGGCCCCATACTTTAGCCTACCCATGGCATCTGCCGTGCCACCACCACTACATGAACCCTGGGAGGGTCCCACTTGACAGCAGCTCACACACCACATGCAACTGATGTGTTGTCAACACATCATGGAAGGTACCAACTATAGAAAAGAAACACCAGCCGTACCAGTACCGCTACTACATCCTTTCCACACACACCATCAGACCAACAGTTCCTCTACTAGCCAAGAACACCAACAATAACATCACTTGTTCTTATCAATTTTCTCTTAAGAGCACATAGATCCATCCACCACATCATTAGCTCTGGTTGCTTAAATAAGCCATCCAGGAGCAAACCAAGGTCAATCCAGGAGCTGGGAGGAGCAGATCAAGCAACATGGTCACCAAAGGAGAAATTGGTAGACATTACTTGCAAAGGAGGAGGAGGCAAGAAGTACTAGTAGCGGATGATTTAACTCACCCTCACAATAACAATAGTGAGTAACTATCATGTCAAACTTTAACATATGTTCTTATCAAAGTAGTCCATACAAACACAAATGGTGTTTTTGAAAAGTGGAATACTCTCAGTGTTGCATATAAATGATATGCAAAATTCATTATAGAGTAGATTTTGTCAAGACAAACAATAACTGTTCTTATTATCTACTTGTGCCTTAGTCTTTGCATCATTGATTAGCTAAGGACACAAGCAAGATCTGTTGGAGATATGCCCTAGAGGCAATAATAAATGTAGTTATTATTATATCTTTGTTTTTATGATAAATGTTTACATTCATGCTATAACAGTATTAACAAGGAAACATTGATACTTGTGTGATTTGTAAACTAAAATAGAGTCCCTAGTAAAGCCTCTTTATAATACTAGCTTGTTGGTTAATAAATGATGATGGTTTCCCTATCATGAACATTGATATGTTATTAACAACAAGATCATATCGTTAGGAGAATGATATGGTGGGCATACTCCTATAGATAAGCGTAGCATAAAGATCAAGTCATTTTAATAGTTCAATTGCTATATGCTTTCTGATACATAGTAACCTAATTCCTTCGACCATGAGATCATGCATATCACCTTCACCGGAAGGATGCTTTGATGACATCAAACACCACACCGTAACTGGGTGGCTATAAAGGTGGCATTGAGTGTTCGGAAAGTATTGGTTGAGACACATGGATCAAGAGTGGGATTTGTCCATCCATATGACGGATAGATATACTATGGGCCCTCTCGGTGAAATGTCATCCAATTAGCTTGCAAGCATGTGACTGGCTCACAAGGGATCACATATCACGGGAACGAGAAAAGAGTACTTATCAGTAACGAGGTTGAACTAGGTATGCAGAGATACCGACGATCATAACCTCGGATAAGTAAACTATCGTGAGACAAAGGGAAATTGGTAACGTATGTAAGTGGTTCATTCGATCGCAAAGTAATCGTAGAAATATGTGGGAGCCATATGAATTTCCAGATTCCTCTATTGGTTATTGTTCGGAGAAGTGTCTCGATCATGTCCGCATAATTCACGAACCGTAGGGAGACACACTTAAGGATTCGACGTTGTTGAGTAGTTATGGAATGATGAGTAAGAGACCGAATGTTGTTCGGAGTCTCGGATGGGATCCGGGATATCACGAGGAGATCCGGAATGGTCCGGAGAATAAGATTCATATAGGGAAAGTCCTGTTTCGGGGTTGGAGAATGGTTCTGGTGTTTTCATCGGGAATGTTCTAGAAGGTTCCGGAATGTCCGGCACTCCGGAGGGGAAGGGTACATGAATGTGTCATAACAAGTTTGAATGATTGCATCATGTACTAGGTGTCATCGCTGAACAAAATAAAGGGTTTAATCAAATCCTAGTTTGAAAAGTCAAACGCCAATTTGAAAAGTCAAACGGCTATTTTGTGAGGTGGAGGGGAAGTAGGAAACCTACTTGGGGAGGAGTTCCCTCCCTCCACCGCTGGCCCACTTGGAGACCGAGTTGGGGAGGGACTCCCCTCCCCTGGCGCGCCCCCTCCACCTATATAAGGAGGGGCAGGGCTGCCCCTCCAAGGACACAATACCACGCCCTCTAAACCCTAACCCTAGCCATCGCCTAGGGCAACTCGCCGCCGCCTAGGGCAAACCCTAGCCGCCGGCCTTGCCCCCTCCTTGGTGCGTCTAAACCCTAGATCGCCGAGGCTCTCTCTCATAGTCCACCATACTCGCTCCGGCTTAAGGCGAAGCCCTGCGAGATCTCCCCTCTACTTTCGGTACCACGCCGTTGTGCTGCCGGAATCGCGAGGAGAGTGCTACAACCTCCGTTGTCTGCTGGAACAAGGGAGAGGAAGGTCTTCGTCGAGTACCGAACGTGTGACCGACTGCGGAAGCGCTGCCGGAACGCAGCGCCGGAAGGATCATCTACGCGATCTTGAGATCGGAAAGAGTACGACTACATCACCCACGAGAATCCGCTCTCGTTAAACACTTTGGAATCTTTGAGGGTGAGTTATTCCATCGACTCGTTGCTACAATCTAGTAGATAGATCTTGGCTTGTTTGTTTGTATGCGGTAGAAATTTTTTGTTTTCCATGCTACGAAACCCTACAGTGGTATCAGAGCCGTGTCTATATGTAGATCTGTTGCACGAGTAGAACACAATGGTCATTGTGGGCGTTGATGTTTTTGTTGTCGATTGCTTCTTGTGTACTTTGCATCTTGCGGGATGGTGGGATGAAGCGGCACGGGCTAACCTTACATGACATCGTTCATGAGACTTGCTCCACGCTTGACATGCAACTTGTATTGCATAAGTGGCTTGCGGGTGCTTGTTTCTCCCAACAAAGTTAAGATTCAATTTACAACGGGTGATTGACAATACTAGTATCAATGTTGTGGTTCTTGTTCGTAAGTTAGAACGACACTTATTGAAAGCCCCAAACCACATAAAACATGCAAAGAAAGTAGAGGCGTCTAACTTTGTTTTGCAGGGGTGTGCTGTGATGTGATATGGCCATGATTGTGATTATATTTGATGTATGCAATGTTCCTTATTGTAAGTTGGCAACCGGCAGGAGCCATATGGTTGTCTTTAAATTCTGTTAAGACCCGCATGTCTATTCAAAGTAGTTGTAATAGTTGAAGCCGGTGGACGACAACCATGGAGCAGCGTCATTGACCTTGATGCAATGCCGGTGATGATGGAGATCATGTTCGTGCTTGAAGATGGAGATCAGAAGCACAAAGAAGAAAGGCCATATCATATCACATATTATGAATTGCATGTGATGTTAATCCTTTATGCATCTTGTATTGCTTAGTTAACGACGGTATCATTATAAGATGATCCCTCATGCACATGAATTTCAAGTTCTATAGTGTTCATCCTTAGTAAGCACCGTTGCTAAAGCTTGTTGTTTCGAAGCACCACGTGATGATCGGGTGTGTTAGATTCCGCAAGTGCATACAACGTGAGCAAGCCAGATTTGCTCATGCGGAAGCTAAGGTTTGATCTTGACGAGCCTAGCATGTACAGACATGGTCTCGGAACACGGATCACCGAAAGGTAAAGCATGAATCATATAGTAGATATGATGAACATGTCGATTGTTCGCCATTGAAGCTGCATCAACTCTCGTGATGATCGGTGTTGATGTGGCGGATTTGGTTCGTGTGGTCACTAAAACAATGTGAGGGATATTGTTTTGAGTGGGAGTTCACCTAGATTTATTTAACTATTAATTAGAACTCAATTTGTCATAAACTTAGTCTAAACTATTGCAAATATGTTGTAGATCAATGGCGGCCCCTACCATCAATTTTAATGCGTTCCTAGAGAAAGAAAAGTTGAAAAACAATGGAAGCAACTTCGCGGATTGGTTCCGCAATTTGAGGATTGTCCTCACAGCTGGTAATTTGACCTATGTGCTGGATGCACCGCTGGGTGACCCACCTGCATCTACTGCTACCGATGAAGTAAAGAATGTTTACCTTGCTCGGAAGACTCAGTACTCCACAGTTCAGTGTGCTATCTTGTATGGTTTAGAATCGGAGCTTCAGAAAAGGTTTGAGAATTCAGATACACATGATATTGTCCGTGATCTCAAATTGATCTTTGAGACTCACGCGGCAATTGAGAGCTATGAGGCTTCTGAAAAGTTCTTTAACTACAAGATGGAAGAGGGCAGCTCCGTCAGTGAGCATGTTCTTAAGATGTCTGGGCACACAAACAAACTTCAAAGCTTGGGTATAGTGATTCCTAATGCTTTGGGGATTTATCGTGTCCTCCAATCACTACCACCAAGTTACAAGAACTTTGTGATGAACTACAATATGCAAAACATGAACAAGCAGTTGCCAGAACTCTTCGCCATGTTAAAATCTGCAGAAGTGGAGATCAAGAAAGAGCACCAAGTGTTGATGGTCAATAAGACCACCAAATTCAAGAAAGGCAAGTCTAAGCAAAAGGGACACTTCAAGAAGGGTGGTAAGAAAGTTACCGCGCCGACGAAGAAGACCAAGGCTGGACCTAAGCCTGACACTGAGTGCTTTTACTGCAAGGGAGAAGGTCACTGGAAGCGGAATTGCCCAAAGTACTTGGTGGATTTGAAGAACGGCAACATCAAGAAGAAAGGTATATCCGATATACATGTTATTGATGTGTATCTCACTAGTACTCGTAGTAGTGCCTGGGTATTTGATACTGGTTCGGTTGCTCATATTTGTAAATCGAAACAGGTGCTGCAGAATAAACGGAAGCTAGCCAAGAACGAGGTGATGATGCGCGTGGGAAACAGATCAAAGGTTGATGTGATCGCGGTCGGCACGCTACCTCTTCATCTACCATCGGGATTAGTTTTATACTTAAATAATTGTTATTTGGTGTCTGCGTTAAGCATGAACATTATATCGGGATCTTGTTTATTGCGAGACGGTTACTTGTTTAAGTCCGAGAATAATGGTTGTTCGATTTATATGAGTAATATGTTTTATGCACATGCACATTTGATAGATGGTCTATTCTTATTGAATCTCGATAGTGGAAATACACATATTAATAACATTGAGGCTAAACGTTTGAAATCGAGCGATAACTCGACCTATATGTGGCACTGTCGTCTTGGTCACATTGGAGTGAAGCGTATGAAGAAACTCCATGCTGATAGACTTCTTGAATCACTTGATTTCGAATCACTTGAAAGATGCGAAGCATGTCTGATGGGTAAAATGACTAAGACTCCATTTTCTAGTATGATGGAGCGAGCTACGGACTTATTGGAAATCATACATACCGATGTGTGTGGTCCAATGAGTGTAGCATCGCGCGGTGGTTATCGTTCTGTTCTTACCTTCACGGATGACTTGAGTAGATATGGGTATATCTATTTCATGAAACATAAGTCCGAAACTTTCGAGAAGTTTAAGAAATTTCAAAGTGAGATGGAGAATCAACGTAACAAGAAGATTAAATTTCTATGTTCTGATCGTGGAGGTGAATATCTAAGTTACGAGTTTGGCGAGCGTTTGAAGAAATGCGGAATACTTTCACAATTGACACCGCCGGGAACACCACATCGTAATGGTGTGTCCGAACGTCGTAATCGAACTCTCTTAGATATGGTTCGTTCTATGATGTCACTTACAGATTTACCACTATCATTTTGGGGTTATGCATTAGAAACAACCGCATTCACTTTAAATAGGGCACCATCTAAATCCGTTGAAACGACACCGTATGAATTATGGTTTGGGAAGAAACCTAAATTGTCGTTCCTTAAAGTTTGGGGTTACGAAGCCTATGTAAAAAAGTTACAGTCGGACAAGCTTGAACCCAAAGCGGGAAAATGCGTCTTCATAGGATACCCGAAGGAAACTATTGGGTATACCTTCTATCATAGATCCGAGGGCAAAATCTTCGTTGCTAAGAATGGATCCTTTCTAGAGAAGGAATTTCTCTCGAAAGAAGTGACTGGAAGGAAAGTAGAACTCGACGAGGTTGTTGAACCTTCTCTCGAACTTGCGAGTAGCGCAACACCGGAAGTAGTTCCTGTGGCGCCTACACCAATAAGAGAGTAAGCTAATAATGATGATCATGAAACTTCGGTTGAAGTTGCTACAGAACCTCGCAGGTCAACGAGAACTCGTACCACTCCTGATTGGTATGATCCCGTTATGAGTGTCATGTTGGTGGACAACACCGATGACCCTGTGACATATGAGGAAGCGATGATGAGCCCACATTCCAATAAATGGAAAATGCCATGAAATCCGAGATTGGATCCATGTACGAAAACCAAGTATGGACTTTGGTGGACTTACCGGATGGCCGGAAGGCTGTCGAGAACAAATGGATTTTCAAGAAGAAAACAGATGCTGATGGTAATGTTACTGTCTATAAAGCTCGACTTGTCGCAAAAGGGTTTCGACAAATTCAAGGAGTTGACTACGATGAGAATTTCTCACTAGTAGCGAAGCTAAATTCTGTGAGGATTATGTTAGCAATCGCTGCATATTATGATTATAAGATATGGCAGATGGATGTCAAAACAGCATTCCTCAATGGAGACATTGATGAAGAGTTGTATATGATGCAACCCAAAGGTTTTGTCGATCCTAAAGATGCTAACAAGGTATGCAAACTTCAACGGTCCATCTATGGATTGAAGCAAGCATCAAGAAGTTGGAATCAACGTTTTGATAAGGTGATCAAAAGTTTTGGTTTTATACAAACTTATGGAGAAGCTTGTATTTACAAGTGGGAGCTCTGTAGCATTCTTAATACTATATGTGGATGACATATTGTTGATTGGGAATGATGTAGACCCTCTTAATAGTGTCAAGTAATATTTGAATAATAGTTTTTCAATGAAAGATCTTGGCGAAGCAGCTTACATATTAGGCATAAAGATTTATAGAGATAGATCGAGACGCCTAATATCATTGTCACAAAGTACATATTTGGACAAAGTTCTAAAGAGGTTTGGAATGGAAGATAGCAAGAAAGGGTTCTTGCCCATGTTGCCCAATACGACATTGAGTAAAACTCAAAGTCCAGTAACGGCAGAAGATAGAGAAAGGATGAGTAAGACTCCCTATGCCTCAGCCATAGGATCTCTGATGTATGCCATGCTATGTACTAGACCCGACATTGCATATGTTGTTAGTTTAACTAGCAGATATCAAAGTGATCTAGGAGTGGATCATTGGACAGCGGTCAAAAACATCCTTAAGTACTTGAGAAGAACTAAGGATATGGTTCTTTCTTATGGAGGTGATGAACAGCTCGTTGTTAATGGTTACACCGATGCTAGTTGGAACACCGATCCGGATGATTCTAAATCACAATCTGGATACGTATTTACTTTGAATGGTGCAGCAGTTAGCTGGAGGAGTGCAAAGCAAAGCGTTCTGGCGAGATCTTCAACTGAATCGGAATACATGGCTGCTTCAGAGGCTTCACAAGAAGCGATATGGATGAAAGAGTTCATTACAGAGCTAGGTGTGGTTCCTAGTGCACTGGACCCAATGTCTATCTACTGTGATAACATGGGCGCCATAGCCAATGCGCAAGAACCAAGGTCACACAAGAAGCTGAAGCACATCAAGCTACATTTTCACGCTATTCGAGAACATGTCCAAGATGGGGACATAAAGATTTTCAAAGTACACACAGATCTGAATGTGGCGGATCCGTTGACTAAACCTCTCCCGAGGGCAAAACATGAACAACACCAAACTGCCATGGGTGTTCGGTATATTACCATGTAATCTAGATTAGATGACTCTAGTGCAAGTGGGAGACTGTTGGAGATATGCCCTAGAGGCAATAATAAATGTAGTTATTATTATATCTTTGTGTTTATGATAAATGTTTACATTCATGCTATAATAGTATTAACAAGGAAACATTGATACTTGTGTGATTTGAAAACTAAAATAGAGTCCCTAGTAAAGCCTCTTTATAATACTAGCTTGTTGGTTAATAAATGATGATGGTTTCCCTATCATGAACATTGATATGTTATTAACAACAAGATCATATCGTTAGGAGAATGATATGGTGGGCATACTCCTATAGATAAGCGTAGCATAAAGATCAAGTCATTTTAATAGTTCAATTGCTATATGCTTTCTGATACATAGTAACCTAATTCCTTCGACCATGAGATCATGCATATCACCTTCACCGGAAGGATGCTTTGATGACATCAAACACCACACCGAAACTGGGTGGCTATAAAGGTGGCATTGAGTGTTCGGAAAGTATTGGTTGAGACACACGGATCAAGAGTGGGATTTGTCCATCCATATGACGGATAGATATACTCTGGGCCCTCTCGGTGAAATGTCATCCAATTAGCTTGCAAGCATGTGAGTGGCTCACAAGGGATCACATATCACGGGAACGAGAAAAGAGTACTTATCAGTAACGAGGTTGAACTAGGTATGCAGAGATACCGACGATCATAACCTCGGATAAGTAAACTATCGTGAGACAAAGGGAAATTGGTATCGTATGTAAGTGGTTCATTCGATCACAAAGTAATCGTAGAAATATGTGGGAGCCATATGAATTTCCAGATTCCTCTATTGGTTATTGTTCGGAGAAGTGTCTCGATCATGTCCGCATAATTCACGAACCGTAGGGAGACACACTTAAGGATTCGACGTTGTTGAGTAGTTATGGAATGATGAGTAAGAGACCGAATGTTGTTCGGAGTCTCGGATGGGATCCGGGATATCACGAGGAGATCCGGAATGGTCCGGAGAATAAGATTCATATAAGGAAAGTCCTGTTTCGGGGTTGGAGAATGGTTCCGGTGTTTTCATCGGGAATGTTCTAGAAGGTTCCGGAATGTCCGGCACTCCGGAGGGGAAGGGTACATGAATGTGTCATAACAAGTTGGAATGATTGCATCATGTACTAGGTGTCATCGCTGAACAAAATAAAGGGTTTAATCAAATCCTAGTTTGAAAAGTCAAACGCCAATTTGAAAAGTCAAACGGCTATTTTGTGAGGTGGAGGGGAAGTAGGAAACCTACTTGGGGAGGAGTTCCCTCCCTCCACCGCCGGCCCACTTGGAGACCGAGTTGGTGAGGGACTCCCCTCCCCTGGCGCGCCCCCTCCACCTATATAAGGAGGGGCAGGGCTGCCCCTCCAAGGACACAATACCACGCCCTCTAAACCCTAACCCTAGTCGCCGCCGCCCACCATAGTCGCCGCCGCCTAGGGCAACTCGCCGCCGCCTAGGGCAAACCCTATCCGCCGGCCTTGCCCCCTCCTTGGTGCGTCTAAACCCTAGATCGCCGAGGCTCTCTCTCATAGTCCACCATACTCGCTCCGGCTTAAGGCGAAGCCCTGCGATATCTCCCCTCTACTTCCGGTACCACGCCGTTGTGCTGCCGGAATCGCGAGGAGAGTGCTACAACCTCCGCTGCCTGCTGGAACAAGGGAGAGGAAGGTCTTCGTCGAGTACCGAACGTGTGACCGACTGCGGAAGCGCTGCTGGAACGCAGCGCCGGAAGGATCATCTACGCGATCTTGAGATCGGAAAGAGTACGACTACATCACCCACGAGAATCCGCTCTCATTAAACACTTTGGAATCTTCGAGGGTGAGTTATTCCATTGACTCGTTGCTACAATCTAGTAGATAGATCTTGGCTTGTTTGTTTGTATGCGGTAGAAAACTTTTGTTTTCCATGCTACGAAACCCTACAAGATCTGTTCTTAATAGATAACATCTCCAAAGACAAATCATCTTCTTATCCATCTGTCCAGGAATCATTTTTAAGGTCACCTTATCTACATAAGTTAACATGTGCTTATAGCTTTAGTCTATGCATTCTTAGCCTGGACAATATTTCCAGTCAGCTGTAACACAATAGCAAGCCATGCTACCCAGCTACTACTGTGCATACTCCAGGTAGAGGCACCATAACAGCAGCTAGGGCAGTAGATGTCACTAGAGCCACACACTATACCAGTTTCATTATGCACCAACGATCAATTAAATGAATCTAATCATCTTCCTAGTCACCAATCTAGGAATCATTTCATCTCTATAATCATCTGTCTTAGCTTATAATCACCTAAGGATAACCACCTTAGTATGTGTTTGACTCAAGATAAAACCTCAGCCTTAACATCATTGGCATCCAATTATGGTTCCCAGATAGCTAAACACAAACCCAACGAACAACTATAAGGGATAGCTACCATTGTGTACACTCAAAAGGGAGTACATCACTACTGTGCACACTCACTAGAGGCACCACAGTAGGGTTCTATAGCTAACAGAAGCCACCAAAAATCACTCTCTAAAACCACTGAATAATTTCTCTCCAACCAAAGGTTAAACAAAATTGTTAAAATGCTTCAGTGTCATGTTGTCAACCCTTTATTCAATAAGCAACAATAGATAAAATCATCTCAAACAGATTTATATCATATTCCTAAGAATCAGTATCTATACTTAATAATCATTTTACCGAATCAAAGATTCAGACAAGTATAGAAGAATCACACTAGGACCATAAATAGTAGGGTATGGCACTATAACCAAAATTTATACCTAATTGAATTCAAAGATACAATTGCACACCATTGATCTATCTTTAATAAGTGGATAACCAATTAAAATCATCTTTCTAGTTAAACAACTAGAAATCATGTAATTTCCTACAATTGAACTGATACATAGTATTAATCATCATTAAAGTATAATTTCAGTAACCACCAAGTTCAGAACATCACAACTTCATTTCATAGATTTAATACATGGGCCAAGAATATTTAATCATCCAAGTTGAGGCATCATATCTAACCAAGCAACATTAGCAGTATATCCCCAAGGTCACAATATATGTAGAAAATGGATCCACAAGAGCTATCAACCAAATCACCACCACTAGCGGTAGAACCACTAACCAACTCAGTACCACTAGGGCACCTACTCATCCAAATTGAGGAACCGTAGCTAGCAACAGATCAGCAGAAAACAATGATAACAGAACCATGGATCCTAGCCATCAGCACAAAGGCTGGTCACAAAGAATCAGAGCTCACCGAGGGTGCCGAGCACCTGGAGCGTAGACTTGACGGAGTCATAGAACATGTCTTGTCCAACACCATCACCGCATCAGAGGAAGCACCAGATACGCCGGGGTTGCGCTATCAGCTCCGTCCCGCGAGTATCAGGAGTAAGAGACACCAGGGTTGTGCTCTGTGCGCCTTCCCGCCAGCGTCGAGTTGAGGAAGGTGAGGTCCAGGTCGACGGAGAGCACCAGGAGGTCGCGGCCAACCATGAGGTAGAAAGCAACCGCAATACCACACCACCGTGGGGAAAGCGGTAGCAGCAGGTCGTGGCGACACATAGGAGACTAGGAAGCACAGGAGAGCATCCGGAGTCTAAGGGGCATCGGGGGCCAGCGGAATTGTCACATCCCAAGATTTTCCAAATCTTGTTATGTGAAAAATAAATGAATAAAATAAAACTTTGTTGATTTTCAGGGTGAGAAGAAACTTTTTGATTCCAATTGGAAACCTTCAAACCTATTTGATCAAATAAAATCCTAAAGGGATTTAAAAAGATAAATAAACAATAAGGTTAAAAATATTTGGAATTACTATTTTTGGATCTTTTAATAAAAAGATTTGGTTTTCAGATGAAAAGGTAGAAATATAAAAGGATTGTTTTATAGAGCCAAACTAAAACCTTGGCCAAGCTTTTGAAATAAAATGTTTGCTTTGATTAAAAGAGTTAAGGTTTATTTAAATAAAATAATGAGAGATTATTAATAAACCAATTTTATTAAAGTAAAGGTTTTTTTCCATTTTAATTAAAAACATTAAAACTTGTTAAAATTATTCTAAACAAGTTTTCCAAGTATTTTATATTTTCAAATAAAAACTACTGTTTTGGTTTTGATAATATTTAGATTTCAAATGGAGTTTTAAATAAATCAAATCCTATTTGATTTAATAACTAAGGACCAATTTATTAAATTAATAAATGGATCCTAAAAAGAATAAAAATATTATTTTGTTTTGGACTTTGAATTTGTGTTGTTAAACAGAACTAAACACAATACAAAGTTTGGTGGAAGTTTGATTTAATTTGAGTGTTTGGTTTGTTGTTTGAAATTTCAAAACAGAAAATCAAAATAGAAAAAGATAAAGCAATCAGAAAGAAAAAAAATAGAATCAGACCTGACCCAACCCACCTGGCCCAGCAAGCCCAGTTCCAGCCCAGCTACTTACCCCACGCGCGAATCGTTTTTCACCTACACCCGCACCCGCGCAGTCCTAGACAGGTGGACCCCTCTCCCTCTCTCCCTTTCTGGCTGACAGTGCGGCCCCACGCCAGCTCAGCGTCGTCTTCACCGCGACGAACTCGCCTGACCGTTTCCTGCCGTTGATTGCTCGAATCAATATGCGTAAATGGCTCAATGAATCCTCGCCGTGACCACGCCCATTTAACCGCCTGCGTCTTCCCTCTCCTTTCCCTCAAACCCCGCTGCAAGTGAGCCACCAGGCTGCCCCCAATCCCCTTTGCTTTGCCACTGATCCGACGACGTCTCCGACCAAATTCCGGCGCCGTCCAGCTTCGCCTCGCCTTCCCAAGCACACGAGCTCGCTCCACATCTCCTGGTGCATCTCCCCGTGCCACTCATTCGCTCGCGGGCGCTCCGCAACGTCGACTTCGTCATCTACTGAGCGCCGCCGCGTCTGCTTCTTTTTCCGGCGACCTCCCGTGGTAAGTCTCGACCGCCCCGACACCTCCTATTGATACTCACTTCATCAGCAGATCAAACCGCGTCTAACCATGCCCTTATTCCTCCTCGGGGTGATCTGCAACGTCTCCCTCGACGACCTCCAGAGCCGCCTGACGCCGCCACCTACTCCGATGAGGAATTGCCGCCGTCCCTGAGCGCCCCTCGCCAAGCCAACCACGCGTTGAGCATCACCTCGACCTCGCGAGCACCTCCGTTACCTTCCTTGCGTCCTGGTTCATCGTCTAGCTCGCCGTCTGACCTCGCTCCACCGCCAGACGCCGCTAGCGCCGCCAGCTTGTGGTCAAACACACAGAGCCCGTCAGATCAAAATCCTGTGGCTATGATTAGATTAGATCGAAGGGGTAAGTTTGATTCAGAGTCGCAGGATTTTATTTAGATCCAACGCACCGCATCAGTCGATCCACCCGAAGCGGTACCATCCAATTAGAGTGCGCCACGTGGACTGGTTTCGATTTAAAACAAATTCTGAATCTAATTAAATTGCAAACTTGTAAACTCCATAACTTTTCATCCACACGTCCAAAATTCGCAAAATTTATATCAATAGAATCAGTGGAACAACCCCTAGCCAACCATGCCATTTGTTTAGTAAAAAGCTTCTGATAAAATGGTTGAATTTGCAGAAACTTTTGTAGGCTGGTTTTGAATATAAAAATTGTTCTAGATGGAATTTTAATGTGAAATCTTTTAAAAATGATTTGTTGTGAACCTACTGACCCTAGGAACCAACTTATGGATTTAAAAATGTATTTTGTGAAGTTTAGGATTTAATAATTGAATTAACTCATTTCTAGTCTAATAAAAATATTGATTTTGTTATGGAAATGATTTTTGAGCAAAACCTTTGCAAAATGTGTTGATTCAAACCTACTGACCCTAAACACCAAGTTTTGTGAATTAACAACTTATTTGGTGAACAATATAAAATGGTTGCTTCACTAAAAGCAATTTTCACCACATGAAATAATGATTGGTTTTAAAAATGGTTTATAGATAAAACCCTTTTGCAAATGACTTTGCCAGTTTAGAAAATGACCACTTTGAACCTTACAATGTGTAGAGCCTAGTAGAAACCACCTTTGCAAAATAAAACTATCTTTTGCATACTTGCATGCATGACTTAGTTTCTATTATTTTATGTGTGTTAGATTGTTTGAATATTGGTTGGAATGCTAGTTAAATCTATGTTTGCTTGATTGATTTGTAGTGAAGTGTGATATTAGCAAGATCAAGAAGTGAACCAATATCCTCTACAAAAAAGGCAAGTGACACTATCATCCAAGTCCTACTATTTTCATTACACTTAGTGGATTTTGAAACATGCATGATAAAGACTACTATATTTTGCTATGCTAAATCCTAATAGGATACCCTTATACATTCCTTAGTGAAAACAATGTAGTTGTAAAATGCTTAGCCATGCTATATATATATTTTGAGAAAGGATACATGTTGAGATTTTGAAGTATTGAAAAGACTTGTGTTTTATAAAATAAAACAAGTACTCAATGAACCACCTGGGTGGACAAGGATACTCAAGTTTTGGAAAAGGTGGCAACAAAAGGAACCATGTTTATATGGCAATCTCTTTTTGTGTGTGCACCAAAAGAAAACCACCCAGGGACTTAGAGATTGAACATGTTTCTCGTACAGTGGCTTCCGTGTGCAGCCACATGCTAAATTGGCACTGGCTTTGTCAATTACATTGTGGAAGACCCATGCATTGGCCTCTTCGGGTTACTGTAATGAGGGAACTTGGAACCCTACATTGGTGCCTGGTAGACAAGCTAGCATTGGGAGGACCCTATGGAAAGACTTCGTCACATTCTCAATCTGCCAGTACTCCATCTTGGTGAGTACTTATCCAGCGGCCACTGGTGGCAACAAGATGAGAGTGTGTCATGTGGGTAAAGTGTACAACTTCTGCAGAAGATAAAAATCTAAGTACTTAGTCGTGTCCCCGGTTATGGACAATACTGAGCAACTAAGGCCTGAAGCTATGGGAAATCTCAACATTCCAATTTCTAAAAGCAAAACTTGAAAATGACAACAAAAGACTTGAAGCACTTGGGGTGTACCAAGGAGCTCCAAAGATTTTAACAAAGACTTGAAGCACTTGGGGTGTACCAAGGAGCTCCAAAGATTTTAACAAAGACTTGAAGCACTTGGGGTGTACCAAGGAGCTCAAAAGATTTTGACAAAGACTTGAAGCACTTGGGTGTACCAAGGAGCTCAGAAAGATTTTGACAAAGATCAAAACTATTTTGAAAAAGATAGGAAAAATATTATCGCTTTCTGCAAATGAGCCTAAAACCCTACTTAGCGAAATATGCATGTAATGTTAGGATCCACTTATTTCTACATAGTAGTGAAACTTGCCAATACAATTCAAATGTATTGACCCTTGTGGCTGCAACTTGTTATGTTGCAGGTTTGTTTGATATTAGTGAAGATGATTGATTAGGATTACAAGTCTACAACCAACATGTTTGCCTGTGGCACTTTGAAGATGAAGGACCCCATGCTTATAGATATTCTGCTACAATGTAATGTAATAGCCAAATGAGCTATGTAAGATGTAATAAAATTATGTTATTTCTAATTATAAAATTGTATTATGACCTTTGTTTCTTGATATTACATCTTAACTGTGGATGCTAGCTATTGATTCAGGGACTAGCATTGTAAACACAGGGATCTCTACCTTATTAAAGGTTGGGACCTCTACAGGAATTGCGCCAGTGACCTAGCCGAACCACATGGCTAGGGTTTCGCAGGGGCACGAACGGTGAAGCAGAGCAGCGCCGGGCGGAGTTAATCACAAGAGAAGTCTGAGTCAGGGCCTCGTCGGTAGCTGGCAACGCCGGATATGGCCGACGATGGACGGGATGGCGTTGGCGGCGGCGGGTCGTGCGTGCGTGTGAGAAGCAGCCTGGCCTAGCTGGGCCGGACTGTCTGAGGCAGCCAGCCAAACAGACTCTAGCTGGATCATTTGGGCCTGGTTTTAAAATAGAAAAATAAAAATCAATTGAAGAATAAAATAAAAATTACCAAAATGCCATTATGAGAGATAAAGCTCTAGAAAATTATAGAAAAACATAAAAATATGTATAATATATTTAAATAATCATAAAAATGAGATCTATCTAAGAAAAATATATAACCACTTGTTTGAGTTAAACAAAAAACCACTAAATATTAAAGCCACAAGAATTATTGATAACTTATAAAATATAAGAAAATATCCTGAAATTAATTAAAAATCATTTTTATGTACAAAAATAAAACTACTATTTTATAAAAATACTAACTTAATTATTTTATAAATAAAATTTTAAATAAATTATTTCAAAGGCATTTAAATCTTTATGGAATTTTATAAACATAAGAAAAATACTTAAAAATAAATAAAAAATATTTTTAAGAACTTGAATAAATACATTACACTAGAAAAATATGAAATATATTATTAGAAAAGTTTTAATGTTTTAAAGTAATAAATCCTTCTCTGTTACCTATTTTCAAAATTCTTTAAAACATTTCTTAAATAAGAAATAATTATAATTCTTTAGAAATATTAAAACCTTAAAATCTAATTACTAAAGTTCTAAACCATAACTAAGATTTATAATAAAACTTAATCATAAATCATTAACTTTATAATACTCTTTTAAACCCTAAACCAAAATTCAAAACCACAATCTTTATGATAATTTTATATATCATTCACTAATATGAAGAGGGAATGATCTTAACATCTAAATAATAATTAACATGACTTTAAAACTAATACATTAACAACATCATCCAAATTATACTTTCCTTGATAGTTGCATGTTATTTTAATAATAGCAAAACAAATTTAATCTAATCATTCACTTGAATGTAAAGTGAATAATCCCACACTTTAGTCATATTTTTCATAAATCCAAAACTTAAGAATAATTAAAACAAAGTACATCTTAAGTTTATTTACCCTTTTAAAGTGAACTTTTGTCTCAAAGCTTATAAACATCATGTCTAATAAATCACTTATGTTTTTATAGTTAACTTTGTTCTATTTCAATTAAGACCTAAAGCATCTCAAGACCCAACTAATCGAGCAAACGTTAAGAAACATCGACCACATTATATTAACCATAGAGATTGTTTAAACCTTATTAAAGAAACCTTTTCTTCGAAGGTTATTCTTTTTGCCACTTCAAACAACAACTCTATAATAGTTCATCCAAATCTTAACAACTCAACCCAAGGACTTTTATTATAGTCACCAGATAACAATTAATCATAATCACATTACTTTATCCTTTACTTGTATATTTTGGATTGTTAACACTTAAGTTCCTTATAAATGCCATTACTTGTAAAGTAAAACTTGAAGATAAATTAACTCTTAAAAGAATCACCTAAACTCACTTCATTCAAAGTATAGGGGATCCACTTTGGGAGTTTTACAAAATGCATGACATTACTTATGCATAACTACATACTGCTTCTTTAAACATTAGTCCTTACCGGACCAATGATGTTAATTTCAGATATTGGATCTTATATTGTCTCGAAGACCGTGAGCGCATAATCATGCAGTCACAAAAGGAAAGTTCACACTTGCTCATGTCCTTAGATTATTTTCTGTAAAGTATTTTGCAAATCCAGTGTTGTCATTACCTGCATTTTAAAAAGCTCGGAAAACACTATTTTCATAATAATATGATTATAGATTATTTACCATGAGGTAATAACCTTCTATGGAAGTTTTGGTGGTAAAGGAATATATTATCTAGGACTTAACAACCAATATCGCCAGTGATTCTTGCGCCGTGTATTATGCGTTAACCATGCGATTTGGAATGGGACAGCGAAGTCAGCTGGATAGGCTCCCTTTCGCATGCCAACGGATGACCGGGCCGTTGTTGCAACTCCTCTTGTAGAGGGTTAGCAGGTTATGGGTGAGATCCCTCAACGTCCCACGACTTCTGGTATCTATGAGGTTTGTACACCTTAGGCTGCTATTGGAAACAAGTTTTATCCTAGGCCTGGTGTGCAATCCGTCGGGTATGCGGGGTCGCGAAGAAGGACAGTGATTGGCTTGGATCTTAGGTTGGGTCTCAAACCAAGAAAGTTTGAACCGGGACATACTCCCGGCCGTGCAACAAAGCTTAAGATCTCTCATGGGTAAAGTGACGCACCTTTGCAGAGTGTAAGAACTGTAACTTGTTACTCCCTGTTCCGAAAAGGAGATACGAACGTGGCGGGAAAGGAACTCCATAAAAGTTCTGGTAAACCCATAAAGGCTGATGGACATAGCTTTTCAGAATAAAAACAACCTTTGAAGAAATGTTTACGAAAACATGCATTGCCTACGACCTATGGTCTGTGGCTATAGACATAGTGCATCAAACAATCGTTCTTAGGGAACTTGTTGAGTACGCTCGTACTCAACGTATCTTCTTAACCCTTGCTAGATTCTGAAGCCAATACAGACGACGTCTACATCAACTTATGCTCTAGGAATCATTATCAAAAGCTAAAGCTCTTCAATGAAGTGAACAAATACATCAATTAAAGTGAAGACGAAGCTACTGATTAGATAGGAATATAATCTCTAGCCATAGAACCTACTTCTGTAGAGTATTGCAATAACAACAATGCTAGACCAATAGTTCAGATACTAGTCTTATTAGTATGTTGGTTATGAGTTAATTATTTATGATTCTTCTTTGTAAGAAGTTTATTTCTCTCTCTTTAACCTAGAGTGTTCTCTGGATCTTTTGTAAAGAGTCGAGTTGTAACCTATAGTCATGTCTTGGACCTGCTGTGTTTCTGTTGTACCACTCTGAGGGATGTAATACTAGTGAACGGTGTTTCGTTGGTGTTATGTCCACGACTATAGTGTACTACATCATGCAGGGTATGCTGGGTCACCGCATGGTGAATACACCACTCCCTGAGAACGCCTTTTCCCCTATTGTAATTTCAAGCTCTTTTACATACGCGATTCCTACTTTCTGCATTAAGTTTTACTTTAGTTTATTTAATTGCTTTGCTCAATCAAAAACCCAAAAACAATTCTACTTTTCTTGCATCTTAAAATTATTCCTTAAGTACTTTATTTAGTTTTAGTTAAAAGCATTTTAGTCTTTTGCTTACTGCTCCCTATGGGATCGATATCTTTAGTTAAAAACTAAATATTCTAATTACTTCAATGTCCAATTTAGGCTAAAAAGGATGCCTACAAGGTTGGTGAAACCATGGCTGTCGTCGTCATCTGATGATGACGATGTGAAGAAACTAGTTGTATTTTCTCGCAAGATGAAAGCTAAGATAGCGAGGCGAAGAGCTAAGGCTTATATGAAAAGATTTAAATTAGTCGAGAAACCGAGGATCCTTATTCGTAGAGGTGTGGTATTGCCTAAGTACATATTTTGCTACATTTATATGCAGCTATACATACAAATTATTACTTTCTAATATTTTCTTTCTAGGTCTAAGGATGATGGGGCGAGAAATTCGACGATCACTACAGGTTCAGAAACAATTCGTAATTGACTTCTGACCAAGTTGCTTCCCTCAAAGCGATAGTTAAAGGACACAAGCCATCTATACCATACTATGTGTGCAAGATGAATAAGTCAAATGTTAGCCCTCGGAAGGCCAAGATGATTAACATTTGTTATTATTTATATTTAAAGTTTCTTATGCACATTGAACTCTAGCCAACAACTAATATTCTTCTTTAGGGTTTAGGGTTTGCCACTCGTATGCTCCTACAAGACCATTTTTGGCATGTTTAATTCTTCGAAGGCATGAATGGTGTTGTCCAGATGACAAGTGGCTGGTCTAAGGTTTTTGAACTCGCTGGAATCAGGAAGGGGAATGTGTCCCTATTCATCTTTTTAAATGAGGGGCAAACCGGTCTTCATTGATAGTGTTAATGTTCTGTAGTGAGGCCAAAAAGTATTTTGTTTATTCTGTTGTTGGATGCACCATTAAAGTTATATGTTGTCAGTAGTGGTGAGGAACTTGATATCAACCTGGTGCTGTACATGCTAAGTAATATTATCTCTATATGCTATGTCTATATTTGGTTGATTGTGTGCATGTTGTTGCCTTCCTATGTACTCTTAAAAGATGACCTAAAAATTTGCTCTGTTGTGTTCTCTTTTATGGTTGTGTGAAACATACATTCATATTATGCCGATTCTTTTATTTTCAATTTTTTTAATTCCTATGACTGAGAGCTGGTCTGTAACATCTAGACTGAAGTAGTTTATTTGGAATAAACAACTTGACAACTGCAGCGGTTACAATTGTATATGGTCCCAAACAGCTTGTTGTCGGTTCAATTTTGTCTTTGCGTAGATAATTTTTTCTCTTATTTAATTTCTACGAAGCGCACTGACAGCTGGGGCCGGCCAAAAAACGCCAGAAAGCACCGTCAAACCCATCTGATACCGTGAGACACTACCGTGCAAACCGATGTGACATGTGGGCTTGACGCACAGATGGCACGGTCGATGAGAATTTTTTTGACAATGGGCCGCGACGAAATCCATGACGAATGAAGCAGGGGACGAAATGGTGAACTGGGCTTCAGGGCCCGGGACGAAAACAGCGACGAAATCTGCCACGACGATCCAAGGAACGTCATGAAAAACGGGGCTGGAGGGCCTTTTAGAGAGTTGTGACGAAACATGCAAGAACGTCAGGGATCCACAATGTTTTTAGGGAGCGTCATAAAAAAAATATCATAGACCTCCCAGATTCTTGTAGTGGAGCTCATGAACCGACCCTTCCTAATCTTGTCTTCAGGCTCCTCCACTCCTAATCTGTATAATACTCAAAATTGTTACATTTTGTCGAGATATATGGATGTATGAAAACCTTTTGTGTACAAATCAGTGGGTTGAAACGTTGATGCACATAAAAACGAAGAAACCAAAAAACAATGGGAAAAGCATGATAGATAAGTGGAGCTTTACTTTTTAGTGCATCTGACGTACTTTCTAATTTGTCTAATTACTTATTAATATATTTTCTAGTTTTTCATTATTTTAAGAAGTGGATGTACAATTCGTATACAAAGTTTAACTTCGGTTCTTATTCTAGAAACAAAAGCTGCTCATGGGCCTTCCTTGTTACCATCCTTCCAATAAAGTTTGGTACTTTAAATATAGTGCAACTTTTCTTTTTTAAATTTCACATATTTATGTTTTAAGAACACGATTTCTTTTGACTTGATAAATGGGCTTAATTATTACATATTAGTTCATTTTGCAGTTTGTGCTAAACTGATTTTATACTCACCATGTCCCCAAATAGGTATTACTCCCTCCGATCTTAAAATGGCGACACTTATTTAGGATCGAAGGTAGTACATAAATTTGGTTAGAAAGTTAATTTTTCAAAGTTGGATTAAATATATCTAGAAGAAAATATCAAGAACTATGATATTGAATAGGTATATTGTGAAAATATATCTTAGGATGATTTCACATATTGTGAAAGTATATTGCCGCAGATACGTGCAAGGCTACCGCGGACTTCCGTATTTACATGGTGAGACACGTTGTTCGTCACAGCCTATCACAGTGGGACCGGAGTACGACACTGGTGGGAGCCGTCGGAGACGGTCGAGCCCATGCTTCATCATCAGCGCGCCGTACCCGGAAAAGGGAGCACTGGAGCAAGCAGGGCAATTGAATGGACGTGCTGCCAATATCGAAGAGCGCTGGACGCAACAGTGTAGCCGCTGCGCACCATGCATGCATGCATGGACCTGACGGCCGGGCTAACTGTGCATGC
Organism: Avena atlantica; assembly: GCA_910589765.1. Lineage (NCBI taxonomy): Eukaryota > Viridiplantae > Streptophyta > Magnoliopsida > Poales > Poaceae > Avena > Avena atlantica. The sequence goes on along the minus strand of OU342734.1, from coordinate 356,203,369 downwards.
ACTAGTACGTAGCTCGATCGATCGCGCTGTCTGCTGAAGCTGTAGACTCTTGTACGCGACACGGACACGGTGCAGTGTACCGGAGCTGTTGCTTAAGCGTGGAAGGCAGCTCCTATAGCTAGCACTGTTGCCGGTTGCAGGCTGGTGGTCACGCTGTTCGCGCGCGGTGGCCGGCGCGCGGCGCGATCTGCATGCGCGCGCACACGCTGACGGGCATCGGTGGGTTGCTGTGGCATGGTGCTCCGTGCCGCGCGAGAGGACCCGTGCTGTGCAAGGTCGTGGCAACAGGGCCCGGTCGGTGCGGCGCCTTGAATGGGGTGACCACAAGCTGCGTGCTGTCCGGTCTTTGCTGGAAGCCACGACGAACTGCATTGCCCGGCCGGCAGGCGCTGCACCGTGGACCGTCGTCGACGCTGCCGACGCCGCGGCGTGCATGCCGTGTCCCCCGGTTAGTCGCTTTGTTCTGCTGTGTGCGATGGATGCCTAAGCTCCTTGGATCATGGATGGCTTGCATGTGCTGCCTGCTTGATTGGTGCGGCATCATCATCTATCTCCATTGCCAAAATTAACACAGTCACCGTCGCTCCGATCCAGATCAGGCTGTACCAGTTTCCGTCAGAGCTACACGAGGGAGACTGCAGGCTACTGTGTGTGCTGTGCCTGTGCGGCTCTCTCTTTCCGTGCTGAGCAGGACCAGGCTATCTAGATCCGGTTCCGCAGGGCGCGTCTTGAATTCTGCATCACTCCCTTGGCGTTTCCACGAGAGGAGATGTGCATGGTCTGGCCGGTAGTACTACGCTATAGTCAGAGTCGTCGTGCTAGCCCCATCGTCGACATCGACCACTGTGGCTGTGGCTGGCGCGGTCCGGCACGGCCTACGCCTTAATTCGCGCGTCTCCGTGGGTTATGGCGCCGTACGTTGGGATCGCATCGCATCGATCGCGTCATGCGAGATTTGTTTGTTTGGTCGCCGCTTTCAAGCCGTTCCGGGCGAGAAACGGCATCGCCGCAGCGAGAATCTCGTGTTGGCGCGTTTACCGAGCAGTTTCCTACGGACTTTTGACCCATCAATCATCCACCCGATGAATTCGGTGTTGATCTTTTGGATGGCCTGGATTAATCTGTTTCTTTTTTTTAGTGCGCACTAGTACGACTTTTTTTTTGTTTCTCATGCACGATTATCTGCGCCGATTAGTTGCCGAACGTTTAGCGTGACGTGTCCTTCCCCCAGATCGGGTGCCGCTCGAAGTTATTGTGGCCTTTTCCTTTCCTTAACCGCAGGAGGAGGCGCGTATAAAACCTTCTCCGCATAGGCCTCCACGCCCATCTCTCCATCCCTTCCTCCTCTCTCTCTCTCTCTCTCTCTCTCTCTCTCTCTTCGCCAAGAAAAGCTAGTGCGTAGTTGGCCATGGCCGTGCAAGCGCAACACCTTACCCACGACTTCCCCCACGACCTCCACGCCTACAAAAACGTCAGGGCTCTGCCTCTAGGGGATGAGATGACAGACGGATCCCTCTACTTCGACGACCAACTCGGGCAAGCGCCGGCGGTGGCGGGTCTCGGGAACACGGTGTTCGGCGACATGGATCTCACCTGGAACGACAACACCTGCAGCCACGGTTTCGTGCAGAGGAAGCGGGCGCGCGTTGTGACGGATGCGCCATCTTTCTTGGAGAATCCGCGCGCGCAGGGGCCTCTGCCCGTCGGCGACGTGCTGACCAGGGCGATGGGCGCCGGCGCGGCGTCCACCAGCGGGAGGATGACCAATGCCGCTGGCCTGCCGCAGGACCTGCTCTCGCACCTGTACCACCATCAGGGCATGGAGATCGACGCGCTCGTACGAGTGGAGGTACGTACGATCTTGTTCAGCACCTGTATCTTCGCTCGGTGATTGGAATCGAGTTCTTGGCTTGATTGAGCGGTGGTTTTGATTCGCGGTGGTTTTGATTGACGTTTTCTGCAGACCGAGCGGATGCGAGCGGGGCTAGAGTTGGCGCGGCGCCGGCACGTCCGGGCGGTGGTGTCGGCGGCAGAGCGCGCTGCGGCGGGACGTCTGCAGGCCGCGGATGCCGCGCTGGAGTTCGCGCGCTGCCGCAACGCAACGCTGTCAGAGAGGCTCGGCCAGATTAGCGCGGAGGGCAAGGCCTGGATAGGCGTCGCCAAGAGCCACGAGGCTGTCGTGGCCGGGCTCCGCGCCACCCTCGAGCAGCTCCTGCAATCCCCTGGCGCCGCGGCCGCCCAAGGACCGGATGGAGCGGGCAACGCCGAGGACGCGCGGTCCTGCTGTTTCGAGACCACCGTGGGCGGCGATGCCGCGGACGACGGCGAGGCGGCATCCAACAAGTCCAGGGCACCGTGCAAGGCCTGTGGCGACGGCGAGTCGTGCGTGCTACTGCTGCCGTGCCGGCACCTGTGCCTATGCCCCGCGTGCGACGCCACCGTGGACATGTGCCCTGTGTGCGCGGCCAGCAAGAACGCCTCGCTCCATGTCCTGCTCTCTTGATTCAAGCCTCTGATCGTGCGCGTTGCCTTCTCTCAAACGGGCTTGATCTTGCTACTCCATCGTGCCCAAACCGATCGACATGCTCAACTTCTAGTTAGTTCAGTACTTCAGCTTTAAGAAATTCTTTTGGTGGTGTAGTGGAGTCTGAAGTCTTGAAAAAACTGACACATGCATCCAGATGCACAATCGCTCAAGGGAGTTCTCAGAGCATATTACTTTCAGGACCTGCCTGTATTTACTAGTAGGAAAAATACGTAGTAGGTAGGACAAGAATAGCATGAACCAAATCTGCAGTTGCATCTTTCAAATTCAGAATTCTGGTCTTTCTGTTGGACGCCGGATGTAAAACAAAACCCTGTTTGTCCGGCATTTTTTGCTATGCTTGCTGAAGTATCACAACATTTTTCCTGTGATGGTGTCAAAACCAAATATGGTTGCGGTCAAGTTTTAAGAAAACTTTGTTAGTCAGGCATTTTTTCTTACATTTGCAAAAAGTGTCACAACATTTTGCGTATGATGGTGTCAAAACCAAATCTGTATTGGTTGCAGCAAATCGTCAAAAAAGAAATATTGCATATGCAACATGGAAACATAACAAAAGACACTTCCCACATGAACACAATATAGGCATTGCAACAAATAGTCTGTTTGGTTGCAACAAAGCATCAATAAAGAAACATTGTGTATGCAACATGGAAGCGGAATAAAGCGCTTGCCACATGAACCCAATATCTGCATTGCAACATATAGTCTGCATGTCTACAACAAACAAATTCCAAGCAACGACAAACAAAATCCAAACTTGCAACAAGACAAATGAATAGTATATAGCATATAAATTTCAAAATTACTTGCCTTCATTATAAGGTACCTATACCACCACCTCTCACCTCGCCCGAGCTTAGCCATCATCACCCATTCCCCTTGGATATTGAGCTTAGCCCTCATCAGATCTGGAGACATGCATGGAAGGTATTTAAGAGAAATGCGGAGGAGATGATGTGGTGGGAATAGCAAGATTGGAGAGGAGAGAGACCTTGACGCACATGTACGCAAGGGGATGTACAAGTCAAACACTAACAAATGTGTAACCATTTTTCCATAAAGGAAGATACACAAACGTTGGAAATCACTTTTGGTCTCACTTGCATATGCTTCCTTTTCAAAAAACATGCATTCAATCTTTTCCAAAAAAATATCCACGCGTGCATCTCCACATTCTTTGAGCGCACGTAAAAGTTTCAAGAAAATCCTATATTTTTTGCATACTTACGTGCAAACTTAATTTGCAATTGTGGAATGATTATCACAGGCTTAAATATAAACTAAGTGGAAACATAAATAGTACACTCGGTTGATCTACAAAGATCCAAGTGTGAGCTTTATGCACTCTGTGACATATTACTTGTTCAATATTATAAATGTGCTTAAAATCCAAAATGTATGAAAGGTTATATCAAATTTTATAAAATCATGAATAAACGAATTAAACAAGCCTTCGTCTATTTTTTGATGGAAACATTGAGAACTTCTACTTCTTAACTAAAAGTTATGAATTTGGCTGTTTCTTTAGATGCATGAGATGCAATTGTGCATAATCAACTTTCCTAAACGTATTTTATATTTCTCTAATAAACCTCAGGATGTTATAGTTGCGGAGGAGCGATGCTGTTCTAGGGAGATTTTGATAACTCAAACGATAGTATCATGGCATTATAAGGCCCCGCTTGTTTTACCGTTTCAGTTACGGGAGATCTGAATATTACGAATGGTGCGAAGGATTTTAGCCGGACCTTAATCCGTCCGTAAAACTTATGCTCGTTTTTGCCTAAAATCCAGTGGACCAAGCGGAGTGGAGCCGCCGTGGACACCAATTTTACATGACCGATTAAATCAGCCGTGAATTGACCCGTCTTCTCGAACAAAAGGGCTGTTACATAAATCTCTAAATTACCAAGGACTTATGCAAAAAAAAGTAAAAAATAGGACGATTAATCATCGGCTGTCTAGTAGTATTTATTTTCACCAGGCCACAACAGAATTGCAGTCGATGCTGGCCCCGCCTGGTTCTCGCCTCGCGGTACACCTTGGTCACAGGCTGCGCCATGAGCCCCATAACCGTCTCGTCTTTATCTCTCTCTTCGGCTTTCTCAAAGGATAGGCCGATAGGCCTGGGTTGTGGCTAGTAGAATGATCGAAACGACGAAAAGAGGCAGATGATATCGTCGTAGGCCCTATCCGCACTACCTTGCTGGAAACGGTCGCCGTCGTCGTCAAGCGTTGCACGCATGTGTCCGCCTGCACCGCATCCACCTTGATCTGCCAACTATAAATAAATACTAACAGGGTTAGATTAGGTTAGATAGTCTGCAGACCTGTTAGCAACGAGACACCGATAGCGCTAGCTGCGCGGGACATGACAGTGACACTAGAGAAGTTAAAAAGCGGAAATAATTAACAAAAAAAAGAGATGCGGCAAGGCCTACTTCTCGCCTCTTCTCTGGTACTCCCTCCGTTTAGAAATATAAGATGTTTTAGATTTGTGAAGGAGACATATCTAGACACCTTTTAGTGTATAGTTTTAAATGAATCTAGATACTAAAAGATGTCTAGATACATCTCATTCACAAACCTAAAATATCTTATATTTTCAAACGGAGGGAGTAACTTGGTGTGGTTTTCGTGCCTACAAATCCCGGAGAGCGTGACATCACGCCACGTAGATATATGTTCAAATCTCGCAAATAAGTGTACTTTCTAGATTTTTATCTAAGTCAAAATTTACTCCGTTTTACTTTGGATAAGGCTATAAGCATGTATACATTAGATTTGATCATATTTATAGATAAATGTAGCAACATATATTAGATCAAATCATCATATTATGAAACCAAGTTTAAAAACAGATCTAGTGGTACCAATTTAATGTCATAAATATTTCTATGTTTTATGATAAAATTAATCAAGTTTTACTATTTTCTCCGGTTTATATTAATGTTCTCAACTTTATCTATATTCGTATATAGCTAGTTAAATATTTAGTCGTATTTAGCCAAAATTGAGACTGTTAATATGGACATAGAGATTGGACTTTGGATAAGGCTATAAGCATGTATAATAGGAGGTGCATAGAGCAGTGCTTAAAAAATAAAACAATCATTTTACTAAACACTAGTGCTTATTTCTATAAAAGAGATGCTTAGTTAGACATGCATCATACATGTTCTAAGTACACTTTGGAGTTCGGACGGAGGGAGTATACTGGTGCGGCCTCGATCACATGCATGCTAACTGTGTGCCAAGGAGGGGCGTCGGCGGCGACACGTACGGTTCGTGCGGAGCAAAGACGTGACACGGTGGCCCGCCGCGTGCGCTCATCGTCTCTTTTATTTGAAGGAGCTAGCGGGTCAAAGCCCCAATCGATGACATTGTAATCGGATGAGCAGTTGAGCACGAGAGATAAGATAGCAACAAAGCTTGAGCTTGACGCGCAACTTGCGCTCGCGGCCGGGCCGGGCCGGTACACCAATCTGCACGCCACCGTACGTCTCAATATATGTCCCAGGGTGGTACGTACTACGGCGATACAGTCGTCGCTACGCTAACTAACCACGAGCGCCCCGGCCGATACAGTCGTCGCTGCACGATCCCATGACATCGAAGCCACGCCAAGCCGAACTAGCTTGGCTTGGCACGGGCGTCGCAGCGTGCTGAAAGGAACTAGGGCCGGCTAGATTATATACTACTCCACTCTAGTATAGGTGCCGATCGACATCGACATGGGTCAAATTAATGGACACGTACCAATGCGGTGCAGATCGGGCGCTGAAAAGCGCGCGGGCTATAACGTGGTGCCAGGATAACGCGAATGAGCACCAGGCTACCAGCTAGTACATACGTACGTGGATGACACCTCGGCTCGGCCACATGCGGTCGCCGGGGCCTCAAAGCGTCGATCATCGCTGGAGTGATTGGCTAGTAACACGTACGAACCGGCCGCATGCATCATGCATGTCGATCACCCGCACCTAGCCAGCTAGTATTTCAATCACCCAAAACACGAAATTTTGTCGTCCAGCCCGTCACACGTGAGATTGCCGTCTCCAGCCAGCAATTGACGAAAGATAACGTGCTCCAAGACACTCCAACTTTTGTCCTCTCACGTACTATCACCAAACCATACTACACTGCCGTCAGATTGCCGTCTCCGGCCAGTACTACTAATAACTTAGTAATTTAACTTTAAATAGTCTCTCAAGGGCAAGGCACCGCGCATGCCTCGCTGTTAAGTGCAGCGCAGGGCAGTGCGTCTGCAGCGACATGAGTGGCCGACCTCCTAGGGTCGTTGTCGTATCGTATGGTGGATGAGAAGTCCGGCTTCGTAGTCCGAGTAGTATCCGCCTAGTGTGGAAACACATGTTTTTGTTGCCATTTGGTGGTGTCAATTCACGGCTCGCTGTCATGTCAATATAAATAAAACCAAAGATGTTTCAACGAAGTTTGGGACTTAGAGGAAATTCTTAAAGGAGCCAAAACAGTAGGCTATAAATGAGTCTACAAAACAAAATATGACTCTAGAGAGAATGTAGAAAAGTACAAAACATGACTTGTGGCAAAAGGATTTACACAAAGAAAAGGGGTAGATTACAATAAGACATTTTCTCCAGTCTCATGTAAGAATTCCTTCAGAATTATAATGGCATTAGTTGCTTATTTTGATTTAGAGCTACATCAGATGGATGTAAAGACAACATTTCTAAACGGGGATCTAGAAGTAAGTGTCTACATAAAACAACCCAAAGATTTTTTCATGAAAGGCAAGGAAAACATGGGATGCCGCCTAAATAAATCCATTTATGGATTAGGGCAAACTTCTAGACAGTGGTATCTAAAGTTTAATGAGACAATTAAGAATTTTGGATTTATAGAGAATGTTTAAGACAACTGCATTTATGCAAAGATTAAAAGTGGAAGTATATATTCCTAATTTTTTGTGGATGATATCTTGCTTGCTAGTAGTCATGTCAATCTACTACTAGAAACAAAGAAGTTCTTGTCCTCAAACTTTGATATGAAAAATCTTGATGAAGCATCATATGGTTTGGGCATATAAATTCACCGAGATAGGAAAAGTAGGGTTCTAGGACTATCGCAAAAGGCATATTTAGAGAAGATTCTCAAGAAAAATAGTATGCATGCGTGTAATGCCACACCTGCTCCTATAGTCAAGGGTGACAGTTTCGGGAAATTTCAATGTCCCAAGAGTCAATATGAGATCGACTAAATGAAAGCAGTATCATATGCTTCGGCTGTAGAAAGCTTAAAGTATGCAGAAGTGTGCACTTGCCCTGGCTTAGATTTTATCACCGGGGTACTCGGTAGATATCAAGAGAATCCAGGCATAGAGCACTTTAAGATGGTAAATAAAGCATTGTGTTATGCGCAAGGCACGAAAGACCTCATGCTAACATATAGACGGTCTGATTTCCTAGAAATAAGAGGGTATTCAGATGCATATTTTGCGAGAGACAGAGATGATAGAAAATCCAAGAAAGGATACATATTCACTCTCGCAGACGGGGCTAATTCGCGGAGAAGCTCCAAACAGTCAATAGTTGCACCATCCACGATGTATGTGGAATTTATAGCATGCTATGAGGCCATGAGGCATGCAATATGGTTAAAGAAATTTATACTCGAATTGAAAGTGGTAGATTGTATTGAAAAACCACTAAACATGTGTTGAGACAACCAGCGTGTAGTATTCTATACTCACAACAACAAGTCGAGTAATGCTTCCAAACCAACAGAGATAAAGTATTATGTTATAAAAGATAAAATCCGGGATCACACTATAAGTCTTGAGCATATAAGAACAAAGGATACGCTTGCGGATCCACTTACGAAAGTCTTACCACCCAATGTGTTCAAGGAACACTTAGCTAGCATGGGTTTGTGGAAAATCCTATGATTCCCTGATCATGATAGGCCCGAAAATAAACATAATTTGTTTCAAAACAGAGAGGTATGTTGTTGTTGTCTGATTCTATCGGCAATTGATCCGTGACGATGAAACATGCTCTATGTACTGATCCGTGATGAAACGAATAAAGTGAAAAGCATATAGTTAAAAGTAAAATTTGAGATCAAGGGGAGAATGTTAGATTGGTCTATTTCCGCGTGGGCCCAACGGCCCATCGGGCCCTTTGACTCGCGCCCTTATCGGGAGCGTGCAACCCTACATGGTTGGTGGTCCCCTGTTACATTGCCTGTATAAAGAGGTGGGGGCCGGCGGCTCGTAACACGAGGTTCATCGTGAGTCGTACACCCCACCAACACTCCGTACCGATCTAGGTCGCGTAGCAGTAACAGGAGGCTCTGTCGCCGCCTAGCCAACCGCTCGTCGTCGTCGTCGCTCTCCGCCATGGCCAACACCTCGGGATCATAGAGCCAAGGCGAAGGTACACATCCCCTTGCCCCGATATCTCTCAGTGTGTGTCTAGCAGTATTGATGCGAGTATGAACGATAAACAAAGTACTACCATCTAGATCTGCCCTAGCAGATCCTACAAAGTTAACAGCGCCGGGTCCGCTGAAGATGTCCTTGAAGTATAGGTGCCGATCAACATTGACATGTATTAGATTAGTCTACACGTAGTATTTGTACCAATGCGGTGCTCATTAGACGTGGAAAAGTGTTGGAGATATGCCCTAGAGGCAATAATAAATGTAGTTATTATTATATCTTTATGTTTATGATAAATGTTTACATTCATGCTATAACAGTATTAACCGTAAACATTAACTTGTGTGATTTGTAAACTAAAATAGAGTCCCTAGTAAAGCTCTTTATAATACTAGCCTGTTGGTTAATAGATGATCGTGGTTTCCCGATCATAAACATTGAGATGTTGTTAACAACAAGATCATATCATTAGGAGAATGGTATGATGGACATACTCCTATAGATAAGCGTAGCATAAAGATCAAGTCATTTTAATAGTTCAATTGCTATAAGCTTTCTGATACATAGTAACCTAATTCCTTCGACCATGAGATCATGCTAATCACCATCACTGGAAGGATGCTTTGATGACGCCAAACACCATACTGTAACTGGGTGGCTATAAAGATGGCATTGAATGTTCGGAAAGTATGGGTTGAGGCACATGGATCAAGAGTGGGATTTGTCCATCCATATGACGGATAGATATACTATGGGGCCTCTCGATGGAATGTCATCCAATTAGCTTGCAAGCATGTGACTGTCTCACAAGGGATCACATACCACGGGAACGAGAAAAGAGTACTTATCGGTAACGAGGTTGAACTAGGTATGCAGAGATACCGACGATCAAAACCTCGGATAAGTAAACTATCGTGAGACAAAGGGAAATTGGTATCGTATGTAAGTGGTTCATTCGATCGCAAAGTAATCGTAGAAATATGTGGGAGCCATATAAATTTCCAGATTCCTCTATCACTGTGTTTGGATGTAGGAATTTAGGCATGGAATTGAATTTGTTTGGGAATTCCAAATCCAAGATGGAAAGGAAATGTCTTCCAAATCCAATTCTGTTGTTTGGATGTGTTTGGAATTTCCTGCCGGAAACAAATTGCAATAACATATTCCAATTTTGTTTGGATGTATAAACCATGGAATTTGAAGTTTTGTTGAGTTTGGACAAGATAAACTTTTATACATGTATGAAAAAATCACTGTTTAAAAAATCATCCGATATGCTGATTTATCCGCCGATTTATCGCTTATCACTGGGTGACCGATAAGCCAATAAAACGATTTATCGCCTGATGAATCGGCCGATACACCCAAAAATCACTAATTTCGGGCTAAACGAGAAGTTAATGATAAATGATTTGCTCAACATTGGAAAAAATAGCATGTGTGTTTTAGAATGTTCATATATTATTTTAGTCTCCTAGAGCAACTAGATTGCTCGGATAAAAAGCTCTCTCGCATATCTAATGAGAAATCAATGATCATTGGCTTGACAGAAGTCTGAGACAAAAGACAACGTTGCTAAATTCAGATGTCTTTTTAATCAAAATTCAGATGTTGTAGAGAATATACAGCCAGCTGGAACGATCCATGGTAGAAACTTTTTCATTTCAATGGAATCATGCAAAATAGTCTATATACTAGTACTCCTACATGACAACATTTTCCCCCAAGAACGACAATCACAGACTTTAGTGACGCTCTACAGGACAACGCCATTTCTTCAATAAGTAATGCAAATCAAATCAAATGCGTACAAGTTTCTGTTATCTATCTACTTGCAAGTAATTCTTTCAAGCGCTACCGCCAGATATCTTCAAGGATTACCAGCCCCCCTACACATTTCAATTCGAACTATAAAAAGCAGATCAAAAATTGAATCTTTATACTTGCAATCGGCCTCAAAAACCAGATCAAAAAATTAGCCAAAAACAGAAGGATTCAACGGAGAAGAAGATGGCAAAGGATACCCAGTGCACCGCCGTTCACCCTCCCGTCACCATCTGGTCGTGCCCACGATTGTAGGACTAGGCATGGAGGGGGCGGCCAAGGGGGGATAGGGCCTGGGCTGGAGGAGGGAGGCTAGGGAGGGGGAGGACAGGGAAGGGAAACGGGGAGGGAGATGCCTAAAATATGGGCCACCACCGGAGTCTATGGTCATTGGCGTTTCTCGCCTCGAGGAAGAAGGTTGTAGCTTGCGTCGGGAGGGATGGGTCAGTCGCTCTGTTTCTTGAGTGAAGCGGTACGCGCGGGTTGCCTTTCCATGCGATTCCGAGGGGGTGATCTCCGAATCACGGGGCAGCTCTTTGCACAGTAGGGAGCGGGGGCTTGGAATTTTTTTCCGTTTCCAAGCAACGATTCATGGTGCAACCCAAACAGCAGAAATTGGTCCACGATTCTAGATTCCACGATTCTAGCCCAAAATTCATACATCCAAACGCAGCATATTGGTTATTGATCGGAGAAGTGTCTCGGTCATGTCCGCATAATTCACGAACCGTAGGGAGACACACTTAAGGATTTGATGTTGTTTAGTAGATATGGAATGTTAATAGGGATACCGAATGTTGTTCGGGGTCTCGGATGGGATCCGGGATATCACGAGGAGATCCGGAATGGTCCGGAGAATAAGATTCATATAAGGAAAGTCCTATTTCGGAGTTCGGGAAAGTTTCCGATGATTTCATCGGAGAGGTTCTAGAAGGGTCTAGAAGGTTCACCGGTCCGAAAGGATAATGGTCCATGAATGTGTCATGGGTAAGTGGAATGATTGGATCATGTCCAAGGTTACTTGGTGTTGGCATATGCAAGAGAGAAATAAAGCTCTAAATTGAAAGTCAAACGGGAAGTTTGAAAAGTCAAACTGGAACAATGGTTTCCTAGTGGGAGAAGAAACAAGTCCTTCTCTCAATCCAAATTGGGTTTGGGTTTGGATTCAAACCCACCCCTCCCGAGGCTGCCCCTCCCTCTCATAAATAGAAGGGGAGGGCTGCCCCAAACACACAAGTTCCAAGCCATCCCCACAAGCCGCCGCCGCCGACCCGCGCCGCCGCCCGCCGCCAGCGCCGCCGCCACCGCCTTGCACCATCGCCGGTCCTTCGTCGCCGCCCTAGCCGCCGCCGACACCTCCTACTCCTCCTCCCGGATCTCTAAACCCTAGTTTTCCGGGAAACCCTAATCCACCATAAGTCGCATCCGACTTAGACAAAGCCCTGCGGGATCTTCCCTCTACTTCCGACACCATGCCGTCGTGCTGCCGGAATCGCGAGGGAGAACTACAACCTATGCTGCCTGCTGGAAAGGGAGAGGAAGGTCTTCATCGAGTACCGAACGTGTGACCGACTGCGGAAGCGCTGCCGGAACACAGCGCCGGAAGGATCGTCTACGCGATCTTGAGATCAGCAAGTGTACGACTACATCACCCACGAGAATCTGCTCTCGTTAACCGCTTTAGAATCTTAGAGGGTGGGTTCTTCTATCGACTCGTTGCTACAATCTAGTAGATAGATCTTAGCTTGTTTGTGTGCATGCGGTTGAATTTTTTTTGTTTTCCATGCTACGAACCCCTACAGTGGTATCAGAGCCGTGTCTATATGTAGATCTGTTGCACGAGTAGAACACAACGGTCATTGTGGGCGGTGGTGCTTTTATTATCAATTGCTTTTTGTGTACTTTGCATCTTGCAGTATGATGGGATGAAGCGGCCCGGGCTAATCTTACATGACATCGTTCATGAGACTTGCTCCACGCTCAACAAGCAACTTGTATTGCATAAGTGGCATCAACGTTGTGGTTCTTGTTCGTAAGTTAGAACGACACTTATTGAAAGCCCCAAACCACGTAAAATATGCAAAGAAAATTAGAGGCGTCTAACTTTGTTTTGCAGGGGTGTGCTGTGATGTGATATGGCCATGATTGTGATTATATATGATGTATGCGATGCTCCTTATTGTAAGTTGGCAACCGGCAGGAGCCATATGGTTGTCTTTAAATTCCGTTAAGACCCGCGTGTCTATTCAAAGTAGTTGTAATAGTTGAAGCTGGTGGAAGACAACCATGAAACGGCGCCATTGACCTTGACGCCATACCGGTGATGATGGAGATCATGTTCGTGCTTGAAGATGGAGATCGGAAGCACAAGAAGAAAGGGCATATCATATCACATATTATGAATTGCATGTGATGTTTATCCTTTATGCATCTTGTATTGCTTAGTTATCGACGATAGCATTATAAGATGATCCCTCAAGCACACAAATTTCAAGTTTTAAAGTGTTCACCCTTAGTAAGCACCATTGCTAAAGCTCGTTGTTTTGAAGCACCACGTGATGATCGGGTGTGTTAGATTCTGCGAGTGTATACAACGTGAGCAAGCCAGATTTGCTCATGCAGAAGCTAAGGTTTGATCTTGACGAGCCTAGCATGTACAGACATGGTCTCGGAATACGGATCACCGAAAGGTAAAACATGAGTCATATAGTAGATATGATGAACATGTTGATTGTTCGCCATTGAAGCTACATCAACTCTCGCGATGATCGGTTTTGATGTGGTGGATTTGGTTCGTGTGATCACTAAAACAATTTGAGGGACATTGTTTTGAGTGGGAGTTCACCTAGATTAATTTAACTATTAATTAGAACTCAATTTGTCATAAACTTAGTCTAAACTATTGAAAATATGTTGTAGATCAATGGCGGCCCCTACCATCAATTTTAATGCGTTCCTAGAGAAAGAAAAGTTGAAAAACAATGGAAGAAACTTCGCGGATTGATTCCGCAATTTGAGGATTGTCCTCAATGCTGGTAATTTGACCTATGTGCTGGATGCACCGCTGGGTGACCCGCCTGCAGCTACTGCTACCGATGAAGTAAAGAATGTTTACCTCACTCGGAAGAATCAGTACTCCACAGTTCAGTGTGCTATCTTGTATGGTTTGGAATCGGAGCTTCAGAAAAGGTTTTAGAACCATGACCCACATGATATTGTCCGTGAACTCAAAATGATATTTGAGGCTCACACGGCAGTTGAGAGTTATGAGGCTTCTTAAAAGTTCTTAACTGCAAGATGGAAGAGGGCAGCTCCGTCAGTGAGCATGTGCTTAAGATGTCTGGGCACGCAAACAAGCTCCAAAGTTTGGGTATAGTGATTCCTAATTCTTTGGGGATTCACCGTGTCCTCCAATCACTACCACCAAGTTACAAGAACTTTGTGATGAACTACAATATGCAAAACATGGACAAGACGTTGCCAGAACTCTTCTCCATGTTGAAATATGCAGAAGTGGAGATCAAGAAAGAGCACCAAGTGTTGTTGGTCAATAAGACCACCAAATTCAAGAAGCAAGGCAAGTCTAAGAAAAAGGGAAACTTCAAGAAGGGCGGTAAGAAAGTTACCGCACCAGCGAAGAAGACCAAGGTTGGGCCTAAGCCTGATACTGAGTGCTTTTACTGCAAGGGAGAAGGTCACTGGAAGCGGAATTGCCCAAAGTACTTGGCGGATTTGAAGAACGGCAACATCAATAAGAAAGGTATATCCGATATACATGTTATTGATGTGTATCTCACTAGTACTCGTAGTAGTGCCTGAGTATTTGATACTGGTTCGGTTGCTCATATTTGTAACTCGAAACATGTACTGTAGAATAAACGGAAGCTAGGGAAGAACGAGGTGACGATGCGCGTTGGAAATGGATCAAAGGTTGATGTGATCGCGGTCGGCACGCTACCTCTTCATCTACCATCGGGATTAGTTTTATACTTAAATAATTTTTATTTAGTGCCTGTGTTGAGCATGAACATTATAAATGGATCATGTTTATTGCGAGACGGTTACTTGTTTAAGTCCGAGAATAATGGTTGTTCGATTTATATGAGTAATATGTTTTATGCACATGCACCTTTAATAGATGGTCTATTCTTATTGAATCTCGATAGTGGAAATACACATATTAATAACATTGAAGCTAAACGTTTGAAATTGAGCGATAACTCGACCTATATGTGGCACTGTCGTCTTGGTCACTTTGGAGTGAAACGTATGAAGAAACTCCATTCCGATGGACTTCTTGAATCACTTGATTTCGAATAACTTGAAAGATGCGAAGCATGTCTGATGGGTAAAATGACTAAGACTCCATTTTCTGGTATGATGGAGCGAGCTACGGACTTATTGGAAATCATACATACCGATGTGTGTGGTCCAATGAGTGTAGCATCACGCGGTGGTTATCGTTATGTTCTTACCTTCACGGATGACTTGAGTAGATATGGGTATATCTATTTCATGAAATATAAGTCCGAAACTTTCAAGAAGTTTAAGGAATTTCAAAGTGAGGTAGAGAATCAACGTAACAAGAAGATTAAATTTCTACGTTCTGATCGTGGAGGTGAATATCTAAGTTACGAATTTGGCGAGCATTTGAAGAAATGCGGAATACTTTCACAATTGAAACCGCCGGGAACACCACAATGCAATGGTGTGTCCGAACGTCGTAATCGAACTCTCTTAGGTATGGTTCATTCTATGATGTCACTGACAGATTTACCACTATCGTTTTGGGGTTATGCATTAGAAACAACCGCACTCACTTTAAATAGGGCACCATCTAAATCCGTTGAAACGACACTGTATGAATTATGGTTTGGGAAGAAACCTAAATTGTCGTTCCTTAAAGTTTGGGGTTGCGAAGCCTATGTAAAAAAGTTACAGTCGGACAAGCTTGAACCCAAAGCGGAAAAATGCGTCTTCATAGGATACCCGAAGGAAACTATTGGGTATACCTTCTATGATAGATCCGAGGGCAAAATCTTCGTTGCTAAGGATGGATCCTTTCTAGAGAAGGAATTTCTCTCGAAAGAAGTGACTGGAAGGAAAGTAGAACTCGACGAGGTTGTTGAACCTTCTCTCGAACTTGCGAGTAGCGCAGCACCGGAAGTAGTTCCTGTGGCGCCTACACCAATAAGAGAGTAAGCTAATAATGATGATCATGAAACTTCGGTTGAAGTTGCTACAGAACCTCGCAGGTCAATGAGAACTCGTACCACTCCTGATTGGTATGATCCTGTTATGAGTGTCATGTTGGTGGACAACACCGATGACCCTGTGACATATGAGGAAGCGATGATGAGCCCACATTCCAATAAATGGCAAGATGCCATGAAATCCGAGATTGGATCCATTTACGAAAACCAAGTATGGACTTTGGTGGACTTACCGGATGGCCGGAAGGCTGTCGAGAACAAATGGATTTTCAAGAAGAAAACATATGCTGATGGTAATGTTACTGTCTATAAAGCTTGACTTGTCGCAAAAGGGTTTCAACAAATTCAAGGAGTTGACTATGATGAGACTTTCTCACCAGTAGCAAAGCTAAAGTCTGTGAGGATTATGTTAGCAATCGCTGCATGTTATGATTATGAGATATAGCATATGGATGTCAAAACGACGTTCCTCAATGGAGACATTGATGAAGAGTTGTATATGATGCAACCCAAAGGTTTCGTCGATCCTAAAGATGCTAACAAGGTATGCAAACTTCAACGGTCCATATATGGATTGAAGCAAGCATCCCGAAGTTGGAATCAACGTTTTGATAAGGTAATCAAAAGCTTTGGTTTTATACAAACTTATGGAGAAGCTTGTATTTACAAGAAAGTGAGTGGGAGTTCTATAACATTCTTAATACTATATGTAGATGACATATTGTTGATTGGGAATGATGTAGACCTTCTTAATAGTGTCAAGGATTATTTGAATAATAGTTTTTCAATGAAAGATCTTGGCGAAGCAGCTTACATATTAGGCATAATGTCGTTGGAATGGCCACGGCAGATGCTGCAATCGGCAGCGAGTAGTAGAACGAGGGGCAAGGGCGGCCAGCCATCTGCGGTGCGAGATGAGGGCAAAGACACAGGGTTTTACCCAGGTTCGGCCCCCCGGAGGGTAAAGACCTACTCCTGCTAGATTGTATTATGGAGGTGTTTACAATGGGCGAACTCGGCGACTAGGCGGCGAGTTGCTTGGATGTATGAGGGAACGTGTCTCTACTCACCCCTTAGGGAGGTTTATATAGGCTCACCTCCCCTAGGGTTTACATATCTCAACCGATTCGGTTACAGCTTTGGTAATTGTTTAACCTAGTCCGACTGGGCCTATCTACTCGCCTGGGCCTTCACCTTCCAGTCGCCCAGTATCTTGCTGGGCTTTGATCCACTCGCCGTTATGCAGGCCCACTCGCCAACCCTTGGGCCAGTCGGAAACGTCCCGCTGAGTATACCCCAGTAGGCGTATCCCCATCAGTAGTCCCCGAGGCCGTCGTTGATTAGGCGTGAGTGGCTACTGGTCAGTCGGAGTATACGGCTTCAAGTTGGCATCCAGTCGAATCGTCGGCGGGCTCCTGCATGAAGGAAAAAATCCGGCGAACCGAGTTGCGTCTTGGGCGAGTCGAGCCAACGGGACGCGGTCTCGGCGAGTGACTTAGCGAGCCGAGTGGCTGGAGGTGGACCGTCAGGCGTGGTCAAACTAGCCGTTAAGGTAACTCAACGGTAACTTTCGGCGTAATCACCGCGCGGTAACGGCCCCCTAATTTGGCGGGCAACTCCCGCTATATAAGAGGAATGGTAAGCTATCGCAGAGCCAACCGCCCACCATTTCTTCCGAGTGCGCACATCTTCCGTCCTTTGCTTCCGCGACCCAATCGACCCGAAATCCTCCGTTCTCCAAACAACCTCTCGGCCATGGCCCTCTCCACCGAACCTTGGGGCAGATCCAAGTGCACAAGGGCGCAGCTGGCCTCCTTCGAGGAGGCCGGAATCCTGCGGGCCGGCTGCTGGCGTATCCCCGCAGCCGGAGAAACGACCCCAAACCCGCGAGAGAGAGAGAGTTCGTCTGTTTCACCAGTCACCTCGAGCGGGGGTTAGGGTTTCCCACGTCTTTGTTCTTCCGGCGTTTCTGCGCCTACTACGGGATCCAGCCCTCAGATCTGGGTCCCCACAGCATCGAGCAGCTCGCCATCTTCGTGGCGTTCTGCGAGTGCTACTTGGGCTGCCGGCCCTACTTTCCCTTGTGGCAAGATCTGTTCCATGGACGGATCAGCCGCGAGGAGGCGGGCGGCCCAATGCTAGCCGCGGGCGGCCTGACTTTCCAACTCAAGTCCAAAGCTTCCTTCTTCGACCTGATGCTGCCGGCCAAAGCAGCGAGCGACTGGAAAAAGTCATGGTTCTACGTGACCGAGGCGACTCCGGAGGACGAGGCGGCGATCCCGCGGTACTCGGCCAACCGTTCCGAGCCACGCCACCTCCAGGTCGGCAAGCTCCCCGACGACCAGCGGATGGTCGTCGACGAGATGCTCCAGACCATCCGTGGTCTGAAGAAGAAGGGGCTCCAGACGGTAAACTTGTACAATTGTTGGCTTGGGCGGCGGCTCGTTCCGCTCGCCCAACGCGACCATTACATGTACCAGTACACGGGCCGGGGAGACTCGACGAAAGCCTGCCTCGACGAGTGGAAGCTGGAGGACTACCTCTCAGCATTGAAGAAGATCACCCAGGCGGCGTACGCGGATGCGCAGGCCGGGGTCCCCCCCTACACCGCGAAGCGTCCGGCTCCGACGGTAATTTCTTTATCTTGTTCGCAGTCGTAGCATGTGCAGTCGCGGTAATCCTAACTCTGTTTCGTGTTCATCGCAGCTGTTCCAAGTGGTGGAAGGGTGGCTACCACCCGCCGATGACGAGAGCCCCAGGCCATCCGCCCAGGATACAAGCGAATCGCCACCCGCCAAGGGCAACGAGGACGAATCCGAAGAGGAAATTGCCCCACTGGTCCGAAAGACCCGCGGGCAACGTCAGCGCGAAATCGAAGCGAGCAGGAGCCTCGAGCGTCATGATGATGACGACGAACTCCCAGAGACCACCTCGCGCCGTCAGGCCACTCCTTCAAAGAAGAAGAAGAAGGAAAAGGAGGCGAGGGCCCCCCTGAGGAGGAAAGCGAAGCCGCCGAAGACGGCCTCACCGCCGCACTCAACGAGCAGCTCTGATGCTCACAGCTCGGCCGGTGACGGCACGGCCCCGGCGACGACCGCGCTAGATGCGCCATCCGTGGAAGTGCCGCTGGCCTCAATGCCTCCGCCCTTCGCGCCGGTCTCCGGGCTAGGGAAGGCTCCGGCTGTGGCGACTTCGCCTCGCAAGGAGGTACCGAGCGTGGCGGTCTCGCCCCGCAAGGAAGCTCCGGCCGCGGCAGCTCCAATTCGCGAGGAGGCCTCCGCCGAAGGCGTCCCAGAGGCACCAACCGCTACCTCAACGTCAAAGAAGCCGTCCGTATCCTGGGCCCCCGACGTCCTGGAACTGGGGCTTAGTCGCCGATTGGGCCCTGAGCTGGAAAGACCGGCCGGCCTTCGTACAGGGCTGCGTTTCATTCCAGTCGCCAAGTGAGTGCACTCGGCCTTCTCTATTTTCTTTTAGTACTTCGATTGTCTTTTATTGATTTGATTTGATGCGCAGGACCGGAGTGAAAAAGATGGGCCACCCGACCGTGGCCAAGGTACCCTCCGCCGCTAGCGAGGAGGATCCTTCTCGTAAGAGGAAAGTGGACGAGGTCGCCGCCTCAGCGGAAGGCAGCAAGAAGGCCAAGGGCGACGACATCGTCGCTGTCTCTGACGACGCGGCGGCCGCGCCAGCTGGACCCGCAGTGGAAGCAACCGCGTCTACGAAGGAGGGCGTTTCCTTGCCTAGACCGGAGGAAGCGACTTCCTTTGGGGCGGGTGCCTCGATTGCTACCTTCCCCCGCTTCGTGACCAAGGCGGCCACGGCAAGTGGGGCTGCGCCCCCGAGCCTCGCTCCAGGGACCGCCGACGCTGAAATCGACCAACGTCGCGGGCACACGCCGGCGCTGCTTACGTCTGTGGACGCAGTACAACTTCATGGCATGCTTGGTGCGGCCATCCAGGTACCTCCAGTCCCCGAGGATCAGGTCGGTGCTTAGCAGCGGTTTGATTCTTATAGTTTCTCGTTTTGTACTTTCGAATCCAGTCCCCGAGTGCGTATGCGCTAAATTTTAGCGGGTATGCACTGAGGAATTTTCGTGGTCGCCAGTCCCCGAGTGCGCACATGCTAAATTTTAGCGTGTGGGCACTGGGTAATTTTCGTGGTCGCTAGTCCCCGAGTGCGCACTCGCTAAATTTTAGCGGGTGGGCACTGAGTAATTTTCATGTGTGCTGACTTTGAAGATGTACAGGGTCTGCTGCTGGAGTCGGCAGAGCGATTGGCTGCGAAGCAGCGTGCTGAGAAGGAACTGGCCACTATCCAAGAAGCAAACAAGGAGCTTCAGGCTGTTGCTGCGCAGGCGGAGGTGGCTCGACAGGAGCTTGTCCCTGCTGGTGAGTTGGTGGCGGTGCGATCTGCGTTAAGTGCTGCTGAGCAGAGGGTCGCCGACCTCGAGCGCGAACTGCGGGAGGCAAAAGAAGAAGCAAGCTCGGCGAACGGGCGAGCTAAGGCCGCCATTGCGGCCGCAGAGGAAGACCGCAAGGTGTCGGAAGCCCTCATTGTTGGGCTTCAGGACGATCATACGTCGCTTCAGAGCTTCATCACGGGACTCGCCCGCCCGTTGCTTGGTGAGTCCGTCTTCCCTTCCTTTCAGTTGTATTGTTTGTGGTTTCCGTGGTGCTCATAATCGTCTCCTTCTCGCAGGTCGTGTTATTGGTAGCCAAGAAGAAGCGAGCTCTCTTGACGCGAGGGAGTGCGTAAGCATGCTCGTCGACTCGGCGACGCTGTCGGCGACGTGCATCCGCGCCTACCTTCAAGAGATGTCGCCCACGGAGGTTATTCCCAGTGACCTCGTTGAGGTGTGGGAGTATTTGGAGAAGGCGCCCGCGGTCGTAGAGTTCATGATGCGGTCGGCGTTTCGGCGTGGAGCGTCGACAGCGTTGAGCCTTGGACTCGCCCACTTCCCCGAGGATTTCGACCTCGACGATGTGACGAGTGGGTATCCTTCGTCGACTGGCGCGGTGGATCTGTCCGAGGTTCTCAAGTTGCAGGAACGTGCCGCCGCGTACTCGGAGCGTGTCTGGGCGATGGGCGACCTCCTTCCCTACCAGGAAACGGTCGTCGCGCCAAACGACCCCGAGCCGCCGCATCGTGACTTCAAGGTTGAGCAACCTTTCCGCTCGGCGATGGCGGGTGAGCTGACGACGTATCCGTCAACTCCGTACACCGCGTTCATCCGTAGGCGCCGGGATTCTGGCGCGTCGTCGTCGAAGCCTGCAGAATAGGGTAGTTTGCCTAGATGTGTTAGCAGCAGTTCTGCCATGCGGGCATAATTTGTAATATAAGACAATGCGATATGCGATTGAATGGAACGTTGTGTTCATTTTGCTATTTGTTTGTGTGTTTTGGATTGATTTTGGATGAGTCCCCGAGCGCGTCCGCCCTTTTGTGGGGTTCACCTCGTATATGATGTTTGTTGTTATCATGTGTTTTGTTAGTTTAGTCGACTCGCCCGAGCTCGGAGAGCCAGTCGCAAGGCGACTCCCTTGAGTGCTCTGTACTTTACCGTTTTCCCGTACGCGAACGGGGTTGGGTGGCCGAGTCCCCGAGCGTGGTACTTGGTAGTTCAAGGCGCGACTCGAGGGTGGTTGAGGACTGAGCGCGTTGGTGTGAGCGCGTCACTCCTGCCTGGCCCGGAGGGTCAGTCGCGTGGCGAGTCCTGGGCATGCTCTCTTACTTGGCGTTTTCCCTGACCGATCGCGACGAACTGGTATTCAGTCCCCGAGCGTGGTACTTAGCCGTTCGAGTTGCTACGCCGAGGATGCGGAGGACCGAGGTCGCCGTGAGAAGCGAGGGCAGTTGTCTTGGTTCGCAAAACCAGTCGAGCTAGGCGACTCCAATGGGGCTCCGGTTTGGCGTTTTTCGTGGACGACGCAAGACCTGAAATGACTCAGTGCTCTTACATCACACTACTTAGCCGTGCCGGTCGCTATACCAAAGGTTGACTTCTGCATTTTAGCATGACGCTGTTTATTACGAGTGCGAGTGGCACAAGACATGGAGAGTAGACGCAATTTGCAGTAACCGTTTCTTTTATTTCATAGCGACTGGAGAGTACATGTGTGGGGTTCTAGGAGTAGAACTTCCGGAGGAGTTTTACATTCCATGGCCGCTTGACGTCGAGTTCTCCGTCCCCGCGGACGTCGATGAGGTAGTAGGCGTCGTTGCCGAGTACGCGCCCGATAGCGAACGGGCCTTCCCACGGAGGGGAGAGCTTGTGCATACCCTTCTTGTCCTGGATGAGTCGTAACACCAGGTCGCCTTCCTGGAAGGTGCGGGTTTTTACCCATCGGCTGTGGTAGCGGCGGAGCCCTTGCTGATAAATGGCGGTACGCGATCGAGCGAGGTCGCGTGCTTCGTCGAGTTGGTCGAGCCCATCTTGGCGGGCCAGCTCGTTTGCGGTCTCCGTATAGTGGACGACCCGCGGCGAGTCGTGTTCGAGGTCGGTGGGCATGACTGCTTCGGCGCCGTAGACCATGAAGAAGGGAGTGAATCCCGTCGACCTGTTGACCGAGGTGCGGATTCCCCAGATGACGGAGGGTAGCTCTTCGACCCAGCATCCAGCGGTGCGCTCGAGTGGTACTTGGAGTCGCGGCTTCAGGCCGTGGAGGATGCTTTGGTTGGCTCGTTCCGCCTGGCCGTTGGACTCCGGGTGTGCGACTGACGCGAGGTCGAGCCGGATGTGGTGCTCTTCGCAGAATTCGGCCATTGCTCCCTTGGCGAAGTTTGTGCCGTTGTCCGTGATGATGCTGTTGGGGAACCCGTAGCGGTATATGAGCTCGCGTAGGAACTTAGTGGCGGTCTTCCCGTCGCATTTCCGGACTGGCTTGGCCTCCACCCACTTTGTGAACTTGTCGACGGCGACTAGCAAGTGGGTGTAGCCAGAGGGGGCCTTCTTGAAGGGGCCTACCATGTCCATGCCCCACACAGCGAATGGCCAGGTGATGGGGATTGTTTTGAGCGCCGAGCTTGGTACGTGCGTCTGGTTGGCGTACTTCTGGCACCCGGCGCATTGCTGGACGATTTCGACAGCGTCGGCGTGTGCGGAGGGCCAGTAGAAGCCGTGTCGCATAGCCTTGGCGACCAGGGAGCGGGCGGCGGCGTGGTGGCCGCAGTCGCCCGAGTGGATGTCGTGGAGGATTTTGCGTCCTTCAGCCGGTTGGACGCAACGTTGGAACACGCCGGTGACGCTGCGCTTGTGTAGCTCGCCGTCGATGATGGTGTAAGACTTGCATCGGCGAGCGATCATTCGAGCGCTTGTCTCGTCTGCTGGCAGGGTGCCGGTCTCTAGGTAGGCGATGTAGGGCTTGGTCCAGTCGTCTGGCTCGGTGATGAGTGCGACCAAGGCTGCCTCTGGTTGGAGTGGGACTCCGATGTCGATCTCCTTCAGGGGAGAGACTGATGGTTTGGCGATTGTGTCGAGGAACACGCCGGCGGGTGGTGCGAGTCGAGCCGACCCGATGCGAGAGAGGGCGTCGGCCTCCTCGTTTTTCCGCCTGTCGATCCACTCGACAGAGTAGCCGGTGAAGTGGCCGCCCAACTTATCCACCTCTTGGCGATACGCCGCCATGGTAGGGGAGATGGCGTCGCAGGTGCCGGCGACTTGTCCCGCAACGAGGTCGGAGTCTCCGTAGCATCGAAGGCGATTGACGCTCATCTCCTTTGCGGCTCGCATGCCGTGGAGTAGGGCCTCGTATTCAGCCATGTTGTTGGTGCAGGGCGTGAATTCGAGGCGGAGGATGTAGCGGAGCTTGTCGCCCTTTGGTGAAGTCAGCACTATCCCCGCTCCTGCACCGTCCGCGTTCTTGGACCCGTCGAAGTGCAGGCTCCAGTAATGGAGGTACAGAGGCTTCTCTGGCTGCTGGGCCTCCTCCCAGTCGGCGATGAAGTCTGCCAGTGCCTGTGACTTAATCGCCCTTCGTGGCTCGTATTTAATGTTGTGGACGCCGATCTCGACGGCCCACTTGGCGACCCGCCCGGTCGCCTCGCGATTGCGGATGATGTCTTGTAGTGGTGCTGAGGAGACGACCGTGATCGGGTGCTCCTGAAAGTAGTGCGGCAGGCGCCGCTGAGCCCTGAAGACCGCGTATACTAGCTTTTGGTACTGCGGGTATCGCTGGCGCGACTCGGTGAGGACCTCGCTGATGTAGTACACCGGCCGCTGGACCGGGCGCTCCTTTCCTTCCTCTGGTCGTTCGACAACCATTACGGCACTGACGACGCGCTCGGACGCCGCGACGTAAACCAGCATAGGCTCTTTGTCAGCGGGTGCGGCGAGTAGTGGTGCGGCGAGTAGCACCTTTTTGAGGTCGCGGAGCGCGTCGTCCGCCTCCTTGTCCCACTGGAAGGTGGGATTCTTGCGCATCAGGCGGTATAGGGGCATCGCCTTTTCGCCCAGGCGGGGGATGAAGCGACTGAGAGCCGCTACACGCCCGGCCAGCTTCTGGACGTCGCGCAAGCACTCGGGTTTGCCGAGCCGGGCGATCGTGTCGATCTTCGTTGGGTTTGCCTCGATCCCTCGTTTGGAGACGACGTACCCCAGTAGTTGCCCGGCGGGTACACCGAAGGTGCACTTGCCTGGGTTGAGCTTTATCTTGTACCTCCGCAGATTGGCGAAGGTCTCCGCTAGGTCGGCGAGTAGGTCGCCTTGGCGAGCGGATTTCACGACCACGTCGTCGATGTAGACGTGGATGTTGCGGCCAATTTGGCTCGCTAGGCATTCTTGCATGCACCGCTGGTAGGTTGCCCCGGCGTTCTTGAGGCCGAAGGTCATGGCGGTGTAGCAGAATGCTCCGAATGGCGTGATGAACGCCGTCTTCTCCTCATCCTCGACAGCCATTTTGATCTGGTTGTACCCGGAGTAGGCGTCGAGGAAACATAGAGACTCCGAACCCGCGGTTGAATCGATTATCTGGTCGATCCGCGGGAGGACGAACTGCTCCTTTGGGCAGGCGCTGTTCAGGTTTGTGTAGTCGATACACATTCTCCAGGTCCCGTTTTTCTTCTCGACTAGGACTGGGTTTGCCAGCCACTTGGAGTATTTGATTGGCCGGATGAAGCCGGCAGCGAGCAGGCGCTGCACTTCCTCGGCGATTGCTCGACGGCGTTCTTCATTGAAGGGCCGTAGCGACTGCTTGACAGGTCGCACTTTGGGGTCGGCGTTTAGTTTGTGCTCAGCGAGCTCCCTAGGGACACCAGGCATGTCGGAGGGTTTCCATGCGAAGATGTCCCTATTCTCACGAAGGAACTCGATGAGCGCGCCTTCCTATGCTGGGCTCATGCCTGTCCCGATCGTCACCGTCTGGCTAGGGTCGCTTGGGACCAGCTCGACGGTGCGGGTGTGCGTCGCGGCCTCAAAGGTTGAGGTGTTTGTGCCCTCTGAGTTGGGCCTCTTGAGTATCGTGGGGTCGTCATTGTTGACCCCGCTCGCGTATTTGGCAAGCTCGTCGGCGTGATTAGTTTCTGCCGCGATGACGGCGTCGGCGAGTTCGGCTCCTTTGGCCTCGCATTCGGCGGCCATGTCGGGGTCGCCGTTGATGGTGATGACGCCGCACGGCCCGGGGAGCTTCATCGCGTTGTACGCGTAGTGGGGTGCTGCCATGAATTTGGCGAACGCCTGGCGCCCCAGGACGCAGTGGTAAGGGCTGTCGAAGGGCACCAGCTCGAAGACGATCCGCTCGGTGCGGAAGTTTGCCGGAGTGCCGAAAGTGACTGGCAGCGTGACTTTGCCGATCGGATACGCCTTCCGACCGGGGACGATGCCGTGGAACGTAGTGTGGGTTGTCTCGATCATCGACTGCGGGAGCCGCAGCCGCCTGAAGGTGTCGAGGTAGAGGATGTTGATGGAGCTGCCGCCGTCCATCAGTGTCTTGGGGAGCCAGTAGTCGCCAACCTTGGGCTTGACCACCAGGGCGACTCGTCCTGGGTACTCGATGCGTGGCGAGTGGTCTTGCCGGCTCCAGGTGATGGGTTGTTCCGACCAGTTCAGGAACTAGGGGACGTCTGTTTGGGCCACCGCGTTGACGGCGACGGCGCGGGCGATGACCTTCTTCTCACGCTTCGTGTTGAAGCCCGTGAAGGTGTGGAGCGAGCCGGCTACTTTGCCGAATTTTCCGCCATTTGGCGGGTCGTTGTCGGTGTCCTCCCGCGCGTGCCGTGCCTTCTCGATTTCCCTGAGGGTGTGGCAGTCGGCGGTGGTGTGCGTTGCGGGCTTTCCTTCCCTGCTGTGGAACGCACATGGTTGGTTAAGGAGTGCCGCGGGATCGAACCTTGGCTTGTTCTTGTAATTGCCGCCGTCGCGCCGTTGCCCTCCGTCGCGGCGG
This sequence comes from Avena atlantica, assembly GCA_910589765.1. Taxonomy (NCBI): domain Eukaryota; kingdom Viridiplantae; phylum Streptophyta; class Magnoliopsida; order Poales; family Poaceae; genus Avena; species Avena atlantica. Next base: position 356,176,984 of record OU342734.1, on the reverse strand, counting down.
TAGCTCTTGGGCTCGCGTTGTGCGTGCCCAGCGTTGGCGACGAAGTCGACTCGCCCGTCGTTACGGCGCTTGCCTGTGAGGCGGGTGCCGCTGTAGCGCAGGTCGGTTCGGCGTCCGCCGTCGTTGCCACCCGTGCGGCGTTGCCCTCCTGACTCGTCGTCGATTTCTTGGTTGGGGTCCTCCTCGGCGTACCGTTTGGCGATCTCGAGGAGGTCGGGGATGTTGTCGAGTGTGCGGGCGTGTCGCTTGAGCTTGGCGACTAGAGGCTCGTAGCGACACGAGGTCTTGAAGCAATGGATCGCGGTGTCCGGGTGGATGCCGACCGCGTTGTACCAGAGCTCTTGCCACCGTTGGACCCAGTTGTGAGTCGACTCGCGAGGTCCCTGGACGCATCGTTCCAGGTCCTCGATGGTGGTGGCGCGGGTGTAGGAGCACTCGAAGTGCCTGACGAAGGCGTCTCGCATTTCCTCCCATGAGTCGATACTGTCCTGGGGAGCGTGTTGATCCATTGCCTGCACGTCCCCTCCATCATCAGTGGGAGGTAACGGGCGGCGAGTAGGTCAGTGTGACCCGCGATCCCCATTGCCATGAGGTATGTGTCAAGCCAGACTGCGGGGTCGTACGAGGAGTCGTATTTTTCTATCTCCTTTGGTGCCTTGAAGTTTGGCGGGTACTTTTCGCCTCGGATCATTGGTCCGAAGCACTTAGGCCCTAGTCGACTGAGCGACCCCATAGGCTCGCCATCGCGGCGATTAGTTAGGGTGTGCCGCAAGTCGTCGGGCTGGCGTGCGCGCCAGTTTTGGTTGTTGATGATGTGAGTGCGGGCGTCGATGGGTTCTCCGTTAGCGGCGACGAAGTTGGTCGCCGGCCTGGGATCGTTGGTGGAGAGTGCCGCGTTCACGGGTCGGCGTTGGAGCTGCAGTGGCTCTGGTGGCGGGCAATTGAGGGTGTTTGCCGCCGCTGGGCGGCCGCTTGAGGCCGCCCTGCTTCCCGAGGAGCGCGAGTATACTCGCCCTTGCGAGTCGGCGCCCGCTCTTTGCTGCTCCACGGCCTTTGCGAGCAGGGCCTTGACGTACTGGATTTGTAAGGCGCCGTCGCCGGTGGCCGTGATGCTATCGGCTGCTGCTCGGCCTGCCACGAGGTTGTCCATCGGGGTGGAGAACAGTGGGAGGCCGTTCGCGTCTCGCTCCCGTGAGGAGACGACTATCCGCGGCTGGTCCCTGGGAGGGGTGCGGTTGGGTGGTGGTGGGGCACCCATCGCCGTCGATCCTGGCGGGGGTCGGGCGCTTCCTCCTGGTGGTGCGTTCTCGCAGATCGCGCGCTCGGCTATGCGAGCCGGGTCGTTTTCGTCGTCGAAGTTCAGGGCGCGCCCCTGAACGGTGGGGTTCAGGCGTGACCTGATCCGCTGCTGGTGGTAGCGTGACAGTTCCTGTGCTGTCACTTGCTCGAGGCGAAATTTTTCGCGCTCGGCCTGCTCTTTGCGTACTGCCTCCGCCAATTTCAGGCGGAGTTCCTCGACCTCCGTTGCCGTGGCGTTAGGAGGGATTGGGGTGGAGAAAGGATCCTCCGGCGGATCGGCGCCGGTGGCCATGTAGGTCGCGGCATGGCGACCGGTTCCTTCGTGGAAGTCGGTGGAGTTTTCCGACCCGGAGTCGAATTCGAAGATCCCGAGGATGGAGGGGTCCTCGAAATCTCCCGCGTTGGAGACCTGGGCGAAGGAGCCCGCGGACGAGGCCGCGGTGATGGATCCGGCGAGTGACGCCGGGGTCGCCGAGTCGGCGTCGTCGGTGAGGGCCGCATCTTCTGCGGCCGCTGAGTTCCCGGCCACGTTGCTGTGGGCCGAGTTGTACTCGGAGGCGAGGCGGTGGATCGTGCGAACCTGGCTCTCAGAGAGCCGATCGCGTGGTGGCGACTCGCGGATGCGAGCCGAGTCCTCCGAGGTGATGACGTCGGTGAGGCCGACGAAGAGGCTGATCGTGCCGATTGGCAGGATTACGCTGTGCGTGACGGGTCGCGCCGCCGGGACGTAGCTGCTCGGCAAGATCTGGAGCATCTCGCCGATCGCTATCATACGGCCGGTGGCGACCGTCACGTTGATGGGCAGATTGGATCTCGCCGCAAAACACCGGCCAGGCCCCACGGTGGGCGCCACTGTCGTTGGAATGGCCACGGCAGATGCTGCAATCGACAGCGAGTAGTAGAACGTGGGGCAAGGGCGGCCAGCCATCTGCGGTGCGGGATGAGGGTAAAGACACAGGGTTTTACCCAGGTTCGGCCCCCCGGAGGGTAAAGACCTACTCCTGCTAGATTGTATTATGGAGGTGTTTACAATGGGCGAACTCGGCGACTAGGCGGCGAGTTGCTTGGGTGTATGAGGGAACGTGTCTCTACTCACCCCTTAGGGAGGTTTATATAGGCTCACCTCCCCTAGGGTTTACATATCTCAACCGATTCGGTTACAGCTTTGGTAATTGTTTAACCTAGTCCGACTGGGCCTATCTACTCGCCTGGGCCTTCACCTTCCAGTCGCCCAGTATCTTGCTGGGCTTTGATCCACTCGCCGTTATGCAGGCCCACTCGCCAACCCTTGGGCCAGTCGGAAACGTCCCGCTGAGTATACCCCAGTAGGCGTATCCCCATCACATAAAGATTTATAGAGATAGATCGAGACACCTAATATCATTGTCACAGAGTACATATTTGGAAAAAGTTCTAAAGAGGTTTGGAATGGAAGATAGCAAAAAAGGGTTCTTGCCCATGTTGCCCAATACGACCTTGAGTAAAACTCAAAGTCCCGCAACAGCAGAAGATAGAGAAAATATGAGTAAGACTCCCTATGCTTCAGCCATAGGATCTCTAATGTATGCCATGCTATGTACTAGAACCGATATTGCATATGCTGTTAGTTTGACTAGCAAATATCAAAGTGATCCAGGAGTGGATCATTGGACAGCAGTCAAAAACATCCTTAAGTACTTGAGAAGAACTAAGGATATGGTTCTTTCTTACGGAGGTGATGAACAAATCGTTGTTAACAATTACACCAATGCTAGTTGGAACACCGATCCGAATGATTCTAAATCTCAATCTGGATACGTATTTACTTTGAATGGTGCAACAGTTAGCTGGAGGAGTGCAAATCAAAGCGTTGTGGCGAGATCTTCAACTGAATCGGAATACATAGCTGCTTTGGAAGCTTCACAAGAGGCGATATGGATGAAGGAGTTCATTACATAGCTCGGTGTGGTTCCAAGTGCGCTGGACCCAATGTCTATCTATTGTGATAACATGGGTGCCATAGCCAATGCGCAAGAACCAAGGTCACACAAGAAGCTGAAGCACATCAAGCTACGTTTTCACGCTATTCGAGAGCATGTCCAAGATGGTGACATAAAGATTTGCGAAGTACACATAGATCTGAATGTGGCGGATCCGTTGACTAAACCTCTCCCGAATGAAAAACATGACCAGCACCAAATCGCCATAGGTGTTCGGTATATTACCATGTAATCTAGATTAGTTGACTCTAGTGCAAGTGGGAGACTGTTGGAGATATGCCCTAGAAGCAATAATAAATGTAGTTATTATTATATATTTGTGTTTATGATAAATGTTTACATTCATGCTATAACAGTATTAACCGGAAACATTAATACTTGTGTGATTTGTAAACTAAAATAGAGTCCCTAGTAAAGCCTCTTTATAATACTAGCATGTTGGTTAATAGATGATCGTGGTTTCCCGATCATGAACATTGAGATGTTGTTAACAACAAGATCATATCATTAGGAGAATGGTATGATGGACATACTCCTATAGATAAGCATAGCATAAAGATCAAGTCATTTTAATAGTTCAATTGCTATAAGCTTTCTGATACATAGTAACCTAATTCCTTCGACCATGAGATCATGCTAATCACCATCACCGGAAGGATGCTTTGATGACGTCAAACACCATACCGTAACTAGGTGGCTATAAAGATGGCATTGAGTGTTCGGAAAGTATGGGTTGAGGCACATGGATCAAGAGTGGGATTTGTCCATCCATATGACGAATAGATATACTCTGGGCCCTCTCGGTGGAATTTCATCCAATTACCTTGAAAGCATGTGACTGGCTCACAAGGGATCACATACCACGGGAACGAGAAAAGAGTACTTATCGGTAACGAGGTTGAACTAGGTATGCAGAGATACCGACGATCAAAACCTGGAATAAGTAAACTATCGTGAGACAAAGGGAAATTGGTATCGTATGTAAGTGTTCATCGATCGCAAAGTAATCGTAGAAATATGTGGGAGCCATATGAATTTCCAAATTCCTCTATTGGTTATTGATCGGAGAAGTGTCTCGGTCATGTCCGCATAATTCACGAACCGTAGGGAGACACACTTAAGGATTTGATGTTGTTTAGTAGATATGGAATGTTAATAGGGATACCGAATGTTGTTCGGAGTATCGGATGGGATCCGGGATATCACAAGGAGATCCGGAATGGTCCGGAGAATAATATTCATATAAGGAAAGTCCTATTTCGGAGTTCGGGAAAGTTTCCGATGATTTCATCGGAGAGGTTCTAGAAGGGTCTAGAAGGTTCACCGGTCCGAAAGGAGAATGGTCCATGAATGTGTCATGGGTAAGTGGAATGTTTGGATCATGTCCAAGGTCACTTGGTGTTGGCATATGCAAGAGAGAAATAAAGCTCTAAATTGAAAGTCAAACAAGAAGTTTGAAAAGTCAAACTGGAACAATGGTTTCCTAGTGGGAGAAGAAACAAGTCCTCTCAATCCAACTTGGGTTTGGGTTTGGATTCAAACCCACCCCTCCCAAGGCTGCCCCTCCCTCTCATTAATAGAAGGGGAGGGATGCCCCAAACACATATGTTCCAAGCCCTATCCACAAGCCGTCGCCGCCGCCCAGCGCCGCCACCGCCCGTCGCCGCTCGCCGCCGCCGATCCGTCGCTACCGCCCTAGACGCCGCCGACACCTCCTCCTCCTCCCGGATCTCTAAACCCTAATTTTCCGGGAAACCCTAATCCACCATAACTCGCATCCGGCTTAGGCGAAGCCCTGCGGGATCTTCCCTCTACTTTCGACACCATGCCGTCGTGCTGCCGGAATCGCGAGGGAGAACTACAACCTCCGCTGCCTGCTGGAACAAGGGAGAGGAAGGTCTTCATCGAGTACCGAACGTGTGACCGACTGCGGAAGCGCTGCCGGAACGCAGCGCCGGAACGATCGTCTACGCGATCTTGAGATCGGCAAGTGTACGGCTACATCACCCACGAGAATCTGCTCTCGTTAACCTCTTTGGAATCTTCGAGGGTGAGTTCTTCTATCGACTCGTTGCTACAATCTAGTAGATAGATCTTGGCTTGTTTGTGTGCATGTGGTAGAAATTTTTTGTTTTCCATGCTATTAAGGGGGGGGCAAGATGCTGATTAGACCATTTAATAGCAATAACTATTCCTAATTTTCATTAATTTAGTCTTAACAATAGTAGTAATTAGAGAATTTGGGACAATGTTGGGGGGGCATGGCCCAGTTTAGTCTCCATGAAGGTCCGCCACTGATCTTGCTAGCTGCACCTCGGCCTCCTCCTTTGCTCGGTCGCGTCTGGCATGCAAGTCGGCGTCGTCGGGCTCTCTATGCAACGTATAGAAGAAACACCTATAGACATCGTTAAGTTCTTGCAGCCGGAGGTGCTCCAGCAGGAAAACTTGGTGGAAGATGTCCCACCCGAAAGGCTCGCAGGTGGGAGATGTGGAGGAGCACGGCGGCCATGCATGGCTGTGCACGGGCCCTATTGGCGATAGTAGCACCATCGGTCTAGATGTAAAGGGAGAGGATGCCAGGTCTGGACATGGTGTAGATCTGCAATGGAGATAGCCGCCGCGCCTACATATAACGAGAAAATGGCGGGAAGCCAAGGCGGGAAGCGGTGGAAAAGGTGGAAAGCAGTGGAAGGGCATGGCGGGAGAACGCGTGGCCAGCGACGGGATGACGCTCGAGAGACGAGCCGTCTATCTCACCGCCAGAGCTGGCACGCGTCATTTTCAGCTCCATTCGGCGCCCTCGCTAGCCTCCCGTGGGTTGGGTTCGGCCTGGGACGCCGGATGGCAAACCGGGCCGCGCCAGCATGAAAATAAGTTGGGAGGGAAGGATAAGCTAGACGCGATTTTAAACGTCGGCACCCATATCCCTTTAGAGATGCTTTAGGCCCTGAGTGGAGATGCTCTATCATGGTGGGAGGCTAACGTGAATGACACCTCGGCCATATGCGGTCGCTAGGCCCTCAAAGTCAAAGCGTCGATCTTCGTTGGAGTAACACATACGCATGCGTATCGATCACCCACACCTAGCCAGCTGTTTCAATCACCCAAAACAGGAAAATTTGTCCTCCAGCCTGTGACATTGCATCACTCCAGATATTGCCGTCTCCAGTTAGTACTAACTCAGTAGTTTATTACTTAAAAAATTCCCTCAAGGCACAGCGCGCGTTCCTTCCTGATAAGGGTATCTCTATTTGGGCGAAATGGTCATCCTAAACAGTTCGTTTGTGTTTGTTTGGGTCGGGTCCCGGTCAGTATGTAGGGGGTCTGGCTTGTCCGGCCAGCCGCGCGACCCATTTGTCCGCGCTTGGCCAGCGCTGGCCAAGACTGTCCAGGGATTCATATGTTTGCAAATATTGTCATACAGTTAATTTTTTAGGATACAAATAAATTAGACTAGGAAATCAAATTTAAATAGTGCTTACATACTCACATGGTTCGATGAAAAATAACTAAACCATTAATTAAATTTCACAAAACAAATAGAGGATTAACCATTGAGATTTCCTACACGAGCCCATATATGCTTAACCAAATCCAGTTGAAGCCGTTCATGGGTTTGCCTGTGACCAAATTTTCATGCATTCGCATGAAATCTTCCCAAGACGCTAGACCTGGCTCTGGCTCACCCAACTGACCCTGAAAGTCACAGCCTTGGTCCAAGATGTTATCATCACGCTTGTCCTCGACGGTCATGTTATGCATGATGACACAAGCATTCATCACATCCCACATCCTTTCTGCGCTCCAGGTTCTAGAAGGGTACCGAACAATAGCCCACCTTGACTGAAGCACACCAAATGCTCGCTCCACATCCTTCCTAGCAGCCTCTTGCTCTTTCGCAAATCTCTTGCACTTCTCATCTCCAGGATTGCGAATTGTCTTCACAAAGGTGGCCCAGGAGGGGTAGATACCATCAGCAAGATAGTAACCCATATTTGTATTTCCATTGATCTGATAAGAAACCTGTGGGGCATTGCCTTCTGCCAGCCTAGCAAACACCGGAGAGCGCTGCAGCATATTGATGTCATTGTTTGATCCAGCCATGCCAAAAAAGGAGTGTCAAATCTAGAGATCCTGTGATGCAACGGCCTCTAGTATGACTGTGCACCCATCTGCATGCCCTTTGAACTGCCCTTGCCATCCAAATGGGCAGTTCTTTCACTGCCAGTGCATGCAGTCGATGCTGCCAAGCATACCAGGTGATACGTCGTAAACGTATCTATAATTTTTGATGCTCCATGCTTGTTTTATATCATCTATCTTATGTTTTGTCTACACTTTGAGGTATTTTTATACACTTTCTGAAACTAACCTATTGACAAGATGCCGCAGTGCCAGTTGGCTGTTTTCTGCTGTTTTTGGTTTAAGAAAGCTAAAAAATGAATATTCTCGAAATTGGACGGGACAAAAGCCAAAGTTACTATTTTTTACGGAGCAACACGGAAACACGAAGCAGAGGCGGAGGGGTACACCAGGGAGACCACACCCTATGGTGGCGCCGGTGGCCCCTGGTGGCGCCACCAGGGGGTGTGGGCCCCTGGCCCTCCACCGACCTTGCCCTTCCGCCTATAAGAAGCCCCCAATGATAAAACCCTAGACGATCCATCATATATCCACGAAAAGTTCCGCAGCGCCGCCGCCATCGAAGGGGAGATTCAGGGGACAGAAGTCTCAATTCCGGCATCCTGCCGGGACAGGGAAGTGCCCCCGAAGCCATCTCCATCGATCTCCACCACCATATCCATCGTCGTTGCTGATTCCCATGATGAGGAGGGGGTAGTTCTTCCTCGAGGCTAAGGGCTCTACCGGTATCTATGTGTTCATCTCTCTCTCTCTATGCGTGATTGATGTCTACGCACTTCTATTCTTGTAGACAGTTGTTGGGCCTTCAAGTGCAGAGGTTTGTAGAACAGCAACAAGTTTACCTTAAGTGGATTACCCAAGGTTTATCGAACTCAGGGAGGAAGTGGTCAAAGGTATCCCTCTCAAGCAACCTACAATCAAGATACAAGAAGTCTCTTGTGTCCCCAACACACCCAATACACTTGTCAGGTGTATAGGTGCACTAGTTCGGCGAAGAGATAGTGAAATACAAGTGATATGGATGATTACAAGACAACGGTGCCAGAAAAGATCTTGACGGGAGAAAAAGGTTGAAACTGTCATGTAGTTTCCCGACAACGACACCAGAAAATACTTTGATGGCGTGGAAGAGACCAAAGGCAAACTGAAATAAAGATGGCAGCACGAGAACATGTAACAAATCTAGTTGTGAACAGTATTTTAATGCTTAGAAACATGGCCTAGGGATCATACTTTCTGTAGTGAACACTCTTATATAAATATCTTCTCGTTATGGCACTACTCTGAACTACTCTCCGGTTGGATAAATCTAATCCACGATAGGTCTAAAAAAGAACTCCTTAAAGTTTGCAATCCCCATCTAGATAACCCCACACTGTCACATTGAGTGCTAGATGGTTCCTTCAAACACCACAATTTCATAAAGACATCCAACTCCAAATATAACTCATGACAAGTATTTATGTAATCTCTAGCCTAAGTGCCACATGGTGCGCACGCTGTCACTTTCACACACGTGGGGAGAGCAGAGATCTATTAAAGCACTTGAGTAGCAGAGTAGATCTACTTGATTACATGATCATGGTCACAATATGATCATGCATAGAGAGAGAGAGAGAGATGAACACATAGCTATCGGTAGAGCCCTTAGCCTCGAGGAAGAACTACTCCCTCATCATCATGGCAATCAGCAACGGCGATGGAGATGGTGGTGGAGATCGATGGAGATGGCTCCGGGGACACTTCCCCGTCCCAGCAGGGTGCCGGAACAGAGACTTCTGTCACCTGAATCTTCCTGTAACATCCCAAAAATATTGATCAAGGTTATCAAATTCCAATCACCCAAATTTAGGGTTAACAAAAACTTTTGTTAATTAAAATCAATATGAATGCATGTGTGTATGTGATGAATGTATGAATGCATGAATGGACTTGTTTGATTGTGGTGAATAGCAAGGAATGGTTTAAAGATGAAAACAACGTCATCTAAATCATTTCCAAGAAGAAACAAATCAAGAGAAATGAAAAAACAAACAAAATATTCTAACGGTCATTTTTCCCAATCTTGCTCACTAGACCACTTTGAGTGTTTCTAGTCGATTTCAAACAGAAACAAATCTATTTCTTTTCACCCCTGGCTAGACCAAGTGAAAGTGAACCCAAGCACACTTTTCAAACCCATAGAAACATTTGGAAACCTGATTCAAATGACAATTCAAAATTGAATCTATAACAGATGGGAAGATCACCATTTCTCAAAATCCAACCAAACCAGTTCACCTTGACCAATCCAAGCAACTAGAGACTACCTAGTGTGTGACTAGTACACCCACCAAGTTTCATCCAAAAATTCAAATTCAAATCTCTAGCGGTCATTTCATCAAACACCTTCTGAACACAAATCAAATAAAACATCAAACACTATAGTGAGCAGTGTTTGTGCCTAACTTGTTCCCTTTCTAGCTCACACTACACTCTTAGTAGATCATCTAACTAATTTAACCAGCCCTAGCTCACTGTAAACTTGACAATGCCATCAATGGTGACCATGGACGAGCCCAAATTGCCACCCCAATGTCGACAACAAGCAAGGAGCCTCTCTAGCCTCGCCAACCTTATCTAGCAGACACTTCACCATCCACCGCCACCCTCTGTCCAGCGCCCAAGCACTGCCAGCCACTGGACCACCCAGAACAAGCACGCCCAGCCTCTCTGCGACCATGCTGAGAGCGCGCCAGAGCGCCGCGCTCGACACGCTCGCACAAACCACGCCCCGCCCTCGCCGCTCGCATATGTTATCACCACCGCCCAGACATGCCCGTTCGCCGCCATGTGGACCGTAGCCGTTGTGCGCCATTAAAACTTCCGTCGGAGCCACCCAGAGCATCGCAGTGTTCCGACCGCATCGCACCGCCCCATGCCTTTCCACCATGTCGTTCAGCTCCGCCAGGAGGCATCGCACCGTCCCCTACCCCCAGCCATGTCGTTAGCTCACTGTGCAGCCGACCCCGATGATCTCCACCCGCACCCTTCGGTCCCCTCGTCGCACTATAAATAGAGGCCTTCCCCGCTCGAATTCTTCACACCATTCCACTCCCCTCTCTCTCAGAACCACCCCACTTCATCCCCAAAGCAAGGTGAGCACCAGGTGGCCGGAATTTCGCCGAAGCTTGCCACTGCTGGAGGAGAAGGGCGTTGTTGATTGGAGCCGCCCCAGGAGGAGCCGCAAGTACCAGGAGGATCGCCGTCATCGACTCGTCATTCGCCCCCATCGCCGACCATCGCTGGAGCCCCGGTGAGCCCCCACTGACCCCCACTGGCCACGCTAGGGTTCGATATCGCCGCGTCCTGTTCAGGCGTGGACGATGAACCTCAGCCGTAGATCTAGCTTCTAATCCTACGGCCCTAATCACCCCGTGCCCCTTCGCCACTCTCTGTCTCACTGACAAGTGGGGACAACCACTTAACCAGCCCGCGCGTGCTGTGCACAGTGGGTCGGCCCAGTTAACGTTCCCGCGTGACCTAGTAATTCAAACCTTGGTTTTTAAATTTAGTTTCAAACCTAGTACTGCTTGTTGATTCAAAATTCAATCCAGAGAGTTTCACCAAACCAAATTGCATGAAACTAATTTTGCTAGGAAGGTATTCAAGTTATTAATCCAAGCCCGTTGGATTCAAGCCATTTGAATTTATCGATCACCTACTAAAAATAACAAGGAAGATACTTTTCTGCATTCAAACGTTTTTCAAAATTCAACCATAAATTTTTTGGAGTTGATTCCAACTCTCAAAAATCACATTTGATAATACCTTTCTGAATATATAAAAATATCTAGGTGTACTTGCAGAAATAATGGACAAGTAATAAAAGAATGCCCCATAGGCATTTCTAGTCACTTTAATTAATTAAAATAAAAGGTTAAACCTTATTAAATTGTGACACCACTTTAAATCACATTCCCAAGTACTGAAATATGTGGTGATGACATGTGTCAACATGATCCCATGTTTTAGTTGGAGAATATTAAATCTTAAGTAGTTTTCCTATGAGTAGAAATTACTTTTCTGAAATAATAAATAGAACCTTGGCCTTAATCTTGGTGATAATAGTGATGATGCTAGATCATATTGTGTAAGCCTTTGTGTGCTAAATAGAGTAGTTAAGAATTGTTTGGTGATTGTGTACCTCGTATTTATTTATAGACGCTAGTAGCGAGCAAGGATACGAAGAGGAAGGAGAATACTACGAGGAAGAAGAAGAGGAGAACTTCAACCACTGCACTACACAAGGCAAGCTTCACCATACAAGTTAAATTTGCAAGTTAAGCCTTGCAAGATAACTATGCCAAATAGATGCCTTAGGCATATGTGATTATGCCACCTTATGTTACCCAATCCCAGTTTTACTTGCAAGCTGAGTTATTTTATTGCTTTATCAAAGCTTTTTATTTGTGTTTACTTAGTGAATTGTAGATTTTAGAAAGATATTTAAAGGTAGCATAAAGAGCATAAAACTTGGCCTAAGTTAGAAAAATCTTGATGTCATCCTGTGACATGAGATTGAACTTAGATAAGTCACACTTGATTATCACCCCTCATTAGTTTTATCCCCACTTGTAGTTGCTAGTGCTAACATAAACTTGATCACTTTAGATGGGAATACTTGGTGAAAATGGTTATGAAGACCTTAGAATGATGAGTCATTCTACTGAAATGTTTTGACATGTGTTCTTGAACACCATATGATTTTGATGATGAAAATGTTGAGGCATGAGCCTTAGCCCTTTATAAAACTGATGGTTGTCTGGATGCGATACCATTCCAATTTTACCGTACAACCACAATACTCGAAATTGGGTAGGGCTTGACTGTAAATTTATATACCTTAGTATGGGTTCCCTTGCGGCCAAGGTTTGAGCTGAGGCTAACTCGTGAAGATTGTCCACCTATGCAGTTCCCAAGATGACAGATGGTCATGGTTAGGAGGCCAAACTCATAGGAGAGGTGCCTATACTAGGGAGTGTAATTGAAAGGTTAGGATTGATTATCCGCATACTGAATATGGTGAATTCAGGATTGTTCCTGACGGATGTATCGAATATTATGGTGAAAGTGTACCACCTCTGTAGAGTGTCAAACTATTCGAATATCCGCGTCCGCGGTTATGGACAGTTGGAGTGTCCATACTGTTCCGTCGTCAGATGTTTTCAAAATTACTTGTGAAATGAATCATGACTTTGACTGGACCACAACAGGATGGTGAAGGTGAAAGCTAACTTCCCACTTAGGTGTTATAAAACTTTAAACTAGCTTTCTTTGATTCTGAACTCAGTTAAGGTAAATCTGGCTTTTTGCAAAACAACCTAGAGCCTAGTATTTCCTACTCAAAACCACTTCACTTGTTAGTCTTAGTTTGCGAGTACTTAAATAGTACTCATGGCTTTGTCCCTGGCTATTCCCGTGGCCAGACTATGAAGAGGACTATCAGGAGGATGGACCGCGGGAAGGTTACGACAACTAGGAACATCTCCCATCGCCAGCATTGCCTGTGACCTTGAAGATGGGGCTTCGCCCACACTATCATTATTATAATATTCCGCTGCTTTGATTGTACTAAGACTGGATCATGTGATCCTTTATTTGTTGTAAGACCTTATGTATGGTTTGTAATGGATGATGTACCGTGATATCCAATCTGTTATGTCTCGCAAAAATGGTAATCCTAGGATTGTGATGTATGGTATAACATGCATCTAGGATTAAAAATCTGAGTGTTGACATTTCCCTTCGGTGGCGGCGGCGCTACGGAACTTTTCGTGGATGTATGATGGATTCATCTAGGGTTTTGTCCTCGGGGGATTCTTATAGGCGAAAGGGCAAGGCGAGGAGGCGGCCAGGGGGGCACACCCTTGGTGGCACGTCTAGGGTGGGACCACCCTGGTGCCCTACTCCGTCTCTGCTTCGCGTTTCCGTATTGCTCCAGGAAAAATAGTAACTTTGGCTTTTGTCCCGTCCAATTCCGAGAATATTCATTTTTTATATTTTCTGAAACCAAAAACAACAGAAAACAAGAAACTGGCACTAGGGCATCTTGTCAATAGGTTAGTTCCAGAAAGTGTATAAAAATACCTAAAAGTGTAGACAAAACATATGACAAATAATATAAAACAATCATGGAGCATCAAAAATTATAGATACGTTTACGATGTATCAAGCATCCCCAAGCTTAATTCCTGCTCGTCCTCGAGTAGGTAAGTGATAAAAAGAATAATTTTTGAGGTGACATGCAAAATCACAATCATGATCAAACCATTTGCAAGCATTGAAAGCTGGGATCAAAGTACTCTAAACATGAGAATAAAAGATGAAGTTCTAACAATAAGACAAAGCAACTATGTTGCAATATGAAAGGATACAAACAAAGATTCATGAATAACAATGCATCGAAAGATGTTCGTTTGTTTAACATAAATAAAACATAAAATAGTGGCATTCAGCTTGTCCCTCATGGAGTAGCAAAACATAAATGCATAAGACACCTTCAAAGTTCATAAGGCTGACTAGATAAAAATAGTTCAAGAACAAGCAATATCAACATTATGAATCAATCAATAAGTTTTGGGACAATGCACATAGAACTAAGAATGGCAACTATGCTCTATTAATTGGTGCCTAAGGATAGAAGATGGAGACTCAACATGAAACTAAGAGAAAGGCCCTTCATAGAGGGAAGCAGGGATTTCAAGTTTCATAAATAGCTTCCAAAAATTATGGTACTAGTTAGCTTTCAGCTCTCATTGCATGATACATCCAAAACGTATCTACTTTCCTCAACACTTTTGCTATTGTTTCTCCTCTAAACTTGTGTGATTTGGATACAACTAACACGGACTGACGTTGTTTTCAGCAGAATTACCTTGGTGTCTAGTTTTCGTGCAGAAAATCAACTATCAGGAAAAATCCCGGAAATATGCCAAAAATTATATTTCACCAGAAGACCCACGGAGCCAGAAGACGAAACGGAGTGGAGGCCCGGGGGGCCCACACCCCCGCCAGACACGGGTGGGCCCTGCCCCGCGCCTAGGGGGTGCGGCCACCCCAGGCACCCCCTCGGGCTCCCTCTGCACCTATAAGTTACCCCTTGACATAAAAACCGAGGGGGGTTCGATGTTTTTCCAGAAAGAGTTCCGCTCCGCCGCCACCATCCGAAACCAAGATTCGGATCCAGAAACTCCGTTATGGCACCCTGTCGGGACGGGGAATTTGGAGAGGATCATCGCCATCGTCATCACCAACGCCTCTCCATCAACCATCGATGTTTCCCTCATCCATGAGTGAGTAATCCCCCGCTGTAGGCTATGGGGATGGTAGGGATTGGATGAGTTCTATCATGTAATCGGATAAGATTGTTAGGGTATAGTGCCTAGTATCTCTTTTAGTGCTATTTGACTTTGTTGCAACTTGTGCTTAATGCTTGTCACTAGGGACCGAGTGCCATGATCTCAGATCTGAACTTATTATTGAATCATTATGATAGTATTGTTTGTGATCTTATCTGCAAGTTGTGTACACATATCATTGTCCGGATCCAAAGGCCCCGAAGTGACAGAAATTGGGACAGCCGGAGGGGATGGCTGTGGTGTGAGGATCACATGTGTTAACAGAGTGTTAATGCTTTTCTCAGGTGCTATATTAAAAGGAGCACCTTAATTGCCAGTAGTTCCCTAGAGGCCTCGCTGCCACGGGATGGCTAGACAGAAGATGTTGTGCAAGTTCTCACTGCGAGCACGTATGACTATATTTGGAGCACATGCCTAGGATTGTTTAGTACTTGGATGCTTGTTATTATTTATCTGCAATGCCCTAGATCTTGAAGTTACATGTTTAGACTCGTCCATGCAACGCCCGTCCATCCATACCTATGCCTACCGCGCTCTTATCCTACGGTTTGCTGCTACTGTTACTATTACTCCTGTTTTACTGCTGCCGTTTCTTTGCTGTTGCTACTACAAACTGTTGCTGCTGATAAACTTTTGTGAACAAGAACTATTTCCAGGTGCAGCTGAATTGACAATTCAGTTGTTAAGGCTTGCAAGTATTTTTTGGCTCCCCTTGTGTCGACAATAAATTGGGTAATACTACCCGTGAAGACTGTTGCGATCATCTACACTTGTGGGTCATCAAGACTATTTTCTGGTGCCGTTGCCGAGGTGCATAGCTTTATTTGTAAGTTCACTTGGATCTATTATTGTTCACTGCTACTCCATTCATCATGAGTAAGTCTCGTGATGGAAAGCTCGCTATTTTACCATCCACTACAAGAAGAGGTATAGTCCTAAACACCTCTGTTGCTCTTGATTCACCGTCTGTTATAAGTAAGCTTGTCACACCACCACCGCATATTCATGCTACACACACTACTACTACTGCTGAATCTGAAACTGCTTTTGATGCTCATGATGTTACTTCTACTGTGCTTGATGCGAGTGGTTCATTAGGTCCTTTTCTAGATGCTACTATGGATAGTCTAGGAAATACCAAAACTCCTAGTGAAGACACTGTTATACCTATTAGCGCACCTGAGTCTAGAGAAAGTTATGATATTAATGATGGTTACATTGAGTTCACTGATGAATTTGTTGAAAAGTGCCGAAACACACATGGTACTAGTGCTATTAAGAGTCTCCTTGCTAGACGTACTATTATGCCCAAATTGTCCTCTGATCCTAAGTTTGCCACCTCTCCCATAGATATTAAAGATAAAGATTATGATTTATCCTACTTGGACATTGTTGAGAAAGAACCTTTTTGTGGGACTGAAAATGAGAGTGTTGTGGCTCATATGAATGAGCTTTCTACTATGAGTGCTTTGTTCTCTGATGATTTTAAGATGCGCAAGTATTTTGTTACTAACATCTTCCCTTTTTCACTAAAAGGAGAAGCTAGGGCTTGGTTTAATAGATTACCTCCTGGTTCCATTGATAGCCCGATTGCTTGATTGCTTCTTTCTTCCAGAAATATTTTCCTCCCAGTGCTAGACATGCTGCTTTGCAGAGACTTTTTGATTTTAAACAGGGAGAAGAAGAGAAATTGCCTGAGTCATGGACACGGTTCTGTGCCTTGATTCATGCACATCCTGGATGTCCATTGCCTAAAAATGAGCTTCTTGATATTTATTATAATGGACTAACTGATGATTCTAGGACCTACCTATATAGATTTGTTGATTGTGTTTTCAGGAAAAGAACTCCTACAGATGCTGAAGAATTAATGGCTAAGATAAGCAAGAATTATGATGATTGGACTTCAACTGAGCTAAATACACCTGAGCCTATTACTCCTGAACCAGTTGTGCCCGAACCAGATCCAACACCAACACCAAAGAAGAGGGGAGTTATTGCATTAAATGATGAAGTGATGAAGGAAGCTAAGAAGTGTCTAAAGGAGAAAGGTATTAGAGATGAAGATGTGAAGAATCTACCTCCTATAGAAGAATTATGTAAGCCAATTCCCCACTCATCTACTATTGAGGTACACTCTCTCCACTTTAATGAAGGTGATATTCCCTATGGTAAGCCTCCTGATCAATGCTTAGAGGAACTTGACACATTTATTGTTAAACAAGGTAATTTTAATAAACAAGTTTAGAATCATTTATTGGAAAACTCTAGAGCTATCAATGAGTTGAAAGATATTGTGGAAATAACTTCTAATGATATTAAAATGCTTTGTAAACACTTTAAAATGGTCCAAACCCAACTTGATTAACTTGCTAAGGTACAAAAGGATATGCTAATCAATGCCTCAGGAAATAAACATGCTTATGGAATTAGAACTATTAGTGGTATAGCTAGTCAAGATCATTTATATCCTGAAGGACACCCTAAAAGAACTGAGAAGGATTCTCAACAAGGTGAAAGTAGTGGTAGTCCTCATAAGAGAAAGAAAAAGAAACATAAGGTAGTTGAGGAACCACTTGAACCTGTTGTAGATCATAATGGTATATTTGTCTCTGATGCTGAAACTAAGAGTAGTAATAATAATAATGATGCTCCTAATAAGGAGGAAGTTGAGGAAGAACCTGAGAAGCACACTAAGAACACTAGGTACACTAAGGAAGATTTTATTGCTAAGAAACATGGTAGTGAGAGAGAACCTTGGGTGCAGAAACATATGCCTTTTCTAGGTAAGAAACACAAGTCAAAGGAGGAAGAACACTACACCAAGTTTTGTGACTGGATGAAACCTTTATTTTTGCAAATTCCTTTGACTGATGCTATTAAATTGCCTCCTTATTCAAAGTATATGAAGGATATTGTCTCTAATAAAAGGAAGATTCCTTATGAGGAGATTTCTACTTTTCTTGCTAACTCCTTCAATGGTAAGGTTCCAAAGAAACTTAGTGATCCAGGTATACCAACTATTCCTTTCTCTATTAAGAATAATTATGTTAGAACTGCTTTATGTGATTTGGGAGCTGGAGTTAGTGTTATGCCTTTTTCTCTCTACAAGAGACTCCAACTAGAAAAAATGATACCAACTGATATGTCCTTGCAAATGGCTGATAAGTCAACTACTATTCTTGTTGGTATATGTGAGGATGTTCCTGTTCAAGTGGCTCATAATTGCTTGGTTTTTAATGATTTTGTTGTGCTTGAGATGCCTGGAGATGATAATATGTCTATTATTCTTGGGAGACCTTTTCTTAATACTGCAGGTGTGATACGCCCAATTTGCATCACCTTTCTATATCATAATTTAGCTTTATTCATTGATATTTGTCTTATTATGAGGTATTACTTATGGCTTTTCATCTGTTTATGCATGTTGGATGATTCTTGGAGGATCGACTGCGGGAGTCTGGATTCTGATGGAAAAGAAGGCGTTTCGATGCAATTTCACAAAGATCAGAAAAATACCAGAAAAATATGGAAACATATTATTTTACCAGAAGACGAAGGAATCCAGAAGGAGGGACGGAGATGGGCCTCAGCCCACCTGACCCCGCTCCTAGGGCAGTTGTGGCCCACCTGCCCGGCCTTCGACTCCGCCCCTTCGCCTATATCTTCCCTTCGAAACCCTAAGGCTTGGGGGCAACCACAGATAGATTTCTGCCGCCTCTGGGGGGCGGAAAACACCGAGAGAGAAAGATCTCTCCGGTAGACAGATTTTTGCCAAGGTAATTCCTACCCGGAGTGGGGAGACCATCACCATCAACACCGTCATCAAGCTAGGCTTCATCGGGATCTTCATCATCATCATCCACACCATCATCTCCACCAGCACCATCACCACCACTCCATCCCGCTATAACAATTGTGTTGGATATTGCTTTGGTTCTTAGGGGAAACTTTCTCGGTGTTGATTACTATTGTAGTTGATGCTTGTGAGTGGAACCATTGGATTATTGTTTATGTTCAGATTGTTATCCATTATCATATCATCTTTGATCTTGATCCATATGATGTCTTGTGAGTAGTTCGTTTAGTTCTTGAGGACATGGGAGAAGTCATGTTGTTAGTAGTGAATTTGTGATGAGTTATTATTCAATGGTTTAGTATTTAAGTTGTGGTGCTATTATTCTAGTGGTGTCATGTGAACGTCGACTACATGATACTTCACCATTTATGGGCCTAGGGGAATGCGTTGTGTATTAGGCTACTAATCGCGGGGTTGCCGGAGTGACAGAAATCTGAACCCCCATTAGGACACCTTTGCACAAGGGAGCGTAGGATCTCAGAGTTTAAGGCTGTGGTTAGATTTATATCTTAATTACTTTCCTGTAGTTAAGGATGTTTGCAGGGGGTTTAATCACAAGTATGTATTAGTCCTAGGAAGGGGCGGTTTGTTAGCACAGGTTCACCCACACAACACTTACAAACACCAGCGAAGAGTACTCAGCTATTTGAAGCGAAAGCACTTGCCAGAATTCCCATGTGTCCTCGAGAACATTTGGTCCTTATAAGTATTTCCACCGGCTTGTCCTTTGCTAAGAAAGGATTGGGCCACTTGCTCCGTTTGTTCGTTTTTTTTGTTACTTGCTCTTTGTTTTGTTGCCTTGTCAGAAAACCACTAAAAATCCGTTTGCTAAGTATTCACAGGGATTTCCTGCTCCATACCACTGTTTAGCACCTTCTGCTCCTTGTTGGGATCGACACTCCTATTTATCGAAAGTACTACGATACACCCCCTATACTTGTGGGTCATCAAGACTATTTTCTGACGCTGTTTCCGGGGAGTGAAGCGCTATTAAAGAGTGGAACTAGTAAGGGAAACTTTTACTGTGAGTATTGCTTTTGTTACTGCTTGTTACTTTGTTTCCAATATGGATAACCCACTTGGTTTTATATTTGGGGAAACTACTACCACTGCTATGGTAGTAGAGGAACCACCTCCTATTGAGATAGATCCTTTTAAGATACCTACAAGTATTGTTAATCGTGTCATGGATAACTATTATTTTGGGGATGGAACTGTCCATCCTGGTGATCACTTGCTTTTTATCCATGAATTATACGGGTTGTTTAAGTGTGCAGGTATCACAAATGAACATGTGAAGAAGAAGTTACTCTCCATATCCTTGAAAGGGAGATCTGAAGCATGGTATAAGCTGCTGAAGAATGGACAATCCATGGAATGGGAGGATATGTCATCTCTCTTTTACTCTAAATTTTATCCTCCCAGTGAAATCCATAAGGATAGAAGTCTTATATATAACTTTTGCCTCTTTATGGAGAGAGTACAGCTCAAGCTTGGGGAAGATTGAAGTTACTAATGCTTAAATGTCCTATTCATGAACTCCCTAACAATATTATTCTCAATAACTTTTATGCTAGGCTTTCTCTTCATGATAAAGATTTACTAGATGCTTCTTGTGCTGGATCATTCACACGTATGAAGGAAGAAGCTAAATGGGATCTCTTAGACCGTATTCATGATAACACTGAGGCTTGGGAGAATGACAAAGGAAGAAAGTCAGGTATAAACTATGATTATGAATGCATTAAATCTTTTATGGGAACTGATAGCTTCCGTGATATTCGCAATGAGTTTGGTCTTGATTCCCAAAGTATTGTCAAATGTTTTAAGGCATTTGCCTCTTACATAGAAATCCCCAAGAAGAAGTGGAATAAGTACCATGCTCCGTATAAAGATGGTGTTAGTCATGTTCTAGTTTGAAGTACTCAAGTTTGTACTACTAATAACAGTTTGCCTGAACCTCAGGTTGAGAAAATGCCTTTCCCAGTTAAGGTAAAGGAGTATTCTATGATTATTTGTGCAAATAACAAAGGTACAATGAAAACTATGGAGCCTGGTAAGCAATTGAATATTGAACCTATGGTAGCTATAGTGAAAGGCACTGTCACTATAAATAGAGTGGATGAGCACATTGTCTTCTGTGAAGATGCTTATAATATTATATCTCATCCTAGTAAAGCTAGAAAATCTAGTGTTCCTGTGCTTTCTGTTAAAATTGGTGAGCATTGCTACTATGGTTTATGTGATATTGCTGCTAGTTATAGTGTTATTCCTTATGAGCTTTACAGGGAAATTATGCATGAAATTGGTCCTTGTGAGCTTGAGGACATTGATGTGGTTATCCACCTTGCTAATAAGGAAACCATTTGCCCCATTGGCATTGTAAGAGATGTGGAGGTTATTTGTGGTAAGATTAAGTATCCTGCTGATTTTCTAGTGCTTAATTCAGCAGCTAGCAAAACCCGTCCTATCATTTTTGGTAGACCTTTCTTAAACACTTGTGGTGCTATTATTTATTGTAAGAAGGAAAAAGTTTTAACTAAGTTTGATGGAGATTCTTATGAGTTTAACTTTTCCAAATTTGCTAAAGCTCCTTGTGAAAATGGCTTGCCTAATAAAGATTTCAGGATGGAACAACTTGCTTCTATTGATCCAGTTTATGACCTTGGACCTCTCTTTGATAACTGTAAGTATGCTTATTCTAATGATAAAGTTGATTCCAGTGGCAGTTATATTGTCAACTTTATTCAAAGTGCCACTGAAAGTTATTTCGAGAGAGGGAAACATGGTTTTATGCATCTCAAAGATGTTAAGTTTCCCTGTTTTATGTCGAAAGCTTTGAAGTTGCATATATTTTATCTTCCTATGCTAGTGGCTTTTTGCTTCAAAAATTCGTTTTCTCATGATACCCCCATGCATAGGAAGTGGGTTATACTTAAGTGTGTTGGTTATTTGCTTCTTAATGCTCTCTTTCATTCCAGATATGTATCTCCTTTGTGAGCATCTTTGGAAGTTTCATGCCTAACTTAAAGGCATTAAAGAAAAGTACTCGTTGGGAGATAACCCAAGAGTTATGTCGAGCCTTGGAAGTTATTACCTCTGTAATAAGCGCTCCTTATCCTTTTTGTTTTGGTTTTTGTGTCAAGTTTAACTACTTTTGTGAATTAGAGGAGTTGTGAAAAGTGGCTGTCTTGGGACAGATTTTTGTGCTTTATTGTAAAAATTCGTGAGGAAGCTCAGTACGTCGGATGGAGCTGTATTTTTCTGATCTTGTTCTACAAGTTGTTACCCAACTTTCATTAGTTCTGCACTTTTTGATTTGAGCAACAGAAGGTCTTAAAAAAATCAATCTTTACCTGCTGGTCTGTTTTGATAGATTTCTGCCATCATTTGCATTTGCCTCTTACAGAAGCTTTTGTTTTGGTGGGTTTTCAGTTGAAGTGTTTAACAAAGGTTTATTGTTTTTGCTTACACTAATGTTGTCATTGAGTTTCTGCAAGGGTTTTGTGAGAAGGAAATTTTCAAGAGAAAGAGATACGGAATATGCAGAGTTCGTCTTTGAATAGATAAAAGTGGTGAAAACAGAAGGTTCGTGAAACTCCAATCTTTTTATATTTTTGATGTTTTAATACATAAGGGAAGTTACAAGACGAAACTGAAGAGGAAATGGAGTCCGGGGTGGACAAACCCACCCCAGGCGCGGGCCCATCCTGGCCGCGCCTAGAGGGGGTTTGACACCCTCGAACTCCGACTCCGCTTCGTTTCCGTGTCAAAACCTTCCTTATGCATCGAAACTTCGTAATATATAATCCCCCGGGTTCCCCGAGGTTCGTGCATCGTGTTCTCGTTGTGTTTTTGTTTCGATCTGTTTCTGTCAGGAAATCTTCTCAAGTTTAGAGCACCATGGCCTCCGCCAACGACAAAGGCAAGAAGCCCGAGGAGGAAGAACCTCAAGTCCCTAAGGAAGAGGAAATTTCAGTAGGGTATGAAGGAGACATGGAGGAGGACAAGCATCCGGACACCCGCTCTACCGTCGCAAGCATTGGTTTGGTGGCACAACCTACACAGCTTAAGAGGACAACACGGATGTCCACAGGAGGGAAACCTCCACGTCTCTTCTACAATCTACGGTCATCTCCTCCACGTAAAAAGAGACCCTTCCATGCACTTATACATGAATATCAATATCAAAATGTGCCCCAAGGGAATTTGCCCTCGTCTTGGGATTTGCCTCGTTCTAACAATGCAGAGAAGGATCATGCTAAGGATGAAGAGTGGGGGAATGATAACAAGGACTGGGATTCTCGGTCTGACATGATCATGAACCGCATAGAGCAAAACTCGGAGCTAATTCGTACTCTTACTTTTGAGTTCGAGGAACTAAGGAAGTTGATTGAGGATCTTATCAAGAGAACACCACCACCACCAAGGGAGTAATTCATCATCAGGTTTGGCATCCCTTTGGCTTGTTCCAAGCTTGGGGGAGTGCCGCGGTATCACCACCATTATCTTTTATCTTTTACCTTTTTAGTGGATTCATATCTGTGGTAGAGGGGTTATCTTATAGTTTGGTTTGCATGTGGAAGTATCTCTCCTTTAGTTGATTATCTTTGTATCCCTTGATGTGAGTGCCATTATTGGAATATTAATGAGAAGTCTCATCTTTTACGTTTTGCACTTCTTATTTTAGTTTGCAATCTCAATTATATGACGGATCTTGTTGATCATTATTGGCACCACTCTAGGATCATCAAGTGGATCTAAATTGGTTTTGGCAAACCGAGTTTTGTCAGTAGCATAACTATGAAAGAGAAAAAGAAAGAAAAAGCTTAGAGGTCGTTTGGCACCCAGGTATTCATTTCATTTAGTAGAAATGAAATGAATACATGGATTCATTTCATTTATATTATGATTCCAAAAACACCCACATGTTTGGCTGCCACCGGAATTTGGAAATGACGGGTATGAGATAGGAATTAGGTTTACACATGGAGATATTTTTATGGATTTACCAAATGAAATGATGGCCAAATTCCGTGCCAACCAAACAACGTAGGGATGGAATTGCAAAATGAATTCTAGGCCCAAATGATGGATACCAAACGACCTCTTACAGGTATTATGTATCATTTGTTTTCTTTCTTGTTGGCTCATAAGCTTAGTATTCTTTATTTAAGATTCTTTTGTGTCTTCAAGGAAGATTGCATGTTTGGCTTTATTACTTGTATGTTTGCTTGTTTCTTTCAACTCTCTTGCTTGCTACCCAGCCTTGCTAGCCAAAAACCTATTTTGAGAAGGCATACTTCTCATGTTTCCAAAACCCTTTGAACCAAAAACCTTTTCCTCTTGTGTCCACCATATCTACGTAGTAGTTGTTGCTATCCCTAGCAAATTCTCAAGCTTCATCTACCTTTTGAATTAAAAAGTATTTTGTTATGTGAAAACTAGTTAGTAAAGCTCTCACGAACTTGATGGCATACTTTATTTCTTTGCCCCTAATAAACTTGAACCATTGTGAACATCGAAGTTGTATATGATTGCATCTATACGTTGGAATTATCAGAACCGTGCTGTCACGGGGAACGTTTTCAACATTGCACTAGTACTCTGTACACAGTTGATATCATGCTCTTTTGTCTATGGATGTCAACGGTGTGAAATAAAGAGGGAACTTGTAAGTCCATGGAGTTTGTATTCCGTGTTAGAGAAATGCCTGGGCCTCTAGCCTAAGCCATGCTTAATCATGGTGGAAACTTGCAGCATCACCATAGTGAGTCATCTATGAAGCATCCTCAATAAAAAGCTATGCATATGGTAAATAAAAAGATTGCTGATATGCTCATTGTTTGCTTGCCTTGTCATTTTGGTTATGGAAATCTCCTGTACCATGTGCAAGGGGTACCCTGTTGGCGGTTGTCAATGATATGCAAATACTTACAATGAAAAGAACTTACCTGGAACCAAAGTTGAGTATGCATGAGGAGTGGCCCTCATATTCAAGGGACATGAGATTGCCAACTTATATTTCGTCAAGCATATACTCCATCTTTGTTCACTTTAACCTTAATCATCTTAAGATGCTTATGATAGGGGAAATGAGGGCTCAAAAGCTAGTAAGTACCATAATATTTTGGAAGCTCTTTATGACTTGTAATCCCTGCTACCCTCTAAGAAGGGACCTTTCTTCCACTTCCAAGTTGAGTCAGTAAACATACTTCATCTCTATCTCCAGCAAGCTTTTGAGTTGTTGTGTTTCAAGCATTCATATGGTGATTTATTCAATCATGTTCTTCATCTTCCTTGTTTGCACAAAACTCTTATCTATTGAGTATTACTTTGAAAGCCTTCACTTGTAAAAAACCTTTTTGATAAAAGAGTGCTCCTGTTTTGAAACTTCTACAAAAAGATTTTGTGAAACCGTTTGCCAGGTGTTCTCTGACCAAGAACAAGTTTGCCAATTCCAATTATGATTTATCTTTATGCATCTCTATTTTCACTGTTGTACTTGGCTGCAAGATAAGTTATATAATGGTGAGTTGCTTTCTTCTATGAGTTGTGCAATGGTAAGTGTGATGCTTCTTGTTCGTATTCTTTTATTGACACTTCACTCCATAAACCTGTGGACATGTTTACTGAGCTCAATATTCGCTTGGGGACAAGCGAAGTCTAAGCTTGGGGGAGTTGATACGCCCAATTTGCATTACCTTTCTATATTGTAATTTACCTCTATTCATTGATATTTGTCTTATTATGAGGTATTACTTATGGCTTTTCATATGTTTATGCATGTTGGATGATTCTTGGAGGATGGATTGCCCGAGTCTAGATTCTGATGGAAAAGAAGGCGTTTCGGTGCAATTTCGCGAAGTCAGAAAAATACTAGAAAAATATGGAAACATATTATTTTACCAGAAGACGAACGAAGCCAGAAGGAGGGACGGAGATGGGCCTCAGGGGGGCCACTCCCCCTAGGCACGGGCCCACCTGACCCCGCGCCTAGGGAAGGTGTGGCCCACCTACCCGACCTCCGACTCCGTCCCTTCGCCTACATCTTCCCTTCGAAATCCTAAGTCTCGGGGGGCGACCATAGATAGATTTCCGCCGCCTCTGGGGGCGGAAAACACCGAGAGAGTAAGATCTCTCCGGCAAACAGATTTCTGCTGGGGGAATTCCTTCCCGGAGAGGGGAGACCGTCGCCATCAACACCTTCATCAAGCTAGGCTTCATTGGGATCGTCATCATCATACACACCATCATCTCCACTAGATCCATCACCACCACTTCGTCCCGCTGTAACAATCGTGTTGGATATTGCTTTAGTTCTTAGGGGAAACTTTCCCGGTGTTGATTACTATTGTAGTTGATGATTGTGAGTGTAACCATTGGATTATTTTTTATGTTCAGATTGTTATCCATTATCATATCATCTTTGATCTTGATCCATATGATGTCTTGTGAGTAGTTCGTTTAGTTCTTGAGGAGATGTGAGAAGTCATGTTGTTAGTAGTGAATCTGTGATGAGTTATTATTCAATGGTTTAGTATTTAAGTTGTGGTGCTATTCTTCTAGTGGTGTCATGTGAACATCGACTACATGATACTTCCACATTTATGGGCCTAGGGGAATGCATTATGTATTTGGCTACTAATCGCGGGGTTGCCGGAGTGACAGAAACCTGAACCCCCGTTAGGACACCTTTGCACAAGGGAGCGTAGGATCTCAGAGTTTAAGGCCGTGGTTAGATTTATATCTTAATTACTTTCCTGTAGTTACGGATGTTTGCAGGGGGTTTAATCACAAGTATGTATAAGTACTAGGAAGGGCGGTATGTTAGCACAGGTTAACCCACACAACACTTACAAACACCAGCGAAGAGTACTCAGCTATTTGAAGCGAAAGCACTTGACAGAATTCCCATGTGTCCTCGAGAACGTTTGGTCCTTATAAATATTTCCACCGGCTTGTCCTTTGCTAAGAAAGGATTGGGCCACTTGCTCCGTTTGTTCGTTATTTTTGTTACTTGCTCTTTGTTTTGTTGCCTTGTCAGAAAACCACTAAAAATCTGTTTGCTAAGTGTTCATAGGGATTTCCTGCTCCATACCACTGTTCAGCACCTTCTTCTCCTCGTTGGGATCGACACTCCTATTTATCAAAAGTACTACGATACACCCCCTATACTTGTGGGTCATCAAGGTGATGTTATTAATTGCAATCAAGGAAAAGTAACGTTCAATATTAATGTCAAAGAGCATACTATTTATTTCCCCAAGAAGGTTGTTAAGAGCTATTGCCTGAATTCTATTGAAATTATTGAGAGCATCAAGGTTGGAGAAATATATTGTCCCATTCCACAGGAAAATTTTGAAACTATTATGATTGGGACCATTGATATCAAGTATGAGGTAACATAATCACCTTGTGGAATGCAAAGTTTTGTTTCATATAAGATTGTTTTGGTACAAGACTTGATCAACCTTGTTAACAAAAGGATTTTTATGAACAAAATAATGTTTTCACTATGGCTATATTTGGTCATTTTTACTTTTTCTCCTTCCTAGTCTTTGCCTTTTCTTTTGCTAGCTTTGGTTTTGATAGTTGTTTGGTTGTTAGAGTGTCTTAGAGCTTCTGTAGTTTGGCTTTTGGTTTGCTTTTGCTTCTTCTAAAAAAACTGTTTCTGCGAGAAAATCAATTTTCATACCCTGAAAATTGGCCAAAAATAAAGTTTCCCGAAAAATCCCAGAAAATTCAAAATAATTTTTCCTCGAAAAAAGGGGCAGAGGGACACCTGGAGTGACCCAGGGGCCACCTCACAGCCATCTTCTTTCTCTCTCCCAAAAAACACCGGAAAACTTGCTCAAGCTCGAGTTCTTGCTCGCGATTTTCGATCTCCTTGCCCAGCCACTCTTTGCTGCTGATTTTTGGAGGGATTGCTCCTTGGTTCGTGCCTCCTCCACTTGTCCAATTAGATTTGTGGTTGGTAGATTGTATCTTGAGTATTTTGCTGCTATAGGTTTCAGGTTGTGTGATCTTGCATGCTTGTTCTATGCTTAGATATTTCATTTTTATGCATGTGTAGCCCTCTAGCAAGTTCCTATAGTAGATCCTCATCATTTATCAACTTGGAAATCACTTGGTTTGATGTTTGTATAATTTTTTTAGAAAAGAGTGGTCATGGACAACCACCCATTTGGAGAGATATTTGAGGGTGATGCACCTAGGAGGGCAAGGCCCTCAAGATCATCCTCCCAAGCCAGGACCTCATACAATGAGGATCCCATCACTCCGCGATTCGGCGACGAGGGAGATGAGGGGGATGCTCACCCTTCCACCTTTCCTTGCCCAACCTTTTTGCAGGCTGATGGGATTCTTGATGATTTTACAACCTTGGTTCGGAGGGCTGGACTAACAAGCCTTATGCAGGATGAGAGCGTGCAATATGCTACGCTCACTAAAACATTTGTGGAGAGCTTCTCCTTTACTAACAACTTGTTCAAGCCAAATGTTTCTTTCAAAATGTATGGCATGTCTTACAATATGACGTTGAAGAAATTTTGTGAGGCTCTGGGACTTGGTACAGCTGGGCCAGCAAAGAAGATTCCAGCTCAACCTGCTGATTTGTTGGAGCTCTACCGCGGGATAACTAATGATGATAACTGTAGAGCTCAACGGGAAAAGATAAGAAATATTCAGCTTCCAGCCATCAGGTACTTTGCTTACTATCTTTCCACTAGTGTTCTTGGTAGGGAGAACACTAGTAATATTTCCAGCTATCATTTGGCTTTCTTAGCTGCTGCGCTCAACAATGAAACTAAGTACAATCTTGGTTCTCTCATTGCTCGTCACTTAACTGCTAAGGGACCCATTTCTGGGGGAATATTGCTACGCTTTGCTACTGCTTTGGACATTGTTGTTGATCCAAATGATACAGTTTTGGCTCCTCAGAGGCTTGATCTTGCTGCCATGAAGGCGCACCAATTTGTCACTAATGGCTCTACCCTTGATAACTTGGTTTAGAAAATGTTGTTTATTGACGGGGAAGAGAGAGAGATCCCTCTACCCCAAACCACTTTGTTCAGTATTTCTCAGGGACCTTTGTAACGCTCCAAGGAGGAGATGGATGAAAAGCTGCGCTCTCTTAGCTTCTATGGACACTATCAGGAGGAAGCACCCTCGTATGACCCTGTTGTACACTAGACAGGGGAGTCCTCGAACTCGTATCAGGACAAGGGAACCTCGTTGTCGTACTACGGAGGTGCACCTACTTGGGCACCATGGGATTGAGCCCCACTTAGGCCAAAAGCCTAAGCTTGGGGGGAGGTATACCGACATCACACTCATCTATATATCATGTTCGGTCGGTTCTTTGTATATCCATTGTTTTGCTTTCTTTTTTGGTTATTGTTGCTTCTTTCTCAAAAACACAAAAATACCAAAAATATTTTCGTTGTTTCTCTCACTTTGTTTGCTTCTTGTTTGGTTTGCCTTCTCTTTGTTTGGTTTTGCTTTGTTTGCTTTCTTTAAAAAAATAAAAAACACCAAAAATATTTGTTGTTCTTCTTTGGTTTTGTGAGTTCTTTGCAGGGGTTCAGTCGTCCTCAGTGGATTTTTGGGTTTCAAGTTATTATTCAAGTCACACAACTGAAGGGGAATAATGAAGATTAAGACAACTCGAGGTGTGGTAAGAGGCTGGTAACGAACTCTATTTGTTTTCATTTTTGAACATATACTCATCATTGTGAGCATGCTTAGTCTGTTCATTGTAAGGCGTATGTTACTGATGGATGCTTAGTAGTTCTTGCTTGTCTATGATTAGCTCCAGCTTGCTAATAGCTTGTAGCATGTCATATGAATGTTTGCTTGCATTGTTTTATTCATATTTTGGTATGATATTGTGGTATCCTCCTCTGAAAGTTTCATGTGAATCGACTTGGCACATGCTCACTGTAAGATCCCTCCTTTGTAAAGGAAAAAGGATCCCTGTGATTGCAATGCTAGTCCCTAGATCAATATCTAGCATCCACAGTTAAGATGTAATATCAAGAAACAAAGGTCATAATACAAATTTATAACCAGGAATTACATAATTTTATTACATCTTACATAGCTCATTTGGCTATTACATTACATTGCAGCAGAATATCTATAAGCATGGGGTCCTTCATCTTCAAAGTGCCACATGCAAACATGTTGGTTGTAGACTTGTAATCCTAATCAATCAACTTCACTAATATCAAACAAACCTGCAACATAACAAGTTACAGCCACAAGGGTCAATACATTTGAATTGTATTGGCAAGTGATACTATGGTAGTATAGTGGAGTCTATCATCTATATGCATTTGGCTAAGTGGAGCTCAGGCTTGCTTTGCTCAAAATAGATTTTCCTTATCATTTGAAAACACAAGTTTTTGCTTGACAAAATAATCTTTCCCAAGGCATCTCCCAATCAAAGATTGAAGATCCTTTAACCCTTGTTCAACCACAAGTTTTTAACTTAGAAATTTGGATGATGAGATTCTTGATTGCTTCCATGTCTTGATGCTCAAATTGTCCTTTGCCAGGGACATGGCTAAGTACTTAGATTTTACACTCTGTAGAGGTGGTGCACTTTCCCCACAAGACTTGGTTTCACCAAGACAAGATCTTTCAGAAGCCTTTCCTTAGACCAAATGGACGCGTTCCAACATATCATTCCCACTACCACCAACTGTCCAAATGGCTAAGTTCTAGCAACCTATGTGATCCAGGCAGAGCCCATATTGCCAAGTGGCTGCACTAGAAGCTTCTCAACATTTGACATCTCAAATCTCTTTGTTCCTGGGTGGCAATCCACAAGTGTGATACACAAGGTAAACCATAGCCATGGGCCTTGTGTAACCACTCAACCAAAAACCACCAAGCAATTACCATTCCACCCAGGTGATTCATTAACTTAGTTGTTTTATTAAACAAAAACACAAGTCCTCAGACTTAGAAATTTTTCCATAGTATGAATGTATATTCCACCCTTGTTTTCTATTATCTAAGCTAAGCATGATAGTAGTAGGAATCTTAACCTAGGAAAATTTCTACTAAGGTTTCATCTACTAGGTTTTCCCATAGCATGGTTTATACTTAGCAAAATTCCATGCAAGTTTTACTTAGAAAAATCACTAATGCATAGTGAAAGTAATGGGACAAAAGTATGAAGCATCACTTGCCTTTTTGGTAGAGGGTATAAGTTCACTCCTTGTCCTTGCAACAATCACACTCTTCAAGTCACTACAATTCAATCAAGCAAGGCACAATCTCAATCTACCAATCAAGCAAAACATCACATAAAATGATAAGCAAAACAATACATGCAAGCATGCAAAAGGGTTGTTTTATTTGTAAAAGTAGTTTATAATGGGTCATAAACTTTTGAAAACACCTAATGGTCATTTTATAAAGTGGCAAAGTCATTTGCAAAAGGTTTCACTTCATATACCATTTTCAAAACAAAGTATCATTTTATGTGGTGTAGAAATGTTTTTACTAAGGCATTAATCTATAGGGCTCACAAAATATGTTTTCAAACCACAAAAATTTGTGTTTAGGGTCAGAGAGTTTAAAACAAAACATTTCCCAAAATTTTTCTTCCAAAACCATTTTTAATAAATAAACTATATTTTTATTTGTCTAGAAATGGTTTTAAATCAAGAATCATTCTTTTTTTTCACCAAGTACATTTTTGAAACCACAAAGTGTTTCCTATGGTCAGTAGGTTCAAATCACTCCATTTGCAAAAGATTTTAACCCCAAAATCATTTTGGAATAATTTTTATAATCTAAACAAGCATACAAATGTTTCTGCAAAAACAAACAATTTAACAAAAACTTTTTACTAAACAAATGGCATGGTTGGCTAGGGATTGTTCCACTGAATCCATTGATATAAAGTTTGCAAATTTTGCACATGTAGAACTAAAGTTATGGATTTTTCAAAATCACATTCTAATCAGATTCAAAATTCTGTTTAAACCTAACTAGTGCCACGCGGCGCTTCCCTATTCGTCGGTACCGCTTCGGCCGGATCCCTCTCTCTGGTGCGTTGGATCAAGTCAGATCGAGCGGCACAGGTTGCGTACCTCTTCGGCGTTAAGTGATCTAATCGCATCCATTGGATCGTCATCTAACAGCCATCGTCGCCTTGACCAAGTTCTGGCGGCGCTCGACGGCTGCGCGCGGCGGCGACGGTCAGACGACGGCGAATCTGGCGATGCAGGAAGCGAGGAAGGAAGGGAGTATGCTCACCGTGTTCGCAGTAGCGTGGGGAAGCTCAACGTGTTGTTGGTTCGACGAGGCGCGCACAGGGTAGTCCTGAATCGCTCGCCGGAGTTGTACTTCTCCTCGGGTGCGGTCAGACGTCGACGGGAGCGAGGCTACGGGTCCTGCGCGAGTGGATGGCGAGCACCTGGATGTTCACAAGGCACAGGCGAACAAAATGGTATGAGGCTCTGGTCGAGGCGCACACGGGTTCAGGCGATGAGGCTCACCGGAGTTGCTTATAGATGGCGGTGCTGTCAGTTGATGTCGTTGCCGGCGCTGTGAGGCACGCGCGAGCGAGCTGGGGATGCAGAGAGGTGCGCCAGGGCTTGGGGAATATGTGAGTGTGGTAGAGGAGGTGAGGGGCGGTGAATACTGGCCGGAATTTGAACGTAAGCTCGCCGGAGACAGTGGGGTTCAGGATTTCGATTCGAGCAGCCTGGTGGCTCCGGTGGTGCGGTGTCTGGGGGAAAAGAGAGGGGGCAAGCAGGCGATTAAGAAGGCGTGGTCGAGTGAGGGATTAATGGAGGCAATAACGCGTATTTACACTGGCTTCAACAGCCAGAAACGGCGAGGAGGCGTTGGAGGCGTGGTCACCGCGAGGTAGAAGACGGTGAGCTGGCGGTGGGGCCTGCTTGTCAGCGTGTGAGAGAGAGAGAGAGAGGAAATAGGGGTCCACCGGTCAGTCACTGAGTGAGTGAGTTGCGGAGTGCGAAACGTTTTTCTGCGGGGTGAGAGGGAGTTGGGCTGGACTGGGCCTAGTGGGCTTGCTGGGTTGGGTCGACTTGCTCTTATTTGTTTCCTGTTCTGAAACTTTTTCCTCTTTCCAATTCAATTTCTGTTTTGAAATTCAAACAATCAATTCAAACAACCAAATCAAATAAACTTCCACTAAAATTTATATTGAGTTTAGCTCTGTTTATCAACACAAATCAAAGTCCAAAACAAAATAATATTTTTAATCTTTTTTTAGGATCCATTTATTAATTAAATAAAATGGACCTTAGTTATTAAATCAAATAGAGTTTGATTTATTTATTTTTAAAACTCTATTTGAAATCTAAAATAGTACCAAAACCATTCAGTAGGTTTTATTTGAAAATAATAAACACTTGAAAACTTATTTAAAATAATTTAATAAGTTTTTGATGTTTAATTAAAATGGTAAAACCTTTATTTTTAATAAATTTGGATATTAATAAATCATCATTATTTTATTTAAATAAACCTTTACTCATTTAATCAAAACAAAACATTTTATTTCAAAAGCTTGGCCAAGGTTTAATTTGGCTCTATAAAATAATCCTTATTTATAAATCTACCTTTTCTTTTGAAAACCAAATCTTTTATGAAAAGATCCAAAAATAGTAATTCCAAATATTTTTAACTTTGTTGTTTATTTAACTTTTTAAATCCCTTTAGGATTTTATTTGATCCAAATAGGTTTTGAAAGTTTCCAATTGGATTGAAAAGTTTCTTCTCACCCTGAAAATCAACAAACTTTTATTTTATTCATTTATTTTTCACATTACAAGATTTGAAAAATCTTGGGATGTGACACTCACGCATGCATATGAATAAACAATAGTCAGTAAGCCTCGATGATTTATTTTGCCTTAGAGTTCTTGTATCACTTTCATGCCATGATTAGTCCTGTTTTGTTGCAAGCATGATTATGACAATTATTGCTCTCTCGTTTCTCGCTCCCTCTCTTTTGCTAGCCTTCACTTGCACTGAGTATGAGCTCTACTTATGCTTCCAACTTCCCAAAACCAATATTGCCAACTGTCTCCACCATACCTACCTATTAGCATTGTTTGCTATTTCAGTGCATATTCCATATGCCTTGTTTTCTTCCAAATAAAATGTTTGTCTATTTTGAGAAAGTTAGTTAGTAAAGCTCTCATGAACTTAACGGCACACTTTATTCCTTGCACATAATAATCTTGAACCATTGTGACCTATCCATGAAAGTTATATGCTTGCAAATTATATGCTGGGAGTCAGCAGAACCGTGTTGTCATGGGGAACACTTTCAACACTTTTTAGGTACATATCCAGTTGATACCTTGCTATTTTGTTTGCGGATGTCGATGGTGTGAAATAAAAGGGGAGATTGTGAGTTCATGGAGTCTATACATTGTGTTAGAGAAACGCCTGGGCCGCTAGCCTAAGCCATGCTTAATCATGGTGGAAACTTGCAGCACCACCATAATGAGCATTCTGTGAAGCATCCTCAATAAAAAGCTATGCATATAGTAAATAAAAAGATCGCCGAGATGCTCATTGTCTGCTTGCCTTGTCATTTTGATCACGGGATATCTCTTGTATCATGTGCAAGGGGTACCCCATTGGCGGTTCTCTATGATATGCATGTATGTACAATGACAAAAACATACAGGTAACCAAAGTTGAGTAGCATGCGGAGCGGCCCTCGTACTCAAGGGACTTGGGATTTCCAGTTTATGGTCTATCAAGCATATAACTCATACTGGACCTCACTTTCACCTTAACCATATGAATATGCCTATGATAGGGGCAATGAGAGCTCAAAGCTAATGAGTATCTTCCTTTCAGCATTAGGAAGCCTTTCAAACTTTTTAAAAACCTTTTCACTTCCATGTTGAGTCACCACTTATTCTATGAGAACCTTCTTGAGAGCATAGTTGTCATTCTTGTGTTTGTTCCAAAACTTGGTTAATTATGTCATGACTTTGATGCTTGTATCTCTGATATTTTTACCTCTAGTCTTCACTTGAACTTCAGAGGTGCCTTGGCATTTATATTGTGCTCTACAAACAAAGGCAAGCGAGATACCACTCTATCATACCTTACTATGAGCATTGCAATGTTGCTTATATTTATGTTCCATGCTACTTATTATTATTGAGTTGGTTTCTCTTCATAGCTTGCAATGACTATTGAGTAGACTTGGTTGCATGCTTCTTATTATGAATGGTTTAAGCACCTACTCTTGTGCTGAGAATATATACATTATATGAAGCAAATGTGTTCGTGAAAGTTCTTTTATCGTACTCAGTTTTCAACTGAATTGCTTGAGGACAAGCAATAAGCTAAGTTTGGGGGGAGTTGATACGTCCAAAACGTATCTACTTTCCTAAACACTTTTTCTATTGTTTCTCCTCTAAACTTGTGTGATTTGGATACAACTAACACGGACTGACGCTGTTTTCAGCAGAATTACCTTGGTGCCTAGTTTTTGTGCAGAAAATAAACTACCTGGAAAAATCCCAGAAAATATGCCAAAAATTATATTTCACCAGAAGAACCACGAAGCCAGAAGACGAAATGGAGTGGAGGCCTGGGGTCCCACACCCCTTCCAGGCGCGGGTGGGCCCTGCCCCGTGCCTAGGAGGGTGCGGCCACCCTAGGCACCCCCTCGGGCCCCCTCTGTGCCTATAAGTTACCCTTTGACCTAAAAACTGAGGGGCATTCGACGTTTTTCCAGAAAGAGTTCCGCTCCGCCGCCACCATCCAAAACTAATATTCGGATGCAGAAAATCCGTTCTGGCACCTGATACGACCAATTTGCATCACCATTCTATATCATAATTTACCTCTATTCATTGATAGTTGTCTTATTATGAGGTATTACTTATGGCTTTTCATCTGTTTATGCATGTTGGATGATTCCTGGAGGATGGACTGCCAGAGTCTAGATTCTGATGGAAAAGAAGGCGTTTCAGTGTAATTTCGCGAAGATCAGAAAAATACCAGAAAAATATGGAAACATATTATTTTACCAGAAGACGAAGGAAGCCAAAAGGAGGAGCGAAGAGGGGCCACAGGGGGCCCACACCCCCTAGGCATGGGTCCACCTGACCCCGCGCCTAGGGAAGGTGTGGCCCACCTGCCCAGCCTTCGACTCCGCTCCTTCGCATGTATCTTCCCTACGGAACCCTAAGCCTGAGGGAGCGACTATAGATAGATTTCCGCTGCCTCTGGGGGGCGAAAAACACCGAGAGAGAAAGATCTCTTCGACAGACAGATTTGTGCCGGGGGAATTCCTTCCCGGAGAGGGGAGACCGTCGCCATCAACACCATCATCAATCTAGGCTTCATCGGGATCATCATCATACACCATCATCTCCACCAGCACCATCATCACCACTCCGTCCCGCTGTAACAATTGTGTTGGATATTGCTTTAGTTCTTAGGGGGAACTTTCCCGGTGTTAATTACTATTGTAGTTGATGCTTGTGAGTGGAACCATTGGATTATTGTTTATGTTCAGATTATTATCCATTACCATATCATCTTTGATCTTTATCCATATGATGTCTCGTGAGTAGTTCGTTTAGTTCTTGAGGACATGGGAGAAGTCATGTTGTTAGTAGTGAATCTGTGATGAGTCATTATTCAATGATTTAGTATTTAAGTTGTGGTGCTATTCTTCTAGTGGTGTCATGTGAACGTCGACTACATGATACTTCACAATTTATGGGCCTAGGGGAATGCATTGTGTATTTGTCTACTAATCGTGGGGTTGCCGGAGTGATAGAAACCTGAACCCCCGTTAGGACACCTTTGCACAAGGGAGCGTAGGATCTCAGAGTTTAAGGCTGTGGTTAGATTTATATCTTAATTACTTTCCTGTAATTACGGATGTTTGCAGGGGGTTTAATCACAAGTATGTATTAGTCCAATTAAGGTCGGTATGTTAGCACAGTTTCACCCACACAACACTTACAACACAAGAGAAGAGTACTCAGCTATTTGAAGCAAAAGCACTTGACAGAATTCCCATGTGTCCTCGAGAACGTTTTGTCTTTATAAGTATTTTCACCGGCTTGTCATTTGCTAAGAAAGGATTGGGCCACTTGCTCCGTTTGTTCGTTACCGTTGTTACTTGCTCTTTGTTTTGTTGCCTTGTCAGAAAACCACTAAAATCCGTTTGCTCAGTATTCACAGGGATTTCCTGCTCCATACCATTATTCAGCACCTTCTGCTCCTCGTTGGGATCGACACTCCTATTTATCGAAAGTAC
Organism: Avena atlantica; assembly: GCA_910589765.1. Lineage (NCBI taxonomy): Eukaryota > Viridiplantae > Streptophyta > Magnoliopsida > Poales > Poaceae > Avena > Avena atlantica. The sequence goes on along the minus strand of OU342734.1, from coordinate 356,140,009 downwards.
TACGATACACCTGTATACTTGTGGGTCATCAAGACTATTTTCTGGCGCCGTTGCCGGGGAGTGAAGCGCTATTGAAGAGTGGAACTGGTAAGGGATACCTCTACTATGAGTATTTCTTTTGTTACTGCTTGTTACTTTGTTTCCAATATGGATAACCCACTTGGTTTTCTGTTTGGTAAAACTACTACCACTGCTAGGGTAGTAGATGAACCACCACCTGTTGAGATAGATCCTTTTAAGATACCTACAAGTATTGTTAATCGTGTTATGGATACTTATTATTTAGGGGATGGAACTGTCCATCCTCGTGATCACTTACTTTTTATCCATGAATTATGCGGGTTGTTTAAGTGTGTAGGTATCACAACTGAACATGTGAAGAAGTTACTCTCCATATCCTTGAAAGGGAGAGCTGAAGAATGGTATAAGCTACTGAAGAATGGACAATCCATGGAATGGGAGGAGATGGCATCTCTCTTTTACTCTAAATTTTATCCTCTCAGTGAAATTCATAAGGATAGAAATCTTATATATAACTTTTGTCCTCTTGATGGACAAAGTACAGCTCAAGCTTGGGGGAGATTGAAGTTACTAATGCTTAAATGTCCTATTCATGAACTCCCTAACAATATTATTCTCAATAACTTTTATGCTAGGCTTTCTCTTCATGATAAAGATTTACTACATGCTTCTTGTGCTGGATCATTTACTGTAGAGGTCCCAACCTTTAATAAGGTAGAGATCCCTGTGTTTACAATGCTAGTCCCTAGATAAATAGCTAGCATCCACAGTTAAGATGTAATATCAAGAAACAAAGGTCATAATACAACTTTATAACCAGGAATAAAATAATTCATTACATCTTACATAGCTCATTTGGCTATCTCATTACAATGCAGCAGAAATAACTATAGCATGGAGTCCTTTATCTTCAAAGTGCCACAGGCAATCATGTTGGTTGTAGAATGTAATCCTAATCACACACTTCACTAACATCAAACAAACCCGCAACATAATAAGTTACAGCCACAAGGGTCAATACATTTGAATTGTATTGGCAAGTGATACTATGGTAGTATAGTGGAGTCTATCATCTATATGCATTTGGCTAGGTAGATCTTAGGATTGCTTTGCTCAAAATAGATTTTCCTTATGATTTGAAAACACTAAGTTTTTGTTTGACAAAATCACCCAAGGAACCACCAATAGAAATTGGTGAACCTTCACCCTTGTTCAACCACAAGTTTTTAACTTAGAAATTGGGATGAGGAGATTCTTGATAGCTTCCATGTCTTGATGCTCAATTTGTCCTTTGCCAGGGACATGGCTAAGTACTTATATTTTACACTCTGCAGAGGTGGTGCACTTTCCCCAGAAGACTTGATTTTCACCAAGACAAGATCTTTCAGAAGCCTTCCCTTAGACCAGAATGGACGCGCTCAAACCTATCAATCCCCTACCACCAACTATCCATTTGGCTAAGTTATTGCAACTTATATGATCCAGGCAGAGCCCATAATGCCAAGTGGCTGCACTTGAAGCTTCTCAACATTTGACATCTCAAATATCTTTGTTCCTGGGTGGCATTCCACAAGTGAGATACACAAGGTAAACCATAGAAATGGGCCTTATGTAACCACTCAACCAAAAACCACCAAGCAAGTCCCTGTCCACCCAGGTGATTCATTCACTTAGTTGTTTTATTAAACAAAACACAAGTCCTTGACTTAGAAATATTCCATAGCAAGAATATAATCCACCCTTGTTTTCTACTAGCTAATCTAAGCATGATAGTAGTAGGAATCTTAACTTAGGAAAATTCTACTAAGGTTTCATCTACTAGGATTTCCCATGGCATAGTTTATACTTAACAAAAATTCGATGCAAGTCCTACTTAGAAATATCACTAATGCATAGTGAAAATAATGGGACTAAAGTATGTAGCACCACTTTCAGTAGGTTCAAAACAAACCATTTGCCAAAGATTTTATCCTAAAAACATTTCTAGAATAAATTTTATGTTCTAAATATGCCTACACAAGTTTTTGCAAAAACAACTAATTTACCAGAAGCAATTCATTAAACAAAGTGCATGGTTGGAAAATACTTGCTTTGCTGATTCCATTGATATAAAATTTGAAAAATTTGGACGTGTAGATTTAAAGTTATGCAATTTACAAATTCACATATCTAATTGAGTCAAATATGTTTTTAAAACAAAACTCAGGCCACGTGGTGTGTTTTGATTGGGCAAAAACGGTTCGCGTGTATCACGCAGTGTGGATCGTTGGATTTGATGTAAATTGTGCGGCACAGATCAGCGTACCCCTTCGCTTTAAGTGAATCTATTACAGCCATAAGATTTGCATCTAACGGCTCACATCGCATGACCACTAACTAGCGGCGCTAGCGGCGGCTAGTGGCGGCGGCGCGGTCAGACGGTGGTGTTCCCGGCAATTCAGGAAGCAAGATAAGGAGAGAGGTAGCTCACAGGGTTCACAGGGTGATGCTGATGCTCAACGTCGTTGTTGCATGGCAGGGGGCGCTCGGGGTTGATCTTAATCGCTCGTCGGAGTTGATGTCGCTGTCGGGTGCGCTCAGACGTTGCTGGGGGCGAGGCTGCGGATCATGCCACGGCAAGCAAACAATGTCGTCAGATGCACGGAGAAGTAGGGAGTACAGTAGCATCAATGAGAAGGGGAGGCGCGGTCGGATGTTACCAGGGGGCTTCGCCGGAGTGGAAACAGACGGCGGCGCAGTCAGACGAAGATGGAGTCGACGATAGAGGGCACGCACGGATGAACGGGCAGCACTGGGAGATGCGCCAGAGGCTAGGGAGTAGGCTCGTATGCGCCAGGTAGCAAGGGGGGCGTGGGCTGGCCTGAATCGCCGCGGATGCTCGTCGGAGGCAGCGGTGGTCTGAGCGGAATTCGGGGCAGCCTGGGGCTCTCGAGGTGTGGCGTCTGGGGAAATGGAGAGGCGAGAGGGCGATTAGTATGGCGTGATTAAACTGGGCGGATTAACTGCAGCATTGACACGAATTTAATCGAGGTTTGATGGAGAGTGAACGGCAGGGAGAAGGAGGAAGCAGTCGCGGGCGGGTGTAAACGAAGACTGACAGGTGGGGTTGGCTTCGTCAGCGAGTGAGAGAGAGAAGGGGTGGGGTCTGGTGGTTAGTGTCTCTGCGGGTTCGTTAGTGAGTGAGAAAGACGGTTTGGGGGTGGTTTAGTTGGGCTGCGCTGCTGGGCCTGCTGGGCTGGGCTGACTCTTTCTTTCTTTTTTGTTCTGTTTATTTTTCTTTTTCCTGTTTCTTTTATTCAGTTTTGACTTTGTTCAAACAAATCAAACAACCATTTGAATTTCAAATATTTTCCAAACCTTGAGTATATTTCAATACTGTTTATTAACATATTCTAAAGTCAAATTTAGATTATTTATTTTATTCTTTTAGGATCTATTATATATTTATAAATAGACATTTGTCTTTATTTCAAAATAAGATTTAAATATGTTTTCAAACTCTATTTGAATTATAAATATGTACCAAATCTTTTTCAGTAGGTTTTATTTATTCAAAATAATTTCACTTTGAATTATTATTTAAAATACTTTAATATGATTTATATTTAAATTGGGAAATGTCTTTACTTAAATAAAATTGGATACTAATACATCCTTATGATTTTATTTAAATAATCCTTTACTCTTTTTATTAATCAATAATCTTTCATCTCATTTGTTTGGCCAAGATTTAATTTGGCTTTTAAATATTCCTTATTAATTATTTCTTTCTTTATTTTATAAAATCCATATATTTTTATTTAATGGTCCAAACTTGGTGATTCCAACTTGTAAAATCTTATTTAATATTTGTTTATCCTTTTAATTCTCCTTAGGATTATTTGCTCACCATTTGGTATGGATTTTAGACAAGGGCTTCATTATCTTTGGAAATTCAATTTCCTTATCTTACTAAATTCATAAGATTATATCTATGGTTCCAAATTGAATTAAATTAATTTCTATGGTTTTATAATATTTCCATTTGTCATTCTTGATCATTTATAATTGTTAGTTGACAAATTTTATATGGATCAAATCCATGGTCTTAGAGATATCTTGGAAATCTCCCAATAGAGTTTTAGGGTTTTGGTTTATTTTCTAAGTGTTTAAATTTCAAGATGCATTTATGAAGAATGCATTTCACTTGATTTGAATTTAGTTGGATTCAAATTCTATTCAAAGTTTGTTCAAGATGGGTTTTAATGTTTCCATTTGGAATCAAAAAGTTTCTTCTCACCCTAAATTTCAACAATTATTTATTTTGTTGATTTATTTTTCACATTACAAAATTTGGAAAATTTGGGATGTGACAGGCTACCACCCTTAAAAGAAATCTCGTCCAGAGATTTGGGGAGGCTAGAGGTTACAAGTTGGCTCAAAGCAACTAGGGTACTACCACCCTTAAAAAGTTCTCAACTAGATTACATCTTGGCTTGCTTGGGATCTTGATGAGACTTCTCTGGACACTTGTTTGCATAATGGCCTAGCTCTTTGCATTTGAAACACATCACTTGGCTATTATCCTTATTATTCTTTGGTATCAATTCCTCTTGTTTATTTCGTTGGTTCTTTTTCTTTTCTGGGCAATCACTGGCATAGTGTCCCATCTCTTTGCAATTGTAACATTGCAACTGGCTTATGCCCTTCTTATTCTTTTTGGGTCTCTCCAAAGCTAGGAGTTCTTCTAGTTCATGCTCTTCATACCTCACCTCAAAGGTGGGAAATCTTTCTCTCTTCTTGGGGCAGTTACTAGAGATATGACCTTCTTCTTCACAAGAGTAGCAACACTTTGTGGTCACTTTGGATTTGGCCTTATGATGCATGGTTCTGACTTTGCCTTCATCCTTCTTTGTAGAAGTTGTTCCCTTATGGAGGTTTCCAAACATTTGATGCATTCCATCTTGCTTCATTTGTTGGACTATAGAATAGATGGGGCATTGGATAGGGACAATATTATTTCCTTCACATAGGAAGCATGTAGCTTGAGATGTGGGGCATTGATTAGTTGGATGTTTCTCTTCACAATTAGGCCATTGATCTTCATGCTCTTTGGAAGTGTGATCCATGTCTCCACAAATATTGCAAGCTTGATTTCCTTCTATAATATCATCCTTGATATCATTGTTGATCATTTGATTTGGGAAAGGTTGTCTCCCATGCTGATCATTTGATTTGTCATTGTAAGGTTCCCAACCTTTAATAAGGTAGAGATCCCTATGTTTACAATGCTAGTCCCTGGATCAATAGCTAGCATCCACAGTTAAGATGTAATATCAAGAAACAAAGGTCATAATACAACTTTATAACCAGGAATAAAATAATTTATTACATCTTACATAGCTCATTTGGCTATCTCATTACAATGCAGCAAAATATAACAATAGCATGGGGTCCTTCATCTTCAAAGTGCCACAGGCAGACATGTTGGTTGTTGACTTGTAATCCTAATCAATAAACTTCACTAATATCAAACAAACCTGCAACATAACAAGTTACAGCCACAAGGGTCAATACATTTGAATTGTATTGGCAACTGATACTATGGTAGTATAGTGGAGTCTATCATCTATATGCATTTGGCTAAGTGGAGCTTAGGCTTGCATTGCTCAAAATAGATTTTCCTTATCATTTGTAAACACTAAGTTTTTGCTTGACAAAATCATTCCTAAGGCATCTCCCAATAGAAATTGGTGATCCTTCAACCCTTGTTCAACCACAAGTTTTTAACTTAGAAATTGGGATGAGGAGATTCTTGATAGCTTCCATGTCTTGATGCTCAAATTGTCCTTTACCAGGTACATGGCTAAGTACTTAGATTTTACACTCTGCAGAGGTGGTGCACTTTCCCCACAAGACTTGGTTTCACCAAGACAAGATCTTTCAGAAGTCTTCCCTTAGACCAAAATGGACGCGCTCCAACCTATCATTCCCCTACCACCAACTATCCATTTGGCTAAGTTATTGCAACCTATATGATCCAGGCAGAGCCCATAATGCCAAGTGGCTGCACTTGAAGCTTCTCAACATTTGACATATCAAATCTCTTTGTTCCTGGGTGGCCATCCACAAGTGAGATACACAAGGTAAACCATAGAAATGGGCCTTGTGAATCACTCAACACAAACTATTCCTTCCATTCCACCCAGGTGATTCATTCACTTAGTTGTTTTATTAAACAAAACACAAGTCTTTGACTTGGAAACATTCCATAGTATGAATATATATTCCACCCTTCTTTTCTACTAGCTAAGCTAAGCATGATAGTAGTAGGAATCTTAACTTAGGATAATTCTACTAAGGTTTCATCTACTAGGATTTCCCATGGCATAGTTTACACTTAGCAAAATTCCATGCAAGTCCTACTTAGCAATATCACTAATGCATAGTGAAAATAATGGGACAAAAGTATGAAGCATCACTTGCCTTTTTGGTAGAGAATATAAGTTCATTCCTTGATCTTGCAACAATCACACTCTTCAAGTTCCACTACAATTCAATCAAGCAAGCAACATTTCAATCTACCATTCAAGCAAAGCATCACATAAAAGAATAGAAAGAAACCAATGCATGCAAGCATGCCAAACTTTGTTTTATTTACAAAAGTGGTTTATAATAGGTTATAAACATTCTAAAACACTTTATTGGTCATTTTATAAAGTGGCAAAAACTATTTGCAAAAGATTTTATCTAAAAACCATTTTCAAACCAAAGCATTATTTTATGTGGTGGAAAAATAGTTTTAATAAAGCAACAATCTATAGATTTCACAAAATATGTTTCCAATTCATAAAACCTTGTGTTTAGGGTCAGAGAGTTTATTAAAACATTTCCCAAAGGTTTCCTTCAAAAAGCATTTTTAACCAATAAACAATATTTTTATTTGACTAGAAATGGTTTAAATCAAAGATTCATTCTTTTGCTTCACCAAATACATTTCTAAATCCATGAGTTGGTTTCTAATGTCAGTAGGTTCAAAACAAACCATTTGCCAAAGGTTTTATCCCAAAAATCATTTTAGAACAATTTTTATATTCCAAATATGGCTACACAAGTTTCTGCAAAAACCATCAATTTAACAGAAGAAAATTACTAAACAAAGGTCATGGTCAGAAAGTACTTGTTTTGCTGAATCCATTGATATAAAATTTGCAAAATTTGTACGTGTGGTTGGAAAGTTATGAATTTTTCAAATTGGAACATCTAATAGACATTTCTGTTTTTATTTCAAACGGACAGGGACACGTGTCTAGTTCTTATTCGCCTGTACCGCTTCATGCGGATCGACCTTCCTGGACCGTCAGATCTAAATGGCTACGCATGGTGCAGATCAAAGGATACCCTTTCGATTATGATTCTATCGCAACCATCTGATTAAGATCCTACGGTCGCTACGCCTTTGACCCTAAGCGAGCGGCGCTAGCGGCGGCAGGTGGCGGCGCTGACTCTGGCTACGGCGTCGGTGGCGAGACGGTGTTGTCCTTGCCGACGATTTGGAGCGCGCGCGAGCTAGCTAGGGATGCTGGTAGATGCATACGAGGATGGGGAGCAGGCTAGTAAAGTCTAGGAGTGGCGATGAAGTCTGGCATCACCAGAATTTGTCGGGGAGGCTCGTCGAAGCAGTGAGGGCGCGTGGAGAAATTCATCCAGCCTGGGGGCTCCTGGGAGGTGTCGACTGAGGGGAAAGAGGGAGAAGAGGGAGGCGTTTAAGGGAGCATGGTCACGACGAGGTTTAAGCGAGCCGTTTAAGCGAATTAAACTGCGGCATCAATGGCAGGAAACGGCCGTCGCGGTCGTCGCGGGGTGAGGAAGACGGTGACGTGGCGATGGGGTCCGTTGTCAGCGTGAGGGAGAGAGGTGGAGTGGGTCCAGGCGGTCAGTGATGCTATGGGTTCTGTCTACGGTGAGAAAACGTTTCACGAGAGAGTGGGGGTGGGCTTGCTGGGCTAGTCTAGGCCTGGGGTTCGTTGGGCTGGGTCTCTCTCTCTTTTTTTTGATCTGTTTCCTTTTTCTTTTTCTTGATTTCTTTTTCTGTTTTGATTTTGTTTGAATGTTTTCAAACCTTGTTTGAATTCAAAACTTGTTCAAAAGTTCAGTATAATTCCATACTGTTTAATCCTGTAAATTAAATATTACTTCAGGAATAATTCTTTTATTTTTCTTATGTTTTATTCTTTATTAAAATAAGCATATGCCATTTTTCAAGTGAGTTTACATATAATTTTCAAACCTTACTTAAATTCCAATCTTTTCACAAAACCTTTCAGTAGGTTTATTTATTTAATAGGGTGTCAAATATTTCACCTTGACTTATTTGGAAAGTATTTAATATGATTCATAAATCATTTGAATTGGGTATTTGTTTTAGTTCCAATGGAATTAAATATAGTTTTAATTCCCTAAATTTTATTTGGAAGATTTATTTTATTTAAGTTAATTAAACAAATTTTATTCCACTTGGTAAATTCCAAAATACTATTTTCTCATGAATTATATAATTATTCTTATTAGAGATTTGTCTTTATTAAAATAGGGATAGAATGGTTAATGCCATTTTATTTTATTTTGGAAATTCTTCATCCTTTTATTTTATTTGGATTTGTATTGTATTCATTCCATTTTATTATGGACTAGGTCAAGATTGGATTTGGCCTTTAAATAATCCTCATTTAATATTCCTTTCTTCATCTTATAAAATCCATATCTTTTTATTTAGAGATCCACACTTAGTGATTCCCATTTGTAAAATCTTATTTGAGATTTATTTATCCTTTTAAATATCTTTAGGATTATTTTCCCACCATTTGGTATGGATTTATAGATAGGTTCTTTATTAGCTTTGGAAAATTAAATATCCTTATCTTATTAAATGCATAAGATTTTATCTATGGCTCCAAATTGAATGAAATCAATTTATATGGTTTTATAATATTTCCATTTGTCATTCTTGATCATTTTGAAATGTTTGTTTGACCAATTTTTATATGTATCAAATCCGTAGGCTTGGAGATAACTTGGAAATGATTTTATTCCATTAGGGTTTAGGGTTTGGATTTATTTTCCAAGTGTTTAAATTTCCAGATGCATTTTATGAGGAATGCATTTCTCTTGATTTGGATTTTGTTGAATTCAAACTTTAATTAAAGTTTGTTCAAGATGGGATTTTAAGTTTCCATTTAGAAACAAAGTTTCTTTTCACCCTGATTTTCAACAATAATTTATTTTGTTTATTTATTTTTCACATTACAGGATTTGGAAAATCTTGGGATGTGACAGGCTACCACCCTTAAAATAAATCTCGTCCCGAGATTTGGGGAGGCTAGGGTTACAAGTTGGCTCAAATCAACTAGGGTACTACCACCCTTAAAAAGTTTCCAGCTAGATCACTTCTTGGCTTGCTTGGACTCTTGTTGAAACTTCTCTAGGCAAACATCTGCACTGTGTCCTTTGTTTCCACTCTTGAAACATGTGACAAGGTTGTGATCCTTCATAGGCTTGTTTATATTGTGCTTCATCTTTTCTGGACAATTGCTTGCATATGTCCCGGTTCTTTGCAATTGAAACACATCACATGGCTGATATCTTTCTTTTCCTTTGGTATCATTGCCTCTTGTTTGTTTCCTTGGTTCTTCTTCTTTTCTGGGCATTCATTGGCATAGTGTCCCATTTCTTTGCAATTGTAACATTGCAACTGGCTTATGTCCTTCTTCTTCTTCTTGGGTCTCTCCAAAGCTAGGAGTTCTTCTAGTTCATGCTCTTCATACTTTACCACAAAGGTGGGAAATCTTTCTCTCTTCTTGGGGCATTTACTAGAGATATGACCTTCTTCTTCACAAGAGTAGCAACACTTTGTGATCACTTTGGATTTGGCCTTATGGTGCATAGTTTTGACTTTGCCTTCATCCTTCTTGGTAGAAGTTGTTCCTTCATGAAGGTTTACAAATTGTTGTTGCACTCCACCTTGTTTCCTTTGTTGAACTATGGAATAGATGGGGCATTGGATAGGGACATGATTATTTCCTTCACATAGGAAGCAAGTAACTTGACATGTGGGGCATTGATTAGTTGGATGTTTCTTTTCACAATTGGGGCATTGATCTTCATGCTCTTTGGAAGTGTGATCCTAGTCTCCACAAATATTGCAAGCTTGGGTTCCTTCTAAAATATCATCCTTGACATCCTTGTTGTCACAAACTCCTTGGGAAAGGTTGTCTCCCATGTTGATCATTTGAGTGGCCATTCCTTGCAACAATTGGGATTGAATTTCCAAAAACTTTTGTATGGTTGGGTCTAATCCATTGTTGTTGGCTAAAAACTGAGTTGTCACTTGGTTCAACTCGGTTTGGTTTGCTAGTAGTTGTTCTCTCATGTGCATATCTTGGTAGTTGTTGTCACCATTCTTGATGTTGGAGTCTCTTGGAGAAGTCATCTGTTTGGGTTGGATTGGGATTAGAATAGGCAAAAGATTTTCTAAGGAATCAATTCTAATCACACACATCACAATTCACTCAAGCAATGTGCAAGCAATCACAAACAAACATTCCACTCAAACAACAAGTTTCAAGCATATTTTTAGGCAACCAAAAATATCTTTGTTACACCACATAAGTTGGTGGGTTTTAATTTAAACTAAACATGGTGGTCCAACTATATGGTTCACTTGAGATCATTCCTTCCTTCTTAGTTGATTCTTCATGAACAAGATGTTTGTACTCTTAGAAAATTTCTTGCATCTTGGTCTCAAAACTTCAAGGTGATGATGATTCCTTCTAAGTTGTGTTTCCTTAGTCCTCAAGTCTTGAGTAACATTTCTTGTCTCACTTGTAGTCCTTAGTGATATCCAAGGTTGAAGTCCTTGTTGAGAATAAAGTTGAACTCACTTGAAGATGTTGAAGTCATTAGGGTTGATGTAGTCCTTTGATCATGATGAAGTCTTTGGCCATGGAGTAGGCTTTGTCCATCAAGTTGAAATAGAAGAGATGTAGAATCAAAACCAAAATGGTTGAGGAAAGAGTTTACAAGATTATTTGTAAATAAGTTTTGGAACAAATACAACTCCTATTTTTCTAAGGGGTTTTGTCCAATCCTAGGTTTACAAATCCTACAGGCAACACAATGCTCTGATACCATCTGTAAGGTTCCCAACCTTTAATAAGGTAGAGATCCCTATGTTTACAATGCTAGTCCCTGGATCAATAGCTAGCATCCACAGTTAAGATGTAATATCAAGAAACAAAGGTCATAATACAACTTTATAACCAGGAATAAAATAATTTATTACATCTTACATAGTTCATTTGGCTATCTCATTACAATGCAGCAGAATATAACAATAGCATGGGGTCCTTCATCTTCAAAGTGCCACAGGCAGACATGTTGGTTGTTGACTTGTAATCCTAATCAATAAACTTCACTAATATCAAACAAACCTGCAACATAACAAGATACAGCCACAAGGGTCAATACATTTGAATTGTATTGGAAAGTGATACTATGGTAGTATAGTGGAGTCTATCATCTATATGCATTTGGCTAAGTGGAGCTTAGGCTTGCATTGCTCAAAATAGATTTTCCTTATCATTTGTAAACACTAAGTTTTTGCTTGACAAAATCATTCCTAAGGCATCTCCCAATAGAAATTGGTGATCCTTCAACCCTTGTTCAACCACAATTTTTTAACTTAGAAATTGGGATGAGGAGATTCTTGATAGCTTCCATGTGTTGATGCTCAAATTGTCCTTTACCAGGGACATGGCTAAGTACTTAGATTTTACACTCTGCAGAGGTGGTGCACTTTCCCCACAAGACTTGGTTTCACCAAGACAAGATCTTTCAGAATCCTTCCCTTAGACCAAAATGGACGCGCTCCGACCTATCATTCCCCTACACCAACTGTCCATTTGGCTAAGTTATTGCAACCTATATGATCCAGGCAGAGCCCATAATGCCAAGTGGCTGCACTTGAAGCTTCTCAACATTTGACATCTCAAATCTCTTTGTTCCTGGGTGGCCATCCACAAGTGAGATACACAAGGTAAACCATAGAAATGGGCCTTGTGAACCACTCAACACAAACCATTCCTTCCATTCCACCCAGGTGATTCATTCACTTAGTTGTTTTATTAAACAAAACACAAGTCTTTGACTTGGAAACATTCCATAGTATGAATATATATTCCACCCTTGTTTTCTACTAGCTAAGCTAAGCATGATAGTAGTAGGAATCTTAACTTAGGATAATTCTACTAAGGTTTCATCTACTAGGATTTCCCATGGCATAGTTTACACTTAGCAAAATTCCATGCAAGTCCTACTTAGAAATATCACTAATGCATAGTGAAAATAATGGGACAAAAGTATGAAGCATCACTTACCTTTTTGGTAGAGAATATAAGTTCATTCCTTGATCTTTCAACAATCACACTCTTCAAGTTCCACTACAATTCAATCAAGCAAGCAACATTTCAATATACCATTCAAGCAAAGCATCACATAAAATAATAGAAACAAACCAATGCATGCAAGCATGCGAAACTTTGTTTTATTTACAAAAGTGGTTTATAATAGGTTATAAACATTCTAAAACACTTTATTGGTCATTTTATAAAGTGGCAAAAACTATTTGCAAAATTTTTTATCTAAAAACCATTTTTAAACCAAAGCATTATTTTATGTGGTGGAAAAATAATTTTAATAAAGCAACAATATATAGGTTTCACAAAATATGTTTCCAATTCATAAAACCTTGTGTTTAGGGTCGGAGAGTTTAAATTAAAACATTTCCCAAAGGTTTCCTTCAAAAACCATTTTTAACCAATAAACAATATTTTTATTTGACTAGAAATGGTTTAAATCAGAGATTCATTCTTTTGCTTCACCAAATACATTTCTAAATCCATGAGTTGGTTTCTAATGTCAGTAGGTTCAAAACAAACCATTTGCCAAAGGTTTTATCCCAAAAATCATTTTAGAACAATTTTTATATTCCAAATATGTCTACACAAGTTTCTGCAAAAACCATCAATTTAACAGAAGCAATTTACTAAACAAAGGGCATGGTCAGAAAGTACTTGTTTTTCTGAATCCATTGATATAAACTTTGCAAAATTTGGACGTGTAGTTTGAAAGTTATGAATTTTTTAAATTGGAACATCTAATAGACATTTCTGTTTTTATTTCAAACGGACAGGGACACGTGTCTAGTTCTTATTCGCCTGTACCGCTTCGTGCGGATCGACCTTCCTGGACCGTCAGATCTAAATGGCTACGCACGGTGCAGATCAAAGGATACCCTTTCGATTATGATTCTATCGCAACCATCTGATTAAGATCCTACGGTCGCTACGCGTTTGACCCTAAGCGAGCGGCGCTACCGGTGGCAGGTGGCGGCGCTGACACTGGCTACGGCGTCGCGGTGATTATAGGAAGCAAGGGAGGAAGGGGAGTGTCTCACCAGGTTCGTGTGGTCGTGGTGATGCTCAAGGTACTCGCGAGGAGGCAAGGGGCGCACGAGGATGACCTAAATCGCTCACCGGAGTTCTCGCTGTCGTCGGGTGCGCACGGTCGTGGTCGAAGACGAGCGCCTGGGATGCAAGCAAGCGAGGAAAGGTATCAGGAGGATGCGCACGGTCTCGGGGGTTGTAGAGGTACTCACCAGCGCACGAGGGGCGCACGAGTTTGGCGTCAGTAGCTCGCCGGAGTGGATGCGGTCGTCGGTGGCGAGACGGTGTTGTCCTTGCCGACGATTTGGAGCGCGCGCGAGCTAGCTAGGGATGCTGGTAGATGCGTACGGGTATGGGTAGCAGGCTAGTGAAGTCTAGGAGTGGCGATGAAGTCTGGCATCGCCGGAATTTGTCGGCGAGGCTCGTCGGAGCAGTGAGGGCGCGTGGAGAAATTCATCCAGCCTGGGGGCTCCTGGGAGGTGTCGACTGAGGGTAAAGAGGGAGGCGTTTAAGGGAGCATGGTCGCAGCGAGGTTTAAGCGAGCCGTTTAAGCGAATTAAACTGCGGCATCAATGGAAGGAAACGGCCGGCGCGGTCGTCGCGGGGTGAGGAAGACGGTGACGTGGCGATGGGGTCCGTTGTCAGCGTGAGGGAGAGAGGGGGAGTGGGTCCAGGCGGTCAGTGACGCTGCGGGTTCGGTCTGCGGTGAGAAAACTTTTCGCGAGAGAGTGGGGGTGGGCTTGCTGGGCTAGTCTGGGTCTGGGGTTAGTTGGGCTGGGTCTTTCTCTCTTTTTTTATCTGTTTCCTTTTTCTTTTTCTTGATTTCTTTTTCTGTTTTGATTTTGTTTGAATGTTTTCAAACCTTGTTTGAATTCAAAACTTGTTCAAAAGTTCAGTATAATTCTTAGTTGTTTTATTAAATAAAACACAAGTCCTTGACTTAGAAATATTCCATAGCATGAATATAATCCACCCTTGTTTTCTACTAGCTAAGCTAAGCATGATAGTAGTAGGAATCTTAACTTAGGAAAATTCTACTAAGGTTTCATCTACTAGGATTTCCCATGACATAGTTTATACTTAGCAAAAATTCGATGCAAGTCCTACTTAGAAATATCACTAATGCGTAGTGAAAATAATGGGACAAAAGTATGTAGCACCACTTGCCTTTTTGGTAGAGAATATAAGTTCACTCCTTGTCTTTGCAATGATCACACTCTTCAAATCACTATAATTCAATCAAGCAAGGCACAATTTCAATCTACCATTCAAGCAAACATCACATAAAATGATAGAAACAAAACAATGCATGCAAGCATGCCAAAGATTGTTTTATTTGGAAAATTGGTTCCTAATGGGTTATAAACATTCTAAAACACCTATTGGTCACTTTATAAAAGTGGCAAAACCATTTTTATACTAGGTATAAAAATGGTTTATAGGTAAAACCTTTTGCAAATGGTTTCAATATTAAACACTTGACCTTAAAACACTAACATTTGTGTTTTAAAATGTATTTGTCAAACACTAGAGATTATCACTTTGATTTAAATCATTTCTAGCAAAACAAAAATGACCTAAAGTAGCCATTTTCACTAACTTAATATCAAATGGTTTTGCCACTTTTATAAATGACCAATAGATGTTTTATAATGTTTATAACCTAATAGAAACCATTTTTCCAAATAAAAGAATCTTTGGCATGCTTCCATGCATTGCTTTGTTTTTATTATTCTATGTGATGATTGCTTGAATGGTAGATTGAATATTTGCTTGCTTGATTGAATTGTAGTGGAATTTGAAGAGTGTGACTATTGCAAAGATCAAGGAGTGAACTTATAATCTCTACCAAAAAGGCAAGTGGTGCTACATACTTTTGTCCCATTATTTTCACTATGCATTAGTGATATTTCTAAGTAGGACTTCCATGGAATTTTGCTAAGTGTAAACTATGCCATGGGAAATCCTAGTAGATGAAACCTTAGTAGAATTCTCCTAAATTAAGATTCCTACTACTATCATGCTTAGCTTAGCTAGTAGAAAACAAGGGTGGATTATCTTCATGCTATGGAATATTTCTAAGTCAAAGAGATTTAATAAAACAACTAAGTGAATGAATCACCTGGGTGGAATGGAAGGAATGGTTTGTGTTGAGTGGTTCACAAGGCCCATTTCTATGGTTTACCTTGTGTATCTCACTTGTGGATGGCCACCCAGTAACAAAGAGATTTGAGATGTCAAATGTTGAGAAGCTTCAAGTGCAGCCACTTGGCATTATGGGCTCTGCCTGGATCATATAGGTTGCAATAACTTAGCCAAATGGACAGTTGGTGGTAGGGGTTTGATAGGTTGGAACGCGTCCATTCTGGTCTAAGGGAAGGCTTCTGAAAGATCTTGTCTTGGTGAAACCAAGTCTTGTGGGGAAAGTGCACCACCTCTGCAGAGTGAAAAATCTAAGTACTTAGCCATGTACCTGGTAAAGGACAATTTGAGCATCAAGACATGGAAGCTATCAAGAATCTCCTCATCCCAATTTCTAAGTTAAAAACTTGTGGTTGAACAAGGGTTAAAGGATCACCAATTTATATTGGGAGATGCCTTGGGAATGATTTTGTCAAGCAAAAACTTAGTGTTTTCAAATGATAAGGAAAATCTATTTTGAGCAATGCAAGCCTAAGCTCCACTTAGCCAAATGCATATAGATGATAGACTCCACTATACTACCATAGTATCACTTGCCAATACAATACAATTCAAATGTATTGACCCTTGTGGCTGTAACTTATTATGTTGCAGGTTTGTTTGATGTTAGTGAAGTTTATTGATTAGGATTACAAGTCTACAACCAACATGTCTGCCTGTGGCACTTTGAAGATGAAGGACCCCATGCTATTGTTATATTCTGCTGCATTGTAATGAGATAGCCAAATGAGCTATGTAAGATGTAATAAATTATTTTATTCCTGGTTATAAAGTTGTATTATGACCTTTGTTTCTTGATATTACATCTTAACTGTGGATACTAGCTATTGATCCAGGGACTAGCATTGTAAACACATGGATCTCTACCTTATTAAAGGTTGGGAACCTTACACTAAGGTACTCTAATTGCTGCACAGAAATCAACAAAAGGCAGGTCGACAGATATATTATATATTTTGTAATGGACCATAGGATTAGAAGTGGACCAAGTGAACCGGAAGTCCTGCACAAAATCCATGGTTAGCTTAACATATTGGAATGGTTCACCTTCAACAAAGTGTTCCAACCCTGCATTTGTAACCATAGTTTGGAAATCTTGGAGGATCCCCGCAGTTCTCATAAATTCATGGCATGGATATATGGAAGGAAAAAATTGCCTCCTCACGATGAACCTTCATTGGCTCATGCACCATCAAGTCATATTGGTTCACTGGATAAGAACTCATCTTCCTTGCTGAAATTTTTCGACAACCATCAAACCAAGTGATTTCTAAGTTGATAAATGCTGAGCAACTACTATAGGAACTTGCTAGAGGACTACACATGCATCAAAACAAAGTTTATAAGCAAAGAACAAGCATGCAAGCTCAAACAACCTGACACCTATAGCAGCAAAATACTCAAGAAACAATCTACCAATCACAAATCTAATTGGACAAGTGGAGAAGGCACATACCAAGGAGAAATCCCTCCAAAAATCAGCACTTGAGATGGGATGAACAAGGATATCAAAAATCGCGAGCAAGAACAGCAAGAACTCGAGTTTGAGCAAGTTTTCTGGTGTTTTTCGGGAGAGAGAAGGAAGGTGGCTTTGAGGAGGCAACCTGGAGGGCCCCAGGTGGGCCAGACCCCCTAGGCGCTGCCACCTGGTAGGTCGCGCCTACCAGGGGTCTGGTGGCCTGGGGTGGCCCCCTAGGTCATCTCAGGTGCCACTCTGCCCCTTTTTCCGAGGAAAAATTTATTTTGAATTTTTTGAGATTTTTTGGAAAACTTTATTTTTGGCCAATTTTCAGGGTATGAAAATTGATTTTCTCGCAGAAATAGTTTTTTCAGAAGAAGCAAAAGCAAACCAAAAGGCAAACTACATGAGCTCTAAGAAACTCAAACAAGCAAACAAAGCAAAACTAAGGCTAAAGCAAAGACTAGAAAGGAGAAAGGAAAAAAAGAAAGCAAGTATAACCACAGTGGAAACATTATTTTGTTCATTATAATCCTTTTGTTATGGTAAGGATAAAATACCCTTTTGTATTTGTATGGATTTCCTTTTGTATTTGTATGGATTTCTGGAATTGATGATCGTAGAAGAGCCCTCTTTACCATTCTCTATAAATGGACTATTCTATTTGTATAGATATGGTAGAGGGGCGTATCCAACCCTCTTTTATCCACTAGTTCCCCCTCTTTAGTTTAAGAGGGTAGAGCATCTTGGTAGCTCACAAGGCTCATACCCTTGGGGTAAGGTTGATCGAGTCTTGTTACCAAAACAATTTTGTATGAAGCAAAACTTTGCATTCCACAAGGTGATTATGTTACCTCATACTTGATAGCAATGGTCCCAATCATAATAGTTTCAAAATTTTCTTGTGGAATGGGACAATATATTTCTCCAACCTTGATGCTCTCAATATTTTCAATGGAATTCAGGCAATAGCTCTTAACAACCTTCTTGGGGAAATAGACAGTGTGGTCTTTGTCATTAATATTGAATGTTACTTTTCCTTGATTGCAATTTATGACAGCACCTGCAGTATTAAGAAAAGGTCTCCCAAGAATAATAGACATATTATCATCTTTAGGCATTTCAAGCACAACAAAATCAGTTAAGACCATGCAATTATGAGCAACTTGAACAGGAACATCCTCACATATACCAACAGGAATAGTGGTTGACTTATCATCCATTTGCAAAGATATATCAGTTGGTATCAACTTTTCTAGCTGGAGTCTCTTGTAGAGAGAAAAAGGCATAACACTAACTCTAGCTCCCAAATCACATAAAGCAGTTCTAACATAATTATTCTTAATAGAGCAAGGAATAGTTGGTATACCTAGATCACCAAGTTTTTTTGGAACCTTACCATTGAAGGAGTAATTAGAAAGTAGAGTATAAATCTCCTCATTAGGAATCTTCCTTTTATTTGAGACAATATCCTTCATATACTTTGAATAAGGAGGCAGCTTAATAGCATCAGTCAAAGGAATTTGCAAGAATAAAGGCTTCATCCACTCACAAAACTTGTTGTAGTGTTCCTCCTCCTCCTTTGACTTGTGTTTCATACCTAGAAAAGGCATAGGTTTCTGCACCTAAGGTTCTCTCTCTTTACCATGTTTATTAGCAATAAAATCTTCCTTTGTGTACCTAGTGTTCTTAGTGTGCTTCTAAGGTTCTTCCTCAACTTCCTCCTTATCAGGAGCATCATTATTATTACCACTCTCAATTTCAGCATCAGAGACAGATATACTATTAGGATCTACAGCAGGTTCAAGTGGTTCCTCAACTATCTTATGTTTCTTTTTCTTCCTCTTACGAGGACTACCGCTATATTCACCTTGTTGGGAATCCTGCTCTATTCTTTTAGGGTGTCCTTCAGGATATAAGGGATCTTGTGTTGGAATTATACCCTAGAGGCAATAATAAAGATGTTATTATTATAATTCTTGTTCATGATAATGTTTATATTCCATGCTAGAATTGTATTAAGCGGAAACTTTAATACTTGTGTGGTTTGTGAACAACACCGTGTCCCTAGTACGCATCTATGGACTAGCTCATTGATCAATGATGGTTAAGGTTTCCTAACCATAGACATGAGTTGTCAATTGATAATGAGATCATATCATTGGGAGAATGATATGATGGACAGACCAAAACTAAGCGAAGCAATTAGATCGTGTCATCGTGTTCGTCTTTGCGAAGCTTTTCTTATGTCAAATATTGTATTCCTTAGACCATGAGATAATACAACTCCCTGGTATCGGAAGAAAGCTTTGAGGTCATCAAACGTCATCCTATGAGAGGGTGATCATAAAGGTGTCTCTCAGGTGATCGGAAAGTATCTGTTGGGTTGTATGTATCGAGATGGGATTTGTCCCTCCCAAGTCGGAGAGATATACTTCGGGCCCACTCGGTAATCGATATCAACACCGCTTGCAAGCATGTGGTTAAGGAGTTAATCACAAAGTGATATCGGATTACGAAATGAGTAAAGTACTTGTGAACGAGATTGAACTAGGTATGATGGTACCGACGATGAAATCTCGGGCAAGTAAAAATATCGCGAGACGAAGGGAATATATATATGGGATTGATTGAATCCTGGCATCGTGATTCATCCGATATGATCATCGATGAATGTGTGGGAGTCAATATGGGTTTCCAGACCCCGCTGTTGATTATTGATAGAAGATCATGTCTGCATATTCTCGAACCCGCAAGGTCACACACTTAACGTGTCTCGACGCTAGGATAGATTGGATAATTGGTTTATGAGTTTTTGTTCGGAGTCTCGGATGGGATCCGGGACATCGCGAGAGGTTCCGGAGTGGTCCGGAGAATAAGATTCATATAAGGCAGTGCAGTTTTTGGAGTTCGGAATTGTTCCGGGTTAATCGGTATTATACCGGAAGCTTCTAGAACCTTCCGGAAGGGGACCAACGTGGCCCCACCTTCCGGGAGGGGGCATGGGCCTATGAGGGAGTTCCCTGGCCTCATTGGGCCAGGGGCACAAGGCCCCATTGGGCCCAGCCGGCCAAGAGAGGTTTAAACTCTAGATAGAGCTTCTAGAAGGGGGGGTTTCCTTGCCCCCCACTCTTCCTCCTTGGGGCCGCCGGTTTGGGCTTGGGGGAGGGGCTAGGGCTGTGCCCACCCCTCTATATATAGAGGGCTGGGGGCGCACCAACCCCCCCCCCACACACACACCTTCCCCACCAACCCTAGCCGCCTTGCTGCCCTTCCTCTCTCCCTCCCGACTGTTTGTAGGCGAAGCCCTGCTGCAGAAATTCTCCACCATATACACCACGCCATCGTGTTGTAGATCCAATCCGTCTCTCCACCATACTTGCTGGACCGAGGAAGGAGGAGACGTCGAGGTTCTGCATGTGTGCATCTCACGGAGGCACCGCCACTTGTGGTGCTAGATCGGATCGGATCGCGAGGAGGAGAAGCGAGTACGAGTACATCACCCACGTTCCGACGAACGTTCCGCTGTGCGAATCTTCAAGGGTATGAAGATCTAATCCAATCTCTCTTGTTTTTTGCATCTCCTAGATTAGATCTTGGCTTTCCCTCTGTTCGTATCCGTAGAAAATTTTGATTTACTATGCCGCGAAACCCATCAGTGGTATCAGAGCTAGATCTATGCGTAGATGTGTTTCACGAGTAGAACGCAACATGGTTGTTGCGGGCATTGATGTTTTCTGTTGCAAGCCTCTTGTTTGTGTTCTTCTTATGACGCGGGATAGTGAGATTGAAGCGGTCCAGGCCAACCTTACGCGACGTCGTTCGCGAGACCGGCTCCGCACTTGACGTGTGGCTTGTTCCACACATGCGGCTAGTGGATGTCAGTTTCTCTCACTATAGTTGTCATGGGATTAACACCGGAGTTTGGCAACCATAATATCACCGTTGTTTCTTTCCGTAGGTAAGAACCGTTCTTAGCATCTACTCCCATAAGCCACGTAAAACATGCAACAACAAAGTAGAGGCGTCTAACTTGTTTCTGCAGGGAGTGTTTTCTGTGATATGGTATGGCCCAAGATGTGATGTGTATAATGTATGCGATGATCATGTTTTGTAATGTTTCACGACTTGCATGTCGATGAGTACACAACCGGCAGGAGCCATATGGTTGTCTTTATAATTGTGTATGACCTGTGTGTCAACTTCTTATGCGCCATGTAATAGTTTCACTTTATCGCTAAGTAGTTAGCAATAGTTGTAGTTGCTATTCGTGGTGGAGGCAATCATGGTGGAGTGATGGAGATCATGCCGGAACGCACAAGATGGAGATCATTGCACGAAGATTGGCTATACCATGTCACATAAAGTTATATGCATGTGATGTTTATCCTTTTATGTATCTTATGATGCTTAGATCGCGACTGTAGCATTATAAGATGATTCCTCAATTAAAGATCAAGATAAAAACCTATGTTCTCCCCAAGTATGCACCGTTGCGAAAGTTCGTCGTGTCCAAGCATCACGTGATGATCGGGTGCTATAGACTCTACGCTCACATACAACGGGTGCAAGCCAGTTTTTGCACACGCGGAAATACTTGGGTCAAACTTGACGAGCCTAGCATGTACAGACATGGCCTCGGAACACATGAACTGAAAGGTTAAGCATGAGTCATATGAATGATATGATCGGCACTTCTTTGTCCACCATTGAAACCACATCTCTTCTCGTGAAGATCGGATTAGGTGTGGTGAATTTGGATCATGTTCACTAAACAACTTGAGAGATGTTGAATTTAGTGGGAGTTCATCTAGTAATTTGATTAAGTTGAACTAGTTATCATGAACATAGTCTTAATTGTACTTGCAAATACTGTAGATCACATGGCCAAGTCCAACTTCAACTTCAACGTTTTTGCTAAGATAGAAAATCTTAGAAACAATGGGTCTAACTTCACCAAATGGTTCCGCATTCTGAGAATCATTCTCGCTGGCGGACAAAAGGACTATGTCCTTGAGAAAGCGCTAGGTGACGCCCCTGCTATAGATGCGCCGGCTGATGAAAAAGTTGTTTATCAGTCGCGCAAGGATGATTATGATTTGATTAAGATCGCCATGTTGTATGCTATGGAATCGGATCTTCAAAATCGTTTTGAGGAGTTCGCCGGGCCCTTTGAGATTCTCGAGGAGCTGAAAAACATGTTTCAGACTCAAGCCCGTTCTGAGAGATATGAGATCTCTAAGAAATTCTTTAACTACAAGATGGAGGAAGGGAGTTCCGTTAGTGAGCACGCCATTGAGATAACGGGCTACACTCAACGCCTTGAGCAACTGGACTGCAAGATTCCAGAGGAGCTCAAGATTGACACTCCTAGCTACAAAAGTTTTGTAGTTGATCACAATCAGATTGGTTCCACTGATATGATCACTGAGCTCTTTGCTAAGATGAAAGTAGCGGAGGTGAACATCAAAAAGAATAATCATGTGTTGATGGTCAACAAGCCCCCCACCTTCAAGAAAGGTAAGGGTGCAAGGAAGCCCTTCAAGAAAGGCGGCGGCAAGCGTGTTGCCCCTGCTGAGAAGAAGCTCAAGTCTGGTCCTAAACCGGACACTGAGTGCTTCTATTGCAAGGACAAGGGTCACTGGAAGCGCAACTGTCCGAAGTACCTAGCGGACAAGAAGGCTGGCACCATCAAAGGTATATTTGATATACATGTTATTAATGTTTTCCTTACTAGCCCTCGTTGTAGTGCCTGGGTATTTGATATCGGTTCAGTTGCTAATATTTGTAACTCGAAACAGGAGCTACGGAATAGACGGCGGCTTGCGAGGGATGAGGTGACGATGCGCGTTGGCAACGGATCAAGAGTTGATGTGATGGCCGTCGGCACGCTCTCCTTAGTTTTACCTTCGGGATTAGTTTTAAACCTTAATAAGTGTTATTATGTGCCTGTGTTGAGCATGAACATTATTTCTGGATCTTGTTTATTGCAAGACGGTTATTCATTTAAATCGGAGAATAATGGTTGTTCTATTTATATGAGTAACATCTTTTATGGTCATGCACCTATTGTGAATGGTTTATTTCTTCTAAATTTCGAAAGGGATGAAACACACATCCATAACATTGAGGCTAAGAGATGCAAAATAGATAGTGATAATACTACTTATTTGTGGCACTGTCGTCTAGGTCATATTGGTGTAAAGCGCATGAACAAACTCCATTCTGATGGACTTTTGGAGTCTATTGATTTTGAATCATTTGACACATGCGAACCATGCCTCATGGGCAAGATGATCAAAACCCCGTTCTCCGGTATCATGGATCGAGCAACGGACTTGTTGGAAATCATACATACCGATGTATGCGGACCGATGAGTGTTTCGAAGCGCGGTGGATATCGCTATTTTCTAACTTTTACCGATGACTTAAGTAGATATGGGTATGTCTATTTAATGAAACATAAATCTGAAACGTTTGAAAAGTTCAGAGAATTTCAGAATGAAGTGGAGAACCATCGTAACAGAAAGATTAAGTTTCTACGATCCGATCGTGGAGGTGAATATTTGAGTTATGATTTTCTCACGCATCTTAAAGCAAGCGGAATTGTTTCGCAACTCACGCCACCCGGAACACCACAGCGCAATGGTGTGTCTGAACGCCGGAATCGAACCTTATTAGATATGGTCCGATCGATGATGTCTCTTACTGATTTTCCGTTATCATTTTGGGGTTATGCATTAGAAACCGCTGCATTCACTTTAAATAGGGCACCATCTAAATCCGTTGAGACGAAACCGTATGAACTGTGGTTTGGTGCTAAACCTAAGTTGTCGTTTCTTAAAGTTTGGGGATGCGAAGCTTACGTCAAGAAGTTGATGCCGGACAAGCTCGAACCCAAAGCGGAGAAATGCGTCTTCATAGGATACCCTAAGGAAACAATTGGGTATACCTTCTATCATAGAACCGAAGGCAAAGTGTTTGTCGCAAAGAACGGTTCCTTTCTTGAGAAGGAGTTTCTCTCGAAAGAAGTGAGTGGGAGGAAAGTAGAGCTAGACGAGGTTGTTGAACCTTCTCTTGAGTTGGAGAGTAGCGCAGCACCTGAAATTGTTCCGGTGCCGCCTGTACCAACAATAGAGGAAGCTAATGATAAGGATCATGAGGCTTCGGACGATGCTGCTACTGAACGTCGCAGGTCGATAAGGTCGCGTGCCCCTCCTGAGTGGTACGGCAACCCTATCTTAACTGTCTTGTTAGTAGATGACAGTGAGCCTTCGAACTATGAGGAAGCGATGATGAGCCCAGACTCTGAGAAATGGCTAGAGGCCATGAAATCCGAATTGGGATCCATGATCGAAAACCAAGTATGGACTTTGGTGGACCCTCCTAGCGACCGAAAGGCCGTTGAGTGCAAATGGATCTTCAAGAAGAAAACGGACGCGGATGGTAATGTTACCGTCTATAAAGCACGGCTTGTCGCGAAAGGTTTTCGACAAGTTCAAGGTGTTGACTATGATGAGACTTTCTCTCCCGTAGCGATGTTTAAGTCCATTTGGATTTTATTAGCAATTGCTGCGTTTCATGATTATGAAATATGGCAGATGGATGTCAAGACTGCGTTCCTCAATGGCAACATTGATGAGGAGTTGTATATGATGCAACCCGAAGGTTTTGTCGATCCTAAGGATGCTGATAAAGTATGCAAGCTTGAGCGTTCCATTTATGGACTAAAGCAAGCATCTCGGAGTTGGAACCTTCGTTTTGATCAAGTGATCAAGAGCTTTGGATTTGTTCCAAATTGCTACGAAGCTTGTATCTACAAGAAAGTGAGTGGGAGCTCGGTGACATTTCTGGTACTATATGTGGATGACATATTGATTATTGGAAATGACATTAACATGCTTAACGATGTGAAGAGTTATTTGAACAAGTGTTTTTCAATGAAAGACCAAGGTGAAGCTGCTTATATAATGGGAATCAAAATCTATAGAGATAGACAAAGACGCCTGATAGATTTAAGACAGAGTACATACCTAGACAAAGTTCTGAAAAGGTTCGGAATGGATAAGGCAAAGAAAGGTTCAGTGCCTATGTTGTCAGGTAAGATATTGAGCAAGGCTCAGTGTCCAGCTACGGTAAATGATAGGGAAGCTATGAGCAAAGTGCCTTATGCCTCGGCCATAGGTTCTATCATGTATGCCATGCTATGTACTAGACCGGATGTGTCCAATGCTCTTAGTTTGACGAGCAGGTATCAAAGTGATCCAGGAGTGGAACACTGGACAGCCGTGAAGAACATCCTAAAGTACCTAAATAGGACTAAAGAAATGTTCTTAGTCTATGGGGGTGATGAACAGCTCGTCGTAAAAGGTTACGTCGACGCTAGTTTCGACACCGACAAGGATGATTCCAAATCTCAGACAGGATACGTTTATATTTTGAATGGAGGAGCTGTGAGCTGGATAAGCTGCAAGCAAAGCGTGATCGCGGGATCTACAGTAGAAGCGGAATACATGGCTGCTGCAGAAGCGTCAAGTGAATGAGTTTGGATCAGAAACTTCATCACTGAGCTTGGCGTGGTTCCAAGTGCATTGGAACCATTGGAGATATTGTGTGACAACACTGGCGCCATAGCACTCGCTAAGGAACCAAGATATCATCCAAAGACCAAGCATATCAACCACAAGTTTCATATAATCCGAGATTATATAGCAGATGGAGATCTGAAGATTAGCAAAGTACATACAGATCTGAATGTCGCAGATCCGTTGACTAAACCTCTTCCGCGTGCAAAACATGATCAGCACCTCAGTGCCATGGGTGTGAGATTGTTGCCAAATGTAAACTAGATTATTGACTCTAGTGCAAGTGGGAGACTGCTGGAATTATACCCTAGAGGCAATAATAAAGATGTTATTATTATAATTCTTGTTCATGATAATGTTTATATTCCATGCTAGAATTGTATTAAGCGGAAAATTTAATACTTGTGTGGTTTGTGAACAACACCGTGTCTCTAGTACGCCTCTATGGACTAGCTCATTGATCAATGATGGTTAAGGTTTCCTAACCATAGACATGAGTTGTCAATTGATGATGAGATCATATCATTGGGAGAATGATATGATGGACAGACCCAAACTAAGCGAAGCAATTAGATCGTGTCATCGTGTTCATCTTTGCGAAGCTTTTCTTATGTCAAATATTGTATTCCTTAGACCATGAGATAATAAAACTCCCTGGTATCGGAAGAAAGCTTTGAGGTCATCAAACGTCATCCTATGAGAGGGTGATCATAAAGGTGTCTCTCAGGTGATCGGAAAGTATCTGTTGGGTTGTATGTATCGAGATGGGATTTGTCCCTCCCAAGTCGGAGAGATATACTTCGGGCCCACTCGGTAATCGATATCAACACCGCTTGCAAGCATGTGGTTAAGGAGTTAATCACAAAGTGATATCGGATTACGGAACGAGTAAAGTACTTGCTGTGAACGAGATTGAACTAGGTATGACGGTACCGACGATCAAATCTTGGGCAAGTAAAAATATCGCGAGACGAAGGGAATATATATATGGGATTGATTGAATCCTGGCATCGTGGTTCATTCGATATGATCATCGATGAATGTGTGGGAGTCAATATGGGTTTCCAGACCCCCGCTGTTGATTATTGATAGAAGATCATGTCTGCATATTCTCGAACCCACAGGGTCACACACTTAACGTGTCTCGACGCTAGGATAGATTGGATAATTGGTTTATGAGTTTTTGTTCGGAGTCTCGGATGGGATCCGGGACATCACGAGAGGTTCCGGAGTGGTCCGGAGAATAAGATTCATATAAGGCAGTGCAGTTTTTGGAGTTCGGAATTGTTCCGGGTTAATCGGTATTGTACCGGAAGCTTCTAGAACCTTCCGGAAGGGGACCAACGTGGCCCCACCTTCCGGGAGGGGGCATGGGCCTATGAGGGAGTGCCCTGGCCGCATTGGGCCAGGGGCACAAGGCCCCATAGGGCCCAGCCGGCCAAGAGAGGTTTAAACTCTAGATAGAGCTTCTAGAAGGGGGGTTTCCTTGCCCCCCACTCTTCCTCCTTGGGGCCGCCGGTTTGGGCTTGGGCGAGGGGCTAGGGCTGCGCCCACCCCTCTATATATAGAGGGCTGGGGGCGCACCAACCCCCCACACCTTCCCCTCCAACCCTAGCCGCCCTGCTGCCCTTCCTCTCTCCCTCCCGACTGTTTGTAGGCGAAGCCCTGCTGCAGAAATTCTCCACCATATACACCACGCCGTCGTGTTGTAGATCCAATCCGTCTCTCCACCATACTTGCTGGACCGAGGAAGGAGGAGACTTCGAGGTGCTGCACGTGTGCATCTCACGGAGGCACCGCCACTTGTGGTGCTAGATCGGATCGGATCGCGAGGAGGAGAAGCGAGTATGACTACATCACCCACGTTCCGACGAACGTTCCGCTGTGCGAATCTTCAAGGGTATAAAGATCTAATCCAATATCTCTCATTGTTTGCATCTCCTAGATTAGATCTTGGCTTTCCCTCTGTTCGCATCCGTAGAAAATTTTGATTTACTATGCCGCGAAACCCTTCATCTTGAGTAGCTATACCACTCCTAGTTCTAATTCCATAAGCATGTTTATCTCATGAAGCATTAACTAGCATATACTTTTGCACCTTAGCAAGTTGATCAAGTTGGGTTTGAACCATTTGAAAGTGTTTACAAAGCATTTTAATATCATTAGAATTTATTTCCACAATATCTTTCAAATCATGGATAACTCTAGAGTTTTCCAATAAATGATTCTAAACTTGTTTATTAAAATGACCTTGTTTAACAATAAAAATGTCAAGTTCCTCTAAGCATTGATCAGGAGTCTTACCATAAGGAATATCACCTGCATCAAAGTGTTGGAGAGAGTGTACCTCAATAGTAGATGAGTGGGGAATTGCCTTACATAATTCTTCTATAGGATGTAGATTCTTCACATATTTAGCTCTAATACCTTTCTCCTTTAGACACTTCTTAGCTTCCTTCATCACTTCATCATTTCATGCAATAACTCCCCTCTTCTTTGTTGTTGGTGCTGGAATTGGTTCAGGAACAACTGGTTCAGGAATAATAGGCTCAGGTGCATTCAGCTCAGTTGAAGTCCAATCATCATAATTCTTGATTATCTTAGTCATTAATTCTTCATCATCTGTAGGAGTCCTTTTCCTGAAAACACAATCAGCAAAGCTATCTAGGTAGGTCCTAGAATCATCAGTTAGTCCATTATAATAAATATCAAGAAGCTCATTTTTAGGTAATGTACATCCAGGATGTGCATGAATCAAGGCACAGAACCTTGTCCATGACTCAGGCAATTTCTCTTTTCTCCCTGTTTAAAATCAAAAAGTCTTTGGAAAACAACATGTCTAGAACTGGGAGGAAAATATTTTCAGAAGAAATAAGCAATCAAGAAATCAGGGCTATCAATGGAACCAGGAGGTAATCTATTAAAGCAAGCCCTAGCTTCTCCTTTTAGTGAAAACGGGAAGATCTTAGCAACAAAGTATTTGCGCATCTTAAAATCATCAGAGAACAAAGCACTCATGGTAGAAAGCTCATTCATATGAGCCACAACACTCTCATTTTCAGTCCCACAAAAAGGTTCTTTCTCAACAATATCTAAATAGGATAAATCAAGAGAGAAATCATAATCTTCATCTTTAATATCAATGGGAGAAGTGGCAAACTTAGGATCAGAGGACATCTTAGGCATGATAGTACGTCTAACAAGGAGACTCTTAATAGCACTAGTACCATGTGTGCTTTGGCACTCTTCAACAAAATCATCAGTGAACTCAATGTAACCATCATTAATATCATAACTCTCACTAGCCTCAGGTGAGCTAACAGGTGTAACAATGTCTTCACTAGGAGTTTTGGTATTTCCTAGACTAGCCATAGTAGCATCTAGAAAAGGACCTAATGAACCACTTGCATCAAGCACAGTAGAAGTAACATCATGAGCATCAAAAGCAGTTTCGGACTCAGCAGTAGTAGCACTGTGTGTAGCATTAGTATGTGGTGGTGGTGTGACAAGCTTACTTATAACAGACGGTGAATCAAGAGCAACAGAGGTATTTAGGATTGTACCTCTTCTTGTAGTGGATGGTAAAATAGGTAACTTTCCATCACGAGACTTCCCCATGATGAAAGGAGTAGAAGTGAACAATAGTAGATCCAAGTGAACTTACAAATAAAGCTATGCTCCCCGACAACGGCGCCAAAAAGTAGTCTTGATGACCCACAAGTATAGGGGATCGCAACAATCTTCGCGGGTAGTATTACCCAATTTATTGATTCTACACAAGGGGATCCAAAGAATACTTGCAAGCCTTAACAACTGAGTTGTCAGTTCAGCTGAACCTGGAAATTGTTCTTGCTTACAGAAGTTTATCAGTAGCAACAGTTTGTAGTAGAAACAGCAACAGTGGAACAGGAGCAATAGTAACAGTAATGGTAACAGTAGGATTTGAGTGCGGTATGCATAGGGATGGATGGACGGGCGTTGCATGGACGAGTCTAAACATGTAACTTCAAGATCTAGGGCATTGCAGATAAATAATAACAAGCATCCAAGTACTAAACAATCCTAGGCATGTGCTCCAAATATAGTTATACGTGCTCGCAATGAGAACTTGCACAACATCTTCTGTCCAACCAGCCCGTGGCAGCATGGCCTCTAGGGAACTACTAGCAATTAATGTGCTCCTTTTAATAGAGCACCGGAGCAAAGCATCAACACTCCGTGAACACATGTGATCCTCACACCACAGTCATCCCCTCCGGTTGTCCCAATTATTGTCACTTTGGAGCCTTTGGATCCGGACAATGATATGTGTACACAACTTGCAGATAAGATCACAAACAATACTATCATAATGATTCAATAATAAGTTCAGATCTAAGATCATGGCACGCGGGACCTAGTGACAAGCATTAAGCACAACAAGTTGCAACAAAGTCAAATAGCACTAATAGAGATACTAGGCACTATGCCCTAACATATCTTATTCGATTACATGATAGAACTCATCCAATCCCTACCATCCCCAAGCCTACAATGGGTGATTACTAACTCATGGATGAGGGAAACATCGGTGGTTGATGGAGATGCGTTGGCAATGACGATGGGATGATCCTCTCCAAATTCCTCGTCCCGACAGGGTGCTAGAACGGCGTTTCTGGATCCGAATCTTGGTTTCTGGTGGCGGCAGAGCAGAACTCTTTTTGGAAAACTATCAAACCCCCCTCGGTTTTTAGGTCGAAAGGCAACTTATAGGCGCAGAGGGAGGCCGAGGAGCTGCCTGGGGTGGCAGCACGCCCACCTAGCATGGGGCCAGGTGGGCCCGCGCCTGGGGTGGGTCTGGGCCCCCCAGGCCTCCCCTCCGTCTCTTCTTCTGGATCCGTGGATCTTCTGGTGAAATATAATTTTTGGCATATTTTCCGGGATTTTTCCTGATAGTTCATTTTCTGCACAAAAACAAGACACCAAGGTAATTCTGCTTAAAACAGCGTCAGCCCGTGTTATTTGTATCCAAATCACACAAGTTTAGAGAATAAACAATAGCAAAGTGTTCGAGAAAGTAGATACGTTTTGGACGTATCAACTGTCTACAAGAATAGAAGTGCGTAGACATCACTTATGCACATGTCTACAAAACTCCCGTTGATGGACAAAATACGGGCAGTGTCTTAGGTGTCTGGCTCTCTTAGGTTAGTACCAGAAAACATATAAAAATACCTCAAAGTGTATACAAAGCAAAGGAAAGTAGATACTAAACAAGCATGGAACATCAAACATAATAGATACGTTTACAACATGTCAAGCATCCCCAAGCTTAACTCCTGCTCATCCTCGAGTAGGTTGATGGATATATGCCCAAGAGGCAATAATAAAGAGGTTATTATCATATCTTCATGCTTATGATAAATGTTTACATACCATGCTATAATTGTATTAACCGGAAACATTAATATTTGTGTGATTTGTAAACATAAAAGAGTCCCTAGTAAAACCTCTTGTTAAACTAGCTTGTTGGTTAATATATGATCATGGTTTCCTAATCATGAACATTGAGATGTTATTAACAACAAGATCATATCATTAGGAGAATGGTGTGATGGACATACTCCTATAGATAAGCGTAGCATAAAGATCAAGTCATTTCAATAGTTCGTTTGCTTTAACCTTTCTGATACATAGTAACCTAATTCCTTCGACCATGAGATCATGCTAATCACCATCACCGAATGTATGCTTTGATGACATTGAACACCACACCATAACTAGGTGGCTATAAAGGTGGCATTGAGTGTTCAGAAAGTATGTGTTGAGGTACATGGATCAAGAGTGGGATTTGTCCATCCATATGACGATAGATATACTCTAGGCCCTCTCGGTGGAATGTTATCCAATTAGCTTGCAATCATGTGACTGGCTCACAAGGGGTCACATATCACGGGAATGAGAAAAGAGTACTTATTGGTAACGAGGTTGAACTAGGTATGCAGAGATACCGACGATCAGACCTCAGATAAGTAAACTATCGCGAGACAAAGGGAAATTGGTTTCGTATGTAAATGGTTCATTCGATCGCAAAGTAATCATAGAAATATGTGGGAGCCATATGAATTTTCAGATTCCTCTATTGATTATTGATCGGAGAAGAGTCTCGATCATGTCTGCATAATTCACGAACCGTAGGGAGACACACTTAAGGATTCAATGTTGTTTAGTAGATGTGGAATGTGAGTAAACAGACCGAATGTTGTTCGGAGTCTTGGATGGGATCCGGTATATCACGAGGAGATCCGAAATGGTCCGGAGAATAAGATTCATATAAGGAAAGTCCAATTTCGGAGTTCGGGAATGATTTCGGTGTTTTCACCGGAATGTTCTAGAAGGGTCTAAAAGGTTCATCGATCCGAAAAGGGGAAGGGTACATGGATGTGTCATGACAAAGTGTAATGGTTGCATCATTTCCTAGGTCACTTGGCTGGACACTTGGAAGAGAGAAATCAAACTCTAATTTGAAACTCAAAAAAGGCATTTTGAAAAAGTCAAATCCCAACATGGTTTCCGAGTTAGGGAGGGTTTCTAAGTTAGGGAGGGTTTCCACCTAGGTTGGGAACACCCTTGGACTCCCCCCACCTATATAAGAGGGGTGGGGGCGCACCCCAAGGTATCCCCCTTGCCCTAGGTGCCT
The DNA here is from genome assembly GCA_910589765.1 of Avena atlantica. Classification (NCBI taxonomy): domain Eukaryota; kingdom Viridiplantae; phylum Streptophyta; class Magnoliopsida; order Poales; family Poaceae; genus Avena; species Avena atlantica. The sequence continues at coordinate 356,107,582 of OU342734.1, read as the reverse complement.
AAGAAACCCTAGGTTGGTCGCCGCCCCCCTCTCTAGTTGTGACCAATCTAAATCTCCTCTAAACCGCTACCGACTAGCTAAACTCTAGTTTCTAGCTACCTCTAAACCTCGCCCTCTAAACCCTAGATCGCCGGGGCTCCCTCTAATCCACCATACTCGCTCCGGCTTAGGCGAAGCCCTGCGGGATCTCCCCTCTACTTCCGACACCACGCTGTCGTGCTGCCGGAATCGCGAGGAGAGAGCTACAACCTCCGCTACCTGCTGGAACAAGGGAGAGGAGGGACTTCATCGAGTACCGTACGTGTGACCGACTATGGGAGCGCTGCCGGAACGCGGCGCCGGAAGGATCGCCTACGCGATCTTGAGATCGGCAAGTGAACAACTACATCACCCACGAGAATCTGCTCTCGCTAACCGCTTTGGATCTTCGAGGGTTAGTACTCTATTGACTCGTTGCTACAATCTAGTAGATAGATCTTGGCTTGTGTGTGTTCATGCGATAGAATTTTTTTGTTTTCCATGCTATGAACCCCTACAGTTGTATCAGAGCCGTGTCTATATGTAGATCTGTTGCACGAGTAGAACTCAATGGTCATTGTGGGTGTTAATGCTTTTGTTATCGATTGCTTCGTGTGTACTTTGCCTCTTGCGGGATGGTGGGATGAAGCGGCCCGGGCTAACCTTACATGGCATCGATCATGAGACTTGCTCCACGCTTGACATGCAACTTGTATTGCATAAGTGGCTTTGCGGGTGTCTGTTTCTCCCAACATAGTGAAGATTAAATTTACAACAGGTGATTGACAATACTAGTATCAACGTTGTGGTTCTTGTTAGTAAGTTAGAACGACACTTACTGAAATCCCCAAACCACGTAAAACATGCAAAGAAAATTAAAGGTGTCTAACTTTGTTTTGCATGGTTGTGCTGTGATTTGATATGGCCATGATTGTGATTATATATGATGTATGCAATGTTCCTTATTGTAAGTCGGCAACCAGCAGGAGCCTTATGGTTGTCTTTTAATTTCGTTAAGACCCGCGTGTCTATTATTCAAAGTAGTTGTAATAGTTGATGCTGGTGGACAATAACCATGGAGCGGTGCCATTGACCTTGACGCCACGCCGATGATGATGGAGATCATGTTCATTCTTGAAGATAGAGATTGAAGGCACAAGAATAAAGGCCATATCATATCACATATTTTGAATTGCATGTGATATTAATCTTTTTATGCATCTTGTATTACTTAGATTGATACGGTAGCATTATAAGATGATCCCTCTCAGAAAATATCAAGTTATAGAGTGTTCGTCCTTAGTAGGAACCGTTGCCAAAGCTCGTTGTTTCAAAGCACCACGTGATGATCGGGTGTGTTAGATTCTGCGAGTGTATACAATGGGAGCAAGCCAGATTTGCTCATGCAGAAGCTAAGGTTTGATCTTGACGAGCCTAGCATGTACAGACATGGTCTCGGATCACAGAATACCGAAAGATAAAGTATGAGTCATATAGATGATATGATGAACATGATGATTGTTCGCCTTTGAAACTACATCATGTCACGTGATGATCGAACTTGGTATAGTGGATTTGGTTCATGTAACCACTAAAAAATGTGAGGGATATTGTTTTGAGTGGGAGTTCAACAGCAATATGATTAAAAGTTGAACACTATTTATCATAAATTAAATCAAAGTGAATTTGCATAGTTGTTGTAGTCATTGGCATCCATTTACCACCTTACGCTTAGTTATAATTGAGATAATAGAACTATAGAATTATGGTTAGTTACTTTACTAACTGGTATCGTATTGTTTTGAAGTGTTAATCTAAAGTTTAAAAGTTCTATTGCAAACTTTCAGTAAGTTCCGGTTACTCCGTGAAGTTTAATAATTGGTATTAAATCAAGAGTAACAATTCCAGTGTTAGTATATAAGTATCATGTTTATCTCCATGATTCTTGTAGAGGTCCCAACCTTTAATAAGGTTGAGATCCCTGTGTTTACAATGCTAGTCCCTGGATCAATAGCTAGCATCCACAGTTAAGATGTAATATCAAGAAACAAAGGTCATAATACAACTTTATAACCAGGAATAAAATAATTCATTACATCTTACATAGCTCATTTGGCTATCTCATTACAATGCAGCAGAAATAACTATATAGCATGGAGTCCTTCATCTTCAAAGTTCCACAGGCAATCATGTTGGTTGTAGACTTGTAATCCTAATCAACACACTTCACTAACATCAAACAACCTGCAACATAATAAGTTACAGCCACAAGGGTCAATACATTTGAATTGTATTGGCAAGTGATACTATGGTAGTATAGTGGAGTCTATCATCTATATGCATTTGGCTAAGTGGAGCTTAGGCTTGGTTTGCTCAAAATAGATTTTCCTTATCATTTGAAAACACTAAGCTTTTGCTTGTCAAAAATCACCCAAGGCATCTCCCAATAGAAATTGGTGATCCTTCAACCCTTGTTCAACCACAAGTTTTTAACTTAGAAATTGGGATGAGGAGATTCTTGATAGCTTCCATGTCTTGATGCTCAAATTATCCATTGCCGGGGACACGGCTAAGTACTTAGATTTTACTCTCGAGAGAGGTGGTGCACTTTCTCCACAAGATTCGACATGCATCGAGACAAGATCTTTCAGAAGCCTTAGCTTAGACCAAAATGGACGCGCTCCAAACCTATCATCCCCTATCACCAACTATCCATTTGGCTAATTTATTGCAACCTATATGATCCAGGCAGAGCCCATAATTCCATGTGGATGCACTTGAAGCTTCTCAACATTTGACATCTCAAATATCTTTGTTCCTGGGTGGCATTCCACAAGTGAGATACACAGGGTAAACCATTGAAAAATGGGCCCTGGTAACCACTCAACAAAAATCCATCCATGCAAGTCCCTTTCCACCTAGGTGATTCATTCACATAGTTGTTTTATTAAACAAAACACAAGTCCTTGACTTAGAAATATCCATAGAATGAATATAATACACCCTTGTTTTCTACTAGCTAAGCTAAGCATGATGGTAGTAGGAATCTTAACTTAGGAGAATTCTACTAAGGTTTCATCTACTAGGATTTCCCATGGCATAGCATACTTAGTAAAATTCCATGCAAGTCCTACTTAGAAATATCACTAATGCATAGTGAAAATAATGGGACAAAAGTATGAAGCACCACTTGCCTTCTTGGTAGAGAATATAAGTTCACTCCTTGATCTTGCAATAGTCACACTCTTCAAATTCCACTACAATTCAATCAAGGCACAAATTCAATCTACCATTCAAGCAATTCATCACATAGAATAATAGAAACCAAAGCAATGCATGCAAGCATGCCAAATATTGTTTTATTTGGAAAAGTGGTCTCTATTAGGCTATAAACATTCTAAAACACCTATTGGTCATTTTTAAATGTGGCAAAACCATTTGATATTAAGTTAGTGAAAATGGCCACTTTAAGTCATTTTTGTTTTGCTAGAAATGATTTAATCAAAGTAGTAATTTCTAGTGTTTGAAAAAAATATTATTAAACACAAGTGTTAGTGTTTTAAGGTCAAGTGTTTAATATTAAAACCATTTGCAAAAGTTTTTACCTATAAACCCTTTTTATACCAAAGCAATATTTTATTTTGTTGGAAATGCCTTTAAGCAAGGTAATAATTTTATAGGGTTCTCCAAATATTTTTTTTAAATCCTAAAACTTGGTGTTTAGGGTCAGAGAGTTTAATTCAAACCATTATCAATAGGTTTTACTCAAAAAGCATTTCTAAAACATAAACAATATTTTTATTTAACTAGAAATGTTTTTATTCAAAGATTTATTCTTCAGATTCACAAAATACACTTTTAAATCTACAAGTTGGTTTCTATGGTCAGTAGGTTCAAAACAAACCATTTACCAAAGATTTTACCTTAAAAATATTTCTAGAATAATTTTTATGTTCAAATTATGCCTACACAAGTTTCTGCAAAAACAACTAAGTTTACATAAGCAAATTACTAAACAAAGTACATGGTTATAAAGTATTTGTTTTGCTGATTCCATTGATATAAAATTTTCAAAATTTGGACGTGTGGATCAAAAGTTATGCAATTTACAAATTCAAACCACTAACAGAAATGTTTCTATCTTTTAAATCAAACTACGTGCCACGTGTCTTGTTCTGATTTGCTGATACCGGTTCGTCAGGATCGATCAGCGTGGATCATTGGATTTAATGTTGATCTTGCGGCTTCGATAAGTGATTCTATCGTAGCTCTACAATCCAGATCGAACGGCGTACAGAAGCCTGACCAAAGCTGGGCGGCGCTAGCGGCGGCTGTGCGGCGACGCGGCTCTGGCGGTGAGGTTGCCGGTTATGCAGGAGGCGATAGGAGGAGGGGAGAAGCTCACTAGAACCGCTGAATATTGCTGATGCTCAACGTGCTCGTGGGGAGACAGGGGCGCACGGGTTCGTCCTGAATCGCTCGCCGGAGTTGCGCTTCTCCTCGGGCACGCTCTGTCGTCGACGGAGACGAGGCTACAAGGCTCGGAAAGGCAAGGCGAAGGGTTTGTTAGATGCGCAGGTGAACGCTGATTACAAGAGTGTCAACAAGGGGGAGAGGTGCGGTCAGGACTTACAGGGAGAGGTCGCCGGAGTCAGAGTAGTTCGTGGTGGCGCTCGGACAAGGACGACGCCGATGTTCTGGGGTGCGCGCGAGCAAACTGGTGATGCTGGCAGGTGCGCACGGCTAATGCGAGCAAGCTAGCACGGGAGAGAGGGCCAGGGAATGACTGGGATCGCCGGAATTTATGCTGCAGCTCGTCGGAGCAGAGGATGTTCATGCGCGAAATCAAGGCAGCCCTGTGGCCGAGAGAGAGGGGTGAGCGAGGGGAAATGGGGAGGAGACCTGGGTGCTTTAACTTGCGTGGTCGCGGCGAGGTTTTAGCATGGCATTAATGCGAATTAATCGTCGGCATTCATCGGCAGAGAAACGGCCAGAGGAGAAAACATGGTGTGGTCTCCGAGGGGACAACGATGAGGTGTCGATGGTGGGGTCGGGGCGTCAGCGACTGTGAGGGTGTCAGTGCGAGTAGGAAAATGTTTCGCGTGGAGAGGAGGGAGTGGGTTGGTTGCTGGGCTTGATGGGCTTAGCTGGGCTAGGCTGGGCTGGTTTGTTTTATTTTTTTCTTCTGTTCTCTTTTTCTTTTTCCATTTTGATTTTCTGTTTTCAAATTCAAACTCTTATTTGAATCAGATTTATTTATCAAAACTTTTTAGTAGTTTCTATACTGTTTAAACATGTATTTTAAAGAAAATTTTGGAATATTTATTTTATTCCCACATGGTTTAATTATTTATTTAAAATAGACATTTTGTCTTTATTAAATAGGATTTTAAATCCATATTATTTATTCAAATGATTTAACTTTCTGTTTTAAACTCAAATATTTATCAAACCCTTTTTAGTATTTTTATTTATTCAATAGGGTGTTAAATGATTATTTTGGAATTATTTTAATATGTTTTATTAATCATTTTAAATTGGTTATTTCCCTTAATTCAAATAGTATTCAATATGGTTTTAAATTCATATAAATTTTATTTAAATGATTCTTTTATTTCATTAAAGTTAATTTAAATAACTTTTATTCCACTTGGGCAAATTCCAATTATTATTTTCCCATGATTTAATTAGTCATTCTTATTAGGGATTTTGTCTTTAATCAAATGGAGTAGAATTTGGTTAATGTCATATTATTTTATTTGAATATTCTTTATCCCTTTGTTTTATTTGATTTGGATTATCTTTGTATGATTATGGATTTGGCCAAGATTTAATTTGGCTTTTAAATATTCCCTATTTATTATATCTTTCTTTATCTTATAAAATCCATATCTTTTTATTTATAGAACCAAACTTGGTGATTCCAATTTGTATATTTTTATTTGATAATTGTTTATCTTTTCAAATCCTTTTAGGATTAATTTACTCACAATCTGTAATGTATTTTAGATAGGAGCTTTATTAGCTTTGGAAATTATTTCCTTTCATCTTATTAAATTCATAAGTTTTTATCCATGGTTCCAAATTAAGTGGAACCAATTTCTATGGTTTTATAATATTTTTATTTGTCATTCTAGATCATTTATAAATGTTTGTTGACCAATTTTTATATGGATCAAATCCATAGTCTTAGAGTAATCTTGGAATGATTTTCTTCCATTAGGGTTTTAGAGTTTTGGTTTATTTTCCGAGTGTTTAAATTTCAAGATTCATTCATTGATGAATGCATTCCACTTGTTTGAAATTTGTTGGTTTCCTTTTATTCAAATTTTGTTCAAGATGGGTTTTAATGTTTCCATTTAGAAACAAAAAGTTTCTTTATACCCTAAATTTCCACAATTATTTATTTTGTTTATTTATTTTCACATTCAAAATTTGGAAAATTTTGGGATGTGACAATTCTTGATATTCAAAAGATTGTTTTAATATCAAGTTTATCTAGGAACATCATATGTGGAAGATATTTGCGATATCTGAAACGATGTTTTGATTAGAACATGATAGAGTATAATATGGAAAAGTTTATGTTCTCATATTTGATGGGAATTTTCAAAAGGTTGGAGATGCTAGTCATCCTAATCCTCCAAAAGTTTTTGAAGAGCAACATTATACTCGCAATTCACCATTATAAGCTAAAGTAGCTTGATCATGAATAATTGCATGATAAGGATGAATATTTGATGTAGGTAAAATGTTTACTACACTAAAAGATTACTAAAGAAAGGAATTTGAAAGAACACCAAACATTTGATGATGGTGATCTACTTCAAAGTGCAAGTCCAAAGACATTGGTATTTAACTATACATGTTTTGGACTATGTGTCATAAGTATGGCGCCACTATTGATGTTGATAGATTCTTTTGAAAGGATAAAGAAATACTAAAAGAGAAATCTAAGAAATATTTGGCAGAAAAGAAAAGACTAGAATTGTTCAGCTTAGGTATATAGAGGATATACATGTTATGGCTATATTCTTTGCTTGTTAAACAATTTGGTTCTTAAGTATTGGATACTGAATTTGTTGATGTCATACGAAACAACACAATTCATGAACTACAATGGCCTAAGTAACTAGCAAAATAATATGTGATGATGTTCATCGAGAACAAATAAAGGGTTGTTGTGTTGCTCGTTAATATCAAAGCTTGCATTCAAGATTTGTTTTATCAGGTATTATGAGAACAAAAGGGTTGTTCAAATAATTGTCGTAGTCCATAAAAGATGGATGATTTACAAATCTCGTTGGATAAATCACATCCATAAAACCAGTGCTAAATATGTCGAAAGACAATTGATTGAAAGATCACATAAGAAGTGACATCGCCGTTTAAATTATAGTGGAAAAAACATGAAGAAACCCCATGCTTGATGGAACTGTGGAGTCTTTTGATTTTTGATCAAATGACGCTTGTGAAACTTTCCTAGAGATGATTAAAACTCCGTTAATAGGCCGAAGGGAACAAATGACTAGCTTACTGGAACTTGTACATATTGTTATATGAAGTCCATTATGTGTAGTCAAGAGCGATGGATTTCAAATTCATATGATTTCTCCAAAAATTTGAGTGAATATATGAATATTACTTAATAAGGATGAAGTGTGAAACATTTGAAAAGTTCAAAGACTTTCAAGACGAAGTGCAAAATCAATGTAACAATAAAATAAAGAATTTATGATAGGATCAAAAAGAAAGATATTTGAGTTACAAGTTTACCATAACACCTAAGATTTGAGGAATCGTTCCATGGATTCGCGTTTCCCGAAACACCATATGAGTATGGAACAATCGAGATATGCAATGAAACGTTGTTTGACATGGTAATATCAAAGGTGTAATTCATAAAACTGCCATTATATTTTACAGATTAAAAGCTTTAGAGACTACCGCTTTTTCACTGAAAAGAGCTCCATCATGATCCATTGAAATGACACCATATAAAGTTATGGTTTGGGATAAAACCCAAATTGTCCTTTCTTAAAAATTGGTATGCATAAGTAAGATGTTTACAACCAAAGTAGGATGAGCATGTCTTTGTAGGTTATTTCGGATAATCGTTGGGTAATCCTCCATAACACCAAAGACAAAAGTATTTGTCGCTTAGAACGTCAAGTTTCTTGAGAAGAAATTTTTCGTGAAAAGTTAAGTGGGAGGACAATAGAACTTTGATAAGGTTAAAAGAACCTTAGCTATATGTGCAAAGTTGGGCAACGCAGAAAAGTGTTCCGGAGGCAGCAACAATGCTCATGGATCACGTGCCTCAAAGGTTATGGTCACAAAGGTCTAAGTTCCTATTGAACCTAGTAGGTCGGGTAAACAATCAAATACTAGGATTTGAAAGTAGATCATTGTTATTTGGTAATGATGAACTGACTTTATGCAAAGAAGCGATGATGGGCCTTGACTCCGTCAAATGGCTTTAAGCCATAGAATCCATGATAGTTCCATATACGAGAAATCAAGCTTTTAACTTGAAAGACCCTCGAGAAAGGTGTAAGACCTTACAGTCGTGTTTGGATCTATAAAGAAATAGACATGGATGTTTCACATCTATGAAATAGTCGACATGTTGGGAAAGAGTTCACAACAATGTTCAAAGGTTTACTATGACAAGATTTGATCTTTCATAGCGATATTTAGTCTAGAAGGATTAATGTAGCAACCACTACATATAATTTTGTTATGTGGTAGTTGAATAAACAAAACAAGTTCTTCTAATTGAATTGTTACCTAGGACGTGTGCATAAGTCGGTCCAAAGGGTTTTGTTAATTCAAAGGATGCTAAAAGCGTATGCAAACTTCAATGGTTGAACTGAGCATCGCCGAGTTGGAATCTTCACCATGATGAAACTATTAAAAGAGTTTAAATTCATCAGAGACGATGAAGATGCTTGTATTTGCAAGAAATTAAGTGGGAGCGCTAAGACATATTTCTAATACATTATGTGGAAGACATATTGTTGATTGGAAATAATGTATCTTTTATTAACACATGTTAAGAATTTCATCTCGATGAAAGACTTAGGCAAAACCCGAATATTTGGCATAAATATCTATGTACATAGATTGAGACGCTAATATGGTTGTGCCAAATGTACATAGATGAGATATTGAATGAGTTCAATATGGAAATGACAAGAAAGGTTCTTGCCACACAGAAAGGATGAAATCAAAATTCAAGTGTATCAACACTTGGTAAGTGAAACAAAGATTCAAGTATTGATTGATACTTGATGATTAAAATCACAAAGAGTATTTTTCAATCATACTGTGATATGTACAAATCCAGATATGTACTATGCTCTAAATGTTATGAGCAGATACCATAATGATTCATAAGATGATCATTGGACGATAGTAAGGATATTCTTATGATCTTTTGGAAGAACTAAGAATATATTATTTTGTAGAAGTGACAAATAGATGGTTAGTTCATTGTAAAAGTACTACATTGATACTAGTTTTGTCACAAAGTACAAATTAAAGTTTATCTCAATCTAAACTAAGGGTGGCACAATATGATGGAAAGTAAGTTCCATAATGGAATTGGATGAGTTCCAAAGTTAATACATTATGACAGATACTAAAACAAAAGGCTAAGTATATGACTGCTATTATAGCAGCAAAAGAGGGCATTTGTGTCAAGTAGTTTATTATCAAACTAGGTGTGGTTCACAGCGGGATAGTTCTATGAAGATATATTGTACGACAATATTATCAACATGTTTTAACCCTAAGGAACTAAAGGTCTCACCAAAGGACCAAATTTATACAAAGCCATCTCATTAGAGAATGAGTGATGCGTAGAGACGCGAAGACATGCAATTACACACGGACCTGAAAGTGTCAGATCCGAAGATCAGTTCATCACTAGCAATCGTGTACATATAACACCGGAAATCCATAGGTGTTGAATACACAAAGATTTGAAACTAGATTATTGTCTCTAGTGCAAGTGGGAGACTGTTGGAGATATGCCCAAGAGGCGATAATAAAGAGGTTATTATCATATCTTCATGCTTATGATAAATGTTTACATACCATGCTATAATTGTATTAACCGAAAACATTAATACTTGTGTGATTTGTAAACATAAAAGAGTCCCTAGTAAAACCTCTTGTTAAACTAGCTTGTTGGTTAATATATGATCATGGTTTCCTAATCATGAACATTGAGATGTTATTAACAAGGTCATATCATTAGAAGAATGATGTGATGGACATACTCCTATAGATAAGCGTAGCATAAAGATCAAGTCATTTCAATAGTTTGTTTGCTATAAGCTTTCTGATACATAGTAACCTAATTCCTTCGACCATGAGATCATGCTAATCACCATCACCGGATGGATGCTTTGATGACATCAAACACCACACCATAACTGGTTGGCTATAAAGGTGGCATTGAGTGTTCGGAAAGTATGTGTTGAGGCACATGGATCAAGAGTGGGATTTGTCCATCCATATGACGGATAGATATACTCTAGGCCCTCTCGGTGGAATGTCATCCAATTAGCTTGAAAGCATGTGACTGGCTCACAAGGGATCACATATCACGGGAACGAGAAAAGAGTAGTTATTGGTAACGATGTTGAACTAGGTATGCAGAGATACCGACGATCAGACCTCGGATAAGTAAACTATCGCGAGACAAAGGGAAATTGGTTTCATATGTAAATGGTTCATTCGATCGCAAAGTAATCGTAGAAATATGTGGGAGCCATATGAACTTCCAGATTCCTCTATTGGTTATTGATCGGAGAAGAGTCTCGATCATGTCTGCATAATTCACGAACCGTAGGGAGACACACTTAAGGATTCGATGTTGTTTAGTAGATATGGAATGTGAGTAAAGAGACCGAATTTTTTTCGGAGTCTCGGATGGGATCCGGGATATCACGAAGAGATCCAGAATGGTCCGAAGAATAAGATCATATAAGTAAAGTCCAATTTCGGAGTTCGGTAATGATTCCGGTGTTTTCACCGGAATGTTCTAGAAGGGTCTAGAAGGTTCACCGATCCGAAAAGGGGAAGGGTACATGGATGTGTCATGACAAAGTGTAATGGTTGCATCATTTCCTAGGTTACTTAGCTGGACACTTGGAAGAGAGAAATCAAACTCTAGTTTGGAAGTCAAAAAGGCAGTTTGAAAAGGTCAAATCCCAACATGGTTTTCGAGTTAGGGAGGGTTTCTAAGTTAGGGAGGGTTTCCACCAATTTGGGAACACCATTGGATGCCCCCCACCTATATAAGGAGGGGTGGGGGTGCACACCAAGGTATCCCCCTTTCCCTAGGCGCCCAAGAAACCCTAGGTTGGCCGCCGCCCCCCTCTCTAGTTGCGACCAATCTAGATCTCCTCTAAACCGCTACCGACTAGCTAAACTCTAGTTGCTAGCTACCTCTAAACCTCGGCCCTCTAAACCCTAGATCGCCGGGGCTCCCTCTACTCCACCATACTCGCTTCGGCTTAGGCGAATCCCTGCGGGATCTCCCCTCTACTTCCAACACCACGCCGTCGTGCTGCCGAAATCGTGAGGAGAAAGCTACAACCTCTGCTGCCTGCTGGAATAAGGGATAGGAAGGTCTTCATCGAGTATCATACGTGTGACCGACTGTGGGAGATCTGCCTGAACGCGGCGCCGGAAGGATCGCCTACGCGATCTTGAGATCAGCAAGTGAACGACTACATTACCCACGAGAATCTGCTCTCGTTAACCGCTTTGGATCTTCGAGGGTTAGTAATCTATTGACTCGTTTCTACAATCTAGTAGATAGATCTTGGCTTGTGTGTGTTCATGCGATAGAATTTTTTTATTTTCCATGCTACAAACCCCTACATACGTAAGTGATAAAAAGAATAATTTTTGAGGTGGCATGTGAAGGGTTCGCATCATAGAAAACAAAAAATTCCTACGATGGGAACAACTATGTATGAAGATCTATCTACTAGATACAAACAACGGGCAGATGTATATCCGTAGAGAAGATACCCTTGAAGACCGACAAAGCTTAACGAATCCAAACTCATTGTTGATGTAGACGATCTCTTGTCGATCTCAAGATCGAGAGGAAGTCCTAGCGCCGCAAAATAGCAGCGCATCCGTGCTCGCACACACGTACAAGACACCGAGCAACCTCTGCCTCCTCGCTCCAGCGATGCAGAGGAAGCACAACTCTTTCTTTCCGAATAGCCACCGAGAACATGTATCTCGCTAGTCCGAGACCATGGGGGATAAATACTAGAGGGGGAGAGATCCTTCACGAGGAGGTGTAAGTGAGAGAGAGGGAGGGGGCTCCTTTTATAGGGAGAGGAGGGCACCCAAGGGGCCATGCGCCCAGCCATGGGGCTGCCCCCTCCCCTCCTTTCATTCATGTGGGTGGACACTGCACTCACACAAAAGCCTTTCAATTTCCTCCACTCAAAAACCCACTCAAATTCCCATTAAATTTCCACCAAATTTAATGCAAACTCTCATTAAATAAAACTCCTTTTATTTATTCAGAATTTTGTCAATTACTTTAATAAAAACATTCTCATATAACCCCTTGCTAGTATTTCATTTCACATGCAAAAACAATTTCTACAATTTCACCCGAAAACCTGTTTCGGTATCTAGTGAAATAAATTCATGCGCTTGTTATTCTTTCTGGCATGAAACTTTTGCTCCAATTGGATGTCGGTGTCTCTTAAGTGTGCCACCCTATAGTTCATGAATAATTCATACATGATCGAGACCCTTCTCCGATCAATAATCAAAAGCGGGGTCTGGAGACCCATACTGACTCCCACACATTCAACGATGACTTTCTTGTGATCGTCGGAATATTTTACGCTAGTATCTTAATCCTTTTGTTTCTCAATATATTACATGTCCAAGATTCGATCATCGGTATCTCCATACCTAGTATTATCTCGTTACTGACATGCACTCTTTTCTCGTTCCCGTGATATAACATTCTAGTGATCAAATCACTTGTTTGCAAGCTAATCAATGTGATATCACCGAGAGGGCCCAGAGCATATGTATTCGTCATTGGGATGAACAAATTCCACTCTCGATCCATGGGCCTCAACATAACACTTTAGTAGTTCTGAACCCATCTTTATAATCACCTAGTTACGGTGTGACGTTTGATGTTATAAAGAGACTCTTCCGGTGTTAGTGATTGACATGATCTCATGGTCTAAGGATTAGGATCACTTCGTAAGTTGTTATAGCAATATAAATTCTATGACTTTGATCGTAATGCTATACTTCGGATGAATGTTCATCACACCATTACACTAATGTTGTGACCTCGTTATTAACAACATCCAATGTCTATGATCAGGAAACCTTTGATCATCTTGTTAATCAACGAGCTAGTTTATAAGAGAGGCATAACTAGGAACTTCCTTTTTGTTTATTAAACACACATGTATTAACGTTTCCATATTAATACAATTATAGCATGTAAAATAAACATTTATCATAAATAAGGAATACGATAATAACCACTTTATTATTGCCTCTCGGACATATTCCCTTCAGTCTCCCACTTGCACTAGAGACAATAATCTAGTTTGAAAACTTTGCGTATTGAACACCTATGGATTTCTGGTGTTCCATATACGCAACTGCAAGTGGTTAACATAATCTACGGATCTGACACTTTCAGGTCCGTGTGTATTTGCATGTCTTTACGTCTTCACACATCACTCATTCTCAAATGAGATGGCATTGTATAAATTTGGTATTTTGGTGAGACCTTTAGTTCCTTGGGGTTAAATCATGTTGATACTATTGTCATACAATATATCTTTAGTGTTTGCCCATTGCGAACCACACCTTAGTTTGATAACAAACTACTTGACACAAATGCCCACCTTTGCTGCTACTATAGCAGTCATATACTTAGCCTTTTGTTGTAGTATTCGTCACAATGTCTTAACTTTGGAACTCTTCCAAATCCATCATGGAAACTTTCTTTCCATTTCATTGTGCCACCCATAGTTTAAATCGAGATAAACTTAATTTGTATCTTGTGAAAAAACTAGTATCAATTTAACGCTTTACAATGAACTATTTGTAATTGTTTGTCACCTCTACACAAATATATTCTTAGTTCTTCCAAAAGATCGTAAGAATTTCCTTACTATTGTCCAATGATCATTTTATGATTCATTCTGGTATATGCTCATAACACTTAGAGCATAGGATATATCTGGATGTGTACATATCATGGAATAATTGATCAAAACATTCTTGTGATTTCACTCATCAAGTGTCAAAGCACTTGAATCTTGTTTCACTTATCGAGTGTCGATACACTTGAATCTTTATTCAATTCCTTTCCATGCGACAAGAACCGTTTCTTATCTTTTCTATATTGAATTCTTTCAATATCTCATATATGTACGTTTGGCACAACCATATTAGCGTCACAGTCTATCCACTATAGACATTCATGCTAAATATTTGGGTTTTGCTTAAGTCTTTCATAAAAATGAAATTCTTAACCTTTGTCAATAAAAGATACATCATTTCCAATCAACAAGATGTCCTCCACATAATGTATTAAAAATATGTGTTAGCGCTCCCACTTAATTTCTTGCAAATGCAAGCATCTTCATCGTCTCCTGATGAAAACTTCTTTTTCATCATGGTGAAGGTTCCAACTCCGCGATGCTTACTTCAACCATTGAAGTTTGATGCCCTTTTAACATCCTTTGAACTAACAAAACCCTTTGGATCGTGTCATGCACATGTCCTAGGTAACCATTCTTTTAGAAGAATTTTGTTTTTTCTATTCATCTACCATATACCAAAATTATATGTAGTGGTTGCTAATTTAATCCGTCCAGACTAAATATCGCTATGAAAGATCAAATTTTGTCATAGTCAAATCCTTGAACATTGTCGTAAAATACTTTACCGACATGTCGATTATTTCACAGATGTGAAACATCCATGTCTGTTTCTTTATAGATCCAAAAATGACCGATAGGTTTTTACACCTTTCTGGAGGGTCTTCTAAGTTCAAAACTTGATTTCTCGTGTATGGAACTATCACGGATTTTATGGCTTCAAGCAATTTGACAGAGTCAGGGCCCATCATCACTTCTTTGCATGTAGTCGGTTCATCATTGTCAAACAATAATGATTTACTCTCAAATATCAGCATTTGATTGTCTATCCGACCTACTTGGTTCAATAAGAACTTAGATCTCCGTGACCACAACCTTTGAGGCACATAAGATATGAGCATTATGGCTGCCTCCAGAATGATTTCTGACACTGCGCAACTCAGCACATTTAGCTAAGGTTCATTAACCTTATCAAAGTTCTATTGTCCTCCCACTGAACTTTTTGTGAAAAAATATTTTTCAAGAAACTTCACGTTTCAAGTGACAAACCCTTTTGTCCTTGGTGTTATGGAGGAATAACCAATTGTTATTCGAAATAACCTACAAAGACATGCTGATCCGACTTTGGTTGTAAACATCTTACTTATGCTTAGCATACCAAAATTTAAGAAAGGACAACTTGGGTTTTACCCCAAACCATAACTCATAAGGTGTCATTTCAGCGGATCAAGATGGAGCTCTTTACAGTGTAAAAGCGGTAGTCTCTAAAGCTTTAATCTTTTAAAACATAATGGCAGTTTTATAAATAACACCTTTGATCCAACCATGTCAAACAAGGTTTCATTAAAAATCTCAAACACTCCATATTCCTATGGTGTTTCGGGAGATGCAAATCTAGGTGTTTTTTGCTAAACTTATAACTCAAATAAATCTCTTTATGATAAAATCATAAATCATTTATTTTCTTGTTACACTTGCAACTCAAATAAATCCCTTATGATAAAATCATAAACCATTTATTTTCTTGTTACAATGATTTTCACTTCATCTTGAAAGTCTTTGAACATTTTCAAATATTTCGTACTTCTTTCTCATTAAGTGAACATTCACTCAAATTTCCGTAGAAAGCATATGAAGTTGAAATCCATCGCTTACGAATATACATAATGGACTACATACATCGATATGTATAAATTCCAATAATTTAGTCGATCGTTCTTCTTTGGCCTTTGAGCGAAGTTTTAATTATCCCGAGGAAAGTCTCACAAGTGTCACTTGATCAAATCAAAGACTCAAAAAATCCATGAATATGGATATTCTTCATGTTTTCTTTCCAATATAATTTAAACGGCGATGTCACTTTGTAAGTGATCTTCCAATCATTTGTCTTGCGACATTTTAGCATTAGGTTTTATGGATGTGATTTCTCCAACTAGATTTGTAAATAATCTATCTTATATGAAATACGGTAATTATTTGAACAACCTTTGTTCTCATAATACCTGATTTAAATAACAATTATTAAAACAAATCTTGAAGTCAAGCTTTGATGTCAATGAGAAATACAAACAACGGTTTGTTTGTTTTCGATGAACATCATCACATATTCTTTTGCTAGTTATTTAGGCCATTGTGGTTCATGAATTGCATCGTTCCGTATGAAATTTCATACCAACCAATTCGGTATCCAATACCCAAGAACCACATTGTTTAACAAGCAAAGAATACAACCATAACATGTATATCATCTATATACCTAAACTGGATATTTCCAATCTTTTCTTTTCTACCAAATATATTTTATAGATTATCTTTCAGCATTTCCTTTTTGCTTTTAAAAGAATATATCAACATCAAAGTGGCGCCATATACATGACACATAGTCCAAAGCGTGTATATTCAAATAATAATACCTTTGGACTTGCACTTTGAAGTAGATCACCATCATCAAGTGATCGGTTGTAAGATCCCTCCTTTATAAAGGAAAAGGATCCCTGTGATTGCAATGCTAGTCCCTGGATCATTGCTAGCATCCACAGTTTAAGATGAAGTACATAGATACAAAGGTCATTTATTACAGTCATTCCAGAGATAAACATAGTCTTTACAACTCCAAGGCCATAGGCCTAATACAAGAGTTTGAATAAGTAAATAAATAAAAGTCTTCATCTTCATGTGCCACAGGCAAACATGTTGAGTGTAGACTCATGACACCTAATCCTCATTAGAGTAACCTGCAACATCACAAGTTCCAGCCACAGTGGGTCAATACTTTGGAATAGTATTGGCAAGTGATACCTTAGTAAATTTTAAGTGGACTAGATACTATATGCAATTTGGATAAGTGTAGCTTGGCTTTCTTTGCTCAAAATAGATTTTGCCTATTAGTTGAAATCACTAAGTTTTTCTTTGTCAAATGTCACATCCCAAGATTTTCCAAATCTTGTAATGTGAAAATAAATGAATAAAATAAAACTTTGTTTGATTTTCAGAGCCAGAAGAAACTTTTTGAATTCAATTGGAACTTCAAACCCATTTGAATTAAATAAAATCCTAAAGAAATTTAAAAGATAAAACATTTAATAAAGAAAACATTTTGAATATTTAAAATTACTACTTTGGATCTTTAATAAAAGATTGGTTTTCAAAAGAAAAGGTGGATTTATAAATAAAGATTATTTAATAAAGTCAAATTAAACCTTGACCAAACTTTGGGAATTAAAACATTTAGTTTTGAATAAAAATAACAAAGGTTTATCTAAAATAAAATAATAAGGAATTAATATCAAATTTTATTATAAAAGGTTTTACCATTTTAATTAAAACATCAAAACTTATTAAATTGTTTTAAATAGGCTTTCCAAGTATTTTATATTCTCTAATAAAACCTACAAAAGTGTTTTGGCTTTATATTAGATTTCAAAATAAATATCTCAATGAAACAAATCCTATTTGATTAATAAACCTTGGCCCATTTTAAATTAATATTGGACCCTAAAGAAAAATAATATTTTGTTTGAAACAAGTTTCCAAGTATTATATATTTCCCAAATAAAACCTACTGATTTGGTTCTGAAAATATTTAGGTTTCAAATAAATATTTTATTAATAAAATCAAACTCTATTTGATTTAATAACTAAAGCCCATTTTATTCAATTATTAATGGACCCTAAAAATAAAAGGTTATTTTGTTTTAAACAATTTTTCCAAATATTCTTTATTTCCAAATGAAATCTACTGATTGGTTTTGAAAATATTTGGATTTAAAATGGAGATTTTATTAAAATAAACCAAACCCTATTTTATTAATAAACCATGGTCCATTTTATTTAATTAATAAATGGAACCTAAAAAGATTTAAAATATTATTTTATTTTGGAAGTTGGTTTATGCTACTAAACAGAACCAAAAACTCATTACAAAAGTTTGAATTGTTTGAATGGTTTGAATGTTTGAAATATTGATTGAAAATCAAATCAGCAAATAGAAATAGAAAAAGGAAAATGTTTCTGTACAGAAAAAAAAGAAACAACAGCAGCCCAACTACCCCAGCCCAACTCAGCCCAACCGAGCCCACCTCCCTCTCTCAGCGAAGTGAATCGTTTTTCACCACAAAACAAACCCACGCAGTGTATGACAACTGGAGCCCACCTGAAGTTTTCCTCACTCGCTGACAAGCAGGCCCCACATTTCCAGCCATCGTCTTCAACGAGACACCGTCGCCTGACCGTTGCAGTGAGTTACTCCGGCGATTGATTGCGCGTGAAGGAGGCTTTGATTTCTCGTAATAACCACGCCCCTTTAAACACCAGCACGTCCTCCTCCTTTCCCCTCTGCCTCCTTCACCGAGCACGCCCCCA
This sequence comes from Avena atlantica, assembly GCA_910589765.1. Classification (NCBI taxonomy): domain Eukaryota; kingdom Viridiplantae; phylum Streptophyta; class Magnoliopsida; order Poales; family Poaceae; genus Avena; species Avena atlantica. The sequence continues at coordinate 356,088,794 of OU342734.1, read as the reverse complement.
GGCTGCCGTATTTCGCCAGCCACTCTCTCTGTCTCCGACGAGGTCCATTGTCGATTCCGTCCAAACTGGACCACCCCATGCCACACTGAGCACACGAGCAAGTTCCCCACTCCCAGACGCTCCTCTCTGTACCCTCCTTTCAACCGCGGGCACCCCTGAGCTTCGCCAACGACAACCTCAGCACCGCCACCGTCTGGCTCTACTCCGGCGGAACCTCTCTGGTAAAACAGACTACCCCGACCCCTCTCGTTCACGCACACGCCTTCTTCGTGTCCTTGCGCTCCTGACCGTGTGTCTTGTTTGTCTCCGGGTGATTCCTAGCGTCTTCCTCGACCTCGACCGCGCGCGTCCGTCGCCAGTACCAACTCCGGCGAGCAATCGCAGCTGCCCCCTAGCGCCCCTCGACGGACAAGTACCACGTTGAGCATCAGCGAGCGTCAGCGAATCCGGTGAGCATCTCCACACCCTCCTTTGCCTCCTGTACCGCCGGCGCCGCCATCGTCTGGTCGCTCCGCCGCCAACAGCCGCCGCAGCGCCGCCCGTCTAAGGTCAATCACCCACAGCCATCCGATCCCGATCCGACGGATACGATAGAATGTTAGCGAAGAGGTATGCGTGGATCTGAGCCGCGCGATGATAATTAGATCCAACGGCCAGCGTCGCCCGATCCGGCCGAACAGGTATCGCCCAGTAAGATAACGCCGCGTGTCACATGTCTGTTTAAAAACAGAAATTGAAAACAGATTTGTTTGTAATTTTCAAACCCTTATAACTTTTGATCCACACGTCCAAATTTGGCAAATTTTATATCAATGGATTCAGGAGAACAAACCCTAGCCAGCCATGCCCTTAGTTTAGCAAATAGTATCTGTTATCTTGTTTGAATTTGCAGAAACATTTGTACGCTTGTTATGAATGTAAAAATTGTTTAAAATTGAATTTAGGGTTAAAACCTTTGGCAATTGAATTGATTTGAACCTACTGACCCTAGGAAACACTTTGTGGACACAAAAATGTATTTGGAGAAATTAAGAAATGATTCTTTAATTTAAAACCATTTCTAGTCAAATAGAAATGTAAATTATTTATTGAAAATAAGTTTGAAGTAAAACCTTTGCAAATTGATTTGTTGTGACCTTACTGACCCTAGGAACCAACCCTTGGTGTAAAAAAATGATTATGGAAAGATTTAGGTTGGATTACTTGACTTAGTCATTTTCTAGCCAAATAAAAAGAATGGTTTTTGTTATAAAAATGTTTATGAAAAGAAAACTTTAAGGAAATGATTTGGACCAAACCTACTGACCTAAAAACACCAAGTTTTGCAAATTAGCAACTCATTTGGTGAACAACTTAAGAGTTTTGCCTTAATAAAAACATTTTTCACCACATGAAATGATAAATGGATTTAAAATAGTTTTTGGACAAAACCCTCTTGCTAATGACTTTGCCACTTTGTTAAATGACCAATTTGGATCTTGCAAAGTTTAGAAACCCCATAGAGACCCCTTTGCAAAATAAAACTATCTTGTGCATGCTCCCATGCATGACTTAGATTCCATTACTTTGTGTCTGTGAAGAATTGTTTGTTTGACTTTGGTTTGGAATGTGAATTGAATTGGTGTTTGCTTGATTGACTTGTAGTGAAGTGTGAGGCTAGCAAGATCAAGGAGTGAACCACCATTCCCTACCAAAAAGGCAAGTGATGCTTCATACTTTTGTCCTATTATTTTCACTATGCATTAGTGATTTTGCTAAGTAAAACTTGCATGGATTTTGCTAAGTATAGATCTTGCTATAGGAAAACATAGTAATGAATCCTTAGTAGGATTTTCCTAAGTTAAAGATTCCTACTACTATCAAGCTTAGCCTAGCTAATAGAAAACATGGGTGGAAAATATATTCACACTATGGAAAAATATTCTAAGTCTGAGGACTTATGTTTTTGTTTAATAAAACAACTAAGTTAATGAATCCCCTGGGTGGAATGGGCTTGCTTGGTGGAGAATGGTTGAGTGGTTCACAATGCCATGGGCTTGGATTGTGTATCTCACTTGTGGAATGCCACCCAGGAAACAAAGGGATTTGAGATGTCAAATGTTGAGAAGCTTCAAGTGCAACCACTTGGCAATATGGGCTCTGCCATGATCATATAGGTTGCAAGAACTTAGCCATATGGACAGTGGGTGGTAGTGTTTGATAGGTTGGAACGCGTCCATTTTGGTCTAAGGGAAAGCTTCTGAAAGATCTTGTCTTGGGAAACCAAGTCTTGTGGGGAAAGTGCACCACCTCTGCAGAGTGTAAAACCTAAGTACTTAGCCATGTCCCTGGTAAAGGACAATTTGAGCATCAAGACATGGAAGCAATCAAGAATCTCATCATTCAAATTTCTAAAGTTAAAATATTGTGGTTTGAACAAGGGTTGTTTGAAATCTTCAATCATTGATGGAGAGATTGCTTGGTACAAGGATCTTGAAATCTTTGATTGAGGAAGTGATTTTGTCAAGCAAAAACTTAGTATTTTCAAAATGATAAGAAAAATCTATTTTGAGCAATGCAAGCCTCAACTCCACTTAGCCAAATGCATATAGATGATAGACTCCACTATACTACAATAGTATCACTTGCCAATACAATTCAAATGTATTGACCCTTTGTGGTTGTAACTTGTATGTAGCAGGTTTGATTGATTTTAGTGAAGATTGATTGTTTAGGATTACAAAGTCTACAACCAACATCTGCCTGTGGCACTTTGAAGATGAAGGACCCCATGACTATATTATTTCCGCTGCAATGTAATGTAATAGCCTAATGAGCTATGTTTGATGTAATAAACTTATGTTATTCCTGGTTATAAAGTTATATTATGACCTTTGGTTCTTGATATTACATCTTAACTGTGGATGCTAGCTATTGATCCAGGGACTAGCATTGTAAACACAGGAGGGATCAATCTTATCTAAGATTGGGAACCCTACATCAAAACTTTTCCCAAGGAACCACCAATAGACATTGAGGTCCTTCACCCTTGTTCACCCACAAATTTTTACTTAGAAATTGGGATGAGGAGATTCTTGATAGCTTCCATGCCTTGATGCTCAAGTTGTCCATTGCCATGGACTTGGCAAAGTACTTAGATTTTTCCATCTGCAGAGGTTGTGCACTTTCCCCACCAGACTTGGTTTCACCAAGACAGGACCGTTCAGAAGCCTTCCCTTAGACCAAATGGACGCGTTCCAACCTATCATCCCACTACCACCAACTGTCCAAATGGCTAAGTTCTAGCAACTTATGTGATCCAGGCAGAGCCATATTGCCAAGTGGCTGCACTCGAAGCTTCTTAACACTTGGCCTCTAAAATCTCTTTGTTCCTGGGTGGCTTACCACAAGTGAGATACACAAGGTAAACCATAGAAATGGGCCTTGTGTAACCACTCAACATAAACCTTTCCTTCCATTCCACCCAGGTGTTTCATTAACTTAGTTGTTTTATTAGGCAAAACACAAGACCAGAGGACTTAGAAATATTTTTATCATAGCATGTATATATTTCACCAACCCTTGGTTACTACTAGCTAGGCTAAGCATGGCATAGATAGTAACTTAACTTAGAAACTCCCTAGCATTTCTACAACTACTAGGATTTCCCAACATGGCATATAAGCAAAAAATAGCATGCAAGTCTAACAAAATATTTCTAATGCTTAATAGAAAACATAGGAATGTTAATATTCATGAAGTACCACTTGCCTTGGTAGTTGGGAGAGTAGCACTCCTCACAATCACAATCACTAGCACCAAAATCTACACAAGAAATGGTAGCCACAAATTACACACCAAACATATACAATCAAAAATATATGCATGCATGCAAAATGCTAAGTGATGATTTTCAAAACTCGACCAAGAAAGTGCATAGTACTAAGTCCTAAACAAGTCAATAACTTGCCAACCAATAATTATTTAACCCTTAAAACAATTCCTAATCATTTCATATACTCAAATAAGCCCTACACATGTTTCTGCAAATAAAACCTTTTTAACAGAAGCTAAACATTAAACACATTGCAAAATGAGAAAGAGCTTGCTCTCCTGATTCTAACGGTATAAAATTTGTCAAATTCTAACGTGGGGATCAAAAGTTATAGCTAAATCAAATTCAAACAATAATCTCATTCAAATTATGTTTTTAAACTCTAACAGCTGCCACGCGGCGCTTTCCTATTGGCCGACACCGCTTCGCGTCGGATCGTGCTTCTGCGCCGTAGGATCAACTTAGATCCAACGCTCCAGATCTAAAGAAAACAGTTCGTCCCCGTTCTAATCTAATCCCTACGATGCAGATCTAACGGCGGCTGTTGCTTTGACCAAAGTCGAGCGGCGCTAGCTGCGGCGACTGGCGGCGGCGCCTCTGTCAGAGGTGCTACCGGCATTCTAGGTCGCGCGGGAGAGGGGGAAAGGGTTTACCGGAATCGCAGAGAGCTGCTGATGCTCAAGGTGGCGGTGGTTCGGCAAGGGGCGCTCTAGAGTGGCCGAGGGAGCTCGTCGGAGTTGCGGGCGGCGTCGGGTTGGAGTGGACGGCGACGTTGGCGACGCTCCTGGTCTCCCTAGAACAAACCAATGGCATCAGATGGTTCACAAGACACTGGTGAGCCAAGTTGTATGCGAGAGAGGTCAAGGGGCGCTTAGTGCTTACCGCAATTGATCGCCGGAGTTGAGCGGCGGCTCGGTCGCTTACAGAAACGAACGAGGATGGCGTCCTGGGTCACAAGCAGGCAAGAAAATGGTATCAGAAGGTGCACGAGGTCATGTTGGTTACACTCATTTGAATCAGAGGCACAGGGGCGGTCAGGACTCACTGGAATTTGCTGCAGGAGATGCTCAGTACTGCGGCGGCGCAAGTTCGATTGTGGACAGCCTAGCGGCGCTTTGCGGTTGGTGAGTGAGGGGGAGAGGTTTATATAGTCGGAGCTGGGCGTGGAGTTTCTCACGGAATCAATGGGAATCAACGCGGCAGTGACTGCGGCGAGTAACGGCGGCGTGAGCGTCGCAGGCGCGCGTGATTGACGAAGACGACGACGGGGTCACGGGTCCACTTGTCAGCGAAATAAACAGAGGGGAGGTGGGGTCCTGGCGTCAGCGACTCTGTGGGTGCGTCTGCGAGTGAAAGAGAGAGGGAGGGCCCGGGTGGGCTAGATGGGCTGGATCCGTCGTTGGGCTAGAAGTCTGGCGACGGCCCATTTCTATTTCCTTTCTCTTTTTCTTTTTCTGTTTTGATTTTCTGGAATGAATTTCAAATGGTTTCAAAAGCTTTTGAATTCAAACTTTTTCCAGGATTTTGTAGGGTGCAACATTCACACTTCTGGGCATAAAAACAAGTGGTCACTTTGAATTGGCTTGGTCATTTGGAATAAAATAAAATAAACAGTGTCATAGCACTTGTTTAATATTGGTTTTCAAATTGTATTTGCTTTGAAATTTTTGGTTTAAACCTTGGCAATCTAGCAAAACAACCAGGGATCAATAAGACAACAAAGTTTGGTTTCATGAACAACAATCTCTATTAAAGAGTAGTATTTGTTTCAAATGCTGATCACATAAAATAATGAGCTCATATGCTCCTGTTTTTGAAGTGTTTTGTTTGAAATGAAAAACATATGATCATGGATGCATGGATGATATGCATAAGTTTGAAACATGATTTTATGGATGTTACATCGGTATTCTTTCAAAATCCATTCTTTAATAATATTTTTGTGTCGTAAACACTTTACATACATCTTATATTCACCCTTATCATAACGACTTTCATGATCAAGCTAATGTAGCTTATAAAGACGAATCGTGAGTATAATGTTACTTTCCAAAACCCTTTTGGATGATTAGGATGTCTAGCATCTCCAACCTTTGTAAATTCTCATCCAATGTAAGAACATATATTATACTCTATCATATTGCAACCAAAACATTGTTTCGGGTATCGTTATATCTGTCACACATGATGGTTTCTGAAACAATTCTTTCAGCTCCTGGATAAACTTGATATTAAAACAATCAAGAATCATGGAGGCAAAAATGATAGTTAAGATAATAACAGTTACTCTCGATTTAATACCAATTATTAAATTTCACAGAGTAAACAGAGTTTGCTGAAAGTTTGCAATAGGGATTTAAACTTTAGATTGACACTCAACACAATACGATACCAGTTCGTAAAGTAAATATCCAGAATTCTATAGTTCTATTATCTCAATTACAACTAAGCATAAGGTGGTGAACGAATGCCAATGACTACAACAAATTATGCAAATTCACTTTGATTTAATTTATGATTAATCGAGTTCTACAAATCCAAATTAGAAATAAACTCCCACTAAAAAACGACACCCCTCGTGCCTTTTTGGTGATTACATGAACCAAATCCACTACACCAAGTTCGATCATCACATGAGTCAGTATAGCTTCAAAGGCGAGCATCCATATGGTCATCATATCAAAACATATGACTCATGCTTAACCTTTCGGTCCGTATTCCGAGGCCATGTATGTACATGCTAAGCTCGCCAAGTAAGAACCTTAGTATTCACGTGTGTAACTGTCTTACACCCGAGATATGCTCGTGGATTCAAGTACACCCGATCATCACGTGATGTCTTGAAGCGACGAAACATTGTCGGTGAATACTTAAGGAAGAACACATTTTTATCTTGATATCTAAATGAGGGATCATCTTATTATGCTAATAAAACGTCAAACAAGCAATATAAGATGCAATCAAACATCACATGTTAATAAGTGAAATGATATGGTTCTTGCACTTGATCTCCATCATGTGCACCATGGTATGATCGCCATCATACCTCTATGTGTAAGGCCAAGGTCTATGGAACTTACACGTTATGTGTGTTGTAAGAGTATCGACTTATACTTCTACTTAAAACATCACTATATCTTGACACTAGCCTAGCAACAATCTAAACTAGACGCATCTAATTTATCCATTGCAAGTTTTACGTGGCTTAGGGATTTTGAATATAGAACCGTTCCTACCTAAGAACATGAACCACAACGAGGATAACCAAATTGTTGACAACTCGTTGCAAATTAGATATTGACTATAGTAGGAGAGATAGACACCCGCTAGCCACTTATGCAAAACTAGTTGCATGTCAAGCGTGGAACAGGTCTCATGTGCGAGGACATGTAAAGTTTGTCCGGGACGCTTCATCCCACTATGCCACCAATATCCTAAGTACAACTAAGAAGAAATAAAATGATCATCATGGCCCACATACTCATATGTGTACTACCTGTGTAAAGCATCTACGCATAGATCCTGCTCTGATACCACTGAAGGGTTCGCGGCATAGAAAACAAAAAAAATTCCTATGATGGGAACAACTATGTACCAATATCTATCTACTAGATACAAACAACGGGAGGATGTATATCCGTAGAGAACGTACCCTTGAAGACCAACAAAGCTTAACGAGTCCACACTCGTGGTTGATGTAGACGATCTCTTGCCGATCTCAAGATCGAGAGGAAGTCCTAGCGTCGCAAAACAGCAGCGCATCCGTGCTCGCACACACGTACAAGACACCGAGCAACCTCCGCCTCCTCGTTCCAGCGATGCAGTGCAAGCACAACTCTTTCTTGCCGAATAGCCACCGAGAACATGTATCTCGCTAGTTCAAGACCATGGGGGATAAAAACTAGAGGGGGAGAGAGATCCTTCACGAGGAGGTGTAAGTGAGAGAGAGGGAGGGGGCTCCTTTTATAGGGAGAGGGGGGCACCCAAGGGGCCATGCGCCCAGCCATGGGGCTGCCCCCTCCAATCCTTTCATTCATGTGGGTGGACACTCCACTCACACAAAAGCCTTTCAATTTCCTCCACTCAAAATCCCATTAAGTTTCCACCAAATTTAATGCAAACTCTCATTAAATAAAACTCCTTTTATTTATTCAGAATTTTGTCAATTACTTTAATGACAAACATTCTCATACAACCCCTTGCTAGTATTTCATTTCACATGCAAAAACAATTTCTGCAATTTCACCTGAAAACCTGTTTCGGTATCTAGTGAAATAAATCCCTGCGCTTGTTATTCTTTCTGGCATGAAACTTTTGCTCCAATTGGATGTCGGTGTCTCTTAAGTGTGCCACCCTACGGTTCACAAATAATGCGGACATGATCGAGAGCCTTCTCTGATCAATAATTATAAGCGGGATCTGGAGACCCATACTGACACCCACACATTCAACGATGAATTTCTTGTGATCGTCGGAAACTTTTATGCTAGTATCTTAATCCTTTTGTTTTCGCGATATATTACATGTCTGAGATTCGATAATCGGTATCTCCATACCTAGTTTGATCTCGTTACTGACATGCACTCTTTTCTTGTTCCCGTGATATAACATTCTAGTGATCAAATCACTTGCTTGCAAGCTAATCAATGTGATATCACCGAGAGGGCCCAGAGCATATCTATTCGTCATTGGGATGAACAAATTCCACTCTCGATCCATGGGCCTCAACATAACACTTTAGTGGTTCTGAACCCATCTTTATAATCACCCAGTTATGGTGTGACGTTTGATGTTATCAAAAAACTCTTTCGGTGTTAGTGATTGACATGATCTCATGGTCTAAGGATTAGGATCACTTCGTAAGTTGTTATAGCAATATAAACTCGATGACTTTGATCATAATGCTATACTTCGGATGAATGTTCATCAGACCATTACACTAATGTTGTGACCTCGTTATTAACAACATCCAATTTCTATGATTGGGAAACCTTTGATCATCTTTTTAATCAAAGAGCTACTTTATAAGAGAGGCATAACTAGGAACTTCCTTTTTGTTTATTAAACACACATGCATTAATGTTTCCGTATTAATACAATTATAGCATGTAAAATAAACATTTATCATAAACAAGGAATATGATAATAACCACTTTATTATTGCCTCTCGGGCATATTCCCTTCAACATGCACCATCAAAATCAAGATCAAACCATTTGCAAGCATTGAAAGATGGAATCAAAGACCTCTAAAAATGAGCATGAAAGATGGAGTTCTAACAGTAATACAAGGTAACTATGCATGCAACATGAATGGTTACAAACAAAGATCATGAATAATCATGCATTGAAAGCCGTTTGTTTGTTTCACATTTAGAAAACATAGCATAGTGACATTCAGCTTGTCCCTCATGGAGTAGAAAATAAATGCATAGGACACCTTCAAAGTTCATAAGAGTGACTAGATACAAATAGTTCAAGAACAAGCAATATCAATATGCATCAATCAATAAGTTTTGGGACAATGCACATAGAACTTAGAATGACAACTATGCTCTCTTAATTGGTGAATAAGGATAGAAGGTGGAGACTCAATATAATGGTGGAAGAAAGGCCCTTCATAAAAAGGGAAGCAGGGATTTCAAGTCTCATAAAGAGCTTCCAAAAATTATGGTACTTGTTAGCTTTCAGCTCTCATTGCCCCTATCATAAGCATCTTGAAGTGATTAAGGTTAAAGTGAACAAACTATGGAGTATATGCTTGACAAAGTATAAGTTGGCAATCTCATGTCCCTTGAATACGAGGGCCGCTCCTCATGCTACTCAACTTTAGTCACCTGTAAGTTCTTCTCATAGTAACTACATGTGTATCATAGAGAACTGCCAATGGAGTACCCCTTGCACATGATACAGGAATTATCCCATAATCAAAATGACAAGGAAAGCAGACAATGAGCATCTCAGCAATCTTCTTATTTACCATGGGAAAATTGTGCTTTTTTATCTCTTTCCTATTTTCAATATGTCTCTTTTTTATAAGAAGAAAGCTTCATAGATTGCTCACTATGGTGATGCTGCAAGTTTTCACCATGATTAGCCATGGCTTAGGCTAGCGGCCCAGGCGTTTCTCTAACACACATACATAACTCCATGGACTTACAAGCTTCCCTTTTATTTCACACCGACGACATCCATAAACAAAAGAGCATCATATCAACTGTGAACAATGTACAACTGCAATGTTAGAGTGTTTCCCATGACAGCATGGTTCTGCTAATTCCAACGTATAAGTGCAAGCATATACAACATAGATGACACAATGGTTCAATTTTATTTAGGGGCAAGAAAAATAAAGTGTGCCATGAAATTTGTGAGAGCTTTAATCACTAAGTTTTCACATAACAACGTGACTTTTTAATTGGAAGATAAATAAAACAAAAATATACTTGGAATGGTGTAACACACCATGCATAGGAATTTATAGTGGAAAGTTTGGAATAACTTTGTTTCTTGGGAGTTGGACGCATGGGTAGAGCTTACTCATACAAGTGGAGGCTAGCAAAAGACTGGGAGCGACCAATTAACAGAGCAATAATGGCCATAATCATGCAGAGCAACAAAAAAATACTAATCAAAGCATAAAGTGGTAATACAAGTCAAAAACTAAATGATCATAGAGGCTATGGTTACTGGTTCATATTCATAACATGGTGTGAGCATGTGCCAAGTCAACCCAAACAAAGCATCAAAGGAGAATGGCAAAATACTATGCTTTTGAATGCTAAAACAACGCATGATTCCTTTAAGGCACTTTAAGCAATACCAATTGTTTGGAACAAGTCATTCTACATAAATAATCACTAATCCTAAGGTCAAAAAAACATCTATCATGACATGATAAAGTCTAAGTCACAGTCAAAGCAAGCTCCTCTTGTACTATTCAAGCAAGGACTTCCTAATCCTTTCCAACACCAATCAACTTATTTGCAGCAACACAGCGAGTACGGAGGTCCAACTACTTTATTCTAGCAAACTAAGCAAACAAAAACCAAAAACAAAAACTAAGACGCTCCAAGAACAACACAACTTGCGCATGAAACAATAAAAAACGAAGTGTCTAGAAAGACCTGAGATTTTTATTGATGAAGAAGGGGATGTCTTGCACATCCCCAAGCTTTGATGCTTGTACCTCTTGAATATTACTTAGGGTGACACGGGGTGGCATCCCCAAGCTTGAGCTTTTGTCCATTCTTCATCTCATTATATCATTCTTCCTCTACACCTGCAAATTTTCCTTTATACAAAACTTCACACAATCTTTATTAGCAACATTAGTGTATTCAAAATATAATAGACCTTTGGGTTTAGTTTTAGAACAACAAAACTTTCAATAAAAACACAAGCTACTGTAGAAATTCCCTCAAAAATCTCAATTTCCCAAAAAGAACCCAAAAAGGAAACAATAAGAAGCAAATGCAAATAATGGCAGAAATCTATCAAAACAGACCACCAGGTACAAACTTATTTTTTCAAAGACCTTTTGTTGCTCAAATCAAAAAGTTCTGAACTAACTAAAGTTATCTAACAATCTGGGGGATTTATTCAGAAAATTACAGCTTAATCCGACTTACAGAAAATTTACACGAAGTTTTACAGTGGAGCATAAAAATCTGTTTTGGGACATCAACTCCCCAAATCTTACTTCCCTCTCATTAGAGGTTATTCTTGGCACAAAAGGCAAATAAAAAGGATAAGGAGAGGTCATTACTGAAGTAATAACTTCCAAGACTCAAGAAAACTATTGGGTTATCTCCCAAGAAGTACTTTTCTTTAACACCTTTAAGTTAGGCACAAGAAGCAAGAATCAAGTATTTTCAAATGAAGAAGCATTAACATCAAACCTTGCTTCCAAAGGAGGAGCAAAACAACTTCTCTCTCCTCATAGGGAAGTGTTCAATACCTTTCTTGAATGGAAATTGATATTTAATGGTGCCTTCTTTCATATCAATGATGGCACCAACAGTTCTAAGAAAAGGTCTTCCCAAAGTAATAGGACAAGAAGCATTGTATTCAACATCGAAAACATAGAAATCAACATGGACATAAGCATTGTTAACCATAATAAGAACATTATTAACACTCCCCATGAGTTTCTTTTTAGCATTATCATTAAGTGGGACATCCAAATAGCAATCTTCCAAAGGTGGCAAATCAAGCATTTCATAAATCTTTCTAGGCATAATAGAGACACTAGAACCAAGGTCACATGAAGCTTTGAGATCAAAGTCATTCACTTGCATATTAATGATGGGTTCCCAACTATCTTCTACTTTCCTAGGAATAGAGGCTTTGTGTTTCAACTTTTCTTCCTTAATTTTAATGAGAGCATCTGTAATGTGTTTGGTTAAAGCCACATTCATATCACTAGCATTAGGACTTCTAGCAAGCTTTTGTAGAAACATAATCACTTCAAAAATATTGCAACCATCAAGATTAAAATCAAACTTAGCATCACTAGTAGTAGACTCATTGGGTTTAGGCATTGTGGTAGGAGGAATAGGGACTTCTTGTGGTTTGGTGGTATCCATATTGGTGGTGGTAACAGTGCACAGACTATTGTTTCTAGCAATTTCAGCTTCTCTTTCCCACTTAGCATGTAGTTGGGCTAACAGTCTAACATTTTCATCAATAGTAACTTGTATGGCATGAGTAGCAGCAAAGGTACTTTCCAAGGTTTCAGGTTTAGCAGCCATTTTATTAATCAAAGAGGACTGTGCTTCAGACAAAGAGGAAATATTTTTATCAGCACTCAAAATTTTTGACTATAAACTAGGAATTTCTCTATTCAAATTCTCAAGTTGATGATTAATATTTTTCAAGATAGCAGATTGTTCTTCCATAGTTTTAGTGAATATCTTGTTTTTGCTTATATTGCATTTGCATAAAGTTTTTAGTGGATCTTTCAACTTCTAGAATCCTTTCTTCACTAGGCATTCTAGATATACCATGATAAGTGTTGCATTATTAGGAGGATAAGGCCTATAGTTATTACATAAGCATTGTTGCCAAAATTATTATTCCTAATGAAGTTCACATCAACTTGCTCTTGTTGAGCAACCATAGAGGCTAAAGGAACATTATTTGGATCAATATGAGCTTTTACATTATCAAGCATAGCCATGATAACATCAATCTTATCACTCAAAGATGAGGTTTCTTCAACAGAATTTACCTTCTTACCATGTGGAGCTCTCTCAGTGTGCCATTCAGAATAGTTGACCATCATATTATCAAGGAGCTTTGTTGCAACACCCAAGGTAATGGTCATAAAGTTACCTCCAGCAGCTGAATCCAACAGGTTTCTTGAAGAGAAGTTTAAACCTGCAATAGAAGTCTGGATAATCATCTAAGCAGTAATTTCATGAGTGGGACAATTCTTAACCAAACATTTCATTCTTTCCCAAGATTGAGCAACATGTTCATTATCAAGTTGTTTAAATTTCATTATTTCACTTCTCATAGATATGATCTTAGCAGGAGGATAGTATTTTCCAATAAAAGCATGTTTGCACTTAATCCAAGAATCAATAATATTTCTAGGCAAGGATAGCAACCATTCTTTAGTTTTTCCTCTCAAGGAGAAAGCAAAAACTTGATCTTAATAATATATCCATCTACATCCTTATATTTTTGCATCTCACAAAGTTCAACAAAGTTATTGAGGTGGGAAGCAACATCATCAGAACTAGCACCAGAAAATTGCTCTTTCATCACAAGATTCAACAAAGCACGCTTAATTTCATAAAATGTAGCATCAGGAGCAGGTGGAGCAGTAGGTGTACTTAGGAAATCATTGTTGTTTGTGCTAGTGAAGTCACACAACTTGGTGTTCTCAGCAGAGTTCATTTTGGCAAAAGTGGAGCAGGCCAACAACAACAGCAACTAGAGCAGAGTTCATTTTTTGTGTTTTTGATAAGAGAAAGCAAACCAAAATAAACTATATTTTTTGGAGTTTTTGATAAAAATAGGCAAACAAAACCAAGCAAAAGAAACTAAGCAAAACAAAAAACAAAGTAAAGATAAAGGTTGTCAAGTACTCCCCTTGTGAAGCCGTCATTAGCCTCCCCGGCAACAGCGCCAGAAAAGCTTGATGCGCTCAGATCAATGTAGAGCTTCGTTGGGAGACCCCAAGAGGAAGGTATGATGAGCACAACAACAAGTCTTCCCTTAGAAAGAAACCAAGGTTGTCGAACCAGTAGGAGGAAGAAAATGACCCAAAGGTGTTGTTAGCAACTTGGAAACCTGCACAACATAAACTCAAGACTTTGCCCCAATGAACAGTGAGGTTGTCAATCTCACCGGTTTGCTGAAAATAAGGATTAACTATATGGTGTGGGAGGTAATAGTGGTTTGTATAAAGTAAACAGTAACTGTGGAAGATGTATCAATGGTAAAGATTAGACCGGGGTCCATAGTTCACTAGAGGTGTTCTCCTTAAGATAAACAAACATGGCATGGTGGGTAAACAAATTACAGCAGGGCAATTGACAGGACAGAGCAAGGCATAACAATGCAATACTAGACATTCATGATCCTATGAGATTTTATTGGGCAACACAACAATATACATAGACCGCCATCCAACTGCATCTATGCCTAGTAATTCACCTTCAGGTTATCCGAACCCCCTCCAGTATTAAGTTGCAAGCAACGGATAACTGCTTTAAGCAAAATGTGTAAGGTAAACAATCCACTTGTTCCATGACCAAGAGACCGTTGTTTTCTCCCTAGTAACAACAACACATCTACAACCTTAGATATTTTTGTCACTTCCCCGGATTAAATAGAGGCATGAACCCACTATCGAGCATAAATACTCCCTCTTGGAGTCACTAGCATCTACTTGGCCAAGATAGCTACTAGAAACGGAGAGCATTCAAGATCACAAAAAACACAAACATGATAGAATTAATAAGATAAAACCATCAACTAATCTGACATAGTAATCTCAATATCCATCGGATCCCCGTAAACACAACATGCATGATTACAAATAGATGATATTGATCATGAACGGAGCTCACAAGATCTAAATATGGTAGCACAAAGGAGGAGAAACAACCATCTAGATACTAAATGGACCCGTAGTCCAAGGTGGAACTACTCACGCATCATACCGGAGGCTGGCATGATGAGGAAGAAGGCGTCCGAGATGATCTCCCCTTCCGCAGGGTGCCGGGAAGAACTTCAGATCCCCCCGATCTAGGGACGACGGTGGCGGCGGCTACGGACTGTTTCATGGAAGATTGATCGGTACTTAGGGTTTTGGTATCGGGTGCTTCTTATAGGCGAAGAGGCGAGGCAGGGGCATCCTGGGTGGCCGCCCCCCTCCCCCAGGCACGGGCCAGGCCTAGCCGCGCGGCCAGGGGGTATGGCCCCCTGGTGGCTCCCCTTCGTATCGTATTCTGGCTCCGTGTTCCCCACGGTAAAATATTGAATTTGGATTTTGTCCCGTTCAATTCCGAGAATATTGATTTTCTGCCTTTTCTGGAACCAAAAACAGAAGAAAACAGTCAACTAGCATTGTGGCATCTTGTTAATAGGTTAGTACCAGAAAGCATATAAAAATACCTCAAAGTGTAGACAAAAATCAAAACAAAGTAGATACTAAACAAGCATGGAATATCAAAAATAATAGATACGTTTACGACGTATCACCAGCACAATCTCGGTCTCACCGTCGGACTCATCCTCGGAGGATGACTCCACAAAATTCTTGTAGAAGAACTCCATTGCCCTTTGGCTGCTGCCCATCTGCAAAGTATGCGACTGTCAATGGCGATGGAAACTCCCAAAGCGGGCTGGACAAAACCTAGAAATGACCGTCGAACGTACCTCATGCAATTGATCGAGCAGGTTGTGTGCACGCAGAGGGTTTCGCGTGCCCAGTCCAATGGCGGAGACCGAGAGCGACGAGACTGCATGTGGCACGACCAGACAACTCCAGCAACGCGCGTGGCCTGCGGTGGCGCTCGATATCGCGGGGGGCGTCGGCCGCAGCGAGCGGTGGCGGCGGCAAAGACTGCTCCTGCTTGAGACCGAGCGATATGGTGTGCGCGAGTGTTTGGGGGAGGAGAGCGTCTGCTGTGCCACTGGTGGGAGGGCCCGGGTGAGTTATTGGGAGGACACCCCGCGCTGTCCGCGCTGTCCGAGCCGACGCAACCGAGCCCCAGATTAGATGCATGTATGGGTCGGGCCGGGCGCGTTTTGCCGGATGGTCGGCCCGCTGGGGCGCAGGACACGCCGCGCGCGTCTGCTCCGGCAGTTTCAGACATGCGCAGACCGTTTGGGTCGCCCTGTGGAGATGCCATAAGTGCAACGTAGGGCGTCTAGGCTCTACAGTGACATTGGCCGGCCTCCTCCTCGGGTCGATGTCGGATGGGTGGCCTCCTCAGGACCATGGCAGTGCTAGCATGCGCGCATCATTCTCCGCGGAGGCACATCGACCTCTTCATGGGATCTAGAGCTGGCGGTGCCCGAAGTGGCTTGCTCCCCGGCGGCGACGCCGGCTCCCGGATGGCGAGGTCCTCCAGAAGCAGGGGAGAAGATTGGAGACTAGATCTCGTTTTCCAATTGTCCCCCAAGGACTTTCTAGCAAATTTGTTTGCCTTATCTGTAAACCCCCTCTGTTGTAGGGGCCTGGATGTAAAATGTAACCACCCACTTGATATTGAAAGCAGCTTCTAGGGCATTTGGGCCCTTTCCCCGTTCAAAAAAAAAAGAGGTGGTCCAAGGCGCCAAGCGTGACAAGATGGCACGAGAGGCATCGACTGGCAGTCGATTGTAGTCCGTGCACTGATCGATCGCCATGAAGGCAGCGTTGCAGTATCTCCACGATTAGAATTGTTGGTGATGTTGTGGATATCTAAAAGTTCAAGCGCCTAATTTAGCTAGCCGCCTAGCTCTAACTTGGCACTATCAATCCATTGTCTCAACTTAAAGAGATGGCCGGTACGTGGTTGAATTGAACCCGTAAATGATACTAGCGAACTATTCAGTGCTCTTCAGCTAGAGTGCTCTTCAGCTAGTCGTCGATGTACGTACTCCCTTAGGGTTTATAAGACCCAAAAGCTTTTTTAAAATGTTAAAAATTGTAAGCCCTCTCTATTTATTAGTCTCTCTTCTCTAATGCATGTTTTCCTTTTTATTTATCTGCTCTCATGCATGTGTAACTATTTTTTTTTGACAGGTAAAGCATAGCTTTATTACGGTAAACTGTTGGGCAAATCGCCCATTACAATCACATCGATATTAGGCGGTAGATCATCATCCCACACACTCATTATACCAGGATCACATTTAGACCCAAATTGGGCTAACTCATGTGCCACACCATTGACACTACGTCTGCAAGAAATGATGGAGCACTTTGAGAACCAATTCCTGCACTGGATCTTGAGGTCTTGGACAATCGGCGCTGCAGCTGAGAAATCGTCCATTGTATTATTCATGGCATACATCACCAACTGTGCATCAGTTTCGAATATAACCCTGATAGCACCAAGACTAGATGCAAGTTCTATAGCTTGTTCTAGAGCCTTTAGCTCTGCCATGAATGCATTTGTAACGCCCTCAGCTCTGCCTGCAACTGCAGTAACGACAAAGCCAGATTCATCTCGAGAAACCACACCCCAGCCACCATGCCGTTGACCTTCAGTGAATGCTCCGTCAATGTTCAGTTTTAGGAACCCATTGGGCGGAGGCACCCACCTCTCAGAGACTTGCTGCTTGAGTGGTTTTATAGCCTTGCAATATTTCAGACAATCAGCAGCCAGATTCTGAGCTCGGGAGACAATCTCTCTCGCTCCCATCATCACTCCCCCTTCTCGGACTTTGTTTCTGACATTCCACCATGTCCACCACATCGATATGATGAGCACACGGGTCCTCTCATCAAGCTTCCAAAGATAATCCATTACCTCATAGATACCTGGGCATCCTTTTAAATTTTTACGGATATCAATCATGCCAAGCTCAACCCACACCTCCTTCACTAGTTTACAGCGAATGAAAAGGTGTGCACCTTCCTCCTCCTCTTTTGCACATAGAATGCACTTCGTCTCCTCCAGCTTCACTCCACGTCCCAGAAGGTTTGATCGTAACGCCAGCGAATTGTGTGCCAGTCTCCAAATAAACATACGGAGTTTGTTGACTGTGGGCAATCTCCAGATGCGCAGCCAAGCTTGCTCTCCATTGCCCCCTAGCGATGAGGGGATCGACGCGGACGACTGCCCTTCCCTCCGACTATCCCGAACCAGTAAATCCCGGTGCAATTTATAAGCTTGTTTAACTGAATGTATTCCTTTAGAATCAAAGTGCCAGGCATAGAAATCAACCGCCCCCTCTCTCAAAGGCATGGCAAGGATCATAGATGTATCCTCCTCATTAAACGTGTCTCTAATCAGCTGTTCGTCCCACTGGCCTGTAATCGGGCTAATAAGCTCCCTCACATAAGTAAGCAAATTGCCATTACGAGATGTTGAGATCTTCCTGCACCAAATCTTGGGAACCCACGGGTCCTCCCAGATCTTCACACTATTCCCATCTCCAATTCTCCATATGACTCCTTGCTTGAGGAGCTCGACCCCATGCAGAATACTGCGCCACGCGTATGAACTTCCCGGTACAGCTTATGCATGCAGTACGTTGCCATCTGGGTAGTATTTGGCACGTAGGACTTGTGCACACAAACTGTCCGGATTTTGTAACAATCTCCATGCTTGCCGAGAGAGCATTGCAAGGTTAAAACTATGAATATCCCGGAAACCAAGTCCTCCTTCTCCCTTTGATAATGTCAAAGTCTTCCACCCTATCCAATGAATTTTATTCTCCTTATCTTGTTGGCTCCACCAGTACCTCGCAATCATCGAGCTTATCTCATCACAAAAGCTTTTTGTAAGATAGAAACACGACATTGCGTAGGTAGGAATGGCTTGCGCAATGGCCTTAATGAGAATTTCCTTTCCTGCTTTGGATAGCATCTTCTCCTTCCAACCTTGAATCCTTCTTAGGATTTTATTTTTGATATACTGAAAAGTCTTCTTTTTTGATCTCCCCACATATACAGGTAAGCCGAGGTACTTCTCATTCCAAGCCTCAGAAGTTATGAGCAACTCCCTCCTCACCTCATTCTTTGCAGCTGCTGTAGAGTTTGCACTAAACATGATGGCTGATTTCTCATAATTTATGCATTGGCCAGAAACATTTTCGTACAAATCCAGTAACCTCCGGAGCTCGGCCGCCTCCTGCCTATCCTCCTTCATCAACAAGACTGAATCATCCGCAAAGAATAAATGGGTGATGGTCGGTGCGGCTTGGCAAATTTTGACCCCACTGAACGATCCTCTCCTCTCGGCATCCTGAATCAAGGCCGACAAGCCCTCCGCACATATGACAAACAAATAAGGAGATAACGGATCCCCTTGACGCAATCCTCTTGAAGGGAAAAACTGTTCTGAATAGCATCCATTAACCTTTAGTTGGTACCGAACCGACGTCACACACTTCATAATCAGGTTCACCCATGCCTGGCTAAATCCCATTTTCTCCATCATTGCCTTCAAAAAACCCCATTCAACTCTATCATAGGCTTTACTCATGTCTGCCTTCACCGCTGCGTATTTTGCCCCACTCTTCTTATTCAGAAGAAAATGTGAAACCTCATAAGCCATCAGCACATTGTCTGTAATGAGTCGTCCGGGAACGAACGCGCTCTGGTTCGGTGAGATCACCTCCGGAAGAACCAGCTTGAGTCTATTTGCAAGAACCTTCGACACCAACTTATACAACACATTACACAGGCTGATAGGGCGCAGGTCTTTGATTCTTTTTGGGTCTTTCACCTTAGGAATAAGCACAACATAGGTATCATTCCATCCTACCGGCATCTCACCCCCTCTCAACACCTGAAGCACCTCCTCCACCACTTTCTCTCCCATGAATTGCCAATGTTTTTTATAGACCAGTGAGGGCATCCCATCTGGACCCGGTGCCTTGAGATCGCCAATACTATCCAGTGCCGATTTAACTTCTGCTGCGTTGAAGTCGGCCATGAGACACTCATTCATGGCCACCGTGACCTTGGGCTGCACCACTCGAGTCAACTCAGCTAGGCGATCCCCAGCAGTAGTGTGAAATAAGTCCTGGTGTTGTAGTAATCAAGAGAGAAAGTTATTAATTTTTTTAATCCTATTAAAATGGTCCATAAGGCTTATAATCCCGAACAGAGAGAGTACGGGCTACGGACTACGGTAGCAACCCCTAATTAAGGTATCCCGTATAGGGCCATGACTCGGTGAGAAGTAAAGCGTCGACCATGACGGGCATTTAGGCCCTTTCCCCGTTCAAAAAAAAAGGTGGTCCAAGGCACCAAGCGTGACAAGAGGGCACGAGAGGCATCGACTGGCAGTCGATTGTAGTCCGTGCACTGATCGATCGCCATGAAGGCAGCGTTGCAGTATCTCCACGATTAGAATTGTTGGTGATGTTGCTGATACCTAAAAGTTCAAGCGCCTAATTTAGCTAGCTGCCTAGCTCTAACTTGGCACTATCAATCCATTGTCTCAACTTAAAGAGATGGCCGGTACGTGATTGAATTGGACCTGTAAATGATAGCGAACTATTCAGTGCTCTTTAGCTAGTCGTCGACGTACGTACGGGCTACGGACTACGGTAGCAACCCCTAATTAAGGTATCCCGTATAGGGCCATGACTCGGCGAGAAGTAAAGCGTCGACCATGACGGGATCTGAGTAATCGGCAGATCGACAAGGTGTCAAGCCAACGTATTCAAGATTCTTCAGATTTCTCTATGACATATACGTCGAGCGGAGGAAAGAAAACAGTAATCACGTATTCTTCTGGCCGAACTCTGAAAATTAATCTAATCATGTGGGAGGTGGTTGCCAATTCGATCTCCATCTGACGCAATTTATTACTAGTAGACAAATGCATTGATTTATCGATTGTTCAGTCTCTCATTTTGGTCGCCCTCAGGCTGAAGGTAGCATCGACTAATCAGTTCCATCCTTGAGAACATGGCTAGGTGATCAAAACAGTACGTACTGCAGATTCTTATGGATTAATAATGGTTGTACTAGTAGACTTCGATTTAATATGCGGTGCTAACGCCTAAAGGCAGGAAGGAAGGGCGCATCAAGCATGTGTTTTGATTTCCAACGCACACCACCTTGGTGTGACATATGCTTTGTAATGGATTTTCTAGTCAAAACGGACGCCACCCTGCCTTGTCAGTTTGTCACCTGTCACCACCGCACATAATCTGCCAATACACGCTTAAGATTAAAAATTAGCTTGAATATGTCATATAATTGGCAGACATGCATGAGGCCATCCGTACGAATATTGAGGTCGGTCAATCGTCCACTCGGGCTGCTAACTCATGATGTACTAGTAGAAACTAACAAAGTGCACGAGGGAACCCAAACCAAACATATGGGACACATATGCTGTGTATCTGGACAAAGGTGCCAAGAGCTGGAGCACGGTGCGCAGCTAGTAGTAGTAGCTACCACTTCAATCATTCTGCCACTTCACGAAGACAGGAAAGGATATTGAATAGATTTGAATCAAGGTCATCAATCAGGAGGAGGCTGAAGCTATATGGGAGATCTCGGATCTGAGGAGCTGAAGTCTTGAAGGAACAGATGATTGATCTCTGTTAGTAGGCGATTTTTTTTAAATAATACATTTTAAAAAAGAAATCAGATCTATTGTATGTTTTTTAGAATTTACAAAACTAGCATTTTGTCGGTACGGGCCAAGCCGATTGAGTCTCACTCGGCCAGCAACAAACCGATTGAAGGTCAGCGCGTGGGGCCGCGGGTCCGCGCCGGCCGACAACCCCAATTGGTCTGACCCTCGGCCATTCGGTCAGGAGCAAGCCGACTGGCGCTGCCTACATGTCGACGACGTGCGGCCAGGCCAGCTCCTCTCTCCGCTGAGTACTCTGTATCCAGCATCTATTTTGGCTCGATTTAGCCCAGATTTTCCACTAAATCTTTGTTTTAAAACCATTAGAGATACTGGAAGCCCGATCTACTGATGGATTAGCTTAGGACTCGATTTGGTGTTGGTTCTTTGGAGAAATGGTGGTGGAGCTGTTGTGGAGCAATGGCAATGGTGGTTCTGCGGTGGAGCTTGGAGCTGGAGCCAGTCTGAGCGGTGCCATGCTGCTTGTCCGATGAACCGAGGCTTCTCACGCCTTCAAAGGTAAACTCTAATCCTCGATACTTACTGTTAACGTATATGTTTAGGCGGCAACTCGGCTTTGGTTAGTCTATTAGAATATTTGGCTGGTGGATTAGTGGCAATATTTGGCAGGCTATTATCACAATTTTTATAATATTTGTGAATAGTTGTACATAGTTATACACACTGTCGATAATTAATTGATTAGTTTGAATTTTTTGTATATCGGTAGAGATGACTAATTTAGGGAAGTTCGTGTTTTACTACAGTCCTGGTAATATCCAAACAAATGAGTATGGAGCAGATTTGAGAGAGTTTTTGTACACGGAGTTATTTGACTGTCCCACAAACATGGAGTGTTAGTCAGTTAAAGGAATGGTTGACAGCATGTTTAGGCTATAACCTCGAAACGTACACCGTCAGTGTACAAGCATTGTGGAGAAAGTCAAGGAAAAATATTTTCTGGACTTTGAGGCATGTAGATCATAATAGAGACTGGTTTAAGTGGTTAAAATGCTGCGAGGATAGACATGTAAACCATGTCACATTAGTGCTTCATGTCTTGAAGGAGATTGATCTGCCTGGAGGTGATGGTGGACACGTTCCTGGCCATAGTGCTGAATCCAGTTACAGGATGTACTTAATGTCCAATGCTGGAAGCAGTGGTTATGAATCGGTACAGAGCAGTCAAATAGGAGGAGGAGGTGGTGGTTACGAACCAAGGCAGAGCAGTCAGGCTGGAGGTGGAGAAGACGATAGTGGAGAGGCAGATGCGGACGAGGAAGCTAGACACATGCAGGACTTGATGGAAGAGGAGGATTACATGGATGGCAAGAGTGGTGATTCTGATGACTCGGGTGATTCTGATGGAGAAGGCAATGGAGAGGACGTGCTGATTCCTGCTTCATGGAATCAACACATCTCTTCCGGAATAACCATTAGTGACGGTCATGATTCTGCGTGGGAATATCATAGGAACAAATTACCTAGGGTGCCAGATATCAAGACAAGAAACATTTGCAAGATGCAGTCATTGCTTGGGCATTGTCAACACGGAGGGTTTTCAGAACAACGATGTCCTCTAAAAGATTCTTGACAATGGAATGTGTGGATATAAATTTTCCAGGCAAGATACATGCTCATCTCCCTATGTACGAGACAACTTGGTTGGTGAGAGACTTAGTGCTGCACACATGTCAGATTCCAAATATCCTTAAAGATCACCGTAACCTCTCCTCCACGCCTCTAGCTTGGTTGCTTTATACAGAGATAGTGGAGTGCAAAGCGATAGCAGTGAAGAGTATAGTGAAGAAAGTAAGGGTCAGGTTTAAGTACGACATTTCTTATGGAAAGGCTTGGAGGGCAAAGCAAAGGGCTCTTGAGGACAGGTTTGGTTTGTTCAGAGACTCGTACGACTCTGTAGTCCGACAACTCCAGGCACTACAGGATAGAAACCTAGGCACCTATGTTGACATCCAATACTATGTGATACCAGATGATCCATCCGCGAAGGTGTTTCATCGAGTGTTCTTATCTTTTGGTGTATGCATCCAAGCTTTCACTCATTGCCGACCAGTGATATGTGTAGACAGTACTTTTGTCACTAGAAAGTATAGGGGTCAGATCCTTACCGCCATTGGTCAAGACGGTAACATTCAAATTGTCCCACTCACATTTTCTTTCGTGAAGAGCGAAAACCCTGAAAATTGGACGTGGTTCTTCAGGAAGCTCAAAATAGCAGTTGTGAAAGACAAGCCCAATGTGTGCATCATTCACGATAGGCATGCAGGTATACTTAATACCATCGGTCTGATCCTTTAGGCAGATCAAAATAGCAGTTGTGAAAGACAAGCCCAATGTGTGCATCATTCACGATAGGCACGCGGCTCAAAATGGCGGAAAAACCTGGCGGGAAGCAGTGGCGGGAGAAAATTGGTGGAAATCGGTGTCGGGAGAAAATTGGCGGGAAAGGAAGGCGGGCTGGGACTAGCGTTGTCTAGGTTTAGCTAATCTCGTGGGGTCGCATTGATCATGCAGGTTTTGGCCAGGCCTAAGATGATTAGGCAGTCGGTATGGCCCTGACCAAGTGGTCTAATCGGTTTGGGGCTGATCGATTGCTCCAGTCGGTCTGGGCCTGACCGAAAGGACCATTCGGCCTGGGTCTGGCCGACTGGGTGGTGCACCTTGGCCGAACGCCTAATCGGTTTGCCCTAGGCTGAGGGGTGGCCATTCGGCTTGGCCTAGGCCGACAAAATGCTACGTCCAACCATTTTTTATGCTACCTTTGACAAAATCCAGCTTAATTGCTTATGTGTAGGAATTGAAGCCAACATCATTGATCCATCTACTTTGACCAGCTAGCTGTAGTGTTCCATCCATACAATATGATAGTAGCATATAATAAGCTAATTATAAAATTCTCGTACGAGCATGTGCAGATAGACTAAATTTAAAGCGTGGCATACATGATTACCTTGACCATATTTTAACAAGGGGATGGACAAAAGAAAATCTGGAAGGACAAAACGTAGGCACAGCTAGTACATTGCAAGGAAAAAGACGTATACAGGTGAAAGTTGTTGCACCTTCACTTGCTTGAAACTATATGTTCGGGTAGCTACATTACCAAGTGATCTTGTTGTTAGAGAAAATAAAAGATATGAATTTGCACGATTCATTTGGTACTCAGCACCATCTTTGTATACAAGGCTACTATGTACTTTTGGTGCAAAACTATGACTAATAATCTGAGTACTTGACTAATAAAACATTAATTATATTCATATGAAGCATACTGTTGGAAACATCTTTTATATATGAATCCACTGGTATTATTTTGGTAAATATAACTCTTATTTAATTGTGACAAGATATTGAGTGGGTAGTTGCATATTTGGTATCAATTAAATACTCACTCCGTTCATATTACCTTGTATTATAGGTTTAGTCGAACTCAAACATATTAAAATTTGACCAAATACTGCAGAAGATAGAACACTTATATATATAATCAACATTTTATTTATAAGCATTTGGTATGATAAATATTCATAATTTTTATGTATTTAGTCACAATTTAATAAAATTTTACCAATTTTGACTTTAAAAAACCCTAAAACGCATGTAGTAAAAAAATGGAGAGAGTAATAATTTGGTTTCATGCCGCATCCGCAGTCCCCTGATCAAAACAATCCGTTAGCTCAGGCTACATTCATAATCAGCTGCTACATGCGCATGCATTCCGGAAATCTCAAGCATCTCGCTACGATTCTACCAATGCCATTATGCCAAGCAAGCAAGGAACGTTTCTCACTCGTTAGTTACCGCGTACCGTACCGCGCATCCCGTGATGTTTGGTTTGATGCTCATCTTGGGAGTACCCGGTACGTCTGATGCGTGCAACAGCTAGGCAGCTAGCGGCAACTGTAGTACTGTGGCGGCATTAAAATATTGGACGTCACGCGTGACTTGGGAGCAATCAAGGCGATCGATCGATCGATCGATCAGGACACCTCCGCAGCCGCGGCTTGATGCGGCGTGGTCCTACGTTGCCGCGACCAAAAATTGGTCCGGATGGGCTCATACGTACGGACGGGTTGACGCTGCCACAGTGCGCTAGGACGAGCCATTCCGTATCAAGGGAAGGCCTAGAAATTACTATTCACTGTTGAGTTGCGACGGATGGCGAGACGACGGAACGGCGATGTGCCACCGCGCGCGCGCACATGCATGATACAGGTCGATCCCGCGGGTCATGACGCTGTCGGCATGTACTGCCGGTACGAGTAGTACTGTGATCTGCCTAATTTAATTCCAGAAGACCAAATCTTTCTTAATTTCTGGACCATAGCAGCCTAGCCAAGGACCCCACAGACACACAGGTGCCGTCGCCGTGCAGATTATTGCATCTTCCAAGATCAAACGACCGTCCACGTGCTGATATTACTACGCCGTCGCGTTGCGAATCCCGTTGCCGAGGACACAGACGAACTCACTGTCCCGGTACAATAAAATACTACTACTCTACTCGATTACTTTGAACTTCTCTCATTCATAATCTGCAAGTCACGGGGTGGGACCTTACGAAATCTCAATCAGTACCGAGTTTATCGTAGCGGGTGAAGGAGTATGCAATGTGTTATACCGTAACATGTGGACCGCAGCAAGGGCTATTCATACTCTTCAGCAACTGCCCATACAGTCCATCGTCACGTCGTGGACCTCGGAGGAGGCAGTAGGGTCTCTCTTTTTTTTTTTTTTTGAGCGGATGGCAGTAGGGTCAGGAAACAGCAGGGTGGGGCGGTGGGCACTGGCTGCTGGGCCCAATCCCGTTCGCACCCACTGCAGACATACGGTGCAGCAACCTGTCCTCGCGTGGACCAGTTTTTGATTAAGAGATTGTAGTAGTACAGTACTCTCTTTGTTTTATGTTTCCCTTGCCTTTTCGCCGATCCAGCGTGGGGTCCAGATCTGATCATTCCTCTCCCATGACGCCATGACCAGAAACCATGAAAGTGATGGCCGATCGCGATGCGTGTGCAGATGTGTGGTCCCGGTCTTGTGTGGGGGCGGGACGGTTGGCTCTGTTCAATCCAGGGGAGATGGGAGCACGTGGGACCTACGGAAAATATGGCAGGAGGAATCAGTTCACATGGAGTACGTGGAGCCAACACTAATTTAATCTCCACTCAAAAGACAAACATCTAATCAAATTTACATGTAGTACTACAAGTGTACAAGAAAGAAGTCTACGGATCAAATTTAATGCCTCCGTACAGTTAAAGTATGTGCATAATTCGATGTAAAGTTTCACAAACTTATGGAGCATTGACCGTATAGATATACGTAGTAATATGAAAATGCATGTCATGATGTATCTAGTAACAATAATTTGGTATGGTAGACGTTAATATTTTCTTTTTAAAAAAATGATTAGTGTTCACCTTGTTTGAGTTCTAAAAAAACAAGTCACACTACCACATTGACTGGAATCTTCGATGGATCCTTCGGTCCATTCGCTTGCTTTTCGAAAAAATTACTGAGCTAGATTCTATTATCCTAGTTCTACTTTGGGCGCCAAAGGAGAGAGTGTTGCTACTTAATTTCTTAAGGTACCTTTGATGTGGTGACTCATATGACAGAGGCATGCTACAAGGCCTACTATACAATTCTTAACCCTTGTTGTGCAAATTTTGAATTTGATGGTAATAGACATGAAGAACGTGTTACAAATTTTTAGTTGTATCGTTAATTTCCATCTGCCCCAACCCCCAACCGCTTAAGCGCCGCCAGGGGTCCTCCCTTCTACCGATGCCGTCAACCCCTGGTCGCGGTGCCCCCCTCCACATCCAAAGAGGAAGGGGCTCCGCATCCAAAGAATCTTTTCCAGAGTCTACGTATTGTCACCACGTGTGGTGCTTGTACTGCTATGAGCCTCTTTTTATCTTGACATTTGTTTTCCCTTTCCTCCTTGTTTTCTATTTTGTGATGTCTAGAGCTTTTGGACATTATGTTGTTGCAGAGGCTGGGTGTAAATAATATCGTCTTGATATTAATATATTTTTTTTATTAAAAAATAGACTTATAAAAATACTGGTTAGCCAAACAATTCAATTAGGAAAAAGTAGTTTGACTTGACAAATGATATTATCACAATACACCTCAATCCAACCGCAACTTGCCCGCCATTACAAATGTTACCCGCTGTGATAGCTTTATCCATGCTACTCTGTCGCCACCTATTTTTCCGTGAAATTTTTACCACCTAAATTGTGATAAATGACGATAGAGAAAGGAACGGAAAAAAGATACAAATCCAAATTGGAAGGGTACGAATTCGACACTTGTAGCTTCGATAGGATTTCTTATAACTTGGATCTGCTATTTTGGTATCAATCTATTAGGAAGAGTGACTAGCAGTCTAGCACTAGTAGCGACGGGACGACACATTTTCCTTGGGATCCTACTAAAGCCTCACCTCTAGTTTATTTTAATATTTGTAATGTAAAATTTTAATAAAATTTTATACTATAAAATATAAAATAAACTAGAAGTGGAATCTAGACGGGATACCACTTGGCACCCTATTGTTCCAGCCGGTTACATGGATCACTCGTTTTACCAATTCATCTCTTTCTTTCTGACTGCCTAGTAACCTAGTGTGTCCTCACTCGCGCGGCAACTACTACCGACCTAAACCTCTCAACCAAACCAAAAACTGATTACTCGGAAACAGCACACCTGTCCATCTCGCACGTAACGGGGATGCATCTAATCAGACAGTGTACCATCAATTTTTAGGCAGACCACACGGCAACAGTGCACATCACGGTAGCTATCATACCGTAGCCGGTAGCCCTTAGGGGTACATCGACTAATTCAAATCTTAAGAATTTTCGAATGCGACTGTTGGCGTATTGAGACATGTGCAATCCACCGACGAGTGATCGATTAGCGAGCTACTCCCTCCGTCCGTAAACAAATGTACTTCTAGCTTTGGACAAAGTAAAAAAAAATGATCAACCTTCTAGATAAATATAACAACATATATTACTATATAAAATTGTCATATTATGAAACTAAATTTGAAAACAAATCTAATGGCACCAATTTAGTGTCATAAATATTGCTACATTTTCCTATAAATTTTGTCAAATTTTACTAAGTTTAACTTAAGAGACAAGTCTAGAAGTGTGGACATAAGTAGTAGAATAGTATATTTCTTTTCGGCTGAATTTGTTTGAGCTGACGGGATGGATACGCCTTGAGGCATCTTTGAGGTTGTGGATTAGGTTTTGTATAGGGCTTGACCTGGAAATCAAATAGTCATCGCTGTAACTTTCTTGGTTTGGTTGGACAAATCGTCGTGGAAAATATGGCATGCCAATTAATCACGCACCCGACCTTTCTCGTGTCAAACAGTGCATCCAAACAAACACACGGTCCATCTTGAGGATTCTACGAGCTGATAGACGATGTTGAAGCTTTTCTTGCGGAGAGAGCCACGTCACGGTCGGTCCTGCGCGCGGTTAATCTTCAAGTGAAGACAGTGTGCCGAAAGTGAAAGCCGCCTAGAACCAGAGATGACACGGCACTGGCAGCTGGAATCCATCCGTCCCTGTCAGCGAAGCAGACGACGCTGATGAGACGAGCTTTCTTCGACATGACAAAATACTGGGCTCATATAATTGACGACACGGAAATGCCTCGCACGCATGCTGCATGCTTTCTTCCTGACACAGACGCAACACTTGTATTCCAGGGAGGGACGGTCATGATAAATCACGCAAAGATGCCTGCCCCACCGGCCACGGCGTGGTGTGCCTTACTCTATGCGCCAGCGGCCAGTGGATTCATGTCGGGTACGTAAGTCATGTGGACTCGTTTATGCGCTTGTAGTTGTCGAGGAGGTCATCGAAGACTCCATATGCAATCTGTCGAATGACATCAGAATATTTTTGGTAAAAGAAGAAGACAATCTTACCGTTGCAATCGTACTCGAAGTAGTTATCGTACTTCGTCACCCTATTGAGAATTTGCAAGAACAGGTCCATCGACATTCGATAGCGGCGACGGAATGCCTTTTTTTAAAGACTGAATTAATTGGATGGAAGTAGTCCTTGTAAAGGCGTATGCCATCATCTTCTCGGCCATGCTTCGGGTTGGCTTGGTGCCGCTTGGACGAGCCACCTCTGCGCGGCGGCAGGAGGTAGTGGTCGTTCACCATCTTTGCAGCCGCCAGCACAATCTCGGTCTCACCGCCGGACTCCTCCTCGGATGATGACTCTACAAAATTCCTGTAGAAGAACTCCATTGCCCTTCGGCTGCTGCCAATTTGCAAAGTATGCAGCCATCAATGGCGATGGCAACTCCCGCAGCGGGTCGGACAAAACCTAGAAAGGTCCGTGAACGTACCTCAGGCAATTGATCGAGCAGGTTGTGCGTCACGCAGAGGGGGTCGTGCGTCCAGTCCAATGTCGGAGACCGAGGGAGGCGAGATTTCCTGTGGCGCGGCCAGACAACTCCGGCAACGCGTGTGGCCTGCGGTGGCACTCGATATCGCGGGGGCGTTGGCGGCAGCGAGCGGTAGCGGCGGTAAAAATTGCGCCTGCTCGAGACCGAGGGATATGGAGTGTACGACGGTTTGGGAAGGAGAGCGTCTGTTGTGCCACTGGCGAGAGGGCTTGGACGAATTATTGGGAGGACACCCCGCGATGTTCGTTCTGTCCGGGCCGACGCAACCGAGTCTCAGATTAGATGTATGGATGGGTTAAGTCGGACCTGTTTCTTCCGATGGGTCGGTCCGCTGGACGCCGCACACGCACCAAACGTCCGCGCGGTACCGTTTGGATCAGCCTGGCCCTTGCTCTATGCGCCAGCGGCCAGTGGATTCACGTCGGGTACGCAAAGTCCTGGCCGGTGTCATTGTTGTGCAATGGCGCGGCAGGCAGCCACTGTAGGATATACTGTATGTGCGTGGTCAAGCTCCTGCCCTCGGTAGCCAACAACCCGTCTGGCTGATTTTTTACTATCCTGTGAATGGTTTGGATGATGCATGATGCATCGCACTCTCTGCCCCCCACTATTTCTTGCATCTTGTTTCATTCTCAGCCTGAGCAAGTTCATGAGTACGTACGGCATGCAGGCGTGGGCGTGCCATGGCCTGGCCCTGGTTGATGCTATGTGGCTCTGGAGGAGGGACCGGCTGAGTTTAGATTTAAACTGCGTGAGACTACAGGATAATTCATCATCCATCCTGTAGCAGTTGTTGGTACTAAATCGACTGCATGCACTAGTGGGTCGCACTGCAACATGCAGCAGCAAATCAAGCAGCCCCCACCCACGCCCTTCATCTTTCCTCCCATCCGTCCTTGCCACACGAATCGATGGACACCGGTTCCTGCAGCTACTGCCGTCCCTGCTCCCCGCAATTTATTACCCGTTGCCTGTTGCATCAGATCGATCGGGTTATCAATCAGCCCAGCACCAGCAGTGTGATATCTGGCCTGGCCGACTCTACAGACAGAAAAAAGAGCGAGAGTATCTCCATCTTCACTGCTTCCACCAAACGACAGGCGAGGCAGGATTAGGTGGTGCCATGCGTGGATCGGCCAGACGCCGCAGTGGAGAAAGGTGAGAGAAAGCCAACGAAACATTGGTGGATGGGTCTCGCTGCCTGCGCATCCAATCGAGACTGCAATAATTATTCCTATTTAGCCCTCGTATTTGGAGAGCATCATCTATACGATTTAAAATTGTCAAAATTTTAATATTTTTTAATCATATTTACACTCTTTATCGTGAAGTACAAAATATGGATAAATTATTTATAATGCAACTTTGACCTTTATTTTAAAATGATAATAATAATTGTGAAACATTTACAAAAATCAAATGATATTTTTCTTCATATAGTGTTTATATATTCAAGCATGGAGTTGCAAAGACACAAACTAATTATTGGCAATCTTCATGTCCTCTAGATTAGCTCCGTTATGTTCTCTATAATAGATCTGTAGCTCTAACTCATGGTCATTGTACATGGTTGTGCACAACAATCTGGTTCATATGTTCATATTTTTCTCTTTATGCGCTCCTTGTAGAGATACTTCATGTATGCATAACTGGATACATAATATTTTAACTACGCATGCATTATTAATAATATAATCTAACCTTTTTTATAAAAATAATTATGAAATATCTTCTATAAATATCTAGTGACAAAATTGTTCTATATATAGAGTTTGTATAGGAAGGCATGGAGTTGCATAGACACAAAAGTTAATTGTCGTCTGCTCTTAGAAAACAGTTCCACATCTTTGACATTTTGTCATTTTGTGCATGGTTGTACACAACAATCTTGTATTTCTGTTCATACCCTCCTCGTACAAATACTTTCTTGCATGTACAACTGGATTTGAAGAAATCAATGGTTGACATGTAAATAGACTTCTCCCTTGATTTGTTGTCTCCAATAAAGTGGGTTAACTTAGTTACTTTTTGCAATATACATATAAGAAGGATGCAATATAACTTCTTGCTTCACACAAAAGTTTGAAGATGCCAACAATGTTCATAATTTGGGATTATTTTTTCAAATATATTGGTAGCAACTCATATATTAGGATATATGTAACAATGAGCACGAAAAATGCAACCATGACATAGAAGAGAAGACCAACGTCTTTTAATCACCTTGGCATCTTCCTATATGATATCAAAATCATGTTTGACATAACACTAGTATTTCGTTAATGTTTTAGTGTCGCTCCAACTAGTTTGTATTGTGAACAAAAACCAACTCCACCATTATATTTTTGTACACAATAGAAAAGGAAATTAAATTTTAAAAGTGCACTAAGTGTACATTCAATTACTTTTATATCAAGAACTTTCATACAAAACCTTTTTTACCTTACTAACTAAAAAGCTCGATGGATTCAAAAAGTATATATAGCATGTTAATCTAGGAAAAAGTGTATGATTCCTACCAAAATAACTTACACTACCTCCAACTAATATCATATGACATCATATTTACATGGAGTAAGAAATGTAATGCCATACAACCTATTGCCTAGTAGATATGTCTATCACAAATATGAAGAATGTAGGAACTTTTTCTTAACTTAGAGGAACCCTGATCTTCCATAAGGATGATAGGCCTATCTTCTGACACCACCAGAAAATTAGAAGATATCGGCTACCTGGATAACCATGTCCCAATTTTCAATGGAGAAAATAGTGAGCCATGCAAACACTATCTTCTTTTATTTTATGCATACTTACATAGAAAGGGAATGAAGCGAACAACATTATGCTACGAAAATATGACAAAATTGTAATATTGCTTATAATCACATCAAAACCAATGTGCAGAAGCTAAAGGTTTTTCTGGTGGAGAAATTATGTACCCATAATTTAGCAGACACAGATGAAAAATAAATATATATCTATACCAACTTCTTTAATATGGCCTTCTACGGTGTTTTTGCACAAAGCTGATATGTGTATATATATCATCCAAACACAGGTATTGAACGTGACACTCTTTCTAATCTTTTGGATGACCTATGTGAAACATGTAATAGAAGTGGTTTACACACTTAAAGTGCATGTGTTGGGGAGGTTGTATAAACAATCTAATAGCCACTGAACAATGTTTGTATTTATTTTTTATTTCCTTAATCCTAGTTAAAACCCACAAACTATTTTTTACCGCAAAGTCCATAAATTCTTTTTAATATATTGATCCTGACAAAAAAAATGGAAAACCATTTTACCTTTCCATATATATATCACACCATGATTAGTTTAATTTAGGAATTTTTCCTTATTTATTTAATCCTAATTTAAATCCTCAAACTCTTTTTTATAGCAAAGTCCACACACTCTCTTACTTATACAGATCCTCGTTACAAAAGGATTACAAAGTTTACCTTCCAATATATCACAAAGTGATTTGTTTGTTGTACGTGCCTATGAGCTTTCAGCAGGAAGAGAATTTAAGCAGACGACCAGGCTCATCAACGTTCTTTATATTTTTATTTTTGAGATCCATTGAGGCTTGCATGCAATTTGTATTTTTTTCCACGTAGCCAAGGGATACACTACACGTATATGTGCAAAGAAAAATAAAAAAAAGGAACACACGCCCACGTGTGAAGGTACAAAACAGTAAACGTGTTTTTTTTTTAAATATGCTGTGTTTTCTTTAGAGATCAAACGTGTTGTATTCAAACAGGATTACATACCCTCTTATATGAGAGACTACGTTGGACCCAACGTGTCGTGTCAATTAACTGAAACACGTGACATATTTGTTAGTAATCCTAGCCGGAAATTCTAGATCTAACTATCCAAAATAATTGTGATGACGTGGATCAACCTGATGACTCGAAAAACATCCTTATATTGCTTTTAGTATATAATAGATTTGAAGTGTGATGGATGTAATGTGCATTGTTTCTGTGAAAATTCCATTTCCAAAGTTTGAATCTTGTTTATACATGATCATATCATTTTGATTTATGTACTTTGTGATATATTACTTGTTCAATATTATAAATGTGCTCGAAAAGTCTAGAATATAGCAAAGGTGATGTCAAATTTTCTAACACTCAAGCAAATGCTTCAAACAATCAATCAATGAATCAAACGAGCATTCGTCCAATCGATGGAAACATCGACAACTTATACTCCTTAAGAAAAAGTTGCAGGTCCTCTTTGGCATCAACGTATTTTTAAAGTATTGAGGGAATACTTTGGTTTCCGCGAAAACTGAAGTATTAAATACTTTGAGGTGTTTGGATCCAACAAATAAGATGGTTTCAAAACTGAAGTATCCTCCAAAACTATGATTTTTTTAATTATTTGAGAAAGAGGTCAAACCCTCTTTTTTCTAAAACCAAGAAAAGAGAAAAACCGAAGTATATTGCTAGGTGATACGTCGGAAACGTATCTATAATTTTTTATGTTCCATGCTTGTTTAGTATCTACTTTGCTTTGCTTTGTTCACATTTTGAGGTGCTTTTCATATGTTTTCTGGTACTAACATATTAACAAGTTGCCACAGTGTCAGTTGCATGTTTTCTGCTGTTTTTTGTTCCAGAAATGCTAGTAAGGAAATAATCTTGGAATTGGACGGGACAAAAGCCAAAATTAATATTTCACCGAGGAGAACACGGAGTCCAGAGGAGAGACGGAGGGGCGCCACAGGGCGGCTGCACCCCCTAGGCGCGGGCACACCCTGGGCCGCGCCTGGGCAGGGTGTGGGCCCCCTGGCCACCTCCCAGCCTTGCCTCTTCGCCTATAAGAATCCTCTGATGCCTAAATCCTAAGCACCCGATCAATATTTCACGAAACCATCTGTAGCCGCCGCCACCATCGTCCCTAGATTGGGGGGATCTGAAGCTCTTCCCGGCACCCCGCCGAAGGGGAGATCATCCCGGAGACCTTCTTCTTCATCATGCTAGCCTCCGGTATGAAGCGTGAGTAGTTCCACCTTGGACTACTGTTCCATGTAGTAGCTAGATGGTAGTATCTCCTCCTTGTGATTTCATGTCTAGATCTTGTGAGCTCTATTCATGATCAAGATCTAATCTATTTGTAATCATGCATGTTGTGTTTGCGGGGATCCGATGGATATTGAGGTTATTATGTTGGTTTGATTAATGGTTTTGTCTTTATAATTCTATCATGTCTGTGTTGTTTGTGATCTTGCATGCTCTCCGTTGTTAGTAGCTATCTTGGCCAAGTAGTTGCTAGTGACTCCAAGATGGGGTATTTATGCTCGATAGTGGGTTCATGCCTCTATTTAATCAAGGGAAGTGACAGAAATATCTAAGGTTGTAGATGTGTTGTTGCCACTAGGGAGAACACAACGGTCTCTTGTTCATGGACCAAGTGGATTGTTTACCTTACATACTTTTCTTAAAGCAGTTGTCTGTTGCTTGCAACTTAATACTGGAGGGGGTTCGGATGATAACACAAAGGTGGACTTCTAGTCATAGATGCAGTTGGATGGCGGTCTATGTATATTGTTGTATTGCCCAATCGAATCTCATAGGATCTTTTTATCTAGCATCGCATTGTTATGCCTTGCTCAGTCCTGTCAATTGCCCTATTTTAATTTGTTTACCCGGCATGCCATGTTTATTTTTCTAAGGAGAACACCTCTAGTGAACTATGGACCCCGGTCCAATCTTTACCATTGATACATTGATGACCCACAAGTATAGGGGGTGTATCGTAGTACTTTCGATAAATAGGAGTATCGATCCCAACGAGGAGCAGAAGGTGCTGAACAGTGGTATGGAGCAGGAAATCCCTGTGAATACTTAGCAAACGGATTTTTAGTGGTTTTTTGACAAGGCAACAAAGCAAAGAGCAACTAACAGAAGTAACTAACAAACGGAGAAA